>OY728162.1:947372108-949954608 GCA_963277665.1 Viscum album
AGAGGTCATGGTTAGAGTTTTTCGACATGTAGAGACACCAACTGATCTCATGGTAATCCTTGATGTCAGTCTTCTTTAGGCAGCTGCAGGAAGATGGTGGAGCTTGATGCTCCACTATGTAGAGACACCAACTGATCTCATGTTAATTGATTGTCCATTTCTTCATTAACATTCCCCTCGTTTCGTCTCATGCGATTGTGTTTTGAGGGATATTGAGATCCAAAATAATGAGAGCATAAAAAAACAATTTTCTCTTGCAAATAAGCTTCAGCAATTGAGCCTTTCAATTGTACCTTTTCTGAAATGAGATTTGTTCCTCCGAAAAGGATGATCGGTTGGAAGAAATTTACGGTGACAATCAAAATAGCAAGGTTTTTTTCCATTGACAAGCATAAATGTTTTGTTGTCTTTCATACAGTAAAAACATGATTTCAGACCATGTGTACTCCAACCAGATAACATGTCATATGTCGGAAAGTCGCCAATAGTCCACATCAATGCAGCTTTTAATATGAAATTTTGTTTTGCAGCAAAATCATATGTATTAACATCATCACTTCACAATGCATTTAACTCATCAATCAATGGTTTCAAATAAACATCAATATTCTTTTTCAGATGTCCTCGGATTAATAGAGTCAAAAAGATATAGGGCTCCTTCATCAACATCCATGGAGGCAAATTTTACGGAGTTATAAAGACAGGTCAACATGAATACTGACTACCATAAGAAACAAACGGACAAAAACCGTTAGTAGAAAGACTCAATCGCACGTTTCGGGCTTCTATAGAAAAAAACGGATGCAGACGGTCAAAATGTTTCCATGAATCACTATCAGATGGATGATTCAAGCTTTTATCAGTTGAAATCTTGGTTTTGTGTCATGACATCATTGACGTTATATTCTGAGACATAAATAAACGTTGCAACCTGGGTGTAAGGGGGAAATATCTCAACTGTTTTACTGGAATCGATCTAGACTTCCCTGATTGAGCTTCTTTATAACTCGATTGTTCACATGTGGGACAACTATCCAAGGACTCATTTTCGCCAGAATATAAGATGCAATCATTTGGACATGCATGAATCTTCTGATAACTAAGGCCCAGATTACGAACCAGCTTCTTGCTCTCAAAGTAATTTGCAGGCAACACATTTCCTTCAGGTAACAGTGTTTTAACCAAAGAAAATATCTGATCAAAACAGTTGTTTGACATTGCATTATCTGATTTAATAGCCATAAATTTTGCAACCGCTTCTAATTTGCTTATCTTGTAACCAGGATATAATGCATTCTCAGCAGACCTCAACAACTCATAAAATTTGAATGGTGTCAACTCAGGAGTTAAATCAATATCATCGTGAGTTTCAGTTTGTTGCACAGATGGACCTGCAACATCATGTACTAAATTTTGAAACCGTGGTGGATTCGAAATCAAGTTATTAGGATCTTCTCTGGAACTGCGTTCACCGTGTTGATACCAAAAAAACATAATCTGGTTGAAAACCAAACCGCAAGAGATGTCCCCCAACGTTGTCGACTGTGTCAAACGTTCTCAGAGCACATTTTTTACAATGACACTTAATTGTGTCTTCTGAAACATATTCTCGTTTTGATGATGCAAATGCTAAGAAAGCTTCAACACCCTCAATATATACAGGATTTAAACCAAAACCATTTGGATTTCTGTGTTGATTTATCCAAGCGCGATCATCTAATAATGTCTGATGCCGACTTCCTTGTTCCATATTTTTCTACATAAAATATAAAATCATCACTTTTTATGAATAATTTGAAATTATAAAAACACTATCTGAAAAAAGAAGATAAATAATTACACTACTTCTTAATAATTACCATTCACGTATGCACGAGAATGAATATGTGTACCTCCGACCAGATTCTTCATTCTGATTTCAGTGTGAGAAAAATGCAAGTAAATGAGCCGTCGGACAAAAGAGCCCCCTTTTCGTCGATGAATCGTCTTCTTCCAACTGTCACCGCCTGAAAACCTTATAAAAAATATAATCCTACGGATGCATATCTAATCTCGTGCATACAAGATTGAATATGTCTACGTAGCAGCACATTTTTCATAATGTTTTGAGTCGATGAGAGTTGAAAGGAGAAAAGTCATCGAGCAAAAGGAGTGTCGTCAATCCACTGAAAATTGTCACAAGTTCTTAAAATTTATTAAAATTTCTTCCCAACTGTTCCTAACTGTTCCTAACTAATTATTACTAATTATTACTAATTATTCCTATTTATTACTATTTATTCTTATATAAATCTATTTATTCTTATATATTGCTAATTATTACAATTTATTACTAATTATTACAAATTATTGCTAATTATACTAATTATTACTAATTATTACTATTTATTACTAATTATTACAATTTATTACTAATTATTACTAATTATTACAATTTATTACTAATTTAGCAATACTTAGCAAAATGAAAACTACTTGAATAATTAAAGGAAATTTGGTAATCATCATTGTGGAGATGATTACAAATTTTCCTTTCATTATCCAAGCAGATTTCGTTTACTAATTATTACTAATTCTTACAATTTATTACTAATTCTTACAATTTATTACTAATTATTACTAATTATTACAATTTATTACTAATTTAGCAATACTTAGCAATACTTAACAAAATGAAAACTGCTTGAATAATGAAAGGAAATTTGGTAATCATCATTGTGAAGAAGATTGCAAATTTTCCCTTCATTATCCAAGCAGATTTCGTTTACTAATTATTACTAATAAAAAAATTATATTATCAATATTTATGAAAAAACAATATTAATATTATTAAAATAAAAAATATATAAAATATTAGAATTATCAATATTCGCAACAGGCTTTGCTCTATTATTAACATGTTCAAATCTCAAAGGGTCGTCAATTGTCAGGTCATGCGCAATAAAAAGTTTGTGACAGTCGTGTCCAATGTAAACTATATAATTGTCCTTGCATGGTTGATCACCTCGCAAGTAGTGTTCCAATAGGACGACCAAAGTAATGTCATTCTCGTCTCTAAGAATCATTTCACTCCCTTTACATAGATCATTCTTCCTTAAAAATTTGATGGCACATCAGTATCTTTCTCTTAAATTTTTAAGGAAAAATGGTCTATGTAAAGGGTCATGTGAGATAATTCTTATAGATGAGAATGGCATGACTTGGGTAGTGCTATTGCAACGCTACTTGCAAGGTGATCAACCAAGCAAGGACAATTATAGAGTTTACATTGGACATAGCTGACACAAACTTTTTATTACGCATGACCTAACAATTGGCGACCCTTTGAGATTTGAACATGTGAAGAATAGAGCAAAGCATGTTGCGAATATTGATAATTTTAATATTTTATAATTTTTTTATGATTTTAATAATATTAATATTGTTCTTTCATAAATATTGATAATATAATTTTTTTATTAGTACTAATTATTGGTAATTATTGACAATTATTGGTAATTCTTAGAGATTATTGGTAATTATTGGGGATTATTGGTAATTATTGGGGATTATTGGTAATTATTGGCGATTATTGGTAATTATTGGCGATTGTTGGTAATTATTGGCAATTGTTGGTAATTATTGGCGATTTATTGGCGATTGTTACTAATTATTGGCGATTTATTGGCGATTGTTACTAATTATTGGCGATTGTTACTAATTATATCTAATTATTACTAATTATATCTAATTATTACTAATTATATCTAATTATATCTAATTATTGGTAATTATATCTAATTATATCTAATTATTGGTAATTATTGATAATTATTACTAATTATTGGTAATTATTACTAATTATTGGTAATTATTACTAATTATTCCTAAATATATCTAATTATTCCTAAATATATCTAATTATTCCTAATTATATCTAATTATTACTAATTATTACTAATTATTACTAATTATTACTAATTATTACTAATTATATCTAATTATTACTAATTATATCTAATTATTACTAATTGTATCTAATTATATCTAATTGTATCTAATTATATCTAATTATTACTAATTATATCTAATTATACCCAATTATTACTAATTATAGCCAATTAAATCTAATTATAGCCAATTATATCTAATTATTCCTAATTATATCTAATTATTACTAATTATTACTAATTATTACTAATTATTACACATATATCTAATTAATACTAATTATATCTATTTATTACTAATTATATCTAATTATATCTAATTATATCTAATTATACAAATTATTACTAATTATATCTAATTATATCTAATTATATCTAATTATTACTAATGATATCTAATTATTACTAATGATATCTAATTATTACTAATGATATCTAATTATTACTAATGATATCTAATTATTACTAATTATTACTAATTATATCTAATTATTACTAATTATATCTAATTATTACTAATTATATCTAATTATTACTAATTATATCTAATTATTACTAATTATATCTAATTATTACTAATTATTACTAATTATATATAATTATTTCTAATTATATCTAATTAATACTAATTATTACTAATTATCCCTAATTATAACTAAATTCCGCTAATTATCTATAATAATCTCTAATTATTGCAAGTTAACAATGATTATTTATAATTATCACTAACAATATCAATTTCTTACTAAAAATAAATATAAATAAAAATCAATTTAAATCTAATTTAATTAGAATTAATAAACAACAATTAAAATTAATATAAAAAAAATAAAATAAATATAAAAAAATAAAATATAAATATCTTAAACTTTGATATTCTGAAGGTATTGACGTCTTCCAATTGGTCTCGTATAAAAAACTTCAACTAAAAGAAATTTTTCCCTTAAAACTAGAGAATGAAGAGAGAAAGATCTGAGTGATTTGACGAAAAAAACGGGTGGGAGTATATATAGGTTAGATTAGTTGCAACGGGTGGGGGTTATACCCAACACATACTCATCCAAAAAGCTTTATTCAATTTTTTGGGTCATTAAAGAGTTATAATTTTAATTAAAATCATTTTATTGATTTTTATTCTGCTTGCACAAGCATTGCATCAGCATTACATAAGCATTAAAGTTAATTATTACATATATAAAAATTAAAAATAAATTACTATAAAAATTTATTAGGTTTAAAATAATATTTTAGATTCATTCATTATTTATATTTACTCATATCCATGTCAAGACCTTTAATTTGTTAATTTGTCTTTTCATGCCTTGCGCAAGCATTACACAGGGATTTGGATAAAATTCATGTAATAAAACTCTAAAATTTGAAACTGCAAGCCAAAAACATCAATTATACATAATAATTAATAAACAAGTCGTGAAAAGACTTTTTAGCTGTAAAGACCCGTAAAATTCAAGGGAAATTTTTTCTTAATTTTCTTTGGAATTTTACAAGAACGCGGTTTCTGACGGCACCTGATTCCGAGGCCCGGTGTGCCCGGAATCAATTTCCAAAGTTTGGCTCGGGTACGTTCAGTGAACGAACGAGCGGGAATTTTTAACTTTTGAACCGGTGCTCAGAATCGAATTCTGAGGGCACTGATGAACTCGCAACGCCGGTAATCGCTTAAGGGAACATTTACCGTAGTTGCGTTTGTGCGGGTGAAGAAGTTAATTAATGGGGTTTAATTAAAAAAGTAAATAAAATTGTTAAATCAATTTTATTTTATTTTAAGGTGGTTAATTTCTCCCATGGGAAGTTGGTGGTGGGGCCCACATCCACCCAACTTCCCATGTGTGGATAATTGAAAGGGTGGGGTCCACACGAGCCCCCCCCCCCACCTTTTCAAATCCCTTAACTTCCTAACTCCTCTTAATCCTTCACTTTCCTAACTCCTCATTAACTCACTTTCATTAATTTTTGACAACTTGTTATAATTAATAAGGTGAGTTACTTAATTTCAAACTCTTGAAATTCAAATGGTTATGTTGTGTTAATAAAATTAAGACTTGGTCTTATTTTATTATTGTTAGAGTTTTCGCCACTTTGAGAGGTTTAGGAAGCGTGAAGTCTTCTTCTTCTTCAACCTCGACGAAGAATGTGAAGAACACCTCCGACGAAGAACACCGTTCTTCAACGAAGAACATCTCCGCCGAAGAACGCGGCGTCTTCTTTCAACGACGTTTCCTCTTCGAACGCACCTCGACGACAACGGAATCAACGTTCGTTTTCCGCGACGCCCGATTTCCGCAACGCTCGTCTTTCGAGGATCGTTGACGTACACCGTTCCTGAAACCGAGGTAGGGGTTTGAATCTTTTTAAGTTGGTGATTTCTTTCCTTCGAATAAGAAAGATAAATCTGACGACCATGTTCCAATTTTTATTTAAATTAAAAATTGTGAAGGTTAAACGTTTTACGTTTCGGCCAACTGTTATCGATATAACGGGAGGGGATCGGTCCGCACAAACACGGTCGATACCCCTCCCCCCTTTTGCTATTCTTCGTTTTGATTAGCGAAGACGGTAATGCATCGTTGCACCGCGCTTGAGCGAAAGGAGACGTGAACGATGCAGGCCACGACGAAGAAACGCGACGCCGTCGCGCTGCATCGAGGGTACGAACGAGGCCGCGGCCGGAGTCGGGCCGCGGCGGAAGGACGTAGCGTCGTCACGCAGCGCCGGACGAATTTGCAGCCATCCAGGAAGTAGCGGCTGGAAAAAAAACACCCACCGGAGAATTCGAAGAAGGCGGCCGGAACTCCGGCCGCCGGCGCCGGAAGGCGCGGAACCGCGGGGTCCCGCGGCAAGAAACCGGCCGGCCCTGCGCTGGCCGGCCGTTACAGGGGAAAAGCCGGGGGTTACACCCCCCGGGTTGCACATGGCGCGGCCCCTTAAAGGGGCCGCCGTTTTTCATAAAGGAGGGGCAACGCCCCTCCCTTGGGCGCGCTCGCGCGGCACGCTGGCCGCACTGGCCGCGCCGCCGCGCCGCCGGCCGGGCCGGGCTTCCGGGCCGGGTCGACCCGGTTCGGCCAACCCAGGGGGTACTGGGTCGGGCCGAGCCGGGCCCAGACCCCCTAATTTCGGACTACTTTCGGTCAAATGCTCATATCTTGGGCTATGGACCTCCGATCGACGCACCGTCAGTTGCGTAGCGATCCTCGGAACGAGACGGTCGTTTCGGTATATCGCACTCAAGGTTTCGGAATACTTTGAGTTCGGCCGAGTTGGTTCGTACACGAAACCAACCGGGCCCTCGGAGCGGAAACGCTCATATCTTGAGCTTCGGACGTCCGATTGACGTGCCGTCGACTTCGTTGAATTCCTCTAAGTGAGACGGATCTTTCGGCATACTCCGCCCGAGGTTTGGACGCAGGTGGAGTACGGTCGGGTTGGTTTTGCCTTAAAAACTAACCGGGCCCCTGGGACGAAAAAGCCAATAACTCTCAGACCGGACGTCCGATTGACGCGTCGTCTGCGACGTTAAGTTCCTATTGACGATACGGAACTTTTGGATACATCAACTCTAGACCTTGTGTCAGTTCATGTATCAGCCTCTCGGCTCGTGGAGCGGACCCTCCCGAACGAGCTTGTTGTGTGCGGGAACCCTAGTGCTGGCTGCGACTTCGACGACGACGACTGTGCAGAGATCCTCGGTGGACTGCGACGATGGAGAGTGCTGGTCTTGTATCCTATGTGGGTCCCAGCTGTGCTGGTCTTGTATCCTATGTGGGTCCCAACTTAGATAATTCAGTGCTGGTCTTGTATCCTATGTGGGTCCCAGCATAGATGAATCAATGAAGAGTGTTGGTCTTGTATCCTTTGTGGGTCCCAGCTGTGCTGGTCTTGTATCCTATGTGGGTCTCAGCTTAGATGATTCAGTGCTGGTCTTGTATCCTATGTGGGTCCCAGCATAGATGAATCAATGAAGAGTGCTGGTCTTGTATCCTATGTGGGTCCCAGTTGTGCTGGTCTTGTATCCTATGTGGGTCCCAGCTAGATGATTTAGTGCTGGTCTTGAATCCTATGTGGGTCCCAGCATAGATGAATCGATGAAGACAGCTGGTCTTGTATCCTCAGTGGGTCTCAGCTTAGATGATTCGGTATCTATATCTGATCATCCCTTTCACCTTTTCGACAAAGTATACCTGTGTGAGCTGAATCCTGTTTGCTTTCCTGTGTGGATTGTGTTGTGCTATCCTGTGTGGATTACGTTTTGCTTTCCTGTGTGGAATACGTATACTTTCCTATGTGGACTGAGTTGAACTTGGGCTCGGAGGTTGGAGCGTACTGGAATTGTTGACTTAGGTATATGTATGGGCATATACCTAAGCAGTGTCGGTTGTTACTTCGTGATTGTATCTTTCCTTTGTGGTTTATCCTTTGTGGATTTTGGGAGACCTTCGGGGGTCTCGGGGTCCCTACTGAGTAGCTTATACTCACCCCTGCACGGGCTATGCCCGCACTACGTTGTGTTGGTTGCAGACGACGGACAGCGTTGATCGTAGTTGAGGCTTGCAGAGCAGGACGGTACCTGGAGGAGGACCACTGGGCGGGACGTACTCGGAGCGGACGGCGGGACCCGAGGAGCAGTGGAGCTATCTGTACCCACCCTTCAGGTGGGATTTCCAGTGGACAGTTCGGCGTAGCGGCTTTTACTTTTCAGTTGTTGTTTTCCCTTTCAAGTTGTACTTTACTTTCAGTTTGGGTTTGTATTCTGGCCCACTTACTTTCCGCACTTACAGTTGTACTCTGTTTTTACTTAGTGTTTACTTTTTTCCACTTGCTTACTCTGAGGTGCTTGTTTACTTTACAAAGGCAATGCCTTCCTTTTTTCCGGGATTTACACCTTGGTGCTAGTCGCCAGCCCCTGGCCTATGGAAGGCGGGCTTGGGATAGTCACGGCACGGGCCCCGAGGACGGGTCGTGACATTAGCGCTCAATTATTATCTACAAGGAATCAAATTTGACTTTATCAATGTTGCGCAGACACTGCGTCAGTAGTGACAATGATTTTTATACTTATCATGAAATAAAATTATAATTTGCATGTCCTGAATTATTTTTGTACAATATTTCTATTATAATATCATAATTTAATCATTCTGTAAGTCTAATAAATTTTATATCATAATTATGTCCTTACGATATAACAAAAATACTATATTTTAAAAAAAATGTATTTTTTCTATTCACCAAAAATTTAACTTTTTCAAACAATTATCAAAATTTCACCAATAGACTAATTTTGATATAATGATTTCTAAAATGAAGTCTATTTTATCAAATATATTTTCTAAAAATTCTAGAAATTAATTATATTATTTGTACATGATAAGCAATAAAAATTATTTATTGAAAGAAAATAATATGTTAATGAATAAAATGAGAATACTGAAAATTTAGTACTTATTTGCAAAGAAATAATTAATACTTTAGAATAATAAAAGGGGTGAACCCAATACTTAAGGTTCCTCTCCAAAGGAGACCTTGAGGTTATTTTATAATAAATACTAAAGACCACATCAAACCACAAGTCTGATGTGGGATGCAGACTTCAACACTCCCCCTTAAGTTAGGTGTACCTAACATTAGCACATAATGAAAAACAAAACAATCAATAGACGCCGCAAACACTCCCCCTCAAGCTGGACATACCCAGCATGATGACAAAACAAGACAAAACAAAGTAAAGATAAATTGTCAGGGCTGCTGCTCCCCCTCAAGGTGATGGATGATGCGGCTGAAAAAGATTGGTTGTCAAGCCACACAAGCGGTGTCGGTCGGCAGAGCGTCGAGAAAGCCGCATAGGTGGGCCAATCGTCATAGGCGCTGGAAATGCCGCACTGGCGGGGCCAGACGTCAGAGCGTCGGGAAATCCGCCCTGATGGGCCGGTCATCGAAGTGCCGGGAAAGCTGCACAGGTGGTTCCAGACACCGGAGTGTCGGGAATGTCACACAAGCGTGAACGGATGCGAGCAGATGGCACCGGATGCAGAGGCGCGGCTTGGCTAGAAGAGGTACGGCAAGTAAGGGAGGCAACGCGCCAGATATGGACAGCTCGGTGAAGATGGCAACCGGTTGCCGGAGGAAGGGTCGTCGGGAGAGAGAATGATGGGGAGACAGCCCTCCAGAACTGGAGGGTGTGGATGGGAGAGCAGGCGTCGGTGCAGGATATGGCGGCTAGAGCGCAAACAGGTGAGTCGTCATATGCACAGGATTCGCCGGCTAGCAGGGCCGCCGCGGGAGGTACCTGCAAGAGGGTGATGCACAACGATGAAGTCGGCTCAGGCAGGATGGAGGTCCTTGGGCGGGAGGGCTCCGTTCAGAAGGATGGAGGTCTACCTGGAAGGTGGAGCACGCAGAGGGAGGGCAGCGGGCAACCAAGAGGGAGGGAGGGCCTCAGGCAGGATGGGAGGAGTCGTGCGTAAGATGGGAGTCGACAAGGCGGATTTGGAGGAGGTGGGATGTCGGGCGTCATCGGATGGATGAGCAGCACATGGGAGTTGCCGACGCAGGATGAGCCGGTGTGGGAGTCTGACGAGAGGGAGCCGTCGGGAGGGAGGAACCACCGAGGTTCATTGCGCACAGGAATCGGTGCATGAGCATCGCGTCGGAGAAGACAGAGCCACCGAAAAAAGACAGATGCACTGGGATGGTCCGTCGCACAGAGAGTCAGTGGGAAGGGAGGTGCGGCTGCAGTAGGTCGTCACAGGGGAGTTTCGGAGGAGTCGCGGAAGGATGTCGTCGTGCACAAGAAGGTTTGTTTCCAGGAAAACCGCAGGAGCCAGAGTGTCGTGGGCAGGAGGAAAACCGACGAGGCTCAATCTTCCAAGAAGGTGCCACCAGAAGGGTTCCGCTGGGAGGGAGCCGCCTGGAGGGAGCTGTTTGGGAGAGATGCGCGTCAGATAGGAAGTCGTTGGGAGGGCGGCCGAAAAAGCACTACGGGAGGGCGGGAAGCCAGACGTAGTCGGGAGACCGCACTTGGAGGAGATCGTCGCTGGATAGAGAGCGACGCTAGGCTGGTGAGGGGGCGGCCGACTGCCCTAGGGCTGAGGGGCCACCGCCCCCCTCAGGGGGGAATTCTTAAGTGTCTGCCAAGAAGGGAAAAAATAGAAAGGGAGGGGTAGGGTTCACAAAACCTCCTTTGATACCATGTAGAATAATAAAAAAGGGGTGAACCAAGGTTCTGGGTCTTCGGAAGAATCTCATTTCAGTCGGACAACTAGATGAAGTAGGCTACGAAACCAGCTTTGCAGGAGTGTGGAAAATCACTCGAGGTTCTCTGTTTATAGTGAGAGGTGTAAAAGATGCCACACTCTATCTAACTGGAAAGATGAAAGGGGAATTTGTCGGAGCATCAGCTTCCAGAAGTTCAAAATTGTGGCGTTGTCAGTTTGGGAACCTTAGTGAGAAAAGTATGAAGGTTTTAGCGGAAAAAAGACATGTTAAAGTTGAAACATTCATACTTCAGAGGTTGCGAGAGTTGCATACTTGGTAAGCAATGGAAAGTTTTATTCAACTTGACCGGAAGGACACCCTAATGTCAAAAACTTGAACTAGTACACATTAATGTTAGGGGCCAGCCCCGGTCAAATCTCACAGAGGATCACGGTACTTTGTGACTATCATTGACAATTCCATGAGGAATGTACGAGTATGCTTCTTGAAACATATGTCGGAAGTGTTTACAGTTTTCATTCAATGGAATGATATGGTAAAAAGGGAAATAAGAAATAAGATGAAGAGTCTGAAGTCACACAATGAAGGTGAGTTTACCAGAAGAAGTTTTCGGAACTGTTATAGGCACAGGGATATCAGGCATGAGAAAATCGTATCTAGAACACCTGAACAAAATGGCACAGAAAGGATGAATCATACGGTGATAGAAAGAACATGGAGCATGAGACTGCATTTCGAAATGTCAAAGGAATTTTGAGCAGAAACAGTGAACACAGCGACGTACCTGATCAACCTGAGCCCATTAGCATCAGTGGGGAAGAAGTAACCGGAAGCACTGTGGATAGGTAAAACACCAGAATTGCCTCACCTTAAGATCTTCAAAAGAATAGTATGTGTTCATGTGGATGCCAGAGAGAGAGAGAGAGAAGGTTGAGGCAAATCCTCACACATGTTTCTTTGTGGGTTATGGATATGAAAATCTCAAATTTCAACTTTGGGATGGTGATAAAAGGCAAGTTATCAGAATTCAAGATGCGCTCTTCAATGAGCAGATCTTGTGGAAAGATCAAAACTTGACGGAGAAGGAAGCTGGAAGAAAAGAATCAACTTCAATCCAAGTTGATCTAAATAGAGGTTTTGGAGGAATATATGTTCTCAAGAGTTCAGATGGCTCTGAATCTACAGGAAATTCACAAGTTCCAGATGAATGCTCAAAGGGTGGCATAGGGAGTTTGAAAATTCGAAGAGCGGAAGATATACCTGAAAGCTTGAAAACTAGTAAAACTCGGTTTAGAGTTTTGGAAGGTGATATTCTGAAGGTTAGAGTTCCGGATAGCAGAGCCGCGGGCAGAGTTGTGGAGGTCAACAAGAGTTAGACGATCAGTACAAAGGTATGGAGCAGACTTACACTTCTTAGTTTTAACGGATGTAGGAGAAATAGAGAGCCCGAAAAAAGCGGCTAGCCTCAGTGATTCCAATAAGTGGGAGTTAGCTATGAAGGATGAGTTGGATTCACTTCATGCGAACAACACCGAGGAGCTAACGGAACCACCACCCAGGAAGAAGAGCACTTGAAAAAAATGGGTTTTCCAACTAAAAGACTAAGTTGACAGAAGAAAGCGATATAAAGCAAGGCTGGTAAGGGTTTTAGAAAAAGGAAATCATATACTTCTATGAAAGTTTTTCTCCGGTAGTAAAACATACTACGATCTGAATTGTGCTATGTTTCGTTGCTTCTAAAAGTTTACATCTGGAACAAATGGATGTGAATACGGTCTTTCATCATGGAGATCTAGATGAATAGATTTATATTAATCAACCTGTTGGTTTTGTGGATCAGTGGAATCAGGGCTTGATGGGAAAACTCAATAGGAATCTCTACAGTTTGAAACAAGCACCAAGGTAGTGGAACCGAAGTTCAACTCACTTACAAAGAAAGGTTTCGAGCGAATCATCTCTGACGATTGGTGTTGCCGGAAGGAGCACAGTCATGGAGACTTCATCATTTTGTTGTTTTATGTGGATTATATGTTGTTGGCAGGTCCAGAAATTCAATTAATTCAGGAGTTGAAGAGGGGATTGTTCAGAAGTTTTGAAATGAAAAATCTTAAAGCAAAGAAGATCTTGGGCATGCGAATTGAGCAAGATGGGAAGACCGAAAGATTGGTTATGTATCAAAAGGACTACATTCGGAAGATTGTAAAAAGGTTTGGCATGAGCAGATATAAGTCAGTTGCAACACCACTTGATAGAACTTCAAACTAAGAAGAGAGAGAACAAGTATAAGAGTCTATTAAGAAGTTGAAATACTTAAAGAGTCTGAATAATTCCAGTAGTTCAGAACTTAAATCCTAGGAGAGAGAAGAAGTTTCTCTGACCAGGCCAAGGTTGTCCGCCACCCAAAAACCAAATACCTAATCCCCCAAATAACCGCCCCACTCCCCCTTATAACCACCCCTCTCGTGACAAACAGAATTACATTAACAATTACAATACTGCCCCTTGGCAGTAACTAACCCAGCAACAGACTCCCAACCAACTAATTAAAACGTAAAGACAAACTAACCCCTTGCTAATTATTAGACACTCCTACCCTTATGCAGCAACAACTCCCAGCCCTGACCCCACATTCCTATCAAATCCGCCCTCTTGAAATATCACCTTGTCCTCAAGGTGAAAAATTTGATCCCGACTCTTCATCTTAGTATTCTTCTTTTCCAGCTCAGTTGCATCCACGACGCAATCTAATATAGCTCCCAAATTTGAAATTTCATAGTAGAAACTCCCAGCAACCCTCTCAATGGAAAAGCAAGAGAGGCCTCTCCTCCTCCCTCGTTTACTACTACCAAACTATTATTTTCAAGCAACTTAGCAGCCCCACAAGCCTTCTCCATATGCATATCATCCTTTTAAACGTAAGAATGCAGGTACCAGTGCTTTTGTACACAAGCAGTTACTTCCTCGGGTTTAGCAGCCATCGCCCCTTCTACTGCATTTCCATCTCGAAAAATCTTGGCAGTGCAATTCTCACTCGTGTCATTGAGCAACAGCCATGCAGTTCTACTGCACCGATCTTCATTATACAAACTTATCGTCTTAATAAGCGTTCCAATGAATCTTGACAGAACACCAACTGTTAATGTTTCCAGTTTCCAATCTATCTCGGCAGGAGCCTCTCCACTTCTCCCTTAACAACAGTATATGGAATTCGGCAATACTCTTTCCGGTGTGGAGGTTCTTTTCCCTCTTGGTCACCTCTTCAGAACCCAACCTCTACAACTTCTACTAGTTGCTGAATAAATCTCTCTAGTATAACTTTATCCCTAGCACCTCCAAAGGAAATGTACCAAGTTTTCCTCTCCCAAACAGTAGCAGTAGGAGGTGTAAAACCAGAATCATAAACCAAGTCAAATACATTTCCCCGCCCCTTGGAAACCATGGCCAGTTGACAGCACTTCATATTGAGTAATGGTGGAAGAATTTCAAAAACTTGTGTAACTTTCACAGAAACTTTAAGGTAGCACCCGAATTCTTGCTCTTTGCACCACTGCTTTGGTATGTTCACCGAACAGCCTCGTCTGGTGCTGCGGACATCACACCCTATAGATGCCTCCAACTCTTCCATTAGTCGCCTTCCCCTATCAACAATAGCAACCTGCTGATCCACCTTGCGCTTTTTCTATTCTGGTAGTACCACATGTTTAACGCTCACCTTGTTGAGCACTCCCGTTTGTCGAACAACCTAGATGGACTTTTCTCTTGCCACGCTACTTTCGTCATATCTAAGTCTCAGAACCTCTGTAGACAAAGGTTACGTAGTATTGAAAGGGCGTGGTTGATCAGTCAGTTCAACAAGAGTTTGCGCTTGCACCGGCACCACCGGCGCCACCTGCAGCATTTCCACATTCTGAGAATTTTTACGCAACTCATCATCTATAATAGTTTGCGTTCCACGAACTTCTGCTGGTGCATCATGCCTTTGTTCCTTTACGGCTACTTCAATTTTCAAACTACTACCTCCTTATTTAGCCATTGAAGATTTGTCTTTCTCTTTTCCGTTACTAGATAACTCAGCCTGATTTCTAACGAAATTGTTGAGCTGGTACAGACTAACCAAAACGTCTTGCATTTGTTGCTGAATCATTGTTACAACTTCCTCCAGTTTCACTTGTCGATGGAGGCCTACTTTCAGCTCTTCTATAGACGCCTCCAAGTCTGTAATTCTGCTTTCCATGCATGTTGTCATAAGATCCTTACAAGAAACTCTTCCTTCTAGTTTCTCTCTCTAGAATTCTCTCAAGAATGTCTCTCAATGAAAGCACCAATTGATAGAATTTCCAAATAAGAAGAGAGAGAACAAGTAGAAGAGTCTATTAAGAAGTTGAAACACTTACAAGAGTCCGGATAATTCCAGTAGTTTAGAATGTAAATCCTAGGAGAGAGAAGAAGTTTCTATGACCAGGCCAAGGCTGTCCGCCTCCCAAAAACCAAATACCTGATCCCCCAAATAACCGCCCGACTCCCTCCCCCTTATAACCACCCCTCTCGTGACAAACAAAATTACATTAACAATTACAATACTGCCCCTTCGCTGTAACTAACCCAGCAATAGACTCCCAACCCACTAATTAAAACGTAAAGACAAACTAATCCTTTGATAATTATTAGACAATCCTACCCTTATGCAGCAACAACTCCCAGCCCTGACCCCACATTCCTATCAACTTGTTGAACACTTCAAACATTCAAAGAAGTAGGCACCACATACAGAATGTAGAAAAGGGAAAATAGGAGACCCAAACACCCAAGGTGTTCTCTCTAAATGAGCCCTTGAGGTGTATTTATAATGAATATTAAAAACCACACCGGACCTCAAGTCCGATGTGGGATGCAGACTCCAACACTCCCCCTCAAGCTAGGTGTACCTAGCTTGGACACATAATGAAAAGAAAGCAACAAAACAGATATTAACACTCCCCCTCAAGCTTGGAAATTGCAAAGCAAAATAAAAGCTGTCCGTTGAGTTCCGGATCTTCCCCATGCAACGCCTATTTTCGATGTGCCACTTCATTTATCCATGCATTTGTTTAATTCCAAGCAAGCATTAACTATTGCCTTGTTTTTTGTTCTTTTTATTAAATGCATGAGCTGTCCATTTTAGTGTATTTTTCATACCCTATAAATATGGGTGCATATGTAATCCGTTGGAAGAGTTGTGTGCAATACAAAAAGGTTGCTCCTTTGTGTGAAGTTTTCTCTCCTCCGCTTTCTTTTTTTTCTCCTGTGAATTATTTGTTTCGGCTTTGTAAAGCCATCTTCCACTAACAAACTGGTATCAGAGGCGGTTCGAAGGCATCCTCCAAATTCCGAAGATGGCCACAGCAATCCAGCCACAAGTTCCGACCTTGTCTAAGGACAACTATGAGAGGTGGTGCATTCAAATGAAGGCATTGTTCAGGTCGTAAGAATTATGGGAGATCGTCACTGACGGGTATGTAGTACCCACTGCGGAGGAAGAAGCGGTCTTCACGAATGAAGAAAAGACGACCGTCAAAAATCAAAGGAAGAAAGACAACAAGGCGTTGTTCCTTCTCTATCAAGGGTTGGATGAATCGACGTTCGAAAAAATTGTCGAAGCAACATCGAGCAAACAAGCTTGGGATACACTTGCCACCATTTTCAAAGGAGTTGATCGCATGAAGCGGGTCCGTCTTCAAACATTACGAGCGGAGTTCGAAGCGGCGCGAATGAAGGAAGGTGAGAGTATCTCGGATTACTTCTCACGCCTAATTCTCATTATTAACAATTTGAAAAGAAATGGTGAAAAAATGGAGGATATTCGAGTTATTGAGAAAGCACTTCGATCGCTCACAACCAAGTTCGAGCATGTGGTTGTGGCAATCGAAGAATCGAAAGATTTGGAAAAATTATCTATTGAAGAATTGATGGGGTCGTTGCAAGTACATGAGCAGCGAATGCAGAAGAATGCAGGTTCAACAATAGAGCATGCCTTAGAGTCCAAGCTGACTCTGCAAGAACCCAAGACTGGCCAAGCACAACGAGGCAGTTATCGTGCAAGAGGTAGAGGACGTGGATACCATCCAATCTATCAGCAAAAGCAACAAAACTTCAGTAGCTTCCGTGGAAGAGGATACGGTGGAGGCCGATTCACGCGTGGTCGTGGAAATGCAAAAAATGTTCAATGTCATAACTGTAAAAAATTCGGCCACTATGCCTCTGATTGTTGGAGCAAGGTGGATCATGATGAACGATCCAACTATGCTGAAGCGTCACGCCATGAAGAAGAAGGTACGACACTGCTCCTCGCACAAGAAAAAGCATGTGAACGCCCCGATGTATGGTATTTGGACACGGGAGCAAGCAACCACATGAGTGGTAACAAACAGCTGTTCGAGGAACTCACCGAAGAAGTTCGAGGAGACGTGAGTTTTGGCGACTCATCCAAGGTACCCGTGTTTGGCAAAGGTAAAATCAAAATCTATCTAATGAATGGTGAGTCGAATTAAATTTTCAGTGTGTATTACGTACCAAGCATGAAAAATAATATCATAAGTCTCGGCCAACTCCTTGAGAAGGGGTATGTTATACACTTGGAGAATTCTTCATTGTCAATAAGAGATGCTCACAGGAGACTGATTGCTCAAGTTCAAATGGCGAAGAATCGCATGTTTCTGCTGCATATCAACACGAAGGTCGAGCAATGTTTGTTTGGGCTCATGAAGAACGACTCATGGAGATGGCATCTGCGCTTTGGGCATCTCCATTTTAATGGCCTCAAACTTTTATCCTCATCCAGAATGGTGCGTGGCTTGCCGACGATTGAAGCTCCAAATCATGTGTGTGAGGGGTGCACACTCGGAAAGCAACAAAGGAACTCCTTCCCAAGTGGAGTGTCCAGAAGAGCAAATGAACCACTTCAGTTGGTTCACACTGACATTTGCGGACCACTGGAAACACCATCACTTGGAGGTAATAGGTATTTAATTACCTTTATTGATGATTTCAGCAGAAAGTTGTGGGTATATTGCATCAAAGAAAAATCAGCTGCATTCACTGTTTTTAAAACTTTCAAAGCTCGTGTTGAAACTGAAAATGGCCACAAAATCAAAGTACTCAGATCTGATAGAGGTGGAGAATACACCTCAAATGCATTCCAAGACTTCTGCAGGGAATATGGCATAAAACTACAATACACTGCAGCCTATACGCCACAACAGAATGGAATTGCAGAAAGGAAGAACCGCACTATCCTCGACATGACGAGGACCATGCTGAAGGAGAAAGGGCTTCCAAAGAGTTTTTGGGCAGAGGCAGTGGCATGTACTGCCTACTTGCTCAATCGGTGTCCAACGAAGAGCGTCAGGAACTTTACACCACAAGAGGCGTGGAGCGGCTACAAACCGAGCGTGGCGCACCTAAGAATCTTCGGGTGTGTCGCCTATGCTCAAGTTCCAGAAGCAAGAAGAAGGAAGCTGGATGATCGTGGCGAGAAATGCATTTTCATCGGCTATTGTGAAGCCTCTAAAGCCTACAAGCTTTACAATCCACTAACCAATAAATTAGTGGTTAGTAGAGATGTGATCTTTAGTGAGGAAGAAGCGTGAAAATGGGATGATGAAGAACCAAACAAGGATGTTGTAGTCGAAACTGAAGATTCTGATGAAAGACATGATCATCAGGAGCAGACGCCCACAACACCTTCCTCGGGTGCATCATCAGTTGGAAGAAGTCCAGGAGTACATTTCCTTACTCCTCAAAACACTCCATCAAATCAAAATTTGGCCAATTCATCCTCGCTTATGGCTCCTATGAAGATGAAAAATCTGAGTGATATTTATGAGCAGACCGAAGAGGTAAACCTTTTTTGCTTGTATGCAGATCATGAGCCACTGACGTTTCAGGAATCCATGAGGGAAGAAAGCTGGATAGTGGCTATGGAAGAAGAAATTCATGCCATAGAGAGAAATGACACATGGGAGTTGACAACACTCCCAAAAAGCCAGAAAACCATTGGCGTGAAATGGGTGTACAAGATCAAGAGAAATGCTGATGGCGAGATCGACCGCTACAAGGCAAGGCTCGTAGCAAAGGGGTACAAACAGAAGTACGGGGTGGACTACGAAGAAGTCTTCGCTCCAGTTGCTCGCCTTGATACTGTGAGGATGATTATCTCACTTGTTGTCCATCACAGTTGGATGATCTACCAACTGGATGTGAAGTCTGCGTTCTTGAATGGAATTCTGGAAGAAGAGGTCTATGTGGACCAGCCTGAAGGCTTTGTCATGCAAGGGGAGGAAGACAAAGTGTATCGATTGAAGAAAGCTCTTTATGGGTTGAAGCAGGCTCCGCGCGCATGGAATGCACGCATCGACAGTTATCTCCGAGAGAATGGCTTCACCCAATGTCCATATGAGCATGCGGTTTACATTAAGCAGAATGATGGTGGCGATATTCTTATTGCATGCTTGTATGTTGATGATTTGTTGTTTACAGGGAATTGTCGACCAATGTTCGATGATTTCAAGGAGGCCATGTTCAAAGAGTTCGAGATGACCGATGGGGGTCTCATGTCCTTCTTTCTGGGCATTGAAGTGAAGCAACAACATGGCGGCATTTATATATCTCAGAAGAGGTATGCCAAGGAGTTGCTTGAAAAATTCAAGATGGCCGATTGTAATGCTGTAAACACACCGGTTGCAACGAGCTTGAAACTGACAAAAGATGGAGAAGGAAGAAGCATTGATTCGACTTTGTTCAAGAGTCTGATTGGAAGTCTGAGGTACCTCACAATCACAAGGCCAGATATTGTCTATAGTGTTGGACTTCTAAGCAGGTATACGGAGGCACTGAAAGAGTCACACTGGATTGCAGCAAAACGTATCCTCAGGTACGTTAAAGGAACGGCGGATTTCGGTCTCTTTTATCCATACAACGAAGAAGCAAAGCTGTATGGATACTCAGACAGTGATTGGGGAGGTGACCAAGATGAAAGGAAGAGCACCACTGGGTATGTATTTTTTCTTGGATCTACTGCTTTCACCTGGAATTCAAGGAAGCAAAGTGTGGTTGCTTTATCCACATGTGAAGCAGAGTATGTGGCAGCATCCACTACTGTTTGTGAGGGAATATGATTGAGAAATTTGTTGAAGGAGATGAAGCATCCACAGGATGGATCCACGGTGATTTATGTGGATAACAAGTCGGCTATTGAACTAGCCAAAAATCCGGTGCAACATGGAAGAAGCAAACACATTGATACTCGTTTTCATTTTCTCAGGGATCATGTGAAACAGAAAACGATGAAATTGTAATATTGTCACACTACCGAACAGGTGGCAGATATTTTCACAAAGGCACTACCGATAGATGCATTCAAAAGGCTAAGAACGGTGCTCGGGATGAAGCCGGTTTTGGTTTGAAGGGGAGTGTTGGAAATTGCAAACCAAAATAAAAGTTGTCCGTTGAGTTCCGGATCTTCCCCATGCAACGCCTATTTTCGATGTGCCTCTTCATTTATCCATGCATTTGTTTAATTCCAAGCAAGCATTAATTATTGCCTTGTTTTTTGTTCTTTTTATTAAATGCATGAGCTGTCCATTTTAGTGTATTTTTCATACCCTATAAATATGGGTGCATATGTAATCCGTTGGAAGAGTTGTGTGCAATACAAAAAGGTTGCTCCTTTGTGTGAAGTTTTCTCTCATCCGCTTTCTTTTTTTTCTCCTGTGAATTATTTGTTTCGGCTTTGTAAAGCCATCTTCCACCAACAAAGCTGGACATGCTCAGCTTGATGACAAAACAAGACGAAATAAAATATTAACTGCTGCTACTCCCCCTCACGATCAAAGCTCCCCCGCAGGATGATGGATGGATGATGTCGCGAAAGCAACAGATGAACCACTCAGACCGACCGGTTGACGGAGCGTCAGGAATGCCGCACTAGTGGGGTTGGTCGATGAAACGCCGGGAAATCCAAACTAGCACCGGGAAAACCGCACTTGCGGGGCCGGCGACGGGAGGCGGGGATACCGCAGAAGTGTTGCGGGGTCTGACGGCGCCAAATGGCCCGGTCCGAGTCGGGCAATGTGTTGCGCCACGGTGGAGGAAGCGCACGGGCGTGCCGATGGACAGAGATGCGGCTACCGAAAAGATGCCGGGAGATGCCGACGAGGCGGGGATTCCGCAGGAGGTGCCGAAAGGGAGCGGATGAATCCAGTCAGAGGGAGGGCCGCCTTGCAGGAGGAGGCCGACAAGGAGGGAGAGCAGCGGAAGGAGCAGGTGCAGCTGGCCGTCGGGAGCAAATGAGCAGCAGATTGGGGAGGCGACATTGCAGCGGGATTGCAGCGGAGATGCATGGGGGCGGATCTGGGATCTGCCCGGATCTGCCCGGAACAGTCCGGATATCGCCGGATCTGGCCGGATCTGGCCGAAAATCGCCGGATCTGGCCGGAGTAGCCTGGATCAGGCCGGAGCTGTCCGGATTTGGCCGGAAATCACCGGATCTGGCCGGATTCGGCCGGAGCTGTCCGGATCTGGCCGAAAATCACCGGATCTGGCCGGATTCGGCCGGAGCTGTCCGGATCTGGCCGGAAATCTCCGGATCTCGCTGAAAAATCCGGGAAGGGGCAGGAGGGCGCGCGGAGGGCCGGCGACGGGAGAGGGAGGAGGGCCGCTGGACGGAGGGCCGCGTGCGGGAGGCGCTGGGCGAGGGTGGCCGGGAGGCGCCGGAGGCGCGGGAGCAGCGGGAGGGCGACGCGGGGAGCCTGGACGCCGGGGAGCCGGGAGCCGCGCCAGGCAGGAGGGCCGTCGGGGAGCCGTGCCAGGCAGGAGGGCGACGCGGGAGCCGGGAGTCGGGAGAGACGCCAGGCAGGAGGAGTGCGCACGGCGGAGGGGATAGCCGCCTGGAAAGGGAGGACCGCCAGGGAGCCGCGCATGGCAGAGGCGGAGGGCCGCCGGGGAGCCGCGCCAGGCAGGAGGGCCGCCGGGGAGCCGCGCCAGGCAGGAGAGCCGCCGGGAGGGAGGGGGGGCGACTATTTGGATTGGAGCCGCCACCCCCCGGACGGGGAAACCCTAAAGGGGAAAAAATCAGGAGGGAGGGTCGGGAGTATCAAACCGCTCTGATACCATGTAGAAAAGGGAAAATATGAGACCCAAACCCCCAAGGTGTTCTCTCTAAAGGAGCCCTTGGGGTGTATTTATAATGAATATTAAAAACCACACCGGACCTCAAGTCCGATGTGGGATGCAGACTCCAACACAGAAGAACAGGAAAGACACATGGCAAAGGAACCACATGCATCACTGGTAGGAAGCCTAATGTATGATATGGTGTGCACTCGGGCGAACATGGATCCTGCAATGGGAGTGGGCAGCCGGTACATAGCGAATCCAGGAAAGGATCATTGAGAAGTAGTAAAGGGGGTTGTTTGATGTCTCAAAGGATTGGAAGATATTGCTCTTTTGCTTCAGAGAAGATGTGTTCAAGGAGCCCGTTGACATGGACTATGGGGGTCACTCAGATACACAGAAGAGGACGATCAGGTATGTTTTCAATTTTGGTGGAACCGTTCTCAGTTGGATGTCAAGGTTGCATTTGGTGATTGCACTCTCTTCAACGTAAGAGAGTATGTGGAAGCAACGAAAACAAGGAAATGGTATGGTAGATGCGTGATAAGAATCCTGAAGCTGGAGAGAGAAAATAAGTGGATTCTATTAATACCGGTTGTAGCAACGGACAGAAATTACAACTGTTGCAGTGGAAGAAATAGGAGAAAGAAAGACTACCCTAGGGTTCGCTGCTCCCTGAGGTCGAGCCTAACCCTCCAGACACCTTCCACTGCAAGCCAACCAGAAATCATTTGCATACCTCTCTACAAGAAGACCCCCGTATATTTAATACCCATCCACCCCCAACTACCCACATTATTATCCCCAACCTGCCACTACCAGCCTTAATAAACAAATAAGAAGAAAAGAACATTATTGCCCCTGGTAGTAAACAATTAATCCTACCCCTTTGAAACCAAACTCCAGCACCATTTCGCAACCCACACAAGAGTTATTTGAGCTCCCCTCACCAACCTATGTTGAAGCGGACAACTTCCCCGCAACCAGCCTTCATACCACATTCATATCATTTCTCCCTCTTTGAATAATCACCTTGTCCTCGAGGTGAAAATATAAGGAAGTGTCCCCAGGGATAAGCTAAATTCCAGTATACATTTTATCAATCCTCTCTGTGGTAACTAGTTCAGATATTCTTCAATAGATGTAGCAAACTTAACCACCATTAATTCTAGAATTTTTTGTGAGAGTCCCAGTTGTTACATCGGTTAAGGGGGTCGGCCTGTTTGGATTGGGCGAGTGGTCCTGGGGGCCCTCGAGTATTCTTCTTCCTTCTCCATCTTTCTTCTTACTTGTTTCTTCCATCCGATGTAAGTTCCTGCTTGTAATTCTGCTAGTAATACAAGGCAGGTCAATTCTAGAAGGGCTAGGTCATATCACAGTAGCAGTTTCTTCCTTGTGCGGGATTTGAACTGCTTGTTCAAACTCCACCACTGTAAGCCTAGTCATTATACCAGCACTCACATTTCCCTGCAGGGGCCCCGCTATCCCAAAAGCATTTGTAACAAAAACATTGTGTTGTAATCCCTGCAGGAGCCCCGCTATCCCAAAAGCATTTGTAACAAAAACATTGTGTTGTAACATTTTTTCCAGGACATGATTCAGTTTAAGCTTGATCGCAAGCCGCTCTACTGCCTCTCTGCGGGGCAGAACCCACTTCTTCCAATATTGGTGCCAAATTTTCCTCCAATAACATCACTGTCATCCACTGGTCGTCCCCTCGATATTCTAGTAGCAATGAAATCAACAATTTCACTGGTGCAAAGATGTCCACTTTATCACCTTTGAAAACTTATAGCAGCTCTCCAAAATACTCATTAGAAAGCCAAATTGTCATCCAGAATAATATTTCTTGAGTTCACCTTTGCATCTTCTGCTACTTGGATACTCTTAGGAAGACCAATATCCGCTGGGCTATAGCATCATTAGTGCCATCTCCGGATATAGCTATGATATGCTCTCGCTGTCTCGGGTCCTGAACAAGCAAAAACTTGTCATACAAAAAATTCCAACACAAAACGGATTTGCTTCCAGCAGAGAGGCTTTCTTTCTAGCTCTCATGAACAGATTTTTCTGATTCTGCACTAGCATTTGGAGAATTTGAAACTAATGTCTCTGGCACATCATGAGCTGCAATCACCACCAAGGAAAACGCTACATATGAGGAGTGAAACCAAAGTCATAAGCCATTACAAATGCAGTGCCCCACCCTTTGGAAGGTATTGCCAGTTGAGAGCACTGCATGGAAGCACGTGAACTATCTAATTGTGTACTGTTCTCCAGAAATTACATGAAATGATTCTGTGAACCTTGACTGGATATATTTCTTCTTTCTCTACACTGCGTACATCAAGTCTCAAATTATGATCCGAATTTACCCCATCTGGCCATTCTGGACTGGAATCTAGCCGTTGCTTCTTGCCGTTCCTCTCCCGAACAGACCAGCAAGTTTTCAAGTGTACCTCTGCAGTTTTTAATCCTTGAGGTGCGTTCACAACTACCTGCAACTGTTTCGAATATACCTGGTGTGCTATCAAGTCAGCAGAGTCCTTTTGTCCGTGTTGCACATTTAACGACTTGCGTTGCTGCTTTTGACGAGTCGCCTCCCGTTTAGGACTCGAAAAAGTTGGCATCTCCAACTGTTTGGCTAACACATGCAACTCCTCTTGCTCGGCATATTGCATTTCCTTGACATCCGCTTCTGCTTTTCTCGGACTCACAACCTCCGCAAACAAAGATGCTCAAGAATTGGAATAATGTTGATGGATGAACAGCTCAACAAAAGCATGCGCTTGTGCCGGCATCATCTGCAGCCTCTATCGTTGCAGTTGTACAGGACTGGAAGCTTCCTGCTCCTCGCACATGTCAACAGACCAGAATTTTCCAAATTGTCTAAAGAATGAGTCTCAACTTGGGTAGGCAAAACCTTTGTTCCTCCCAATGCCGCACTTCCATAACTTTGGAGCAGCTCTTCTTTGAGTTGCGTCAAGGTGAACTCGGCCTAAGTTGCCTTCGTCAATAAAGACCAAAGTCCAAGCAGACCAGGCATGCACAATCATGCCTTGATACTTTCATCTTTTCTGAAGTTTGAAGGATAAAAAAATAAGCCTCATCACTCATAATCCAAGTCTCACGATCTTTTCCAAAAAAGTTTGGCATCATCTCTTGCCTAGAGTTATCCTCCTGACTCCTGGTCAATCTGGCCAATGACGCCCGAAGGACCTACATTTGATTACATTTAATGAATTTGACACCCTACAATTATTTCTCCAATTAATTTGGTAAAAGTCATTTAATTGAGGGAAGACCAAAGGGTGTGAAGGAAGACTATAAAAAGGGATCTCCTCCTGGACTTTTCATCATCGGATTCAGAAGTAACACATCTTCATCCCGGAGTGCAGTATTTTGTGAGGCGTTTTTCCATATTTTACAAGAGAGATTTTCTTGAGTGTTTTCTCCTTGTAATTGAGAGAGAATTTGTACCCACATTTTACCATAGTGAAATCCTTCTATTTGCCCGTGGTTTTTTACCCCTTCATTTGGGGGTTTTTCCACGTTACATCTGGTGTTCACTTTAATTCCGCACTTTTGCACTTTATTTTTAATCTCGCAATTATCATTGTATCAAAGGACCCGTCATTTACGATCCTAACATGACGTCCGAAGGACCTACATTTGATTCGCCATACATGTGAGAATATAGCTTCAAGTTTCCACCACTGCGAGTCAATTTCCAACGTTGCGAGCCGTTTTTCTCTACTGTGAGAGCAAAAACCATTATCTGCTTCCGTCCTCTCAGTCCAGAAATTTTCTTCAAGTTTCTCTCTCTAGAATCTCTTTCCCCGGTCGATTTCAACTCTCAATGAAAACACCAACCGATAGGAATCTAGGTGTGAGAAAGAGTAAAACAATGATTTCAATTAATACCAACTATAGAAATAGACAAAAATTACATGAACTGCTAAGAAGAAGAAATAGAATGGAAAATAAGACTCCCCAGGGTTCGCTGCTCCCCGTGGCCGAGTCCTAACCCTACAGACACCTTCCGTTATAAGCCAACCAGAAATCATTTGCATCCCGCCTTAAAAGAAAACTCCCTTATTTAATACTCAACCACCCCCAACAATCCACGTTATCATCCCCAACTGACCACTCCCCAACCGGCCACTGCCAGTCCAAACAAACTAATAAGAGGAAAAGGACATTACTTCCCCTGGCATTAAACAATTACTCCTGCCCCTTCGAAACCAAACCTCGACACCCTTTCGCAGCCCACACAAGAGTCTTCCAACTCGCCACACCAGCTATGCTGCAACACCCAAATTCCCCGCAGCTAGCCTCCATACCACATTCCTATCAAGGCGTCTGATTAAGGAGCTCGGAAACAACCAGGAAAGTGGATGAATTTACCGCGACGGTCAAAGTGCAATTCACTTGGTGACGAATCTAATGTTCCATCTGAGGAAGAAGTATATTGACCTAGTATACCACTTTATCTGGAAGATGATGGGAGATGGAGAGTTGGAGTTGCCAAAGATTACTGGAAAACAAAATCCCACGGACATATTCACTAAATTTTTAGTCTAGGAGGGTTTGAGGCAGCATTAAACCTCAATCAGACTTGAGTGATACAAGGAAGAAGCGGAGAAGCATTGTATGTAGCGGAAGGTTGTTTTTTGCCAAAGTATTGGAGGATACCGTGAAAATCCATGAAGCAATATTGAAGTGGGAGATTGTTGGGATTGTGAAGCCTTCTTCGAGTAACGGAATCAATCAACTATAAGGAGAATTTCCAGAACATGCTTCGGTCTGATGAAAGGTAACGACATCAGTTGGTTTACGCATGCAACAAAGGGAGGTTGGAAGGAACCTTCTTCTGATGGATGCAAATGCATAGTGGCCAAGTCACCGGTTGATGGTTGGTCGGAAGATGCCGAACACAAGGATCCACTAGTGTGATCGGAAGGGTAGTGGTTTCATCTTCTGGAGATTGGTGGTTAAACCGATTGGTGGTTAAACCGATTGGTGTTACAAGAGATCGGAAGTCGCTGTTGGGAACAGATGGACCTCCACGAATGTAGGAGGGGTCGATGCAAATGGTTGACCAGCTGAGACCCACTATATAAATGGGTGGGACCACATGCTCAAGTGTAGTGGGATCATTGGATATTTAGTGATCTAAGTGGCTGCTAGTCACGGTGATTTTAAACTCTAATCTTCCAATGAAATGAAAAGTTGCAATGTTTTCTCCCATGTAGGTAGGACTAAAAGTTTGAACCACGTAAATCTTTTTCATTCCTTATTTCACTTTTCCGCTTGCATCAATGTCTGGTGAGATGTGAATGAACGTGTTGGAGTGAGTTGGCTCGGTGGAGTGATAAAGGTTAATCATTTTATTCCTTGTTCAGGTACACTGACGTCTGAAGAGTTCCTTCGGGATCCTGATTCAACGTGGGTGGTTTGGGTGATCTAACTTATGGTTAATGTTGGTGCGGGATTCTCAACAAAATATGATTGCTATTTAAAATTATAATTAAAAAACGTATATAAAATTAAAAGGAATGAACAGAGACATGCACCAGTAGTTGCCGGAGGTGACGGGTTTCCGGACCGGAGATGCGAGATTCTGCAGCAGAGGGATGCGAGGAGGGAAGAGTCTTCGATTGGGAGACGGGTCGGGACATGGCTTCCACCCAGGGAGAGTTGGGGATGCGATATGCGGGTATGGAGTTCGAACCGGGGATTCGAGATCCGAGACGTGAGGAAGGCCAGGCGGGGGGAGCGCAGGGAGGTCAGGGCTTGGGAGGCAGGCGCCGTCGTAGGAGGAAGGGAGGGAAGCGACACCGAGGGAGGGCGGGAGGGTGGCAGGGGTTTCGCGTCAGCGGGAGGGAGGGATGCTCACACACACCGCAAATTATCGTCTCCAGTTCCCTTTTGTCATGGGTGGAGATCTTAACGTGTTTACAGGTCATCTTGTGTGATTTGATCGATGGCATTTTCATTTAGTGGAAAATGAGATGCATGGGTAAATAAGGCATCGCCAGATAGAGATTTCGTATTTCTGTTCGTTTCGTCGGGATTGTGGGAAAGGTGGAAGGGATTGTGGGATTTTCAATGGGTTTTGTCGTGATTGCGGGTAAGGTGCGAGGGATTACTATATTTTCAATGGGTTTGATCACGATTGCGCAGTAGTTTGGCATTTTCAGTGGGTTCTGTCGCGGTGAGTTTCGTCGCAACAAGGTTTAGCATTTTCGTTGGTTGGATTTCACCTAGCGAGCTCTGAGAGATTACGTGACAATACGGCATTTTCAGTGGTAAATCTCTCCAAGACTGTTTGCTGAAGATTATATTTGAAGTTTGTTTACTGTTGTTTTTGTGATAAATCTCTCCAAGACCGTTTGCTGAATTTTTCAGTGGATGTTTGATGTTATTAATATTTTATTGACTTATTATATAATCTCTTTACTGATTTTATATGAAATGTGTATAATTTGTGTTAAATATTAATGTTTTAATACTAAATATAATTTTTGAGCATTTGAGTCAGTTTACTATTTTATTTATAACTATCACCTTACTGATCCACATTGAATGGTTCTTGTTTTTTTGGATTTCACATCCAATATACAACATTTCATTAGAATGAATCTTGGGTCAATTATGTCATATTAAGGGTCATATGGATCACAGAAGAAGGCCCATAGAATCTGTGAAGAAACTGGATCATCCATAAAAAATGAATTACATTGCTCAATCCAGAAGTTCTAATTCATTAATTCTCCTCAAATGTTCGGGGACAATGTAAGGAGTATTTGATAAAAATTTCAATGTCCAACTCTAAAGACAATGGGCCCAACTGATTCATTTAAACTCAGCCCACCATTCTGGTCAGGAAATAAAATCAGGACATTATTCATGACATATCTCATGATGTAATAATCCAATCAAGTTGAGCCTTTGAAGTGTGAAAGATGATATATAGGCGGCTGACTGTGTTGAAGAAAGTGTTCGTATTTGAATGCATCTTTCTATTTATAAACTCATTCACATTTCGGCCTTCTAAAAAGTATGGATTGAAATGGACAATTTAACTTTGTTTAATCAAACCGTCATAACTTTGGCTCCATAAATCCAAATGACTCCAAATTTTGAGAGAAGTCAGACAACATTATTATCTACAACTGTTAAGAAGAGGTTATCTCGATATTCGGCTATCTGAATAGCCAAATTGGCAAAGAAAATGGAGGGACAAATTGGGAATGCAAATAGTTCACTTCCTTGGGCTATAAATACATCCCCTTCCTCTCCTTCAAAGGGGTTGACAATTCAGAATAGAGGAGGATCAATTGGCACAACCAAGGCTTTGCCAAAGGCCTGGAAGGACATGCCAAACTCAAGTTCTCACTTGAGAGACCCTTCCTCTCTTTTATTTCATGTTATTTTCGTTCATTTTCAATTGTAATTTCGTAAGTGTTTGTATTTGTAATTTTGTTTTAATGCAAGTTTTTCTTAAGTATCTCTTATTCTCATCCACCTTCTGTAGTTTAATATTAATGTTCTTAAAATAGTTTAAATATAGTTGAATCTCCTTCCCTTCTTTTTCTTTCTCATTCAATCTAAAGTTCATTTTTAATTATCATCATCGTTTGTGTGTGTGTTCATCGCACCAATATTTTCTTATCCCTTTTTTTCTTATCTTCCTAATTTATCATCATAATAATTATAACCAGATTAATAATCATTTCAATAGATGAGTAAATCTCTCATTGGGGTGAGTTATAATTTAGGTATATCAAGTGATTGAGAGTTCTTTCTTGATGAATATTCTTTAAATTAACATTGTGTACGTTGGACTTAACATGTCATGGATTAATAACTTGTTTTGTTTAACATATGGATTTCATTGATTATTAGAACCATAAATACACAACCACAATCAAGTACTTATTGAGATTAGAATCCTAGTTAAGTTAATGCTTGGATTAAAGCCTTAACACTTAGGAATTCCAATCAACGTCAACTTGTGACATGGGTGTAAATTTAATGTAATATAAAGCAAGGCTCAAGGATATCACAAGCTTAACTACCTGATGATGAACTCACCCAAATATTTATAAATTTGTTAAATCAATCTTAATCAATCAATCATTTCATAAGCTCTGCAAACAAACCCCCCAATCAGAATACAATCAACTAAAATCAATCGACTATTAAAAAGTATCATCGTTGAGGATTCGACCTGAGTGCTGCTATACACATTAGCAGAGCACCAGAAATTTGATCGGTTGATAGGTGAAAATCAATCGTGCTTTCAAATGGCGTCGTTGTCGGGGATGGTGCTTTATGTAGTAATTAGTTACAGGTTATTTTAAAAAAACCAAAAAAAACAAAAATTTAAAAAATTTAATAAAAACATAAAGAAAAACCTGTCTTCTCATAAAAATCATAAACTGGAAAAAAACCATCTTCCTCTTTATTCCAACATCTCTCTGAATGCCCCGTAGCCTCCAAAACAATCCCTCATATTTTTTTGACCCTGAAATTGAGCAAACTCTTCACCAACTTAGGATGAACATTATGGATAATCAAATAATTCAAGAACCAGTCATTGTCCAACCAGTTGAATTAGAAATAGTCAATCCTAGAGAACAAACACTAAAAGAACTTGCTGCCCCTGATATGAATTACCAATCTCTTAGTATTTAATATCCAAACATAGAAGCTGAATTCGAACTCAAATCGGGTTTGATTCATCTTCTACCTCATTTCCACGAGCTAGTCGGTGAGGATCCACATCTCCACCTTAAAGAGTTTCAAGTGGTGTGCTCTACCATGAAGTCTCAAGGGGTTTCTGAGGAACAAATCAAACTTTGAGCATTCTCTTTCTCCCTAGATGACTCCACCAAGTCATGGCTTTACTACCTCCCTCCTGGTTCCATAACCACATGGAATGACATGAAGTGACTCTTCTTAGAGAAATTCTTTCATGCTTTTCGTACTACTTCAATCCAAAAAAATAAGTGGTATTTGTCAATTCCCCTATAAATCACTCCATGAGTACTGGGAGCGGTTCAAAAAGGTTGTTACAACTTTCCCACACCACCAAATCTCTGACTAACTCTTGATCTAATACTTCTATGAGGGGTTATTGGAAATGGAGAGGACTCTCATTGATGCCGCAAGTGGCGGTGCTCTTATTGATAAAACTCTCACAGATGTAAGAGATCTCATAAGTAACATGACTGCGAACACACAATAATTAGATACTCGAGAACATGCTCAAATCGAACAAGCCCAAGATAGTCAATCGATAGAGCCAAACAAGATGACAGAGTGGATGAGTGAACTTACAGGTATTGTGCGACAACTAGTTGTGGCATCCAAATCCTCAACCTCATCTTCTCCACAATCTCTGTTCCCTGGACCTATCAAGAACTATGGAATCTGTATTTCCCCATCTCATCTAACCCACACATGTCCACAACTTCAAGATGATCCTTCTGATTCATCCGGACCAATGGAGCTCAATGCAGCATATGCTCAGTGGAACTCCAACCCTCAACAATCAGGTCAGTTTGTTAGAAACTTCAACCAACCACACTCTGAGCCCTTCTCTTTTTCCTATAACCCTAGCTTGAGATATGGGAATCCCATTTCTTATCCCCCTCAATACCCTCATCAAAACCCAAACCAATTCCATTATGGTCAAGGTGGTGGTAACTTCCATCAATCTTATCCTTTTGTTCCTCAATCTCAAAGGATCAATCCTCCTCTTCCTCCTCCTGGATTCCACTATCCTAGTGAGACTTCCCAATTCCCAAACCAATACAATCACTTTCCCAAGAACCAAAATCAAGGCAATCCCAATTCGGGACAAGCATCTTCTTCCAAGCAACCATGGGAAAGTGCAGTTGAAGATCTTTCCTCTTTCACTCGTTCTAGCCTTAAAAACATTTAAACCTAAATCCGTCAACTTGCATCCCACCTTAGTCAACATCAACCATCCAATTATTCCCAACTCCCAGCTCAACCATTAACCAACCCCAAGGGTAATGCATGTGCAATTGCACTTAGATCGGGAAAGAAAATTGCTATGCCTCAAGATAAGTCCTCCAAACCTCATTTGAATGTTGACCTAGAAAATGAAAAGAAAAAGAAACTTGAAAAGGAACCTGAATCCATTCACTCGCCTCCTTCCATTCCACTTAGGAATCCAATTCCTTTTCCTCAAGTCGTTTCTAATCCAAAGAAGTCCTTTGAACCCGATCCTGAAATGTTCGACATGTTTAGATGTGTTGAAGTCAACATTCCCATACTAGATGGAATAAAACAAACCCCTAAGTATTCCAAGTTTCTTAAGGAATTGTGCACCCATAAGAGACAACTTAAGACCTTCGAAAATGATTCCACCCAATAGTCTATTCCCATAAAGTGCAATGATCCAGGGACCTTTGCGGTTCCATGCCAAATTGGAAGTTCTAAATTTTATGATGCACTCATAAATCTAGGAGCCTCAATTAATGTCATGCCCAAATCCATCTTCTCCAACCTTGGTCTAGGTCCCTTACATCCAACGGGTGTTGTCATTCAATTAGACAATTGAAGCACAGCTAGTCCGGAGTGTATAATCGAGGATGTCCTTGTTCGTGTTAATGATCTTATCTTCCCAGCTGATTTCTATGTCCTTGATATGGAAGGTGAGACGAACTCTTCTCGATCTCCCCTAATTCTAGGAAGGTCAATCCTCATGATTTCTATAACCAAGATGGATGCCTATTCAGGCATCTTATCCATGGAATTTGGTGACCAACTGGTCAAGTTTAACATTTTCCAAACCATGCGATACCTATATGAGGATCACTCTGCATTCTCAATCCATGTTTCTGAGGATACTTCTAAGAGTCCATTGAACCCATTCCATCATGTTCATCATGTTCTAATGAGAGAAGATATTGTGAAATCTGCACCATGATTAACCAACTTATAAATAGTGAAGTTGATGTTGACCTCTCATTCATAGACTCCATCAATCTAGAGAAACTTGAAAACTCTATTGAATCCCACATCAACATTGATTTCTACCGGTCCACCTTGGAAAATATTAAGGAAAATGAATCTGAAGCAACTGAAGTCCCTTCCTCCATTCCAAAGTTGTCTAAACCACAAATGAAAGATGAGAATGATCTAAAACCTCTTCCTACACACCTGAAATATGCATTCCTTTTCCATGATCACTCTTATCCTGTCATTATCTCAACTTCACTTACTGAAACTGAGGAGTCCAAACTTATTCAAGTGTTAGACAAAAACAAAAAGGCCTTAGGTTGGACCTTAGATGATATACTAGGAATCAACCCTACTCTTTGCATGAATCACATCCATCTTGAGGAATCATCCAAACCAATTAGACAACCACAGAGAAAACTCAATCCACTCATACTTGAGGTAGTTAGGGAAGAAATCACCAAGTTTCTTCAAGATGGTATTATCTACAAAATTTCTGATAGTGAATGGGTTAGTCCAATTCAAGTTATAACTAAGAAGGGTGGGATAACTGTTGTCACACATGAACATGGTGAGGTAGTCACAAATCGAGTGATGAATAAATAGTGTGTGTGTGCATCAACTACAGGAAATTGAATGTTGAAACAAGAAAAGATCACTACCCTCTTCCATTCCTTGATCAAATGCTAGAACGATTAGCCATAAAGTCACACTATTGCTTTCTTGATGGATACACCGGCTACTTCCAAATCCCAATCGCACCTCAGAACCAAGAAAAGACTACTTTCACATGCCCCTTTGGAACATTTGCATATAGAAGAATGCCTTTTGGCCTTTGCAATGCTCCTAAAACATTCCAAAGGTGTATGATGAGTATCTTTTCTGAATTCATTGAACACTGCATGGAATTATTCATGGATGAATTTACCATTTATGGTGAGTCATTTGAATTGTGCTTGCATTCACTCTCTATAGTCCTTCAAAAGCGTTTCAAGTGTAACCTTGTGTTAAATTTTGAAAAATGTCACTTAATGGTTGAAAAAGGGATTGGTCTGGGGCACATAGTTTCAAAAGAGGGTATTGAAGTTAATCTTGCCAAAATTGAAGTGATCTAATCATTTCCTAAACCCAATTCTATTCGAGACATTTGTTCATTTCTCAGTCATGTTGGTTTCTATCGTCGATTCATCAATAACATCAGTAGGATTTCCCTCCCACTCACTCAGTTGCTCCAAAATGATGTCACTTTACATTTTGATGAGGTTTGAAAGAGAGCCTTCGTTGAAATCAAAATTGCTCTTACATCTACCCCGATAATCCAACCCCCATATTGTTCCTTACACTTTGAGTTGATGTGTGATGCTTTTGATAGAGCTGTTGGGGTTGTTCTTGGTCAAAGAAGAGAAAAAATTCCTCTTGTCATCTATTATGCCTCAAAAACATTGGATGAAACTCAATCTCACTACACTGTCACTGAAAAGGAACATTTTCCATTGGTTTTTGCCTTAGATAAATTCCGGCCCTATCTATTTGGTGCCAAAATCACCATGTTTACAAACCATTCTGCTATAAAGTTCTTACTCCAGAAAAGTGATTCCAAACCAAGGATAATAAGATAGATCCTAATGCTTCAAGAGTTTGACCTTGAAATCAAAGATAAACCAGGAAAAGAAAACCCTGTGGCTGATCACTTGAGTAGAATTTGTAATTCTTATCATTCTGAAATAATTAATCCAAAATTTCCAACTAGGCACCTTTCATCTCTCACTCCAAAAATATCACGGTATGCCCCAATTGTAAATTACTTGGTTTCTGGTGTTTTTCCCAATTTTTTTTCAAAAGAAAAAAAAATGAAGTTGAAAAGTGATTCAAAATTCTATTTTTGGGAAGATAATAAACTTTGGAAAACTGGGGCAGACATGGTAATTAAGAGATGTGTTGATGAAAATGAATATTCTTCCATCTTAGAATTCTGTCACTCAATGCCCGATGGTGACCACTTTGGACCACAAAGGACCTCCCGAAAGGTACTAGACTCTGGATTCTTCTGGACTTCACTCTTCAAGGACTCACATGAGTTCTTTCAATCATATCCCACTTTCCAAAAGTTTGTCACAATTTCAAAGTGAAATGAAATTCCCCAAAACCCTTTAATTTTTTGTGAAATCTTCGATGTTTGGGGCATCGATTTCATGGGACCCTTCCCCCTTCCTATGGATTATCATACATTCTTCCTGTAGTTGATTATGTTTCTAGGTGGGTCAAGGCTAAACCCACTAGAAAGGATGATTGAAATACTGTTAGTGAGTTCTTAAAGACACACATCTTCCACCGATTTGGCACACCACGTGCCTTGATAAGTGACTTAGGAACCCATTTTTGTAATAAAACCGTGAAATCTCTTTTGAAAAATAATGGTGTTGTACATAAAACTTCAACAACATATCACCCACAAATAAATGGCATGGCTGGTCTTTCAAATAGAGAAGTTAAAAGAGTGCTTGAGAGAATTGTAAAACCCACCAAAAAAGGCAGGCCTGAAAGACTTGGTGAAGTACTTTGGGCTTATCGAACTACTTATAAATCACCTATTGGGATGTCTCCTTTTAGGACAGTTTTTGGTAAAACATGTCATTTACCAATTGAAATCCAATATAAGTCTTTTTGGGCTGTGAAAACCTATATTTTTTATTGTGAAAAATCTGGTGAAGAAAGATTGTTGCAATTGGCTAAACTGAAGGAGCTTCAACTTGAATCTTATGAGAATTCTAATCACTAAAAAGAAAAATCTAAGGAACTCCATGATAAACATATCATGAGAAAGGTTTTCTATGAAGGTGAAAAGGTATTGCTTCTCAACTCTCGATTTCAGCTTCACCCAGGTAAGCTTAATTCTCATTGGGAAGGTCCTTTTGTTATTACAAATGTTTACCCATTTTGTGCAGTGCAAGTTCAAGACCCCTCTTTAAAAAGGACATTCGTAGTTAATGGACATCGGTTAAAGCATCACCACAAGAGGATGCACAATACTGGAAAAACATCGACTTCTATCAGATCCCCAACTTTTGCAGTTGACCCACCACTGGATGGAGATGGAAACCCACCAAATCCAAACCAGGGGGCACCTCTTTCCCTTTAACTCCTCTTCTCTCTCTCTCTCTATTTCTTCTTCTTCCTCCCTCATTCTCATTTTATTTTTTACCACTTTCCTCATCACATTTTTTTTATTTGCTCTTTCTTTTCGGTGTAGGTGTGTCTTTATAAAAAACTAAAAAAAACCTAAAAAAACTAAAAATAATAATAATTTAACAACAATATGAAAAGTAAAATTAGGATTAATCACCTTCAAATTTTTAAATTTTTTCCAACCATTTTGGAAAGTCAAAAAGACATGTTTTCATATATTTTTTTAATTTCATCGTGACTTTGGATAAAGAATTTTTTTCAAGAATAATACATTTTGAATGCTCAGTTATTGATTTGGAAAATGATTTTCCCCACCCATGAGGAACACCATTTGCTTTCATGCCAAGGCCACCTATGACCATCTTTTCAAAATGTGTTTTTTTCATCCCCATTTGCGAGTCTTGAGTTTGTGGAAAGTAGAGCTGAATTTACTACTTTGGTGTGCATTAATATGATATAGTCATTTTCTAAACCACATGAGAATCACAATAGACCAATAGCATCTCATTTCCCTTACATTAATCCTCCTTTTGAAAGCCCCTTCGAGCCTATGAAAACCTTTTCTTTGATATCCACATTAAAAACCCAATACTTTATCCCAAACAATATCTACATGGATTTATATTACATTATTTATTGAAATTTAAGTGTTGGGGGAATGGATTTCATTTTTTTGGGTGCCATTTTATTGATTTTCAATGAGTTATCATATACTTGAGGGAAAACATCCATTTTAGTGTGGGGGGAGGTTTTCCTTATGTGGGTTTTGGGGAATGTAATTTACTTTCATTTATATAAATTTGTAAATGTTATTGACAAGTGTTCAAAAAAAAATCCAAAAAAAATCCAAAAAAAAGAACAAAAAAAAAAATGGGTTGTGTCTTGGGTAGGTCAAAAATCACTCTTTCTCAACCTTTGATCTTGTTATAACTATTACAATTAGTGTCCTGAGGAGATCAATCATGGGTTAGGATATGAGTGCGAAATCTTTTTCAAGTTCAACTTTCAAAAAATTCAAAAAAAAGAAAGAAAAAGAAAAAGAAAAAAAGAACACTTATGTTACCAGGAGAAGTTTGGTGTTTTGTTAATATTTCATCTTCTCATCCCCTTGAAATTTTCTTCCTCTCTTGTGTCTTTATTCACAAAATCATTCCCCTGTAAATGCGTGTTTCCATATCCTTCCATGCTTCATTTAAAAAAAATATGCATTTCTTTTTCCATGTTAGTATTTTACCCCCCCTTTTCCTATCTTTTGGATATCATTTTCCTACCATCATATAGCCACAGTAAATCCCCTAAAAATAGCTCTTGATTTTTGAGAACTTTGGGATAGGGAGTGGAAGCTGAGATCTCTTTCAAACTCTAATATTTTCACTTTTGGTTGGTGAATGAGTGAAGCCCCATAAATTAATTTTATCATCTTGGGTGGAGTAAGTTTTGTGTGCCACTATTTTCCATTTCTATATTTGAGAATGAAAAAATTAATTGTTTTTTGAACATTTTTTCTGTAAAAAATTGTGTTGGAATTCAATATGGATGAGTGAAATTATCTAAACCTCACCTTATTGGGGAAAAAAAATTTTAATATTTGTTGGTGAGTGAAAATGATTTTGTTATATATTTGTTGTACATGAGGACATGCACAAGACTAAGTGAGGGGGAGTTAATGTTATTAATATTTTCATGACTTATTATATACTCCATTTATGAATTTTATATGAAATGTGCATAATTTGTGTGAAATATTAATGTTTTAATACTAAATATAATTTTTGAGCATTTTTAGAAGTAGTCCAATTGATTCAGTTTACTATTTTATTTATATATATCACCTTACTAATGAAAATTGAATGGTTCTTGTTTTTTAAGATTGCAATTTCAATATACAACATTTCATTAGAAGGAATATCGGTCCAATTATTCCATTTTAAGAGTCATATGGATCACACAAGAAGGCCCATAGAATCTGTGAAGAAACTAGACCATCCATAAAGATTGAATTATTGGGCTCAATACAGAAATTCAAATTCATTCGTTCTCATAAAAAGTTTGGGGGATAATGTAAGGAGTCTTTGATAAAAAATTCAAGGCCCAACTCCAAAGACAATGATCCCAAATGATTCATTTAAACTCAGTCCATCATTCTGGATGAGAAATAAAATTAGGACACTATTCATGACATATCTCATGATGTATTAATCCAATAAAGCTGAGATTTTTTATTTAGAAAGAGGAGATATAGGAGGTAGACTTTATTGAATAAAGTTTTCAGATTTAAAGGAATATTACTATTAATAAGCCTATTAACATTTTGTCCTTCTAAAAAGTATGGATTGAAATGGACAGTTTAACTATGTTTAATAAAACCACCATAACTTTGGCTCTATAAGTCAACATGACTCAAAATTTTGAGAGAAGTTGGGAAACATTATTGTATATAACTTTGAAGAAGAGGATATCTCGATACTCAGCTATCTGAATAGCCAAATTGGCAATGCAATTGGAGGGACAAATTGGGAATGCAAACAGTCAACTTCATTGGGCTATAAATACACCCCCTCCTCTCCTTCCAAGGGGTTGTCAATTCAGAATAGAGAAGGATAAATTTCCATGACCAATGCTCTGTCAAAGGCCTAATAGGACATGCCAAACTCAAGTTTTCACTTGAGAGACCCTCCCTCATCTCTTTGATTTCATGTTCTTTCCGTTCATTTTCAATTGTAATTTCATAAGTGTTTGTATTTTGTAATTCTGTTTTAATGCAAGTTTCTTCTTAAGTATATATTATTCTCATCCACCTTCTGTAGTTTAATATTAATGTTCTTAAAATATTTTAAATACATTTGAATACCCTTACCTTCTTTTTCTTTCTCATTCAATCTAAAGTTCATTTTAAATTATCATCATTGTTTGTGTGTGTGTTCGTCACACCAATATTTTCTTATCCCTTTCTTTTTCTTATCTTCTTAATTTATCATCATAATAATTATAACCAGATTAATAATCATTTAAATGGCAGAGTAAATCACTCATTGGGGTAAGTTATAATTTAGGTATGTTAAGCGATTGAGAGCTTTTTCTCGATGAATATTCTTTAAATTAATATTGTGTATTTTGGACTTAACATGTCATTGATTAATGACTTGTATTGTTTAACGTATGGATTCCATTGATTATTGGAACCATAAATACACTACCATGATCAAGTACTAATTGAGATTAGAATCCTATTTTAGTTAACGCTTGGATTAAAGCCTTAACACTTAGGAATTCAAATCAACATCAACTTGTGACATGGGTGTTAATTTAATGCAATATAAAGCAAGGCTCAAGGATATCACAAGCTTAACTACCTAATGGAGAACTCACCCTAATAATTATAAATTTTTTAAATCAATCTTTATCAATCAATCATTTCATAAGCTCTACAAACAAACCCCCCAATCAGAATACAATCAACTAAAAACAATCAACTATTAAGAAGTTTCATCATTGAGGATTCAACCCGAGTTCTGCTATACACATTAGCAGAGCACCCGAACTTTGATCAGTCGATAGGTGAAAATAGATCATGATTTCAATGTTTTAATGAAATAAATATACAATTTTGTTTCATTGTGGAAGTTCCACTGGTTCTTTTGAAGTTCTGAATTTCCCCTGGAGCTTTTACTGGAACCTATAGTGAAACTTCCACTCAAACCTACAATGGAAAATAAATTCAAATTCAAATTCTTTATACAATTTTAAATGTTAAATTAAATAATTTTTATAAAAATTATTTAACATTTTCGGTTCATATTTTTTATAATTATATTTTACAATAATATATTTATAAAAAGTCCCACTATAAGTTTCACTTATATTATTTTTCCAATTGTGTAATTTTTACTTTCAGGTATTTTTAAATAGTTTATACAAATTAAAATATAAATTAAATTCATCTTTATAAAAATTAAGTATTTCATAATAATATATTTATTAATGTTTAATTTTTTTAATATATTTCTTAGTTTTAGAAATATACATTTTTTTGTAGTGTGGAACTTCCACTGGAAAATATATTTAGTTACATTTTTATTCATATAGTTTATACATTTTAAAATGGATTAAATCCATTTATAATATTAATGTACTTTGCCTGAACTTAAGTTTTTTTGTTGCAAGTTGTTCTAATGTCAATGATGTTGATGTTTTAGCGGCTTCTATTAAACTAGTTGTAAAGATGTTGTTCAAATATCTCAATGAAGCGCAATGTTTTTATGTCACATATGAGGGAGTAAATGAGTTCAGTGTATGCCAACAATAATCTAATAAAAATATAAAGGATAAATCAATTGTCACATCAAGACTTTATGTATGTAGCAAATAAGGTCATAGGAAGGTCGAAAAACATCATAGCATGGTGAAATTTCCTCGGGCTGAGACACGTACAAGTTGCCTTACTATAATGGGGGTTAGTTTATTATCTTTTAAGCAATATTCATGTACTGTATTTGTTGAAGAGCATAATCATCCCTTTCACAACACTGAATCAATTCATATGATGTGGTCCCAAAGAAAAATAACAGAAACACAAGCAGATGAGTTAGATGTGAATGATTCAGTAGGTATTAAACAAAATGATTCTTTCTCCTTGACGATAATTATTGTAGGGAGTCGAGATGTTATTGGGCACACACGTGTTGATCAGTTGAATTTTTTAAGGTCTAAACAGAAAAAGGGAATTGATTCATGGTGAGACATGTTGCATGTTAGAGTTATAGAGACCCGAAGCTTGATGTACATGGACATTACATTACTTTTGCGGAATACTTATTACATAACAAAAACACACACACAAGGACCGTAATAGTTTAGTGTCTTTGGAAACTTGGAACGTAATCTTCTAATCATGGTGAAAGATCTTCAACATCTCCCATAAAGATCTTCCCCTTTTTTTCATACCTAAAACCTTTCTTTATATCCTGGGAAAAGGAAAACATAAAAAGGGTGAGCTCAAATGCTCAGTAAGGGTAAACATGGATAAAATAAAACATACCATATACATTTGAACTTAAAAACATGAACATAATGTTTAAACATCAAAATCTTGAGAAATGACATAAAACATGGAAGTACGTAAGGCATAGATCAAAAAGAAACATTAATAATGATAAAATAGCATGGGAATAAAACATGTAATTGTGGCAACCATTAAGTACATGATATGATTTCCATATTAGCCAAGACATTGCTGCCAAGACCATCTTAGTGGACAAAGTCCCTTTCTGAATCGAGTTCACTCCTCGTTCCAGTCCTGTATTACTGAACCAGTTTAACTTGTCATTCCAGCCATGTCTATCTCATGAGATACAAATCTTTACCCAATGCATTGGAGGGAGATATAGGTCCCACCCATCTCATAATGAAATAATTCTTACTTGTGCCACAAAATAAACATACATCATTCATAATAACTTAATAAATAAAATGGGTTTCATAAACATCATCCCATCATCACATAATCCATATAAAAGAAATGAATATAATTTCATAATAAGAAAAGTGAAACCATATAAATCATAGAGACATTACACTTGAAACATACACATATGAAATAATGTTATCATAGATGAAAATGGTTTTGATAAAAACTTGAAATGAATTCTTGAGGAAAATATCCTTTTTTCTTCAAATTCATTTTCTTTTCACAAAATGTCATGCAATTTTAGAAGAAAAGGTTTTTTTTGAAAATAGTAATGAAATCTTTTGAAGGAAGCTTCATGAAAATAAAGCTTTATAAAACCATAAAAATCCTTTCATGCCGTATATGTTAAAAAAAACATTCTTATCGTACTTTTTCCGGAAAAGTAAAAAAAGTACCTCGTAACGTAAAAAAAAGAAAGATTCCTTACATACCATGTAGTAAAAGTCAAAAGTGGGTAAAAAGGACATTAAACATACATGAAACCATTTTTAGGAAACATGGACATGGATGATAACAATAACCCCAGTAAATAATTACGAATAAGCAATCTCGGATAAACATGAGATTGTGATATTTCCCTTACCTTAGGTCTGATTAGCTTCGTAAGTGTACGAACCTCCTGTATAATGATTTAAATAATGTCATTGACTTATTCCAGAATCATACTCATTGTTATGATATCATATATGGTTCACTTATGGCTTTATATTACCTGTTCTTTTGTAAATTCCATGTTAAAGAGCGTTTTGGGTAAAATCGTTTCATTTGTCATCCGTGTTTTGCCTTGTAATTATTCATATGATTACTTAGATCATGATTACTTAATTCTAGAATATAAAACATGATTTATATATAATATATATTCAGAATATATATATATATATATATAATAGATCAGTAAATGGAAAGAAATACATCGTTCATGGAGACGGTAGACCGTACGTACGCATGAACGCTGTTTTCTTTTCCTTATTGAGTTGAATGGAATTAAGTAGATGACATACTTATATATACACATAAATCTAGTATCATTATTATGTCATATATTTCATGATTACTTATTATATATACTTTATAATCATTCATGAATGGTTAACGTGGAGAATGAATCTCATCGCGTCGTGGAGACGGTAGTCCGTACGTACGCACGAGCGATGATATCATTCTCATGATTGTGTAATTGTATTGGAGTGTATGTATACTATTTCAGAATCAATATAACTTTACAATAATCAAATATAGTTATTATTTACACCATTATACCCATCCAAGTAAGGTGGTGGTGGAAAATAGATTACACCACGACGTGGAGACGGTATTCCGTACGTACGCACGCGCGGTGATTTCGTTTTCCGTAGGATGGGTAGATGGTGAAATAAGGTTGTTTAATACTTATAATAACATATAATTATATGAGTGATACTGATTTTATTACTTCATAATGAAATAACCTAAGAAGAAGAATTGAAAGAAGAAATAAAGATTAAAGAATCGGTAACGGACATTACATCTTCTTTGAAGCGCCTCTTTGAGTCTTCCTCTTAGGGCACTAAAATTGGTCTTTGAAGAAGACCAGGACCTCTAGGATGTTTCTAGGGAAGTGGAGAAGAGAATTTGGTAGGGGTTTTCCGAGCTTGAAGGCTCAAAGTGGTGTGAGGAAGAGAGGGAAGAGGTGCCCTTTTATAAGGGAGGAGAGGGGCACCTTTGGAATAACTAAAAATATTATTTTATTATAAAGCCAAATTCTGTTTTAAATAGCTCCAAATTGATTTATTTCGAAGATAAGGTGGGGATGGGTCTAAATACTCTCATCCAATAGAATTTAGACAAGTTTAGGTTCCTATTTTAACCTTATCATTTAGATTTAACATTTAGTTAGATAATTTTACTTTTACCGTGTCTTTTTGTGTTCTTACACTATAAGGTTAATAAACTTACTATAAGAGGACAAGGCGGGATGATTTTCTCAGGCGGGGGGAGCGCAGGGAGGTCAGGGCTTGGGAGACAGGCGCCGTCGTAGGAGGAAGGGAGGGAAGCGACACCGAGGGAGGGCGGGAGGGTGGCAGGGGTTTCGCGTCAGCGGGAGGGAGGGATGCTCACACACACCGCAAATTATCGTCTCCAGTTCCCTTTTGTCATGGGTGGAGATCTTAACGTGTTCATTTTTACAGGTCATCTTGTGTGATTTGATCGATGGCATTTTCATTTAGTGGAAAATGAGATGCGTGGGTAAATAAGGCATCGCCAGATAGAGATTTCGTATTTCTGTTCGTTTCGTCGGGATTGTGGGAAAGGTGGAAGGGATTATGGGATTTTCAATGGGTTTTGTCGTGATTGCGGGTCGTGATTGCAGGTAAGGTGCGAGGGATTACTATATTTTCAATGGGTTTGATCAAGATTGCGCAGTAGTTTGGCATTTTCAGTGGGTTTTGTCGCGGTGAGTTTCGTCGCAACAAGGTTTAGCATTTTCGTTGGTTGGATTTCACCTAGAGAGATCTAAGAGATTACGTGACAATACAACATTTTCAGTGGTAAATCTCTCCAAGACTGTTTTCTGAAGATTATATTTGAAGTTTGTTTACTGTTGTTTTTGTGATAAATCTCTCCAAGACCGTTTGCTGAATTTTTCAGTGGATGTTTGATGTTATTAATATTTTATTGACTTATTATATAATCTCTTTACTGATTTTATATGAAATGTGTATAATTTGTGTTAAATATTAATGTTTTAATACTAAATATAATTTTTGAGCATTTGAGTCAGTTTACTATTTTATTTATAACTATCACCTTACTGATCCACATTGAATGGTTCTTGTTTTTTTGGATTTCACATTCAATATACAACATTTCATTAGAATGAATCTTGGGTCAATTATGTCATTTTAAGGGTCATATGGATCACAGAAGAAGGCCCATAGAATCTGTGAAGAAACTGGATCATCCATAAAAAATGAATTACATTGCTCAATCCAGAAGTTCTAATTCATTAATTCTCCTAAAATGTTCGGGGACAATGTAAGGAGTATTTGATAAAAATTTCAATGTGCAACTCTAAAGACAATGGGCCCAACTGATTCATTTAAACTCAGCCCACCATTCTGGCCAGGAAATAAAATCAGGACATTATTCATGACATATCTCATGATGTAATAATCCAATCAAGTTGAGCCTGTGAAGTGTGAAAGATGATATATAGGCGGCTGACTGTGTTGAAGAAAGTGTTCGTATTTGAATGCATCTTTCTATTTATAAACTCATTCACATTTCGGCCTTCTAAAAAGTATGGATTGAAATGGACAATTTAACTTTGTTTAATCAAACCGTCATAACTTTGGCTCCATAAATCCAAATGACTCCAAATTTTGAGAGAAGTCAGACAACATTATTATCTACAACTGTTAAGAAGAGGTTATCTCGATATTCGGCTATCTGAATAGCCAAATTGGAAAAGAAAATGGAGGGACAAATTGGGAATGCAAATAGTTCACTTCCTTAGGCTATAAATACATCTCCTTCCTCTCCTTCAAAGGGGTTGACAATTCAGAATAGAGGAGGATCAATTGGCACAACCAAGGCTTTGCCAAAGGCCTGGAAGGACATGCCAAACTCAAGTTCTCACTTGAGAGACCCTTCCTCTCTTTTATTTCATGTTTTTTTCGTTCATTTTCAATTGTAATTTCGTAAGTGTTTGTATTTGTAATTTTGTTTTAATGCAAGTTTTTCTTAAGTATCTCTTATTCTCATCCACCTTCTGTAGTTTAATATTAATGTTCTTAAAATAGTTTAAATATAGTTGAATCCCCTTCCCTTCTTTTTATTTCTCATTCAATCTAAAGTTCATTTTTAATTATCATCATCGTTTGTGTGTGTGTTCATCGCACCAATATTTTCTTATCCCTTTTTTTCTTATCTTCATAATTTATCATCATAATAATTATAACCAGATTAATAATCATTTCAATTGATGAGTAAATCTCTCATTGGGGTGAGTTATAATTTAGGTATATCAAGTGATTGAGAGTTTTTTCTTGATGAATATTTTTAAATTAACATTGTGTACGTTGGACTTAACATGTCATGGATTAATAACTTGTTTTGTTTAACATATGGATTTCATTGATTATTAGAACCATAAATACACAACCACAATCAAGTACTTATTGAGATTAGAATCCTAGTTAAGTTAATGCTTGGATTAAAGCCTTAACACTTAGGAATTCCAATCAACGTCAACTTGTGACATGGGTGTAAATTTAATGTAATATAAAGCAAGGCTCAAGGATATCACAAGCTTAACTACCTGATGATGAACTCACCCAAATATTTATAAATTTGTTAAATCAATCTTAATCAATCAATCATTTCATAAGCTCTGCAAACAAACCCCCCAATCAGAATACAATCAACTAAAATCAATCGACTATTAAAAAGTATCATCGTTGAGGATTCAACCTGAGTGCTGCTATACACATTAGCAGAGCACCAGAAATTTGATCGGTTGATAGGCGAAAATCAATCGTGCTTTCAAATGGCGTCGTTGTCGGGGATGGTGCTTTATGTAGTAATTAGTTACAGGTTATTGTAAAAAAACCAAAAAAAACAAAAATTTAAAAAATTTAATAAAAACATAAAGAAAAACCTGTCTTCTCATAAAAATCATAAACTGGAAAAAAACCATCTTCCTCTTTATTCCAACATCTCTCTGAATTCCCCGTAGCCTCCAAAACAATCCCTCAGATTTTTTTAACCCTGAAATTGAGCAAACTCTTCACCAACTTAGGATGAACATTAGGGATAATCAAATAATTCAAGGACCAGTCATTGTCCAACTAGTTGAATTAGAAATAGTCAATCCTAGAGAACAAACACTAAAAGAACTTGCTGCCCCTGATATGAATTACCAATCTCTTAGTATTTAATATCCAAACATAGAAGCTGAATTCAAACTCAAATCGGGTTTGATTCATCTTCTACCTCATTTCCACGGGCTAGTCGGTGAGGATCCACATCTCCACCTTAAAGAGTTCCAAGTGGTGTGCTCTACCATGAAGTCTCAAGGGGTTTCTGAGGAACAAATCAAACTTTGAGCATTCTATTTCTCCCTAGATGAATCCACCAAGTCATGGCTTTACTACCTCCCTCCTGGTTCCATAACCACATGGAATGACATGAAGTGACTCTTCTTAGAGAAATTCTTTCATGCTTTTCGTACTGCTTCAATCCAAAAAAATAAGTGGTATTTGTCAATTCCCCTATAAATCACTCCATGAGTACTGGGAGCGGTTCAAAAAGGTTGTTACAACTTGCCCACAACACCAAATCTCTGACTAACTCTTGATCTAATACTTCTATGAGGGGTTATTGGAAATGGAGAGGACTCTCATTGATGCCGCAAGTGGCGGTGCTCTTATTGATAAAACTCCCACAGATGTAAGAGATCTCATAAGTAACATGACTGCGAACACACAATAATTCCATACTCGAGAACATGCTCAAATCGAACAAGCCCAAGATAGTCAATCGATAGAGCCAAACAAGATGACAGAGTGGATGAGTGAACTTACAGGTATTGTGCGACAACTAGTTGTGGCATCCAAATCCTCAACCTCATCTTCTCCACAATCTCTGTTCCCTGGACCTATCAAGAAATATGGAATCTGTATTTCCCCATCTCATCTAACCCACACATGTCCACAACTTCAAGATTATCCTTCTGATTCATCCGGACCAATGGAGCTCAATGCAGCATATGCTCAGTGGAACCCCAACCCTCAACAATCAGGTCAGTTTGTTAGAAACTTCAACCAACCACACTCTGATCCCTTCTCTTTTTCCTATAACCCTAGCTTGAGATATGGGAATCCCATTTCTTATCCCCCTCAATACCCTCATCAAAACCCAAACCAATTCCATTATGGTCATGGTGGTGGTAACTTCCATCAATCTTATCCTTTTGTTCCTCAATCTCAAAGGATCAATCCTCCTCTTACTCCTCCTGGATTCCACTATCCTAGTGAGACTTCCCAATTCCCAAACCAATACAATCACTTTCCCAAGAACCAAAATCAAGGAAATCCCAATTCGGGACAAGCCTCTTCTTCCAAGCAACCATGGGAAAGTGCAGTTGAAGATCTTTCCTCTTTCACTCGTTCTAGCCTTAAAAACATTTAAACCTAAATCGGTCAACTTGCATCCCACCTTAGTCAACATCAACCATCCAATTCTTCCCAACTCCCAGCTCAACCATTACCCAACCCCAAGGGTAATGTATGTGCAATTGCACTTAGATCGGGAAAGAAAATTGCTATGACTCAAGATAAGCCTTCCAAACCCCATTTGAATGTTGACCTAGAAAATGAAAAGAAAAAGAAACTTGAAAAGGAACCTGAATCCATTCACTCACCTCCTTCCATTCCACTTAGGAATCGAATTCCTTTTCCTCAAGTCGTTTCTAATCCAAAGAAGTCCTTTGAACCCGATCCTGAAATGTTCGACATGTTTAGATGTGTTGAAGTCAACATTCCCATCCTAGATGGAATAAAACAAACCCCTAAGTATTCCAAGTTTCTTAAGGAATTGTGCACCCATAAGAGACAACTTAAGACCTTCGAAAATGATTCCACCCAATAGTCTATTCCCATAAAGTTCAATGATCCAGGGACCTTTGCGGTTCCATGCCAAATTGGAAGCTCTAAATTTTATGATGCACTCATAGATCTAGGAGCCTCAATTAATGTAATGCCCAAATCCATCTTCTCCAACCTTGGTCTAGGTCCCTTACATCCAACGGGTGTTGTCATTCAATTAGACAATTGAAGCACAGCTAGTCCGGAGTGTATAATCGAGGATGTCCTTGTTCGTGTTAATGATCTTATCTTCCCAGCTGATTTCTATGTCCTTGATATGGAAGGTGAGACGAACTCTTCTCGATCTCCCCTAATTCTAGGAAGGTCAATCCTCATGATTTCTAGAACCAAGATGGATGCCTATTCAGGAATCTTATCCATGGAATTTGGTGACCAACTGGTCAAGTTTAACATTTTCCAAACCATGCGATACCTATATGAGGATCACTCTGCATTCTCAATCCATGTTTCTGGGGATACTTCTAAGAGTCCATTGAACCCATTCCATCATGTTCATCATGTTCTAATGAAAGAAGATATTGTGAAATCTGCACCATGATTAACCAACTTATAAATAGTGAAGTTGATGTTGACCTCTCATTCATAGACTCCATAAATCTAGAGAAACTTGAAAACTCTATTGAATCCCACATCAACATTGATTTCTACCGGTCCACCTTGGAAAATATTAAGGAAAATGAATCTGAAGCAACTGAAGTCCCTTCCTCCATTCCAAAGTTGTCTAAACCACAAATGAAAGATGAGAATGATCTAAAACCTCTTCCTACACACCTCAAATATGCATTCCTTTTCCATGATCACTCTTATCCTGTCATTATCTCAACTTCACTTACTGAAACTGAGGAGTCCAAACTTATTCAAGTGTTAGACAAAAACAAAAAGGCCTTAGGTTGGACCTTAGATGATATACTAGGAATCAACCCTACTCTTTGCATGAATCACATCCATCTTGAGGAATCATCCAAACCAATTAGACAACCACAGAGAAAACTCAATCCACTCATACTTGAGGTAGTTAGGGAAGAAATCACCAAGTTTCTTCAAGATGGTATTATCTACAAAATTTCTGATAGTGAATGGGTTAGTCCAATTCAAGTTATAACTAAGAAGGGTGGGATAACTGTTGTCACACATGAACATGGTGAGGTAGTCACAAATCGAGTGATGAATAAATAGTGTGTGTGTGCATCAACTACAGGAAATTGAATGTTGAAATAAGAAAAGATCACTACCCTCTTCCATTCCTTGATCAAATGCTAGAACGATTAGCCATAAAGTCACACTATTGCTTTCTTGATGGATACACTGGCTACTTCCAAATCCCAATCGCACCTCAGAACCAAGAAAAGACTAATTTCACATGCCCCTTTGGAACATATGCATATAGAAGAATGCCTTTTGGCCTTTGCAATGTTCCTAAAACATTCCAAAGGTGTATGATGAGTATCTTTTCTGAATTCATTGAACACTGCATGGAATTATTCATGGATGAATTTACCATTTATGGTGAGTCATTTGAATTGTGCTTGCATTCACTCTCTATAGTCCTTCAAAAGCGTTTCAAGTGTAACCTTGTGTTAAATTTTGAAAAATGTCACTTAATGGTTGAAAAAGGGATTGGTCTAGGGCACATAGTTTCAAAAGAGGGTATTGAAGTTAATCTTGCCAAAATTGAAGTGATCTAATCACTTCCTAAACCCAATTCTATTCGAGACATTTGTTCATTTCTCAGTCATGTTGGTTTCTATCGTCGATTCATCAATAACATCAGTAGGATTTCCCTCCCACTCACTCAGTTGCTCCAAAATGATGTCACTTTACATTTTGATGAGGTTTGAAAGAGAGCCTTCGTTGAACTCAAAATTACTCTTACATCTACCCCGATAATCCAACCCCCATATTGTTTCTTACCCTTTGAGTTGATGTGTGATGCTTTTGATAGAGCTTTTGGGGTTGTTCTTGGTCAAAGAAGAGAAAAAATTCCTCTTGTCATCTATTATGCCTCAAAAACATTGGATGAAACTCAATCTCACTACACTGTCACTGAAAAGGAACATTTTCCATTGGTTTTTGCCTTAGATAAATTCCGGCCCTATCTATTTGGTGCCAAAATCACCATGTTCACAAACCATTCTGCTATAAAGTTCTTACTCCAGAAAAGTCATTCCAAACCAAGGCTAATAAGATAGATCCTAATGCTTCAAGAGTTTGACCTTGAAATCAAAGATAGACCAGGAAAAGAAAACCCTGTGGCTGATCACTTGAGTAGAATTTGTAATTCTTATCATTCTGAAATAATTAATCCAAAATTTCCAACTAGGCACCTTTCATCTCTCACTCCAAAAATATCACGGTATGCCCCAATTGTAAATTACTTGGTTTCTGGTGTTTTTCCCAATTTTTTTTCAAAAGAAAAAAAAATGAAGTTGAAAAGTGATTCAAAATTCTATTTTTGGGAAGATAATAAACTTTGGAAAACTGGGGCAGACATGGTAATTAAGAGATGTGTTGATGAAAATGAATATTCTTCCATCTTAGAATTCTGTCACTCAATGCCCGATGGTGACCACTTTGGACCACAAAGGACCTCCCGAAAGGTACTAGACTCTGGATTCTTCTGGACTTCACTCTTCAAGGACTCACATGAGTTCTTTCAATCATATCCCACTTTCCAAAAGTTTGTCACAATTTCAAAGTGAAATGAAATTCCCCAAAACCCTTTAATTTTTTGTGAAATCTTCGATGTTTGGGGCATCGATTTCATGGGACCCTTCCCCCTTCCTATGGATTATCATACATTCTTCCTGTAGTTGATTATGTTTCTAGGTGGGTCAAGGCTAAACCCACTAGAAAGGATGATTGAAATACTGTTAGTGAGTTCTTAAAGACACACATCTTCCACCGATTTGGCACACCACGTGCCTTGATAAGTGACTTAGGAATCCATTTTTGTAATAAAACCGTGAAATCTATTTTGAAAAATAATGGTGTTGTATATAAAACTTCAACAACATATCACCCACAAATAAATGGCATGGCTGGTCTTTCAAATAGAGAAGTTAAAAGAGTGCTTGAGAGAATTGTAAAACCCACCAAAAAAGGCTGGCCTGAAAGACTTGGTGAAGTACTTTGGGATTATCGAACTACTTATAAATCACCTATTGGGATGTCTCCTTTTAGGACAGTTTTTGGTAAAACATGTCATTTACCAATTGAAATCCAATATAAGTCTTTTTGGGCTGTGAAAACCTATATTTTTTATTGTGAAAAATCTGGTGAAGAAAGATTGTTGCAATTGGCTAAACTGAAGGAGCTTCAACTTGAATCTTATGAGAATTCTAATCACTAAAAAGAAAAATCTAAGGAAATCCATGATAAACATATCATGAGAAAGGTTTTCTATGAAGGTGAAAAGGTATTGCTTTTCAACTCTCGATTTCAGCTTCACCCAGGTAAGCTTAATTCTCATTGGGAAGGTCCTTTTGTTATTACAAATGTTTACCCATTTTGTGTAGTGCAAGTTCAAGACCCCTCTTTAAAAAGTACATTCGTAGTTAATGGACATCGGTTAAAGCATCACCACAAGAGGATGCACAATCCTCGAAAAACATCGACTTCTATCAGATCCCCAACTTTTGCAGTTGACCCACCACTGGATGGAGATGGAAACCCACCAAATCCAAACCAGGGGGCACCTCTTTCCCTTTAACTCCTCTTCTCTCTCTCTCTCTCTATTTCTTTTTCTTCCTCCCTCATTCTCATTTTATTTTTTACCACTTTCCTCATCACATTTTTTTATTTTCTCTTTCTTTTCGGTGTAGGTGTGTCTTTATAAAAAACTAAAAAAAACCTAAAAAAACTAAAAATAATAATAATTTAACAACAATATGAAAAGTAAAATTAGGATTAATCACCTTCAAATTTTTAATTTTTTTCCAACCATTTTGGAAAGTCAAAAAGACATGTTTTCATATATTTTTTTAATTTCATCGTGACTTTGGATAAAGAATTTTTTTCAAGAATAATACATTTTGAATGCTCAGTTATTGATTTGGAAAATGATTTTCCCCACCCATGAGGAACACAATTTGCTTTCATGCCAAGGCCACCTATGACCATCTTTTCAAAATGTGTTTTTTTCATCCCCATTTGCGAGTCTTGAGTTTGTGGAAATTATAGCTGAATTTACTACTTTGGTGTGCATTAATATGATATAGTCATTTTCTAAACCACATGAGAATCACAATAGACCAATAGCATCTCATTTCCCTTACATTAATCCTCATTTTGAAAGCCCCTTCGAGCCTATGAAAACCTTTTCTTTGATATCCACATTAAAAACCCAATACTTTATCCCAAACAATATCTACATGGATTTATATTACATTATTTATTGAAATTTAAGTGTTGGGGGAATGGATTTCATTTTTTTGGGTGCCATTTTATTGATTTTCAATGAGTTATCATATACTTGAGGGAAAACATCCATTTTAGTGTGGGGGGAGGTTTTCCTTATGTGAGTTTTGGGGAATGTAATTTACTTTCATTTATATAAATTTGTAAATGTTATTGACAAGTGTTCAAAAAAAAATCCAAAAAAAATCCAAAAAAAAGAACAAAAAAAATGGGTTGTGTCTTGGGTAGGTCAAAAATCACTCTTTCTCAACCTTTGATCTTGTTATAACTATTACAATTAGTGTCCTGAGGAGATCAATCATGGGTTAGGATATGAGTGTGAAATCTTTTTCAAGTTCAACTTTCAAAAAATTCAAAAAAATAGAAAGAAAAAGAAAAAGAAAAAAAGAACACTTATGTTACTAGGAGAAGTTTGGTGTTTTGTTAATATTTAATCTTCTCATCCCCTTGAAATTTTCTTCCTCTCTTGTGTCTTTATTCACAAAATCATTCCCCTTTAAATGCGTGTTTCCATTTCCTTCCATGCTTCATTTAAAAAAAATATGCATTTCTTTTTCCATGTTAGTATTTTACCCCCCTTTTCCTATCTTTTGGATATCATTTTCCTACCATCATATAGCCACAGTAAATCCCCTAAAAATACCTCTTGATTTTTGAGAACTTTGGGATAGGGAGTGGAAGCTGAGATCTCTTTCAAACTCTAATATTTTCACTTTTGGTTGGTGAATGAGTGAAGCTCCATAAATTAATTTTATCATCTTGGGTGGAGTAAGTTTTGTGTGCCACTATTTTCCATTTCTATATTTGAGAATGAAAAAATTAATTGTTTTTTGAACATTTTTTCTGTAAAAAATTGTGTTGGAATTCAATATGGATGAGTGAAATTATCTAAACCTCACCTTATTGGGGAAAACAAAATTTTAATATTTGTTGGTGAGTGAAAATGATTTTGTTATATATTTGTTGTACATGAGGACATGCACAAGACTAAGTGAGGAGGAGTTAATGTTATTAATATTTTCATGACTTATTATATACTCCATTTATGAATTTTATATGAAATGTGCATAATTTGTGTGAAATATTAATGTTTTAATACTAAATATAATTTTTGAGCATTTTTAGAAGTAGTCCAATTGATTCAGTTTACTATTTTATTTATATATATCACCTTAATTATGAAAATTGAATGGTTCTTGTTTTTTAAGATTGCAATTTCAATATACAACATTTCATTAGAAGGAATATCGGTCCAATTATTCCATTTTAAGAGTCATATGGATCACACAAGAAGGCCCATAGAATCTGTGAAGAAACTAGACCATCCATAAAGATTGAATTATTGGGCTCAATACAGAAATTCAAATTCATTCGTTCTCATAAAAAGTTTGGGGGATAATGTAAGGAGTCTTTGATAAAAATTTCAAGGCCCAACTCCAAAGACAATGATCCCAAATGATTCATTTAAACTCAGTCCATCATTCTGGATGAGAAATAAAATTAGGACACTATTCATGACATATCTCATGATGTATTAATCCAATCAAGCTGAGATTTTTTATTTAGAAAGAGGAGATATAGGAGGTAGACTTTATTGAATAAAGTTTTCAGATTTAAAGGAATATTACTATTGATAAGCCCATTAACATTTTGTCCTTCTAAAAAGTATGGATTGAAATGGACAGTTTAACTATGTTTAATAAAACCACCATAACTTTGGCTCTATAAGTCAACATGACTCAAAATTTTGAGAGAAGTTGGGAAACATTATTGTATATAACTTTGAAGAAGAGGATATCTCGATACTCAGCTATCTGAATAGCCAAATTGGAAAAGCAATTGGAGGGACAAATTGGGAATGCAAACAGTCAACTTCATTGGGCTATAAATACACCCCCTCCTCTCCTTCCAAGGGGTTGGCAATTCAGAATAGAGAAGGATAAATTTCCATGACCAATGCTCTGTCAAAGGCCTAATAGGACATGCCAAACTCAAGTTTTCACTTGAGAGACCCTCCCTCATCTCTTTGATTTCATGTTCTTTCCGTTCATTTTCAATTGTAATTTCATAAGTGTTTGTATTTTGTAATTCTGTTTTAATGCAAGTTTCTTCTTAAGTATATCTTATTCTCATCCATCTTATGTAGTTTAATATTAATGTTCTTAAAATATTTTAAATACATTTGAATACCCTTACCTTCTTTTTCTTTCTCATTCAATCTAAAGTTCATTTTAAATTATCATCATTGTTTGTGTGTGTGTTCGTCACACCAATATTTTCTTATCCCTTTCTTTTTCTTATCTTCTTAATTTATCATCATAATAATTATAAACAGATTAATAATCATTTAAATGGCAGAGTAAATCACTCATTGGGGTAAGTTATAATTTAGGTATGTTAAGCGATTGAGAGCTTTTTCTCGATGAATATTCTTTAAATTAATATTGTGTATTTTGGACTTAACATGTCATTGATTAATGACTTGTATTGTTTAACGTATGGATTCCATTGATTATTGGAACCATAAATACACTACCATGATCAAGTACTAATTGAGATTAGAATCCTATTTTAGTTAACGCTTGGATTAAAGCCTTAACACTTAGGAATTCAAATCAACATCAACTTGTGACATGGGTGTTAATTTAATGCAATATAAAGCAAGGCTCAAGGATATCACAAGCTTAACTACCTAATGGAGAACTCACCCTAATAATTATAATTTTTTTAAATCAATCTTTATCAATCAATCATTTCATAAGCTCTACAAACAAACCCCCCAATCAGAATACAATCAACTAAAAACAATCAACTATTAAGAAGTTTCATCATTGAGGATTCAACCCGAGTTCTGCTATACACATTAGCAGAGCACCCGAACTTTGATCAGTCGATAGGTGAAAATTGATCATGATTTCAATGTTTTAATGAAATAAATATACAATTTTGTTTCATTGTGGAAGTTCCACTGGTTCTTTTGAAGTTCTGAATTTCCCCTGGAGCTTTTACTGGAACCTATAGTGAAACTTCCACTCAAACCTACAATGGAAAATAAATTCAAATTCAAATTCTTTATACAATTTTAAATGTTAAATTAAATAATTTTTATAAAAATTATTTAACATTTTCGGTTCATATTTTTTATAATTATATTTTACAATAATATATTTATAAAAAGTCCCACTATAAGTTTCACTTATATTATTTTTCCAATTGTGTAATTTTTACTTTCAGGTATTTTTAAATAGTTTATACAAATTAAAATATAAATTAAATTCATCTTTATAAAAATTAAGTATTTCATAATAATATATTTATTAATGTTTAATTTTTTTAATATATTTCTTAGTTTTAGAAATATACATTTTTTTGTAGTGTGGAACTTCCACTGGAAAATATATTTAGTTACATTTTTATTCATATAGTTTATACATTTTAAAATGGATTAAATCCATTTATAATATTAATGTACTTTGCCTGAACTTAAGTTTTTTTGTTGCAAGTTGTTCTAATGTCAATGATGTTGATGTTTTAGCGGCTTCTATTAAACTAGTTGTAAATATGTTGTTCAAATATCTCAATGAAGCGCAATGTTTTTATGTCACATATGAGGGAGTAAATGAGTTCAGTGTACGCCAACAATAATCTAATAAAAATATAAAGGATAAATCAATTGTCACATCAAGACTTTATGCATGTAGCAAATAAGGTCATAGGAAGGTCGAAAAACATCATAGCATGGTGAAATTTCCTCGGGCTGAGACACGTACAAGTTGCCTTACTATAATGGGGGTTAGTTTATTATCTTTTAAGAAATATTCATGTACTGTATTTGTTGAAGAGCATAATCATCCCTTTCACAACACTGAATCAATTCATATGATGTGGTCCCAAAGAAAAATAACAGAAACACAAGCAGATGAGTTAGATGTGAATGATTCAGTAGGTATTAAACAAAATGATTCTTTCTCCTTGATGATAATTATTGTAGGGAGTCGAGATGTTATTGGGCACACACGTGTTGATCAGTTGAAATTTTTAAGGTCTAAACAGAAAAAGGGAATTGATTCATGGTGAGACATGTTGCATGTTAGAGTTGTAGAGACCCGAATCTTGATGTACATGGACATTACATTACTTTTGCGGAATACTTATTACATAACAAAAACACACACACAAGGACCGTAATAGTTTAGTGTCTTTGGAAACTTGGAACGTAATCTTCTAATCATGGTGAAAGATCTTCAACATCTCCCATAAAGATCTTCCCCTTTTTTTCATACCTAAAACCTTTCTTTATATCCTGGGAAAAGGAAAACATAAAAAGGGTGAGCTCAAATGCTCAGTAAGGGTAAGCATGGATAAAATAAAACATACCATATACATTTGAACTTAAAAACATGAACATAATGTTTAAACATCAAAATCTTGAGAAATGACATAAAACATGGAAGTACGTAAGGCATAGATCACAAAGAAACATTAATAATGATAAAATAGCATGGGAATAAAACATGTAATTGTGGCAACCATTAAGCACATGATATGATTTCCATATTATCCAAGACATTGCTACCAAGACCATCTTAGTGGACAAAGTCCCTTTCTGAATCGAGTTCACTCCTCGTTCCAGTCCTGTATTACTGAACCAGTTTAACTTGCCGTTCCAGCCATGTCTATCTCATGAGATATAAATCTTTACCCAATGCATTGGAGGGAGATATAGGTCCCACCCATCTCATAATGAAATAATTCTTACTTGTGCCACAAAATAAACATACATCATTCATAATAACTTAATAAATAAAATGGGTTTCATAAACATCATCCCATCATCACATAATCCATATAAAAGAAATGAATATAATTTCATAATAAGAAAAGTGAAACCATATAATTCATAGAGACATTACACTTGAAACATACACATATGAAATAATGTCATCATAGATGAAAATGGTTTTGATAAAACACTTGAAATGAATTCTTGAGGAAAATATCCTTTTTTCTTCAAATTCATTTTCTTTTCACAAAATGTCATGCAATTTTAGAAGAAAAGGTTTTTTTTTGAAAATAGTAATGAAATCTTTTGAAGGAAGCTTCATGAAAATAAAGCTTTATAAAACCATAAAAATCCTTTCATGCCGTATATGTTAAAAAAAACATTCTTATCGTACTTTTTCCGGAAAAGTAAAAAAAGTACCTCGTAACGTAAAAAAAAGAAAGATTCCTTACATACCATGTAGTAAAAATCAAAAGTGGGTAAAAAGGACATTAAACATACATGAAACCATTTTTAGGAAACATGGACATGGATGATAACAGTAACCCCAGTAAATAATTACGAATAAGCAATCTCGGATAAACATGAGATTGTGATATTTCCCTTACCTTAGGTCCGATTAGCTTCGTAAGTGTACGAACCTCCTGTATAATGATTTAAATAATGTCATTGACTTATTCCAGAATCATACTCATTGTTATGATATCATATATGGTTCACTTATGGCTTTATATTACCTGTTCTTTTGTAAATTCCATGTTAAAGAGCGTTTTGGGTAAAATCGTTTCATTTGTCATCCGTGTTTTGCCTTGTAATTATTCATATGATTACTTAGATCATGATTACTTAATTCTAGAATATAAAACATGATTTATATATAATATATATTCAGAATATATATATATATATAATAGATCAGTAAATGGAAAGAAATACATCGTTCATGGAGACGGTAGACCGTACGTACGCATGAACGCTGTTTTCTTTTCCTTATTGAGTTGAATGGAATTAAGTAGATGACATACATATATATACACATAAATCCAGTATCATTATTATGTCATATATTTCATGATTACTTATTATATATACTTTATAATCATTCATGAATGGTTAACGTGGAGAATGAATCTCATCGCGTCGTGGAGACGGTAGTCCGTACGTACGCACGAGCGATGATATCATTCTCATGATTGTGTAATTGTATTGGAGTGTATGTATACTATTTCAGAATCAATATAACTTTACAATAATCAAATATAGTTATTATTTACACCATTATACCCATCCAAGTAAGGTGGTTGTGGAAAATAGATTACACCACGACGTGGAGACGGTATTCCGTACGTACGCACGCGCGGTGATTTCGTTTTCCGTAGGATGGGTAGATGGTGAAATAAGGTTGTTTAATACTTATAATAACATATAATTATATGAGTGATACTTATTTTATTACTTCATAATGAAACAACCTAAGAAGAAGAAGTGAAAGAAGAAATAAAGATGAAAGAATCGGTAACGGACATTACATCTTCTTTGAAGCGCCTCTTTGAGTCTTCCTCTTAAGGCACTAAAATTGGTCTTTGAAGAAGACCAGGACCTCTAGGATGTTTCTAGGGAAGTGGAGAAGAGAATTTGGCAGGGGTTGTATGAGCTTGAAGGCTCAAAGTGGTGTGAGGAAAAGAGGGAAGAGGTGCCCTTTTATAAGGGAGGAGAGGGGCACCTTTGGAATAACTAAAAATATTATTTTATTATAAAGCCAAATTCTGTTTTAAATAGCTCAAAATTGATTTATTTCGAATATAAGGTGTGGATGGGTCTAAATACTCTCATCCAATAGAATTTAGACAAGTTTAGGTTCCTATTTTAACCTTATCATTTAGATTTAACATTAAGTTAGATAATTTTACTTTTACCGTGTCTTTTTGTGTTCTTACACTATAAGGTTAATAAACTTACTATAAGAAGACAAAAGAACCCCAATTTGTTTATTATTAATATATATAACCTTATCTAAGTCATTTGGCCGAACCTTACATTTTTAGGAATAAAATAACAACTAATAATATAATATTTGTTTTAAAAAGTATTTTATGTCAATTTTGACACTATTTAGTAATTGATTTTTGTGAAAATCATAACAGAATTATTAGTTCTAAAAAAGTTAATTAAATCAATACTAACATGTCATATTAACCTATAAAATTAGTTTAATTTATAAAAAGTCTAAAATTACATTTATTTGGGTATTTATAACATCAATTATGTCAATATTTCATTAATAAGATAATTACTGCATCATATTTGTATCATAAATAAATTAAATTATTTAATGTATAAAAATTAAAAATAAAATTCCATTATGTAGGAAATATTTTTATATTTCTAATGAATATTTATAGTTGAATTTATCTTATATATTACCCTATATTAAAAATGATTTTCTTATTAAACTTTGATTTTAACTATTTTAACCCTTCTTTAAATAAATTAATAATAAATGTCCTAATCTAATCCAAGTGGGCCTAAATGGTCATATTTTATTCCTAAGGTTGTTTTTGGTCGAATTAAACTTATTCAATAGAATTAGGACATGTGTTAGGGTAATAATAATATCATTTTTACCGTTAATTACCCTATTTACTTGAAACCGTGGTAAAAAAAAGTAAAAAGTTACTATTCACCAAAAATTATTTTCATCTCATTGAACCACATTTTACTTACTGACATCAAACTTGTCTCTCGGAATTTTGAAATTCCACTCACAGAAGCGATAAAATTAAGTTTTATGAAAAATTCATTTTTTTTAACTACCACTTAGTGGTTTCACTATTCATCAAAAAATGAAAGTTTCCAGAAAAATACCAAAAATTAGGCCTAAGATATATTTGATATTATGAATTCAAAAATGATTTCTATTTTAACAAATTCAAAACATATCAGTTACATTAATTAATTTAAAAATTAAATCCCTTCGTCAAAACAAATAGCGTGTTTTTAAGAGATAATAACTATCAAAAGATTGACACTTGTTTATGTCTAGTTTAAATGTGAAATTACATCCAATGACCAACATTGTATTAAATTGTAAAAATATATTATAAATATATTTTAAAACCACTCAAATTAATAATTTATCACTATTAATTATTTCAATTGAAAAAGTTGTTTTTAATTACAATTTAGAAATTTTCACTATTCATCAAAATATGAAAGTTATCCGAAAAGTACCAAAATTTCTCCCTAAGCTAATTTCGATATTCCGAATCCAAAAATGAAGTCTATTTTGAAAACTAAAATTTAAAAAAGTGGTTATTACTATTCATAACGGCTAGTTTTAATAATATTTTAATAGCATATCGTTGTTTAGTGAAACTCGGTATTGCGTACTACACGCGCCATCGAGGAAGGTCGCGATTGCGTGTAATACAAGTCAAGTCAAGGATGCATGTTGTGAAAGCTCCTTTTGGTGTAGCGTACGCCACAAGAAATTAATGAAATTAAAAATAATATGTTTCATAAAATCTCGGGGTGTTACATTCTACCCCCCTTAAAATGAATTTCGCCCTCGAAATTCATCGGGGTTATAAATGGTTTACTACTTGAAAGTTTCATTAATAGAAACCCACATCATAAAAAAAAGGATACCAAAACCAATCTTTAAAAACAAAAGTATGAAACGTAACAGTTACCCAAATAAACTAATCACTGGGTTTCCACATAGGTGAAAATATGGATATGGAAGAGAAATCTAACCATCATGTTCTGATGGAGAGTGGTAGAGAACATGGCTATGGAAAATCCAGAAATCACAAAGCCATAAATTTGTGACGATCTAAGGTACCATCTGATTCATCAGATATAAGATCACTAGGACAACATTTTTGGTTTTCAAGATCATTTCCCTAAAGTTGATGAAATTGGAATTAGAATAAATACTTTCGTGATTTTGGTATAGTCTCACTGTTAGTTGTTCTTTGGACAATTTCCACTTCATATCTTAAAGAAATGAAGTTGAATTTGTCATTCGCGATGTGTTAGCAGATCATGTGATAGAATGATGGGTCATTCCATCTGTCTCAAACAAAAGGTTAGAAAAGTTATCAAAAAATACATAAGTCCATCTATAGTGAGATTAATCACATATGGTTCCTAAAATGGACTTATACTTCATATATCATACTGCTAAATATAATAAAGCTAGTTTCTACTAAACAGGGACTTCCTGTAGGCTAGTGGTAGGCGATAAAGGCCATTCGCACTTCAGTTGTGGGTTCGATTCCCACAGCCTTGTCCGGCGCGATGGGCTGTCGCCCGTCCTGCAGGTTGTCCTTTTTCTAAAACTATAAAATCCCATCAGTAATATCGAAAAAATTTCTATCCTTAAACAATACTAGCATATGTCCAACATAATCCATTCCAATCTTTAGGCTTATCTAAAATAATTTGGTCCAAGCTCATAGTATAAAGAAAACGATTACTTGAAATGTCATCAACCAAGCATGTGAATACCATCATTTATCCCCCATATATATTGTTGGTCACATTCCAATCATGTGAATACCTTAATCATGTATTCTCTTGAAAAAAATAAATACCCATTGAACCTTAGTGAAGACATGAATGCTGTCAAAAGTTAACTCTTTCCACATACCAAAATCCAAAAATTCTATATACTCAAACCATGATATAACCTTCTCCTTATATCAGTCATGAGCTCATGAATACTATCAAACATTTAATTTTCTCCTTATCCCTTCATTATGCGCATATCATCTACATTCCAAAAATATTTGAATAACCTTTCATGGATACTGGTACCATTAATCATACACTTTCAAAACTCAAGGAAAGCCAATAGTGTAACAATCCTTAGATGTCTCTTTATTCCATAGTACCATGAGATTACTTATACAACATTACACATGATAAACATGTAATCATTCCACTACATTCTTAAACCATTGACCGAGCTTCAACAATTCTTTCATCTCACATATCATTTGTAGTCTCTTCATTATCATCAACATAAATACTACCCATAAGACCATACTGATTCTCTTCATGAGACTTTCCCTTGGGGCATTGGTTTGCATAATGCCCGTACATTCCACATTTAAAACATTTAACCATTGTTGATGTCGTATCAATACCATTATCCTCATCCATGGTGTTAACCGAACCTTTTCCTTTGCACTTACTGGCTTTGTGTCCTTCTTTTCCACACCCAAAGCATTTTCCAGTTCCCTTGAAATAATCTCCCTGATACCTCTTCCCACATGATTTACATGAGGGAAATTGAACTTTCTTTCCTCTATGATCATCATGAAACTCCATCTTTCTCTTATTATCTGAGTTGGGAAACTTACCAAAGTTGAGATTATTAATCATATTATGAGATTGCTGATTAGGCATAATAACGATGTTTGGACTTCCAAATCCCATTTCATTTGGTTTCTCATGAAGAATATCATTCCATTTTCCGTCATATCCTCCATTATCATGAATCTTCCTGTTTCCAGCCATTTTCTAAAACCCAAAAAGAATAGTGTGAGAGGCAAAAATCATGCTAGGGAAAGCAACATAGTAAATGGGGAGTACCCTCAATATCTAACATCTTAGGTTAAATTCTAATATCTTTACCATAGTTCTAGGACCATATCCTATACGTATACTTATCCTTAGGTACATCCCTAGACATACCTTAGAAATATCTCTAGGGATCTCACTAATGTTTTCGCATCCTAGTTTCCAAAGGTTGACTAAACCTTTCCTCTGATACCAACTGTAGAGACCCGAAGCTTGACGTACATAGACATTACATTACTTTTGCAGAATACTTAGTACATAACAAAAACACACACACAAGTACCGTAATAGTTTAGTGTCTTTGGAAACCTGGAACGTAATCTTCTAATCGTGGTGAAAGATCTTCAACATCTCCCATAAAGATCTTCCCCTTTTTTTCATACCTAAAACCTTTCTTTATATCCTGGGGAAAAGAAAACATAAAAAGGGTGAGATCAAATGCTCATTAAGGGTAAGCATGGATAAAATAAAACATACCATATACATTTGAACTTAAAAACATGAACATAATATTTAAACATCAAAATCTTGATCAATGAAATAAAACATGGAAGTACGTAAGGCATAGATCACAAAGAAACATTAAGAATGATAAAATAGCATGAGAATAAAACATGTAATTGTGGAAACCATTAAGCACATGATATGATTTCCATATTAGCCAATACATTGCTACCAAGACCATCTTAGTGGACAAAGTCCCTTTCTGAATCGAGTTCACTCCTCGTTCCAGTCCTATATTACTGAACAGGTTTAACTTGTCGTTCCAGCCATGTCTATCTCATGAGATATAAATCTTTACCCAATGCATTGAAGGGAGATATAGGTCCCACCCATCTCATAATGAAATAATTCTTACTTGTGCCACAAAATAAACATACATCATTCACAATAACCCAATAAATAAAATGGGTTTCATAAACATCATCCCATCATCACATAATCCATATAAAAGAAATGGATATCATTTCATAATAAGAAAAGTGAAACCATGTAAATCATAGAGACATTACACTTGAAACATATACATATTAAATAATGTCATCATAGATGAAAATGGTTTTGATAAAACACTTGAAATGAATTCTTGAGGAAAATATCCTTTTTTCTTCAAATTCATTTTCTTTTCACAAAATGTCATGAAATTTTAGAAGAAAAGGTTTTTGTTGAAAATAGTCATGAAATATTTTGAAGGAAGCTTCATGAAAATAAATCTTTATAAAACCATAAAAATCCTTTCATGCCGTATACGTTAAAAAAAACATTCTTATCGTACTTTTGCCGGAAAAGTAAAAAAAGTACCTCGTAACGTAAAAAAAAGAAAGATTCCTTACATACCATGTAGTAAAAGTCAAAAGTGGGTAAAAAGGACATTAAACATACATGAAACCATTTTTAGGAAACATGGACATGGATGATAACAATAACCCCAGTAAATAATTATGAATAAGCAATCTCAGATAAAAATGAGATTGTGATATTTCCCTTACCTTAGGTTCAATTTGCTTCGTAAGTGTAAGAACCTCCTGTATAATGATTTAAATGATGTCATTGACTTATTTCAGAATCATACTCATTGTTATGATATCATATATGATTCACTTATGACTTTATATTACCCGTTCTTTTGTAAATTCCATGTTAAAGAGCATTTTGGGTAAAATCGTTTCATTTGTCATCCGTGTTTTGACTTGTAATTATTCAAATGATTACTTAGATCATGATTACTTAATTACATAATATAAAACATGATTTATTTATAATATATATTCAGAATATATATATATATATAATAGATCAGTAAATGGAAAGAAATACACCGTTCATGGAGACGGTAGACCGTACGTACGCATGAACACTGTTTTCTTTTCCTTACTGAGTTGAATGGAATTAAGTAGATGACATACATATATATACACATAAATACAGTATCATTATTATGTCATATATTTCATGATTACTTATTATATATACTTTATAATCATTCATGAATGGTTAACGTGGAGAATGAATCTCATCGCGTCGTGGAGACGGTAGTCCGTACGTACGCACGAGCGATGATATCGTTCTCATGATCGTGTAATTGTATTGGAGTGTATGTATACTATTTCAGAATCAATATCAATTTACAATAATAAAATATAGTTATTATTTACACCATTATACCCATCCAAGTAAGGTGGTGGTAGAAAATAGATTACACCACGGCGTGGAGACGGTATTCCGTGCGTACGCACGCGCGGTGATTTCGTTTTCCGTAGGATGGGTAGATGGTGAAATAAAGTTGTTTCATACTTATAATAACATATCATTATATGAGTGATACTGATGTTATTACTTCATAATGAAACAACCTAAGAAGAAGAAGTGGAAGAAGAAATAAAGATGAAAGAATCGGTAACGGACATTACATCTTCTTTGAAGCGCCTCTTTGAGTCTTCCTCTTAGGGCACTAAAATTTGTCTTTGAAGAAGACCAGGACCTCTAGGATGTTTCTAGGAAAGTGGAGAAGATAATTTGGCAGGGGTTGGCCAAGCTTGAAGGCTCAAAGTGGTGTGAGGAAGAGAGGGAAGAGGTGCCCTTTTATAAGGGAGGAGAGGGACACCTTTGGAATAACTAAAAATATTATTTTATTATAAAGCCAAATTCGGTTTTAAATAGCTCCAAATTGATTTATTTAGAAACTAAGGCGGGGATGGGTCAAAATAATCTCATCCAATATAATTTAGACAAGTTTAGGTTCCTATTTTAACCTTATCATTTAGATTTAACATTAAGTTAGATAATTTTACTTTTACCGTGTCTTTTTGTGTTCTTACACTATAAGGTTAATAAACTTACTATAAGAAGACAAAAGAACCCCAAGTTGTTTATTATTAATATATATAACCTTATCTAAGTCATTTGGCTGAACATTAGATTTTTAGGAATAAAATAACAACTAATAATATAATATTTGTTTTAAAAACTATTTTATGTCAATTTTGACACTATTTAGTAATTGATTTTTGTGAAAATCATAACAGAATTATTAGTTCAAAAAAATTTAATTAAATCAATACTAACATGTCATATTAACCCATAAAATTAGTGTAATTCATAAAAAGTCTAAAATTACATTTATTTGGGTATTTATAACATCAATTATGTCAATATTTCATTAATAAGATAATTACTACATCATCTTTGGGTCATAAATAAATTAAATTATTTAATGTCTAAAAATTACAAATAAAATACCATTATGTAGGAAATATTTTTATCTTTCTAATGAATATTTATAGTAGAATTTATCTTATGTATAACCCTATATTAAAAATGATTTTTTTATTAAACTTTGATTTTAACTATTTTAACCCTTCTTTAAATAAATTAATAATAAATTTCCTAATCTAATCCAAGTGGGCCTAAATGGTCCTATTTTATTCCTAAGGTTGTTTTTGGTCGAATTAAACTTATCCAATAGAATTAGGACATGTTTTAGGGTAATAATAATATCATTTTTACCCTTAATTACCCTATTTACTTTCAACCGTGGTAAAAAAAAGTAAAAAGTTACTATTCGCCAAAAATTATTTTCATCTCATTGAACCACATTTTACTTACTGACATCAACCGTGTCTCTTGAATTTTTGAAATTCCACTCACAGAAGCGGTAAAATTAAGTTTTATGAAAAATTCATTTTTTTAACTACCACTTAGTGGTTTCACTATTCATCAAAAAATGAAAGTTTCCAGAAAAATACCAAAAATTAGGCCTAAGATATATTTGATATTATGAATTAAAAAATGATGTCTATTTTACCAAATTCAAAACATATTATTTTCATTAATTAATTTAAAAATTAAATCTCGTCGTCAAAACAAATAGCGTGTTTTTAAGAGATAATAACTATCAAAAGATTGACACTTGTTTATGTCTAGTTTAAATGTGGAATTACATCCAATGACCAACATTGTATTAAATTGTAAAAATATATTCTAAATATATTTTAAAACCACTCAAATTAATAATTTATCACTATTAATTATTTCAATTGAAAAATTTGTTTTTAATTACAATTTAGTAATTTTCACTATTCATCAAAATATGAAAGTTATCCGAAAAGTACCAAAATTTCTCCCTAAGCTAATTTAGATATTCAGAATCCAAAAATGAAGTCCATTTTGAAAACTAAATTTTAAAAAAGTGGTTATTACTATTCATAAAGGCTAGTTTTAATAATATTTTAATAGCATATCGTTGTTTAGTGAAACTCAGTATTGCGTACTACACGCGCCATCGAGGAAGGTCGCGATTGCGTGTAATGCAAGGCATTTCAAGGATGTGTGTTGTGAAAGATCCTTTTCGTGTAGCGTAAGCCACAAGATATTAATGAAATTAAAAATAATATTTTTCATAAAATCTTGGGGTGTTACAAGAGTACCTGAAAAGAAAAAGCTAAGACAATCCATCATTTATCTATACTATGCGGTTTGACATGAATGGGAAAATTGGTAATATTTTCTGGGTTGATCCAAAAATGATGGAAGATTATGAGTTGTTTAGAGACACTGTTATTTCTTAAACCACTTTCAACACTAATAAGGAGTACAAACCCTTAAGTGTCTTCATGGGGTTCAATGATCATCGGGATATTGTCGTTTTTGGGGAAGCTTTGTTATATAATGAATCGCGACATCATTTTATTGGCTGTTTCAAAAAAAATTATAGGTACATCACACGAAGCAACCTCAAACTATATTTATTGATCAAGATGTGGCAATGGGAATTTTTTTTGAAGTTTTAGTGGGAACTCGACATTGCCTTTGTTCGTGGCATTTGATGCAAAATGGTATTAAACATTTTGTAAATTGGATGAAAGATGGATATAGTTTTCTAGCTAGATTTAAGAGGTGTATGTTCCTATATCATGATTCAAATCAGTTTGATCAGGAGAGATCTTCCCTTAGAGTAGAATATAGGGATGAGAAATCACAATGGTTAGATGATGTATTCGTATTGTAAGAAAAGTGGGCACATTGCTTTTTGAAAGATTCTTTGACATTGGGTATTAACACCACTCAATTAAGTGGAAGTTTGAAGGGATTTATTAAACATTGTGTTCATTTCAAGTTAAGTGTTGTTGATTTCTTTAAGAAATTTGAGCGATTGTTGGAAAAAAAATCGGTATCGTGAAACAAAGACAGAATTTGAGAAGTGGGATAAGTTGCCCCATAATCTTTACCCTTACCATGCATAGATGTGTCAGGTTTCTACTAGATATACACCCAAGTTATTTTATTTATTTCAACATGGATATCAAATTATTGATGCTTTTTTTTTGATATCATGTCTTGAAATATGAGTTCAATTCATTTATGTTATTGGAATGGTTGGCTGTGAAGATCAATTCCATGTATCATATGAAGTTTCCAATGAAGTTGTTGAATGTTCTTGTTGAAAGTTTGAGTTGGTTGGGTATCTTTGTTGTCATGTTTTAAAAAATTATGATCGTATTGATGCGAGATCAATACCTAAAAAAATTATTTTGGGGAGTTTGACCCAATTGAGTAGAAATATTATGATGTTCAAAGGAGCTTCTATTGAAGTAAATGTTGATAGAAAATCTATTATAGCAAAATGTTACAAAGATTTAGCATGAATGGTAATGAAGTTGATTACTACAGTTTGTGAGACAGATGTGGGATATGACATTGACTTCTCTAATTTCAGTAATTTTGAAAAATATTTGGATACTGTAAATACATCATCAGATATAGTTAATGGTCGTGATAGTTTAGACACATTTTTAAGAAAGACTTCTTTTAAAAGGAAACCAAACAGGAAAGGGGGAGAAAAATCAAAAGTTTTTTAGACATTGGCTGCCGAAAGGGGATACACTGGAATAAAAATAAGAAGAAGTCTACTACTATGATGATGGTATGATTTCATTTTATGATGCATTTCATTTATTAGAGAAGTCTTCTATTTCTAATGTGGTATTTGATATCATTTTTTTGCACGTAGGGAATTATAGAATAATAAAGATTATATTTTGATGTTGCGGAAAAAAAGTTTTAAATGTAATTTTTTTAGAATCATTATTTTTATTAGTGTTTTAATTATTTTGTTTTTTTTGTTCTAGGAAGACTTTTCAACCAATTTGGAACTTCAGTTTTGGAGGTAGACTGACATAACATTGGAAGAGACCGAGCAGTGTAGACAACATTGGATGACAGTTGTTATTTTGGGTTGAATTGTGACCATGTACAAGATGTTTTAAATTGTAATGACTACATTAAAGCATTTATATGTTGAAAGAATTCATAGTCCACTTTCGGTAGTAATGGTTTGGGATACCTTTTTCAAGAAATTGTTAATGTGTTGTATGTAATTGTGTTGTATGGAAATGTGAAAGTGACAACAGTGAATATCATATTTGTTATACTACAAATGTGAACATAACAATTTCTACAATTACCAAATGCAATTTCCAAAACCGAATATAACCCATTGCAATTACTAATTGCAAGTATCAACACTAAATAAGACCATATTGCAATTACCATATTGCAATTACCAAAACCAAATAAGACCATATTGTAATTATCAATTGCAATTACCAAAACCAAATATAACACATTACAATCACCAAAACCAAATATAACCCATTTTAATTACGAAAAGGAAATAATTACCCTCAGAAGCACATAATATTCCCATAAACATTATATAAAATCAATATAATACCTATATAAGACCAGATTGTAATTATCAATTGCAATTACCAACACCAAATAAGATCATAGTGCAATTACTGAATTACAATTACCAAAACCAAATAAGACCAGATTGAAATTACCAATTGAAATTATTAAAACCAAATATAACTCATCACAATTAACAAAACCAAATATAACCCATTGAAATTACGAAAAATAAATAATTCCCCTTAGAAGCACATAATATTCCCTTGAACATTATATAAAATCAATATAATACCTATATAAGACCATATTGCAATAACCAATTGCAATTACTAACACCAAATAAGACCAAATTGCAGTTACAAGATTGCAATTACCAAAACCTAATAAAACCATATGGTAATTACCAAAACCAAATATAACCCAATGCAATTATGAAAACCAAATATATCTCATTGATATTATGAAAACCAAATAATTCCCCTCATAAAATTCCATTAAACATTATATAAAATCAATATAATACTTATATAAAACCATATTGTAATTACCAATTGAAATTATCAATATTAAATAAGACTAGAATGCAATTACTAAATTGCAATTACCAAAACCAAATAAGACCGGATTGCAATTGGTAAATCATCAATACAATGACATTGAAGTAGTAAAATAGAAATATATTATCCAATAGTATTATAGTGTTGAAATATCCATCAAAATAGAAACCTAAACAATTATGAACAGACAATCACTAATAATTAAATATTGAAACCAATAAAAACAAACCACCATTAACAGCCATAAAACTGGGTTGTATAAATATTTAAAAATATGACAATAATCAAATGCATTTTTCAGTAACAACCATCAAATTGGTTTGTATAAATGTTTAAGAACCTCATAACCTTTTCAATCACACTTTGATGTCACAACCATTTAACCAAGTTGTTTAAACCTTTATGTCGATGTCGATGACACAGTTTCTATGAGAAAACTCCTGCTTCTAAATGATGTTTCTATCCAACTATATGTAGGGTCCATAATGAAGTAATGTGCCATATAAAGTCGTAGGTCATCAATTTCATCTTGTTTTAGCTTCTTGTTATATGATTCCTCAATTTTCAACTTCTCTATTAGATAAAAAATTATTATTCCGTAGTCTAAGGTTTCATTCCCCTATTGATGAGTCTCTTTCACTAAGAATGACAGTGTGTGAGCAATCTTGTCCAAGTATTCGTGGCTCCATTTTGTGATGATTTTTTTGATAAATGTTTTCTATAAGTTATAAAATTTTTATTCAATCAGTTGGTTTATATTGAAATGGATTTGATTTCGAAGAGGATAACATTTTCCATTTGTAAAGCATCCTTATGATAATAATCATCTCCAACATCACTCATCTGAGGCTACATGGAGTTATAGTGGATGAAATATTTTCTCTCAATATAAAAAATGAGAAATGTCCAATGTATATCTGTGGTGTTGATGGGGATGAAAACTTTTCCATTTTATTTCATTACTTCCTTTAATAGTTTCTCTACCAACATCTCTATCAAATTTTGGTCTTTCCTAGATATTATGCCCTGTAAAATGAATAATGTTACACAAAATATTAATTAATATATTTACAACTTCAAGAATATAGATAATATTTCACTCACCATGGTATCACTTGTAATCATCATTGATTTATCTAGGAATATTCCACCTGTCTTTCCCATTTTACACTTTTTTTAATAATCTGAGTATAAGCATCTATACCCTGATATCATTAAAAAGGAATGGATCATATCACACTAATTGAACATTAGTTTACAATAATCTTGGCTAACTTAAATACTCACCATGTTACTTGTCATGGTTTTCTTAAAAAGAGAGAAAATATTATCCATTGAAAATAAATATAAATTATTCTCAACTTCCCATTCATATTCACTATATAATAATTATAGTAATTTATAAGAAAACATGTATAGTGTAGGGGAATTTAGTAGAAATATTTTAAATTCAGGGCAGACATTCCTTTTGGTCCCAACAACATACCCGACTAGGTCCAACTACCAAATCTTCTCAAACTACTCATAGTATTTTTTTGGAGTTAATGACTCTACCCAACCCATTTAGGTATAACTGCCAGCCCGGTAACAACCCTTTTATGTTGTCTTTTTGTTGAAACACTGGTTATGTCGATGGGTTTTTTCAGCTAAGTTTTATCTTCTACTGGTTTTGTTTGAGCTATTGTTGTTCTTATTATTATTATTTGGGTTTCATATAGATATTCTAAATCTAATTTATTTTGTTTTCTTGCTCTTGAATTCACATTTCTAATCATTAATCAGGTTTGGCGAGTTTCTGTTTTTGACTGTTATGTTTGGCGGTTATTAGGAAAAGGTGTGACTTTTTCAGTAGCTTCTTGCACGTGATCTGCATCCTCCTAGATCTAAGCTTTATTGGTACCTCATGTATGGTTTTCCTCCATTAGATAAGGGTTCATTTCTGACTATTCTACTTGAGTACTGTCAGGGATAAGTATGTTTTTTTCAGTAGGTTGTTGCATGTGTTCTGCCTCCTGCATCCCATCTTCATTTGTAACCGCCGTCCAGTTTTTCTCCTTTATAAAATGGGTCATTTTATATCCAGAAATGATAGATTCTCTTTCTTTTGACTCTTTTTTGGCATTTTCATTTACCAACATCTTCAGTTTTTGAATTTTTTAACTTGTTTCTTAACCATTGCTTCCATTTTTTATAGTTTTCTTTTCAAGGTTAAATTTTCCTTTTCCAAAACTTTTATTTTGACATCCTTATCATCCACCTTTTCCTATTGGGCAATAATATCTTCCTTACTTGTTATTGTCTCCTAGGCAATTTATTCTTTTTTTTTTGTATCTGTAATATATTTATTTTTACATACCCATGGGTTGATAAAACCATTAAATTTAGACTGTAATTGGTAGACTTACCCCGGTAGCTACAAGTTGTTGAATCTTTAGTTTTTTTACACCAATATCAAAATTTGATAGGCTCTATTTTTTTAATGGTGGACTGACAGCTTGTTCATTCCCTTTAACTATTATGTTTTCCTCACAATATCAATACCAGAACAATAATAACCCTATGAAGACTACATTATACATAGTAGTAACACTACTAAAAAATCGGGTATTAGCGATCGCCATTGGCGGTCGCTTCAGCTTCGTCGTTGTAGGCCAATAGCGACCGCCACTGGCGATCGTTATAGGTGGCCGAAATTCCAGCCTCAAGCGACCGCCTCTGGCGATCGCTACCCTGGGAAAATTAAAAAAAAAATTCCTACTGAAAGAAATATATATATATATATATATATATATATATATTAAATAAAAAATATATATATATATATTAAAGAAAATATTTATATATATATTATTAAATAAAATATTTTAAATATATATATATAATATGTTTTAAATATTTTAATATATATATATATTAAAGAAATATATATATATAATATTAAATAAAATATTTTTCATTTTTTAATGAAATGTATGAATTGCGTTTTTTTTCTTCACGGTGCAAAAATAGAGATAAAACAAGGTAAAAATCATAAAAAATGGAAAACAATTTCAAACGGCATAAACATCAATATCGTCATAAACAATAAATGATAAACGTGCTTCAACGATCCGATCAGGTCCATCCATTTCAATCTTCTGCTTCAATAAACCTACAATAAGAAAAAAAAAACAAATGTAAATTGGACATAATTATTTAGTTATTATATACATATAATAAAATTAAATCTGACATCAAATCATGGTGCTATAATAATTTAAAACCCCCAATTTAATAAATGCTATCATTTCAGGTCATTCGGAGCACATTTGCTCTGAATTCGACCATCTCACGCCGTTTTTGGTGTTTTATGAAACCGGAAACGCGTTTTCGGTCACCGCGGTCAAACGACACCTCCGATTGATATTCCGTCTACCCGAACATTTCAAAAATCACACAATGGCTGTTGTTGTACAGTTTCATGGCATTCCGAGGTCGTTCGGCTGGTTTTGACCCCCCAACGCGCCATTTTAGCACGCGCCGAGCTGCTGAAAACGACACAATCGGCCGTACCGCGCGCACTGCACGTCCTATGGGCCTGAAGTCTCCTCCTACACATCAAGAATAATATTCCTAATGTTTTGTGTGGTTTCAGGTCATTCGGAGCATGTTTGCTCCGAATTCGACCGTCTCACGCCGTTTTTGGTGTTTTATAACACCGGAAATGCGTTTCCGGTCACCGCGGTCAAACGACACCTCCGATTGACATACCGTCTGCCTGAAAATTTTAAAAATCACACAACGGTTGTTGTCGTACGGTTTCATGGCATTCTGAGGTCGTTCGGGTGGTTTTGACCCCCCAACGCGTCATTTTAGCGCACGCCGAGCTGCTGAAAACGACACAATCGGCCGTACCGCGCGCACCACATGTCCAATGGGCATTCCCTCTCCTCCTACACGTCACGAATAATATTCCTAATGTTTTCGTGTGGTTTCAGATCATTTGGAGCACGTTTTCTCCAAATTCGACCGTCTCACGCCGTTTTTGGTGTTTTATGACACCAGAAATGCATTTCTGGTTACCGCGGTCAACTGAAACCTTCGATTGACGTGCCGTCTGCCCGACCATTTCAAAAATCACACAATGACTATTTTCGTACGGTTTCATGGCATTCCGAGGTCGTTTGGGAGGTTTTGACCCCCCCCAACGCGCCATTTTAGCGCGCGCCGAGCTGCTGAAAACAACACAATCAGCTGTACCACGCGCACCGAACATCCGATGGGCCTGACGTCTCCTCCTACACATCACGAATAATATTTATAATGTTTTCGTGTGGTTTCAGGTCATTCGGAGCATGTTTTCTCCGAATTCAACCGTCTCACGCCGTTTCTGGTGTTTTATGACACCGAAAACACGTTTCCGGTCACCGAGGTCAAACGACACCTCCAATTGACATGCCGTCTACCCGAACATTTCAAAAATCACACAAAGGCTGTTTTCGTACGGTTTCATAAAATTACGAGGTCGTTTGGGTGGCTTTGATTCCCCAACGCGCCATTTTAGCGCGCGCCGAGCTGCTGAAAACGACACAATCGGCCGTACCACACACACCGCACGTACTATGGGCCTGCCGTATCCTCCTACACGTCAAAAATAATATTACTAATATTTTTTTGTGGTTTCAGATCATTCGGAGCACGTTTGATCCGAATTTGACCGTCTCACGCCGTTTCTGGTGTTTTATGACACCGAAAACACGTTTCCGGTCACCGCGGTCAAACGACACCTCTGATTGATGTGCCGTCTACAGGAACATTTCAAAATTCAAACAATGGATGTTTTCGTACGGTTTCATGGCATTCCGAGGTCGTTCGGGTGGTTTTGACCCCCCAACGCGCCATTTTAGCGCACGCCGAGCTGCTGAAAATGACACAATCGGCCATACCGCGCACACCGCACGTCCAATGGGCATGAAGTCTCCTCCTACACTTCAAGAATAATATTCCTAATGTTTTCGTGTGGTTTCAGGTCATTCGGAGCACGTTTGCTCCGAATTCGACCGTCTCACGCCATTTCTGATGTTTTATGACACCGGAAACGCGTTTCTGGTCACCGCGGTCAAACGACACCTCCGATTGGCGTGTCGTCTACCCGAAAATTTCAAAAATCACACAACCGCTGTTTTTGTACGGTTTCATGGAATTCCGAGGTCGTTTGGGTGGTTTTGACCCCCCAACGCGCCATTTTAGCGCGCGCCGAGCTGCTGAAAACGACACAATCGGCCGTACCGCGTGCACCGCACGTCCGATGGGTGTTCTGTCTCCTCTTACACATCACGAATAATATTCCAAATGTTTTCTTGTGGTTTCAGGTCATTCGGAGCACGTTTTCTCCGAATTCGACCGTCTCACGCCGTTTCTGGTGTTTTTTGACACCTGAAAAGCGTTTCCGGTCACCGCGGTCAAACGACACCTCTGATTGATGTTACGTATACCCGACCATTTCAAAAATCACACAAAGGATGTTTTCGTACGGTTTCATGGCATTCTGAGGATGTTCGGGTGGTTTTGACCCCCCAACGCGCCATTTTAGCGCGCGCCGAGCTGCTGAAAACGACACAATCGGCCGTACCGCGCACACCGCACGTCTGATGGGCCTGTCGTCTCCTTCTACACATCACGAATAATATTACTAATATTTTAGTGTGGTTTCAGGTCATTTGGAGCACGTTTTTTCCAAATTCGACCGTCTCACACCGTTTCTGGTGTTTTATGACACCGAAAACGCGTTTCCGGTCACCGCGGTCAAACGACACCTCTGATTGATGTACCGTCTGCATGAACATTTCAAAATTCACACAAAGGCTGTTTTCGTACGGTTTCATGGCATTCCGAGGTCGTTCGGGTGGTTTTGACCCCCCAACGCGCCATTTTAGCGCGCGCCGAGCTGCTGAAAACGACACAATCGGCCGTACCGCGCGCACCGCTCGTCCGATGGGCGTGTTGTCTCCTCCTACACATCACGAATAATATTCATAATGTTTTCGGGTGGTTTCAGGTCATTTGGAGCATGTTTTTCCAAATTCGACCGTCTCACGCCGTTTGAGGTGTTTTATGACACCAGAAACGCGTTTCCAGTCACCGTGGTCAAACGACACCTCCGATTGACGTGACGTCTGCACAAACATTTAAAAATTTACACAACGGCTGTTTTCGTACGGTTTCATGGAATTTTGAGGTTGTTCGGGTGGTTTTGACCTCCCAACGCGCCATTTTAGCGCGCGCCGAGCTGCTGAAAACGACACAATCGGCCGTACCGCGGGCACCGCACGCCCGATGGGCTTTCTGTCTCCTCCTACACATCACGAATAATATTTCTAATATTTTTGTGTGGTTTCAGGTCATTCAGAGCACGTTTTCTCTGAATTCGACCGTCTCACGCCGTTTCTGGTGTTTTATGACACCAGAAACGCATTTCCGGTCACCGCGGTCAAACGACACCTTCGATTGACGTGCCGTCTACTTGACCATTTCACAAATCACACATCGGCTGTTTTTGTACGGTTTCATGGCTTTCCGAGGTCGTTCGGGTCATTTTGACCCCCCAACGCGCAATTTTAGCGCGCGCCGAGCTGCTAAAAACGACACAATCGGCCGTACCGCACGCAGCGCACGTCCGATTGGCGTGTCGTCTCCTCCTAAACATCACGAATAATATTCCTAATGTTTTCGGGTGGTTTCAGGTCATTCGGAGCACGTTTTCTCCGAATTCGACCGTCTCACGTCGTTTCTGGTGTTTTATGACACCTGAAACGCGTTTCCAGTCACCGCGGTCAAACAACACCTCTGATTGATGTGCTGTCTACACGACTATTTCAAAATATACACAAAGACTATTGTCATACAGTTTCATGGAATTTTGAGGTCATTCGGGTGGTTTTGACCTCCCAATGCACCATTTTAGCGCGCGCCGAGCTGCTGAAAACGACACAATCGGCTGTACCGTGCGCACCGCACGTCCGATGGGAGTTCCATCTCCTCCTACACGTTACGAATAATATTTCTAATTTTTTTGTGTGGTTTCAGGTCATTTGGAGCACGTTTTCTCCGAATTCGACCGTCTCACGCCGTTTCTGGTGTTTTATGACACCACAAACGCGTTTCCCATCACCGCAGTCAAACGACACCTCCGATTGATGTTCCGTCTTCCCGAACATTTCAAAAATTACACAACGGCTGTTTTCGTACGGTTTCATGGCATTCTGAGGTCGTTCAGGTAGTTTTAACCCCCCAACACGCCATTTTAGCGCGCGTCGAGCTGCTGAAAACGACACAATCAGCCGTACCACGTGCACCACACGTCCGATGGGCCTACCGTCTCCACCTACACGTCACGAATATTATTCCGAATGTTTTCGTGTGGTTTCAGGTCATTCGGAGTATGTTTTCTCCGAATTCGACCGTCTTACGCCGTTTTCTGGTGTTTTATGACACTAGAAACGCGTTTCCAGTCACTACAGTCAAACAACACCTCCGATTGACGTTTTTTCTACCCAACCATTTCAAAAATCACACAATGGATGTTTTCGTACGGTTTCATGGCATTCTGAGGTCGTTCGGGTGGTTTTGACCGCCCAACGCGCCATTTTAGCACACGCTGAGCTGCTGAAAACGACACAATCGGCCGTACCGCACACACCACACGTCCAATGGGCATGCCATCTCCTCCTACACATCACGAATATTATTATTAATGTTTTTGTGTGGTTTCAGGTCATTCGGAGCACGTTTTCTCTGAATTCGACTGTCTCACGCCGTTTCTGGTGTTTTATGACACCAGAAACGCATTTCCGGTCACCGCGGTCAAACGACACCTCCGATTGACGTTCTGTCTGACCAAACATTTCAAAAATCACACAACGGCTGTTTTTGTACGGTTTCATGGAATTCCGAAGTCGTTCGGGTGGTTTTGACCCCCCAACACGCCATTTTAGCGCGCGTCGAGCTGCTGAAAACGACACAATCAGCCGTACTGCGCGCACCGCACGTCCGATGAGAATTCCGTCTCCTCCTACATGTCACAAATATTATTAATAATGTTTTCGTGTGGTTTCAGGTCATTCAGAGCATGTTTTCTCTGAATTCGACCCTCTCACGCCGTTTCTGGTGTTTTATGACACCGGAAACGCGTTTCCGGTCACCGTGGTCAAACGACTCCTCCGATTGATGTGTCGTCTGACCGAACATTTCAAAAATCACACAACCGCTGTTGTCATACGATTTCATGGCATTCTGAGGTCGTTTGGGTGGTTTTGACCCCCCAACGCGCCATTTTAGCGCGCGCTGAGCTGCTGAAAACGACACAATCGGCCGTACCACGCGCACCGCACGTCCGATGGGCGTGCCGTCTCCTCCTACACGTCACGAATATTATTCCTAATGTTTTCGTGTGGTTTCAGGTCATTTGGAGCACGTTTTCTCCGAATTCGACCATCTCACTCCGTTTCTGGTGTTTTATGACACCGGAAACGCGTTTCCGGTCACCGCGGTCAAACGGCACTTCCGATTGACGTGACGTATGCCCGACCATTTCAAAAATCACACAACGGCTGTCCGGGGTGCGGGGGGGGGGGGGGGGGGTGGGGTCTGTCCGGGGTGCGGGGAGGGCTGTCCGGGGTAGGGAGGGGGGCTGTCCGGGGTGCTGGGAGGACTGTCTGGGGTGCGGGGAGGGCTGTCCAGGGTGCGGGGGGGCTGTCTGGGGTGCGGGGGGCCTGTCCGGGGTGCGGGGAGGGCTGTACAGGGTGCGGAGGGCTGTCCGGGGTGCGGGAGGGCTGTCTGTGGTGTGAGGGGGCTGTTCGGGGTGCGGGGGGCCTGTCCGGGGTGCGGGGAGGGTTGTCCGGGGTGTAGGGAGGGGATGTCCGGGGTGCGGGGAGGGGATGTCCGGGGTGCGGGGAGGGGCTGTCCGGGGTGCGGGGAGCCTGTCTGGGGTGCGGGGAGGGCTGTCCGGGGTGCAGGGAGGCTGTCCGGGGTGCGAGAGGTTTGTCCGGGGTGCAGGGAGTAGCTATCCGAGGTGCGGGGAGGGGCTGTCTGGGGTGTGGGGAGCATGTCCGGGGTGCAGGGAGGGCTGTCCGGAGTGCGGGGAGGCTGTCCGGGGTGCGAGGGGACTGTCCGTGGTGCGGGGAGGGCTGTTCGGGGTGCGGGAGGGCTGTCCGGGGTGCGGGGAGGGCTGTCCGGGGTGCGGGGGCTGTCCGTGGTGCGGGGGGGGGGGGGGGGGGGGGCTGTCTGGGGTGCATGGAGGACTGTCCGGAGTGCGGGGAGGGTTGTCCGAGGTGCGGGAGGGCTGTCCGGGGTGCAGGGAGGGCTGTCCGGCGTGCGGGGAGGGCTGTTCGGAGTGCGGGCGGGGGGGGGGGGGGGGCTGTCTGGGGTGGGGGTCATGTCCATGGTGTGTGGGGGGGGGGGGGGGGATGTTCGGAGTGCGGGGAGGGCTGTCCGGGGTGCGGGGGGGGGGGGGGGGGGGGGGGGCTATCCGGGGTGTGAGGAGGGCTGTCCGGAGTGCGGGGAGGGCTGTTCGGGGTAGGCCGGGGACTACAAATAGTGAACTCAGCTCATTCATCAAAAACAAGTTTAATGGTTTATATTAGGAATCACATGTTTTTTTCAAAAATATTACAGAACATGCAATTCTAAACATTGAAAATTAAATGAACAAAAAATATCTAAATCATTAATCAGTTTCATGGTTCTCAATTTGTGCACACAAACATTACATGAGGCCAAAACACACATGATACCCCCAAATCACAAAAAAAACTCACTAGAAACCCAACATAAATATCAATAACAACCCCACCATTAAAAGCAGAAACACACCTCGTGAATATGATGTGTCATGCATGGTCATGACTACTACCTCCATCAGGTGGGTCAAGGGCCTACAACAAAAAAAACATTATGAATATTTTCATAACAAAAATAATATAAATTAAATAAATAAATACAGTATAAACCTGCGTCGTCTGATCCCCTGCACCATCACCTGGACGCACATATTTCCGCAGTGCTCTAACCTCAGCGATCAATTACGCATTTACCTCCTCAGAAGCGTGCAGTCATGCCTCAAAATCTGACAACCATTGTGTCATCTGAGCAATAGCAGGACCGACAACCGCAGCGCGTGACACTACAGAACGAGGAATCCCTATTCCATAGGTCAAACTATATCCATACCCGTCCCGACCAATAATGCGATGAAAGATCTCATCCCTTCGCATGGGAAGCTGTCGCTGGTCCTCTGGTAGATGTTCTAATTCAGCTTCAAATTGAGCCTATGAAATATTTAAATATATATACATATATTAATATACATATTTTATGTAAGTATTGGTAATGAGTACAAGAACTTACTATCAATGCTACAGCCTTTGGATCATTGCGATCACGAGTCCTCATCCACACTGACATTTTATCAGTGGGTGCACCTTGCTCCCACAACTGTATATGAATAGAATATAAACACAAAACTGTATTAATTAAAAAAATTAAAAAATGAATAATAAATACCTCATGTCTGAGCTGAGACACGTGACGAGTCCCGGGCCTGTGAGGTGCTCCCTGCAACGCTTGATTCTCAGAATGGCGTGTTGACACCTCCTACATTCAATTCATTCAAATTTCAAACAAATCACACATTCTTGAAAATATATATACCAAAATAAATATACAAATCGCAACACCCTCAGTAGACCAATATGCAACTAAATCATGCCACTGAGCTGGGAGGACACCTCTCAGGACTTTTTTCAGAATGTTTGGGGCACCCACATTTGGTACCCAGTGGTCCCTCTTGACTTTTCCTTTATAGTCTTTCCACATCTTATGGCATTTTCTCATACACACTGGCCGAAACTCATCAGGACATACTTTCAAATTTTGCTATTAAAGAAAAAAATCACATATGTTATTATTGGTTATACATAGGGAATAAAGTAAAATGGTTTTCTTACCTGAACCTCCCTCCAAAGACGATCTAATGTGTCTTGAGGGATAGAATCCTAGTCACGTGTGGTCAATGGAAATCGATGTGGATCACGTATGATATGACCCAGATGACGAATAAATGTAGGGGAATTCCTTCCCACAGGATGAAATACCTCATCAAATGAAACATCAAAAGTCGTGTCGGAATTCCATGATAATATGCCACGACCAGGGCCTCTCCTGCGAGAGGAAGAAGCAGTCGAGTCTGATCCTGTTGAAAACAATTTTTTATACAAATTGACAAATGTTATAAATATATATATATATATATATATGTTTATTAATTACATAAAAAATAGAGACAATTACATTCCAACATACCTCGACCCTGAGATGTAGATACCTCAGATGGATGATGTGGATCTTCTGCCTCTTCCCCTAACATGCCTGCAGTCATAGAAAACATTAGTAAGGGGACTATACAAAGTGTCCAAATGATAAATTGGATTGTTTTTAAAAAAAAATCAAACTTGTACAGTTGTTAATCAAACAAAAAGGGATTGAATAATTAGTTGTGAATGAATTTTAAAAAATCAGAAATTTCACAAAACAGATATACAAATTATGTACAAAACCAATCAATGCATAGCCAAATTTCAAATTGAATTAATAAAAATTGAAGCAGCACATGAACCAAATGAAGAATACCTCAATGGGAAGATACACCGACAATAACATCAATATAACATGAGTTAAATCACCCTAAATATTTATAACTGAATAAACTTCCAAAAGTGAGGATTAAAACTTACAAGGATTTATAAAATGTTTAGATAATTTATGATATCTTAAGCTGAATAGCGGGAAAAAAATTATACCTTTCATTAAGCATGAAAATCGACCGTTTCTCCTTCAACAGCCGCTCTAACCCAATAAATATCTTCTTCATGTTGAACTACGATATGTTGATCAAGCTGTTGGGAAACAAAAGGAACAATCTTGGGTTCATCTTGTTCAAATACAAACACTCCTCACTGAGACATTTTGACAACAACTTGCCAACTTGGATTCGAAGGCAAAGTAACGAAGAATACTTGTTCTGCTTGTGATGTCAAAATGAAAGGTTCATTATCAACTCATTCATTTCTGTATAACATACAGTTAAAATTCACCAATGAAAACTGATATTGATCGACTTTACATCCACGCACCGGATCAACCCAATTACACTTTAACAATATGTACTTCAACCCATGTGTGTATACAACTTCAATGATGTCTATCAATTGACCATAGTAATAACCAGAATCAAAAAATGGACAACCGATTCCACTGTTTTGTGTTGCTGGTTTGTCGTCAACATCTTTAATGTGAAATCAAAAACCATTAGCATCTATAGATTTTTAACGACGAGCCGTTATAGATGGACCCTCAGCCAGTTGGATAAATTCTTCAGTTAGCGTGGGGTCCCCTAACTCCCTCAGCTTATGAACCTACATAATTCATAGAATTCCATAATGATATATAAAGAAAGAAATTAGTATAATACTTCATTCATAATGAAAATCAATTTATACGTACATAATCCTTGAACCAATCATGAAATAATGCATAATGAGACTGTTGAATTTGCAACTCAGTCGCATGATACATCTCTTCTTTTATCTCATTAATGTGTTTCTTGTAAATGATAACGCGATGTTTAAATGATCAACTTATGAAAACAAAACATGTAAAAGTTAAACAATAAAAGTGATAAGATACTTACTGCATTAATGGTGCAACTGATGGAGTATTGAACAAGATATATCGATGCGCTTGTATCCACTCGATGTTGTCCATATCATATGTGGATCCTTCTCCAACTGGACCATCCTGAATTCGAGAGGGCTTATCTAATTTTGTTTCAACATTCGTAAGATATTCTGCACAAAAAGTAGTACACTCATCCATCAAATAACCATTGGCTATTTATGCCTCCGGACAAGCTCTGTTGCATACAAATCGTTTCAATGTACTCAAATACCACTCAATAGGATACATCCACCTGAATTGAACTAGACCAGCAGCCATTACTTCATCAGTTAGGTGCACTGTTATGGACTATAACATCGAAAAATGAGGGGGGAAATAGTTTCTCAAAGTGACAAAGCGTAAGTACAATTTGGTCCTGTAAACTTTTTAAATCACTCATTCATTGATTTCTTAAACAAAGATGTCTAAAAAAATTACTCATCTCAATCAATGGCTGAACAACATTGGGGGATAAACAATCAAAAATTTCGATTAGAATCAACTGCTGAAGTAGTATGTGATTGTCATGACTTTTCAACCCTTGCAATGTCTTGCTCGTCAGGTTCACACACTTTGAAATATTAGAAGAGTAACAATCATGGACCTTGAGCATCTTCAAAATGGAAAGAAATGTCTCTTTCTCCTTTGTAGTCATTGTATACTATGCAGCAGGCATATATGCCTTGTTTCCCTCAGCTAACTGTAAATGCAACTATTTACTTAAACCCATTTCTTCCAAATCACGGCGTGCATTAACATGGTCCTTTGATTTTACACTGACACCTAAAATGGTCCACAATATGTTATCACAAATATTTTTTTTCAATGTGCATGACATCCAAATTATGCCTCAGCATGTTAGTTTTCCAATACGGAAGACTATAAAAAATACTTTTCTTTTTCCAATTGTGACTTCGCTGCCTACCCGCATCTCAAATATTACGTACCGGAGGAGCCACCAAATCTGAATTTCATATACCGTGCGGATGTTTTCTTCCTCAATCTGCGATAACATTTCGACTCCTGTCATGATCTTTGGTGCTGGGCTGAACTCTCTAGAACCATCGAATGCCACTCTGTCCTTTCTGAACCTGTGCTGAGGGGGGAGAAAACGTATGTGACCCATGTATGCCCATTTTTTGGAATGCTTAAGCCATACAAATTTTTTACTTTTGTTGCAACAAGGGAAATAAAATTCCCCTTTCGTACTCCAGACTGATAAATTTTCATAAGCTGGGAAGTCATTGATTGTCCACAATAAAGCAGCCTACAGTTTGAACATTTCATTCATTTCACAGTCATAAGTCATCACACCGTCGCCCCAAAATTCATTCAACTCATCAATCAATGGCTGAAGGTAAACATCAATCTTATCCCCCTGACTTTTAGGTCCATCAATAAGAGTGGAAAGTAATATAAATTGTTGCTTCATACAAAGCCACGGAGGAAGATTATATGGAACCAACACCACAAGCCATGTGCTATGAGTTGCACCAACCATAGACTTGAATGGATTGAAACCATCTGTTGCCAATCCCAATCGGACTTTACGAACATCTTTAGCAAAGTCGGGATGTCTCTTATCAAAATCCTTCCATGCATGAGAGTCTGATGGGTGGGTTAACATGTCACTTTCATAAACTCTTTCTACATGCCATCTCATTAAATTATAAACTTTAGATTACATAAAAAATATTTTCAACCTCAATTTAAGGGGAAAGTAACACATTTTCTTTATGGAAATCGGTTTCCCCTGTATCGCAATCTGACTTTGATGAGTCTGATTTCCCCTATTCTCTTTCCACCTGGAAGCACCACAAACCGTACAAATATCTAAATGGGAAGTTTCCCTTCTAAACAACATACAGTTGTTTGCACATGAATCTATGGTCTCATATGTAAAACCTAAGTTCTCTGTCAGCTTACGAGCATGGTAATACGACTCGGGAATCTTAGCGTTGACAGGAATAACCTTTTTCAATAACACCAAAAGCATGTCGAATGATGTGTCTGACCAATTATTCAAAGTCTTCAAATGCAACAACTCCACGATAAACAACAGTTTATTGTAAGAAGTACATCCAGGATATAATTCTGTTTTCGCATCATCAAGTGCTTCATAAAACCTTCTCGAATCACGATCTACACCAGAGTGAAGATTTATCTCACCGGTCCTAAGATTTTGGATTTCAATGCCTTCAGGATCAAACCCACGTACCATTTCAGTAATCATTTCATGCATTGGATCATTCATCCTTGCATCAACATCCATCTGAGCTGCATCCGTATTTTAAAAACGAACATATTCTTCTCTATGACGAGTCCAACTCTTATAATTTTTCAGAAATCCATTAAAGAATAGGTGCTCCCTCACAGTATCTCATGTGAATTGATATCTGTTAGCACATTTTCTACATGGAAAACTAATATAGTCACTTTAAAATCCTCTGGTGAAGTCAATAAACTGCATAATTCCATTGAAATATTCTCTAGACGTTCGATTTGGAAGATCAATCCAACTCTTATCCATAATAATATCTATATAACAAACATTTATACAATACTTATTACATTTTCATTTTTCAAATCAACTATATTTAAAATAAATATTAATCATTTGTTTATGAACCATTGATAAAATAATAATGTAAGTGAAAGCCCATGTCATACCTGATTGCGCTACAAACCTGGAAGGGAGGGGAGTCGAAGGCGGTGCTACGAAGGAGAGGAGAGGCAGCGAAGGGGAGCTGGAGCCAAAGGCAGTGCGGCGAGGGAGGGGACGGGCGGGGATGGCGGTGGGGAGCCGGAGGAGAGGAGGCGGTGAGGGGACGGGCAATGAGGGGGGGGGGGGGGAGGGGGGCTGTTCGGGGTGCGGGGAGGGGTGTCCGGGGTGCGGGGGGGGGGGGGGGGGCTGCCCGTGGTGAGGGGGGGCTGTCCGGGGTGTGGAGGGGTGTCCGGGGTGAGGGGGGCTGTCTGGGGTGCGAGGGGGCTGTCCGGGGTGCGGGGGGGGGGGGGAGGCTGTCCGAGGTGCGGGGGCTGTCCGGGGTGAGAGGGGGGGGGCTGTCCGGGGTGCGGGGGTTGTCCAAGGTGAGGGGGGGGGGGAGGGCCGAGGGGGCGGAGGGATGAGGGCGGAGGCCGAAGGGCCGAGGGGTAGGAGACGGAGGGGGTAGAGGCCGGAGGCTGGAGGGCGGAGGCTGGAGGGAAGAGGCCAGAGGGCGGAGGGACGCCGGAGGGGAGAAGAGGATGGATGGAGGGTGGAGGGCGGCTGGAGCGGGAGGACCGAGGGCAGAGGGCGCGCGGAGGGCGGAGGCCGACGCGGGCAGAGGGTGGAGGGCGGCAACGAGAATGACGGGGGACGGTTCCTGGAGGGCGAGGCAGGGCGGTGGGGGACGATGCGCGGGGAGGGCGGCGATGTGGGGGGCGTGATCGAGGGCGATGGGGGGGGGGGGCTAGGTCGAGGGCAACGGGGGGGGGGGTGAAGCCCTTAATTTTTTTTACAAAGGTCAGCGATCGACTTTGGCGGTCGCTAGTGTTAGGGGGCTTCAAAGCCCAATATTCTAGTAGTGTAAAAATAAATATTAATCAATACCGATAATGTGATAATAGCCCCTGTAATCTTTGCACATTTCTTGTGAAATTCTATAATAGATCTCATAAACTGTTGGTGGATTGCATGCTACCACCTTAGTGTTCTCATGTCTCTCAAAGTATCCACAAAATTAATAAAACCCCAGCTCAAGTAAGCACTTGTAGTGGGAAACAACATAGTAGCACATGTGTATAAACATAGAAGTGTTGTTGGGTCAACATGATCAAATTATTCATTTCCCATTAGAGCTTCCAAAAGAGACGATTTGATTACCTTTTGTGTCAATAACTTAACACCTTTTTGAAATCTCCTTGTATATAACAATGCATTTTTTGTCTTGAAAGATTAGGAGTCCTCTATTTCTGTTTCACCTTATGTTATTCCAAATATCCTTTGGAAATCAATTTTAGAGAAACATCTTTCCACTCCACTTAATTAGAAAGCATTTGTTGAAGGAAAATATTTATCCAATACATAAAAAACAGAACTATCGGATTTCTTACAATCTGATACTGATATAGTATTGGATATAAATGCTTGAAACATATTCCAAAAATGAGTATACCACAATGAATTTGTATGGACTTCTTTCAATTGTGGTTTTATTTCTTGTATAGCTCTTTGTAAATATATTAGATTGGAATTAAAATGCACACCTAAAAATTGAAAGTAAGAACTTTCCTTGGGAATCACAAAACATACAATAGGACCATAAAGAATAGAACAATTTCATTATGAATCATGTAAAAATTTCACTACAATATATAAAATAAGGGAATTTATTGGGTTCATCCAAAAATTACAATATAGTAGGTATAATAAGATTGTAACTTCTAGTGGAAGGTCCACTGGAAGTCCTATGGGAAATAATGACATGCCCTGCTAAAAAGGACCAGATGTTCTAGGGAAACCTATAGTGGGAGTTACAATGGAAGTTCCAAAGGAACCTCCAGTGGGAGCTCTATTGTAAGTTCTAGGGGAACCTCTAGTGGAAGTTCCACTACGAAATAATGATGTGAAATTCACTTATGAATACTGTAAAAATTTCACTACAATTTTTTTACATGTTTGCAAGGTATAATATGACTGTAAGTTCCACTAGAACATCCTATGGATCTTATAGTGGAATCTCCAGTGGAAGCTCCAGTGGAAGTTCCACTGGGAGATAATAACACAAATTTTTACTTAAGGTAGCTTTACACTGTGATTAGGTAGAATAGGTTCCAGTGGAAGTTCTAGTGCGAAAGAACGACACAAAATTCACTTATGAATCCTGTTTAATTTAACTAAAAATATTTTTTTGCAGATTAAACAAATTACACTATAGGCTTGGAAGTTAGAATATGACTGTAAGTTACATTGGAAATTCCATTGGGAAATAACACTATGAATTTTTACTTAAGGTAGATTTTGCACTGTAATTAGGTAGAATGGGTTCCACAGGAAGTTCCCTCCAATGGAAATTATAGTGCTATACAATGGAACAAAATTAAAATATGAATCCTATAAAATTTTAGTACATTTTTTTTGGGATTCCATAAATTACACTAGGTTTGGAAGGTAGAATATGACTACAAGTTCCGCTAGAACTTCCACTGGGAAATAACAACAATTTTTTTTACTTAAGGTAGCTTTGCACTATAATTAGGTAGAATAGGTTCTAGTGGAAGTTCCATTGTGAAAGAATGAAATGAAATTCACTATTTAATCCTGTAAAAATTTCACTATAATTTTTTTTGGCATTCTAATAATTACACTACAGGTTTGGAATATGAATAGAAGTTCCATAAGAACTTCCAGGGGAAGCTCCACTGGAACTTTTAGTGGGAAAGAACAACACAAATTTTTCCATATGTAGGTTTGCACTGTAATTAGGTTGAATAGTTTCCAGTGGATCCAGTGGAACCTCCGGTGTAGGTTCTAGTTGAAGTCCCAATGGAAATTCCAGTGGAACCTCCAGTGGAACTCCAATAGAGGTTCCAGTGGTGGTTCGAGTGGAACCTCCAGTGGAAGTTCTAGTAGAACTGCCAGTGAAAGTTCCAGTGGAAGTTCCAGTGGGGAACATTAGAACAATCCCATCAAACCTAAAAAAGATACAGTACAATATATAACATTTTTGTTTGCAGATTCCTAAAATTTCATTGGAACCTTCAGTGGAACTCCCAATGGAACTTTTGTGAATATAGTTGAAAATAGTTCATTTTTCCTCAATTCGCACGGGTTTCAGTGAATTCAAAATAGAGAAATTGCAGTTTTTTGAATTTGAAGATGATAGACATACAAAAATTATAGAAAACTCCTCATAACACAAATTTATTAAAAAAGGTATCATAACAGCAAAAAAATTTGTTTTGCTAAAATGGAATAGAGATTTTCCGATACATATTTCAGCAGAAATAGATAATATATGCCACCTTTTTCAGCCATAAGTGTCTGTTTTGTACAAAAAAGAGTGTCAAGGACTGAGATGAAACACCACCGGAGTTAGGGTAGTTCTTGGAGAAGAACAATCACACCTTTGGGTTAGAGGAGACTTGGGGACAAAGTGATACTATGTTCAGTGGATTTTCCGCTACCACCAAAGTCATTGGACTCCCTAATGTTGTTGTCAGAGTTAGCTATATTCTTTATTGTCACTGATATGTCAGATTTTTTCAAGTCGCCGCAACTGAAGTTGATCCGTCTCAGGGATTTGATTTTCCTCAAAAAAGGGAAAAACCATCTACAAATTTAAATGCGAGGAATGCCCTAAATAAATGATTTGACTACTGAAAATATAATAGCACATGTGTCCTCATCCTAGGGTTGTATTGGAATACCTAGTTAAAGGTTTAACTAGAGACAATAGGGAAAATCATCCTCTCCATTCCCCATATGGATAGGTGGGTTATTTTGAGGCATGGGATGGTGATGCGTGGATAACAGGCAAGTGGTGCTATCTCCTTCTGCCATTTTTTTCTTTTTCAATGCCAATAGTTTTAATTACCTGAATACCCCAACCTTCATGTTCCCAGCCTCAACCCAAAAACCATTCTCTCTATCATCAATTGAATTTTCCCCCATGAATCTTTGATCTAATATATTTTGTTCAAATGAAATCAAAATTCCAAATTGTCAACACTAATGTGATCGTTACATCAAAACCAATAAATTTAGATCCATGTATGATGTTTTTTTTAATTTTATTTTTTCCATATACAAGTAAAAATTTTCACATTAAATTTACAAAAAAAATTAAAACTCTTACTGATTAGTTTTTATACAAAACAATACATTAAAAACTACACATATATGAATTTTATAGAAAATTAATGAGTATACATGTGTATATATAAGTTTATTAAAGTATATACATGCATATATATATTATTATAATTACATACAAACATATTAGTAATATTATTTAAAAATATTTCTATCTATGAGTATATGAAATCATATGTATGTACATGCATGAACCTATGAAAATATAAAATTACTTACAAATATAATTATTTACAAGTATATATTAATAAAAATAGATATGCACTTACATTCATATATCACATAAACATATGTATATATACATAAGCATATATATAATTATATATAGAACATAGATTTTGTTGTATATGATTTAGAATGTATTTTTTTATAACAATATCTTACAACATATCTTTTTACAACATAGAAGTATTTACAAATATAATTACTTACAAGTATATATAAATAGAAATAGATTCACACTTACATACATATATCACATAAACATATGTATATATATAAGCATATATATGTATATATAAATATTCATATTTTTTTACAACGTAAATTTACAACACACACACACACACACACACACATATATATATTTTAACGATATTTTAATACAAGTTCATACATGTATCTAAATATTATTATATGTACATACACACACACATTTATATATAAGCATGAAACTATATGTATGTACATGAATGCATTTATGAAAATATAAATGTATATAAAAATATAATTATTTACAAGTATATATAAATATAAATATATACACACTTACATAAATATATAATATAAACATATGTATATATTCATAAACATATATATAATTATACATACAACATAAATTTTGTTGTACAAAATTTAGAATGTTGTTTTGTGTACACTTTATGTAGTAATTATGTTGTTTGTTTTAATATAATTACACTTATAAATATATTTTTTACTTTTAAAAAAATTTATATATCAATATTTTCTTACAATTTGTATGTATTAATGATTATAGATTAACACTTGTGTATTTGTTTATTAACAATAATATTTTTAGTAACACTTGCATATTTATTACTATAATTGTGTATATGAACCTTTATATATATATATGCATAGATATATAAATAAAAAAATATATTTTATGTACTTACACGTATGAACATGTTAGGTATACTCCTACATACGTACCTATATATATTAGTATACATTTACATGTGTGTGTATTAATACATATAGGCTTCCATACACATTCAAATATATGTACGTACATGGATACATATATAAATATATATTTATATAAGTACATGAATATATTGTAAATAGTTATATACAAATATACATATATAAATTTATGCACAATTAAATATAATCACATGCAACAACTAGTATAAATATGCATACATACATACATATAAAGAGGTATATGAAAAAATACTAATGCAATTATTTACATGCATACAAATTTATCAATGCGATTATTTACAATTATACATCTACATATTAGCATACAAAAACAAGTACATGAATGCATTCATATATACATATATACATATATACATAACTATATGAAAATATCCAATAGTTAATCTCCCATGGAAGGTTCATACTATAAATCTACATCAGGAAATCTCCCATGGGAGATTCTCAGTGCCGATCGGCACCAGGAAATCTCCATTGGGAGATTTTTACATTCTTATATTTATATATATTAAATTTGTAAATAATTTCATTAATATATATACATGAATACATGGTTGTGGGTACTTATATTTATATGTATGTATGTTTTTATGTATGGGTTTATACACACTTATATATATGTATGTACGTATGTATATAAGATTATTCATATACTTATATATATATTCACTGATTTTTACATATGTGTGTGTGATAAAAAAATTAAATATATTTATTTACATATAGGTATTAAAAACATAATTAGTATATATAGTGTACAAAAAAATACATGGTAAATTTATGTTGTATGTATAATTATATATATGTTAATAGACACACATGTTTGTATGATGTATGTATGTAATTATGCATATAGCTCTATTAATATATACTTATAAATAATTATATTTCTAAATACTTATATAAATATGTATAGATGCACACACCAATTCATGTACATACATATAGTTGCATGTAGTTATACTCATATACATATGTATATTTGTAAATAATTATAGTATTATGTATCTATGTAATTGAGTTAGTATATGTGTATTTATGTATATACTTTTATACACTCACACACACACACACGCACATACTTATTATGTACATATATTAATATAAATTTATGTATATTTGTATGTATGTACTTTTTTTGAAAGAGAAATAACTTAAATAATGTTTATATATATATATATATATATTTATATATATTTACATTGTGTGTACATAGTTACGTAAGAATACATTATATATATACACATTCATTAATTTATATATATGTTTCTGAATGCTTGTATATATACATATATATGTATGCATGCATGTACTTATATCTCATAATAATCACATTATTTATATTTGCATATGAATTCAATAATATATATTTATATATTCATATTAATATAGATTTTTATATATATGTACATATGTACTTATACTTACAATATGTATTGAACTATGTTTGTATATGACTATATTATTTGTATGTATAGATTCATGGATAAATGTATGTATGTGTTTATATGTACATATATTAATATGTATGTATGTATGTGTGTATGTTTGTATGTACATGTTTATATATATATATATATATTCATTGATTTTTATATATGTGTGTGATCAATAATTATTATAGGTATATACAAATATGCATATTTATAAGGATATTTTAATACATGTACATACATGCATCTAAATATTATTACATATACGTACATCTACATAGATATAAACAAGCATACATATAAATATATCAAAGTTATTATTTATAGTTATACATATTTATAAGTATATACAAATGTTATAAGTTTATTTTAATGTGTATTGTTTTGTACATAGTACATGTAACACTTAATTTGTATATATGTTCATTTTTATATATTTATATTGTGTATACGTAATTATGTAAAAATACATTATACACACACACACACACATTCATTGATTTATATATATATATGTGTGTGTGTACATAATCAGTATTTTTTAGATATATTTATTGACATGTTGGTATAAAAAAATTAATTACTACAAAAAGTGTATATAAATAAAATACATTTTAAATTTTATACAATAAGATTTATGTTGTATGTAAAATTATATATATGTTTAGGTATATATGCATATGTTTATATGATATATATATATGTTAGTGAGTATATATTTCTATTTATATATGCATGTTAGTAATTATATTTGTAAATACTTTTATATTTGAATGTTTCATGCATGTGCATTCATATAGTTTTATGGACTAATAGATTTGTATATTTGTAAATAATTATAGCAATATGTATGTATGTAATTATAATATATATATATATTTATATGTATGTATATACTTGAATATATATATACATATATATAAATACACACATACTCATTAAGTTTTTTAAAAAATTTATCAAAATTTATTTTTTTAATATATTTTGTTTGTATAAACAAATAATCATTGAATTTTTTTTGAAAAATATACTGTACATTTACACTGCAAATCCGTATCACTGCATGATAAAAATAAAATTCAAAAAAGTGTATCATATATTTACCTAGAATTATTCATATCAATAAAATGATCGCATTGGTGGTGACAGATTGAAATTATTATTCCATTTGAAAAGAATACTTTAGATCAAAGAGTATGAGTGGGAAAAAATAATTATAGTAATATATATGTATGTAATTATAATAATATATATATTTATGTATATACTTAAATATATATATATATGTGTGTGTGTGTGTAATTTTTTTAATATATTTTTTTTCTATAAACAATTAAGTTGTAAGAGTTTAAAAAAATATATATTTTAAATTCATGGTGAAAATCTGTGCCTATATATTAAAAAATTAAAGTTCAAAAAATATAATATATGAGTCTAGATTTATTCGTATCAATGTAACGACGACATTGGTATTGAAGGATTGAGATATCGATACTATTTGAAAAATATATATGAGTTTAAATATTTTTGGTGGAAAAAAGAGAATTTAAGAGAGAGAAGATGAGTTTGGGGCTAGACGTGCAGAAGGATAGGCTTGGGGGTATTAGGGTAATTAGATTTTTTTTGGCATTTGAAAAAAACAAAAAACAAAAAATGCAACATATGTGTCTAGGTGCCCTGTCTCCACGCGTCACCATCCCCCCAGACTAATTAACCCACCATTTCATGTGGGAAATGGAGAGGATGTTGATCCGCTCGTACATAGGGAGGTTGGGTGTTGGGATTTTGATGTAGTTCCAATTATTTTTTAAATTTTATTAATATAATCTTATATTTACATTATATTAATGATCATAATGGTGTGTATTGATGTTTTCAGGAATAAATATGATCCCATTTTACTAGAATATATTATACATAAAAAGATCTCATCCATTCAATTAAAAAAACCATAACATTTTTTCAAAATTGACAGTTTTATTGTGTGTCGTCTTTTATACCTAGTAAAAATTTAAGAATTTTTTAATTATCATAAAAATAACAAAAAAATAGTGTTTAAATTTTTTAAAATTTGTTATTTTTATAAAAAAAATTATTCTCCATATTTACAAATTAATATTTTTTAAGAATTTAAGAAAATAATAAATTATATATATTTCAAAATATTGATAATTTTAAAATATTTGCAAACTAAAATATTTTAAAGTTAAGTATTGATTTTTTTTCTTTTTAATCTAGATATTAATTTTTGAAAAAAAATCTAATGTTATATTTCCAAAAATTTACAATTTTAATTTCCATTAATGAAAATAGGAAAAAATATCATTTAAAAAATATCAAATTTTAAAATTATTAAAAACTTAATAATTTTTTTTATCTTTGTAAAGAAAATAATTTCTATTTATATTTCACAAACAATCATAACTCATTTTATAGAAATAGGGGAAATCATAATTTTTAAAAATATTATAATTTTTTATTTTTTTAATGGAATGAAAAAATTACAATTCTTTTATGGACATGAAAAAATATTTTTCATGTAATAAATTAAAAATATTTATTTAATTAAATATGGGGAAAACTATTATTACATTTAAAAGTCTTAATAAATTGTAATATTATAAAAAAGATTTTTTTCTCTAAATAAAGATAAACACATTATTTTTTAAAACTATAAACATTTTTATAGAAATTTTTTTAATGGAATAAAAAATTATTACAGATTTTAATGGAATTTCAAATTGTTTTTAAAGGAAATTTTACTTTTTTTGTAGACAATAAAATCATGTTTTTTTTTCAAATACAATAAAAAACACCAAAAAATTCAACAATAAATTCAATTCAAAGGCACAATCAAAAAATCCATGGGAAAATACCATTGGAAAATCCATAGAAAAATTCCAATGTAAAATCCACTAAAAAACATCACAACAAAACCCCATTGGAATAATTCCAAAACAAAAATCTATTTGAAAATTCGTTGGATAATTCGAATATAGAATTCTACTAAAACATTTTATTGGAAAAAATCAGTTGGAAAATCTATTTGAAAATTCCACTACAAAATTCACATAGGATATCCCACTAAAGAAAAGTAAAATGGAAAAAATCTAATGGAATGTCTACTTGAAAATTCCACTAGAAAAATTAAGTAGAAAATTTAGCCAAAGTGTTCCACTTAAGTCATTTGTTGGAACATTGGAATGTTCCATTAAAATATCTCACTTGCATATTCTAGTGAAATTTTCCATTAAAGTATTTGGAATATTCCACTTTCATATTCTAGTGAAATTTCCAATTCAAATTATTCAATGGGATATTATACTGGAAAATTATATTAGAACATATCACCATTCAATGGATAACTGCACTGTAACATTTAACATCGATTTTTAATGAATTTTTTCACTTAAATCATGCATCAAAATTCATTTAAATATTTCAAGGAAAAATTATACTGGAACATTTTATAATATTTTCCCAGTAGAATATCTCACTTAAATAGTAAAAAAAACATTACATTAAAAAATTGCACTGTAATATCCCAATACAAATTTTCAGTGGGAAACTTTTATTAGATAATCATACAATAATATTTCAATGGATTTTATAGAGAAAGTCTTTAATGAAATTTTCCATTAAATTCTCCATCACAATATTTTAATTGAAAATTGTACTGAAACATTCCAGTGAAATTTTATGATTAAATTTTTCATTTAAATTACCATAAAAATATTTCAACAAATAATTGCACTAAAATAACCTGATGAAATTTCACAAGGAGAAAATTTTAGTTGAAAATTTCAATTAAATGTTTCAATAAATTTCTACTGAATTTTTTAAACGAAATATTTCATTGAAAATTTACACTTAATTTTCCAATTAGAATATTATAGTGAAATCATTCCACTATAATTTTTTAGTGGAACCTTGATAATGATTTTTTAATGGAATTCATCACCATTATTTTAAATTCTATTTTTCTAATGAATGTATTTTTAAAAATATATACATGTTTGAAGAAAATAATATTTTTTTGAAATTTTCATTAAATCATTAATTAAAAAATGGGTATGCGTGGAGATCAAAAATGGGTAGTCGCCAGTGTATTTGGAAAACAATAGCTTTCAAAACTACAAGTGTCAGTCACCAAAAACTCTCCCCACTCGACGTCCCCCTTTGTACATCCAATACTCACATCACTATTCACATCTCCCACCTACTGTCACCTACCGATGCCACCAGCATCTTCATTTCAACCCTTATGCAGTTTTCTTTGTTTAATGACCAATCACTGGGAATCGATGCATGCTGAAATTATTCATGTCTTCTCAATACTGATATTATAATAACACATACTTCTTATATATAGAAATTATATCATTTTTGTGGAATATTTATCACATTACACAAACACATGCCCGAAGACTATAATAATTTAGTGCCTTTGGAAACTTGGAAACATTAACAGTAGTCCATAATTGAGATACATCATCTCCCACTACATTCTTCATATCTATCACCCTTATGTTCATGTTATGCTTATGTATCTCCTTTATTTACACTTACTCGGTATCTGAGCTCACCCTTTCTTTTGTTTCCTTTCCTCTGTTTATGAATAAATGTATTATGTATGATATGTATAAGAAGGGTGATAGTTATAAAGAACATTGTTGAAGATGACATAGCTCACTTATGGACCGGTTGTTTATGTGTCCATGTTTATAAAGTCACTACACCTTTATAAACCTAAGGTGTGTGTTTGTGTAATGTAATGAATATTCGTCTAAAAATATGTAATATTTATGTATGAAAAGACTTGGTATCTATAGATGGCATCAGAGGATAGGTTTATTCAACCTTTGTAAAATAGGATGATAAAAATTTATTGAGATCCCTAACTAAATGTCTAAGGATAAGTCTAAGGATAAGTCAAAGTATAGAAAAATGTCCAAATTTTTTGACAAAGGATAGAATGAGTGGTTTCCAAGTAAATACATCCCTATCTGAATACTATGAGTGGATGTGGATTTGTCACATAGGTACCTAGGGGTAATAACTCCAAAAATAGTGTATTGGTCTAGACTTGATCATCACTTAGTGCATGACAATGGGCCTTGCTGCACACCTGTTTTGACACATTTGGGGGATATGATTTGGGATTTCAAAAACTCTTTACAAACCATCATGAAGGATTTAAATTGATGATGACTATGAGTGACATAGGATAAACCTAATATGCCATAGATTAAAAATAATGTGTCATGATTTAGACATCCTATAAGTGATTTTCCATGATTATGTTGTTCCCCACTATGATTATTGTTTATTACACTATATATTTTTGGTTTTAGTCGATGGCTAGAACCTGAATGGAACCATGTTAATGCTGAGTGCAACAAAAAATGCAATGATTGTCCTCATGAGTAGCCAAACGTTATGGGAGATAGAATGTAAAATTTTGTTGCTATTCTCATGTAACATTCTCAATCCATGAATCATGATGAACTTACAAATGTGTAAAATAGGGAACAATATTCCATTGAGTCCTCCATGAGGTACTTCCCACCATCCTTCAGTGGATCTTCCAATCTGATAGTATCTGAGCAATGAATCAGTACCACTGAAAATATATTTTCTATTCTCCAGTGTTTAGAACATGAAAAATTCATTTTTTTAAAGTGGGTGCCATAAACCTAACTTTTATATGTACATTTATTACCATTACGTGTATACAATTTGATATATACATGTGTTTATATTACCATAATATTGTTGATACTTCTATATTCACTATATTTATGGTGATTTCTTTGGATTACGTGTCACATCAAAGGGTTATAATAGTTCATAAGCTATAAAGAGAACCAAGAGATACTATGATAGTAATCTTAAAGTAATTTACTATGGTCCAAATACATTATACTAATAATATACAGAGGATGTGTGACTATTAGTTTCTAGGGGATCATAATCATTGAGACTTCTTCTCATGAAGTAAACACTTAGTGATCTCTAGTAGTTGAGATCGTGAGGATAGTCCCACAAATATAAACACTACATATTTTGTGTGTCATTGATTGTTCCTATCTATGGACATGTGTATTGGTCTCCTGACTTGAGATCACTATCAATATGTTCCATTCGATCGTATACGTAGATATAAGGTGAAAACCATGGAAACGAAGTCAGGGTGAGGTTGTTTTTATTGGGTGCATCATTGGTGGTATGAAATTGGATGAAGGATCAAGATAAAATTTTTCACTTCTAAGTTAAGGCAGTGATATCTCTGGCCTCGTTGATCAAGATGTTAGCACCTTCATAAATCCATGAACATAATAGTCATAGGTAAATATGTCCAGATAGATAAAAAAAAATAATAAAGCAAGAAAGGTTGATGATACAAGTGGACATCATGATTTATGGGATATTGTATGATAAAGAGATTATATTATATTGTGTGTGTTTGTAGGCTAGTTGTCATTGTTATGACTATTCCTTGTCTCTTTAAGAGTTTTTATGGGTTGCTAGACTTCTCTCTTGGTCTGTGAATATTATTCACTACTATTGAGATAAGGGTCTTGATGGTCACACATATTAGTTCATTCAAGAATATTCCATATTCAGGTGAACAGGTGTACATGCATGGTGGGACCCACCTCGGGGTCCAAGAGCTATCCAAGTTTTCTCTATCTCTGATAAATAAATAAATTCATTATTATTCAATTAAATAATAACTGGGTTGAATTTATTTATTTAAAGTATTTATAAGTGTTTAAGTAAATACAAGGATTGATATTACATGAATGAATATTATTTTAATATTTTCGTTTCGTTCAATATTATCGGGAATTACGAGTCAAGTTAATAGACCGGGTTTATCATGTAATATATTTAATATATATTACAAGTATGTGATAAAATATAAATAATATTTATGATGTAGTTAGTTTTTCATAATTAGTTATTTATTACTTATTTAGTGAACATTAAATGTAATGATACTGATTTTTCCATATATTACTTTATAATATGGTATGAATTATTTTCAGAGCTAGGCGCATATATGATGTGAGATTCTAAATCCCGGTGAGCTTAAAATTAATTTTTGAAATATTTTAATTATATTAAATATCCAACATTCATAGTTTTCCTAAAAAAGTTGAATAACTCTTAAATAGAGGCTCATATTATAAATATGAGGCTTTCATTGAGTTCAGAACATGGGTTTTACCCTAAGCATGAGCTAACCTTGGAGCATGTCAGACATTCGGGTTGAGTGCCACTACGAACGAATTAATAAGATAAATTAATTATATTATTTATTTTATTAAGTGATGTTGTAACCTAATTTATTGTATATAAATATAAAACTATGAAGAAATATCAGGGTGAGCCACGTAACCTTGGAACTGTTGGTAAGAACATTGGAGGATCGTTTTCAGATGAACAATCATGGGATCATGGATCGTCGATCAGTGGGAAGTGTAATTTAAGGATTTTTCCAATGAAAATCATATAGATTTGTTCTTCATTAGTGATCAATCCACTTTATGGTAGGAAATTTGTATTTTGTGGATTTATCCTCATTTTCATATCTTACAATGAACACAAATCAATCTACCAACTTATTGATTCATGGTTCACCGTATTGCGGGTGCAAGTTTATTTGTGGGGAATTTAAAAGAATTGTTTATTTATTATAGATCTTTGTTTGTCATTATAACAAAAATAGATCAAGTCCAACCCAAACATGACCTAGGTTCTTTCATCTTTTGAATGTTTCTTGGTTTTCTATCACCATTCTTCATGAATTTATTACCATTGTTTTTTTGGATGGTGGCTCGATAAATACCAGCTAAACAATCATTGGACACCCGTTTCTTGGTGAAATGGATGGTTATTGTAGATATGGGTTTGAATCGATGATGGGATCGAGCTATGAAAATGATATGATGGATCCGTACTAGAATAGGGATGTGCACATGCATGTTTTGGAGCATATGATGATGAAAAAAATTTCAGGATGATTTCTGAGCAACCGAGACGACCAAAAATTAGATATCCGATGACGATAGAGCTCGATTGAACTAGATTTGTAATCCATGGGTGGGAGAACTAGATGCGATGGAAGTGTGTACATACGCAGAGGAAGAACCTGTGGTTTTGTGAAATATCATAGTACACAACATGTATTATGGAATTACACGTCATGTGGGAACCCCCGTATGATGCTAGGGTTTCTGCAAGAAAATAAATATCACACAATGTATAATAGTTTTCACAGAATTTGTGACCCTTACATGGTGGCTTGGAGTGTAACTCATAGGGTACACATACATGACTAGAAGTACATAGGCTTGGACACACCATGTACTTGGACACGAACACAAACACGACCATGGGCCATGATACATGGGTATAACCCGCTACAGAAGGGACACACCATGTATGGCTAGTACATGATGTGTACTCCTTTAAAGATGGATTGATTCTATTATCATCTATAGCTTGGATAGGTTTCATTAGGGTTTTTTCCCTTGATCCTTTCCCTAAGGGTAGTTATGGAATCGCGTCTGGTGCATAGGATGATAATCCCCTATGAGGAAATATAGTCTTGGATAGAGTTGTGGGAATCCCTATGTGAGGTCCGAAGTGAGATCCCCTATCATCATATATTCCCTAGGTGGGGTTTTTGGTATCATCATGACAAATAATACACGGGAATCAATCCCCTATTAGTGGTTTAATATGGATTGGATTGTTGGTATACCCCATAGCCTTGGGTGTGATCCCCATTTGTATATCGTTCTCTTCAAACTTCTAGTATGTACATCTTATGGCAAGATTCGACGAGCACAACATCTTAGACAAATTCCATCATCATTATCAAACTCAAGGATTGTGTTCTCATGGATGAGCGTTATGTGGAACCTTTGAGTAGGAATCCCGGGCTAGAAATACAGTTGTGATCATACTTGAGATTATGTGTCTACTCTAAGTATATTTGAATATTCTTTTTATATATGATATTGACATATACCTATGATGAGATGGTTTTTATTCATGATGTTACATGCTTAGTTATTTTGGGGTGTCCTGCTGGGTATTGTTATACTCACCCCTACATGGGCTTTTCCCACACATGACACGTCTTATGTAGATGAACAACCTTTTGACGGAGTCCTAGATGGACTAGGACCAGGTGGAGCTTAGTGAGCTGAATAGAACAAGGTGTGTTCTTGTAGTTAATTTAAGATAAATCATCACCCACTTTATAGGTTGTACTTGTTTTTAGTTTCTTTATGGTGGGATTGTATTTGACCCATTTTCTTTCTAGTACTTATTATTATAATTTTATGGTGGGATTTTAGATGTATGCATGCATGATTATCATTTGTTTTATATTTTTTGCATTGTATGGGATTATAGATGTGTGCGTGTGTATAGGTAAATTAGAATAAGGCCTCCCATGTGAGTGATATGACTACTCAACATTGGTCGCTAGCCCTTGTCCTATTATAGGAAGGCTTGGGGAAGTCACGGTTTGGGCCTCTTTGGGCTGGGTTATGATAGAGTGGCTTTAAAGGCAGTCTATTCTACCTTAGTATTGGATTATTTTAGATTGGTTTAGGGAAACAATGTTAAGTGCTTTGAGTTTGGATTTAAATTCATGGACTCCAGTGTTGGTGTAGCAGCTGATGTATCCATTTACCAGGACTCTAGAAACCTGCTTATTAACTCGATATATATAGACATTGGTTGCAAGAAAAACATTAGGACATGCATCATATAGGAATGAGTTGTGGTTTCCATGTCCTTTTTGAGTTAGATATCCAGATATACTCATTGAATATGGTATATCTTATCTATTTTAGGATGTCTCCAAAACATTTTCCAACAGGGATTTAGCAGTAGGATATGAGGATGATCCCCTCAATGATGAGGCTTCGATATAGGGGTCTGTTTAGGAGGTGTTACCTATAGGTGGTGAACTAGTCTTAACACTACCTATGGAGTAGCCGATGGTACCAACAGTACCAACAGATGAGGTGCACAGGCTGAGCATGATTCATGAGTTTTAGTGACTATGACCCCTCAGGTTTCGAGGTGAGCCCAACCCATAAGAGGATGAGGAATAACTTGAGGCGGTGATGCTGGTTTTCCGTCTTGTTAAAAAACCTGTAGAACAGATGGTGATCTTGGAATCAAGACTTATCCATGGCTATGTAGGATGATGGTGGGGATTGGTGACCTAGTCATATGATGAGGAAACTCTTTCATGGTCATATTTTGAGCACTTTTTCAGAGAGGAGTTCTCTCTAGATACGTTGAGGGATGTGTGAATCTAGGAGCTTCTACATCTTTAGTAGGGAAGTGGGACTGTGGATGAGTATTCATTGAGGTTCACCAAACTCTCTCCGTACTCAATGAATATGATACATGATCAGTTCTTTCGGGATCAAACCTTCGAGCGAGGACTACACAGAGAAATCTGAGCCAATATGATACCACTATTCATTCCTACCTATGATGGGGTGATAGAGCATGTTTTGGTGGTTGAAAGTTTCCTGGATAAGTAGACATAGACAGTTGAAAATGATAGTGGGAATACAGGAGTTGATACTTCGTTGGTAGGGAGTCAACATCATCCACGGGGACCTGGATGTGTGAGATGTTTCGAGAGGTGATCCTAGGATAGAGGTTTAGTGGTTCAGTGCTGAGAGGATGGATCTAGTCAGCATACAGAGAGGTGGTACTACTCTTGTGATGGTTAGGGATATCTTTCATGATATTATTTGACCCGACATGTGGGTAATATAGAGACAGTGGATGGGTCTCCTACACAGAGGTAGTGACAGGAGAAGGAAGGTCCATAGGGAATCAGATGTGGAAGAGGAGTTGGGAGAGCAGCTGGAGGTGGAAAATTATATGACTTATGCCACCACCACCCCTAGGTGGTCCGCTCCAGGCTTATGGAGATGGGGGATATGGGAGAGGGTAGCTACAGGTGGTCGAGGCTTATAAACCAAATGATGTAGGGATTATATGAGGTATGATCTATGTCTTTTTTACCTATGTTGTAGTACTAGTATACACAGGTGATCATCCTTACTTTATTACCATTTATATGGTTCAAGAATTAGATATTTTAGTTGATCCCTTGGCTTGAACCTTACACCTGAAGAATCATATGTGAGGTGACTCGACAATCATACAATTTTTCTTACAACGTGACCTGAATCTTGGAGGCAAGAGCTTTATTTATGATCTCTTTATAGCAGTGATGAGGTCTTACAAAATCAACTTAGGTATGGACTGGTTATCTACAATTCATTCCCAAATAGACTATTTCAGGTGGATGATGTGGTGTGTCAATAATGAAGAGACTAGGTTTTCCTTTGTGGGTGAAAATGAAACATAGAAAGAGCATGATGTACTCATGCATAGGAGGGAACAACCGATTACTCATAAGTTGACTAGCATGACCCTTGGTGTAGTGGATGCTATGAGTTTTCAGTTTCTTGTAGTGGTGGTGGGGTATGAGTATGTCTTTACTGAGGAGGTTCCAGGGTTACCTCCCCATCAAGAGATAAAATTATGCATTTATATATATCTCGTGATAATAACAATATCTACACCAGTATATTGGATGGATTCTATAGAGATTCATGAGTTGAGGGTGCAATTGGATGATTTATAGAGGAAGGGATTTGTGAGACCCAATGTTTCACCTTAGGAAGATCTTGAATTTCCAGTTCTAGATTCATGAGGTCCACTTTCTCAAACATGTTATCTCAGCAAATGGTGTAGTAGTGGACCCAGCAAAGGTTGAGGCGATATTATCTTGGGATCCACCCAAGAGTGTGACAGAGGTGCATAGCTTCCTTGGGTTAGTAGACTACTATCATAGATTAATTCCTAATTTTTTTGAGGATATCATCACCTTTTTCATCTTTGACCCAAAAGGGGAAGCCTTTCATGTGGACAGAGAGGTGTCAGCAAGCTTTCCAAGAGTTGAGATAGAGATTGATGAACACTCCCATCTAGAGATTTATATAGGAGGGTATAGAATATGTAGTGTTATGTGATGCATATAGGAATGGACTTGGTTGTGTTATGACATAAATGTGGGTGGTGATTGCTTATGGTTTACATCAGTTGATACCATATGATCAAAACTATGCGACCTGTGATCTTTAGTTGGAAACAACAATCTTTGCACTGAAGATGTGGTGACACTATCTAATGGATGATCAATTTATCATCCATTTTTACAATAAGAGTCTCAAGTATATATTCTCTTAGAATGATCATAACTTTAGATAGAGTAGATGGCTAGAATTCCTCCAGGATTATGATTTTGAGATTGTCTATACTCCTAGGAAGGAGATTGTGGTAGTAAATTCCATCAGCTGGAGATCCTGTTCACAATTGCTGGGTGTGGTGTCAGAATAGTTGTCCTCATTATAGTTATCCTTTGTGGATGGATATGAATTATCTTTACTCTAGTCGATGATTATTACATGTTCTCTTTTATAGTGAGTTAGGGAGGCACAACTTGTGGATACCGACTGTGAAACCCTACGTAATCATATATCCACTGGAAATGTTCCTGATAGATTTAATAAAGGTGGGGATCATGTCGTTATTTTCAAAGGATATATGATGGTACTATTTTTAATTAGAGAGGAGGTGTTGATGGAGTTCCATACTTCACCCTTAGTGGTAAATACAGGTGTGTTGAAGATGTACTAGGAACTTAGATGACAGTTCTAGTTGCCAGGGATGAAGAAGGGAGTTATATAGTTTGTCTCTTGATGCCTTACTTATCATCAAGTGAAGGCTGAGCACCAGTGTCCCAACCCCATCGAGATAAAGTGTACCCATCATGTGCCTACAAGGAGAGGAGAGAGATAACAACACTTGAGTCCCGCCTCTAGTAGGCCCTGGGTTTGTGACTAGTACAAAGTATATGTTAAACACACAAATGGGAGGAATTACCCTATAAGAGAACACATGCGAAAGAGAGAGATACGAAAAACACCAACCAAATCTCACATAGACTACAATATGAAATAAATCCCAAGTACACATATGTAATGTCATGCAAGAACTACTACAACTAAAATGGAAAACTGCAAGTACCAAAAGAAAGTAAAATGGAAGTGACCATGAAGCCCGAAGAACTCCTGCAACCCCAAGCTAGTAGTAACTAGGCTGATCTCCAACCCTCTCTAAGTGAAATGAAAAGAAGTTTATATATACACAGGGTGAGTATAACAATATACTTAGTAGTATCATCCTCGTAGCCTCTCATACAAAAGTAAAGAAAGCATGCTAAAGCACAATGAACAAAAATTGAAACTAACTCATCAACTAAACAGGTATACTATGTTCCTAGTCTCACCATGGATACTCTCACCAAGTATCACATACAAGAGTATATAATATAATAAAAAATATCGAGGGTACCTCACTACCACTTCTCCACTAGTTTTTTTCTTTTCCTCAATGTCGCATGTCCTGAGCATCTCTCTCCAAAAAGGCTTGCCCAAAAACACTTGGGAAAAGCACCACAACATGAACCTCATGTAACACAACCACCATGTCCATGTAACCAAAGCAACCAGGTAGTTTCCCGGATCCACCATAGCTCTTATAACATGTATAATACACCATGTATTATACCTCAATCCATTAAAACCCATACACTGAGTAAGGATCCTCAAGCCATCACATACTTTACACATTACACCTATAATAGTCCATAGGAAACTATATCCAGAATATATGTGTGTGAATAACCCCAAGACATTACAACCCTCTACACACATATACAGGGAAAACTAACCACCGTGCCTACCGACACAAGTAACTATCAAGAGAAGAGAGTAGGGCCAAAGAGGGTAGTCAGCCATCCATCCTCCCATCAGGGTGTTGGGGAAAACACCCACAAGGCTCAGAATTCCCAGGGTGTCAGTCTCCCTAACCGATAGGGTGGAGTAGCATATAAAATCACATAAATTACAGAATATAATATATCTCACAACCAAACTATGGGCATAACCTAGTCTTTGACTCAACTACAGCCAACGTCTCTTGGACTCCTGACTGCTACTGCTAAGACTAAGTATCCTATAAGCTCAAAACCATTTAAAGAGCTAAATTAGATTAATTTATCACTTTTTATTAGTTTCACTTTACATTCATTAATTATTTAAACATTAATTAAGCATTATCATATCCATGTTACATTTCATTAGCATCATACCAAAGATCCATGCTCTCCAGGCATAACCAAACCAAGTCCACAATTCCTTTCAAAACTAACCTCAACATTGTATCCCAACAAGCTCCAACCCCATGTGTTAACATCATTTATTCAATCATTTATTAACATCATTATCACTTTTAAATAATTCTAGGTATTCTATAAAAAAATATTATAGTCTTCCAAACACAAGGGGCTCAACACGATGAGTAGATGAACTACCCGTCAAGTCTTTTCCACTTATATCTAAAGTATAAGCCCATCCACTCTCAAGAATCTAAACACAGAAAGAACATGGAATAACCCTCACATCTTCACCTCTTTTGGAAAGAGAGCAATCAAAAATAGCTACCTTAAGTAGTGGGAAAAGTAAAGCATATAACAAACAACATATTCAAAAAACATCTAACATTCACATCCAATTAGTTTCATCATCTTCAGTGTCCTCCCCGACACCCACATGCATAAACTAATTCATCTCGATACTCTAGGTGTCAAATTCTACCACCGAAACTACCGGGCATCCTTTCCCCCACATATCACAATAGCCCTCTAGGCTCATCCATCCCAGGATCACACCACAACACAAGATGTAGGGAAAAAGCAATATAGAAACTGGACTCTTGGCCCTAAACAAGACATTCGACCTTCACACACAACGAGCACTCACAAATCTAAAGAATAAGGTGATTGACCTTTAAAAGAAAGAGGGTAACTTAGAACCGTTCAAGTAATTATCTTTATTGCACAACCAGTCCTTTATTCCATATTTAATTAATCGATTCAATTAAACATGCATAACTGCATCCATTTGATTTATCACCAAGAACAACAACAACAACCAGATTCATTAACATTCCTATTTATCTTTGGCTAAATTAATTTATAATTAATCTCTTCTTTACTTTATTTACCAATTTCCATCAAGAACAACATGCTAAACAATTAAGGCATAAATACCATGCTATCTAGAAAATCATGAGGCAAACTGTTATCATGGTATAAAGAAACAACAAACGATTGATACCAATTATTTACTTCGGTTCAATATTTATTATGTAAATTTAATTGTGGTCTGATGGATAAATCATGATCACTGTATAACTACATGTAAAAAGAATATAAAAGCCACAAATCCCCTACCTCAAAAGCTTTCTGGCGTTCTTTGCACGAGAACGAGCCAACACAATAGATCAATATCACCTCTCCCGCAATGATTGCATCCACCCGAGGACGCCACAACACAAACGCATCAACCAACACCCAAGAAAGGTCCATTAGAAACATGGAGATCACATGCCGTAACATGGAAAGGATAATGGGAGGAAAAAGATCGAGGAACCCAAAAGAACGGAGGTATAACATACCTTATTTAAAAGATAGATCGACACTTCCTAGATGAACTAAGACAGGGGGTGCACATGAAGAAGGAAGAACTCTAGGGAAAACATGATCCAAGGTTCACACCATAATCGCACATATCCTTAGGAAATAAAGGTTCTGGGAACCTCATACTAAGATAAAGAAGAATAAATAAATGAAGGGAAGGCCCCTGGCTTAGAAGGATCATATCTGAGACTCATGGATCGTGGAATGGTTGAATTTCCATTAAAGATGAATATTAATAAACCACACGTTTTGACCAAGTATAAATATTAGTAACCTTAGGGATTTAATTATTGGAGTTATAGACTTTGAATTAGCCTTAAATCCCTTAAAACAAGGCTTTGAATTCATTTTATTTCAAAGAAAACATCAAACATGGGGAACTGTAGGAAGTTGGAAACAATGTTCACCGGTTGATCTGAAAACGCCGTAGCACCTACCAATAAATGATCCACTGAAAAATGACTCATTGACAGATGACTCACTAATAGATGATTCATTGATAGATGGCTCACCGACATATGAATATGACTCACTGACAGATGAATCACCGATAGATGAAGATGACTCATCGATAGATGACTCACTGATAATTTACTCACCGATAGATGACTCATCGATAAATGACTCCCTGACAGATGAAGATGACTCATAGAAAGATGACTCACAGACATATGACTCAGCAAAAGATGACTCCCCGACTGATGACTCACCGATAGAGGACTCACTGACAGATGACTCAGAGACTGACGACTCACCGAAAGATGACTCACCAACAGATGACTCACCGATAGATGACTCGTCGACAAATGACTCTCGATAGATGACTCACAGACAAATGAATCACTAACACATGACTCACCAATAGATGACTCACAAACAAAGGACTCACTGAGAGATGACTCACTGACAGATGACTCACTGATGGAACCATTCATAGAACTGGAAACACTATTCACAAAACTGGAAATTTGGTAAAGTGTTGGGAATAAGTCACCTTGACCTTTCAGAACACCTAAAACACCAAATTTTAGCAAAGGAATGGGCCAGAGAGGTGCGAGCCATTACATAAAATACCTTTCAAAACATTCTAGTCCTCTAGAATCAAAAACCAACCTAGAGAGGAAAAAAAGGTCCAAACAACCACCCTTTGAGATACTTATCAAGGCTCTTGCCACCAAAGGAGTTTAACCACTTCATCAAAGGAACAATGCCCAACAACATGAAAACTAAAACCATCTCCTAACTACTTTACTAGGGGATATACCTCTCAAAATAGATCTAGACACAACAAGCAATAAGAGAAGCCATCTCATAAACCAGAAAGTTATAAAACCACAAGATGAACATCATTACAAGAAAAGAGCTAAATATCAATCAGATCAGGGTATTGAGCACATATTTGTGAATCACATTCCCAAGTACTCTCCTCTATGCCACCGTACCTCTACAAGACACAAACCAAGGGGATAACATGCACACACAATACCTTCTCCCTACGATCTTGGATCTCGACAAGCTGCTCCTCGAAGGTCGCATCATTTCCAATATTGATCTCACCCCAATAAATAATGTGAGAGTCATCATGAAGATAACGAAGAAGCTGCGACATGTGAAAAACATCATGTATCCTGATCATATGTGGGGGAAGTGCTACTCGATAATCCATGACTCTAACATGATCCAATGCTTTTAAAGTCCCAAAAACCTAGGGAGAAAGCTTATTCCCTTGACCAAACCATTGTTTCCCACAATGGGGAGTCACCTTCATAAAAACGTGATCCCCAACATCAAACTCCAAAGATCTCCTCCTATGATCAACATATGATTTTTGATTATCCTGTGCTACCTTCATCCTCTCACGAATCACCTGAACCATATTTGTAGTGTTATGTACCAGTTCTGTCCCAAGAATTGCCGAATCTCCATCCCCAATCCAAAACAATGGATAACATAATGGTAAACCATACAAGGATTCAAAAAACACTATACCGATGGTGGAGTGGAAACTATTATTGTAGGTGAACTCTACCAAGGGTAAGTGCCTCATCCATGAACCTACAAAATTCAGGACACAGGAGTGCAACATGTCTTTAAGAGTCTGGATGGTCCATTCTGTTTATGGATGAAAAGCAGTGCTAAGGAATAGCTGAGAACCAAAAGAATGATAGAGACCTCTCCAAACCCTGGAGGTAAAATGAGGATCTTGATCAGAAATGATCAACCTAGGGAACACATGTAGTCTCCCAAACTCCCCTAGATATCTCCTCGACAAAACCTCAACTGAGCTCAACTCCTTAATTTCTATAAAGTGGGATGATTTCATCAAACAATCCATAACTACACATATAAAATCATATCCTCATTGAGATCAAGGTAAACCAGTAACAAATTCCATCGATATGTCCTCCCACTTCCATTAAGGAACATATAATGATTGGAGAAACCCACCAAGAAAACGATGCTCAGTTTTCACCTTCTGGAAGACCAAAAATCAAGATACAAACTCCACAATTGTATGCTTCAACCCAGGCCACAAAAATTGACTCCTCAAAGCTTGATACATCTTTGTTATGCCAAGATGTACCACTAAGGGAGAACTATGGAACTCTCTAAGAACAATCTCACACATCTCCAAAGAAATGAAAAGCCTTCTTTGAAACAATACCTGGTGTTGTTCATCATCATGCCAACCATCAAGGGCCTCAACACAAACAAGTCAGTCTCTCCATAACTCCACCTCAAAATCCCCCAACTAGGAATCTTTAACCTGCTTCACCAAAGATGACTGTACCATTATCTGAAAAAGACAAACTCTCCCCCAACTTCTCCTATATCGAGATGTAATGCTGAAAGTTCTTCCATTACACTCTAAGAATCACCTAATTCATGCACTACATCACTACACAACTTCCTACTTAGTGCATCAGCTAAAAAATTTCCCTTACCAGGTGTATATGATATTTCAAAGTCATAATACTATAATAACTCTATCCATAAATGACGTCACAAGTTCAAGTCATGCTGGGAGAAAACATACCTTAGGATTTTATGATAGGTGAAGACCACAATGTGCTCTCTAATGAGGTAATGTCTCCATGACTTCAGGGAAAACACCAATGCTACCAACTCTAGATCATGGGTGGCATAGTTACACTCATTGGGATATAACTATTGAGAACTATAAGAAAAAACCAATCTATGATGCATAAGAACACATCCTAACCCCAGACGTGAATCATCGCATAAAACATCAAACCGAAATCCTTATACTGAAAGACAAAGAACTATATCACTGACCAACTTATCCTTTAGACACTTGAAAGATGTATGACATTGATTATTCCATACAAACACTTTATCATTTCTGGTCAATGCGGTGAGAGGAGTTTCAAGCCGAGATAAATCCGATATGAACCTCTTGTAATAACTAACAAAACCAAGGAAACTTTGCACCTCTTCTACTATCTTGGGGGATACCCAAGACACAAATGATTATATCTTCGATGGATCCATAGATAATCCCTACTGGTATATAACATTCCCCTAGAAATAGACTTCTTATGCCCAAAACTCACACTTCAACAACTTCCCAAACAATTGTTATCGACGAAGAACTCCCAAAACAACACGAAGATGCTCTACATGCTCCTCCTAAAATGCGGATTACACAAGGATTTAATTGTTGAATACCACCATGAACTTATCTAGGAACTCATGAAACACAATTCTCATTAACCCCATGAACATAGCTGAAGTATTTGTTACACCAAACGACAACACAACAAAATCGTAATGCCCATGATGAAAACAACAAGCAGTCTATAGGATATCCTCATAATTAACACACATATGATGATATCCTAACCGTAAGTAGATATTCGAGAACCAACTTTTACACTTTAGTCGATTGAATAAATCATCAATCCACAAAAGTGGATAGCGATTCTTCACTGTCACTTTGTTCAAGTGATGATAATCGACACACAACCGCAAACTATCATCAGCCTTCTTCATGAACAAAATTGGTGAACCCCATGGTGACACACTCAACCAAAAAAAACCACACATTAATGGACTATTGATCTGTATACGTATCTCCCACAAATAAGAGGGAACCATCCTATATGGAGACATCGATATAGGGGATGCTCCTGGCTATAACTTGATCTTGAACTCGATCTCTCGTCAAGGGGGTAATGCTACAACCTCTTTTGGAAAGACACCAGGTTATTCTTCCATGAACATGTGAAATGCCAATTACTGAACCTCCAATAAATTCAAAATCAACTCATCTATCAAGGATGTTAAGGATGAAACACGCCTCTAACCCATCCGAGGGTCTCGCTCACCAACAAACATCGCTAACTCTCCATCAGCATCGAAGAACACCACCCGCCTCTTAAAGTAATCCACGATGGCCTACAAAAAATACAACCAATCCATGTAGAGGATGAAATAACATGGTTGTATATGTAAATATAGGAAATCTCCCCAAGAGCGGTGCTTCCCCAGCACTAGCTCATAGTCTCTACATACTTCAAACAAGTCAGCTCAGCCTCCAACTCGTGTAGTCAATGCTAAGGGCACTGGAAGCCTCTCTACCTCAAGTCCCAAAGCATTCATATGGGTAATTGATATGAAGGAGTACGTCACTCCTGAATCAAACAAGACATACACCCATGTACAAAACAAGTAAAGGTTACCTCGAACGATGTCTGGCTCACCTAGAAATGGCAACACTAAAGCATGAAGCTGACCATGACTGTCTCCATGGATTCTCTAACCCCGCTGAAGAACACCACCATAGTCGTGCTCTACTCTTTGAGGATGGGAAGTATCCCAAAGCTATCCTTTTCTTAACCCATCTACTATCTACTGATCCAAAACTGGTGCAACCTACTACTGCTGCCTCATCTAGAACTACCTCAATGGAGGAATGTGGAGTGGAACACCTGGCGCACACTGACTACTCAGAAAGGTTGGGAACTATTACTACTAATGTCCTCAAACTCTATAAGAAAAAAAATAACATGATCCCTTAGCATAGGTATGTGAGCCACTGCCCCCATAGAAAAGAGATACTGAGGTATGAGACCTACCCCCGACCAAATGGAAACTCTTCATTCCTGAAAACTGGGAACCCCATACCACAACTCTACTTCATGAGGAATCCTGATGACTCCCCTATCACAATGATTTGGTTCTGGATAACATCCTCTAGATGACCTATACCCTTTCCAACACCTCAATATATGTCTTCATCATAAATGGGGTGACCTGGCACTGGATCTCTAGACGCAAAACCCCCTTGAAATGCCTCGCATGGGCCTCCTAATCTGGAAATAGGTCCAAAGCATATTGTAAGTGGTTCCTGAAATGGATTCAAAACTCTCAAAAATTGAATCTCCCCTATATATGGGTAAGAAGCTCCTAGAAACTAGATTCCTTCATGGCCGAAGAAAGAAACCCGACTTTGAACTAGTCTCAGAACTCCTCCCACAAGACTGCCGAATCCTCACGATCCCCGAGGAATAAGAACCACCACTTCCTTACTACTCCATGAAACATCATCACAACCAATGACACCCAGTGCTCATTCTAAGCACGAATTGAGTTAAAATATATCTTAACCTCCTCCAACCAGTCTTTTGTGACCACATATGAAATGGAGCCCTCATACTTTTATAGACTCTGGCACTGAAAATATCAGAGTTTCCTCCTCCATGTGTCATTGTTGTCAACCTCTACTCTATGGTGATCGGCTGTCACAACCTTCTGAACATCTTATATTCCAACCTGAAGAGGATGTCTACCTGGAGCCATACCTACAAAATAACAAAAAGTTAGAGATCCTAAACCTAGAATATGGAAGACTCAACATGAATTTATTAATTGTTTTCTTTTATTCATTATAGGTTAACCTATCCCAAGGTCTAACCATTCAAACACAAGCACACAAAATAATTATGCATGATACTTTACTAGGTTTCTACCCTACAATAAGTATCACCTCATTTATTAGCCAATGAAAACTTAAAGGTCCATGCATCAGATCACAGGGGCCCTAAAAACCCATGTCTCAACCGGTCTCCCATGTTTACAGTGATTGCTAAACTTAACTGACAATTTTTCCCTACCAACCCATGAAACCTCACCTGTGCCTAACTCCAAACTCCATCTTATCCCTCAACCAGACCTCTAATACCACTCTATCATGACCCCCTCCCCACAAAGTGTACCCCTCCTGGGATGGCAATGAGAGGAGAGAGATAGTGACACCCGAGTCCCACCTCCAGTAGGCCCCAGGTTGGAGACTATCACTGAGGGTATGATAAACACACAAATGAGAGACATTACCCTCCAAGAGAACTCATGCGAAAGAGAGAGATAAAATAGTCACCAACCAACTCCTGATCAGACTACAATATAAAATAAATACCAAGTACACATATGTAATGTCATGTAATAACTACTACAACTGAAAGGGATAACTACAATTACCAAAATAAAGTAAAACAATAGTGACCGTGAAGCCCAAACAGATCCTATAACCCCAAGCCATTAGTAACCAGACTGATCTCCAACTTGTTCCAAGTGACCTAAAAAATATTTTATATATACATAGGGTGATTATAACAGTATACTCAGTAAGATATTCCCTGGATCCTCTCTTTCAAAAGTAAATAAATCATGCTAAAGCATAGTGAATAACAAGTGAAACTAACTCATCACCTAAATAGGTATAGTATTTTCCTAGCCTAACCATGGATAATCTCACCAAGTATCACATACCAGAGTATATAATATAATTAATATATTAAGGTTACCCCACTACCACTTCCCCACTGGTTTACCATTTTTCCCCAATGTTGCATGTCTTGAGCATCTCTCTCAAAAAAGTCTTTCCCATAGACACCTGAGCGAAGCACCACAACATGAACCTCATGCAACTCAACCATCACGTCAACATAACTAAAGTAACCTGGTAGTTTTCAGGAGCCACTAATGCTCGCATAATGTGTATCATACATTGAGTATTATACCTCAATCCATTACAACACATACATCAAGTAAGGATCCTCAAACCATCACAACCTATACACGTTACACCTATAGTAGTCCATAGGAAACTATATTCAAAATATATGTGTGTGAATAACCACAAGAAATTAAAACCCTCTACACACATATATAGGGAAAACCAACTGATGTACCTACCATCACAAGTAAATACCAATAGAATAGAGAGAGACTAAAGGGAGTAGTCATCCATCCATCCTCCCATCGGGATGTTGGGGAAAACACCCCCAGGGCTCAGAATCCCCGGGGTGTCAGTCTCTTTAACCAACATGGTCGAGTAGCATATAAAAAAAATTATAGAATATACTATAGCTCACAACCACACTATGGGAATAACCTAGTCTTAGACTCAACTGTAGCTAACGTATCTTGAACTCCCAGTTACCATTGCTAAGACTAGGTATCCTATAAGCACACAACCATTTAAAGAGCTACATTATATTACTTTATCCCTTTTTATCAGTTTCACTTTATGTTGATTAATTATTTAACCATTAATTAACCATTATTATTTCCAAATTACATTTCATTAGCATCATACCAAAGTTCCTTGCCCTCCAGGCATAACCACACCAAGTCAACAATTCCTTTAATAAGTAACCTCAACATTTCATCCCTACAAGATCCAACCCCATGGGTTAACATCATTTATTTAATCATTTATTAACATCATTATCACTTTTCCATAATTACAGGTATTCTAGAAAAAAAATATTCTAAGCTTCCAAACACAAGGGGCTCAACATAGTGAGTATATAAACTACTCATCATGTCTTTTCCACCTATATTTGGAGTGTAGGCCCATCCACCCTCGAGAAGCTAAACATGGAAAGCATGTGGCATACCCCGTGCATCTTCACCTCTTTTAGAAGGATATTAAGCAACAACTAGTTGCCTCAAGTAGTGGGAAAAGTAAAAAAGATAACAAACAATAGATTCATCAAGCATCCAACATTCACATCTAAACCCATTTCATCATCTTCGGTGTCCTCCCCGATGCCCACATTCATAAACTGATGCATCTCGCTACTCTGGGAATAAAATTCTGCCACCAAAACCACTAATCCTCCCTGCCCCAACATACCACAACATCCCTCTAGGATCATACATCTTATGCTCACACCACAACACAAGAAGTAGTAAATAAACAACATAGTAACTAGGCTCTTGGCCCCAAACAAGGCATTCAACCTTCACACACAATGAGCACTCACAGCTCCAAAGAATTAGTTGTGTGTCCTTTAAAAGAAAGAGGGTAACTCATAACCCTTCAAGGAATTATATTTATCGCACAAAGGGTCCTTTATTACTTATTGAATTAACCAATTCAATTAAACATTCATAAATCCATCTATTTGATTTATCACCACGCACAACAACAACAACCAAATTCATTAACATGTATCTTTATCATTGGCCAAATTAATTTACAATTAATCCGGGCTTTATGTTCTTTACCAATTTCCATCAAGAAGGACATGCTAAACAATCAAGGCATATATATCACACTATCTAGGAAATCAAGAGGCAAACTGTTATCATAGTATAAATCATGAACATACGACCAATACCAATTCTTTACTTCAGTTCAATATTTATTATGTCAATTTAATTTCGTTCCAGTGGATAAATCATAATAACTGTACAAATTCATGTAAAATGAATATGGAATCCATGAATCCCATACCTCAAAAGCTTTCCAATGTTCTTTGTATAAGAACGACCAACATAATGGATCAAAATCACCTCTCCCACAAAAACTGCATCCACCTGAGGACGTCGTGATACAACCGCATCAGCAAACACCCAAGAAAGGTCTATAAGAATCATGAAGATCACATTCCATAACATGGAAAGAATAATGGGAGGAAATATATCGAGGACCCAAAAGAACGGAGTTATAACATACCTTATATTGAAGACAGATCGACACTTCCTGGTTGCTGACCGTGCTGTCATGACACGTCAAATTGATTATATTTTTAAGGTTGATTTATAGTCTAGGGAAGACCCTAGGTCATCTCTCAAGGAGCGTTGGTAGGTTTAGAGTGTGTATTTTTAATAAAAATGACTAAGAGAGGAGGTGGTTTTGAAAACAGTTTAAAACAATGACTTAGTTGAAATAGCTTAAAAGATGAGTGACCAAGTGGATTTTGAGAAATATGAGATAAAAGGGTCGATGTGATTTCACTACACACATATCAAGTTCATTGTTCATAGAGATTCATCTTAGGTTTAGAGTAATTCTTTGGTTGGAGTTAATTGGAATCCCGATTAATTCCTAAGCTTTTATTTCAATGCTTTAAGGACCCAACCTTGACGTAACAATCATATTGTCAAGGTCCAGTACTTATGCATGGAATAAGATCTTCCAAATCATATTGAAATCTCAATAAGGTGGGTATGAAAAGGATTCTTGTGATGTCCAATCGGAACAACACAAGTCACGCACTCAAAACCTCACACCGATTGGTTAGAAATTAAGAGAATAACACTCACATGCATAAAATCAAGCATTAAAATATGAAATAAAATAAGATACATGGAATGAAATGTTTAAACACCCAAATTACTCCAAACTAGTAGCTAATGTATGCATCGAAACTCCCTTGACATGTGTGTAGCACCCTCACAACGAACACCCAACTTTTAGCTCGACATCGGGAGGAGGAGGAAGCTCGGGTTGAACTCCTTCTTCATTGTTGATCCCCCTATGAGGATAGGGGCCTTTAGAACCTCCAAGGTGATTAGGAGACTCCTCTAGGACTCCAAATTGGCAGCACTTCACTCCTTGTCCGAACTTGCAAATGAGGTTCCCTTGGTGCCCTTTTATAGGAAAATTGGAAGGTGGTTTTAGGCACACAGATTTCATCAATCCACTTGCACGATGCGTTTCGGCCTTCATACAGTCTTATATTGATTTGGAGAAAATAGAAAAGTGTAGCCCTAATTCTTGACTGTCTCCACCGAAAGTTTGGCACCATTTGGACAACTACAACTCAAGATATTGATAAAATACAGAACACCGCATTTGACTTGGTCCAAATTCGGTGGCTTGGACAGATCAGTTAGGATGGGCCCCATATAGGTCGAATCAGGATTGGTTTCCTTAATATGAAATGTATCCTATTAAATTTGGGACAGGACCACAAAATTTCATCCCATTTAGATGCACAGATTTCGCTTAATATTCAAAACAGTGGACATATGTCCATGGATCCATGCAATTTTCGCCCATTTTTCTTCCACTTCATCAAGGGCCCTCGAAATCACCTCCACCTACATTGAAACAATAAAAACAAGTAACATTGACCATTATAATATTGATTAAAATTAATTTATTGATTCAAACATAATGTGAAATTTATTATTATATTTTTAATATTCATTACAAAACTAGTTTAAAACTGCGGTGTAAGGGTGGAATAAAACAGTGAATCGTGGTACGATCACACCCCCACACCTAAACATTTGAACTCCTGGGCAAAGTCATATATCCAAATACATTGATGCATATATATATATATATATATATATATATATATATATATATTTCCAACATCTTGAAGATTTATCATTTGAGGAAATTTTATTTAAAGTAAATTTATCAATGCACGAATCACACCAAGGAGTTCTTCCTAGTGAAAATAGAAAAAGATGTCTCATAAATCATATCATAGTGAAATTCAAAAAGATTCATGATACCCAATTGAGAAAGGAATTCAGAAGTAAACCATGACACTAACTCTCCATGTGTGTGTGTGGAAACCATTCCATGCTATTCTTTCCACTTGCTATCTAATAAATATATGTTATTTTAACATTTTTCAGCTTAAATGATTTTGTCACCGAACCTGTCCTACATCCTTTGCAATCATATTTCAAGACCCACTCATTTAAGCATTACCAAAAGTCAAACCATAAGCTCCCGACCTAGATATCCCCATATGTTGGACATTTCATCACTCCCCTCATTTTTTTTTGAAGTTGCAATTGGAACAAATCTCACACTCATCTCTCAACCCTTGTTTGATCTCCTCATGACACTAATTGAAATAGTTATAACAAGATAAAAGTTTGAGGATAAGTGGTTTTTGACCTGCCCAAGACACAACAATTTTTTTTGAGGGCGTACAACAGTCGGAAATTAGGTACACACGCATAGGTCAATCTGGTACAGTAATGAAACAGATTGGATAAGGAATGAAGGTATGGAAATATCATTTAAAGCTAAAAAACATTAACCCAACATATATTTACCTTATATTAAGTAAGAAATAATCAAACTTTGTAGTTTGGTGCAAAAATTTGTGGAGATATTAGTGACATCGTTTTCCCAAAAACTACTCACACAATGGGCATCAATCATCTCAAAGGTTTCACATAGATACGACCATTTATATCATTGACAGAAAACCAATTCACTAAAAATCACTCCCTGATGTTAAATTCATACAAATACTCTTTTTAGCCTTCATTATGGTATTTTTACTTTCCCCACATGACCTGAATTTATCCAAGGAAAACACAATGGCAAGAAATTATTTTTCAGTTGTGCTGTAGTTTCCTTGGGCAGGGTCCAGAGTACGTGAGGCATAAGCTATGACATGTGGATCTCGGTCGACCCTTTGTGATAAGACTGCCCCAACTGCATAGTTAGAGGCATCACACATGAGCTCAAATGGTAAATCCCACTGAGGTGGTTGGATTACTATGGGTGACGTGAGACTCCATTTTAACTTATTGAAAGCTTCCTCACATTTTTTATAAAAATAAAATTCTTTTTCTTTTTGGAGTAATCGGGAGAGGGGGAGTGCAATTTTACTAAGGTCACGAATGAAACGACGATAAAATCCAGCATTACCCAGGAAAGACCACACATCCCAAACATTTTTAGGGAATGGTAGGGAGGAAATGATATCTACTTTTGATTTTTCCACTTGGATATCTTCCCCAGAAATGACATGTCCCAAAACTATGCCTTATCGCACCATGAAATGACATTTCTCATAATTTAATACGAGATTCTTTTCAATACAGCGATGTAGGACAGAAGAAAGACTACTCAAACATTCATCAAAAGAGAATCCATAAACAGTAAAATCATCCATAAAAACTTCCATGAAATTCTCCAGGTAATCCGAAAAAATACTAACCATACATCGTTGGAAAGTACCTGGAGCATTGCACAGACCAAATGGCATCCTTCTATAAGCAAATATACCAAAGGGGCAAGTAAAGGTTGTCTTTTCCTGATCCTCAGGGGCAATATGGATCTGAAAGTATCCAGAATACCCATCAAGGAAACAGTAATGGGACTTCCCTGCTAGCCTCTCTAGCATCTGGTCAATGAATGGCAATGGGAAATGGTCCTTCCTAGTGTGTTGGTTTAGTCGATGATAGTCTATACAGACACGCCAACTATTCTGTACATGAATTGGAACCAATTCATTGTTTTTATTTTTAATTACAGTAAGGCCAGTTTTTTTAGGAACTACTTGAATGGGACTGACCCATTGGCTTTCAGAGATAGGGTAAATGATTCCAGCAGCCACTAGTTTTGTTACTTCATTTTTAACAACATCAAGTAGGTTTGGGTTCAGTCGACGTTGTGACTGCCTCACTGGTTTAGCCTCATCATTTAATAAAATATGATGTGTACAAATTGATGGGATAATGCCAGGAATGTCAACAAGTATCCATCCCAAAGCTTGTTTATACTCCCTCAAAAGATCAAGCAGTCGCAATTCATGCTCAGGAGGGAGTGAACTAGCAATGATGACGGGAAAATTGTTTCCATTCTCAAGATATGAGTATTTTAAATCTTGAGGAAGTTGTCTCAGTTCCAATTCTGGGGGATTTTGGATTGATGGAAGTGTGTGTGACAGTGAGAAGTCACTGATCTCATCTAACTGCTCAATGGTAACATCCTCAGATGAGTAATGAGCTTTTACAAGCTTAGTAGTATCATCGATGGTCATGTGATCCTCTATGTTCAAGAAATCATCAATTAACAAACATGCATGACACTTTTCTAGACCACTACAACAATAAACACACGATTCATTTCCAAGAATTTCTATCAAAGAGGAAAATTCAGAAAGGGGATCAGGGGAAACAAATGAAGTTATTTTAGGGGAAGGGATTACATCAATTGAATTTACCGAGAGAGAGGAATGTTCTTCTGAGGGGTGCTTCATGGCATCAAGGATGTTGAAATGGACTATGTCACCACCAAATTCCATAGATAATGTACCATTATGGACATTAATTATGGATTTGGCGATTTTCAAGAAAGGTCTCCCCAATATAATTGGGGCATGTCCATTCATCCTATCATCTTCCATTTTTAGCACATAAAAATCAGCAAGAAATATTAAATTTTGAACCCTCACAAGAACATCCTCTAACACACCGGAAGGGTGTGCCATACTCCAATTTGCTAGCTGAACAACTATTACTATGGGATTTAGTTCACTGACCTGCAAAAAAGAGTATATAGAGTGAGGCATCACATTAATAGAAGCACCCAAATCAAGCATAGCATTGGAGAAATAATACTCCCCTATGGTGCATGGAATCGAGAATGTTACAGGATCGTTGCACTTGGTGGGAAGTGATGGTTATATCAATGCTGAGATGTTCCTCCCCAGGCTCACCTTCTCATCACCTCTAAGTAACCTTCAATGGGTACACATATCCTTCAGAAACTTTGCATATCTCGGAATTTTCTTGACGGCATCAATCAATGGAATGTTAACCTGCACTTTTTTGAAAGTCTCAAAGATTTCTTTATCAAGTTCAGTTTCCTTTTGTTTCCTTGGTTGGTTGGCTCTTTGGGGAAATGGAAGAGGAATTCTTGGTCTTGGTAACTCATCAATAGACACACTCTTTCCTTTGGTAGGACTTCTCTCAAGACAAGGTTCCATCTCATTTGAACCTTTTTAAATGGTTGGGATAGTGGTTCCCTTAGGAGAGGATGACTCTAATGGAGGGTTCATTTGGATTTTAAGTTGAGTTCCACTCCTAAGGGTGATGGCACTAACATTTACCTTATCCCTAGGGTTAACAAGTGGTTGAGATGGTAGTTTACCAGACCCATGGCTTTGGATTTCACCCACTGAGTTAGCTAGTTGGCCTAATTGGGTTTTGAGGTCTTGTATGGATTCTTGGGTGGTTTGTTGGAATTGGAGATTATTGGCAGCCATTTGTTTCATCATATCTTCTAGGATAGGTTCAGTTTTTGGAGGGGGTTGTTGGAATTACCTTTGGGGCGGTTGAAAATTTCTGGGTGGTGGTGGTTGATGACTACTTTTCCCTGCTTGGTTCCATGGTTGATGAAGCTGGTTTGAATACCCCCCTTGCCTATAGGCTTGGTTTTATTTCTACCCAGGGTTGGATGGATAGTAAGGTTCTTGCCTAATGGGTTGGTTATAGGGGCATCCTGGGAATATTGCCTCACAACTCTCAGAAGTTTCTCTCAATTGGGGGCATTGGTCAGAATAGTGGGTATCGAAAGAGCATATACCACAATGTATGGGAGGAGGAGATTGATATTTCCCTTGGGAGAGAGCAAGTTGTCATAGAAGGGTACTTACCTCTTCGAACTTCGTGTCCACCTTCTTCTCAAACTCAGTACTTTGCACCTCATGGACACCTCGAATGGGAACACTGGATCGTGTACCGAATTGTTGCGTGTTTTGTGCCATGTTCTCAATGAGGGTTCTTGCAGCAATTGGGGTCTTATCTACCAGGGCACCACCTGCAGCAACATCAATCATATTTCGATCAATAGAAATCAAACCTTCATAAAAATATTTAATTAAAAGTTGATCACTTATTTGGTGGTGTGGGAAACTGAACATAACCTTTTAAATCGTTCCCAATATTCATGAAGGGTTTATCCTTGAGATTTTCTTATCCCACATATTTCTTTCCTTATTATTTCAGTTCGAGAGGCTGGGAATTATTTTTCAAGAAAAAGTCATTTCATGTCATCCCAACCTCTAATAGGTGAATTAACATAATACAACCAATCTTTAGCCGTGTCTTCTAATGAAAATGGAAATTCCCTAAGTTTTACTTGTTCTTCATCCACATTAGCAGGTTTTAATGTTGAACAAATAGTATGAAATTATTTTAAGTGCTTATGAGGGTCTTCTCCAGGCAGTCCATGAAATCTTGGTAATAAATGGATTAAACTAGATTTTAATTCAAAATTAGATACCTCACCTTGAATTTGAATGTAAGTGGGTTGGATATCAACATCAGGTGAGGTTAATTCTTTTAATGTTCGATTATTTTCAGCCATGATATACAAGTTATGTTCAGTTTTATCTTTGGTTTCAGAAGAAGAATAAGGATCAAGAAGAATTTTAAGATTTGATGTCTCCTCCTTCAAAGTGTGGTCTTGTATGTCTCGGTTTCGTTGATGTAGGATCCTCTCCGGTTCGGGTTCGAAAGTTTGTAGGTCTCTCGGACTAGAATGCATCATACAAATAACCTACACAATAAATAAATTATAACACAAAAACAAATTCAAAGGTATAAGATAAAACAAACAAATATTCACAAAAATTACAAAAATTACAAAAATTTTATCAAAAACACGCACAAAAAACCAAAGCGCTCCCTGACAACGGCGCCAAAATTTGACCGTGATGTCGTGACACGTCAAATTGATTATATTTTTAAGGTTGATTTATAGTCTAGGGAAGAACCTAGGTCATCTCTCAAGGAGCATTGGTAGGTTTAGAGTGTGTATTTTTAATAAAAATGACTAAGAGAGGGGGTGGTTTTGAAAACAGTTTAAAACAATGACTTAGTTGAAATAGCTTAAAAGATGAGTGAACAAGTGGATTTTGAGAAATATGAGATAAAAGGGTCGATGTGATTTCACTACACACATATCAAGTTCATTGTTCATAGAGATTCATCTTAGGTTTAGAGTAATTCTTTGGTTGGAGTTAATTGGAATCCCGATTAATTCCTAAGCTTTTATTTCAATGCTTTAAGGACCCAACCTTGACGTAACAATCGTATTGTAAAGTTCCAGTACTTATGCATAGAATAATATCTTTCAAATCATATTTAAATCTCAATAAGGTGGGTATGAAAAGGATTCTTGTGATGTCCAATCGGAACAACACAAGTCACGCACTCAAAACCTCACACCGATCAGTTAGAAATTAAGAGCATAACACTCACATGCATCAAATCAAGCATTCAAATCTGAAATAAAATAAGATACATGGAATGAAATGTTTAAAAACCCAAATTACTCCAAACCAGTAGCTAATGTATACATCGTAACTACCTTGACATGTGTGTAGCTCCCCCACAACGAACACCCAACTTTTAGCTCGACATCGGGAGGAGGAGGAAGCTCGGGTTGAACTCCTTCTTCATTGTTGATCCCCCTATGAGGATAGGGGCCTCCAGAACCTCCAAGGTGATTAGGAGACTTCTATAGGACTCCAAATTGGCAGCACTTCACTCCTTGGCCGAACTTGCAAATGAGGTTCCCTTGGTGCCCTTTTATAGGAAAATTGGAAGGTGGTTTTAGGCACACAGATTTCATCAATCCACTTGCATGACGCATTGCGGAATTTAAACAATCTTATCTCGCTTTGGAGAAAATAGAAATGTTTTAACCCTACTTCTTGAATGTCTCCACTGAAATTTGGCACCGTTTGGACAACTACAACTCAAGATATTGATAAAATACAGAACACTTCATTTGACTTGGTCCAAATTCGGTGGCTTGGACAGATCAGTTCGGATGGGCCCCATAGAGGCCGAATCAGGATTGGGTTTCTTAATATTAAATGTATCCTATTAAATGTTGGACAAGACCACAAAATTTAAGCCCATTTGGATGCACGAATTTTGCTTACTATTCAAAACAGTGGACAGATGTCCATGGATCCATGCAATTTTGGCCCATTTTTCTTCCACTTCATTAAGGGCCCTCCAAATCACCTCCACCTACATTGAAACAATAAAAACAAGTAACATTGACCATTATAATATTGATTAAAATTAATTTATTTATTCAAACATAATGTACAATTTATTATTATATTTTGAATATTCATTACAAAACTAGTTTAAAACTGCGGTGTAAGGGTGGAATAAAACAGTGAATCGTGGTACGATCAGTTGCACCAAGACAGGGGTGCACATGCCGTAGGAATAACTCCAGGGAAAACACGATCCAAGGTCCACACCACAATTGCACATATCATCAGGAACAAAATGTTTTGGGAACCCTGTACCAAGAGGATGGAGGATAAATGAACAAAGGAAATTCCCCTGGATTAGAGGGATTAGATTTGAGACTCATGGATTATGAAATATTTGAATTTATATTAAATCTGGATCTCAATAACCCATGTGAGTTGAACAATTAAAAACCTCAGAACCCTTAGGGATTTACTGATAAGAGTTATGGGATTTGAATCGGCCTTAAATCCCTTAAAATGAGACTTTGAATTCATTTTATGTCAAAGAAAATGTCAAAAGGAGGAAACTGTAGGAAGTTAGAAACCCTATTTATTGGTTGATCTAGAAACATTGTAGAACCTACTAAAAGATGAATCACAGATAGATGACTCACTAATCGAAGAATATGACTCATCAACAGATGGCTCACTGACAGATGACTCACTGACAGATGAATCTGAATCACTTATAGATGACTCATCAACATATGAATCAGCAATAGATGACTCACCAATAGATGAATCACCGAAAAATGACTCATAGATAGATGAATATGACTCACTTACAAATGAATCACAAATAGATGACTCATCGACAGATAACTTGCTGATAGACGACTTGTTGACAGATGACTTGCCGACATATGACACACCGATATATGACTCCTAGATAGATGACTCACTAACAGATGACTCGCCAACCGATGACTTGCAGACAGATGAATAACCGATATATGACTCCTGGATAGATGAATCCTCGAGAGATGACTCACTAAAAAATGACTCATTGAAAAATGAATCACCAAAAAATGACTCCCCAAAATATAACTTATTGGCAGATGACTCATCGACATCTTACTCACCGACAGATTACTCCCCAACAGATGACTCACCGATGGCACTATTCACAGAACTGGAAACACTATTCACAGAATTGAAAATTTGGAAAAGTGTTGGGAATAAATCACCTTAACCTCCTAGAACACATCAAACACCATATTTTAGCAAAGGAATGGACCATTGATGTCTGAGAAATTATAACAAGGTTCTAGTGAGTTTAGTTCAAACCCTAGAGGTGCTAGAGTGGAAGTGAGATGGTATATCCATAGATTTTGTGATGAGGTTACCATGTTTGTCTAGGGGACATGATTCCATCTAGGTGATCATATATTGACTCACCAAGTCATCCCACTTTCTAGATTTTCGAGATAAGAGTTCAATTGAGAGCTTGGGATGCCTCTACACGAAAGAGATAGTCTGAATCCATGAAGTTCCCTCAAAAATCATTTCTGACCATGATGCTCGCTTCATATCTTGGTTATAGAAGGTATTGTAGGAGGCCTTTGGGACTCAGTTGCATTTGAGAATGGTGTTTCACCCCCTAAATAATGGCCAAACCAAGAAAACTAATCAGGTCTTGGAGGAAATACTGCGAGCTTGCATGTTATATTTTTTTTATAGTTGGGAGGATCACCAAAAATTGGTGTAGTTTTTGTAAAACAAAAAATACCCTTCCAACATTAGTATTAAACCATTTGGGGCCTTGTACGAGTGACCATGTAGGTCACCACTATGTTGGACTGACCCAAGAGAGTCAGCACTTATGGGCCCAGAGTTGGTGGAGATCACTCCAGAGATGGTTTAGAACATCCAAGAGTGGATGAGGACTGCACAAATCCATTATAAGTCCTATGTGGACAAACTATGGAGACCTTTAGAGTCTGAGGTGGGAGACCATATGTCCCTTAGGGTCTCATATTGACGTGGATTTTAGATATTTGTTTGGGGCAACAAGCTATCTTTGAGATTCATTGACCCTTTCTAGATACTCTATAGAGTTGGTGAGGTGGCGTATCACTTAGCTCTACTGCTGTAGTTAGATTGGGTACACGATGTCATCTAAGTGTTTCAGTTGAGGAGGTACATGCATAAGCCATCACATGTTATTGAATGAGGCAAGCTGTACATTGAGGATGAAGCTACTTTGGATGAGTGTCTGGTAGAGATTGAGGATCAGTAGGAGAGGATCCTCCATGGGTGGGTGGTTCCTTTAGTGCATATCCAGCGGCAACACATGAATCTTAAGGAGAGAACCTGGGAGCGGGAGACCCAAATACATGACCAAAACCAACATCTCTTTGTGCAACCTTTTGTTTTGTCTTTATGGGACATAAATCCCCAAGGTGGGGAGAATGTAAGGAATTTGATTTTTCCATATATTACTTTAGAATATGGTATGGATTATTTTCAAAGCTTGGTGTAGAGACGACCTGAGATTATGAGGCCCGATGAGCCCAGAATTAATTTTTGATATATATTAAAGATATTAAATGCTACACATGGGTAGTTTCCCTTGAATAGTGGAATAAATATTAAAAATAGGCTTGGATCGAAAATATGAGACCATCATAGAGTTCAGAACATGAGTTTTACCCCAAGAAAGACTTAACATTAGAGCAAGTCAGACATTTCGTTTGAGTGCCGTCACGGGCCAATTAATAAGATAAATTATTTATTTTATTAAGGGACATAGTGACCTAATTGTTTGTCTGTAAATATAAATCTATGAGGAAATATCAGGGTTAGTCGCATAACCCTAGAGCTATTGGAGATAGAATCAGGGGATTGTTTTATGATGAACAACCACCGAATCACATATTGTCGATTAGTGTGCAATGTAATTCAAGGATCTCACCAATAATAATGACACAAATTATTTATCCATCATTTATTGATCCATTTTGATGTAGGAAATTTTTATTTTGTGGATTTATTCCTGTTTTCTTATCCCATGATGGTCACAAATCAATCAAACACTAGATTGATTCGTAGTTCAACCACATTTTGGGTGTGGGTTTATTTGCGGGGAATTTGAGAGAATTGTTTATTTGTTATGGATCTTCATTCATCATTATAATGATAATGGATCAAGTATATCCTGAACATGGATGAGGTTTTCTCCTCTTTTATATGTTTCTTTGTTTTATCTCACTATTCTTCATGCGTTCATCACCAACATTAATTTTGGATAGTGGTTCGACAAATACCAGATAAACAATCACTGCACACCCATTTCATGGTGTAGTAGTCTGTTATCAAAGATACGAGTTTTGATTGATGATGGGATTAAGTTATGATGATGAGATGACAGATCGAGACTAGATCGGGGATGTGCACATGCAGGTTTTGGAGAATACAGTGATTAAAAAATTTCCGTGGTGATTTCTGAGCAACTGGGATGGCTGGAAATTAGATCTCTCATGAGGATCAAGCTCAATTCAACCAGATCCACAATCCATGAGTGGGATTTGAGGTGGAATCATATGTTATGATGGTGTTGGCATATGAAAAGGAAGAACCTATGCTTATGTAAAATCTTGTAGTACACGGTGTGTATTCCGGCGTTACACATCGTGTGGGACCCCCCTGTGTGACGCTAGGGTTTCCATGAGAAGATAAATATCATACGACATGTGACCGCTATCACACAACATGTGACCCTTACTTGGGGACTTGAAGTGTACCTCATAGGGCACAAATACATGGCTAAGTGTACATGGGATTGAACACCACATGTAAATAGATAAAGAGATGGACACATGCATAGGTCGTGATACACAGGCAGTACCCAGTGCCGAAGGCACGCACCGTGTATTGTAAGTACATTCTGTTTACTCCTTCAAAGATGTATTTAATCCCTTTTCCTCTTCATCTTGGAAAAGTTTTGTTAGGGTGAATTACCTTGATCCTTTCCATGAGTGAAGTTATGGTACTGCGTCTAGTGCATAAGATGGTAATCCCCTTTGAGGAATTTCGATCTTGGATAGAGTTGTGGGAATCCCTCTGTGAGGCCTAGATTGAGATCCTCTATTATTATCTTTTCCCTGGGTGGAATTCTTGGTATCATTGTAACTAACACTATGTGGTCTTAGATCCCCCACTTAGTTGGTTAATCTAGATTGGGTTGCTGGTATACCCCATTGCGTTGTGTGTGATACCCATTTGTGTATTGTTCTCTTCATATTTACAACATGTACTTCTTATGATGAGACCCGATGAGCATGAAATATTAGATGAACATCATTAGTTCTATCTGAATATGGGAGTGTGTTCTCTCGAATGAGTACTATGTGGAACCTTTGAGTAGGAATCCTTGATTGGCAATACAGTTGTGATCTTACTTGAGACGGTGTGTCTACTTTAAGTATAGGGTATTAAAATGGTGCCAACGAATCCACACGCACTTCGATCCAATATAGAATGGCCATGTTAAGGCCATCTGAAAATAATTTTATGGATCTAAAGTGGTGGTTTGTTTTTTGGATATGATATACATATATATATATATATTATAGTGTTTTTATGAATTCTGGAAACCGCATATTTGGTATTTGACCATGAAAATAGTAAATTCTGATGGAAAAAAATTCCACACGGTTTGTCGAACTAAAAAACATTAAAGTATAATATTAATTTAATTTTATATAATTTTTTGTTTTCCTATAATAAAAAAATGGGGGATTTTCTTTTCCATTGTTAACATGACATTAATTAAAAATTGGGAGGAGTCTTTCTCTCGTGAATTTTTTCCACCCAAGGGACCCTGGCGGCTTAACATAGAACGAGAAAAAAGAGAGACCAAGACCCCATAGGTCTCCTCCTCCCTCCCTCGAGTGCCAGCAACTCAGTTATTTCCCCTCCTGCTCGTGACCACTGCTAGCTGCACCCTCTCACCCAGCTGTGACTGAGTCCCCTTGGCTTACCCAACTGACCACCACACCTGCAGACCCTATCGCCGCCACCTCCCTCAGGCTAAACCCTGCGTACCACCCTCTTTGCTTGCCGTCTCCCTTGTATGCCCCAACCCACCACTCACTTGGACTGCTAGCCAATGCTGCCTCCTCCCATGAGGTCTGACCCCCATTGTAGCCTAGATCTAAGCCAACTGAGGTCCCACTTTCGGATCCCAGCTGCCGTGCTGCTCTTTTTTCCATCCTGCATTGACGCCTGGCCGACCGCTGTTATCATCTGCCAAGGTCAGACTGCCTGCCGGCACCGCTTGCCTCCTGTGAGGCTCCTTGGCTGGTCACCATTGTCACAACCATACTCAACTGACCCCGTCCCACCTCACCCCTCCATTATTCGAGTTGGAGGCTTCCACTATCATCATCTGCAGCCAAGCCGACTGCCTCCCTGGCCATGAGGTACCCTTTTCATGACCTGTATAGGTCCACTTGGACCTGATCCACCTTGCAATAGGCCATGATAGGTCTTCCCATCTTGAAACGAATATGGGCATGTCTACCTCACCTAGAACAGTCCTACACAGAGCCTGCCTAGCCTGAAACAGGCCTGTGGGGTTATGGTACTGCCCGCAATGGGCCTAGGTGGGGTTTTGGGGTCTGAAATAAATTAATATAATAAAAAATCAATTAATTTATTTGTAGCATTAAATTGAATTGATTAAAAATATTTTTTTGGTTTGAAAATAATAATTTTTAATATTCTGAAAAATTAATTTTATTTTAATATTAAATTAAATTAATTAATTAATTTAATTTTAGAATTAGAAATAAATTAATGTAGGTATCGAATAAAATAAATTATTTGAATTTATATAAATTATTTGAATACCCTCATATTTTAAATTTGTTGCAATATAATTTTATCACGCGTCTACTTTTTATACCAGCTGGTCTTGAGCTAGTGATCATACTAGTGTATTTCTTACTTAATTGCTTTAATTATTTATTTCAGGTGTGAAATTATTATAATAAGTAGATAATTAAATGATTTTTTGCACATAATATTTTTGTTTAATATGTACAAGGGCATGCGTGTCCATTTTATCTATTGTATATTGCACTCTCTAGACCCCCTTGCATGTGTGTGAGTATACATGTATAGTTGATGTTGACATTATAAGATGAAGAACCCCCCAAGATGAGGCATTACTCTAGACAAGAAGTGAATACACTAGACTGGGTGCGAGCTATAATACGAGTCAAGACTTGACTTATGTATGAAACCCCCTAGGCCACGATTGATCCGTTAATTTTAAAATGGATAATTACAATTATATACTTAATATCAGTCGGGTAAAATTATTTCCTTTATACATTGTTTATTATTTTATGCATGTGCATGCTTATTTCGAGATCACATAAAGTAATAAACAAGAAAAATGCGTAAGGATACGATGTATGTTTTTCTATTAATGTATGTTCAATTATGAGTGCGACAACATATTTTTAACATATTTAATAAAAATGGATTACATTCATCAAGAAAAAAATCCCTTAAAGATATATTAAGTCATAATGGCTTCCATTTCTCAAATTTGACAAAAAAAAAGCATTCGAGGTGCTCATCAGCCAAATTTGAGGCTGCCTCTTACCACTAGGGAGTTTTTATGAGAGTTATGGGTTGACTTGACTAAAGTTGGTAGGAAAGAAGTATCCAAAGATAGCTTTCTATCACTTTAGAAGCAAAGTGTTGAGGGAATCAAGGTTACAATTTTGTTAAGCCGGGACTTTACTCAACCATTCAAGGAACCATGATTTAATGTGATTGGACAACCTAGATCTTACCTAGAAACTCTCCAAGTTGCGGAGTAGCCAAATATTGTAGACTATGAAGAGAGGTTTCATGGATCCTTTCTGCTAGAATACTCAAGAAACAGAGTATTCTGAATCTAATAGTGAGGTCTATTGAGGTTTGATAAAATAGTGGGATACATTTAACGATTTAGTAATTAATTAATCAAACATATCTAAAATGTAATCAATATAAAGTACTGACTGCTAAAATTTATTTATTGTAGATAAAAATGGAAATCACCAACACCAATAAAACATTATCACTTTGATCCATACTAGATAAAGAAAATATCCTAATCGACCATAACTTCTAGGAGTGGTATAGGTGCTTGCACATAATACTACACCAAGGGATGAAGCTTTATGTGTAGGATTCCTCACTTCCTACTGATCCTCCTTAGGGAGAAAGCAAGATGGATAAAGAAAAATATAGGAATCATGTTGATGATACACTAGACGTACAGTGTATAATGTTGTCATCTATGTCCATTCAGTTGTAGAAAGTGCATGAGGATGAAGATTCCTACAAGATGCTAACTCACCTCCAGCAGTTATATCCAGAGAGAGATAGGCAAGAAAGGTATGAGATATCAAGTGCACTTTATAGGTGCAGGCTAGCATAAGGGAATAATGTAGGACCTCATGTAATCAACATGACCGATTACATTGAGTGACTTGAGGCCCTTGGGTTCAAGCTAAACCAAGAACTAGTGATAGATCTCATTCTTGCCACTTTAACATCAAGATTTTTGACTTTCATTATTAATTATAGTATGAATAACATGAAAAAGTCACTCTTGGATCATTTGATTTTAGTTATACAAGATTAAAAGGATATAAAAAATACTAATTCTTCAGTCCTTATAGTGAACAATAGGAGGAAAGGAAAGGCTAAGGGGTTTAAGGACAAGTCCAAAATGAATACACTAGTACAAAGTCCTTCCAAAAAGACAAGGATACAGATGAAAGGAAATGAGTAGGTGGTTGTCTGCTTTCTATGTTGCAAGAAAGTCCACTAAAAGAAGAATTGTAGATATGGGAATAATAAGCAAGGAAACACTTCTACTTCAGGTATTTTTTTCATTGAATGAAATCTATCATTATCTACAAGTTGGGTATTGGATAAAACATGTGGCAAACACATTTTTATTCATATACATGAACCAAGTTGATTTAAGAAGATTAAAAAAGGAAAAGTGGATCTCCAAGCGGAAAATGGTGCGAGTATAGTAGCCTTAGAAGTAAGAGATCATCATCTCACTTTTCTTAGTGGTTTGGTCAACGTATTGAAGTTATTATATACCATAAGTAACTAGAAACATAATCCCAGTGGCAAGTATAGAAAACAAGGGGTTTTATTTCATGTTTTTAAATAAATTTTTTCTATTTTATAAGGATAATATGTGTTATGGTATTGCGTATCTTAATAATGGGTTTTATATACTTGAACTCAAAAACATGATAATGAAAATCAATGATAAAACTAGCAAACATGACTCATACAACTGTAACACCCCGAGACATTACACTATTTTCATTTCTGAATAAATTTAATTTTGTTTCTTGATTTATTTTTATGTAACACCATGTTAATATTATACTACACACAACAATTATTTGGATTTCATTACACGTAAGACCTAGTTTTACCGAACATCAATATATTAATAAAATCTTATTATTTAATATAATATATAACCTAGCCATTAAATTAGCATTTATGAATAATATTAACCAAATTTTGAATTATATATATATTCTATATAATTTTAACATTATTCATATGTATTTTCTAGACATGATATAAGAAAAAATTCATTTTTTTGGATAAAAGATGTATTTTTCAAATAATGCAGTTTTGCCGCCTTTTAATGGTGAATCCATTTTAAATTCAACATTTTACACTTTTATATTTTAAATTTGAAAAAATAAACTTCTTATTTGAAATATTAATATCAAAATTCACTTTTCTTTATTTTTTTATATTTTTTTGATAAGTTTCATGTTTTGATGAATATTAAAAAAATACTAACTTTTAATTGAAAACAACTTTTTTCATCAAAATAATTTATAGTGTTATATTATATATTTTATTGGTTTTAAAGTATATATATAATATATTTTTATCATTTAATATATTTTTTAGTCATTTACATCAAATTTACCATGAATTTTGATGTAAACACATTTCAATCTTTTGCTATGTTTTAACTTTGAAAAAACCGTTTTTCATTCTAACAATGGGATTAATTTTAAATTAATTTCTGCAGCTTCTATGTTTTGAATTTTTAAAAATAAATTTCATATTTGGAATAATTGGATCCAAATTATGTAAATAGGTTCCTTTTATTTTTGGTCATTATGAATAGTAACTTTACAATTTTTTTATTACCGCGATTAAGGGTAAATTGGGTAATTAAAGATAAAAATAATATTATAATTACTCTAAATCTTGTCCTAATTTCATTGGGTAAGTGTTTTTCGACCAAAATAATCCTTGGGTATATTTTGGGTCCACTTAGAGACACTTGGATGACTTTAATGTATTTATAATATTATATTTAAGGAAAATCCAATTTTATCATACTTTTGTTTTTAAAAAGTAAAATATTTTTCATATGAAGTTCTGTAAGTGATATAGTCGACTATAAATAGTAATTATAAATAAAAAATATTTATATACATTATGGTAATTTATTTATAGTTTTTTGGAAATAAATAATTAAATAAAATAGTGACACAAAGATGATGTAGTAATTTCTTAATTAATTAAAGAAATAAAACAATGATATTATAAATATTAAAATACTAATATTTCACTTAATAAATGACATCAAAAAATTTTATAGATAACATATAGATGTTAGTGACATATTTGAGGTATGTTTTTATGTTATCATGTGGGTTTTATATTTTTAAAATTGAAAATATTGAGTAGTATCAAAATTAACATAAATGATATTTTAAAATAAATAATATTTAATTAAATGTTATAAAATTCATAAAAATATCAGGCTAAGAAAAATAACTAGTATAATGTAAAATATATCATAATAATCTATTTTGGACAATTTAATGGACATTTTTTCTTGAAAATGACATAAATATTATTAAAATTAAAGAATCTGAAAAAGTGTCACACTCTCATGTCTTCTAAGTAAAATAATGTTTATATAGGGATAATCTGGAGATAAATTCAATCATAAATAGTATCTATAAATATAATGTAATTATATAAATAATAGTAATTTATTTATACTTTTTATAGAATGAATAATTACCATAAATTATGACACAATAGTGAAGAAGTAATTATTTTATTAATAGAAATATCAAATAAATGATTTTTAAAATATTAAAATAAATATAATTTGAATTAATTAAGATTCCACACAAATTTTACAAGTTAATATGAAATTTTGGTAGTATATTAAATATTTTTTTGAAGTTATCTTCTGTGTGGGTTTTATTTAATGTAAAATAAATGAATAGTTTCAAAATTGACATTATTGATATTCTATAAAAATAAAATTTCATTAAATTATTTAAAAATAATAAAAATCTTTAAAAATTTAAAATTTAAAATTATAAGGTCTAAAATATCATAAAGTGTCCAATTATGGACAATTTACACCACATAAGTAAATATTTATAACCATTTAATATTTATAATATTATTACCACAATTAAAATTAAATAGATTAAATAAGGATAAATTAAAATGATAAGGTTTAAAATAAAAACAAAACATGAATAAATTTTATTTTTAGAGGATTTAGAACCATAATAATATTATATTATAAATAATAAACTTTGGAGCCATTTGGATTTAGAAATTAATTTATATTAATTTAATAGTTTTAGTGTTTCAAAGGGTGCCCTTCCCCTCTCTTATAAAATGTCACTTTTACTTATCTTTAATTAACACCTCTAAATCATTTTTATTCGGCCTAAACCTAACTATTTCCTCTCCTAACATCCCTAAATTCATCCTATATGCTAAACATTGGGCAGAAATCCATCACGAGGGGTCATTTTGTGCAAACTAAAAGGAGATACCCGAAAAAGAGGTAATTGTTTTATTTTTCAAAGCTATTTTCTTCTTATACTTCCTATTTATATATTGTTTACATATAAAAGTAATAAATACAGTATCATATATATAATAATATTTTATTATAATCATGATACAACCATATTCCTCATTTTATCCATCATACGAATAAAAATATCACCATGCGTGCGTGCGTACGACTTACCGTCTCCATGTCGTGGTGTAATTTTTTATTCAACACTACTTTAATTGGATGGATATAATGATGCGTATAATAGATATAAATAATTAATATAAAATTATAATGATTCCTTATAACAAATATACCATCCAATTCTATACTATTTAATCATAAAGGGATTGATACTGTTGCTCGTGTGTATGTACGAGCTACAATCTCCACGACGTGGTGAGATTCATTCTCCATGTTAATAATTAAATAATTATTATAAAATTTATATGATGAGAAAAATTAATAATTATGAAATTAATGTCATTTTGGACATAAGTAAAATACATCCTATGCAAAACAAACATGACTTACATGGTAAAACAGGAATGGGAAAACAAAGTAGTCAATACCCGAAATAATGGTAATATTGAAACACTATTAACAAAATGATATAATAGGATCATTTATGATATCATAAATATATATGGTTCTGGTATAATTCAATTACATACATTAACCATTATACAGGAGGTTAACACACCCTTGACTAACAGAAAGTACAAGGTAAGGGTTAATTTCACAATCTCATAATTATCTGAGATTATTTATGCATAAGTATTTACTGGGACATGTTTATCATCCATGTACATGTTTTCAAAAGGAATATTTTTACAGTTTTATGTAAGGTAATATTTTACTAAAACATCATTTTAAATGTTTTAAATATTTATTCTTCTAGATCTTTCTCATTAATGTCCATGTTTTAAAAATGGTTTTAAAGATTTATTTACATGAACATGAATGTTTTAAAATGTTAATTCCTTTCAAATGTTTCAAAGTGGTATTGTACACTTTGATTGAAAAATATTTTTTAAATGTATTTATTTATAAAATTCATGATTTTTAATGTTTCAAAGTAAAAAGGGGATATTTCTCTCAAAGAGTTTTAATGAATTTATTAAATTATTTTCATCTATGTCAACATCCTTTATTGTATTTTATGATTATTTGAGGCTGAATTATTATGATACAATCTTCCATATTGTATTTAAGGGTTTATGATATATTTGACTATGGATGTGCTATTTTTAATACCATTCATGGTTTATGGTTAAAGTAATAAAATTTCATATGCTAGTTTTAATACGAATGTTTATGTTATGTTTCACCCTTTTCATGTGAGGTATGTATTAGACTTAGTAAGTGACGGGAAGAGCCCACTATAGCCCCTCGATGAATCAGTAGGTCTCATGATATGAAATTAGTTGGTGATAAACCCTTTGCGTTTGTTTTCCAAGAAGTTTTAGATTGTTAGGAGGATGGATCTTGACACAAATGAGACGAGTTTCTACCCATAGTCTTAAACTGTTAGGAGGAAAGATCATGACAATTGCTATCTTGAGGATATATCTTGATAGTGAAGATATCTGGAATTATTAATTACCTCATTATGGTATTAGCTATGAATATTCCATGTGATTATTTTACTAGTAGAATATCCATGGTTATTCTTATTTGATATGGTATTATTCATTCTTGCCATATTTTGATCAAGAGTATGTTTAAAGGGCTTGTGTTTCAGTTATACATATTGCATTAAGGTTTATGATTATTTAATTCATAATGGATTCTATTGTATGCTTACCCTTATTGATCATCTGATCTCACCCCTTTCTTGTGTTTTATTTCCCCAAAATTCCATGAAGTGTATTATGACTGATATGTAGGGTTAAACTAGGAGAATAACGGAGTTCTCAAATAATGGACATTTTATGTTTTGAAATATAATTAAAGGTTCATGTATGTAATATATTTTCCAAGACTGATAAACCAATCGGTCCTTTGGTACATGATTCCTTGTAATCATGACAATGTATTAAAATAATGCATTGGCTCCAGGCTTTTGGGGTCAGGGCATTACAGTTGTTATTAGAGGAAGTTTAACAACAAACTTGGAAATTGGATTTAGAAAACATGGATTAAAAAACATAACCCTACAAATGAATTTGAGTACTAATCTAAGTATAGGATGTCATAATTTATATTTTGTAATGTATAACCTAGGTTAATCCTATGAAAAAATGTATAGAGAAGAAATTTCTACCATTTAGAGATCCTGTAAATGATTCTTCATGAATATATCACTAAGATTATTGTTACTCACATTGTGCTTTGAGTATTGGTCAATAGGTAGAATCAACAAGGTTATACATGCAATGCTTATACTACTAATAATTAAGATGCTACAAAAGAAAAATGAGATGAAAAATCTATTAAGGAATAATATATTGAATCATAGTTAATGGTTTAAGAGTGAAGTGAAATGATTAAGGTTATTTTTTTATTTGGATTCAATAATTATTACATCAATGGTTCTATGGTTATAAGATTCCTGAGATATATAAGGATTGTACTGTAGTACTTATTCTTTAAGGATTTAGAGGTATAAGAGTTATCATTAAGGATTCAAAGGTAATCAAATATTTGGTATGTGACAATAAGTGCTAAATTTAATTATTTGAGGAATCTAATGTCAATATTGATTTTGGAAATTTAGAGACCTTTTGGAAAATGAATTTGGATGGAAGTATTTTGGTCCAGTCTTAAGGTTTGAATAGAGCAAATTGAACATTGGATATTACTATTTGAGGTTAAAGTAAGATTTATTGGATACATTGGTCTAACCTTTTCAATTTTTGTAAATATATAGAGGACTAAGTGAAAATTGATTGACACACAACCAAAGGATAACATTTCTGGAATTAAGTAAGTTTTCTCAAGTACTTATCTGTATAATAAAATAATCCCTCAACTCTATGTAAAAGTATCTAAAAAAATGTGTTATCTTAAATACGTATCTCAAGTGAAAAATCAATTTAATCAATGATATTTTAAATAATCATATATTTATGGCTTTGATGCCCTCAATTTTCCATTGATTGTTTGCTTGTTTGTGATTTATGACCTCAATCACTCCCTATAAATATTTACATTTTCTCTCTAAGTACATATCTATAATTTCCACTAATGTTCTCCTATTAGAAAGCCTAATTTTATGGTGACCATCACATCTCCCTTTCCCTATTATTAGGATTATATTTTGTTAATATTATTTCTTATATGGGTTTTCCATAAAGGTATTATTTAGTATCAACTTTTTATTTTCTAAGTGAAATTTCAAATTGTGAGGACACAATTTATTGAAGGAGGTGAGAATGTAACACCCCGAGACATTACACTTTTTTAATTTCTGAATAAATTTAATTTTGTTTCATTCTTTCTTTTTACTCAACACCATGTTAAGCTTATACTACACACAATAATGATTTGTCTTGCATTACACACAAAATTGAGTTTTACTGAACAATAATATGTTAATAAAATCTTATTATTTAATATAATATATAAACTAACCATTAAATTAGTAGTTATGAATATTATTAACCACATTTTAAATTATATATATACTCTATATAATTTTAAAATTAGTCTTATGTATTTTCTATACATGATATAAGAAAAAATTAATTTTTTTGGCTAAAATAATATTTTTCAAATAATGCAGTTTTGTTTCTTTTTTATAGAGAACCCATTTTAAATCCAATATTTGACACTTTTATATTAATTAAATTTTAAAAAAATAAACTAATTATTTGAAAGTTTAATATCAATATTCACTTTGTTTTAATTTTTTGTTATTTTTCTGATAAGTTTCATGTTTTGATGAATAGTAAAAAAATACTAAATTTTAATTGAAAATAAATTTTTTCATAAAAATTATTTATAGTGTTAAATTATACATTTTATTGGTTTTAAAGTATATATAGAATATATTTTTATCATTTAATATAATTTTGGTCATTGAAATTAATTTTACCATGAATTTTGATGTAAAAACATTTCAATCTTTTACTATGTTTTAACTTTGAAAAACACATTTTTTATTCCGACAACGAGATTAATTTTAAATTAATTACAGAAAATTTTGTGTTTTTAATTTTTAAAAATGGATTCCATATTTGGAATCAGTGGGTCCAAATTATTTAAATAATTTCCTTTTATTTTAGGGCATTATGAATAATAACTTTATTAATTTTTTTATTACCGCAGTTAAGGGTAAATCAGGTAATTAAAGGTAAAAATATTATTATAAATACCCTAACACTTATCCTAATTTCATTGGGTAAGTGTTTTTAGGACAAAATAATAATTGAGTATATTTTTGGACTACTTGGTGCCACTTGTATGACTTCAATGTATTTATAATATTATATTTAAAGAAAATCTAATTTTTTACACTTTTGTTTTTAACAAGTAAAATATTTTTAATATGAGGTTATGTAAGTGATATGGTCGACTATAAATAGTAATTAGAAATAAAAAATGTTTATATACATTATGGTACTTTATTTATAATTTTTAGGAAATAAATAATTAAATAAAACGATGACACAAAGATGATGTAGTAATTTCTTAATTAATGAAAGAAACAAAACAATGATATTATAAATATTAAAATAAATATTATTTGACTTAATCAATGACATAAACGAATTTTATAGATAAAATAGACATGTTAGTTACATATTGGAGGTATTTATTAGAAGTTATCATTTTTTTTATATTTTTAAAAATGAAAATATTGAATAGTATAAAAATTGACATAAACGATACTTTCAAATAAATAATATTTAATTAAATGCTATAAAATTCATAAAAATATAAGACTCATAAAAATAACTATTATAATGTTAAATATATCATAATAATCTATTTTTTTATCATTTAATGCACATTTTTCCATGAAAATTACATAAATATTATTAAAATTAAAGAATGTGACAAAGTGTTACACTCTCATTTCCTCTAAGTTAAATAATTTTAATATAGGGATAAACTGGAGATAAATTAGATAAAAAATAGTCTCTATAAATATAATGGATTTATATAAATCATATTAATTTATTTATAATTTTTATAGAATAAATAATTATCATAAATAATGGAACAATAGTGAAGAAATAATTATTTTATTAATAGAAATATCAAATAAATGATTTTAAAAATATTAAAATAAATATAATTTGAATTAATTTAGGCAATACACGAATTTTATAGGAGACTATGACATTTTAGTAGTATATTAAATGTTTTGGTTCGAAGTTATCTTCTATTTGGGTTTTATTTAATGTCAAATAAATAAATAGTGTCAAAATTGACACTATTGATATTTTATAACAATAAAATTTTATTAAATTATATAAAAATAATAAAAATATTTAAAAATTAAAAATTAAAAATTATAAGGTCTAAAATTTCATAAAGTGTCTAATTATAGGAAATTTAAACAACATTAGTAAATATTTATAACCATTTAATATTTAGAATATTATTACCATAGTTAAAATTAAATAGATTAAATAAGGATAAATCAAAATGACAAGGCTTAAAATAAAATCAAAATATGTATAAATTTTATTTTTTTAGAGGATTTAGACCCATCCTCATCTTATATTATAAATAATACACTTTGGATCCATTTGGAGTTAGAAATTAATTTATATTAATTTAATTGTTTTAGTGTTTCCATGGGTGTCCCTCCCCTCTCTTATAAAAGGGCACTTTTAATTATATTTAATTCACAAAAATAAAGCCTTTTTTTGGGAAAAAACCTTCCCATTTACTCCCCCAAAATCCCTCAATTAATCCTGTAGGGAAATATTTTGGAAAAAATCCATACTAAGGAGTCTTTTTGCGCAAACCAAAAGAAGATATCAGAAAAAGTGGTAATTGTTTTATCACCTATTTCAAAGCTCTTTTCTTCTTATACTTCTTATTTATATGTTTTATATATATAAAAGTAATAAATACAGTATCATACATATAATAATATGTTATAATAATCATGGTAAAACCATAATCCTCATTTTATCCATCATACGAATAACAATATCACCATGTGTTCGTACGTACGACTTACCGTCTCCACGCCGTGGTGTAATTTGTTATTCAAAACTACTTTAATTGTATGGATATAATGATGAGTATAATGGATATAAATAATGAATATAACATGATAATGATCTTGTATAACTAATATACCATCCAATTCTATACCAATTAACCATCAAGGGAATGATATCGTCGCTAGTGCATACGTACAACCTACATTCTCCACGACACGGTGAGATTCATTCTCCAAGTTAATAATTAAATAATGATTATAAAATTTATATGATGAGTAAACATAATAATTATTAATTTATTTAATTCTATACATGAATAAAATACATCCTATTCATAACAAACATGACTTACATGGTAAAATAGGAATGAGAAAACAAAGTAGTTAACACCTGAAAAAATGGTAATACTGAAACACTATTAACAAAATGATATAATAGGATCCGTTATGATATCATAAATATATATATGGTTCTGTTATAATTTAATGACATACTTTAACGATTATACAGGAGGTTAACACACCCTCGACCAACGGAAAGTACAAGGTAAGGGTTAATTTCACAATCTCATTATTATCTAAGATTGTTTATGTGTAAGTATTTACTGGAAAATGTTTATCATCCATGTCCATGTTTTCAAAAAAATATTTTTAAGGTTTTATATAAGGGAAAATTTTACTAAAACATCATTCTAAATTTTTTAAATATTTATTTTTCTACATCTTTCACATTAATGTCCATGTTTTTAAAATGGTTTTAAGGATTTATTTATATGAACATGAATGTTTTAAAATGTTAATTCCTTTAAAAAATTTCAAATTGGTATGGGAAAATTTTATTCAAAAATATCTTTTAAATATATTCATTTATAAACTCCATGACTTTTAATGTTTTCAAAGTAAAAAAGGGATATTTCTCTCAATGAGTTTTAATGAATTTATTAAATTATTTTCATCTATGTCAACATCCTTTGTTGGATTTTATACTTTTTTGAGGTTGACTTGTTATGATAAAATATTCCATATTGTATTGAAGGGTTTATGATATATTTGACTGTGTATGTGCTATTTTTAATACCATTCAAGGTTTATGGTAAAAGTAATAACATTTGCTGTGCTAGTTTTAATACAAATGTTTATGTTATGTTTAACCATTTTTATATGTGGAATGTATTGGCCTTATTAAGTGATGGGAAGGGAAAGCTATAGACCCTCGATGTATCGGTAGGTCTCATGAGTAGAAATTAGTTGGAAAAAACCCTTTGAGTTTGTTTTCCAAGCAATTTTAGATTGTGAGGAGGATAGATATTGACACAAATCAGATGTGTTTCTACCCACAAACATAAACTACCATGAGGATAGATTAGGACAATAGCTATCTTGAGGATATATCTTGATAGTGAAGATGTCCTAAATTATGAATTCCCTCATTATGATATTAGTAATAAATATTCCATGTGATTATTTGACTTGTAGAATATCCATGGTTATGCTTATTTGATACAATATTATTCATTCTTACTATATTTTTATCAAGAGTATGTTTAAAGGGATTGTGTTTCAGTTATACATCTCACCTTAAGGTTTATTATTATTTAATTCAAAATGTATTCTGCTGTATGCTTACCCTTACTGAGCATCTGATCTCACCCATTTCTTATATTTTATTTTCCCAGGATTCCATGAAGTGTATTATGAATGATATACAGGGTTAAGCTAGGATAATAATGGCTTTCTCAAATAATTAACATTTTATGTTTTTAAATTTAATGAAAGGTTCATTTATGTAATCTATTTTCCAAGAATTTTAAACTGATCAGTCATTCTGGACATGATTCCTTTTAATCATTCTAATTTATTAAAATAATTCACTGGCTTTGGGCTTTTGGGGTCAGAGAATTACACAACACCTGCGCATGACACTTCAATCTTGGTCATGTAAATGAGAAGAATTTATATAAATTATATCAAGAAGGGTATCCAAACTCATTTGATTTAAAACCCTTGGATATATGTCATGCTTGTTTACAAGGAGAAATTACTAAAGCTCCATTTTCTGGTAAGGGAGAAAGAGCCACTAAATTACTAGAATTAATACATACTAACGTATGTGGTCTATTTATAGTAGAACAAAGGGGTGGGTTTTTGTACTTCATCACTTTTACTAATGACTTTAGTAGATATGAATATATCTACATAATGCGTTATATGTCATATTCCTTTCATATGGTTAAGGAATATCAATATAAAGTATAAAACTAGATTGGTAATAAGATTAAGTTAATCTGCTCAGGCTGAGGCAAAGAGTATTTTAACCAAGCTTTCATTGATCACTTAAAGGAGAGTGGGATAGTATCCCAACTCACTCCTCCTTATACAACACAATGGAATGGTGTTAATTAAATAAGGAATATGACCTTGCTTGACATGGTCATATCAATGATGAGTCCGAAAACTCTTCCATTATCCAGTTGTGGATACGTCTTGAAGAAAATGACATATACCCTTAATCGATTACCAACTAAATATATATCTGGGATTCCATATGAGTTATGGTGTAGAAACAAACCCATTCTATCACACATATGTGTATTGAGATGTAGGTCTTTTTTCAAGACTACACCTAGTGAAAAATTGGCATCCTGAAGCACAAAGTGCATCTTTATAGGTTAACCTAAAGAAACTGAAGGATATTATAGATATAACCCTTTAGATAAAAAATTGATTGTGGAAATAAAATCCATATTTCTATAAAGGGAACATATTTCCATTGTAAATAGTAAGAGAAATATTTACTTTTATGAAATTCATGCTTTAGATGCACAAGAGTTGGTACACGAACAATCTCCACATGATATAGTGGGAGATGAAGAAGTTCTCAAGTCACAAGTATTTCATAGGTCAACTCAAGAGGTTAGAGAACTAGAGCATTATGGTTTTCTTGTCATCGAGTCAGGTGAAACATTAATCCTTGAGGATGATGAACCTATAACCTATAAGGAAAAATTATAAGGCAATAGTGCTTCTAAATGATAGATGCCATGAATTCTGAGATAGAGTCCATATACCAGAATCAAGTTTGGATTTTGGTAGACCCTCCATCTGATGTAAAACCCATTGGGTGAAAATGGGTATTAAAGAAAAAATGGACATGGATGGTAAAGTAAATACCTATAAAGAAATACCAGAAGATATGGGTTTCAAATAATGTCAAGGTATAGACTATGATGAAACCTCCTCACCAGTATTAAAGCTGAAATCCATCACAAACATTTGTTGAAATAACATCCTTATATAATTATGAGATTTAAAAAATGGATGTAAAAGCTAATTTTCTGAATGGGAATTTGGTTGAATATGTTTATATGACTCAATCTAAAGGGTTTGTTAAGTCAAAGAATTCCAACAAGGTGTGCAAGCTACAGATATCCATTTATAGATTGAAGTAGGCATCACGATCATGGAATGTTCATTTTGATGAGGCCATAAGATAATTTGGTTTTTTCAAGAATGAAAGTGATCCATGTGTCTATAATAAAGTTAATGAGAATGCCATCATTTTCCTAGTATTATATGTTGATGACATATTAATTATGGGAAATGAAGTTTACGTCTTACAGTTAGTTAATACTTTGTTAAATTAATGCTTCTACATGAAAGAATTAGGTGAAGTAGCCTACATTATAGGGATCAATATATATCAAGATAAATCATAGAGTCTACTTAGGACAAATTAAAAGTACATATATTGATAATGTACTTAAAAGGAACAGTATGGGACAATCTAAGAGAGGGCTATTGCCAATGCCACATGGTATCAACCTCTCTAAGAAAATGTGTCCCAAAACAAAACAGGAGATTGAAAGAATGAGTAGAATACCTATTACTTGACAATGGGATCTATCTTGTATTCCATGCTATGTAATAGGTTTTATGTTTCCTTTTCTTTATGCATGGGGGAAAGATATCAAGATAATATAGGAGAGCTGCATTGGGAAACTATAAAAACTATCTTGAAGTAATTAAGGTGTACGAAGGATATATTACTTGTGTGTAGAGGATATGAAAAACTAATATTGATAGGATAAACTGATATTAGTTTCTATACATATCATGATGATCTATAAATCACAGTGAGGTTATTTCTTTTTCCGAAATGATGGTGCAATGAGATTGTGAAGCTCAAGAAACCTGTGGTAGCCAATTATATAGCATAATCTGAGTATATAGTGGCTTTCGATGCAACTAAGGATTTATTTTGGATACCCAGTTTTGTCTTAAATATTGGTGTTGTTCCTAGTAGTGTTGACACTATTATAGTTTATTGTGATAATATTACAGTAGTGGTGCTTTCCAAGGAGCACGAGTCACACCAGAGGACAAAGAATATACTTTAGAAGTTTCATCTCTTGAGGTATTTTACTCAATGAAGTGAAATCACAGTTATTAGAGTTTCCATAGAGGACAATGTGGTAGACCCCTTGATTAATACATATCTCAGCAGAATCATGATTCTCATGTGAGATTTAGTGGATTGAGACTTGTTTACAGTTGGCTCTAGTGCAAGTGGGAGTGTTGAAAGTGGGTTCCCTAGACCCAACTTCTGTATGTACTTTTATTACCATTACTTGTATACAATTTGATATATACATGTTTTTATCTTACCATAATAGTGTCGATACTTCTATATCCACTATATTTATGGCAATTTCCTTAGATAACGTGTCATATCAAAGGGTTATAGCAATTACCAGACTATAATAAAAATCTAGAGATACTATGAAAGTAATCTTAAAGTAATGTCAAATGGTCCAAATACATCATACTGACAGGATATATATGATGTGCGACTATCAGGTGTTAGGGATTATAAACATTAATACTTATTCTCATGAAGTTTATACTTGATTATCTTTAGTAGTTGAGATCATGAGGATATACCCACTAATAGGAACACCACATGTTTTGGGTATCCTTGGTTGTTCCTATCTATAAGCATGTGTATTGGTCTACTGACTTGAGATCATTATCAATGTTTGACATTTGATCATGTACTTTGATGCAAGGTAAAAACCATGACAATGAATTCATGGTGATGCTATTTTTGTTGGATAAATCATTGGTAGTATGACATTGGTTCAATGACCAAGATAGAATTTGTTTCTTCCGAGTCAAGGAAGTGATATCTCTAGCCTATTTGATCAGGATAATAGTACCTTCATAAATCCTTGTCCATGGTATTCAAAGGTAAATCCATCCAGATAGATCAATAAATACTAAATCAAGAAAGTATGACGAAACAAGTGTCTATCATACTTTATGAGTTATTTTATGACAAAGAGATTATATTACATAGTGTGTGTTCGTAGGTTGGTTATTGTTGCTATGGCTATTCATTGTCTCTTTATAGGCCTTGATGGGTTGCTAGACTCAACTCCTAGCCAACGAATATTATTCACTACTATCGAGATAAGGACCTGAGGGTCACACATAATAGCACATTCAAGAATATTCCCTATTCAGGTGAATAGGTATACAAGACATGGTGGGCCCCACCTATGGGTCTGAGAGATGTCCAAATTTTATCAATCACCAATAAATAAATAAATTCATTATTATTAAAGTAAATAATAATTGGGTTGAATTTATTTATTAAAATTATTTCTAAGTTTTTAAGTAAATACAAGGATTAATATTATACAAAAAATATTATTTTAATATTCTAGTTTCATTTAATATTATTGGGAATTATTTAATGTATTGGGTTTATTAAATAATATATTTAATATATATTACAAGTTTGTGGTGAAATATAAATAATATTTATGATGCATTTAATTCATCATGATTAATTATTTATTACTTATTTAGTAGATATTAAATACATGGGGGTGTGGGAATCCTAAGCAGGTATTTGAACATCCACCATATAAGTGTAGAGATAATATCATTCCTATGAATATTCATCAGTAAGAATTGATATATTCTCTCTATTAACATATCCTAGAGATATAATCACTCAATTAGAGTGAATGTTCCAAGAATGCCTTCACGGATCAAAGACATGAGATCATGGTGATCGTTTCGATATTGATGAGATCATTAGAGCTCCACATTAGTCCCTATAATTTGAAAAACAATATATATATAGATTTTATAAGAATTTTTAGATGATATAGAGGGGTTTAGTATTGGATCATTCAGTAAACAATCGTCGTTGACTTGTGAAAAACATGCACACTTCAAATCAGAATGAGATACTTGTTCTTTTTATTTTCTATGCTCTGATTAAACCATGTGAGATCCTCATACCATATTGGGGATAGTATCACTAAAGATGAAAATTTTTCATCACTCTGGGGATGAACAAAATTTAAATCCCCAACCCACCAACTTGTTCTGTGGACCCCTATACCAAAACATTTTGGTTTTATATCATTTGGAAGGCAAAGTGGATCAATGGTGGACTCTCATCAAGAATACAAGGGAACATGATGAAATTGAATCCATAGATTGGGAAAAGTTTAAGGAATTATTTTTCAAGAAGTAATTTCCCTATATTATTAATATAAATATGGAGAATGAGTTCCTTGAGATAAATAAAAAGGATGATGAATCCCTTGGTACCTATGAGGAAAATTTTATAAGACTTGTGAGGTACACTTCTGGTATTATCATCCAACCTAAAATTAAGTTTGAATGATTCTTCAGTGGATTAAAACCAAGTCTCCAATGAGTGTTATACATAAGAGACTTCAGTAGTTATGAAGAGATTATTATATGTGTTATCAAGGTGTAAATAGAGGTTAAAGTTATTTTTCAATCTCATGGTTTTGATAAGAATAGAAAAATGGAATTCAAAGAAAAATCTAAAAACCATGGAGAGAAGAAGATGGGATTTCCTTTATGCTCAAATTGTGGGATGAAACATGGATGGCATTTTTCTTAAGGGGACTAGTAAATGTTTTAAGTGTGGAAGGGAAGGTCATTAGGTAATTTAATGCTCTAGTGATGAGAAGAAGTTAGCTAATGATTCAAGTAGAGAGAATGCTCCATAGAATGCATCAATCACACTCTAGAGTTTCAAAGGAAAGAATTATGGGAATTATTCTAGAAAGTTCTCAAATCTGAAGGTTAATGATAGTGATCAACATCAGTAGCTTCTTAAGCCAAGAGAAAAAGGGAAATCTCATGCAATCACTATTTCTAAAAAGGGGTGTGATAACAACATGCTAAAAGGTACACTTACCATCCACTATAGAACTTCTAAAGTCTTATTTGAATTTGGAACTACCCATTATTTCACATCTAAGGAATTTTATAAGGTTATTAAGATTCCACCTAAATTATTAGATGTAAAATTAGTAGTGAAACCCCCTAATGGTATGATGATCTCATCTCAAGTTTATGATTCTTATCTAGATAATGTTTATGAGTATGTTATTAATAAAAATCTTTTAGTTCTTCCTTTTGGTGAATTTGATATTATCTTAGGCATGGATTGAATTTATCTATATAGACCCCACATCAATTTTCAAGGAAGTAAAGTCACATTTGATATTCTAAACCAACATATGATCATCTATTATTGCAATAATAAATCTGAACTTTTTATGGAAATCACATCCATTATATGGGTGTTGATTCCTATTCAATAGGGGAGTTTATCTCAGATGGTTTGGGAGAAACTCAACATCGATGACATGACTACTGTGAAGTAGGTTTTTGATGTATTTATAAAAGAATTTTATAACATTCCACCAAAAATTGAAGTTGAGTTCTTAATAGAACTCATACCAAGTACCACACCAATTTCAAAGACTCCCTATAGAATGACCTTGATTGAGTTACAGGAATTGAAAATGAAACTCCAGGAGAACCTTGAAAAGGTATTCATTTGACCAAGTGTGTCACCTTGGGGTGCGCCTCTTCTTTTTTTTAAAATAAAGTTGGATATATGAATCTCTTCATTAATTTTCAGGATCTGAACAAGATCACAATCAAGAACAAGTATCCACTACCCTGTGCTGATGACATATTTGATCAACAATGTGGAGATTAATAATTTTACAAGATTGAAATTCATTTTGGACCTCATTAATTGAGGGTAAATAAGGATGATATACCCAAGAAAACATTCCATAAAATTTATGGATACTATGAATATATAGTGATGCCATTTGGTCATACTAATTCCCCACTATCTTCATGGATTTAATGAATAGAGTCTTTATAGAATATCTTGATCAGTTTGTGGTAGTCTTTATAGATGTTATTCTTATATATTCAATGAGTAAGTAAGATCATTAAGATCACTTGATAACTGTACTAAATACCCTATGGAAGGAGGAACTATATGAACAATTTACAAATTGTGAATTTGGTATACAAAAGGTTTCATTTTTGGGTCATATAATCTCATGATAGGGTATATCGGTAGATCCATCAAAGACAGAGGCTATTGAGTGTTGCCTAGACCAACCACGATGAGTGAGATCCATAGTTTTCTTGGTTTAGCTAGATACTTTTGATGATTTTTGGAGAATTTCTCATGAATATCTAATCCACTTACCAACTTAACTTGGAAGGGATCCAAGTTCCTTTGGATAGATGAGTGTGATGAAATTTTCAAGGAACTGAATAGAAGATTAGTTAGCACACATATTCTTACATTAACCTACAATGAAGAATGGTTTATAATATATAGTAACGCATCCAAGAAGGGTTTGAGGTGTTTTATTATGCATAATGAAATTTTTATAGCTTATACCTCATACAATTAAAGATTCATGAGCAAAATTACCTAAATCATGATTTGGATTTAGCAGTATTTTTTCCATTAAAGATATTAAGGCATTATATTTATTAATATTTGAAAGAGTATTTCTGATGGGATAGCATGAAGAGAGATATCATAGAGTTTGTATCTCATAGATTGGTATATTAGAAAGTTAAGTTTGAGAGATAAAAGTATAAGGGGATGTTATATCCGTTACCTATACCATAATGGAAATGGTAAAACACCATCATGTGTTTTTTCGTCAGACTCCCCAAAACACCTAAAGGGAATAATGATACATGGGTTGTTGTCGATCACTTTAAAAAATCAGTACACTTCATCGCTATTAGAGAAGGATTTTATATTGATTATATTTTCATAATATACATTAAATAAGTGGTAAGGATTCATGTATTACCACATTTTATTGTGTTTGATCGGGATTTTAGGTTTACCTCAAAGTTCTAGCATAGTATTCAGCAAGCAATTGATATAGAGTTGAGTTTTAGCACTGTGTATCATCCTCAAACAGATGGTCAGTCCAAGAGAAAAATTAAAACCCTAGAGGAAATGTTTATATCATATTATATGGATTTAAAATGTGGTTGTAATCAAAACATTCATCTAGTTTGGTTTTCATACAATAATATCTTTCACTCGAGCATTTAGATGGCTCTTTATGAAGCCCTTTATAGAAAGAACTGTAGAGCTCCAACATGCTAGAATTAAGGTGGATAAGGAAATAAATTGGGACCTATGATAGTTTTAGAAATGGAATATATGTCAATATCCATTCATCAACACATTAAGGAATCTTATAGTTAGCAAAAAATTTATGCTGATAATCACTCGTGTGATGTAGAATTTGAAGTTGGTGATAATGTGTTTATAAGAATTTCTCCATGGAAGATTGTAATGATATTTGAAAATAAGGTTTAACACCCTAAGATTTTTTTAGTATGTATCTTTTTAAATTTAATCTCTTTGATAGCTTAAGTTTCATGAAACATTAAACTTAAACAAACCACAATATACTATTAATATTATTATTTAAAATGAAATTGTCTCCTAGTTGTTAAATTGACAGGAATGAATAGTATTAAAAAAATTATGAAATTTATATATTATATATTTAATATTTTTTAAGCTCATACAAATGATTTTATAGGCATAAGATAAGAATCAATCCAATTTTATGTATTAAAACCCAATATCTTTCTAAAGGTAGTTTTACCACCTTTTAATGGAGAATCTATTTTAAATCCAATTTTTAACACTTTTATATATTATATTTGACAAAATAAACTTATTATTATAAATTGTAATATTAAAATTTACTTTGGTTTAATTTTTGGTATTTTTATGATAAGTTTCATGTTTTGATGAATAATAATAAAATATTATATTTTAATTGAAAATATCTTTTTCGTATAAATAATTAATAGTGTTAAATCATGTTTTTAATTGGTTTAAAAGTATAATTAGGTCAATTTTATATCATTTAATCCAATTTAGTTCATTTTAATAAATTTCACATTGAATAAGGATATAAAAACATTTCAATCTTTTGAATGTTTTCACTTTAAAAACCCGCTTTCACGCTCCGTCTACGAGATTAATTTTAAATTAAATTTAGCCAATTATGTGTATTAAATTTTGAAAAATATATTCAATATTTAGAATAATAATTTAAATATTTATTAATTTGTTCCATTTTTTAGACAAATTATGAATAGTAAACATTGGTAATTTTTATTACCACGGTTAAAGGTAATTCAAGTAATTAAGGGTAACAATAATATTATAATATTACCCTAACACCTGTACTAATTTCCTCGTATGAGTTATTTTCAACAAAATCCATCATTGGGATGATTTTTTGAGATTTTGGATCCACTTGGATGACCTTAATCTATTTATAGTATTTTTTCAAAGTAAAGTCAATTTTTCCATACTTTGGTTTTTAACAAGTTAAATATTTTTAATATGGGGTTATATAGGGGATATGTTCAACTATAAATAGTAATTAGAAATATAAAATATTTATATTAATCATTATAATTTATTTTTAATTTTTAGGTAAGAAGTAATTTAATTAAAGGCTTTCAAAATAATGATGTAGTAATTGTTTAATTAATGGACATATCAAATAAATGTTATTGAAAATATTAAAATAAATATAATTTGATATAATTAATGTCATTAATGAATTTTATAAATGAACTAGAAATATTAGAGAATTATTAAAAGTTTTGGTTTGAAGTTATATTGTGTATTGATATTTTTTTAAAAGTAAAAAATGAATAGTTTCAAAATTGACATTAATGATATTTTAAAATAAATAATATTTTATTAAATGATATAAAATTCATAAAAATATAAAATTTATAAAAATGATTGTGACAAGGTTTAAAATTCCATCCATGAATCATTTATAGTTATTTTTTCATTTTATAATAACTATACTAACCTTTAATGAGTAAAAACACATATTGACACGGTAAGAGTTAAAAGGTTAAAATAAGGGTTAAAACTAAAAGATAAGGATAAGAATATGACCTAAACTTGTATAAAAATTATTTTATGAAAATTATTTGACCCTTATAACCCTAGGATCTAATTTTAGTTGTTTAATTGACACTTTTACATGAAAATAAATTTTATATTATTTAAATAAAAGATAGTTACAAAATGTCACTCTCTTTGTATTTAATATCATTCATGTGTCCACATAGTGACAAAAATCAATATATAAATGAAAATAAATATCAATTTTGATCCTAATGAAATTATTTTCGTTATATAATTTTATTTTTAATTTTTAGAAATTATATAATTACCTTAAAACATTCTTTAATACTAAAACAATATTTATTTAATTAACAGAAAAATAAAATAATTGATTTCAAAAGTATTACTTTTGATATATTGGGGATGACTTAATGTGTATAATTAATTATATATATAGGATATATTATAGATTTTTGAAAACATTAGATTCAAATTCCCATTTATTCTTGATGTATTTTAAGTCAAATTGAATGAATTGTATCAAATTTGGCAACAATGATATTTTATTGAATAATTATTTTATTAAATTATTTAAAAATAATAAAAATATTAAATAATTAAAAGGGGATAATATATGGTAAAAATTATTCCACAATTCATTTATAGTCTATTTGGATGTTTTTGGCTCTATAATAACCTTATTATATTTTAATATTTTGAGGGCTTCCAAAAGTGCCTCGCTCCTCAATTATAAAAGGAACCGCCTCCCTCACTTATTAACACAAAATTGAGACTTATATTTCGATAAAACCCTACCAATTTATCCTAAAAAAATACTTAGTTATGTTATAAAGGCTCTGTTCCTTCCAAAAGACCACTATATATCACTTAAGAATAGATGAAAGGAAGTCTGCTGAAGAATATGTAATCGTCTTTATCGACCCTTTCAAGTTTGTTTATTCTTCCACTTCCTATTCATGTGTTTTTTACATGATAAAGTAATAAATTTAGTATTATATATATGGAGATATTTTATTATTATGATTTTACAACCATATTCCACCTTTTATCCATCCTATTAAAAAAGAAAAATCGTGTGTGCATACGTATGATTTACCATCTCCACGCGGTAGTGTAATATGTTTTTCATTGCCAATTTAATTAGATTGGTATAATGAAAGAAATAATGGATATATATGATAATTATGATGTGATATTTATTCTAGAAAAATTAATATATTATACACCTTCTTACCCTTTCACCAATAAGGGAATGATATCGTCGCTTGTGCGTACGTATGACCTACCGTCTCCATGACGCGACATGATTCATTTTCCATGTTTACCATTAAATAATGATTATAAAAATATATATAATGAATAAATATGATATATATGACCTTAATATCATTTTTATATGATGTAACTATACCCAATCCATAAGAACAAGGACTTACACGACAAAATATACATAGGAAAATGAAGCAATTAACACCTAAAACAAGAGTAATAATGAAATATTATTAACAAGAGAGTGATGAAATGATATAATAAGGTCATATAAGATATCATAAATATTAAAATAATTATGGTATAAATTAATAACATGATTTAAACCATTGTAGAATAAGTTAAAGCATGTACAACCAAAAGGAAGTGTGAGGTAATAGGTTTTCTCGTCTCACTATTTACTTTAGTGAGATATATGCCTTATTCACCACTAATTTCCTTGTGCATGGTGTATGTATAGTACCCTTTGATATATCATATAATTAAACTCATTATATTCATGGTATTAAATGTTTAATTTGATAATTATTATTTTTATGGGGCATACTATTTGATTGATTATAAGTGATAAGAGATTTCTTAACTCAATTTTCATTCATTGGGTTAAACTTCTGTTACATTGATTATGTGATGCTAAGGTTATGTTTGAAATTAATATTGATGATCTAATATTTTATTTCCACTTTATTTATGTGTATTTACATATAATACACATAATTGATCCATTTGATTAGTGAAATGATCTTTGTAAGTGAATTTGTCTCAATCTCCTTTCTTTGAGGCACATTTTTATATTTTACACCCACTTTATTTTATGAGGTGTATATACAGACCCTTAAACATATCAAATCATTATCATTTTATTTATTGTTTTTTAAATCATATTCCTTCATGGGTTTTATGATTTGAATGTTTCAAAGTGGTATGAGACACTTTGATTTAATAATCTCATTTTAAATAAATTTTTTGATATATAATGAATGCTTTGGATGCAAGAACAGGTGGGAATCGTATATATAAAATCCTCTTGATACATTAGAAGTCTCATGAGATGAATAATTTGGCCAAATTAAATGGGTTTTTACCCATAAAGATTAAATTTTAATGTAAAAGGTCTTGATGGTAGTGGTTTATGTACCAGATACATGATGTCCAATAATTAATCATTTCATTAAGAATTCATTTATTATTATTGAGAGTATTTTAACTATGAAAAAATCTATGGATTCATTTCATTTCATTCTCACTTTATTGATTAAATAGAATTTGTGTTCAGTTATTTACCTTTCCATATTGATTATTCTATTTCATTCAATATAGCTTCCACTATATGTAACTCTTACTAGGCATCTGAGATCACCCTTTTATTTGTTCTCTTTTACCTAGGTGATGAAGATGAAATGTTTTAATGAGTTCAAGGATGTAAATTACTTTCCTTTTTTATGTTTTATTTTTAATTACAAATGTAATAAGGGTACCATGTATGTATCTAGTTCTTCAATACTACTAAACTATTCAGTCATTTGGGATTTGAATATTATATCTATGCCAATGTAATAAAGTAATGCATCGGACCTTGGCTTCTGGGGTCAAGACGTTACAGTTGGTATCCAAGAAAGTTTAGTAAAAACTTTGGGAACTAGATTTAGGAAAACATAGATTAGGGAAAACAACCCATGGGTTTATTATGTGAATCATTAGGGTTTATATGATCTTTTAATTTAAGGAAATTATGGGAATTTATATTATTAGAAATACAAAAATGAAACATTTAAGATAACTCTTGTGGTTAAAAAATTTATTTAATTTTGAATATATTTAGGTTATTTTTAGGATTATTATCACCTTTTTGGATAATATTGATATAGTTTTAGAAATAGGACAACCCGCAAGCTAGGTGACAACCCGCCACATTCAGAAAGGCCGTGGAGTTTGAACCCACAACCAAAGGTCAATAAGGGTTCAACGCCTACCACTAGCTTACATGAATTTATGATAATCATGACATTTTTTTAGTTAATATATCTAATGGATAAAGTTTACTTTGATTTTAGGGACATTTTTTTTATCAAATAGATAAACTTAGGATTGGAAAATGATTTGGTGATTAAGTGATTAATGATAATTTATAAGACATTCACTATTTTGGGAATCCTATTATATTAAGTTGAATATAACATTATGAGGAATAAATGTTGAATTTTATTTTGTATTGAAATATGATTTTATTTTGGGCTTATGTTGATTCAAGTTATTTATATAAATGGTTAGTATATCTTGGATATTAAGTGATTTAGGAAATTAAATTTTTGGTATGAGATATTAAGAGTGTTTGATGTTATTTAGAATACTATATGATCAAATACTTTTGATTTTTGGGTTTCAATATTAGTATATAATATTTTTGAGAAAGGAAAGTTATTTTATGAATGATTTATTTTGAAATTTGGGTATTATTGTTGAATTTTGGATCTAAAAGTTGTTTTTCATCGTATAATGGTTTATTATTTTTGGGGAATTATATTATCTTATCTTAAACATTTTGGTTTTGGTTAATGTATAAAGACAGGAAGAATACATGGTTATAAATTTGTAGTTTTTTTGATCAGTATAAGTTGATTCAAATTCTCCCGACATAAAAAATTCATCTTAAATACTCATAGTTTGGAGAAAAATATGAGTTTGTGGTGGAAATTGATTAAAATATTAAACTTCACTTATCAAGTAAGTATATTTCCTTATGTTCTTTGTAATGTCCCAGTTTCAGGTGCTGACCAATTGTTCCCTATACTCGGTTGGTCACATGGCCTCAAGTGCATTTCCATGAATTCTTGAGGATGCCGACTAGCAATGAGGGACTTGGGTGTGATAGTGGGGAAACTATGCCCTCATTGGTAGAGTAACACAACTGAATGACAATAATATACAACAATGGAATCAGTAATACCATACAATAAATAAATAATAGAAGAGTGAAAGTATATAAACACCTAGAGGACATATATAAATGATGCATGTCACATATATCTAGGAAAGCATCCAAAAAAGTCATAATACACGAAATACATTAATAAACCAAAGTACCAAGTAATCGATTAAACTCCAATAACATTACAAGTCTCAGCTTGGTTCCATTCTCTCTAGCTCCACAACAATCAAGTACCTAAAGTATAAGGGCTCTTTCCCTTGTCTATACCTACAACAATATAATCTGTTTGGGACCAAAATCATGACCCAAACAGGGTATGAGACGAATCCCAGTAGGCAACCACCCAAAGATCTGTGCCTAACTATCAGTGAATATATATATAGTAGGAAAAATGAAAAATAAATTAATAAATAAGGAGGTACTCAAAATTAAACAGTCATACAGTTGAAATATACATTCATTTACATTTATTAATTCTTCAACCAATCATTCACAAGTAACCCTCTGGGAAAGTTCTCACAGTCTAACCTCTCTGGTTTCACAAAGACAAAGACTCTCTGAGGAAGCACTCACCGTCAATCCCCCCTGTGGTCTTTTAATGATAAATATAGACTCTATGATAAACAACTAAAAATATTTTCCCCTTTTGGTCTCATAACAGTATAATATAGACACTCTGAGGGAGCACTCACTGATCGTACCACAATTCACTGTTTCATTTTCACCCTTACACCACTGTGCTAAACTTGTTTTGTATTGAAAATTATAAAAATAATAAAAAAATTGAACTTCATGATTGATTCCTTTATTTTGTGTTTATCACTATTAAAATGATAAATGTTACTTGTTTTTATGATTTTAAAGTAGGAGGAGATGATTTGGAGGGCCCATGATGAAGTGGAAGAAAAATGGGTCAAAATTGCATGGATCCATAAAGACCTGTCCACTGTTGCACTTGTTTAGAAAATTACATGCATTAAAATGGGCTGATATTTTGTTTTATGGTCCAAAATTTAATGGTATACTACTCTTATGAAGGAACCCAAGCTTAATTCGGCCATAAAGGGACCCAAACGACCTGACCTGTCCAGAACACCGAATTTGTGCGAAGTCAAAAGTGGCATTCTGTAATATGTATATATCTCCAGATCCACTTTTCCAATTGATGCTGAACTTTAAATCGAGATAGTCATGAAGCGGGGATAAAACGTTTCCATTTTTTAAAAATATATATTCAATTTTCTAATGGACTAAACACGTGATACAAATGTTTTGAAGAAATCTGTGTGCCCAAAACCACCTTTAAATTTTCCTATAAAATGGAACCTTGGGCTCCCCATTTGAGTGTTCGACTAGGATGAAAGGTGCTGCCATTTTGGAGTCCCCAAGGAGTATTCTCAACATATCTAGATGTTATGGAGGCTATGGGATGTTCTACCTCAACATATTTCTCTTCCTCCTCTCCCATGGGTTTCTAAAACCCTTGTGATCACCCGGGGAGGAACGTGATGTAATCCCGAGATTCATGTTTGTATTATGTTGAATGATCTTTTTAATTACATGTTGTATGTTGTTTTTATTCATCCTATATTCTTATTTAATTGAGTTATATACTGGTATTTTAGACTCAAACTCAAATGATCATGTTGGGTGGTACCCTTCCATGTGATGTATCACACACCGTTCATCCCTTTTTATTCCCTCATTCAATTGCGGTGTTTGTGTGGTTAATATTGGTCAATTGAACTCACATAAGCACTATCAAGGTCATTCACATTTATTTCATGGTATCAAAAAAAAAAACATAAAATCCTAGACAACACATCAAGTTCTTCGTGTGTTGCCTTGGTGAGTTTCAGTTATGATGTCGAACTCAAATCACTCAATCATTGGTGGTGTCTGGTGAATCATTATGTGTTTCAGACTGAACCCTAGGAGGTATCCTAGCATCAACTTAGTAACATTATGGTACTATTTGTTACAAACTAGGGATTAAAATATCTATACCATTTCTCTTGAAGCGATGAAGGATGAGCATCACGAGACTTCCCCAGGTTGATCACGTTTAATTAATCTTGTTCATTTCTACTTTGTTTTATTGCTTTTGTTTTCTATTGTCATCCTTAATCATAAAACCCATTATTTTTCAAAATATAATTTTCCTTATATTTTCATAATAAAACCCCTATTTTTAAATTAATTATTTAAGGCTCTGTCAAGAGATGATCTAGGGTTTCTTCTATACTGTAGAAATTTTACTTAAAAATAAACATCTAATTTGATGCACTTGACAATGCGATCACTCACCGTCCATCCCCCCGATGGCCTGGAAATGTAAAAAGTATAACAGAACCTCTGGGGAATCCCTCAACATCAATTCCCCCTATGGTCTAACTACACCAGGTTCTCACAGCCCTGTGTAACACGATCATGAAAAAATGATATCCAGTATCCAAAGTAATCTCATCTACTACAAGGCTAATAAACTATAATTCATATCAAAAGCATGTCATATAATATCAACTCCATCCTAATAGAACTAGGCATGAAAAAAACATCCTAACTGGAAGGTCTAGACCCATTGTCCAATATCAAAAAAACATCGGAAAACACATCCATAAATAAGGTGATAAACCTAAATCATAATCAAAACCCATTCTCAAGAAAACAAAACATAGCAGGCATCAATCATGGTAAAATATACAAAACACGCAATACCCTAAACTAGAGTATTCATCACTTTTTACACATATAATCCAATGAAAACTACGGAAAGGCACATACCACCTACCTTGACGTTGTACGATTGAAATAGTTGAACCTCATCCTTTGAATTGACCTAGAACATCATAGATCTACAAAAATGTCAAAAACACTCAACCTCAAATATCTCAATAAAGAAGATAAATCAAGAAGAGAGGCTCTAGAATAAGGAAGAACTCACTGATGTGATTCCAATGCAACCGAAAATGTTTGATTCGGAGAATAGATAGAAAATCGGGGGCTCAGAGAAGATTCAGTGATTCCCGTTGCTCTTGGATGAGGTAGGGCTAGAAGAAGGTGTTTTTGGAGATTAGATGTGAACCCGATCCGATTTATCAAAGAAAAATAAAATTACACGACATGTTCTTTTAATGTACATGCTGTGTACATTCCTTAACTGGACTCTGCTTTAGGTGGTCCCTAGGTCACTCCACACAGCCATGTACTCGGCCGTTACATGACCAGTACACGGCTACCCATAGAAACTGGGTACACAGTGTGTACTCTTAAGTACTCGGCCTATACTCCTTAAATTTCAAAAAACTATCCATTTTTTTTAAACTACTCGAAATAAAGATACATACCATAAATAAAGTTCCATGTTCTTACAAACTTCCCCCCTTAAAGAAATTCATCCCTGAATTTCCCTAACAAGGAGGAAAAGAAGAATAATCCTTGAACAACTCCAGCCACTGTGATCAAACATCGATCTCCTAATCCCAAGTCTCGTCCTATACTCCCCCATGCTTCCACAACACCCATACCAGAGGAACGAAATATCCACGAAGAACCTTTGTGCTGGGATCAACAATCCAGATATGATGCTCCTTGAATGATGCGTCCACCTCCAACTCAACCTCCTCGGGTTGAAAAAACATGAGACGAATCTGAGAAGTAACGTCATAGCTAAGAAACGTGAAAGACGTCATGCATAGACCGGTACCTCTGAGGCAACAACAATCGATAAGAAACTGGCCTGACTCTCTCCAAAACCTAAAACGACCCGATGTATCTCGGTGAAATCTTTCCCTATATCATAATCCTCCTGTGTCCCAACCTCGGTGTGACATGTAGGAAAACATGATCTCTAACCTCGAACTCTAGAGGTCGTCTCCTTCGATCAGCATAATACTTCTATCATGATTGTGTAGTAGCCATCCTCTTTCGAATCAAATCCCCCTGCTCTATGGTCTCCTGGATAAGATGAGGTCCCAGCATAGCTATCTCTCATGCTTCTAGCCAACATAGGTGTGATTGACATTGCCTACCATACAAAGCCTCATAAAGTTCCATCTGAATAGTTTCTTAGAAACTATTGTTGTAGGAAAACTCCACCATAGGTATGTGCTTCCCCCAAGAACCTCCAAAATCTAGGATGAATTCTCGAAGCATGTCCTCTAGCACTAGAATTGCACACTCTGACTGGACATCTATCTGGGGATAGTAAGCTATACTCAAAATTACTTGTGTAACCAAATCCCTCTATAAACCTTTCCAGAAATGTGAAGTAAAGTGGGCGTCTCTCTCCGAAACGATGGAGTGCGGAACCCCATGTAAACGTATAATCACCCAGATGTACAACCTTCCCAGCTCATCATCACTAAAGTTCTCCTTGATTGGTAAGAAATGTGAGACCTACACGAGTCTATCAATGAAAACCCAAACTGCATCATTCTCACGAGGTGACCTAGATAAATCTATCACAAAGTTCATCGTGACATCATTCCACTTCCACTAGGGAATGGGTAACTACTACAAAAGCCCTAATGGTTGATGATGCTCTGCCTTCACCTGCTGATAGGTGGAACATCTCATGACTAAACCAGAAACATCTCTCTTCACACTGGGCCACCAATACTGACAGAGTAGATCACGATACATCTTGGTGACACTAGGATGAAATAACCAAATTGAGGAATGAAAATCACTCAAAAGATTCTCACATATGTCTGCTGACACCCACACACACCCATGAAAACGCAAGATCTCATCCTCGCCTACAGTCCATCCAAGAACAAGGTCCTCTCCTGACACACTTTACCTGTAACGCCCCGACCCCAGCTACCCAGAGTCGGTGCATTATTACATAACATTGGCATGATCACAAGAAAGATCAAATCTCGAAAGACCGATTGGTTTAGTAGCCTTGGAAACACTAGATATATTCATAAGTTTTACATTACATCATAAAATGAAAAACTACTACAACAACATAATGTTTCCACAGTCCACACTATTAACCCCTCATAAAATCCCTGCAGGACATTCATAACTTACTTCTTCACATCCTGGAAAAAATAAAACATAAAAAAAAGGGGTGAGCTCAAATGCCCAGTAAGGATAACAATAAAGTGGAAACTTTCATAAATAAGAATAAGCATTTAAGGCAATGTATAACTAAAACAAAAGCCTTTTAAATATGAACTTTCAACATGGTATGGCATAAATAAAATGAAATAATGCCATTTACTTATTCACATGGATATTCTACTAAATGAATAATCACATGCAAAAATCAATAACCACTTTCATAATGTTGGAATGCATAATGCCAGACTATCATAACCACATAGCCAAGGCCTCGTGCCAAGACTACAAATAAGATTTTGTCAAGGCCTTGTGCCAAGACACTAGTTTGTCTCATGAGACCTACCGATGCATCGAGGAGCTATAGCGGGCTCCACCCGTCACTTATTAAGTCCAATGCATTCCCATATGAAAAGGTTTAAACATAACATAAACATTCGTATTAAAACTAGCATACGAAATGTCAATAATTTCACCATAAACTATGAATGGTATAAAAATAGCACATCCATAGTCAAACATATCACAAAACCTTCAATACAATATAGAAGTTTTGTATCATAATAAATCAACTTCAAATAATCTTAAAATCCATCAAAGGATGTTGACGTAGATGAAATCAAAATTCTTTTTAAAGAAATATCTCCTTTTATTTTGAAATAATTTAAGATCCATATAAAATAAAACATTTTCTTTGAAAATATTCTTATAAGCTTGTAAGTAAAGCTTTGAAGATTTTATAATGGCGTAAAATAACCGCACCCACCGTATAAGTTAAAAAAACATTCTTACCTCAATTCTGTCGAAAAGGTTAAAAAGGACCTTGTTTTGAAAACGACGGAAAGATTCCTTTATAAACCTCTTATAAAAAGTCAAACAAGGGTATAAATGACTTTAACCCATATTCTTGTAAATAGTAAAAATGTTTTGAAATACATTTTTAAGAAACATGGATGTGGATGATAAAGATATCCCAGTAGATTATTACGTATAAACAACCTCGGATAATGAAGAGATTGTGAAATAACCCTTACCTTGTACTTTTCCTTGGTTGGGGTAGTTTAACCTCCTGTATAATGGTGAAATAGTTGTTATTAAATTATACAAGAATCATATATATTAATATGATATCATATATGATCTTTTAACATTGATTTGTTAATAATATCTTAGAATTATCGTCGTTTCGGGAGTTAACTTACTCATTTTCTTTTATATGTTTTTGTTACATAAGCCATGGTTGTTGTATCTTATTCATATCCAGAATGATATCTAGTCCTTAAACATCATTTTTAAATCATCAAATGATAATTATACTTGAATGGATACGATGGAGAATGAATCTCATCGCGTTCGTGGAGACGGTAGTCCGTACGTACGCACGAGCGACAATATCATTCTTTTGATATTAAAATAATATATAAATGGATGGTATATCATATATACAGAATCATTAACATGTTATATTTATTATTTACATGAGTTACACATCATTATTATACCCATCCAAATAATATTATATTGAATAACAATTACACCACGACGTGGAGACGGTAAGCCGTACGTACGCACGTATGGTGACATGTTATTCAAAGGGTGGATAGAATACTGAATATGGTTGTACCATATTTATAATAACATCACAGTATATGTGAGATACTGGAGTTATTATTTTAGAATGGTAAGAACAAAGGAAGAAGAAGTGGAAGAAGAAATGAACTTGGAGAAGGGTGGTGAAATCATTACCTCTTCTTCGGGTTCTTCCTTTTGATTTGATCAAAAGGGCTCCTTAGGTTGGATTTCTGATCAAACTAAGGCCTCTAGGTTGTATTGAGGGATGTTGGGAGAGTATTTGGGCAGATTTTGGCCGAACCAAAAGGCTTTGAAGGTGTGAAGAAATGAGAAGGAGGAGTTCCCTTTTATAAGAGGGGTGAGGGGCACCTTTGGAAAAGCTAGAAATATTAATTTATAATAAATTCATATTCGGTTTCTAATGGCTCCAAAGTTGATTATTCAAAGGTTAAGGTGGGGATAGGTCGAAAACCACTCAACCAATAGAATTTAGACAGGTTTGGGTACTTATATTAACCTTATCTTTAAGTATTAACTCTAAGTTAATTAGTTTCACTTTTACAATGTCTCTTTGTATTTTTATATAATATGGTTAATAAACTTACTATATACATCCAAGCGACCCCCAAGTGGTACATTAATGATGAACCTATCATGATATAAGTCTCTTTACCGAACCTTAGATTTTTAGGAATTTAATATCAATTAATAATATAATATTTGTTTTAAGAACTCTTTTATGTCAATTTTGACACTATTCAATAGTTGATTTTTGTGAAACTCATAACAGATTGATTACTTCGAACAAAGTCAATTAAATCAATCCTAATATATCATATTATCCTATAAAATTAGTTTAATTCATTAAAAGTTTCATATTATATTTATTTGGGTATTTATAATATCAATTATTTTAATTTTTTACTATTATAGTAATTACTGCATCATCATTGTGTCATAAATAAAATAAATTATTTAATGTCTAAAAATTATAAATAAAATATAATTATGTAGGAAATATTTTTATCTTTCTAATGAATATTTATAATCTAAAATCCAACTTATATAACTCTATGTAACAATTGTTTTTCTAAAAGATATATGCTTGTGTCATTTTTGTATTCATTTTGACTTAATTAAAATAAAGTGTCATTATCACTTACAAGTGGATCCATGGGGTCCCAAAATTGACACAAAGATGCCCATGGTCGACCATGTATCAACCAATAGGGTTAAGACACGTTTTAGGGTAATTTAGTATTATAATATTATTTTTTTTAACCCTTATTTACCGGATTTACCCTTAACCATGGTAAATAAAATATTTACCGCAGTAATTATTCAAAATGTCTAAAAATAAAAGTTACCCATTTACACAATTTGAACATCCTGATTCCAAATATGGAATCCATTTTCCTAAATTCAAAACACAGAAGTGGCAGAAATTAATTTAAAATTAATTCCCGCTGTCAAAACAAAAAGCGTGTTTTTAAGAGATATTAACTATCAAAAGATTGACACTTGTTTATGTTCGGTTTAATTGTAAAATTATGTCCAATGACCAAAATTATATTAAATGGTAAAAATATATTCTAAATATACTTTAAAACTACTAAAATTCATAATTTATCACTATTAATTATTCTGATTAAAAAAGTTGTTTTTAATTAAAATTTAGTAATTTTCACTATTCATCAAAATATGAAAGTTATCCGAAAAGTACCAAAATTTCACCCTAGGCTAAATTAGATATTCCGAATCCAAAAATGAAGTCCATTTTGAAATATAAAATATATATAATTTTAAAAAGTAGGTATTACTATTCACAACGGCTAGTTTAATTAGTTGTGGTGTGTGTTAGAACTCGAGGTTGCGTACAACACACGCTATCGCATTATTCAAAGGGAAACGTACCGTGGAAGCTTGGGGTGTTTCATTTTAAATTTTTGATGTCCCCATTTAGTCAAAAAGTTTAAAATATTGTATTTAAAAAGGTTTCACTATTAGAAGTTGATAAAAGTGAAATACTGAAAATGAATCCGTTCTTGCATTATGACTAAGAAACTCATAATAGGTATTCTAAAATTATAAGGATTATATAAAGTTCAAAATGTAGTTAATTCTATTCATGACCTCTTTTAATGGTGTGATTGAACTCGGTGTTGCGTGTAGTGCAAGTTATTTAATTATTTTTAAGAAATAACACACTCTGAAATCCTGGGGTGTTACATTCTCCCCTCCTTCAATAAATTGCGTCCTCGCAATTTGAAATTGTTCTTCGAAAATAAAAGGTTGAAAGTAGAAAATATATTTGTGGGAAAACCCACATCGGAAATTGGGTTACTAAAATTTAGTCTTAATATGAGGAAAAGAGAAATTAAAGGGTCACCACCAAATTATGATCTCGATTAGGAGAACATTGGTGGCAATTAGAGACATATAATTGGAGGAAAAACGTAAATATTTATAGGTAGTGATTGAGGTCATCAATCACAAACAAGTATAAAATTGAGGTCCTTAAACTCATCAATTTATGATGATTTGAAATACCATCGGTTCAACAAAACATAGGGTATTAGGATAACACATTTTTGACGTTTCAAAATATCTTAGTTGAAATCCCACATCGAAAAATGAATTAATGAGGCCTCTATTTAAAGTAAAGAGTCGAAAGTATGAATATTACCGAAAATAACACATACTAGGGTTCCATGTAGGAAAATATGGATATGGAAGAAAAATCTAACCATCAATTATCTGATGGAGAGTGGTAGAGAACATGGCTATGAAAAGGCCAACAATCCCAAAGCCATAAATTAGTGATGATTTAAGGTATCATCTAGGAAAACATTTTTGTTCTAAGTTACTTTTCTTAATGTTGAGGAATTTATTTATGAGATTGGATAAGATCATAAGGAGATATACTTACTTTATAATTAGAGTTTTATCCATTAATAAATTTCTACCACAAACTCATCTTTCACTCTAAAAGATAATAGAATGTAAAAAAAATTCTATTTACACTATTCGTATAGGGTTCCAAAATAAAAGAATTTATAATTCATCTACAAGATCGTTTAATAAAAACTACATTATTTAATCCAGGACATCTCGTGGGCCAGTGGTAGGTGTTACACCCTTGTCGCCCTTCGGTTGCGGGTTCAAGTCTCGCAGCCTTGCCGGACGCGACAGGTTGCCGCCCGACCTCTGGGTTGCCCTTTTATGGCAATCCAAAATAATCCAAACTAGAACTATCCAAAATAATTCTGTCCAAACTCACAGTCCAACATTTATAAGGAAGGTAAACATTATGTAGATCCTTTTTACCCCGTAATAGCTTATGAATACCTTCATCATGTATTCTTTTAATACACTGAAACATCCTGAATTACCATATTCTTTATTGATTACATTCATGCTCCCTTATTCCATATAGAATGCTGGATATACTTCATTAATCCAAAAATGTTTTAAACCCCAACAATGATGGAATATACAAATCATTAATCAGTTCCAAGGTAGTCAAGAATATCCAATATAATTTATCCAAAACAATCATGTATTATTCCAAAATCACTACCACGGTGTCAGAATTATATTATGATTTATCATTCTCTCAACCATATATTTTCCAAAAATTTATCCTGATATTGAGTCACTTTTCTTTATTCCACACAATCTCAAGTCCTTAATGAAATAGTACTGCGGTACAATCCTTATATACTCCATAATTATTATAACAAGTACATTGTTGATACAACACTCAGTTGAAATAATCAACATAAGAACTCTAATCATTCCTCTTCATCTGTGGTAGTATCATAACTTGATTATTATCCAATAACATCATTTGCGGCATAGTCTGATGACTGGGACATAAGTTCGCGTAGTGTCCAAACTCCTTGCAAATGGAGCATTGTACATTTAAAACCATTTTCTTACCCTTGCAGTCACGTACTTTGTGCCCTTTTCCTCCACACTTATAACAAACACCCATTCCTTTCAGGGAAGTTCCAAGGTGTTTCTTTCCACAGTTACCACATATGGGAAAATTCTTCTTTTCCCTCTTCCCTTTATCCATCTTTCTCTCTCCCATCCTTTTCTTCTCTTGCTTCCCTTCAAAGCCATAGGACTCAGTAAACTCTTTACTTGTCTTATCAACACATGATATTATTTCTTCATATGATGATAATACATGGGAGACTATTTCTCTTATAAATTCTAACTTAAGACCATGAAAGATATGATCCTTCCTTCTCTTTGGATCATGTGCATTTCTGGAGTTCTCATTCCTTCTACTGGGTTCCATTTCTAAACAATGGCATAAACTAGATCAGTTTATGAATAAAAATACATAATCCCATACTTATAAAACACTTAACATAAATTGAACTATTTATGGATATAATCCATAATCATAAAAATGTCTCCTTTGAGGATGTATATACTCATAAACCCTTCATAATGGTTTGTAAAGAAAATGAGAATTATCCTAAGCATATCCCCCGAGAGTGTCGTAACCAAGAGTGCAGCAAGGCCCGTTGTCGTGCACCAGTTCCCGTTTGAGTCTAGCTCAAAGCGGTGTTTTCGGGTTTTACCCCTAGGTACATCTGTGCCAGAGCCGCCTCTACCTGCTCGTATCCAGACAGGGATGTATTTCTCGGAAAACTCACAAAATCTCTACAATACCAAAATTCTCAGAAGTTCTTTTATACTAATCCTCAAAGTTCATCTTAGGTCTACGTGCTCTAATCAGAGTTTATCTAAATCTAGCTTCCAAGGTTTGTACTAAACTTCCTCTGATACCAACTGTAACGCCCCGACCCCAGCTACCCAGAGTCGGTGCATTATTACATAACATTGGCATGATCACAAGAAAGATCAAATCTCGAAAGACCGATTGGTTTAGTAGCCTTGGAAACACTAGATATATTCATAAGTTTTACATTACATCATAAAATGAAAAACTACTACAACAACATAATGTTTCCACAGTCCACACTATTAACCCCTCATAAAATCCCTGCAGGACATTCATAACTTACTTCTTCACATCCTGGGAAAAATAAAACATAAAAAAAAGGGGTGAGCTCAAATGCCCAGTAAGGATAACAATAAAGTGGAAACTTTCATAAATAAGAATAAGCATTTAAGGCAATGTATAACTAAAACAAAAGCCTTTTAAATACGAACTTTCAACATGGTATGGCATAAATAAAATGAAATAATGCCATTTACTTATTCACATGGATATTCTACTAAATGAATAATCACATGCAAAAATCAATAACCACTTTCATAATGTTGGAATGCATAATGCCAGACTATCATAACCACATAGCCAAGGCCTCGTGCCAAGACTACAAATAAGATTTTGTCAAGGCCTTGTGCCAAGACACTAGTTTGTCTCATGAGACCTACCGATGCATCGAGGAGCTATAGCGGGCTCCACCCATCACTTATTAAGTCCAATGCATTCCCATATGAAAAGGTTTAAACATAACATAAACATTCGTATTAAAACTAGCATACGAAATGTCAATAATTTCACCATAAACTATGAATGGTATAAAAATAGCACATCCATAGTCAAACATATCACAAAACCTTCAATACAATATAGAAGTTTTGTATCATAATAAATCAACTTCAAATAATCTTAAAATCCATCAAAGGATGTTGACGTAGATGAAATCAAAATTCTTTTTAAAGAAATATCTCCTTTTATTTTGAAATCATTTAAGATCCATATAAAATAAAACATTTTCTTTGAAAATATTCTTATAAGCTTGTAAGTAAAGCTTTGAAGATTTTATAACGGCGTAAAATAACCGCACCCACCGTATAAGTTAAAAAAACATTCTTACCTCAATTCTGTCGAAAAGGTTAAAAAGGACCTTGTTTTGAAAACGACGGAAAGATTCCTTTATAAACCTCTTATAAAAAGTCAAACAAGGGTATAAATTACTTTAACCCATATTCTTGTAAATAGTAAAAATGTTTTGAAATACATTTTTAAGAAACATGGATGTGGATGATAAAGATATCCCAGTAGATTATTACGTATAAACAACCTCGGATAATGAAGAGATTGTGAAATAACCCTTACCTTGTACTTTTCCTTGGTTGGGGTAGTTTAACCTCCTGTATAATGGTGAAATAGTTGTTATTAAATTATACAAGAATCATATATATTAATATGATATCATATATGATCTTTTAACATTGATTTGTTAATAATATCTTAGAATTATCGTCGTTTCGGGAGTTAACTTACTCATTTTCTTTTATATGTTTTTGTTACATAAGCCATGGTTGTTGTATCTTATTCATATCCAGAATGATATCTAGTCCTTAAACATCATTTTTAAATCATCAAATGATAATTATACTTGAATGGATACGATGGAGAATGAATCTCATCGCGTTCGTGGAGACGGTAGTCCGTACGTACGCACGAGCGACAATATCATTCTTTTGATATTAAAATAATATATAAATGGATGGTATATCATATATACAGAATCATTAACATGTTATATTTATTATTTACATGAGTTACACATCATTATTATACCCATCCAAATAATATTATATTGAATAACAATTACACCACGACGTGGAGACGGTAAGCCGTACGTACGCACGTATGGTGACATGTTATTCAAAGGGTGGATAGAATACTGAATATGGTTGTACCATATTTATAATAACATCACAGTATATGTGAGATACTGGAGTTATTATTTTAGAATGGTAAGAACAAAGGAAGAAGAAGTGGAAGAAGAAATGAACTTGGAGAAGGGTGGTGAAATCATTACCTCTTCTTCGGGTTCTTCCTTTTGATTTGATCAAAAGGGCTCCTTAGGTTGGCTTTCTGATCAAACTAAGGCCTCTAGGTTGTATTGAGGGATGTTGGGAGAGTATTTGGGCAGAGTTTGGCCGAACCAAAAGGCTTTTAAGGTGTGAAGAAATGAGAAGGAGGAGTGCCCTTTTATAAGAGGGGTGAGGGGCACCTTTGGAAAAGCTAGAAATATTAATTTATAATAAATTCATATTCGGTTTCTAATGGCTCCAAAGTTGATTATTCAAAGGTTAAGGTGGGGATAGGTCTAAAACCACTCAACCAATAGAATTTAGACAGGTTTGGGTACTTATATTAACCTTATCTTTAAGTATTAACTCTAAGTTAATTAGTTTCACTTTTACAATGTCTCTTTGTATTTTTATATAATATGGTTAATAAACTTACTATATACATCCAAGCGACCCCCAAGTGGTACATTAATGATGAACCTATCATGATATAAGTCTCTTTGCCGAACCTTAGATTTTTAGGAATTTAATATCAATTAATAATATAATATTTGTTTTAAGAACTCTTTTATGTCAATTTTGACACTATTCAATAGTTGATTTTTGTGAAACTCATAACAGATTGATTACTTCGAACAAAGTCAATTAAATCAATCCTAATATATCATATTATCCTATAAAATTAGTTTAATTCATTAAAAGTTTCATATTATATTTATTTGGGTATTTATAATATCAATTATTTTAATTTTTTACTATTATAGTAATTACTGCATCATCATTGTGTCATAAATAAAATAAATTATTTAATGTCTAAAAATTATAAATAAAATATAATTATGTAGGAAATATTTTTATCTTTCTAATGAATATTTATAATCTAAAATACAACTTATATAACTCTATGTAACAATTGTTTTTCTAAAAGATATATGCTTGTGTCATTTTTGTATTCATTTTGACTTAATTAAAATAAAGTGTCATTATCACTTACAAGTGGATCCATGGGGTCCCAAAATTGACACAAAGATGCCCATGGTTGACCATGTATCAACCAATAGGGTTAAGACACGTTTTAGGGTAATTTAGTATTATAATATTATTTTTTTTAACCCTTATTTACCGGATTTACCCTTAACCATGGTAAATAAAATATTTACCGCAGTAATTATTCAAAATGTCTAAAAATAAAAGTTACCCATTTACACAATTTGAACATCCTGATTCCAAATATGGAATCCATTTTCCTAAATTCAAAACACAGAAGTGGCAGAAATTAATTTAAAATTAATTCCCGCTGTCAAAACAAAAAGCGTGTTTTTAAGAGATAATAACTATCAAAAGATTGACACTTGTTTATGTTCGGTTTAATTGTAAAATTATGTCCAATGACCAAAATTATATTAAATGGTAAAAATATATTCTAAATATACTTTAAAACTACTAAAATTCATAATTTATCACTATTAATTATTCTGATTAAAAAAGTTGTTTTTAATTAAAATTTAGTAATTTTCACTATTCATCAAAATATGAAAGTTATCCGAAAAGTACCAAAATTTCACCCTAGGCTAAATTAGATATTCCGAATCCAAAAATGAAGTCCATTTTGAAATATAAAATGTATATAATTTTAAAAAGTAGGTATTACTATTCACAACGGCTAGTTTAATTAGTTGTGGTGTGTGTTAGAACTCGAGGTTGCGTACAACACACGCTATCGCATTATTCAAAGGGAAACGTACCGTGGAAGCTTGGGGTGTTTCATTTTAAATTTTTGATGTCCCCATTTAGTCAAAAAGTTTAAAATATTGTATTTAAAAAGGTTTCACTATTAGAAGTTGATAAAAGTGAAATACTGAAAATGAATCTGTTCTTGCATTATGACTAAGAAACTCATAATAGGTATTCTAAAATTATAAGGATTATATAAAGTTCAAAATGTAGTTAATTCTATTCATGACCTCTTTTAATGGTGTGATTGAACTCGGTGTTGCGTGTAGTGCAAGTTATTGAATTATTTTTAAGAAATAACACACTCTGAAATCCTGGGGTGTTACATTACCATAGAACTAGGTCATCAGAATCTGATAGATGCCTTATTCGCACTCGATCAAGTAGAGTAGAGGTAACAACTACATAAAAGAAACGTATGCCCCTGTCTGTCATACACGTCCAAATGAATCTCAGAGAAAAGATCTATAAGATGCCACTCACTACTGGCCTCCTGATCTGCCTGTATCTAAGTCCTCCTTCTCAACGCATCACCCACTACATTTCCTTTCCATGGAATGTAGGAAAGCTCAAAGTCAAAGTACTGAAGGTACTCAACCCACCTTCACTATCTCAAATTATGTTCATTCAGAGTAAAGATATACTTGAGACTTTTGTGGTCAGTGTACACCACAAAATGATCTCCCAAAAGATAATGTCTCCAACAACACAAGGCATGAACAACTTTATCCAACTCAAGATCGGGCGTCAGGTAATTCTTCCCTTGGGGCCTCAACTTCCAAGACCCATATGCAATGACTCCTTCTCCCTACATAAGCATTGCTCCCAGCATGATACCTGATTCATCATAGTAAATAGTATAGATATTTCATGGATCTTAAAACACTAGTATCAGTGATGAATTCAACTTCCATTTCGGCTCTTGAAAGGCTGAATCTGAGGAATTTGTCTACAGGTACTTCACACCCTTATTAGTCAATCTTTGAGAACACCTGGGCTCCTCAAAGATGATAAAAGATATCATAGATACTCGATAAGGTATATCAGTTTTTGAACATCAGATGGTTCAGCTTCTGATAATCCACACAAAGTTTGAGGGTACCATCTGCCTTCTTTCCAAACAAGACAGGCAAACCCCAAGGAGAAGTACTAGGTCAGATGAAACCATTTGCCTATAAATCCTCTAATGGCTTCTTGATCTCCTGTAGCTCTAGTATAGACATACTATAAGGAGTAATATACACTACTTCCACTCCTAGAACAATCTCAATAGAGAAATATACCTCTTGCTTCAGATTTAAACCTAAAAATTTGTCTGGAAAGACATACTTGAAATGATCCACCACTGGTGGAATGTCTACCTGTGAAGTACCCTGGTCCTCTAGATATAAACTAGAAATATGGGTTGTAAATTCAACCAAACCATGATGTTTGGGTCTATATTTAATTTCATAGACATCCCATTCTCCCTTATGTAGAAACAATCCACCCTCTAGTGACGTGAAACTCACCCTATGGCGATATCAATAGACAACAGTCCGGAAGGGAACTAAACAGTCCATTTTGAGAATGACGTCCTTTCCATACATATCTAAGACATAACGGTCCTATAGTAAGTGAAACCCACCAATATCAAGAGGGAAATCCTTGCACTGATGTACACTATCCATTATAGTCCCCAACTTAGTGTCCAACATCAAGATATCAGCAGGAGTAAAGATATAGAGCCCAAGGTTGTCCACAACGGGAACAGATAAAACGATATGGGAATCCCCTGTATCCAAAAGAACAGAAGCTAAAAATGAGACAGCCAAAATCATACCTCTAACAGTAGAGGGTCTGGGATCCTTCTCCTACTAGGTCTGCTCCAGCGCAAAATCCTGACCTACACTGCGACCCTGTGAAGCTTTCTATGATCCCTGAGTTGATCCACCCTACAGCTGTTGAAAACCCTATGTCTGACCACTGTGGCCCCGACCTCCACCTCATTTTGAATGGCCAAACGAACTCCAGTTCCCTGACTGATGATAAACTATTCCTGAATGTGGAGTCATAGAAGAACCCCTATCACCAGCAGCTGGTGAGAAAAACTGATAGAAACACTGAAGGTGACCCATCTTGCAGCATGATCAGCACTAAATTGGGTCTCTAGGGCATTGTGGCCTCATATGCATGATCTTCCCACACTGGTAGCATACCACCGGGATACCTAAAGGAGAATATCGTCTACTAGGATCTCCGATAGTAGACTTTCTATGATGCTTCCTACAATCAGACAGAGAAATACAAACTCCAGATACCGAGCCGCCCTGGCTCAAAACTCCAAAATCCCTCAGGTTGTGCTCTGTGATCAGTGCCTGGTTGACTATAGAAGTTATGGAAGTCAGCCTAAAGATGTTCACTTGGGATTAGATTCCATTCCTGAGACCATCCTCAAAATTCCTCACTAGAAATAACTCATCATCCCCTAGAATGGGTGTGAAGCGCTGTAGCTCTATGAAGCGATAAGAATACTACATTACTGAGAGTGTAACCATCTCCAAACTCATGAACTATCAGCCTTTATTGGCCCTCAAATTCTCCAGGTAAAATTAGTCATAGAAGGTTTGCTGGAACTCATACCAAGCCACAACTCATTGGCGTCCTGACTGTGATATCACATCCCACCATCTCTTGGAAGAATCACATAACATGTACATATCAAGCTTAAACCTCCTCTCTGGAGGCTTCTTTAGATTCTAAAATATAGAAAACATGACTTATAACCTTGACTCTCTAGCCTAAGGTCCCCCATACCCTAAGAATGTGGGATGCTGCTGCTGCTGAAAAACCCATGTCAACTCTACCATAGATGGGGCATGATACGATGCTCCCTAGAAGGTCTTTATAAACCACAAAATCCTTCTTGAAACTATGTATCTATACCTGTATCTGGAATGAAGGTTGGTTCCAGGACATGCATGATAGGAGAATCTGCTGGTAGTTCATGATCTACTGTGTCCGTTGTTTGATCGTTTACCTATAACTGGCATACAACCGGAGGATGTCTCAGTGGCATGACTTTGCAAGGTCAAGCGCACACCTTACTTCAAGATTATCAATAATTGAAACTTAGAGGTGAAATAAAGGAAAAAGATAAAGAAAGAACTCAAGTTCTTCAAAACATAGATACACGGCGTGTACGACCCTACATGGTGTGTCCCCTTAAGACTTTACTTAGGTGTGTACTTCTGCCAAACCCAGTCGTGTAACACCCCATACACACGACATGCACTCTTTTGACACGGCATGTACTTGAATCATTCCTCCCTGCCCGAGTTCCTCTACACAACTAAACCACATGGTTCTATCAGAACAAAACTACATGTCGTGTTTATTCCAAACACGACGTGTACTAGAAGGATTTCACCGACCCGTATCGTTATTCACATAGCCAAAAACATGGTCGACTCCACTTGGTGTGTTCAAGATGGACACGACATGTACCACCTGAGTTTCATCCATCCGTTCCATTGGTCACACAGATGGATACACGATCTATACAATATGGCATGTACGTCCGGTACACGGCATGTTCCACCAAACAAAACTCAACCCCGTGTCTCTACCCACATAGTCAGTCACACAGTTAAAAAATACACGACGTGTACATATAGTACACGACTTGTACATAAGAAAAACAGTTCCTTACCGAACAGAAGGATACATGGCATGTATTCATCATTACACACTGTGTATTCTGGGTTTTTTCGGACAGTAAGCTTCATAAACTACTCTAGAACCCCATAAAAACACTAAAACAAACATTAAAGTTCCAAATTCCAATCTGTGGGGGACCATACTCCCTACGAATCAATTCTTGGCATCATATTCATGTATATTACAAGGTATAATAGTGTAATAAATCACTTGATCCACCAAATTCCGATCCATGAGGGCCCATAACACCTTAAAGACCAATGTTTGGCTTTCATCCAAAAGAAACTTTACATATCAGTAATACCCTATCAATAACAGGCATTCTATCAAGACATCTATCATAACAACATGGATATTTAGCACAACCCTATTATAACAACATGAAATCAAGAATAAACCCTAAATGGCATGACAAGAATACATGACATGTGAACACTAGCAAGTTCCTATATGATGCATGAGATGACGTACCCTCATCTCATCGGGTTTCAATAGAAATAGAACCTCAATAATATCAACAATAATAGCACAAAATATTTAATCACCCAATGATGAAATCAAATTAACTTTAATAATTGAGAAACCATAAAAATTGTAATAATTGAGGCAACTTGGATTTTCCTTGTACACGGGTTAGATACTCCCAGGAACAACTAATTACCAACAATCTATTTCTTCATATCCCTACCTATAGGCTCCAAAAAGTAAGTTAAATAAGAAAAGAATCCTCTGAAACCACTTTGTAACATCCCTGTTCCAGGTTCTACCCAAAGGTTCCTCGTACCCAGTTGGTCACATGGACTCAATCACATTTCCCCGAACACTAGAGGATACCGACTAGCAGTGAGGGCCTTGGGTGTGATAGTGGGGAAACTATTACCTCATTGGAAGAGTAACACAACAGAATGGAAATAATATACAACAGAAAAATCAATAATATCGTACAATAAATAAACAACTGAATACTGAAAGTATATAAAAAACTGGAGCACATATATAAATGATACATGCCACATATGTCTAGGAAAGCAGCCAAACAATTCACAATTATAGAAATACATTACTACAATAATTTACTAAGTAAAAAAGTAAACTCCAATAGCATTGCAAGCCTCAGCTTGGTCACATGCTCTCCATCTCCACAACAATAAAGTACTTGAAGTAGAAGGGCACTTTCCCTTATCTATACCTACAACAATATAATCTGTTTGAGCCCAAAAGAATGTCTCAAATAGGGTCTGAGACAAATCCCATTACACAACCACCCAAATATCTATGCCTAACTATCAACGAATATATATATAGTAGTCCAAATGAAAAATTAAGTAATAAACAAGGAGGAACTAAAAAATTAAACAGTCCTACAATTGAAAACTACATTCATTTACATTTATTAATTGTTCAACCAATCATTCACAAGAAACCCTCGGGGAATGTTCTCATAGTATAACCCCTCTAGTTTAATAATGACGAAGACTCTCTAAGGAATCACTCACCATTAATTCCCCCTGTGGTCTTTTAACAATAACTACAGACTCTTTGAGGAAGAAATAAATGCCCATTATCCCTGTAGACTCATAATGGTATACTATAGACACTCTGATGGAGTACTCACCATCCACCCCCTGTGGTCTCGCAATGTAAAAAGTATAATAGATATTCTGGGGAAGCCCTCAATGTCAATTCCCCCTATGGTCTAACTACACCAGGTTCTCACGACCCTGTGTAATACAATCATGCACAAATGATATCCAACAACCAAATTAATCTCAACTACTACAAGGTTAAGCAGCTACAATGCCTATCCCAATCATGTCATATAATATCAATTCCATCCTAATAGCACTAGGCATGGAAACAAAACAACCTAACTGGTAGTTCTAGACCCAACGACCAATATCAAACAAACATGGGAAAATACATCCATAAACTAAGTGATAAACCTAAATCATAATCAAAACATGTTCTCAAGAAAACAAAACATATAAGTCATCAATTAGGGTTAAATCTCTAAAACATGAAATACCATAAACTAGGGCATTCCTCACTTTTGCACATATAATCAAATGACAACTACAGAAAGGAACAAATCACCTAACCCAACGTTGTATGAATGAAATAGCTGATCCTTATCCTTTGAATCGACCAATAACATATTTGATATTCAAAAACGTCAAAAATTATCAACCTCAAATATCTCACAAAAGAAGAGAAATCAAGAGGAGAGGCTCTAGAAGAAGGAAGAACTCACAAATGTGATTCCAACACAACTGATGATGTTTGATTTAGAGAACGGATGATGGATCAGGAGATCAGAGAAGATTCAGCAAATCCCATTATTCATAGATGAGGAATGGAAATAAGAAGGTGTTTCTAGTGATTAGATGCAACCCTGGTCCAATTTAACAAATAAAAAGAAAAGTACAAGGCATGTTCTTTTAATGTACATGTCGTGTACATGCCTTAACCAACCACCACTTTTGGTGGTCTTCGGGTCACCCCACACAGCCATGTACACGACTATTACATGACCAGTATACGACTACCCGCGACAACCAGATACATGGTGTGTACTTCTAAGTACACGACATGTACTCCTTAAATTTCCAAAAAACTATCTTTTTTCTCAAAAACACCTAAAATCAAGATCCATACCTAAATAAAGACCTGGGTTCTTACATTCTTAAACTAGGAATTAAATGAATTCCTTAACTCTAGGAAAATGTTTTTAGAATAAAAATTTTGTTTGTTTAATTTTCTTAACAGGATATCAATGGCCTCTTTAACCCATCACAGATTTACAGTTTTGTGATAGTAGACATTCTGATGACCATGTTCTCTATCACTCTCCATTAGAACTTGATAGTTATATTTCTATTCCATGTCTAAGTTTTTACTTTAAAATAAGTTTTTCCAATTCGAAAGCCTAGTTTTTTGGTAACCTTCACTTTTCCCTTTCCCTCTTATCAAGAGGATGCTTTATTAATCCAATTTTCGATGTGGGTCTTGCACAAAGGAATTTTCAATTACCAACCTTTGATTTTTGAAGTAAAATTTCAAATTAAAAGGACATAATTTATTGTATTAGGGGAGAATTTAACACCCCAAGATCTTATGGTATATATCTTTTTAAATTTAATATCTTTGATAGATTATGTTGCATGAAACACTGAGCTTAAACGTACCATGATATACTATTAATATTATTATTTAAAATGAAATTATCTCTTAGATGTTAAATTGGAAGGAATTAATATTATTAACCAAATTATGAAATTTATGTATTATATATTTAATCAAATGTTTTTAAATTCATCCAAATAATTTTATCGGCATAAGATAAGAATAAATCCAATTTTAGGCATTAAAAAACTATAATTTTCTAAAGGTAGTTTTACCGGTTTTTAATAGAGAACCTATTTTAATTATAATTTTTGAAAAATATATTTTATTTGATAAAATAAACTTCTTATTTTAAATAGGAATATAGAAATTTACTTTTGTTGATTTTTTGGTATTTTTCTGATAACTTTCATGTTTTGATGAATAGTAATAAAATATTGTATTTTAATTGAAAATAGATTTTTCATCTAAATAATTTATAGTGTTAAATTATATTTTTTATTCATTTTTATGTAAATTTGTTCAATTTTATATCATTTAATCCATTTTATGCCATTGGAATAAATTTCACATTGAATAAGGATATAAAATATTTCAATCTTTTGAACGTTTTCACTTTAGAAACCCGCTTTCACTCCGCGTCTACAAGACTAATTTTAAATCAATTTTAGCCACTTATGTGTATTGAGTTTTGAAAAATAGATTTTATATTTAGAATCATAAGGTCAAAATTTAGTAATTAGGTCCATTTTATTTTTGGAAAAAGTATGAATAGTAAACATTGGAAATTTTTATTACCATGGCTAAGGGTAAATTAAGTAATTAAGGGTAAAAATAATATTATAAAATTACCCTAACACTTATTATAATTTCATTAAATGAGTTATTGTAGAAAAAATCATCCTTGGGCCGATTTTTTGAGATTTTTAAGACACTCGGATGACTTTAATCCATTTATAGTATTTTATTCAAAGAAAAATCAATTGTGTCATTCTTTTGTTTTTAACAAGTTAAATATGTTAAATATGGGGTTATATAGGGGATTTATTAGAATATAAATAGTAATCGAAAATTTAAAATATTTATCTTAATTATGATAATTTATTTTTAATTTTTAGGGAAAAAATAATTAAATTAAAGGCTTTTACAATGATGATGCAGTGATTGTTTAATTAATGGACCCATCAATTAAATTTTATTAAAAATATTAAAATAAATATAATTTGACATAACTAATATCATCCACAAATTTTCTAGTTTAACTATACATATTAGGGATGTATTAAAGGTTTCTTTTATAATTTATCCTGTGTACTGATATTTCTTTAAAAGTTATGAAATGAATAGTATCAAAATTGACATTAATGATATTTTAAAATGAATAATATTTTATTAAATAATATAAAATTCATAAAAATATAAAATTAAGAAAAATTATTATGATAAGGATTTAAATTCCATACATGACTCATTTATGGTTTTTTTGGAATTCTATAGTAACTATATTAACCTTCAATTAGTAAAAAGATATGTTGACATAGTAAGAGTTAAAAGGTTTAAATAATGGTTAAAACCAGAATATAAGGGTAAGAATGTGACAAAAAATTATCTAAAAAATATTGGATGAAGATTATTCTACCCTTATTACCTTATTATTGAATTTGAGTTGTTTAATGGATAATTTTCCATGAAAATAAATTTTATGTTATTTTAATCAAAGATAACTACAAAATGTCACTCTCTTTGTATTTAATATCATTTATGCGTCCAAATAGTGAAAAAATCAATATATGAACGAACCTAAATGTATATTTTGATCCTAATGAAATTATTTTCATTATATAAATTTATTTTTAATTTTTAGAAGTCATATAATAACTTTAAAAGCTTCTTCAATACTAAAACAATATTTATTTAATTAATAGAAAAATAAAATAATTGATTTAAAAAGTATTACTTTTGATATATTTGGGATGGTTTAATGTAAATAATTAATTTTATAGATCTTTAGGATATATTAGAGATGTTTTAAAATATTATATTTGAATTACCACTTTTTATTGATGTATTTTAAGTCAAATTGAATGAATAATATCAAATTTGAAAATAATGGTATTTTATTGAATTATTATTTTATTAAATTATTTAAAAAACATAAAAATATTAAATTATTACAATGTGTATAATATATGGTATATAATATCTTACCCTATTCATTTTTAGGACATTAAGAACTATTTGGCTCTAGAATAGCCTTATTATATTTTAATATTTTGAGGGTTTCCAAAAGTGCCCCTCACCTCAATTATAAAAGTGAACCTCCTCCCTCACCTATTAAAACCATATTGATCCTTATATCTCAAACTAAACCTGACCATTTATTCTAAAAACATTGTTAGTTAATTTATATAGGATTTTGCTTCCGAAAGACCTACCCTATATCACTTAAGAAGATATTAAAGGAAGTACACCGAAGAAGAGGTAATCATCTTTATCGACTCTTTCAAGTTTGTTTCTTCTTCTACTTCATATTAATGTTTTGTTTCCAAAAAAAGTAATAAATACAGTATCATATATATGGTTATATTTTATTATGATTATGGTAAAATCATATTCCACCTTTTATCCATCATACTGAAAATAAAAACACCATGCTTGCGTACGTACGACTTACCACCTCCACACCATGGTGCAATCTATTTTTCATCACCACTTTACTTGTATGGGTATAATGGTGAAAAAAATGGATATATATGATAATTATTACATGATATTTATTTTGTAAAAAATTAATATACCATAAAATTACTCACCCTTTCCCCAATAATGGAATGATATCATCGATCGTAAGTACGTATAACCTACCATCTCCACGATGCAATGCGATTCATTTTACATGTTCACCATTAAAGAATAATTATAAGAATGTATATAATGAATAAATATGGTATAAATGACCTTAATATAATTTTTTATACTATGTAATTATATCCTATTCATATGAACAAGGACTTACATGACAAAACATGCATAGGAAAATGAAGCTGTCAACACCCAAAAAAGGGTAATAATGAAATATTAGTAACAAGAAGGTGATAAAATGATTTAAGAAGATCATATAAGATATCATAAATATGAAAATGATTATGTTATAAATTAATAACATTATTTAAACCATTATACATTTATTTAAAGCAGTTAAAACCAAAAGGAAGTGTGAGGTAAGGGGTTTTTTCGTCACACTTTTTACTTCTCTGAGATATATGCCTTATTCACCACTAATATACTTGTGTGTGGTGTATGTATACTACCCTTTGATATATCATATCATTAACCTAATTATATTCATGCTATTTAATTTTTTCATTCTATAATTATTACTTTTATGGGGAATACAATTCGACTAATTATAAGTGGTAAGGGATTTCTTAACTCAATTTTCATTCATTGGGTTAAAATTCAATTTCATTGATTATGTCATGCTTAGGTTGTGTGTGAAATTACTTTTGATTATATCCTATTTTATTTCTACTTTATTTATGTGTATTTATATCTAATACACATAATAGATCCATTTGATTAATTAAATGATCTTTTTAAGGGACTTTATCTCCATATCCTTTCATTAAGGCTTATTTTGATGTTTTACACCCACCTTCTTTTATGAGGCATATATACAACCCCTTTGACACATCATATCACTCTCATGTTATTTATTATTATTTTAAATTGTATTCCTTCATGAGTCTTATGATTCTAATGTTTCAAAGTGTTATGAGGTACTTTGATTTAATATTATATTTTTAAATTAATTTTTCAATATATAATGAATGCTTTAGACACAAGAACGTGTGGGGAACATATACAGAAAATCCCATCGATGTATCGATAGTCTCATGAGATGAATAATGTGGAAAAATTAAATGGGATTTTACCCATAAATATTAATATATCTTATGATAGTTTTTAACAGTAGTGGTTCATGTTCCAAATACATGATGTCCAATAATTAAGGATTTCATTAAGAATTCAGTTATTGTTATCTAGAGGATTTTCACTATAAAAAAATCTATGGATTCATTTTATTTCATTCTCAGTTTATTTATTAAATAGAATGTGTGTTCAGTTATCTACCTTTCCATTTTGATTACTCTATTTAATTCAAGATAACTTCTGCTGTATGTAACTCTTATTGGGAATCTAAGATCACCCTTTTTTGTTCTTTTTCCCCAGGCGATGAAGATGAAATGTTTGAATGAGTTCAAGGATGAAGATTACATTCCTTTGTTATGTTTTATTTTTAATTACCAATGTAATAAGGGTACCATGTATGTATCTGGTTCTTCAAGACTACTAAAATATTCGGTCCTTTGGGATTTGAATCCTATATCTATTCCAATGTAATAAATTAATGAACATGAAATGGGTTTTTGGTGTCAGGGTGTTATAGAAAGGAAAACTAAGCCCTAGGTATATCAGTTGCTTTGAAATTTTTGACCATATAGGTGTGGTATCCTATCGGTTGGCACTTTCAACAAACCTATCTCAATTCCACAATGTTTTCCATGTATCTATCCCAAGTAATCACACATCCTATCCTTCACATGTACTAAACTTAGAGGTTATATTGCTGGATCATGATATTTCTTACAAGGAACAACCAGTGTAGATTTTGGATCATACATAGATATATATATGAAAAAAGATCATCCATATAGTAAAAGTTTTGGGGATTAAACATAATTTTGAGGAAGCTATGTAGGAAATTTAGGATATGATGAGGCAGAATTATCCTTATTTTTATATCAGAGTGACAAAATTTGATGGAAAAATTCATTTTAAGGGGGGTAGAATGTAACACCATGAGATTTAATGATATATTATTTTTTAGTATAAATAAATTTATTTGATATATTGTGTTACATGAAACAATGAGTTTATTCAATAGTTTATGTATACACAACACCAATTTTAGCTTGTGTTACATGCAACATTGAGTTTTAACAAACTACGATATAATATTAATATTATTTTTTAAATGAGACCTTTATAACCAAGCCATTAAAATTAGTGGTTTAAATAGTAATAAATACTTTTAAAACATTAATTATAATGTTTTTATATAAATAAAACATATTGATAAAAAATACTTAATTTTCGATTAAGTATTTCTGTTTCGAAAATACTATTTTCTCAAAAAAATATTTTTTATTTCTTTTTGTGAATGATAATAAAATATATTTTTGACACTTTTATAAATTTAATTTGATAAAATAAACATCATTTTTTAAATATTCATATCAAAATTATCTTATTGTGAATTTTAGATATTTTTTTCGAAAAGATTAATTTTTAGTGAATAGTGAAAATACTGGTTTTTATTGAAAACCGACTTTTCATTTAAATAATTTATAAGTTTAATTTTCTTTTTAAAATGGGTTTTAAAGTAAAATTACTTAAATTATACATCAATTAATCCAATTTAGGTTACTTTAATCATTTTCATATTGAATTTTGATATAATTTTTTTAAACTTTTGAACACTTTCTTTTTGGAAAACCACTTTCTCGCTGCGTCTGCAGGTTTAATTTTATATTAAAATTTTCAAATTATGTGAATTTAATTTGGAAAAATATATTCCATATTTGGAATTATCATAATTTATATTATCTAATAATTTAAATTAACTTTTTACCATAATGAATAGTAAAAATAGTAAAAATTATTTACCACGATTATGATAAAATTTTTTTTGGGGGGGGGGTTAAACTAAAAAGATAAGGATTAAAAATTACAAAAAAACTATAAACAACCAGTTGTATGGACATATTTAGACCTTATATATTCTATTCTTAGTAATTTTATATTTTTAATCCTTTTTAAATTATAAAAATGTGGGCACACCTTTTTATTTTAAAAAAAATACAATTGTGCCACTCACCTCACTTATAAAAGGCCACCCATTCTACTCTCATTTTCACACTTCAAAAACCCTTTAGTTCAACCGATAACTATAAAAATAACCTATTAATTACATAATAAAATACTAGAATCATTATTTTTTTATAAATCCATCCTAATTATCCTTTTGGTGTAAACCAAAAGAAGTTTTCTAGATAAGAGGTAATGTCATTAATTGAGTATTTTATTTTATTTATTCCCCACCTCATTTAATTATTATTAAAACATGATGATATAATAAAACAATTATATTTAATATACTAATAATTTTTTTATTTTAAATTTATGACCTATAACCATCTCCTCTTTCATCAAATGGGATACAAAATCATCATTTGTGGGTATGAAAGACTACCGCCTCACAAACCGATGTTATTTGTTTTCCATCACCACCTATCATGAATGGATATAATGTTGAATTAAATAATTATATATGATATTTGTGATATTTTATACTTTTTTAATTATTATATCTCATATACCTTTATACTTACCATTTTGTGGTAATATGATAACGTTGCTCGTGTGTATAGTAGACTACCGCCTCACAAAGCGATGTGATTCATTCACGCTTTACATGGAAGGTAATAATGATGGTTTTAACAAAAATATGTGATATAAATGAAATAAAAATTATTCTATAATGTTAATATATTACTTACCCTTCTTTTTTTCAATCTATCAAGAAAATGGAAACAACATTCATGCGTACGTAAGACCTACTGTCTCCATGAATGGTGTATTTTATTTTCTATCTCTAACTCTTACAGATTAATCTAAAAAAATATAAAATGAATATATATGATATTTATATAATGGTTATTTTTTTTATATTATGGAACCATGATAAAAGTAATAGTACCAAAAATAACAAATAGAAACATACATGAAAAATAATGCAATTATTGTCTGAAATGCGACTTTAACAAGGAGTTGTTAATAAAAAGGTAATAAAAGGTCATAAGTAAATAATATATGATATTATATATATATTTATGATTATTTAATATATTTATAATAAAATTATATTTATTATACAGGATTTTTTAATGTGTAAAATGGAAGTCGAGACTTAAGGTAAGATATTTTTGTCTTGATTTGCCTTCCCTGAGATATATGTTATGTTATAAACCTATATTATTTTATGAGGTGTATATACACAACCTTTGAAATATAATATCATGATTTTTTTTTATTTTAATGATATTTTAAGTTCCATTTAATGTTATTCTTTCATGTGGCTTACAATTCAAAGTTACCAAAGTAGTAATGATTTTATTTTACAATCTCATCGTTTATCGAGATTGTTTATGATTATATTTCCTAAGATAAAATATTATAATAAATATCTAAATAAACTCATGAATTTTATTATCCTCTAGTTATTTCATAATAATATATGTTTTACCTTCATTTTATTCTCTTTATGTACTCAAGAGTTCCAAATAATATTTTTAAGAAAAATCATATTTATTTCTCTTTTCGGTCGAAAACCTATTTTTTCTCCAAAATCCTGTTGTATAAAAGTGTTTTAAAAAATATTTTTAACATTATAAAAATTATTTATTAAATATATTTTTATACTTGTTTTAGTTTTTTTACAATTTTTTAAAGTAATCTTTATTTTGTTTTACCAACATTTCCCGTTTGGATTTTACCAAAAATGTGAAAGGAATCTTCATTTTAACATGTACAAAATAAATAGAATTATCTACCATTATGACCAATCATTTATTTGAAACTTAATTTATAATATTCCAAGGTTATTTTTAAAGAAAATGATTTTTAAAATATTTTATGTTTTAATTTTTTTTTCAAAGTGGAAAGTTATTTTCCTTAAAAAATGTTCCAAGCGATCTTTCAAAATAATTTTATATATAAGATGAAATACTTTGATGATACTTATTCTTTACTGGGGATATGATTCAATTGAACAATTATTATTCTTTCTCTGGATTTTTTATGTTTATTATGTAAATATGTTTATGAAACCCATTTCTCTTGCATGAGTTATACTATGATAAAATTCTAATGAAACCCACTTCTTTTCATGGGTTATTCTATGATGAAATGATTATGAAACCTATCTCTTTTACACATGTTATGATATGATGAAATGTTTATGAAACCTATTTAATTTCATGGATTGTGATATTATAAATGTTTTATGATCTTGTGACACACTTACATATGATTTTAATTATGTGAATGGTAGGCACTATATCTTCTTCCAATGCATTGGGTAAAGATTTATATCTCATGAGATAAACAAGATAGGAATAGAGAGTAAACCTGGTTCCGTAATGGATTTTTTCTACTATGATGGTCTTGGGAGTGAACCTTGAATACTATGATGATTTGGATAGTGAACCCATTCAAATATGATATCCTTGGTAGTGATCCTTTATTATAATGTAACTAATTTTATATGCTTATGTGCATGCCATAATTATATGTCTTATGAAAATGTTATGATCTCATGGATCATGTTAATTGACTCACTTATGATTCATGTCTTATAAACTACCAATATTTATTCCATAAATCAATATTATGATTTTTTATATGTAGGTTATGATTTTCAAATGTTATTCTCATATTCAAATACCCTTATGTTCATGTTATAATTATATATCTCCATTATTTACCCTTAATGAGCATATTATCTCACCATTTCTTATGTTTCATTTCCCTAGGTTATGAAGAAATTTATTATGTATGATATGTCTAAGAAGTGTTTTAGTTATGAAGAACACAATGGTAGATGGAATAACTCACTTACAAACTAGTTTATCATGTATCCAAGTTTCCAAAGACACTATAAATTTATGATCCCTAGGAATGTGTTTGTGTAATGTAATGAATATTCATCTAAACAGTTGTAATATCTATGTATGAAAATCCAGGGTCTCTATATATTCTATCCTAGTGGCATGAGTTAGGAAGTCTTTAGGGAAATTATACTGAGTTTATTCTTACCCCCTTCTTGGTCACTTTGGTGTGTTTGTAGATATCATACACTGATATATAGGGAGGGGAAATGCATCATATTTTTCTATGTCTTGGAAAGTGGTGTTGGATCTTGGAGCTTGTTTGGGTGGTTCTTGGGATTGTGACTTTATGTATCTGAGTCATGTTTCCTTTTGGATTATTATTTATTATTTCCATTTTCACTCTGATATTGTAGTTTTGTTGGCTTATATTCAGTTTATATTTTCTTATTCATGCATCATATAGTGGTTTGAATGTTTATGTTGTATGTTGTCCAGTTGTTTTATTTTATAATGAAAATCTCCCCTAACTATTCCTTAAGACCTTGGCATTTATTTCCAGCCTTTGGTGTCTTGGGGATGTCACCTAATATTAGTTACGCTTCCGCCTCTTCCCAAGACAATTGGTTTGGGGTGAGATGTTACCAATGGTATCAACCTTGTTTGGACCTTTAGTTCGGTTGGTAGAAAGGAGATATGAATGTCAAAATGTGAAATGTATATCTTAAAAAGACATAACTTACCTTTTAATGTTGAAATTCAAGTTACCAGGGTGAATGGGTACACAAGTGTTCCAATACACTTCTAGGCATGTTTTGATATCATCATCATTGGTTTAGCCGATCAGTGTTACATATCATGAATTGTTTGTGAGACTTCCCACTAGGACTGCATTGTTCATATATTGTTAATTTTTTTTAAAAATGGTTAAAATGTTCTACTTTTGTAAGGAATGATTATTTATAGTTACATGTGGTATTTTTTATTTTTTATAAGCCTTCAGTTTCTAGATAAAGTGAACTAAATAAAGTTTTGTTCTAGTTATAGAAAATAGCACCAAATATACATTGTAGAAATTATCAGAAAGAGGAAATAAAGAATGTGTTTTCACCTGAGCTAAAAGTAAACCCAAAACTTATATAGAGTATCGTACAATATTTTTAGGCCATTGATAAAGGAAATATAAATGATGAACCAAGGAAAGTGGATTATTCAGTATAATTTCATAAACATAATCCACCTATTTTTTAAGGGATTTCGAACCTAAAAAAGTGGAAGTGTGTCCCAACTGAATGAACATAATTTTCAATTTTCTTGGTACACCAAAAAAGTTAAAAGTGAATTTTTAAATGTATATATTGGATAATCTAGCACGATAGTGGTGATATTTAGTTGTCCAAGCTAAAAATGACCAAAGACTACTATGATAAGAGTTTGAGGAATTGTTCAATAAATAATTCCATCCTCACACATTCAGGATAACAAGGACAAACTAACTTTTTCAGCATGGATCAAGAAACTCTATTGATGATTGACTATGCATCTATGTTTATAAAATTAGTTCTCTTTTCTTTAGAAGTCACCACTAGTTCATCCTTGAAGGCACAAACCTTTGAATCTGGATTATAATCAAAGATTCTCTATATGATAATTGTTATTTGTATTATAGAATATATAGAAATGGTGAATAGAGAAATGGTATCTAAAAGGGATATTTTTGGAAATCCAGTTGGAGGAATTCTATTTATCACCATAGGAATAAGTGGGAAATCAAATGCTACTAAGAATTAGAAGAGGGACACCTACTTCTAGGGTGGTGGGGCATCTCAGAATCAAACAATGTGATAGGTTAAATTTCCTCCAAGACCCAACATAAAGACTAGTTTTTTCAATGTGGGTCAACTCATCATAATAAATAAGACTCTATGACACCACATAGAGAATTCCATAACTGTAACTAGATGGTACATCTTCAATATTATTGTGTAGTGCTCCAAAGTCTAGTGATAATGATCCATCTCATGTTCCTCAAACATCCTATGCTTTGATAAGGTGACATCATCAGAATAATTCACATTCTCAAAACCAAAAAATCCATGGTGATTTGAGGAACAAAATGACTTCTCATGTTATGAAATCTCAACAAGGAAGAAAAGATCATGAAGGATTGAGTAAGCAACTATATGGTGCCTAACAGATGATTGTGGATAATCAATATGATCCTTCGACGGTGCATGGTTTGATTATTTTGAATTCTACAATTATGAATGATTTGTTTGATATGAGTGTGTAACACTCTTTAATTTCACCTCATGTGGTTTATCATATTGGTTTACATGTTGATATGATGTCTTCTATTTTGAAACTGCAAACACCCCTTGGGGAATGAGAGTGTTAAGCCTTTAAGTGTGCAACAAGTGCTATAACTATCGATGGGGTTGAGTTGATTTGAGATTTATATATTATTGTGAAGGATATATATATATATATATATATGTGTGTGTGTGTGTGTGTTTGACCTGATTTTGGGGATGGATTTTTTGACATCATTCAAGGCCCATATCAATTGTTATGCTAGGTAGGTCAGTTTCACATCTTCTGATGGTATTGAGTATCTATTTAAAGGAGATTAGGACATAAAAGAAAGAAGGAAAGGAACTTTGGTACCAATGATTGCAACTATATCTTATTAATTTGTAGTTGTTACTTTGGTATCTATGGATGAAATCATAAATAATGATTTTATGACCATCATTGACCAATTTTCTGACATATTCCCCAATAATTTCTCCTGGTTGACACTTGAAAGAGAAGTAGAATTTACGATTGATCTCATACCAGGGACTAGTCCTATTTCAATTCCATCATATAGGATGTCACAAATGGAATTAAGGTAATTGAAATTTTAGTTGGAAGGGTTGGAAAGAAAAGGGTTCATTCAACCTATTATATCTCCATGAGAAACACTAGTCCTTTTCAGGAGGAAGGTGGATAAAACTCTTAGGATTTGTGTGGATTATCATAAACTTAACAAAGTTAAGATAAATAGTTGGAATCCTATTACATGAATTTATGATTTTTTTGATAAATTTATGGGAGAAACATAGTTATATAATATTTAATTAGGGTAAGGGTATCACCAATTTCATGTTCGAAAGAAGGAAATTCCAAAAAAAACTTTCTGAAGTCATTATGGTCATTATAAATATATGGGTATTCTCTTTGGTTTAATGAGTCTCCTAGTGGTATTTATGGAATTAATGAATCATATATTTCAGAGGTATCATGTTTCATTCATAGTGGTTTTCATTTATGATATTTTGGTGTATTCTAGGACCAAAACTGATCAAGAGAAACACTTGGCTATAATGTTGGGTATCCTGCGGGAGCATTGCCTTTATGAAAATCTTTCGACATGTAACTTATAGATAGGTATGATTCCTTGGTAAGGTTATTTATGAAATGGGAGTTTTTTTAGATCCTAAAAAGTAAAAAGTTGTTATCTCTTGGTAACCATCGAAGAATGTATTTGAGATACATAGTTTCACTTACTTAGAAGAATATTACTGATGCTTTGTTCAGAAATTTTCTCAACTTGCATTTACAATGATTGATTTGAAAAGGAAATACATTATTTTAAAATGGAATAATAAATGCTAGAAATATTTATATGAGCTTAAGATTCCCCTCACATCATCACCCATCCTCATGTTTCTAGAGTCAAAATAAGGGTATGTGGTCTATTACGATGCATCAGGATTTGGGTTGGGTTGTGTTCTCATGTAGAGAGACCATGTTGTTGCATATGATTCAAAATAGTTATGGGTATATGAGTATAAATACCCAACATGTGATTTTGAATAGGTTGATGTAGTAAACTCCTTAAAGAGTTGACATCATTGTCTTTTTTGTGAGAAATTTATAGTTTTTATAGATCATAAGAGCATGAAACAAAGTTTCTCACAAAGGGACTTGAATCTAAGGCAAAAAAAATGGATAGAGTATTTATAGATGTTTGACTTTGGCTTGATGTATAAACCAAGGAAAGGGAATTTAGTGGTAGATGCATTGAGTAAGAATTGATATAATAAGTTGGATAAAGATACTTCATATCAATGAAAACTAATTTATGTTATAGTTGATATGCATCTAGATTTTGCAGAGTAAGGTGATGTTGCATTTTTCTCTCTAGTTACTATTGTTCCTGATTTTATTGATAAGGTTAGAGTTTCTTAAACATATGATCCTAAATGTTCAGTCATGAGGTCAAAACTCAATGGTGGGGAGACCATTGAGGGATGCAAATTGGATGGGAGTTTGGTGTTATGTTTTAGAGATTGGATCATAATACCTTTATCTTATTAGGTTCAACTTATTTATACCTACCACCATTCATGATGGGTTGTTCTTCTTAGTATTTAGAAAATTTATAAGGTGATGATAGCATAGTTTTGGTGGGATTACATGAAGAGGAAAGTGGTAGATTTTGTTTCAATAGTCCTCACTTATTAGTAGGTTAAGGTAGATCACACACGACCAACTGGTATATTTTATTCATTTCCAATTCCCATGTGGAAATGGGAGCACATAGCCATAGATTTTGTCACAGGCCTACCAAGAATGGTTAGGATACATGATTCCATATGGGTGATTTTGGATTATCTCAAGAATTTGGCTCACTTAATCCCTATTCATGAATCCAATACGGTGGAAGTCTTGTCCAAAATACATATTCAAGAAGATGTAAAGATGAATGGTGTTCCCATATCGATCATATCTAACTTGGACCCTCGGTTTACATCACCATTTTGGAAATCCTTATAGCAAGGACTCAGAACACAATTTACCTTGATCATATCTTTTCATCCTCAAATAGATGGAAAATTTGAATAAACAATCCAAATGATGGAAGACATGCTAAGATCTTGAGTGATGGATTTTGGAGGCTCATGGGTGGAGCATATACCATTAGTGAAGTTTTAATACAATAAAAGTTATTAGGAATCAATACATATAGATCCTTATGAAGTATTATATGACCATCCATGTCATTATCCAATTTATTAGGTAGAAATATGTGATAATTAACTCATCTGACCTAGCCTAGTACATGATACAAAGGAGAATATTCAGATGATCGAGAAGAGAATGATGATAAATCAGAGTCATTAGAAATATTATGTGGATAAATATCAAAGACCATTATTATTTGAGGTGGATAATCATGTTTTCTTAATGATCTATCTATGGCTGGGGAAACATCATTTTGGTAAACAAGGAAAATGTTCTCCTTAGTACATTAGACCTTTTTAGTTATTTAAAACAAGTGGGTGACAATGGCTTTACCACCAATATCCAGTTCAGTGCATAATGTGTTTCATGTATCTTAATTGAAGAAGTACCAGTCTGATCCTAACAATGTGATTTGATGGGACCATGTTGATATTGAACTAGATGATACTTTGATTCATGTGCCAGTGGGGATTGTGGATAGCCAAGAGAATCCCTTTTATGGGAAAATCATCAGTTTGATATGAGTTTTATAGAAGCATGGTTAGATTTAGTAAGAAACGTGGGAGCATGAAAAGGAAATGAAAGATCAATGAACCAAGATATTTTGAAGCAAAATCAGTTTTCCATTTTCTAAGGTTGTAAAGAACAATAATGGGGAGAATATAACACCTCCATATTTGAAGTACACCATCCTTTTTTTTTGATTTTTGTTTATGCTTGGAGTTGTTGGTTTAGCCCCTAGAAGGGTTTGAAAGTGTAAGAGGAAGAGTAAACTGGAGTTTGGCTATTAGAGCTGTGTTCAGGAAATATTTACACCATAAATAAGTTTTATAGTGTAAATTGGTTAGGGCGTAAGACTTTATAATCCTTTTAGCCATAAAATACATTTGGACAATATTATTGAGTCATAATATTGATTTATTCCATAAAACCAGTTTTTTTCCAAAAAAATAAATAAATAGAGATGTTGAGTTTTTCAACATAAGTGACCCTTTGATGGAATAAATACCAAATTTACATCATGAATTAATCCTAGAATGACCAATTTTAGTACATCTACTGGTTGTAATTCTCTTTATGTGACTGTTTCATTCCTCTCGACTTCCAAAGTACATATAGGTGATTTTCAGAGACCTTCAACCCATGAACTACATTTCCAATGAATCTTTGATCTTCAGATTGTGGAAATAAAGATTTGGGTCGCATTCTCCCTTTTCATATTTGATCTCATTGTTTTGTATTGAATGAAAACATAGAACTGTATTAGAATACCAAGATCTATCTATTGGGATGAGTTCTTATGAGATCTTTTTGGGTTTTTTTATATGAACAGAATGGAGTGGTGAGATGGGTAGTTTCATTCTAGACCCCTTATACCAAACAAATTTATTTAAGGTAGGTGGATTATCTCTCACTCTATGGTTCTAGAATTAGAAGGCTCATCTTTGTTAAAAAATATTACTTAAATTTTCATTGGCATTTTATGTGATTCTATGAAGAAAATTGTTTTGTTTTTTATTTGGAAAATTAGACGGATTTTGGAAAAATCCTATTGGTAGATGATTTTAAAATGTTGATTTTTAAATTATGAAATGATCTGGACACATGAAAAATATCTGAGGAAAATGGTTTTGTTTTTTAAATTATTTTATCATGGATAATTAGCATAATTTCATTAGTGTGTGTTCAAGGGGAAAAATTTGGTCGGGAGTACCACCATCAAGGTTGGATGGGTTATGGTCATGGAGTACCGCCATCAATGGAAACACCAAGCTTGAGTGTATTGTGTGTCTGGATGTTTGTATGTATTACACATGGAAATAGTTATTACAAATGTTTATTGATGATTATAAACTTGATTTTGGTTTTTCTCACATGGATTTCACTTATGGAATTGTATAAACTGCTTAATTATTTTCCCAAACATGTTATATAAATTGTGATAACTTTTTCTGTCATAATGGAATGATATGGGAAGTATTTGGGTAAATTATTCCGAATTTATTTATATCCCTTTATTAGGAAATTTGTTTCATTTTTAGATTTCATACATTGAGATATAGGTAAGGTAAATGTATCATATTTTTATAAGGATGTGTCTTGATACAATTGTATTGGTGGGTGGTGTTAGAGCTTGGATCTTGTTCTAGTGGTTCTTGGGATTGTAACCTTATGTCTCTGAGCCATGTTGTATTTTAGATTATTATTTATTATTTCTATTTTAACTATGATATTGTTGTACTATTGGTTTATCTTTGGTTTTTATTTTCCTATTCATGAATTATATAGTGGTTTGGATGTTTATGGTGTATTCTGTCAGATTTTTTTATATTACATGGAAAATTTCCACCCAAATTTCCCATAAGAACTTGACATTTATTTTTATCATTTGGTGTCTTGGGGATGTCACATATGATCAATAGAAACTCAAAATTGTACCAGGACAATGGGTGAGAGTCATGAGGTTACAACAATCCCTATGAAATAACCAATATCCACTAATTTAGTTAGTGGCTTACGAACATGATTTGATAAATTATTTTCATTACAAAAATAGAAGAAAAAAATGATGGAACAATTAATATGAGGATTTATAAAAGCTATAAATAAAAAAAAAGAAAAAAAGAAAATAATTTAATGTGATTTGGTCCATGTTGGATCTATGTGCATAGTTAGAACACCACCACCTACCTTTTTAATTACAAAAAGAAAAGTAGTAAGATACATGACTCTAAATAAATGAAAGACCAGAGAAGCCATATGATGAGATGAAACCCTACTAAACCAGATGGGGACCCTCAAATATGTCATATGGAGTTAGATATTCTACCTCCTAGAAGGATACGTTCTATGCACACAATTCATATAAGGATACATCAAAATATAAAAGCAGAAATAAGAAATAAACCAAAAGAAACTTCTTATAGTGCCATATCTCTACACTAAGATACTATAATGGATAGAATGGAGTTCTTCACCTCAAAAACCTTCACATATGAGAAATACCATTTCAAAAGAAATAATCTCCTCCACCAATATAGATCTCCACCAGAACGCTACACTGAGAACCAATGGAAAATAACAAAACACACTCTTTCAATAAACAATATGACCTCAGAACAAGCCTTCCCCTCTAACATTTCTAAAGATCTCTCTCTCTCTCAATAAAAACCCAAAAAATAGTAGGATTTATCTCTTTAGGGAAGAATATGGATTAATATGATAATTTTAAAACCAAGTTGCATGATATATATCATAGTATGTGAAGCGACGACACAATAGGTGATCACACGAGATGAGCAAGGTATATACGACATAGATAAAACACATTGTTTAGAATGATAACCGAGTAATATCTTTACAGGAAACATGATGCTTGGAAATATTCCTCCCTAGATAAATATAGACCAAACTAAAAAAAGAGATAAATAAAACAAACTAAGAAAGTACAGTATGGGCATATAGGATCCATTAGATCAAAAGGATCAATAGCCTCAAAATTCCGACCATAAAATATTATAGTAGTTTAGGAAACAAATTTTGAAAAATATTGACAAAAAATCATAGAATAGTGGATGGAATTAACAGTCACTATGTAAAATATACATAGATTCCAAAAAACAAATTAAACCATTTAATTTCAAACCAAAAACAACGCACTACACATGTAAATTCACAAATCTACACTATTTAAATAAAAATAATTAATCAAAAATGGCATTCTCACAAAATAAATCATAGAAATGAGTATATACTCAATATACCTAAAAAATTCCAAAACTTTGATAACAGAATAATTTTAGTCAAACTATCAACCGAGTTATTGGAGGTGTGTATCTTATGAACACACAACACCCAAGATTTTATGACCTTCATAACAAAATGAAACCCAATATCTATATTATTTGACTTACCATGATAAAAATTATTCTTATATAAGTTTAGGGCTGAATGACTATCATATTTCAAACCTATATTATTAACAGATAAATAAAATTCATTTATTAGTCCCTTTAACCAAATTTATTCTTTAATTGCTTCAGCTAAAAAAATGCATTATACCTTAGTGGTGGAAAATGAAACAATAGATTTCATAATAGGACCAATACAAGCCATAAAGACATAATCAATAATAGATTTCAAAGTTTTGACATTATCAACATAGTAAAAATAAAAAAATCCCACAACATCATTATAATAAGTATGTTTTGAGCCCAATTTGTGTGTGTTGTATTTGTTTTCAATGGTTTTCAATGAATACATAGTATCATTTATGATTGATTTTTTTATGTTGAATAAGTAGTGAAGAATAAGTGCTTGTAAATTTTGTTGATGAAACCAAGCTTGTTAAAGAAGAAGAGGATCCGAATAAGTGTAAAAATAAATGATTGGATGTTTTTTTGATGAACCCAAAATTATTTAAGAAGAAGAGAATCCTAAGAAATGTGTTATTTATTTTATGTGAATGAATTTAGAGGACACATCTTGGAAGTTTTTTAGAAGTTTCTTATCATAATTTATATAAAAAAGGGAGTTTTATATATATTGATATTAGAAAACCATAATATTATCATGGAATTTCTATAAAGGATCATGAAAATAGAAAAATTATGAATTGTGTAAATGTATGTCCTTGAAGGTACTCAATTATGAAAAGGAAACCTTACCCAGGTTACATAAAGTATAACATCTCGTAACATAAATAACCCATAATTAAATGATTTATAACAAGGGTTTCACATTCTTACATTTCAAGGATCTTTTTAGTTTAGAGTTTTAGAGAATTAGGAAATAAATCTAGCACACGAGCCTCAGCCCAGTTGGTGAGGAATTCTTAAGTGCATCCATAAGAACTGGGATCAAATCCAAGCAGAGGCTAATTTTTGGGTACTATAGCAGTACTATAGCAGGAACTGTATAGAACTATAGCAGGTACTATAGTAGGAACTGTGCAGAATTGTAGCAGGAACTGTGCAGAACTGTATCAGGTACTGTAGTGGGAACTGTAGCAGCACTGTTTGGCACAGTAGAAGTCGGAAATATTCCCCCGTTTGGGCCTTTGGGCCACTGATTTGGTCCCCGAGTCCTTGAAGGCATTCGAGCCACCCAGGCCTTTGGGTTAGTAAGGCTTTTAGGCCACCTCAAGGCCTTCAGGACACCTTAAGTGTAGTTGCAAACCAGACAACCTACAAGGAACACACTTCAAAGGAGGAGTAAGGAACCTTCACCATAGCAGAATATAAACAAATTACAAGAATGAGAGGGCATGACACCTGCCATTGGGACAAGCCTGTGCATGCATGGGAAATCCTAGACGAACAACCATGCGAAGGTGGAGAGATGATTTCATGATGAAGATACTGGGGAGGAGCAGTTCCAAGTTGTTAGTCTGAGTTATATGAAATGTTTGAAGCCTACGGGCATTGAATTCCTCTAAGGCCTACGGGCCATGTAATACTTATGCCTACAAGCCTTGTAAGGGTTCCACCTCACCCCTTGAAAGGTGGATTATCAAAAATCAATAAAAAATGAAGGCCTTCGGGCCATTGGAGGAGGAAATAAATATACATATCAAACCCATATAATATAGAGTGTTCACTTCCACTCAATTCCTATTTTTTCACAAATATTTTTTTTAAAAAATTTAAACTTCCATTTAATTTAAAAAATGTTCACTTCTTTTAATAAAGATCCCCCCTAGTAGAAATATAGACCTTTCTATATCTTATACTCATTAATAAGCCCCATGAAAGACATTTGATAATGTGGGATGAACACAAAAATCTAATAAAGGGATATAAAAAAGGAAACTCGTTAATCCATTTGAAATTCATAAAAACCAATAAGAAATTTTACATTTTTACATAATAAGATTTTGAGCTCAAAATAATCAATTACATACTCATGAAATAAAATTCAAAGGCCAAAGTTTCCATAAAAGATTTTGTAAGAAATCATAAAGGAAAAATCACAATTCATAAAATCTTTACCATGAAAACAAACCTTTCACATTTATAAGATCATAAACATTCCTTTAATTCATAAACTCATTATTTAATTTTTAAAATCAAAATAATTACATGAAAGCCTAATTGAAATCATAGAGAAAATATGTAGGAAACATGGGGCATCATTATTTCATCATTGAATCACCTAACAAGATAATTCCAATATTCTTTTAGGAGTAACCCACATCAGTTACCTCTATCACTTTATATGAGTAATTAAATATATCCATGTTCTCTTAGGAGTAACTTAAATAAGATAACTTAGTCACTTAATAGGAGTAGTTAACTCAATCCACATTCTCTTAGGATTAAATTACACTAGTTAACTCCATCTCTTTACCCAATGCATTGGATAACTTTAATGGACCCACCCATCATATAATGGGTATAGTCCTTTAAGGGGTTAGATTCACTCCCCCTTCCCACTTTTGGGAATAATGCACAAGTGTAATGTTTTAAAATAAAAACATTTAATAACCTTTACTTTTAATCATATCTTGAAATAAAAACATTTTATAACTTTCAATTTTCATCATAAAAACCATAAAATTGGAATTTTATTCTATAATAAAATTCACTTTCAGTTATCTCATAAAATTTAGAAAAAATATCCTTTTCTTTTAAAAACATTTAAAAATAAATAATTTCCATAATAATGGGAAACTTATCTTATTTTAAAATAATTTAAACTTTTAAGTAAATATTTATAATGAATAAAAGGACCTGAAAATGGAAAAATATGTACATTTCATATACGTTAAAAAACATTTTTTTTAACTTTGGTAAAAAGAGTAAAAATGACCCATTTTATAAAAAATTAAATGAATCCTTCATTAAAACCCTTGTAAAAAGTCAAAGATAGTTAAAAATTTCTTTTGAGAATCTTGGAAGTACAAATAAGATTTTTTAGAAATATTTCAAAGAACATGGACATAAAAGAGAAATATTGTGAAATGAGAACATCAAAACAAGGTTTTAAAGAAAATATCTTACCACTTTGGTAGCTTTTGAATCATAAGGAAATTGGACAATAGAAATTTACAATTACTTATAAATAACTTGAATTTAATTAAATTAAAATAAAATACATTCACATGAAATTAAATACACCACCAAAATAAAACATGTGGTAAAAATGGCATGAGTCTCAAAAAAAGGAAATCTAGATGAGAAATATCTTACCTCAAGCCAGACTTACCATTTACATTATTTAAATCCTACATAATAAACCTATATTAATTATTTACTAGATTAAGAAACTTTATAGGTTTATTCCCTTATTAAAATCCATTTATTTTCATTTGTTTCCATATCTTATATATTTATTAAATCGATTAATTTCATGTCACATGTTATGAGAACGTTCCATTCATAACCCCAAAACAACTTTGGTAGGTTGACCATAGTCAAAGGGGTTATGGTTCCATCATCTACAGAATATTAATCATGAAATAATTATTATTTTGTACATTAAATACAATTTTAGAACCATTTATAAAATATAGTTATGAAAAACTGACCACATTTCTTTGTGAAGGTAGTAGTCTACACGTACACACGGACAATGTAATCATTTTACAACGGATTAAAGGTACCAATGTAATTATTATCTTATATTTAATTAATCATAATTATATCATTAATATAATATATATTAATTAAATCCATCATAATAATCATCCTTGTGAGGTGGGGATGAAAAACAAAACTCATCGCTTCGTGGATATGGTAGTCCACACGCGTGCACAAACAACATTTTCATTTACCATAGGATGGAGAAGGAGATAAAAAGGGTTGTGGAATCAACATAATAACATTTAATTATATTTAATATAATAATTTTATAATATCATCATGGTTATATAATATTTTAAGGAAGTGGAAGAAAAAATCAATATGAAAACACTCGGTTAAGAGTTATACTTATTCTTTGGAAAACCTCCTTTGGCTTACACCTTAAGACTTCTAGGTTGGTATTTTGGTTTGAAAAAAACCTCCAGGACATGAGGAGTAAGATATAGAAGTTATTTTATCATATATTTGTCAATCTAAATTCTTAATAAGCGTGCATAAGAGAGGATAGGAGGTTCCCTTTTATAAGTGAGGTGGGTGGAAAACATGTAAATACATGAAATATTAATATATAATATGTGTCTAACTCATATAAAATGGTTCCAAAGTTCCATATCTTCTAATATAAGGATTATAAGTTCAAAATAATTTCAATCAATAAAATTTAGAAAATTTTAAGTAGAATTTTGAACCATGTCTCTTAGTTTAACCCTTGTTAACCCTTTAAACCTTAACCATTATAACAAAGTTTTTAGTCTCTAAGGTTTATAAAAGTAATTTTAAAAGTGCCAAGTGGCACATACATGGACCATATACGATAGCCTCAACAATTTTCCATACAATTGAGTTATGATAGGATTTTTATTATTTTATAATGATTTAAATAATTTTTAAACATTAAATAAAATTTTAATATTTAAAACATTAATTACCCTCCCCTATGATCCATAAAACCCATTCAAGTCTCTAACTTATTGACACACCTATCATATGCTAGTATAAAAATTAATTTATTTTCCTAGTGTAGCATAGTGTCTGACCAGGGTCATCTCACTTGAGGAGATTTTCTGTCTTTTCAATCACTAATTATAATTCACCCAATCTAATTTTTTGGTATTTTATTATTTATGAAAACAATTTAATTTTGAGTTATGGTTTGGAAAAAATAAATACAATGAAAAACTAAAACATAAATGGAAATTTAGATAGAATACATGTTTGGAAGAATGTTCTTGGTCATAGTCATTGATTACACAGGTCCCTTTATTATTTATTTGTTTAAATTTAATTTAATAATTCATTTTACAAAACCATATAAATGAAGTATTTTTCTTTAATTTATTAAATTTGGAATTTTAGAATGCCTAGGAAACGTCTCCGACACACCAAATCCCACCCACTCTAATTGTTAAATAGGATAAAACCTTGACCGAGAGTTCAATTCCTAAAATACTTGGCTCCACTGTACATTGTTTCATCCCTTTAGGCAGCCTTAAATCCACTATATGAAGAGTTTTGATATGGAAAGGGAGAGAAAATAATTAAATTAATGAAAAGGGATGAATTTGAGATCTGTTCCATGGTGGAAAATCGCTACACCCATAAACTTCTCTTGTGTTCACTAAAAATATAATTAAAAAATTTAAGAATTTAAAGAGGAATAATTGAGAATTCCACAAAACCTCCCGCAAGGACAAGTTTCAGGTCAATCACTTATCCTCATAAATTGAAAGTGATCACAATGGAGAGATGGAAGAGATAAATAGAGAGATTGAGATAGATAAAGATGAATATGGAAGAACAATTTAATTAAAAATATGTAATAGTGTTACATTGAAAAAGAAATAAAAAACTAAAATAAGAATGAAAACTTAAAAAGAAGCAGCATCCCACTTTCTCAGTGCAGCGGTCGAATACCACTCTTATCTTATATTGATTCCACCCCCTAGCCTCATTTTAAAAGGTTTAATCGGTACTTGGGCTATCATAAATGGCCCATTAAATGGGTAAAAGTATTCCCTAGTCATAATGGGTTGTTCAAAGAGGTACAAAATTTATTTCATCAAACATACTTGTTTATAGGTTTTTCTGAAGGTTTCACATCATGAATAGTGTTTTCACGATGTGAGTTTTTGGGATGAGAATTTCATGGCTTCATTTAAGCTGGGAATTTTTCTTTGGACCATATTTACATGCGTCACGACATGACCATATGTGTCACGCTATGACATGGGATGTCATCATCCCAGTTTCCTCTTTTTCTCCATGCTTTGGTTAACATCTTATATTTGTAACATCCCATTACCATTCTGACAGGTATGTCTTTAACCTTGTCATAATGTTTCCTTTCTGTTGATGGGGTAGTGTTGAGATTGAATTGGGAGTATGCATTTAATGGTGAAGTTAGATATTTTTTGGATTATCACCTTTAACTAGCTTTTTCTGTAGGATGCTGTTGGGTTACACATCATGTAATAAGATTTCACTTCATGTGATGGTTCTTTATACAAGTCATGAAGGGATTTACACTATTATGGGTACACATCGTAATTTTCATTTCAATTTATAAAGGATTTAATGATAGGTTTTTAATTCAGAGCGTCAGGGTGTAAGTTGAGGTGATGTGTTTTTCGGAAGTTATGAAATTTAAGTATTTCACAATGTGTATTGGGATTAGACATCATGAAATACCCCGAATTTGTTTTTAAAATAGGCAGTGCAACTGGTCTTTCCTTTTGGATTCTCGTTGGTTTATTCTCCCTTGATCCAAGGATTTTTCTTGGCGAACTTGGAGCCTTCCAAACCTTCTGGATCCATTCATTCGACATTCGATCGTTGTTGCGCTTGCGGTGTGATTCCCAAGTAAGATTTCTCCATTATTCTTCATTTATATCTCTTTTTACTCCTTTGGTATTTTAATAGATCATCTTTATAGTGATGGATCTATGCTCTATGGTGTTATATCTCATTTCTAGGCTGGGTTTTGAGGTATTATTCACCTTTGTTCTCATTGACGGGTGCCATTGCAAGTGTGTTTTCTTAGGAAAAGGTAGGTGGTTTCATCCCAATTATGAAAATTGATTAACCTTGTATTTCTTGATTTATTTCAATTGCTGATTTAACTTCAATTACTAAAACTTTCTTTCAATTGATTTATGAAAAACCCAATTCTTATGAATTGGTATATTTGGAATAGTTTTGGAATGAGAATTTGGAAAAACACAAATTATATTGAATTGGGGTGTGTTTTATGAAAATTATTTCAATAAAATTATTGAATTTAATTGTGGAAATGAAATGTGAAATTTATGGAATTTATTTTGAAAGGATTTTAAAATTGTGAAAATGGATTAATTTTTTTAATAGAAACTCATTGGTTTTATCTTGGAAAGAGACATATTCTTGATTAAAACCTATTTTGGTATTAATTAGAATAAATTGACATTTGAAATGGAAGAATGGGATTTAATTTTATTTTAATTGGTATTAAAATAAATTTCCCCTCATTGATTGTGTCAGAGAACGTGCAAGCCTTAGGTAGTTGGTGAGTTATTTGGACACACTCCATGATATTATAAAGCTCTAAAACATACATGCAGCGGGTCACATCACTGGTGTGATGGTGATGAGTTGCCTTTGGCTAGTGTCATAGGGATGTTTGTATACACATATTGTTGATATCACTTAAAGGGTTCTTAGTCCTATATTCAGAAATACTATTGTGCCTTTTAGAGGTAGACCCAACTGTTGAGCCTTGGAATTAGTGAGTTGTGGGATGTTTTCCTATCCCAGTACTTGGGTTTTAGTACTTTGGTATTTTTATGCCTTGTTTTATTCTAGTACATTACTCCTAGTAGAGCTTTCTTTGTTATTCATATTGTCTTGTTTCTTTTTCTTCCACTGTGTTTTATGGAAAATTTGTTCCCACTTGCATGTTATGTGATGCTAGGTGCTTGTCTCCAACCCATGGGGATTGGGAACTCCCTTTGGTCTATGTCAGGGCTGACTCGGTTATTGGGATACTAGGGTACCTGTGATGGTTCATGAAAAAGTGGTATCAGAGGAGGTTGTTCCGCTCTTGTCTTAAAGTCCATATGCACTTGTGAAATATTATCAAGACTTAGGATGTAGTTGTGATTGATTTCCTAGATATATCTCACCTCAATTAACCTTAAGTTTATAGGGGTGGTTGGGGAAATACGTATTGTGGTTTAGTTCTAGTATTTTTCCTATTCTAATTTGGATTGAGAGGAATCCAAATCTGATTATTCCTTTTGTTGAGAAATAATTTCTCTTACTACTCAGTTTGAGTGTTAATATAATGTCTTTATTTTGTCTTATTATGTTTTGTATCATCATGCCTCCAAGAAGGCGTGTGGATTGGACCCAAGAAGATGCTACTTCTAAACCTCAACAAATAAATCCTGCTATGGATCTGAATCCAGTTGAGGTGATTGTGCACACTGTCCATGCTCTGGGACAGGAAACACCTCTAGTTCCCACTAAGGTTCTAATTGTATATCCTCAGGGGGATGTTCTTTGGAATTTTTCTCAAGATTTACTTCCCTATAAGCCACCAGTTTTCAATGGCTCCACTAATCCTTAACATGATGAGGAATGGTTGGGATAAATATAACATATATTTGAGTTCTTGGAGACATCAAATGTGATCAAGGTGATGTGTTCCACCTTCATGATGGAAGGACTGAGTAGGAGATGGTGGGACATGATGGTGAATAAAAAGAAACATAAGGTCTTACAGTGGAAATACATTAAGTTTCTTTTCACCAATCATTTCTCTGTAGAGTCAATGGTGTTGGATAAGGATGTGGAGTTTTTTAAGCTTGAGTAGGCTGACAAAACCACGACTACATATTTGAATTGATTTTCCGAGCTCGTGCAGTTTTCACCTAAGATTTTATCTAATGATAGGATGAAGGAAAGATGGTTCTAGTTGGGTATTCGATCATATATTTGTTATTAGGATTTCTTACTTAAGCTTCCAACTTATGATAAGGTTTTAGATAGGGCGATGATGGTCGAGATGGACTTGGCATGCAAGTTAGGGTTATTAGAAGTTTCTTATTCACCCATTAGTAGCATGAGTTCCTTTAAAGGAAAACATAAGCATCATGATTATCACAGTAGTTCTCGATGCCAAAGTCATTACCGACCTCCTAATACACTAGGATTAATTCTATTGATTTGATACTAGTGTGGAAGACTAGGACATTCTAAGAGGATTTGCACAAAGGAACCCAATAACTGTAGCTTCTGTGGATGTTCAAGACACTTACAAAGATTTTTCCATAACTATTATGCTCTGCATAGCGGAACATGATCATCATCTCCTAAAAAAACTATAAGGAAATCATATTCTTCACAGATAAAAGGGTTCCAGCCACATGAATCTATAATAAAGATACTTCACACAGTGAAAGATTCTCCAGAGGAAACAAACATGGGTCCAGTAACTGTGAGATGTACCATTAATATAACATCGTCATTAGTGACTGATCTTTTTGATACCGGTGCATCTCATTTGTTTATCTCAATTCGTATTGTTAATCTTATAAATTTTCCTATAGATATTTTATCTTGTGCAATGTATATTACTACAACCCTTGGTACGTAGAGAGAATAGGGTCTCCATAGTCCTGCGTGTTTCTTCTCTCTATCAGATGTCGAGCTAGCTTGGAGTTTTCTAGTTCTCAACATGAAATATATTGACATTGTATTCAGGACGAATTGGATCATTTCCAACATAGCCTAGATTGATTGTTATCTTTGATAGGTCTATCTTACTACGCCTAGTGGTGTGTCTCTTGTCTTTCAAGGAGAATGGGACCCAAGGTCGAACAGAGCTGAACCTTCTTATCTGAAATTAAGGAAAGTGATATCAGTGTATGGTTTTGATCTATAGTGGGATTCAATGAGCGGTGATCTCCCTCCAGTCATTTTCAAGGTTTCCAACATGTTTACTTCTGATTTCTCTCATTTTCCACTGGTAAGGTAGGTTGATCTTTTAATTTGTGCAATGCCTAGAACTCAACCAGTTTTGATTCCCTCTTACTGCATGGAATTGGATGAACTGAAAAGGTTGAAGTCTCAGTTGGATAATCTTCTTGACAAAGGCTTTATACGCCCAAGTGTGTCACCTTGGGAAGTACCAATTCTCTTCTCTAAGAAGGCTAATGGTTATCTTCACTTATGTGTTGATTACTAAAAGGTCAATCAAGTTACAGAAAAGAAAAAATATCTGTTTCAAATGGATTTATGATCTATTTCATTAGTTGAAATGTGTGAAGTGGTTTTCATAGATCGACCTTCGATCTAGTTACAATAAGTTAAGGATAAAGGAATCATACATTCAGAAAACTGCCTTTCAGAGCAGGCATGGCCATTATGAGTACCTTGTTATTCCATTTGGTCTAAAAAAATGCTCATGCAATATTCATGGATTTAATGAACAAGATTTTCCATGAGTATCTTGATACCTTTGTGGTAGTATTCATGGATGACATCCTCATTTATTCTAAATCTAAGTAGGATCATGTGAAACATCTAAGAATAGTTCCGAGTCCAACGAGAAATCACCAACTCTATACCAAGATTTAGAAGTGTGATTTCTGGATTTAGGAAGTGAAATTCATGGGACATGTGGTGTCTGAACAAGGTATATCAATTAATCCTAAGAAGGTGAAGGCTATTATGACTTGGGAGAAACCACATACTATCTTCAAGATTCAAATATTCTTGGGATTAGCCGGATACTATCATTGGTTCATGAAGGACTTATTGAAGTTGGATTCTATGATGACTGCTCTAACTTAGAATGGGGTGAAGTTTACTAGGAATGGAAAATGTTAGAGTTATTTTTTTGACTTGAAGCATATTTTGACTATTGTGCTGGTGTTGACTCCTCCAGAAGACAGGCATGGCTATGTGGTCTTTTGTGTTGCATCAGGTTTAGGCTTGGGATGTGTTCTTATGCAGGGTGATTATGTATTAGCTTATGGATCTTGTCATCTTGGTCCACATTAGAAGAATTATCCTACCCATGACCTGAAACTTGTGGTGGTGATGCACATGATTAAGAGTTGGAGGCACTACTTTTTTGGTGAAATGTTTATTTTGTATTCAGACCACAAAATCTTGACTTATATCTTTTCTCAAAAATATTTTAATCTTTACCAGAGGTGTTGGGTGGAGTTCTTGCAATCCTTCGACTTTGAAATAACCTAAACTCTGAGGAAAGGGAATGTCATTGCAGATTCATTGAGTAGGATAATTCCAACATAGGCAGTGAAAGGATCTTCAGAAGATTGGAATTTGATGGATCTCTTCGCACAATTGCATATTGGTGTTTAGGAGAAAGGGGATGAAGTTTCTTTAGCTGGCATTCAGTTGACATCTGATTTTCTCGAGATGATTCTTTAGGATCAAGATCCTGATGATGAATTCTGTAGCATTAGAAACTCTCTTTATGATGGTGAGATATTTTCCCAACGGTCTTTCTCCAAAGAAGGTGTTTTATGCTTTCAAAATCATTTTGTTGTGCTGTTAGTGGAAAAGAAGGTTGTAATGGGGGATTTCCATAATTCCTAGTGGGTTGTGCACCCAGGAAACTCTAAGATGTTTTATGATATGTGGAAACCGTTCTGGTGGCTAGGTTTGAGGTGGGACATTACTGAGTTTGTTTCATGCTGCTATACATGCCAACAGGTGAATCTGAGCACTAGAAACCTTTGGGTTTCCTTCATCCACTTCCAATCCCTACTTGGAAGTGGGGTAAAATCTCTATGGTTTTTTTTGGGTTTCCTCATACCCAAATAAAGAAGAATGCGATATGGGCTGTGCTTGACAGGCTGACCAAGTCGGCTCACTTCATACCCATTCTGGATACAACCAAAGTTGAGGAGTTGGGAAATATCTATGTGAAAGAGATTATACATTTTCATATATTTCTATATTCTATAGTCTCAAATAGGGATCACCAATTTTCTTATCACCTTTGGAGAGGCTTTTAGGAGGCACTGGGATCTCAGGTCCATTTGAGAATGACCAATTATCTGCAGTCGGATGGCCAGATAGAGATAACTATATAGATTTTGGAGGATATGCTTCGTACTTATGTTCTCAACTTTAGTGGGACTTGATATGATCACTTGAGGATGATTTAGTTTTATTATAACAATAGTTACCAGTCCACAATTAGAATGGAACCTTTTGAGGCCTTGTATGACCTACATTGTAAATCCCTGTTGTGTTGGTTGGATATTGGTGAATGTTCCTTGGTTAGAACAAGCTTGGTGTAAAAGACAACAACAAAGATTTAGTTGATTCATCATAATATTTTGTCAAAAAAGATCCAATATATGTCTTATGATGATATTGTTGTAGACCATTGGAGTTATCAATTGGTAACCAAGTGTTCTTGAAAATTTCACCCTGGTTTGGTCATCGATGAATTGGGAGGCAAGGGAAGCTTGCTCCTTATTTCGGGGGACCTTTCGAGGTTTTTGAGTAGGTGGGGAAACTTTTATACCATTTAGAACTTTCATCAAGCTGACATCGATACATAACATATTCCATGTATCATATCTGAGAATGTATCTTTCTGATCCATCTCACTTTTTGAGTTGGAGTGATCTTAAGATTAAACCTAAATTATCATTGTCCGAGCAGCCGATCTGGATAGTTGATTCTAAGACAAAGGTACTTCATGGGAGAATTATACCTTTGGTTCATGTGATATGGAATCACGGTTTTGATAATCATGATACATAGGAACATGAGGCACTGATGAGAGAATAATGGCCTCATCTCTTTGAATTAGAAGCCTCTTTATAAGCTTTATAGGGATACAAAGTTCTTATGGTGGGGAGGTTATAACATCCTGTTTCTATTATAATAGGTATGTATCTAACCTTGTCATAGTTTTTCCTTTCCATTGATGGGTTAGGGTTGAGATTTAATTGGGAGTATACCTTTAATGGTGAAGTTATAGTTTTTTTGGTTATAACCTCTAAATGGGTTTTTTTTCAGGATTCTGGAGGGTTACACATCATGTAACAAGATTACATGTGGTGTAATGGTTTGTGTAAAAGTCATGAACGTCTTTATATTATGATTGGTACATGTCATGATTTTTTCATTACATTTCATGAAGGATTTAATGATCAATTTTTAATTTGGGGCATTGAGATTTAAGTCGAGGTGATGCGTTTTTCAGTGGTTACGAAATATAATAATTTCATGACATGTATTGGGATTACATGTTGTGTAATAACCTGAATGCATTATTAAAACAGGTAGTGAAACTAGTATTTCCTTTTGCATCTCTCCGGTTTATTCTCCCTCGACCCAAGGCATTTTCTAGGAAAAATTAGAGCCTTACAAACCTTTTGAATCCATTCATTCAACATTCAATTGTCATTTCTCTTGTTGTGTGACTCCTGAGTAAGATTTATCCATAATTCTTCATCTATATCTCTTTCTACTCCTTTTTTATTTTAATATATCATCTTGATAGTGATGGATTTATGCCTTGTGGTATTATATATCATTTCTAGGTTGGGATTCGAGGTCTTATTTACCTTCGTTCTCATTGACGGGTGCCATTGTGAGTTTTGTTTCTTAGGGAAAGGTGGGTGGTTCCATCCTGATTAGACAAATTGATTAACCTTATATTGATTGATTTATTTCAATTGATTATTTAAATTCAATTTCTCAAACTTGATTTCAATTGATTTATTAGATACCCAATTCCAATGATTTGGGAGATTTGGAATGGTTTTGGAATGAAAATTTGGATCACCCCCAATTCCATTGAATTGGGGTGTGTTTTATGGAAATGATTTCAATTAAAATTTTTAATTTAATTGTGGAAATGAAATGTGAAATTGATGTCATTGGTTTTGAAAGGATTTCAAATTTGTGAAAATGGATTAATAAATGTTTTCATAGAAACCCAGTGATTTTATATTAGAAAGATTCATGTTCTTGATTAAATCCCATTTTGGTTTTAAGTGAAAGAAATTGGCATTTGAAATGGAAGAATGGGAGTTAATTGTATTTTAAGCAGTCTTAAAATAAATTTCCCATCATTGATTGTGTAATATCACATGCAAGCCTTAGGTATTTGGTGAGTTATTTAGACACAGTCTATGCAATTACAATGTTCTAAAACATACATGTAGTGGGAAATATCCCTGATGGGATGGAAAGGAGTCGCCTTTGGCCAGTGTCATAGGGATGTGTGTATGCACATATTTCTAAGATCACTTAGATGGTGCGGATTCCTATAGACATAAATTCAATCATACATTTTGGAAGATGACTATGTTGTTATCTTATAATTTATATATGAGATATAAATGTAATCCAATATTGTAAAATTTATTTAATTCCAATCTATATTTACATAAACTATTTTTGTAACTGTTTTATATTAATCCATTATTTTAGAAATATTCCATCATTTGAAAATCCTTTTCTTAAAGTATTTTCCATCATTTGAACTGTAGAGCATCATTTGTCTAAATATGATTAAAAATGCCAAGCCTGTTTATTTTTAAATTGAAATCATTACTTTGGTTAATCATTTGTTGGAATCTGTTATGGAATCCTTAGTGAGACCCTACTGAGATTTTTAGCTCACACCCTACTTTTGCCTTCAGGTGTTTGTAGACTTTCTTCTTTGAGGTTCAAGTAAGGGTAAATGCTCATTTGGAGGTGGACCCAACTGTTGAGCCTTGGACTTGGTGAGTTGTTTTCTTAGGGACTTGGGATATTTTCCTATCCTAGTACTTGGGTTGTAGTTCTTTGGGATTTTTATTCCTTGTTTTATTATGGTACATTACTCCTAGTGGAGCTTTCTTTGTTATGAATACTTTATTTTTTCTTCTTCTTCTGCTATGTTTTGTAGAAAATTCATTCCCACTTTTATATTGTATGATTCCAGGTTCTAGTCACTAACCTGTGGGTATCGTGAACACCCTTCGGGCTACGGTAGGTCCAACTCGGTTATCGGGTTACCAGGGTACCCGAGATGGTTCATGACACATTCCTTCAATATTCACAATTTGAATATCATTAATGAAATGAATTGTTGTTTTCCAAAAAGTTTTGGTTTGTTTCAACCTAGTTATTCACATTCAAGTATTGGAATTGGTCTTTCACTTATGCTTCATCATGGGCCATCATTTGCATCCTAAATTTATTTCCTTTTTTCTCATTTTGGACATTTTCTTGTATCTTACCACAAATTATGAAAATAATTAAATTCAAAAAAATATTAATCAATTAAAGTGCATAAAAAATGTGTTTTGAATTCAAATATACATGAAAAATTTTATTCTATCAATTCCCCCACACTTAGAACTTGTTTTTCCTCAAGCATGTAATCTCAAAAAAAATTCAAAGTATTTTCATTTTACCAATATTTAAAATTCAAAAGTAACAAAACCAAATGTTTGGAAATGAGAAATAAACTTTCAAATTTTTCAAAAAATAATTCATCTAACTCATCACTCTTTAAAGAAACAAAATCAATCATGAATTTTACTTTTCTTATTTTGAAATAATAATGCCTCTCCTTCCTTCAATTGTAATTTATTAATTCATCATTAATGTGCACACCACTTTTAAATTTACCTTATTTCAAATTATTTTTTACTCATCTCTCATGGAAAAAAATAAAAATAAAATTGTTCTCATACATCAAGTGCATGTCACTTAGAATGGTCTTTGAAGACATCTAACATCTCCACTGTATAAGGAAATAAATTAAAATTAACCACTATGGATTTTCATTATAGTTTAAATGTCACTAGGGATTAGGGTATGTAGGTACTGAACGAAAATAAATCTCAAAAATGAGTTTTAACTCTTTATTATAATGCATGATATCAAAATATAAGCCTATTGAAATACTCTGAAAAAAATGTCATCTCCCAACCCCAAATTCTCAAAATAGGCACTAGATAAACATTATCATAATGAATGAATTTCCATCTATTACTTTTTTCTTTTTTCCCCAAAAATTATTCTTAAGAAAAATCTCACATCCACCACCTAACCCCATATGATCAAAATATCACCAGTCTGACAATGATGATTTTTTATCCTCAAAAGACAAAACCCAATTTTTTTTTCATTTTCCCCCCTTTTTTATTTATTAGTTTTTTTAGAAATAGAGGTGAATAATACAACATAATGAATTATAACATGAAATCTACTAAAATATCTTGAAAACGCCTAGAAAAATGAAGTACATACCCAATTACCATGGACATCCAACTCCCCCACACTTAGTATTTTGAATATCATGAAACATACTATGAGTAGGGTAGGAATGAATATAATTGTATTGTAACACCTCTCATTTCCTATCAAAGTCATTCATATATTCTATTATAAAATTGGTATTTATGAAATAGTGGTTACAAGGATAAAAAGGATCAAAAAAGAGTACCTCAATCATATTAAAATTGATTCTATTCAGTCATAGTTCGATGATATTCCAAGAAATTTATATAAGAGAACATGTCCAGGTCTCTCAAGAAATTTACTATAGAAAGAAATGATAAATATTTGGTTAATTTTTTTCTTAGGGATAAGAACATATAGTTTGAGACAATTACTCATGGAAATGCATAAAAATAATAAAAAAATCCATATCAATTTAATAAATTCAAAAAATGCCAAATCTAAGAAGAATTTAATTTAAAAAAATAAATACATTTCCAAAAATCATGATTTTTGAAATTTTTAGCCTCATTCTTAACATTAATCATTAATTTTATCATTTCACTCATCTAATCATGTCAATAGTGAAAATTAAAACAGGTCATAATGATTATCCTTAGAATCTTATGCCTCCTAGATCAACACTAGAGTACAAGAGTTCAAGTGGGGCATGCAATTTATATTTTAAAGCTCAAAAAATTAAAATTATAAGAGTAACATAAAATAAAGAATTTAAACTCATACTCCCCTTTTGTTGAAGCTTATGTTTGGTTTGTATATGGTTCTATTCATTCAAGTTCTGTTTTGTAGTAGTTCATGATGTGAATCCATTTCACGGTGCAAATTTTCTTTTTATAACTCAGTTATACAACATTTTCATGATGTGAATTCCTTTCACAACATTAATTAAATTCATGATGTGAATTCAGTATGAACTATGTATAGGTAGTCATCTCAATTTCCTCATGTCTTGTACCGTCATGGTCCTGCAAAATAAAATTAATCATTAAATCACAAGTGCTATTCCATTTAAGTTAAAAAAGATAGATGGATCAGGAATGAATACAAATTTAATCCTAGAACTAATAATTGAAATATAAATTCCTAAAAATAATTTAAAATATAGGAAAGATAATTCTTGGTTTTATCCCTCAGGTGGGACCTTTGTTTTGACAACCTCCAAATTAGAAGTACCAACTGTCATCTGTAATCTGATGGTGGGTGGAGTTTCTTGTATTTGAACCACAATATGTTGTTGTTTACAAATTTCACTTATTATTCTTTTTAGAGGACTCCATAAATAGAGTACGCCATATCAACCCCCTTCACAAATGGGTACAAATTTCATAGTGGGGGTAGGATGAATTGTGGCCCCTTCAACTTTTTGGTTGCTACTTGTGTAACCACTTCTTTTTTGTCCAGTGTCTATTCAAGATGTGATGAATTAATAAAATATTCAAATGAAGAGTTAGATCTCAATTTTATCTAAACAAATTTTAAACATGAATAATTAATAAAAAATTATCCCCCTTTTTTGTACACAACTTGTGTCTCTATTACTTTAGGCATATCCACTTGGATCTCCTTGTGAGATTTAACCAATAACTATTCAATCTATTCTGGGGCCTCCATGAGTTCCTCAACATGTTCATTTTATTATTCATCATCTTCCTTCATAGAATAACAAGAGTCACCTAATTCTGTAAATTTCAAACAAGGATAGGTAATACTCAATTAAACTTCTATAAAATTAAAATAAATTGAGTTTAGAAAAGTATTACTTCTATGAGTTAGTTTGGATTCAATCTCTTATTCAGTGGGAAGTGCCTCTTGGAGTTGATTTTTTTGTATGGAGGTAGTTAGTCAGGATCTCACAGTCATTCTTTGAGTTCCAACACTTGGTTAGTTTCCTTATCTTCCATTTATAGAGTGAAATTTAATGGTTCTAGCTCTTATACTTTGTATGACATGGGGAGATCAAATTGAACTTCATGCTCATTCCAAAAATTATCTAGATCCTATTGATCTCTCACATGTAGCTCAATAGTCAAGACTTTATTATCATAAATACACTCTATCTCTTCATGGTTAGTTTGAATATAGATATTTAGATGGTTTGGTTTTGAATATTCTTTAAATAATGAATCAACATTTTGGATGCCTTCAAAGAAATAGGGTAAATCCAACGATGCTTCCTCCATGGCCTTTGGTTTGGGTTTGGGTTCCTCGAAGGATGAATTGACATATGAAGTTAGTCATACCATTTTTCTCCCCATGTAATCTAGTGTGTCACTCATCCTTTGAACCCAATCATTTAAATCATTATAAACCGCTTCCTCTTGGTGTTTTACCTATGATTAATCACTCCATCCAGAATAAGGGCAGTTTTGAAACATCATGGAGATTTTTTTTATAATTTATTATATATATATATATAAATGTATATTAAAGAAAAAATGAAAATTATTTAAAAAAAATGTGAAAATAGAAAAATAGAAAGAATTACCACTTAACTCCCTAAAAATGGTGCTAAGTTTTGATGCTTCTATCATAAGGAAGTACAAAAGATTTTTTTTCTAGTGTAGCACAGTTTCTATATGGGGTCTTCTAACTTGAGAAGATTTGTAGTTAGTTCAATAAATAATTATAACTCTCATAATCTAATTTTTTTATATTTTATTATGTATTAAAAAAATGAAATTTTTAGTTTTTTTGAACAAATATATGTACTGTAGAACTAAAACCTAAATATAGATGTAGGAAGAATGTGGGATAGGAAGAAAGGTTGTGGTCCTAGGGTTTGGTTTTATGGATTCCTTTATTATTTATTTTTTTAAATTCATTTTGATATTAATTTTATGAAACCTCATAAATGAATTAATTTTCTTTAATTTATTAAGTGTGGAATTTTAGAATGCCTAGGAATCCTCTTCGGCACACTAAATCCCACCTCCTCCAACAGCCAAATAAGATAAACCTTGATCGAGAGTGCAATTCCTAAAAGTCCTGACTCCACCATGTGTGATTTCAACCCTTCAAGTAAACTTAACTCCACCATATGAATAGTTTTTATAAGTAATGATAGGTAAAAAAATTAAATTAAAGAAAATGGATGAATTTGAGATTTGTACCATGGTGGAAAATTTCCACACACATTCACTATTCTCATGTTCACTATAAATAGAATTAAAAATTTTATGAATTTAAAGTGAAATAATTCAGAACGCCCTGAAACCTCCCCCAATACCAAGCCTTTGGTCAGTCACTTACCATCACAAAGTGTAAGAGATCATAATGAAGATATGGAAGAGAGAAATAAAGAGATTGAAATTGAGAGAGAGAGATACATAGATGGAAAAACACTTCAATTAAAAATATGGAACTTCATTACATTAAATGGGAAATCAAAAACTAAAACAAAAAATAAAACCTAAAAAATAGCAGAAACCCACTTTCTCATCATAGAAATCAAATCCCAAGCTTAGATGATATTGATTCTAACCCCATAAACTCAGTTTATTGGGTTTAATAGATGATCTGACTATCATAAATGGCCCATTAAATGGGTAAAAGTCACCCTAGGTCATAATAGGTTTTTCAAAAAGGCTCTCAACATTTATTTTGTAAAAAAACCTCATTTCTGGGCATGTCTTAAGGTTTCACATCATGAATAGTGTTTTCACGACGTGAGTTTTTGGGGCTAAGAATTTCATAACTTTATTCACAGTATGAATTCTTATCTAAGCCATATTTACATGTGTCACAATGTGGCCATATGTTTCATTCCATAAATTGTGATTTCATCATCCTTATTTCCTCTTTTACTTCATTCTTTGGTTCATGTCTTATATTCCATCAATATTCAAGTTGTGAATAGCATTCACAATTTGAATTGTCTTTTTCTAGCATGTTTTGGTCTATTTAATCACATTTCTTCACTTTCAATCCTTGGACTTTGTACTTCACTTTTTTTCATCACTAACCATCATTTACATTGTCAATTTATTGCCTCTTATCTCATTTTTGATCATTTCCTGTATCCCTCCATAAATTATGAAAATGATTAAATACCGACAAGATTAATAAATTAAAGTGCATAAAAATGTGTTTTTAATTCAAATATATATGAAAAATGTTGGTCTAGCACTTATAAAAAATTCATTAATTTTAATAATCTTAAAACTATTTACTTTTATTTTTCATTTGCTTGCACATGCATTGCATCAACGATGCGTAAAAATTCTAGGTAATTATACCATGAAAAAAAATAAAAATAAATTACTATCATAAATATAGTGTATTTATATTCAATACTATCATATAGATTCATTCATATATTATTTCTATATATATCCTTATCATGATAATCTAATAAGTGGGAGAGAATGAAAATTTTGGAAATATAATTTTATTAATATAAAAAGGGAAGTCATATTCCTGGAAAGTGCCTCCAAATTTGACCATTAATGATGAAAATATAAAGGTAGTTTGATCATATCCTCATACACCCATTTAAGGATATGGTTTTGTGATATTTTAAGTATTTAACCCTTGATTTAATACCATTACTTTATTTTAGCCTTTATTAGAGTGATAAATTTATACCTTGGTTACTATTCATTATGACCACAAATAAAATTGAAATAATCACTAAATTTTAACCACCTAATTAAAAAAATGAAATCCATTTTTCATGATTCAATTTATATAAGTTTCAGAAATTAATTTTATTATAACTTCTCAAAATGAAATGAAAAACTATTTTTAGAAAAATACTTGTTTTAAATAGAAAGATGATTTATAAAAAAATCATTTATAATTTTGATTCCCATAACATTAGTTGAATTATTTTTAATAAAATGAAACTTATTTAACTTTAAAACAAATCTACCACCAAATATAACATGGAAATTACTTTGATTAAAGTATAAGAAATGATAGTTTTTGTAAAATTGATATTTTTCACTATTTACCTTAAAATCAACATTAAAAAAAGTCATAAAGAATTATATTAAGATTATTTTTACATGATAATTTCAATAATTATGTCAATTTTTTAAAATTCAGATTCTAAAAGGGTAGAAATTAATCATAATATCAACACACAAAATATGATAAAAACCATTGTTAAAGAAAATGTATTTTTAAAGCATAAAATAAATTAATATTCATTCCTAATATAGTAACCAAAATTAGATAAATTTTATTAAATATATGATCTATAAAATTCATTAAAATCAGTCATTTATAGTGATTAACTTAATTTACTTTGGTGAAAATGATTTACAGATATAAAATAGTTTTCTGAAAAAAATATCTCTATTGGATTTATCCAGCACCTTTTTATTTTAATGATCCAAAATCATGTTTATAATTTTATTAATTAATATCATGTTTTTTAGTAAATGGACTTCTATAAAAACATGAAAAAATGGTTAAGTCTAGACCTTACTGCGCCAACTTACCTTGTGAACGATTTGAACTGACTGTGAAGGTCAAGTGACCGTGTAACCTTAACACACATTAAATTTCACCTGACCACATGAAAAAACCACCTACTATGTATAAAATAATAAAATTCTTTAAAATTAATGAACCAAACATGAATTGAATTTAAACTTATTGGTTTTTGATAATCACCTTACCGCTTCTACCAACAACCTACTCTGTGATAATTATATACCTACCGCAAGTACAAAAAACTTGACCATGAGAATCAGTGAATTGACCACATAAATAAATCAAGTTTCCATGCCAAGGTATGAAAATTTTAATTAAGTTATATAATAAACACATATTTTATTTGTATTAACCACATGAAGAGGAATGCCTAATGCAATATCAAATGAACTGACCTCATATGAACTTGTCGTGCCAATTGAATGCATCAACTGACCATGCTAACCAACCATTTCAAATCACCATTCCAACTGGCCTTGCCAACTAACCATGTTTTAAGTGAAATTTTTTTTCCATGTCTAACATAGCAGTGGAGCATTAAAAATCTCCAACAGATAGTTTTTTAAGACTTAATTGAAGCATCAGTGCATTTAATACTTCATTGATTGTTCTCCAATGACTAATTTTGGATGAAGATATTTTAAAGAGAAAATAAGATCATGTAAAGAATAAAGATATGATATGATGGACATGTGCTCCTATATAAAATAATATAGGATCCCACACATGCACAAATTATATCAAGATAAACCTACTATGACACTCTATTTTTTTGAACTCGTTGTGAAACTTGTCTGAACTATTTCAAAAGATAAATTCAAGGACTTTGGAAAACTAGTGCCATTCAGATCGAGTTGCATCACATTCAATTATCTCATATGTATTGATCTTCCTATTTATTATTTACATTCAATATATGTTTCATATTTCTCTATTTATTTTATAAAACATTATATCTTACACTAAATTGAAAATTAATTGATACTCTCTCTATTTTCTTCATTTGTATTCCCACAAACAACTATGGAAGAGGACTTTTATGAACTGGTGTCTTATTTTATCCCATGTATAACTATGGAAGTGGCTTTTTGTCTAGAAATCACTATGTCATTTTTTATATAAAAACTGATCTAGGTTTTGGATCAGTTTATTTAGTAATAAAAAACTTGGAAATAGGTGATTTCCAAGTGGAGGGGATTAATTCTTGACTTGAGATCAAAACCCTTGTCAAATTTACACTCTGCTTTATTCATCTTATTTTATTTGTTTAAATTAAAACCTATTTATTGTGTTCTAAACTGTTAAATGAAACATCACTCTAATAGTTAACTTAAACTAGTGTTTTTTATATATATTTTTATATGAGTATATTAGTTTGAAAAGTTAAAGTATTTTCTAAAGTATTTTAACTAAGTTTTGATCAGGCTTTTGAGAATATTTTCCAAAGACCAAATTATATATTTCTAATATTTTTTAATTAACTAGGTAATTTTATTAAATTGGTTATTTGTTTTTTAATATTTTTTAGGAAATTTTTTCATTGGAAACTCATTTCATCCCCTCTTGAGTTTTCCTCTAGGAGCAATATTTGGTATCAGAGAACTTTCAAAAATATATTTTCACTATGATCTTGTTTTATTTAAAGATCTTAAATTTATATTTTATCTAAATTTAGTTCTTTACTGATAATCATAGACAATAATGAATGACCACTTGTTTTCCTTCTTATATTAATGGAACAAATTATGTTTAATGGAATATTAAGATGAAAATTCATTTAGAAAGCATGAGATTTGATTTCTAGACATTATTGAAGATAAATATGAAAAACCTCAAATTTATAGATCTTAATGGAGTGATTCCAATAAGTAATCATATGGTTGTAACTTTAATACTATAAATGATTTGTTTTGTGCCTTAGGTGAATATGAATTTAACAAAATATATTCTTACGCTACTGCTTTTGAGATTTAGGATACACTGGATATTTCTCATGAAGGAACATCTAATGTTTAATAAATGAATTTAAACACAAATACTATTAAATATGAAACTTTTAAGATGAAGCTTTTTGAATCCATTTATGATATATATCTCAGGTTTAATGATATTTTTAACACAATTCATGCACTGGGAGAACATATTATTGATAAGGATCAAGTCATGCGAATTCTTATATGTTTACCAAATAGATGGAGAGGAACATTTCTGTCTATGAGAGATTATTGTGATATTAGTAAACCACCAGTAAAATAGATAATTGTAAATATCATTATGTATGAAGAATAATTACAAGTGAATAAAGAGAAAGTGGATGAACCTAAAAGGAAGTCAGTAGCCTTTAATATTTTTGAATCTAATCGAAAAGAGAAGATCAAAGATAAAATTTCAAGTGATGAGGAATCACCATCATTAAATGATAAAGAAATGACACATCTATCTAGATGTTTCAAAAAATACCATAGGAATAAAAAGTTTTTCAAGAAATCAAACTATAAAGGTAAATATGATGATAGAGGGAATTGGAGAAAATTATAGAGAAAGGATGATTCTACCCATGAAGTAATCTTCCAAGAGTAAAAAATGCAGGGACACATAAGTGGACTATCTCAATCTCAAGTATAATAAAAATTATAAGGAAAAATAAAATAAATATAAAAAATATATGAAAGCCACATGGAGTACCTCTATGGATAGATCAAGCGATTCAGACTCAATAAGAGAAGATATAAATGAAAAATATAATATTTATTTTTTGACAAACACATCTAAGGTATTAAATGTATTTCCTGAATCTCCTATACATAATTCTATTCCTATTAAAATTGAAAAAAATGATGAGAATATGTCTATTGATGAATTATTTGAATATCGTAACATGTTGGAAGATGAATTTTACGAATTAATGGATAAATATAAAAGTTTATAGAAACATTATGCTATGTATGCTTATATTAAAACTGATATTACTGTTGAAAAATAAATAAAATTCTCAATTTCTTAAAGAAAATAATGATCTTAAATTATCTAATGAACAAATAAAGAAATATCTAGAGAGATTTAAAAATTCAAGAAAAATAATAATCTAGATACTCGGTAAAAAAACAACTTCTAAATATACTACTGTAATTGGATACCAATCTGGGCAAAGGAAAATATGTAACAGCCCAAGATTTTATAAAAAAATTATTTTTAATTTTATTAATGTCCTGTGTTGTACGCTACACCAAAAGGAGCTTGCACAACACACATCCTTGACTTGACTTGCATTACACGCAATCGCGACCTTCCTCGATAGCGTGTGTAGTACGCAATACCGAGTTTCACTAAACAACGATATGCTATAAAAATATTATTAAAACTAGCCGTTATGAATAGTAATAACCACTTTTTGAAATCCAGTAAATCTTATTTTTCAAAATGAACTTTATTTTTGGATTCGGAGTATCGAATTTAGCCTAAGGTGAAATTTTGGTACTTTTCGGATAACTTTCATATTCTGATGAATAGTGAAAATTACTAAATTATAATTAAAAACAACTTTTTTTAATCGAAATAATTAATAGTGATAAATCATTAATTTGAGTGTTTTTAAAGTATATTTAGAATATATTTTTACAATTTAATACAATGTTGGTCATTGGATGTAGTTTCACATTTAAACTAGACATAAACAAGTGTCAATCTTTTGATAGATATTGTTTCTTAAAAACACGCTATTTGTTTTAACAGCGGGATTTAATTATAAAATTAATTAATGAAACTTTTATGTTATGAATTTGGTAAAATAGACTTCATTTTTGAATTCGGAATATGAAATATAGCTTGGGATGAAATTTTGGCATTGTTCTGAAGAACATCAATTTTCGATGAATAGTGAAACTACTAAGTGGTAGGTTAAAAACTGAATTTTGCATAAAACTTAATTTTACCGCTTCTGTGAATGGAATTTCGAAAATCCGAGAGACACGGTTAATATCAAGGACTAAAATGTGGTTCAATGAGATGAAAATAATTTTTTGGTGAATAGTAACTTTTTACTTTTTTTACCACGGTTAATAGTAAATAAGGTAACTAAGGGTAAATATGATATTAATATTACCCTAACACATGTCCTAATTCTATTGGACAAGTGTAATTCGACCAAAAACAAACTTAGGAATAAAATACAACCATTTAGGCCCACTTGGATTAGATTAGGACATTTATTATTAATTTATTTAAAGAAGGGTTAAAATAGTTAAAATCAAAGTTTAATAAGTAAATCATTTTTAATATGGGGTTATACATAAGATAAATTCGACTATAAATATTCATTAGAAAGCTAAAAAGATTTCCTACATGATGGTATTTTATTTGTAATTTTTAGACATCAAATAATATAATTTATTTATGACACAAAAATGATGCAGTAATTATCTTATTAATGAAACATTGACATAATTGATAATATAAATACCAAAATAAATGTAATTTAAGACTTTTTATGAATTCAACTAATTTTCTAGGTTACTATGATATATTAGTGTTGATATAATCAACTTGGTTCGAACATATAATTCTGTTATGACTTTCACAAAAATCATATATCAAATAGTGTCAAAATTAACACAAAATAGTTTTTAAATAAAATATTATATTATTAATTGTTATTTTATTCCTAAAAATCTAAGGTTCGGCCAAATGACTTAGATAAGGATATATGTATTAATAATATACAATTTGGGGTTCGTTTGGCATGTTATAGTAAGTTTATTAACCATATAGTGAAAGAAAACAAAAAGACACGGTAAAAGTTAAATTATTTAACTTAGAGTTAAATCTAATTGATAAGGTTAAAATAATACCCTAAACTTGTCTAAATCCTATTGGTTGATAGGATTTCGACCCATCCCCACTTTATCTTAGAAATAAGACCCTTTGGAACCATTATAAACCGATTTTGACTTTAATATAAAATAATATTTTGAGATATTCCTAAGGTGCCCCTCTCCTCCCCTATAAAAGGACACCTCCTCCCCCTCCTCCTCACACCAATTTGAGCTCTCAATCTCGACCAACCCCTGCCAAAATCTCTTCTCCACTTCCCTAGCAACATCCTAGAGGTTCTGGTCTTCCTCAAAGACCAATTTTAGTGCCCTAAGAGGAGGTCTCAAAGAGGCGCTTCAAAGAAGAGGTAATTACCGTTACCAATTCTTTCATCTTTATTTCTTCTTCCACTTCTTCTTATTAGGTTGTTTCATTATGAAGTAATAACATCAGTATCACTCATATACTGATATGTTATTATAAGTATGAAACATCCTTATTTCACCATCTATCCATCCTACGGAAAAAGAAATCACCGCGCGTGCGTACGTACGGAATACCGTCTCCACGCCGTGGTGTAATCTATTTTCCACCACCACCTTACATGGATGGGTATAATGTTGTAAAGAATAACTATACATAGTTATTACAACATCATATTGATTCTGATATATTGTATAATCCACTCCAATTCAATTTAATATTTATAGAAATGATATCATCGCTCGTGCGTACGTACGGACTACCGTCTCCACGACGTGATGAGATTCATTCTCCATGTTAACCATTTAAGAATGATTATAAAGTATATATAAGAAATAATAATGAAATATATGACATTATAAAGCTACTGGATTTATGTATATATATATATATATGTATGTCATCTACTTACTTCCATTCAAGACAATAAGGAAAGGAAAATAGCGTTCATGCGTACGTACGGACTACCGTCTCCATGAACGGTGTTTTTCATTTCATTTATCTATCTATTATATATATATATACTGAATATATATGATATATAAATCATATTTTATATTCTGGAAGTAAGTAAATCATGATATAAGTAATAATAATGTCAAGAACAACAAATCAAAACACCTATGATAAATGAAACGATTTTACCCAAAACGCTTCTTTAACATGGAATTTACAAAAGAACGGGTAATATAATGTCATAAGTGAACCATATATGATATCATAACAATGAATATGATTCTGTAATAAGTCAATAACATGATTTAAATCATTATACAGGAGGTTCAGACACTTACAAAGCAAGTCGGACCTAAGGTAAGGGAAAATATCACAATCTCATTTTTATCCGAGATTGTTTATTCGTAAGTATTTACTGGGGTGTATTTTATCATCCACATCCATGTTCCCTCAATATGTAATATTGTTTCCATCCACTTGAAATAGTTTAAATCCAATTTTACCCTTAGATGAGTTTTTAGTAAAGAATATGAAAGGAATCTTTTGTCGTTTTTCCGTACGAGGTACTTTTTGACTTTTCCGACAAAAGTACGAAGAATGTTTTTTTTAACTTATACGGCATGAATGGATTTTTAAAACATTACTTCAAAGAAGCTTCCTTTACAAGTTTTCAAGTTTATTTTTAATCAACTTCTTTTATTTTAAAGTTGTATGACATGTTATGAAAGGAAAAATGTTTTTGAAGAAGAAAGGATATTTTCCTCAAGAATTCAATTCAAGTGTTTTATCAAAATTATTTTCCATCTAAGATAATAAAGGGTTCTGTTTCTATCCATATTTTTACATTGGTTTGACTATGTTGTGATGGAATTATGTTTATGAATTCCTTTATCATATATGAATTGATTTATGATGTCATGATGTTTCAAGAATCCCATTTTTGTTATATGTGTTATGCGATGATGTATGTTTTATGATTATGTGGCACACATAAGAAAGGATTCATTATAAGATGGGTGGGACCTATATCTCCCTCCAATGCATTGGGTAAAGACTTTATATCTCATGAGATAGACATGGCTGGAACGGAAGGTTATTTCGGTTCAGTGATACAGGACTGAAACGAGGAGTGAACTCGGTTCAGAAAGGGACTTTGTCCACTAAGATAGTCTTGGCAATGAGTCATGACTAACAAGAAATGATTTTCCATGATTATGTGTGCATGCCACAAAGTTTCAAGTTTCATGTTATGATTATGGTGATCTCATTTTCACTTCTATGATTTGTTCCATGTTAAGATACTATGATCTCTTTTGCAGGTTATGATTTTCAAAAAGATATGATATGATTTTTATTTCTTTTGTATACCCTTACTGAGCATTTGAGCTCACCCTTTTATGTTTTCTTTTCCCCAGGATATAAAGAAAGGTTTTAGGTAAAAAAAAGGGGGAAGATCTTTATGGGAGATATTGAAGATCTTTCACCACGATTAGAAGATTACGTTCCGAGTTTCCAAAGACACTAAACTATTACGATCCTTGTGTGTGTGTGTTTTTGTTATGTACTAAGTATTCCGCAAAAGTAATGTAAAGTCTATGTACGTCAGGCTTCGAGTCTCTACAGTTGGTATCAGAGGAAAGGTTTAGTCAACCTTTGGAAACTAGGATGCGAGAACTTTAGTGAGATCCCTAGAGATATTTCTAAGGTGTGTCTAGGGATGTCTCTAAGGTTAAGTATACGTATAGGTTATAGTCCTAGAATTGCGCTAACGATCTTCGGATTTAACCTAAGATGTTAGATATTGAGGGTACTAACCCTTTATTATGTTGTTTTCCCTAGCATGATTTTTGCCTCTCACACTATTCTTTTGGGGTTTTAGACGATGGCTGGAACCCGAAGGAACCGTGTTAATACGGAATGTGATGGGCAATGCAATGATTGTTACCCTGAGCAACCAAAAGATATAGGAGCTGGAATGCAAAATCTTGTAGCCATGCTCACACAACTTTCTCAAGCTATGAATCATGCAGGACTTCCAAACGAGCAAAGGAAGGAGCAACATTCTGTTGAATCCTTCATGAGGCAGCGTCCACCTTCTTTCAGTGGGTCTACTGATCCATTAGTTGCTGAACAATGGATCAGTACTACTGAAAAGATATTTTCAGTTCTTCAATGTTCTGAACATGATAAAGTCATCTTAGCAGTATATCGTTTGGAAGGTGAAGCTGATCAATGGTGGAATCTTATCAAGAATACGAGGCCAAGAGATGAAATTGAGTCCATGGAATGGGACGAGTTCAAGAACTTGTTTTTCAGTAAGTACTTCCCTCGTATTCTTCGAACAAAGATGGAGAAAGAATTTCTTGAACTGAAGCAAAGGGACGATGAATCTGTTGGTACCTATGAAGCAAATTTTACAAGACTTGCAAGGTATGCTTCTGGAATTATCATCCAACCTGAAAGTAAAGTTGATCGATTTTTCTGTGGCTTAAAACCAAGTCTTCGAAGGGCATTAGCTATAAGAGACTTCAGTAGCTATGAAGAAATTGTGCGTTGTGCTATCAAGGTAGAAATGGAAGTTGGTGTTACATATCCATCTCATGGTTTTGATAAGAAACGAAAGATGGAGTTCAAGGAGAAATCTCAGAATAATGGTGAAAAGAAGATGAATGTTTCCTTATGCACAAAGTGTGGAAAGAAGTATGGTGGAGATTGTCTAAAAGGGACTAGAAAATGTTTTAAGTGTGGAAAAGAAGGTCATCGAGCAGCTGAGTGTCGAAGTAATGGAAAAAGGGTTTCTAATGATGTGAATAAAGAAAACACTGCAGAGAACGCACCGCCAACACTTCAATGCTTCAAGTGCAAGGAAATGGGGCATTATGCTAATAATTTCCCTAATACAAGGGTTAGTGATGATCAACATGAGCAACCAATGAAGGCAAAGGACAAAGGGAAATCACATGCGATCACTATTGGCAATGTTGAATATGACAACAATGTGGTGGAATGATTAAGTGTTTATGTAATGAGATTCCAAAATAATGTTGTATCATTGAGTATTGCAATATTTATTGATGTGGTATTCAAAGTGATTGAGATATTTTTTGGAAATAAGATGATATGCGCATAATGAAGACGAGAAAATGAAATGTTTAATAGTATTCATGAGCTCATGATTGATATAAGGACTAAGTGATATCATGGTTTGAGTATATAGAATTTTGAGGATTTTGGTATGTGGAAAGTGTTAACTTTTAAATGCACTCATGTTTTCACTAAGGTATTCAAGAGAATACATGATTAAGGACTTTGAATGTTTGGAATGTGACCAACAAGACATATCTTATGATATGTGGGGATCAACGACAGTATTAAATCTCTGGTAATCGTTGTCACTATATTATGAGAGTGGACTGCAGTATTATATGCCTAAAGATTAGACTGGATTATGTTGGACATAAGTTAGTATTGTTTAAGGATAATAAAATTTTCGATATTATTGATGGGATGTTATAGTAACGTAGTTTTAGAAAAAGGGACAACCTGCAGGACAGGCGACAGCCCATCGCTTCGGACAAGGCTATAGGAATCGAACCCACAACCAAAGTGCGACTGGCCTTTATCGCCTACCACTGGCCTACAGGAAGTCCCTGTTTAGTAGAAACTAGTTTTATTATATTAAGCAGTATGATATATGAAGTATAAGTCCATTTTAGGAACTATATACGATTAATCTCACTATAGAATGACTTATGTATATTTAATAACATTTGCTTAACTTTTGTTTGAGACAGATGGAATGACCCGTCATTCTATCACATGATCTGCTAACACTTCACGAATAACAAATTCAACATCATTTATTTAAGAGATGAAGTGGAAATTGTTCAAGGCACGAACAACAGTGATATTGTATCAAAATAAAGTAAGTATTTATTCTAATTCAAATTTTCAACTTTAGGGAAATGATCTTGAAAACCAAAAATGTTGTCCTAGTGATCTTATACCTGATGAATCAGATGGTACCTTAGATCGTCACAAATTTATGGATTTGTGATTACTGGATTTTCCATAGCCATGTTCTCTACCACTCTCCATCAGAACATGATGGTTAGATTTCTCTTCCATATCCATATTTTCACCTATGTGGAAACCCAGTGATTAGTTTATTTGGGTAATCGTTACATTTCATACTTTAGTTTTTAAAGCCAAGTTTTGGTATTCCCTTTTACAATGTGGGTTTCTATTAAAGAAACTTTCAAATAGTAAACCATTTATAACCCCGACGAATTTCGAGGGCGAAATTCATTTTAAGGGGGGTAGAATGTAACAGCCCAAGATTTTATAAAAAAATTCTTTTTAATTTTATTAATGTCTTGTGTTGTACGCTACACCAAAAGGAGCTTGCACAACACACATCCTTGACTTGACTTGCATTACACGCAATCGCGACCTTCCTCGATAGCGTGTGTAGTACGCAATACCGAGTTTCACTAAACAACGATATGCTATAAAAATATTATTAAAACTAGCCGTTATGAATAGTAATAACCACTTTTTGAAATCCAGTAAATCTTATTTTTCAAAATGAACTTTATTTTTGGATTCGGAGTATCGAATTTAGCCTAAGGTGAAATTTTGGTACTTTTCGGATAACTTTCATATTCTGATGAATAGTGAAAATTACTAAATTATAATTAAAAACAACTTTTTTTAATCGAAATAATTAATAGTGATAAATCATTAATTTGAGTGTTTTTAAAGTATATTTAGAATATATTTTTACAATTTAATACAATGTTGGTCATTGGATGTAGTTTCACATTTAAACTAGACATAAACAAGTGTCAATCTTTTGATAGATATTGTTTCTTAAAAACACGCTATTTGTTTTAACAACGGGATTTAATTATAAAATTAATTAATGAAACTTTTATGTTATGAATTTGGTAAAATAGACTTCATTTTTGAATTCGGAATATGAAATATAGCTTGGGATGAAATTTTGGCATTGTTCTGAAGAACATCAATTTTCGATGAATAGTGAAACTACTAAGTGGTAGGTTAAAAACTGAATTTTGCATAAAACTTAATTTTACCGCTTCTGTGAATGGAATTTCGAAAATCCGAGAGACACAGTTAATATCAAGGACTAAAATGTGGTTCAATGAGATGAAAATAATTTTTTGGTGAATAGTAACTTTTTACTTTTTTTACCACGGTTAATAGTAAATAAGGTAACTAAGGGTAAATATGATATTAATATTACCCTAACACATGTCCTAATTCTATTGGACAAGTGTAATTCGACCAAAAACAAACTTAGGAATAAAATACAACCATTTAGGCCCACTTGGATTAGATTAGGACATTTATTATTAATTTATTTAAAGAAGGGTTAAAATAGTTAAAATCAAAGTTTAATAAGTAAATCATTTTTAATATGGGGTTATACATAAGATAAATTCGACTATAAATATTAATTAGAAAGCTAAAACGATTTCCTACATGATGGTATTTTATTTGTAATTTTTAGACATCAAATAATATAATTTATTTATGACACAAAAATGATGCAGTAATTATCTTATTAATGAAACATTGACATAATTGATAATATAAATACCAAAATAAATGTAATTTAAGACTTTTTATGAATTCAACTAATTTTCTAGGTTACTATGATATATTAGTGTTGATATAATCAACTTGGTTCGAACATATAATTCTGTTATGACTTTCACAAAAATCATATATCAAATAGTGTCAAAATTGACACAAAATAGTTTTTAAATAAAATATTATATTATTAATTGTTATTTTATTCCTAAAAATCTAAGGTTCGGCCAAATGACTTAGATAAGGATATATGTATTAATAATATACAATTTGGGGTTCGTTTGGCATGTTATAGTAAGTTTATTAACCATATAGTGAAAGAAAACAAAAAGACACGGTAAAAGTTAAATTATTTAACTTAGAGTTAAATCTAATTGATAAGGTTAAAATAATACCCTAAACTTGTCTAAATCCTATTGGTTGATAGGATTTCGACCCATCCCCACTTTATCTTAGAAATAAGACCCTTTGGAACCATTATAAACCGATTTTGACTTTAATATAAAATAATATTTTGAGATATTCCTAAGGTGCCCCTCTCCTCCCCTATAAAAGGACACCTCCTCCCCCTCCTCCTCACACCAATTTGAGCTCTCAAGCTCGACCAACCCCTGCCAAAATCTCTTCTCCACTTCCCTAGCAACATCCTAGAGGTTCTGGTCTTCCTCAAAGACCAATTTTAGTGCCCTAAGAGGAGGTCTCAAAGAGGCGCTTCAAAGAAGAGGTAATTACCGTTACCAATTCTTTCATCTTTATTTCTTCTTCCACTTATTCTTATTAGGTTGTTTCATTATGAAGTAATAACATCAGTATCACTCATATACTGATATGTTATTATAAGTATGAAACATCCTTATTTCACCATCTATCCATCCTACGGAAAAAGAAATCACCGCGCGTGCGTACGTACGGAATACCGTCTCCACGCCGTGGTGTAATCTATTTTCCACCACCACCTTACATGGATGGGTATAATGGTGTAAAGAATAACTATACATAGTTATTACAACATCATATTGATTCTGATATATTGTATAATCCACTCCAATTCAATTCAATATTTATAGAAATGATATCATCGCTCGTGCGTACGTACGGACTACCGTCTCCACGACGTGATGAGATTCATTCTCCATGTTAACCATTTAAGAATGATTATAAAGTATATATAAGAAATAATAATGAAATATATGACATTATAAATCTACTGGATTTATGTATATATATATATATATGTATGTCATCTACTTACTTCCATTCAAGACAATAAGGAAAGGAAAATAGCGTTCATGCGTACGTACGGACTACCGTCTCCATGAACGGTGTTTTTCATTTCATTTATCTATCTATTATATATATATATACTGAATATATATGATATATAAATCATATTTTATATTCTGGAAGTAAGTAAATCATGATATAAGTAATAATAATGTCAAGAACAACAAATCAAAACACCTATGATAAATGAAACGATTTTACCCAAAACGCTTCTTTAACATGGAATTTACAAAAGAACGGGTAATATAATGTCATAAGTGAACCATATATGATATCATAACAATGAATATGATTCTGTAATAAGTCAATAACATGATTTAAATCATTATACAGGAGGTTCAGACACTTACAAAGCAAGTCGGACCTAAGGTAAGGGAAAATATCACAATCTCATTTTTATCCGAGATTGTTTATTCGTAAGTATTTACTGGGGTGTATTTTATCATCCACATCCATGTTCCCTCAATATGTAATATTGTTTCCATCCACTTGAAATAGTTTAAATCCAATTTTACCCTTAGATGAGTTTTTAGTAAAGAATATGAAAGGAATCTTTTGTCGTTTTTCCGTACGAGGTACTTTTTGACTTTTCCGACAAAAGTACGAAGAATGTTTTTTTAACTTATACGGCATGAATGGATTTTTAAAACATTACTTCAAAGAAGCTTCCTTTACAAGTTTTCAAGTTTATTTTTAATCAACTTCTTTTATTTTAAAGTTGTATGACATGTTATGAAAGGAAAAATGTTTTTGAAGAAGAAAGGATATTTTCCTCAAGAATTCAATTCAAGTGTTTTATCAAAATTATTTTCCATCTAAGATAATAAAGGGTTCTGTTTCTATCCATATTTTTACATTGGTTTGACTATGTTGTGATGGAATTATGTTTATGAATTCCTTTATCATATATGAATTGATTTATGATGTCATGATGTTTCAAGAATCCCATTTTTGTTATATGTGTTATGCGATGATGTATGTTTTATGATTATGTGGCACACATAAGAAAGGATTCATTATAAGATGGGTGGGACCTATATCTCCCTCCAATGCATTGGGTAAAGACTTTATATCTCATGAGATAGACATGGCTGGAACGGAAGGTTATTTCGGTTCAGTGATACAGGACTGAAACGAGGAGTGAACTCGGTTCAGAAAGGGACTTTGTCCACTAAGATAGTCTTGGCAATGAGTCATGACTAACAAGAAATGATTTTCCATGATTATGTGTGCATGCCACAAAGTTTCAAGTTTCATGTTATGATTATGGTGATCTCATTTTCACTTCTATGATTTGTTCCATGTTAAGATACTATGATCTCTTTTGCAGGTTATGATTTTCAAAAAGATATGATATGATTTTTATTTCTTTTGTATACCCTTACTGAGCATTTGAGCTCACCCTTTTATGTTTTCTTTTCCCCAGGATATAAAGAAAGGTTTTAGGTAAAAAAAAGGGGGAAGATCTTTATGGGAGATATTGAAGATCTTTCACCACGATTAGAAGATTACGTTCCGAGTTTCCAAAGACACTAAACTATTACGATCCTTGTGTGTGTGTGTTTTTGTTATGTACTAAGTATTCCGCAAAAGTAATGTAAAGTCTATGTACGTCAGGCTTCGAGTCTCTACAAAATATGTGGTAAAAATTCATCCCAATTTCCAGTTCTACTGGTTCTGTTAATAATTCTTATTATACTATACCTAATAAAGTTTATATTTATTAAATTATAAGACATTTTTATAGAAATATTGTTAAATAATTAAGAATTCATAAATCATTTATTACTAACATCTTTGCTCCCAATAAAATATGTGTACCAAAATCATTTTTGGCTTAAATCTATTTTGTAGGAATCTTTATTGAAGAATTCCAATAAGAAATTATGTTACCTAGATAGTAGATGCACTAGAAATATGATAGGATACTGCTCAAGTTTCAAGAACCTAATCAAGGTGGATGGTGTACATGTCACTTTTTGTGACAATTCTAAAGGGAAGATAATTGGGTTTGAAAAAATCAGCAACTCTAGTAAAATTTTAATTTATAATGTTTTATTTTTAGATTGATTAAAGTATAATCTGATTATAATTTCACAATTATGTGATGATGGATTTAATATTATGTTTGAAAATAATTCTTATAAGGTTTTTTATTCCAATCATACTTTAGTTTTTACTACTATGATAAATGAAAATGGTTATGCTATAGATTTAAATTCATTATATTCTTAGAATGTTTCTTGTTTGAGTGCCTTTCACTATTAATCTTGTCCTTGACATATTAGTCTAAACCATTAAAATATTTACTCACATAGAAATATAACTAGGAAATGTTTATTTATGGATATACCCAATCTAGAATTCCCAACAGACATAGTCTGTAATCCCTGACAAAAGGTAAAGGAACACAAAATATCTTTCAAACCAAAGAAATAAGTGTAAAATTATCAACCTTTAGAGTTGATTCACATGGATTTGTTTGGGCCTTCTAGAGTTTATAGTTTAGTAGGAAAACATTATGCCTATTTTATAGTAGATGATTATTCAAGATACATATGGCTGTTTTTCCTTGATCATAAAAGTGAATCTCTTTCTAGTTTTTCTAAATATTCTAGATCAATAGAGAATCTTAGTGAACTTAAAATTAAGATCTTAAAAAGTGATCATTTTCATGAGTTCGAAAATCAATATTTTTAATCTTTATTCTCACATCATGGCTATAGTCATAATTGTTTTTGCACCTAGGACCCCGCAATAGAATGGTGTAGTAGAAAGAAAAGAAATAACCACTCAAGAAATTTCCCAGACCATGAATAATGAGTATAATTTTTCTATTTATTTTTGGTAAGAACCTATAAATACAGCTTTTTATGTAATTAGTAAATTTTTAATTAGTCCTCATTTAAAGAAGTACCATTATGAATTATGGAATGATAGAAAACAAAATGTTAATTACTTAAGAGTTTTTGTCGTAAAGTCTTTATACTCAACACAAAAGAAAATTTAGAAAAAAATTCATCCAGAAGTGATGAAAGAACTTTCCTTGGATATTCTACAACTAGTAAATAATATGGTGTATTTAATAAAAGGACTGATATTGTGGGAGAATATGTAAATGTCAATTTTGATGAGAGAAATCCATATGATCCTAAGACCCCTTTAGAAAATATTGAATATTATATTTCTAGTCTGGACATAAATACTAAACCAAGTGATAATTGTAACGACCCAAACTTTTAAAAGATAATTATTTTTTGAAAATGTGTGTCTTATTATATCATAAACAAAAAAACATATTTAATAATGATTTGAGTATAAATGGAAACATGACCTTAAATTTTTGATCGTTATATGACCGTTGGTCAATATGACCATTGTAAACAATACTCTTGGTAATAATTTTTACATTATTATAAGTAGAAATGATAAAGTATAATTAATGAAGAAAGGAGAAATGATGGCCTCAACTGGTACAGTTATGCCGTATGAATCCCAGATGTTGAATCTTGGGAGGGAGGTAGCATCACTAGGCTTCACTCTTAACTAATCCCAAGTTGAGGTTCAAAAAGTGATGCTTGAATGAAATCACCTATGTGAGAAGTTTGAGTTATTGGAAATTAAGACTCGGGTGATATAAGTCAAGCAGCCCTAGGAATCTATCACCATCGCACACCTTACCCTTAGTCTGTACATGAGTATTATAAGGGGTTATGTGTTGAGGTCTTATTTTCTAAAATGTAACCGCTTTGTATAAATAAAAATTTTATTTCATCAATTCCGTTTTAAGAATATTTTTTCTTAATAAAATTATGATGGAATTTGATAAATTGATTTTTCAGATAGAAATTATACTTTCCAAAAAAGATATAAATGTTTATAATAAACAAATATATTAGGAATAATACTTATTTTAATGAAATAGTAAGATAAAAACACTATTAATTTAATATAAATGATAAATTAATTTTATTTTTTTCAAGTGTCAGAAATTTTACTATGCATTTACTATACATTTTCAATCCACTATTATTTTTAATAAATAATGATTATTATATTTAAATGTTTAAATTATAATATTTATATAATTATTATGATAAATTAAATTAAATTTTTGAAATCATCATATTGAAATTAGGTTTGAGGGAATTTATGAGAATTTTTTAAATACTTTATTTTTTTGTGAATATTAAAAATATAGTTTGATTTTTTGGGTGTGTTTAATGAAATCATAATTATGTAATAATGATTTAATAACTAATTAACCACAATAAAAGACTTATTTTTTTCTTAATATCAAGTATTTTATTAAAATTTACTCAATTTCCAAATATATAATTTACTTTCCAATTTTTAAAATGGAAACTTTAACTTTAAAAATGATATTTTGTGAAACTTTAATTTTCCTTGCCAAAATAAGTAATATAAAGTGATGTTAGACTCTTGTGGATTAAAATAAAATAATTTTTTCCCAAGTTTACAATACCATGGGAAAATACTAAGGGAAAGTCCATGGTTTTTCAATTACCACTACCTAGGTGTCTAAAGAAATTAATAAACAAATCCCCCACATTTGCTATAAATAACCACCCATTTTTCCATTTATCTTCACTATAATTTAATTATCCACTAAGATCTATTATTTTTAACTAAAAAGGATTCCTCAATCCCCCATGTTACTAATATTCATGTTTTAGGAGTCACTCTTCTAGGTAAAGGAAATTTTCAACTTCTCATTTCTTTAAAGTTCCCTTTTTATGTGGTATGTCTTTCGAATTTCAAAACTATGTTCTTCTATCAATTTTATTATATCCCTTTAATCTATTAATAGTATTTTATGAATTAGAGACCCTTTTCCCCACTAATTTTACTATTTTATAAAACCATGCTTCATACCCGTTATGCTGCCAAACATTCTTCTCAAAATTTATCTCTTTTTCTTAAGAAAATCCCCCTTTTTTAATTTCTTTTGTGAATAAAAAAATATATTTATTTTATAGGGGTATTCACATATATGTAAAATTGATCTATTTCATTTTTTTATCAATATACATGTAACCTTATTTCCTTTTCCATGGGTTAATAGTGACTTAAAGATTGTGTCTTTAAACACTTTTTAAAATGTCATGATTTTGATATGAAACCCGTTTCTTTTATTCTCCATGGGTTATATGTGATATGTTTTATTATGTTATATGTGGATCACATTAATTAATACATATTATGGGTGTTCCATGATATCTCTCTAATGTATTGGGTAAAATATTTAATCTCAAGAGATGACATGTTTTACAATACCATGGTGAATAACCTTGGTAATTTTTATGACACGTTGCTGAAAAACCATGGTGACATGATTATGAATGTCTCATTTAAATTTATCATACACATTTCTAGGTTACGATTCATGTTTTTTTATTATGATAATCCTTTTTTCCTTTACTCATGCCTTTATGATATTTCCTCATGTTCTCATTGATAATTCTTATGATCACATTTAAACGGTTTCCCTTGCTTTCAATTACTAGGCCTTATGCTCACCCTTTCATTTGATGTATGTCCCTAGGTTATGAGATAAAATAAATGTACTTAGGATGAATCTATGATGAATCCTTTAAAGTGGATTATAATAATGTTTTATGTTTTCTTGTCTTATAAACCTTATTTCCAAGAAACTAAACATTAAAATATCATTTGTTTGTAAAATGTAAAGTAATTTTATTTAATAAAAAGGTGGGATGCCATAGTTGGTATCAAAATAAAGTTTAGTTATTTGTGGAAATTAGGATTTGAAAACTTTATAAAGAACCTTAGGAACAAGTTTAAATATAGTGAAACATACTGGTATTTTTGTAAAATATTAAGTGGTTTTTGAGCAAATAAATCCTTGTCTGGATACAAATAAGTGGGCGTGGTTATGGCACAAATGTAACGATGGGTAACAAATCTGACAAGGTGTGTCAGGTCTGACTTAGCATAACCTGGTACATGATAGAATGTCTTATTGTGCACCTAGTTTGACACTCTTGGGGGATATTTTTGGTTAATCACAAGTTTTAAATGAACCGTAATGAAGGATATATATAAAATGTAATTTTTGTTAATGAATAACATATTTAAGCATGATGTTTTAAGACATAAATTTATTTTAGAATAATAAGATTATTAAAATAAACATGTTTCTCACTAAGGTTTTCATCTTTTAGAAAATGGTGGGAAATTGGAGGAACCATATAAATGGTGAGTGTTATAGACCATACACTGACGACCCTCTAATGGAAGCCGAAATGGAAAACTTCACGAGAATGATGAATCAACTGACTCAAGTTATGACCAATTACTCGAATCAAGATGAGATACCAGATTCACCTTAAAGAGAACAACTTTCCATTGAGTCATTTATGAGTCAATTACCACCTTATTTCAATGAATCTACTAACCTATTGATTACTAAACAATGGATAAGCTCTATAGAAAAGAACTTTCCTATACTCTATTGTTTGGAATAAGAGAAAGTCACCCTGGATGTTTACCGCTTAGAGGGAGAATCTGATCAGTGGTGTGAACTGATTAAAACACAAATCCAAGAGGGTATATTGATGCTATGGAGTTGGATGAGTTAATGGGAATGTTTTTCAATAAGTATTTACCCCATTCTATGTGAATGAAAATGGAGAAGGAATTTCTAGTGCTGAAGCATAAGGAAAATGAATCTATGAGAATATATGAGATAATCTTTACAAGACTTTACCATTACACCTTTATCTTTATTATGGATCCTAATGGGAAGGTTTATAGATTCTTTGGTGGAATAATACCCCATATATGAACGAACCTAGACAATCAAGACTATGACATCTACAAGGAGATAGTGCGAAGTACTATGAAGGTTGAACTAGAGTTTAGTGAGGTGCAGTGGTCTCAAAAATCAAATGTGAAGAAGAGATCTTTGGAGCCAAACTTAGGAAGGAGTTTTGATCAAGGAATAGGATGAAATCAAGTGAAAATTCCCATGTACAAAAAATGCGGGAATAAGTATTTAGGGAACTTCTTTCTTAGGAGTGGGAAATGTTACAAGTGTAAAAGAGATGGTCATATTTCTCGAAACTGTCATAGGGAGGTGAAGCCTCTAATTATCAACACTAACGAAAAAGGGAAGATGGTGTAGTCACTACCTAAAGATTGATGCTTTAAGTGTGGATAGCTTGGGAAACTTTCTAATCACTATCCAAATCCGAAGGTGGTGTAATGGAATCACCATCAACCTCAACATAGGATAAGGGAGAAATTTTGGTCTTTTTATATCATAACGACTAAAGTTGAATCTTTAAATTATGTGGCGGTAGTTACTCCTATTGTTATCTCAAAGCTAGAAAGTACTTTGTTTGATTCTATTTCTACACATTGCTTTATTTCCTCCAAGTTTGAAAATAATATAGAATAAATACCAGAACTAATATAAGTAGAACTATCATTCAAGACTTCTAGAGGAATTATCCAAGAATAAACAGTGCATAGAAACTCTAGTATTTACTTTTTTGAGAACAATATTATCGCAAATATAGTAGTCATTACCATGATAGAATTAAACACTATATTAGGGATGAGTTGACTATCAAAGTATAATTCTAAGATCAATTGTAAAAGAAAGGAAATGTTAGTAGTCTTGAACATAAATCCTATATGTTTTTTTTCAAAGGAGATATATCTTGATTTGAGCTCTATCAAGAAGTACCTCCCCTAGCCTTCTTTATGGAAATGATTAGTGAAGATGAAGAAGGAAATGAAATTATATGAATAGAAAATATCTCAATCCTTTAGGAATACATTGATATATTTCCTTCGGAGTTTCCTATACCTCCCCCAGAAATAGAGGTAGAGTTCTCTATTGAATTCATTCCTGGATTTAAGATGATATCAATGACCCCATATAGAATTTAAAACATGGATATTGATGAATTAAAGAAGAAAATACATGATATTTTGGATAAGGGGTTTAGCTGACCACATGTGTCTCCTTGGGTATCACATGTTCTATTTTTGAAGAAGAAGGATGGGAAATTGTAGATATGCATTGATTATAGATAAATTAATGGGATCATGGTGAAGAACAAGTACCCTCTTCCAATTATTTATGTTTTATTTGACCAGCTTCGTGTGGCTCAATTTTTCTCCAACATTGATCTTCGATATGGTTATCATAAATTGAGGGTGAAGAAAGAAGAAATTCCAATCACCACCTTTCAATCAAGATAGGGTAATTATGAGTTTTTTGTTCCCTTTGTCTTGACTAATGATCATGAAATTTTTATGGATTTGATGAAAAGAGTCTTTAGGGACTACCTTGATTGTAACGCCCCAACTGCAGAAGCCCAGAGTGGATGCATTATTTTAATACAGTGTCATTATTACAAGGAATTAAATCCCAAATGACTGATTAGTTTAGTAGTCTTGGAATACTAGATTACATTCATGATTCCCATAATACATTGGGAAAAGAAAAGAAAATATAAAATAAAATAAACTGCATCCTTGAAAGCTTATTCAAAGTTTCATTATTCCTAACCTAGGGAAAGGAAACATAATAAAGGTATGATCTCAGATGCTTATTAAGGGTAATTAATACAATAGAAGTTATCATAAATGTAAAAATTAATCATGGTGAATAACTAAAACACACATGTCTTTAAAAATAAACTTGGGCATAATATGGAATGAATGGAAGCTGAGTAAATAAAGACATCTAAATGATCACATGAATCATTACCATGGATATTATACTAGTCAAATAATCACAAGATTTATCAATTAATAATATCATAATGAAAGAAATGCATATTCCATACATTCTGAAACATACCATCAAGGCCTCGACCAAGACATCTAAAAATGATTAAGGCCTCATCCAAAACCATATCTGAAAATGGGAAAGGCCTCAGCCAAGTACATATCTATTTATCTCATGATACCTACTGATGAATCAAGGGGAAAAATCATCCCTACCCATCAATTTATAAGCCTAATAAATTCCTCATATGAATGGAGATATACATAAACATAATATACATTTTAAATATAAATAACTTTCCCGAATAATTAAACATAATTACTAACCATTTAGGGTAATATGGTTAATGGAAATCAAGACATCACATCCAGAGTCAAACTAATAAAAAACCATTAAACAACATATTTTAGATTATATAATAAGAGATAAACCTCAATGAAGTACATGATTTGACATAGATGAAGATACTTTTAAATGAGACATTGCAAAATTCTTGAGGAAATAATACTTAAACATTCCAAAGTGTCCCATTAAACTTTGAAACATTCAAATCACAATAACTTAGAATATCATGAGAATAAGAAGACCCTTGATATGATATATCAAATGGTATTACATACACCACATTCAAGTAACAAGTGGCGAACACGACATATCTCTTATAAAAGTTAAAGTGAGATGAGAAAAATCCTCTTTTGCTTTGGAAAGAAGAGTTATTTTGGAAAATTATTTTTATTTGTATTGAAATCAAATTTTAAACATGTATATAAAAGGAAAGATAAGGGAAGGACATTGAAATTATATTTTTGGAATAAATTATTTCCCACTAAAGTTCAATCATGTAAAAAGAGTTTTTAAGAACCTTTATAAATAAAACATTTTAGTGTGGTTTAAGGAATAGATTTTAGAGCGGAAAGGCATGTTTGATTTCATAAAACCAGAATTTAACAAAGATATTATTTCATGATAAAATGTTTTATTTTATAAAAATAAATATTCTTAAAATATATTACATATTTCACTTAAAAAAGGGTATGAATTCGATAAATTCCCTTGAATCAGGCTTGTTTATCAGGAAGAATTGGAAAGGAACCCATTTTAAAACATGAATATCCCCCCAAAAAAGGATTATATGATTTGGATATATGAATTTAGAATATAGAAACATAATTTATAATATTTATACAAAAATAAATAATCATTAAAATTTATTAAAGGTAGATAAATAGTAACCCAAATGAAAAATAGGGGTTTGGGTAGAATTACGTACGAATTTGTAATCAATTGAATTATATGACACAAAATTAATAATAATAAAATTATAAATAAAATACCATGAATATAAATATATTCAGGATATTATACACCAATTTTCATTATACATACACCATAAATAAGAAATAATGGTGAATAAGGAGTATCTCACAAAAATGGAAGTGAGATGAGAAAACCCATACCATATGTCCGAATGTGTTCTGCACTTGACCTTAAGGTCCTGTAATATGTAATTAGACCTATTAAAAATTTAATTTAGAACCTATTAGAAATATATATAATTTATTATAATTTTATTAAGTTCATTTATGGCCTTTTGATAATTTATAATACTGTATTTTCTCGTTCCAGAGTGTTCGTTTCTTGATATTAATGATCGATTCACTTGATTATAAGTATGGAAGTTCATGTGGAATGGTTATAATTATATAGTATTGAATTTATATATTATTAATGAACATAAATAAGTTTAAATGGTTATTTATATCATTTTGTTACATGGTATGAGGATGAATCATTAGATAAGTCATTTAGTGATAATCGTTTAGATTTTTACGGCAGTTTTTCAATCACAACGAACTAGTTTTGTTATATTATTTAGTATCATTTACAAATTATGGTTATAAAATAATTAAATAAGATATAATAAATATTTTATAATATTTTTCAACCATAAAAATGGTTTCATGACCATCCATGAAGAATAAATTTAAGAATGAAACTTCATCGTCTACGAAGGTTGTAAATTGGCACCTCTTGGACGATGATTTCGTTTATAAAAAATAAAAGAGGGAGAGTAATGATATTGATAATGGTTATTAAATTAACATGATATAATTAAATTATTTATATGATATTGTAGTTATAATTATAATTTAGAGATATTAGGTGAGGAGAAGATAAGAATATAAAACAAATGGAAAATGAAATTAAAAGAAAAAGGGAGAGGGCTTACCTCTTGAAATATCCTCCTTGAGAACCTCCTTAAGAGAAAGGGTTTTGGTATTTTGGAAAGAAAAATGGATCATGGAGGTGGGTAGGGACTAGTGAAGAGTATTTTAAAGAACATTTATAATATTCAAGGCTTATTGGAGTGAATAGAAGAGGGAGTGAGGGGTGGTTTTTATAGTGGGGGAGAGGAGTGATTTCTCAATATTTTATTCATTATTTTATAATTTTTCTCAAGACAAACAATAATATTGATTATTAGGACAAAAAACAGTAATAAGTGCATGTGAGTTCTAAATAATGGTTTCTTACATCATCCATGATGCAAGTAATAGTGTATTTATATTATAATGTATTATACCATAAATTATCGTATTTTACTATTCACCAAAAAATCATATATTTCAGAAAAATCCCAAAAAATCACATTAACCATTTTTTGACACATATAATCCAAAAATGAACTCCATTTTATGAAAATAATTTTATAAATATTAGAAATTTAATTTTTAATTAAAATCATTATTTACTTGAAAAATACAGATTTTAAAATTATAATTGATTTTACAATACATTCAAAAATTAACTAAGGTCTCATAAAATTATCCTAAAATCATAGGATAAAAAAATATTTATTTATGAATACATTTTTGAAAATTAATTGTCTTTTAAATTAATTTATTAATTATAAAATTTTAATTAAATATTTATTGCTTACAAAAATAACAACACTTAATTATGAATTTTTAAAATATTCACTCTCAGTTATAAGGTGCCTCAATTTTATTTATAATTACATGGAAGAGGTTACTATTCATAAGGGTACATTACTATCCATAAGGGTCAAGTTGCTATTCATAATGGTATATTACTTTTCATAAGGGTCAAGTTACTATTCACCAAGGATTAAGTTGATTCTATCATACTCTAAATATCATAATGAACATGTAACACCCTAAGGATTTGAAAATAAATTTAATATTGAATGCATTAAACACCAAGTCTATATAAGAAAAAACATTATCATAGCCTATCCAATGAACATAATTTTTCCACTTCCGTGTTTTGAATTGCAAAAATCAGACATACACGATTCCGTTCAGGGCGATGTTTGGATTCTGATACAACCAACTTAATTTTATGTGAATAGTAACTTACCCTAATGAATAGTAATGTAACCTTATGAATAATAATATATTCTTATGAATATTATCCTCTACCATGGATGTATAAATAAAATTTAGGCACATTATAAATGAAATTGAACATTTTATACATTATTGATTAAGTATTATTATTTTTGTGAGTGATAAATATTTAATTACAGTTTTAAATTAATAAATGTATTTAAAATTAATTTTTATAAAATATATTCCTAAATAAATATTTTTTTTCCAATGATTTTGGGATAATTTTATGTGGCCTTACTTAATTTTTGAAAGCATTACAAAAATCATTTTTAAATTTAAAATCTATATTTTTCAATTAAATAATGATTGTATTGAAAAAAAATTCACATATTTAGAAAATAATATTGATAAAATGGAAATAATTTTTGGATTTTAAATGTTAAAAAATGGTTATGATGTGTTTTTGTAATTTTCTAAAATACTTCAATTTTAGGAGAATAGTGAAATACGATAATTTACAATAAATACTAAAAACACGATCTATTGAATTATAGGTGATTTAAGGATGATATAAGACCACTTGGTTCGAAATCACATGAAAATATTACTATTTGTGGTCACAAGAATCAATACTATTGCTGATCTTGAGCAAAATAATAAAATAATGATTAGCATATTCAAAAATTACTCCTCACCTCCACTATACCCCCCCCATTACCTCATCTCTTTACTCCTCTCAAGCCTTGTGACTTGTCAAAATTCTGATTAAATATCCTAAAAATCTCCTCTTCTATGTCCAGTTTCCCTTGGTCTCTTAAAAATACCAAATACTCTCCCCTAAAGCTACTCTCAAGGAAGATTAATTCAAGAGGTAAATTCCTCTTTTCAATTCTTTTACTTTATTTTCAAGTTCCATTGTTTTCTTTTCTATCATCACCTATAAAAATCCAAATGTTATGAAAGATCCAGTACCTTACACGTATTTTAATGTTTTTATGATTATGGAATAAGTTATTATAATCTCTCCTTTACCCTTATTTTATGCTTGTAGTAAAAAATACCATTCGAGATGTGCTAATTTACCACATTCAAGGATAACGGGTTTTCAATTTCTATTACCATATTCAATTATGGTCATGAAACTATTATTATGGTTGAAACAAAATATAATATATTTGTTATGTATCATCTATGGTTCTGGAATCTTTTTGTACACATGGTTTTGATTTATAAATAAAAATGAGTTCGTTATGTTCAAAAACAACTAATTAACCCAAACAGTTATCATTAAATAATTTATATAATGATTCATCTTCACTCCAAGTAACCAAATGAAATTAACAACCATGTAAACTTATTTATGTTCACTAATAACATATAACTTCAATTCTATAAAACCATCCTTATTTTACATGATTCTCTGTTCATGTACATAAGTATACTGATCATGAAACAAACAGATTCGAACAATGAAATTGAACCTCTTAACCCATAAAAAGAAGACATAAATAAACTTAATAAGGTTATAATAAATCAATTAAATGGATATTAGGTTATTTAATTATTAATTAATGAACTTAAATTTTATTATTCAGGTCATTAAGATCAAGTATATAACTCCTTCGGACTTAAGGTAAGGGTTTCTTCATCTCACTTCCATTTTTTGAGATATTTCGTATTCACTACTATTACTTGTGTATGGTGTATGTATACTGACCATTGATGTTTCATATCATTAATCTCTTTATTTTAATGATATTAAATGCATCATTTTATGATTATTAATTTGGGGATTATGATTCAAATGATTACAAAGTTGTAAGTATTTTCTACCCGAACCTCTATTTTCATTCAGGTTTCTCTTATTCTCTACTCACCTCAATAAAATTCATATTTATTCTGATGTACTCCTCATAAATTATGTTTTAATTTTATATAAATATTTAACAATCATAATACTTCATTATTTTATGGGGAGTTACATGTTTCAAAAGAATATTTCAAAAATTATTCCGAAATGCAAGCCCGATTGAAGGAAATTCTTGAATTCTTACCTATTTTGAAGTTCACTCTATAATCTAATTTAAGAAAGATTTATCTTTATAAAATCAAAAAAATTTACATGAAAAATCTATTTTGATTCATTTATGGTTTTATGAAAGTAAACATACCTTTTCTCTTTAAAATCTCTTTAATGAGTTCCTTAAACCGCACTAAAATATTTTAATTCTAAAGAGACTTTAAAAACACTTTTTATATGATTTGACTTCCATGGGACATAATTTATGCCTCAAATGTAATATCAATGTCCTTCCATTTTATTTTCTAGGATATAAATTTTTAAAACCAGATTTATGACAAATAAAAATGATTTTCCAAAATAACTATTTTTCCAAAGTAAAATATATTCTTCTCACCTCACTTTAAATTTTATGAGATATATGAATTGTTCACCAATTATTCCTTGAATGTGGGGTATATAATTACCCTTGGTATATCATATCAATATTATCCTTATTCTCACAAAATTCTAAGGGATTATGATTTGAATGTTTCAAGGTGGTATGAGACACTTCAGAATGTTTAAGGATTACTACCTCAAGAATTTCTCAATGGTCTCATTTAAAAGAATATTTATTTATGTCAACATCCTTTGATGAATATCGTATTTAATAGAGGTTTATATATTATGATATCATCCAAATTTTTTTTAAGGGTTTCTTGATTAGTTTGAATGTGGATGTTCTATCTGGATACCATTCACCAATTTACTTCGAATGATTAGTGTTTATGTTTAATGTATGGGGAAAGTTATTTACATTTCATATGTTAGTTTCAATAATAATGTATATGTTTTTTATGTTTATCCCCATTCATAAGATGAATTCATTGGAATTGGTAAGTGTTAGGTGGGGGCCTTTATACCCCCTTGGTGCATCGATATGTCTCATGAGACAAGCTATGCTCTTGGCATGAGGCCTTGTCAAAATAGATATTTATGGTCTTAACATGAGACCTTGACGGTATAGTTATGATTTCCTGCATTATGCATCCCATATTTATGAAACTAGTAATTGAAATTTCATGTGAATATTTGACTAGTAGAATACCCATGAATATGCTTTATTATGGCATTATTTATTCAGCTCTTATTCTTACCATAATGCGTTGAAGTTTATTTTTAAAGGAATGTGTTTTTAGTTATTCACCATGAAAAATGTTTATGTTTATGATAACTTCTGATGTATTAATTACCCTTTCTGAGCATATAATCTCACCCTTTTTTATGTTTCATTTCATAAGGACATGAAAAAGTTTATTATGAAAGACCTTCTAGTATAAACTTAGAGTTGTGGATATTTCCAATAAAACTTATATGTTGTATATATTTTCAATTTGTAATGTTGAACCTATGTATGTATTTGGTTTTCCAAAACTACTAAACTACTCAATCCCTAAGGATACAAATTTCTTTAGCATTTCAATGTAATGAAATAATTCACCATCTCTGGACAACTAGGTTTGGGGCATTACAGTTGGTATCAAAGTAAGTTTAGTGGAAAACTTGGAAACTAGATTTGGAAAATGTAGATTAGAGAAAAAAACCCTAAGCTAGTCATTGAAGATAAGTATTCATGAAAATACTAGAATTTTGGTAAGGAAGAGATTATATGGATATTTCTAAAAAATGCATCCATGTTTGAATACTACAAGTGGACGTGGTTCTAGCACAGATTTACCTAGGTGTAACAACTCCAATAAGGAGTTTTGAGCTTGACCTGAGGTATCCTAGAACACGAAAAATAGTCCTTACTGTGCACTTGGTTTGACACTCCCAGGGGATTTTATTAGGATAATCCACATCTTATTTACAAACTATTATTAAGGATTTATTCCCCCAAAGTAACCAAAGTATATAGTTTTAGTATTTATGATGCATTAATTTATGATATGTTTAGAGTTATAGAGAGTTCATAATTTTATGAGATAATATATTATATTTAATTGATTAAAAATGGCGCCTAATAAAAGTAACGAGAACTCCACCAATGAATATGTTGCAAAGAGTAAGAAAGATCATATCTCTAATGGTCTTAATCCATTATTTCTAAGGAAGATAGTCTCCCATGTGTCCTCATCATTTTAGGAAATAATATCATGTGTTAACAAGGTATGTAAATAATCCTATGAGTCCTATGGCATTGAAGGGAAGGAAAAGAATAAGGGTATGGTAGAGAAATACATGGATAAATGGAATAACTGAAATAAGGGTTTTTTCACATGTGATAACTATGGAAAGAATCACCTTGGTAAATGCTTGAAGGGAATAAGAGTTTGTTATAAGTGTGGAGAAAATAGAAACCAATTTCTTGATTGCAAGGGTAAGAAAAAAGTTTTCAATGTACAATGCTTAAATTCATGGAGATGAGACACTATGCAAATCAATATCATAAGAGTCAAAGGAATATGTCTCAAATGATGTTAATAGATAATGATCAAGTCATGATACTATCACAGATTAAGTGGAAGGATTAATATGCCTTATCATGAATCATTGCATTTGAATATTTTATCAGTAACGTAATGGTTATAAGAATTATGGAATATATGAGGATTGTACTACAATACTATTTCATTAAGTATTTGAGGTCGTATGTTGAATTTTATCAAGGATTAGTGACTCAATAGGAAGTTAATATCTTGGTAATGTATATGGTTGAGAGAAAGGAAAACCTAAATATATATTTGATGATTAATATAATGATGAAGAAATGATTTATTTGGATTAGTACTGACTACCTCAAAACATGTTATTATCCCATCGACAAGTGGTCTATGATATCATTTATAGAGTATACAACATTTTTTGATATAATGAATATATCCAATAGCATGTGTAAGGATGAATTCATGTTTCCAATAAGGTTTTATGGTAATTTGAGTTATTACCATATTTCAAGAGGATACATGATGAAGATATTCACATGTTTGGAACATGAAAATTTATTATTGCTTCATGTTGATTAAAGGAAAATAAAGTAGGAAATGCATTGAGCAGGATAGATCATGGAGTTCTAAAAAAATGAGGTTTACCAAGGACACTGTGTACATGGATCTAACAAGGATAGATATGAGAATGATTCCAATGTATTGGATCATGATCTTTTTTAAAGTTAAACCATTTATGAAGTGGTTTACGTTGATCATTGTATGAGGTTTTAGTGTTTAATGCCAACACATGTTGTAACCTATGCTAAGAGATGAAGTATAGGTAGTTCAAGGCACAAACAAAGGAAAAGGTTGTGTTTATGAAATAGAAACGTATATTTGTAATCTTATAAGAGTGGAATAATTACTCAAATCTAGGAAAAGAGTATTAAACAATTTTTTTCCTATTATCATATTTTCCATGATATCAATGAAAATTTTCATAACTATATTTTATGGTTTTGTGGCAATGATATTTCATATGAGCATGCTCTTTATCCCTTTACATCATAACATGATCGATTGATTATTATTCCATGACCATGTGGTCCAATCAGAATGTGTAGTTTTGTAGTAAACAATGCATTTCCTTTTCCCTTTTATTAATTGGATATTTTAACCATATTTCTAATATGGGTTTCCCACAAGGTAATTTTCAAGTATCAACCATTAACTTTTGAAGTTCAATTTCAAATTTTGAGGAAATTCTTTTAAGGAGGGGATAATGTAACACCCCAAGGATTTGAAAATAAATTTAATATTGAATGCATATAACTCTGAGTCTCTACAAAACAACAATTTGTTATAACCTATCCAATGAACATAATTTTTCCACTTCTATGTTTTGAATTTCAAAAATCTGACATACATGATTGCGTTTAGGGTGATGTTTGGAGTCTGATAGAATGAACTTAATTTTTGGTGAATTGTAACATACCCTTATGAATAGTAATGTTCCCTTATGAATAATAATATACCCTTATGAATAGTAACCTCTCCCATGTATGTATAAACAAAATTTAGGCACATTATAAATGAAATAGAATATTTTATAAATTATTGATTAAGTATTAGTATTTTTGTGAGTGATAAATATTTAATTATAGTTTTAAATGAATAAATGGATTTAAAATTTATTTTCATAAAATATGTTCCAAAATGAATATTTTTTTATTCAATGATTTTTGGATAATTTTATGGGGCCTTGGTTATTTTTTGAAAGTATTAAAAAATCAGTTTTAAATTTAAAATCTGTATTTTTTATTTAAATATTTATTTTATTTAAAAATTAAATTTCAAATATTTAGAAAATTATTTTGATAAAATGGCCTTCATTTTTTCATTATAAACATCTAAAAATAGCTATGGTGAATTTTTTGGATTTTTCTAAAATACTTCAATTTTAGGTGAATAGTAAAATACGATAACCCAAACGATTATCATTAAATAATGAGTTTGTTGTGTTCAAATACCACCGATTAACCCAAACGATTATCATTAAATAATTTATATAATGACTCATCTTAACTCCAAGTAACCAAATAAAATTTTAAAAAATGTAACCTTATATATGTTAAATAATAACATATAACTTCAATTTTTTACAAACATCTTCATTTTACATGATTCTCCGTTCATGTATATAAGTATAATGATCGTGAAACAAACAGACCTGAACAATGAAATTGAACCTCTTAATCCATCCAAAAGGACAATAATAAACTTAATAAGGTTATAATAAATAAATTACATGGATAATAGGATATGGAATTATTAATTAATGAACCTAAATTTTATTATTTAGGTCATTAAGATCAAGTAGTGAACACCTTTAGAATTAAGGTAAGAGTTTCTTCATCTCACTTCCATTTTTGTGAGATATTTCATATTCACTACTATTACTTGTGTATGGTGTATTTATACTGACAATTGATGTTTCATATAATTAATATATTTATTTTAATGATATTAAATTTATCATTTTATGGTTATTAATTTGGGGCATATGATTCAATTGATTACAAAGTTGTAAGTATTTTCTACCCGAATCTCCATTTTCATTCGGGTTGCTCTTATTATCTACTCACCTCAATGAAATTCGTATTTTTTCTAATTTAATCCTCATAAATTCTATGTGAATGTTCTATATATATTTACCAATAATAATCCTTCTTTATTTTATGAGGAGTTACATGTTTTAAAATAATATTTCAAAAATTCTTCCCAAATGCAAGCCCAATTCAAGGAACTTATCGAATTCCTACCTACTTTGAAGTTCACTCTATAATATATTTTATGCAAGACTTATCTTTATAAAATAAAAAATTTTAACATGAAAAATATATTTTGGTTAATTTATTGTTTTATGAAAGAAAACATGCCTTTTCACTTTAAAATATATTTAATGAATTCCTTAAACCGCACTAAATTTTTTTAATTCTAAAGCTTCTTTAAAAACACTTTTTACATGATTTCACTTTAGTGGGACATAATTTATACCAAAAATGTAATCTCATTGTCCTTATATTTTATTTTCTAGGATATACCTTTTTAAAACTAAATTTATGACAAATACAAATGATTTTTCAGAAGAACTCTTCTTTCCAAAGTAAAATAGATTTTTCTCACCTCACTCTAACATTTATGAGATATATGCCTTGTTCACCACTTATTCCTTGCATGTGGTGCATGTAATAACCCTTGGTATATCATATCAAGAGTATAATTATTCTCATGATATTATAAGGGATTATTATTTGAGTGTTTCAAGGTGGTACATGACACTTTGGAACGTTTAAGGATTATTACCTCAAGAATTTCACAATGGTCTCATTTAAAAGTATCTTTATTTATGTCAACATCCTTTTATGAATTTTGTATTTCATAGAGGTTTATATATTATGATATTATATAAAATATTTTTTTAATGGTTTCTTATTAGTTTGAATGTGGACGGTCTATATGGATACTATTCACCAATTTACTTTGAATGGTTAGTGTTTGTGTTTAATGTACGAGGAAAGTCATTTACATTTCATATGTTAGTTTCAATATGAATGTACATGTTGTTTATTTTTATCCCCATTAATAATATGAATGCATTGGACTTAGTAAGTGTAGGGTGGGTCCTGCTATAGCCCTTCGGTTCATCGATAGGTCTAATGAGACAAGTTATGGTCTTGGCACAAGGCCTTGAAAAAATCGATATTTATGGTCTTGGCATGAGGCCTTAACAGTATGGTCATGATGTCCCGCATTATGAATTCCATCTTTATGAAACTAGTAATTGAAATTTCATGTGTTTATTATACATATAGAATACACATTATTGTGATTTATTATGGAATTATTTATTTAGCTCTTATTCCTAAAATAATGTGTTCAAGTTTATTTTTAAAGGAATGTGTTTTTAGTTATTCACCATGTTTAATGTTTATGTTTATGATATCTTACAATGTATTGATTGACCTTACTGAGAATATTATCTTACCCATTTCTTATGATTCATTTTCTCAAGACATGAAGAAGTTTTTTATGAATGACCTTTTGGGATAAACTTAGAGTTGTGGATGTTCCCAATAAAACTTATATGTTATATTTATTTTCAAGTTGTAATGTTGAACCTATATATGTATCTAGTTTTATAAAACTATTAAACTAATAAGTACTTCAAGATATGAATTTCTTGTATTTAGTCTAATGGAATAAAATAATGCACCGGCTCTGGGAAACTGGGGTCGAGGCATTACAGAATGAAACTGTGTATGTCAGTTTTTCGATATTCAAATCACAGATGCAACAGAATTATGTTTATTGGATAGGTTATAAAAGTGTTATTTTGTAAGGACTCAGTGTTTCATGCAATATATATTAAATTTATTTGTAAATACTTGGGTTTCTATATTAATAGTGAACATATTTGTAACATAATTTTGTATTTATCAAAATAATTATAATAGTAAATATATATTTATTCTTAAAATATTTAAATAAATAATCTTTTGATAAAAATAATTTTTTAATAAAAATACATATATTCATATTAAAATATTTTTTTTTTCAAAAAATAATACTGTAAAATAGTATATTTTAGAACATTAATTTAAAATTAATTTAAAATATATAAATTTGAAATATAAGTATTATTAATTAAAACACGTACTTTTAAATTGTTATCTTTTATAACATAATGTATTTAAAATTATAAAACAAATTACTATGGTGTTACACTATTACCCCTTAATAAAATTTTATCCTTGCAATTCTAAATTTCACTTCGAAAGATAATGGTTGATATTTAAAAATTTCCTTGTGGGAAACCCACATTGAAAACAGGGTTAATAAAATTTTCTCTTAATAAGGGTGAAAGTGAAATTCATAGTTTTCCACAAAAATAAGTATTCAAATATGATACCATTTGTGTGAAGTGAAAATATGGACATAGAAAAATAATCTAACCATCACGTTCTGATAGAAAGTGATAGAGAATATGTTCAGATGAAATTTGATTACCACAAAACCATAAACTACAGTTATAAAAATTTCATTGATATTATCAAAGATTATAATAATAGGAAAACATTTAAGACTCTTTTCCTAGATTTTAGGGATTATTCTATTCTATAAGAGTATTAATATATGTTTCTATTTCATAAACAGAATGTTATCATTTTATTGTGCCTTAATCTATCTATACTTCATCACTTAGCACTAGTTTCATCATGTGGTGAAGTAACACATTAACCTCTAAAACCTCATACAATGATAAACTTAAAACATTAATAAATGGTTAAAATTTACAAAAATATAATTATCCAACTTTTTAGAAATAATATCACTAAATTTCAAAGATGAACTTATCATTAGCCATTAATCAATATGAAGCAGCTATAAATTGTCACATTCCAAACATGTGAATAAAATCATCATTAATCCTCTTGAAATATGGTAATAACTCTAATTACCATAAAACCTTATTGGAAGAATGAATTATTCTATATTACTTAAGTAAGATACATGTTATTGGATATATTACTTAAATTCAAAAGTGTTGTAAACTCTATCGATGATAGCATATACCACGTGTTGACAAGTCAACAATTATTTTCAAGGTAGTTAGTACTTATTCATAGCAATAATTTCTTCATCATTATCTCAACAATAGGAATATATTTAGGGTTTTATTTCCCTAAATCATTCATTTTCCATAAAGTTTAACTTTCAACTGAATATCTTTTCTTGGTACCATTCAACTTATGGTTTAAAATCCTTAATGAAAAATTACTTCAGTAAAATCCTCATATATTTTATAATTCTTATAACGAGTAAATTTCTGATAAAATATTAAAATGAAATGATTCTTTATTAAGAATATTAATAATTCCAATTAATCTTTGGTAGTATAATATCATGATGATTATCCAATAGCATCATTTTAGGTATATTTATTTGACGCTTGGGACATTGGTTCACATAGTGTCCCATCTCCTCACAGTTGAAACATTGTACATTGGAAACATTTTTCTTACCCTTGCAATCATGAACTTGGTAACCTTTTTCTACTCACTTATAAAAACTCCCACACCCGTGAATCATTTTCTAGGGTGATTCTTTCCACAGTTATCACATGTTAGAAAACCATTCATTACCTTCTTCCATTTATCCATATTTTTCTCTTCCATCATTTTCTTCACTTGCTTCTCTTCAAAGTGATAATACACGAATAATTATTTACTTATCTTGTTAATATATGATACTATTTACTCATATGATGAGGATACCTTAGAGATTATTTCCATTCTAAATTGTGACTTAAGACCATGAAAGATATGACCCTTATTACTCTTTTCATCACATGCATTGGTGGAGTTATTATTCCTTCTATTAGGTTCCATTTCTAAAAAATTCCATATAATAGATTAGCTCATAAAATTATGAACATTCTATAACCCACAACATGGTATAACATATAAAATAAATTTATGCATCATAAATCCTAGAACCATATACTTTGGTTAATTTGGAAGCATAAATCCTTCATAATGGTATGTAAAAAAATGTGAATTATCCTAAGTATATCCCTCGAGAGTGTCAAACTAGGTGTGCAATAACACATGTTGTCATGTACCAGGTTAACCTAAGTCAAGCTCAGAACACCTTATTAGAGTTCTTACCCCTAGGTATATCTGTTCCAGAACCACATCCACTTATATTATCTAGACATGGATGTATTTACTAGGAATATCCACATAATCTATAACTTCCCAAAATTATAGGGTGTTCTTGTATAATTATCTTAAAAGTCTATCTTAGGGTTTTTTTCACCAGTATACATTTTCTAAATATAGTTTTCCAAGGATTCTACTAAACTTCCTCTGATACCAACTATAATGCCCCAACCCCTAAATCCTGGAGCTGGTGCATTATTTCAATACATTGTCATGATTACAAGGAATCAAATACCAAATGACTAATAAATTTAGCGTTGTTGGAAGGCCAGATTACATTCATGATTCCCATAATACATTGGGAAAAGAAAAGAAAATATAAATAAAATAAACTACATCCTTTAAAGATTATTCAATGTTTTCTTCTTCATAACCCAGGGAAAGGAAACATAAGAAAGAGGTGAACTCAGATGATCAATAAGGTTAAGTAATACAGTGGAATTTATTATAATCATAAACATTAGGTATGTTGAATAAATTAAAACACATTCCTTTAAAAATAAACTTAATCATAATATGGAATGAATGAAAGATGAGTAAATAAAGACATAAAACTGATCACAAGAAAATTTACCATGGATATTATACTAGTAAAATAATCACATTATATATAAATTACTAATATCATAATGAGGGAAATTCGTATTCCAAACATTCTGAAACATATTGTCAAGTCCTCGACCAAGTCATCTAAAAATGATTAAGGCCTTGTCCAAAACCATATCTGAAAATTGGAAAGGCCTCGGACAAGTCCATATCTGTTTGTCTCATGAGACCTACCAATGCATCTAGGGGATATAGCGGGCCCCACCCATTGGTTTCTAAGTCCAGTTAATTCCTCTTATAAATGGGTATAAACATATACATCATATACATGTTCAATGTAAATAACTTTCCCCAATATGTAAACATAATTACTAACCTTTCAGAGTAATATGGTGAATGTGAATCAAGACAACACATACATAGTAAAACTATTCATAAACCATTCAACAACATATTTTAGATGACATCATAAGATATAAACCTCAATGAAGTACAAGATTCGACATAGATGAAGATACTTTAAAATGAGACATTGCAAAATTCTTTAGGAAATAATCCTTAAAAATTCCAAAGTGTCCCATACCACTTTGAAAAATTCAAATCATAATCCCTTAGAATATCATGAGAATTATGAGACTCTTGATATGATACATACAATGGTTGTACATACACCACATGCAAGGAATAAGTGGTGAACAAGGTATATATCTCATAAAAGTTAAAGTGAGAGGAGAAAAATCCTTTTTTTTTACTTTGGAAAGAAGATTTCTTTTGTAAAATTATTTGTATTTGTATTGAATTCATATTGTAAACATGTATAGCCAAGAAAAGAAAATGGAATTAAATTTAAATTATATTTAAGTCATAAATTATGTCTCACTTAATTTAAATCACGTAAAAATATTTTTTAGAATGCTTTAGAAATAAAACATTTTAGTGCGGTTTAAGGAAAATATTTTAGAGCGGAAAGGCATGTTTGTTTTAATAAAACGAAAAATGTACCAAGAAAGTATTTCATGATAAAATTTTATATTTTATAAAAATAATTATTGCTTAAAATATATTACATAATGTACTTGAAAATGGGTCTGAATTTGATAAATTCCCTTGAATCAGGCTTGTTTATCCGGAAGAATTGAGAAAGAACCCATTTTAAAACATGAATATACCCATAAAAGAAGGATGATATGATATGGATATATAATTTTACAACATATAAATAGAATTTATAAAAAGTATAAAAAAATAAATAAGCATTACATTTGAGTAAATGTAGATAAAGAGTAACCCAAAGGAAAAACGAGGGTTCTGGTAGAATTCTTTACCACTTTGTAATCAATTGAATCATATGACCCAAAATTAATAATAATAAAATTATACATTGAATAAAATTAAAATAAAAAGATTCATTATATGATACATAAATTGGTAGTATACATACACTATACACAAGAAAAAGTGGTGAATAAGGAGTATCTCACCAAAATGAAAGTGAGATGAGAAATCCCTTACCTAATGTATGAATGTGTTCTGCACTAGACCTTAAGGACCTAGAATATGAAATTATACCCATTAATAATTTAATTAAGAACCTATTAAACATAAATATTATTTATTATATTTTTATTAAGTTCAATTATGGCCTTTTTATAAGTTATAATATTGAATTCTGTTGTTCCAGAGTGTTCGTTTCTTGATATTAATGATCAGTTCGCTTGATTATAAGTATGGAAGTTCATGTGGAATGGATATAATTATACAGGATTGAATTTATATATTATTAATGAACATATATAATTTTAAATGGTTATATGTATAATTTGGTTACATGGTATGAGGATGAATCATTAGATAAGTCATTTAGTGATAATCATTTAGATTTTTACGATAGTTTTTCAATCACAGCAAACTAGTTTTGTTTTATTATTTAGTATCATTTAAAAAAGACGGTTCCAGAATCATTACATAAGATATAATAAATATTTTATAATCTGGTTCAACCATAAAAATGGTTTCATTACCAGCCTTTATTAATAAATTTAAAAATGAAACTTCATCGTCTACAAAGGTTGTAAATTGGCACCTCTCGGATGATGATTTTGTTTATAAGAATAAAAAAGGGAGAGTAAGGAGATTGATAATGGTTATTAAATTAACATGATATAATTACAGTATATATATGGTACTTGAGTAATCATTATCATTTGAACATATTAGGTGAGAATAATATAATAATATAAAACAAATTGAAAATGAAATTAAAATAAAATGGGAGAGGGTTTACCTCTTGAAATACTTCCTTGAGAACCTCATTAAAAGAAGGGGTTTTGGTATTTTGGAAAGGAAAATGGATAATGAAGGTGGGTAGGGACTAGGGAAGAATATTTTTCATGAAATTAAATAATATTTAAGGCTTAGAGGAGTGAAGAGAAGAGGGAGTGAGGGGTGGTTTTTATTATGGAAGAGAGGGGCGATTTCTCAATATTATATTCATTATTTTATTATTTTTCTCAAGACATGCAATATTATTGATTCTTGTGAAAAAATAGTAATAAGTGCATGTGAGTTTGAAATAATGTTTTCTTACATCATCGATGATTCAAGAAATATCGTATTTAAATTATAATGTATTATATCGTAAATTACTGTATTTAACTATTCACAAAAAAATCAAGTATTTCAAAAAAATACCAAAAATTTACCCTAACCATTTTTTGATGCATAGAATCAAAAAATTAACTCTATTTTACGAATATAATTTTATGAATATGAGAAATTTAATTTTTAATTAAAATCATTATTTACTCAAAAAATATAGATTTTAAAATTATAACTAATTTTATAATACTTTCAAAAATTAACTGAGGTCTCATAAAATTATCCTTAAATCATAGGAAAAGAAAATATTGATGTATTCATATATTTTATGAAAATGAATTTTCATTTAAGTTGATTTCTTTATTATAAAATTGCAATTAAATATTTATTGCTCACAAAAATACCAACCCTTAATTATGTATTTTTAAAATATTAACTCTCATTTATAAGGTTATGAAATTTTATTTACATTTACATGGGTGAGTTTACTATTCATAAGGGTATAATAATATTCATAAAGGTCAAGTTACTATTCATAAGGGTACATTAATATTCATAATGGTCAAGTTACTATTCACCAAGAATTAAGTTGATTCTATCAGACTCAAAATATCTTATTGAATGAAACCATGTATGTTAATTTTTTGAAATTCAAATCATAGAAACGAAAAAATATGTTTATTGAATAGGTTATAACAAAGTGTTGTCTCATAGGGAGTGAGTGTTTCATGCTATCTATATTAATTTTTTTTGTAAATCCTTGGGGTGTCATTTTAATAGTGAACATATTCATAACCTAATTTAGTATTTATCAAAATAATTATAATTTTCAATATATATATCATTATTAAAATATTTAATTAAATAATATATTGATATTTTTTTTAATAAAAATACATATTCATATTAAAATATTCTTTTACACAAAATAATACTATAAAATAGTATTTGTTTTTAGAACATTAATTAAAATTTAATTTAAAAGCTATAAATTTAAAATATTAGTATTATTAATTAAAAAACATAATTTTAAATTCATATCTTTTATAAAATTATGTATTTAAAATTAAAAAACAAATTACCGGGGTGTTACATTGATAATTTTTTGGTAGTTTTTATTAATGATATTCTGATATATTCTAAAAGTGGTGAGGAGTATGATAATCATCTAAGGGTTATATTGAAAACTCCAAGGAAGGAGGGGATATTTAGAAATTTCAAAAAATATAAATTTTGGTTACAACAAGTTGCTTTCTTGGGGAACATCTTAACCAATTAAAGAATATCAGTTGACCCTACTTAGAAAAAGGTTGTGGATGAGTGGCCTCATCCTACAATAGTAATTGAGATTCATAATTTCCTTTGTATATCATAATATTATAGGTGGTTTATGAAAATATTTTCATGAAATTCTAATCCACTAATTAGGTTAACTCAAAAAAGGGTTAAGTTTATTTGGAAAAAAGAGTGTGAATAAAGTTTCCAAGAGCTGAAGAAGATATTGGTTACAACACCCAGGTTAAATCTACCCCATATTGAAGAAGGATTCATTTTTAAGCAATAATTCTATGAAATGTCATGGGTGAATCCTCATGAAAAATGACAAGGTGATTGCTTAAGAATCTTGATAGCTAAAGCCTCATGAGAATAATTATCCTACGCATGATCTAGAGATAGAAGTAGTTGTTTTTCTATGAAAATATAGAGGCACTATCTTTATGGGGAGAAATGTGATATATAAACAAACCATCAAATTTTGAAGTATATTTTCAAACAAAATGAATTGAACATGAGATAGAAAAGATGATTGGAAAACCTTAAAGGCTATGATTTTTCAATTCATTATCACCTTAGAAGAGCAAACAAATTCGTTGGTGTATTAAGTAGGAAATACCCTGTTTTTTTGGAAATGAAAAAGATTCAAGGTGATACTCTTATCAAAGAGATAATAAAACTAGACATGGGAATTATAAGAGAATAGACATCATCAACTCTATCCCCAATTATTTCTCAACCATCATTTCCAGTGAAGATCAAGAAAACTCAGAGATAATATCCTTTGTTACAAAAGAAGATAGATACTATGAAAAATGGGAAGTTTTCTAAGTTCAATATTGATCAATAAGGTGTACAGAAATTTCGTACAAGGCTATGTGTTTCATCTATTCTAGAAATGAAGAAGGATTTGATGGATGAATCTAATAGATATACATTATATATACATCATGGAAGAACTAAAATGTATAGGGACATTCGTGATCATTATTGGTGAGATAACATGAAGAGGGAGATTACCGACTACACTATAAGGTGCCTGGTGTGTGAACAAGTGAAGTAAGAGAGACAAATTTATAAAGAGGTATTACAAACACTACCCATACAAACATGGAAGTTGGACAATATCACTATGTAATTTGACATAGGTCTCCTAAAAACATCAAAAGGAAACAATGTAATATGTGTTATATTGGACAGTCTCACCAAGACTTCCCATTTTAACTCTATCTAGTAAGACTTATCTCTTAACCAACTTGACAATTTTTATGTGAAGGAAGTGGTGATGCTGTAGGGGTACCAATTTTTATCATTTCTGATTGTGATCCAAGGTTAACGTAAAAATTATGAAGAAGTATTCAACATGTTCTAAGTACTGAATTGAATTTTAGTACGTCCTATCATCCCCAAACCGATTTCCAATCTGAAAGAACCATTCAAACACTTACGAAAATGTTGAGAACATGATCAATGGAATTTAAAGGTGGATGGAATCAAAATCTACCACTAGTTGAGTTCTTATACAATAAAATCTTCCACTCTTGTTTTCAAATGGAACAATATGAAGATATTTATGGAACGTAATTTAGAACTCATACTTTTTGGGATGAAGCTAGTGAGAGAAAGCTTCTTGGGCCTGATCTTGTGCACGAGATGATAGAAAAGTTTCATGCCACCTGACAACACATAAAGGCCACTCAGAGTCGGTAGAAGAACTATGTTGAAAAACTTTCTAAGGGACTTATAGTTTGATGTTGGTGATAAATTATTCCTTTGAATTTCACCTTATAAGAGATTCATATGGTTTGGGAAGAAAGGGAAGCTTATCCCCAGGTACATTGGCCCCTATGAAATACTTGATCACATAGGAGAAGTGGCCCATCATATTGAACTTCCTCTAAATATAGCTCAAGTTAATGATGTATTCCATATATACCTCTTGAGGATGTACATACTTAACCCTTCACATGTACTGAGTCCTAAGGTGGCATAATAGGAATATGACCACTCTTATGAGGAGTATTTGATGGAGATCTTGGACCATAGAGACAAGGTTCTATGAAATAAGACTACCCACCTCATCAATGTTTTGTGTATGAACCATAAATATAAGGAAGTGATGTGGGAACCAGATGAGACAATGAGAAAAAAGTACCCAATCCTTTTATAAATTGAGAGCACAAGTTGAAATTTTGTGGGCGAAATTTCTTAATAGGGGAATAATGTAATGTCCTATACTTTTTAAATGATAATTTTTTCCTAAAAATGTGTCTTATTATATCATACATAACAAAACCATATATATTTAATAATTAAATGAGTATAAAGGGAAATGCGACCATTTATTTTTGACTTTTATATGACTGTTGGTCAATTATGACAATTGGTCAATATGACCATTGGAAACTATACTCTTGGTAATAATTTTTACATTATTATAATTAGAAATGATAAAGGGAAATTAATGAAAAAGGGGGAAATGATGGCCTCAACCAGTAGAGTCATGTCGTACGAAGCCCATTTGTTGAAGCTTGGGAGGGAGTTAGTATCACTATTATTCTCTCTGGACCAAGCCTAAGCTGAGCTTCAATAAGTGAAGCTTGAACAAAACTTCCTACAGAAGAAGTTCAAGTTAGTAGAAATTACCACTTAGGCAATGTTAGTTGATCCGCCCTAGGAATCTATCACCATCAGACACCTTACACTTAGGTTGTGCGTGGGTGTTATAAGGGGTTATACGCTGAGGCATTAGTTTCTAAAATTTAACCCTTTGAATAAATAAAATTTTTATTCCATCAATTTCGTTTTTAGAATAGTTTTTCATAATAAAATTGAGATAGAATTTGATAAATTGATTTTTCAGATAGAAATTGTACTTTCTAGAAAAGATATAAATGTTTTTAATAAAATAAGATATTTGGAATAATATTTATTTTAATGAAATAGTATGATAAAAACACTCTTAATTAAATATAAATGATAAAATATTTTTTTTTCAAGTGTCAAAAATTGCACTATGCATTTATTATGCATTTTCAATATGCTATTATTTTTAATAAATAAGGTTTTTTATATTTAAAAGTTATAATTATAATATTTATAGAATTATTATGATAAAATAAATATAATTTTTGAAATCATAATGTCTAAATAAGGTTAAAGAGAATTTAGGGTAATTTTCAAACATACTTTAGTTTTTTATAAATAGTAAAAATACGATTTGAGTTTTTTGATATGTTTAATGACAACATAATTATGTAATATTGATGTAATAAATATTTAACCACAATCCGATACATAATTTGTTTTATTAATATCATGTATTTTAATAAATTTAATCAATTTACAAATATATAATTTACTTTCCAAATTTTAAAATGGAAACTTTAACTTTAAAAATAATTTTTTTTGAAAACTTAAATTTTATTTACAAAATAAGTAATATAAAATTATGGCTGAATAATTTGGATTAAAATAACATAAAAGGTGTCCCAAGTGTCCAATACCATGTGAAAATACCATTAGAAAGCCCATGGTTTTTCATTTACCACTACCCAGGTGTCCAAGGAAATTGATAAACAAATCCCCCACTTTTGCTATAAATACCCACCCATTTATTCATTTACTTTCACTACCATTTAATTCTACCTAAAGATATGATAGTTTTAACTCCAAAGTTTTCCTCCCAAGGTGTCCTTATTCCCCCAAGGTCTTGATCTTTAAGTTTTAGGAGTCACTCTTCAAGGTAAGGGAAATTCTCAACTTCTCTTTTCCTTTCAAGTTCCCTTTTTAGGTGGTATGTCTTTAAAATTTAAAAATTGTGTTCTTATATCCATTTTATTATATCACTTTACTTTATTAAGAGTATTTTATGAATTATATACACTTTTATCCTCTCTTTTTTCCATTTTCTAAAACCTTGTTTCCTACCCTTTATGCTGTCAAATTTTCTTCTCAAAATTTCTCTCTTTTTCTTAAGAAAATTGTCCTTTTTTTGTTTTGTTTTGTGAATAACCATACCTCTTTATTTTCTATTGTTATTCACTTAGATTTAAAAATTAACTATTTTATTTTGGTATAAACATATATGAAACCCTATTTCCTTTTCCATGGGTTAACAATGACACAATGATCTTGTCTTTATGCACTTTTTAAAATGTCATGGATTTGATATGAAACCCATTTATTTTATTCTCCACGGGTTATATGTGAAATGTTTTATTATGATATATTTTTCTCAATTTATTTACTAAATATAAAGGGAGATCCCAGATACCTCTCCAATGCCTTGGGTAAAGAATTTAATCTATAATGATGACATGTTTTACTATACCTTGGTGAATAACATTGGTAATTTTATGACACCTTGGTAAAAAAACATGGTGATATTCTTATGAATGTCCCATTTAAATATTTTATCCACATTTACATGTTATTATTCATGTTATTTTTATTATGATAAGCCTCATTTTACTTTTCTGTCACCTTTATGATATTCTTCAAGTTCTTATCGACAATTCTCATCGATAATTCTCACGATCACATGTAAATTGTTTCCCTTACTATCCCTTACTAGGAATTATGCTAACCCTTTACTTCAATGTATGTACCCAAGTTATGAGATGAAATAAATGTACTTATTATGAACTTATTATTAAGCCTTTAAATTGTATTAGAAGTATTTTTTAGGACTTATTGTATTACGTACCTTATTTCCAAGAAACTAAACATTATAAGATCCTTTGTTTGTAAAATGTAAAGTAAAGTTATGTAATAAAAAGGAGGTATACCATAATAATTATACCAAAACTCCTATAGAAAAATCTCCAAGTTCTAATTAACACCCTAAAACCTAAATTATAGATGAGAATGAGGTGTAAAACACTTATATTCCAAGATTTTTCCAGACTTATAAATATCACCCCTAATGCAGTTGTAGGTGACCTAGATAATGGAACTCATACTAGATATTCTCTTGGAAATAAAGTTTAACATCAAGATTTTTTGTCACATATTGAACCTAATAAGTTTAATGATGTAATTAATGATGAATTTTGGGTAATAAAAATTCAATAAGAACTTAATCAATTTGAATAAAATAAAGTATGGGAACTAGTTAAAAGAGACATGTACTATCTAACTATTGAAACTAAATGGGTTCTTAGAAAAAAGGTTGATGAGTTAGGAACAATAGTTAGAAATAAATCTAGATTGTTTTCACATGGATATATTTAATAATAATCTATTAACTATAAGGAAAAATTTTCTCCAATAGCTAAACTTGAATCTATTATATTGTTGCTTGCCTATACAACACATTTGAATTTCAAACTATATCAAATGGATGTCAAGAGTGTTTTATTAAATGGTTATATTATAAAATATTTTTTGTTAAACAACCCCTAGATTTAAAAACCTCACTTTACAAATCATGTATTCAAATTAACAAAATATTTATATAGTTTAAATCAAGCTCCTATATATTGCTATGATAGGATCAGCTTATTTTTTTATTTCAAAAGGTTTTACCAAAGTAATAATTAACCCCACCTTATTTATTAAAATAATTTAAAATGTTGTTTTGGTTGTTAAAATTTATATTGATGATATTATTTTTGGATCTTCGATTAATTCTTTGTGTACTAAGTTTTCAAAAATTATGCAAAGTGAATTTGAAATGAGTTTGGTGGGTGAGCATAAATTCATTATTTATTTTTAGATCTTTCAAAATAAAGATGGAATTATTTTAAATCAAAGAAAGTAAAATAATGATATTTTAAAATGTTTTGGTATGGATAGTACTAAAGGTAGTGATACTCCCATGAGTACTAGCTACAAGTTGGATCTTGATGAAACTAGGAAACTGGTTGATCAAAAATCTTATAGAGGTATAGTTGGAAGTTTACTATACTTAAATACTAGTCAGCCTGATATAATGTGTAGTGTGTGTATGTGTACTTGTTTTCATGTAAAACCAAAAGAGTAACATTTACTAGTTGTGAAAATGATTTTCAAATACCTCAAAAATACAACCAACTTAAGATTTTTTTATTCCAAAGTAAAATAATTTGATTTAGTTTGTTATTCAGATACTGATTTTGGTTGTTGTAACTTAGATAGAAAAATAAATTTTGGAACATGTCACTTTTTGGGCTAATCTCTAGTTTTATGGTGTAGTAAGAAACATAACTCTACTAAATTCTCCACTACTGAATCCGAATACATAGCTATAGATAGTTATTGTGTGCAAAATCTATGGATGAAACATACATTACTAGACTATAGATATTAGTCCCAACAAAAACTTATAAAATTTTGATAATAAAAGTGTGATAAATATTTATAAAAATCCTATATCACATTCTAGAATAAATAACATTGATATAAGACATCACTTTTGGAGAGATCATTTTAAAAAAGGTGATATAACTCTGGAATTCATTAGCACTGAACATTATCTTAATGATATATTTACAAAACACATGAATGTTGAGATTATCAATTATATTAGACCTGAATTGGGAATGATAAATTATGTGTAATTGTTTTAATTCAACTTTAGTTATTAACTCCTATGTTAAATTGTTTAACCTTTTTTTATGTAATTTTATAGAAGTAACCATTAAGTGAAGTTCACACGGTAATTTTATCAACTATGAGTATTTAGTCACGTGGTTAGTTTACCTACCACGAAAATTAACTCTTGCAATCTATATAATTATCATGAGTATTAAATCACATGTTAATTTTACTTACTATGAAGATTTCCCCCCACATTCAATACCTACTTACTATGAACGTTTTATTTTTTTGGTTAGCATACCTACCGTGAGGTCATGATTAGGACGACTACGCTACCTTTGGTCTCATAGACCCACAAATAGCAAAACAACTATGTCTGTTCCATACTTATATTTTTTCATGGAAACTTTTTGGTGGGATTTCATTTAAGTTTATTATTATTTTACTCCCTAAATGATTAAATTAGATTTTGAATCAAAATATGAATTGGAGCATATCTTTTCCCCAAAACCTCTTCCCCTATTTCAAATCCTTACCTTCAAATAAAAATCCAACTGTCTTGAATTTTCCCTTTATCTTCAACCTAATCCTTTCAGTTTCAAAATTCTCTTTTGAACCTGGAAATTTCTAGAAATCAAATTGAATGAAAAATATTGAGGATGGAATATATTTTGGAAACTGAATTTCGTATTCATTCACCTCTTTTGAAGAAGTTGAAGAAATTGAATACCTACTTGAGCGTGATAGTGGATCCAAAGAATCCAAATTTGGTTGATCATCCTATCTTTGTAGAAAAGGAAATAAATGTGAAATAGTTAACATTGAGAAAATATCTGGTTTAGAATGCGATTAAGGAATAGGTATAGAATGCATGGTTTAAAGAGAATAGTAATCCTTTCTATCTGAAGCTTATTAAAGATTTTTATATGCAACTATATTTCTTCCATAGAGATAATATGGTTACTATAAGATCTTTTATTTTTTAGGTATGTCCCTCATTGAGTTTTTTGTTGAGCCTTGATGGACAAGTCTTATTCAGAGATATAGATCCTTTATTGGGGAAAATTACTTGATGTTCAGGGATATATGATTGTTTGAATTAATGGAGTTTGGGTATAAATGGGTCAGGTGTTTCCATGGGTTCTTGGTATATTAAGAATATTTAAATTGTATTTGGGTTGTTTTATAAGGAAAACAGGGATGTCATGTATATGGATTACATGTCATGTAATGTCTGGGAGATTTTAATATTCAGTCGAGGGAACGAGTTTTTCAACATATCCAATTAAAAGGAATTACATGACGTGTAACTATATTACACACCGTATAATTCCCCAACCTACTATTTTAAATTATGTTGTGAAGATAATTTTTCCATTCAACCATATGAAGTTTTTCTTTTCTCGACTTAGGGAAATCCTCCAGGTGATTTTGGAGTGCCAATCTCCCTTTCGAACATCCTGACAATGCATCTGATCCCAAGTAAGTGGTTTTGGTCTAGTTTTTCCTTCTCTCCCATGTTTCTCCAAACGTTATGGTGTAACCTATTGAACATGTGTGTTTTTGGTTTTTATTTTGACCATTTTTGATCTAGGATCCTTCTTGAGATCATCCACACCTTCTTCATCATGGAGGTTTACCACTAGAAGCATTGTTTGATTGGCAATTAAAGGTAGGGGGTCTAAACCATAATCCTATGGTTTGATAAATGTCATTTATGTGCAATATTTCAATTATTCCAACATATTGTGCAACAAATAAATTGAAAAAATTAATTGAACTATTTCTTGGAGTCCCTTTGGATACAATTGGTTATTATCTTGGACTGTGACTACTATTCAGGTGAGAGAACCCAAGAATATAAATGAATTGTTTAATGGATTAAAGTGAGTTATGCATGAAATGTATTGTGGGTGACTGCTTGATGTTGATTTCACCTTGGTTTGGCTTGTTTATTGAGATAACTAGCATGTATTTATTTGTGACCAATTGATATATAAACTGTGTAAATGAAAGTTAAATGGTAGTTTTCACAATTAACCATTGAGACATATGATATGATATTATGATATCCTTATTACTATGATTTGTGTTGTGATTAAAAGTTGTGATGATTATAGAGGGTGTTATCCCATTAATACATGTTGAAATGATTATATAGTGGGATTGGCACAGTGACACATTCTACAATGATTATATAGCAGGCTTGGCGTAGTCGACATGCTATAATGATTCTATAGCGAGATAACCCTAGTGACACATGATGAAATACTAATATAGTGGGCTTGAACCTAATTAAATGATGAAATTATTATATAGAAGGTTTAACCCAGATTTTTTTGATTTATACCTTACTTATAAGGTTATGGTTGGCATGGTTGTAAGACATGTGTAGAGACATTCCGACATGGCACTGAGGAAGTTTACGATATTTCTGGGTTATATGAGTGTTGGCATAGTTGTAAGACATGCTCAAAGATATTTTAGTTCAGAGATGAAATAGGTTGATGTGTTTTTAAGTTAATTGTTTAATTAATTAATACATGTGTTTATTGTATTATTGCATACACTTGTTATCAGACTAGTTATATTTATAAAAGGTGGTGTTGAACTACTGAGTTATACTCACACCCTATTTGGGCCACTGTTTAGTACCTGAGAAGATTATGTATATTTATGTTTCGACAAGGTCAAGGGACCATGCGTTTGATTTTTTTCTTGTTGATTGGGATGGAGTATGGAGATGTGACCAATGTGGGGTTTGGGACTGAGGAATTTTGATTCTAATAGAATTTTACTTATATTTACACATAGCATGACATTTAGTTACATTTTAGAATGTCATTACATTATTACTTTATTATTTATTGGATTTTTCAGTTGGATTATATTATTGGTTTCCACTATATTATATTGTTTCCATTGTTTATGAACTTTGATTATTATTATTATTTTTATTGGATTATTCCACTATATTTTAACTCTCTAACCAGGGGATATAGTCTTTCCACTATACATATCACACCTTCACTGATATTAAGAAGCCTCTGGCATATGGGGAGGCACACTTGATATCTCATAACCAACCCTTTCTATCCATGTGAGAGAGTTCCAGATTGGGGGATGTTACAAAGTGGTATCAGAGGAAAAGTTTCTTTTTTATTTCTTTATTACTTGGTAAAGGTAGAAAGGATACTGGGAAGTGTCAGGACTTGGTAATGAGCTTGTACATGAGAGTAAATAACCCATGTACGGGGGAAAATCTATGTTCTTAGGGGTAGATTTATTTTTATACTGTGTGCTTTTTACAATTGATGTTATTTCACCTTGGGTGATTCACATGTTGTGTGAGGTTATTTTTCTATGATATTTTTGGTTCTTGAGATTTATACTCATGGAATAGTATAACATGAGATGAGTATGTGTAAAGACCCATAAATTTCAAGGAATTTTTTTTTCTTAAATACTTTGGGATTTTACTAGTACGCAGTTTCTGACGGCACCTGATTCCGAGGCCCGGAGTTCCCGGAATCAATTTCCGAAGTTTAGATCGGGTACGTTCAGTGAACGAACGAGCGGGTTTTTTTTTCTATATTTTGAACCGGTGCTCGGATTTGAAATCTGAGGGCATCGATGGAACTACAACGCTGGTAATTTCTTAAGAGGACCTTTACCAAAGGTGCGTTTTCTTGGGAGGAGTTCTTAAAATTTGGGCATTAATAAAGAATTGAATAAAATTTTTGGTACAAATTTTATACCTAACCTAAGAGGTTTTATAATACATGGGGAATTTAGGGTGGGACCCACTGGAACCCTAACTACCCTTGTGAGGATAAATGTGAGGTGTGTTCTGCACGAGCCCCAACCCTTCACATTCCCCATAACTCCTTAAACTCTCCATTAAACCCCCTTGTAATTAAGTGTGTGACTTCTCCTCTCCCCACCTTCCCCACATTAAATCATGCCAACTCACTTAATCAATTAAGAGAGTTATGTGTTTGAATTTTAAAATTTAAATGTGTGGCATGAATTAATAAATTAAGAGGAGAATTATTTTATTTTGGGGGTTAGATTATTGTGTTCAGTTTTTGGGGAGAGCTCTGTTCCCTTTGGAAGAACATCATCTCCTTTGTTGAAGAACGCCAAGACTCCAATGAAGAACGTCGACTTGGAAGACCCGGTTTTCTCCATCCTCTTCCTACTCTGTGACAAGGGACGAGACACCGACGACGACAGAATCGACGCCATCGTCCACGGATCTAGACAACCGCGAACTTCCTTCGAGGTAGGGGTGTGTTTATGAATGAGAAACATCATTTTTCCTTCCATGTTATTGATTCTCTCTAAACCATTTTCTATCGAACTAATGCGGAAGGAACTAGACCAAAGTAACACGGTCTGATTCCTCCGCCGTTCTTGTTGTATGGTGTTCTCCTACCATTCTTGAGTGGTGAATCAAGGCAAGTTTTCAGAGCTAATCGGAGGCCCTAAAACATCAGAAACGGCCTCGGAACATCGGGACGACCTAGGAACAGGAGTTTTGTAGCAAACGGATCATTGGAACAAAGGACGGATTCCTCAGGAGGCGTGATGGCCAGAGGCATCGTTTCTGGAAAATTCCAGAATACATGACGTGTACTTCCAAAGCACACACCGTGTAGTACAAGCGTTCAGCGGCATAAGTAATGGACATCAGAAGAAGTGACACATGGCGTGTGATACCGGTCACACGGTGTGTACTGTACACACAGTTTGACAGAGGAGACTTCAATGGACATGGTGTGTATTCAGGGGAAATACACAGACACGAACAAAAATACACAGCCACGAGGAATGACGTGTATTATCTTCATTGAGAAGCAGAAGAGGCTTCATGAGGCTCAGTGTATAATCTGGGAGATACACAGACACGGGCAGAACCACACGACCACGAGGCACGACGTGTACTACCACCACCATGGAAGAAGCGGCTTCGTGAGGCTCGACATGTAATCTGGGTGATACACGGACACAAGCAGAACCATACGGCCAAGAGGCACAATGTGTATTTCGGAAATACACGGACATGGGGTGGAGTACACGGGCATGTACTCCACCACACGGCCAGGCATGGCCATCGCACATGGAACCGACCTTAGAGGTTTGGACATAGCGTGTAACCATATTACATACCGTGTATTGTACTTTACATGACCAGCCCTGTGACATGGTCCATTTCACATGGGCAATACCCGGTGTCTGATGACATGGCGTGTATCGCTTACCTACACGCTGTGTACTTTAGGAAAATGGCTTAGTTGTCTTGTTCTCCGTGACTTGGGCACATTTTTCTTGTTTTTCCCCTATGACATGGGACGAAACTATGGGATACATTAACTCTATTCTTTATGACAGTTGATGTATCCACCTCTTTTGACTCGAGGAGTGGACCCTCTCGGAATCGAGTATGCTGTGTGCGGAAACCCTAGAGCTGGCTGCGACTGCGACGACTACCGTGCAGGGATCCTCTGTGGGTTCGACGACGACAATGACTGTACTTGGATCCTATGTGGGTTCGGTAGTGAGGACAACTATACTTGGATCCTCCATGGGTTCGGCAGTGATGACGACTATACTTGGATCGTACATGGGTTCGGTAGCGATGGTTAATATACTTGGATCCTACGTGGGTCCGGCAGCGACGACTTCTATACTTGGATCCTACGTGGGTTCGGCAGGGGAGATGATTCAGAGGCTACATCTATCATCTCCACCCCTCTTCGTGAGTAGTATACCTGTGTGAGTTGAGTCTTGACTTTCAATCATTATCAACGATGTGATTTTCATGCTTTCCTGTGTGGATTGGGTTGTGATTTCCTGTGTCGATTGGGTTGTGTTTTCCTATGTGGATTGGTTTATGCTTTCCTGTGTGGACTGGGTTGTACTTGGGATCATGTGTTGGAGTCGAGCTGGAATTGATGACTTAGGTATATGTATGGGCATATACCTAAGTAGATTTGGTTGATACTTCGTGTTTGTATCTTTCCTTTGTGGTTTATCCTTTTTGGATTCTGGGAGACCTTCGAGGGTCTCAGGGTCCCTATTGAGTATCGTATACTCACCCCTACATGGGATATTCCCGGACTACGTTGTGTTGGTTGCAGACGACGGACAACGCTGATCATGGTTGAGGCTTGTGGAGTAGGATGGTACCAGGAGGTGGACTATCAGGCGGGACGTACACGGAGCGGACGATCGGACTCGAGGAGCCGACAAGACTATCTGTACCCATTATTTAGGTGGGAATTCCGGAGGATGACTTGGTGGTTGCTGCTTTACTTTTTTTTCCAGCTGTTGTACTTTCTTTTCAGTTGTACTGTACTTTCAGTTGGGTTTGTATTCTGGCCCATTTACTTTCCAGCACTTACTTTTGTACTCAGTTTACTTAGTGTTTACTTCAGCTTCCATACTCTATGGTGTTTTTTTATTATACAAAGGCAATGATTTCCATTTTATTGGGATTTACGCCTTTGGTGCTAGTCATCAGCCCCTAGCCTATGGAAGGCGGGATTGGGGTAGTCACGACACGGGCCCTGAGGATGGGTCATGACAAATTGGTATCAGAGGAGTTGGTTCTACCGCAGAACTCAGAAATCTGACAATTTCTTCTGTGTGAATCAATAGCATTTAGCATATTGAGTGTGGTTATCAGTCCAGGGAGTCCAGTGTTAGTGCGACATCCAACGTATCCATACACCAGGACCCTGACCTCTGATTTCTGACTCAGTGCTTGAAAACACTGATTGCATGTGTGTTTCAAAAGTTTTCTTTGTGATTACATTGAGTCAGTTCACCAGGTATACTGTATTAACCTTGGCACACCTATTTCCTTTTAGGATTCCCCCACGACGGCAGCCAACTAGGGTTTCAAGCTTTGTGAGAGATGGCAGCCCACCGAGCGATGAGGCCTCGGTGCAGGGCCCCATTACAGCGGAGGCACCAGTGGTACCTATACCCGCTGAGCCACCGATGCCACCAGCCCCAGCAGATAAGAGTACACATCACCTGATTGCACTGCACAAGTTTCAGCATCAGAGACCGGCTAGGTTTGGCGGGGAGACAGGCCCTCAGGCAGCCGAGGATTGGATGGAGGATGTAGTTCGAGTCTTCAGATTGGTAGAGACACCAGTAGACCTCATGGTGATCCTTGCGGCGAGTCTCCTACACACAGCAGCAGGTAGATGGTGGAGCCTGATGATCTAGGTGCACGACGAGACATCTCTCCTTTGGTCAGACTTCGAGAGAATTTTCCACTCAGAGTTCGTTCCAGCCACCCTCCGTGCGGTGCGCATTTAGGAGCTACTACAGTTACAGTAGGGCAGCATGACAGTAGCCCTGTACTCGGTGAGATTTACTGATCTCTCGCGCTACTCCACGAACATGGTACGAGACCCATTCTTCTGGGCCCAGACCTTCGAGCAGGGACTGAGGCATGAGATCAGGGCATCGATGATCTCCCTCAGCATTCCGATGCAGGTAGGAGTACTGGAGCGAGCCCTTCTTGTGGAGAGCTTTCTCGCTGAGCCTTCACCAACAGCGAGACCTACCGCAGGGCAGCACGTAGCGGATCCTTCTGCAGCTGGCATTAGACAAATTTCACAGAGGTCCAAGTGGACCAATCCATCAGGTGGGTGACCTCAGGATATTATTTCAGAGGTGCGGGGCACACGCAGCAGAGGCAGTCATGCCAGAGGCATACAGTACTATGCATGCGGCGGGCAGGGCCACATGGCTCATGACTGCCCAACCCTCCATGCAGAGGAGAAGCAGATGGTTGAGGGACCACCCAAGCAAAGGTAGAGGTTCAACCGTGCCAGTCTACAGGGAGAAGGCGGACGAGGCAGAGGAGATGGCCGAGCAGCAGGTGGTGGAAGACTCTTTGAGGCTCTACCACCACCACCACCACCACCACCAGGAGGTCCACCCCGACCATAGGGAGCTGGCGGACAGAGGTAGGCTCAGCTTCAGGCAGTGGAGGCCTATGACCATGATGCACCTAAGATGATTTTAGGTACTATCTATGTCTACTCCACCCTTGCTGCAGTTCTTATAGACACAGTAGCAAGTCATTCTTTCATTGCCGGTGCCCTTGTTCAGAGCTCGAAGATTCTAACGGAGCCGTTAGCTCGATCCTTATGGCTAGAGACTCCTACGGGAGTAGACTCGATGATTAAACACTGGTGCTGATAGTGTGAGCTTACTCTAGGAGGCGAGAGATTCGGTTGGGATCTTCTTGTAGTGGCGTCGAGTCCTTATGATGTCATCTTGAGAATGGATTGGTTATCTACGGTCCATGCTCAGATTGACTGTATTAGGCGCAAGGTGCGATGTGTTCGCACCGATGGGAGCAGGTTCAACTTCACCAAAGAAAAGGGAGCCTCTGTAACACAGGATGGACTCACGCAGAGGAGAGGATAACCGATCACTCATCAATTGGATAGTCTCATCCTAGGAGCAATTGACGTGTGAAGTCCGAGTTTTCCTGTTGTGGTGGATCAGTATGCGGATGTTTTTCCTGACAACATTCTAGGACTACCTCCTCGTAGATAGGTAGAATTATATATTGACCTGTACCTCGGGATAGACCCGATATACACTCCAGTATATCGGATGGCTCCCGCTGAGCTTTGAGAGCTACGGGTACAACTGGAGGACTTGCAGGGCAAGGGATTCATTCGACCCTGTGTTTCACCCTGGACTTCCCCGATTTTGTTCACCAAGAAGGCGGACAAGAGCTTGCGACTGTGTGTTGACTACCATCGCGTGAATTAGGTGACTATGAAGAACAAGTATCCACTTCCGAGGATTGAGGACCTCTTTGATCAGATCAAGGGAGCACGATGGTTCTCGAAGATAGACCTCAGGTCAGGCTATCATCAACTCAGAGTTCGAGATGAGGATGTGCAGAAGATGGCCTTCAGGTGTCAGTATGGCCACTATGAGTTATTGGTTATGCCTTTCGGCATAACCAACACTCCATCAGTGCTTGTGAGTCTTATGAACAGGATCTTCTAGCCTTACCTCGATCGATTTGTCGTAGTCTTCATCGACGACATATTGATTTACTCGACTACTGAGGAGGAGCACGCCTACCACTTGCGGGTTGTACTGGATACACTCCTAGAGCACCAACTTTATGGTAAGCTCTTGAAGTGTCAGTTCTAGATTTGAGAGGTCCACTTCTTGTGGCATGTCATCTCTAAGGCAGGATTTGTGGTGTATCCTACGAAGATCGAGGCAGTGATAGCTTGGGATCCACCCAGGAGCATGACAGAGGTAAGGAGTTTCCTGGGTCTGGCTGGATACTATCAGAGATTTTTGACAGACTTCTCTAGAGTTACAGTACCAATTTTAGCTTTTACAAAGAAGGGGAAACCCTTCGTGTGGTCAGATAGATATCAGTAGAGCTTCCAGGAGTTGAGACAGTGATTGACCAGTGCACCTATCTTGAGGCTACCAAAGGAGGGAGTAGGGTACGTAGTTTAATGCGATGCATCAGGGACCAGACTCGGGTGTGTCCTGATGCAGGAGCACGCAGTGATCACCTGTGGATCACGACAGTTGAGGCAGTATGAGTAGAACTATGGTACCCATGACCTGGAGTTAGCAGTAGTGGTCTTCACCTTGAAGATGTGGCGGAACTATCTGATGGGTGAGCACTTTACAGTCTACTCTGACCACCAGAGTCTTAGGTACATCTTCTCGCAGAAGGACCTGAACCTGAGATAGTGGCGATGGCTCGAGTTTCTTCAGGACTATGACTTTGAGATAGTCTATACTCTTGGGAAGGGGAACGTATTAGCTAATTCTCTCAGTAGGAGGTCGGGAATCCAGCTACTTGGAGAGGTGATGGAGCAGCTAGCCGTGTTACAAATATCCTTCGTGGATAGAGATGGGGAAACCTTTCTTCAGTCACTCACAATCACTCCTCCACTACTTCATCGGGTTAGAGAGGCACAGCGTGGGGACGTTGACTATGAGACGGGACATGCACAGATTTCCACAGGACAGGCACCTGATGGATTTTATATAGGAGGAGAGCACGTCATCCTTTTCATAGGACGTACCATGGTACCATTTGCATTACAGGAGAAGGTTCTGAGAGATTTTCACACTTCCCCATTAGTGGTATATCTAGGAGTAGCAAAGATGTACCAGGATCTCAGACAACAACACTGGTGGCCGGGTATGAAGAAGGATTTGGATGAGTTCGTTTCATGATGCCTCACCTACCACTAGGTGAAGGCAGAGCACCAGGTACCAGCAGGCTTGGTACAACCCTTGGAGGTCCCGGATTAGAAGTAGGACGAGATATCTATGGATTTTGTGACTGGGATTCCACGTACTTCCAGAGGACACGACTCCATTTGGGTGATTGTCGACCGACTCACCATGTCGGACCACTTCCTACCTATCAGAGAGCGGGGCTCAGTGGAGAGATTGGGATGCCTCTAAATTCAGGAGATCGTATGGCTTCATGGTGTGCCATCGACTATCGTCTCCGATTGAGATGCTCACTTTACTTCCCGGCTTTGGAAGGGGTTGCAGGAGGCATTTGGGATGCAGCTACACCTGAGCACCACCTTTCACCCATAGACGGATGGTCAGACGGATAAGACTATCCAGACTCTCGAGGACATGCTCCGTGCATGTGTCCTCAACTTTGGTCATAGCTAGGAGGATCATCTTCCTTTGGTGGAGTTTGCATACAACAACAGCTACGACTCCACCATCGGGATGACACCATACAGGGAATTGTACGACCGACCTTGCAGATCACCTGATGGATTTTGTATAGGAGGAGAGCACATCGTCCTTTTTAGAGGATGTACCATGGTACCAGTTGCATTATAGGAGGAGGTGCTGAGAGAGTTTCACACTTCCCCATTGGCGGTACATCCAGGAGTAGCGAAGATGTACCATGATCTCAGACAATAGAACTGGTGTCCGGGTATGAATAAGGTTATGGAAGAGTTCGTTTCAAGATGCCTCACCTGCCAACAGGTGAAGGCGGAGCACCAGGTACCAGCAGGCTTGGTACAACCCTTGTAGGTCCCAGAGTATAAGTGGGATGAGATATCTATGGATTTCGTGACTGGGATTCCACGTACTTCCAAAGGACACGTCTCCATTTGGGTGATTGTCGAACGACTCACCAAGTGGGACCACTTCCTACCTATCAGAGAGCAGGGCACAGTGGAGAGATTGGGATGCCTCTACATTCAGAAGATTATATGGCTTCATGGTGTTCCATAGACTATCGTCTCCGATAGAGATGTTCGCTTTACTTCCTAGCTTTGGAAGGGGTTGCAGGAGGCATTTGGGATGCAGATACACCTGAGCACCGCCTTTCACCCCCAGACGGATGGTCAGACAGATAGGACCATTCAGACTCTCGAGGACATGCTCCATGCATGTGTCCTCAACTTTGGTCGCAGCTGGGAGGATCATATTCATTTGGTGGAGTTTGCGTACAACAACAGCTACCACTCCACCATCAGGATGGCACCATACGAGGCATTGTACGACTGACCTTTCAGATCACTTATGTGCTGAATAGACCTTGGGGAGTTAGAAATTGTAGGACCAAAGATGGTCCAGGACATGAAAGAGAAGGTACAGATCATCCAGGAGTGAATGAGGATTGCTCAGAGTTGACAGAATTCCTATGCTGATAGGAGGTGGAGACCACTAGAGTTCGAGGATGGAGACCACATTTTCTTATGGGTCTCACCTCGACGTGGATTACAAAGATTTGGCCGGGGCGGAAAGTTATCTCTGTGCTTCATCGGACCATTCCAGGTTCTTAGCAGGATAGGCGAGGTGGCTTATCACCTGTCTCTTCCACCTCAGTTGCACCGGGTGCATGACCTCTTCCACGTATCTCAACTAAGGAGATACGTGCATGACCCGACACATATCATTGATCACGTGGAGACATTTGCGGAGGTCCCGGTGGAGATCGAGGATCGATAGGAGTGGGTCCTATGTGGATGGTCGATTCCTCTAGTACGCATCAGGTGGCAGCACGGGAACCTCCATGAGAGCACATGGGAGCAGGAGGCTCAGATGCGTGCACAATACCCTCATTGGTTTCCCTAGTTTTTGATGTATCTTTATGGGGATGTAAAGACCTGAGGTGGGAGTAATGTAAAGACCCGTAAATTTCAAGGATTTTTTTCCTTAAATTCTTTAGGATTTTACGAGTGCATAGTTTCTGACGGCATCTGATTCTGAGGCCCAGAGTGCCCAGAATCAATTTTCGAAGTTTATCTCAGGTACATTCAATGAACGAATGAGTGGGTTTTTTTCTATCTTTTGAACTGGTGCTCGGATTTGAAATCTGAGGGCACCGATGGAACTGAAGTGCCGGTAATTGCTTAAGAGTACCTTTACCAAAGGTGCGTTTTCTCGAGAGGAGTTGTTAAAATTTGGAGATTAATAAGAATTGAATAAATTTTTTGGTACAAATTTTATTCCTAACCTAAGTGGTTTTATCCTACATGGGGAAGTTAGGGTGGGACCCACTGGCACCCTAACTACCCATGTGAGGATAAATGTGAGGTGGGCCCGCATGAGCCCCAACCCTTCACATTCCCCAGAACTCCTTAAACTCTCCATTAAACCCCCTTGTAATTAAGTGGGTGAATTCTCCTCTCCCCAACTTCCCCACATTAAATCATGCCAACTCACTTAATCAATTAAGAGAGTTATGTGTTTGAATTTTAAAATTTAAATGTGTGGCATGAATTAATAAAATTATATGAGACTTATTTTATTTTGGGGGCAGCTTGTTGTGTTAAGTTTTTGGGGAGAGATCTATTCCCTTTGGAAGAACATCATCTCCTTTGTTGAAGAATTCCAAGACTCCGATGAAGAACGTTGACTTGGAAGACCCGGTTTTCTCTATCCTCTTCCTCCTCCATGATAAGGGAGAAGACACCGATGATGACGGAATCGATTCCATCATCCATGGCGCTAGACAACCGTGAACTTCCTTCGAGGTAGGGGTGTGTTTATGAATGAGAAATGTTGTTTTTCCTTCCATGTTATTGGTTCTCTCTAAACCATTTTCTATCGAACTAATGCGGAAGGAACCGGACCAAACTAACACGGTTCGATTCCTCCGCCGTTCTTATTGTATGGTGTTCTCCTACTGTTCTTGAGTGGTGAATCAAGGAAAGTTTTCGGAGCTGATCGAAGGCCTAAAGACATCGTAATCGGCCTCATAACATCGGGATGAACTAGGAATAAGAGTTTTGTAGCAAACAGATCATCGGAACAAAGGACAGATGCCTCAGGAGGCGTACTGGCCAGATGCATTGTTTCTGGAAAATTCCAGAATACACGACATGTACTTCCAAATCACACGCCATGTAGTACAAGCATTCAACGACATAAGTAATGGACATCAGAAGAAGTGACACATGGCATGTGACACCGGTCACACGATGTGTATTGTCCACACAGTTTGACAGAGGAGACTTTGATGGAAATGGCATGTATTCAAGGGAAATACATGGACACAGACATAAATACATGGCCTCGAGGCATGACATGTATTATCTTCATTGAAAAGCAGAAGTGTCTTTGTGAGGATCGACATGTAATCTGGGAGATACACAGACACGGGCAGAACCACATGGCCATGAGGCACGACGTGTACTACCACCACCATGGCAGAAGCAGCTTCACGAGGCTCGGCGTGTAATTTGGGTGATACACGGACATTGGAAGAACCATACGGCCAAGAGGCACGGTGTGTATTCTGGAAATACACGAACACAGGGTGGTGTACACGGGCATTTACTCCATGACATGGCCAGGCATGGCCATCACACATGGAACCAACCCTAGAGGTTTGGACATGGCGTGTAACCATATTACACGTCGTGTATTGTACTTTACACGACCAGCCCTGCGACACGAGCCGTTTCACACGGGCAGTACCCAGTGTCTGAAGACACGGCGTGTATCGCTTACCTACACGCCGTGTACTTTAGGAAAATGGCTTGGTTGTCTTGTTCTCCGTGACTTGGGCACATTTTTCTTGTTTTCCCCCTATGACATGGGATGAAACTACGGGATACATTAAATCTAGTCTTTGTGATAGTTGATGTATCCACCTCTTTTGACTCGAGGATCGGACCCTCCCAGAATTGAGTATGCTGTGTGCGGAAACCCTAGAGCTGGCTGCGGCTGCAACGACTACCGTGCAGGGATCCTCCATGGGTTTGATGATGATGATGACTGTACTTGGATCCTACGTGGGTTCGGCAGTGAGGACGACTGTACTTGGATCCTCTGTGGGTTCAGCAGTGATGACGACTGTACATGGATCCTACGTGGGTTCGGTAGCGATGGTTACTGTACTTGGATCCTACGTGGGTCCGACAACGATGACTTCTGTACTTGGATCCTACATGGGTTCGGCAGGGGAGATGATTCAGAGGCTACATCTATCATCTCTACCCCTATTTGTGAGTAGTATACCTATGTGAGATGAGTCTTGACTTTCAATCATTATTAATGATGTGATTGTCATGCTTTTCTGTGTGGATTGAGTTGTGCTTTCCTGTGTGGATTGGGCTGTGTTTTCCTATGTGGATTGGGTTATGCTTTCCTGTGTGGACTGAGTTGTACTTGGGATCATGTGTTAGAGCCGAGCTGGAATTGATTACTTAGGTATATGTATGGTCATATACCTAAGTAGAGTTAGTTGATACTTTGTGTTTGTATCTTTCCTTTGTGGTTTATCCTTTTCGGATTCTGGGAGACCTTCGGGGGTCTCAGGGTCCCTACTGAGTATCGTATACTCACCCCTGTGCGGGATATGCCCGCACTACATTGTGTTGGTTGCAGACGACGGATAGCGCTGATCATGGTTGAGGCTTGTGGAGCAGGACGGTACCCGGAGGTGGACTATCAGGTGGGACGTACACAGAGCGGACGGTCGGACCTGAGGAGCCGACGAGACTATATGTACCCATCCTTCAGGTGGGAATTTCAAAGGATGACTTGGTGGTTGTTGCTTTACTTTTTTTAGCTATTGTACTTTCTTTTCAGGTTTACTGTACTTTCAGTTGGGTTTGTATTCTGGCCCATTTACTTTTCAGCACTTACTTTTGTACTCAGTTTACTTAGTTTTTACTTCAGCTTCCATACTCTGTGGTGTTTGTTTTCTCATCAAAAGGCAATGCCTTCCCTTTTTATCAAGATTTACGCCTTTGGTGCTAGTCGCCATCCCCTGGCCTATGGAAGGCGGGCTTGGGGTAGTCACAGCACGGGCCCCAAGGATGGGTCGTGACAGTATGCATGCATCATAATGGCTACATAGGGATATGTATTGACATACATTGTTCATGATAGGGGCATATTTATTTTTCATGTGATATATAATTGCCTATTGAACTGTGATTTGATATATCTTTTATATCTAACAAATAAAATAAATAAACTATTATTTCATGATAAAACACTTATAAGCCATGTATAAAGAGAACAGAAGTCAACGATTATCAGTTGTTTTCAATTATTGAGGATTGCCTTGTTGTTTTATCCAGTTTTCTATGGAGTGTGTTTGTCTTGTAGAGATAATGAATCCTCATCATATTCAATCTGAGAGTTAGGAAAGTGGAAATCAACAAGATCCTAACACAACTAAACCATATCTTCCTGTAGTTCCTAAGGATCATATGGATATTCAGATTCATGGAAGCTTCTTGAGGTTCATGAAATCCATGGAAAAATGAATGTTTGCATTGTACCTTAGATCTGACAAGAGAGTTTCTGTTGCAGCATCTGGATATGTCACTAGGGGTAGAGGACCCCAGGAAGCCAAGTTCTGTATTGGGTCAGACAAAACGATCTTTAATCATCTTAAGACACCCACAGGTAGGAGGGTGAAGCTTGTTGTGTATATGATTCATGGACCAACCAAGCATTGGTGGGGAATTCTGGAGCAGGTAGGGTAGCAGGAGGAGTTATCCTAGAAGGTATTCAAGATGAAGTTACTAATCCATTTCTATCTCGAGACCTTGAGGGATGAGAAGGCCTGTGAGTTCATGCACTTAACATAGGATGTCATGTCACAAATGGACTTAGTTGGACATTTCACCGACCTGTAACACTTTGACCCATTATTGGTAGTTGGTGATATCTATAGGTCAATAAATTTTCAAGATGTTATTCACTATGAGATTAGGTCACAGGTGAACATGTTCCATTTGAGTATTTTTGTAGATGTGATAAATCAGGCACTCATTATAGAAGGAAATCTGAGAGAGACCTCAAGTAGCAGACATGTCATTTCAGTAGGGAAGACTATTAACTATTCTTCTAGTTGAAATAATATTCATTATGAAATTTTTCTCCAAGGAAACAATCAGTAGAGCAGTCGAGGAAGTGGAAAACTATCTTAGGATCGTGTTCCGTTTTAGCGCTATTAGTGCAGTAAGACGCGTCACAAACAACCTCGGTTTTCGTATCCCACTTTGTAGTGTTACACTTGCAGTAGATTGGGCCACCCAAAGAGGTTTTATAGGGGAACAAAACATAAGAGTAGTGTTAGGGGGACAAGACATGCACAAGATTATCAGAAGGAAATAGCTACGTCTCATCAAATAGGTAGTTGGAGTTCGATGAGATGTTTTGGTATGAGCAAGTGACATAGTACCCCTAGGTAAGAATGTAAGTACACGAAAGAGGGTATATCTCAAGGGAGTCAAAATAGATCCCAGGGTAGAGGGGTTGTTCAACTGCACATTATGCAGGCTACTCTGACTATTGTGGATGCAGGACCATATACTATCAGAGGTACGATTCTCGTATCATCTACTCTTGATTGTGTTTTTTTTATATAAGAGCTTCACATTCCTTTTTATATACTATTTTTTTTAAATGGTTTGGTATTTGAAGTGGAAATATTGTATGGTGTTTTTACCATTGAAACACTATTGCGAGTGTAATAAGAGAATGTCAAACATTGTATGGAATGTTATCTAAATTTTTTTGGTTACCATTTCTTTTGGGAACCGTTCATACTAGAAATTACAGGCTTTGATTTTATTCTTGGTATAGATTGGTTATTTCTATACCAGGATCATATCGACTATTACCAAAGGATATTTATCTTTTTATCTCTATAAGGAGGTAACTATTCTCACCATGGGTAGTGGGACCTTTATGCTGGCCGTACATGGTCAATTCAGTGTAGATTGAATTTATCACAGCTCAGATAGCTGGTTTTTCTTTAGATGATAGTGGAATGTAGTAGGATTATTTTCCTCCAATGGTATATTGTTTTGAGGATATCTTTCTTGAATAGTTCCATGGGTTACCACTCGAGTGATAGATTGAGTTTACAATTGAGTTGGTGCCGAGTGTAGATCTAGTTTTTATCATGCCTTATAGAATGGAACTTACAGAGCTTCGAGAGTTGAAAATTCAATTGGAAGAATTGAAGTATAAATTATAAAGATTTCATATGGAAAAGTACATCTACTTGTGGTTATCCAATTCTCTTTTCCAAGAAGGTTTATGGGTCTTTGCATTTATTTGTGGATTATAATAGATTTAACCATATGATGGTCAAGAAATGGTATCCCATTCCATGAATTGATGATCTCTTCAATCTGCTGAGATGAGATATGATCTTATCTAAGACTGATTTGAGATTAGGATACCACTAGTTTAGGGTGAGACCATCAAACATACCTCAGACTACTTTTAATATTAGGTATGGCTTGTATGAGTTTGTAGTGATACCATTTGGTTTGAATAATGCACCAGTGATATTGATGGCCTTGATGAATAATATATTTTATCTTTTTCTAGATCATTTTGTGGTGGTTTTTCTCAATAAAGTCTTAATGTACTCCAAGTCAACATATGATCATGGAAAACATCATGATATCATACTAAGTGCATTGAGAGAGCATCAAATTTACACTAATCGAACCAAATGTAGTATCTTGATTGATAAAGTTCACTTATTGGGCCATGTAATGTTATAGGAAGAAGTGTTAGTCTATCTAGAGAAAGTTAATGCTATGGTATCTTGGGAGAAGCCCAATAATGTCTTCAAAATTGAAATATTTCTAAGTTTATTAGGTTATTATCGATGATTTATCCAGGATTTTTCCCATTTGGAAGCACCAATGTTAGGTCTGACCAAGAAAGGGGTTTAGTTTGTTTGGTTATATGCTTCTAAGAAATATTTTCAAGAGTTTAAAGGAAGGCTAACCTCAGAACCTATCTCCACTTCACCTGTTTTAGGTAAGGCATATACCATGTATAGTGATGCATCCAGAGATAGAATCCTAGCAGTTCTGATGTAGGAGGATTGAGTGGTTTCTTATGGTTCTAGATAGTTGAGGTCGCATGAGAGGAATTATCCTACTCATGACTTGGAGTTAGTAGTAGTTTTACATGACCCGAGATGCTAGAGGAATAATCTCATGGGTGATATATAGCATCCCACCTTTTTATAACATAAACTTTCATTACATTACACAAAACTGAGGATCTTTAAGGTTTAGTGTCTTGGAAACCAGGAACATAATACATGAAAAAAACATAAAGAATTCTTCTTAAACACTTGAAAGATTTCTCCTTAAGTTCATCCTAGGTTCATTACTGCATCTCAACCTGGGGACATACATCAAAACAAAGGGTGAGCAGAAGGCCCAGTAAGGGAAACAAGAGAAACATTTTACATGTGGACTTGAGATACTTCAATAAGGTCATGAAAAGAACTTTAAGGCATGACAAAGAAATAATGAGATATATCATAATAAAAATAACATTTTTCATAACTTGAAGATGTGTCTGAAACATTTAATATTGAAAATAATTTTGTTTCACCAAGGTCCATCCCCAAGGTGTCATTAAAAATTACTAAGGTTATTCACCAAGGTATCAGTCTAAAAAGTCATCTCTAGAGATTAAGTCTTTACCCAATGAATTAGAGCGCTATCTGGGCGCACCCTTAACATGTCTTTATTATCATGTGATCCATATATATCATCATTAATCATTTCATAAACAACCCATATATCATAAAATAAATGGGTTTCATTTCATAATCATAACGTTTTAAAACTGCTTTAAAGACATGATCTTTATGTCACTTTAAACCCACGGAAAGGGAAAGCGGGTTTCATGTATGTAAATCCCAGAATTTAAAATAGAACATTTATATATATATGTGAATACCCCTATAGAAATAATAGCTTTGAGCATTCACTTAGTAACATAAAATAATTTTGAGAAAAGAGAGAGGCATTTTGAGACGAAAATTCTACAGCATAACGACTACGTTACAGGGTTTTAGAAAACATTGAAAAGGGAGGGAAAAAGGGTAACCCACTCATAAATGATCTATAAAAATAGAATAGGGACAGAATATAAAGGATATGAATCATGTTAATGAAATTTGAAGTACATACCATTTGAAATGAAAAACATGGAAGTAAGACAAAAATAAGATTTCTCTTATGAAAATTTGGCAGCCTAACGATGTCACTTAAACTTCAATAAAAATGAATTGAAGACATCAAATAGGGTCTCTCATAATATGATAATAAAAGATCAGTAAGATATGTATAGAGATAATACCCCAAAATAATAAAAAGGAACTTTAAAGACTTGACATGAAAATAGAACTTGAAAATGAGAAGGGTGAAAGAATCCCTTAAAAAATTCGACAGCCTAACGGCGTCACTTAAATTTCATAAAACGAAATGATGAGAGTAAGAGGGGATCTCTCATCATATAAACATGAAAAGGGAAGTAGGAGGAATATAAAAGAACATCCTCCCACATAAGAACATGGAGCATAAAAGGAATGACAAAAAAGAGATTTCTTGAAAAGAAAGAGAGAGGTCGGATCCCTTACCTTAAACGTAACTCTTAAAACTCAAAGGTTGAGAACTTGAGAGGCTTTTGGGAACCTTGAGAGGACTCCTTGGGAGGTAATGAGACTAGAGCTTCGTTGGGGGAGAGTTGGGAGTGAATACTAAAGGAAGGAAGGGTGGGTATTTATAGGGAAAGTGAGAGGACAAGACATTAATGGCCAAGGGACACCTCACAAGTGGTTTTCTCAAAACCATGTGCTCTCCCATGATATTTCCCATGGAGTTAGGCCACATGGGCCCCCAATATAATAATTCATCACCTTTGGTCGGCCAAACCTTAAAATATCTCATGACATCATCATGACACAGTTATGATTTCATTAAACATACCGAAACCCTAAAACTGCTTTTTTTACTATTCACTGAAAATTCATCTTTTTCAGAAAAATCCCAAAATTTCACCTTAACCAAATATCGATGATATTTTTACAAATATGAACTCCATTTTATAAAAATAATTTTCTAAATATTTTTAATTTACTTTTTAAATAAAAACACTATTCACCGAGAATTCATTTTTCTCAGAAAAATCCCCAAAAATTACCATAACATAATATCGATGCTCTGAGTTCAAAAATAAAGTTCATTTTATAAAAATAATTTTCTAATTATTTTTAATTTAATTTTTAATTAAAAAACACTATTCACCTGAAAAATCTAATACTTGACTAATAATTTATGAAACTGTTATTTACCCATTTTATTGAATCTCATTACTTAATCAAGGTGTCTAAATTATATTAAAACTTTCTTTAAGTGAGATTACTAATCTATTTGGTCACATTACTAATCCTAAGCATAAAATCACTATTAATAATTTACTATTCATCAAAAATTAAGTTGATCTTATTAGACTCCAAATTCCTTACCGAACACTTTTGTAGAAGACCATTTTTTGAAAATCATTACACATCATTAATTATTTAAGGTTTACATAAATATTTTAAAATATCATTTTTTTTTCAAAATTCATCAATAAATACATCCTAAAATTATTCGTACATTGGAAATTTCACAAACTTCGCAAAAGGAAGAAATCTCAATTTATTCATCCCAAAGGATTACACAAAGAAGCTAGGGTATCGACACATAGCCCCTTATAACACCAGCATATGACCTAAGTGTAAGGTGTGCTATGGTGAGAGAATATGAGGGAGGCTCAGATAACATTTCCCTAGTAGTAATCTCTACTAACTTCAACTTCTCCTGTAGGCGTTTCTGTTCAATCTTGACACGCTGGAGTTCGGCTTGGGCTTGGTCCAAAGCGAAGCCCAAAGATGCCACCTCCTTCCCAAGCTCTGATAATTGGGCTTCATAAGGTTCGAGTCTATTGGATGAAGCCATCGACTCCTCTTTCTACATTAACCATTAACATCTCTATTAAATCATTAAGAGTAAGTTAATAGACTACTCAAAAATTTTGGGTCGTTACATTCTTCCCCCCTTAAGAAATTTCATCCCTGAAATTTATACTTGAGGCCTAGTCGAAAAGGTGAGGGTACTTTTGCTCCATCATTTCCTCAGGTTCCCAAGTCACTTCTTCATATTTATGATTCCTCCACAACACTTTCACAAGGTGGGTAGTCTTGTTTCATAGAAACTTGTCTCTATGGTCTAAGATCTCCACTGGCCTCTCCTCATAAGAGAGGTCACGTTCCAGTTGTACCACCTCTGGGTTCAGTACATGCGAAGGGTCGGGTATGTACTTCCTCAAGAGAGATACATTTAAGAAATTGTGAACTTGAGCTAGGTTCGGTGGAAGTGCTAGATGATAGGCCACTACTCATATGCGATCAAGGATTTCATAGGGGACAATGTACCTAGGGATGAGCTTCCCTTTCTTCCCAAACCGCATGACTCTCTTCCATGGAGAAATTCAAAGGAAGACTTTGTCGCCAACACCAAACTCTAAGTCCCTTTGACGATTGTCATCATATCTCTTCTTCCGACTCTGAGCAGCCTTTATGTGTTTTTGGATGGCATGAACCTATTATGTCATCTCTTGCATGAGATCAGGCCCAAGAAGCTTTCTCTCACCAGTTTCATCTCAACAAGTAGGAGTTCTACATTGCTTTCCATACAGAGCTTCATAGGGTGCCATCTGAATACTCGAATGGAAGCTATTGTTATAGGAGAACTCAACAAATGGGAGCTGTTGATTCCATCCACCTTTAAATTCCATTGAGCATAATCTCAGCATGTCTTCGAGTTTCTGAATAGTCCTTTCAGATTGGCCATCAGTTTGAGGATGATAGGCTGTATTAAAATTCAATTCAGTATTCAGAGCATGTTGAAGACTTCTCCAGAATTTTGATGTGAATCTTGGATCACGATTAGACACGATGGATAGTGGTACCCCATGCAGCCTCACCACTTCCTTTACGTATATCTTGTCAAGTTGATCCAGAGATAAATCTTCCCGAATAGAGATAAAATGGGCGGTCTTGGTGAGACGATCCACAATAACCCATATCACATTGTTTCCTTTGGATGTTTTCGGGAGACCAGTTACAAAGTCCATAGTGATATTATCCCACTTCCATACTGGTATGGGTAGCATTTGTAATACCCCCTTGGGAAGTTGTTGTTCTGCCTTTACTTGTTGACACACCAGACACCTTGTAGTGTAATCAGCAATCTTCCTCTTCATTTTATCCCACCAATAATGACCACGAAGGTCTCTATACATTTTAGTGCTTCCTGGATGTATAGAGAAAGTAGAGCTATGGGCTTCATCCATCAGTTCTTTCTTTATCTACGGAATAGATGGAACACATAGTATTGTATGAAATTTCAATACACCTTCTTGATCAATATTGAAATCAGGGAACTTCCCATCTTTTACAGCCTCCAACTTCTCCTACAAAAAGGATCTTCTTTTTTAGCCTTCTTGATCTTCTCTAGTAATGAAGGTTGAGAAATCATTTGGGATAGGGTTGATGATGTCCCTTTCCTTACAATTCCCATGTCTAGTTTTACTAGATATTTAACCAATTGATCTCCTAGGATCCTCATTGTTGCCAGAACAACAGGGTCTTTCCTGCTTAATGCATCTGTGACTTTGTTTTCTCTTCTAGGGTGATAATGAATTGAACAATCATAGTCTTTAATAAGCTCCAAACATCTCCTTTGTCTCATGTTCAATTCTTTCTGTGTGAAAATATACTTTAAACTTTGGTGGTCAGTGTATATATCACATTTCTCCCCATAAAGATAGTACCTCCATATCTTTAGAGAAAAAACAACTGCCTCTAGCTCTAGATCATGCATAGGATAATTCTGCTCATGAATCTTCAACTGTCGAGATGCATAAGCAATTACCTTGTCATTTTTCATGAGGATGCACCCAAGACCTTTCAGAGATGCATCGCTAAAAATAACGAATCTTTCTCCGATAGAGGGTAGTGTTAACACAGGTGTAGTAACCAATCTCTTCTTTAGCTCTTGGAAACTTTCCTCACATTCCTTTGTCTAGATGAACTTAACCCCTTTTCGAGTCAACTTGGTTAGTGGATTTGAAATCCCTGAAAAGTTTTTCACAAACCTCCTATAATATCCCACTAAACCAAGGAAACTATGAATCTCAGTTACTGTTGTGGGTTGAGGCCACTTCTCCACAACCATTTTCTTTGCAGGGTCAACCGAGATTCCTTCATTGGTTACGATGTGCCCCAAGAAAGCCACTTGTTGTAACCAAAACTCACACTTGATGAACTTTCCAAAGAGCCTCTCCTTCCGTAGAGTTTTCAAAATAACCCTCAGATGATCTTCATGATCCTCACGAATTTTTGAATATATCAAAATATCATCAATAAAAACTACCACAAAGTTATCAAGGTAGTCCTTAAAGACTCTATTCATCAAATCCATGAAAATAACAGGAGAATTAGTCAAGCCGAAGGGCATAACAGTAAACTCATAATGCCCATATGTTGATCGAAAGGCAGTATTTGGAATATCGTCCTTCTTCACCCTCAGTTGATGATAACCAGATCGAAGGTCAATCTTAGAGAAGAATTGAGCCCCACGAAGTTGGTCAAATAAATCATTAATTCTTGGAAGAGGGTATCTGTTCTTCACTGTGATCCCGTTCAGTTCTCTATAATCAATGCATAGCCACATTGATCCATCCTTCTTCTTCACAAAGAGAACTGGTGCCCCCCCAAGGAGACACACTCGGTCGGATAAACCCCTTCTCCAACAAGTCTTGGAGTTGTTTCTTTAACTCTTCTAGCTCCACATTTTCCATTCTATATGGGGTCTTTGATATCGGTTGTGATCCAGGTATGAGTTCAATGGAGAACTCTACCTCTCTTTCTGGGTTAGGTAACTCCTCAGGAAATACATCCATGTATTCCTGAACAATTGGAACATCTTCTATCTGTATGCTCCCTTTTCCTTCTTCATCATCACTGATTAACTCCATAAAGAAAGATATAGGAGGTGCTTCTAGATAGGGATCAGTTTGGGATATCTCTCCTTGGAAGATAACTGTAGGTCGTTTATTCAAGACTACTGAGATTTCCTTACTTCTGCATTTGATCTTAGCATTATACTTTGAGAGCCAGTCCATCCCTAGTATAACGTCGAATTCCAACATGGTAATGACTACTAGATTTGTGATAAGATTGTTCTCACTAAAGTAAACACTAAAGTCTCTAAAGACTGTTGATTCATGGATAATCCCACTTGGAGTCTTGACTGACAACTCTACCTCAAGAAATTCGGGGATTGATTCTATATTCTTTGAAAACATGGATGAAATAAAGGAATGCGTAGAACCAGAATCAAACAAAGTAGTTGCTAGTTTTGAGAGGACAACAAGAGTACCTGCTACCACGTCATTCATAGCTTCAACTTCAGTTGTTGTGATAGCAAAAGAATGACCTTGCTCCCCTAGCCTTTGTTGAGGTTGATGGTGATTCCCCTCCACTGCCCTTGGATTTGGACAGAGATTAGCATAGTGCCCAAGCTGTCCACACTTGAAGCAATAGACTTTGGGTAAGGCTAGAACCATCTTTCCTCTATCATTAGTGTTGGGGAGTTGAGGCTTCACCTCACTATGACAATTCCGAGCAATATTTCATCCTCTTCCACACTTGTAGCACTTGCCACTTCCGATCAAGCAGTTCCCCGGATGCTTCTTCCCACATTTATTGCATGTGGTAAGTTGCATTTTCTTTCCACCTCTTCCCTGATCAAAAGTCTTCCCTAAAATGGGCTCCAATGATCTCTTCTTGTCATGTGATTTATGAGACCACTGTGTCTCACTAAACTCTAGCTCGACTTTCATTGCACTCCGTACGATCTCCTCGTAGCTATCGTAGTCCTAGTTGGATAAATTCTTCCGCAGATGAGGTCTCAGTCCACTAAAAAATCTATCAACCTTCCCACTTGGATCCATGACAAAGATAGAGGTATATCATGAAAGTCGGGTGAAGTTCATCTCATAGCTTCTGACAGATTCGTTCTCCTTCTGCTTCAGCTTGAGAAACTCTTTCTCCATTCTTGTTCTCATGGAACGAGGGAAATACTTATTAAATAATATTCCCTGGAACTCTTCCCACTCCATAGATTCCATCTCTCCTCTATTCTTCGTGTTTTTGACCAGTGACCACCACTGATCAGCTTCTCCCTCTAGGCGATAAACAGCAAGGGTGACTTTTTCTTGTTCCAAACAAAGGAGTACATAAAAGATCTTTTCAATGGATCTTATCCATTGTTCCGCAACCAATGGGTCAGTAGATCCACCGAATGATGGTGGTCATTGACGCATGAAGGACTCAACAAAATGTTGTTCCCTTCGTGGTGAGATCTGCATCTCAGCTTTATTCAAGTTATTACTCATAACTTGAGACAGTTGGTTCATCATTCGCATGAATGTTTCCATTCCGGCTTCCATCGGAGGGCCGTCAGCACATGGTGCATTGTGGTCACCATCTGCATGGTTCCTCCTATTGCCCACCATTTTCTAAAAGAATAAATCTTTAGTGAGAAACTTATTTCATTTATGAATCTTTTAACTAATACTTCATTCTTAGACAATTACATTTCTCTGTAATTCCTTCATAATGATTCATAAAAAGCTTGTGATTAACCAAACATATCCCTCGGGAGTGTCGTAACCAAGAGTGCAGCAAGGCCCATTATCGTGCACCAGTTCCCGTTCAAGTCTAGCTCAAAGCGGTGTTTTCGGGGTTTACCCCTATGTACATCTGTGCCAGAGCCGCCTCTACCTGCTCATATCCAGACAGGGATGTATTTGTTTGATAAACCACTTACTCAATACTTACCAAAATACCAGGAAGTTTTCCTATATTTAAACTTTTCTATAGGGATATTCCTAAAGTTTTTATATCCTAATTTACACAAATAACTAAACCATCCTTTGATACCAACTATAGCATCCCACCTTTTTATAACATAAACTTTCATTACATTACACAAAACTGATGATCTTTAAGGTTTAGTGTCTTGGAAACCAGGAACATAATACATGAAAACAACATAAAGCATTCTTCTTAAACACTTGAAAGGATTCTCCTTAAGTTCATCCTAGGTTCATTACTGCATCTCAACCTGGGGACATACATCAAAAGAAAGGGTTAGCAGAAGGCCCAGTAAGGGAAACAAGAGAAACATTTTACATGTGGACTTGAGATACTTCAATAAGGTCATGAAAAGAACTTTAAGGCATGAGAAAGAAATCATGAGATCTATCATAATAAAAATAACATTTTTCATAACTTGAAGATTTGGCTGCAACATTTAATATTGACAATCATTTTGTTTCACCAAGGTCCATCCCCAAGGTGTCATTAAAAATTACCAAGGTTATTCACCAAGGTATCAGTCTAAAAAGTCATCTCTAGAGATTAAGTATTTACCCAATGCATTGGAGCGCTATCTGGGCGCACCCTTGATATGTATTTATTATCATGTGAGCCACATATAACATCATCAATCATTTCATAAACAACCCATATAGCATAAAAGAAATGAGTTTCATTTCATAATCATAACATTTTAAAACTGCTTTAAAGACATGATCTTATGTCACTTTAAACCCACAGAAAGGGAAAGCGGGTTTCATGTATGTAAATCCAATAATTTAAAATAGAACATTTTGAAATATATTTGAATACCCCTATAGAAATAAGAGCTTTGAGTATTCACTTAATAACATAAAATAATTTTGAGAAAAGAGAGAGGCATTTTGAGACGAAAATTCAGCATCATAACGGCTACGTTACATGGTTTTAGAAAACGTTGAAAAGGGAGGGGACATGGGTCACCCACTCATAAATGATCTACAAAAATAGTATAGGGACAGAATATAAAGGATATAAATCATGGTAATGAAATTTTAATGACATACCATTTGAAATGAAAAACATGGAAGTGAGACAAAAATAAGATTTCTCTTATGAAAATTCGACAGCCTAACGACGTCACTTAAACTTCAATAAAAATGAATTGATGAGATAAAATAGGGTATCTCATCATATGATCATAAAATATCAGTATGATACCAACATAATAAAAAGGAACTTTAAAGACTTGACATGAAAATAGAACTTGAAAATGAGAAGGGTGAAAGAATCCCTTAAAAAATTCGGCAGCCTAATGGCATCACTTAAACTTTCATAAAACGAAATGATGAGAGTAAGAGGGGATCTCTCATAATATAAAAATGAAAAGGGAAGTAATAGGAATATAAAAGAACATCCTCCCACATAATAACATGGAGCATAAAAGGAATGACAAAAAAGAGATTTCTTGAAAAGAAAGAGTGAGGTCGGATCCCTTACCTTAAACGTAACTCTTAAAACTCAAAGGTTGGGACCTTGAGAGGCTTGAGGGAACCTTGGGAGGACTCCTTGGGAGGTAATGAGACCAGAAATTCATTGGGGGAGATTTGAGAGTGAAGGCTAAAGGAAGAAAGGGTGGGTATTTATAGGGAAAGTGAGTGGACAAGGCATTAATGGCCAAGGGACACCTCACAAGTGGTTTTCTCAAAACCATGTGCTCTCCCATGATACTTCCCATGGAGTTAGGCCACATGGGGCCCCCAATAAAATAATTCATCACCTTTGGTCAGTCAACCCTTAAAATATCTCATGACATCATCAAGACACAGTTATGATGTCATTAAACATACCGAAACCCTAAAACTGCTTTTTTTTACTATTCATTGAAAATTCATCTTTCTTAGAAAAATACCAAAATTTCACCTTAACCAAATATCGATGCTCTTTTTAAAAATATGAACTCCATTTTATAAAAATAAATTCTAAATATTTTTAATTTACTTTTTAAATAAAAACACTATTCACCGGGAATTCATTTTTCTCAGAAAAATCCCCAAAAATTACCATAACATAATATTGATGCTCTGAGTTCAAAAATAAAGTTCATTTTATAAAAATAATTTTCTAATTATTTTTAATTTAATTTTTAATTAAAAAACACTATTCACCTGAAAAAACTAATACTTGACTAGTAATTTATAAAACTGTTATTTACCCATTTTATTGAATCTCATTACTTAATCAAGGTGTCTAAATTATATTAAAACTTTCTTTAAGTGAGATTACTAATCCATTTGGTCACATTACTAATCCTAAGCGTAAAATAACTATTCATAATTTACTATTCATCAAAAATTAAGTTGATCTTATTAGACTCCAAATTCCTTACTGAACACTTTTGCAGAAGACCATTTTTTGAAAATCATTACACATCATTAATTATTTAAGGTTTACATAAATATTTTAAAATATCCTTTTTTTTCAAAAATTCATCAATAAATACATCCTAAAATTTTTCGGACATTGGAAATTTCACAAACTTCACAAAAGGAAGAAATCTCAATTTATTCATCCCAAAGGATTACACAAAGAAGCTAGGGTCTTGACACATAGCCCCTTATAACACCAGCATATGACCTAAGTGTAAGGTGTGCTATAGTGAGAGAATCTGAGGGAGGCTCAGATAACATTGCCCTAGTAGTAATCTCTACTAACTTGAACTTCTCCCATAGGCGTTTCCGTTCAAGATTGACACGCTGGAGTTCGGCTTGGGCTTGGTCCAAAGCGAAGCCCAAAGATTCCACCTCCTTCCCAAGCTCTGATAAGTGGGCTTCATAAGGTTCGAGTCTACTGGATGAAGCCATCGACTCCTCTTTCTGCATTAACCATTAACATCTCTATTAAATCATTAAGAGTAAGTTAATAGACTACTCAAAAAGTTTGGGTCATTACATGATAGGTTTTTGATATACACATACCACATGAGCCTTAGGTACATCTTTTCTCAGTGATACCTGAACCTTTGGTAGAAGAGGTGGGTCGAGTGTCTACAGTATTTCGACTTTGAGTTGTCACCAGGAAAGGGAAATGTCATTGTTGATGCATTGAGATAGAAAACATAGGAAGTGGCAGTACACCTGTCTTATAATGAGTGGTAGATAATGTATCTATTTGAGTACATGCATCTTTATGTTTAGGAGTCTTGAGGATGATTAGCTCTGACTTTGACATCTGTTATACCCGTGCATTTGGACTAGATCAGAACTAAGTAGTTATCTGATCTGGAGGGCTTAGTTCTGAGAGACATATTATATAGTGGGGAGATTCCATCAGGATGGTCTATTGATAATGGTAATTATTTTCTTTTCCATGGTCTAGTATGGGTACCTATGGGGTTTCATGAGGAGATGATGAAAGAGTTCCATGCTTCTAGATAGGTAGTGAATCATGGTTTGATAAATATGTATCATGATCTTCATTGACAATAATGGTGATTTGGGATAAAGAAAAAAATATCAGGCTTTGTGGAAAGTTATTTCACTTGTCATATAGTGAAAGTTGATCATCAAAGGCAAGCTAGGATTTTTCAGCCTTTTCCCATTCCTGAGTGGAAATGGGATAATGCCACTATGGATTTTTTTGTGATGGGATCACCTAGGAAAATGTTTAATAATGATGTTTTATGGGTGATTATGGATCTAATGATGAAGGTATCCTACTTATTACCTATTAGGGAGACCTTCAAAATTGATGATATGAGAAATATTTATATGTGCAATGTAGTTCAACTAAATGGTGTTCCAGGGAATATATTTTCAGATAGAGATCCTTGTTTTACATTTCATTTCTGGGCGGGTATTCAGAAGGCTCTAAGATCACATGTTATTTTGAGTATAACCTATCATCCTCATACTAACGGTCATTATAAGATGACTATTCATGTTTTTTAGGATATGTTGTGGGCATGTGTTTTTGTTTTTGGCGGTTTGTGGGAGTAGAATATGGAAATCATGGATTTTGAACATGATACTTCTAGGTATCAATCCAGATGGCACATTTCATGGATTTTTATGATAGGTAGTTCCATTCACCTCTTTGTTTGTTAAAGGTAGGTGAGTCAATGCTTGTTGATCCTAGTCTCATAAAGGAAAAGTCTGAGCAAGTTCAGTTGATCAGATAGTGATTGGTGAACACAAAGAGTGGGAGAAAATATTATGATGACTATTAGAGATGAAATTTAGAGTTTGAGGTTAGTTATTTTTTTTCTTCAGGTGTCTCCTTGGTTGGGTAAATGTTGTATCAGGATGTAGGCAAATCCAGCACCCAGTTTTGTCAGTCCATTTGAGATAGTGGATAGGGTTGGTCCAGTGTTGTATCATTTTTCCCTTCTATAGTGCTACAATTCCATACATGATATGTTACATGTGTCACAACTTTATAGATATCATCTATAACCTTCTCATGTGATATAAGTAGTAGACGTAGAGTTTAGTGTTAATGCGTCCATTGAGGAGCATCTGATAAGGATTGTGGACCATAGTTAGAAGTATCTCTGGGGTGGGGTTATTCCATTTGTTTGAGTGTAGGGGAAGTATGAGAGATTTCAAGAGGACAATAATGAGAGGGAGTCTGATATGTGAGCAAAGTGTATAGACTTTTTCACCAAGACCCCACATTGATTCTTGGAACATCTTGAGGAAGAGATGTTATATGGTAGGGAGGTTGTAAGATCCCATCTTTTTCTAGGTATGTCCCTTTTTGAGTTTTTTGTTGAGACTTGGTGGTAGAGTCTTATTTGTAGATGGAGATAATTTTTTGGAAAAAATGACATAATTTTTAGGGATATATGCTTCTTTGAATTAATGGAGTCCAGGTATAAATGGGTCAAGTGATACCTTGGGTTCTTAGTAAGTTGAGAAGTTTTAAAGGGGGTTTGTATAAGGTATTGGGCTTAAACATTACTTATTATTGAGATAAGTCAATAATTTGACTTTAATTCACATCTAGGATGTTTTTAGGTTTAGAGATTTAGAGAATTAGGTCATAAATTATACATAACATCTTGAATATTACAAGTAGACACTTCTACTCACTATCCTTTTTTATCATAAAAAAATTCTTTAAAAATAAAAACAACATTATTTTATGTTTTAACAATATAACTTTTCCTTGATCCCATACATGAATCTATTCTTCCTTATGTCCTATAAAAAATATTTCAAAACATGGGATGAGTATAAAAAGACCAGTAAGGGATACATAATGAAAGAAAACTGTTAGTATTGGGATAACATGAAAACTATGAATAATTTATCATAAGTAATACTTTTCACCTTTAAGAAGTAATAAATATTATTAATTGAATATAATAACCTTTCTTACCCTTTTTTTAACCAAAATATTACAATAAATCCCATATAAAGGAACATATAGCATATAAAGGTGACTTGGGACATAAACATACTTAAATGGAATAACCATACGGTCAACTTCCACACATATCACTAAATGGAATAGCCATACGGATGGCTTCCATACCCAATGAATTGGAGGTTATAATATAACCACCCATCCTTGTTTTATCATAGAACCACTTGTCATTTGGTTTATCACGTAACCACCGATCCTTGGTTTATCACGTAACCACCTGTCAAATGTCCAAGTACCATTATATAATCATAACACATAAAATATTACAAATATCAAAATTTAACTAATAAAATTTCGTATACAATCATAAGAAATCATTTAAAGATATTTAGATACTCAATCAATTTAAAAAAAAGTCAATAATAAAACAAACAAAAAGGTAATAAGGGATCTCTTTTCCTTTTGAAAACATTAATGCATATAGAGGAAGCCAAATATCAAATAATGATTACGGTAACAGAGAGGTTGTTGTCTCCGCATACGTTATAAACATTCATTTTTTCATTTAGTAAAATGATTTGTAGAAAAAATATTCTATTTGAATTAAATTAAAAGTCAAAGGGATTTATTATAAACCGTATAAAATAAGGAGGTGTATATTATCAAAGTATGCCTCAATGAAAGGAGATTGAGATGAAGTCCCTTATCTTGAGTTTGATTCGTCACATATGTTCCTTGTTCATCCTGAATAATAAACTTAAGTTAATTTATACTTGCTTCAGAACCACTTTCATGTTTATTATTCCTTTTATATCACTTATTACCATGTTATAAAAATTACATAATTATTTAACTTAATATCGGTCATTTTGTTGATTTTCGATACTTGAGTCGAAAATGAACTTGTTTTGAGGAAATTGTCCATGTAGTCAAAATTACATCATATCTAGAATGATATTAATGGTTTAAATATCATATATATCCAGTATATATGTATTTATAATAGTATATAACATTTGGAGATAATAAATGAAATGCACCGTTCATGGAGACGGTTAGCCATACGTACTTATGAACACTACTTTCATTTATTTGTCATATTAAAGAAATGAAAACTAAATGATACATAGGTATATAATAATTCTAGTATAATATCATATGATATATATGTTATATAAGTTCATTAATTCCATACTTTATATGTTTCATGTATGGCATGAATGAGTCAAACCACTTTGATGGTGCGATAGTCCGCACTTCCTCAAATGAAATTATCGTATTTACACATCATGAAAAGCATAAAGGTATGTTGGTAAATCAAAATTAAAGAATCATAGAGATAATATAAATATAATATATATCATATATAAATATAGTTCCATCATAATGTCCACCATGAGAGGTGGTAGGGGAAAATTGAACAATCATTGATTCGTGAGGCAGTAGTTCACCGTTCACGAAAACAATATATTCATATCCATTAGATGGAGGTGTGTGTAAGTGTAGTTAAAATTCTTCTCATAACAACATCCTAGTATATTTAGGATAATTTTTTTTATGTAAACAAATAATAATAATATCATAGGGAATGGAGAAGGAAAATAAAGGAAAGGAACTTGAGAGAAGATGTTACCTCTAAATCAGGTAACTTCTTTTGAATTAAGCCTAAAGGCTTTCTTGAATTGCCTTATTCCAAAGTTAAGATCCCTAGGAGTAAGATAGGGATATTGGGAGCTTATTTGAGTAGAATTTTGATTATCAAAGGGGGTTGAGAGGTGTTATTAAATGGGTATAGGAGGTATCCTTTTATAAGACTGAGAAGGGGAACTTTAGGAAAGTTTTGAAGTATTATTATATTATAAAATTATTTTTGATTTCAAAAGGTCCCAAAATAATTTATATCAAAGATAAGATTCTGTTGGGTTGAACAAACCTCAAACAATAGGGTTTAGACAAGTTTAGGTCACTAATTTAACCTTATCTTTTTTTCTTTAACACTTAGTTAAAAACATTAACACTTACCATGTTTTCTTGCATTTTCGTAAGTTATGGTTACTATAGTTACTATAAAATTCCAAAGAACCACAAGTGGTTCATTAATGAAATTTTCAAAATTATCTAATTCATTTGGCCAAACCATATATTTTTATTACTATTATATCATTTATTAAAATTCTATTTATTTTTAAAACTCATTTATGTCCATTTTTTTACTATTCATATCACGACATTTTAAAAATCCATAGCAACTTGATTATTTTGAAAAAAATTCATTAATTCAAATATACCAAGTCATAAAAATCCATAAAATTTGTGTATGGAATAAAATTTTTCAAAATAAATTTATTTTAATATTTATAATTTCATTTATTTAAATCATTTATTAATAAGGTAATCAGTAAATAATCATTGTGTCATAAATAAATTTATTTATTTGATGTCTAAAAATTATAAATAAAATACCATGATGTAGGAAATATTTTTATATTTATAATTAATATTTATAGTTTAATATTTCAATTATATAACCCCATATAAAATTTGTTTTAGTAAAAGATACATGTTTATGTTATATTTCTCTTTACTTTAAATTAATTAATATAACATGTCGTTGTCACTCCCAAGTGGCTCCAAAGGGTCCCCAAATTGACCCAAGGATGACCATGGTTGGAAATATATCATTCAATAGGATTAGGACATGTGTTATGGTAGTTTTATGTTATTATAATATTATTATTTACCCTTATTTACCAGATTTACCCTTTAACCATGGTAAATAAAATAATTACTGATGTTACTATTTAGAAGGTCCAAAAAATAAAAGGTAATTATTTACACAATTTGTAAATCCTTATTCCAAATATGGAATAAATTTTTCCAAATTCAAAACACATAAGTAGCAGTAATTAATTTAAAATTAATTCCCACTGTCAAAACCAAAAAGCGGGTTTTTAAGAAGTAATAACCATCAAAAGATTGTCATGTGTTTTTGTCCAAATTAAATGTGAAATTACTTACAATGACCATAATTAAATTAAAAGATAAAAAATTAATCCAATTAAACTTTCAAACCAAGTAAAACTAAAATCTAACTATTTAAATGAATTATATTAAAATCCAGTTTTGAATTAAAATGCAGTATTTTTTATTATTCATTTAAAAATGAACTTTATCAGAAAATTACCAAAAATTTATCCAAAGTAAATTTGGATGTCCCTCTTCTAGATAAAAAGTTTATTTTATCAAATATAATATATAAAGTTGTCAAAAACTAGATTTAAAAAGGGTTCTCCATCAAAAGGCGGTAAACCAAACTTTTAAAAATATTAGAGTATTTAATGCTTAAAATTAGATTAATTTTTATTTTAAGCCTCTAGTATTCATTTGATAAATGTAAAAACATTTAAAAAATATATAAAATAATAATATTGTTAATTTTATTCATTCCCACCAATACAACATTTAGGCTTTAACTACCATTTAAAATAATAATAATATTATATTATTTTATGGTATAACTCAAAGTTGTGTGTAACGTAAGATTTCAGAGAAATATATTATTTCATGTCGAGTATGCTATCAGAAAAATCGTCCCTTTAATGTAAAATTAATTTCTTATTCATAAATATTAATAGAAAATAAATATTATTATACTATAAATACCTGAGATGATACAGTTTCAGTTGTTTTATAAGGAAAATGGGACAAAAACCATCCATAGAACATTTACACATCATGTAATTGGATTACACATTGTGTAATGTTCATGGTATTTTAATATTCAGCTGAGGTGATGAGTTTTTTGTCCTATCCCATTAGAAATAATTACACGATGTGTAACTATATTACACGATGTGTAACTATATTACATGCCGTGTAATATCCCAACCTATTGTTTTAAAGTATATTGTACGGATAATTTTTCCATTCACACACATGTAGTTTTTATCCTATCAACTTAGGTCAACCCTACATGGGATTTTGGAGTGCCAAATTCACTTTTGAACAAACCAATAATGCATCAGTTCTCTGGTAAGTGGTTTTGGTCCATTTTCCCCTTCTCTCCCTTGTTTCTCAAAATGTTATGGTATAACCTCTTGACTATGTGAATTGTTTGTATTGATCTTGATCAGTTTCAATCTAATATCCTTCTTGTGATCATATGCACCTTCTTACTCATGAGAATTTACTATTGGAAGCATTGTTTGATCAGGAGTAAAAGGTAGGGGGTCTAAAACATAACCCTATAGTTTGAAAAATGTCAAGTTTATGCAATATCGAAATTTTTCCATCATATTGTGCATCGAATAAATTTAAAAATTGATATGAACTATTCATTGGAGTCCCTTTGGGTCCAACTGTTTATTGACCTAGCTTGTATATTCCATTTGGGTGAGTGAACACTTGAATATAAATGAATTGTTTAATGTATTAAAGTGTTTTATCATGACATGGATTGTGGGTGACTGCTTGATATGGATTTCACCTTATATTGGATCATTTATTGAGACAACTGGTATATATTTGATTATAAACAATCAATATATATACAATGTAAATGAAAGTTAAATAGTAATTTTCATAATTAACCATTGATCCATATGATGTGATATTGTGAAATCCTTGTCGCTATGACTTGTGTTGTGATGGTTATATAGGGATTTGGCCTAATGATACATGTTTAAATGATTATATATAGGGCATTGGATTAGTGAAAAATGTTGAAATGATTATATAGTAGGCTTGGCCCAGTGACACATGCTGAAATGATTATATAGCAAGCTTGGCCCCATCGACATGTTGAAATGCTTATATAGCAAGCTAGGCCTAGTGACATATGCTAAAATGCTGATATAGTGGGATCAACCCTAATTAAATACTGAAATGATTATATAGCAGGTTTGAATTAGATTGTTTTGATTTATACCTTGGTTATAAGGTTATGGTTGGCATGGTTGTAAGACATTCTCAAAGACATTTTGGCATGGTACCGTGTAAGGTTATGATATTCCTTAGCTAAATGATTGTTGGAATGATTATGAGACATGCTCAGAGATATTATAGAATTGTGTCAAATAAGGTTGACATGATATTTAGTTAATTGTTATATTAATTAATACACACATTTATTTTATTATTACATACACTTGTTATCAGACTAGTTATATCTAGACCTGGTGGTGTCGAATTACTGAGTTATACTCACACCATATTTGGGATTCCATTTGGTACCAAAGTAGATTATTTGGATGAAGGTTTGGAAAAGGGTAAGGGACCTTATTTTTGATTGTTTTATTGCTGGTTGGGATATATTTTGAAGATGAGACCGACATGGGCTTCAAGACTAGGGACCATTGAGTATTTATTTGATGATTATAGTCTTTTACTTGTATTTACACCTAGAATGATATTTAGTTACATTACAGCACATCATTACATTATTATTTTACTATTTATTGGATTCTTCAGTTGGATTCTATTGCTGGTTTCCACTATATTATATTGTTTCCATTATTTCAGAACTCTATTTTTTATTTATTATTATTATTATTTTTGTATTATTCCTCTATCTTGTAAATCTATAACCAGCGGGTATAGCCTCCCCACTATACATATAACACCCCCACTTCTATTCAGTAGCCTCTCGCATATAGTGAGGCACACTTGATGTCTCTAAACCAACCCTTTTTGTCCATGTGAGAGAGTTCTAGATTGGGGGATGTTAAAAATACAGTTAAATAAATCATTAATGGTGAAGTTTTAGAATTCACCTTTAGGTGACGGGAAACATGTTTAGGTGTACCTCATAAAGGAGAGTTTAGAGATTAATAAATATTGTATCCAGTTAATCATCCAAACTTTGAGTTTTAGAATGCTTTAGATGAGATCACTAGAAATGGAACTCCTTAAAGACCTTGGGATATTGAGTTGAGTGGCGAATGTTGGATTCTAGATAAGTTTATCTAATATCTTATTTGTCCAAGAAAAAGAGACTTTAGTATCCTATAACATCAAGATACGTTTTTCTTATTTTTGATGATGAATGGTGTTTAGATCAACCTATGAAGATATTTCATGATACATATGGTTGAATTGTGTAAGACTGCTTTGAAATTCAATTCTTTACCATACCTGAAGCCTATATCAGCCTTGTTAGAGTAAAAAGTATTTTTTCCTTAGGGTGAGGAAAGAATTACCTCATCAAATGATCGATTACTTATATAGAATATTTATATGAAAATAAAGGTAAACCGGAACCCGTGGAAAAGAGAATAGGTGGATAACCCAAAAAAGTTTTAAAAAATATTTAACCTAGTGAAGTACCTGGTTATACCAAGGGATTTTGTTGATCTAGGTATTGAAAATAATGATATTTTTGAGTTTTTAGATGATGAGGTGGATGTTAATGAGAAATAAGATGAAGAAGAAGATGAAATTATAGATTTGGATGAAGAAGAAAAAGCTGATCATGAAGATAGAAGGGTAGTATCTACTTCCATGTATTTTTGTTCTAATTGATTTCCCTTACCCTTTCCATCACATATATAAGAGATTATATCTAAGGATTTGGATAACATAGATGTTTCTATGAGTAGTTATAGGCCTAATTTGGATGAGTTTGAAGAATCTGAGAGTATTGAAGTAAGTTCAAGTGGATCACCTATGATTGGTAGTACTCTCAGGCATCATATACTTGATGTACCTTCTAAAGGGGAGAAGTCCCTTGGATCTCTTATTTTTGGGATGGATTATCTAGATTCAGATGATGATGGGGGAAGTTCACTTGGACATGATGTACTTGACATACCATCTAATCAGAGATTTCTGGAGGGATATCTTAGTGATAATATAGATACTCAAGAGAGGATTGAGGTATCTCCCATGAGACCTTCATTTGATCAGACTCTGCATGATATCTTTGGTTCTACTCCAACCAAATAAGGTGAATAAATAGACCAAGGTAGTTATCATAGTTAAGATTTTGAGGATAGTGCAGATTCTATTCATCAGGAAGAAGTGTATGTTGCTGTTAGAAGTTCATATTATCCAGATAGAGATGCATTAATAGAGGATGTCCCAAGATTAGATGGTAGGACTCATTCTTATGATCTATCTACCTCTATTCCATCTACTTTATATTTCCCTAAAGATGAATTAGAGGTGTTCAAAATATAGATGATGGATATTTTCAAGTAAGTTTTTGTTAATTTTAAAGACTCCTTACAACAAGTTAGAAAAGATGACATTTCTGATGTTGTTACCACAAAAATCTCCCATATTTAGCCAATATTTAATTTCAGAATTGAAATGATACAAAACGAGATTGTAGATTTGCGAGCTTAGGTTGGAGCTCTCTAGAATAATATTCTGACATAATGATTCACTTAGACCAGTGGTTTATGAATGTAATGTTTCAACCTATTACTATGCCTCCTTTTTCTCCTATTCAGTAAGTTTTTTGATGAAGAAACAACCAGATAACTCATAAGGGGTGAGTTAAAAATTATGTTTGATGAGTTTGGAAAGAATCGAGAAGTTGTGTTTGATGGTTTTCAAATCCATGCTTCAAAGTTATTAACACTTATTATAGAAGATGTGAAATAGGATAGGTAAGACATAGAAACCATTAAAAAGACCATTGATTATTATTTTAGCTGCATCTTTACTAAGTCAAACTTATAGGGGATGTTCAGAACCTTGGATTTATATATGAAGATGTATCCCTTGACTCAAGATTTTAAGTCAAAAGTTGAAATGATCAAGTATTTAAATTTAGTTTTGGAATCTTTTATGGAAAATAGATATTATTTCCTTCAGGATTTGGAGCACGATTCTTGAGATATTAGTGATTTTACCTAGTTTATGGAACCTTATCTCTACACTTCTCAGACAGTTGTGCTAGCACCTTCAGTCATTATTATTTCCCTAGCCCTAACCACTACCTCCTCTACCATAAATCCTTTTGGCCTAACTCATAGACAATACTTTCAGTAACTAAGAATTTTTTCCAGATGTGTAGTATTTGCTGAGCCTACCTCATCAAATTCTACTTAGACTACCACTTCCCCTAACTCTACTTTCAAAGGAAAGGACCCTACACTTCCTACCGATGTTAGAGATGTCCCAAATTTGGATTTATATTAGGATCTCTAATAGAGAATTTTTGTTATCCTTTTATAATCAATTTTTAATATATTAATGGAATATTATCTTTTATTATATTTTGACCTTTAACTTACTACTTTTCTCTATTTATTCATTCACTTTTTGATAATCACAAAAGTGAGAGTAGTGATAAATTAAAATAAATTGAATTCATTGGAAAACTTTACATGATATCAAGAACTTTATATATAGTTAATTCAATCCTTTACATATATAATTTTTATTATATTCAATTCATTTCAATTTAAATTCCATGATTTGTGATCATTAAAAAAGGAGATATTTTTGGATTTATCTAGAACCACATTATTTTAATAATCCCAAATCATGTTTATAATGTTATTAATGAATTTCATGTTTTTTTAGTAAATGGTGTTCTGGAAAACTTGAAAAAATGGCTATGTCTGTACCTTACCGTTTGAAGGATTTGAATTGGATGTGAAGTTGAAGTGATTGTGTCACCTTACCACACATTACATTTCAACCAACCACAGGAAAAAACTACCTACTATGTATCATATAATAAAATTATGTCAAATTAATCAACCTAAAATTCATTGAAGTTGAACTTACAATGTGTTGATAATCACCTTACCTTATGTACAAACAACCTACCATGCGATAGATATGTACCTACTATGAGTACAAAAAGACCTGGCTGTGTGAATCAGTGAAGTGACCACATGAAGAAATCAAGTTACCACACTAATCTATATAAATTTTTCATTAAGTTATATTATGATAGTGTTTATTATTTGTAGTTACCACATGAAAAGGAATGATTACCACATACAAACAAGCCATGCCAACTGACTGCATTAATTGACCACACTAACTGACTATGTCAAATCGCTATTCTAATGTTTCATGCAAAAAAATGTTTTAAGTAAATACAAATTTCCAATTATAACTTAGTAGTAAAACATTTCAAATATCTAACAGCTAGTTTTTGAATAATTAATTTAACCATCAATACATTTAATATTGCATTGATTTTTATCCAATGGATACTTTTGGATGAAGACCTTTTAAAGAGAAAATATTACCGTGTAAAGAACAATGTTGTGATATGATGGACATGTTCTCCTAAAAATAATAATAGAGGATCCTACACATTAACAAATAGGATTAAGAAGAACCTTCTACGACACTCTGTTTTTTTGAACTCACTGTGAAACTTACATGTGATCCTTCCGAAGACAAATTCAAGGACTTTAAAAAACCAAAGCCATTCAGATCAAGTCACATCAAATTTACTTATCTCATATCTATTTATCTTTCAATTTATCATTTACATTTTAGATTTGTTTCATATTTTCTCTACATAATTGTAAAAACAAAGTCTCCTATGCTAAACTGCAGATCAATTGATACTCTCTCTATTTTCATCATTTGTATTCCCATAAAAACTATAGAAGAGGTATTGTGTGACATTGTGTCTTGTTTTAAACCACATATAACTATGAAATAGGCTGCTTTCCTGGATATCATTGTGATTTTATGTTTGTAAAATCTAATCCATGTTGTGGATCAGTTTATTTAATTTTAAACTACTTAGAAGCATGTGATTTCCAAGTGGAGGGGATTAAGTCTCAACTTGAGATTGAAACCCTTTTCAAATTTCCACCGTGCTTATCTATTTTTTTAATTAAAACCTTTTTATTGTTTTCTAAACTATTAAATGAAACGTTACTCTGATAGTTAACTTAAACTAGTGTTTTATGTATGACATTTGATATGATTAGATTAGTTTCAAAAGTTAAATTATTTACCAAAGTATTTTAAATAAGTTATGATTGAGATTTTGAGAATATTTTCCAAATATAAAATTATATATTTCAACTATTCTATTTAATTGTGAAATTATATTAAATTGGAGATTTTATTTTTAAATGATTTTTAGAAATAAATTTTTATTAGAAACTCAACTTACCCCCCTCTTAAGTTGTCTACTGGGACCAACAATCTCCTTCAATCTTATATGATATTTTTTAAACATGACTTATAATTTCCTTAGCATTAGTAAATACATCATTATTGAAGAAAACTTCCTCACATATATTTCATTATGTGGTTACTCCTGTTCAGATCTACCAAACCAATGACTTGGCTATAACAATCAAATTTACATAATAATATTTTAATATTATATCACAATTTGTTTTAAGATCAATATTTTATATGGTATATTAAATTTAACATATTATTATATTTAAAATAAAATATTTGGGTGTAACATTCTCCCATTATTAAGTAAATTATGTCCTTATAGTTTTAATTTTATTCTCTAAAAATGAAATTATCATAACATAGTAAAAAATAAGATATAGATTATATCATGAACTTTAATTTCAATGTAGAGACCAGGAAACTTTTTATTTTATAATCGAATAAACCTATATAAGACTCATACTTGTAGATGAATTTTTAAAATCACACCTTGATAGTTTAATGCCACTTTCCACATAATACTAGATATATTTGAGAAATTATTTTACCATCGAGACAGAGATTTTAAATTTTTTGCGTACATGATTATTTTACAATACATAAGTGGAATTTCATCTTTTGTTTGTGCTTCAATTAGATTCCACTTCAATATCATATCTTACCCCAAGAAATTAATGTTCAAGATGATTTTTTCAAGCCTTAAGCACAAAATTCAATTTCTAATAGATCACAAGATCCACCAAAGGATGAAAAGTTATTTATTGTGTTTCTGTCCATTAATACAAAAAATAGTTAACACAAGTTAATATAATATCCAGTATGAATAAAACTTTATCTGAATAAATAATACATTAATATATAAAGCCTAAAAATTAATAACCAATGTTCAACTTAAATCATTCCAAAAATAACTAACCTTAAAAATCATCAAAATATTCCTGACTGAGTTCAAAACACAAAAATCATAAATATTTGATCACATATTTTTCTGAGATCAATTTAATATTTATATCTAAACAAAATTAATCACTCATAATTTCACATTACAAGAATTTATATGTACTAATCATAAACTCTTTAAAATATTCTAATATTTTCCATAAATGACCTAAATCATCATAAAACCATAGCAAAAACATATATGATTCCAAAAGTGAAATAAATCCTCATTATTTAATAAATGTCAACTACTTTGACATAAAAACTCATACAAGCAAAAAATATCACATTTAACCCGATTCCTATAATGTTTCTAAAAATATAGTGAACATATTCAAAAATAACTTTAATCACTTAGTCAACAAATCACTTTTCAATCCCATGGTTATCTATATGATAAAACATTTGTTTCCAAAATTCATTAACTCTTTTAACCCAATTAATAATAATTATCTCAACATTAAAGAATACATTAACCATAAATGTTATCAATACCTTTCAACTTATGACCACAAAATAAAAAAATAATTCTTCCTCAATTAATATTTTCACTACCACACAAGTTAAAATTAAGGGTTACATGTGACTCAAAAATTTATTAAAACTCAATAAATATCTCCAAAAGTTCTCCCATCACATAAAAACTCAATGTGGTATATGTGCCTTTAAACTTATAGTCAATATTAGAATTTTTAACACATGATGGTATCTAAAACTCTTAAATTATCCTAAATTGATAACTTCATAACTACAAAAATTTTCTAAACATTTCCTCTCATACCAACTATAACATCCTGTAATATAAACAACCCATGATTACATAATTTATAATAGAGGATCCACTTTATTACATTTCAAGGATCCTATCAGTTTAGTGTTTTAGAGAATTAGGAAAAATTCTTACATAACAAACCCTTACAATAAAAATATGATACGTCCCCTCAATATCCATTTTTTCCCACAAAAACAAGATTCTTAAATTTAAACTAATGTTTCATTCAAAACACATTCACTTATTTTAATAAGGATCCCAATAGTATAAAGGTAGACCTTTATATAGTTCATAACCATCCTTAAGCCCTATGGAAAATATTAAAAAACATGAGATGAGCACAAAAATCTTAGTAAGGGGTATAAAAATAAATAAAACTCGTTAATCCATTTCAAATTCCTAAAAAGACGCATGCAAGTATTCTTTTTTACATAATTATCTTTTGATCTCAAAATAACCATATACCTACTCTTGAAATAAACATAGAATCCCATAGTTTTCATAAAACATTTTGTAACAAAAAATAATGGAAAAATCATAATTTATGAAAGATTTTCCATGAAAACAAACCTTTCACATTTAGAAGATCCTAAACTTTTTTTAAATTATAAACTCATTTTTTACCTTTTTAAATAAAAATATTTCAATGAAAACCCATTTGAAAGCATAAAGAAAACATGTTGTAAACTTGGGGAATCATACTTTCATCATGGAATCACTTAATAGTATGATTTCTACATTCTCTTAGGAGTAACTTATATCAATTAGCTTCTTCAATTCATATGAGTAATTAAATTCATCCATATTCTCTTAAGAGTAACTAACATGTCACGACCCGTCCCCCGGTTCCCGTGTAGTGACTAGCACTAAAGGTAACTAGCATTAAAGGCGTATTCCCTAAAATTGGGAAGTTATTGCCTTTATAACATGTAATTACATGTAACCAAGCACACAACAAGATAGAAACACCAGTAAACTGAACTGTAAACAGAGTGAGTGCAGTAAGTAAAAGGCACCAAAATACAATCCCAGCTGGAAAGTATGAGTACAACTATGATACAATACAACTAAAGAAAAGGGAAAGTCCGCTGCTGGGTCATACTACAAGGTTCCTACCTAAATTGTAGGTACAAATCGCCTCCTCACCACTCCACGTCCACCCGTATCCTCTGCGTATCGACACGCCCTATGGTCCACCTCCAGGTACCATCCAGTCCTAATACTCTCAGCCTCAGTCAGTGCTGTCTATTTTCTGTATCCAACACAGCAAGGTGCAGGCATAACCCGTGTAGGGGTGAGTATAATGATACTCAGTAGGGACCCTGAGACCCTCTAGGTCTCACAAAATCCATCAAGGATAAAACAAAAAGTATGAAATCAATAGATAACCTTACTTAGGTATATGACCATACATATTCCTAAGTTATCAAGTAATCCATCTCAATCATGATGAAAACAGAGAGGTACTGACTCAGCTCACACTAGGATTTATTCTAGGGTTAGTATCAAGTAACATTCCCAGTCACAACATCGAACACCTAGACTACTGAAGAAATCCTCCTCTATTGAGTGCAGTGGGCCTGCCGTTTCACACAGAGGTGCTTCCCACTAACCTTGGACTACTGAGGTACTCCTCCAGTTGAGTACCATGGGTCTGCCGCATCACACAGAGGCGCTTTCCCTCATGGCCTACTGAGGTACTCCCTCTGTCGAGTAACGTGGGTCTGCTGCATCACCAAGGTTCTCCCCACTGTGGGTCTTCCTTATCACCAAGGTGCTCCCCACTAGGTCTATCAAGTCACTCCGAGTTGAAACAGTCAACAGTCGTAAAGTCTCAGCCATCTACTGGGTTCTCGCACTATGCTCACTCATCTCTGGGAGGATCCAATCCACAAGCGACTGTTAAATACTCCAAATACTATGAAATCCCACGAATAAGTATTTCAAAGGCCTTCCATGTCATATGGGTCTCAATGTAATAAACGGCGCGTCAATCGGACGCCCGGTCTGTGAGTTATTAGCCTTTTAGTCCCAGGGGCCAGGTTGGATTCGTGCTCGATCCAACCTGATCGTTCCCCATATTAATCCAAAAACTTCTATGGGGTATACTCAAAGGGACCATCTCATTCCAAGATTTCCATCGCCACTAAAGGTTCGTCAAATGGATGTCCGGTGCCAAAGTTATGGTCAAAAGAATGTAATTGGGTCATAGTGAGCCCAGGTTAGGTCCAACCTAGTCAGACCAACTCATCCTGACCCGGCCTGGGCCGACCCGTTTTGGGTTAACCTGGCTTGACTTGTTGGGTCTGGCCCGGCCCGTAGTGCGTCCCGACACACTGAGTTCGACCCGGCCCACTGGGTTTGGCCCGACAGGCCGCGAGGGTGCCGCGAGGGCGGCTCAGCCGATGGGTACCAAGAGGGCGTGGGGCAGCTTGGCCAGCCCGAGGTGACTCGGTCGAGGGTGGCATGAGATCGAAAAATGACTCGACTTTAGGGCGGTGGTCTGACCACAAGCTAGCAATCAAGACACAGGGAGGTGGTCCGGCCACGGGGAGGCGGTCCGGACGCGGGGCGGTGGTCTGGTCACAGGGCAGCGGTCCGGCCATGGGGCGGCAGTTTAGATGTAGGGAGGCGGTTCGACTGTAAAGTGGTGTGGAGTCGTGGATGGTGGCGGGGGCCGTGGTTGGCACAAAAGCCGCGGGGCGGCGGCGGTGGCGCCGACTACCGTACGCGTGCCCCAACCATGGATGGTTCCCATCCTCTTACTTCGCAAATAACATTAAAAGATTTGTGGAAGGGTCAGGCCATGTTAGTTTGGCCCGTACCCTCCACTTTAGGGTGGTAGTACGTGGCTCAACAAGAACATGAAATAAGAACGTCAATATTTACAACCTCCCGCAATGTTTCATTCCCAAACCGCAAAAGAAACTGAGGAAAGAAATAAGGAAAATATTCACATGCAAATAAACCCCTACCTTGGGTTGTTCATTGACATTGGCGCGAGAAGTATGGAAGTCGATTCTTCATAGAAGAATATGTCCAACGTTGGAAGAATTCTAGAGGAATAAGGTCAAAGTAGAGGTCAGTGTTCTTTGTTGGCAGAGCGTTCTTTGTTGGTGGAGCGTTCTTTATTGGAGAGCTTTATCCCAATATTTCACTTCTCCCAATTCCACCAAAATTGAAAAGTATCCAAAATGTGATATGTTTCCCCCAATTTATTTGTTGGTACAATTTCAAATTGGGTTAATTAATCACATAGGTTGGCATAATTACGTATGGTGCATTGGCTTAATTAATGTGGAGGAAGCTGAAGAGTCTCCTCGACATTAAAGAGGGAATTGGGAGGTTTCTACCTCATTAAGTGGTTCGGGTGGTCCCCACCACTTAAATCAAACTTGGGAGGTTTTGGGATCTGGTGGTCCCCACCCCATAATATCCACAAGAGTGTGGTTACAACAAAATAAAATAAAATGTTAAATAATTTTTTTTATCTTTCTAGGAAAAGTCCAAAATCTATCTTTCACCCTCGACCTACTGCAGTCAAGGTGAAGGTATCCTTAAGAAAATACCAGTGCTGTGAGTTCAACGGTGCCCTTGGATTTCAATTTTGTGCAATGGTTCCAATGTTAGAAAAAACCTGCTCTCACGTTTACTGAACGTACCTGAAAAAAGGTTCAGAAATTCATTTCAGGCACTCCGGGCCTCAGAATCACGCACCGTCAATTTTCACAGACTCGTAAAATCCCCATTTAATTAAAAAAATTTAAATGGAATTTTTGGGTCTTTAAATTATCCCCAACTCAGTATTTACTTCCCCATAAGGCACAAATCAAAACTAAGGAAACAAGTGGGGATACTGAGCACGCATCTGAGCCTCCCGCTCCCATGTGCTCTCCTGGATGTTCCTGTGATGCCAGAAAACGCGCACCAGAGGTATTGACCGTCCACGAAGGACCTGACCCTGTCGATCCTCAATCTCTACTGGAACCTCTATAATAGTCACCCCATTGTCGACATCCAGCTCTCCCTGGTCGATGATGTGAGAAGGGTCGTGCACATATCTCCTTAGCCAGGATACATGGAATACGTCATGCACCCGATGCAACTTAGGGGGAAGAGCTAAGCGGTATGCCACCTCGCCAACTCTATTGAGGACTTGAAAAGGTCTGATGAATATCGAAGATAACTTGCCACCTTAGCTAAATCTCAACAAACCTCATCGAGGTGAGACCTGTAGAAAGATGTGTTCGCCATCCTCGAACTCCTGAGGTCTCTGTCTCATGTCGTCATATGACTTCTGCCTGCTTTGTGCAGTCTTCATCCACTACTGGATGATCTACACCTTCTTTGTGGTATCCCGTACCATCTCTGGTCCCACGAATACTGACTCCCCAGGGCCAATCCAGCACAGAGGTGATCTGCAAGGTCGCCCGTATAACGCCTCAAAAGGTGCCATCCCAATGGTGGAGTGATAGCTATTGATCTATGAAAACTCCCCCAAAGGTAAGTGATCCTCCCAACTGCAACCGAAGTTGAGAACACAAGCACGTAGCATGTCCTTGAGGGTCTGAATGGTCCTCTTAGTATGACCATCCGTCTGACGATGGAAGGCGATGCTCAAACGAAGATGCATCCCTAAATCCTCCTACAACCCCTTCCATAGCCTGTAAGTAAAACGTGTGTCACAATCAGAGACAATTGTCAAAGGTACTCCATGTAGCCGCACAATCTCTAGCACATAGAGGCGTCCCAAGATCTCTACTGAACCCCTCTCTCTGATCGGTAGGAAGTGGGCCAACTTGGTGAGTCAGTAGACAATTATCCAAATCAAGTCATGTCCCCTGGATGTATGTGGAAGTCCTATCATGAAGTCCATGGATATCCTATCCCACTTCCAATCTGGGACCTCTAAAGGCTGAACCAATCCTACTGGTACCTGATGCTCCGCCTTTACTTACTGATAAGTGAGACACCGAGAGACAAACTCTGCTACTGCTTTCTTCATTCCCGGCCACCAGTGCTGTCATCAGAGGTCCTGGTAAATCTTTACCACTTCTAGATATACCGCTAGAGGGGATGTGTGGAACTCCCTCAACACTTCCTCCTGAAGTGACACTGGTACAATGGTACATCCTCTGAAGAGGATGGCGTGCTCCCCACCTTTAGAAAATCCATCAGGTGCCTATCTTGTGGATATCTGAGCAAGTCGTTCCTCGCAGTTAGCGTCCCCATGTTGCACCTCCATAACTAATTGAAGAAGTGGGGGAATGACTATAGGAGACTGTAGAAAAACTGATCCATCTCTATCCACAAATGATATCTATAAAGCATCCAGCTGCTTCGTCGCCTCCCCTAGCAGCTATACACTAGACCACTTGCTGAGTGCATATGCTACAACGTTCCCCTTCCCAGGAGTATAGAATATCTCAAAGTCATAGTTCTAGAGGAACTCAAGCCAACATCGCTGTCTTAGGTTCAGGTCCATCTGAGAGAAGATATACCAGAGACTCTTGTGATCAGAGTACACTGTAAAATGTTTTCCCATCAGATAGTGCTGCCACATCTTCAAGGTAAAGACCACTACTGCTAACTCCAGGTTATGTATATCATAGTTCTGCTCATGTTGTCTCATCTATTGAGAACCATATGTGATCACTTCTCACTCCTACACCTGGATGCATCCGAGTCCAATCCCAGATGCATCACAGTAAACTATGTACCCTACGCCCTCCTCTATAATCCTTAAGATGAGGGCACTAGTCAGCCTGTGCCTCAGGTCCTTAAAACTTCGCTGGCATTTCTCTGAAAAAATGAAGGGTTTCACCTTTTTCATCAAGTTTGATAGTGGTGCTACAACTCTGAAGAAATATGGCACAAATCTCTAGTAGTATCCAGCCAAACTCAGGAAACTCCGTACCTCCGTCACACTCCTGGGTGGCTCCTAAGAAAGTACTACCTCAATCTTCACTATATTTACTGCAACTCTAGCCTTCAATATGACATGTCCCAGAAAGTGAACCTCTTAGATCCAGAACTAGTACTTCAAGAGCATACCATAGAGCTGGTGCTCTCAGAGTGTGTCCAGTACTACCTAAAAATGATAGGCATACTCATCCTCAGTAGTCGAGTAGATCAGAATGTTGTCGATGAAGACCACTAAAAAGCGATCAAGGTATCACTGAAAGGTCCTATTCATGAGTCCCATGAACACTTCTAGAGGTTAGGTCACATCGAATGGAATAACAAAGAACTCGTAATGGTTGTCCAATACCTGAAGGGCGTCTTCTGCACATCCTCGTCTCGTACTCTAAGCTGGTGATAGCCTAATCTGAGGTCTATCTTTGAGAACCATCGTGCTCCCTTCTGCTGATCAAAGAGGTCTTCAATCCTCGGAAGTGGGTACTAATTCTTTATGGTCACCTGGTTCAGGCACCGATAGTCAACAAAAAGCTGCAAGCTCCCATCCGCCTTCTTGGCAAACAGAATCGGGGCCGCCTAGGGAGAAACACTGGGCTGAATGAACCCCTTCCCCTGCAAGTCCTCTGGCTGTACCCACAGCTCACAAAGCTCTGCGGGGGCCATTCAATATGCTGGAGTGGATATCGGTGTCGTCCCATGGTACAAGTCAATGTAAAAGTCCACCTCTCTACGAGGAGGTCGACCCGAAACATCATCAGGGAAAAAATCTGCATACTGGTCCACCACTACAGGACAACTTAGACTCTCCACATCAACAGATCCGAGGGTAAGTCTAGACAACTGATGAGTGATCGGCTGCACTCTCCTCTGGGTAAGTCCATCCAGCATTGCAAAGGCTCCCTTCTCTCTGGTGAAGGTAAACCTGGTCCCATCCATGCGGAAACACCACACCTTGCGCCTAATATAGTCAATCTGATCATGGACTGTAGATAACTAGTCCATACCCAAGATGATGTTGTAAGGCCTCGACACCGCTACTAGGAGATCCCAGCTGAAGCTCTCACCTCCTAGAGTAAGCTCACACTGCCAGCACCAGTGCGTAATTGTAGAATCCACTCCCGTAGGAGTATCTAGCTGTAAGGATAGAGCCAACAACTCCATATGAATCTCCGATCTCTGAACTAGGGTAGTGGCAATAAAATAATGACTGACACCTATGTCTACATATACTGCAGCTAAGGTGGATTAGACACAAATGGTACCTTGTATCATCTCTAGAGCACCATGACCGTAGGCCTCAACTGCCTGCAGCTGAGCTCACCCCTGTCCACCTGCTCCCTGTGGTCAGGGTGGACCTCCTGGTAGTGGTGGCAGTAACATCTCGAATCGTTTCTCACCACCAATTTCACGGCTAGCTCCTCTTCCACATCTTCCTGCTCCCTATAGAGCTTCTCAGTCGAACCTATGTCTCTACCTTGGCGGTCCTTAGACTTTTTGTTGATCATCCGTACAATGGGTCAGATAGTCACAGTCCATGTGACCCTACCCGCCACATGCGTAACACTACCCGCTCCTGGCATGACTAGATCCACCTCGAGTGCTCTGCACAATCGACCCTGAGTCATGCGGTTGTCCACATGTATGTCTAGTCCTCTTGTACCTCTGCAACATCTGTCTGCTGCTAGCTGTAGAAGACTCCAACACATGATGACTAGTGGTGGGTTTTGCTGCTGGTGACTGCTCCATAAGGAAAATCTCCACTAAGAGGGCTCTCTCTAACACCCCCTCCTACATCGGGATGTTGAGTGATATCATCTAAGTCCTGATCTCCCACCTAAGTCCCTGCTCGAAGGTCCGGTCCCTGAAGAATGGGTCCAGCACCATATCTGTGGAGTAGCGTGAGAGGTAAGTGAACCTCACTGAGTACTAATCTACAGTCATGCTACCCTGATGTAGATAAAGTAGCTCTTAAATGTGCACTGCGCGAAGATTCTCTGAGACAAACTTTGCCTGAAACAGGCTCTCGAAGTCTGCCTAGAGAAGCATCACCTCATCGTGAACCTGGAGCATCAAGCTCCACCATCTGCTCGTTTCTGCCTATAGAAGGCTGGCACCAAGGATCACCATGAGATTTGATTGTGTCCCTACCAGTAAGAAAACTCTCATCACAGCCTCCAGCCAACCCTCAGCCGCCTGTAGGTCCGTCTCTCCCCTGAACCTGGGTGGCCTCTAGCACTGGAACTCATGCAATGCTCTCAAGTGGCATGCACTGTTTGCTTCAGGGGATGGTGGCATCGGTGGACCAACGGGGAGTGGTACTGCTGGTGCTTCCACTAGTGCCTCTACTGGAAAAGGGCCCTACACCGAGGCCTCATTGCTCAGTGGGCTATCAGTGCGTACAACTCTCGGTACCCTAGCTGGATATCTTTGTGGAGGCATCCTGAAAAGCATTATGTGTGCCACAGTCAAATATGTTATACCTGGTGAGTTGAAAGTCATACCTGGTGAGATGGCTCGAAATATCACAAAGAAAACTTTTGAAACACACATGAAATTAGAGTTTTCGTGAATTGAGTCGGAAATCAGAAGTTAGGGTCCTGGTGTATGGATACATTGGCCGCCACACCAACACTAGATTCCCAAAACTAATAACCACATTCACTACACTTAACACTATTTCCATTAAAAATAAAGATCATAGTCTTATGTCCTATTTTAGAACCAACTCCTTTGATACCAATTTGTCATGACCCGTCCCCCAGGGCCCGTGTCATGACTACCCCAAGCCCACCTTCCATAAGTCAGGGGCTGGCAACTAGCACCAAAGGCATATTCCCTAAAACTGGGAAGTCATTGCCTTTATAACCAGTAAGAAAATGTAACCAAGCACACAAAAATATAGAAACACAAGTAAACTGAACTGTAAACATAGTGTGTGAAGTATGTAAAAGCATCCAGAATACATACCCAACTGGAAAGTACAAGTACAACTGTGATACAATACAACTAAAGAAAAGGGAAAGTCAGCTGCTGGGTCATCCTCTGAGGTTCATACCTGAAGGGTAGGTACAGATTGCCTCCTTAATACTCAACATCCACCCATCTCCTCTACTTACCAACACACCATATGGTCCACCTCCAGGTACCGTCTAGTCTTGGTACTCTAAGCCTCTGTCAGCGTTGTTCGTCGTCTGCATCCAACACGACAAGGTGCAGGCATAACTCATGCATGGGTGAGTATAATGATACTCAGTAGGGACCTCGAGACCCTCTAGGTCTCACAAAATATATCAAAGATAAAACACAAAGTATGAAATCAGAAGATAACCTTACTTAGGTATATGCCCATACATACACCTAAGTTATCAAGTAATCCATCTCAATCATGAAGAAAATACAGAGGTACTAACTCAGCTCACACCAGGATTTATTCTAGGGGTAATATCATGTTACATTCCCAGTCACAATGTCGAACACCTCAGATTCTGGAGAAATCCTCTTCTATTGAGTACAGTGGGACTTCCCATCACACAGAGGCACTTCACTCTAACCTTGGACTGCTGAGGTACTCCTCTTGTTGAGTACTGTGGGTCTACTGCGTCACACAGAGGTGCTCCCCACCGTGGGTCTGCCACATCACACAGAGGCGCTCCCCCACATGGCCTGCAGTGGTACTTATCCTATTGAGTACCAAGGATCTGCCATGTCACCAAGGCGCTCCCCACCGTGGGTCTTCCGTGTCACCAAGGCGCTCCCCACTAGGCCTGTCGAGTCACTCTGAGTAGAGATGGTCAGCAGTCATAAGTCTCATCCAGCCACTCGGTTCCCACACTATACTCGCTCATCATCGAGAGGATTCACTCCATAAGATACTAGTTGATACTCCAACTGCCATGAAATCCCACGAAGAAGTATCTCAAAGGTCTGCCACATCATAGGGGTCTCAACGCAATAGACAGCGCATCAATCGGACACCCGATATGTGAGTTATTCGCCTTTTAGTCTCAGGGGCCTAGTTGGATTCATGCTCGATCCAACTTGACCATTCCCCATCTTAATCCAAAAACTCTAGTGGGGTATACTCAAAGGGATCGTCTCACTACCTGATTTTCAGCACCGCTGACTGTTCGTCAAATGGACATCTGGTACCGAAGTTATGTCCAAAAGAATGTAATTGGGTCGTAGTGGGTCTGGGTCCGGTCTGACCCGGTTGGAACGACTTGGACCGACAAACTCGGCCCAACCCGGCCTGGACCGACTTGGTTCAGGTCAACCCGACCTACAGTGCGGCCCAGCCCGACAGGTCACGAGGGTGCTGTGAGGGCGGCTCAACCGAGGGGTACCGCGAGGGCGTGGGGCGGCTCGGCCCGACCTGGGGTGGCTCGGCTGAGGTCGGCGTGAGACAACAGGGTGGCTCAGGCACAAGGCAGCAGTCCGGCCATGGGGTAGCGGATCAGACGTTGGGAGGTGGTCCGGTCGTGAGGAGACGGTCCGACCGTGGGGTGGCGGTCCGATTGTGGGGTGGCTGTCCAGCCGTGGGGAGGTGGTCTGGCCGGGGGCGGTGCCAAGCCGTGGACGGTGGTGGTGTCCGCAGTCAGGGCAGAGGCCGCGGGGCAGCAGCGATGGCCACGGGGCGGCGTCGTTGCGCCGTCACATTCGTCACGGCCGATGGTGGCGCTGGACACCATTCTCGTGCCCCAACCATGGATGGTTGCCTTCCTCCTCCTTCGCGAAGAACACTACAAGATTTTTGGAAGGGTCTGGCCATGTTAGTTTGGCCCGTACCCTCTGCGTTAGGGTGGAAACATGTGTCTCAATAAGAACATGAAAAAATAACGTCGTTTCATTCCCAAACCACAAAAGAAACCAAGGAAAGAAATAGGGAAAATATTCACATGCAAATAAACCCCTACCTCAGGTTGTTTGTTGATGTTGGCATGAGAAGTAAGTAAGAACGTCGATTCATCGTAGATGAAGACGTCTCACGTCAGAATAAGTCCCGCGGAAGAAGGTAGAAGTTGAGGTCAACGTTCTTCGTTGGCGGAGCGTTTTTCATTGGCGGAGCGTTCTTCGTTGACGGAGCGTTCTTCATTGGAGAGCTTTCTACCAATATTTCTCCTCTCCCAATTCCACCAAATTTTCAAAGTAGCCAAAATTTGATATGTTTCCCCCAATTTAATTGTTGGAACAATTTAAAATTAGGTTAATTAATCACATAGGTTGGCATAATTAAGTAAGGTGTGTTGGCTTAATTAATGTGGAGGAACCTCAAGAGGCTTTGCCACTTTAAATAGGGAGTTGGGAGGTTTCTCCCTCATTAAGAGTTTTGGGTGGTCCCCAACTCTTAAATCAAACTTTGCAGGTTTTGGGCTCGGGTGGTACCCACCCCATAATATGCACAAGAGGATGGTTACTACAAAATAAAATAAAATGTTAAATAATTTTATTTTTATCTTTCCAAGAAAATACAAAAATCTATCTTTCACCATCGACCTACAGCGGTCAAGGTGAAGGTCTCCTTAAGCGAATACCGGCACTACGAGTTCAACGATGTCCTCATATTTCAATTCCAAGCATCAGTTCAAAAGTTAGAAAAAACCCGCTCGTACGTTTACTAAACGTACACAATTTGTTTTTCATAAATTCATTCCAGTCACACCGGGCCTCAGAATCATGCGTCGTCAATTGTTTTAGACTCATAAAATCCCCATTTATTTAAAAAAAATTAAATGGAATTTCCAGGACTTTTAATATCATCAATTAACTTTGTCACTTAATAAGAGTAAATAACTCTTCTCCATATTCTGTTAGGACTAACTTACATCAGTTAACTCTATCACATTACCCAATGCATTGGAGGGATTTAAGGGACCCCCTCATCACATAATGGATATAGTCCCATAATGGTTTTGGTTCACTCCCCATTCCCACTTTCATCAATAACACCCATGTTTCATGTTTTAAAATCAAATTTTTTTTGATAACTTTCAATTGCCATCATATCTTGAAATAAAAACATTTGATAACTTTCACATTTTATTTTAAAAACTATAAAATTGGCATTTTATCCCATGATTAAATACACATTTATTTATCTCATAATATTGATAATAAATATTCTTTTCTTTTGAAAATATTTTAAAAAATAAATGTACTATGAACAATGTGAAAGGTATCTTATTTTAAAAATTATTGAAACTTGTAAAGAAATATTGATAATAATAAAATACATGATGATGGAAAAATAAATTTATGTCATAAATGTTAAACAAACATTCTTTTTCACTTTAGTAAAAAGTGTCAAAACTGAATCGTTCCAAAACATTTAAAAGATTTATTTTCTTAAAAACTATTTAAAAAGTCAAAGATAGTCAAAAATTTACTCTAAAAAACTTTGAAGTAAAAATAATAACATTCATGAAATATTTTAAAGAGGATAGACATGGAACACAAATATTGTGAAAAGAGAACATTAATACAAGGTTTTAAAGAAAATATCTTACCACCATGGTAACTTTTGAATCAAAAAGACATTGAAAAATAGAACATTAAAAGGAATTGTGAACCAATTTAATTTTATTAAATGAAATATAAAATGTATCCATATCAAATTATATACACCACACATAAGAAAACATGTGGTGAAAATGGGATGAGTCTTAGAGAAAGGAAATTGAGACGAGAAATATCTTACCTCAAGTCTGACTCACTACGTACATTCTTTAACTTCGGTATAATAAAAATATATTAATTAATTTATAGATTAAGAAACCTTTTAATGTTTATTACCATATTATAATCCTTTTTTTCATTTATTACCACGTCTTATATACTAACTAAATCAATTAATTTCATTTAAGATGTTTTGAGGACGTTCAATTCATAACCCCAAAACAACTTCTGTAGGTTGACCACTATCAAAGAGGTTATAGTTGTATCATCTGTATAATATTAATCATGAAATATTTTTTATTTTTATACATTTAATAAAATTTTATAACCATCCATGAAATGGAAACATGATAAAATAATTACATTTCTTCATGGAGGTTGTAGCCCACATGTACGCACTAAGGACGTTATCATTTTCTAACGAATGAAAGGTAAAAATGTAAGTAATATATTATATTTTAAAAAATAATAAATATTTAATGAATATAATATATATTAATTAAATCCATCATAATAACCATCCTTGTGAGTTAGTGATTAAAAACAAAACACATCACTTTGTAGAGGTGGTCGTTCACACGTACGTGCGAGCGGCGTTTTTATTTCCCATAGGATGTAAAATGAGATGAAAAAGGGGTTACACTTTAAAAGTAATAAAATTTAAGTTTATTTAAGATGAATATTTTATCATATCATCATGGTTATAGAATATTTAAAGGAGTTGGAAGAATAAGTAAACATGATAACACTCAATTATTAGTTATATCTCTTCTTTTGAAAACCTCATTTTGAATACACCTTAAGACTTATTGGTCGATATTTTGGTGAGAATAGTACCTCAATGACATGGGGATGAAGGTTAGTAAGGTATTTAATTAGATATTGGCTAAGATAAATGACTCAAGATGGGTGAGGAATATAGGAGAGAAGGTTCCCTTTTACAAGTGAGGTGGGTGACAAACATGTAAATACATGAAATATTAATATATAGTATGCATCAAACTCATGTAAAATGGATAAAAAGTTCATTATATTATAATATAATAAGTATAAGGCTTAAATAAATTCAAATAATAAAATTTAGACAAGTTTAATCTGAATTTTTAACGTTATCTCTTAGTTTAACCCTATATTAACCCTTTTAACCTTAACTAGGGTAATAAAATTTTCAATCTCTAAGGACCATGGAAGTAATTTTAAAAATTAAAAGTGGAATATACATGGGAAATTAATGATATCCTATAAAATGTATCATACAATTGAGTTATTATAGGATATTTATGATTTTATAATGATTTAAAAATAATTTTTAAACATTAAATACCATTTAAAGTCATTTTTAGGATTATTTAAAAAACATGATTTTAAAAACATCAAGATTACAATGAAATTCAAATTTAAATATTTAAAAAATTAATTATCATTAATTATGATAAATAAAAATTATTAAAGACTCTAAATTATCCTAAAAACAACAATTTTAATATTTTTAAAACTATTTAATTTGATTTTTCAACTACTTGCACAAGCATTGCATTAGCAACACACAAGCATTCTAGGAAATTATACTGGAAGTAAAAATTAAAAATATAATAAATAAAATTTATTTATATTAAATTTTATCATAAATATTCATTCATATAGTATTTATATCTATATCTTTACCATGAAAATATAATAAGTGAGAGAGAGTGACAATTTTGGAAATATATTTTATTAATACAAAAAGGGAAGTCATATTCCTGGAAAGTGGCTCAACATTTGACCATTCATGATAAAAATATAAATAGAGGTTTATAATAAACTCATATACCCATATTAAGATGATGTTTTGTTATATTTTAATCATTTAACCCTTAATTTAATACCTTTACCATTTTTAGCCACTACTATGATGATAAATTTATACCCTAGTTTCTATTCATTATGAACAAAAATTAAATTTATATAATTAATAAATTTAAAACTCATGATTTCAAATATGAAATCCAATTTTTATTATTCAATTTATATAATTTTGGAAAATTAATTTTATTATAAGTTTGCAAATCACAATGAAAAACTGTTTTTAGAAAAATATACATTTTAAGCATAAAAATCATTTTATACCAAAATCATGTATAATGTTGAATAACATAAAATTAGTTTAATTATTTTAATAATATTAAACTTATTTATATTTCAAAAAAAAAATCAAAACCAAATGAAACATTGAAATTACTTTGATTAAAAGATAAGAAATGACCATTTTCGCAAAATCTGTATTTTTCACTATTCCCAAAAAAATAAAACTTTTCAAAAAAATCCGAAAGAGTTATCTTAAGATTATTTTAAAATTTTGACTTATAAAATGGCATCCATTTTATCAAATACAATTTATAAAAGGTTCATAAACTAATCATAATATCTGTGCATAAAAGGCAATAAAAACCATTTTTGATTTATAAAATGAATTTATTCTCATTTATTATCTAATAACCACCAATAAATGAATTTTATTAATTATATGATCTTTAAATTTCATTAAAATCATTCATATATAGTGATTAACATAATTTACTTAGATAAAAAAATTACGAACATAAAACAATTTTCTGAAGAAAATAAATCTTATTTAATCTTATCTGATCTTTTTTTCAAATTGAGTTATTATTTCTGAGGAGTTAATCAGTGAATTTATGTTAAATAAAAAATATCTAAATATGTTTACTAAATTATATTACTCATGTTCATACTCATCAAACCAAGAGTTTGTTTATATCAGACATATTTAAATAATAATATTTTAATAGTATATTGATTTCATTTTAAGCTCGATATTGTATGTGGTACACACAATAAAACATATAATTATTTTTAAAATAAAATCTTGAGGTGTTACATTATCCACTCCTTAAAGAAATTTCATCTTTTTAATTTTAAATTTTCCCCCTTAAAATGAATTTATCATAATATAATAATAAAATCATACATAAAGTTTATCATGAACTTTAATTTTTTAGTAAATACTAAGAAACTTATTTTTTTATAAAAGAATTTGCCTCTATAAGATTCATACATTTAGATGAGTTTCTAAAAGTGTATCATTATAGTTGAGTATTACTTTCTATGTAATACTTGATAGATTTGAGAAATTATTTTACCATCTAGATAGATATTTTAAGAAAATTTATATACTTTATTTCTTTCCACTACAAAAGTGGTATTTCATCCACCATTCATGATTCTATAATTTTTCTCTTTTATCTCATCTATTACTCAATTAAATGAATATTCAAGATATATTTTTCATGCAAAAAGTACTGAATTAAACTTCTAATAGTTCACAAGATCTAAAAAAGGATGAAAATTTATTTCTCCCAATTTTATCCATTAATGAGAAAAAATGGTTATCAAAAGTTAATATAATATAAAATATGAATATACCTTCAATTGAATAAAAAATAAATCAATCTCCAAATAATAAACAATAAAAACCAAATTTTAACTTAAATCATTACATAAATAACTAACCTTAAAACTCTTCCAAATACTCCTAACCAAGTTTAAAACCCAAAAATTAAAAAATATTTGATCACATATTCTACCAATATCAATTTAACATTTATCTACAAACAATATTAATCACTCATAAAGTCACATACCAAAAATTTATATGCCCTAATCATATATTCTGTAAAATATGACTATATTTTCCATAAATAACACAATTGATCATAAAACCACTAAAAACATATATGATTCCAAAATTTAACCCATTATGAATTCCTCAATTAATGTCACACACTTCGACATAAAACCACATAATAGCAAAAAATATCCCATTTACCTCAATTCCTATGATGTTTCTAAAAATTTAGTGAACTTCTTCAAAAATAAATTTAACCACTTAGTCACCAAATCACTTTTCAATCCCATGGTTATCTATATGATAAATATATGTTCTCAAAATTTATTAACCATTTTTCCCCAATTAAGCATAATAAACTCAAAAATTAATGAATGTATTAAACCTAATGTTTATCAATACTTTCAACTTATGACCACAAAATAAAAAAAAATTCTTCCTTAAATAATCTTTTCTCTACCACTAGTTTAACATAAGGGCTATATATGCCTCAAACATTTATTAAAACTCAATAAATGTGTCCTAAAGTACTCCCTTCACATAAAAACTCAAAAGGACATATATGCATTTAGACATAAGATAAACTTTATAATTATTAACCAATGATGGTATCTAAAACTCTTAAATTATCCTAACTTCATAACATTCTAAACTTTAAAATTTTATAAACCTTGAATCTGATACCAACTATACCACCCAATAACATAAAAAACTCATAATTACATGGTAATAACATGGTTTTAACTTTATTACATTTTGAGAATCTTTTTGGTTTAGACTTTTAAAGAATTAAGAGAAACCATTACATATCAAACCCTTACAATAAAAAGTGGAAACTTCCACTCAATGTATATTTTTTTCCACAAAGACAGGATTATTAAATTTAAACTCCTATTTCATTCAAAATAAATTAACTTATTTTGTGATGGATCCCCATAGTTGAAATATAGACCTTTCTATAGTTCCTACTCATCCTTAAGCCCTGTTAAAAACATCTGAAAATGTTGAATGAGCACAAAAATCTCAATAAGGGATATAAAAATAAAAAAACTTGTTTGTATATTTAAAATTCATGAAAACCCTTAAGGAAATTTTCCTTTTAAAATAATAAAATTTTGAGCTCAAATAAATAATTTACCAAATCATGAAATAAACTTCAAAGACCAAAGTTTTCATAAATTTTTTTATAATAATGTATAAAAGAAAAAATCAGAATTCATGAAAGGTTTACCATAAAAACAATCCTTTCACATTTAGAAGATCATAAACCCTAACTTAAATCATAAACGTGTTTTTAACCATTTAAAATAAAAATATTTCCAAAAGGATAATTCCCATAATATCATAAGAGTGACTTACATCAGTTAAATACATCACTTAATAGTAGTAATTAGCTTTGTCCATATTCTCTTTGGAGTAACCTCCATCAGTTAACTCTGTCACTTCATTGGAGTTATTAACTCCATACACATTCTCATGGTAGTATCTTACATGTAACACCCCATTAACTTTCTATTAGGTATGTATTAGTCTTTTCTTTTGGTTTCCTTTTTTTTGTTGGTCTAGTTTTTTCAACCTTGAATTGGAAGGATACAAATAATGGTGAATTCAAGGATTTTTAGAATTTTGAACTTTTCCCAAGAATTTATATTGTTCGTTGGGAAGTTATATGATTTGTAATGAGATTACATAACATGTAATGGCCACTGGATAGATATTGTGAACTGGATTACTCAATGTGAAAATGTTACATTCATTTTAATGATTACACATCGTGTAATGTAAAAAATCATGTTTTTAATCCGATATGATTAATTTTTCAATGTAACTTAAAATTAATGAGTTTCAAAATGTGTAAAGGTATTATACGTTGTGTAATTACCTAAGTTACAACTTTTAGGGTGTCATATAGGTGTTTAAGGCTTCATTATCTTTTGTAACCTTCTTCTCTCTACCAGAGCTCTCACCCTAGGTTATTTTGGATGACTTCCTTCTGTCTATATCAATTTTATCTATGATTGATCACCATTAGGGTTATATTACTATTATATGGGTAAGTTTTTCTCATGGTTCTTCTTTTGTTTGGGTTGTATAAATGTTTAGGCTATAGTTTTTTTATTTGATATGGTTTTCTATCAATACTATTTTGTTTCTTAGTGTACCTTTCTTTGTAAAGTCTCTTCTCTTGGGTTCTAGTCCCTGTTGTTAAATGTGGTTAGGTTTTTTACATCCTTGAGGTTGGTGTATCTGTTTAAGTGTTCTAATTTATTGAATTTATTGTTTTTCTTATTGATTCCGTGAGATTTGAAATGGAATTTCATGTGTTGAAATTGAAAAGTGCATGAGATCATGTTTGAAAAGGGGTTTTTCTTTGAAAACAGAATTAACTTGATTTAAAATGAAAAAATGTATTTTTAAACCCTAAAGTAGACTAGATTGGATTTGAAATTGTTTTATAAAAAATTAAACATTGTTTTTAAAATATAAATTGACTATCATTTCATAATAGGAACCTTGGGTGCATCAAGAAAGATACATAGGTAGCCTTAGTGTGTGTGACACCACTAGGAGGTAATCTCTTATATGTCGATGGTCTATGGGAGGCATTGGTGTTTGTTGGATCCAACCTTATTCCTTATTAGGATTGTGAGTTTCCAGTACATATTGTCCCATAGGCTAGAGCCCAGTTATTAGATTCACTATTTTTTTGTTGTTTAAGTTATGATAGTTTATTTTATAGATGTTGGCACACATGTTTATTATATTTAGTATCTTTACCTATTTTTTCTGGCTTTGAAAAAATTTTATGCAATTTTTGAAAACTGAAGGATTATTTGAAAAGGGATTTAATTTTTTTTATTTATAATTTTTTTAAAACTTTTTTTAATACTTGAACAAATGCATTCTTATTATTAGAACTTGTATATATTCGTTGGTGGTATCCTACTTGTATCTATTACTTACACACTAATTCTTCCTGTGGGTGGATTTAGAACTTGTTTTTTAGGATAAATGTAAAGGGAAGATCATTCTATAGCATGCAGGTTTCTCTTTATGTTGTTGTTTTGGTTTGGAGGTGATGGTTGGTCACATAGAGACTAGCTTTGTCTAATTTTTTCATACTTTATGGTTTTTCCTGTTTGGATCTGTTGTATCCCGATTTGTTTCCACTACATACTCTAATTTTATGTCTTGTAATCCTTTTATACAAGACTTGTTTTGTTTTATTTTTTTCACCCCACCCCATGATGAGATGACCTGGGTGACCAGTATGGTTGAACTAAGTTGGTCTGTTACAATTTGGTATCAACAGGGTTACTCAGCCAGAAATGTTTTAACACTGCCTGAGTTAGTTTTGTGCCTTGGGTAGATAGGAGTAGGATTTTCAAAATTTAGATAGTAGGTGTGGAAACAGGGCCTGGTCAGCTCACTCTCGTTACTGAATCCGAGGTTCCATGGCTGGTCGGAAAATATCTATTAAGTCTAATAACTAGTATTTAGGTTTACTTGAATAAATTTTATTGGATTTTTTTTTTAAATTAATCTATCTAGAAAGTTGTGTAATTTTTGTGTGTTTATTCATTTTAATAAATGAAGTAGGGGGTTTATTTATATGGACATGTTTTATTCTAAGGGCGTTACCCTTCAGTGGTATAATTCACAACTACTTTAATTTCTTATTATTTTAAAGCGTTGTTTTGGATTCTTGTTTATGTTTTAATGGGTTTGGAGTTTCTCATAAATGATTGGTTATTTTATTGTGTTTAACATACAATTACTCCTTGAATATCTCTTCAAAATATGAGAGGGGAAGCAACAAGGTAGGTTTTGTAGGTTGATCCTCCGGTGGACTCTTCTTTGGTAGAGGTGATAATTTATACCATTTAGACTTTGGGGTCAGTGGGCGCAATGAACTCAGGATGAGTAGTGGATCATTTCTGGGAATTTACCAAGAAGCATCCACATATATTTCATGGTAACAAAGAAACACAAGAGTCAGAGGAGTGTCTTGAATATATTGAAAGGGTCTTCAATTTCTTAAAGACTTCTAAAGATTCGTAGGTGTGTTTTTTCACATATGTACTCAAGGAACTAGAAATAAGATGGTGGGGTTCTATAGTGAAAGCTAAGTTTCATGAAGGTCTTACTTGGGTTTCATTCAAGAAGATATTTAATTATAAGTTTTATCCTAAGAATTTACATGCAGAAAAGACCCAATAGTTTCTGAACTTGGATCAAGGGGAGAATACTATTCTGAAGTACTCCACCCACTTTTCTAGGTTGTTGAACCTAACACTGAATCTTGTCATCAATGATTACCTGAAGTATCAAAGGTTTGAGATGAGGTTGAGGGTCAATGTTTAATCGATGCTATATATTTTGTACCTTCTGAACTTTTTGGAGGTAGTGGATAAAGTATCTCTGGATGAGGTAGACATATATGTAAGGATATGTTTGGTCATTTCATGATTAAGTGAAGAAGTTAGCTGGGTACTTCCTCTATTCATAAAAGGAAGTGCAAGAGTGGTCAATTTTCTACAGGACTAGTTTTAGGGGCTTCAAAAGATAAACTATAGGTTATTTTCTACTAGTTTGTGAGGTGTGGCCATACCATGCCTTATTGCACATAGTCTCTTAGGAATTTTCATTTTTATGGGTGATCTAGCCATCTGAAACATTTTTGGGATAATATTTACCAAGGTAGTAAGGCGGGATCCACTTTCACCAAGGGGTCAAAGGTACAATTTGATGAATCCAAGGGTGGTGGGTCTCTTTCTCAGGCCAAATGGGATATCTAGGTGGAAAATTCCAGACTTATTTATGTAGTAGTGGTTGCATTAAAGGAATCTGAAGCAAGGTTATCTACTATTAGAGGTACGATATTTATTTTTTCTTCTATGGTACTAGATTTGTTATATACAGGTGCTACTCATTCTTTTATATCATCAAATTTGGTTGACATGTTGGGTTTGTGTTTGGAGATTATGAAATTCTTTTTTTATATTTACATGCCTTTGGGAAAGAGGTCTAAACAAGGTTTCAAGTTTACTGAGTGTCGGATGGTGATAAGCAACTTTGAGGTGGTTTGGGACTTCTTAGTGCTTGATATTGACATATTCGAATTGATTATCAGTATGGATTGTATGATTAGTATGAAGGCCTAGATAGACTATTATCATTTTAGTGTATAGTTTTTATCTATAGATAGGGCCACTCATGTTGTCTAGGGTGAGTGGTACTCTAGATCAGGAAGGGAAGGTCAAGTTGTTCCTTATGTCGTTATGATCTCCTATCAGTTTTTAGAAATTTTTCTTGATATAGTTGACCCTTTATTGGATGTTCAGCTACTTGTTTTTTGTGTGAATATCCTAAGGTCTTTCTGGATGATTTTACTAGTTTACTACCATAGAGAGAGGTCGATTTTACTATTGACCTTCTCCCTAGAACGATGCCCATTTTTATACCATCCTATCGAATGGAACCTGTCAAGTTGGTGGAACTTAAGGTCCAATTTGAGGACATAGAGTTGAAAGTATTTATTCATCCTAGCATATCACCATGGGTTTTTACTGTACTCTTTTCTAAAAAGGTATATAGAAGCCTTAAAAATTGTATCAACTATCAAAAGATGAATCAGGTGACTGTTAAGAATAAGTATCCTTTACCTATAATTGATTATCCCATTGATCAGCTAAGAGGGGTTCGTTGGTTTTCTAAGATTGAACTATGGTTGGGGTACCACCAATTGAGATTCTGAGAAGAGGATATACCCAAGACATCATTTCAGAGTCAATATTGTCATTTCATGTTTTTTGGTTATGTAATTCGGCCTCACTAACTCTTTTGTGGTGTTTATGGCTTTGATGAACTGAATCTTACATCGGTTCTTGGAATATTTTATTGTTGTGTTCATGGATGATATCTTGGTGTACTCTAAGTAAGAGGATAATCATAAATAATATTTGAATATCATTCTTAAAACCTTAAGGGAACATCGTTTGTATGGTCAGATTTCTAAGTGTGAGTTTTTGGATCAGGGAAATGAAGTTTCTAGGGAATGTGATGTATGAGAGAGGCATCTCAATAGATCCTATAAAGGCACAAGAAGTTATGTATTGGGATCCTCCCAGAAACATGTTTTAGATCCATATATTCCTGGGGTTATTAGGTTTATATAGATGGTTTTTTGGGACTTCTCTAAGCTCACATCTTTGGTAACATCTTTAACCCGTAAGAGTGTAAAGTTTGAATGGAATGACGGGTGTCTAAGATCTTTCAAGGATATGAAATTGAGGCTGACTTCAACGGTAGTTTTGATTATTCCAAAACTAGTATTGGGTTTTAATGTTTTATACAAAGCTTCAGTATAGGTTTGGGTTGTGTCTTGATGCAGTGGAAATAGGTTGTGGTTTATAGCTCCCGCCAGTTATGCACTCATGAAAAGAACTACCCAAACCATGATCTTGAGTTGGAAGATATTATGAATGAACTCAAAAAATGGAATCATTATATCTTTGGAAAATGGTTTACGATCTATTCATATCATAAGAGACTATAATATATCTTCACACAAAGGGATTTTAACTTATGGTAGAGATGATGGGTGGTGTATTTTCAGACCTTTGATATTAATATCATGTATACCGTCAGGAAAGGAAATGTGGTATATGATGTGTTGAGTAGAGAATTTATGACATTAGTAGTGAAGGAATTAGTTGAGTAGTGGTGTTAGATGATTTTTTTTCTAAGATGAGCATGGGAGTAAAGTAGGTTTTGTAAAGACCCAAAAATTCTATGTGATTTTTTTTAAAATTACTTTGGATTATTACGAGTCTGTGAAAATTGACCGCACTTAATTCTGAGGTCTGGTGTGCCCGGAACATAATTTTGAACTTTTTTTAGGTATGTTCAGTAAACATAAAGCTGACGTTTTATAAATTTTGAAACGGTTCTTGGAATTGAAATTCAAGGGCACCATTGAATCTGCAACATTAGGATTCGCTTAAGAGAGGATTCACTTTGACCACAGTAGGTCAGAAGAAAAAGATAGTTTTTGGACAACAACAAAGATATTTTATTTCTTTTTTTGTAACTCTTGAGTGGTGGTGGCGGGACCGATGACTTGTCAAGACATTTAATAGATTGACCCTTTGTTTTTGTAACCAATACATTGAGATATGTGAGGTACATTAATTAACTTATTAGTGTACCACATTAAAGCTACATTGCATTAAACTCTTGTCCTCCTTCTATTTAAGTGAGGCCTGGGGTTTGGTTTTTGAGAAGGAAGTGGGGAACCTCTGACAAAGTGATGCGGCATCTTCCACCGATGGAGAACGGAGGCTTGGGTGGCAACGAATCGGGATTGACGAATGTCGGAAGCTTCATCAAATGAAGAATCTTATTCCACCACCATGGAAACTCCAAAGATTCTTGAGGTAGGGGGTTTATTAAAGTTTATATTTGATGAATTAATTGTTACTGCCTATTATGATGTTAACGCAGAGGGCGTGGACCAAACGAATAAGGCCCAGACACTCCACCACTTTGTTCTTGTTGCGTTCTTCAGGGGATGAATTTACAATTTCAGCTGAACCTTGAATTTGGGAGCCACATAGTGACGACGACATCCCGGGAGGTCTGTAGGCATGAGCAGAAGGAAAAAAAGACCACCAGAGCTCAACTTGTGGCCCACGGAATATCCGCCAGCATGACCCTGGTGACCGGCACTGGTGGCGAAGGCGATGGACATCACTCGCTTTCCGTGAAAGGGGGATGGCGCTGCGACAGACGAACAAGCAGCCAACTCTCGACCAGCCGCGAAGACAGGAGGCGGTGCACCATCACGTGCCATGGAAAGATAGGCCACTGCTTGAAGTCGTGATGAAGGCCGGTGACTCACTCCCTGCGGGTCCCGCAGAAAACCAAGCGGTGACACCTAGTGCCGCCAACTAAGATCTGAATGAATCTTTGAGCCGTTTGGGATGCGGACCGCATGACCATCTTGCAGGTCGCGCCAGCCGGCAGGCTGAGCCCGCTGTGGCCCAGCCCAGCTGGGGAGGGCTGGGCCGGTTTGCTTCCCAACGGGCCGAGCCCGCCACAGCCCATCCCAGCCAGGGCAGGCTGGGATGGTTCGCGACCCAGCGCCCAAACCCACCATGGCCCAGCGGGCCAAGACCACCACGACCCATCCCAACTAGGCCATCCCAAGCTAGTTTGGGCCGAGCCGGGTCAGTCCAACTGGGTTGGACCAGACCCAAACCCCTTTCGGGCCCAGATACCCTTAAAATACCATATCTCACAAACCAGATGTCTATTTGAAAAATAATCTATGGTGATATAATCCTTGGATAGATACAGTCATTTGGAGATACTCAAAATGGGTTTTGAGAAATTTGTAGTATAGCCGAGTTGGGTCATATCTGAATCTAACCGGGCCCTCTGCATTAAAATGCCAATAACTCACAGACCGAGCATCCTGTTGACGCTCTGTCTATTGCGTTGAAACCCTTACGACATAACAGTACTTTGGGTTACTCCTTTGTGGAACTTCATGGAATTTGAGGAACGACTGATATCCAGAGGAGCAGATACTATAGAACTCAAGCGCACCTGGTACGGGTAATCTTGTGGCTGGTTTTCATCTGAGTAGAGACCATGTGTGGATTATAATCTAGCGATCCTCTATAGATTAGAATCATAGATAACCTGTGTGGATCATCATTCAAAGAGACCCTGTGTGAATCATAATATTATCAACCCTGTGTGGTTCATCATCTTAGTGACCCTGTGTGGATCAACACCTTAGCGAACTTGTGTGGATCAACATCTAGCAACCCTGTGTGGATCAGCATACTAGAGACCCTATGTGGATCAGAATTCTAGCAACCCTTTGTGGATCAATATTTTAGTGACCCTATTTGGATCAGAAGTGCGCAACCCAATAAGGACCATCCATAGAGTGGCCCATCATGGATCAACAGTATAAAACCCTGTATGGATCAACAATGGAACAACTCCCTCATGTTTTAGTTGTGGAAACTTCCTAACAGAATAAAATGATATATCTTTAGGGTAATCATATTTATTCTTGAACTTTGAGTTGTATACCTAGTTTGAGCTAAGTAATTTTTTTGTGCTTTGTGATTGACATCATGATTTGTGGAGATGATTTGTACCCACCCTTCAGGTAGTAACCTTGGTGGATGATTCTAGGAGCCGTTTAATGTTTTTCTATTGTAGTTGTATTTTTTTAGTTGGGCTTGTATTACAACCCCTTTACTACTGCTGTTTTAATTTGTGGTTGTATCTTGTTGTGTTCTTGGACATTGTGTTGTTTAGGTTTAAAGGAAATTCCTTCCCATCTTAGGGAAACACCTTTCTGGTGCTAGTCACCAACCCTTGGCCTATGGAAGGCCGGATTGGGTAGTCCCGACACGGGCCCCGGGGATGGGTCATGATAGGTTGGTGGGTAGGTTTTCTTGGCTTTGATAAGGTTGAATCATCTTTTGATGAGTGAGTTCAAATTGATCAGATGATAGACATCGAGAGAAAACACTTAATAGAAATCTTAAATGGTATGGAGACCTCATGAGAGTTATCTCGATCTCAAAGTGGAGTTTTGTACTTCCATAATAGGTTGGTTGTTCTATTTTCCTTGATATAGGAGTTACTAGATAGTGGAAACTATTCATGTTGGTCCATGCACCCTGGGGATACAAATATGTACCATGATTTGAGATGTTGATCTTGGTGGCCAGGGATGAGGCACTCCGTTGTGGATTTTATATCGTGGTGTCTCACTAGTTAAAGAGTTATGGTAGAACACATGAGACCTGCAGGTTTTTTGAGACCTTTTTCCTTTCTGTTACGGAAGTGGGATGAGGTTTTCATGGATTTGATCATTGGTTTACCATAGAATCCTTGTGGGAAGGATGGGATTTGGGTGATTGTTGTCAGACTAAATAAATTAGTGCATTTCTTACCAATAAATAAGGTGATGAAAGTGGAGAATCATGGGGACTTGAATGTTTGATAGATTGTGAGGATTTATGAGGTTCCCTCTGTAGCTGTTATTGATAGGGACTCGATGTTCACTTCCAGGTTTTGGAATGGTTTTTTGAATGAAATGGGTTTTGAGTTGAAATTGAGAATGACTTATCATCCACAGAAGGACAGACAAAGATAGAGGGATGTATAGGTTCTTGAGGATATTCTATAGGTGTGTGTGCTTGATTTCGATGGATCTTGGGATAAGAATTTTACTTTCATCAAGTTTTACTATAAAAATAGTTTTTAGGATTTGGTCAGAATTTCACCCCTTGAGGATTTATATGGGAATCCATGCCAATATTCCTTGTGATAGGTAGAGTTAGGATAAAATTCCTTATTTGGGTAGAGTGTAGATAAAGAGACGATTGAGGTGATGCAGTTGAACCATATGTGTTTGATCATGGAACAGAGTCATCATAAATATTATGCAGACTGTCGGTAGCGACCACTAGAATTTGAGGTTGGTGATCAGGTATTTCTCAAAGTTTCACCTTTCTTGGGACATCATTAGTTGGGTAATTAGGGGAAGTTGGAACTGAGGTTCTTGGTCCCCTTTAAGATCATTGAGTGACTATGGAGGGTAGCCTACCTGTTTCTTTTACCATATGTATTGACTTATATACACTTTTTATTTCTATTTTATGAGGTATATACCCAATTATTTCCATGTTATTATATGGGAGGATGTTCATATTTATCCCGATACCACTTTGGTTAAGAATCCAGTTCAGATTATGGATTTCCAGGATAAGTTACTATACAATAAAATGATCCCCCTATCCTGGGTACTATGGTAGTATGGAAAGGATCTCCATGTGATGTGGGAGAGGGAGTCATTGATGAGGTAGTAATGGCCTTATCTTTTTATAGATCTTGAATCTTTAGCTCTTTCTAGGGACATAAATATTTTATGGTGGAGAGATTGTAAAACCCCATTACCTTTATTTCAGGTATGTCTGAGTCTTTTTTATGGTTTCCTTTTTCTATTGGGAGAGTTTTTTCATCCCAAAATTGGGAGGATACCTTTAATGGTGAAGACATAGATTTTTTTGTAATTTTCAGCTTTTCCCTAGACTTTATGCTATTTTTGGGGTAATTACACGACATGTAATGGGATTACATGATGTGTAATGGGATTACATGACATGTAATTTCCATCGGATAGATGTTGTGAACTGGATTACACAACATGAGAATTTTACACACCAGGTAAGGATTACACATTTTGTAATCTGAAAAATCATTTTTTAATATGAGGAAACTCATTTTCCATCATAACTTAAAATGAAAGAGTTTCATGACATGTAAAGATATTACACATCATGTAATTCTATGAGTTACAACATTTAGGGTGTCGTGCAGGTGTTTGAGGATTTATTCTCTTTTATTTCCTTCTCCTCTCCACTAGAGATCTTACCCTAAGTGATTTTGGGTGACTTCATTCCATATGAATCGATTCGTTCTATGATTGATCACCATTGGGGTTGGATTCCTCTTATTCTGGTAAGTGTATTTCTTGGTTTTTTTGGGTTTCCTCTATGTTTAGGCTGTAGTTTTGTGATTTTATAGGGTTTATTATCAATCCTATTAAGTTTCTTGGTGTTCCTTTCTTTGATAAGGCCATTCACTTGGGTTCCAGTCTCCATTATTAATTACGGTTAGATTTTATACATCCTTGAGGTAGGTGGATCTGTTCAAGTGTACTCCTCCTCCAATGGCCCGAAGGCCTTAATTATTTATTGATTTTGATAATCCACCTTTCAAGGGATGAGGTGGAACCCTAAAATTTCCATAGGAGAAATATTAAATACCCTTAGGCCTTATAGGAATTCATTTCCCGTAGGCACAAACATTACATACAACCCAGACTAACTACTTGGAACTGCTCCTCCCCAGCATCTTCATCATGAAATCAGCTCTCCACCTTCGCATGGCTGTTTGGCTAGGCATTCCTGTGCATGCACAGGCTTGTCCCGATGATAGGTGTTATACCCTCTCATTCTTGTAATCCATTTTTCTTCTTCTGTGGTGAAAGCTACTTGCTCATCCTCCTTGTAGAGCTTGTTCCTTGTAGGTTTTTGTCTATTCAAGTGTACTAATTTCTTTAATTTCTTGTTGTTCTTATTGATTCATTGAGATTATAAATGGAATTGCATGTGTTGAAATTTAAAAGGTCATGGGTTCACATTTGAAAAGGATTTTTTTACTTTAAAAATGGAATTTCCCTGATTTGAAATGGAAAAATGTATTTTCAAACCCTAAAGTGGATTTTATTGGCTTTGAATTTGTTTTATAAAAATGTGTGCATGGTTTTTATAATAGAAATTGAAAATCAATGCACAATGGTAACCATGGGTTCATCGAGAGACACAAGTAGCATTAGTGTGTGTGGCACCACTAGGAGGTAAACTCTTGTATGTTGATGGTATATGGAAGGCCTAAATGTTAGTTAGATCCAAACTTATGACTTTTTTGGCTTGTGAGTGTCTAGTACCTATTTTACCATAGGCTAGATCCTAGTTGGTAGGCACACTGTTGTTTCTAGTTATTTAATGCATGACAGTTTAAGTCATGGATGTAGGAACACATGTTTATTTATATTTTGTATATTTACCTATTTTGTTTTTGGATTTGGAAACATGTTTTGAAATTTTTGAAAACTCAAGTATTATTTGAAAATGACTTTTAAATTGTTTTATTTTTAAAAATTATTGTAAAACTATTTTGTTTTAAAGCTTGAAAATGTTCATTCTTGTTATTAGAAATCATATAGATTATTTAGTGGTATCCTTCTAGGATATATTTCCCACACCTTAATTATTACTATGGGAAGCTACAAACCTTATTTTGTAGGATACCAGTAAAGGGAAGAACATTTTTGTAGCATGCATACATCTATTTACGTTGCTTTTTTGGTTTGTAGGTGACAGTTAGTCACATGGAGACTAGTTTGGTCTATTTTTTTCATACTTTATAATTTTTAATTTTTGGATCAGTTGTATCTTTATTTGTTTCTACTTCATACTCTAGTTGTATTTCTTTTTGTCCTTTTATACAAGACCTTTTTTGTTTTATTTATTTTTCCCCACCCCATGATGGGATAACCTAGGTGATTGGTCTGGTTGACTCAAGTTGGTCTATTACATTACATCAGTCAGCTCATCCATATTAACCAATTTATTATAGGGATTTAATTAACCCACCTATCACATAATTAACATAGTCTCATAATGGTTTGGGGACACTCCTCATTCCAAATTTTATCAATAATGCGCAAGTTTCATGTTTTAAAATCATAATATTTAATAACTTTCACTTTTAATAATATATTGAAATAAAAATATTTGATAAGTTGATATTTTTATCATAAAAACTAGAAATTGTAATTTCATCCCATAAGAAAATACTCTTTCAATTATCTCATAAAATTGAGAAGAAATATACCTTTCTTCTAAAAATATTAAAAAACTAAAAATTCAAAGAACAAAAGGAAAGGAATATTCTTTAAAAATCATGTAAACTTGTAAATAAATCTTGATAATTAATAAAGGACATGATTATGGAAAAATAATCTCATGTTGTATATGATAAAAAACATTCTTTTGTACTTTGACAAAAAGAGTCGAAAGTGACCCATTCCAAAAACATTTAAAAGATTCATTTTTTAAAAAAGTTGTAAAATGTAAAAGATAGTTAAAAATGTAATTTTCAAATATTTTAATTACAAATAATAACATTATTAAAACATTTTAAAGAACATGTACATGGAAATGAAAAAATTGTGAAAAGAGAACATTAAAATAATATTTTAAAGAAAACCCCTGACCACTTTGGAAACTTTTGAATAAAAAGGACAATGAAGATGAGAACTTTACAAGGACATGTAAACCACTTAAATTTAAATAAATTAAAGACAAAATATATCAATATTATATTATATACACCACCCAAAAAAACATGTGGTGAAAATGGAATGAGACTCAATGAAAGGAAATTACGATGAGAAATATCTTACCTCGAGTCCGAATCACCACATACATTAATTAAATACTATAGAATAAAATAATATTAACTATTTACTATATTAATAACTATTTTAGGTCAATTAGATTTTTATAATCTCTTTTATTTCATTTATTACCATGTCTTATATAGTTACTAAATCAATTAAGTTGAAGTAGGATGTTTTGAGGATGTTCGGTTCATAACCCAAAAAAACATTAGTAAGTTGATCATGGTCAAAAGGATTATTGTCTTATCATATACATAATATCAATAAATATATAATTATTATTTGTATACAATAAATATACTTTTATAATTATCCATTAAGGATATACATGAAAAACAAATCACATTGCTTCTTGGAGGTGGTAGTCCACACACATGCACGAATGATGTTATCATTTTCCAACGGATTGAAGGGTAAGAAGGTAAGTAATATATTATATTTATACAATAATAATTATTTAATTAATTTCATATATATTAAATAAATCCATCATAATAACCATTACTTTTAGGCAGTGATGAAAAATGAAACACCTCGCTTTGTGAATGTGGTAGTCTATACATACACATGAGTGATATTTTCATTTCTTATAGGATGGAAAAGGATATGAAAAAGGATTGTGAAAAAATTATAATAAAATTTAATCATATTTAAGATATTTATTTTGTAATATTAGTATCATTAGAGAATATTTGTAAGGATTATAAGAATAAATAAACATGATAACATTTGGTTAATAGTTATACCTCTTCTTTGGAAAACCTATTTTGGATTAAACCTTAAGCCTTTTAGCTTGGTATTTTGGTGAGACTAGAACCTATAAGACATGGAGAGGAAGGTTTGGAAGGGATTTTAGTAGATATCTTTTGATCTAAATGGATCAATATTTGTGAGTAAGATAGGATATAAAGTTCCCTTTTATAAGTGAGGTGGGTGGAAAATTTTTAAATACATGAAATATTAATATATAATATGTGTGTAACTCCAGTAAAATGTATCCAAAGTACCATATATTATAATTTAAAAAGTATAAGTTTGAAATAAATTCAAAAAATAAAATTTAAACAGGTTTATGTGGTATTTTTAACCTTATATCTTAGTTTAACCCCCTAGTTAACCCTTTTAACCTTAACCGCAGTAACAAAATTTTTAATCTCTAAGGATCATGGATGTTATTTTAAAAAATATAAGTGTTAAATAAATAGAAAATTCATGATATAATTGAAAATTTTCCATATAATTGAGCTATTATATGTTTTTTATGATTTTATAATGATTTAAAAATAATTTCTAAATCAGATACCATTTAAATTCATTTTTGAGACTATTCAAAAAAGTTAACTTTAAAAATATCAAGATTATAAGGGAGTTAAAATTTAAATATTTAAAAATTAATTACCATTCCTTTTGATCCATTAAATCATTCAATACTATAACTTAACCAAAAAACATCACTTTAAATATTTTTAGAACTATTTACTTTGATTTTGCACCCACTGGCATAAGCGTTGCATCAGTGATGTGTAAGCGCTCTAAGTAATTATAACATCACCAAGAATTGAAAATAAATTAATATAAAAAATATAGTTTATTTATATTCAATTTTATCATCTATATTTATTAATAGAGTATTTATATATTTATCATTATCATGAGAATATAGTAAGTGAGAGAGAGTGGCAATTTTGGAAAAATTATTTTATTAATATAAAAAGGGAAGTCATATTCATGGAAAGTGGCTCCAAATTCAACCATTAATGATGAAAATATGAATGGAGGTCATGAATAACCTAATACACCCATTTTAATAAGTTGTTTTGTGATATTTTAATATTTTAACCCCTTATTTAACACCTTTACCTATTTTAGCCTTTTCTATGATGATAAATTTATACTCTTGTTACAATTAATTATGTCCAAAAATAAAATCAATATCTTTAATAAATTTGATACTCTTCATTATAAAAACGAAATCCATTTTTCATGATTAAATTTCCATAAATATCATAAATTACTTTTATTAAAAGTTCCAAAAATGTAATGAAAAAGTGTTTTTAGAAAAATAGTAGTTTTTAGCATAAAAATGATTTCAAACCAAAATAATGTATAATATTGATTTCCATAGAATTAGTTGAATTATTTTTAATAAAATTAAACTTATGTAACTTACAAAATTTAAAAACCAAATATAACATGGAAATTACTTTGATTAAAAATAATTAATGATTATTTTTGCAAATTAAGTATTTTTCACTATTCACCAAAAAATCAAACTTTTCAGAGAAATACTAAATAATTATATTAAGATTATTTTGAAATTATTATTTGAAAAATGATTTTAATTTTAGCGAATAAAATTTCTAAAAGGGGGAAAATTAATCATAATATTTGAGAACAAAAGGCAATAAAACTTATTTTGAAGAAAATGTATTTTTAAAGTATAAAATGAATTTATACTCATTCATAATATAGTAACCACCCATAGATGAATTTTATTAAATATATAAACTCTAAATATCATCAAAACCATTCATATACAGTGATTTACTTAATTTAATTTGATAAAAATGTTTTATGAACATGAAATAGTTTTCTCAAAAAAATTTATCAATTTTAATATTATATGATTTTTTAAAAAAATGAGTTCTTATTTCCTATGAATTAATCAGTAAATTTGTATTAAATAAAACTTCCCTATATATACTTAATAATGTGGTTAATAATATTCTTACCTTATAAACCAATGTCTAGGTAATAATGGTTACATTTAAATAATAATATTTTAATAGTATATCGTAGTTCGTTTTAAACTTGGTATTGCATGTGGTAAACACAATCATACATAATATTATTTCTAAACTAAAATATTGGGGTGTCACAAAAATGTTAGTTTTATTATATAGGGTAATTGATAAATCCAAGTGTTGCATAAAGATCAGTTGATTCATGTGTAAGGGTTATATGGAAATCTAAGAATATACATAAAGGTAATACTGAAGATTAATTGATGCTCAATAAAGATATTTCAGTAGTTACATTACCTATGTAAGGGTAATTGAGACCAAAATAAAGGTAATATTAGAATGAAATGGGTTTCATAAGGGTATTTTGATTCTACATCAAGGAAAATTCTAAAAATTACATTGTATGTAAAGGTAATGTTGAAGTTCAGTGAGATGCATAAGTTAATTCAAAGTTTATTCCTTTTTCATAAAGGTGGTTAAAGATCTACATAAGGGAAATCCAAATGATAACTTAAGTATGGAGTTTGAAATGGAAATTCCCATGATGTGGTACATCAATGGTAGTCATTTGGATAATAAATATCTACTATATTGTTGTTCAAAGATTGAAAAATGGGGGTGGGGGATAATAAAAACATGTTGGATTGGTGTAGCCTGAAATGTTTGGAGATAGTTGTACAGTAACTCCACAGACTTCTATCCACCTACCACTATAAAATCTTGGACTTGGGTGGATTCAACACTATATTAGTGTGGAATTCTAAACACCGTCCACTTTAGCATAGTGGACTTTTTGTGTGGTTGGTGACACCGTGATTCATATTATTTATTACCTCATTCAAGCTAGGATTTTGTTTTGGGTAAAACTATGATCTCCTTGTAATTGTGATCCCAAATTTTAGTGAAGTGATTGTACCTCTTTGTGGACATAGGGATTATTCATGAATCATGTAAATCATTATGTTCATGTTATTATAAGTATTTTTATTTTGTTTATATATTTTGTTCATCTATAAACCTCTTTTATTTTGACTCCTAATTCTTCCAAAAAAAATATGCATTTTAATTTAGAGTTTCATCTATTGGAAATACCAAGTAAAATCATACCATGGTTCACTTTTATTGGGAATTTTGAGAAGTTCTATGATGACATGTCTATGGTTCCAATTGAGGAATTAATTCAGAAGATGTTAGGTGCATTGTTATTTAATGAAAAAATTATCATGATTGTTAATCATGATTCAGGAAAATATGATTTATGAGGATTGATGAAGAAGAATTTTCAGGATCATTCTATGCCATAAATGGTGATTCCATGCTCTTAGATAAATTCAAGAATATACAGTTAGGAATACATGTCAATTATCATGTTGAAAAGAAAAAGTCCATGATAATAATATATGTTATTTCATATATACGCCATGATCTTAAATGAATGGAATATTGTGAAAATAATAAGATGTAGGCTTAATGAATTAATGAGTAAAAATTACAAGAATATGGAAGAAGTAGGATTGTGATAATTTTTTCATAATCACATATAGTTATAGGATGTTATAAAAGGAGGGGTAATGGGAAATTCATATTTGATATTTCAGGTGTTTTGAATTACTGAGAATTTTGGTAATTAAAAATAATTTATTCATATGATATTTTGAATATAATTAAGAAATAAATAAAGAGAAGATAAATTGATGCTACTATAGTTTATCATACATATATATTATTATAGGACAAAAAAGGTAGTAGTTCAACACTATTATTACAGAGATAAGAATTTTTTGTTCAAAGATAAAAGAGACATGACACAATTTTGAGAGTAAAAAATCTAAGAAGTGTCGAAGAAAAAGTGAGAAGACATGACACTACTATATTCTGAAGAATTTTTTTGTGTCGAATTAAAATAAATGTAGAATAACTATTTTGGTCCTTTTGTTCACTAGAGTAGAAGAAGAAGACAGTAAGAGGGAAGAATGAGTGGTTTTGGAATTCCAGTTTGAGCATAAAGAATATGAAATATGAAGTGAATGTGTTGTGCATAATGTGAGAATAAGAATTCATGTTTCTATGCAAGAAAGGTATCAATAAATTTTTCAACTATGAAAATAAGGGGTTTCATAAACTGATGTGTATACATAAGAAGAAGAAGAAGAAACCATTGTTGGATTTGATACCCTATAAACAACTTATGAGTACTTGCTGATTACATGTATTCATTGTCTTAAATAATAATAAAGTTTCTTATTATATCATGATTATTCTTATATATTACATGGTATGTGATAATGTCCAAAGGATACATGCTGCTTAAAAAGTACATAGAAGTTCACAACTATGATGAGACACTTTAGATACTATGATAATATTCCTTAAACCCATGTTCTATAGTCAGATGATATTGTCTTATGGGACATAGATGATACATGATATCAGGGAAGGAGGATCATAAGTCATTGATACACCTTCTCATGATGTTTTCTCTTTGTAATCTTCAAGAAGGAAGGTTATGAGAACAAACCTTCACGAAATCCACATTCTATGTGTAATTGGATGTTCCTATTCATGAGAATGTGTATTGATCCTTAGAATTGAAGATTGTAATTAATTAATAACATAAATAATATACTTTGATGTATTGATGAAAATTGTGATGATATATGCTCATAGAGAAGTAGGATACGTTGGGTGCGTCATGAGTTATATTACATTAATGGATAATATGTAAGGATTTATCACTTATATCGATTAACAAAAGTCGAAATCTCATTCCCTTGAATGGGAATGTAACTGCCTAGATAAATCCATGGACATGGTTTTCAATGGGAAAGTTCATTTATGGAATGAAAAGGAATGAAACATCAAGGGTATGGATTGATGACACCGGTATGCAACCTGTTTTATTAGAGATATCATGATAAAGGGATTATATTCATAGTAAGAATTTATAGGAGGTTTCATATCCTTGTGATATTAACTTCTTTCTCAATGTGTTCATTACTGTGTTTCTAGATGATAACATTGGAATTTAGGCATCTCAGTCTATTACCACAGATAAAGAGGCCTATAGGTTGACACACAAAGTGTATCCATAATCTAGGTTAAATTTGATATTGAATTTAATAATTTAGAATAAATATTATTCATTCTTTGTGGTTTAATTATTATTCCGGTGTTGGTTGATCACCAAGATTTAATCACATTTTATTTAAAAGAAAAATCGAGTTAAATAATAATGATATATTTTTATTTATATAGTTTTAAAATTATAATATTTATTATATTTATCGACGAATGATGTAATAATATTTATTTTTTAAATAAATAGTCATTACTCAAGGTTTAGTAATGGCCATGGAGGATAAGTGGACTGAGATTAATAGACCAGTTGGAAATAATATAAATGATATTTGTTTATTCTTAGGAGATATATAAGGAAAATGAATAATAATTATATTATTACTATGACACAGGGTTCCCTAAGAATTAAGTAATAAGAAAGGGGCTTGTGTGAAAGTTTCTAACCCTAAACCAACCATAATAAATATTTGATTATATAACATTTCATAAACACACTTTTTGTGCATAATGTATAGAGATAAAATCTCTCAATACCTAGAGATATTTCTATAGATAAAAGGTGTTCTCTATCCTACTGTTCTCTCAAGCCATCGAGAGAACATTAAGAATTATTTAACGGAGTTCTATTGTGATCAACCATGATTAAAAAAAGTGATCAAGACCATCTGTGATAGCACCTGATAATTCTACAATGACATTCAGATATTGTGATGCACATGTGGATCACCACTAGAGGGATTATGCCCTTGGATCATACAACACAATGATAGTAAAATGAGACTGATTCAACAAAATCATAAAAAAAGAAATAATTACAAGTTCAGGTAATTCTTGATATGCTTATAAATTAATTGTAAATTATATGTGAAGATCCTCTTCCAGTTCTAGTGTTAAAGTAAAGTAATCTGCAAATTAAATTAGTTGGTCATGACATCATTCATTATGTACAAAAATAAGTATTCATAAATTAATACTAAAAACCCGAGTTGGTTATTCTATAAAGGTGCTTCCACTATGTCTGAAACCTACAAGTGGTATCAGAGTGATCATGTGATTAATTTATAATTATTTATTAATCTTTTATTGAGTGATATGTGTTTGTAACTTCTGTTACTTGGTATTTATTCTTTATTGAAATCCAAACATCATTTTCTCTTCCCTTTCTTCATTCTCACTTAAATAACCAATAAATGGGTTAATATAAAATGAAGAGACATCCATAAATTCCATTTGGTGATTCTAAAGGTTCTGTTCAGGCAACACAGGAGTACATGACTTGTAACTCAAATCTAAATGATGTGTACCCATGTATATTGCTTCTGTCTCATGATAAAATCAAATTAGACTGATCAAATCAGATTGGTGATCCGATAAATGAATATCAGTGCATAAATCTAGAAAGACCGACATATGGTTTAAAGAACCACATGTTGTGTAACATGTGTACACAACATGTATACCTTGTGTTTTCGCGATGGAGAACGCAGGGGTCCAAGATTGTCATGTATCCTCTACAAAACATGGGGACTGAAAATATGTGAAACTTTGAAGCCATGTGGCATTTTAAGGATTCCACACACTGTGTACCATGTACACATCCATGACATGAAATATTCCCAGTCCCAAGGCATGTGTCATGGGCATCAGTAGAAGACAATACATGTCGTGTAGCCCAGTACACGTCGTGTAGTCTATTGTAGACAGTGTTCTTAATTTAACATAGAGAGAAGAATTAATTATATAATTAAACCTATAAACATTCATTCCATGATTCATTTATTTTATAGTAAAAACCTTTTCATATGATTGTGAATTATATATTGAATTAATCTTTGTGTTAAATCCTAAAACAAAAAGGTGTGTATGATCATTGCCTATAGTGAACTCCACATTCATCAAGAACATCACATGAAGTATAATTCACATGTGTTTTGTGTGTCATTTGTTTAATTTTACATTCCATATAATTACCTATCATGCACATATTTTGTATTCTAAGGGAATGCACAAGAACAAGGGTCGTTACAGGTAGTTTATGTGAGTACATATCATTGCCTCCTAGTACATTTGTGTACTCTATTAATTTTAAATTAAATTAATTTATTTAATTTGTTAAAAATTGTGAATGATGGAATTTAAATTATTCTTAGATTATATTAAAATAAATTTAATAAATTTGATTAATTTGTGGTGCTTTATCTTAATTAAATAATAAATTGAATAAATTGATGGATAAATTGAAAATGTATGTTTGTTGCATGCTATGTGGATGATCAGGAGGTTAGACTATACCTATTTATGTGATTGGTTTCCTTTGGATTTATTATTTTCATTAAATTAAAATGATGGCATGCATTCCATCCCCTCCTTCTTATTATGTAAGGGAATGTGTGCCCACAATTACTTTTATATAAACCCCCTTATAAAATCTATTGGATCCCCCACATGCATGTGAGTAAAATCCTATGTAAGGATGAAGCTATTAAGTGAGAGGAGGTGGTCTGAGTCCTATATCCAAGGAAAAACCAATTAAGGCGATACATAGGAGCCGGGGTAGAATGCTACAAAACAAACCAAGCTAAGGTTCAAGGTGATTTCCACTAGGTTTGAGGGTTATTTTATCATTTTCTAGATAAACTAACCATTCGATAATCTCATAATAATTCCACTTATATTTTATTTATATTAGTTGCATAGTTGAATATTTATGTTTTTGGATTCTTTATGATCACTTAATAAATGATTTTATGAGTATGAAAGATGGAATAAAATTAAATTGGATTATGTGTAAATTTTATCAGATACAATTTATCAATTAAGTAAAATCCACTTAATATTAACAAGGCATGTGATAAGATAAAATTGGGTTTTTTCCACATAAGGATAAAATACCTTGACTAGAATATTAATTCAATATAGCTTATATTTCCTAAGTTAGAGTCAAACCCATAGTTCAAAGTCCTTGTATGACCCAAGTCTTGGTGCTTTCAATTATCTAGGAAATTTATCTTGATGTTTTGGGTTGACTTAACCTAGTTTACATCAAGGGTTGATTGCCCCTGTAGGACTTGGGGTAATTGGGAGGCAAGGGTTGAGGAAATATTTATCTAGTATTTTAGGATTGGGGAGTCAACTCAATATATCAAGGAACTATGAGTTAATATAGTTGGAATGTTACACTACCTAAAACCCTTTAATTAACTTGTCAGGCCCATGTCTGGGTTATGAGAAGGGGAATATGGGTATTTTCCACTAGAATATCCATGGAATAGTATATTCTAAAACTATTAGTGATTACTATTAGTTTTCATAAAAATAGTGGGAGATTAATGGAATTTAAATTTATTAATCTATTTTGGTGATCATGTTCTAATAATCTGCTCTTAACGTTTCTTAGAAATTAAATATAACATAATATAGAAAATATAATTGTGATGCATACTAGAAAAGGATAACCTTACCACCACCATGAATTTACAAGAATGTTATAGGTGCTTACGTGTTATACTACTCTCTAGATGAAAATTATATGTGCTAGAAACACCACTTCCTGAGTTAATTTCGAAAGAGTGTTGTGAGGAATAAGTATCTATCCACCTGAAACATGTGGACGACGCAATGGATGCCCAATTTTTCACTCTATCCTATATGTAAAGTGATCTTCTAAAGGAGTATGAGGATATGGAATAATATAGAATCATTTATCACATTCTTGATCTCTATTAGGAGAAGGTAAGAAAAGAGAGGTATGAGATCTCCAATGCACTGTTTACATACAAGCTTAGAGATTCGATGCCAGATGGGACACATGTAGTCAAGATAATTGGATATATATAATTCATATACATCTTGGGGTTTAAGATCCCTAATGAGTTTCTCATAGATCTCATTCAGTCTTCACTACCTAAAACATTCTCTAGTTTCATTATGAATTATAATATGAACAATAATAAGAAGACTCTTTCATAACTTCTTACATTAATTTTCCTAGTTGATAAATACATAGGGTGTGACAATACCATGGTCCTTATGAAGAATGATAAAAGGAAGAATAAGAAAAAGGGTCCAAGGAATCATTCCAAGTCTAAGGCTCCAGAGAATTGTCCTTTTAAGAAGAAGAATATACTGAGGCAAGAAAAGGAATAAAATGCAATATGTTTTGAATGTGCCAAGAAAGTCCACTAGAAGAGGAACTACACCCTTCCAATGAAGAAAGGGGATGCTTCAAGTGTGTTCATTATCTAGTGTAATATTTCTATTTCTATAAGTTGGTTATTAGATAATGCATGTGGTGCTCATATTTTTATCCAAATACAGGAACCAAGTATATTTTTGAAATTTTCTAGTGGTGAGGTAGATCTCTGGGATATCATTGGAGACTAATACCTCACATTTCCAACATGGTTGTTTTTTTAAAGAACTATGATTATGTTCCTAGTGTTAATAAAGACATCATTTCCATTTCTTGTTTAGTAATGAAAGGATTTATTTTTAGTTTTTTGAAAAAAGAGATAATGATTTTATAAATATAATATTTGTTATGGATGAAACAACTGAATAACAACATATGTATTAAATTATAAAAAAATATTTTCCCTTAATAATGAGTCAAATCCACACAACTCATTTCACACCTCATTATGGAGTCACTTACTTGGTCATGTTAATGAGAATCATTTGATGAAATTCTGTCATGATGATTACTTAGACTCCTTTGAGCTTAAACAACTTAAATTGTGTCTTTCTTATATACATGACAAGATGACCAAACCATAATTTAGTGTTCAAGGTGAACGGTCCATAGAGATTCTAGAATTGGAACACACTGATGTGTGCAGTCCTTTTCAAGTATAAGTAAGTGGTGGATTCTTATACATTATTTCTTTTATAAACGACTTGAGTAGGTACAGTTACATCTAATTGATGAAGTATAATTCAGAATCCTTTGAGAAGTTCAAGTAGTTCATGAATGAATTTGAGAATAATATTGGTAAAAAGAAAAAGAAACTTCAATCAGATTGAGGTGGTGTATATATTATCCATGAATTTATCAATTTTCTATGGAAGTATGGAATTTTATCTCAACTCACTATTCCTTATACACCATAGTGGAATGGTGTTAGTGAATGGAGGAATCGTAGTTTACAGGATATTGTAAGGTTTATGATGAGTCCTGAAAGCCTTATATTATCCTTTTGGAGATATTAATTACACGTGATATAGTACATACAAAACCAAGTAACAACTAAAGTATAAAATGGTATTCCCTTTTAGTTATCTAGTGGAAAGAAACCCATTTTTTCACATGTTCATGCATGAGGGTGTGAGGAGTTTTTTAAGGCTAACTCAAGCAACAAACTCTTACCCCAGGTCATGAAGTGTATCTTTATAGGTTAACCCATATAAATTAGGGGATACTATATATATGATCCTTTAGATAAAACATTTATAGTTTATAAGCAAGTTGTGTGTCACGAACCGACCCACCGGGGCCTATCTTGCTGACGAAAAGCAGAGTGTGACATCCTAAGCCTACCTTCAATAGGCTAGGGGCTGGAAACTAGTGTCGATTTGGTATATCCCATACATGGGAGGGCTTACCCTAAGGTACCTACACACAAAAAAACATATAGATACCAATATAATGTGAAAAGAAAATAAACAATTGATACTAAATATGCATGCATACAACTAATCCCACATCATAGTACAAAACGAGTACGAGAAAGCAAAAATGGAAAAAATAATCCCAAAAAAACTAAAAAAATATCAACCTATAACACCCCAAGTTTTTAAAAATAAATTGAAATGAATGAAACTTTTTTTAAGTAGATATTTATAACTACCCATTAAACATAATTTTTCTACTTTTATGATTTGAATTTTGAAAAATAGTCATCTATAATTATGATCAATAAGTTATTTAGAGTTTGATAGAACCAACTTGATTTTTGGTGAATAGTAACATACCCTTATGAATAGAAATATGATTAGTAATATGACCCTAATGAATAGGAATTTGTATTATTATTTTATTTTCTTAAGGATTTAAGATATTGACATCTTGATTTATTTTTCAAGGAGTTAAAAAATGAGTTATAGATTTAAAATTGTTATTTTTGAATAAATTATGATTTTATTTAAAAATTTTATTAAAAATGTTTAGAAAATTATGTTAAAAAATGGAGTTAACTATTGAATTCTGCACATCAAAAAATGGTTAGGGTAAATTTTTGGGATTTTTCTGAAATTCATGAATTTTTGATGAATAGTGAAATATGGTAAAATACATTATATTTAAATTATCAGTTAAATACACTATTTATGAAAACATAACTGATGTAATCCCAATTAGTTCAAACTCACATTAAATTATTACTATTTTGGGTCACATTAATCAAGACCGTTAATAGTCATGAACAAAAATATTAAAATAATGATTATAATAATGTAAAATCCCTCCTCTCCTCCACTATAAATACCACCCTCATTCCTATCTTCCTCCCACACCTATAAAGCCTTGATACTTTCCTATGTTCTTCCCAATACTCATACCAAGACTCTTCCCCACGTCCTAGAGCTTCTTATCTCACCAAAAGGCCAAAACCAATGGCCTTAAGAAGGATCTCAAGGAGAAGAAATCAAGAGGTAAACATCCTCTTGTTTTCTTTCTTTTCTTTTTATTTTATTTTATATTCTTCTTCTTTCCTAACCTACCCTTATCCAAGAGGCATGAATGATCCAGTATATTTTATATTCTAGATTTCATCATGTTTATGGAAGACTCTCCATTATACTTCTTCTCCTCTCCCACTTATTCAAGAAATTAAAACATTGTCTGTGATGTGTTGATTTACCAACATCGTCGACGATGTGATTTCAATTTATATTACTTCCTATAATACTAGTCATGAAACCATTTTTATTGTTGAACAAAATTATAATTTATATATTATATCTTATACATGTTTATAGAATCATTTTTTATACATGTTATTAATTTATAATACAAAATGAGTTCATTACGATTGAAAAATCGCCAAAATGACCTAAACAAATATACATAATGTTTTAACTTATGAATCATCCTCATGTCAGAATTAAAAATGATAAATGGAATAATTTATGGTTCTGGAAATATTCAAATACCATTCCATTCCAATTCTGGATTTTCACTTCCAATCGACAAGAATATCCATCATGAACCGATCTTGGAAATCATGTAAAGAATGCACCCAAAACTATAGAAGGAACAAAATACTAACAATTAAAAGGAGAAATGATGTAATGAAATGATAATATAAGATATTATAAACATGAATATGTTTCGTTAAGATATTAATAAACTATTTTAACAATTATATATGAGGTTTAAATGAGTTTAAAGAAAGACGAACCCAAGTTAAGGGAATTTATAACCCAATTTCCATTATTTGGGTTAACAATCTACCTCATTATTTATGTGGTATTAAAATAGTTTGTGAGACTAATTTTGTTTAAATTATGTTTAATGATGTGTATTTATAGTGTATATAAATATTCCTTCTACTCTATTAAGTATCACTTCAATTATATGATATTTATAAGGGACTTTCCTTTCAAAAATCTCTTTTAAAATTCTATTTTACGAAATTAAAAAACAATGTTTTTATGAAATTATTCATATTTTATGATTGTGTTATGGTTCTTGGTAATTTTTTATGATGAAGGGTGGTACCTACATCTCCCTCCAATTCATTGGGTATGTGTAAGTTGGAGGTTGTCCGTATGGTTACACCAAGTGTAAATGCGATGGTTACAAAAATTATAAGGTAGCTGTAAGGGTTACAAATTATAAGGCAGCTGACATGGTTACAAGATTATGTAAGTAATTCACCAAGATAAATTTATGGATCTATTTAGGTTCTATATGTTTTTGTGTAAATCTCATGGAAATATGAAGTTTCAAAAAGTAAGTTTATATGGGTACAATTATGTCTTTTTTTTAAAAACATTTCATACGTTAGAAGTATTCATGGACTAATAATTTCTTTCCTTCTTTTTATATCCCTTACTGATCTTTTTTGTTCTCATCCCAAGTTTTTAAATGATTTTCATAGGTTATAAGGATTTTTAAGACAAATAAATAATCCAAGTTAATGTTATTGATATTTTTAAAAGAAAATACGTTTTATTTAAAAAAAATTATATTTGGGAAGATATGGATACTGTTTTTGTGGTATCTGCTCTATATGAATGTGTAATGTTATATATTTATTATAAACCAATTATATTAAAATATAAACTTGAAAAGATCATCAATTTTAAATGAAATTATTTCTTGACTAAAATTCAAGATTATGTAATGTAATAAGGTCGGGTCCTTATAGTTGGATTTAGAGGATGGTTTAGGTAACTTTAGGGGTTAAGATGATGTTAATATAATACCATAATTGATTTTCACTTTATGGTTAATTTGAAATTATATAGAATTTAAATATTACCATGTTTCTTCAACTAGGATATGTTTGTTCAGAGTGGTTTCCCATAGAAGAAACATGGACGCTGAAGAGGATAGGCACTGACAGAATGATATCCGTCTGAATCTGTAGCCTGGAATGGTAGGGATTGGAACCAATCAATTTTTGAGAGAAATAGATATGCTAATTAATTCTATAAATGGTGGTGGAATCCATGAAAGAGAACAACCATAGGTACCACAAAGGAAGATTTTGATAGTGGAACATTTTATGTGGCAACACACTTTTGCTTTCAATGGATCTTCTAACCTAGTAACAGCTGAAGGATGGATTAAGGCCCTTGAAAATATATTCGATGTAATGGGTTGTTCATATAAGAAAAAGGTAAGTATTTACATTTATCATTTTAATGTTGAAGTTTATTAGTAGTGGTCAGTGGTAAAAAATATCAGGGATATAGAGGAGAATTATGCCTTAGAGTGGGACGAATTTAAAAGTATTTCCTTGAAAAATATTTTCCTAAGGTGGTGCGACTTAGGATGGAGAATAAATTCCTCAAATTGAAGCATATGGAGGAGGATTCAGTGGCTGTGTATGAAGAAAACTTCACCCAAATGTATAGGTATACTCCAAATCTTATTCTGGATCATGATAGAAAAATCAATCACTTTTACTCAGAATTAAAGAAAATGTATTGAAGGGCGTTGGCCTCCCGTGAATTCAAAAGTTATGAGAAACTTTTATGATGATATGAGAGGATAGATATAGAGTTTTATGATGATCACATGTACTTTCACAACAAGTAGAATAAGAGGTCAAGATGGAAAGTGTTGGGTAAGAATCAAACAAATAAATATGATGGTAAGAAATTCCATTTCTTAGTTTGTGAAAAGTGTTGTAAAAATCACCCTGTGGAATGCCTTACCCAAACTAGGAAGTGTTTTCTATGTGGTAAGTTTGGACATATGGACTAAGATTGTAATGAAAATGATCCTAAGACTAATCTTGATAAGAAAAATATTATGTGTTTTAAATATTTAGAGATGGTCCATTATGAAAATACCTTCCCAAAGAGAGATACGAATGATGCAAAGAAGACAAACTATAAGTAGGAAAGTGTAGTGAGATCCTTTGCGACTACATCAGCAGATGTAGGGCCATACAATGAAGCTGTATTAGGTACCTTGTTTGTTTCACCATATTTTTATAATTTTTTGTTTGATATAGGGTCTAAAAATTCCTTTATTTCTGATGAATTTTCATGTAAATTGGAAATATTACCTCAATAAATGAGACAAGAACATATTTTTAAAACACCTGGGGAAATATTATAATAAAGAGGAATTATAAGAATCTTTCTATTATTGTCTGTGGAAAGAATTTACCTTAAAATCTTTTTGTTTTTTCCTTAGTAGAGTTTAATGTCATTCTGGGAATGGATTGGATTCATGTTTATCAAGATAAGATCGACTGTAGAGATAAAGAAGTTTTTTTAGAAAGAGTTTCAGTTTTTATACAAGAACAAACCCATATAATTTATAAATTATCAGGAAGCTAATAAATAGTTGAAAGATGGATATGAAAGTTATCTTTCTCATATTGTATAAAATAAGGTAACTGTTCAGATTAATGATGTGCCAGTGGTAAATGAACACCTTGATATTTTTTCTAACAAGTTACCTGGTGTCATACCTAATCGAGAAGTTGAATTAACAATTGAATTAGTTCCTGATGCTAATCCAATTTCAAAACCCCCTTATTTAATGGCTTAATTGGAACTTTTAGAGTTGAAAAATCAGTTGCATGATTTTCTTGAAAAAGGATTCATTTGTCCTATCACTTCACCATGGGGTGCTCCTGTTTGGATCATTAAAAAGGAAGATGGTTTCATGAGACATTTCATTGATTATAGAGCCTTGAATAACATCACTATTAAAAACAGGTACCATTTTCCTCACATCGATGACTTGTTCGATCAGCTCTAGGGACCTTAGTATTTTTCCTAGGTTGACTTGAGATCTGGATACCATCAACTGAAGGTGAAGCAGGATGACATCCCAAAAATAGATTTTCATACTAGATATAGGAATTATGATTATGTTTTTATGCCATTTTGGTTAACTATTGAACCTGATGTATCCATTAATCTTATGAATATAATATTTCATGATTTATTGGATAAATTTGTGGTTGTGTTTATTGATTACATTCTGGTATTTTTTAAGAGTAAATAGGAGCATGAAAAACATCTAAGGGTTGTTTTAAAAAACTTAAAGGAAAATAAACTGTATGGAAAATTCAGAAAGTGTGAATTTTTGTAGCAAAATATTTATTTTCTTAGGAACATTGTAAATAAGGATTTAATAATAGTTTATCCTACAAAAAAAAATTGGTTTATGAATGGATAAGACCTACAAATGTAACATATATCATAGTTTCCTTGGATTAGCAGGTTATTACCCACAATTTTTCAAAAACGTTTTTTCATTATCTAGACCGATAACTAAGTTAACACAAAAAGGGGTTAAATCTATTTGGATAAAAGAATGTGATGTTTTTTTCAGTAATAAAATAAGAGATTGGTGAATGCTCTAGTTTTGGACTTGCCTTCAAGAAATGATGATTTTTTCATCTATAGTGATGCTTCATTGAAGGGACTGGGTGTGTTATGATATATAATGATCAGGTAATTTCTTATGCTTCAAGACAACTAAGACCTCATGAGTTAAATTATCTCACACATGTTTTGGAATTGGAAGCTGTGGTTTTCGATTTGAAAATTTGGAGGCATAATTTATATGAAGCCAAATGTCAAATATATACTGACCATAAATGTATAAAGTATATATTCAATTAGAATGAATTAAACATGAGGTGGAGAAGATGACTTGAACTGATAAAGGATTATGATTGCATGATCAATTACCATCCAAGAAAAGAAAACAAACTGCTAAATTACTTGAGTTGATAACATCATGCATCAATAACCATGTTAAGTTTGGAACATGATACCTTGATTAATGATTTGATTTATTTTGGATTAGAAGTTGTTGGTGCTGAAAATACCTTTATTTTTTTAGGTTTCAGTGTAGTAATCATTGTAAGATAGAATTAAGAAAGTGTAGAAGGAAGTCTGTGAGCTATAGAAAAAGGTAGAAATTGTTAAAATAGGCAAGTCTCCAAAATTTAACCTTGATAAAGATTGTGTTTTAAGATTTTCTAAAAGGTTTTGCGTGCCTTGTGATTCACAATTGAAGAAATATTTCTTGTCTGAAGTTCATAGTTCTTCATTTTCAGTTCATCCTAACAGGACTAGGATGTATAAATAACTTCAGAAATATTATTGTTTGGTTGGAATGAAAAGACATATTTCATATTTTATGGTGAAATGGTTGAAATGCCAACATGTTAAAGTAGAGTGGCAGTTACCTAAGGGGATGCATCTGCCTTTTACAGTTCCAGAGTGGAAAAGGGAGAATATATCTATGGACTTTGTGGTGGGATTACCAATGACTTCTCGAGGTAATAATGTGATTTGGGTTATTGTTGATCAATTGACTAAATCTGCACATTTTCGTTCTATTCAAGAAATAATGTCTTTGGGTCATCTTTCTCGATTGTACCTCAAAGATATTTTCAGGTTACATGGAGTTCCTATTTGCATTGTAACTAACAGGTATCCTAGGTAAACTTCTAACTTTTGTAAGGGACTTCAGAAGTCATTGGGAATGTAATTAAATTTCAGTACAACTTTTCATCCTCAATCAAATGGGAAGTCATAAAAAATGATTTAGACTTTGGAGGATATGCTTCGAGAAAGTTCAATGTTCTACCATGGAATTTGGTATCACCATCATTCTTTAGTTGAGTTTTCTTATAATATTAGTTTTCATTCCAGTATACAGATGGCACCTTTAGAGGCATTGTATGGGAAGTGGTGATAACTCCTTCTTTTTGGGATGAAGTCAGGGAAATGAAGTTGAGGAGACTAGAATTATTAGAGGAAGTGGCTGATAAAGTTAATATGATTTGACAATACATGAGGAAATCTCAAAGAAGATAGAAAATTTATGCAGAAAAAAAGAGTAAAGACTTTTCTTTTGAGGTAGGTGGTCATGTTTTTCTTAGAATCTTACCATGTAAAATTTTTATGAGTTTTGGTTAGAAAGGAAATATAAGTCCATGATTCATTAGACCCTATGAAATCCTGGAGAAAGTTGGACCTATCTCCAACCAAGTAGCTTTTCATCCGAGTATATCTTAGGTACTCAATGTTTTTCATGTTTCGATGTCGAGAAAGTATGTGCCAGATTCATCTCATATTTTGAGCCTAGAAGCAGTTCAGCTGGAAGAGAAGCTTTCTTATAAGAAAAACCTGTTCAGATTCTTGATCAAAGAGAACATGTATTACAGAATAAGGTAATCCACCAGTTAAATTTTTTGTGGAGAAACCACATGGTTGAAAAATAAAATGGGAATCTGAAATGCTATGAGGGAAAGGTACCCTCACTTTTTTAATAAGTAAATAAAATTGTGAGGATATAATTTCCAGAAGGTGTGAATAATGTAACAACCAAAGATTTTAAAAATAAATTGAAATTCATGGATCTTTTTTTAAGTTGATATTTTTAACTAGCCTTTAAACATAATTTTTTCACTTTTATGATTTGAATTTCAAAAAACAGTCATCTACCAAAATGATTAGTAATTTATTTGAATTCTAATGGAACCAACATGATTTTTTTGATAGTAACTTACCCTTATGAATAGTAGTATGAATAGTAATAAGAAATGGATGAATATTAAATTGTATTATTATTTTATTTTCTTAAGTATTTAAGATAATAACATCTTGATTAAGTTTTCGAGGTGTTAAAAAATGAGTTATAGATTTAAAATTGCTATTTTTGAATAAATTATGATTTTATTTAAAAATTAAATTAATAATACTTAGAAAATTATTTTCAAAAAATATATTTCACTTTTGAATTATAAAAATTGAAAAATGGTTAGGGTAAATTTTTTGGGATTTTTCTGAAATTCTATAATTTTGGATGAATAATGAAATACGGTAAAATACTATATATTCAAGCTATCAAATAAATACACTAGTTATGACTTAATAACTAATATAATACCACATGGTTATAACTCACATGAACTTATTACTGTTTGGGGTCACATGAATCAAGACTATTCATAGTCTTGGACAAAATATTAAAATAATGATTAAAAGAATGTAAAATCCCTCCTCTCCACTATAAATAGCACCCTCATTCCCCTCTTTATCCCAAACCTCTCAAGCCTTGAGACTTTTCTATTTTATACCCAATACTCCTACTAAGACTATTCCCCACATCCTAGAGTTACTGGTCTCACCAAAAGGCCAAAAGAAAGGGCCTTAAGATGGATCTCCAGGACAAGAGATCAAGAGGTAAACATCCTCTTTTGTTTTCTTTATTTTCTTTTCATTTTATTTTCTATTATTCTTCTTTCCTCGCCTACCATTATACAAGAGGCATGAATGATCTAATATCTTACATATTATTTATTTTTTAATTCTTATTTAAGACTCACCATTATACTTCTTCTCCTCTTCTACTTATTCAAGAAATTAAAACAACGTCTATGATGTGTCAATTTACTGACATCGTGGACGATGTGATTTCAATTTATGTTACTTCCTTAAATGATGTTCATGAAACCATTTTTATAGTTGAACCAGATTATAATTTATGTATTATATCATATACAAGGTTCTGTAATCAATTTTTACACATGCTATTAGTTTATAAAAAAATGAGTTCATTACGATCGAATAATCGCCAAAATAACCTAAACAAATATAAATAATGTTTTAACATATGAATCATCATAATATTAGAATTAAAAATAATTAATAGTATAATTTATGGTTTTGTAAATATGTCAATAACATTACATTCCAATTATGGAGTTTCTCTTCTAATCTACAATAATATCCATCATGAACCGATCCTGGAAATCATGTAAAGAACACACCCAATATAATCAAAAGAACAAAATACTAACAATTAAAGGGAGAAATGATGTAATGAAATGATCATATATGGTATTATAAACATTTATATGTTTATTTAATATATTAATAATCTATTTTAACGATTATATATGAGGTTTAAATGAGTTTTAAGTAAGACAAACCCGAGGTAAGAGAATTCATAACCTGATTTCCATTCTTTGGGTTAACATTCTATCTCATTATTTATGTGGTATTAAAAAAATTTATGAGATTAATTTTGTTTATATTATGTTTAATTATGTGTATTTATATTGTATATACATATTCCGTTTAATCTATTAAGTCTCGCTTCAATTATATCATATTTATAAGGGACTTTTGTTTTTAAAACCTCTTTTAAAATTTTGCTTTACAAAATTCAAAAGGAATGTTTTTATGAAATTATTCATGTCGAATGATTGTGTTTTGGTTATTGGAAATTGTTTATAATGAAGATTGGGACCTATATCTCCCTCAAATTCATTTTTTATGTGTAATTTTGAGGTTGTCCATATGGATACTCCAAGTGTAACTGTGATGGTTACACAAATTGTAAGGTAGTTGTGAGGGTTACAAATTATAAGGTAGCTGAGAGGGTTAAAAGATTATGTTAGTAAATCCCCAAGATACCTTTATTATTCTATTTATTTTCTATATGTTTTTTTGAAATCTTATGGAAATCTCAGGTTTTATAAAGTAAGTTTTTATGGGTATAAGTATTTCTTTTTTTAAAAATGATTTCATAGGTTAAATGTATTCATGGACCAATGTTTTCTTTCATTATTTTTATATCCCTTACTAAGATTTTTGTGCTCATCCCAAGTTTTTAAATAATTTTCACAGGTTATAAGTATGTGTAAGACAAAGAAGGAATCCAAGTTAAATGTTATAAATATTTGTCAATGAAAACATGTTTTATTTAAAATGATTTATATTTTGGAAGATATGGATAATATATTTGGGGTATCTTCTCTATATGAATGTGGAATGTTATGTATTTATTTTATCCCAATTATCTAAAAATATAAACTTTAAAAGATCTTCAATTTGAAAAGAAATTATTTCTTGAATAAAATTTAAGATTATGTAATGTAATAAGGCTGGGACCTTATACAACCTACTCATAAAATGTTGATTGTTATCATGATAAAACTCTTGGAAACATATGTGGTCTATTTAGGGAAACTATGATCCACCTAATCTTGGTCCTCTTAGGAATCCATTGAAAGACCTAACATATTTATAAAACATGAAACATGCTATAATTACCGATATGTCGGTACCCGAGCATGCAATGAAAGTTGGTGGGATAGAGATTATAAACTTTTCATCACTGAAGAAATGAAACTTTATAATCTCTAATGATCTGAGCCCTGGTATAGTCTAAGGATCTCACATAAATTTATCGGAGTAGGAAAATTAAACTAAACAAATACCTTGTTCGAAATGAAGAATCCACAATTGCATCTCATTTCTAGTGGTCATTTCTCAAAGGATCTAAATATGAACCCCTTTAGATCATATACTTAGGCTTCAATAATATGTGTCATTTTCATTCGTTGAATTCCGGGTGTTGGTGCGGATCTCTAATGAATCCTTCGGCGTCATGACGATCACCTTGATCTTATTCCTTCGATCCTTCGAATGCATTCTTGGATCTGATTCTCGGAGATAGAATATCTCTCTCTAGGATGCATGATTGGATAAAATATCTCATTCTTTTGGAATGAATAGGGAAACAAATGAATGAATCTCTTCTTTTTATATAGTGGGAAACTCAAATACATGAAAAGGGTTCCCCGACCCCCAAAAATAAAACACCCACTAAATAAGTAGTAAATGGCATGTTATAATGAGCTAACTACATCATTAATATCATCTATATTTTTATCACCTCCTTATTATATATAATAAATATATCATATGATAAAACCCAAGTCATTAAATTTACTTGATATCACTATTAATATTAAATGAACCTTGAATATTAAAATAATATTCGTTTATATAATATTCTTTCTTGTATTCACTAAATACCGCATGTATAATTTTAATAAATAAATTCAACCCAATTGTTATATACTCGAATATTAATTAATTAATTAATTCATTCATTGGTGATAGATTATTTGGAAAACTCTCAGACTCCCATGATGGGGCCCACCATGTCCAATATTCATATTCCCCAGAATATGGCAGAATCTTGAATGTGCTATTGTGTGTGACCCTCTGGGCTCTTACCTCAATAGAAGTGAATAGTGTTCAAAGACCAAGATCAGAGTCTAGAAACCCATTAAAGCCCCTAAAGAGATAAGGAAAAGTCATAGCAGCAATAAAGATCTGACAAAAACACACTGTGAAATATAATCTATTTGTCATTAGATATCTCATAAAACAGGATTCCCACTTTTTTCATCATCCTTCCTTGATTTATTATTTGTTGATATAACTGGAGAGACTTACCTTCAACTACCTTGTCCATGTATTTAGGAAGGTACTACCTTACTGATCAACAAGGCCTGAGATATTACTTCCTCAAATTGGAAGTGACAAATTCAATCTTGATCATTTAACCAATTCCAAACCACTAATGACGCACCCAACACAGGATACCTCTTCAGGAATTCATTTTCATGGTCTTTTTCTTGCATAAAAGTACACGATCAAATGAAACATATTGATAATGATCTCAAGTTAGGATACCAATAAAAATTTCCATCGACAGGAACAAACAATGAGACTTGAAACATGTGGTGTTCCTATTGTAATTTATGTCCTTGTGATCTCACCTACTAGAGATCATCAAGTGCAAAATTCATGAGAAGAAGTCTCAATGTTTATGAGACCCCAACACCCGATAGTTAGACATCAACTATGTTCATTCATTATTATGTATCATGACCATAAAACATTTGTTTAAGATTAATTTAATAGTATCTCAGGGTTATCATTATAGCATGGGAACACTAACTTATTGATAAAAAAATAATATATATGAATTACCATTTAAATAATGGATTAAAAAATATATACACAATAATGGTAAGTTCATATCATGCATATCTCACTATATACATGATATGGTAATTGAAAAGTACTATTTAATTTGGTCAAGAGCACCCAATATTACAACATAATGTAGGAGTGAGTTTAAAAATACCCAGTGGGATTCTAAAAATCACTAAACATAAATAATAAAAGAGAGTTATCTCAACATAAAGGATGATAATAGCCCAAATATGATCAAAGATAAACACCAAGTCTCAATGTAAGGCTATATCCTCACTGCCAACCTAGGATTCTGCTCGGGGCTTCAAGTTAACACTCTTCTGAGAGAACTCACTCCATGGGTCTTACTAACATTGAAGAAACTTATTCAATAGGTTGTGATTTTTGGTCCTCCCCATGAAGAGGCACATGCTGGAACTTAAAATATATTGATACATAGGTAGGTGATAACACCTAGGGCCTATGGGGGATACCTAACCTAGTCTAGAATAACCCACTAGGATGGGGATCACATGCCCTGAAAGTCATTGATAGGCCTCCTAGACCAACCTAGGGAAGAATGAAAGAGGATCACACCACAATCCAAAGATAGGGATATCTCAATCTTTCCAGAACTAACCCATAGATTGGGTCACTCATCCCCTTCACAAGATGGGATACCTTATTGTACCCTCATAGGTTTGAACTAAGAGAACACACCCACAAATCACTCAATTAGACTAAGGGGATCAAGGGATACGACCTACCTCGGAAGGGGAAAATGATGTGTATGGAGAATATACATTATGTACTACTATGTATAGATTTAACCATGTTTTTCAAATTGTGCTCATATATTCTGGACGTGCCTGTGTACACTAATCGTTTTCATGCCTGTTTACCCTGGTCGTGCCTATGTACCCTAACCGTGTATGTGGCCATGTACCATGGGTTACAAACTAGGTCACTGACAAAGGATCACATGGTGTGTGATATTGTCACATGAAATTAGATATTTATAATTACACATAAACACTAGCCACCATGTAAGGGGGTCTACATGACATGTGTTCTTCCGAACTACACACAGTGTATATCAGGATTTTTTAAAATCCAATGGTCTTCATGAATATTTTCCCATGTCACCTCCCCCTCCACACTAGTTGAAAATCATGCCTGAAAAACTAGAATCTAGGGTTGACAGAGCCTGAGTCATTACCATTTTCCAGATTCTAGCCAGCCGTTGATCAAGAAATTTCACTTCATCACCATCTCGGAGAATTTCATGATCCATATCATGGAAACTCCACTGCCTTTACTATAATTGGATCAATGTCATTATCATTACACTTAAATCGTGTCTTCGATCATAAATCTAAACCCACAATGATGATATTTTGTGATAAAGATCAATCATGAAATGATCAGTTCCTGAGTATAGTCAAACTATTGATCAAACAAAATAAAAATGATGAACGTTCAAATAATGAGGAGAGAAAATCACAAAACATGAATTTGAGGAAAAAATGATGAAAATTTTTAGGGAAGGCATTCATCCATTGATGGAGAAAATATTAATCACAGAAGAATAACCAATAATCACCAACATGTTCATCAATTTCTTATTCCAGGGAGAAAAACCATCAACTATAAATAAAAAATTGATCTATAAATTAATTTTATAAAATAATTAATTCACATTCAACATGGGAGAATAAAAAATAGGGATTAATTCAATAAAAAAAATCCATACCTCAAAATTGGACCGATCAACGATGAATAAAAATTCCACGTTGTTATCATTGGTAAAATCTAAGAACTCTATTGATGATGAAAAACTCCTTAGAAAATCAATCATCCATCCACAATCCTGTTTTCACCTTCCAAAGCTCTCCTACACAGTCCTCTCAAATCTTTAGGGTTATGCAGCTAACCCTAATATATGTCTATAACTATGATTAAAAATAGAATAAATTAGGTCACTAATTATTAATTGACAATAAATTATTTAATTAATTTAGTTTTCTATTATTTCTCTCATGAATTTTATTAAACAAAACACTCAACACATTCGAAGATTATGTCACACCTTGGGTAAAAACCACATTTTTTGATTTAATGACGGTCTCAAATTTCCTATATAAAACACCATTTGAGATACATTCTATTATTTCATAAAATATATGTGTGTGAAATATATATATATATATATATATATATATATATATATAATATCAACACCAAGGATCCACAAGCCTTGGAATCCCGCAATGACTCCAGGACTATCTATAAAAATATTCCAAAAAATTACATATAAAAAATAGATTCATTACATTCTCCCCACCTCAGGTATTTTTCCCCATAAAGTAAAAACCTACTCAAACTCGTGAGGGTGATGAGCTCAAATTTGGTTATCCCACTCTCAAGAGCTCTCATAGAGGTTCTCATGATATCCCTAAATGTAAAACAAGCTAATAAACCACCCATAGAGGACCTTGTCCAACAAATCCACAATCCATTTTGAGTATTCTATGAAGGTAGATCCATACCTGATGTCCAACTCACCCTAATTGATAAAGTGAAACAGATCATACACATGCCTCCTCAACTATGAAACATGGAAGACATAATGCACCCGATCTAACTATAACGGTAGGGATAAGCGATACTCTACTTCACCAACCCTATATATAATCTATAATGTGCCAATGAATCTTGGAGATAACTTTCCTCTCTGACCAAATATCTAAAATCCTCACTGAGGTAAGACATTTAAAAACACATGGTCTCCCTTTTCGAACTCCAAAGGCCTCCATTGTTGGTATACATAAGACTTATTATGGATATTGGTAGTCCTTATCAACTTCAAGAAGATCTAAACCTTCCTTTTCATCACTCACACAAACTCTGAACCGATGAGTGTTGACTCTCCTAGACCAGTCCATCATAGTAGTGACCTAAAGGGTCTCACCTCACATGGACTTAAACAGTGCCATACCGATTATGGAGTGGTATCTATTGTTATAAAAAAACTCCAGCAAAGGTATATGATCTTCCCAGCTGTGGAAAAAGTCCAACATGTAATCCCAAAATAGGTCATATACAAACTGAATGGTCTGCTCTATCTGGTCATCCATCTGGGGGTGTAATGACATGTTGAACCACAATTGAGTCTCAAAATCCTCCTGCAATCCTCTCCATAATCAAGATGTGAAGAAAGAATAATGGTATGAAATGATAATTTAGGGAACTCCAGGAAGATGTAATATCACCTATATGTAAATATATCCCTGTTATCCACTAAAATATTCTCTTGGATGGCTAAAAAGTGGTCTGACATGGTGAGTCAGTCTATAATCACCAAGATAGCGTCATGACCTCTAGATGATCATAGAAGACCTATCTAAAAGTCCATGGATATACCATCCCAATTCCACTTTAGTGCCTCAATGGGTTGAGCCAAGTCCACTGAAAACCCATCAGGAGCATGTCTAGTGGAATCTGTCCATGCAAGGCCTCATAATTGTTATATCCAAGATGTGCGTCCCTAACACCCTGAAGAAGCATAGGGGTAACAATCATAGATTGGAGGTAAGATGCACCATCCTCATCCACTAACGATAATTTTATTGAGGAAAACTAATCTGGTGCCTCACTCAACAACTATGAATAGGATATTATGTGGAGAGAATCCTCTTCGACATTACCCTTTCTGAGAGTATGAACTATCTCTTAGTCATAATCTTATAGGAACTCTAGCCATCACTTATACCAAAAGTTGAGATATTTCTATGAAAATATATACCTGATAATCTTGTGGTTATAATAGACAATAAATCTCTCTCTAATAATGTGGAATCTCTAGAACTTCAGGGTGAAGACCACTACTGTCTACTCTAAATCATGGGCCACATAGTTCTGCTCTTGGGGTTTTAGCTGTCATGAACCATAAGCAATCAACACCGACCTATACATCAGAACACATCCAATTCCAATTCTGAAGGCATCACAAAACACCACATACTCAACACCATCCTCTGGAAGTCTCAAGATAGGGGTACTCATCAACCTCTACCACAAAACCTGAAAATCCTGCTATCATATCTATGTCCACATGAAAGGTTTCCGATTTCAGGTAAAATTAATAAGAGGCACCACAATCCTAGATAAATCACTCATGAATCTCCATTAATAACCTTACAACCCAAGGAATCTCTACATCTTAGTCACACTTTTGGTTGTCTCCCAAGTTAGAACTACTTCAATCATAGTAGGGTCTACTACTACTCCCTCTTTAGTATATCCTCCTATTGAACTTAGAGCTGGTGATATCCCATTATAGTTCAATCATTGAGAACCACCTCCCCCCTTTCAGACGATTGAAGAGGTTTTTGATTCTCATAAGTGGATAATCATCCTTGATAGTCACATGATTTAGGTGATAATAATCCACACATAACATCATGCTCCCATACAACTTATTATAAAACAACACTAGGGATAACCAGGGGACACACTAGGTCTAATAAATCCATTCCTCTATAAACCCTCAAACTACACTTTCATCTCTCAAAGCTCTATGGGGGGCATATAATATGCAGGCATAGATATTGGGACATTCCCTGGGTGTAGTTCTATGCATAAATCAATTTATTAGTGTGGAAGGAAACCCAAAATGTCATAAGTGAATATTTACTCATACTCAACCACTACTATTGGAAATTAAAAGCTCATAACATCTACTGATCTAAGAGTAATACTATCCAACTGGTGAGTAATTGATTGTATCCTTGTGTGTATGAGCTCATTTTACTCTATATGGATTTCATCCTCATGGTTGAAGTAAAAACGCATCCCATAAACTAGGAAGCACCAAATCCTCTTCCAAAAATAGTTAATCTATGTATGAATCATGTAGATCCATTCTATACCTAGAATGAAGTCATAAGGCCTCATCACGTCCATGAAAATATCTCATAACAATCCATCTCCTCGATGAGTCAGGTCACACTATCACTAAAAATTTGTGATCATTGAATCTACACTAGCAAGACTTTATAAATGTCAGGGTCAAGAGAAAGGTTCCAATGGAATCTCCAGATCTCAAACAAGGGATGTGGTAAGTAAATAATGGATTTTACATGTGTATATCAATACTATAGTTAAAGTAGAGAAGAAATATATTTTCCCTTAAATCATCCTTGGAGCCATTGGATCATAAATATTCTCTACCTATAGCTACCCACTAGCTCCTTGATCATATCATGGACCACCTGGGGGTGGTGGTGATAAAAAAAATATCTAAACATATTCTACCTCCCAATGCTCTCCCGACTCCTCTTCAATGTTCTCCACCCTATGGACTTCCCCTCTCAGGTCTTTGCCTCTATCTATATAGTTCATCAATAATCTCCTTGTATGCTACATAGTGGTTCAGGTAATCTAACATGATATAACCTCACCCATCATAGGAGTATCATCACATCTCCCTTGGATAACTAGAACCATCTTGAGACCCCCGGGCACTGAACCCTCTGCCCTGAGACTATCTCTAAAAATACCTCATAGGCTTGGATCCATGAGTCTATTATCGACTACCAGATGTCGAAGTCTTAGTCCCAGGGTGCCCACTAATAGAACCAACTATAGGTGACCGCTCATCTAGAAATATATCTTCCACCAAGGAACACTCCAACACCCCAACGTAGGAAGAGATACATAGAGATAACAATTTGGCCTGGATATATCAATGAACGACATGCTCGGAGGTCCATGCTTGAAATGTTTCTTCATGAATCAAGTATGTAGAATATCGTGAGAGGTTATTGAAACTTAATGCATAATCTGTAATTGAAATGATACCTTACTAAATCTCTAGAATCACTTGGATAGGTACTACGTAAAATGCTACTAGGTGAATTCCTCTCTAAAGAGGTGATCAAATTCTACCCATGTGAGAGACACCTAGTCATGCATTTGTGACCCCAATATCCACCATTAACCTAAGGTTCTTTGAAGAATAATCACTATTATGACCACCATCTAGTCAAGATGGGGAATAACAAGGTAAAAAAATCACCCAACTTCCTTGATCTTGTCCTCTAATGACAGGGGGTCTCACTCACCCCAAAACCTGAGGGGAATCAGCCTTCAGAACTCGTGAAGTACACTCAGCATGAACACATCATCTTTCGGTATCACTAGGACTACAGACCACTTAGATGATAGGGGTAAGATCAGAAAATCTCCTAGAGGTACTGCCTCCTACAAAAACCCCTGAACTAAAGCCTCATCACTAAGAAGATCATCATTGAGATCCTTCTATGGAATCCTATATAGCTATCATCATAGAGTCATCCTGAAAAATTCATGATGCGCCACAATAAAAGAGAATATTTGGGGTGATGACTCAAAAAGTACATGGAAACTACAAACCATTCCTATATGATAAATGTATCAATTTTTTCCCCATAACTGGTGCATATATGCACTGATTTAACAAGCAAGTTATCAGAGTCTCAGTGAATGGATAGGTCAGATGTCACACCATCACTGAGTCCCCTGGCTTAGAAGGCAAACTCAAGGAACTTAAACATTTTCACGCTATTTCTGAAACCAATCCTCATAGATAGACTATCACAAAACTCTAGTCCTCAGATAGCCTATGCCTATAATACCAATTTATCTGGATTTATCCCACAAGGGACCACCATGCCAGTGAAAATCTAAGTGTGACACCCCAATCCCACATCCAATAGGCTAGGGGCTATCTACTAGCACCGAGTAGGCATATCACAAACATGGGAGGCCTTATATTAAAGTACCTATGCACACACACCCATCACCAAACGAAAATATAATAGGAAAAAAAGAAAAAATTGATACCAAATATTAATGCATACAACTTATCCCACATAAGATTATAACACGAGTATGAGAAAGTAAAAAAGAAAAAATCAAGCCCACCAAAACTGAAAAAAAAGTTCAACCAAGTAGTAATAAGAGGATTACTATCAAGATGATAATCTTATAATCATCTATGGTATGTCTAGTGAAACTAATCTCCACATACTCATTGTTCTCTTAGGACTTCTTTGAAATTCCATTTTTTTGTATAAGATATGACATGTGCAGGTAGATCCCATGTAGGGGAGAGTATAAACATACCTAATAGGACACCCCAAAATCTTTAAAAATAAAACATCAAATAGATTTAGCTCAAAAGAATAGATGATAACAACCTATATATTCTCAAAGATAAACACTAAGTCTAAAAGTAAGGTTAAACACTCACTTTCAACCTATTATTCCACTCAAGGATCTAAGGAAATGTTCATATGTGAGAAATCACTCCCTGGGTCTTGCTAACACTAAAGGCGCTCATCTAAGAGTTCATGATCATCATGACTCTCCATGAAGAGGTACATGATGGAACTCAAAATATTTTGATACACAGGTAGGGGATCACACCCAAGGCCTATAGGGATATACCTAACCCTATCCAAAATAACCCACTAGGATGGGGATCACACAACCTAAAAGTTTGTAACAACATACTTGACCCAACACAGGGATGACTGATAGAGGATCACACACCGGGACACATGGAGGGATACCTGACTCTACCTAAAACTAATTCATAGAGGGGATTACTCATCCTATTATTAGGATGGGATGCCTCACTATACCCTCATAGGGATAAATCAAGGGAATACACCCAACTATTACTCAATTGGACTAAGGGGATCGAGGGCTCCATCCTACCCATCCAGGGTTACATGGTGTGTATGTAAAATACATGGTGTGCCCCTCTATGTTCAATTAGGGATATGTACTTTAGTCAGTGACCATGTAATATAGTTTTTCTTGTATACACTGGTTGTGTACATGCATGTGTACCCTGTCTGTGCCCAAGTACAATGATCGTGTCCCTACCCGTGCACCCTGGGTTACACACCAGGTCACCAATCATGTGTCACATAGTGTGTGAATTGGTCACATGATGTTTGATATTTTTTTTAATGTGTAAAACCTAACTGATGTGAAAGGGGGTTCACAGGATGTGTGTTCTTCCGAATGGCATGTCATGTATATCGAGATTTCCTAGAATCCCAAAATCTTCACACATATCTTCCCACATCACCTCATCCTCTTCCCCATATGAAAATCATGCATGAAAAACTCAAATCTAGAGTGACTAAGCTTGAGTCATTTCTAGTGGTCAGATTCTATCCACCCATGGATCAAAAAATTTCACTCCATCACCAACTTGAAGCACCAAATGATCCATCTCATGGAAACTCCACCATTCATACAATTATCAGATCACCATCGTCATTGTCACATCTCAATCATGACTTAATTTCTAAATCTGAACCCATGGTGATGATATGTTATGCCAAAGATTGACCATTCACCAATCTGTTTCTGAGTGTAATCAAACTGTTAGTCAAACAAAATACCCACAATGAACATTTAAATAATGAGTGGAGAAAAGAATGAAACAAAAAAGTAAGGAAATGAACATCGACCTTCATTCGGGTTGGCATTCATCTATTAATAAAGAAAATAAAAACATATAAGAATAATCAAGAATCACTAATCTATTCATCAATTTATTATTTTAGAGAGAAAACCCAACAACTTTAAATCAAAAATCGATCTGTTGATTAATTTTTTTAAAAAATTTAATTTGTGTTTGAAATGGGAGAATAAAAAAAGAGATTAATCTGATAAAAAAACTCTACCTTGAAATTGGATTGATCACTGATGAAGAGAAATTATACATTATTTTCATTGGAAATATCCAAGAACTCCATTGATGATGAAAAACTCCTTGGAAAACTGATCTTCAATCCATGATCCTATTTTCATCCGCCAAATCTCCTACCTAATCTCTAGGGTTATGCAGATAATCCTAGGATATGACCATAACCATGATTAAAAAGAAGATAAATTAGGTCACAACCAATTAATATACATTAAATTATTTAATTAATTAATTTTTCTATTATTCTGCCCACAATATCTCTTAAAAAACAATTGATGTGTACAAAGATTATGTCACAATAAGGGAAAACCCTACTTTCCAGATTTAATAGCGGTCTAAAAATTCCCATCTGGAACACCATTTAGGATATATTCCATTATTTCAGAAAAAATACATGTGTGTGATATATATTATTTTTATTATTTTTAATATATCAACACTGAGTCTCCATGGGCCCTAAAATACCACACTGACTTTGTGTCTAACTTCAAAAATATTCCTTAAAATACTTCAAAGTGTAACATAGAAAAAAAATATTCATTACATTGTATTTATTGAGAGGGAACAAATCCTCAAAGAGGATAGTGGGAGAAAGATTTACTTCAATGAGGTTGATACTCAAGATACACAAGATTTGGTACTGAAACAGATTATAAAAGGCCTCATGATAAAAGGTGATTCTAAAAAACAAATAATATTTAGAATAAATGGTGAGGTAAGATAACTAGAATGATGTGGATTTCTAGTCATAGAAGATTCTGAATCATTATTGGTTGAAAATAATGACCCTCTATCCTAAAGGGAGGTAGTAGAGAGATCATAAGATAAAATATGGTAAGAATCCATGAATTCTTAGATGGATTCTATGTATTAGAATCATGTTTGGGTTCTAATCGATATGCCAATAGTTGTAAAAATAATTGGGCGAAAATGGGTATTCAAGATAAATATGAAAATTTTAGGTTAGTTTAGTACCTATAAATCATTTTTAGTGTCTAAATGGTTTAGATAATGTTAGGGAATAGACTATGAAGAATCCTTTTCTCCAATTTCTATGCTTAAATCCATCAGAATTTTTCTTTCCATAGCCGCTTACCATGACTATGAGATTTGGAAGATGGATTTCAAAACCCGTTTCCTAAATATGAATATTCATAAAGATTTGTATATGACAAAACATAAATGTTTTGTGACTCCAAACAATATCAAAAAGTTATACAAGTTTCAGATATCCATTTATGGATTAAATATGTATCTAGGTCATCGAACAGTCAGTTCGATGAATATATAAAAGAAATGAATATGAGACATGTGTTTATAATAGCTTTAGTGGGAGTACGGTCATTTTAATAATAGTATATTTTGATGAAATATTACTAATTGGAAATTAGATACCAACCTTACAAGAAGTTAAGGAATAGTTGAAAATGTGCTTCTCTATGAAGGACTTTGGTGAAGCAGCCTACATCCTAGGGATCAAGATCATGCATGATAGATCAAAGAGGCTTCTTGGAATAAGTCAATGTATATTCAATGACTATATTCTAAATAGGATCAGTATGGATCAATCCAAGAGGATATTGGTTCCAGTGTCACATGGTATACATATTTCCAAGAAGATTTGTCCTTTGACATAGTAGAAAAGGGGTAGAATGAGTAAGATCCCATATGATTTTGTAATAGTATCTATCATGTATTCCATGTAATGTTCAAGGATTAATGTTTCCTATGATTCGATCATGGTAGGTAGATATCTTGTTGATCTAGGTGAACAACACTGGACTAATATTAACGGCATCCTTAAGTATCTATGGAAATTTAAGGATATGTTCCTAGTGTATGGAGGAGATGAAGATCTAGTCATCAGGGGTTATACAGATACTAGCTTTAAGATAGATCAAAATGATCTAAGGTCATAGTAAGGATATGTATTTTAATTCAAAGGAGGATTTTTGAACTATAAGAGTACAAAGTAGGTAGTTATTTCTGATTCTACAGTGGAGTATGAGTATATTGCAACTCCCTATATAGATAAGGAAGCAATTTGGATTGAAATTTTTTCCAAGATCTTGATGTGATTCCTAGAAATCAAGACCCCATCACTATTTACTATGATAACACTGTAACGGTGGATCTATCCTAAGATACAAGGTCAAATTAAAGGACAATGAATATACATTGGAAGTTTCATCTCTTGAGGGTTTTTTCTCAATGAGGTGAGGTTTCACTAAGAAGAGTATCCATATAAATTTTTTTGGCAGACCCCTTGACAAAATCTCTTTCTCTGCAGAGGCATGAGTATCATGTGAGAGCCAGTGGACTGAATGTTGTTAACAGTTGGATCTAGTGAAAGGGAGAGTCTGTTAGATTTGGTGACCTAGAACTAACATCAGATAACTTGATGATTACATATATTAATTATCTTTAATATTAATGAAGTTTTTTTATCACATCATATTTGTTATCTCCATGACATAGTTTTTGAAAACGTCCAAAGGATACATGCCATGAAAAAAATAACATAACAGTTCCCAACTATAATGAGATACTTAAGATTCTAGGACAACATTTCATAAACCCATGTTATACATCCAAATGATATCATGTGAGGGGAAATGGATGATACATGATATTCTAGGTAGAAGAATCATATGAAATTAAGATAGTTTTGAATGGTTTTCTCCCTTGATAATCTCCAAGAAGGGAGGTTATGAGAAAAAAACACCAGTTAAAAATATAAATTTTAGGCGTCATTGGATTTTCCTATCTGCGAGCATGTATATTGGTTCTTAGACTTCATTATGATCATTAATGAATATCATATGTCACATGCTTTGATATATTTATAAAAACTATGACGACATATGATGGTAGTGAAGCAGGGTATGGTTGGTGCTTCATAAGTTATATTGAATTAATAGATAATTTTATAAAGGATTTATCCCTTACAACTATTAACGAAAGTTGATATCTCAGTCCCTTTGATGGGAATAGAACTGCCTGGATAAATCCATGGTCATGGTGTTCAGTGGAAAAGTTTATTTTCAAAAATTCAAGGAAATAAACATAAATCACATAGGTTTATGACATCAGTATACAATCTTATTTATTAGATATATCATTATAAATGGATTATATTACATAGTAAGCATTCATAGGAGGTTTCAAGTCATTGTGACATTAACTTATTTCTCTATGGGTGTCTTGGCAGGTTGCTAAACACTAGCCTTGGACTTTGGGAAACTTTTCCTATTTACACTAAGAAAAAGGCCTAGAGGGTCACAAATTAAGTGTATCCATATTCTTTATTAAATTATATATTTAATTTAACAAATTAGAATAAATATTATTCCTATTTTATGGTTTAATAAATATTCAAGTATTAGTTGATTGCCAAGATTTAATCACAAGTTATTCAAAATAATAAGTGAGTTATATAATAATGATAAATATTTATTTTCAAGGTTTGGTGAATATAATATTCATCATATTTATCAACTAATGATGCAATAATGTTTATTTTATAAATAAATAGTCATTATTCAAGGTTAGGTAAATTCCATTGAGGATAAGTGGATTAAGATTAATGGTCTGATTGGAAATAATATAAATGATATTTATTTATTCTTAGGAAATACACATGTTAAGTGAATAATAACTATGTTATTATTATGACATATTTCACTAAGAATTAAGTAATATGAAAAGGGATTTTGTTCATGTTTCCCACCCTAAACCTTTTATAATAAATATCTGATTGTATAGCTTTCCATAAACACACTTATTGTACATAGTGGATAAATAGAATCTCTCTCAATCCTTAGAGAGAGTTTTAGTTATCTAAAGTGTGATCTATACACATCTTATCTCAATACATTGATAGAACATCAATAATTCTCTAAGAGAGTTCTACTATGATCATCCTTGAATGATGAAAGAGATCGAGATCATCTGTGCTAGCACCCAACAATTCTACAATGAGGTTCATAGATTTTGGTGCATGTGTGGATCACCGCTAGAGGGATTATAAACTTGGATCCTGTAGTGTAATGATGGTATAATGGGACCGAGTCAACTATACCTTCAATGAAGAAAGAATTATAAGTTCAACAAACCCTTGAACTATCTATAAATTTATTATAAATTACAAGTGAATATCTTCATCTTCTGGCTTTGGAATTTAATTAAAGTAATTTGTGAAATAAATTAGTGTATCATGATTTCATTCATTATGTATATCACTGATTATTTGTAAATTAAGACTAAAAATTAGAGTTATCAATGACATAAAGGCACTTTTATTGTTCTTGGAACCTATATCCATCACTTGCTACTTTAAAGTAGGAGTGCTTTCATGATGTTGTAAAAGTAAAAAAAAGGCATATAAATTACATAAATAGTGTATTGATTTTTAATTAGTGATAAATACTTTATTTATTACCCTTTTACTATCATTATAAAGGTGCGGGATTCAACTGTGTGTAGGATGCACTGAATTGAATTGTCTAGGATGCACACTCATAAACTATTGGGAGACTATAATGTAACACTCGCAATGTTTTACTAGTGGGTAGTGTGACCTCGGGTTTTACTAGATCACACCAAATATTAGCCTTCTAATATTGAGAGGTGAACCTTGTAAATCATTTTTCTCTTTGCCCATGTGTGTTCTATTGTCTTACATGTGAAGGCGAGGGTGATAAGAGAGAACTTAAGATCTATTCACCATAACCAACGATAAAGGTAAAAATAAAAAAGGATAAATATAATAAAAGGGTTTAAAAGTCACCAACACTGATTCATTGTAACACCCCAATACTTTTTGATGTTTTTATGAAATAGTTAATTTTTAAGTGAATAATGAAAAATGTAGTTTTTATCAAAATTATAAATTTTATGACAATATAATTATGTAATAAAGGATTATAAATTATTGAAAATTTTAATTCATCAAATATGTATTTAAGGGGTAAAATTATGCATTTTAAATATTATTTCAGACTTATAAAACCTATGTTTAATTTTTATTACTTAAGTAACATATTACTCCAATTAAAAATAGTTTTTGATATTTTATTTTAATTAAACATTTTTATGGTAAAATTAAGTTTTATCTTAATTTTTAAAAAAACTTTTATTTGTTTTATAATCAAATAATTTATGTCATTAAAATTAATAAAATTGATAATTTAAACCTACACATAATTTTTAAGCTTAAAAATACACTTTCTAAAAACTATTTTTACACATAATTTGTGTTAATTATGAAATTAAATTTTCTAAACCATAGTGGTTATATTTTATGAAATTATTTTATTATTTTAAATCATCATTTTCAAATTTTTCTATAATTCCAATTTTAATTTTTCCTATTAAAATTAACTAAAAAGGTTAAAAGCAATAGTTATCACAATAAAAGTAAAAAAGGGTAAAAACAGTTTTGATAATTTTAAAAGATTTAAAACATTTAAAAAACACGCCTCCAAGATTTTTTATGAGTAGTTCCTCAAAAAACCTTCTTACTCTCCATTATTTTACACTTTTTTATCTTTTTCCTCTTGAATATTTACATACCATTATTGAAATGTAATGGATACCTCCAAAATTATCCTTCTCTCCACTTATGAAAGGGAATAACTTCCACCACTTCATGTTACACCTATAAATTCTAATTTATTCCAAAAAATATTCAATTTTTAACCTCCTATAATCCTCTCTCAAGTTAATTAGCCTTTTTCACAATTAGTTAGCCTAAATCCTCAATTTCCAAGGAGATTTACAAGAGAAATATCGTGTTCTCAATGTGAATATTTCTTACTCTTTAGTATTTTATTATTAATCTTCCTCTTATAAAAATTTTATATCTAGATTAATATAATGAAATTAATATTATTTATATACTATAATTTTATTATACTAATGGATCAACCATTATTAAATCCTTTCCATCCACTAAAAAAATAAAACAACATCGATCGTGTGTACGCGAGAACTATCACCTCCACGAAAAGTCATATTTCATTTTACATTATTGTATAAAATGAAAAACATTAAAATTTATTTAATTTATAAAAATTATATTTAAGAATCTATTAATGGAGGTGAATTGGGTACCTAATAAAAATTTCTATTAAAAACTATTTAAAACTAAATCCCCCAAATTAATAAAAATATCCAGATAATCAAAATTGTAGAATTATATAACTTTGATCTTTCAAATAATTTATCAAAGAGTGATTAAGACCCATTTAAAATAATATTTAAAATAAATATAACTTTTGAAACTATATTAAATAATCAAACACTTTGTATAAACATGGGTTAAGACTAACTATCAAAGTAGAGTTTTGTTTTCAGATTAAAAAAAATGAAATTTTCGATTGTATCAGGCACCCAATGAAAGCTGATGGGTCAGGGATTTAAATTTTTTACCACAGAAGAAATGGAACTTGTCACCTTTAGCGATTCGATCCCCAGTACAGTTCGAGGATCTCACATTTATTATTCAAAGCACAAAAATATAACCTAAAAATTATCTCTTTCGATCTTAATTCATGCTTGACGTCTGCTTTTCATCGGTGATCACTTATCTAAGGATTAAAATAATAATCCCTTTAGATCATCCACATTCACTTAAAAATCCCACCAGAGCATTGATCATCAAATTCCAGGTGCTAGCACAACGATATGATGATTCCTTCGATGTCCCAACGATCACCACAACGACGTTCCTTAGATACAAGGAGATGATCTTGATATAATCACATGGATAAAGAGCTTATCTCTCTAGAAAGTAGGAGAGGAGAGAGAGGATTGGAAATAAATTCAAGGAATATTCATAATTTGAGAGCCTCACTCCTCCTATATATAGTGAGTTATGAAATTACCAAGAAAAGGCTCCCCAACCCATGAATATTTAGTAACCACTATAAATGATATATTATGACTGACTAACTATGTTATAACTATCATTTATATACTTATCACTTAATTATAATATAATAAATATATTACTTGATAAAAGTGAGTCATTAACTCTACTCTTCATTTCGAAAAATATTAAAGGAACCTTGAATATAAAAATAATATTCATTCATATAATATTTTTCATGTATTCACATTAATAATTGTAAATACATTTAATAAATAAGTGAAACCCAATTATTATATACACGTATAATAATGAATTTATTTATTTATTGGTGATCAATAAAACTTGGACAAATCTCAGACCCCATGGTGGGGACCACGATGTCCTATATACTTATTCACCTTAATAGGGTAGGTTCTTAAATATTCTATTGTGTATGTCCCTCTAGGACCTTATCTCAATAGCAGTGAATAATATTCATAGACCAAGAGTAGAGTATAACAACCCGTCAAGGCCCCTAAAGAGATAAGGAAAAGTCATAGCAATGACAACTGACCTACGAACACACACCATGTAATATAATATTTTTTTCATATGATATCTCATAAATTAGGAAACACACTTGTGTCATCATTCTTTCTTGATTTATTAGTTTTTGATATAACTGGATGAATTTACCATCAATTACCATGGCCATGGATTTATACAGGTACTACCGTCCTGATCAACCAAGCCTGAGATATTAATTCCTCAACATAGAAATGAAAAATTCTATCTAGACCATTCAAGAAATGCCATTACACCAATGAAACACCCAACACAAGCTTCCTTTACATGATTTCATTATCATGGTTTTTACTTGCATCAAAGTACATGATTAAATGGAACACATTGACAATGATCTCAAGTCAGGAGACCAATACACATGCCTGTAGATAGAAACTACGAATGACACTCAAAATATGTGGTGTTCTTATTGGTGGGTGTGTCCTTATGATATCACTTTCCATATATCACTAACTGAGGAATTCATGAGATAAAGTCTCAATTCTTATGATCCCCCAACACCTGATAGCCATAAATCTATTCTGTCTAGTCAGTATGATGTATCTATACCATAGGAAATATATTTAAGATTAATGTCATAGTATATCAAGGTTCTCAGTATATCCTGGGATCTTCTATAACCTTTTTATATGAAAAATAATCTATGTAAATTACCATTAAATAGTAGATTTAGAAAATTTCTACACTATAATGATATTTTTACCTCATGCATAACTCACTGTACACATGGTATGGCAATCAAAATTACAGATAATGTTGGTTCTAGGGAACCCACTTTTACAACCCTCCCACTTTCACTAGAGACAAGTTGCTAACAATCCTTGTTATCTCTCACATGATTAAGCATGTTTCTACGAATTCATGTATTTAGTTGACGGGTCAGCCACATCTTCATTGCATGGCTATTCTACTATGTGAAACCTCATATCATTGATTAAAACTTTATAAGGGATATAATCCCTAAGTGTATACCTTTTGTGCATTGTCCAAACTTGAAATCTTGGCTAGTAATAGTAATATAATTATCATCATGATAAAACATTACATACTAGGATTGATTCCAAGAACTCAAATGAATCCCTGCATTTAATACACCTCTTCTTAGCTACCTCAGAAGCTTCAACACACTCATTTTTTTAGATATAGATACCACTAGATTTTTAAGCTTGTCTCACTGATTACCTTAGTGTGACTGGGATATTATATCACATTGATCTAAAGGAATACTAGTTTATATCCCCTTAATAACTAGTATATCTTCCTCTCCACATACCAGGTACATATCTTTTGTACTTTCATAAGTACAATTAGATAGTTCTAACTTATTCCTTTACAGTTATCCTATATATACCTAATATTTTCCTAATATAATTATATGTTGGAAATATCATATCTTATACATATCATTACATACATGATTGATCCTTCACTGAAGCATATGAAGTTAAAAATACTAAATTAATCTCCTACTATGACCATGCATGGATTCTTGAAGATATTTATGCCATGTGACTTTGGTAACAATTATCTCTCAAATTGGTCCAACTTGTATTTTTTAATACCTTGTAAGTATATGTACTATTGATTATGTCTAATAAACCATTGGATATACCTCATTATATCACCCTATAACATACTTTGTTACTTTAAGTCAATCTCTAGAGAGTTACTATCATCATGGTCTTAACTAACTATAAGACCAATAGTTTTTTTCCATATGTTATCAAATATATTTTACTTGGAAAAAATGGAACTCCCACTAACCTATGGTAGACACATGAAAAATATTCATTCCAAATGAATACTTTATGATCTTATTTATTACATTTAATCATGAATTGGATTTTTGTAATTTTCACCCTTATTGGATTTCTTTAATGTAACCATCCCTTTCTGGTTGTGTCGTATAGACACCTTCCTCGATTGGCGGTTTTGACATCCAATGCTCAATAAAATGATTCTAAAAAATATATATGACAAGTAAAATTCTAATGGAATTAGGAATAAAGAATTTAAATTACTAATCAAGCCTTATTGGCACCATTCTTGTACCACCCACGTATCATCTCACTTGAATACCCACACTAGTATTCAAAATAATAAGACCTTTTTCTTGAAACATGGAACTCATTATTGAATTTTAATTGATCTTATAAATATTAGATAATTATGATACACTACCTACTTATAGGAATTATTATTCTAAATGAATAATGTATCACTGGTCATGGTGAATATAAAACCATCACCATGGTTTTACCCTTCCTACATAGTATGTGTCTTTGGAACATTCTTTTTCCACAAGGCCATGTGGAACATTTTCCTATGACAACTATTTATGCATCTATGGAATTAAATAAACCCAATTCAGTATTTCTCACACTATCTCAAATAGATATGTTCACCCTTTTATAGAAATAGAGTATATCACTTGACTATAACCTTTCTATTATAGTGATTTTTGTAATATCCTAGGAAAACTTTAGGATGCTTATAATATATGCACTTTGTGTTTTTTATGCAAGTTTGTTTATATCCTCAACAAAATCGTTACATATAAACACATGTTATTATCACATAATGGATTTCAATCATACTATAAATCATATGATATCTATTTTTCATGATAGTCAGCATGTGGTTGTGGGATGATGCCTTTATTTATGAAGCATCTCTTGAAACAAAATGGAAGTTTCTTCAATGATTATTAGTCTCAACACTAATACTTATTTTACTAACATCATGACTCTAATGTGTATAAGGAAATGTGTATTTAGGAATTACTCCATGATACATTTTATTGATCAATTTTGATATGTAAGACTCATCATTGATCCTCCGTATTAGTATCATAGATATTATATGGATAAGGTAATGCGTGTTTAGGAGTTATTCCGCACTAAATTATGATGATCAATGAATACTTTTTCAAGATATTCTTCCACACACCATCCTAAAAAAACTCATATCTTCTAACCATGAATATATCATACTTCACTTTAATATTCCCTAAACACTTAAAGGAATATTATTAATTATACTTACCACAAGATTACCCATGGAATAGTTCACTCTCTCCAGATAAACTAGTTTCAAAAGCATTGTGGATTAGATTTATTTCAAAAATTTCATTTGTACCAAACGAAATAGATAAGTGTGTTGATAATACCTAAGGAATTTAACTATAAAGAATATAAAACCATACTTTTATATCCTTGAAAACTAATAAGTTTTTATTAAAAAAATATTATCTTACCAAAACTAGGTATATAATTCTTATATTTTTATATTCATCATATATTACCTATGATTAATGCATCAGTGAACTATTATTTGAGTGTTCAACACCGCAAACAACATTTATTCCAAAACTATAATAATGTCCTCTTATGTCCAAAGGACATGTGAGATAAATTTTTTTTGTAATAATAAATAAAATTTCTACTAGAATAATTAAAATTAGCAATAATAAGTTGTATACTTTTCACCACAGACTTAGGAACCACCCTTTCTTAGCTTCTTGGAGAACACACCTTACTTCAAGTAACATTTCTATACATACTTGGTTTATTGTATTTTGATACACATATATTATAAGTATATTGTATTTAATACCTAAGAATTATAATAGAAATATTTCTTATAATTGATGAATACAACTGAAGAAGAAGTGGTTACTTGGTTATTTAATTCAGTTCATTGCATTTAAAATTTCATAGATTTATTTCATGATATGTAAAGAAAATAAAATACTGTTTAATACCTATTTTATTTGAATATTTCCATTGGAATTTTTTCCTTTTCTTTTAGCTTGTTCTCTATAAGAACTAAATATGAACCTTACTTTCATGTTCTTATTACTTTGAGAACCTTACTTAGAAAGTAATGAAGCATTTCCTCAATACTATTTGTTTTGTAATATTAAATGAAAGTGGAGTAAAAGGTTGAAAATGATATAAGAAAGAGATCTATTGAAATATCATGATATATATTTCAATTTACACATAACCGGTGTAATTATCACCAATTCACATCTCACTTCACTTTCTCCATGTAAGATTCCTAGATGTGAGACTGCATGTAATATCATCCATATTCTGATGTAGTATCCACAAAACACATCAGACGTTGATGATAAATTTATGAAATAACTAACATATGCATCATACATGAGTCTCTAGTAAGAATTTTTACACCAATGCTTCATGAGGTGGCTTAACAGGTATTTGAGACACAGACACCTTGAATTTTTGATATTATAGTATTGTGTGCAAACACTTGTACTACTCATTGAAAGCTCGTGCTGAATAGGACATTGAATTTTTCCAATAAATATCATAGTATGTCTTTTGGTATTACTTTAAATTTTCTACAAAAAATAAAATCTATCATATTAGTACTTTTATCTTGATTACCGATTTATACATTATCGATTATTAAATCATTAAATGTCTCCCACCATTTTATCATACTCTAGGAACCCTATATACTAAAATTGGTATACTTTTTCACTTGATTATTATAGTGTTAAGGATCCTTAAACATCCTCTCACAGTCTATAAGTTATGGCTACACCACTACTTAGAGAGTTCAAGGTAGGAGTTTGACTGACAAACTACATTAACTCACGACTCCTTGATCTGTTGAGTGAAGTCCAAACTTCTAAAATAATAAGTATGATTTATTCAATACTTTAATCTAAAGTTATATAAATATATATTTGTATACTTATTTGCTTCCAACTTCAGTTATGTCAACTAATCACCCTTATAAGAACTATCTGATAATAAGAGCCACCCTCAACTTTGGCTGACGAGCACCCTGAACACCAGGTTTTGTTCAAATTCAAATGATGAAAGGTGTTTGTGAAATAATATTTATTTGAGGGTCTTTAATGTTTCTTAATATTTCTTCAATGAATTTAATCCATTTATATTTATTTATTTATTCTATGTTTTTGTTCTCATAACTAAACATTAATTGAAAAAAATCATCACATCTTTATGCATTTTAATGTTTATTATTTTAGGTGTTTTCCCACTATCATGAAAATGATTAAAATAATAAACAAATTCATTAAGAAAATAAAATAAATGACTGGTCTCAAGCATCTAAAATTGGTTAATCCATTAAAATTCAAGGGATCAACCATAACCTAGGGGAATCATACCTAATTCGTACCTTGACTCATGATGCTGCTCATCCCTGTCCAATGTATCCACTTCTCATCTAGATTTCACCTCAACTTGTCATGGTCCACAACATATAACATCATTTTTATAGTAAAACAATACTTGCTTGTAGGTGAGGGAGTCTCAAGAGCACAAAATTGAAACAGATAAATTGGATGTGCAGGCCCTTATACATATTGATCGAAAATATGACGATGCACGAACCATCATTAAAAATATATACTTATTAAAAACATCGCATGCATATATCAAGTAATTAACTAAAATAAATGAGGTATGAATGGTTGGTCAATTTCTCAAGACCAGTTAGCATAAACTATAAATGTATGATAAAATTAAATTGCTATAAATTTAAAGTATGATCCCCTAGCACCAGATCAATCCAAAAATAACTAGAGATCATTCAAACTTCATGAGATGAATTCTCAATTATTATGATCCCCTAGCACCTTATAGTCATAAATCTACTCTGTCCAGTCAGTATGATGTATCTAAACCATAGGAATTATATTTAAGATTAATTTCATAGTATCTTGAGGTTCTCATTATAATTAGGGATTTGTTATAACCTTTTGATACGAAAAATAATCTATGGACATCACCATTAAATAGTGGAAATTAAAATTTATCCACTATAATGGTATGTTTACATCATGAATAACTAATTGTACACATTATATGGAAATTAAAAGTACTGCTAAATTTGGGTCTAGGGAACCTACTTTTACAATAGTTTTATCATAGAAATAGAAAAAAAACCAATAGATCACATAGGGGAATACAAAAATGGGTTTAGTCTCGAGTTGAGACGTAATCCCCTCCACTTGAAAATCACCTTCTACCAAGAGGATTGTTATAACAATAATAATATCCATAACCTGGACTAGGTTTTACAATCAACAACACAAAAACTATCTAGGATCAAATCCTCTTCCATAGTTATACATGGGAAGAAAAACAAGCATAGGTCACACATGACCTCTTCCATGGTTTATGTGGGTATAAAAACAGATTAAGTTGAGAGTGTGTTAAGAACACTTTAGTTTGGTATAGAATATATTATGTATAGATAAACAGAGTAATGAAAAACACCACTCAAATGTAAATCATAAATAGAAAGAGAAAATAAGTAGAGATGAAAGAAGTGGTGCTTCTCTGTCTGAAAAGCTTCAAGTGTTCAGAGGTCCTCATATTTTTTCCTCTAAGGTGCTCGAATAGGTTCTTCAAAAAGTGTTGGAAAACATAGTATTGTAGAGTCTAGAAAAATTCTTCTATTTTTAATATGTAGATGTTTGAAAAAAAATCCACACAAATGATTTAGGATTGTTCCTCTATACATTGTATGAATTTTCTTGTTTTTCTATATATTCCATACTTCAACACCTGCACATGTATCATCCCTCTTGAACTCAAGAAAGATATTATGAATATATAGCTCTCCAGGTCCAAATTATCCATTAAATAATAATAATTAAAATATATTGGATCCTCATACTGAGTACTAAATCAGGAAAATCTTACCTTGTCTTCAATGCATCCATGGAGTGGTTTAGGATTAATGATTAATAAATCCACATCGGACTTGAATGCCTTTAATGACTTAAAATATCCATTTGAGGAATTAAATTAAAATGAGTGAATAAAAATATAAATATAGAATACTGGTGGTAGATCAAACTAATGTTTGACTACATATGATAGTAACATAGTCTAGTGGTAGATCTATCAATTGCAGATCATCTAAACTAGTGGTAGATATGATCTAGGGTTAGATTAACTCTGGCAGTAGATCTGGCCTAGTAATAGATCTATTGGTGGTAGATGTTGTTCAGAAGTAGATGAAGTTCACTAGTAGATGAAGTTTACTGGTAGATATGGTCTGAACTAATGGTGGATCTAATTAAATGATGGTGGATATTTTGAACTAATGATGGATCTATTGAACTAATAGTGGATTTGTTGAAATAGTGGTGGATGTATTCAATTGTAGATCCATCACTTATAAAGTTTGACGGTAGATGTATTCCACTATAATATCTAATTGAGATAATGGTAAATCATCACATTCAATGGTATATCTCTTGGAATTGATGGTAGATCTTCATAACTAATGGAAGATATGTATTTATCCATGCTTCTTCACAAATTACTTAAACTATGATTAACTATCATAAAATATTGAACACTCTAAAAACATAATAATCATGATTTGTGAGCATTAAAATAATTAGATTCTAAAAATATCCCCATTTTTTATGATCACTTATCGTGTTATTTTATAACCATGTATACAAAAAAACTACACACATAAGTAGATGAATTTGAAAAGTAATGTTCTGCTTAACATTTCAAATTACTAATGTGAGATACTGAGGTAAAATTTTGAAATAGAAGTACACTTAAATATCATCCAAACAACTTCTCCCCCTTTTGGGATTATAAAAAAAATAATATTATAAATAAAAGTAAATAAATAATAGGGAAATTAAAGATAGTTTCCATCAAATACAAAAGTCATTGGATTACACCTCAAAAAGTAATGCAGGGGAAAATACAATCCGAATAAAAGGCTAATCCTAGTCATAATCACTCTTGGGTTGATAAGATGAAGTATTAACATGATATTTTCCTTTTCCAAATATATGAGGAACATAGGTAGAGGTTAAGGGTACAAAGTTATAAGTAGAAAGCTCCATGATCGCAAAAATCCTAAGATGTCGAACAACTTTAGCTAGTGACATACTAAAAGGATGAAATTGAGGAGGCAAAGGTGTATAAGATGGTGTAGAAGTGATATCAAACATAGGAATGGATTTTAGTTCCCTAACTACAGTCCCATAAATATATAAAAATGAATTCATCAAATTGAAAAAAAATCCATAATTATGTTTCCACCTCTCCAGAAGGGATGTCTGACCTACAACAAAACATGATCTCATATCTTCCATGATGGAATTCACTGCTTAAATTTCATTATCCTGACTTATATTTTCAATCTAATCTTCTTGAAAATTAAAAATTATATTAGGATGAATTTGGAAGATAAATAACTAAAATATATGAATTTTATCTTCCTCACTATGTTGTGTTACTTTTAGAGGCTGTGATCTAAGAACCTCATTGAAATCAGAAAGCATCCTCACTCTAAAAGCTTCTAAACCATCCTTAGTAACATAGTATAAAAGTAGAAGAGTAGTGGGTAGAGGTGTATGAATCATCTTACGTAAACTTGTCTCTAAATTCTTAGATTTAGGAGTACGAATAAAAGCTTCCAATTAGCCAGCTTCCTCAATCCTCTCAACCTGATATCCTTTAGGAACCTTTACATTGGGAGGGATGGAAAGTACATCGTACTCAGGTGGACTACTATGGTAATAATCATCACTAACACCAAAATCTAGATAGGTTATTCCTCGAAGCTTGGAACATGGAGATGGATCCCCCTTGGACAGTGCATCATCCTCAGCAATGGCTAAACCAGCTGGTTCATCCATATGAACTGATCTCTGACTGTAAGAACATGGAGATTCCTCCACCTCAGTTGATTCTTTGGGCTCATCTCTAATAGAGGAAACATCAATAGTATATTTAAACTCAATAAATATCACATCATCACCATTATGACCTGATGTAGAAACAATTGGTGATGTATTTGACTATTCTCTTTCAACAACATCATCATCATTATGACCTTATGAGGCCTAAATTCTATCATCATTCACATATTTAGATCCATCAAAACTATCTAAAACATCAACTACCTCCCTTGAGCTTTAAAAATAACTTTCAACATGTTATTCTCTTAATACATCAATCACCTATTCTTTACCTTCACGTAACAAGATCTATCTAGAAGGAATATAAATAGAGGGTCTAGTAGCTACTTAGGAAACATATGGGATCTTGACCACATCTAGGTCACTCCCTTCCTCAACTGATACTGTACCTGATTGTTTAATTTCTTCTGCTTCTTCTTCTTCTTCCACTTCATTATTAGACTAAAAAAAACTCGATCTAGATTTAATCCAGGATCAACTACATATTTAGGTCTTGTAAGGTTTTCTACAGGATTGAAATCCTGATAAAAATTTTCATTTTCCACAAATAATTTTTTCATCCATGGATTCCAATTGACCTTCACCCTCTTTCAGGTAAACCTAATCAAACAAAAACCACCACATTTTACTTATTCTTCTTAATTACCATCTAATAAGCCCTTGTTTTCTAACATGGCTATGATCAACTTAGGATAGATCAAAGAGTTTGATCTGTATGAGGTCTTGTTCATCTCCATCATATGTACCATTAAATATCTAAAAAGGTTCACTTATCCTATCTTTTTATAAGGAATAAAAGAAAAATATATTGGTGCCTCATTGTGCTAAAATTCCCTTCCCTGGGACATAGCATGTGTTGGATGAATTTAAACAAGATTATACACTCACCATCAAGCTTTGTAGCAGCAGGTCTTTGCATTGTACCATTTCCAGTTAACTCAAAAAGAGAATTATCATAAACAAAAATTCCATTTTCACTTGGAATAAAACCTTGATAGTCATCTGAAATACCTCTATGAGGTAAATTTAGGCATCTGTCCCGCTACTTTTTAGAAAAACTGGACTTTTTACAATCGATCATACTTCGAACACCAGTGCAGAAAATGTTTTTAACGTCACTATTTTTTACATCGGTTATATATAACCAACGTGAAAATATGTGATACATGGTTTTTTACGTCGGTTATTTTATAACCGACGTAAAAAATATTGATAGTAAATTTTTTACGTCGGTTAATTTATAACCGACTTAAAAAATGAGGTATCTGTGAATTTTTATGTCGGTTATAAAATAACCGATGTAGAAAAGGCAGCATATGAGTCATCTGTGACGTTGGTTATCAAATAACCGATGTAAAAACCCAACCTGCTGAATTTTTCACTTCGGTTATATTATAACCGATGTAAAAAACCAACACCCGGTAGTTTTTTACGTCGGTTATTATTTTATAACCGATATAAAAACTATGGTTTCTGATTTTTTTTACGTTGGTTATTATATAACTGACCTAAAAAACCAACACGTGACTTTTTTAACGCCAGTTATAAAATAACCGATGTAAAAGCTGTGTTATCTGATACATTTATAACATCAGTTATTATAATAACCAACGTTATAAATATAATAAAAATAGTTTATAACATCAGTTATTAAATAACCGATGTTATAAAACATTTAAAAAATTAACACGCCCCGTGGATCGTCATTGCGGATTTTTTGATCGACAGACCGACGACTCGTCTCCCTCACGCGGAAAACTCTAATCGACTCTTCATTTTGGTTTTGTTAAACTTGTTTTGCCATCATCGTTTATCATATTTACTCTCCTAAAATCTATCATCTCCTTTCTCAACACTCAGGTAAGCCTCCCACAATTTTATTTCCTTCATTTTTTCCCAGATATTCTATATTTATGTTTTGCGATTTTTTTGTTTAAACTAGGTAAGATTATTCGATTTTGAACCCTATTACCTAGTTTTGCCATCATCATCTTATTTATTATAACCATATCTATTAGATCGACTCAAAATATTCATGTAAGCCTCACCTACTTCTATTTCATTTGTTTTTGTTTCACGGATGCCCGACATTGATGGTAATTTTTGTTTTCATTGACAACTAATGATCTCATTCACCTATATTAATGCAATTTATATGTAAATCATTGTGATACACTCATTCTGTATACCAGTGTGATTTATTTTATAAGTATATATGGTTTTTCATGGTGGAATGTTTCTTTTGGATCCTTGGTTGTTTCTATTTTGGGTATCACTATTTGTAGTTCAATAATCTATTTACGTCGCTTATTTTCATGGACTATTATAAGTCTTCATAAGTGATTAAAAACTGATTCATTGCACAATAGAGCATTTTAGACTAATAGGAGATACATTTCATGGTTCTCATTTTGAATAATGGCATGATACCAAAAATAGTAGCTTGAGGTTAAAATCCCTAGATATGCCAAAACTAGTAGCTTGAGGTTAAAAACACATGGTTCCGGGGGGGGATTTCAAGAGGGTTGGTGGTTGTACAAGGGGTTGGGGGCTGTGCAGAAGGTTGGAAGAAATACAGGGTGTCCATGGAGGTGGGGGGGGGGGGGGGGGGCAGTCCAGGGGTGTGTGTGTGTGGGGGGGGGGTCCAAGGGGGTGGGTGGGGGGCCATTCAAGGGGGTGGGTGGGTGGGGGGGGGGGGGGCTTTACAAGGGGTGGGGGCCTATCCAGATGGTTTGGGGGGTTGTCCGGGGGGTGGGGGTTGTCCAGAGGGTTGGGGGTATCCAGGGGGGTGTCCAAGGGGGTAGGGGGTGGGGGGTGGTGTCCAGGAGGGGTGGGGGGGTGCTGTCTAGAGGGGTGGGGGCTGTCTAGGGGGTGGGGGCTGTCTAGAGGGCTGAGGGGTTGTCCAAGGGGGTGGTGGTGTCCAAGAGGTGTCCAAGGGGGTGGGGGTGGTGTTCAGAGGCTTTGGGTGACTGTCTAGAGGGTTGGGGGGTGTCCACGGTGTCCATGGAGTGGGGGGGGGGGGCAGTCCAGGGGTGTGTGTGTGGGGGGGGGGGTCTAAGGGGGTGGGGTGTCAAAGGGGGTGGGGGATGTCCAAGGGGTTGGGTGGGTGGGGGGGGGGGGGGGTGTCCAAGGGGGTGGGGCCCATCCAAAGGGTTTGGGAGGTTGTTCGGGGGGTGGGGGATGTCTAGAGGGTTGGGGGTGTCCAGGGGGGTAGGGGGTGGGGTGTGGTGTCTAGGAGGGGTGGGGGTGCTGTCTAGAGGGGTGGGGGCTGTCCAGGGGGGGATGTTCAGAGGGTTGGGGGGCTGTCTAGAGGGTTTGGTGTTGTCAAGGGGGGTGTACAAGGGGGTAGGGGGTGGGGGTGGTGTCCAGGAGGGGTTGGGGGTGCTGTCTAGAGGGGTGGGGGCTATCTGGGGGGTGCTTTCCAGATGGTGGTGGGGGGGGGGGGGGGTTGTCCAAGGGGGTGGTGGTGTCCAGGGGGTGTCCAAGGGGGTGGGGTGGTGTTCAGAGGGTTCAGGGTGTTGTCCAGAGGGTTGGGGGGTGTCCAGCGTGTCCATGGAGGTGGGGGGCAGTCCAGGGGTGTGTGTGTGGGGGGGGGGTCCAAGGTGGTGGGGGTATCGAAGGGGGTAGGGGGGATGTCCAAGGGGGTGTGTGGGTGGGGGGGATGTCCAAGGGGGTGGGGGCCTGTCCAGAGGGTTTGGGGGGTTTTCCGGGGGTGGGGGGCTATCCAGAGGGTTGGGGGTGTCCAAGGGGGGTAGGGGTGGGGGGTGGTGTCCAGGAGGGGTGGGGTGATTTCTAGAAGGGTGGGGGCTGTCCAGGGGGTGGGGGATATCCAGAGGGTTGGGGGATATCCAGAGGGTTGGGGGTTGTCCAGGGGCTATCCAAGGGGGTAGGGGGTGGGGGTGGTGTCTAGGAGGGGTTGGGGGTGCTGTCTAGAGGGGTGGGGGCTTTCCAGGGGGTGGGGGGGCTTCCCAGAGGGGTGGGGGCTATCCAAGGGGGTGGTGGTGTCAAGGGGGTGTCCAAGGGGGTGGGGGTGGTGTTCAGAGGGTTCGAGGAGCTTTCTAGAGGGTTGGGGGTGTCCAGGGTGTCCATGGAGATGGGTGGGGGGCATTCCAAGGGTGTGTGTGGGGGGGGGGGGCTCCAAGGGGGTGGGGGTGTCGAAGGGGGTGGGGGGACTGTCCAAGGGGGTGGGTGGGGGGGGGGGGTGTCCAATGGGGTGGGTGGGGGGGGGGTGTCCAAGGGGGTGGGGGTCTGTCCAGAGGGTTTGTGGGGTTGTCCAAGGGGTGGGGGTTGTCCAGAGGGTTGGGGGGGTGTCCAGGGGGGTGTCTAAGGGGGTAGGGGGTGGGGGTGGTGTCTAGGAGGGGTGGGGGTGCTGTCTAGAAGGGTGGGGGCTGTCCAGGGGGTGGGGGGGGGGGGTTTCCAGAGGTTTGGTGGATTTATAGAGGGTAGGGGTTTCCCAGGGGGGTGTCCAAGGGGGTAGGGGTAGGGGGTGGTGTCCAGGAGGGGTGGGGGTGATGTTTAGAGGGGTGGGGGGCTTTCCAGAGGGTTAGGGGGGTTGTCTAGAGGGTTGGGGGTTGTCTAGGGGGGTGTCCAAGAGGGTAGGGGGTGGGGGTGCTATCTAGAGGGGTGGGGGATGTCCAGAGGAGTGGTGGGCTGTCCAAGGGGTTGGTGGTGTCTAGGGGGTGTACAATGGGGTGGGGCTGGTGTTCAGAGGGTTCAAGGGGCTATGCAGAGGGTTGGGGGGTGTCCAGGGTGTCCATTGGAGGCCCCATGGTTTTCTTTGATTCAATGGAATTTAAAACTGTTATGTCTAACTATATTTTATTTTTAAAATCATATTCAAGCATATTTTTTTTAAATACTCATAAATTTGTTTTATATTTCAAAATTGTTTTACATTCAAATTATGATTTTTTTCATATAAACATATATTTTTCTTATCTTAAAAAGATGTATAATTTTGATATTTGTTATAGGTAATAATGAGTCGAAATTGGATTACATCAAATTGAATGAGCGATGAATATGAGGAAGGTGTTAATGCCTTTTTGGAATTTTCTAAACAAAATGTTCCAAGTAGTGACATTTTTTCTATCCATGCCTGAAATGTTTGAATATGAAGAAGTTGAAAAGTAGATAGTTAAAAGATCATTTGATTTGTCATGGTTTTAATCTGAGTTACAACCCTTGGATTTGGAATGGTGAAACTGGATGGAATGTCACTGATGATGATGATTCACAAGATGGTAACTCTGATGTAATTGAAGAAATGATTCGCGATATTGCAGCAGAACAAATTGAGATAGAACCGACAGTTGCGCATCTATATGGTGATGCTGAAAAACCATTATATCCTGGTTATACATATTTTACGGTTTTGTCAGTGGTGTTAAGATTGATTAACCTGAAGGCGAAACATGGATGGAGTGACAGAAGTTTTACAGAGCTGATACAATTGATGAAAGACATTCTTCCAAAAGATAACAATCTTCCAGATTCACATTATAAGGTTAAGAAAATATTATGCCCGATGGGATTGGGATACAAGAAAATACATGCCTGTGAGAATGAATGTATTATATATAGGAAGGAATATGAATTTCTATCAGAGTGTCCTAAATGTGGGACATCATGGTATAAGGTGAAAGAAAAATCATAGGATGATGTAGAGATTACAAAGATCCCTTCAAAGGTATTTGGGTATATTTTTATAATTCATCATTTCAAACGTTTATTTGATAATTCACATGATTCAAAAAGGTTAATATGGCATGCAGATGAGCGGTTATGTGATGGAAAAAATACATCATCCAGCTCATTGTCGACAATGGAAGAAAATTGATGAGCAGTATTCTATATTTGGAAATGAAATTAGAAATCTCAAACTAGGGTTGTGAACATATGGAATGAATCCATACCGAACCCTCAATAGCACACATAGTTCATGGCCTATTTTATTGGTAATTTACAACCTCTCTTCTGAGGTTTGTATGAAGCAAAAATATGTCATGTTGAGTATAATGATCTCTGGTACAAAGCAACCCAGCAATGATATTGATGTTTACTTGTCACCGTTGATTGATGATTTGAAACTTTTATGGGCTGATGGTATTAGGGTGTATGATTCTTATAAAATGGATTATTTTCAACTGCATGCAGTGCTTTTGTTCACTATAAATGACTTCCCAGTATATGAAATTTTTTCTGGATACAGTGTTAAAGGGCATAAAGCATGTCAATTTGTGAACAACAGACGTCATATTGTCAATTGCATCATAGGAGGAAAACAGTGTACATGGGTCATCAAACGTTTTTGCCTATGCATCACCCTTTTAGAATAATAAAAAAGGCATTCAATGGATCACAAGAATTTTATATTGCTCCAAAACCTTTATCCCCTAATTTTTATTTTGAGAGGGTGAAAAACCTTGATGTGACATTGGGAAAGACACAAAAATCTGGTAATGATAGACATATTTGGAAGAAAAGGTCAATATTTTTTGAGCTACCATATTGGAGATATCATGAAGTTAAACATAATATTGATTTCATGCACATGGAGAAGAATATCTATGATTGTTTTATTGGAACTTTGTTAGATATTTAAGGAAATACAAAAGATGGGTTGAATGCAATATTCGACTTAGTATCAATGGGAATATGTTTGGAGTTAGCTCCCACTCATAAAGGAATACGAACATTTATTCCCCCGGCTTTTCATACATTATCAAAGAGGGAGAAATTTAGCTTTTGTCAATTTCTTCATGATATCAAAGTGCCTCAAGGTTATTCTTCAAATGTAAAAAAAAATTTCTCCTTGAAGGAATTTAAGTTGATAGGTATGAAATCACATGATTATCACGTCATGATGCAACAAATTCTACCAGTTGCATTGTGTGGAATATTGCCCATGTGTGTCAGAAAGACTATAATGAAGTTGTGTTATTTTTTCAATTCAATTTGTAATAAGGCGATTGATGTGAATGCTTTGAACATTTTGGAAAAGGATGGAATTTTTATACTTTGTCAATTGGAAATGTATTTTCCACCAATATTTTTGATATAATGGTGCATTTAATGATTCATCTAGTTTGAGAAATAAAGCTTTGTGAACCTGTATATCTTCATTGGATGTATCCTTTTGAAAGGTATATGAAAATATTGAAGGGGTATGTTAAGAATCCATATTGACCTGAAGCCTCCATTATTGAAAAGTATATTTCTGAGGAGGTTGCAAAGTTTTGTACGAGCTACTTGGTTGCAGCGCAACACATAGGTTTGCCTCCATCTCGCCATGAACGAGTTAATAATTTAGGAAATGGGATTCGTGGCTTGAAAGTCAAATCATTGTCAGCTGAATAGATGAAGAAGTTAGAAATATACATCTTGAATAACATAGCTGATGCTCAACCGTATATTACATTGCATATTAATGAGTTGAAACAATGCCATCCAAAGAAGAAAGAAATGTGGATTTTGAATGAGAACAACAAAACATTTTTGTCATGGTTTAAAAAGACATTGCTTGGTAGATTAGATGTATTAGAGACATTAAAATGGATAGTGGGTGGTCCATGTTTAAATGTGATAACATGGTCCGGTTATGACATTAATGGCTATACATTTCATACGAAAGCTCAGGACAATAGAAGTGCAGTTCAAAATAGTGGGGTATTGGTGTTTGTAGAAGCAATGAATTTTTCGAGTGATAAGGACAAAAACCCAATTTCTACATCAAGTGCATATTATGGAGTGATTGAAGACATATGGGAGGTTTATTACTTTAAAATTAAAGTTCCTATTTTTAATTGAAAATGGTTTATCAGTAACAACAGTGGCAGACACGATGAATTTGGAATGACACTTGTTAATCTGAATAGATTGGAAGACACAGCTAATTATTTTATAATGGAAACACATGCAAAACAAATTTTCTATGTAGTAGATCAATTAGATATGCAGTGGGATATTGTTTTACAAGGGAAAAACAATATGTTGGTGAGGATGAACTTGATGAAGATGCTAATTTATGTGATATCCCTACTTCCATGGAAAGATTAACAAAACATAATGATAAGTATGGTGAAGACATGGTTTGTGCCATAAGGAACGATCATGACAAAGAAATTTGGGAAAACAATCCATTTGTACATTCCTAAAATTACTGGTAACATATGTTTATTTCTTGTTTACATTTTTTTATAAAATGTTAGATATTGTAATTTTTTTCTTTATTAAAACATGTATTAAAAAAAATAAGTATAAGTTTTTGTTTGTTTAGTTTACTTTATCATGTTTACCATTACATGAATTATATATCTATTATTTTTGTTCAGTGACAATTACTTTACCATGTTTACCAGGTTTACCAGGTCTACCATGTTTACCATCTTGACCATCTTGACCAACTTTACCATTGTTTAACATTCTTACCATATTAACAATGTTTACTATTACGTAACTTAGTACAATTTTCTATTTTCTAATTACAGTAGTATTAAAATATTTGAATTTGTATATATGTGAACTAATGTTTGTTTTTTTGATTTGAAGGATAATAACATATCATTCAGTTGATCAACCACATGATTTTGGAGATGAGCATATTGGTCATACCTCTGGAGAGGAACATTCACATGCTCCTCTTGATGTTCCCCAATCTTTCTCATGTGCTCCTATTACGACAAAGAGTTCAAGAGTTGGTAAACGTGGGTGCACATGTTTACCAAAATTATCACTTGACCATACACATGATCAAAGGATACTCGTTGAGTTTGATGATGATGATATTCCTAGTGGTCCAAATACAAAAGATTTAAAGAGTTTTTTATCAACTCAGGATAAGAGAAAAATAAGCATTTTGTATGATGACTGGAGAAGTGCGGATAAAGAGATAATCTCTTAGTTGTGGGAGACGATTTTGGTAAGATCTTTTGCTATTGTTTGACTATTCTTTAAATGTTTCTAGTATATATAATATGTTTAACCTCTTCTTCATCAGATGACATTTGATATTCCTGACACTGGAGGAGTCAGGAAGAAATGCTTATCGATGGCTTCCAGGATATGGAGGGATTTCAAATCAACCCTCTCATATGATTTCATTTTTGGTCATAGGAGTCATGACTATCCATGTAGTATATATCCTTTTATAGATGAAGACACATGGAGACAGTTTGTTGAAAGTAGAAGAAAAGAGTCATTTTTGGTAAGGGAAATGTAAACTTTTATAAGCTTTCTTATATAAATGATCTTATTAATTTTTTGTTAATGATTTCTTATTCTTAATTTACAGCGAACAAGGAAATATCATCAGGAGATCCAATCTAAAAATGTATACCCTCATTGTTTATCTCGGGGAGGGTATGCACTTTTGGAAGAACAAATGATGGTGGAAAAATTTCAAAAAATAAGAGTTGAGACTTTAAGCTATGGAGAGGTGTCCCCTCCATCCCCTTCATATAGACATGAAAAATGGAAGAGAGCTTGGATGGGAAAAAAGGGCAATATCTTTTGGAAGAATTGGGAATCATAGTTGAGAGGATTGTAAGATATCTATTTTATTTATTTAAGTTAACTATTTTCTTCATATAATTTCAATCATTACAGAAATGTTCAATTAATTAATACAGGACTCTGTTGAGGAGCAGATCTCACAGGGGGAATTTACAGCTATTGGGAGGCAAGATATTTTATCTGTATCATTGGGAAAGCCCAAACATCCTGGTCATGGAAGAGGATATCCGACAGGTGTATTGGTAAGAAAAGTGTTTCCATTTTCTTCAACTTCTAACATTGAGGTTGTTTATAAAAATAATAGAATCCTTGGAGGATAAAGTTCATAATATTAATGCGACGATGGAGGAAAAGATTAGAGAGTCGGTACAGTCTATGTTTTCATACATGCAAAGTCAATTTAAGACTACAGCTCCCACTCCTCCACCTCCCCTTGCAAACCTCATTATTTATCCTCCACCTCCGCTAGTAGCTCCCACTCCCCCACCTCAGCCTACAGACCCCGTTTTTTATCCTACTCCTCCACCATAGCTTACTACTTATTGCGATTTGTATGTTGATGATCCTCAACATCATATAGTTTCATATAGGTTGGTATATTGTATAATAGATACATTTCATCTTCAACAATTAGAGGTAGAGAATCAGAGGGTCACTGTACATGATATTATAGATAGATCAGCTCAAGTTCCATTACCTACATATGAGGTGATGACAGTTGGACATAGTATCGACCATTTTTTAATTTGTCCATCCAGACTTCTTTGACTCATTACCATAGAGGTATGAATGTTATATCTTTTTTTTAAGTTGTTTTATCATTTGAAAACTAATATATTTTTCTATTTATTTTTACAGGAATGCTTCAAAGGTAAAGAAATACTGTATAGACAACAACAAAGACAAATGGCTATGACATCAGATACAGATTCTAGTAGTCTTGACATATTGTCAAGATATTCAAATTTTTTGGTGGGTCATTATGAGTTTCCAATGAAAGCTCATGTTTGTGGACGTGAAATAACTGTGGGGATTATGAAAACTGATATCATGGATCTTGTTACTAGAGATAAGTTGGGCATCAACACGGTGAATTTTTTTTCCATGTAAGTCTTAACACTTGTTCCATGTGTTATATTTATTAAAAATGTATACTTATGGCTGTTTTGTATTAGGTATATTTATGAAATTTGTGAGAGTAATGAGTTGACAGATATATATGGATTCATGGACCCACAATTTATTTCCCCTGAATCATGTGCATTGGATGAGGAACAAAGAATGATTTATATTGCTGAAAGACTTGAACAAAATATAGTCACACAATATTGGATGATGCCTTTTTGTGAGAGGTATGAAAGACATCTCTCTCAAGGAGTTCATTATCTTTTAACATAAAAAACCATTAACCTTAAATTTTCTTTTATCAGTGATCATTGGATGTTAGGGAATTTTTCCCAAGGGAGAAAACACTTTATTGGATATTCTCTATCCATGATGATGTGCGGGAAAGTTTTATGAATATATTGGAAAAGTAAGTTTCAATTTCTCAATAGTTTTATATATTATAATGAATTTTAAATTTACCCCATTCATATTATTTTCTAACAGGGCATGGGTCTACTTTCTAAAAAACAAAAGGAAAAGGAGTGAAAAGATCAAATATGTAAATGCGAAGGTAAATATCCATTTATAATTTGTACTTTTTGATTTATTACCTAAAAATAATATATTGATTTTACACTCATTCAAATAGAATTTTCATGAACAACAAGGCGTCATCGAATGTAGATATTATATGTTAAGATTTATGTATGAAATAATAACAACTAGGACAGTTGTGAACTTTGACCTGGTAAGATTTCCTTTTAAACTTTTCCATAATATTTCAATTTGATTTATTCATTATACTTGTTAACTACTATCCTTTTCATTTGTATCTATTTGATGACCCTCAACCCTATAATGCTCAAGACATCAAACACTTACAAGTGGAGTGGTAAAATTATTTTACAGGTTTGATTGAATTTTAGTTGTTTGTAGTGTAAAATGAAATTTTGAATATTTTCGTTGTAATTGTGTATTTGGTACTCATTTAGGTTGGATTTAGTTTTTTTTAAGTTGACAGTGTAAGTTTTTAATGTTATATATGTGAATGTTTAATTTTTATATACTTCTTATTTTGGTATACTTATGATGGTTTTTCTGGTATGGATTCTGGTTTGGGGGGGAGGGGTTCAAGGGTGTGCGGGGGTGTTCAGTGGGGTGGGGGGGGGGGGTGTTCAAGGGTGTGGGAGGTCTGTTCGGTGGGGTGGGGGTGTCCAGGAGGGTGGGGGTGTCCAGGGGTGTGGAGGGGTGTGGGGGGTGTGGGTGGGTGTCCTGGAGGGTGGGGGGTTGTCCAGGGGGTGGGGGCTGTCCAGGGGTGTGGGGGCTGTCCAGGGGTGTGGGGGGTGTCCGATGGGGTGGGTGGGTGTCCAGGAGGGTGGGGGTGTCCAAGGGTGTTGGAGTGTTGTCCATGGTGTGGGGGGGGTATACATGAAGGTGGGGGGGGGGGGGGGGTTGTCCCGGGGTGCTTGGGGCTGTCCAGGGGGTCGAGGGGCAGTCCAGGGGTGTGGTGGGGGCTGTCCAGGGGGTTGGGGGGCAGTCCAGGGGTGTGGTGAGGGCTGTCCAGTGGGGTAAATGCTTAATTTTTCTTTGGTTATTATTTTGGTCTACTTCTGTTTTTGTGGTACGAATTCTTGATTTGGTTTCCGGTTGTTTCTAGGGAGAGTAGAGGACTGCATTGCATTTAAAAAAATTAGTCTTTCACATCGGTTATTGAATAACCGACCTGATAAAAGGCCCCCCAGGCTGGTTTATCAAGTCGTTTATTATATAACCGACGTGATAAACCATTTACCGGGCCTTTTATCACCTTGGTTATTTAATAACCGACGTGATAAAAGGCCCCCAGACTGGTTTATCACGTCAGTTATATAATAACCGGCGTGATAAACCCCCCCTGCCAGTTTATTATGTCAGTTATGTAATAACCAAAGTGATTAAGGCCCGGGAAATGGTTTATCACATCGGTTATTATATAACCGATGTTATAAAAACCCCGCACTGTTTTATCACTTCGGTTATATAATAACCGATGTGATAAACTTTCCCCCTGGTTTTTGCACGTTAGTTAATTAATAATCGACGTTATAAACACCGTGATGTTATGTTTTTTACGTCGGTTTGTAAATAACTGAAGTAAAAAAAACAATATTTATAACGTCATACGTATTAACATTAGCTAAAAACCGACGTAAAAAATGAAAAATAACCGACTTTAAAAACATTTTCTGCACTAGTGGAATCACATATTTCTTCTCACCAAATTCATGTTTTTCAAACTGTTAGAACTGGTGAACCAACCTAGGAAAGAATGATCTATCATTCCTTGAAAACCATTCAATATATCTCTAATCATAAATCTCTATAAGCACCACTTAATTTCTTAAATCATCCATTCATCATCTATCTCTTTCTTTGCAAAAAATACTCAAGTAACAAGGTGAGGATTCTTCGGTTTGACAACTTCAACAGCACAACAATATTCTCCACATGTTATCTTCGAAGGATATGATCCTTAAAAGATGAAACTAAGGGACACTCACTCTCACCACTATAATAAATCAAAAGTTAAAGGATAGTCATGAGGGAGGTTGAAGGTTAGGAGAGAAGGGAAGTCAAAAGGTTCGAACTGAGGCATGAGCAAGAGTGTTCCAAAATCAGATTTAAGATTGATTTTATAATTTATGGATTTTTAAAAAATATAATAAATTATAAATATATAAATATATTAAAAATTTAAACATAGAAAATAGGACTGGTAGTAGATGAAAAAAATACTCAATAGGCAGATCACCAATGGTGAATCTTTAATAGTGGATCACCCAATAGTGGATCACCCAACAGTGGATCTTCCAATGGTGGATCTTCTAATGGTGGGTTACCAATGGTGGATCTTCTAATTTTGGATCACCAAATGGTGGATATCCAATGTTGGATCTTCCAATAGTGGATCTTCTAATGGCAGATCTTTTGATGGTGGATCTACAATGGGGGAAATTTGAAGATAAAGGATTAACCAAAGTTTATCATTACTAGTTCATTTTTATATAGTTTAATCTATAAAAATTCAAGGGGTTTATAAATATATCAGTAAGATGGTGTTTATTTTCAATGAATTTAAGATTTATATAAACTTTTTGGAAATGATCTCTCAAAAAGTGATGTCTTATATCAATATTGTTTGTCCTAGAATGAGATACATGATTCATGGAAATATTTATCGCACTTGTATTGTCAAAATTTATAGGGACATGTCTAAATCGATACCCATAATCTAGAAATATTTATTTCAAAAATAGAATTCGTGCACAACAACATCCTATAGAAATATACTCAACCTCAGTGGTAGAAAATGAAAAAAAAACTTTTTAATACACCATGAAACCAGTGACTTTCCCAAAAAGTGAAATGTTCTAGATGTTCATTCTCTATCTAACTAACAACCACAAAAATATACATCTGAATAACTCACTAAATAAATTTCTTTTCCTCTAATATAAAATAGTCCTAAATGGGTTGTACAATTGAGGTATTTGAAAATTCTTTTAACAATAATTAAATGCGATTATTTAGGATTTTTTGGAAAACAAGTACACATACCAACACTAAACATAATATCTGGTCAGCTGGTAGTTAATTATAGTAAGCTTCCAATCATACCTCGATAATTGGTTTGATCTACTCACTTTACAGTTTCATTAAGATCCAGATTATAGGTTGTACTCATGGGAGTATCACTACTTTTTATTCTATAAAAAGACGTTTTATAAGATCTTTAGAGTACTAACTTACATTTAAAATAATTCCATATTTATTTAGAAAAATTTTAAAACTAGGAAAGAACTTTAAATCACCCATTAAACTCATTTAAAACTTAATTTGTATCATTTTAAAATAATTGGTACATAAATAATTTTTAAAATATCCAAATATAATATCATCAACATAAATTTTCACAACAAAAACATATTTTTGAAATTGTTTTTATAAATAAATTAGATTCATCTATACCTTTAGTAAAACATTTATAAATAAGTTTAGAGTTAATATTGTTATACCAAACTATATGATATTACTTTGAACTATACAAAGCATTATTTAATTTTGAAAACATTATTTGGAAAATGAGGATTTTAAAATCTAGGTGGGTTTTCAAAAAAAACATACTCAACTATATAACCATTTAAGAATTCACTCTTGACATCCCTTCGATATAGTTTGAAATTTAAATGTATTTCATATTCAAGAAAATTTTTTATGGATTCAATTCTAGCCACTGGTGTAAAGGTTTACTCCTATTCAAACCCTCTTCCTAACTATATCATTTTCTAGACAATATAGCTTTATTCCTAACTATAGTGCTTGATTCATCAACTTTGTTTCTAAACTCCCACTTAGGGCCAATGGTCAATGTGTCTTTAGGTCTATATAATAGTTCCTAGAATTTATTTCTTTAAAATTTATTAAGTTCTTCTCTCCTTTACATCACCCAAAATTCATCATTAATTGCAACATTTATGTTCATAGGTTTAAGTTGTGACAAGAATTATTGATGTTCAACCTGATTTATAAGAGAATCTCTAGTTTGTGTTTCTCTATCTAAGTCTCCAACTATAACATCTAGGGGATGAAATTTACGAGTCCTAATAGTTCTAGGGAAAAAGTTCATATTAACTCACTGTACTATACAATTTTAGGTTGTTCCTCATAACTTGATGATTTTTCTACTTGTTTCCCAAAACATTTAGAAGGTTTGGCATTTATATTCAGAATTGATAGATCATCTTTAAGGTTTTCTAAAGGGGTCTTAGGATCATGTGGATTTATTTCATCAAAATTGAAATGTAAATATTCCTCCACAATCTTTATTCTTTTATTAAACACTCTATATGATTTATAAGATGTGTAATATCCAAGGAAAATTCTTTTATCACTCTTGGAAGAAAAATTTTCAAGAGTACCCATAGTATTAAGAATAAAAAACTTGTAACCAAAAAATTTAAAGTAATTAAAATTTTGTTTCCTACTATTCTATAATCCATATGAGGTTTTCTTTAAGAGTGATCTAATAAGAACTCTATTAATTATGTAACAAATTTTATTCACAACTTCTACCCAAAAAAAATTAAATCATACTCATTGAGCATGGTCTAGACAATTTCTTTAAGGGTTCCATTTCTCCTTTATACCAAAACATTCTTATGTGGGGTCCTAGGAGTATAAAAGTTATGATTGTAGATCTTTTTTGAACAAAATGATTCAAAATATTGATTTTCAAACTCATGGACTTGATCACTTTTTAATGTCTTAATTCTATGTCCTCTAATATTTTCTACAGATTTAACAAACTAGGAAAAATAAAAACAAGTTTCATTTATTGGAGATTACAATAATAACCAACTATATCTAGAAAATTTCTCTACTATAAAATAAACATAATGATTCTCATATAATCTATAAACTCTAGTTGGTTCAAACAACTCCATGTGAACCATCTCTAGTGGTTGAGAAGTTGAAACTTCTTTCTTTGACTTGAAATAGATTTTTTGTTGTTTCCATTTTTGACATGGGCTATAGAGTTTATCATTTTAGAATTATAGTTTAGGTATATACTTGAATAACCCTTTCCTAGTTATATTTATAAGTGAATTAATATTTAAATGACCTAGACTCGTATTCGAAAACCAATATTCTTTGTGAAAGACACTTAGACAAGAATGGTTTTTGAGAAATCAATGAATCTAGATTAACACCATATACATTATAATTTATTAAAGTAGTAAAAACTAAATCATTTTTATAATAAAAAACTTTGTAGGAATTATTTTACAATTTAACATTAAATCCATCATCACATAATTTTGAGATTCTAAGAATATTATACTTTAATACATCTACAAATAGAAATTTAGAATTTAAAATAGCATTAGAGTTAACGATTTTTTCAAGACCATTACTTTTTTATAGCATTATCACTGAAAGTAACATGTCTACCATCAATATTAATTAGGTTCTTGAAACATTAATAGTCCACATTCATATGTCTATAGAAACCATTATCTAGATACTATAAGTTCTTACTAGATATTTTCAAGCAGTTTTCCTATAAAAAAATTTTAAACCAAAAATTACATTCGTACCCAAATCTTCTTGGCTTTATAAATGTTATTAATAAAATAATTAGGAATCTATTACTAGTTAACATGTTTTATATAATAATATGTTAGAATTTTATAAATAAATACATTTTTTAGTCAAGAAGAATAAAAACAAGTAATAGATTCAGCAGAGTTGGATATTAGAATAAAATTATTTTTAATGATCATTCTCTATCCTGGCTGATAACCTATCTCAGTAGTATATTTGGGTGTTGTTTTCCATCCCAGAATTTGGGTAAGAGTATTTATTTCATTTTTTAATATTTTTAAATATTTTTTAAATTTATTATTAGATAATTTTGACTCATTTTTTTCTTTTATTAGTTGAAAATTAATATCCTTCTCAATATTAAGATCAGTTTTAAAACTAGTTGTCAGAGCAAGCTACTTCTTAAAAATCTTATATTTATCTTTAAGTTTATTAAAAGTATCTTCCAACATATTGCAGTATTATAAAATTTTGTAATTATTCATGTTTTTTTTCACTTCTTTAATATCCATATATTTTTGAAATATGAGCAGGAGATATAGGAAAAACATTAGATACCTTAGATGAGTTTGTCGTAAAACATGTGTTGTCTTTATCATGGTTGTTTTCTATGCTTGAATCTGATTCAATTGATCTATCCTATGAATCACTCCAAGTTTATTTCATAGATTTATTTAACCTCTTATCCTTATCATTATATTTCTTTTTAATTCATAGTATAGGATAATCCACTTTGACATGACCTTTTCTATTATATTCATAACATATTATTTAATTTATATCATCAACCTTCTTCCAATCCTTTCTGCAATTACCTCTATTGTCATACTTTCCTTTATAATTGGTTTTCTTGAAGAATTTATTCCTTTTATAGAATTTATTAAATCTTATGGCCAAGTGTTCCATCTCTTAATCATTATCAACTGGTGACTCTTCATCACATGAGTTGTCATCTTTGATCTTCTCTTTTTTTCTTTGAAGTTGTAGTTTTGAAAGTTATGTATTTCCTATTTGGATCATCCTCTTCTTCTCTATTTAATTTGAGTTTATATTCTTACATCATGAACTTTCCTAGAATCTCCATAATAGAAAACCGTCTTACATCACATGACTCTTGAATTGACACTGAAGTTCCTTTCCATTTATCTAGTAAACTCCTCAATAGGTGCATCACTTTGTATCTATCAAAAATAGGTTTCCCTAATGAATTTATTTTTTTTCAAAATCTTATTAAACCTGACATACATATCAAAAATAGGTTCATAAAGTTTCATCTTAAAAGTATCATATTTAATATTATAATTATTCAAACACATTTCTTTGATATTAGAGGTTTCTTTATGAGAAATAGCTTAAGTATCCCAAATTTTAATTTCATTAGTACAGGAAAAAATTATATTAAACTATTCATCTCTTAAATAAAAATATAAATCATTCATATCTTTGCATTTATATTCATATGCAGTTTTAATAGCATTACTCCCAGTAGATCTTACAGTTTGATGTTTCTCTTATTGATATTCAATTACTATCCAAATATCAAAACCCATACTCTCTAAGTGAATTTTCATTTTGATATTCTAATGAGCATAGTTAGTGCCTTTAAAATAAGAAGTCTTATTTGTAGCAGATCCCTATTGTCTATTATTATCCATAATAAATTAATTTAGAAATAATAAATTTTTTATGTCTTTAAAAGACAACCAAATCATAGTTTAAATGATATTTGAAATCCTTTGATACTAAATATTGATCAGAGTGAGTAAATCAAGAGGGGGTGAATTTAGTAAACAATCAAAAAAAATTAAAAAAAATTAAAACTAAATTCCCCAAATTAATAAAAACACCCAATTAATCAAAACAATAGAATTATATAAGTTTGATCTTTAAAATAATTTCTCAAAGTGGGATTATGGCACAGTTAAAAAAATATTTAAAAGTACTTTAACTTTTGAAACTATGTCACTTAATCAAACACTTCATATAATCACAAGTTAATAATAACTAATAGAGTAGAGTTTTATTTTCATATTTAAATAAAAATGAAGTTTTAAATTTGAAATATAAAAACAAAACCAATATATCATGTAGCGGAATAAAACAAGGGTTTCAGTCTCAATCTGAGACTTAATCCCCTCCACTTATAAAATTTCTACTTCCAAGCATATTATTATAACAATAATCATATCCAAAAACAGTATTGGATTTTACAATCAACAACACACATGTTTTCTAGGCTCAAAGCCTCTTCCACAGTTATACATGGAAATAAAAACAAACACAGGTCATACACAACCTCTTCCACAGTTTTCATGGGTATAAAAATAGAGAAAATTGAGAGAGTGTGTCAAGAACACTCCAATTTGGTACAAGAGACAGTGTGTATAGATAAATAGAGTAATGAAACACACAAATCCAATGTAATGCATGAACAAAAAGATAAAATAAGTAGAGATGAAAGAAGTGGGACTTCTAAGTCTGAAAATATTTAGGTGTTAAAAGGTACTTGTATTTTTCCTTCTGAGGAGCTCAAATAGGTTTTTCAGAAAGTGTAAGAAAATATAGTATTGTAGTTCTATAAAAATCCCTTTATTTTCAATTTGTATATGTTATGAAAAAATTCCACACTGGTAGGTTACAATTGTTCCTCTATACATCATATAAAGGATCTTGTTTTTCTATATATTATACACTTAAACACCAGCACATGTATCACTCCTCTTGCACAGAATAAATATCTTATGAATATATAGATCTTCATGTCCAAATTATCCATTGAAGAATAATAATTAAAATATCTAGGATCCTTGTAATGAGAACTAAATCTGGAAACTCTTATTTTTTCTTCAATGCATATGGGGAATGGTTTTTTAATAATGATTAATAAATCCATGTCAGAATTGAATTTATTTAATTACTTAAACTAGACGTTGGAGGAATTAAATTATAATGAGAGAATTATAATAGAAATGGTATCATACTGGTTGTCGATCAGACTAATGGCATATTGCATATGATGGTAGCATAGTCTAGCAGTAGATCTATCACTGGTAGATTATCTGAACTAGTGGTAGATCTGATCTGGTAGTAGATTAACTCTATCATTAGATCAACTATAATGGTAGATTTGATTTGGATATAGATCTGTTTTGGTGGTAGATCAACCAGCGGTAGATGAATTTCACTGGTAGATCTAGTCAAAAATAAAAGGGGATGTGTTGAACTAATGGTGGATCTATTAAACTAATAGTGTATGTAATCAACGGTAGATCCATCATCAGTAGAGTCTAGTGGTAGATGTATTCCACTAGTAGATATGATTGAGATAATGGTAGATCATCACAGCTAGTGGTATATCTCTTTGAACAGACTTTGGTCTGAACTAATGGTTGACCTGTTAAACTAATAGTGGTTTTTTTTGAACAAACGATGTATTTGTTGAACTAATAATGTATTTACTCAATGGTAGATCCATAAATGATAGAGTGTGATGATAGATATAGTCTACTGATAGATCTGACTGAGCTAATGGTAGATCATCATATCCAGCAGCAGATCTCTTTGAACTGATGGTAGATCTTCATAACTAATGGTAGATCTATACTTAGCCAAGTTTCTTCACAAAATTATTTAGAATATGATTAAATATCATAAAACATTGAACATTTTAGAAACATAATAATCATGATTTTTGAGCATTATAATAAGGAGGTTCTAATAATCATGTAAAGATAATATTGGGAATTCCATAAGTTATATTAATAATAAATAGTCATAGTAAACTTAACCTTTTTAAATGAACATATTGAGTCACCTTTCTTAAATTGATTCCATTTTGGGGAAACCTATGTAAATCTATAATTTTTTTTATAATTAAATAATAAAATACATAAAACTGTACAATTATGGATATTATGAATCTATTTTACAACACATTTAACCATAGTCAATATTCTGAGGAAATTTTAAAGAAATCGACCAAACTGCCCCATGTAACTACCACAAGTGAAAAATATTTAATAAATAAATAACAAATGATAATAAATAGACCTTAGAAAATGAAATATAGACAAAAAATCATTATTAATAAAGTTTTTAATAAAATTAATTTGATTATTCAGGATATTAGGTGCACATGTATAGCAAATCACAACCTAAGGTAAGGGTTATTTGTCTCTATTTTCAATTCCACGAGATATGTTTAATATTGTGATCCATAATTTATTTTATATGGTGTATTAAGTACCCTATTAACTTAAAGTATAATTAATATCTTTAATTTAATGATATTTTAATTTCTATTTTGTGGTATCTATCTTATTCTCTTTTGATTCTTATGTTACCATTGCTGTAAGGGTGTTTCATCTCAATTTCCTTTTTTTGAGACATGTTTTTTTATACACATAATTTCATTAAAATGGTGTGTATAATGTCTAATGGATATATAATATCATAAATTATATTTTAATTCATGTTATTTGAAGTTCAAGTTCAATCTATCTCATTCAATGGTTTTTTATTAAAACGTTTCTTAAGTTATAAAGGATATTAACAACTCAAAACTTCTTTCTTTGAGTTATGATATTTATTCATGAATTTATTTTTTTGATGATTGGGTTATCCAATATAAAAGTGAATTATATTTTATTTTATCTTACTCTTTTGTAAAAATAATATTTTAATTAAAATCTCCTACCGTGGTGAATTTATTCCCCATAAAAGTATGACATTGTTAAGAATAATTATCATTCTCTTTCACGATGAATTTCCATCCATGCCCATATTTTCACTTCCTGCCAATAATTGCCTTTATATTTAGAAACCTAATAATGTTTTATCCCATGTGACCTTCATCTTTCCCTTTTCTTTTAAAATTTATGTTTTATTAACCCTTTTTATGATGTGTGTTTTAAACAAATATATTTTAAAAAATTCAAAAGTTTTTCCATTCAAGATCATATGTTTTATATTCCACTCAACATTAACTCTAAAAACCTTTAAATACTTTTAAAGGATCCATTATTTAATATCCTTTTTAAAAGTAAAATTTTTCAAAAAAATTACATCACATTTTTGAAAATGACTTTTGAATGTGACCCATAACTTCAGTTTTTTATGAGTATAGTATTTTTTTTTCTAAAAACTCATTTATGGTTTCTCTCTCCAAATAAGCATTATTATTTACAAATATTCATTAAAATTTTTTAACTGGGTTTCAAAATAATTTTAACTCTTGATTATTTTAAAAAAAAAAATAAATACAGTTATATTTTTTAAATAATAAAATTTTGATTTTTAAAGGAATTCTTGGCTTTAAAAGGGGATTTTAAAGAGTTGTGTTTTTAAGAAAAAAAATATTTAGTGTTTTTTAAAGAACCTTTCTTTTATAATATTTTTCTTCTAAAAAACCTTTTTGGTTTTAAAGGTTAATCTTTAAAATTCTTTATTAAGCTCAAAGTATTTTGTTTTAAATAAAACATTTTGAGGAGTTTTCAAGCATTTCAAAAATGGGTGTTTCTTCATGTTTTCAAAGTAATTTATCCAAAAACCTTAAAAGGTATTTTTCATCTATGTTAATATCCTTTAATGTTACTTATGTTACAATGTGGATATATTTGTTTTCCACCATCCACATTCTTTCAATGGATGTATTATGGAATATTCTAGGGAAGTATTCCATGAAACTCATCACTTTTCCATGGGTTAATTAAGTGATGTTTGATGTATGAATATTTTTATGTTCTAAGGATACAAATATGTATGGATTATTATTATTATGAAGGTTAGAGTCTTATATATCCCTCCAATGAATTAGTAAATTTTATATCTCATGAGTCAAAAAGGATACATAGGAGGATTAACCCAAGCCAAAGGGTGCATGGGAGGATTATCCCAAACCAAAGGGTTCATGGGAAGATTATTTAAAGCCAAGGGGTATATAGGAGGATTATCCCAAGGCCATGGGTATATATAAGGATTACCCCAAGCCTATGAAGGTAAGATGAGTGGTAATCCCAATCTTAAGGGTACACTAGTGGTAAAACCAAGCATAATAAGGTTTACAGATGGTTAGTCCAAACCTACTATGTAATTAATGTCTTCGTGGGTATCCTTGAAATATGATTTATGTACTCACGTTTATGCCACAATATTATGTCATAATATTATGCATATGATTATGCTCCTTGTCTCATGTTTAATGTCTCGAGATTCCACACACCTTTTCCATGGTATATGTTTGTTCATTTGAGATTACATGTCCTCTAATCATAACTTAAGGACAACTATTATTGTTCCCTATTATTTTTAATAAGATATTTATCCCATGTTCATGTTTTCTCATATGATTTTGATCTAACCCATGATGAAATGTTGATGAGTTTTTTCCGTACCTAGTGTTTGAACTCACCCCTTTATTATGTTTTCACTCCCCAAGTTATAAATATGAATGTAACCTATGATAAGTATAAAAGGGAGTCTAGTGTGGTTCAATTATGGATAAATGTTAACAATTTTCGTAAAATTATTTTCCTATTTTGTTGATCCTAAAAGACACGAAACCTTTCATTCTTGGGATTGTGTGATTATCTATGAGATGAAATGTTAAACTTATAGAAATGATGTAAAATAAAGATATGTTCACCTCACTTGGTATCAAAGATAGTGTTTAAATAATGTTTTTTTAAAACAAACATAGGAGTTTGGGTATGGGGATTTACAATTGGTATTAGATTAGTGCATAGTTATTTTTAAGGAATAGTATAGTTATTTTGGGGATCAGGATAAGAGAACTTTGGTGAAATACTTTTGGATAAGTCTAAGCATATGATAAAATCCTTGAATTTTGGTAATGTTTTGAGTATGTGGTTTTTATAGAAATTACATATCTGTATGGATATTGAAAATTATATGTGGTTGTGACACATATGCACTTAGGGATAATCACCCTAAATGATGTTGGTTGAGTATCAACTCAATCTTCACTCGGGGCATGATGAGTGGTCTAAATACTTCACACCCATCTAGACACTCCTATGGTATATGATTTGGTTAATAAAATTCTCTTTATGAACAATTATGAAGAATTTGATCATATCTTTAGGTTATGGTCGGAGAACCTAATAGGAGATTGATAATGAATAACCAATATTGAAACCTAGATATTTATAAATTAGGGGACATATGTAATTTATGATTTATTCCTTTCAAGTTAGAAGTTTTCTTTTTTATAAGGATATTAAATTAAGTATTCTTATCTTTAGGTTCTTTTATTCATTTAATGGTTGGAGAAAGTAAAAAAACAAGTTAACAATGGGTACGATGGAGAATGCGATGATAGTCCTAATGAGAAACGAAATGGGATTGAAGATGGTGTTGAAAACTCTTATGGTTATGATCACCCAACTATCTCGAGAAATGATTAAATTAAGACTCACAAAACTCTAAAACACACTAAAGATGAGAAATATATAGTTTTATAGGATCTTAGGTGACAAAGATGATCAAGGAAATAATATTAAATTTCCTTTATGTCAAAAATGTGGGAATAATCAACCAAGGTAATGTCTCAAAGGAACAAGAAAATGTTATAAGTGTGGAAGGATTAACTATTAAGATCACGATTGTTGAATAGAGGTGAAGAGGTTGGCCAATACAATGGGAGGTATTAGAGTCCCAAGTAATACACCATCCACACTTCAATGCTTCAAATACAAGGAGTTTTAGAATTATGTAAATCAATGACCTAAACCAACATTTAACAAGGAATATATGTATCAAAAACCTCCTAAACTAAGAGAATATGGGAAATACTATCCAATCACAACTACTGAAGTCTGTCATGATAATTATGAAATTATTATCCTCCACTATATATTTGTGGATGAACTATTGGATTTTAGTTTAGTATATCTATGAAGATTTTAAATATCACTAAATCACCACCCTGATGATTTATTATCAATGAATACTTCTTATTTTATAGTATCCCATGTTGAATTTTATGGGAACATGCCTTGTGAAAATATTTGTATTTTTCCTTTAGATGAATTTAATAGTATTTTCAGAAATTTATTAGTTCTCTCTACTTATAGGGGAAAATGTTTTTATTGGAAAAAAAGAAATTACATTTCATATCGAACTCTAGTATTCTATTAATGAACTAACGATTAAGAACACCCTTTAAAAGAAAATTATATAATATGGATATTGATAAAGAATAAGGATAAATTCTTGCCTCAAACGGTCATAGAAAAGATAAATATTAGGTATAATAATATTCTGAGGAAAATAGTTGTTTTGTAAGATTTAAGGGTTAATATCTCTCTAGAAATTATATCTTGAGTCATGTATATATTTTAGATACACTCCAAGATTTTGAAATATAGTTTTCTCTAAATTATTATTATGTTTGATAGCTTGTTTCACATGCAACACCAAACTAAAACGATCAACGATGTATTAGAATAATATTATTAAGAAAATTTGAGAATAATAAAACCTATATTAAATAAAAATATTGCAATCAATTATAAATTCATTTATAATAGGATTAAGAACACTTAACGTTTTAAAAGGTAATTTTTCAATACAAACAGTTTTCATGAATATTTTTTATTTTCATTTAAAAGATAAATTTATAAATTTTTGAATTTTAAATTTGTAAAATAAACTTAATTTTTAGATAAAAATTTTATAGCATTAATTTTTTATCTCTTTCTGAAATAGTTTTTTTAAGTAAAAAGTGAAAAATATAGTTTTTACCAAAATTATAAATTTTATGAATATATCATTATATAAGGAAGACTTCGAAATTTATTATAAATTTAATTAATAAAATATTTATTTAAGTGGTAAAATTGTTTATTTTAAATATTACTCATAAACTTAGAAATCCCATGTTTAATATTTAAAACTTAGGTCATGTTTTATTCTAATTTAAATAAAGTTTTCAATATTTTCTTTTAGTTAAACATTTTTATGGTAAAAATAGACTTTTGATTGATTTAAAAAACAAAAATCTTTTATTTTTTTTATAATGAACCAATTTATTCCATTTAAATGAATAAATTTTTTAATTTTAACGTACTCATAAATTTTTAGCTTAAAACCCACTTTTTCTAAAAACTATTTTTATACGTTATGTGCATTAATTATGAAATTAAATTTTATAAAACATTAAAGTTTTATTCAAAAAAATTATTTTCATATTTGAAATAATAATTTTCAAATTATTCAAAAAGATCAATTGTAGTTTTCTATAATAAAATTATTTACCATGGTTAAAACCATTAATTACCATGGAAGTAGGAAAAAAGGGTAAAAATAGTTTTACTAAGTGTGGAAGACAAAAAACAATTAAAAAATGATTCAGAGTCTATGGATGAGAGGTAGATACACCAACCTTACAAAACTCCATTATTTTACACTTTTGGGGCCTTTGAACCATTAATAGTGACATATCATTATTGAAATGTAATGGGTACTGCAAAAATTACCCTTTTCTAAACTTATGAAAGGTGATAACTTCCACCACTGAATACTACACTCATACCTTCTAATTTCATATAATAACTCTTTAATTTTTCTCCTAATATAAGTCTCTATCAATTTCATTAAACTTTGGTCTAAATTATTTATCCTAATGCCTTTATTTCCAAGGATATTTCCAAGAGAAATCTCAAGTTCTCAACATGTGTATTTCTTAATCCTTAGTCCCTTGTTCTTAATATTTCCATTGCAAAAAAAATTCTAGACACCCTAATATAATTAAATCAGTATTATTAATATATATTAATGTTATTATATTAATGTATCGGGCATTATTCAATCCTTTCCATCCACTAAGAAAAATAAAACAACATCGAGCGTGTGTATGTACAAACTACCACCTCTACAAAATGTCGAATTTCATTTTCCACTACCGCATAACATGACTATCTTTAAAAATGATTTAATGTATAAAAATTATAATTATGAAAATATTAATATTATGGAAAGATAATATTGTACATTTTACAAGTGATATTAACAATAAACGGTCATAGTATACTTAACCGCCTTAAATGAACATATCAAGACACCTTTATTAATTTGAGTGTATTTTGAGAGAAAAAAATAAAAATGTATAGTTTTTTTCTAATTTAATAAATAAAAACATAATCCTCTAAAATTATTAAGATTATTGATCTATTTTACAATACATTTTATGATGGCCAATATATTGAGGAAATTTCAAAGAAATCGACCTAACCACATCAATCAACCACTATAAGAGAAAACTATTTAATAAATAAATAAAACATGATAGACATTAGAAAATTATATATAAATTAAAAATATTCTTAATTTTTTTTTAATAAAATTAATTTAATTATTCACAAAGTTAGGCATGCACATAGAAAAAATCAGGACCAAAGTTAAGGGTTATTTATCTATATTTTCAATTTCATGAGACATTTAAGGGATCCCTTTCAAACCTTAAAAGGTGTATTATAAATAATGAATAAAAAATTGAAGGCCTTAGGTCCATTCAGGAGACATTTTTGATATTTTTCACCATAATTTATTATATATGATGCATTATATACCCTATTTCCTTAAAGTATAATGAATAACCTTAATTTCATGATATTTTAATAAACATTTCATAGTATCCCTCTTATTCTATTTTTATTATTAGGTTACAATTACCTTAAGGGTGTTTCATCTCAATTTCATTTCTTTAAGACATGTTTTATTTATACATCTAATTTTATTTAAATGGTGTGTATACTACCAATTATATATATCATATCATGAATTATATTTTAATTCATGGTATTTTAAGTTCAATTTTAAACCCATGCTTTCATGGGTTTTTTTATTAAGATGATTCTTAAGTCGTAAAGGATATTGATAACTCAAAACTTATTTATTTAAGTTATGATATTTCTTTTTGAACTTCCTTCTTCCATAATTATATCCTTCCACCATTAAATTACATTTTATTTTATTTTCTCTTTCCCTCTATGGGAAAATAAATTTTTAATTCATAGATCCTTCCATAATTATTTATTCTCCATAAAATTATGATATTTTATAAATAATTTATATTCTATTTAATGATGATTGTTCTTCCATGTCCATATTTTTCCTTCTCTCTAATATTTTAATTTATATTTTGACACCTAATTATGGGTTATCTCATGTGACCATAATCTTTACCTTCTTATATTTTTAAAAGTATGTTTTATTGGACCTTTTTATTATGTGGGTTTTCGATAAATGTATTTTAAAACAGTCAAAAGTTTTTCCATTCATGATCATATGTTTTATCTTCCACTCCACATTTCCTCTACAAAAAATTATATAATTTTCAAGGATTAATTATTGAATATCCTTTTTAAAATTAAAAGTAAAAAAAAATTACTTTACCTTTTCGAAAATGAATTTTGAATGTGACTCATAACATCATATATTACAAGTGTGGTAAAAACATTTTCTAAGAATTTTTTTTAGTTTCTCTCTCCATATGAGCCTTCACATTTACAAAGATTCATTTACATTATTTTAAATAGTTTTTCAAATGATTTTAACTCTTAATTATTTTGAAAATAAAAATAAATATTCTTATATTTTTCAAAAATTAAACATTTAATTTTTTAAAAGGTATTTTAGAGGCTTGTGTTTTTAAGAAAGAATTATTCAGTGTTTTTGAAAGATCCATTCTTTTATGAAATTTTTCTTTTGAAAACCCTTTATGATTTTAAATTTTAATCTTTAAAATTTTCTATCACTCTCAAAGTATTTCATTTTAAATAAAAAAATTGATGAGTTTTCAACCATTTCAAAAAGGAATGTCTCTTCATGTTTTTCAAAGCGATTTATCCAAAACCCTAAAAAGGGTGTTTTCATCTATATAAATATACTTTGATGTTACTTATGTTATAATGGAGATATGTTTTTTATGAAACTATCCATATTCTTTTTCTGGATGGATTAGGGAATTTTCTAGGGAAGTATTTCATGAAACTAGTTTCTTTATCAAGGGTTAATTAAGTAATGTTTGAAGTTTGAATGTTTTCATGTTCTAATGTCACATGCATGTATGGATAACTATTATTACAAAGGTTGGTGGTTCTATATATCCCTATAATGTATTGGTAATGTTTATATCTCATGATCCTAAAAGGTTTCATAGGAGGATTATCCCAATCCAAAGGGTACATGAGAGGATTATCCCCAGCCAAAGGGTTTATAATATTATTATCCTAGGCCAAAGGGTACATTATAGGATTATCCAAAGATCAATAAGGGTACATAGGTGGTAAAACCAAGCCCAAGGCTACACGGGTGGTAAGCCCAAGCCTAATAAGGTGCATGGGTGGTTACCCAAGCCTACCATGGGATGAATTCCATAGAGGGTAACCTTGAAATATAATTTTCTATGCATATGTTAATGCCAAAATCTTATATCATAATCATGTGTCCATGATTATATTCCTTATATCATGTTTAATGTCTCGTGATTTTTCACACTTTTTCCATGGTATATGTTTGTTCATTTGAGATTACATGTCATTTAATCCTGAATTATGGAAAACTCTTATTATTCCATGTTATTTTTAATACTATATTTCTACCATGATCATGTTTTCCACATGATTTTGATTTGACTCATGATGACATGTTGATGAGTTTTCCCTTATGGAGCTCATCCCTTTATCGGGGCTACATTTCTCCGGGGATGATGTAGTCATGTCGATCGTCGGTGGAAAAAATTTAAATCCTCAACCCATTTTCTTTAATTCTATTCCCTAGTAACTTCACCACTATATATTATTATACCCATTCCCAATATTCTACTCATCTCACTTGATTAGTTAAAGGTTTGAAGGCTATTCCCATATCCCTTTCCAGTAAATTCCTGAGGACCAACATCAACTGAAATGGTTACCAAAGGCCATCCACTAGGGATCCCCTAACCTTCTCACTAGAGTTCATTCTAAGACATCCACCACTTTCTAAAAAATATGATCCCTAATGGGGTCCTTTATGTAATTATAGAAACTATGCCCCTTAGTTAAATAACAGTCTGCCATCTCTCAATCTCCAACCCATGCATGGAACACCCAATTCACTCTTAAAAGGAATCACCTAAGCCTATCCCACAATCCTAGGATCATCCGATCAAAATCAAAAAATCACTAAACTGAAGTACAAGGAACATGCATAAAAGTGAATGAATATAAAAAATGGTTATGTATTAAAGTGACTGCCTATATCCGAAATAACATTATCATACTCAAACCATTCTCGAACAAGAATCATCCAATCCCACACTAAGCCACACCAAGATCTGAGACTATCAAGACCCCCTCCCTACAAAGATACCTCTCTTGGGATTGCAATGAATAAAGGGTGATAATGAACCCAAAGTCACACCTTCAGTAGGCCCCATGGTGGAAACCGGTACCAAGGATATGCAATCTCACAAAAAGTGGGAGGAATTTCTCTTTTGAAAAAAAAATATCAAGAGATAAGATGGTCCATCCCAAAAACTCCAATACATACATACATATATATATAAATAAGAAATCCAAAATCTATCCCACATGTATGTTTAAAATACAACTATTACAAATAAAATGTAAAATAAAAAGTAAATACTGAAAGTAAGGCTAAGTAGAGATGCAACGACTATCCCAAAGTCTGAGCTAGTAAGGTCCATCATAGTCCAAGTAATCCTCCTGGAAACCTGAAAGTAGTTTTATATATGTAGGGCAAGCATAAAAGTACACTTAGTATGAAAAACCTAAGTCTCACGTGCCCGCATGAAGGAGGCACACTAATGCACCTATGAGAAAATAGTATAACAAGAAAACACCTAAGCAGGTAAACTAACAATCCCTAAATCATCAATTCATGCTCACCAAATAATGCAAGTTAGTAAAGTAATATAATGCACATCGATGATAGGGTATACCACACCACTTTCCCACTAATAAGTTACTCTCACAACCTAATAGAAAATGTCCTAAAGCTCCCTCCCCATCCAAACATACCAAACCACATCCATCCCACACACACCTGGGCCAAAACCACATCACATCCCACTCGCCAGCACCTGGGCCATAACCATATCACATCCTGACCGCATACAACTGGGCCACAATCACATCACATCCCGCCTGCAAACACCTGGGCCACAAACCACACCTCATCCCGAAGAAACCTGAGAAAGAACAATACCTATCATCCCAAAGACACCTAGTAAATTACAACTCACCTTCACACACTCGGGCCTCACAAATAAAATCTGCCTAAAGAATCTTGGGCTATCACAACCTAGAAGAGGGATCAGGGAAGAGTGGGTGTCCAACCATCCATCCTCCCACCAGGATGTTTGGTAAAGACACCCTCCCATATGGCGATGGGGGTGTTTGACACATAGTTCTCAATTAGGGTGTTGTGTGTATAGAATCACAAGGAAAATTCATGTATATATAGATATAATACTAAACACTCAAACCAAACTATGGGTTCTCAAACAAATAACTAGCCTACAACACTGCCATCCTTTCTGCTAACTTTAAATGCACAATACCACTCAACAAAACACAAGACCAAACCATATTACCAAATAAATTATTTAACCAATTCCCATTCTTTATTTAGGAATTCATTCATTCATTCCATCGCTACCCTGGATATCACTAAGCATGACACACAATAAGAAACATGCTAAAATTCATACAAATAAGGAAGAACCATGGTAAATCAACACACTTCACATTAAGACATATCATACCACGACCTCCACTCATTCATGCTATAACATATATCAATTTATGGGAACGAGGTGAAGGTTTATGTATGTTATCAATGGAAAAGAACCCATATCAACCCCTTCCATCATCATTATTAAATATAATCCTGACCAGTCCATCCTTTCAACTGAGCAAACCCTCAACTCATAGTCACACCCATCAACACATCTCATCACAACCATCTTGGCAGCCCTGCTGCACAACTACACCACACCCCTCATAGGACCAACCCCCTATGCACCAACATTCCCACAACCCCAACACCCCCACGAACCGAAGTAAGGAATATTATGATTCAACAAGGCATCCCTTTATTTAATTATTCTTGTTAATTATAGGGTTATCACATAAGGTATAGTCACGTGGTATCCATTTATTAGTCGGGTATACGTCATTAACAAATTTCACATATGATTTTTTTCAAGGAAAAAAACAACATACATTCCATAAATATCCTATGCACAGACAAGGACCACCAATGGCTATTATTTTTAGTGGTTATATAGCCCATATAGATCATAATATCATTAGTAGAAGAAATAACATAGTAAAACATACATTACTTTCCCAACCCTCTGTTTGTTAATTTTAAATGGATTCAATTATCTTCTTTAATCTTGGATCAACTATTTTCAAAAAAGATTCATCCATATACCCACCCTGGATGATTCACATTGAAGAGGGATTAAGGAAACCTACTTGGAAGAAGAAGCGATCTACACTTCCTGATTGCACTAAGAAAGGGGAAAGTATACAGCAGGAAACTCCATGGGGAAAACTCAATCCAAAGGCTACAACAAAAATACAAGAATCCTAGGGGAAGAAAGGTTCTGGGAACCTCATACCAAGAAATAAAAAGAAGTAAATAAAAAGGAGAAGGTGTTCCATCCCTTGTAAGATCTAAAACAGGGTTACAGTTTTGTTACATCTTTAATTTTCCATTAAAGCCGGATCCAGTCAAGATTACGTGCTTTGACTAATTAAATGCCCCCTAAATCATAGGAAATTAAAGATATGACTCAGATCCCATGAAACAGATCTAAAAATAATTAAATATGGTAATAAAAATAGTTTATATCAACAAAAATGTCAAAGGGGAGAAACTATAAGAAGCTGGAAAAACTGAAAAATTATGGAAATTTGAAAAACTATTGGAAATGACTAACCATTACATGAGTCACTGTTGCCAGTAGCCAGTATGATTCACCATCATGAGACAGTGATAAGAGTCACTGGTGTGATCTACCGGTGCAAGCTACCACAGCAAGTCACCGATGAGAGCTACCGTCGTGAGTCACCAGTACGAGATATCGTTCCTGACACACCGGTCTGGAATCACCATTATAACTCACTGTTGGAAAACTAGAAAACTTAAAAAGTATGGAGATAAGTCACCTTGACCTCCCAGAACACTTTAAACACCATATTTTCAAAAAGTAATGGACTAGAGAGGTCTGTGACATTACATCATATACCACTCAAACTATTCTCGCCCTAGAGAATTTAAAACCAAGCCCCAAAGAAAGAGGGGTCCGAACAACCACCCTATGAGATACCTCTCAAGGATCTCGCTACACTAGAAACACCACTACTGACGGAAAACATCAAGGTTCAAAAATAAACCACCTTGTGTTATTTAAAATCTAGAGTGAAACCTCGATATCCAAGAACACCTCCTCTGACATCTTCTAACCCAATAGACCAAGAAACTCACCACATAAGCACAACAACCATACCATCCCAAACATGAAAATCAGGTAATTAATTCCTCCATGTCAAGATACTATCTTTTCTATGTGGCACTGAATCACCCGCATGGGTTTAATTGAATCTCAATTAATGCATATTGATTAGGAATCAGGTCCTCCCTTATCCACATGTGAGGACTTTATCACACAATGCACCACACATAGAACCACAAAGGGGAAAATATATCATATCATTAAAACAGTAAGTTTCAAACATCACATTATAAGAAAAAATATCAAAATAAGGCTCAAAAAAACTCTAGGTACTTTTCATGCATATGTGTTTCCCATTCCCAAGTACTCTTCTCGAGGTCACCATGCCTTCATAATATGTGAACCAAAGGAATGGCCCACCCACAAAGTACCATCTCTCGATGATCTTGGATCTCTACTAGCCACTCCACATATGCTGCATCATCTTTGATGTCTTACTCTTCCTAGTAAATGACATGTTAGTCATCGTGAAGATACCAAAGAATTTGGGAGATGTGGAAGATGTCTTGGATCCTCTCAAACTATGGTAGCAACATCAACTAGTATGCCACCTCTCTAACTCACCTCAACACCTCAAAGGGTCCAATAAAACTAGGAGAGAGCTTTCTCCCTCTTCCAAAACTACACTTCCCACATCGAGGGGAATCCTTTAAGAACATATGGTCCCCAACCTCGAACTCTAAGGACCTACTCCTATGATCTGTAAACAAATTCTTCCAGTACTGCACTACCTTCATCCTCTCACGAATAATCTAAACCTTCTTGGTCATGCTCTACCCCACATCTAGACCAAGAATAGTTGTCTCAACAACCTTTGTCCAGCACAATTTGGAACGACACTGTCTTTTGTACAAATATTCAAATGGATCCATGTTAATGGAAGAGTTATATCTATTATTGTAAGAAAAATCTATCGAGGGAAATTGTTGCACCCAAAATCTTCCAAAGTCTAAGATTCATTCTCCAAACATATCCTCCGATGTCTGGATAGTCTATTCTATGTTCACATTTATCTGAGGGTGGAAGGCAGTGCTGAGGTGTTAATGGGTTCCAAAAGCATGCTATAATCCCCTAAAGAATAGCAAGGTAAAACCTGTGTCCTAATATGAGAAGATGGTTCTTATAACTCCATACAACCATACCACCTCATCCACATACCTCTTTGTTGATCCATCCACCACGTCCAACTCCTTGATCGCTAAGAAGTGAGCCAATTTTATCAACTGATCCACCACCACCTAGATAGCATCACAACCTCCCTGAGATTTGGGTAATCCATTGATGAAATCTATTAAGATGTCATCCCATTTCCACTCAGGGACATCCAAGGGATGCAATAAACCATTGGGAACATGGTTCTCGTCCTTTACCTGCTAGAAGACCAAGAATATTTCCACAAACTCTAATACTCACTATTTTATTATGTCCAACCAAAACTAAATCCTCAATACATAGTACATATTTTAAACTCCTATGTGTACAACTAAAGGTGATCTATGAAATTCAACGAGGACTCCCTCATGCATCGCCACCGGAACAAACAACCTTTCATGAAACGACATCTGATTTTGACCATCCCTCCTAAGCATCACCATGTACAACACTATTGCACATCGCCTCTATCTCTAAGTCTCCCTATTGAGACTCCTCCACCTTATGCATTAGATAAGACTACACCATCATCTAGAATAAATATCCTCTACTATTTTCCACCCTTGCTTCCAAGTGAAAGGATTCCAACTCCCCCATTTCCTTCCACGCATCCATAGATTCCCAAACATACCCCATCTATGAATTCATACTTAAAGCATTGTCCATGACATTACCCTTTCCTGAGGTGTAGGAGATCTCAAAATCATAGTCCTAAAGAAACTCCATCCACCTCTGATGTCGCAAGTTCAGATCTCATTGGGAAAAGATATACCTCAAACTCTTGTGATCTGTGAAGACCACAAAACACTCACCAATAAGGTAATGCTGCTATAAATTCAATGTAAAAACGACTTCTAGAAGCTCCAGATCATGGGTGTCATAGTTATGTTTGTAGGGATATAACTTCCTAGACCCATAAGAGATCACTTTCTACTGCTTCATCAAGATGCATCCCAAGACTAGACAAGAAGCATCAAAAAACACATCAAATATCACTCCTTCCTCTGGAAATAGAGCACTGGAGCACTGACCAACATCCCCTTTAGATAGCTAAATGCTTCCTAGAACTGCTTACTCTATAAAAAATCTTGGTTTGTTCTAGTCAGATCTATCAATGGAGCTACAACTCAAGATAAATTCGGTACATGTCTCTGATAATAGCCCACAGGACCAAGAAAACTATGAACCTATTCCACATTCATGGGTTCTTCCCAAGAAACAATTGCTTCCACATTCGATTGGTCAACTTACACACCCTACTAGGACACCACATGCCAAATTAAATGTACCTAAAATGTCCAAAACTAGTACTTGGCCAACTTTCCATAGAGCTGGTGGCGTCAAAGAACCTGTAAGATAGTTTTGAGATGCTCAACATGCTACTCCTCTAACTTTGAGTAGATCATGATGTCATCAATAAACACAATGATGAAATGATCCAAGAACTCATGGAATAGAGAATTAATAAGTCTTATGGACATAACTGGTGCATTTGTAATGCCGAAGGGCATGACCAAAAACTCAAAGTTCTCATACCTGCACCTAAAGTGGTCTTCAGGATATCACCCTCCTTCACCTTCAACTAGTTATATCCAGACCGAAGATTGATCTTAGAAAACCAAATTTACCCTATCATCTTGTCGAAAATATCATATATCCTTTGGAGAGGGTAATAGTTATTGATTGTTGCCTAATTCAACCTCTGGTAGTCTATGCACAACCTAAGACCGCCATCTGCCTTCTTCACAAACAAGTCTGGAGCACCCCATGGTGACACACTGGGCTAAATAAAACTCTTAGGAATCAGATCATCTATTTGAATCCTCAAATCCTGCAACTCATAAGGTGACATCTGATAAGGAGACATCGAAATCGGAGAAGCACTGGGCTGTAAGTCTATCTCAAAATCAACGTCACATTGATGGGGTAACATCAAAACCTCCTTAGGGAGAACTTCCTAAAACTCCCCCAAAAACTCTGGGAAACACCACCATCCCAATGTATAATGATTCCACTATAATCTCAGTAAATATGGAAAAAATAAGCTTTAAATGTCGACTTCCCAACTGAAAGCTCTGCTCACCAAAAAAACCCACACACTAACCATCCATATCTAAAAGAACTTATCTTCTCTAGAAGCAGTCAATAACAGCATGTATGGAATAAAACCAGTCAATGTTGAGAATGAAATTGTATGATTTCATTTATATTAAGAAGAGATCCCAACAGGACTGATGTGGTCACATCATCAGTCTACATCCCCAGCACACATCAAACAAGCTGGTCTGACCTCCAACTAGCATACTCAACACCAGGGTCACGAGAAGCCTCTCTATGTCTAGACCCAGAGCATGGGATTGAGTGGGATCAAAAAAGGAGTATGAAGCTCCTGAATCAAACAAATCACAAGTAGGGATACTAAACAAAATTATCATACCTCTAATTATCTCTGGACCTATTGGAGTTACTACCTCTGTTTTCTGCAGTTGACCACGCCCAACTCCTCTTCCCCTCTACTGACAAACACCCCCACAACCACACCCGAGTCGAGGTCCATAAGGAACATCATCTGGTTGGCCTCTACATGCTTCATCTCCCCTCAGTAGAGCATGAACATGTTGTCTCTGCTGTTGAAATGAACTGTCTAGAAACAACTACTGAGGATGGAACTGAACCCGCCCACCTCCACCATACTGAGCTGAAACGGCCACTGGGATCAGATTCTGAAGATGACCATGTAATATACCGAAGCAACACATTGGACCCAAGACCATAAGAAATTCACAAGGACCACCGACACTATAAGGCCGATAAGGAAGCTACTGAGGTTGTCTCCCTTCCGGTTAAAACATCGAAAGCCCTAGAACCTAAGACATGCTACTGGTAAACTTTCCCTTCTAAGAAATCTATTGACTCCCCTCTCGTGGTAAAACTCATTTCTTGTGAATCTACTTGATCACTTCTTCCCTCTTATGAATCTCTAAGTACCTCAGTAATGTAGAAGGGGTAACCACGTACTGGATAGAAGGACTAAGTGCCTCCTCTAGGAATCTCGCACAAGACTCCTCATCTGGAAAGAGGTTTGGGGAAAAGTGAAGAAGATAATTGACCTTGATCCTAAGATCCCGTACTTACATACTCTCCTACTGAAGGGAGAGTATCTTATGTCTATTCTCTGCCTTCATAGTTGATGAAAGGAACTACGCCTAGAACTCCTTCTAAAAGTTTACCCACAACACATTAGCATCATTCCTCTCCCCTAGGTACAACATTCACTACTAACGCATAGCTCCCTACATCTGGATCACTACCAAAGGAACCCATTACTCCATTGGAGCCCAGATCAGACTAAATTCGATCTCAAGATACTCGATCCAGATCTCCATATTCATGTCTAAAACACTTCCTGCAAATTTCTCAAGGCCTACTACTAGAAATTATGTAACCTTCTCTACCACTGGTTATCCTCCTCCACTCGATCAACCCTCCGCTGATCTACTGGATCAACCTGTTGAGCCTCAAAAAACCAAGCCACACACAGACAATGACCGAGAACCATAACTGAAAATGAAAACATGGAATTCCTAAGCCTGATTATTATGGAATTCTATTTAAGATTCATTTTAACTCATTTAACTCATTTCATTATCCATTTAAAATTTCCCAAAACAACCCAATTATAACAAGAACACAAGTCGTTATAATTCATGTACCTTCATTGGGGTCTCTACCCTACAAATGGTGTAGCCTAACCTAGTAATTTGGTAGGCTTATAGTTCTTACATCAGATCACGGGGGGGGGGGGGGATAAAATCCCATGTCCATGCCAGTATTTTCTAACCTATGTCATGCACCAAGATCACCTAACACTGTTTCTCAACCAACCCATGTAATCCTCACAGTGTTGAACTCAAAACTCCATCATATCTCTAAACCATCAGCCTCTGATACCATTTTTCACAACCCCCTTCCTCCAAAGATACCCCTCATGGGCTGGAAATTGAGAAAGAGAGATAATGACCCCCAATTCTCACCTCTAGTAGGCCCTGGGGTGGCACCATCACCAAGGGTATACAATCTCAAAAAAATTGAGGCATTTCCCTTTTTAGAAAAACAAGATTAGGAGATAAGATAGTCCATCCCAAAACAACTCCAAGATATATATATATATATATATATATATATATATAAAAGAAAGAAAAAATCCATCCCACATTCATGTTTAAAATACAACGATTTCAAATAAAATGAAAACACCAAAGTAAGGCTAACCAGTGATGCAACAATTGTCCCAAAGTCCAAGCTAGAATGGTTCAGCAAGGTCCACCTAATTCTCTTGGAAAACAAAAAGCAGTTTTATGAGCATACAAGTATACTCAGTAGAAAAAACCTAAGTATCTCATGCACACGTGAAGGTGACATACTAATGCACTTATGAGAAAAGAGTAAAACCAAATAGAACCTAAGTAGGTATATATACTAACCATCCCAACCTCACCAAGGAATTATCACCAAATATTGCAAGTTAGTAAAGTATTATAATTCACATCGATGATAGGGTACCCCGTACAACTTTCCAACTGATTAGCCACTCTCACATTGTAACAGAAAGTGTACTAAAGCTCCCAACTCTTCCAAAAATACCATATTGTATCCCACTTGTACACACCTGAGCCAAAACCATGTCACATCCTTCCATAGACACTTGGGCCACAACCACATCACATCCCACCCACATACACTTCATTCACAACCACATCACATCCCTCCCATAGACACTCGGTCCACAAACCACACCTCATCCCGAAGACACCTAGGAAAGAACAATATGTCTCATCACGAAGACACCTAGGAAAGTACAAATCAATCACATACACCTCATCCTCACAAACACAATCTTCCTAAAGAATATTAGGTTATCACCACCTGTAAGAGGGAGTATGGAAGAGCAGGTGGCCAACCATCCATCCTCCCATCAGGATGTTTGGTAAAGACACCCTCCCCTATGACGATGGGTTTTTTGGCACATAGTGATCAACTAGGGTGGGGTGCGTATAGAATCATAAGGAAAAAATGTGTATATATAAATATAATACCAAACACTCAACCCAACCTATGGGTTATCAAACAAACAAACAGTCCACAACACTTCCATCCTTTCTACAGCCTCTAAATGCACAACACCCATCTACAAGCCACAAGCCCAAACCATATTCTCAACTGGCTTATTTAACCAATTACCATTCTTTATTTAGAAATTCATTCATTCATTCCATCGTTACTTGGGAAATCACCAATCATAGTATTCAATAATAAACACACCAAAATTTATACAAAGAAGGAAGAAACATGGTAAATCAACACTCTTAACATTAATACACATCGTACCATGACCTCCACCCATTCATAATATAACATATGTTGATTTTTTGGTACGGGGTGAAGCTTTATGCATGTTATCAATGGATAAACACCCATACTAACCACTACCATCAACATTCTTTAAATTCACCCTGCCCAATCCATCTACTCAACTAAGAAAATCCCCAAATTAGAGTCGCACCCATCAACATATCTCATCACAACCATCTTGATAGCCCTACTACACAACGACACCACACACCTCACAGGACCAACCCCATGTGCACCAATGTGCCCACAACCCCAAAACCCCACGAACTGAAGTAAGGCTTATTCAGATTCAATAAGGCATCCCTTTATATAATTCTTCTTGTTAATTTTAGGGTTATCACAGAAGGTATAAGCCTGTGGTATCCATTTATTAGCCAGTTATACGTCGTTGAAAAATTTCGTATATGATTGTGTTCAAGGAAAGAAAAAAAATTCCATAACTATCCTATGAAAAAAAAAGGACCACCAATGACCACAATTTTTAGTGGGTAGCTATTTTATATAGATCATAATATCATCAGAAGAAATAATAACACAGCAAAACATACGTTACATTCAAAACCCTCTATTTGTTAAATTAAAACAGATTCAATTATCTTTGTTAATCTTGGATCAACTATGTTCATAAAAGATACATCCATATACCCACCCCTAATGATTCACATTAAATAGGGATGAAAGAAACCTACTTTGAAGAAGAATAGATCGACACTTCTTGATTGCACCAAGACAAGGGCATGTATGCAACAGGAAACTCCAAGGGGAAAACTCATTCCAAAGGCTACATCACTAATTCACAAGTCCTCATGGAAGAAATGTTATGGGAACCTCATACCAAAAAATAAAACTAAGGAAATGACAAGGAGAAAGTATTTCATCCCTTGGAATATCTAAAATAGGGCTACAATTTAGATACATTGTTAATTTTCCATTAAAGTCGGATCGAGTCATGAATATGTGCTTTGATTAATTAAAAGCCCACAAACTATTAATAAATTAAAGATATGACTCATATCCATTGAAAAATATCCAAAACCAATTAAATATAGTAATAAAATCATTTTACATCCAAGAAAACATAAAGGGTCGAAACTATAGGAAGATGTAAAAACTGAAAAATTATGGAAATTTGAAAAACAATTAGAAATGACTCACCATTAGATGAGTCACCATTGTGGGTCAATAGTATGAGTCAACTTAGTGAGTCACCACTTTAAGTCACCAATGCAAGCAACCAGTGTGATCTATCTCTACGAGTCACTGGTGTGAGATATTGGTGTGAGTCATCAGTGTGAGCTACGGATGCGAGCTACCACTGTGAGTCACCAGTGTGAGATACCATCATGAGTCACTAGTATGAGTCACCGATGTGAACTAAAATCACAAGATACCATCCCTAACTCACTGGTCCTCACTCATTGTCCTGAATCACAGTTGGGAAACTGGGAAACTTATAAAGTGTTGAGATAAGTCACCTTGACCTTCTCGGGCACTTCAAACACCATATTTTCACAAAGTAATGAACCAGAGAAGTCCAAGCCATTATAGATCCTCTATATCATATCACAAGACTTGTACAATTAAATATAAATAGTTATCATTATTTAAATAATTTAATCCAACAAGGTATAATTTTTGAAAACTAACTGAGAGGCCTTCCATGGTCATAACATCATGCAACGAGACTCCAATAGTCCATGTCATTCTATTGGAACTCCTTTAAATAAAATCCACATCATTTAATATTCAATCACTCACCAATTTTATGAGAATTTGGAAAAATACCTAGGAAAATCCATTTGTCATTGTACCTCTAATGAAATAGTGAGTAACGGGTAGTATTACTCCTCTCCCAACATACTCAGGCCACTGCACTCTAAGTTACTATCATATTAGGATGATTCCACCATGCTTCATCGGAATCATAAATATAACCCAAAATAGAAACATCCAAATTCCGAGGAAGATCTAAGAAAAGGAAGATACAAGAGGGGGGAGGGGGATTATGTCCATACGATATGGATGAAACCTCCAATCATCCACAAATTAGAGGAGAATAAGGAGGAATCCAAGAGGGAAACCAAGGTGGAGAGGTCTAGCCAAGATATCCTCTCTTGAGCCCATAATTAGCTGATGATAAAAGGGGATAAAATGTTAAATGGTGAGTCTACCCACACTAAAAGATACCTAGACACACTAGCAGATACCCTATCTGAGTCCAATGGGTACTCGGTGGACCTACAAAGGAACACTACCTATAGTTGTCTCACCGAATAACCAATATACCTAGATTGGATAACTGGTGGATCTGTTACTTAAAGAAGTAGGTCCACTACCCATCCAACCATCGCTTGATTCCCCTAAGCACCATCTAAACACTCAAACAAAAATATAAGAACCCCTAGGTATTTCCCCGCTCTCAGTTTTCAAATTCAAATCTCATATCTTAAAACACCCCTATTCCAGAGACCAAAATTAATATTTAACCTAAATTTACCAACCTATAACAATGTGGGTCATTACAATGGGATGGTTGAGTATGAAACCTTAATAGTGTAAGTTTAGATGAGCATTGGTATTAATTATGTTATGATTCTAGCTACATAGTAAAGGATATTGCTGAGAGGGTTATAGTTTTAGTCACTCAAGTTTGTAAGGTGTTATCTGAGGGTTTAGAGATGATAGAGTCGGGTTATCTGAATGGTTAGGATCATCTACTTTATATTGTGGTAGAATGGGTCATTGATGAGTTAAGGGATTATTTCATGAAATTTTGAGTAGGTTGATGTTGTTTCTTGATGTGTTTGTCAGCCGATTTCATGAAGAGCGACCACAACCCAACTAGGTTATATTCAGTAATGGATGCAACTTTATTGGGAGATAGAGGTGTGGATGTATAATTTCCATGGATAATAGTAAAAAAATAAAGTATAGAACTAGTTATGTCCTAATGTTTGGTAGTGGTGACATTGGTACATGAGCATGTGTGCCATATCAGACGGTGATGAGAAGTGGAAGAAGACCTCAAATAGCTTATACATGTGATATATTGTAGAGTTGTTGTGTAATCTTTAATTGAATCACCTTGAGAAAAGTTTTTATGAGGAATAATAGGTTCCATATGGTAGCTTTTGGGTTTCTCTTTAAAGTTGGGGATCATAACACTCTTGTGGGTGGTACCATTAATAACAGACCTTTTTTAAGTAGATTTATATAGTTTGAAATTTTGTCTTTATGTCTTGTGGATGGGAGACCTATGGATGGAAAAGTCATCATTATAAAATCTGGGAGGATGTTGAGTAATGTGAGCTTATTATTTTATTAATTCTTTCTCACAATGTAATTGTACTGAAAAATTATACTGAGAAGGTAAAAATCTTGGTAAGTTAATTGAAATGGAATTGGTAGAGATAGAAATATGTTTCCTATATGGTTGTACCATGGGTTTCGATAGATCCAATACCTCCATAGTTAGATCTAGTGTAACACCCCGAAATTCTATGAGAAATATTATTTTTAATTTCTTTGATGTCTTGTGTTATATGATACACCAATATTATATTTTTCTATATGCAACACAGTATTATCTTTTAGTATACACAAAAACTATTCTTGGCTTTTATTGCATGCAAGAGCGACCTTCCTCAATAGCGTGTGTTGTACACAATACTAAGTTTCACTAAACAATGATATATTTTTATAATATTATTATAAACTAGATGTTATGAATAGTATTGACCAAAATTTTAATTTTATAACATTATCGTTCATCTTATACATTATCTAGAACATGTTATGAGAACAAAATATTTTTTTCGGGTAAAATAAGTATTTTTCAAAAAATGCAGTTTTGCTACCTTTTGATGGCGCACCCACATTAAATCTAGTTTTTGACACATTTATAAGTTCAATTTGACAAAATAAAATTATTTATTTCAATAAGGATATAAAAATTTACTTTGAATAATTTTTTAATATTTTTCTGTTAACTTTCATATTTTGATGAATAGTAAAAATATGCTAAATTTTAATTAAAAAAAACTATTTTCATCGAGATAATTTATATTGTTAAATTATAATATTGAATGGTTTTAAAGAATAAATAGAATATATTTATACCATTTAATATAATGTAAGTCATTATCATTAATTTTACATTGAATTCATAGGTAAAAACATTTCAATCTTTGACAATGTTTTAACTTTTAAAACTTGTTTTCTTAACAACATGATTAATTTTAAATTAATTACTTCAACTTTTGTGTTTTGAATTTTGAAAAATGGATTCCATATTTTTATTCAGTGGTTCCAAATTATGTTAATAGGTTAATTTTATTTTTTTTTATATTATGAATAATAACTACGGTAATTTTTATTTACTACAGTTAAAGGTAAATTGAGAAATTAAGGGTAAAAATAAGATTATAAAATTACCCTAACACATTCCAAAATTCTATTAGATGAATAAAAGTAGACCCATATCACCTAAGGGTCATAATAGATTCATTTCATGGACTTTGGACCATGAAAATTATATAATTATTATTAAAACCAAAGAAAGTGACAACATGTCACAATCTTATATCTTATAAGTGTAATAATTTTAATTTAGTGATAAACTTCATAAAACTTCAAACATGAATAGTATCCAGAAATCTAATAAAATTATATACATCATGTAAATTTATTTATAATTTTTAGGGATTAAATAATTATCATTAATTATGACACAATAGTGATGTTGAAATTATTTTATTGATTGAAATATCAAATAAATGGTTTTAAGAATATTAAAATAAATATTATATGATCTATTTAATGTGATCCACGAATTATATAGATAAATATGACATTTTATTGATCTATTAAATCTTTTATTTCGAACATATCTTCTGTGTGGATTTTATTTAAATTCAAATAAATGAATAGTGTCAAAATTGACACTATTGTTATTTAATAAAAATAACATATTATAAAATTGCTTAAAAATCAAAAAAATATTTAAAAATTATAAATTGAAATTTATATGGTCTAAAATTTCATAAATTATAAAATTATGGACAATTAACAACACATAAGTAATTATTTATAACAATTTAAAATTTAGAATATTATTACCACAAATAAAATTAAATAGATTAAATAAGGATAAATCAAGTTGATAAGGTTTAAAATAACTTTCCAACATGTCTAAATTTTATTGTTAGATGATATTACAAACCTATCTCATCTAATATTAATATTTGATTCATTTTTGGAGGTTTTTAAGTGGGTTTTGAATTTATTATAAATTAATATTTCTTATGTTTCCAATGGTGCCCCTCTCTTCCCTTATAAAGGGCACCTCCTCCCCCTCCTCCTCACACCATTTTGAGCCTTCAATCTCGGAAAAACCCTACCAATTTCACTTCTACACTTCCCTATAAACAGACTAGAGATCCTGGTATTTTTCAAAGACCAACTTTAGTTCCCTAAGAGGAGGTTTAGAAGAGGCGCGTCGAATAAGAGGTATTATCCTTTACTGATTCTTTCAAATTCATTTATTCTTCTACTTCCTCTTATTTTGTTGTTTCATAATAAATTAATAACATAAGTATCAATAATATACTGATATATTATTATAAATATGAAACAACCCTATTTCACCTTATATCCATCCTATGGAAAATGAAATCATTGTGCGAGCGTACGTACAGAATACCCTCTCCACGCCATGGTGTAATCTGTTTTCCACCACCACCTTACTTGGATGGGTATAATGGTGTAAAGAATAACTATATATGATTATTATAACATGATACTAATTCTGATATATTCTATCATCCTCTCCAATACCATTCAATAATTATGGGAACGATATCATCGCTCGTGCGTACGTACGGATTATCGTCTCCACGACGCGATGAGATTCATTCTCCATGTTAACCATTCAAGAATGATTATAAAGTATATATATAATAAATAATCATAAAATATATGACATAAAAATGATACTGGATATATATATATATATATATATATATATATTTCATCTACTTACTTCCATTCAATTCAATAAGGAAATGAAAACAACGTTTATGCGTACGTACGGTCTACCATCTCCATGAACGATGTATTTCATTTCATTTATCTATATATTATATATATATACATATACTGAATATATATGATATATAAATCATTTTTTACATTCTGGAAGTAAGTAAATCATGATATAAGTAATAATAATATCAAGAACAACAAGTCCAAATACGTAGGATAAATGAAACGATTTTACCCAAATGCGACTTTATCATGAAATTGACAAATGAACGGGTAATATAAAGTCATAAGTGAATCATATATGATATCATAAATATTATTATGGTTTAGTTATAATTGAATAATATGTTTAAACCCACTATACAGGAGTCTCGAACACATATAGAAGAAATTGGACATAAGGTAAGGGATAATTATTCCAATCTCATTCTTATCCGGGATTATTTATACGTAAATATTTCCTGGGGTTATATTTTTCATCCATGTCCATAAAAATGTTCTAATAAAGTGTTTAATATTATTCCATGTATTTTTAAAGTCATTTTTACCCCTTTTTGACTTTTACTTTGTGTTATGGAAGGAATCTTTCTTTTGTTTACCATTCGAGGTAGTTTTTGACTTTTTCGGTAAAAGTATGAGTAGAATGTTTATTTTTTAACTTATACGGCATGAACGGATTTTTACGGTTTCATATTAACTTTTCTTCACGAATCTTACTCTACAAGATTTCATGATTATTTTCAATAAAATCCTTTTCTTTTAAAATTGTATGGCATTTTTTGAAAAGAAAATTATTTTGAAGAAGAAAAGATATTTTCCTCAAGAATTCATTTCAAGTCTTTTATTAAAAATATTTACCATCTATGATGACATTATTTAATATGGTTATGTTTCAAGAATAATGTCTCTATTATTTACATGGTTTTATTTTTCTTATGATGAAATGATATTCATTTGTTTTATATGGATTATGTTATGATGGAATGATGTTTATGAAACCCATTTTATTATTTAGGTTATGATGAATGATTTATGTTTATTTTGTGGCACACGTAAGAATTATTTCATTATGAGATGTCTGGGACCTATATATCCCTCCAATGAATTGGGTAAAGATTTATATCTCATGAGATAAACATGGCTGGAACAACAAGTGAATCTGGTTCAGTAATACAGGGATGGAACAACAAATAAACCCGATTCAGTAATAGACTTTGTCCACTATGATGGTCTTGGGAGCAATGCCTTGGATACTATGGAAATAATAACATGTTATTAATGGTTTCCACAGTTACATGTTTTATTCCCATGATATTTTATCATGGTTAATGTTTCTTTATGATCTATGCCTTATGCACTGCCAAGATTTATTTCATTACTCATGATTTTGATGTTTTATGTTCATGTTCTTATGTTCAAATGTTCAGGTATTGTTTTATGTTCTCCATGTTTACCCTTACTGAGAATTTTATCTCACCCTTTTTATGTTTTCTTTTCCCCATGTTATAAATAAAGGTTTTAGGTAAGAAAACCAATGGGGAAGATCTTTGTGGGAGATGTTGAAGATCTTTCACCATGATTAGAAGATTATGTTCTGAGTTTTCAAATACACTAAACTAATATGGTCTTTGGGCGTCTTTTTTTTTGTTATGTATTAATTATTCTGCAAAAGTAATGTAATGTCTATGTATGTCAATTTTTGGGTCTCTATAGTTGGTATCAGAGCGAAGGTTTAGTTAAACTTTGGAAACTAGGATGCAAAAACTTTAGTGAAATCCCTAGAGATATTTCTAAGGCATGTATAGGTATGTCCCTAAGGTTATGTATACGTATGGGTTATAATCCTAGAATTATGGTAACGATATTAGAATTAAACCTATGATGTTATATATTTAAGGTACTCCCCCTTTATTATGTTGTTTTCCTAGCATGATTTTTCCTCTCAAACTGTTCTTTTTGAATTTTAGACGATGGCTGGAACCCGAAGGAACCGTGTTGATCAATGTAATGGACAATGCAATTATTTTCCTCCCGAACAACCAAATGTGATGGGAGATGGAGTGAAAAATCTTATTGATATACTTATACAAGCTATGAATCATTCTGGGCTTTCAAATAAGCAGAGAAAGGAACAATATTCTATTGAGTCCTTCATGAGGAAACGTCCACCTTCTTTCAGTGGGTCTTCTGATCCACTTGTTGCTGAAAAATGGATCAGTACCATTAAAAAGATATTTTCCATACTTCGTTGTATAGATCATGAAAAATTCATTTTGGCTGTTTACCGGTTAGAAGGTGAAGAAGACCAGTGGTGGACTCTAATTAAGAATACAAGGCCCCAAGATGAAATTGAATCCATGGAATGGGACAAGTTCAAGAACTTGTTTTTCAATAAGTACTTCCCTCATATTCTTTGAACAAAGATGGAAAAGGAGTTCCTTGAGCTTAAGAAAAAGGATGATGAATCAATTGGTATATACGAAGTGAATTTTACAAGGCTTTCAAGGTATGTATCTGGCTTTATCATCTAACCTGAAATTATAGTTTATTGATTCTTCAGTGGCTTAAAACCAAGTTTTCGAAGGGAATTAGCTATAAGAGACTTCAGTGCCTATGAGAAAATTGTGTTTTGTGATATCAAGGTAGAACTGGAAGTTGGTGTTACATATCCATCTCATGGTTTTGATAATAAACGAAAGATAAAGTTCAAGGAAAAATCTCAAAATAATGGTGAAAAGAAGGTGAATGATTATTTATGTTCAAAGTGTGGAAAGAAGTATGGTGGAGATTGTCTAAAAGGTACTAGAAAATGTTTCAAGTGTGGAAAAGAATGTCATCGAGCATCTGAGTGCTGAAGTAATGATAAAAGGGTTTCTAATGACGTGAATTGAGAAAATGCTACAGAGAACGCTCCACCAACACTTCAATGCTACAAGTGCAAGGAAATGGGGCATTATGCTAACCAATGCCCTAATCCAAGGGTTAATGATGATTGACATCAACAACCTCTTAAGGAAGAGGACAAAGGGAAGTCACATGTGATCACTATTAGTGATGTTGAGTATGACAACAATGTGGTGGAATGATTATGTGTTTATATAACTGTATTCCAAAATAATGTTGTGAAATCTCATTTATAGTATTGTGGAATATTGGAATATCTATGTATTGTTTTATTGTGGTTTTCAATAATTATATGGTACCGGTAACCATGAAAAGTGATTGAAATATTTTTGAAAAACAGATGATATGCGTCTAATGAAGGGATAAAGAGAAAATAACATGTTTGATAGTATTAATGAGCTCATGACTGATATAAGGACAAAGTGATATCATGGTTTGAGTATATAGAAATTTTGGGATTTTGGTATGTAGAAAGAGTTAAATTTTTACAACATTCATGTTTTCACTAAGGTTCAATGGGTATTCATTTTTCAAGAGAATACATGATTAAGGTATTCACATATTTGTAATGTGACCAACAAGATATATCGTATGATTAATGATGGTATTCACAAGCTCAGTAGATGACATTTCTAGTAATCGTTTACTTTATACTATGAGAATGGATAGAAGTATTTTGGATAAGCCTAAAGATTGAAATGGATTAAGTTGGACATCAAAGAGTATTGTTTAAGGCTAGAACTTTTTTTCGATATTATTTCTGTAATGTTATAATGGTGAAGTTTTAGAAAAAGAACAACCCGCAGGATGGAAGACAACCCGTCGTGTTGGACAAGGTTGCGGGAATCAAACCCACAACCAAAGTGTGACGTGCCTTTATCACCTACCACTGGCCTACAAGAAGTCCCTGGTTAGTAGAAATTAGTTTTATTTTATTAAGCGGTATTATATTTTAAGTATAAGTCCATTTTTTGAATCATGTACAGTTAATCTCACCATATATGGACTTATGTATATTTAATAACTTTGGTTAACTTTTTGAGACAAATGGAATAACCTATCATTCTATCGCATGATCTGCTAACATTTCAAGAAGGTCATATTCAACTTTATTTCTTTAAATAAGAAATGAAGTGGAAATTGTTCATGGAATGACCAACAACGATATTACACTAAAATCAAGTAAGTATTTATCCTTATACAAAAATTCATCAACTTTAGGGAAATGATCTTAAAAACCAAAAATGTTGTCCTAGTACCCTCATATTCGATGAATTAGATGGTACCTTATATCATCACAAATTTATGGTTTTGTGATTGTTGTATTTTTCATTTCCATGTTCTCTACCACTCTCCATCAGAACTTGATGGTTATATTTCTCTTCCATATCCATATTTTCACCTATGTTCTCCTATGAGGAAACCCAGTGATGAGTTAATTTGGGTAAATGTTACGTTTCATACTTTAGTTTTTAAAATTATGTTTTGGTATTCCTTTTTACGATGTGGGTTTCTATGAAAGAAACTTTCAAGTAGTAAACCATTTATAACGCCGATGAATTTCGAGGGCGAAATTCATTTTAAGGGGGGTAGAATGTAACACCCCAAAATTTTATGAGAAAGATTCTTTTTAATGTATTTGATGTCTTGTGTTGTATGCTACACCAAGATTAGCTTGATCTATATGCAACGCCATATTAGCTTGTAGTATATGTAAACACTATTCTTGTCTTCTGTTTCATGCAAAATCAACCTTCCTCAATAACGTGTGTTGTACACAATACCGAGTTTCACTAAATAACGATATATTTTTATAATATTATTATGAACTAGCAGTTATGAATAGTATTAACCTAAATTTTTATTTTATAACATTATCATTCATCTTACACATTATCTAGAACATGGTATGAGAACAAAATAGAATTTTTTCAGGTAAAATTAATATTTTTCAAAAAATGCAGTTTTGCCTCCTTTTAATGGCGCAACCACGTTAAATCTAGTTTTTGACAAATTTATAAGTTCAATTTGACAAAATAAAATTATTTATTTCAATAAGGATATAAAAATTTACTTTGGATAATTTTTTAATATTTTTCTGTTAGCTTTCATATTTTGATGAATAGTAAAAATATGCTAAATTTTAATTAAAAACAACTTTTTTCATCGAGATAATTTATATGGATAAATTATAATATTTAATGGTTTTAAAGTATAAATAGAATATATTTTTACCATTTAATATAATTTAAGTCATTAGCATTAATTTTACATTGAATTCATAGGTAAAAACATTTCAATCTTTAACAATGTTTTAACTTTTAAAACTCGTTTTCTTAACAACGATATTAATTTTAAATTAATTACTGCAATTTCTATGTTTTTAATTTTGAAAAATGGATTCCATATTTGGATTCAGTGGTTCCAAATTATGTTTATAGGTTACTTTTATTTTTTTGATATTATTAATAGTAACTACGGTAATTTTTATTTACTACAGTTAAAGGTAAATCAGGTAATTAAGGGTAAAATTAAGATTATAAAATTACCCTAACACCTGAAAAAATTATATTGGATGAATAAAAGTTGACCCATATCACTTAAGGGTCGGAATAGATTCATTTCCTCGACCTTGGACCATGAAAATTATATAATTATTATTAAAACCAAGGAAAGTGACAACATGTCACTCTCTTATATCTTATAAGTGAAATAATTTTAATTTAGTGATAAACTTAATAAAACTTCAAAAATGAATATAATACAGAAATATAATAAAATTATCTACAGTATGTGAATTTATTTAGAATTTTTAGGGATTACATAATTATCATTTATTATGACACAATAGTGATGTTGAAATTATTTTATTGATTGAAATGTCAGATAAATGGTTTTAAAAATATCAAAATAAATATTATATGAACTATTTAATGTGATCCAAGAATTTTCTAGATAAATATGACATGTTATTAATCTATTAAATCTTTTAGTTATAAAATATCTTTTGTGTTTATTTTATTTAAATTCAAATAAATGAATAGTGTCAAAATTGACACTATTGTTATTTTATAAAAATAACATATTATAAAATTGTTTAAAAATCTAAAAAATATTTAAAAATTATAAATTGAAATTTATATGGTCAAAAATTTCATAAATTATACAATTATGGACAATTAACAACACATAATTAATTATTTATATCAATTTAAAATTTAGAATATTTTTACCACAAATAAAATTAAATAGATTAAATAAGGATAAATCAAGTTGATAAAGTTTAAAATAATTTTCCAACATGTCTAAATTTTTTTGTTTGATGAGATTACAACCCTATATCATCTAATATTCTTATTTGAGTCATTTTTGGAGGTTTTTAATTGGGGTTTGAATTTATTATAAATTAAAATTTCTTATGTTTCAAAAGGTTCCCCTCTCCTCCCTTATAAAAGGGCACCTCCTCCCTTTCCTCCTTGCACTATTTTTATCCTTCAAGCTCTGCAAAACCCTAAAAATATCTCTTATCCACTTTTATAGAAAAATACTAGAGGTCTTGGTTATCTTCAAAGACCAACTTTAGTTCCCTAAGAGTAGGTTTGGAAGAGGCACGTCGAAGAAGAGGTAATATCCTTTACCGATTCTTTCAAATTAATTTCTTATTCTACTCCCTATTATTTTGTTATTTCATAATAAATTAATAACATTAGTATCACTCATATACTGATATGTTATTATAAATATGAAACAACCCTATTTCACCTTCTATCCATCCTACGGAAAAGGAAATCACCGCGCGTGCGTGCGTACGTAATACCCTCTCCACGCCGTGGTGTAATCTGTTTTCCACCACCACCTTACTTGGATGGGTATAATGGTGTAAAGAATAAATATATATGATTATTATAACATGATACTAATTCTGAGATATTATATCATCCTCTCCAAAACCATTCAATAATTATGGGAATGATATCATCGCTCATCCGTACGTACGAATTACCGTCTACACGACGTGATGAGATTCATTCTCCATGTTAACCATTCAAGAATGATTATAAAGTATATATATAATAAATAATCATGAAATATATGACATAACAATGCTACTAGATATATATATATATATATATATATATTTCATCTACTTACTTCCATTCAATTCAATAAGGAAATGAAAACAGCGTTCATGTGTACGTACGGTCTACCGTCTCAATGAACAGTGTATTTCATTTCATTTATCTATCTATTATATATATATAATGAATAAATATGATATATAAATCGTTTTTTACATTTGGTAAGTAATTAAATCATGATATAATTAATAATAATATCAAGAACAACAAGTCCAAACACGTACGATAAATGAAACGATTTTACCCAAAACAAGACTTTAACATGAAATTGACAAATGAATAGGTAATATAAAGTCATAAGTGAATAATATATAATATCATAAATATTATTATGGTTCTGTTATAAGTTAATAATATTTTTAAACCCACTATACAGTAGTCTCAAACACATATGGAAGAAATTGGACATAAGGTAAGGGATAAATATTCCAATCTCAATCTTATCTGGGATTGTTTATAAGTAAGTATTTACTGGGGTTATATTTTTCATCCATGTCCATAAAAATGTTTTTATAAAGTGTTTAATATTCTTCAATGAATTTTTAAATTCATTTTTACCCCTTTTTTACTTTTACTTTGTGTTATAGAAGGAATCTTTCTTTTGTTTACCATACGAGGTATGTTTTGACTTTTTCTGTAAAAGTATGGGGAGAATGTTTATTTTTTAACTTATACAGAAGGAACGGATTTTTACGGTTTTATATTACCTTTTCTTCATGAATATTACTCTACAATATTTCATGATTATTTTTAATAAAATCCTTTTCTTTTAAAATTTCATGGCATTTTGTGAAAAGAAAATGATTTTGAAAAAGAAAGGATATTTTCCTGAAGAATTCATTTCAAGTGTTTTATTAAAACTCTTTCCTATCTATGATGAAATTATTTAATATGGTTATGTTTCAAGAATAATGTCTCTATTATTTACATGGTTTTATTTTTCTTATGATGAAATGATATCCATTTGTTTTATATGTATTATGTAATGATGGAATGATGTTTATGAAACCCATTTTATTATTTGGGTTATGATGAATGATTTATGTTTATTTTGTGGCATATATAAGAATGATTTCATTATGAGATGTGTGGGGCCTATATCTCCCTCCAATTCATTGGGTAAATATTTATATCTCATGAGATAGACATGGCTGGAACGACAAGTGAATCTGGTTAAGTAATACAAGGCCGGAATGACACATAAACCCGATTCAGTAATGGCCTTTGTCCACTATGATGGTCTTGCCAGCAATGCCTTGGCTACTATGGAAATCCTAACATGTGATTAATGGTTTCTATAATTACATGTTTTATTCCCATGCTATTTTATCATGGTTAATGTTCCTTTATGATTTATGTATTATGCATTGCCAAGATTTATGTCATTACTCATGATTTTGATGTTTTATGTTCATGTTCTTACACTCAAATGTTCAGGGATTGTTTTATGTTCTCCATTTTTACCCTTACTGAGCATTTGAGCTAACCCTTTTTATGTTTTCTTTTCTCGAGGATATAAATAATGGTTTCAGGTAAGAAAACCAAAGGGGAAGATCTTTAGGGAGATGTTGAAGATCTTTCACCATGATTAGAAGATTATGTTTCGAGTTACAAAAAACACTAAACTAATACGGTATTTGGGTGTCTTTTTCTTGTCATGTATTAAGTATTACACAATAGTAATGTAATTTTTATGTACTTCAAGCTTTGGGTCTCTCCATCTAGCACATGCATGGATGGGTTGTCTTCCACATGATGTTGTTTGCAAACATCTTAGTTTGGTTGATTATGTTGTTTCCTTTTAAAGGATGAAAAGGTTTAAAGGTAGGGAGGATGTGGGAACCTGGATTTTTTCCTTGAGTAAGTCTTATATAATTTTGAATAAGGAGTCTTGGGTCCCCAAAAGAGGTAAAATAGTAAATTTATTCTAATGGTTGACCTATGAAAAATTGATTGTCTTATTTATCCTACAAGGTGGTGTTTACCCTTGGGTTTAATTTTGGTGAGATTCCATAATAATTAATTTTTAATTGATGTTTAATATTTTTATAAATAAATAAATATTTGTTTCATGCTTGTGAATTATAAATATCACCTACATGTTGTGTACTTTTTTCCATGTGGTGGATAAGGTTTTCACTAGAGATAAATATCTCACCGCATTTAACTTTAAAGTATATGTTGTGTATTGTCACCTAGGATTTACATGTAGACTTAAATATTACACAATGTGTAGTCTAGAAGTATATATTGTGTGGTATTAGGTCACATGAAATGGTGGGTAATAGATTACACACCCATATTACATGTGATACCTACATGCCATGTACCTCCCTAGAACATGTCATATAGTTTTACCCCACATGGAAAGGTGATAATAGTATATTCCCATATGGCTTATACACCGTGTACATAAAAGTACATGTCATGTATTGTGTTTTATTTGGTGTTTCCCATATCTTCTAACCTGAGTGTCAGAATCAGACAAGTAAATATTCTATTTTGAGAATTTTTTCTCATAGATCATGAAAGTATGATCTTTTTGGACACAAGTGTCCATTTAAAAGATATTTTTGGTAGTTTAATTATTTTAGATCTATAAAGACAGTGATAGGGTATGGGCAATGTGTTTGGAGTAGATATGAAGTTCAAGTATTTCCCCGTGTGTTGGGGCATAGTACTCCATGAATGGGGTTCAAGTACTCCCTAGGAGGCAAACACATCATAGGGTATAATCCCTCATATGATAAATGGATTTCATGCCCCCTATATGTCAAGTCGCGGTCCTCCTTCCATAGAGTTAGTACTCCCTCATGTGTCAGGGTGTAGTCCTCTATAGGTATTAAGTTACTACCTTGGTCAATACACATATCCCTCAATGAGATATGATACCCCCATTCAATGACATAGTGGTTGCATGGAAGTTGTGCAAGTTGAATTATTTTGGTTTTTTGGGTCTTATGACGTATTTTCATATATGGATTCCTACGAGTTGCTAATGGAATATTAGGTCTTTGTGGTATCTTTCTAGTTATGATTATAGTCGGGATATCAAATTTAGGATTTATGGGACTAGATACACTAGGTATATTTTTTTCATATGAGATAAAATCCTTCATGGAGTTGAGATATGAAGATTGTGGTTTCTCCTTTTCAATAGTTTTCTTAACCATAGAGAATATTTGATTCCTTTATGATCCTCCTTCTTATTTCCACATTCTTGATTCTGAGATGACCTATTAAATTATCTATTCTTTTTTCGATGCATTATACTAGGTATGTTTATACTCACCCCTGCACAAGGCATGTTCTCTCATGTGTTGTGTTTGTAAAGATGTTTCATAGTTTGGTGGTGACTTGGATGAACATGGATCCAGCAGAGCTAGTTGAGTTGGTTCATATTTATGTATAGTGGTATGTGGTAGAGATGTAGCTACTGGTGTTCTCTTACTGGGAGTTCATTCTATGTGGAGGTATTTCCCCTATCATATGTTAATTTTTCATGGTCATATTATATGTTGTATTTTACCCTTTGGGGTTTTCCTTCGTGTCATTGTTATATATTGTTTTTTTCTCACACATGCATTATTATATAGTTTAGTTGTTTATATTTATATGTGTATGGTGATTTTTGGTTTTATATTGTGTAATGGAGATGTTTTTTTGTTACATGTTGATATTGACTAAGGCCTCCCCAGATTATTATGCATTCTTAGAGCTAGTCTCCAACCCCTAACCTATTGAAGGTGGGATTGGGGAGGAACATTCGGCTTTGTACCAACCCAGGTGGGGCCATGGTAGGTTTCTCAGTGTCATCATCATACCTAGAAGTGTAGATCCTATTACAATATTTTCTGATAATTCTATGATAATGGTACTTTCTAAGGAGTCCATGTCACATTAGAGGAAAAAGTATATAAATCGAATGTTTCATCTCTTGAGGGATTTTACTCAAAGTGTTGAAGTTTAAATTATAAAATTAACCATGGAGGATAACATATAAGACTCACTGACTAAATCCATATCTCAACATAAGCATGATTCTTATGTGAAAGCTAGTGGATTGAAAGTGGTTAGCAGTTGGCTCTACTGAAAGTGGGAATGTTATGAGGGTGGGTGCCCTAGTGACATGACTTGATCCACCAAGTCCCCTCCAGATTTGATGGTGTGTCAAGTGTTCCACCTCAACCTCACCTCCAATAGTACAAGGTCTGGTGACTAGCACCAAGAAGGCACAAATCACATATGGGAGGCCTTAACCTACACAACTTGCACATGCATACATCACTAATCGTCCATAACATCACATCCAAGCAGAAATACATAACATTTTGAAATAAAAATATGCATGCATATATCTACTAAACACCCTAGGGGTGTGCAATATAAAATTTCAGTACAGGGGAAAAAATAAAATGCTTGAAATCTCAAAATTCCACCTGACCTCGAACAACCGAGAAGAAGAGAATCACCACATTGCATCATCTCCAGTGGAGCACTACCATCTATGAATCCAAACAAATCCACCAAGATCCAGCTCTACTAGCTCTATTATATCCACACCCACTGATATCACCATTGAACTTTCCTCCATATACATAGATACAAAAAAAATTGGCCATATTTTTTCTTCACAATACTCTATAATTAATGATTCTTTTGATGCTCACAAATACCCTTTTTTGTTTTCTAATGAAGTTTTATTGGGTAAATTTACATGATTTTATATTTTATTATGAAGAGTTTAACATTTCAAGAATAATTCTAGAAACATTATTTTTATCCCTACATTATACTGAAAGGAAAAAATTTACATATGGTATCAACCCTATGTTACATTAAAATATTTTCTATTTGGATCGACACGTGTATAGATCGAAAATACTATATTGGAATCTAGAATTACTGTTCATACCCTATATTCAAGAATTTGAACATAAGGTCAATCAATGCTACATTTGGGATTTTATACTGATAAGGATGAACATATGGATCATCATCCCTTTTCTACACAAAGGAACCCTACACTATGCAAAGTAACCCTATTCTATGAAAAGGAACCCTACGCTATGTGTTCAACCCTACACTACTTGATCAATTCTTTATTGTGTTCTTAATGGAAAGATTTCATGATGTCGTGTCTTTGATTCGTGATTGCTATAATGGTCAATTCAGATTTAAAGACTGATTCAAATATTGTTTTGATCTTTTCAAAGAACTAAGTTTTTTTGTGATTGTTGCTCCTACTATTATGAGAGGTTACGACTCTCCTGGTAAATTCAGTTTTTGAATTTTATGATAATTCAGGCAATTTCTTTGGATTTGGAATATCAATGAAAACCATTGGATATTTATCTGCTGAGCATTCCTATAGAAATTAAGAATTATTTTTGAGAATTTTTCTTCGTGTGATGCAAAGAATGATCAATATTAAAAATAGTTCTACTCTTTAGTGATATAATTATTCATTTTTCTACTACAAGTTCACTACTATTGTTTTGTTGCTGTTTTCAATTGAAGATCATTTTGAAATGAGAATCAATTTATATTGTTCTATCTCTTAAAGTTTATCTTTTCTGGAGAAGATGATCCATTTACTATCAGTTGCTGCTGCAAATGTGAAGATCAATTTGTTTCATCAAATCAATATATATTGATTCTTTTGAGTATCAGCGTCTCAATATAAGTTGTGGTTTTTTGGTTCTCTGTTAATGATCTAGAAGGCTCTATTTTAGCCTTATTTGTAAAGTTGTCAACATCCTACACTTAGTTGTTAATAGCTCTTATGATATGAGGACCTTAATATTCAAATTCACCAAACTCACAGAGAGAGTTGTTGGCGGAGTGGACTAGGGAATTTCTATGCCCCAAACCACTATAAAAAGATGTGTTTTTTTCTTTCTGTCTATCCATTGCTCATAATTTCATACAAAAGATATACACTGCTTCTTTGCATAAACCTTAGTTGACGTTAAAAGGAATAACTGTGAAAGATTTTGAAAAGATCCAATTCACCCCCTCTTGTGTATATTTGTATATTTCGACCTAACAATTGGTATAAAAGGATTGTTTTTTTGGATAAAGTTATAGAAATATAAAAGTTTAACGGTCTATACAAAGATGGTAATGTTTGATCCTAGAGAAGTAATGTCCATGGTCCATGCTCTTTATTTCAACGGTGAAAATTATGGATGTTGGAATTCAAGGATGATCATCTATCTAAAAAATCTTGGATAAAGAGTTTATTCAAAAATACTAACACCATATTAGATTCCTAAGAAACCAGAAACTTGGGATACTATAATTAAAGCCGATTATGATATGAATTCGAAAGACATGAATGTTTTTATTTGGAGATTAGGAACAGATGATTTCAATAGAGTTTCTCAATGTCCCACTACATATAAATTGTGGAAAATTATTTTAGCTGCCTATGAAGGAACATATAAGGTAAGACATATGTGATATAAAACAACAAAGTTAAAGTTTGACACCTTCAGAATGTTTGATGGAGGGATAATTACACAAATTAATGGAAGGATTATAGAAATAGTTAACAATATTATATATTTAGGTGATCCTATCAAACAAGTAGATCATGAATTGAAAGTACTGATATTATTACCTACTAAATGGAATGGTATATCAGCTGAAATTTGACAATCATCACCTATCAAAAATCTGACAATGAGAAAATTGATTGGGACACTGATGATGTATGAAGCTGAAATGAAAGGTGAAGTAGAAGATCCTAAAGTCTTAGTAAAAAGGATAATACTTCTCTAAAGGTAACATCTTAGAAGTAAAGAAAAATAATTAAGCAAGAATTCAGAGAAGAAATGTATTCAGATACATATGGTTCTTAAATGGAATTGGATCAATTAGCCATAAAGTTTAGTAAGTTTTATAATAAGAAAATAGGATTCATAAAGCCTTTAAAAAGGTATGAGAAAGAATATAGGTAAGTCAGATGCTATGAATACAATAAATTAGGCCATATAAGACCTGATTGTCCCCATCTAAAAGGTGAAAAGAGGAAGCCAGATAAGAGATATCAGAAAAATGCAGATTATGAATAGAAAGGAAAAAAGATAAATGAATGCAACTTAGAGTGTTTTTGAAGACTCCAGCATCTCAACAAAATATGATTTAGAAATGGAAGAATAAAATGTGAAAGAAAATATGTGTTTCATGGCTGAAGGTGATAAGGAAAGAGTCCATAGAAACAGAAATTCCATATGGTATATGGAAAGTGGATGTTCAAGGCACATGAGTGGAGATCCCTAAAATTTTTAAAAATTGACTCAAATGGATAGAGGATATGCCACTTTTGGTGATAATTCCAAATGAAATATAGTTGGAGTTAGAACTTTTGGAGATCCAAAGATCAAATCTATAAAAAAAATTACATTATGTGAAAGGACTAAGGAACAATCTAATAAGTATTTATCAACATTGTGATGATGGTTTCTATGTTGATTTTTATAAAAATACCTATATTTTTTTTAGAGATAAACTGCTTAAGTTTAGAGCTCCTATGACCAACAATGTTTATAATTTGGACTTACATTCCCTGTGCAAACAGAAAGTGAACTTTTTATCTACTAAGACAAATGAATCTTGGATTTGGTATAGAAGACTTGGACACTATAATATTTATGCTTTACATAAATTTTCTAAAAAATAGTTAGTTTTTGACTTACCCAGTCTTAAGTTTTATAGTGATAGATTTTGTGATGCATGCCAAATTGGAAAGCAATATAAATCAACCTTCAAATATATTAACAAAATTCTTGCATCAAAACATCTAGAACTTATCCATATGGATTTGTTCGGACCATCAAGAGTATCAAATTTGGTTGGTAAATAATTGTTTTATGATTTAATTTATGATTATTATATATTTACTTGGGTTTATTTTCTTAAGGTTAAGAGTGAATTTTTTTTCTGTGTTTAAAAGTTTTTTTTCATGGTCAAAATGAAAAATCTTTTAAAATAATTTCACTAAGAAGTGATCATGAGGGAGAATTTGAGAATCAAGAATTCAATTATTTTTGCTCAAATATTGCTATTAAACACGCATTCTCTTCACTAATAACACCTCAAAAAAATGGAATTGTTGAAAGAATAAATAGAACTATTCAATAAATGAATAGGACTATTCTAAACAAATATATTCTACCTACCTATTTTTGGGTAGAAGCTATGAGCATAGCCTGCTATATTATGAATAGAGCTTTGATTAGGCCTATTTTCCAAAAGACACCTTATGAAATTTGGAATAACAGAAAGCCTAAAGTAATGTACTTTAAAGTTTTTGGATGTAAGGTGTATATCTTGGAAAATATTGGTAAGTTCAATCCAAAATATATTCAAGGAATGTTTTTAGAAAATTCTTCTACCTCTAAAGACTATAAAGTGTTTAATAAAAATTCAAGGATTGTTGAAGAATCATTTCATGTGAAGTTTAATGAGACTGAACCCTTTATTAAAGAAAAAGATCAAATTGATGAAGTCACTAACTCTTATGAAAACGTGAGACATGAAACCCTTAAAAATTATTTTTTAAAGTGATATAAATAAAATTTATTCTAGTTTATAAGAACATGAAACTGAAGAACCAGAAAGTGTTTTTCCTAGACAGTCTAGAACCATAAAGAACCATCCTTTAGAAACTGTTATAGGAGACCCAAATACAAGTATAAGAACAAGAAGAAATGTAGGAAATTTAGTTGATTTTTATTCCTTTCTATCCCAGTTAGAACCTAAGACTATATAAGAATCTTTAAAAGATGGTACCTAGATGTTAGCCATGTAGGAAGAGTTAAACCAATTTAAAAGGAATGAAGTTTGGGAAATTGTTAATAAACCAACTAACTATCTAGTTATAAGGACCAAATGGGTTTTCAAAAAAAAATATGATGATCAAGGGATCATCACTAGGAATAAATCTAGATTAGTAGCCAAAGGTTATAATCAAGAGGAAGGAATAAATTATGATGGGACCTTTTCCCTTGTAGCTAGAATAGAATCCATTAGAATTATATTATCTTATGCATCTCATATGAATTATAAATTATATCAAATGGATGTTAAATATTCATTTTTAAATATATATTTAATGGAGGAAATTTATGTTTAGAAACCTCTTCATTTTGAAAATCCTCAAAAAACATATTCTTTTTTTAAACTTATTAAAGCTCTTTATGGCCTTAAACATGAACCTAGAGCTTGGTATGAATAATTAAGTTCATTTTTTTGAAAAATGATTTTATTGTTGGTTTGGTAGATCCAACACTTTTTAATAAAATAGTATGTTCTAATATTTTATTAGAAAAAAATTATGTTTATGATGTTATTTTTTTTTCTTATAATCAAAAGCATCGTCATTATTTTTCAAAACTTAAGAAAAAAGAATTTGAAATGAGTATGATGGGAGAACTGAATTTCTTTTTAGGATTTTAGATTTATCAAAAATATTTTGGAAATTTTATAAATCAAATCAAATAAATTATTGATTTACTAATGAAGTTTGTACTTGAAAAAATCAAGACATATACAACTCCTATGTTTACCAATATAAAGCATGACTTGGATGAAGCTGAAAAAACAATGAAAAACAAGTTATATAGAGGTATGATCGATAGTTTATTATACCTTACTATTAGGAGGATAGAAATTATGTATTCATTATATCATTGTGCTAGATTTCAATCAAATACAAAAGAATCTCATCTTACTTCTATAAAAATAATTTTTTATATATTTAAAAGGAATTGTTTTTTAATCTCTTCTTTTCCCCAAAAATTATGATTTTAATTTAATTTCATATCCAGATGCTGAATCTAGAGGTTTTAGATTATATAGAAAAATTACCTCAGGCACCTGTCACTTTTTAGGAAAATATTTAATCTCCTGGTCTAGTAAGAAACAATACTCTGTTGCTCTATCAACTACTGAGGCAAAATAGGTATCTGATAGCAGTTGTTGTGCTCAAGTATTGTGGATGAAAAACCCTCTGTTAGAATTTAGACTAAATTTTAATAGTATTCCTATTTTATTGGATAATATTAGTGCTATTAATATCTCTAAAAATACTATAAGTCATTCTAGGACTTAACACATTGATATACAACATCATTTTCTATGAGATCATGTTCTTAAAAAGGTTATATCTTTAGAATTTGTTAAAACTAAATATCAATTAGCCAATATTTTTACTAAACCTCTTCCCAATAATATTTTTTTATTTTATTAAGGGGGAGTTAGGTTTTTTAAAATTTAAATAAAATATATTCTCAGTTCTTCTATTTTTTTATTTTTATTTTACTTTTTATTTAATAAATTATAATAAATTTAATTATTTAATTTTTTTTTCTTTTATTTTTTTTGGGTTATTTCATTTTATCTTTATTATCTATATTTTTAATATTATTATTTTTGTACAATACTCAATCACTGTGAGAAACCATTTTCCTTCTCCTGCTTATCATCCTCACTCCTACACGTCCTTTTAAACTTACAAAGTATCTCTCTCTCTTTCGTCTCCCAATTACTGAAAACCCTAAACATTTCAACCTTTTTGTTTCCTAACTTTCAATGATGCCATCCTCATGGAGATATATTGATGTTGAACTCGATAATCATATGTATGCTTCTGGAAAATCTAGAAAGTTTTTCAAGGTAAGTTAATTGACCTTGGATATTTAGATTCCACCAATTTATCTCTTAAGAAAGTAATGATTTTTTAAGGTTTAGTTTTTGGCTTTGGGGAAGACAATATGCCAATTGTCTTTGAGAGATAAGTAAAGGAGTTCTATTGAAAAGATATGTTTAGTTTTGGTTTTGAGGAAGACACTATTATTTCAAAAATTAATAATCAAGAGTTTTCAATGAGTTCTGTTGAGATGGCTGAGTTACTTCATTGTCCCTGTGAGGGGGAGTTTCAGTTCGACATGAGGAACATTGGTGATGGTCATTATACTTTAGAGGACATAATGTTTTATCTTTTTGGCACATGGGTTGTCAAAAAGGTGTTTATAAAGAATTTAACACCTGATCATTGAGTTTTAATGAAATTTATCCAGTCAGGAATTTTATCGAGGATAGATGAGCTAGAGAATGTTCTTTATACTGACATGTTTATGAGGTTTTTATTTTTAAACAAAATCAAGTTTAATTTTTTCCAGTTTATGATTTGATATCTCAATCATGTTTTCATGATAAATCCAATATGGGTTATTACCCTTACGGAAGGACTATTTATTTTCTACTGAGAAGGTTGGGTAAAATTGTAAATATGTTTTACAGAAAGACCTATCATCATAGCAATACGCTGAATGTTGGAACCATGAAAAAGATAGGATTTGTATGGAGAAAATCTTGAAATAGTTTGATGCTAGTTGGTTCTAAGAAAAAAAAAGTTATTGGCCAATGCTCAGGGGGAGAAGAGGGTAATCCCCTTCGTTGGTTCTATTCATGATAGGCTTGAAGATGAAGGAGCATCTAGGATAGGGGACACTCTTATTCAAAAAAGTAAAAGAGTTTCAGTTAATATTCTAGAGATATTTATCAAATCTACTATTGGTGATGTGAATGTCACTTCACATGATGAAGCTGAAGAAACTAGGTGTGACAGCCCAATAATTGAGCAAGTTGAGAAGGATGCTCAAAGTCAACAAATTCACAAGGCATAGATCCTTGATTCTAGAACTCAGAATGTTCTTGATGCTGATTTTGTTATAGGATCTCCTTTAAAGAGAAGATCATAAAGAGATGGTAAGATGAGTCTAGCTATTATTGGGCTCAATCAAGTATGAAATGAATCTCTTGAACTTTCTCACTATGAGGTTGATGCTCAGAAAATAAATATTCAACTACTGGAAGCTCAGAATTCTTTTTTAAGTGAACCACTAGATGTAGAAAAGAAGAAGTTTGAAGAGTATAGAGTTGTTTCTATTTCAAGATCAGAGTATGAAGCTCATAAGATTAATTTGAGAGAGTTCAAAGAAAATATCATCTCTGTTAGAGATTTGAAGGAGTTGATTACCAAAATGTCGTGGTAATTTCTACTTTAAAGGTTGACTATGTCAAGAAGAAATATTTTTACAATTTCAAGGATATGATTGGAAGAGAATATCAATCTCTAAATGAAAGTTTCAAGTATTCTTCTCAACGAACCCCTACTATAGTTTATGAGGAAATTTAAAGAAATTACTGATGTTTTGGATGAGTTTAATGATAGGATGCAAACTCTTCAGTGTGATAGCATTCCCTTGGGTGTACTGTTGGAAAACCAAAATCATATAGTTAGTCAGTTGACTTCCAATTAATCCTGGTTTGGACCAGTGATTAATCACCTTAGAGACAAGTTAACTTTTTTCATTTAGTTTTAGTAATAAGTGAATTAGTTTATCAAGATCAACTTATTGGAGATATTGAAGATTGGGCATGACTCTGAGAAGCAACTTCAACATTGAACAAAATTTTCCAATAATCATTTCCAAAGTTTTTTACTGATGTTGTTGGATCTTAGTAGTGTATTCAAAGCCATTCATCATCAAGAAGATCCCTTTGTTCCTGTTGAAACCGAGCTTTAAGGCCACTCATTTTGAAGACTCAAATTGATTATGGATTTTATTTTAATACTTTTAAAAACATTTGAATTTATGTTTCAATTTACTTCATTTACTTGTTCTTTTATTTATCTTTACATTTGTTCAATTCTTTACTGCCAAAAATCAATTTTTTCTGCTGATTATTATAAAATTTCACTTTGTTAAGCACAATATTAATTTTCATTTATATTGATTCATTCTTTTTCTTTATCTTTTTTATATCATAAAAAGGGGGATAATGAGGAGTATGCTTGGAGAATACTTATTAATCACTACATTTTTGAAAAAAATTCATTATCAAATTAATTCTATGAAATCGATATTTTTTTCTATATCTGTATGTTTTGGAAAAAAAACTATAATTTATTTAATTTTTTCTATGAATTATAATGGGTTTTTTTATCATAAAAAAGATGGAGATTGTTGGGAATATTTTTTCTTCATAATACTCCATAATTAATGATGCTTTTGATTCTCACAAATACCCTTTGTTGTTTTCTAATGGAGTTCTATTGAGTAAATGTATAGGATTTTATATTCTATTTTGAAGAGTTAAATGTTCTAGGAATAATTTTGGAAACAATATTATCATCCTTACGTTATGCTTAAAGGACAACTTTTAAGTATGGTATCAACCCTACATTACGTTGAAATATTTTTTATTTGGATTGACACACGTATGGATCAGAAATCCTAAATTGGAATCTGGAATTACTATTAATACCTACATTCAGGAATTTGAATGCATCATTAAACAATGCTACGTTCAGATGCCCGTATGGATCATCATCCCTACGCTATGCAAAAGAACCCTACGCTATGCAAAGTAAACCTACGCTACGCAAAGGAACCCTACGCTACACAAAGTAACCATACACTACATGTTTAACCCTATGCTACATGCTCAATTATTTATTTCATTCTTAATGGAAATATTTCTTGAAGTCATTTCTTCGATTCATGATTGTTGCAATGGTCAAGTTAGATTTAAATACTGATTCAAGGATTGTTTTGATCTTTTCAAAGAACCGAGTTTTTCGGATATTATTGCTCCTATTATTATGAGAGGTTAAAACTCTCCTGGTAAATTTAATTTTGAATTTTTGAAATAATTCAGGCTATTTCATTGGATTTGAAATACCAATGCAAATCATTGACTATTTATCTGCGGATCATTCCTTCAGAAAATAAGAATCTCTGTTGAGAATTTTTCTTCTTGTGCTGCAAAGAAAGATCTATCTTAAAAAGAGCGCTACTATTTTGTGATATAATTATTCATTGTTCTACTGTAAGTTAAATATTGTTTTTTTGTTACTATTTTTAGTAGAATATCATTCTGTAATAAGAATCACTTCAAATTGTTCTATCTCTTAATGTTTATCATTTCTAGAGAAGAAGATCCTTTTAATGTTAGTTTATCCTGTAACTATGAAGATAAATATGTTTCATTAAATCAATCTATATTGATTCTTTTGAGTATTAGATTCTCGATATAAGCTCTGGTTTTTTGGTTATCTGTTAAAGAACCTAAAGTCTATGTTTTTAGCCTTATTTGTAAAGGTGTCAACTACTTGCACTTAGTTGTGAATTGATCTTATGATATGAGGACCTAAATAGTGAAATTCACCAAACTCACAGAGAGAGTTATTTGTGGACTGGACTAGGGGATTTATGTACCCTAAAAACTATAAAAATATGTTTTTTTTCTATTTATTCTCTTCTCATACTTTCATACAGAATATAAACACTTCTTATCTTCATAAACCATAGTTTACGTTAAAAGGAAAAATTGTGAAAGATTTTGAAAAGACACAATTCACCTCCCTCAGGTGTATATTTTTATATTCTTTCCTAACACATGTGTGGGAAAAAATAAAGTGCAGGGGTAAGTAAAAAAATTCCCAGTAAGACACCCCAAAAATAAATTGGGATAGGGTTATCAGTTAGTATGTAAGCCCAGTCTAAGATTTACAGTCACCGAACTCCATCACGGGGAAAACCCTATCCAAGAAAGAAGCTACAACTTCACTTCCCAATATGACCTTGACCCTATCTCACAAGAATATACTAGGGATAAACCTGAGTGTAAACTCATAATTTGGGAGGAGGATTCCATGAAAAAATCCCATACCTCAAAGGAAAAAAAACTTCCCTACTCATAAAACCCAGGGGAAAACACCTCTATGCCCATCTTCAATAAATGTGCCACACACCTCAAGGGATAAACACCTCTTTAATCCTCCTTGACATGGAAGATACGACCCCCATGGTTTTTATAAGGGGAATGAAACTGGAAACACTACACAGAACCCCAAGTATCTAGTCAAGAAGATATCATTCCAAAGGGGCTCATTATCCATAAGCCACACCTCATACACTCGCATCATCACTCGGCTATAATGTTAAGTGATTAACTGAACTCTTTGGTAAAAAATAGCTCCAAGATCGATGCCTTTAGCCATAGAAGGATCTTTTAAACATCAATATCCCCAAGTATAGGATTAATATTCTAACAAAATATGGGGTTCACTCCACGAGAATGATATGATGCTCGATGGGGTTACCAACCCCATAAATGGGTGACCTATACCCTGACCTATAGGGGAGCTCCCTAAACCAACCTAACAAAGGGAAGATGACTCCACACCCATGATAGGATGAAAAAATGGATTCATGTGACATAGTTATTCCAAAAAGGTGGGGATCAACGAACTGTAAGGTGAATCCCCACCCCACTCAGCTCAACTCCAATAGAGTGGCATATCGAAGGGGAGTGACCCAGCGCACCCAGTGCATCGTAAGTCCCAAAGAACCAGATCTATATACACAACTCAAATACCACTGTTATCATTCCACCAATACAATTATAAAATGAAGGTTCCACATTTATCCATCCTCGATACTTTACCTTCATATCCATCATGTCACCATTAATAAGTTTATTAGGGAAATTACACCTCTCCAGAGTGTATAAATTGATTGAGGTGGTATTGATCCCATAGGGGACCTTGTTCCCACCAAGGGCCAAGGTGGAAAAAGAAGAAAACCATATTTTCCTTCATGATATTCAATTCATGCCTTAGTGAGAGAGATTTGAGAAACCATCACTTAACATGGAGGACCCACTATAACGACCTGAATTTTTGAATTATATTTGTTTGTGTTATTTTATTTTATACTCAATAAAACTATATACTTTAATTAATGAAGTGGGTATAATTAAAATGATACCATTGGGTTTTGACTGTTATATGACCATTGGTCAATATGACCATTGGAAACTATAATCTTAATGTTGTTTTTTTATAAATACGATTATCATGGTTAATTAATACAGAAAGAAGATTGAATGGCCTCATCCAGTAGACTTGAGTCATATGAAGCCCATCTGTTTGAGCTTGGGAAGGAGGTAGCATCACTGAGCTTTTCTCTGGACCAAGCCCAAGCCGAACTTCAACGTATGAAGCTTGAACGGAATCTCTAAAGGGATAAGTTCAAGCTCATAGAAATCACCACTCAGAAAATGTTGTCTGAGCCACCCCAATATTCTATCACCATATCACACCTAACACTTAGGTCCTATGATGGTGTAATAAGGGGCTATATAACGAGACCTTAACTGATTTGTGTAATCCTTTTATAAATTTTTTTACTTCCTCTTATGGAAAAGTTTGTGAATTTCAAATATCCAGATAAATATAGGATGTGTATTATTGATGAATTTAGGAAAAAGAGCATTTTAAAATATTTTTGTATTCGTTAAATAGTTAATAATGTGAAATGATTTTCAAAAAATGGTCTTCTACAGTTGTGATTCGTGAGAAATTTAGAGTCTAACAATATCAACTTGGTTTTTAGTGAATAGTAAATTAGAAATAGTAACACACCCATATGAATAGTAATGAATAGTAATTTGACCAAAAAAAATAGAAACTTCACCCATGAATGTATAAATAAATTTTAGATGTCTTAAAAGTGAAAAAATGATCATAGTTTACATTTTGGTATTTTCTTATGCCATATATATTTTATCTAAAATTTAATAATTAATTTAATAATTTAAAATGGAAATGTATTTTCATAAAATTTAATCATAAATTGTTACTTAATTTTCTTATGGGTATAAGATATTTTTATGGGACTTTGATTACTTTCTTAATGTGTTTCAAAATGAGTTATAGTTTTAAAATTGTATTTTTGGAATAAATAATGATTTTATTAAAAAAATTAAATTAAAATTATTTAGAAAATTATTTTCATAAAATGGGCTTCATTTTGGATTTCAGATCATAGATATTAGGTTAGGGTGAATTTTAGGGATTTTTCAGAAACAATTGAATTTTGGTGAATAGTAAAAATGCAGTTTTGAGTTTTGGGTGTTTAATGACATCATTAATAATGTAATAATGATTTAAGTTTTCTAGTTGACTTATGAATAGTGAGATATGCTATGAGGTGTCCCAATTGGCCAATACCATGGGCAAATACCATGGTAAAGCCCATGGTTTTTCAAATCCACCAATGAGGTGTCCCTTAGAAATTAATAATTTATTCATTCACTTTCCCTATAAATACCAAGCCATTTCCCTCATTAATTTCATTCCAAAATAATCCTCAAAGAATTTATGGTCTCATTACCTCACAAGGAGTCCTCCCAAGTTTCCCTCAGGCCTCTCAAGGTCCCAAATTTTAAGCTTTTGAAGTTACTCTTCAAGGTAAGGGATCCTTTCACCATCCTCTTTTAAGTCATGAATTCCTTTATGTTGTGTCTTCTAGTTTCCATATATTTATGTTGAGGGTATGTTATTATATGTTCTCATTACTTTCCATTCATTTCTAATTGTTGAGAGACCCTTTCTTCTCTCATCAATTTGTTTTCTGAATTTTTAAGTGACGCCGTTAGGCTGCCAAATTTCTCGTAAAAGAAATTGCATCTTCTCTTTCCTTTCAAGTTTCTTTTTCTTGTGGTATGTCATTAAAATATCCAAAAATGATATTATATCCATTTTATTCTGTATTTATATTATAATATGAGTTATTTATGAGTGGGTTACCCTTGTTACATCTCTTTTTATTATTTTCTAAAACCATATTATATAGTCGTTATGCTGTAGAAATTTCGTCTCAAAATTTCTATCTCTTTCTCTCAATAAATTATCTTGTTTATTTATGTGAATACCTGGACCTATTTTGTTTCTATGGGTGTTAATAAATATATAAAAATGATATATTTTATTTTTTTAATGTACATACATATAACCCTCACTCCCATTCCATGGGTTATAAATGATATAATGATCTTATTTTTAAGAACTTTTAAAATGTCATGATTTTGAAATGAAATCCATTTATTTTATTCTCTATGGGTTATTTATGAAATTTTTTATTATGATCTATATGGATCAAATGAAATTAAATACATATTAAGGGCGTGCCCTGATAGTTCTCCAATGCATTGGGTGAATAATTAATCTCTAGAGATGAAAAGTTTCACGATACCTTGGTGAAAAACCTTGGTAATTTTTATTACACCTTGGGGATGGACCTTGGTGATATGTTCATGAATGTATAAATGAAATGTTGAATCCACGTATTCAAGTTATGTTCCATGTTCGTTTTATTATGATATGCCTATACTTCTATTTCACATGTCTTTATGTCGTTATTCAAATTCTTATTGTTATCACAAGTAAATTGATTCACTTGTTTACCCTTACTGGGACTTATGCTCACCCTTTCCTTTGATGTATGTCTCCAGGATATGAGATGCAGTAGTTGTATTTAGTATGAACCTATGATGAAGCCATACGAGTGGTTTAGAAGAATGATTTATGTTGTTTTCATGTATTATGTTCCGGATTTCCAAGACACTAGACTTTAAAGATCCTATATAAAATGTAATGAAAAGTTATGTAATAAAAAGGTGGGATGCCATAGTTGGTATCAAAGGATAGTTATGTTATTTATGGAAATTAGGCTATGAAATCTATAGGAAGAATCCTATAGAAAAGTTTAAATATAGGAAAACTTCCTGGTATTTTGGTGAATATTGAGTAAGTGGTTTATCAAACAAATACATCCCTGTCTGGATACAAGTAGGTAGAGGCAGCTCAGGCACAAATGTACATAGGGGTAAAACCCGAAAACACCGCTTTGAGCTAGACTCTAATGGGAACTGGTGCATGAAAATAGGCCTTTCTGCACTCTTGGTTATGACACTCCCGAGGGATATGTTTGGTGAATCATAAGCTTTTTATGAATCATTATGAAGGATTTATAGAGAAATGTAATTTTTAAAGAAGTTTTAAGACATAAATCCTTTATAGTTAAAAGATTCATAAATGAAATAAGTTTATCATTAAGGTTTTATTCTTTTAGAAATGGCGGGCAATATGAGGAACCATGAAAATGGTGACCGCAATGGACCATGCGCTAACAGCCCTTTGATGGAAGCTGGAATGGAAACATTCATGCGAATGATGAACCAACTGACTCAATCTATGGGAAATAACTTGAATAAAGTTCAGATACTGATCTAACCGCGAAGGTAAAACATTATGTTGAGTTATTTATGTGTCAAAGACCACCAAACTTCAGTGGATTGACTGACCCATTGATTGCTGAGCAGTGGATCAACTCCATCAAAAAGAGCTTTTCTGTGTTATGTGGTTCAGAGCAAGATAAGGTAACCCTGGCCGTCTATCGCTTATAAGGGTAAGCTGATCAGTGGTGGGAACTAATTAAAAACAAAAGGACAAGAGTGGAAGTTGAAGCTTTAGAGTGGGAAGAGTTCATAGGGATATTTTTCAGTAAGTATTTCCCTTATTCCATGAGAACAAGAATGGTGAAGGAGTTTCTCGAGTTGAAGCATAAGGATAAAAAATCTTTCAGGAGCTATTAAGTGAACTTCACCCAACTTTCATGATATACCTCTAGATTTGTCATGTATACAAATGGTAAGGTTGATAGATTCTTCAGTGAACTAAGACCTCATCTACGGAATAATTTATCCAATCGAGACTACGATAGTTATGAGGAGATCATGCAGAGTGTGATGAAAGTCAAACTAGAGTTTGGTGAGATGCAATGGTCTCATAAATCAAAAGAAAAAAAGAGATCAATGGAGCCCAGCTTAGGGAGGACCTTTGATCAAGGAAGAGGAGGAAAGCAAGTGCAACGTCCCACGTGTAACAAATGTGGGAATAAGTATTTGGGGAACTGCTTGCTCGGGATCGGGAAATGCTAAAAGTGTGGAAGAGATGGCCATATTGTGTGGAATGGTCATAGTGAGGTGAAACCTCAACTTCCAAACACTAACGATAAGGGGAATATGGTGAAATCCCTACCTAATGTCCAGTGATTTATGTGTGAAAAACTTTGGCACTTGGCCAATCACTGTCTAAATCCGAGGGCAGTGGAGGGGAACCACCATCAGCCTTAGCAAAGTCCAAGGGAGCAAGGTTGTGATTTTTCTATCACGACAACTGAAGTTGAAGCTCCAAATGATGTGGTAGTGGGTACTGTTGTTGTTCTCTCAAAGCTAGCGAGTAATTTTTTTGATTATGGTTCTACACATTCCTTTCTTTACTCCAAATTTTCAAAGAATTTAGAATCAACCCCAAACTCTATAAAAGTAGAGTTATCAGTCAAGACTCCTGGTGGGATTATCTAAGCATCATCAGTGTTTAGAAACTATTGTATTTACTTTGGTGAGCACAATCTTATCACAAATCTAGTAGTCAATCCCATGATGTAATTCGACATTATACTAGAGATGGACTGGCTCTCAAAGTATAATGCTAAGATCAAATGAAGAAGTAATGAAATATCAGTAATCTTTAATGGAAAACCTACAGTTATCTTCCAAGGATAGATATATCAACTTGATATTTATCTATAAGAACCTTCTATATCCTTCTTTATGGAATTGATCAGTGAATAAGAAGAAGGAAATGAGAGTTTGAGGATAAAAAATGTACCCATCGTCTAGGAATACATTGACGTATTTCCTGAGGATTTTCCTGGACATACCCCAGAAAGAGAGGTAGAGTTATCCATTGAACTTGTACCAAGATCTCATCCAATATCAAAGACCCCATATAGGATGGAAAATGTGGAGCTAGGGGAATTAAAGAAAAAACTACATGATCTTTTGGAGAAGGGGTTTATCCGACCGAGTGTGTCTCATTGGGGAGCACATGTTATCTTTGTGAAGAAGAAGGACAGATTGTTGTGGATATGTATTGATTATAGAGAACTGAACGAGATCACAGTAATGAACAAATACCCTCTTCCAAGAATTGATAACTTATTTTACCAACTCCGTGGGGCTCAATTATTCTCTAAGATTGATCTTCGATCTGGTTATCATCAATTGAGAGTGAAGAAAGAAGATATTCCAAAAACTGCCTTCTGATCAAGATATGGGCATTATGAGTTTGTTGTTATACCTTTTGGATTGACTAATGCGCCTACTATTTTAATGTATTTGATGAATAGAGTCTTTAAATACTACATTGATAACTTTGTAGTAGTTTTTATTGATGATATTCTGATATATTCCAAAATTCATGAGGAGCATGAGAATCATTTAAGGGTTATTTTGAAAACTCTACGAAAGGAGAGACTTTTTGGAAAGTTCAGTACATGTGAATTCTGGTTACAACAAGTTGATTTATTGGGGAACATTGTTACCAATGAAGGAATCACAGTTGACCCTACAAAGACAAAAGTTGTAGAGGAGTGGCCTCAGCCTACAACAATAACTGAGATTCATAGTTTCCTTGGATTAGCAGGATATTATAGGAGGTTTGTGAAAAAAATTCATGACTTTATAATCCATTAACCAAGTTAACTCGAAAAGGGGTCAAGTTCATCTAGACAAAGGAGTGTGAGGAAAGTTTCCAAGATCTGAAGAAGATATTGGTTACTGCACCTTTGTTAACTCTGCCCTCAAGTGGAGAAGGATTCATTATTTTTAGCGATACATCTCTGAAAGGTCTTGGGTACATCCTCATGAAAAATGACAAGGTCATTGCTTATTCATCTCAACAGTTGAAGACTCATGAGCAGAACTATCCTACACATGATCTGGAGCTGGCAGTGGTCATATTTTCTCTGAGGATATGGACGCACTATCTTTATGGGGAGAGATGTGATATATACACAGACCATAAAAGTTTGAAGTATATTTTCACACAAAAGGAATTGAACATGAGAAAAAGGAGATGGTTGGAACTCCTTAAAGACTATGATTGTTCAATTCATTATCATCCCGAAAGAGCAAACAAAGTTGCAAATGCATTAAGCAGAAAAGACCCAGTTGTTCTTTCCATGATAAGGATTCGAAAAGATACTTTGATTAATGACCTAGTAAAGCTAGACATGGGAATTATAAGAGAACGGACATCATCAACCCTAACCCAAATGATATCTCAATCGTCACTACTAGAGAAGATCAAGAAATCTTAGAAAGAAGATCCTTTGTTACAGAAGAAGTTTGAGGATGTGAAGGATGGGAAGTTTCCTGAGTTCAATACTGACCAAGAAGGTGTACTAAAATTTCGTACAAGACTATGTGTTCCATCCATTCCAGAAATAAAGAAGGAGCTGATGGATGAAGGTTATAGATCTACATTCTCTATACATCCTGGTATCACAAAAATCTATAGGGACCATCGTGATCATTATTGATGGGATAATATGAAAAGGGAGATTAATGACTACACTTCAAGGTGCCTAGTATGTCAGCAAGTGAAGGCAGAGAGACAACTTCCTAAAGGGGTATTGAAACCACTACCCATACCATCATGGAAGTGGGACATTATCACTATGGAATTTTTCACTGGTCTCCTAAGAACTTCCAAAGGAAATAATGCGATATGGGTTATTGTGGACCATCTCACCAAGACTGCCCATTTTTTATCTATCCGGGAAGATTTCTCTCTTGATCAACTTACCAAGATTTACATGAAGGAAGTGGTAAGGATGATTGGAGTTCCACTTTCTATCATATCTGATCGTGATCCAAGGTTCACGTCAAAATTCTGGAGAAGTCTTCAATAAGCTCTGAGCACTGAATTGAATTTCAGTATGGCCTATCACCCCTAAACTGATGGCCAATCTGAAATGACTATTCAAACACTCGAGGATATGCTGAGAACTTTCTCAATAGAATTTAATGGTGGATGGGATCAACATCTCTCTTTAGTTGAGTTCTCTTACAATAACAGTTTCCACTTGAGAATTCAAATGGCACCCTATGAATCTCTATAAGGGAATCGATGTAGAACTCCTACTTGTTGAGATGAAGTTGGTGAGAGAAAGCTTCTTGGGCCTGATCTTGTGCAAGAGATGACAGAAAAGGTCCATGCCATACAACAACACATTAAGGCTGCTCAGAGTTAGCAAAAGAGCTATGCCGACAACCGTAGATGGGACTTGTAGTTTGATGTTGGTGAAAAATTCTTTCTTCAGATTTCACCTTGGAAGAGAGTCATGAGGTTTGGGAAGAAAGGGAAGCTCAGCCCTAGGTACATTGGCCCTTATGAAATCCTTGATCATGTAGGATCAGTGGCCTATAGGCTTGCACTTCCTCCAAATCTAGCCCATGTTCATGATGTCTTCCATGTATCCCTCCTGATGAAGTACATACCCGACCCTCCACATGTACTAAATCCAGTGGTGGTACAACTGGAACATGAACTCTCTTATGAGGAGAAGCCGGTGGAGATCTTGGATCGTAGAGACAAGGTTATACACAACAAGATTACCCACCTTGTTAAGGTGTTGTGGAGGAAACACAAATGTGAAGAAGCCACATGGGAACCGGAGGAGTCCATGAGTCAAAAGTACCCACACTTTTTCCCATCAGAGGGTATGAGATAAAATTTTGGGGATGAAATTTTTTAAGGGGGGAAGAATGTAACGACCCAAAATTCTTAATTATTTTTTTTTGTGTTATTTTATTTTATACTCAACAAAAATACATCCTTTATTTAATGAAGTGGGTATAATTAAAATGAGACCATTGTGTTTCGACTGTTATATGATCATTGGTCAATATGACCATTGGAAACTATAATCTTAACGTTGTGTTTTTATAAATATGGTTATCTTGGTTAATTAATACAAAAAAAATATTGAATGGCCTCATCCAGTAGACTCGAGCCATATGAAGCCCATCCGTCGGATATTGGGAAGGAGGTAGCATCACTAGGCTTTGCTCTGGACTAATCCCAAGCCGAACTTCAATGTATGAAGCTTTAACGGAATCACCTAAGGGAGAAGTTCAAGCTGATAGAAATCAACACTCAGGAAATTTTGTCTGAGGCACCCCTAGATTCTATCACCATAACACACCTAACACTTAGGTCCTATGCTGGTGTAATAAGGGGCTATGTAACGAGACCTTAACTGCTTTGTGTAATCCTTTTATAAAAAAAATTGTTATTTCTTCTTATGGAAAAGTTTGTGAATTTAAAATATCTGGATAAATATAAGATGTGTATTATTGATGAATTTAGGAAAAAGGGAATTTTAAAATATTTTTTTATTCATTAAATAGTTAATAATTTGAAATTATTTTCAAAAAATGGTCTTCTATAGTTGTGATCAGTGAGAAATTTAGAGTCTAATAAGATCAACTTGGTTTTTAGTGAATAGTAAAGTAGGAATAGTAACACACCCATATGAATAGTAATGAATAGTAATTTGACCAAAAAATAGAAAATTCACCCATGAATGTATAAATACATTTTAGACATCTTAAAAGTGAAAAAATGATCATAGTTTAAGTTTTGGTATATTTTTACGCCATAAATATTTTATTTAAAATTTTATAATTAATTTAATAATTTAAAATGTAATTTTATTTTCATAAAATTTAATCATAAATTGTTACTTTATTTTCTTATGGGTATACAATATTTTTATGGGACTTTGATTATTTTCTTAATGTGTTACAAAATGAGTTATAGTTTTAAAGTTTTATTTTTGGAATAAATAATGATTTTATTTAAAAATTAAATTAAAAATATTTCGAAAATTATTTTCATAAAATGGACTTAATTTTTGATTTCAGAGCATCAATATTAGGTTAGGATGAATTTTAGGGATTTTCCTGAAACAGTTGAATTTTTAGTGAATAGTAAAAATCCAGTTTTGAGTTTCGGGTGTTTAATGACATCATTAATGATGTAATCTTTCTGGTCGACTTATGAATAGTGAGATATGCTATTATGTGTTCTAATTGGCCAATAACATGGGAAAATACCATGGGAAAGCCCATGGTGTTGCAAATACCACCGATGAGGTGTCCCTTGGAAATTAATAATTTATTCACTCACTTTCCCTATAAATACCAAGCCATTTCCCTCATTTGTTTCATTACAAAATCATCCTCAAAAAATTTATGGTCTCCTTAACTCCCAAGGAGTCCTCCCAAGGTGCCCTAAAGCCTCCCAAGGTCTTGACTTTCTAGCTTTCGATTTACTCTTCAAGGTAAGAGATCCTTTCACCCTCCTCTTTTAAGTCATGAGTTCCTTTATGTTGTGTCTTCTAGTTTTCATATCTTTATGTTGAGGGTATGTTCATATATGTTATCATTACTGTCCATTTCATGTCTATTTTTTGAGATACCCTTTCTGCTCTCATCAATTTGTTTTCTTAATTTTTAAGTGACGCTATTAGGCTGCCAAATTTCTCGTAAAAGAAATTGCATCTTCTCTTTCTTTTCAAGTTTCCTTTTCTTGTGGTATGTCATTAAAATATCCATACCATGATCTTATCTCAATTTTATTCTGTATTTATATTTTAATATGAGTTATTTATGAGTGGTTTTCCCTTGTACCATCTCTTTTTATTTTTTTCTAAAACGATGTTATATAGTCATTATGCTGTAGAAATTTCGTCTCAAAATTTCTATCTCTTTCTCTCAAGAAATTATCTTGTTTATTTATGTGAATACCCAGACCTATTTCATTTCTATGGGTGTTCATAAATATATAAAAAGGATATATTTTATTCTATAATGGACATACATATAACCCTCACTCCCTTTCCATGGGTTATAAATGATATAATGATCTTATTTTTAAGAACTTTTAAAACGTCACGATTTTGAAATGAAACCCATTTCTTTTATTCTCTATGGGTTATTTATGAAATGTTTGATTATGATCTATGTGGCTCAAATGAATGTAAATACATATTAAGGGTGCACCCTGATATCACTCCAATGCATTGGTTAAAGAATTAATCTCTAGAGATGACAAGTTTCACGATACCTTGGTGAATAACCTTGGTAATTTTTATGACACCTTAGGGATGGACCTTGGTGATATGTTCATGAATGTATAAATGAAATGTTGAATCCACATATTCAAGTTATGTTCCATGTTATTTTCATAATGAAATTACTATACTTCCATTTCACATGTCTTTATGTTGTTATTCAAGTTCTTATTGTTAACACAAGTAAACTGATTCACATGTTTACCCTTACTAGGCCTTCTGCTCACCCTTTCCTTTGATGTATGTCTCTAGGATATGAGATGCAGTAGTTGTATGTAGGATGAACCTATGATGAAGCCTTACGAGTGGTTTAGAAGAATGATTTATGTTGTTTTCATGTATTATGTTCCTGATTTCCAAGACACTAGAATTTAAAGACCCTTTGTAAAATGTAATGAAAAGTTATGTAATAAAAAGGCGGGATTCCATACCCACGCCCCACATATATAGGGGAGTACTAACTCCATCAATGAAAGGGAGGACCCATACGTCATCCCATGATATAATCCTGAAGGAGTACCCAAATTCCATAACTAAACTAATCTCATCACAACGTCATTGGAAACTAACAGTTGATGAAAGGGAGCCACTATGAATACTTTACAATCACCTAATATATCTCACATGGGATATCATGGGATGCTACAAGGGATAAAAGACATCAACATCCACAACAAGCACTGGTCACAAATACCATAGCATAATGGGAGTCTATGAATAACTTCCCATCCTCCCATCAAAACCATATGCATCCACTCAATACATGGTGCATAAGAAGGAGTGAAAATATCCTTGATTTCTATGTCTGTCTACAAGTACCATCGAATTACTCTATTGTGAAGAAGGAATCATCGAAAACTCGATCAAACTCTTTTTTTTTGTAACTCCTCCATCTTCCAAGGATCCACAACTCCCAATGAATCCTGAAGGATATATATCTCTAAAAAAATGTGAGGGTCCCATGCCTTAGTGCCAAAATGTCACCCAGGGGATCATCATCCTTGAACCTACCCTGGATCTTCACCTTGATCCTTTCATCATCGACACGGGGTTAGGATACATAACTAGCCCCATATCATCTTTCCAATATCCTCTAGTAATGTAGGGGACTCAACCATCCTGTTCTATATGGAAAGACACTCAGAATGGATGGGCCACCTATCCAAATTAGTATCTGAGTCAAGAAATCATGCAAAACTCTTATGAGGGAAATTTATATGGTTTGGACACCCAATGAACCACTCTGGGTACGTACCTCTATCTGACTCAGATTGAATTTTCCAATTACATGATGTATTTTCATCCTATACATGGTGTGTAATCCACACACAATACTGACTCGTGTACTTTGCTCAATCCATGTCATGTAACCCAACATAGCATGTACTATTACACACCATGTACCTCACAAGGGGTGTCTGGCCTTATACCTTACCACACCAAGATTAATTCACCCCAATAATCCAATACATTATGTGGTCACCATATTCAACCTCCATCTCACTATTGGTATACATAGAAAGTGTTCTAGTGATACACGATGTATGATCTGGAATTCCAGATGCAGAATCCCTAGGAACAGCCCAAACCCAACAATTTCTTCACAAATCACCCCTCCATGGGCCTCAATCCACTCGCCAATCGTTGAAATTCCCAAATATATATTAAAACATATTAAAAATAATAATTAGGTGAAAATAAAAATAACATTTCTACCTCATAGAATTTTCAAAGATTCAAGGTTAGATCTACACTCTATGGTCATTGCATCCTGATCTGGCTACGATTAGCCTCCTCCGACACATCTCCATATCCCTCTCCCTCCTTCTCCTCTCTTATTTTGGTGATGTCAATGAGGGTAAGGGTTTCCATTACTCTCATGTATATTGGGGGGATAGAGGAGAGGGTAATAAAAATACAAAAACCCATTTAAGGGTTCGTCCTGATACCCAGAACTCAAATGGGGTTTATACCTCACCTAGTTAAAACTTCCCATTTTAGAGTCAACTGAAAATAAAGGATTTCCATATGGGGATTCATTTAGGATATATTAGTGTTCACACACATGGGAATAAATCATATTTATATAATAAATATTAAAAATCTCAAATAATATGATCAGTTTGTAATCTCACCAAACCTAACCTAAGGGTAAATTTCACATCCCAAAAATAATAAAACCATAAAAAAATCAGAGTTCATTGGCTGGGGGAAATTTCGAATTTAACCTCATCAAGGTTACAGGCTCTGAAACTCAAAAATAAGTTAAGTCCTATATACGAGAAAACTAGTGTCACTACATATTCCACACATTTGAGACTTTTCAAACCCAAAAGGAAGTATCTTGAAGGGATCCATAAGAATCCCATAAACCATCCTCTTATAGAAAGATAACACAGTTGTGAATGAGCTCAAGTAGCTTCATAAGGTCTATAGATCCACAAGGACCCATAATGAAACCACACTTAGTCGTCCATTTTACTATTGTGTAGATTAGGGACACATCATTCGAGATCCTTGTTCCACCACGAATGCCAAATAGCTTAAACCCACTATAAGGTAAGATCTTGAAACCATCATGACTCGCCTCTCATGAATCTCATCAAGACTTTCCATCCAAAAAATTTTCCTCTAATTATAAGACTCCCATCAATGTCAATATGAAGCACTACTATAGACCATCAGTATCACTAAAATATGGTACGTCTACCAAGGCATTTCCCATGGGGGTGTCATGCACTCCACTTTCAAAAAGGAAGGCCCTAAATATTTTCATATTGAGATAAACTAACTACATCAAACTCAACCATTGAGATACTCAACAAGATCACCATACTACCCCTACAAGGGACTTCCTCCACTCTTCATCAATAATTGAAAATGTGCATACATCGACATTATTTAACTCAGGGCTTGAGGATAACACTTGTCCTCTCATCATTCTCTCTCTAACAACCATAAAAAGAAATCCTATAGCTCTAACCTCAGTCAGGATCTCATCCACTACAGATGAACCAATCTACCACTCCGAGTTCCAAGTTCAACATCTTTCCAACACTAAAAGTCCTATAATAACCATCCTGAAGAGTGTTGTGCCTCAATCACATACCAAAATACCATATTGGGTCTCCCATCAAAACTCTCTCCACACCACTAAGGTGTCCCCAAAGCTGAGATGACTGACTATCAACCAATCAAATACTTACAATGGATGAACTCTCATTTTCTAGCCCATATTTTTATTGGAACATAGTCAGTCCAAATGCTTAGAGAAAAACCAAGAACTATGCACACATATCTATCCTCTAGATAATGTGGGTTGAGAGTATAACTCAACCTCTAATTCCATGCCTTGGAAATCTCAAAAGAAGGAAAATACTAAAATTATTTTGGTCGGAGTAGAGTAATAAAGAGGGGAAGGTGGATTGATTATCTATAAAAATTTCTATTAAAAAGTTCACTTAAAATGATTCCCCAATAAAAATGAATACAAGCCAGTTAATCAAGGTAATACAATTATTATATTTTGACTATTCAAATAACTTCTTAGAAGATTGATTTATTCTCAGTAATATCAATGTGAGTTATTGATACAACTTTTGAAGCTATTATAATAGGTAAAAATAGTTATAACTGTTATCCAAGACTAAAAATCAAAGTAAAATCTAGTTTTCTAAAATATAAAGTAAAGTATAGAAAAACCAAATTAAAAGAAAGAGTGGATAAAACAAGTGGTTCAGTCTCAAGCCAGGACTTAATCCACTCCACTTGGTGATCACTTGCCACCAAGCAGTCTATATAGATAAGAGATTGATCTACACTCTGGATTGGGGTAAAACAACAGTACACAGACTGTCTAGGTCACACAAACTATACCATAATTCTACATGGGGAAAATGAACAACCAGGACATGAAGGAAATCTTCTATAGATATGCATGTGTGAAGAAAAGAGTATAACAATATTGGAGAGAGTATTTCTTGTATCCTCTAATTTAATGTAGGTGACAGTCTGCATTTTAATACAAATACACACACTAATCGAAAAGTAGTAAATGCAGTACACAATAAAGAAAATATGATGATAAAGGGTTATAAGTTCTTTGAGGGTTATTCAATTTAGCTCTAGACATGTAGGAAGTCGCATATGTCATTCTTGAGTTCTCTTGTGAAAAGAGAGTATCGCAAGTCTAGTGCTCTGGTTTCCAATTTGATAAACTGAGCTTCCAATTCGATGAAGTGAGCTATGTAGATTGTGTTCTTATTTTATTTGGTACTATTAATATTTTTAAGTCTCTAATATATGGTAGTTTAGAATTTAGGGATAGAGAGTTCTTCGTGTGTTCTTTAGTAGTATTTTGTTGCATGCATGAGTTATCTTTTTAAACACTCACTTCTCTATACCAAGTAGGGCCACACTTATCTTCTTTTTAATTAAGGTTGCAAATGTTTGAGCCGATAGGATGCATGTATTCTACACTTCATACCTCGTACTGTCAGGTGACATGTATACAAAGAAACATTAATAATGTCAGTGCCATTAAATAACTCGAATATGACCATTAGAAAATAAATTGAAAATGACAAAAAGATTAAAGAAAGGTGTCACAGTTTTTCTTGAAATGGAATCACTTGTAAATAGTGTCTTCTCATTTGGATTTTATTGGTGAGATAGTCATGGTGCCACAACTGTGATGACATCTGGAACTGGTAGCACAGATGCGGTGTTAGGATCACGGTGTCTTTGGTAGCAGTGTCTAGTCCTTTGTTAAAACTTTGAACTGTGTTTGAGTCACGATATCAAAATTACAGTATTAGCATTACAATGTTAGGGTCACGGTATCAGGGTTACAGTTTCAAGGTCACGGTATCAGCATTATAGTGTTAGGTTCACAATATCATCATTATGGTGTCATGGTTATGGTGTCGGGGAATTTTCCAAATTCCAGAACCGAAAGCAGACTTACTATCTCGCAGACTTAGCCAGAAATCTGTAAATAGTCATAAGTAGTAATATTCAAAGAATGGATTAAACTTAATTATTGTTATAATAAAATATAATAGAATATGATTAATCATAAATTGTGATATTTTGAATTAAAACTAGTAAGCATGGAATCATAAGTAGATAAAAAACTCCAAACATGATTTAAACATGATTAGCATAATTTGCATGATTTGCATGATTTGTGAGCATTAAAACATGATCAAACAAGAGGAGTCCAACAATATCCCCCTTTTTTATGATCACTAATCATGGAATGTATGAAATATATAAAAATTGAATAATGTTGTTCTTATTTCTCCCCCCTTTTGGATTATCAAAAATAAAATAAGAAACACAAAATAAGAAATGAATTACTGTAAGGCCAAACTCAAACAACAATATGGCACATTTCATTGTAAAATAAGATAAAATCCAGTACAGACATAGGAAAAAATAGATAACATTCCTATAAAATTGAAATTCTTTACTTCTATTCAGAGGTAGTATACTTCTCGTTTACCATGGAAGAATCAACATGAGGAGCCACAGGAGCATAAGAGGAGGTGGTAACTGAGAGTGATCCAATGGTGAGATAAGGAAGAGGCACAACTTAAAAAACAGAAGGTTCAAGAGTGGATTTTGTCAAAGAATGAGGCAAGGATTGCTCAATAATGAAAAGTATGATCTCACTCAGAGCCTGAGATACAGACATGGTAGTAGGAGAAAAGGCAGACGATGAAGAATAGGTGGAACCAAACCTCAAGTAAGTAACTGCAGGAGCCACAATAGTTTTGCTTTTCACATGGAGATAGGGATTCAACAAATTGATAAAATTAATGATGAATTTACCTCCATATTGCATAGCCTTTTCAAAATCATCTTTATTCTAAATAAACCTCTCCAAGTCAGGTGTGAACTCTTTCATTTTCTTCACAAGGTCCTTAAACGCTTGAGTCACAGAAAGAATTTTTAAATTCTTTTCAAGGTACATGAAATGACTTGTCAATTCATGCTTTGTATAAATCCTTTTGAAGTAGAAATCCTACTTCTTTGAAATCTCATCATAGGCTATAGAATATTCCTTAGAGTACAGTCAAACCATTTCATGGACATGCTCATTATTTTGAACAATTTTAGAGAGGCTTTCCTAAATAGATGTACTTTTCAAATATTTTAGATCTTATTGAATAACCTTTCATAGAACTTCACTTTTTGACAACTAAGATTATTGATCAGGATTCTCCAAGTAGGAAGGAGCCGAGATGGTTGTATAGGGTTCATGAAGACTCATGACAATAGTATCAATAGACTCCATAAAAATACCAGGCAACACATCAATGGAGGATGCCAATTTTCAAATTTATTCTTCTATATCTTCATTGTTTGAAATTATTTTCTCAACAATTGAGACCAGATTTGGTCAGATCAATGTTGCATCATTTTTAGCTATCTTTTCATCATCTTCTGTGTTGAATCAAGCAATAGGGGGTTTAAAAGTTTCAAACTCTTTCTTAATTTCCTCAACCAAAGACCTTAAATATTTCAATTCCGCACTTAAATACCAATTTTCAATTATTACTTCTTGAATTTGATGCAACATCTGAGGTTGGGTTTATCGTATAAGTTTCCTCAGAAGCATACTAGCATCTGGTTCACTTACATGAGTTACAATAAGAGTTTGATCTTTCAAAAGATTCTCAAAGCTATCCAACATATATTCACCAAACCCCATTAAGTACACATGGATTACAAAGCTTGGAGCTTCTTGTGAAATATCTAGTTCAGAAACCACAATAGCTCTGGTCTCCTTAGTAGGTATAACTCCTATTAAAGAAAAATATTTCAATTAAAAATCTATTATGAGATTGATTCTTCTCATTGAAGACAATTGAGATTCTGAGACATCAAAATATCTTGTGAATTTATACACATTGTTCATTGGACTTGCCTCAATAGAACTTTGTACTCGAGTACTTTCCATTATGGGGTTTTTCTCACCCTTAATTAGTGCATCAGCTCTAGGAGTGAGAGGATAAGTCTCTTGATCTATTTCCAAACTTACATCAATGTCAGGCTCACCCATCTTTATTCTAGCTTGCCAAAAGTTTTGTTCCATTCTTTCTTCAGCTGAAAAGATTAATTCTGGATCAAATTGTTCTTCAAACCTTTCTACAACTGTAGGACCATTCTCAACAATAGGTTCTTATAGATGTTCTATAGGAACATCTTGCTCTCCCAGAACTGCAGTAGGTCCTTATTTATCAATAATGTCTTCATCAATTATTTTTTCACCAACTTGTTGTTCATCAATTTGTTGTTCTAGTAAGACATCGTCCCCTTATTCTAAGGTGGTTTTGTCCATAGATGCAGCTTCTGCAACCTAGTATTATCGAATTGATTATTCCACAAACTCATCAGATTCTAGGACTAGGTCTCTCTTGTCCTTAGGTCTTGAGGGATTTTCAATGGGATTGAACTTTTCATAAAACCTTTCATTATCTTCCACCCAAGACTGTTTCTAAGGAGGCCAATTTATTTTCATTCTTCCAAATGTATCTTTAGAGATAAAAAACTCATATTCCTCAATAACTTTATCATTTATCCAAACTAATCCTTTGAAAACCAGCATAGTAGAAATAAATCTTACATAAAATAGTGAGGTCGATTTTGAAGTACTCTTGATCATATCACTAATGTGCAGAATGATGTACTTACATAAGTTAATTTTGTTGAAATTTTTCATTAGATGTATTATAAAAACATATTGATGCTTCAGTGTTATGAAATCTACCTTCCCAGGTTAGATTAGATTCTGAATGAATTTGAACAGTAGCCTTGTTTTTCCATATAGATGTTCTACAATTGGTGTTCTTCTCTTATTATTACCAATTATACTTTCAAAATCTTCTTCCAAGTTAAAAATATCATTGGCAGGAGGAGGCCCTCACTGATTATCCTCACATATTTCTTTATGCGGTATTCTAAGATAGGTACCCCACAGCCTGGATGAAAAAGTGAACCTTTTTCCCTTTATCTAAATTATCACAACGAACTTATCTTTTGAATCAGTGGAGAACTGAAGATATTGATAAAATTTGGAGACAAGATTCAGATAGATGGGTCTATTTTCCTTATTAAACCAATCCAACCATCCTTGTTCAGTCTAGACATTGAAGAGTAGTGACTTACTTGATAGTAGCCACTTCAGACAGACTTTCTTTTCAGGAACGAATATTCTATCAACAAGACCAGGATTCAGCGGTCCTTCATGTGCTATTTGTGGAACCTTTCTTGCTTTTTTGTGAGACCTTCTCTTCTCAAGATTCAACGAAGAGGGTCTTCTCATTCTGGGCATCAAATTTTATGTCTGATAAGGAGAAGGAGTTAAAGGAGAGCAGATGATTTTGAAGGCAAGGGCTTCTATTTCAAGAGAGGAAAGCTCGAGTAAAGATAGAAGTGAAAAATATTGTGAGGTTTTATCATTTTGGAAGACCAAAAACTATAAATGAAAATCTTGTTAAAGTAAAATATTTGATACGGTGATATGGGAAATAAATAAATAATAAAAAACATATAGGGATTTACTATGAGACCATAACATGTCATCACAGTGTCATTATGATGGTGTGATAACAAATGGTGTGACCGTAATATTGAGACAACAAGTTTAAGACCATGCCTGTGATATCATAAAAGTGAAACTTTATTTCCAATGTCATAACTTGTGAGACTCTAAAAGTGAAACAACAATTTTGAGGCATTAACTTGTGAAGCTGTAAATCATGAAATAGTAAGTTCAAGACCATAAGACTTTCACTTAAGACTTATCATCACTAATTCATGTATGATTTAATTTATCATTTTGGAATTTAATGGTTTAGTAAATATATCAGCAAGCTGATGTTCGGTTCCAATTAATTCCAAAGTGATATCACCATTTTGATAATGGTCTCTCAAAAAGTGATGTCTTACATCAATATGTTTTGTCCCGGAGTGTGAAACAAGATTATTTGAAATTTTAATAGAACTTTTATTATTAAAATTTATAAGTTCATGTATGAATTTATATCCATAGTCTAGTAATGTGTGTTTCATCCACAAAATTTGTGCACAATAACTACTAGTAGTTATGTACTCAACTTTGGAAGTAGATAATGAAAAATAGTTTTGTTTCTTACAACACCATGACACTATAGACTTGACTAAAATGTTACATGTTCCAGAGGTTCTTTTTCTATCTAAATTAAAACCACCAAAATCAACATCATAATATCTAACTAACTCAAATTATTGTCCTATAAGATAGAACAATCCTAGATTGGTTGTATGTTTGAGGTATTTGAAAATCCTTTTAACAGTATTTAAAAGAGACTCTTTAGGGTTTTTTTGAAAGAAATCACACATTCATACACTAAAAATAATATTAGGTCGGCTAGCAGTTAAGTGGAGTAAGCTTCTAATCATTTCTCTGTAAGTGGTTTGATCAACAGATTTTCCATCTTCATTAAGATCCAACTTACAAGTAGTACTCATTGGAGTATCACTACTTTTATTATTGTACAATCCAGAAAAAATTAGATGTTCTTCAGTATATTTTCTTTGATTTAAAATAATACCATCTTAATTTTGAATGATTTGAAATCTAAGAAAGAATTTTAGTTCACCCATTATACTCATTTCAAATTCATTTTTCATTATTTTAGAAAAATCAATACATAAAGAATTTTTTGAAGATCCAAAAATAATATTGTCTACATAAATTTGAACTAATAAAACATCAATGGAAATTAGTTTTATAAAAAGAGTATGATCATCTATACCTTTTTTAAAACCTTTGGAAATAATAAAAGTACTTAATCTATCATACTAAGCTCTTTGAGCTTATTTTAAACAATACAACGCTTTTGATAATTTAAAAACATGATTTGAAAAGTGAGGATTTGTAAAACCTGGAGGTTGTTCGCCAAAAACATCCATAGCTATATACCTATTTCGGAATACACTATTGACATCCATTTGATACAGTTTGAAAGTCAGATGTGCTGCATATGCAAGCAAGATTCTAATGGCTTCAGGTTTAGCTATTGGTGCAAAGGTCTCCTCATAGTCAATTCCTTCTTCTTGACTATATCCTTGTGAAACTAATCTATCTTTGTTTCTAAGTATGTTAACAGCTTCATCTACTTTATTTTTAAACACCCATTTAGTGCCTATGGTAAAAATGTCTTTGTTTCTAACAACAAGTTTCCAAACTTAGTTCCTTTCAAACTGATTAAGTTCTTCATGCATATTCATCACCCAAAATTCATCATTGAGAGCTTCATTGATGTTTTTAGGTTCAATTTGTGACAATAAAATTTGAAGTTCAACCTAATTTATAAGAGGGGATCGAGTTTGTGTTCTTTTATCTATATCTATAACAACAACATATAAAGAATGGTTCTTAAGAGTTCTAATATCTCTAAAAAAAGAAGGGCTGGTGATTTCAGGCTCTTCAACATGTTCGATTTCATTATGGATTGAATCTAGAGAATTTCTAGAACTGGAAGTTTTAATAGATTTCTTCATAATAGGGTCATAAGATTTTTCATTGACATCTAGATTTTACATATCATCCTTAAGATTCTCTAGAGAGGTCTTAGGCTCATGTGGATCTATCTCATCAAACATGACATAGACAGATTCCTCCACACATTTAGTTCTCTTGTTAAAAACTATATAGGCTTTACTAGAGATTGAATATCCTACAAAGATTCCTTCATCACTCTTGGATGTAAATTTTTCAAGATTGTCCTTGGTATTAAGGGTATATACTTTTCAACCAAATACATTGAAGTAGTTCACTTTTGGTTTTATATTGTTCCACAACTCATATGGAGTTCTTTTAATAATAGGTCTAATCAAAACTCTATTAATAATAGAGCATGTTGTATTTACATCTTCCACCCAAAAATAAATTGGTAAGTCATATTTACTAATAATGGTTCTAGCAATTTCTTGCAAGGTACTATTTATTCTTTCCAAAACTCTATTTTGTTGAGGTGTTTTAGGGGTAGAGAAATTATGACTATAGCCATTTTGTGAGGAAAACAATTCAAACTCTTGATTTTCAAACTCACAGACATGGTCACTTCTTAAAATATTTAATTCTAAGTCCACTAAGATTTTCTACAGTTTTATCATACTTGGGGAAATGAGAGTAGGATTTACTTTTGTGATCCAAGAAAAAGGTCCATGTATACCTAGAAAAGTCATCTACAAGAAAATAAACATAGTTCTTCCCATTTAAACTAGAAACTCTAGATGGTCCAAAAAAATCCATCTAAACCGACATGATAGGTTGAGAAGTTGAGACTTATTTCTTTGGTTTGAGGGAAATTTTGTGTTTCTTTCCTTTTTTACAAGGATTGCACACTTTATTGTTTGGAAACTCTAGTTTTGGTAGATCATTAACAAAAAATTTTGTATTTAGATTTATAAGGGGGTAAATATTACAGTATCCTAGTCTTCTATGCTGATTCCAAGACTCTTTTTGAAATACACTTAAACATGAAACATTTTGAGAAACTAAAGAATCTAAGTTAAGAGAATATGCATTTTCATTTCTTAATGCAAAAAATACTAGTTCATTTTTATAATTAAAACCATTGAAATATTTATTTTCAAATTTAACATGAAATACATCATCACATAGTTATGAAATACTAAGCATATTATATTTCATTCCATAAAAAAGTACTTTATTAATTAAAACTGAGTTAGAGTTACTAATTTTTCCTAGGCCAATGATTTTTCCTTTAGCATTATCACTAAAAGTGACATGCCCACCATCAATATTTATTAGGTTATTAAAACATGAACAATATCTTGTCATGTGTCTTGAACACCCACTATAGAAGTACCATAAGCTTTTACAGGATATCTTCAAACAATTTTGCTATAAAATAGTCAAATAAAAATAGACTTTGGTACCCATATTTGTTTAGGTCCAGTAATATTAGTAACTAGGGCTTTAGGAACCCACATATACCTCAATGGTTTCTATAATAATTACATAAAGTATTTGAGAAATAAACTTTATTTGGTCTAGAAAAACTCTAAATAGTAGAGGATATATCATAGTTTGAACTAGAAGAGTTTTTTCATAAACTATGAATAAAGATGTATGTTCTAGATTTAGAAACAAAACTGGTTTTTCCAAAATTTCTTTTACCAGGTTGTTAGCCAATACCAGTAGTGTACTTAGGGGAAATTAGTTTACCTAGAATTTGTACCAAGATATCTTTACCATTAGTAAACCTTTCAAGGTCCTTTTTCAATTACTCATTGGATAGCTTTAATTCATTGTTTTCTTTGAGTAATTGAACATTTTTCTCTATTTATACAGCAAGTTCAGATTTAAAAGTTAAGGTAAGATCATATTATCTCTTTAAAGAAATATATTTATATTTTAGTTCATTACATGTCTCTTCAAGCATATTGAAATAGTCAAACATTTATTCTTTAGATATATTTTCAGTATCACTTCATCTCTAGAATAATAGGAATTTTGTATAGGAGATTCTAAGATTACCTCAGATGTGTTTGTCATGAAACACATATTGGATTTGTTATCCTGTTCATCATGAGAAGACTCTGAGTCACTTGAACTTTTCTCAGAAGAACTCAAATTTTCTTTCATTTCCCTTTTATACTTTCTATCTTGGTCCTCATATTTCTTTTTATACTTGATATTGGTATATTCAACCTTTACATGCCACTTTCTCTTACATTCCTAACATATTATCTCATCAAACTTCTCATTTCTTTTCCAATACTTCTTACAGCTTCCATTTTGATCGTATCTTCCTTTGAAGTTAGGAGTTCTGAAAATTTTCTTCTTTTTGTTAAATTTCTTAAACCTTCTAGCTAATTGATCCATCTCCTCATCACTTTTGGGTGATGATTGTTCACTACTGTAACTTTTTACATAGGATTGTAGTTTATCCTTTTCTTTATGTTTAGAGGTAGTGGTCTTAAATTCCACATATTTTCTTTTGGGTTCATACTTCTATTCATTTTTGACATTAATCTCTTCTTCGTACATCATTAGTTTCCCAATGAGTTCTTTGAAATGTAGTTGGATGATGTCAAGTGATTCACTAATAGAGATAGAAGTTCCTCTCCATGTCTCTAGTAAGCATCGCAAAATCCTCATGATTTTCTCTTCGGCTGTAAATTCTCTTTAGAGAGAGATAATTGTTTTTACAATTTTGTTGAACCTGAGATACATATCAAAAATAGGATCATTAGGATTCATTTTAAAGTTATCATACTTAATAGTATAAGTATTAAGTCTCATTTATTTCACATTAGTGGTTCCCTCATGTGAAATAGAGAGTGTCCTAGATTTCATGGGCAGTTTTACATGAAGAAATTATATTAAATTCTTCATCTCCTAAGGCACAATATAGGGCACTCATTTATTTATAGTTATTATTATATGCAGCCTTGGTTGGGTCATCCCAAGTGGTTTTAGTAGTATCAGAAATCTTATTGGCATCTATAATCGAAGAAAAAAATCTCAAAACTCATTATTTATAAGTTCATTTTCATTTTAATATTCCATTGTGCATAATTGGTTCCATTAAAAAATGGAGGTCTGTTTGTAGCACCACCTTCTAGTATATTATCCATAATAAAGAAATACTTTTAAAGAGATATAAATTTAGAACTAAAAATTTTTAATTATATTTAAAGTACAACTAAAATCACAGTTCAAAATATTTTAAAACAGATCCTTAAAAAGAATAAAATCCTTTGATACCAAATGCTGGTTGGATTAGAGTACTCAAGAGGGGGAGGGTGAATTGATTATCTATAAAAATTTCTGTTAAAAAGTTCACTTAAAAGGACTCCCTAATAAAAATGAATACAGTTCATTTAATCAAGGTAATATGGTAATAATAGTTTGACTGTTCAAATAACTTCTCATAAGGTTGATTAATTCTCGGTAATATTAATGTGAGTTATTGATAAAAAATTTGAAGCTACTCTAATAGGGAAAAATAGTTATAACTTCATTCCAAGACTAACTATAAAAGTAAAATCTAGTTTTCTAAAATATAAAGTAAAGTAGAGAAAAATCAAATTAAAAGATATAGCAGATAAAACAAGTGGTTTAGTCTCAAGCTGAGACTTAATCCACTCCACTTGGTTATCACCTGCCACCAAGAATCCTATATAGATAATAGATTGATCCATACCCCAGATCAGTGTAAAACAACAGTAAACAGACTATCCAGGTCACACGACCTCTACTATAGTTCTACATGGGAAAAATGAACAACCATGTCACGTAGGACCTCTTTCACAGTTATGTGTGGGTGAAGAAAAGATTAGAACAATATTGGAGAGAGGATATCTTGTGTCCTTTAATTTAATGCAGGAGATAATGTGTGTTTTAATACAGATACACACACTGCTCAAAAAGTAGTTAATGCAGTACAAAACAGAAAAAATATGATGAGAATGGATTATAAGTACTCTGAGTGTTATTTTATGTATCTCTATACTTTTAGGATGTTTCATATGTGATTCCTAAGTTCTCTTGTGAAAACAGAGTATCGCAAGTCTGGTACTCTAGTTTCTAGTTCGATGAAGTGAGCATCCAGTTTGATGAAGTGATCTATATTGCTTGTGTTATTATTTGAGTTGGTACTATGAAGATATTTGAGGCTCTAATCTATGTTAGTTCAGCCTTTAAGGATTAAGAGTGCTTTGTGTGTTCTTTAGTAGTATATTGTTGCATGCATGAGTTAGCTTTTTAAATGCTCCCTTATCTATCCCTTTTTGAGAAATGATTATCTTCTTTTTAATTAAGGTTTCACATGTTGGAGCCAATAGTATGAATGTATTATGCACCTCTACCTCATACTGGTAGGTTCCATGTCTACAAAGAAACATTAATAATGTCAGTGCCATTAAATAACTCGAATATGACTATTTGAAGTTAAATTGAAAACAACAAAAAGATTAAATAACAGTGTCACAGTTTGTCTTGAAATAGTATCACTTGGAAAAAGTGTCTTCTCATTTTCCTTTGATCAGTGAGACAACCACAGTTCCACAACATTATTGACATCTGGAACCGGTAGCACAGATGCGGTGTTAGGAACACAATTTCTCTGGTTGCGGTGTCTAGTCCTTTGTTAAAACTTTGAATAATGTTTGAGTCATGGTACCATAATTAGGGTATCTGCATTATGGTGTCAGGGTCACGATATCATGGATACAGTGTCAGGGTCATGATATCATCATTACAGTGTCAGGGTCATGGTATCATCATTACGAAGTCTGGGTTATGGTGTCAGGGACTTTGCTAAAATTCAAAACCAGATGCAGACTTATTGTCTCGTAGACTTAGCCAAAAATTTGTAAACAGTCTTAAGAAGTAAAATTCACAAAAATATTAAACTTAATTATTGGTATAATAAAACATAATAGAACAATATTTAGCATAATTTGTGAGATTCTTAATTATTACTAGTAAGCATGAAATCATAAGGAGACCAACAAACTCCAAACATGATTTAAACAAGATTAGCATAATTTTCATGATTTTTATGAATTTTTATCATTAAAACATGATTAAATAGGAGGATTCCAACAAAAATAAACACTCATCTCCCCAAGATCAATTGGTAAATGTCCTTAGGAATGGGACACCCTCCTGCTCTACAACTATAGGACTGGTTCTCTGAAATTATTACAACACATGAACCTATGCTAGCCAACCAATGAAATAACTAGTTTCAACTTCCTAAGGGTTGGCTTTGCTCATGGCCTGGGTACCACATCCCATTAATAGTGGGTCACAACCTATCTGGTAGATTGAAAAACACCACATAAAGATATACATCCACCCGAACTCAGGATGTGAGTGATAATATTTTACCAATGATGTCAAAAAAGGTTTAGACTCCTCCTTAGTAGAATCCTAGGAAAAACCTAATGACCAAAATCATTTCACACTGATGGAAAAAACTAGGGAATATTTTCACCCCTAATAATTTCCCAGTCTTACCACATAGTTATAGACACTCTAATCAAAATTATATCTCCTCACCCAACCATGAAACATTTAGATAATAACATGAAATTGTGCTAGAAAATACAATCTCCAAGGAAAAAGCTTATAGATCTCACCTCATACTACATTAGGAACTATCTGATCAAAGGCCTACATAGCTTACACTAGGAGACAACCATCATAGTGATCATCATTGATCGTTTTCCTACCTCCCACAAGACAAAATCTTCACACAAAGTATTCCCCACAAACACAATAAAGAATATGCCATCCATTCAAGGCTCCCAATCCCAACATCCAGATCATCATATAGACCATCCTCAACATGAAAGAGCCTGATAGGCTGTATCAACCCCTATCAATGGATCATCCTAGAGATGCACTCTCAATCAAGAGATCAAAATCATACAATGTTAATCAGCCAAAATTATATAAATATTTGAACTATGGTAAGGGAATCACACCTCACTGAGGGTATAAAACTCATTTGAGGGAGTGCCCAACCTCACCAAGGGTCTATACCACATCAACCTCTAAAGTGGGAGGAACCACTCCTTGGTGGAGTACACATTATCCAAGGGGGTGTATTGGTCCTTATAACCATAACCACCCATATACACTGAGAAATAGAGGACATGGAACATAGGGAAGAATTTCTCTTTGTGCAGCCTAGATGGAGAAGAAAATAAGCATGAAACTCTAAGAATCCGAACTACTAAAATCCATCAAACCTTGTAACCTCTCTAAAATATAAAAGGGAAAAACATATCTCTCACTATAAGACACCTCGGTCAAGGGATTATGACCCGGAGATATAGGATCAAATTCCCCAGTAAGAGGGGGGATACGTAACCCTACCCATATGATGAGATAAAGAATATCACACTTAGGTATATGAGGGGATACCGAACCTTATATGTACACCGAACTATAGATTGAGGATCTCATGACCTGGGTAAATAGGGGGATAAATGACCATGCCTATAGTATGTGATAGAGTATTTGATACCCAGGTATACTGGTGGATACCTGACCCTATTTGTACATTGACCCGCCGATAGAGGATCCCACACCCTGAGTAAACAGGGGGATACCTGACCCTATATGTAGGATTAGATAGATAACCATATGCCCGAGTATACAGAGGGCTACCTGACCATATATATAGTATGGGGTACTCATGTCTCACTGAAAAAAAACCTCAACTGAGGGGGTTCCAACCCTAATGGAGGATCATGTTCCCCAACCAAGCTCTTAGAAAGGGGGGATAACGACTCCTAGTTAAATGATTTTACGCCCTAAGTATATGAGGGGTATACTGGCCCTACTTGTAAAATGATCCATAGATAGAGGATCACATACCCTGAATTTATGAGGAGGGTGCCATTAATACCTATAAGATGAGATAGAGGATCTCACAGTCTGGGTATATAGGGGGATATCGACCCTATCTGAAAATTGACATGGTTGCACCATGGTATTTACATGGTTCATGGGGGTTATTGAGAGAACATCTCTTAAGATGATCACACATCTTTAAGTAGTCTTTTTTCTCTAATAATTCAAATAAGGTCCATCCATCACCTCTAGAGAAAGAATTTCTATGAGGTAAAATGACATCCTCATTCCACATAGACATCACAAAAAATAGGATTCCACAACATGAAAACAATAATGCACCAATCACTATGTGATGTATAGACCCACTCAATTGTTCTCTAAATTTTTTTCTATGTACTAAATTTAATCAAAATATTATCAAAATCCTAACATAGAAATGTGTCAGATGTCTCATCCTAGCTGGGTTCCTTAGCTTATCAACCAAACCTAAGAACCATCAAACATTATTAACTCACATATCCCAAACCAAACTCATGAGACACCTATATAATCATTATTCCTAGGGAAAACCCACTACAATGTCACTTTGACTTGACTAAACCCACTTCCCCCCCCCCACAAACTTGACAGTGTAATAATTGTGCCACCCCTAGCCTACCTATAGTAGGCCTCTGGCTGGTGACTAGCTCCAAGAAGACATAAATCACATATGGGAGGCCTTAACATATACAAAATGTGCATGAATACATCACTAATAATCCATAACATCACTTCCACACTAGAATACATAACTATCTAAAATAAAAATATGCATACATGCATCTATTAAACATCTTATGGGTGTATAATATAAATTATGATATAAAATGGAAAAAATAAAAGGCTTGAAATCTCAGAATGCCACATAACCTCGAGTAGTTAAGAATAAGGGAATCAGCACATTGGACCATATCTAAACTAGCACTTTCAATTATGAATCCCACCAACTTCACCAATTTTTAGCTTCACTAGGTTCAATAGCTCCACATCCATCGATATCACCATTGACCTATTCGCCATCTGCAAAGAAATAGCAAGTGTGGGAAAAAATCACGTGCAAGGGTGACTATAACGATACCTAGTTGGAAACCCTAAAAAAAGGTTGATAGGGATATATGTCAGTATAAAACCAAGGGTGGAACCGTATAGTCTCCCAAGTCCACAAAGGGGGAAAACTAACCAAGGAATAAGTTATGGATTCACTTCCCAATATGACCCTGAGCCTATCTCACTGAAATATATCAGGGATAACCCTGAGTGTCAACTCATCCTATGGGATGAAAATTCCATGAACAAGTCCCATGACTCAAATGAAAAAACCTCCCTACTAATATACCCTAAGGGAAAACACCTCCTTTCCCATCCACAATAGATATGCCACATGGATCAGGGGGTAAACACCCCTCTTCTCCTTAAAACAAAAGATCCAACCACCAGGGTCCAAACAAGGGGAATGCAATAGAAAAAAACACATCAAACCCTGGGGATCAAGTCAGAAATATCACATTCCAAAAGGGGTCACCATCCATGAGACACATATCATACAATCGCATCATCACTCACCTATCACGGAGGACAAATATCCAAACTCATAGACAAAAATTTTTCTCCCAATAAAATGCCTTTAGCTGCAGAATTCCCATATGAACATCCCTCCCATCGAGTCTAGAATCCTTAGTCTAACCAAATAGGGGGACCACGCCTCAAGAATGATAAGATTCTCAAGGGGGTTACTAGCCCCACAGATGAGTGGCATATACCCCAACCCATAGGGGAGCTCCTTGTCCCATCTTACTAGAGGAAAGATACATCCCCACCCTTACTGGGATCCAATAAGAGAGTCTTATGAACTAGCTATGCACAAAAGGGTGGAGATCAACCAACCGCAAGGTGAATCTGAACCCACTTAGCTCATCTCCACTATAGCAGTATATTGAAAGAGAGAGACTTGGTTCACCCAGTGCAATACAAGTCCTTGAGTGCTTGATCTGTCTATACAACTCAAATACGACTATTATATTACCACCAATCCCATTCCACAATAGTGGGGCCATCGAACTGAACTCACTACTCGGTCATCATATCCATCATGTCAACACTAAAAAGTACATTAGGGAAACTCTGCATCAATAGAACGTATATAAAGACCAAAGGACTAACGACCTCATGGGGGGCCTTGAACCCCACCAAGGGCTGAGGTTGGCCAAGAATAAAATTGTTTCCTCCCACATGAGATTTAAATCATTCCATATTGAGGAAGCTCTAAAAAAATTTCATCTAGCATGGAGGACCCACACCCCCACATCTCTAGAAGAGTACTAACTCCATAAATGAAAGGGATGACCTACACCTCGTCCCAAGATATAAGCCTAATGGATTACCCAAATCTTATCTTCGAACCACTCTCACCATATAGTAATCAGAAATCAACATTCAATGAAAGGAATCCACTAAGAATAATCCCCAGTTACCAACTACATATATCATGATAACTCATGGGATTCTATAGGGGAAAAGAGAACATCCTCTGTCTATAGTGGGCACTGTACATTAAGACCACAACATACCAAGAGTATATGGATAACTCCACATCCTACAAACAAAATCAAATACACCCACCCAATATAGGGTGCACGAGAATGAGGAAAAATATCCTTGAGTCCTTGTTTGTATATAAGTTCCATCAAACTACCCTACTTCAATGAGATAATCATCAAAAACTTTCCCAAACTCAGGAATTTGTGACTCCTCCATCCTATGAGGATCGATAACAGCCAATGACTACCAAAGGATACAAATATTTGAAAACATATGAGGGTCCCATACCCCAACATCAGAATGGTTCCATGGGGATCACTATCCTCATACCTACCCTAGATCTTCACCTTGATTACTTCATCATCCACATGAGACTAAGATACACAAGTATCCAAAAATCACCATGCTAATGACCTCAGGTAATGAAGTGGACTTCACATGTAATTCCATATCCATATGAATGCATGAAGTTTTTAAAATTATATCAAATTTTCAATTGGTGGATGGGATATTTTAAGAATTTAACATTATAATAGAATTATAAGGGTTAGAACATCTTAAAGGGATGTTTTTTGATGTGGTTTGAGGCCTGGGGGTGGGGATGCCTCAGGTGCTCGGTTAAGATTTAGAAGATTTTGGGTTTGGAACTTTGGTTTCTGAAAATACAACCTAGGGTGTATGGTTAGTGCATGGTTAGTGCTAACTATGACCCCAACTATGTAGTGTGGTTTGATAAGGAATACAGTTTGGTGAAACCGTGCAAGGGCCTTTAGGAGATAATGTGACCTCTGCAGAAAGCTGCAGAGGCATGCATACAGTTTTTGCAGAGCTTGAAAAACTATGTGGACTAACTGTACGACATGGCATGCCTTGGACAGTGAGATCTCATGGTTGGTGCATGGTTTGTAAAATCATGCATCCTAACCACACACCTAATTAAAAGTGGGGAAATTTTAGTTTTTACCCTTTGGGATTTTAAGTTATAACCCCCATTTTCTCCCTCATTTCTCCAGTATCCTCCCGCACATGCCTCTCCTTAATCTTCACTTCTCTATGGTGTTTCTCCCTCATTTCTTGGATGAATCAAGTGTCTTATATTATGATCAATATCCCTTGGTGATTCTACGAATATAATTCCTGCATTTATAGTTTTATTTTGACTTTGAGTAGTTTTATGCTTTGTTTAGCTAATATTAATTGTTTTCAGGGTGCTCGTTTGGTTCTTAATTTTCTTATGATTCAAGATGAACCGATGGTCAATAGTTGACAAGTGGACTTGTATAAGGTTTAGGTAGGTGGTCCCTAATCCAAAACCATAGTATCTTGTTGGGACCAATAGGGGCCTATATACCCTGAGAGGGGGGGTGAATCAGGGTATGGATATTCTTTTCTGAAAGTTCTTCCTGCCCCACTGGATCTTGACCTCTTTGTTACAAGGGTCACTTTGTTTACACTTGTGTGTATGTTATGATCACTTACTTTCTCCTTTATCTGATGATGATGCTTTAAATGCAATGTAGGAAAATAAACAGGCAGACACAGAGATTTTTACTTGGTTCATTGCAAAGGGCTACGTCCAAGGAGCATACGCCGAAAGGTTGTCGGTCGTACCAAATTCTACTAAACTTCACTAGCTGTGAATTACAATGTTCGGTCTAGATCACTTTTATGCCCAGGCTCACTGCCTATACAAAGTTTAGGGTCATCTCACTGCTTTCCCAAGGGTCACTCCCTGTTTCTCTCTCTCTGGCTCACTGCTGGTGGAGAGGATCACCTTCTTCCTCTTCCTAAGCTCATTGCTCTGTGAAGGGATTCACTCACAGTTTATAGACCTGTAGGTCTCTTCATTTCCATTAAGGAATGCTTCTTTCTCTTTATATAGATGCTCTATTGAAGTTCAACTTTCACCCGTAGATGAATACCCCTTTGCCACTATCCACTGGGAAAACCACTTTGGAAACACCTTCGCAAAGCACCCTACTTCGCGAAGCTCCCAATTTCATGATGCTAAAACAAGACCTCGCGAAGCTCCTGTCTTTTTACGAAGCTCTCTCGCGAAGCACTCTCACAAAGATCTCTCGCGAATCTCAACTCGTTGAAAAGCAACTTCTCTTGTGAAGCTCACTGAGCTAGCGCGGAGCACACAACTTTCGCGGAGCTACAATAGCCGCCATGAAGCTCCCCTTTCGCGAAGCACACTGCCTTCGCAAACCACCTCTGCGAACTGAGAGCAATGGATTTTCTCTGAAAATTCTCTCTACTTCTATCGAGGGGGTCGGCCTATATTTATAGGTGATTCCACCGACCGTCGTCCCTTCCGCGCTAAGTCAACGCCACATCATCTCAAATCGCGAAGCTCCAAAGTTTCTGCCAGAATTCTGTCCAAATCATGAAGCTCCACGGAAATCTTCCGTTCATAGAGCTTCACGTAGTCGCGAAGAATCACCGTCAACATACCTTCGTGACTTCGCCGCGAAGCACCCTCACGAATCCCAACATTCCTTCGCACCTTCGCTGCGAAGCTCACTCGCAAAGACCTTCATCGTCGCGATGTGCTTCAGCCTCTGCCGTTCGCGAAGCTTGACTTAATCGTGAAGACTCACCGCCTCCATTCTTCTGGTCTTCACAAAATCCAATCCATACATCCTATATTCGCGAAATTCATGCCTTTTCCATATTAAATTATTATATTAATGGAAATCCTATTTTCACGATGCTCACCAAACTCTAAATTTTGGACCCCAAAAAAATTGGCAAACACTGGGAAACGGAGCCACCTTGTACTGCTCTTTTGTACCGCCTCCAGATTGTCCATTCCTTTGTCATCGTTCTTTGTCAACAAGGATTGTCAACAACTTCTTGGGAACTCGACAAATATCCATGAAAACCTGCTTTGTCAACAAACACAATCAACCCAAAAATACTTCAATGTTACCTTGAGGGATTTTTGCCCAACAATCTCCCCCTTTGGGTTTGTTGACAACTCTTCACAACTCTGCTTAGGATGATTTTCTGCCCTTTGATACCTCACTGAGTCTTCTTCCAGCCGCTACCACCATTCGCCTCTTGCGATTCTGATAGTGTTCAAGGATTCACTTAACACATACTCTAAGCCCACATGAGCAACTCTCGGCGTGAGAAACAAGAGTGGTATGAAAAGTTCATCAATGAATCACTTCATGTCAAACACCAATTGTCGATTCCAACATGATACCAATTCTTAAATTGATACCAATTGTTGAACCACACTGATCCCAATTGATGATAGCTGGAAACCTTCTCTCACCATTCCAACACCACTGTTCTGCTTTTATCACGATCCTCAGTTGTCGTGATATTTATGCTTTGATCGATCACTTCTAGCATCGTCAGATTTGATACTCTCCCCCTTTCTCATTTCTCCTCCTATCTGGCTGTTCCACTGGTCAGCTTCTCCCCGTATCATTCATGATATGTCAAATCTCCACACTGTCTCCCCCTTTAACAATCACTATTTTCTCCCCCTTTGTCAACGAACCCAAAGGACACTCCTTTGTAGTCTGTAACATAGTAGAGAACACATATTAGCACAACAGGAAAAAACACATCATACCTCGGGGAGAGGGCGGGGGGGTGGTCTCACATCCACACTATTTCAAGTGCAGGGAGTCGACTGAACTCCTAGAGCCAGTCAATGCCTCTCAAATGCTGCCTTGGGTAAGGCCTTTGTCAGGATGTCTGCAACCTGTAGTTCTGTAGGCACATACTCCAACTTCACGATCCCTTGCTCAACTTTCTCCTTGATAAAATGATACTTTATCTCAATGTGATTTGTCCTAGAATGATGGATGGGATTTTTGCTAAGATTTATATCACTTGAGTTGTCGCACTGGATTCCGATTGGAGACTTCACTTCAACTCCCATATCTTCAAGCTGCTGCTTCATCCACAATAACTGTGTGCATGCTTGAGTGGCTGCAATATACTCAGCTTCTGCGGTGCTCAATGAAATGCAATCTTGCTTCTTGCTTAGCCAAGAAATACACAATCTGCCAAGATAGAAATCACCACCTGACGTTGATTTTCTATCATCTGCTGAACCGGCCCAGTCTGCATCAGTATATCCCAATAACTCTTTCTGAGATTTGTCAGTATATGTCAAGCCAAAATCCACTGTGCCCTGGATATACCGAATTATTCTTTTCACTGCAAGCATGTGGCTTTCCTTGGGATTACTCTGATATCTCACTGCTTGGCATGTGGCGAATAAAATTTCATTACCATGCTCTTGGTGCTTGTTTCAGCCAATATAATGCCTTCTTCAGCATGAAAACTTTGTTCTCATCCTCATGAATGAGAAAACCATCCTGCTGCTCAATGTACACCTCTTCTTCCAGAAACCCATTTATAAATGCAGTCTTTACATCCATCTGGAACTCTTTGAACTTTCTTTTCCCTGCAATGGCTAGGAATAATCTGATTGTCTCCTGCCTTGCAATCCGTGAAAATGACTCATCACCATCTATTTCCTCTATCTGGGAGTCTCCTTTGCACATTAGTCATTCTTTGTTCCGAATCACTGTTCCATATTCATTCATCTTGTCTTAATAGACCCATTTAGTCCTGATGACGTTTTTATCTACTGGCCTCGAAACAATCTCCCACATCTGGTTCTTCGCAATCTGATTAAGCATTTTATTCATAGCATGAACCCAGTTTTCAACGTCAGCTGCATCAGTAAAGCATTTCAGCTCTACTTGAGATAGGAAAGATGTCTGCTGTAGTGACTTCATTATTCTTGTTTGAATAGGAGCTTCCTGATCACCAATGATATTTTGTCTATAAATTTCAGCTCAACTCTTTGGCTTCCTTTTAGGCACAAACTAGACACTTTCAAGTTCATCATCAGTGTCTTCTTCTGAATCAGCATAAGCCACTTCTGCTCTCCCTATGTTTCTTTCTTCCTCAAAACTTTCATCAGAAATTTGTTCATTGACTCATTTTTCAGTGGCTTCATTTGTTTCAGCTACTTTTCTCAGATTTTTGTTGATATGCCTTTGATTTTCTCTTGCAGCTTCTTGGTATCCTGAAAACATTCAGCTGATACCATATTGTTAGAGAAAATAGATAAGCATGAAATGCATTGTTATTGCTACTTCTCCCTTTCTTTCTTTCTTCCCTCAATAGGAAACACCTGAGTCGAGTCATCCAATTATTGCATTGATGGATCTTGAATCTGATTTGGATATAGAATGCTCCCCCTGTGTTACACAAAACTTCTATCTGGTAGTCCCAACGGTAGAGACCCATAACCATTCTTCTCCACATGCACCATTTATACTAATCTGGCACTCAACATCGAGCCATTAACCAAATATCTAAGCCTACTGAGTTGGAACTCAGTGTAGGAAACAAGAGACAAAGTTAACAACACAATCACATTCTATTGTGCTCTGTTGCTCCCTTTCTTCTTCAACTCTAGTACCTAATTTGAATCAATTGAAATTGTAGAGCATATCACATATCCACTTCGCATCCTTAGATGCCACTTCCCCTTGGATCGTATCTCCCTAGAGCCTGAAACACATGAATCATCAGTTAATATCATTTTTATACATAGGGAGAGGGGATTTTTGTTTCTCAAATCCTAAAAATGAGGATAGTGGTTGATCCTGACGGGTCAACCCTTTGATTTTTTTCTTAGAGGGAATCACACTCCTTTCTTGCTTCCTCCATCTTCCTAGCCAACTTCAACTATTCTAGCCATATTACTAGGCATTCATTGCCTACATTCTGAGCCTTTTTCTGATATGTAGATTCTACAGGCTTGGCCTTGCTCACCATTTGGGGTTTAAACCCACTAGTACACATTTCATTCTTTGATTTTCCACCAAAATTCCATTTTCCTTGATTATTTCTTTGAGTATGAATCTCTTTTCTTTCCATATTCCCTTGCTTCTTCCACCATTGCAAGGATCTTGCACCTTCCTCCACTTTTCTCTGTGAAACACGACATGAAAATTTTTCAATACATTCTTTGTTCATATTTCTTTTATCAGATGTATGAGTCACCACCCTATTTTGCATTGGTGGTGGGTCCTCCACTGAACGTCCATTCTTCTTACTCTCAGCTGTAGCGTTTCCTCCCTTTTTCTTCCAGATTTTATCATGTTCTTTCTTAGGGGGTAGTTGTGAGTGTGATAGATGAGGTGACTGATAAACCTTTAGTTCATCTCTATATGATTCCCCTAAGTCTCTAAGCCTATTCTCAAACTTACCACATTGTCTCCCAGTGTAGAATTTCTCATTATGCATCATTGGGGATGAGAATATCCTTTCGAGTCCCTTTCCACCTCTTGCTTTCTTCTTGCTGCAATGTCTTGCCAAATGCCCATAATTAGAACATATAAAACATTTTCTATTAAATGAATACCTCATTTCATCACTTCTCTACTGAGATGTTGATGCAACTTGTTTTCTTCTTCTGGCATCGATCTCTTTAGCTTCCTGACACATACTCATGGTGTGTCCCATCCTTCCACAGTAATAGAATCTGAAAAATGTTCTCCTCTGATAAACTCTTCTCTTTGATTTATCATGATGCTTCTTCTTATTCTCAGATTTAGTAATGTCTATATTTTCACAGCCTGAAATGTATTCCAGAGCCTCTAAATAGAAGCTTGATGTGTGGCCATGAATCCCACAGAAATAGCACATGTCATCACTACTTTTTGTATCTGTCCTTTTAGGCCTATCTCCATCACCTATAGGATTTCTTTCCCATCTGAAACTGTTCATAGCTCTCTTTCTATCTTTCACGGGAGGGGATTCATCAAATCCGATACCAGCTTTTCCGAAACTTGCTGGTACTTGAGCTAAAAAAATATTATGTTGTTTCTCTTCAGAAATAGCATACCTATTCTTCATTTTATCATCACTTGTTGAAGGATGATCAAATAGCAAGTGTAAGGCATACTTCATTTTTGGAATTCCTTTAGCATTGTATTTCTCCACATCCTTCTTTACTGATTCTAGCTCCTCTTCCAACTTTTTAATCTTCGTCTCCCTTGATTTAAGTTGGACATCCAGTTCTTTCTTGAGAAGCTTCCCGCTACTCACCTCATCTTCTAGTTCCTGTGTGAGCCTTTTCACCATTGCACTTTGCTTCACTACTTTCAATTTTTCCTCAGAAACAGATTTAGAGACAGATTCATTCTCTTGTGGTAGGCATTGATTCTTCTGAACTTCTTCAGACAACTGTGCTGCTAGATCATCATTTCTAGATTTTAGATTCTGTACTTCATCTGACTTTTGATTCTCTTCATAATCATCAGCCTTTTGTTTTCCTTTCATTTTAGTCATATTTTGTAGTTCATTGGCATGAGAATCATTCTTCTCTGTTAGGTCAGTAACTATGTCAATAAGCCTTTTATTTAAGCCTCTTATCTTGTTGACCTCAATCTCCAATACTTTGATCCTGATATCTTTGGATTTGACTTCTTCGGTGTTTCCAACGTCAATTGGAATATCAGTTTCTTCGATGCAATTGACTTGATCTTTCACTTTTCTATTCAATCCATCGATGTCCCTTTTATGTTCTCCAATCTTAATCTTATACTCACAAACTGATTCTGAGTTCTCTGGTGCTGATTAATTGAGTTTCTCAATTTTATCCATCAACTCAGACTTCTCTTCTTCCTGCTGCTGCATATAAACTTTGGCATCACGAACCACTTTGTTAGATTTCTTGGTTTTGGATCTCCAAACATCTATCTCTTCAAGAGCAGCCTCTAACTCAGCTTTCATATCTATTATTCCTTCAATTCTTTCTTCTTCATCATCACTTGTTTCAATATCACTTTGAAGTTCATGTACTTAACTCATTCCTGCATCATGCTTGAGTGAATCAATCTTTTCCCTGTCAGATTCATCCAGACCTTCCTTCAGCAAACTGTTTGATTCTTTTAATTGAATCACACTTTTTCTATACACACTTCCACACTGAGGAATACCACCTGACTTCTACTTCTTCTTGGATGTTTTTCCCTTTGCCATGGCTCACCGAGATGAGAGCAGACTGATTCTTTAAACACACAGATCGACTACACCAAGTTAGAGCAAACAAATCTGATAAAATAAACCTATCCCTCTGATACCAATTGTTGGGACCAATAGGGGCCTATATACCCTGAGAGGGGGGGTGAATCAGGGTATGGATATTCTTTTCTGAAAGTTCTTCCTGCCCCGCTGGATCTTGACCTCTTTGTTACAAGGGTCACTTTGTTTGCACTTGTGTGTATGTTATGATCACTTACTTTCTCCTTTATCTGATGATGATGCTTTAAATGCAATGCAGGCAAATAAATAGGTAGACGCGGAGATTTTTACTTGGTTCACCGCAAAGGGCTACGTCCAAGGAGCATACGCCGACAGGTTGCCGGTCGTACCAAATTCCACTAAACTTCACTAGCTGTGGATTAAAATGTTCGGGCTAGATCACTTCTATGCTCAGGCTCACTGCCTATACAAAGTTTAGGGTCAGCTCACTGCTTTCCCAAGGGTCACTCCCTATTTCTCTCTCTCTAGCTCAGTGCCGGTGGAGAGGATCACCTTCTTCCTCTTCCTAAGCTCACTGCTCTGTGAAGGGATTCACTCACAGTTTATAGACCTGTAGGTCTCTTCATTTCCATTAAGGAATGCATCTTTCTCTTTATATAGATGCTCTGTTGAAGTTCAACTTTCACCCGTAGATGAATACCCCTATTCCACTATCCACTGGGTAAACCACTTTGGAAACACCTTCGCAAAGCACCCTACTTCGCGAAGCTCCCAATTTCGCGAAGCTCAAATAAGCCCTCGCGAAGATCCTGTCTTTTCACGAATCTCTCTCGCGAAGCACTCTCGCGAAGATCTCTCGCGAAGCTCAACTCGTTGCAAAGAAACTTCTCTCGTGAAGCTCACTGAGCCAGTGTGGAGCACACAACTTTCGCGGAGCTACAATAGTCGTCGTGAAGCTCCCCTTTCACGAAGCACACTGCCTTCGAAAACCACCTCTGCGAACCGAGAGCAATAGATTTTCTCTGAAAATTCTCTCTACTTCTCTCAAGGGGGTCAGCCTATATTTATAGGCAATTCCACCGACCCTCGTCCCTTCCGCGTGAAGTCAACACCACATCATCTCAAATCGCGAAGCTCTAAAGTTTCTGCCAGAATTTTGTCCAAATCGCGAAGCTCCACGGCAATCTTCCATTCGTGGAGCTTGACATAGTCGTGAAGAATCACCATCAACATACCTTCCTTGTAATGACCCGCAAATTTCAAGGAAATTTTTTTCTTAATTTTCTTTGGAATTTTACAAGAGCGCAGCTTCAGACGGCACCTGATTCCGAGGCCCGGTGTGCCCGGAATCAATTTCCGAAGTTTGGCTCGGGTACGTTCAGTGAACGGACGAGCGGGTTTTTCTATCTTTTGAACCGGTGCCCGGAATCGAATTCTGAGGACACCGATGAAATCGCAGCGCCGGTATTTGCTTAGAAACGCCTCTTCCGGATTTGCGTTTGCTCAGACGTGGTTTTTTAAATTTTGGGGCTTTAAGTCAGAAATAAAATAAAATTTGTGCGACAACTTTATTTTATTTCACTTAAGCTGCTTGGAAGTCACTTGGAAGCCACTTGAACTGAGTTAAAGCGGATAGGGTGCTATCCGGAAATATCCTACCCCTTGTTAGGATATTTGTGAGGTGGGGCCCGCACGAGCCCCGCCGTTTCTTTCGATAAGTAACGCACCCGCGAAAACCCGTCAAAGTAACTGAAAAGTCAACCGACGCGTTTTCTTTAATTTCTTAACAGACCATTTAATTGGGCGGTTTATTTCGTGAATTAAATGGGCTGTTTCATTCGTTGAATTAATTCAACGAATTTAATGGGTCGTTACTTACGCGTTTGCGTTCGTTGGCAAATTAATAAAATAGTCAAACTTGTCTATTTTGGAGGATCCTCCTGTTGTGCGAGATCCTCTAAACCTCCACCCTCCCCGTGAAGAACACGAAGAACGCGAAGAACGCGAAGAACGCCGGCGACCGGAATTCGACGACGCACACCGTGATCTGCGACGTCGACGAGCTCTACCCACGACGTCCTTCGGCGACGCCTCTTCTTCCGCGGCCGATCCTCGTTCGGCAACTAAGGTGAGAATCGGATCGTTTAATTCTCCCTTTTTTTTTAATTTCAATGACAACGGATTTAATTAATTAAATACGTTTGTTCTAGATCCGGAGATCGTCGGCGCGACGTTTTTCCCGCGGTGCGACGAACGTCTCTTCCGCGACGACGTGACGATCCCATCCTTCCGCGACGAGCGATTCCGCGACGACCTCTCGTCCGACGACGACGACAAGGTAGGGGTTGTTGGAATATTTTTTTACTTCCCGTGTTTATTCTTTTAAAATAAAGAACCCGATCACGGAACAATTTTAATTTATTTAAAATTGTTGATTGGTTATTTCTTTTTCTCCCGTTGTTTATGACTAACGCGGAGGGTGCGGGTCTAACGAACAAGACCCGGCAACCCTCCGCCGATCTTTTGTTGTACTGATTTGGCGGATGACGACGAACCGTGCGGCAAGGGCGATCCGTTGATCCCGCAGTGAAGATCGGCCCCCGGGAGGAGCTTTGGCGCAGACGGGAGAGGAAACGGGCCACCGGAGCAACTCCGGCGGCCCGCGGAAGGCGGCGGCGGCGCGGGTCGCCGGCGCGGCGGCGCCGGCAACCGGAGGCGGCGGCGCCCGGCGCGCCGCCGGGAATTCTGCCGCAGCCGAGCCGCGGCGGCGGCGAACCGCCGGACCGCGTCCGCGGTCCGGCCACCCAGCACGCGGCCCGCGCAGGCCGCGTTCATCCAAGCCGCGGGTCAAACCCGCGGCGGTTACCTTCGGCCGCCCGGCCGAAGCCGAGCCGGCCGGTCCGGTCGGCCGGGCCGCGCCCAGGCCGGGTCGGGCCGACCCGGTTCGGCCGACCCAGGGGGGGTTCGGGCCGGGTCGCCCCGGGCCCAGAACCCCCGTTTTCGGGCCTTCTTCGGTCTTTCACCCATATCTTGGGCCTGGGACCTCCGATTGATGAACCGTCAGCGGCTACGCAATCCTTGGATCGATACGGTCGTTTCGGTATATTACACTAAAGGTTTCGGAAGACTTTGGGTTCGGCCGGGTTGGTTCGTACGCGAAACCAATCGGGCCCTCGGAGCGGAAACGCTCATAACTTGAGCTACGGACGTCCGATCGACGTACCGTCAGCTGTGGTAGTTTCCTCTAAGTGAGACGGAACTTTTGGCATACTCCGCCCAAGGATCGGGCACAGGCGGAGTACGGTCGGGTTGGTTTTGCCCTAAAAACCAACCGGGCCCCTGGGACGGAAATGCCAATAACTCTCAGACCGGGCGTCCGATTGACGCGCCGTCTGTTGCGTTGAGATCCTGTTGTCGATACGGAACTTTTGGATACATCAACTTCGGACTACGTGTCAGTTGATGTATCAGCCTCTCGGCTCGTGGAGCGGACCCTCCTAAACGAGCTCGCTGTGTGCGGGAACCCTAGCGCTGGCTGTGACTTCGACGACAGAGCAGAGATCCTCCGTGGACTGCGACGACGGCAGAGCAGAGATCCTCCGTGGACTGCGGCGACGACTGTGCAGAGATCCTCAGTGGACTGTGTCGACTACTGCACTCAGCGATCCTACGTGGATCAGTGCTACAGGTTCTGTGTGAGCCCGATCCTATGTGGGTCCTTACTACCGGTTCTGTGTGAGCCACTGCCTACAGGTTCTGTGTGAGCCCGATCCTGTGTGGGTCTTTTACGGGGGTTAGTACCTATCGATCCTTCGTGGGTCCGACGACTTAGATGGATCAGTGATCATCTTTGACGTCATCTGAAAAAGTATACCTGGTTGAGCTGAATCTTATGTTACTCTCCTTTGTGGATTGTGTTGAACTATCCTTTGTGGATTTACTGTTTACTCTCCTTGTGGATTTGAGTCTTGCTTTCCTGCGTGGATTGAGTTGTTCTTGAGCTCGTGAGCAGAGCTAGAATTGGGGACTTAGGTATATGTATGGGCATATACCGAAGTCGAGTCAGATGTTACTTCGTGATTGCATCTTTCTTTTGTGCTATATCCTTTGTGGATTTCGGGAGACCTTCGGGGGTCTCGGCGTCCTTACTGAGTAGCTTATACTCACCCCTGCACGGGCTATGCCCGCACCTTGTTGTGTTGGATGCAGACGACGGACAGCGCTGATCACGGTTGGGGCGTGGAGCAGGACGGTACCTGGAGGTGGACCACTGGACAAGATGTGCTCGGAGCGGACGTGGGACCCGAGGAGCCTGGAGGCTATCTGTACCCACCCTTCAGGTGGGATTGCCAGTGGACGACACGAGGCCGCCGTCTTTTCTTCAGTTGCTGTTCTCTTTACTTTTTCAGTTGTACTTTCAGTTGGGCTTGTATTCCGGCCCCCTTTACTTTTCTGCACTTTGTAGTTACTTCTGCTTGCTGACTCTGTGGTGGTTGTTACTTATAAAGGCAATGCCATCCCTGTTTACCGGGATTTTACGCCTTGGTGCTAGTCGTCAGCCCCTGGCCTATGGAAGGCGGGCTTGGGGTAGTCACGGCACGGGCCCCGAGGTCGGGTCGTGACAAATTGGTATCAGAGGTGGTCGGTTCTACCGCAGACTCTGATCGTCCTTTCTTTCTATATGAAGCAATAGTGTTTAGTGTATTGAGTGTGGTTATCAGTTCAGGGAGCCCAGTGTTGGTGCGGCGGCCGACGTATCCGTACACCAGGACCCCGACTCCTGATTTCCGACTTAATGCATGAAAAAATTGATTGCGTGTGTGTTTCAAGTTTTCTTGTTATTACTTGTGTCAGCTCACCGGGTATACTGATCTGCTTATGAAAGTCTCAAGTTTTCCTTGTGATTACTTGTGCCAACTCACCAGGTATACTGTTCTGACTGTGGTGCTCTTGTTCTCCTTTTCATGATGGCCCCGCGACGACATCCAGCTAGGGTTCCGAGTGTAGGGCGCGACGGCAGCCCACCGAGCGACGAGGCCTCGGTGCAGGGCCCTTTGCCAGCAGTGGCACCGGCGATAGCTTTACCCGCCGAGCCACCGATGCTACCAGTACCAGACGCTGACGATGCACGTCGCCTCAGGGCACTGCATGAGTTTCAGAGCCAGCGACCGCCCAGGTTTCGCGGTGAGGTGGACCCCCAGGCCGCCGAGGACTGGCTAGAGGCGGTGGTACGGATCTTTAGGCTAGTGAGGACACCAGCGGATCTCATGGTGATTCTCGCGGCGAGCCTCCTGCAGGCGGCGGCAGGACGATGGTGGAGCTTGATGCTCCAGGTTCACGATGAGGCATCCTTGCTCTGGACGGACTTCGAGAGCCTCTTCCGCTCTGAGTTCGTCCCGACCACCCTCCGAGCGGTGCGCATCCAGGAGCTTCTCCAGCTACGCCAGGGCAGCATGACGGTCGCTCAGTACGCGGCGAGGTTCACTGACCTATCTCGCTACTCGACTGACATGGTACGGGACCCCTTCTTCCGGGCCCGGACCTTCGAGCAGGGCTTACGGCAGGAGATTCGGGCGTCGCTGATCTTCCTCAGCATTCCGACCCAGGCGGGAGTGCTGGAGCGAGCCCTCCTGATCGAGAGATTCCTGGCAGAGCCTTCTTCAGCGGCGAGACCTAGCGCAGGGCGGCAGGTAGCTGAGTCTTCGGCAGCAGGTAGCCGACGGATGACTCTCGGGTCCAGGCAGACCAGACCCCCATGCAGACGGCCTCAGGACACCGGCTCAGCAGTGCGGGGCACACAGCGGAGTGCCAGCCTTCCGAGAGGCAGGCTGTGCTACTCCTGCGGCGGGCAGGGTCACATGGCTCGTGACTGCTCGACTCGCCGACCAGAGGAGCAGCAGACGGTGGAGGGGCCACCCAGGCAGAGGCAGAGGGTCGACCGTGGTGGTCCGCAGGGAGGAGGCGGACGAGGCAGAGGAGCTGGCCGAGCAGCGGGTGGTGGGCGACGCTTCCAGGCTCTACCCCCACCACCACCAGGAGGGCCACCTCGACCACAGGGAGCTGGCGGGCAGGGACAGGCCCAGCTCCAGGCAGTGGAGGCCTACGACCCCGACATGCCAGAGATGATTCGAGGTACGATCTGTGTCTATTCCACCCTTGCTGCAGTACTTATAGACACAGGAGCGAGTCACTCTTTCATAGCCTCTGCCCTTGTTCGGAGCTCGGAGATTCCGACTGAGCCGTTGGCTCGATCCTTACGGCTAGAGACTCCTACGGGAGCAGACTCGACGATTACGCACTGGTGCCGGCAGTGTGAGCTTACTCTAGGAGGCGAGAGCTTCGGCTGGGATCTCCTTGTAGCGGCGTCGAGGCCTTACGACGTCATCTTGGGCATGGATTGGCTATCCACGGTTCATGCCCAGATCGACTGTTTTAGGCACAAGGTGCGATGTGTTCTCACCGACGGGAGCAGGTTTACCTTCACCGGCGAGAAGGGAACCTTTGCAGCACAGGATGGACTTCCGCGGAGGAGAGTGCAACCCATCTCTCATCAGTTGGCTAGCCTCATCCTAGGAGCAGTGGACGTGCGGAGTCCAGTTTTTCCTGCAGTGGTGGACCAGTACGTGGACGTTTTTCCCGACGACGTTCCAGGGCTACCTCCTCGTAGAGAGGTAGACTTTTACATCGACTTGTACCCCGGGACAGCCCCGATATCTACTCCAGCATATCGGATGGCCCCCGCCGAGCTTCGAGAGCTGCGGGTACAGTTGGAGGACTTGCAGAGAAAGGGGTTTATCCGACCCAGTGTTTCACCCTGGGCTTCCCCGATATTGTTCGCCAAGAAGGCGGACGGGAGCTTGCGACTGTGTGTCGACTATCGTCGCCTGAACCATGTGACAGTGAGAAACAAGTATCCGCTGCCACGGATTGATGACCTCTTCGATCAGCTCAAGGGAGCGCGGTGGTTCTCGAAGATAGACCTCCGGTCAGGCTATCATCAGCTCAGAGTTCGAGACGAGGACGTGCAGAAGACGGCCTTCAGGTGTCGGTATGGCCATTATGAGTTCTTGGTTATGCCGTTCGGCGTAACCAATGCTCCAGCAGTGTTCATGAGCCTCATGAACAGGATCTTCCAGCCATACCTCGACCGATTTTTTGTGGTCTTCATTGACGACATTTTGGTATACTCGACGACTGAGGAAGAGCATGCCTACCACCTGCGAGTTGTGCTAGACACACTCCGAGAGCACCAGCTTTATGGCAAGCTCTCAAAATGCCAGTTCTGGTTACGTGAGGTCCATTTCTTGGGGCACGTCATCTCTGAGGCGGGAGTTGCAGTGGATCCCGCGAAGATCGAGGCAGTGCTAGCTTGGGAGCCGCCCAGGAGCGTGACAGAGGTGCGGAGTTTCTTGGGTTTAGCCGGATACTATCGAAGATTTGTGCCGGACTTCTCCAGAGTTGCGGCCCCACTCTCAGCGTTGACGAAGAAGGGGAAACCCTTTGTGTGGTCAGACAGATGTCAGCAGAGCTTCCAGGAGCTGAGACAGAGATTGACCAGCGCACCTATCTTGAGGTTGCCTGAGGAGGGAGTTGGATACGTAGTTTACTGCGATGCATCAGGGACTGGACTCGGGTGCGTCCTGATGCAGGAGCGGGCCGTGATCGCCTACGGATCACGTCAGTTGAGGCCGCATGAGCAGAACTACGCCACTCATGACCTGGAGTTAGCAGCAGTGGTCTTCGCTCTGAAGACTTGGCGGCACTATCTGATGGGCGAGCGCTTCACAGTCTTTTCTGACCACCAAAGTCTCAGGTATATCTTCTCTCAGAAGGACCTGAACCTGAGACAGCGAAGATGGCTTAAGTTCCTCCAGGACTATGACTTTGAGATAGTCTATACTCCTGGGAAGGGGAACGTGGTAGCCGATGCCCTCAGCAGGAGGACGGGCATTCAGCTACTTGAGGAGGTGACGGAGCAGCTAGCCTCCTTACAGATATCCTTCGTGGATAGAGACGGAGCAGCCTTTCTTCAGTCTCTCACAGTCTCTCCTCCACTTCTACAGCGGGTCAGAGAGGCTCAGCGTGGGGACGCTGACTGTGAGACCCGGCGTGCACTGATATCCTCAGGTCAGGCGCCTGATGGTTTCTCCCTTGGAGCAGAGCACGACATCCTTTTCAGAGGACGTACCTTCGTACCAGTCGCTTTACGAGAGGAGGTGCTGAGAGAGTTTCACACTTCCCCCTTGGCGGTGCATCCCGGAGTGGCGAAGATGTACCAGGATCTTAGACGACAGCACTGGTGGCCGGGCATGAAGAAAGTTGTGGCTGAGTTCGTTTCACGATGCCTCACCTGCCAGCAGGTGAAGGCAGCGCATCAGGTACCAGCAGGCTTGGTACAGCCCTTGGAGGTCCCGGAGTGGAAGTGGGACGGCATATCTATGGACTTCGTGACTGGACTTCCACGCACTTCCAGAGGTCACGACTCCATTTGGGTGATTGTCGACCGACTCACCAAGTCGTCACACTTCTTACCCATCAGAGAGCAGGGCTCAGTGGAGAGCTTGGGATGTCTTTACGTCCAGGAGATCGTATGGCTTCACGGTGTGCCATCGTCTATCGTCTCCGATCGAGATGCTCGTTTCACTTCCCGGCTTTGGAAGGGGTTGCAGGAGGCGTTCGGGACGCGGCTCCATCTGAGCACAGCCTTCCACCCTCAGACGGATGGTCAGACGGAGAGGACCATACAGACACTCGAGGACATGCTCCGTGCATGTGTTCTCGACTTTGGTCGCAGCTGGGAGGACCACCTACCCTTGGTGGAGTTCGCGTACAACAACAGCTACCACTCCACCATCGGGATGGCACCATACGAGGCGTTGTACGGAAGACCCTGCAGATCACCGTTGTGCTGGACAGACCCTGGGGAGTCAGCACTCGTGGGACCAGAGATGGTCCGAGCCACGACAGAGAAGGTCCAGATCATCCAGGAGAGGATGAGGACAGCTCAGAGCCGGCAGAAGTCATATGCTGACAGGAGGCGGAGGCCACTAGAGTTCGAGGATGGCGACCACGTCTTTTTGCGTGTCTCACCTCGATGTGGTTTACGGAGATTTGGACGAGGCGGCAAGTTGTCTCCACGCTTCATCGGGCCTTTCCAGGTCCTCAGCAGGATAGGAGAGGTGGATTATCGCCTGGCTCTACCACCTCAGTTGCACCGGGTGCACGACGTCTTCCACGTGTCTCAGCTGAGGAGATACGTGCACGACACGACGCACATCATCGACTTTGGGGAGCTGGACGTGGACGATGGGGCGACTTTTGCGGAGGTCCCAGTGGAGATCGAGGATCGACAGGAGCGGGTCCTACGTGGGCGGTCGATTCCTCTTGTGCGCATCAGATGGCAGCACGGGAACCTCCAGGAGAGCACTTGGGAGCGGGAGGCTCAGATGCGTGCTCAGTACCCCCATTTGTTCCCCTAGTTTTTGATGTATCTTTACGGGGACGTAAAGCCCTGAGGTGGGAGTAATGTAAAGACCCGAAAATTTCAAGGAAATTTTTTTCTTAATTTTCTTTGGAATTTTACAAGAGCGCAGCTTCAGACGACACCTGATTCCGAGGCCCGGTGTGCCCGGAATCAATTTCCGAAGTTTGGCTCGGGTACGTTCAGTGAACGGACGAGCGGGTTGTTCTATCTTTTGAACCGATGCCCGGAATCGAATTCTGAGGACACCGATGAAATCGCAGCGCCGGTATTTGCTTAGAAACACCTCTTCCGGAGTTGCGTTTTCTCAGACGTGGTTTTTAAATTTTGGGGCTTTAAGTCAGAAATAAAATAAAATTTGTGCGACAACTTTATTTTATTTCACTTAAGCTGCTTGGAAGTCACTTGGAAGCCACTTGAACTGAGTTAAAGCGGATAGGGTGCTATCCGGAAATATCCTACCCCTTGTTAGGATATTTGTGAGGTGGGGCCCGCACGAGCCCCGCCGTTTCTTTCGCTAAGTAACGCACCCGCGAAAACCCGTCAAAGTAACTGAAAAGTCAACCGACACGTTTTCTTTAATTTCTTAACAGACCATTTAATTGGGAGGTTTATTTCGTGAATTAAATGGGCTGTTTCATTCGTTGAATTAATTCAACGAATTTAATGGGTCGTTACTTACGCGTTTGCGTTCGTTGGAAAATTAATAAAATAGACAAACTTGTCTATTTTGGAGGATCCTCCTGTTGTGCGAGATCCTCTAAACCTCCACCCTCCCCGCGAAGAACGCGAAGAACGCGAAGAACGCGAAGAACGCCGGCGACCGGAATTCGACGACGCACACCGTGATCTGCGACGTCGACGAGCTCTACCCGCGACGTCCTTCGGCGACGCCTCTTCTTCTGCGGCCGATCCTCGTTCGGCAACTAAGGTGAGAATCGGATCGTTTAATTCTCCTTTTTTTTTAATTTCAATGACAACGGATTTAATTAATTAAATCCGTTTGTTCTAGATCCGGAGATCGTCGGCGCGACGTTTTTCACGCGGTGCGACGAACGTCTCTTCCGTGACGACGCGACGATCCCCTCCTTCCGCGACGAGCGATTCCGCGACGACCTCTCGTCCGACGACGACGACAAGGTAGGGGTTGTTGGAATATTTTTTTACTTCCCGGGTTTATTCTTTTAAAATAAAGAACTCGATCACGGAACAATTTTAATTTATTTAAAATTGTTGATTGGTTATTTCTTTTTCTCCCGTTGTTTATGACTAACGCGGAGTGTGCGGGTCTAACGAACAAGACCCGGCAACCCTCCGCCGATCTTTTGTTGTGTGGATTTGGCGGACGACGACGAACCGTGCGGCAAGGGCGATCCGTTGATCCCGCAGTGAAGATCGGCCCCCGGGAGGAGCTTTGGCGCAGACGGGAGAGGAAACGGGCCACCGGAGCAACTCCGGCGGCCCGCGGAAGGCGGCGGCGGCGCGGGTCGCCGGCGCGGCGGCGCCGGCCACCGGAGGCGGCGGCGCCCGGCGCGCCGCCGGGAATTCCGCCGTGGCCGAGCCGCGGCGGCGGCGAACCGCCGGACCGCGTCCGCGGTCCGGCCACCCAACACGCGGCCCGCGCGGGCCGCGTTCCTCCAAGCCGCGGGTCAAACCCGCGGCGGTTACCTTCGGCCGCTCGGCCGAAGCCGAGCCGGCCGGTCCGGTCTGCCGGGCCGCGCCCAGGCCGGACCGGACCTGGCCTAGCCGGGTCGGGCCGACCCGGTTCGGCCGACCCAGGGGGGGTTCGGGCCGGGTCGCCCCGGGCCCAGAACCCCCGTTTTCGGGCCTTCTTCGGTCTTTCGCCCATATCTTGGGCCTGGGACCTCCGATTGACGAACCGTCAGCGGCTACGCGATCCTTGGATCGATACGGTCGTTTCGGTATATTACACTCAATGTTTCGGAAGACTTTGGGTTCGGCCGGGTTGGTTCGTACGCGAAACCAACCGGGCCCTCGGAGCGGAAACGCTCATAACTTGAGCTACGGACGTCCGATCGACGTACCGTCAGCTGTGGTAGTTTCCTCTAAGTGAGACGGAACTTTTGGCATACTCCGCTCGAGGATCGGGCACAGGCGGAGTACGGTCGGGTTGGTTTTGCCCTAAAAACCAACCGGGCCCCTGGGACGGAAATGCCAATAACTCTCAGACCGGGCGTCCGATTGACGCGCCGTCTGTTGCGTTGAGATCCTGTTGTCGATACGGAACTTTTGGATACATCAACTTCGGACTACGTGTCAGTTGATGTATCAGCCTCTCGGCTCGTGGAGCGGACCCTCCTAAACGAGCTCGCTGTGTGCGGGAACCCTAGCGCTGGATGTGACTTCGACGACAGAGCAGAGATCCTCCGTGGACTGCGACGACGGCAGAGCAGAGATCCTCCGTGGACTGCGGCGACGACTGTGCAGAGATCCTCAGTGGACTGCGTCGACTACTGCACTCAGCGATCCTACGTGGATCAGTGCTACAGGTTCTGTGTGAGCCCGATCCTATGTGGGTCCTTACTACCGGTTCTGTGTGAGCCACTGCCTACAGGTTCTGTGTGAGCCCGATCCTGTGTGGGTCTTTTGCGGGGGTTAGTACCTATCGATCCTTCGTGGGTCCGACGACTTAGATGGATCAGTGATCATCTTTGACGTCATCTGAAAAAGTATACCTGGTTGAGCTGAATCTTATGTTACTCTCCTTTGTGGATTGTGTTGAACTATCCTTTGTGGATTTACTGTTTACTCTCCTTGTGGATTTGAGTCTTGCTTTCCTGCGTGGATTGAGTTGTTCTTGAGCTCGTGAGCAGAGCTAGAAGTGGGGACTTAGGTATATGTATGGGCATATACCGAAGTCGAGTCAGATGTTACTTCGTGATTGCATCTTTCTTTTGTGTTATATCCTTTGTGGATTTCGGGAGACCTTCGGGGGTCTCGGGGTCCTTACTGAGTAGCTTATACTCACCCCTGCACGGGCTATGCCCGCACCTTGTTGTGTTGGATGCAGACGACGGACATCGCTGATCACGGTTGGGGCGTGGAGCAGGACGGTACCTGGAGGTGGACCACTGGACAGGATGTGCTCGGAGCGGACGTGGGACCTGAGGAGCCTGGAGGCTATCTGTACCCACCCTTCAGGTGGGATTGCCAGTGGACGACACGAGGCCGCCGTCTTTTCTTCAGTTGCTGTTCTCTTTACTTTTTCAGTTGTACTTTCAGTTGGGCTTGTATTCCGGACCCCTTTACTTTTCTGCACTTTGTAGTTACTTCTGCTTGCTGACTCTGTGGTGGTTGTTACTTATAAAGGCAATGCCTTCCCTGTTTACCGGGATTTTACGCCTTGGTGCTAGTTGCCAGCCCCTGGCCTATGGAAGGCGGGCTTGGGGTAGTCACGGCACGGGCCCCGAGGTCGGGTCGTGACATTCCTGACTTCTCCGCGAAGCACCCTCGCGAATCCCAACATTCCTTCGCGCCTTCTCCACGAAGCTCACTTGCAAAGCCCTTCATCGTCGTGATGTGCTTCAGCCTCTGCCGTTCGCGAAGCTTGACGTAATCGCGAAGACTCACCGCCTCCATTCTTCTGGTCTTCGCGAAATCCAATCCATACATCCTATCTTCGCGAAATTCAAGCCTTTTCCATATTAAATTATTATCTTCATGGAAATCCTATTTTCACAATGCTCACCAAACTCCAAATTTTGGACCCCAAAAAATTTGGCAAACACTGGGAAACGACGCCACCTTGTACTGCTCTTTTGTACTGCCTCTAGATCATCCATTCCTTTGTCATCGTTCTTTGTCAACAAGGATTGTCAACAACTTCTTGGGAACTCGAAAAATATCCATGAAAACCTGCTTTGTCAACAAACACAATCAACCCAAAAATTCTTCAATGTTACCTTGAGGGAATTTTTCCCAATATATCTATTAATTTTAAAAGTACATGGGTTGTACGTTCATGCTGTAAAATAGTCAGAGACATATAATTTATTTAATTTTTCCCCTTGGGTTTACCTTAATTAGAATGTTGAATTAAACTAGTTCACCTCATTCTAGTTTTAATAAATAGTTAAGATATGTTACAATTGTTCCAAAGTGGAAATAATGTTTTTTGAAATTGGTGTATGTGAAATTTAATTTCACATCCATTGGTTAAAAGTGAAATTGGAATTGAACTTTGGTTTGGGATTCCTCAAAATGATAGAGAGGTTGTGAAAAAATTTGGTTTGGATGGGTACATTTGAAAAAGGAACCATGTTTTCCAAATTTTGAATTATTTAATAAAGTTTCTAAATGGTTTTGGAAATGAAATGGTTAGTAATTGAAATAAAGTCATGTGGCTTGTTGATAAAGATTTAAGTTTTTATTTGAAATGTTCAGAGGAAATGAAAAAATATTTGAGGGGTTTATTTTTGGATTTTTGAAATGGAAGTGTAAAGAGGACCCCTGTATGCCTTTTTTAATTAATGTCGATATGTGCATGTTCTATTTTGGAATATTATGGACTTGATGATTAACCTTGGGTGAACACTACCCCCAGGGATACTAGATTTTATGGTTAACCTGGGGTGAAAACTACCCCTAGGGGATGATGGATTTTTATGTTTAACCTATGGTAAAAGCTACCCTGGGGGACATAGGGCTTTGGGGATGGATATATTTTCCATGGATGATGATTTGGACTAGAGGCAGGTATATTTCCTCTAGTCAGGAGTGGTATGATTGGAATGGCCTACATAATGTGATCAAAATCACCCCAACACTAGCTGAAGAATGTTTGCATTGTTCTCAAGGTGAAGGGTTTTGTGTTTGTTTATGCTTTCAGTTTTAAATATTTAAAATTTTATAATTGTAATTTGTTATCTTGAGCACTACTACATGCATAATTATAGAATTGTTATTTTAGGGACCCATTAGTGGTGAACTTCTGAGTTTTACTCACACCCTTCTCAATCCACTATGAAACTTGGGTACCTAAGAAGAAGTTTATTCGGTTGTAGGTTAAAAGTTTAGTTAAAGGTCCTTGCATGTTGGTTACGTGATATGCTAGAGTGGAGTATGGATGTTGGGACTGATTTTGGGAAAAAAATTCCATTTAGTTTTAATTTCTTATTTTTTTATATATATTATCCACCCATGGGGGATCTATCTGACATGAATAGGATTTCATCTATTATTGAAATTGATACTGTATTTATTTTTGGCACTTTCATGCTTATCTATGATGGTAATCTGGTATGGTTTATGTGTTTTTCTTATTTTGCATTGATATTGATACTATAACCAGAGGGTATAGTCACCCCAAAGATAATTTAGACCCTCACTGCTAGTCAGCAACCTCTTTCATATGGGGAGTTGCGCTTGGTTTCATGCAGTGTTCCACTAATCTAGCATCGGTTTGGGAACTCGGGTGGTGAGATGTTACAAAGTGGTATCAAAGTTGTTCTTATTTGCATTACTATTTGGGCATAGTATATCAGAGATTAGAAAAGTGTTGGGGATTGTAAATGAGAATGTTCCTGGGATTGATCAACCCACTAATGGGGGAAAACCCCAAGTCACTAGGGATGGGGCTTGCTGTTCTTGGATTTCACTTGTTATAGTGGTATTTGATTTTCACTTCAGTGATGAACATGATTTTCAATGTGATGATTTATGGGGTTTTACTCTTAGCATGGTATGAAGGTATCAGGGTGTACAATGGAAGCAGATAGGTCAGGGATTTAAAAATTTCATCAGCAATAAACGTAACTAGGTCATCACTGGTGAGTCGCAGCCCCGGTAAAGACCCAAGGATCTTGTGTGATGAATTTTAAGCACAATATAAAACCAAAAATACCTGGTTCGATCTGAAGACACACATTTGTGATCCTCTCTTTGATTTAAGTCACTATAAAAGGATCTAAAGTTAGATCCTTCTATATTATCCACATGTGCTTTAAAAATCTATAGGAGCATTGATTGTTGAATTTCAGGTGCTAACACAGTGATTCAACGATGCCTTCAACATCCCGACAATCACTGCATGAAATTTCCTTTGATGCGAGAAGAGCTCGATCTGATTGTTTAGATTGAAATATTCACTCTCTATGAATTAAAAGAGGAGATATATGCTCTAGAGAACTCATATTGAATAGAGATCTTCATGATAGCCTCCTCCTCCCCTTTATAGTGAATTTCCAAAATGCCTAAAAAGAGTCCTCAACCCCTGGATATTTATTACTCACTATAAAAAATATTTTATGACTACTTTACTGGGTCATAAATATCATTTATATTTTTATCACTTTCTTATAAGTTAATAAATATTTTATGTTAAAATACCAATCCAGTAACTCAACTCGTCATTCCTACAAATATTAAACGAACCATGAATATTATAACGATATTCGTTCGTATAATATTTTTCATGTTTAATAAATAAATTAAATTCAAATTATTCAAAACCTGAATAATATGAATTTATTTATTCCTTTGTGATCTTATATTCTTGTACATCACTCAGACCTTGTGGTGGGGTCCACCATGTCCTAAACTACTATTCATTAGAATAGACCATAATTTTGAATATGATTAGTCTATGACCCTCTAGGACCTTGTCTCGATAGAAGTGAATGCCATTTAAAGGCCAAAAGTTAAGTTTAGTAACCCATCAAGACCCCTAAAGAGACAAGGAGTAGTCATAGCAATGATAACCTTCCTATGAACACATGCCGTATAATATAATCTCTTTGTCTTGTGATGTCTCATAAAGTAGGTTGCAAACTTCATGTCATCATCTTTTCTTGCTTTATTATTTTTTGACCTTATTGGATAGAGTTACCTTTATTCTACCATGGCCATGAAATTATTAAAGGTACTACCATCCTGATCAATTAGGCTTCAGATATCACTTTCTCAACTCGAAAGTGAAAAATTCTATCTTGATCATTCAACCAATGTTATACCATCAAAGACGCACCCAACACAAGCTACCTCACCACAAATTTAATGTCATGATTTTTTCCTTGCATCAAAGTATGTGATTAAATGACACACATTGATAATGATCTCAAGTCAGGAGACCAATACACATGTTTCTAAATAGGAAAAACCAATAAAATATGAAACATGTGTTGTTCCTATTGGTGGATCAGTAACCATAATCTCATCTAATCGAGATTACCAAGTGCGAAATTCATGAGAATAAGTCTCTATTCTTATTTTTGAGTTCATATTTTCTGCATAAATATGAAAATTTTAATTGTTTAATTTTATTTTTTTAATTTTTTAACACCCATGTTTTAATTCATTATAATTATTTTTGGGTGTTTTTTTATTTAAATGAAATTTTTAAAAAGAAAAAATATGTTTAAAATTATGGTTTTTATATGTTCTATAATTCTTAGATTTTTTGTATGATTTAGGTGTAAATGGAGAAGATGATTTTCTATAAAAATATGGAAAGTGGGATAGCGCTCAACATAAGGGGCATCCAGCCACCTAGAAGGCCCATGAAGGGCCCCCTAGCTAAGCCACACCATAAAGGAAGCCCACTAATGTTATAAAGGAGAATAAATAGAGCACAATAGTGTGTTAGCGTGTGGAATAGAGGTCCCTACAGTGATGGGAGGATATATTCATTGGGATGGTACATTCCACAGTGATGCAAGGGATCCTCTAGCCCCCATCTGGCTTGTCAAACTATTAAATCCATATAATTAGTTATAAAGTGGAGGGAATCCCACTGTGTTTTTTATGTGGGATGCACATTTTTACCTGAGCACAATGTACTTACATGTACAACATTGTTCCACCCCAACGAACATGTAACCTCCCTCAAACATAAGTTTCGTCACATCCCTCCTCTATTTCACCACAGGACCACCAAGCCAGGCTAGACCGGAGGACCTAGGAATCAATTTACATATACCATAGGTGGTTTTACATCACTAACATAGTAGGTGATTAGGAGATACCAATCTGGCATCCGAAGTGAGAGTAGATGAGACAACCGTTGTCAACCGGGTTGCTGTATAATCTAGGATTTTATTTTTCTTTTATCTATTCACAATTGAAATTCTGAATTCATGCATCGATTACAAGAGTAAAAAGAATGTGATACCATGTTTACACTACAATTTTATTTTAGCACTAAATATTCTATTCCTTTCCCTCAAATTCATAATTCATTCATGATAATTGAGATATTATCCATGAACAATTAAGTGTTTGAGGGAGAAGTCGGTTTGATAAAAAGGATGAGTACCACTATTTTTAAATTAATATCGATTTGAACATGATTAAATCATATCCCCTAAATGTATAGTGAAAGTGATGACATTTAGGGGACATACCTCAATGTGATAAAGAGATGTGGGAAAGAGAGAGTCGACCTCAACTTCACCTTTTGTCATAAGATAAAACTAAATGGACCTAAGCCGGTTATTGGAATCCTTGAGAGAGGAGTCGACTAACTTAGGAAGTTCTAGTCAATTCTTAGAAGCTAGGCTAGATACCTCAAGAAATATCATAGTTAATGAATTAATTAAGAACCATCCTCGTTATCAAATCACTTTCTTTCGTCATATTCTCATTCTTTTTGAGTTAGTCCAAACCATTCTCTCATTTAGTTTAGTTAATTCAAGACAAACAATGTTGAAACTACTAAAACTTATAGCAACTTTCCTCATGGGATCGACCTTGTATCATCACTATTCTATTCTTTAGTTATTATTATATTCGGGTGACTATAAATTTCTATTTTTATATTTCCCAAGAGAAGTAACGATGCTCTCAGGTGACATCAAAACTAACATTGTTATCGGGGATTAGGGTTTTATAAATTCAATAGTTAGAAAATTATTTCATCTTTCTCTTTTATGTTTTCTAATTTCAGATTAGGTTATTTTTATTTTTATTTTTATTTTAATATGCTGGGTGTTTTTGGTTTCAGGATCAAGAAACATGAAGTCACACATACAACTAGAAATTCAATTGTCAAGCCTCTCACAATAGATTAATGAACTCAAGAGGCAAATCCACAGCTATGTATGGGAGCTCCAAGGCAGTCCAAGAGAGCCACAACCACACCCTTGTTTCAAAGAAACCCTCCAAATCATGGAATTTGAGTTCAAAAGAGGAATTTAACTCATAGAAATCATGGATAATGAAGCATAAGTGATGGAAGAAACCAAATAGGAGGCCCAATCTGAAGATTCAATCAGAAGCATAATAGATTTAGAGGTCGAATCTAGGGTAAGTTATTATTCTGATGATTATTCTGATTTTTCCATGGAGGATACCTACTTTAGTGCCGAGGAGGAGGAATAATAATAAGAGGAAGAAACCTAAAATTCTAAAATATAAGATCGAAAGGAGGAGGAGAAACTGATGAAGTTTGGAATTTTTCTTTGTATTTTTTGGAAGAGCATCCCCGTAAAGAAGAATATGAAGAAGTGGTTGCTGAAATTGTGAATTCAAGTGAAAAATTTGATGCACAATATCCACTAAAAGAAGAGAATGAGGAGTGGTACAAGGTTTAGACAACCCAAGAGTAGTTACTCCAAATAGGGATGTTGTCCACCACTGCTTGGAACCTTCCCCAATAACAAGAAGAAGAGATTTCAAAGAGGAGGAAGAGTATAAGAACAACACCCGACTTCCATTAAAGAAAAAATTGGTTCAATTTGAGATGGTTGGCTCTATAATCTACTCCTACTACATGATAAAAGAGTAAATTTCAAGATTAATGACCTTAATAAAACCTATTTATGGGAGGCAACTAGATTTTTTATTTATTTCCTTTCAGAGTACAGAATTTCATTTTTAGAAGCAGTGAAACCCCTCCCATCATTTTTGAACTTTAATTGAAAAGGGATTTCATATTCACTATTTTGATTATATTTTTCAGGTCTAAGAAGCTCCTAGTAATATGTTCCTAATGAAGTAATATCCAAGAGGATTAGATCTTCAAAGTGAATGGAGAGTATTCTTTAATTTCCAACATTTATTTTTACTCCCCTGAATTTTCTAGAATCAAGCTATTTTGAGCTTTAATGAAATAAATATACATGACCACACATAGATTAGTTTTTTTCTTTTTGATCAATGAAACTGAGGATTTTTTAGTAACCACAAGAGTCCATGTTTTAATTATAAAATTTATTGAATTAAATGAGTAAGATGGGGAATTTTATCATTAGAGTGAAACATAAGGATTTGAAATCAACAAATCAAGATTTTTATTTGTAGTCACATGTTGTTGAAAATTCCCTTTCATATTTTGTGCTTTAATTTTCCAAAGTTCATGATTATTGATTTATTATTGTGATGTGTTCCATGAGTGATTGTCTTTAATTACATGTTCTTATTCCCAAGAGGTTTCTAATACAAATATTTCATATCTTTCTTAGTAAATTTCTTGATGGAACTTGGGACGTCACCTACTAGGATTTGATTTTGATCTTTTTAAAATGATGATCGTACAAATTCACTTAAACAATGATTGATGCATTTTTTTATATAGTCATTATCCTTGAAACCCAACCTATTTATCCACATTTTATCCCTTAGATACCATGAATGTACTTTGATAGGAATACCCACATTTCAAGATGATTTATCCATTCCTACCCATACTCTAATTTTCGGCATGATTTTCAAAGTTCAAGTGTGGGAGAAGAAATATTTCATGGGAAAATGGATATACTAAATTGAGCTAAAGTCTTGGGTACTTCATTGGATTTTGAGAAGAAGTCTCATGTTTACTTCACCATTTTTATTATTCACCCTTGTAGAAAAAAATAAAAATATAAAGAAAAAAATGGAAAAAAAATGTGGGTTGAGTTATGGAGGGTAAAAAATCACCATCACTTGACCAATGATTTTTATCATTTGGGATCGGGCAGGGGATATGAGACTTTTCCTAAATCAATTTTTGAAAAAATTAAAAATTTTAAAAGAAAAAAAAAGAAATTAGAGGGGTAACTCAGTTATTGTGATTTGTTGTTCATGACCTTTATCTTGAGCATTGGATTGATGGGGAAGATTTCACTTTTTTGAATAGGATAATTACATTTTATTTAATCTGTTTATCATGATTAACACTTGATATTAGCCTCATTCTTTAGCCTTAATTTCTATACATCAATTTCCCACCATCCTTTTGTTAATAGTGGGTGTCCTATACCCAAATTATGTATGTACTTTGATTACCATTACATGTATACAATTTAATATATACACGTGTTTATCTTACCAGAATATTGTTGATACTTTTACGTTCATTATATTTATGTCTAGTTTAATTTTACTTTATTATTTATTACCAGCATGTGATGCTTTTAATATGTAATTATTATTATTGAGGGTCTGCATGTTTTCTTATTTAAGTCAATATGTATATGGAATTCACTTACATTCATATCTTTATGTATTTTTCACCTTGCGAGATCCCATCTCCTGCATGTGAGTATATGTTTATGATGAAGATGTAATTCAAGGACCACACCAAGACAAGGAGGTAACCCAGATGACATGTGACAGCACTGGACTGGGGATGAGCTATGATACGAGTCTAGACAAGACTCAGGTATGATACCATTAATTCATAGTTGATCCATTAAGTTTAAATGGATCAACCAATATTAAGTGATCAAGACCAATCTGGTAATTTATTTCCTTTATGAATTGTTTATTATTTTATTCATATTCATGTTAACTTTGAGAAAATGTAAAATAATAAACAAGAATATGCATAAATATGTGAACAATAATTTTCTATTAATGCATGTTAAATTGTGGGCATGACAACATAGTATGAACATATTTAATATAAATGGATTACATTCGTCAAGAAATATTAAAACCCCCTCAAAATAATATAAAGTCGCAATGACTTTCGTTGCTCAAATTTGAAAAAAACTAAGTGTATGGGTTGCTCATAAGACAAAGTTTGGGATGTCTCCTACTATCAGAGAGTTCTTATGAGAGTAATGTGTTGAATTAACTAAATTTGGTAGCAAATAAGTAGTCAAATCTAGATTTTTATCAATTTAGAGGCTAAGCATTGAGAGAATCAAGGTTATGATTCTGATAAGTTGATACTTTACTCAATAGGTCAATGAACTGTGAGTCAATGTGGTTGGTCAGTCTAGTCCCTACCTTGAAACTCTCCAAGTAGTGGTGTAGCCAAATCTTGTATACTATAAGGATAGGTTTCAAGGATATTTTACACCAAAATACTCAAGCGACATTGTATTCTGAATCTAATAGTGAGGGCTACTGTGGTCCGATAAAATAGTGGGAAACAATTAATGATTTAATTAATTAATCAATAATATCTAAAAGGTAATAAAGATAAGGTACTAACTACTAAATTTATTTTTTGTGAATATAAATGGAAATTACCAATACCACCAGATCATTATCACTGCGATCAATACTAAATAAAGAAAATATCTTGACTGACCATAACTTCCAAGAGTGGTACAGGCGATTTTTCACAGTACTACACCAAGAGAGGAAGATTTATGTGCTGGAGTCCTCATTTCCTACTAATCCCCCTTAGGGAGAAAGAAATGTGGATAAATTCAACTATAATAAGCATTTAGATAATTCATTGTATGTACAGTGTATCATGTTTTCATATATGTCCAGTCAATTAAAGAAAATGCATGAGGATGAAGATGCCTAGAAGATGTTGACTCATCTCAAAGAATTATATCAAGAGTGAGAAAGGAAAAAATGTATGAGATATCTAGTGAACTGTATAGGTGTAGGCTAGAAAAATGAAATAAAGAAACACCTCATGTGATCAAGATGATCACATACATTGAGATACTTGATGCCCTTGGGTTCAAGCTGAACTGCGAACTAGTGACTGGTCTCATTCTTGCCTCTTTACCACCAAGATTTTTTACTTTTATTATTAATTACAATATGAATAAAATGAAAATTTTACTCCCAATTTTTTTTATTTAGTTCACTAAAGTGATAAGGATATAAAGAATATCAATTCCTCAGTCCTTATTATGAACAAGAGTAGGAATGGAAAGGCTAAGGGTCTAAGTCTAAGTCCAAGCTAAAGACACTGACACGCTATCCTTTTAAAAGACCAAAGATATAGAGGTAGGGTAATGAGTCGGAGATTGTATGATTTCAATGTGGAAAGAAAGGCCACTGGAAGAAGAACTGCAGAGCTGGGAAGAAGAAGCAAGGTGATTCTTCTACTTTAGGTATTTTTATCATTGAATACAATATGTCATTTTCTAGAAGTTGGTTATTTGATAGAACATGTGACTCACATATTTGTATTCGTATATAGGAACCAAGTAGATTCAATAAGATTTAAAATGGAAAGGTAGATCTCTGAGCCACTAATGGTGAGAGTCTATCAGCCTTAACATTGGTATATTATCACCTATATTTTTCTAGTGGCTTGGTTCTTATATTATGTAATTGTAATTACGCTCCTTTAGTAACCAGAAGCATAATATGTGTCAAGTTTGGAAACTGTGGTATTTTATTTCAAGATTGGAAATAAATTTTGTCTGCTTTATAAGTATAACATTTTTTATGGTATGGTGCATTTTAAAAATGGGTTGTATATACTTGAACTTGAAAAAATGGCAATGAAAATCAATGACAAAACCAGCGAACATGACTCATAAAACACCCACCTATGGAACTTCGGACTTGGGCATGTAAATGAGAAACGATTAAAGAAATTAAATCAAGCAGGGTATTTAGACTCAACTAAGTTAAAACCCCTATATGTATGTCACACTTGTTTACAAGGGAAAATGACCAAAGCACCCTTTTCTAAGAAGGGAGTAAGATTCACTAAATTACTAGAATTAATTCATACTGACATATGCAGTCCATTTCTAGTAGAGGAAAGGGGTGAGTTTTCATACTTAATCATTTTAACCGATGACTATAGTAGTGATAGTTGTATTTCATGCATATATTTCATGATATTTTATTACATTGATTCCTATATTTAACTGATGAATCTTTCCAATTTTTGAACTCATTGACTCGTTTTTTGTTTTATGGTAGGATCAAGAAAATTTATAAAAAATGAATGAAAAGAAGAAAATAAGGGAGCTAAAAGACACTTCACGGCATGAACTAAGTGAAGTGGCATGACACTAGATTTTTGAAGATACATTAGAGTTGGAAAACTGGAGCAGAATGATTAAATTTCGTGTAATGAATTTACACGTTGTGACTTCATCCAGAGAATAAGTGTTGTCTGGACAGGTCGTGAATGCCACGAAATACATGTCATGTTTTTCAATTACACGACATGAAATTCATCCAGGCATATTTACACTGTAATTCATGGTGTCCTTCAAAACTAGAAAATAAAAGTGATTACATGATGTGTAATTCATTTACACATTGTGACGATGGCGGGAAGCAAAAAAATAAATGCTACGTGGCTGAGGGTTTGATAGTATTTCCTATAAATGAACCCCTCAACCACACCTTCACGATGATCTTTGACTAGAGGAGTTGGAGTGACGCCTATGGAATACTGCTACATCACTACATACACCGAGTGACTATATAGAGCCCTACTTCAATACCTTTATTCATCATAATTATTCTTCATGTACCCATGCTACTCGTTCTCATTATGCCTAGAATGAATGAGTATTTTCCTTTGTGTCGGGTAATTTGATTGTAGGGGGTGTCTTTCTTGGGGATTATTTCTATTTATTATTCATGTTTTGGATTACTACAACTAATTTTATCAATTCCAAATCTCTTTATTTTTTAATTGCATGACCATTTCTTGTGAATTGATAAGTTTTATATTATTTCATCAATTAATAGCCTTAGTTTGTGTATGACCATTATGAAATCTAGGTCGATTATTTTTTTATATGGTTTTGGGTTGCCTAGTTTTGTGTTTTCACCCAATAGATGACCATTCCCATGGTGATATTATAGGATTAGTGTAGGGTACCAGGACCAAGGTTCCCTGCTGACCCAATTCTGACACCAAACCTAAATAAACTCATTATCAATTGAATCCCTAGCACACAAACCTGAAATCACTAAACCTGGAAAGCCTCTATCTTGATATTCAACCCAATATTTGATACTATTTATTTCTTTCTCAAAAAAAAAACAATTTCAATTTAAATTTCTTTAATTAATTTAGAACATACGGATCTTCCCTATGGATTTGACACTAGGAATTTCTAGATACAACATTTTTAATTAGGTTTCCTATGTTTTATAAATTATTAAATTTGTGTATCCCCCCCATAGGAATTTAATGATTCCCTATGGGCTGTCAAGTAGATATGGTTATATCTACTTATTGAGGTATAAGTCATATTCCTTTCAGATTTTTAAGGAATACCAACATAAAGTAGAAAAACTAATTGGTAAGAAGATTAAGGCACTCTGATCAGACTAAGGTGGAGAGTCTCTTAACCATGATTTCATTGAAAGTAGTGACATTTATGTGATGAAACTCAAAGTGATAAAGGTAAGTGGGAAAGATAGAGATAGACTCAACTTCACCTTCTGTCATAAGATAAAACTAAATGCACTTAATTCAGGTTGTTATCTATCGATTCAACCATGGGAAATAAAGTGGATTGTATTCACATCTATCCCAAATTTCTAATGGAAATTTTTGGCTTGGATCATGTGTGGAGATTTAAAATTCTGAAGATATCAAGTTTCAATGCGATCCTTGGAATAGACTAGTTGACCTGCTACCATGCACACATCGATTATTACCATAGACAGGTGACTTTTATGTCACCTAATGAGGAGAAGTTTGTGTTGATAAGTGAACGGGACGTCGAAGCAGGCAGAGTGGGACCATATCCTCATCAGAGAGAAGTACATTTAGTGTAGGTGGATGGCACGATCCTTGCAATAGATTAGAAAATGACTCTCTCCTATTTTACTCCTATGGTAAACCTGTACTGAGACGTCATTCTAGAATATTTCTTATGTTTACCTCTTGGTAGGGGATTTGAGTCTGAAATCGAGCTTTTTCCTAGTACGTGACCAATATTGACTCCACTGTATCATATGGAACTAGATGATTTAAATAAATCAAGGTAAATATTGAATATTTTGAAGCCAAAGGCTTCATTAGTCCTAACACTTATCCTTAGGGTTCCCCAGTGTTGTTTGCTAAGAAGGTGATGATATTCTTCATCATTGTTTGGAATATATGATGTTGAACCAGATCACTATGAAAATAGGTACTCATTAATAAGGATTGATGACTTGTTCGATTATTTAAGGGTAGACCTGTGGTTTTCAAAGATTTATTTATGTTTGGGCTACTATTATCTTCAGGTCAGAGAGGAAGACATACTGAAGATGACATTTAGGAGAATATATGGATTGTATGAGTATCTCATTATGCCTTTTGGACTAATGAATGCTTTGTCATTTTCCATGGATCTCATAAAAAATATCTTTCACCCATACTTATACTTCTTCATCACTATGTTTGTTGATGATATCCTAATACATTCCAAGATGTTGGAATCGCAAGTCAGACACCTTGAGATCATATTGATTATTCTTCGTGCACATCAGTTTTATGAAAAGTTATCAAAGTTTCACTTTTGGGTCCAAGAGGTGCATTTTCTTGGGAATGTGGTTTATTATGCTGGGATATATGTTGATCCAGAGAAAATAAAAGCAGTTATGTATTGGGCATGGTTGAGGAATGTGTTTGATATTAAGAGTTTCCTAGGTTTGTTTGGGTACTTCAAGAGGTTCATTCGGAAATTTTCTCACATGGGAGCACCTATAACCGAGCTTACCAATTAAGGGGTCAAGTTTTAATGAACAAACTAGTGTGAAGAGGCCTTCTTAGAGTTGAATAAGAGTTTGATGTCAGCTCTGATTCTGATGCTTCTTGAGCATGGAGTTGGGTATGCAATGTTTTGCGACGCATTTGGTGTTGTCTTATGAGCAGTTTTGATGCATAATGATATGGTGGTTGCTTACAGATCACGTTAACTGTGACCCCATGAGTGGAACTACCCAACTCATGAATTAGAGTTTTCGGTTGTGGTTAATGTGCTTAAATTTTAGAGACACTACCTCTTCAGTGATAGATTTTCCATATATACAGACCACAAGTCTGTGATGTATTTTCTCCCGATGAGACCTGAATCTTCATCATATGATTTGGGTATAATACTTGAAAATATTTGACTTTTAGATAGAGTACACGACTTGGAAATTAAATTTTTTGCATATACTCTGAGCAGGAAGATGAAGGAAGTGTTGGATTGGTGTAGCCTGATCTGTTTTTGATAATGTTGGGCCCAAATTCTAGTGGCCTATACTACACACCAGGCCGCATCATTGTAGTAGCTCAGACATTGGAAACAGTGGTACTATACCTCCATGGACTTCTTGACACCGACCACTGTAGCAGCTTGGACTTGGGTGGTCGCAGCACTGTAGCAGCACAGACTTCTATCCACTATTCACTATAGCATAATGTATATATTGTGCGGTTGGTGGAACAATACTTCATTTTCTTTATTAGATCATTCGATCTAGGGTTTCTGTATGTTAGAAACTATGAGATCTCCCTATAATTGTGCTCCTAATTTTAGTGAAGTGCTTCTTCCTCTCTGTGGAGGTATTGATAATTCCAAAACCAAATAAATCATTGTGTCTGTGTTCTTCTTCTTATTTTTTTATGTATTTTCTTCATATGAAAACCTCTATCGTGTGACTCCCATCATTTCCATGAATGGAATTTAGAAAAAGGGTGTCAGAAGTAGGGTGGATGTTAATTGTCTTGCTAGTAGACTAGAAGGTGGGTGTAACTGAAGATCGATGGGCAATGACTTGTGCACCCTTGGTGATCACATCCTCATTGGTGCAATGAGTGAAGGCCAGTCAGGAGTCTGACCCATATTGTATCATGAAGCATGAGAGGTTGGTGATAAATGGTCATGTTCTATGATGGAACTTATATGGATGTGGTGTAATTTTGGTTCATGGAAGAGTGATGGTTCCTTCTTCCATGAGGGAAGAGATTGTAAAATATTCTCATGCTTCACAGTGGGTAGTGTACCCAGGATCAACCAAAATGTATCACAATATCAGACAACAATTATTTTGGACCAACATGAAAAGATACATTGTAGGCTTTGTCTCCCATTATATGACTTGTCAAATGATCAAGGTCAAGCATCATAGACCTGGAGGGTTTCTCTAGCCACTTCCAATACTGGTGTGGAAGTGGGATGACGATAAAATGGACATTGTGATAGATTTTCCCAAGACACTGAGGGATCGAGATATAGTGTGGGTTGTAGTGGATTATTTGACCAAGGTGGCTCATTTCATACCTATCCAAGAGATTAACTCAGTGGATGAGCTATCCAATCTCTATGTTCTAGAGATTGTGTGGCTGTACAAAGTTCCTTCGGGCATCGTATATGATAGAGACACGTGATTCACATTGTGTTTTTGGAAAGTCTTTCAAAAGGTGATAGTGACTCCATTGAAGCTGAGTACAGATTTTCATCCTCATAATGATTGGAAATCAGAGAGAATGATCCAAAACTTTGAGTATATGCTTTGATAATGTGTTTTGGATTTTGGAGGAGCTTGGGATGATCACTTGGAAGTGTTAGAGTTTACCTACAACTATAGTATCTAGTATTTGATTCATATGGATCTATTTTAGGCTCTTTATGGATGGACATGTCGTCCACCACTATGCTAGCATGTGGTAGGTGAATCTTCTTTTTTTGGGTATAGTATGGTACAAGAGACCTTTGAGTGGGTGAAATTTATCCAAAAGTGAATGGTTATGATACATAGCAGATAATAATCATATTCCGACCATAAGAGACCATCCTTGGAGTTTTCTTTTGGCGATAGAGTACTCTTACGGGTGTCCCCATAGTTGGGGAATAGGCCTTTATGGAATTAAGGTAAGTTGGAATCGTGGTTGGCATCGTGGTATGTTGGGTCATTTGAGATTGTTGAACGTATTGGAACGGAGACCTATCAGTTGGATCTTCCACCATGATATCATGGTATGCATAATGTGTTCTATGTGTATCAGCTTCATATGTACGTTCCCAATCATGTGCATCTGATTGACTGTGAGGATGTTGAGTTGGAACCAAATACATTTTTTTGGAGCATCCCATTTGGATTATTAACCAAAGAAAAAAGGTGTCAAGAGGGAAGATCATTCCTGTTGTTTAGGTTCAATGGAAGCACCAGTGTTTTCAGGAAGAGGCATGGGAACATGAGATATGTATTCAGGTACAGTGGCCTGAGTTCTTCAAGTAGACCCCTGGAGACACTTATTGAGGATGAGAAGTTGTTATAGGGAGAGAATTATAACACCATCTATTTAAGGTACATCTCCTTTTCAGATTGTACATATCTTTTTGTATATTTTTTAAGGTGTTTGAGGTGGGCTAGAGGTCTTTTAGGGGTTGGAGTAGGAAAGGGCTAGGTTAGTGGCTTAAAAAGTGGGGTTTGGATTTTCTCAGTGAAAACGGTTTGGGCCATGCCATGGTCTAAGCTATTTTTCACAAGGGTAACATTGTGTTCTATGGGTTGAACCACCACAACCAATGCAGGGAATGGTCCTAGGAATTCCAAGTTGATGGTTTCCCTATCCACCATGGCCACTGAGGTATCACCATGTCATGGTGGAGGTCGTGGACACAACAAAATGGCTAAGGCCTTAGGGCTAGGGTGTGTCCTCTGTCTGTGTCAGGCTACATGGCAAGGTGCAACTAAGGCCATCACAGGTGTGGTGAACCCCCACCACATCATGGTGTCTCCTGGTTTTGTTTTTCAAATAGTCGATTCAGCCACCTGATTTTGAGTAAATTATTCCACTTGTATATGGAAACTTGGAAGATCTTTATGAGGGGTATTTAATATGGTTTTCACTTGGTTTTATCCTCTATTAAGCCCTCACATTCATTCAGTTTTTGGGGATCCCTTTATAACTAATTCTGGAAGAGAGAATTTGGATAATCATTGTGCATTATAACTTATATAATAGGTGATATGATTTATCTTGGATTAGTTATTATTCCTCCTTAATATTAAATTTGTGAAATGGAAATAGAGAATCGGTACCCTAAATCATAGGTTTGGCATATACACACCATTTGGACCTAGATCATTGTCGGCAGTGGATCTTCTCAAGTATGTGTGGTCTTATCCTATGTTTTGGGTGTGGATTCTCTTCAACCTTTACCCTATTTTTCTAAATCATAGTGGCATGGGGATGGATCTAGGTTTTGGGGTGGTGCAATTAGAATCATAAAGTGACCCTTATCATCAAAAAATCTTTATACCTAATGTATATGGTCCTTATCATTAGTACATATTTATATGGGTTATTGGAATGTTTATTTCTTTGGAATTCGTATGTAACCCATGAGACATATGATTGATGTATCAGAAATTTGGTTATTATGTACATGGGTTATCCCTTTGAGAGGGATGTTCCAAACATGTTTTTGGGATATCTCACTGAGGGGGGGTGTGTCAGGAGGATGGTTCACATTACATCCATCATGGAGCCGAATCAGGTAGAGTCGGTCACTAAGGACCCATCATATGTGTTGTGCTTGTGTGATATAATTTTTGTTTATCTATGCTTTGTTTACTTTCAGGGAATTCACTGGTATATCTTATACACTTATGTTAAGGACTTGTTGGTGGTGTCTTATTGGGTTTCATACTAACACCCTATAAGGGAATCTCAGTGCACCTGTAGATTTCATGATCAGGGATCCAGTGAAGGGAAAGAGTCCTATGGTGGGTTGTTGAGCAGGTTTAACAGGAGTGCGTGGGCATCGCAAGATGAACTTTGGACTGGATGTCTGCTTTTGTTTTTAAATATATACTTTCATATCGTACATTGATCCACTTCTTGAGGGGATCCTTTTTATTTATTTTGGGTTCTATGACTAACATGCCATATTGTTATTACATGGGTTGGTACTTTATATATATATATGTGTGTGTGTGTGTGTGTTGTTAATCTAATGATTTATTATTATTTACTTGTTGATTTTACTGTTATTGCATCCATTGTACATTGTAATGGTTACCTAATACCAAGGGAAAAGTCTCCCCATGATGTCCCCCTTGGCCCTTACTGCTAGTCGACAACCTCTTACTTACGAGGTTGCGCACATGAGGTCATGTGACATTCTATCCCAGACTTGATAATCTGGGTTGGGGTTGGGGTGTTACACACAGTGTGTGTTCTAGAAATAAACATAGTGTGATCAGAAATTCTAGGTGAAAAATCCTTGTGAACAACTCAAATTTTCCCATTTCACCACAAATCACCCCTCCATGGGCCTTAATCCACCCATTAGTAGAAAAAATTATAAAATAAAAGTGGAAAGGAACTAAAAAATGATCATGAGGTGGAAATAAAAATTACAGTCTCAGTGAATCGTTGAAGCTTCGAGGTGGGATTTGTGCTCCATGGACATTGCGTCCTGGTCCAACTATGATGGGCCTCCTCTGACTTAACTCCACATCCTTCTCCCTCTTTCCCCTTCCTCAATTTAATGGCATCAATAAGGGGAACTTTTACCTTCCTATCATGTTTATCAAGGGAAGAATAGGGGGATGGGAATAAAAACCAACAAATGAAATAAAATAACCATTTAAGGGCCCATCCCAAGACCCGAAACCCAAACGGGTTTTATACCTCATATGGGTAAAAATACTCATTCATGACTCAACCATGAATCCAAAATTTCCATCTAGGTATTTTATTAGGATATATCAGTGTTTTCAAGCATGTGAATAAATAATATTTATTTAATAAATATTAAATATCCTGATTAATACGCCCAACATGAAATCTCACCAAAACCCAACCTAAGGATAAACATAACACCTCAAAAATAATAGAATCGTCAGAAAATTTTTTTGAGGTCATTATCTAGGGTACATTATCACTTTACCCTTATAAAGGGAATAGGCTCTAGAACTAAAAAGTGATTTAAGTCCTTCATGATGGAAAATTGAGGTCACTACACCTAAACCCTACTCCAACTTGTAATTTTCAACTACCATGTTATATATATAGCTTAATGTGTGTGTGTGTTTCTCTTACCATGATAGTATTATTACATATATATATACAATATATATGGTAATTTCCTTAGATTGTATATTTTATCAAAAGGTTATATAAGTTTGAAACTATAATGATAATCTTGTGATATTATGATAGTAATCTTAAATATTTACCTTAAGTTTTAGATGCATCATTTTGATAATACGCGGATGATGTATGAATATCATGTGTTGGGGACTCATAACCATTGAGACTTATTCTCATGAATTTCACACTTATTGATCTCAAGTATAGGGAATCATGAGGATTGAACCGCCAATATAAACACTACATGTTTTAGGTGTCATTGGTTTTTCTTATCTATGGGAATGTGTATTATTATCTTAACTATATATCATTATCAATGTATACCATGAATCGCATGATTTAATACATGATGAAAACCATGACTGTTTATGTTTGTGGTGAGTTATCTTGTATCAGGTGCGTCATTAATGGTATGAAAGGTCTGGTTTTTTAATGAACTAGAAACAGTTGTTAAACAAGCAGAAGAAGTATGAAGAAACCCATAACAAGATCGACCGTGTAAGAATAAATTTCACCATTAATGATCTATAAATGAAGAAAATATAAATGCACCTTACATAAAATATGGTCGTTTCAATCGTCATTAAAATATATTCTTGATGAGGATCACATGTAGAGATATCCAAAAAAACATCCATCCTCTGGATGTATCCATGGGCTGTTGAATCACTCCACACTCAAGCGAGACCATCCATCCTCATTGACATGTCAGTGCCTCATCATGTAAAGGAGGTTAGAGAAGAGAGTTACATGTTATGGGAGTTTCACCCAACTCAGAAACTCTCTCATAAACCATTGCATGGCAGTATACCCCTTCAAATGGCCTTTGTGGATGCTCCTCAAATGAGCATACATTCACTCATACATTATGATTTGATGCATATATTATTTATAACTTTCGATTAGTTAATGAAACAATTGATTGATTGTATCTCCCATTCATTCAATCTTATGAAAAAACTAGTTAATAACAGCCAACATGGAAGATATTATTGAATGGTAACATTTATCATTCGGCCACCTAATCACTTGAAGAAAGATGCCATATGATATTCCCATACACTAAAAATTGCATGGAAAGTTCCTTATGATATCCATAAATCATATAATATGATTGTGAAGTAAATGACATGGTTTATCTAAACCATGTATTATGATATACCTATATAATTACTTACGATATAACCAAAGTCCATCACATGCTAAATGGGTTTTAGGGCATATCACCTTAAATCTTCTACTTTCACAAAAGCCAAAAATACTTACGTTTCATTTCACTTTATACCATATGATATGAAATAATTAGTGAAATAATATCCAAAAACTTTTTAAATATCTTCCAAAACACTTTTTGAAACCTATCATCAACTTCACCATGTATCACATCATATGTTAATACCTTGAAAATTCCTATCTAAAACTCTTTTGGGTTAACTTTAAAACACTTTTAATCATCTCTCTAAGTCAAACTCAATATACATTCAATCAACCACAAAGTGTGACCCAAGGGGCCTTTATAGCATTGAAAAAAAATATAAATATTTGAATCCATAAATTAAGCAACGAAAATCCTCTAGAAAAACATCAATGTTACACAAGATACAAAGAGACCCGACATGATCTTCAATAAAAAAATGTATCTCTATACTTGTGTCCATCAATTGCATCACATGCTAGCCTGAATTATCATATGTTCCCTTTGTGCAAGACATTGATTGATCATGGGGAATAAGGTATGTCAATCCCATATATCCAACTAATATGTTCTCAATTCTCCAAGTATAGATTGACCATGTCAATGAATACATCACGTGTCATTCACTTATATGGATGAACACATCATATGAACCTAATCTGAATAGATAGGAACATCATATATACTATCTTGGTGGGGTATCACACTCTCCAGTATATCTTAATTGAGGTCCCAAATCTCTTACTTTTCATATGAAAGGACAAATATCATCTTAGTTGAGATCCAACCAAAGAAATGATAAAAACATACCCTCCCACCCCCTGATTTTCTATTCATCAAGGCTTGTGTAAGAAAGATATCAAAGTATGAATATTTTCATGATAGGTATCTTATAAACCTCAAAGAGTTTGGGAACCAAATATGATCCATGAATCCCTATTATACCAAAGAAAAAATGTATGACACTTCATGTGGTGCACTTGGTGTGTCATCTAAGGCACAAAAACACTTTTTGTGATTCATGGGAATATTCCATATCTCCATAAAAGAATCCTACCAAGCTATCCTTAACATTTCATCATAACCTATAGTGCTCCATGATGAACATCAATTAGAGATAACCCGATGTCATACATAGAGAGGTCAATTATCATTTCATTTCAAAAAATGTATATCAATATATACATATATGCATTTAACATAATAGAATTATAACATATATATTTCCTTTTATATGGTACATTTTATATTCTTACAACTATTTTAAGAATACTTAAAAACCTTAGATAAGTACTTTTATAACATATCATATATGTTAGACTACCAGATTAGCCTAATGTTTGTTGTAATTTCTGGGGTTTTGTTAACTCATTATGTCTATATGAAATTTATACTACATCACTATATAACCATATGATAAAACAATCCCACTAAACTATTTAATGAGTAACATATTATGAACAAATAAAGTTTGAATAATGGCGAGATTTAGGAATCATATTCTTAATATCCAACTCCTTGAACAAATTCAAACTCTTTAACTTCACAACATCAAATGTTACAATTCCAAATTTTGTTATCTACTTATAAATATTTCTATGTTTCACATCATCATCATACTTGGAACCCTTTATTTAAATATTTGGTCCAATAGTGTAACTATTTACATTATTACATACCAGTACATTCTAAAATCAATTGGTATAAAATGACATTCACTTTGTTACTATAACTAAATGTAACCATCTACATTTATATTTATCATCATACCCAAAAACTCTTTTAGTATATTAAGTGAAATTCAATTTGTATTTTGACTGACATAGTCCTTTAGTAAATAGTGATACTCACTTTCTCGTTGTAACTAAATGCAACTCTTTACATTCATATTTATCATCATATATCCTAACATTTTTAGGATATTAAGTGGAAATAACTTTAATTTTAGATATTTGACAAATTAACTATTGATTCCATATCATATATGATATTCTATTTATCTAAAGCATTTTTCTCTAAAAAGAAGACTTTATAGTTTAAAATATACCACTAATGGGAGGTGGGAACATCTTCCCTCATATTTTAACAAATTTATAGATAAAAAACTTTTATCCTAGATAAAACATTTTTATCCTTATCTTCTTCTCGAAGCATGTTATATAATCTAATGAATCATAAACTATATGTATTGAATTCATTAACTCGTTTTGTTCATAATTCTTTGTTAATAAGAAACTTCTCTTATCATATAAGATAATGGATATGAATATAAAGATCCATTAATTAAATCCATCTGAGCTTGATTTATTATTTTACATTCAAATTTTTTATTTATAAACTCTTTTCTCCATCACTTGATTACAAACAACAAGATTTACCAATTCTTATAATGATTTTGAACTCCTATATATTTGTAACATGTGTGAGTATAAATTTCGTATCATATAACCTTCAAAATTGAAGAATTAATTTCTATAACATTGATACCTGACATGGATATTCCATGGAGTTTCTCATACTCTTATAGGTATTCCGAACAATTCCATCATATGCAATCATTAATCATCCTCCCTAATAACACCTTCATGTTTCAATGGCCTTGAATAGATACTTATTGAAACATCATTGGACTCTCTGGCTAATTTTTCTTCTTCCAGTTTGAACATTAAACCACTTGTACTATCTACACAACACAAATACCTAGACATCATATGCTTAGTTCATCTATTATCAAAATTTGAGGATATCTGGTAAACTTTTCTTGAAACCATTCATATTGTCAGAACATTTCCATCAAAGATAATAGGATGATTTCATTTACCAAAAAAGTCATAGGGAAACCTTTAGTCTCTCCAAGTCATTTACATACTCAATCATATTGAGTATCATTAACATACCCAGTCATATTGAGTATGTGAGACTAAAATTCCTTAGGTAATTTTGCATCTAATGCCTTTTAAACCCAAAGTGAATCATTTTATACTTCCATAATCATCTAGATTCACATGTTTAATGCCTTCACCACTTTGTTACTAGAGAAGGAATTATTCTATTGTATAAAATTTCTCTTACTTAAGAACTTATCTTAAATTACCAGTCTTAGGAGTTTCTTACATTTATCATTTCCTTTTAAGGATTGATTTCAAATCTAAGTTAGATGATGATGATGTTATTTATCTACAAAAGTAGTTTTTATTAGATGAGTATCATGTATTCCTACCATTTATTAAGTACTTTTATTAAAGGATCTCCCACTAAAACGAAAACCCCTTTAGAATCACATCATATCTATTAGTGGTTCAAGAACCATATTTCATCATGGCTTACATAGAGCATCACATAAATAATACATGACTATATTTGGGCATGAGTGGATCATTCTCTCCATTTGAAGACCATTTTAGGATAGGGTATCTATGAGAAAGAACCTTGAGATATAACTCATGTAAATTGTGCTCCTGATCATAGTGAAGTTTCTCTGCCTCTCCGTGGATGTATGGATTATTTCGCAAACTATGTAAATCTTCATGTTCTTGTTCATTGTTTTTTTCCTTTTACTCTTATGTGTTTCACCGTTTTTTTTTTCACTCTAAATTCCAATGTTTCCACATAAATCATATAATATTTAAAGATATGCATTGATATCATAAAGATGATACAACAATATATTTTTGAAATGACAACACAAGGCAATCATAAGATATGATATAAAGGGTTTTTATGTTATTAGTAATACAAATCAATGGTATTTTCACTAAATCATTGCTTATGATATCCCTATATCATAAGTCATGAATCAATCATACAAGATAAATATTTTTATCGTATGTTATGACAAGAGTATGATATGCAATGTGATTTTATATTCTTCATTTATCATCATGATTTCATAAATATTAACCCATGGAAAGCTCGGATACCATTGTTGGGTTTGTTAGGGATCTAACAACGCTTTTTAAACCAATGAAAGAAAATAAACTCATACCAAGATTGACCATGTAAGAATAAATGAAACCATGTGTAATTTGGAAATAAAGAAACTATAAATATACCTTACACCAAAGATGGTTGTTACAACTATCACCATCACATATGTTTTATGAGGATCACACATAGAGGCAACCAAAAGATATCCATCCTCTAGAGGTATCCATGGGATACTGAATCCCTCGATGCTCGAGCAAGATCCTCCATCATCCATGAAATTTCAGTGCCTCATCATGTAAAGGAAGTAGAAAAAGAGTGTTATGGGTTGTGGGAGTTTTATCTGGATAGGGAAATATCTCATATACCATCACATAGAAGTAGAGACCTTTAAATTTACCTCAAGGATGTTCCTTGAATGATCATTCATTAACTCATACGTTATGAGTTAATGCATGTATTTGGTGCAACCGTTTGTTAGTTCACGCAATGCTTGCATGGATGCATTTCTCATCAGTTTAATCATATGAAACGACTAGTTAATAATAGCCGATGTGAAATATATTCTTGAATGATAATGTTTATCATTCAACCACCCAATCTATTGAAGACAAATGCCATAGTCATACACTACCACTTGCATGGGCTTTAAGGAAACGTTCATAGGAAAGGTTGTCATTGTTATGATTTATCTTTATCTCTTTAAGGGTCAGTACATGTTGTTAGATGTTGTTCTTGTTCTATGATTAGGACTCACTGCTATTGATATAAGGGATTAGAGAGTCACACACAAAGTTTATTCTATAATTTCAACCAATTTAGATGAATTGGAGTTTTAGAAGAAGTGGGCCCCATGTTTTCGAGTTGGTGAACGTCTGAGTATAAATGATCAGAAGTAAACAAATAAATAAATTCAATTATATATTATTCAAGTTTAGAAACAAAAGAATTGAATTCATTTCTCATGATATTCACAAATTATTTAATCTAATATAAGTGAATATGAGAAAATAGTTTTTTGAACGAATATTAATTATTTGAGGTTAGTTAAACATATATGGTTCGTATTTCATCACGTGACATGAGAGAGTGTTCCAAGTGAGTGATGAAATATTCAAGACACATACAACAAGTTTATTAAGTCTTTTGTGACATAATGTGTCACTTTAAATATTTCTTTAAGGGATAAAGTCTAATAAAAAAGTTAAACCTAGATATAAAACCATATTTTAGACCATAGAACGGTCCAAGTTTCTTGTTTCATGACTCATCTCAAATCATCTCTGTCAAGCATTAGAGCGAGAAATAAAAAGGAAGAACAATATCAAATCAATTTTGCTTCATGAATTGATCACACATTCTTCTCATGATCATATGAACATTGTAAAGTCCTTAGATATTTCATGGTAGCACATTAGAATTAAAGAACAACAAATGAGGAGCTTCATGGGGCATGTGTGGACAATCTAGATGGTTCCTCACTTTAATCCTTCAAGTGATGACACTTTGGTGCCGAGCAAATTGTGTCGGGATCACACAAATGAATGAGGCATCATTTTGTTTAATTTCTTTGTACTTAAATATTTTTGTATGCTATCCATTGGGATATCTAAGCATAGCTATGCAGAATATTTTGTTACGACACATATTCAGTCAATTTTTTTGAAATACCAATCTTGAGCCCTTCCGTTGCACCCAAATTCCATCATTTTGATTACATATATTAGTGGTGTAAAATATACATTGGTACTCACAAACTACTTGGTCTTGTCTTGGAAAATGTTCGGATTCGATTTGATTTTTTTCATGCCAAGCTTGAGCTTGAGTTGCTTGAGATATACATATAGTTGAGTTTGAGTACTAAAATAATGTACTTCATTAGCTTATAAATCTAATCAAACTCTCACGGACCACCACATACAATTTTACAAGCTCTCCTCGACACCACTCGAAGCATTTGCATCACCACTGAGACTAACCAAAGTGTGACACCCATCTCATTTGTTATTTAAGTGCATTGCACGACACCTATCCCATCTACCAAAGCATGCCGCATCGCGCTTCTTTCCAATCACATCATTCGTGTCTATCAAATCACCTCACCAGCAATCTCAAGCCTCATTGATTCCTCCAGTGTTGTGTTTCTCCTATTAATAAGATGAAGATGGTGACTCGAGCAATGCATCATCTTCCTCAGCCATAGATCCTCTGTGAAAGACCTTAAGAGCACTCCACCTCTATCCTCTAAACTCTCCCGCCGAGCATTGTCCCCCCTCTTGTCATGGAGTGTGTTGGTGCTCTCAAGCCTTCTCCTACTATTTTAGATAATTTATTCATATTCATTCTTTTGGAGTGCTTCTTTAGATTGAAATATGTAACATAAAATCCCATGTGCATGTTTTCTGCAAAACCATTGTCTGATTTTGTAGTCAATGGTATTGAATGGATGGCTTCCCCTTGGATCTCTCATATTTGTCCAAAATTTTAATGCTATATTTAAAATGTTCATGTGACATCATTGGTAATGCTAGGTTATTTTTCATATGATGTTGAAGCCCGATATGGTAATAGAAGTCCCATGGAAGGGAACAAATAATGAAAAAAACTAGCAAGTGTGTCTAAATATGTTTCAGTTGATAAAATTTTATCAGGCATATGGATTTTTCCTGTCACTGCACCATTATCATTCTTCAGAACTAGATAAACACACATAATAGCAAATGTGCACTTTTAAAATTAGGATTTGAGGAACCTGATTAAATTTATCAAAAAATAGCCATGTCTTGTTTGATATCTTTAGTTGGGACTTGATATGTGCATCACATGAGGAAGACCAAGTAGAAAGTTTTACATGCTTTAGTGAAATTCTATTTACTATGATAATGGAAATGTCTCGAGTTCCATCTGATTTAGATGATAAAGTTAAAAATAAATGGAAAATTAATAAAAAAAGTGAATAAAAAATAGAGATGATGGTAATTTGAACATAACAGTGTCACCTTCAAAACATTAGAAAATCCCCCCTCCAAATTCTATTAATCATAAAATTAATACATGCTGCCAGAGATGAAATAACTGCAACTTACATATTAGTAATTGACAACATAATTGACAAAAATAATCATCAATCTTCATCCTCAGAGCTACCAATGTCCCTACTACTATAATCACTACTTTCATCGTCCTGGCCAAGAATATCAATATTGAACCATGGAACCTCGATCAGATCTATAGCCTTCAGTACCCCCAGACTGGAAACAGCCCACACCTGTTGCTCCTCACCTCTCGATGGAGGCACAATAAGGGAATCAAGCCCCAGAAATGGGACCAGGTCCCCAGACTTCCATCCATCTAGGGGAAAAATTGGAAAATCACTAGGAAACTCAACAGGCATCCTGAGCTTCCATCCAGATGGTACCATGATGCTTAGGGGATGCAAACCCAAAAGCCATGGCAGATTGAAGAGTCAGTTTGATTCCTATAATGAAACAGGTTTCCCGGTAAGGGCACCGATTGTTTTCTCCTCATAGGTGACCATTTTCGATAAACCAACATCGAGGTCTTCAAAATCGTAAAGCTCCAAAGCACGCAATTGCTCTTCTTGCAGAGTGGGTGGGAGTGCCCCGCGAAGGAGATCATGTCCATCACAGAACTCTAGTGGTGCAAAGGTCGTGTAACTTATCTGATGCTCTTATGATAAAGTGTTTGACATATTTATCTTCAGGGCAAAAGTTGTGAAGGAAGAGGAGGTCCGTCCAGTGCCATCTTCATATTTTGAGAGCTTGGGCTGGCGATATTCCATGTAATCATCGACGAGCATGTCAAGAACATGCTCATCATCTTTCAGTTTGTTTGTAAATGATATAATTGCATAATCTTTCACCCAAATTTCTCTAATGAGCTTTTGTTTGGCATCTTGAAAGTTGAGGATTTCATGGAGTTATACAATGGCTTCAAAGAGCTGGGTTTGGAGGGTCGTAAAGCGGTATAGGATTTCTTCGGGAGACGATGGAGAAGGATTTATGGAGGAAGATTGAGAAGGAAGGATGGAAGAGAGCCACAGAAATTAGTAAACCAAAGGGATTTCTTAGGGGAAACTTAAACTAGGATTGATGTAAGGGAAGTCATTTGGTGGAGAGAGGATTGGGCTCGGGGGAGGTGTGGGATGATGGAAAGTATGGCTGAGGAGGTTTTTAGGGCAATTGATAGGATAGAATGTTGCTATCAAGGGTCTGATTGCTAAGCGTGGGAGGGAAGATTGGGTGTAGTGGGATTTGGGATAGATGGTGAATTAGGGTTTGTTAGGCATAATCTTGCAGGTTATTGCACGATGTGGTGTGGAATTTTGTGCAACATTCTTTACCCCTCGCTTCTTCCACAAAGTAACCTAAAACTGTGAATTGACATAGACTCTAAAATTCACATTCAATTTTCAAACAGCTATAGAAACTGATCTTAGACTGTAAATAAACAAACACTACATTAATCAAATCCTAAAAACATGTTTATTTGGGGGAGGGTCAATCCTAAAAAAGTAGAGGTCTCCATGAAAAATGAGTATACAAAATAAAAACAAAACCACACACATGGATAAACCTTTTAAGATAGATTCTAGAACGGATATTGTAAAATTTTCAAAAACAAATTTCATTTTCTCTCTATTTAGAGACAAATTGTTTCTATATCTATTTTCAAAATAAAATCAATATAAAATAGTTAAAAGTGGATAATTTCGATTTCATAGACATTTAAAAATTATATCTTTAAATACTTCAAAATCCATCACCAAAAAAAATTAGATGTTTTATCTGTCATTATTTTTATCACTAACTTAGAAATAGTTAAAATCTTTTGTTAAATTCTAGAAAAATTAAAGAGAAAAAAATACAGACTTACATGTCTTAAATTTTCTTAGTGATGTTTTTTTCCTCTCCCTAAAATTTTAGTAAACTTTTAGTTTTGTCTTTGAATATTAAAATTGTTACTTGTTTAAAAATTGGATTGTTTAGAAGGAAGATTTTTCAAATTTGAAGAGAGCACCCCATGCGTCCCCCCCCATCCCTTTCTAGTCGACCGTTGCTTTGTACGACGCCTTGCCGGTGGTCTCTGGAAAAATGATGCTTCCCTCTCCGGCATTGGCGGAGGGCGCCAAGGCTCCGCTGTCGGTGTCGTCGGTGCCGCTGATGTCAACGGTCCCCTCCCCTAGTAGGGCTGGAGCCACGGGGGTGTGATCCTTTAAAGATACACTCGACGGTCCTTCTTCTTCGGCTCCCCTATCCCGAATGCCCATAGTTGCAGGAATTTAACTTGCGCCTCAGTGCTCAGCTCAAGTGCATGGCTTCCTGCGATGGATCTTTCAGTGGTTGAACATGGCATGAACTTGGATTATCACCACTGGTCCTTGGTGGCTATGTTCGGATGTGAGAAGCTGACACTCTCTTATTTAAGATCCTTCTTTGGCTCGTGGGGACTCATTCATCCAACGACAGTGTCGGTGATCTCGAGGAGTACTTTCTGTATTCATCTCTTCTCTATAGAGGACTTCGTGAAGGCCTAGCCCCAGGAAGTACAGTTGTGTGGCACTTGGAGGTTCTCTCTCCCTAGGTGGAATTTGGATGAGCGAGAAGGACAAGAGCTCGGCAATGGTTTGGGTGAGGTTGTTGGGCCTTCCACTGCCGCTGCATAAACTGTCGATTTTACTAAGTGTGGGAGATGCTCTGGGTTTCTTTCTTTGTGAAGATGAGGGCACACAAAGCTTGTAGACCGCTTCCTTAGCTCACATTTGCGTGGAACTGGACCTGTCAGTGGTCCTCCTTCATGCGTTCTCGTTCGGGCCGATGAAGTCTTCGCCTGGTCGCAAAGGGTCTTCTAACCAAGCGCTCCCCTGGTTTTGTGAGGAATGTGATCTGTAGGGTCATTTTGTAGCTATTTGAAGGTTCAGGACTGGCTTCAAGGTAGTGAAACATGTGGCTGCCAACAAGATAGGTGAGTCCTCTCACCAGGCCGGTGTTCTTATAGGGGTTGGACAGGCCCCTGTCTCTCTAGTGCTTGTGACTGCTACAGTGCGAGTGGTTGATCCTGGACATGGGTGCCTGACTAACACTTCATCCAATGTTCATTCTCCTTCTCCTGCTGCCTTCACTTTTTCTCCTAAGGACCGCCCTTCTCCAGTGAGGGTCATATCCCTAGCCCCGACAAGTTCAGAGCAGGGCCGCTCTAGAGAATCAGAGGTCTTCATCATCTTAGGCAAGAGTGTCCCGACTCCAGGGGGTGATGGTGTGTTTGTCCCTTCATCCAGCTCGACCCTTAAGAAGTTCCTGCCAAAGGGAGTTGCTCCGGACATCTTTTTGGCCTTAGGTGTTCTCCTGCCAAAGGATAGGTCAGGTTCCCTGCATCCAGCCATTGTGCACACCAAATCGGTTTGCTGCTTTCGATGACTCAGAAGCCGAGGTGGAGACTTTAGCATCCTCATCATCTAAGAAGGGCGGTCATCTGAAGAATATCCCATCGTCGATGGACACCGGCAGGCTCACCCGTGCCAAAACCAAAGAGGCTCTCATCTCTTCGCGTAGAGATGCTAAACCTAATGGGTCCCTATGCCGCAAGGCTACCACCCAAGTTTCCCAATGATCTCCATCCTCATTTGGAACGCCAGGGATCATGGGGATCAGGAAAACAGTGCATTACTTTCTAATGAAGTTCAAAGGAACTAGGTTTCTGTGCTGGCCATCCTGGAACCAAAGAAAAATGTGAACAACATTTCCTCTTTCACAAAGAGTATTGATTTTTCAGAATTTATGCATGGGAATCCATATAACACCCACGCATGGATTTTCTGGAAGAACGGTGTTTTGTGGAATGAGTGGATGCCTCATCTCAACACATATCTACTAGAGTGATTACTGGGGGTGGGGACCAACTTCTTCTTCTCATTTGTATATGAAATATGTGAGGTAGTGGAAAGGACAAGAGACATTGGAAAATAAAGGAGCAGTGGTGTATTCTAACAGTGCAATGCAAGACTTCAGAGATTTTGTGACTCACAACGGGCTAATGCATATGGGCTTCTTGGGAGAGATGTTCACCTCGTGCAATAATCAAAAAGGAAATCGGAGAATTTGGAGCAGACTAGACCAATTTCTATCCAACTTACAAGGTATTGATTCCTTCCCCCATGCCTCCGTTATGCACCTTACTCGTTAGTTGTCAGATCATTCACTCCTCATGGTGAAATTAAAGAGTGATGGAAGGAGAGGAAACCACTACTTCTATTCAGCTATCTAGACACGGTACAAAGGCTTAATACAGATAGCAAGGAGTTCGTGAGAAAAACCGGTGTAGGGATCCTTGTGGGTGGGGTTAACCAATCATATCCAATGGTTGAAGGACTTACAAGAGTGGAACTATAATAGAATAGAAAGTGAATCTAGCCTAGAGGAGATCAAAAAATACGTCTAAAGGATAGAGGGGAGTCTTTAGGAGAATTGGGATGAAAACTCATTTTCCAATATGGTTAGAAAACAAAATCTACTGCTGGATAAGCTGCTGGAAATCGAAAGAATTGTGAGGGAAAGGTCGATGACTCTGTGGCTTAGGGAGGGGGATAGAAACACTGCTTACTTTCAGACGCATGGGAAGGAGAAGAAGGTGTCGATGATCAACCTTAGGCTCAAGGACTGCTCACATATGGGAGATGTGGAGGTGGCATGGAAGCTATCCGTGAAACACTTTGAGGACCTTCTAGGAAGAACACTTCACAACAATAGAGGGAGGGTTCTGGGGAAAAACAAAGAGGGAAACTTCCTTCACCACATACCCAGACTGGGGGAGGATAGGGATAATGAGTACATGGAGGCCATACCAGGAGAGAAGGAGATCAAGGAAGCCATTTCCAACATAAAGCTGGAAAGCGCACCCGGCCCCGACAGTTTCCCCGACTCATTTTACATGTTTGTATGGGACATCATCAAGGTGCAGGTGATTGAAGGTGTTCAATATTTTTAGAGGTGGAGTGCTTACATGGGCAGTGTGCACATCCACAGTTATTCTGATCCCAAAAGTTAAAGATCCAATTGCAATCAATCAGTATAGACTTATATGCCTCTGCAACTTCTCTTACAAGATTCTCACCTGTCTGATGAATAGAAGAATTGGATATGTTATTCCAAGACTCATCTTGGATGAAAAACATGGGTTCATCTAAGGCCGGATCATACAAGGGGTGTTTGGGATTTACAAATAGATGGTGGATGACATTAACAAGAGGACACTTGAATATAACCTTATGATCAAAGTGGACATGGATAAAGCATACGACCCAAAGAATTGGGTTTCATTGTGAGGGTTATGAGACAATTTGTTTTCAAGAAGTGGATTTGTGACCTATTCTTCAGATGTTATGGGCCTCTGTGTCTCTCCATTTCGATCATGTGGAGAGTTTTTGTATTTTTCAAGAAAGTGTGTGGATTAATACAGGGAGATCCAGTGTCCCTTGGCCTATTCATTCTGGCACAAGAGGCCCTCATCAGGAACATCAAATGTGGCATAGACAAGGGGGAGATCTTACCTTATAGAAATAGGTTAGGTACTGGAATTGTTTTTCATCTCATGTTCTCGGACGACATGTTGTTCTTCGTTAATGACAGGAAAGGATTAATCAACAGTTTCAACAGGATTATGGAGTCCTACGGCAACTAGAGTGGCCAACAGGTTAACTAGGGAAAGGGTGGTGTGTGTATTTTAAAAAACTATTTGTACATTCATAGCAAAATCATACAAGATAAGATAGGAATACAAAGGTGGAAGCTACCGATGGAATGTCTTGGGGTACCCATCTCAAATTGAAAAATTAGGAAGGAATTATTCGAATGAATCATCAATTACATCACAGGCCACATTTGCAACTAGAAAAATCATTTTCTCACATTTGGGTTAAGGATAACACTGGTGAACAGTGTCCTTACATCCATACCAATGCACATTCTCTAAGTTATCAAGGCACTGAAGGGAACCAACAAAAAACTTGAAAAACATCATGACTACTTTCATATGGGACACCAACCAAAGAAGAAGATGACATTGGGCTTGTTGGAAGAGGATTGTGAAGCCGAAATATGAAGTGTGTATTAATTTAAGAAGTGTGTTGAGGGCCATGCAGAGCATGCAGGAGAGGTGAGGCTGGCTTGGGATATCATCGAAGGAAAATCCTTATGGGTGAGATTTATGAAAGACGGGTATGGGTAAGAATGGATAAGCTAGGTAGAATAAGAGGAGAATGTATAGCCTAGAATGCTACATAATTGAGTAGATGGATATTCTAAAGGAAAAGTTGTGGTGGGTGGTGAGACATGGTAATATCATTTATTAGAAGGATAGCTTGGTCAGTTGTATCTTATTCCCAGGGTGCCCAACCCCAAATATATATTGCATTGAAGCTATCATGTACATTAGACTTATTAGCATGACCATCAGTGAGGAACAAAAGATCCTCCATGGGAACATAAATCTGGTGGATGAACTCGATAGGTGCGTTTTTTAGGAGTTGACATTGGGCCTCTTAAATGGACGGGAACTCCGATCATGTTTGCATGCAAACCAAGAGACTAATGCATAGGCGAGCAAGCTATAGTGCAAAGAAATACCAGCCAAGAACTTTCTAGTTTTATGATTGGTGAAAAGGCACCTCCTGAATCAATGAGGAATCACTGAGAGGGGGATGAATCAATGATTCCAAATCTTTAATGTTATCTAGGTGAAAACAACCCTTGTCACCAAAGTGAACTTTGATTTTTGTTAAACACGCACACACAAGAAGGGAACAATAGATTTACCATGTTCACCTCCCAAAATGAGAAGTTTGGTCCTAGGCAAGATCTAGATTCTGTCGAGATCATACAACCTACTAGATTCAACATGTAGGTACAGTGAGTAGGGTTTCTCCTTGAACTCGTATAACATCATGTCTCCCAATTGTGATATAGTTCATCCCACACTAAAATAATGAATACAAAAAATATGATTTCAACAAGAAAGTCTTCAAACCATAGCCTTTAATTATTTAAGTAGTGCTTCACTTCTTCTTTTCTATTTGTGCCAATATCCACAACAACTTCATTTTATTCCTCTTCTACTCTCTCAATTTATCTATATAATTCTTCACAGAACAAAACTTGCACAACATCACAATTAGACTCAACAATCGCCCTCTTTGGATTTTTCTGGCGACCAAGAAACATAAATCACTATTAAATGCTAAAAACTTGGTAATGAATATCCATTCAATAATTTTAAACCTACGTGAGTGGACTCGATGTAGGAATCAAGAACATTGAATAAATGATATGCAACAACTTAAAATAAACTATTAAAACAGTTCACACACTAAAATAATGGCTTACCCCTTTTAAGAACTCTCTAAATATATGCTTCCCCCAAAAACATAATATGTATCATTGGATACTCCCCCTACATTGCATACTTTCACTTTGTCTAACTATAGGAAGGAAAACATCAAGGAAAGATTTATGTTATCAATTATTCTCCTCATTTGGAAACAATATCCAAAGACGAGAGGGGACAAATAAATCATACCTTACCCCTGTAAAAAATGAGGTTGAACGCCCAATTACAAACTAAGATTCTGGAAAGGTTCCTTCCACAACGGCTTGGTGAACATATTTTCAATTTTCTCATTTGTAGAAACAAATTCCAACTTCATCTCATTTTTCTCCACTAGTTCTTTGATAAAGTGATATTTGATATCAATGTGTTTGGACCTTGAATATTGAATTGGATTTTTTGAAAGGTTAATTTCAATTTGATTATCACATCCCAAAAGTAAAGGTTAACGCCACTTCAACTTTCATATCTTCTAGTTGAGTCTTCATCCATGTAAGTTGTGTTGAGGCATGATTGGAAGCCACATATTCAACCTAAGAAGTGATCAAGGTTACTGAATTTTTATTTCTTGAATGCTAACAAAAACATCTTTCTTCAAGAAAGAAATCTCCACCATATGTAGATCTCTTATCAACAACACAACCTGCCCAATCTGCATCTGAATAACCAAACAGATCAAACTTCTCTTTGCTGTCATATTTCAATCCAAAATTTGTTTTTTCTATGATGTATGTAAGTATTCTATTTCCACACAAAACATGGGACTATTTAGGTACACTTTTATACCTAGAAAAAAGTGTAATAACATACAAAATGACCAATCATGAAGCTGTCAAATAAAGTAAACTTTCAATCAACTTTCAGAATTCCCTTGGATCAACATCCTTTCCTAGTCCATCTTTTGCTAACTTTGTCCCAACTAAAATTATTGTGGAGATAGGATTTGAATATTCCATAACAAACTTTTTCAACATTTCATTATCATATTTCTCTTGATATAGAAAAATATAATCTTTTCCTTGATAAATTTGTTAACCAAGAAAGTATTAAGCATAGAAATTTCAAAAAACTTCTTCATTTCACTAAGAAACTCTTCAAAAACTCATTCATCATTTCCAAAAAAAATTTACCATCAAAATAAACAATAACAATGAGAAATACCTCATTATCATCTTTGATGTATAGATTGTTGTCAACTCTCCCTTTTCTGAAATTCAACTTCTTCAGACATGTCAAGCTTAAAATACCAATCTCTTGTTTTGATGCGGAAACGTCGGGAGTCGCAGTGACAAAACAAAAATTCAAAGAAGAGTAAGAAGGAAAAAAAATGAAACACTTAGAACACAAATATTTTCGTGGTTTGAGAATAATCCCTACATTCACATAGATGCATAACTTCAGTATATCTTGGGAGAAATAATTACAAGAGTTTCTCAGAGTTATCATACACAAATCCCTAGCCCAAAATGGGATAATGTTGAGGACGAAGCATTATTCTAACAACCATCAGAAAGTCCATTGTGCTATAATGAAAGACGGTTGGAAGTCCACGTCACTATAGTGAAAGGCGACCACCCAATTCAAAAGTATAATGGACTTTCTGACAGTTGATGGAATAGTGTTCCATCCTCTTTATTAGCCCATTTCGGGATACAATTTGTGTGTGTAAGAAACTCTGATACTCCTAGAAATTTTGTGCTCCCGAATTATAGTGAATTTCTTCCTGTCTGTGAACATAAGGAATATTTCCCATACCATGTAAATCTTTATTTCTAGATCTTCTTCTTCTTCTTCATTCCCTTTTAATCTTTTGTGAATCATTTTTTATATCACTGTGACTCTTGACATTTCTGCATCACAAACGGCAACCCGAATAGGGTGAGTATAACATGGTAGGTCGACACCACCATATCTAAACAAAACTAGTATTACAATAAGTGTATGTAATAAAACAATAAAAATGTGTATTAATTAATTCAACAATTAAATAAATACCACCACAACCTGCTCCGGCTCTGTGCTAGAACATCTCTATGCTAAAACATCTCTAAGCATGTCTTACGACCATGTCAACCACAACCATATAACCAAGATAAAATAACATGCTTCAGTATCATGCCCTAATATCTCTGAGCATGTCTTATTACCATGCCAACCACAACCATATACCCATGGTATAGTCACAACAATCAATATGGTTCAAAGCCCTATAAGCATTACAACATTCTATTGTCAAATCCCTATAAGCATTACAACATAGAACTAGGGATAGTCCGCTCTCTATAATCATTACAGCATGGACTAGTCCAAGCCCGCTCAATATTATCATTACAACATATAAGTGTGCAATTGTCAAGGTCAATCCCGATATATAAGCATTACATCATAGAACACAATCTATGTCAAACATCATGAATATCACAATATCACATTAAATTTCTCAATGGTTAATTATGAGAATCATCATTCTCTTTCATATGTCCCTTGAAATTTAATTCAAAATTGATTAACAATTATATCACTAAGAAATAAGCCTCAATTTAGGTATTCTATAACAAGAAATCACCCTAGGTCACATGTCATGTTAAACAAACTTTAAGTCATTAGCCAATTAAAATCCATTTTAAATCCAAAAGAAATCATGAAATAACCTCATGTATTCATTTATTAAGTTTGGGAGCATGCAACAATAGTTCAATCACGATATTGCATAAACTTGGAAAATATTAAACCATAGGGTTTAGATTTAGACCCCCTACATTTAACTGATGATCTAACAATGCTTCCAAAGAAAAATTCCCATGAGGACGATGGTACAGATGGTTGAAAATAGGTTCCTACATAAAAAATGATCAAGATCAAAACCAAAAAGACTTACCAAGGATTAATCACATAAACGGGATGTCCGAAATGGAATTTGGGACCCCAAAATTGCCTAGAGGAAGCCCAAGGGTTGATAGGAGAGGAGAAGCAGTAGATTAGAATGAAAATCAGCCGCACATAATGTTTAAAACTGCCGGTCAGGCATTTACACTATGTGTGGAATAGTTACATGTCATGTAAATTTTTTAAATGGAATTCATCGAAAAACTCATTACCGCGAATTATTTTATTAAAACCCTCCACTAATTACATGACGTGAAAATGTCCTGCAGTTGGTTTTTCAGACCATTTCTCTTTTAAACAATCCAACCCTCTTTTAAATCTTCTCAACAAACTAAGAACCCGTGAAACACTTAACCCATTTACACCTGGACTCCATTAGTTCAAACAAGCATACATCCCCAAACTTTAAGTCATTTTCTCCAACAAACCTCTTCATGCAGATACTCTCTAGTCTTTCTCAAGTTTCCTTATAACCCAAGATTGCATTTATTCAAATAAATGACTTTCGCGATGAAAATAAAACAGAAAGAAAAGATTAATGAAAAACATAGAGAGAGAGGTACCTTGAAAAAGATGGGATCTTACAACCTCCCCACCTTATAACAGTTTGTCCCCAAGCTGCTTCAAGAATCACTATGAGGTCTCAGCGAACAAGTCTGGCCACTACGTTCACATATCAGACTCCCTCTATTAGGTCGCATCTTGAACTTCCTCACGCTGCCACTACACATGAACCAACGATATAGTCTTACCCTGAAGATATTTCTCACTACGATCTGCAGCCCATATCGGATGATCCTCAAAAGATGCATCAGCATAAAGCTTGACATCTTTTACTATCTATTATATGGGAAGTCTGGATTTTTTTTTGAGAAAAATGAGCGCGGAGGCTCTTAAATTGTGAAAGTTAAAACATTACACAAGTCGGAATAAAAGCATTTTACATTTTTCCTTAGTAAGAAGAGGATTCAGGTCATTAGGAATAGTGTTGTTGTGTATGCTCCCTTCTTCCAACACCCCTTTGTTTGCAAGTCCATCTGAAATGTGATTCGCCTCCCGAAAGGTGTGTGTGATAAAGTAGTTCAGAGAGGAGATCTTGTCAATACAATTTATCCACTTACCTGCCAGTCTCCATGATAGTCTTGTTTGACCCATCCTAATTGCATGAACCACCATGGCTGAGTCACATTCAATCCAAATGTTGTTCCAATGTCGTCGGAAAGTGATGTCCACCGCACTTATGAGTGCCATCATTTCAGCTTCCAATGTTGTAGCATGCCCACAAGGACCATAACTACACGTCACAACCTCCCCTATTGATCCCTGAAAATAACCCCGAAACCTGAGGGTCTCGGGTTTCCTTTGGAATCCCCATCCGTGTTTCATTTTAACCATCCAGTGAAGGGGGTAGTCCATATCACCTCTATTATACCCCTTGGATTGGGATAGTAACCTGCAACCTTTAAGTGTCTGAGAATCATAAACTCCCTGACTGAGGTGTTACAATTCTCATTAATCAGTGAATTGGCATTTTGGATGGCCACAAAAATACTACTAACTATAGTGGCTTCATCAAAGATTGCATGCCTATGAACAGAGTTATTGCGATCCCTCTAAACAACATGTAATAGTTCAACACAAGCGACCTACAACATAGCATTAATTTGTTTGGATTACTGAAATTTAAGAAGATGCTGTATAAACTGTGTAACAGAGTGATTATTGGGAAGTCTGGATGATATTTCCTTAGGTTCAACATGTGGAACACAACATGCATGAAACTGTAGTGTTGTGGAAGGGCTAAATAGTATGCTACTAGACCAACCCTTGCCCCTATTTCAAATGGTCTTACAAACCTGGGTGTTATCTTTACATGTTTCCTGATACTACGTTGCCCCAACATAGGTGACACCCAAAGAAAAATATGATGACCAACCTCAAATTCTAGAGGTTGTCTATGATGGTCAGCATATGATTTATGCCTACTATTCATGGTCACCAACTGTTTTCTGGTCAACTAGACCTGTTCAAATGTCTCCTGCATGAGACTAGGTGCAACAAGTACTGACTCACCTGACTCCAGCCAACAAAGAGTCGAACGAAACAGCCTTCCATACAAAGCCTCAAAAGGTTTATTTTGAATTGATGTTTGAAAGGTATTATTATATACAAACTCCATGAGTATCATATGTTTCTCCCATGAACTAGAAAAATCCAAAACATGGACTTGAAACATGTCCTCCAAAATCTGAATAGTCTGCTCATATTGATCATCAGTCTATGGATGATAGAATAAAGAACTCACGATCTCAGAGATTTCTAAAGACCCTTACAGAAATGTGATGTAAAATGATGATCTCTATCTGAAATGATACTCATCGGAACACCGTGCAATCAAACCACCTCACGCATGTAAAGGCTTCCCAGATCATCAACTATGAAGGTTTCTCGAATAGGTCAGTTGATCCACAACAACTCATACAACATCATTCTTATGAGTCATCCTGGGTAATCCTGTCACAAAATATTTTGTGACATCATCCCATTTCCACTCAACAATGGGAAACGACTGCTAAAGCCCAGCTGGTCTTTGATGCTTAGTTTTCACCTACTGACAAGTGAAGGATCTATCCACAAAGCTTTCCACCTCCTTCATTCCTGACCACTCGTACTGTCTACAAAGATCACAATACATTTTTGTCAAACCAGGATTCACTACACATCTAGAAGCATGAAACTTCCTCATCAGCTCCTCATGTAAGCCCATAGAAACACATACCCAGCCACAAAATAAAAGAGAATTGTCATTGCCAAGAGACCATCGTGATGGTGTCTCCCTACCATATAATATGTCCCTCAGAACTGAGTCCTTTGGATCAGACAACTACTCAGTCTTAATCTGGTCCAAAAGCACGGGTATAACAGATGTCGAAGTCAGGGCTACTTACCCCTGAGTTTTCTGAACATCCAGATGCATGTCTGCAAAGAGGACCATTATTCTCCACTCATCATAAGACTCTTGTAATACCTCTATATGTGTCTTTCAGATCAAAGAATCGACAATGACATTGCCCTTACCTGGTGTATATGTCAATTCAAAGTAGAAAGACTGCAGATACTCAACCCACCTCCGCTACAGAAGGTTCTGGTTCCGCTATGAAAAGATGTATTCGAGGCTCTTGTGATCTGTGTATACCACAAAGCTCTCACACATGAGATAGTCTAGCATCTCAGGGCATGTATCACTGCTACTAACTACAGATCATGAGTAGGGAAATTCCTCTCATCCAGTCTCAGCTGCCTGGAGCCATAAGAAACCACACAATCCTTTAGCAGTAGAACTGCTCCAAGTCCAACTTCAGATGTGTTAGAGTACACGGTATATTCTTTACCCAGAACAGGTAAAGTGAGGATGGTTGTTGGTTTTATCTCTTGAAAATCTCTCTTGCAAGAATCAGACCAAACAAGCTTCACCCCTTTTCTTGGTCAGCCTAGACAATGGTGATGACAAACAAGAAAAATATTATATAAAATGCCGGTAATAATCTATTAAACCCAGCAATCTCTAAATTATGAAGACCTTCTTGGGTGGTTATCAAGATACCATAGCTGTGACTTTATCTGGGTCCACTGAGACTCCTGCCTCTAAGATGAAATGGTCCAAAAAGTACACTTTATTTTTCTAGAAACTGTATTTAGTTAGCTTGGTGTAAAGTCGGTGCTCTCTCAATATACTCAGAACTATGTCAATATGTTTAGCATGATCATCTGATGACTGGGAGTACACTAAGATATTTTCAACAAAAACAACCACAAACTGATATAGAAATAGATGAAAAATTCTATTCATTAAGTCCATGAATACCGCATTCACCTTAGTCAACACAAACAACATCACTACGAATTCAAATAATCCATATCTGCTCCTAAAAGTAGTCTGAGGTATGTTTGATAGTCTCACCCTTAACTGATGATATTCTGATCTCAATTCAATCTTGAAGAAGATATTTAGCACCTCTCAATTGATCGAAAAGACCATCAATGCATGGAAGGCGATACCGGTTCTTGAACACCATCTGGTCTAACCTCCAATAGTCCACACATAAAAGCAAAGATACATCAGCCTTTTGGCGAAGAGAACCGGAGAACACAATAGAGATGTAATCGGTTGTATGAAGCCTTTAGATTCTAGATCATCCAACTAAACCTTAATGTCTCGAAGCTCTGCTGGTTCCATTTGGTAATGAGCATAGTTATTAATGGTGCACGCTATGACGTGTTATTGCGCCATGGCTAGCGCCAGGGAGTGGTGCACCACACCATGGCTTTGCCATGGCTCATCTAAGTTGTCTCACTATGGTGTGCGCCATATTGCGCAATGGCGCACGCCATGTTGCGCCAATGGCAGGCGCCATTGCACCTTTTTTATTTTTTTTGTATTTTTTTAACCTACCAACTCTTACACCCTGATTGAAAATACCTCTTTTGAGGTCAAACAACGACCTCCCCTTTCGACTCTACGCAACACTCTTCCCGTGAGCGCAGCGACCTAGCCAATATTGGACCACATTGACTACCACGACCAAACCGAGATCCCTCGACCGTCGTGACCCAATCGACCACGACCCAGCTAAGCTCCCTCAACCACCGTGACTCAGATATGCGATGTTGTTCAGGGAAAGCGCACCTTCTGTGCAAATCAATAACTTTTTTTATTTTTAATTCAATTTTATTTATGTTGCTTGCCGCTTATTTTTTTTCGAATTACTACTGTTGTTATTTTTAATGCTGTGTTTTCCTCCTGTTTTTTTATGTTTTGTTTTTTTATTTTTTTGTTTATTGTTTTTTTGAGATATATGGTTTTCAATATTTAATTGTTTGTGTAGGTTGAGAAACCCCCTTACCTTCAAGGTGAGGTGGGGCCCTTCTTTTATAGAATGAGAATGCAGAATGTACAAAGGAGTATTCCAATGTGGGACTCGAAAATACCCATAATAATAATAAAAAGAGGATTTAACAATCCCCCTCAAGATGGACATGCCCTTCTTGGACAACGAGTCCCACAAAAAAGAAATATGACATCATACAAGACCAAGACACACTCCCCCTCAAGTTGGGCGTTAGATGTTGTGGAGTCCCAGCTTGGAACTGAGCGAAGTGAGGCAAACACTAGGGAGGCCTTTGGTGAAGATGTCATCAAGCCGGTCCACCGTCAGAATATGGCTAAAATGGACATGATTATGCTCTAGGTTGTGGAGAAGAAAGTGACAGTCCACCTCAATATGCTTCATGCGTTCATGGAAGACGGGATTCAAAGCAATTTTAGTGGCTGCCTAATTATCGCACCATATGTGAGAAGAAGTCTGCTAAGGGAAGCCAAGATCCTGGAGGAGTTGCCGAAGCCAAAGGATATCTGTAGTGACGGTGGCCATGGTACGGTACTCAGACTCGGCACTGGATCGAGAGATGACCGTTTGTTTCTTGTTGCGCCAAGAAATGAGGTTGTCTGCCAAGAATATGAAAAACCCAGAGGTAGATTTCTGAGTGGCAAGGCAACCAGCATAATCAGCATCTCAAAAGGCCTCAATATGATGATGAGGATGCTGGGAGTAGAGATGACCACGGGAAGGATCTCGCTTGATGTAATTGGCGATGCGGATGATAGCATCCCAATGAGAGGTGGTTAGATGCTCCATAAATTGACTCACTTTGGCAACCGCACAGGAAATGTCAGGTCTAGTCATGGTGAGATAATTGAGTTTTCCCACCAATCGATGGTACTTCTTGGGATGTGGATACAGTGTCGAGGAGGCATAAAGAGACCATTCCCCAGGCTCTAGAGGAGTGTCGACCGCAGTGGCCTGAGTCAGCCCAGCATCCTACAATATATCCAATGCATACTTCCATTGGCAGAGTGAGATGGTGTCTGAAGAATAGGAAACCTCGATGCCAAGGATGTATGTGAGAGGACCTAGATCCTCAGTGTGGAAGTGTTGGTGAAGATGGGCCTTGAGATGGGTGATACCCACAGAGTCGCTGCCGGTGATGATTATATCATCCACATATACGACCAATAGGATGCAGCCATGGGTGGTCATCCTGTAGAAGACAGTTTGGTCCTTTATACTGCGAGAAATCCCAAAGTCGGTGACGACCGTGCTAAAGCGGCCGAACCAAGCATAGGGAGACTGCTTGAGGCCGTAAAGAGAGAGGCGTAGACGGCAAACTCGAGATTCAGCATCGGAGGCACAAAATCCGGGGGGTTGCTACAGATAAACTTCTTCCTCAAGGAAGCCATGGAGGAAGGCATTCTTGAAATCCAATTGATGAAGAGGCCAATGATGATGGGCGACGAGAGAGATGAATAATCGGATAGAGGCCATCTTGGAAACCGGTGAGAAGGTATCAAAGTAGTCAATACCGTAAGTCTGTGGAAGCCTTTGGCCACAAGGCGGGCTTTGAGGTGATGGAGAGTGCCATCGGGATTCATCATGACGGTGTAAATCCATTTGCTGCTCACTGCCTGTTTGCCTGCTGGAAGAGGTACAGGATCCCAAGTGTGGTTTTCCTCCAGAGCCTGCAATGCATCCCACATTGCAGCTTGCCACCCAGGGTGAGATTTGGATTCACCAACTGTGCGAGGTATAGAAACTGTCTCCAGAGAAGACAGACCCCTGTATGAAGATACAAATAGAGGAGTATTTTGGCAGGAGTGAGTACCTTTCCGTAGGGAAATGGGCACGTCCTCGGGTGGCAGAGCAGGAGCACTAGATGAAGCGGGAGCATCTGTTTCATTGGCCGGGTCGGGGGATACAGTCGATGGACGTCGGGAGTAGACCTGACCAAAATGGGTGTCAACAGGGGTTGACACTGGTGGAGGGTGGATGAGGTGAGGAAGAAAATCATCGATGACAGGGTCAGGATGAGGAGAAGGACTGGAGAACAGATAACTCTCAACAAAAGCAACATCGGCCGAGATGACATACCGTCGTAGGTCGGGGGAGAAATAGCAGTATCCACGCTGAGTGCGGGAGTAGCCTAGAAAGATGCAGCGGAGAGATTTGGGAGCGAGTTTGGAGAGACCTGGACGTGTGTCGCGAACGTAACAGAGGCATCCAAACACACGAATGGAAAGGGAGTGAAGAGGGAGGGAGGAGAATAGAGTCCGAAAAGGAGTCTCCCCCTGAAGGATACTGTAAGGAAGACGTTTTATTAGGTAGGTGGTGGTGAGAATGGAATCGCCCCAAAAATGTAGAGGCCCATGTCAGTGAAAGAGGAGGGCACGAGCAGTCTCCAGAATATGTCTGTGTTTCCGCTCGGCCACACCATTCTACTGGGGTGTATCAGGACAGAAGGTCAAATTAAGGATGCCTTTCGTCTGGAGAAACTACCGAAAGGAAGTGGAGATATACTCACGCCCATTGTCCGAGCAGAGACATCAGACGGATGTAGAAAATTGGTTCTGAATTTCATTGTAAAAGGTTTGGAAGGTGGAAAACACTTCAGAGCGTTCTCGAAGGAGGTAAAGCCAAGTCATTCGCGAATAATCATCGATGAAAGATATATAGTATTTATATCCCAAATGACTCGAAATGGTACAAGGACCCCAAACATCTTAATGAACCAGATCAAAAGGGTTTGAGGCCCGTGTGTCCACCCGAAGAATGTATGTAGTGCGATGATGTTTTGAAAAAGTACATGACTCACAATGAAAAGAAAGACTCCGACTAAATTCTAGAAAAAGCTGATGGATGTCAGCGGGTCTCCCAACTGGGATTGAAGATCCAATGCTCAAGAAGAGGTAGACGAGCAAGAAATGGTTGTTGGTCCATCGAACATGTAGACTCTGTCCTGAAGTCGGCCTCTACCAAGTTCCCGGTTCATTGTCTGCTCTTGAAAAACAACACCAGATGAGTTAAATATGGCTGCACAGTTATAATATTTTGTCATCTTACTGATTGAAAGAAGATTAAATAGACTATAGGGCACATGTGCCACAGAGGGTAGGTGAATCGACAGAGTCAGGGAGCATGCGCCGAAGCCCGCAATGGGGATAGTGGAGCCATCAGCGACAATGATGGATGAGGAACCGGCATAAGGGCAGTAAGAGGTCAACATAACAGCATCACTGGTGAGGTGGTCAGAGGCACCTGAGTCCAGCATCCATGTAGGGGAGCGACGACCGACAAAGGCAGCAGAACGAGCAGAATGGGCCAGAGAAGCCAAGGATGGTCCGGGGTCGGTAGAGGCCTGAGGATCATGAGTCAGCCGGATGTCGGCCATAGTCAGGTCCAGAGAATGAGGAAGAGTGGCGACTGCCGACAGCTCTTCCTGGACTGCTGTTTGGCCCTGCCGCCGGTGCTGAGCAGGACGTCCATGCAGGACCCAACATCGGTCAATCGAGTGGCCAACCTTTCCACAATGTTGAAATAGGGGATGTCGATTACCTTCCACATGACCATGTCCATGAGGTCCCGAGGAGCAGCCACCGCCATGACTGATGAGAGCTGAGTGATCGATAATGGGGGCGGGAGAAGGAAGAGCCAGCTGGGCCTTGCTCAGCCTATGATAAACCTGCGGGATCTCCAGCGTCGAAGGGATAGCGAATAGCTTGGTTTCCATGGTGGCAAACTCCGGAGCGAGGCCGCTGAGAAGAGTGAAGCTGCAGAGTTGGTCCCACTAGGTCTGAGCTTCTGTCGGTGTTTGTGGAATGGGCCTCAACTCCTGCAATTCATCATAGAGCCCTTTCCATTCCATGAAGTAGGCGGTAAAGGACTTGTCCTGCTATTGAACATGGGACAATCGCTGAAGGAGATCAGACACCCGAGCTAGGTTTTTGGTCTCAGAATACATGATATTTAGGGAGTCCCAGAGCTCTTTGACGGTATTTGTCATACGGGTGACATCTTTGACCAACCGTTCCATGGAATTGACCAGTAGAGTGAAGATCTTGCTGTCAGCAATCTTCCAGGTATGATATTTGGGGTCAGTTGAAGCCGGGGGAGGATCCTCAAGGTGATGATCGAGGTCCATCCCAGTCAGGGACATCAAAATAGTCTTCTGCCAGATGAAAAAATTTGTGGAGTCCAACCGGTCATCCACAAGGTGGGTAGAAGCAGTAATCATCTGAGGTAGAGGGGAGGAGTTGTCCATGGAGGCGGCGTGCGGCGGTCTAAGACGCAGTAGGGGGCAGCGCTGGAATTAGAGAGGCGTCGGGCATGCCGGGAAGCTGAGAACGATGGGCTGAAGAAGAGCCGGGAGGAGCCCGGTGTGCCTAGACAGAGCCAGTTCGGTTGGAGGGAGTAGACGGGGCCGGTCTTTGTGGACCGGGTCACGGCTGGGTGGTAGCCGTGCACAGAGGAGGCCATTGGGATGGTTGTGCGTGCTTCTTGCAGAGGAGGGTGGGGACGGCGCTTGATGAAGCGGTACAGGCAGGAGGGATGGGCTGGCGAGAATACTACGTGCAGTGGTGGGTGGGGTGGGTGCTCAATGAAGTGGCTCAGGCTAGAGGGAGGGCCGCCAGGGAAGCTGTGGGAGGTGTTGCACGCACAAGAGGACGGTTGGGAGAGGCGCTGCAGACTGGTTCAGGCGCCGGGAGATTCAGGAGCTGGTACGAGCAGTTGCGGGAGAGGCGCTGCGGATCGGGACTGTTGTCGGGAGATGCGGGAGCCGGTGCGCGTAGGTGCGAGAGCAGGAATGACCGCCGGGGAAGGCGGAAGTTGGTGAGGAGGCGGGCGATGGGAAGCGATGGGAGGTTTGGCAGGGCTGCAGGTGCCGAGAAGGATCGGTACGGTGTGCGGGAGCCAGACAGAGCAGCGTCGCGCTTGGGTGGAAGCCGGACGAGGCGACGGGAGGGTCGCCGTGAGGAGGTTCCGTGGCGAGGAGGGAACACACACAGGGGAAGCAGCCGCCTTGAGGGAGGGCACACTGGGGAGCCGGACCGGGCAAGAGGCGCCGGGGAAAGAGGTGCAAAAAATGCACCGGGGAGGCAGGCCGAACGTAGCTGGAAAACCGCAAATAAGAGCGGGGAGGGAAAAAAAGAGAATTTGGGATTAGGTACCCTCTGATACCATGTAGGTTGAGAAACCCCCTTACCTTCAAGGTGAGGTGGGGACCTTCTTTTATAGAATGAGAATGTGGAATGTACAAAGGAGTATTCCGATGTGGGACTCAGAAATACCCATAATAATAATAAAAGAGGGTTTAACAGTTTGTTTTTTATATTTCAGGAATTATGATTTATTTCAAAATGTCTAAGGCAAAGCAAGGAAATACCCGTCTTGGTTTTTTGAGATATATTAATTTTAATATATTTTAGGAATTGATATATATGGTTTTTTGAGATATATGGTTTTTAATATTTAATTGTTAGTGTCATTGTTGACTTCAGTTGTTTTTTGATGTATGGAATATGAATTATTGACATAAATCTTTGTTATATATATATATATATATATATTTTATAATTTATTATTTGTTATTGTTGATATAGCTATACACCTCTTTTGTGTGTCACAAGTTAATATTACCACGTGTTGTGCGCCGCGCCGTGCGCTTTTGTGTCGGGGTCCCTTGTCGTCGTTGTTCACCATGCGCCGTAAATAACTATGGTAATGAGGAATAGAAGCTGGCTTTATTCCTGGCACCCACTCGATCATGAACTCGACCTCTCACTCGGGTGATAAGCCATAGAACTCGTCAGGGGAAATATCATGAAAATGGTATACCACTGGAGGAAAATAATCATGTTGCATTCCACCATTATCTAGAGCAAGACCCGTAATTTGAACCATGAGACAACCCAAGCTGCGCTGAATTGGTCTCACATAACATGCCTGAAGATCTCACTCACCCTAGTGAGAATATTTGTTTCCTTCTAGAGATATAAAGGTAACACTCCTCCTGTAATAATCGATATGATCCAATACATACCAAGAATCAAGTCCTATCATTTCTAGCATGAACGGTTCCCGAAAGAAATGATAACCACCAATCTCTAGAGAACACACCTTACAACGTTTGATATTCTCTGAATGCACACACAACGGTGTGTCAATGGTTAAAACATATTTCAAGATTTCCACATCCAAGCCTAAACCGTTTGTGAAAAGAGTAGATAAAAAATAATGTGATGCCCCTGTATCAAACACAATACAAGATAAGGTAGATTATATAAGAATCATACCTCAGATAGTAGATGATCATGCATCCACATTAGCCAGAGTAGTCTGCATAACGTACAACTACCTTTTCCCTCTTCCCTAGGCTCTAGTCTGACGACTCCAAGCTACATCCATTGTTTGGTACCATTGCTCATGCACTTGGGTACCACATCCCCTACCTCAACCTGAATGGCCTATGGAACTCCAACTACCAGCTTACTGAGGGGTAGATGAGCCCCTTCCCATCTTTGGTGCCTATCTCGATCCTCTTCCACTAGTCTACTACAGAAATTTCACACAAAACCTATGAGGATGACTTATTCTACCAAAGATATGACACTCGACTGTGGGGTAATGACACTACAGACACTTTCGACAAAACTTTCCACACTGATAGCACTGGGATGGAACACAATCTTGAGATGGCTTTCTGCAGCCCTGACTGCTCTGCCCACTACTGCTTTGGCGGAAACTATCATAACGACGCTTCTTACTACTTGAAGAACTCTCAGATCGCCCTGTTGAAATAGACCAACCATTTCTCGGGGCTTCTCGAATATTCCCTTCTATGATCAGTGTATGATTCATCATTCCTTCAAAGCTGCTTAAATGGAAAACGTTTACCTACAACCAGATCTCATAGCGAAGACCGTCCTGGAAACATCTTTCCCTGGAGATCTCATCACCTGTCAAAGATGGTGAAAAGTGTTGTAAGTCAGTAAAACGTCCAACATAGTCTAGCATTGACAAACCCTCCTATGTAAGATGCATGAACCCGTGAGAATTTTCATCCCTCAAATTCTCGGGATAGAAATGGATCAGGAACTTCATCTCAAAGTCCTTCCAAGATAGTTCGTCTTGCTACCCAGCTTCCCACAGAATATCCCACCAATGCTTGGCAGGTCCACAAAGTATATACACAGTAAGCTTCACCCTCCTATCTGTGGATGTCTTGAGATGCTTGAAGATAGTCTAGACTGACTCGATTCAGAACTCTGCTTCCTAGGGTCCCCCTTCCCCAATAAACATTGGCAGATGCTGAAACTGAAACTCTCTTGTCAGCTCAGACATTGAAGGAACCGTACGAATAGCCTCCTTTTCCATGGATCACATGACCCTCAGGAAGATATTGTGAAACTGAACATCCATCTGCTCCTAAAGAACTATTGGAAGCTCTAGTTCACCTGTGTTAGGAGGATGTTGATTGCCACTCTTTGGACGCTCAAGTCGAAGACGGTGATGAGGCATTTTCTATAAAAGACAAACACACGCCTTAGAAAACTGGATAGCAACAAGGTCAAACTTACAGGTAATTGCAACAGAGAACCACTAACTCTTGTTCTCTATATACATGGCTTATGAATATTTTAGCATGACACGAAAACTCAATTTATTTATCCAGTGAAATTGGTATCTCATTTTACAGTTCAACAGGAAAGTATATATTACATCAAAAAATAGATATGCCTCTATCATGAATAATTCATGTCAATATATCCCTATTTTCCTATTATGATGCATGAATTATCATCTCTTTTCATATCAGTCCATGAGTACAAGTCTTACAAAATGGTAAGATCATAAAATAATAACTTCACAGAACATATGAATCACTCAAGGTGAAATAAAATCAACCATAACAAGCACACAACACAAATAAAAATCTCATCCCTGGGTACTCAGATTTCCCCCAAACATGGGTTATCTACTCCTAGGTACAAGCTCATTACCAAGTCCTGACACATCCTAGTCTCATTACTAGCTTTCCCAAATAGTAAAACAGATGAAAAGAAAACATGTTCCTTTGATACCACAATGTAACACCCCCTAACTGCATAATCCAATAAATAATAAAGGAATAATGAAATGATATGATGGAATGTATTTAAATTCCATGCTAGAACAATACAAGAAAAATACTAATAGACTCAATAAAAGACTCAAAGTCTCGGGTCTCGAGCCCCGTATCGGTCTAAATTCCAATCTTCGGTCCATCAGCAAACAAGAAATCAACATCAAGGTCATTTTCCCTTATCCATATCTGCATCCACGTAATCTACTTGGGTTCCAAACAGTAGCCCAAATAGGGTGCGAGTATAACTCAGTAGGTCAACACCACCATATCTAAACAAAACCAATCTGATAAGAAGTGTATTTAATAATGAGATAAACATGTGTATAAATTAATTCAACAATTAAATAAATACCACTACAACCTGTTTCGGCTCTGTTTCGGAATATCTCTAAGCATTTCTTACGACCATGTCAACCACAACTATATAACCAAGGTAAAATATCATGTTTCGACGTCATGCCGGAATATCTTTGAGCATGTCTTCTGACCATGCCAACCATAACCATATACTCATGGTATAGTCACAACAATCAATTTGGGTCAAAGCCCTATAAGATTTACATCATTACGGGTCAAACCCCTATAAGCATTATAGCATTGGACTGGGCATAGCTTGATATCTATAAGCATTACAACATGGACTAGGTCGAGCCCGCTCAATATCAGCATTACAGTATATAAGTGTGCATGTTCCAGGGCTAAGCCCGATATATAAGCATTACAACATTGAACACAATCCATGTTAAACAACATGGATATCACAATATGACATTACAATTATCAATGGTTCTCTTTCATATTCCACTTGAAATTTAATTCAAAATTGATTAAAAATTATATAAATAATCAATATACCATAATTTAGAGATTCGATAACAAGAAATCACCCTAGGTCACATGTCATGCTAAACATAATTTAAGTCATTATCTATTTAAAATCCATTTTAAATCCAAAGGACTTCAAGGAATAACCTCATGTATTCATTTATTAAATTTAGGCGCATACAACAATAGTGGAATCATGATATTGCATAAACTTGGAAAATATTAAACCATAGGGTTTAGATTTAGACCCATACCTTTAAATGACGATCCAAAAAATATTCCAAAGACAAATTCCCACGAGGAAGAAGGTGTGGATGGTTGCAAAGAGGTTCCTAGATCAAAACTAATCAAGATCAAAACCAACAAAACAATTTTCAAGGGATTTCACCACAACAGTGGGAGAATAAGAAAGAAACCTAACAAAAAAGGCTTATCAAAGATTGATCATGTAAATGGGATGTCTGGAAGGAATGTTGGAACCCCATAATTGCTTAGAGGAAGCCCTAGAGTTGAGAGGAGAGGAGCTGTAGTGGATTAGAATGATGTTCAGCCACAAATCATGTTTAAAACAACAGGTCGGGAATTTTCACGGCATGTGATGTAGTTACACGTCATGTAAATATTTTTAATGGAATTCGCCAAAAAAATATGTCACCTTTGGTTTATTTTATTAAAACCCTCGATTAATTACATGATGTGTAATCCCATTACATGATGTGTAAATGTCCTGAAGTTTGTTTTTTAGACCATTTCCCTTTTTAACAATCCAAAAATCTTTTAAAGCTTCTCAACTTACCAAGAACCCATGAAACACTTAACTCATTTATAACCAGACTCCATTAGTTCAAAAAAGCATACATCTCTGAACATCAAGTCATTTTCTCCAACAAGGATCTCCTTGCAGTTACTCTCCTATATTTCTCAAGTTTCCTTATAACCTAAGACCATATTTATTCAAATGACAGACTTTTGAAATGAAAACACAACTGAAAGAAAAGATTAACAAAAAACATAGTTAGAGGCATGCCAGAAAAAAGATGCGATCTTACAACCTTGTTGTTTCACAAAAACAGATTCACTTCATTTATGTGTTCCATCACTGGAAAGATCAATAATCTCCATTGTCACTTTGTTATAACAATTATTGTTGCGGAATCGTCGGGAGACACAATGACAGAAACGATTAAATGAAAGAAAAGAATGCAACAAGAACACATCGATTTATGTGGTTCAGGAATAATCCCTATGTCCACAGGAGAGGTAGAATTTCACTATATCTGGAGCACAAATTACAGAGGTTTTTTCATTGATAACCCTAGCTCGAAAATGGGTTATAAAATAATGGAGAAGATGATCACTGTTCGAAAAGTGAGTCCGCGTCGCTATAGTGAACGACTGTCAGCTTTGTCAAAAGCGCTACAGTGGCTGCCAGCTGGAAGTCAAAAGTGCTATAGTTCAGTTGACCCCGAAGTCTGCACTGCTATAGTGCCTATCGGTGTCGGTCGGTCAGCTCCACCACAATTGCAGGCCACAAGCATTCGGCCCAACCGGATCGGGCAACACCAATCCAACAATGATATCCTTTTCCATTTGGTGGATAATGAAGGAAGATACCATTAACACCTCTCCTTTCAAATTTGTCCAAATTTTCATGTTTAACATTGATAATGCATGGAATATTTATTGTAATACATGTCATATGATGACATATCTAAATTTGGACTATAAAAACATTAGGTTCTGGGTGTAGTGGAAGCGTGCAATGGATCATTCCCAACTTTGATTTTTTTCATGATCGATGATCAGTCTGAGATTTACACGACGATAAACGTCATGATCAAAAAAATTGAATCAAGGAATATAGACAATAGATACTTGTTAGAACCAAAGTGCGAGATCTCACATATTATTTATTATTAATTTAATCAATTAAATAATCACCTTGTGATATATTCTTTTCTAGTTAATAGAACTGTCAACATATCCACATCATACCATTGTTGCGTTGAAGCAATCAAGAATGGATTCCTTATAGTGGTGATCCACATGTTTTCCAAAAATCTCTAAACATCGCTATAGGAATCTTCGACCACCTTTTATTTCCTTGAGAATCGTTCCAAAAGGATTCTCCTTGATCACTCTAGACTCGAGATTGGAAGGTGGAGGAAGATCATTCTCCGTTCTATGGAGTGTTCTGAAAGAGGGAGCTCTCTAGGATACCGGTAGGGTTAGAAATAAATAATTGCACAAATGCCCCTTGTTATTTATTTAATCTCTTCATAACCTCATTTCAATAATAATAATAATATTATTATTATTTCTTGGCATGCGCTAAACTTGTGAATTAAATTAAGTATCATTTAATCAAATAAAATTCAACATATATTATTTCTAACCGGATCATTAAACTCGGACCTTTCATTACTTCATAATATTTATTGGGTCTTGAATAATGACTATTTATTTAATAAATTGATATCACTTCATTACACATCAATAAATAAATAAATATTATATTTACTAAATAGAAAATGAATATTTATTAAATATTCTGCTCACGTAATATTCTCTCGAATAACTGATGATGGAATATATGGGATCAAAAAAACATGAATAATTATTAAACCACACATAGGAACAATATTTATTCAACTTGTTAAATAATAAATAATAATATATTTTTTTTAACTAAGATTTTGGATACACTTTGTGTGTGACCCTCTAAGCCTCTTTCTCAATGGCATTAGGTGAAGCAGCCTGAAATCTAAGGTTAGCATCTAGCAACACATCAAGGCACCCACATAGAAAGAAGTTAATGTCGCATCGACATAATACCTCATACAGATTCTTACTAAGTAATATAATCTCTTTATCGTGATATTTATAATTAAACTGGTTACACGCTAGTGTCATCAACCTATGTGTTCGATGTTTCTTTCTTTGGCTTTCCAGAAATCAAGCTTGCCTATAGAACACCATGGTCATTTATTTATTTAGAGTATATCATTTCCATCAAAAGATCTGAGATATCAACATTAATTAATGAACATAAGGGGAAAATAATTTCTCTCATTATTCATTAATGTGATATTACTTATGACACACCCAACGTATTCTACCTCTCCACGAACATATGTCTTCACAGTTTTTATCAATGCATCAAAGTACGTGACTTCAATACTCATTAATAATAATCTTTGAGTCTAAGGATCAATAAATACATTTGTAGATATGGATATTCAATGACACATATAAATATGGATTTCCCACTAGGGGATCTCGTTCTCATAATATCCTACACTTGATATTAACAAGGGTGTACACCATGAAAATGTGTCTCAAAGTCCTACGAGTCTCCACCCCTGATAGCCTATATCATTTTTGTCTCTTAAATGATTTCATCCAGCTATAGAACATATATTTTAAGAATATAGTCAGGGCTCTTTTGGGATCTGATCATAGTAGGGAACTGTTATGACCTTTCGGTGTGACAGCTACTCTTAGGACATTATTACAAACTATGTTTCGTAGAAAGACAATCATATTTGATAAGTAGTTTATTAATATTCAAAAAAATGAATATGGGTTATCATAAAGTACACAAAAGATAGTTCTATGGAACCAAATCCAACAGACTCTCACTTACACTAGAGCCAACTGCTAACAACCTTCGGTCTGCTATATCTCACATGATATTCATGCTTCTGCTGAGATAGTTCTTTAGTCAAAGGGTTCATCATGTTTTATTCTCTGGGAACTATACTTCCTGCAACTTCACTCCTTTGATAAAAATCCCTCAAGAGGTGATACTTTCGGAGTATGTGCTTTTTTTGTTGGTGTGACCATGGCTCTTTTTCAAGAGTCACCATTATAGTATTCACAATACACTGTGATAGGGTCTTTACTAATAGGTATCATATCAAGATTCTAGACAAGGTTTTGTATCCAAACGGAGTCCTTGGCTGCATCAGAAGCTGTTTTACACTCAGACTCTACAGTAGAATCATGGACAATCAGCTGCTTTGAACTCTTCCAACTCACAGTTCCTCCATTGAGATAGAAAACATATCCTTACTATGACTTCAGATCATTCTGATCTGTTTGAAAACTAGCATCAGTATCACCCTTGATGACTAGCTTCTCGTCTCCTCTATACACCAAGATCATATCATTATTTCTTCATAGATACATAAGGATAACCTTAACAATAGACCAATGTTATTCTCCTGAATCAGCTTGATATTTTTCTACAATTATCAATGCATAGGAAACATCAAGTCTAGTACATAACATGACATACATGATTGATCCTATCGCAGAAGTGTGTGGGATCTTACTCATTCTCTATTTCTCCTCTTGTGTTTGAAGACACATTTTCTTAGAAATATGTATACCATGTGACACTGCAATAAATCCTCTCTTAAATTGTTTCATACTAAATCTCCCTAGTGTCTGATCAATGTATCTACTTTGTATTATTCCAAGTATCCTCCTTGATATATCAAAAATGATTTTGATCCTTAGAATATAGGTTGGTTCACCTAAGCCATTAATGGAAAACAATTGTTTAACCAGTCCTTAACAGATTGTAAGATGGGTATGTTATTTCCAATAAGTAATATGTCATCAATATATACAACTAGGATAACGACCACAGTCCCATTAAACCTCTTATAAACACATGGCTCACATTCGTTCTTAATGAAATGAAATTCTTTTATAGCTTCATCGAATTGAATGTTCCATGACCTGGATGCTTGTTTCAATCCATATATGGATTTCCACAACATGTAAATCCTTTTGGCATCACATGGAGTCACAAACCCTTCTAGTTGTGTCATATAAACATCTTTATGAATGTTCTCATTGAGGAAAGTAATTTTGAAGTCCATCTGCCAAATCTCATAATCATGGTAAAATGTTATATCAAGTAGAATTCATATGGATTTAAACATGAAAACTGGTGAAAAATTTTCGTCATAGTCAATTCATTGATGTTGTTTAAACATTTTAGCCATTAGCCTTGCTCTATAGGTATTTAATTTACCTTCCATGCCCAACTTTCTCTTGAATACTCATTTGCACCCTACGGGCTTTACATCAACTGGTGCATCGACCAGAACCCAAACCTGATTATGATACATGGAATCCATTTCAGAATTCATGGATTCTTTCCATCTTCCAACTTTTGAGATATCTACTACTTTTTTTTAGAATAGAGCTTCATCATTGTCAACCAATAATGAGTCGCCATCTTCAATGACTAGAAAATCATATCTCTAAGGTTTTCTTACCTCTCTAGTGCTCCTACGTGGTTCTTGTGTTTCAGGAACTACTTCTTCAACTGGGACCTGTGAAATTCATTCCTCTACAATATCTTGTGTATCTTGAGCATCAAATTTATTGAAGTCAATATTGCGCCCACTATCCTTTTTTATGATGTGATCCCTCTAAAGAAAGATAGCTTTTCTGGTGACAGTCACTTTCTTGTCTGAGTGCTTGTATAGGTAATATCTCTTTGTCTCTTTAGGATACCCTATACAGATACATTTTGTGCCCCAAGGTGCTAGTATGTTGCCTAAGAATACCTTAACAAATGTCTCACATCCCCATACACATGTATGCGATAAAACATGTTTCTCTCCACTCTATAACTCGAAGGGAATTCTATTTGCCTCTTTAGTTGGTACTCGGTTTAGTGTGTGTACCACAGTTTGCAATGCATGTCCCCACAATGATAATGGAAGATATGCATGACTCATTATCAACCTTACAATGTCAATAAATGAATAGTTCATCCATTCACTAACATCATTTCACTATGGCGTTTAATGTGGAGTGAGTTGAGATAGAATCTCAAAATCCCATAAAAATTCGTTAAACTCTTGGTTAAGATATTCACCACTTAGATCCGATCAAAACTTCTTTATATTCATTCCAAGTTGATTATCTACTTCATTTTGGAATTCTATTAATTTCTCAAAGGACTCGGATTAATATCTCATCAAGTAGACATAGTCACGTCTACTCAATTCATCTGTAAAATTTATGAAGTAAGAATACTCACCTCTAGCTTCTACTGGAAATGGTCCACACATATGAGTGTGTACCAATCCTAAAATATTTTTGACCCTTTCACCCTGTCCATCGAATGACGGTTTGGTCATTTTTTCTAGTAAACAAACATGAAAACTTTCAAGTGGTTTTAGCGCATAAGAGTCTAAATAACCATCTTGATAGATCTTTGTCAAATGCTTCTTGTATACATGACCAAGATGGTGATGTCATAATTGGGTGTTATATTAGTTGTGTGAACATGATTTGTTATGTATTATCAATACTTCATTTTCATAATTTAATATATAAAGACTGTTATTTAAATGTTTTATACCATAACATATGTTGTCTTTGTAAAAGAAACAAATTTTATTTCCAAACATGAAAATAAAGTCATCACCATTTAAGCATGATACATGTTCTTGGTAATAGTAGGTACAGAAAAACAATCTCTTAAAACCAATATCATTCATGTGGGCAATGAAATGTGGCTTTCACCAACGGATAAAACAATTAGCCTTGTAGCATTTGGTAGCTCAGAGATCCACCTCTCTAGCAATATTTCGGAATCTATTTGATTCTTGTGTTTGGATACAAATTTGAGCACCACAAACTGTATCTAATACCCAGTTTGTATATATTAAAAGATTACACTCGATAATGAACGTACATTTAGATTCTCTTTGCTTCTGGGTGCAATCCTTCTTCCAATGGCCTTGATTGCCACATGAAAAACATACTTCCTCATTTTCCTTTCCCTGTCTTTAGATCATCCACTTCTTGAAAGGACAATACTTGAGAGCTTTAGACTTGTTATGAGTCTTGGGCCCATTTGAATTATTCTTCCTTTTCTTATTTATCATAAGAATCGTGGATTTTTCACGCCCCATGTCCTTATCCACTTGGAAAATCAGAGTAAAAAGTTTTGAAAAAATCTTCTCATTATTGCTCATATTATAATCAACAATAAAACTGAAGAAGGTTTTGGGTAGTGAGGAATGTATGAGATCTGTACGCAACTCATCTGGGAATTTAATCCCTAAGATATCTAAGCGTTCAGTGTAGCTGATAAGTACATGCCAAAAGAGCCCAACTCGGCCAAAGCACGTGTAACATCACACTAAGGATCACACTAGGCCAGGATAGCTAATACACTTGTACCAAACATAGAAAATCGTGCGTGCATCAAGCCTCTAAACATATGCATCGAGTCTAGAGAGCTGAGGAACACCCCAGAAAGTGAACCCCCCAACTGGTCTAACAACTCCCTAGAACAATAGGCCTAGAGAGCAGAGGAAAACCCCATGAGCAAACCCCCCAACGGTGGATGAGGTATATTACTACACCTTCCAACTAAATACCCAAGGTTTCCTGGGTGCTTTATTTTCCAAACTATTTCATCAAAATCATGATTTGAAAACCATTTTGCAAATTCATTTCATAATGCTTTGAAAACACCTTTTCATTTACCAATAATAGGGGAAAATCATCTTTTATCAGGACTTGTTTCCACACACACAAATCAAATCAGTCAATCATGTCATTTCATTTATAAAACAATTTATCAAAACCAAAGCAATGCAGTTCATCCAACATGGGCCCGAGACGAAACTACCTACCTCAAAACTCAGGTCGCACAAGCTCGAAACGGGATCTACCAATAAGGAAGAACACAACAATGAAAAATGAATCCCTATAATCATTCTACACATCTCAGAATTGATTCAATTTGACAAAGGGATCAGCAAAGAGGAAAGATCACAACATTACTCAAGAACGCACGTCTGTCGCACCACAATCAATAAAGGATCCGCCCCCAAAACAAGATCGCACAACGGATCTAGAAATGAATCAAGAGAATTACCGCCACTAATCAACAGATCCAATAACACAACGCAACTGCACTACTGAAATCAAAGGAAAGAAGAAGCAGAAAGGATTACTCATCTGAAGAGACACCGAGCACAACCTTGATGATCCATTACTGAATGAATCGATCTGGAAGGGGCGGAGGTTCCCAAAATTGTTGAAAAGTGCTTCTAGGTCAAGAGGGAATAGAGCTACGGAAGAATTAAATAAGAATCAGTCGTGTAGCGCCCTAAATCCACAACTCACGAGACTTAAATGGCGTGTAACCTATTTACACGTTGTGTAATCCATGGGGTCCATATACATCAAAAAAACCATCATCTTTTTATTAGAAACCCGATTTTTAACATTACAAGGCATGTAACATTTCACATTGTGAACTCAACTCACAACATGAACCTAGCGATCAAATACACGGCGTGTAATCACCCGGTAGACTGCAAAAACAGGAGATTCTTACAATAGAACCTAAACCATTTCGGGTGTTCTTTGAACTCGGGGAAAACCCCACTAAGTCATTACACATTTATATTCAAACTTCATTAATTCAAACAAACATAAATCTCCAAAATTTTGGTCATTTTTCCTGACAAATGGTCTCCATTCTTGGGAGTCTCAAGATGCATCCAATTAAATAGGAAAACAAGTAAAGAGAATGGAATTATATGAAAAACGGTAACAGGATCTTACGCAACCAGTTGACAGGTTGGGACCCACTATATAAGTGGTGGGACTACATGCTGAGGTGTACTCCGATCATCGGAACCATGTAAATCTTTATCGTGCCTTTTTTTTTCACTTTTCCGCTTGCATGAATGTCCGGTGAGTAGTGAGTGAAAGAGCCATCAGATTGGAGTCGGGTCAGGACAGGCTACGGCCCGGGGAGAGTTGGGGATGCGATCTGCAGGTATGGAGTCCGAACCGGGGATGCGTGATCCGAACCGGGAGGAAGCCCTGGAAAGTGGGGGGTGGGGATTGTATTATTTTTTAAATTTTATTAATACAATTTTATGTTTAAATTATATTAATGATCATATGGTGTGGATGAGGATAAAAAGGGTTGAGAATCGGATCCTCTGGTCCCATTTTACTGGAATATATGATTCATAAAAAGATCTCACCCATTCAATTAAAATCAGACTATTTTTTCAAAATTGACAATTTTATTGTGTGCCATATTTTATACATAGAAAATATTTAAGAATTTTTTAATTATCATAAAAATAACAAAAAATACTATTTAAAAATTTAAATTTTTTTCTATTTTCATAAAAAAAATTCTCCATATTTACAAATTAATTTTTTTTTGAAGAATTTAAGAAAATAATAAACTTTATATATTTCAAAATATTGATAATTTAAAAATATTTTCAAAAGAATATATTTTAATGTTATGTATTAGTATTTTTCATTTAAAGTTAGATATTAATTTTTTAAAAATAAAATCTGACGTTATATTTCAAGAAAAGTACAATTACAATTTCCAAACATGAAAATAGGAAAAAATCTCATTTAAAAATATCAAATTTTAAAATGTTTAAAAAATTAATAAATTTTCTATTCGGGTAAAGAACATAATTTCTATTTATATATCATAAACAATTATATCTTGATTAGTAGAAACAAGGAAAAGCGTAATTTTTTAAAATACAATAATTTTCTATTTTTTCAATGGCACGGAAAAAATTACAATTGTTATGAAATTGATAGAACGCCGATTGAAACCACGAAGCATTTCGAAACTGGAAATGTAAGATCGATCGTAGGCGAAGCACATCGTTGAGAAAGCAGATGTCGTATTTGCGTATGGCGATGACGACGACAAATGGAAATACAAATACAAGATAAATACAAGAAGTAGAGAACACAAATGTAGAGCCAACAATCCATCATACTTTAATTAATCATATCCATGTATTTATAGTGTACAAAGTATACCAAAGTTGGCATATGAAAGGTTGGGCACATGAAGGGGCTCATTGGGAATGAGAGTTAACATAATTATGACATTCATATTTAATATTTCATAACACTCCCCCTTGAATGTCATAATTTCTTGGAATCTTATATAATCTTCACTTTAAAAAAAACCCTGGGGGAAAAATAAGTGAATCCAAAGTAATTGATTTCCATGTCATGCCGCCTCATTAAAAACCTTACCAGGAAAACCCAGTGGGAAAAACCTGATGAAGAGAAAAAGAGTGCAGCAATCCCAACTCCCCCTGACTATATCATTTAATTATGTCTTCAGGACATCAATTAATATTATTATTAAATTACGTCTTCAGGACATGGGAGGAAGAACAAAAATAATGAATGGTCTCATTGAAGATTATTGTTGGGCAAAAATCCCTCAAGGTAATATTGCAGTATTTTTGGGTTGATTGTGTTTGTTGACAAAGCAGGTTTTCATGGATATTTATCGAGTTCCCGAGAAGTTGTTGACAATCAATGTTGACAAAGAACAATGACAAAGTAAAGGACGATCTGGAGGCGGTACAAAAGAGCAGTACAAGGTGGCGTCGTTTCCCCGTGTTTGCCAAATTTTTGGGGTCCAAAATTTGGTATTTGGTGAGCATCACGAAAAGTGGATTGCCATGAAGATCATAATTTAATATGGAAAAGTCATGAATTTCGCGAAGATAGGATGAATGGTTTGGATTTCACGAAGACCAGAAAAATGGAGGCGGTGATGCTTCACGATTATGTCAAGCTTCGTGAACGGCAGAGGCTGAAGCGCATCACGGCGGTGAAGGGCTTTGCGAGGGAGCTTCGTGGCGAAGGCGCGAAGATATGTTGACGGTGATGCTTCGTGATTACGTCAAGCTTCGCGAATGGAAAATTTTTGTGGTGCTTCGTGATTTGGATAGAATTCTGGCAGAAACTTTAGAGCTTCACGATTCGAGATGACGTGGCGTTGACTTCACGCAGAAGGGTCGAGGGTCGATGGAATCGTCTATAAATAGAGGCCGACCCCCTCAAGAGAAACAAAGAGATTTTTCAAAGAAGATCATTCGCTCTCGATTTGTGAAGGTGGTTCGCGGAGCTAGTGTGCTTCACGAAAGAGGTGCTTCGCGACAGCTATTGTAGCTCCGTGAAACCTGCGAGCTCTGCGTTGGCTTACTAAGCTTCGCGAGGGCCGTTGCTTTACGACGGCTTGAGCATCGCGAGAGTGCTTCACGAGAGTGCTTCACGAGAGAGCTTCGCGAAAAGGCAGGAGCTTCGCGAAGGCTTGTTTGTGCTTCGCGAAATTGGGAGCTTCGTGAAGCAGGGTGGTTTGCGAAGGTACTTTCCAAAGGTAGTTGCCCAGTGGTCAGAGACAAAGTGCTATTCATCAGTGGATGAAAGTTGGACTTCAACAGAGCATCTATCAACAGTTGAAGATGCATTATTTCATGCAAATGAAGAGACCTACAGGTCTATAAACTGTGATTGGATTCCCTTCTAGAGCAGTGAGCTTAGGAAGAGGAAGAAGGTGATCCTATCCACCGGTAGTGAGCCAGAGAGAGATAAACAGGGAGTGACCCTTGGGAAAGTAGTGAGCTGACCCTAAACCTTGTAAGGGCAGTGAGCCTGGGCATAGAAGTGATCTAGACCGAACCATTGTATCCACAGCTAGTGAAGTATAGTGGAATTTGGAACGACCGACCACCTGTCGGCGTATGCTCCTTGGACGTAGCCCTTAGCGGTGAACCAAGTAAAAGTTTTGTGTCCTGTGCTTGCTTTACCTTCTATTTATATTGTGCAACAGGAAAAGAGAGAAGAGTGTTTTTCTTAACAGTGAAATAAGATCAGAACGAGCTTTAATTTTAAATTAATCATACCCTGATTCACCCCCCTCTCAAGGTATTCAACCTTGTGGACCTAACAATTGGTATCAGAGGGGAAGGTTGACAGTTGTTCTTCTCTCAAATGGAGGTCACTAATCATAGAGGGATTCCGATATTCGACGGATGTAATTTTCAGATATGGAAGAATCGAATGCAACACTATTTCCGATCTTTGGGAATGAATGTGTTTTCAACAGCCATACATGGTATCACAGCTGATATTACTAGTGGTGCATTATCAGAAGCAGAGCATAAAGAGTTGGATGCTGATTCCAAAGCAATAAATGCCTTAGGGGGAGCCCTTTCCAATCCCATATATACAAAGGTGATTTCATGCAAAATGTCGCATTCCATGTGGGAAAAGCTTTTGAATATTTATGAAGGAGATACAAAAGTCAGAGAGGCAAAGTTGCAAGTGCTGTGGAACAAGTATGAAGATCTGAGAATGAACCCGAATGAGTCTGTTGATGGATTCTTTGATAGGGTAAATGTTGTGGTAGAAGACATGCAGGGCCTTGGAGAAGTTATCGAAGATATAAAAATTGTGAAGCGCATATTGAGAAAACTTCCACCACGGTTCAATCCAAAAGTTTCTATTTTGGAAGATAAAGGCCCAAAAGATCTGACATTGGATAACCTGCACATCACTCATGTTGCATATTAAATGAGAAACGATGATAACGAGACTGTGGAAAAGGGGAAATCCAAAGAGGTGGCATTCAAGGCCATGAAGAAACTCACCATTGAAGATTCTAATGAAGAAGAAGAGACAGATGAGGTGATGTCATTCCTTTCTTGAAATCTGCAAAGAGGAAGAGGAAAGTTTAAAGGTAAACTTCCACTAGAATGCTTTCGATGTGGAAATGTTGGTCATCTTGTGACAAAATGCCCCAATAAATTTCAAGATAACGATGATGATGATGATGATGAAGTTGAAATTCCCAAGAAGAAATCCTCAGCCTATGTGAAAGGGAAGAAACAGTTCAAGAGAAATTTCTTCAAGAGGAAGAATCTTATTTCACAAGAAATAGACAGTTCATATGAGTCTGAGAATGAAGAGGTTGAGGAGTTTGAAAATTGTAAATATCATAGACAAAATGCTATGGTAGCGGTCATCGGTAGTTCTCAGGAAAAGGAAGAAACTGACGTTAGAGAAGAGGAAGAAGAAGTTGATGGAAGAGTTGATATGGAAGACGAATTGGAAGCAGCTCTTGAAGAGATAGATGTTTGGAGAGTCAAAACGAAGAAATCCAATAAAGTGGTTTGTGATGCCAAACTCTATATGCAACAATAGGATGAAGAAAATTCAGAACTGTTAGAAGAAATTGAAAGACTAAAATCCTCAACACCAGAGAGCTCAGAAAATATTGTTGAGCATAGGATTAGAATTGAGGAACAAAAGAAGGAAATTGATTGTTTGACTAACACGGGAAAAGAGCAGGTCAGACGTATCAAAGAGCTTGAAGAAGAAGTGGTCAGTTTGCGACGAAAAATGAAGGATCAAGAAAAACTCTTGACCCCCAATGTGATATCAGAAAAGTAGGCCATTCAGAAGATAGAGAAGATGAAAGAGGAGGCTCGTAGTTCATCAGGAGTGAAGCAGCAAGAAAGCTCAAATGATAAGGTTGATTCAGGGCTTGATAAGAAACAAAAATCGGTGGCAGTTAATGTCAGACCGCAAGCACTCGTCCCGAATTTTAAGGTTGATTTGGGCACAAAACAGAATCAGAATATTCATAGATCCCAAAGGGAAAATCGTAGTGCTGAGGTATCACGAAGGAATGTATCCTATATCAGGTGTTATTGCTGTGGGAAAATGGGACATTCACAGTATGTGTTTTCCATAGCCAAAAGATATATAAGGGAACAAGAACAGAGATGGCAGCCAAACAGAGAACGGTTTTCCAGAACATATTTTGAAGGACACTGTTTTTGGTGCGGAGATTTGGGCACATGGCTAGGTACTGTACTTTAATCATTCAGAGAAATGTGCCAAAGTAGAATCAAAACGTTCGCAAGTAGCAGATCAATAAACCGACAGGTGAGTTAAAAATGTAGAATAGATTTGCGGCTTTGAAAGATGAGGCTGGTCTATCATACTCTGAGAAAGAACAGAAGTCTCAATCCGTGCCGAGTGTGAAAGAAAAAGTATGGACCAAAAAGAAGAAAAATGAGAAGGCCGTGGTGGCGGAGATTTCCCTTAAGGCATCAGATCGATCTGGTGTTTGGATCCTTGACAGTGGTTGCACATCCCACATGACGGGTAATAAGGATCTTGTTACAGGCATCAAATATGAAAAAGAAGGAGTTGTCAAATTTGGAAATGATGAAGGCCTGAAGATTTTTGGCTTAGGAAAAGCCATGTTTGGGGGCAAAGAGATGAGACGTGCTGATGTCTTGGTAGTAGAGGGTCTCAGTCATAACTTACTCAGTGTCAGTAAACTATGTGACTCTGGGCACTCTATCCGATTTACCAAGAAGATGTGTGTTGTGAAAGGAAAAGGTGGAGAAACTGTTCTGCGAGAAAAAATGTCAAAGGGAAATCTCTACCTTGTAGGTGGGGAAGAAGATACATGTCTTTTATCCAGAGAAGAAGAAAACCAGCTGTTGCATAAGCGACTTGGTCATCTATTCCAACCATCTATGGAGGATCTCATAAAGTGTGATGCTACTAGAGACCTTCCCAAGCTATCACGTGATCGCACTCATACATGTGATGCTTGCCAACAAGGGAAGATCATCAGAAAGACATACAAGCCAAAGGAACAGAAATCAACTAGAGTGCTCGAACTAGTTCATGCTGATGTATGTGGACCTATCTCACCACGAGCTATAAATGGGAAAAGGTACTATGTCCTTTTCATTGATGACTATAGCAGAATGGCCTGGGTATTCATCATTACCCATAAGACAGAGGTGTTCAGTTTCATAAAGCAGTATAAGAGGGAATCAGAAAAGATGCTTGGGCAGAAAATTCTGAAGTTTCGTACTGATAACGGTACAGAATTCACAAACAGTCAAGTTGAAAACTATCTCGAGAAACATTGGATAAGGCATCAAGTTTCATCGGTAAGAACTCCCCAACAGAATGGAGTGGTTGAAAGGAGAAATAGGATCATCAACAACATGGCTAGAACAATGCTTATTGACAAAGACCTACCAGGGAAATTTTGGAAGGAAGCAGTGTTGACATCAGTCTATGTTTCAAACAGGTCTCTGTTGTGTCCGAAGCAAGGGAAGACTTTGTATGAACTGTGGTATGGAAAGAAGCCAACGTTGAAATAATTTCAAATCTTTGGAAGTAATTGTTTCATTCTCAACAAAGAAAATCATAGGATGTTTGAGGCACGAGGAGATGAGGGGATATTCCTTGGCTACTCAGGGAAAGGCAAAGCATATAAATGCTTCAACAAGAGGTTGGGAAAAATTGTTGAGAGAAATTATGTCACTATAGTTGAAAATGAACAGAATACTCAACGATCCAGTGAACAGTTCTTGGATGAAAGTGATGATGAGGTAAGCAACCCAGGGGGAGCAGAAGTGGCAGAAGCTGATTCAGAAGAAGATACTGATGATGAAGAAGAAAGTGTCAAGTCTGTGTCTGTGAGGAAGCCAAAGAGTCGAGCTGAAATTGATAGGCAGAATATCATTAGTGATCAAACAGCTCCAGTTCAGACTCAAAGAATGAAATCATCACAGCAAACATCGTTTTTATCTCAAGTGGAGCTGAAATGTTTTTCCGATGCAGCTAAAGATGAAAACTGGGTTCAGGCTATGAACGAAGAGCTTGATCAGATTGAGAAGAACCAGACATGGGAGATTGTTTCGAGGCCAGCAGACAAGAATTTAATCAGGAATAAATGGGTCTATCGCAACAAGATGAATGAAGATGGCACAGTGATTTGGAACAAATCACGACTAGTGTGCAAGGGGTACTCCCAGATCGAGGGAATAGATGTCGATGAGACATTTGCACTGGTTGCAAGGCTGGAGACAATCAGATTATTTTTTGCCATAGCAGTGAAACGAAAGTTCAAAGTGTTCCAGATGGATGTCAAATCCTCATTCTTGAATGGGGTTCTAGAAGAGGAGGTGTATATTGAGCAGCCAGATGGTTTTCTCATTCATGAGGATGAGAACAAAGTTTGCAGGCTGAAGAAGGCATTGTATGGGCTGAAACAAGCACCAAGGGCATGGTACTCAAGGCTTGATCAGTACTTGAAGAAGCTTGGTTTTCAGTGTGGAGGAGTTGATTACAATCTCTATTTCAGTAATGACAGTAATCAGAGGATGATGGTGTTGGTTTATGTCGATGACATAATATTTGGCGGATCAGATGAAGCTCAGTGCAGACAGTTTTCCGAATTCATGAAAAATGAGTTTAAAATGTCAATGATTGTAGAGCTAACGTTTTTCCTTGGTCTAAAGGTGACACAAGGAAGGAATGGAACATTCATTTCTCAATCTAAATATGCCAAGGAGGTCCTGAGAAGGTTTGGAATGGAAAATTCCAAGGAGATGAAGACTCTGGATGCCACCCGGATGAAATTATCGGAAGATGAAGATGGCAAGGCAGTTAATATCACAAAATACAGGCAAATTATCTGAAGTTTGTTGTACTTGACTACAAAAAGGCCTGATATTGTTTTCTCCACATGTCAAGAAGTGAGATATCAGAGCAATCCCAAGGAAATCCACATGCTTTTAGTGAAAAGAATACTTCGGTATATCCAGGGCATAGTGGATTTCAGCTTGACATATATTGATAGATCTCAGACAGAGTTATTGGGATATACTAATGCAGACTGGGCCGATTCAGTGGATGATAGGAAATCAACGTTAGGTGGTGCTTTCTATCATGGTGGATTGTGTATTTCTTGGCTAAGCAAGAAGCAAGATTGCATTTCATTGAGCACCGTAGAAGCTGAGTATATTGCGGCCACTCAAGCATGCACACAGTTATTGTGGATGAAGCAACAGCTTGAAGATATGGGAGTTGAAGTGAAGTCTCCGATTGGAATCAAGTGTGACAACTCAAGTTCTATAAATCTTAGCAAAAATCCCATCCATCATTCAAGGACGAAGCACATTGAGATTAAGTATCATTTTATCAAGGATAAGGTTGAGCAGGGAATCGTGAAGTTGGGGTACGTGCCTACAGAGCTACAGGTTGCAAAAATTCTGACAAAGGCATTACCCAAGGAAGCTTTTGAGAGGCATCGACTGGCTCTGGGAGTTCAGTCGATTCCCCGCACTTGAAATAGTGTGGCTGTGGGACCGACCCCCTCTCCCCGAGGTATGATGTCTTTTTCCCTAATGTGCTGATTTGTGTTCTCTACTCTGTTACAGACTACAAAGTAGTGACCTTTGGGTTCGTTGACAAAGGGGGAGAAAATAGTGTTTGTTAAAGGGGGCGAAAATGTGTTTGTTAAAGGGGGAGAAAATAGTGATTGGGAGACAGTGTGGCTTTTTGAAAAATCATGACAGATACGGGGAGAAGCTGACCAGTGGAGCAGCCAGATAGGGAGAGAAATGAGATAGGGGGAGAGTAATAAATCTGATGATGCTAGAAGTGATCGATCAAATAATAGATATCACGACAGCTGAGGATCGTGATTAAAGCAGAACAGTGGTGTTGGAATGGTGTGAAAAGGTTTCCAGCTATCACCAATTGGGATCAGTGTGGTTCAACAATTGGTATCAATTTAAGAATTGGTACCATGTTGGAATCGATAATTGGTGTTTGACATGAAGTGATTCATTGATGATCTTTTCATACTACTCTTGTTTCTCATGCCGAGCATTGCTCATGTGGGCTTAGAGTACGTGGTAAGTGAATCCTTGAACGCTATCAGAATCGCAAGAGGCGAATGGTGGTAGCAGCTGGAAGAAGACTCAGTGAGGTATCAAAGTGTAGAAAATCATCCTGAGTAGAGATTGTGAAGAGTTGTCAACAAACCCAAAGGGGGAGATTGTTGGGAAAAAATCTCTCAAGGTAACATTGCAGTATTTTTGGGTTGATTGTGTTTGTTGACAAAGCAGGTTTTTCATGGATATTTATCGAGTTCCCGAGAAGTTGTTGACAATCAATGTTGACAAAGAACGATGAAAAATGAAAGGACGATCTGGAGGCGGTACAAAAGAGCAGAACAAGGTGGCACCGTTTCCCAGTGTTCGCCAATTTTTTGGGGTCCAAAATTTGGAGTTTGGTGAGCATCGCGAAAAGTGGATTTCCATAAAGATTATAATTTAATATGGCAAAGGCATGAATTTCGCGAAGATATGATGGATGGTTTGAATTTCGTGAAGACCAAAAAAATGGAGGCGGTGATTCTTCACGATTACATCAAGTTTCGCAAACGACAGAGGCTGAAGCACATCACGGCGGTGAAGGGATTTGCGAGGGAGCTTCGCGGCGAAGGCGTGAAGCTATGTTGATGGTGATGCTTCGCGATTATGTCAGGCTCCACGAATGGAAAATTGCCATGGTGCTTCACGATTTGGATAGAATTCCGGCATAAACTTTGGAGCTTCGCGATTCGAGATGACATGGCGTTGACTTCGTGCGGAAGGGTTGAGGGTCGGTGGAATCGCCTATAAATAGAGGCCGACCCCCTCGAGAGAAACATAGAGATTTTTTAGAGAAGATCATTCTCTCTCGATTTACGAAGGTGGTTCACGGAGCCAGTGTGCTTCGCAAAAGAGGTGCTTCGCGGTGGCTATTGTAGCTCTGCGAAACCTGCGAGCTCTGCGTTGGCTTACTAAGCTTCATGAGGGTCGTTGCTTTACGACGGCTTGAGCATCGCGAGAGTGCTTCGTGAGAGTGCTTCGCGAGAGAGCTTCGCGAAAAGGCAGGAGCTTCGCGAAGTCTTGTTTGAGGTTCGCGAAATTGGGAGCTTCGCGAAGTAGGGTGCTTTGCGAAGGTACTTTCCAAAGGTAGTTTCCCAGTGGTCAGAGGCAAAGTGCTATTCATCAGTGGATGAAAGTTGGACTTCAACAGAGCATCTATCAATAGTTGAAGATGCATTATTTCATGCAAATGAAGAGACCTACAGGTCTATAAACTGGGATTGGATTCCCTTCTAGAGCAGTGAGCTTAGGAAGAGGAAGAAGGTGATCCTCTCCACCGACAGTGAGCCATAGAGAGAGAAATAGGGAGTGATGCTTGGGAAAGCAGTGAGCTGACCCTAAACCTTGTAAGGACAGTGAGCCTGGGAATAGAAGTGATCTAGCCTGAACCATTGTATCCACAGCTAGTGAAGTATAGTGGAATTTGGTATGACCGGAAACCTGTCGGCATATGCTCCTTGGACATAGCCCTTAGCGGTGAACCAAGTAAAATTGATGTGTCCTATGCTTGCTTTACCTTCTGTTTATATTGTGCAACAGGAAAAGAGAGAAGAGTTTTTTTCTTAACAGCGAAACAAGATCAGAACGGGCTTTAATTTTAAATTAATCATACCCTGATTCACCCCCCTCTTAGGGTATTCAGCCTTGTGGACCTAACAATTATAACTCTTAGGGAAGGACAACAATTGAAATTAATAATATATATCCATAATAATTTATAACATTCCTTTGGATATCTTTTATGATGTATGATTGCCTCATTAAAAACCTCATCAAGGAAAAACCCTTCAGGGGAAAACACTTGATTAGGAAATAGAGTACAATAACATCAAGTCCACTGAGTGTTGTCTCATTAAAAACCTTATCAAGAAAACCCAGTGTAAAAAACTTGACTAAGGGAAAAAGAGTACAACAGTTACATATCCTACTCATAATGATCATCATTTCACTCATAGAATGTCCATGATCAATTCATAACTAAAACATTCAGTTTTGAATTTGGGAATAATAATAATCTATACCCTTTTGATTCTAATGAATAGGGAAGAACATTACCTTGCATCATAATATGATTCATTGCCATTTTCAAGGTACATATGCACATGTACATGTATATACTTCACGGATTAATAAAATGTGCATTTATATTTAATCCTTCTGGGATAAGTATGTTCTTTATCAACCCCTTATGTATAAAATCTATCACTTTAATTATTCATTAAGGGTAAAACCATTCCAAAAATTTAATATTTCATCTTTAGGATGATTAATTCAAGATACAAGGACATTCCATGTAATTTCATGATCAAATAATTCATTGATTTCAGAAAACTCTTCATGAGTGTAGATGTTTTTCAAAACACCTTAATAATACAATGATTCATACAAACCATGGGATGATAAATTCAACTCATATTCTTCCTTAACTTAATATGGATAAATCTTATTCAATTCACCGCATAATTTATCAAATTGGGTGAAACTTCCATAATTTTGAATATGATTCAGGCATTTCAAATCCTTCTGGGATTCATATAAATATCCAAATAATGAAGAATATAATATCATTGGTATTCAATAGTTTTTATAGTTTGGATAATCAATCTAGAACTTTATATGTTGAACATTTCATAAGTTCCTTCAATAATTTTATCCAATTATTATGATGTCAACATCTATAAAAATCCATACTCATCAATGAGTTTTAAAAGCATTCATAGAAAATATATCATCAACAACATTTGATTGATAACTCATAATTTTTCTGGTACCAGTGTCACTTCGGGGACAATATCTAAAAAGATATAAGTTGATATATTCATTTTCCTCTTCAATGGAAATTATATTTATTGTTTCTACTCATGATGAACAATGATTTTATATAATCAGTTCAACCACACTTCAGGTGTGTATAATAATACTATTGATTTCCAACACTTTACATTCATGTGAGTGTTGTGAACATCTTGTCAATGGTTCTGCAGGACCATATAATATATGATACTCAGTATTTATTTTAATCAACATGCATATCATGCAATGTATACTCACCAGCAGAAAATAACACATGTGATCACTTAGTGGATGCATCTTTCATATAGATGGATCACATGGTAGGTGGGTGCGCCCATATATACTTCTTCATAAGTATATGGGAAATTTATTTCCATAAAAGCTGCTAATGATATAAATAATTTACCTAAAAAATGGGTACCTCAGGGTAAATTATTTTACATGGGGGATTCATAATGACTTAATGATAATAAATTTATTGATAATTTTGTAGACATGCATCCATTAAATAAATCCATCATTCTCCCCCTAATGGATGTCTACTATGTTATCAATAAATTGATGCTCGTGTATACTTGAATCAATATCTTTCATTATAATTAATCCCAGATGGACTAAATCATCATGTCATATATTTGAAGTGCCAGGATCCGTAAACTTCTGGTTTACCATTATTGATTCGATTGTACATAACAAATTCTTTATAATCACTTTTATGAATGCTTGTTACATATCGAGGTACCTCTTTTGTCTCCATATGATATTCATTTTCAAGAATACCATTCATATATCTCATTGAGACTTAACAAAGCATTAAGAATTTGTACTACCAGGTAGAAATATATTCGCTCTTCTGGAGTCGTTTATTAATTTTCACTACTAGTAAATATACTTATATGAGCATATACTAATGCATATATGAGTTCTTTTGAAGCATTTAATCAAAATAATATTTTGCTTCAAGATCGACACATATAAGATCTTCAGGATCTTTAATTGTGAAAACTCATATTTGTCGTTATAATTTCCACTTATGGTGGTTGATGAATTCATAATATAATCATAATGGGTTAGGCCCATCACCAAGAGGATTATTTCATAATTTAGAACTTCTGGCCAAAATATTTTGGAACTTCAGGTCCAAATATTATTTTACAATACATCTACCTGGGATAGGATCCCCCACATCTTTTAAAGCTGGTGAATGTGGTAGCGAGAACCAATGTGGAAGAATCTTCGGGATTCACGACACACTTTATCACCATCAAAAATTATAATTCATAAACAACATTCACTTTATCAAATGAAAGATAAATCATTTGATCAAACCTCATCAACTCTCAAATATTCATGATATCATAAATCATAAGAAAAAAATCATGAATAATTTCATTCTCTTCAAGGAATGAGATATAGTAGTTAAAACTACATTCACATCGGGGAATGAATTCATTCATCGGATTTCATGATCCATGAATGATAATTTATTATTTATCAATAATGATCGTCTTTCATAAAATATAAATTTTATTGATTATGATGATCATTGTTTTAACCACTTCAGGTAGTAAAATCATTTTCATAATATATATCGGATTATCAAAACTATGTAATTCAATCATTTCATTTATGAATTATATGAACAACAACGTCCACTTTAGGGGATAGATGAATTACATGAGATGATATTGATAAACCATAAGAATATGATAAATAATAATGTTTCTCTTGATATTGTTGTTGCGGGAACAATAAATGATAAATGAAGATATTCTTCAATATAATGTCAAAGGACATTATTTTCATATCATCCTTTAGGGATGCAATATTTTATAAATATCAATAAAATTCATTGTTCTATGTAAATATTTACTATCATCAAACCACTTCTGGTGGTTATATTTTTATTATTTGTTATAAAAAAATACAACACAATGATCATTCGCAAAACATCATATTCACCTCGAACTTGATTTATAATAAAATGAGGTATATTTGCATTCACTTCGGGGAATGAAATAAATCATTTTCAATAAATATTCTCATTCACTCCAGGGAATAGAATAAAATTGTTTGTTCCTGTTTTATAGTGTCTTCAAGACAATTACATGAATATTCAAATCAATTTCATCCACTACGGGGGATGAGTTTTATAGTGTCTTCAAGACAATAGCATGGATATTCAACTCATCAATTTCATCAATTTAATCCAATTCGAGGGATGGATATATAAAAAATATATTTGCGCTTGTTCATCAAGAATATTTAATTTCTCTAAAACATTTAATAAGAAATAAAAGAAAGAGAAGAAATAAAACATATATTTACAAATATTCAAAGTAAATATCATCTCCATCATGAACATTTATATAGCACAATCAAACTTGACACCTTCAGGGTGAACAAGAAATAAGAGATATGAAATTTCATGGTTCATGGAATGACTAGCGAATTTCGGATCGACATACGACAGGTACGCGATGATCATCAAACTTTGGCTCAACGTACGACTGGTACGTGATGTTCATCAAACTTCATCTCGACGTACGATGGGTACGCGATGTTCAACGAACTTCATCTCGACGTACTACGGGTACGCGATGTTCATCGAACTTCCTCTCGACGTACAACGGGTACGCGATGTCCATTGTTCAACGGCTCGATGTACAATGGGTACATGATGTTCATCGTTCAACGGTTCGACGTACGACGGGTACACGATGTTCATCATTCAACCACTTCTGGTGGTGTAGTTTTTTATTCATTTGATTAATGATGTTTGTCTCAACATCGACCACATCGGTTATTAATCAAATAAATTCTCTCTAGGGAATGAAGTGAAATTTGTCAACCGTGAGTCATTACAGCTCTTCAGGAGCTCATTATTTTTCCCGCAACAAAAGATTAAGGAAATCATATATTATTTTCAGATTTATCAAGAGGGGAAAAATAAATGTAACAATATCTTAAATATAAAATAAGACCTACCCTTTTGATGTATCACTTCGAATGAGTGGAGTCGATGCGCATGCGAAAGAGTATGTTAAAAGAATAATGTTTATAAAAACATGTGACATACCTTTTTCCTAGAAATTTTTTCTTATGCCGATGATGGGGATGAAGGCAGCGACGTCACGATGTGCAATGCGAAGAAGATTATCATGCTGATAACGTGTTATGAAATTGATCGAACGCCGATTGAAACCGTGAAGCATTTCGAAACCGAAAATGTAAGATCGATCTTAGGCGAAGCGCATCGTTGAGAAATCGGATGTCGTATTTTCGTATGACGACGACGACGACAAATGAAAATACAAATACAAGATAAAAACAAGAAGTAGAGAACATGTTGGGCAAAAATCACTCAAGGTATCATTGCAGCATTTTTGGGTTGATTGTGTTTGTTGACAAAGAAGGTTTCCATGGAGAATTGTCGTGTTCCCGAGAATTTGTTGACATTCCATGTTGACAAAGAACTTTGACAAAGGAAAGGACGATCTGGAGGCGGTACAAAAGAGCAGTACAAGGTGGCGCCGTTTTCCAGTGTTTGCCAAATTTTTGGGCCTGAAAATCACCAATGGAAAATGGAGTGATATGTTGTTGGCAAAGGTTGAGGAGAGAGAAATGAAGAAGGTGTGCGGAAAAATCAAGCGTGGCGCGCAAAACTAGAGGGTTGCGCGAAATCTTGAAGTGTGGCGCGCAAAACAGCGGGTTGCGCGAAATTGTATTTCGCGCAAAAGATGTTTCAAGGCCGAAAGCTTGAAAATCGGTAAAGGCATGAGGCGCGCGAAATTTTGGAGGCGTGCGCGGAAAATTGAAGTGGCGCGCGAAATAGCGGATGAAGTATTTCGCGCAATAAGTGTTACGAGGTCCGAAGCTCGTAAAATGGCAAAGGCATGAGGTGCGCGAAATTATGGAGCAGTGCGCGGAAAATGTTTGTGCGCGGAAGATCAAAGCGGATTACGCGCTCAAGGAGGGTTTTTCGCGCGGGGTCGATTTTGCCTATAAATATGAAGTGACCCTCCTCCATTCAAGAGAGTTCAAGACATAGAAAATACCCGAGCTCTGGTTCGCGAAATTGAAGTTAGAAGTGTGTTGCGCGTAAACTTAAAGTTTGCGCGTAAAGTCAGATTGCGCGAAAAGCAAAGGCTGCGCAGAAAGTTAGTGTTGGCGCGTAAAAGGAAGATTGCGCGAAAAGTGGATTTCGCGCAATATTAGTGAATTGCGCGCAAGGCAGTTTCAAGGCTGCGCGTAATATTTGGAGGTTGCGCGAAAAAGGAATTTCGCGCAAATCATAGAAATTGCGCGCAAGGCACCGTAAGGGTTGCGCGTAAAAATTGAGGTTGCCCGGTACATCCGGTGCAAAGTGAGATTCATCTGCGGGTGAAAGTTGGACTTCATCAGAGCATCTACATACAGAGGAAGATGCATTCCTTCATGAAAATGAAGAGACCTACAGGTCTATAAACTGTGAGTGAATCCCTTTCAAGAGCAGTGAGCTTAGGAAGAGGAAGAAGGTGATCCTCTCCACCGGCAGTGAGCCAGAGAGAGAGAAACAGGGAGTGACCCTTGGGAAAGCAGTGAGCTGACCCTAAACATTGTAAAGGCAGTGAGCCTGGGCATAGAAGTGATCTATCCCGAACATTGTTATCCACAGCTAGTGAAGTTTAGTGGACTTGGTACGACCGGCAACCTGTCGGCGTATGCTCCTTGGACGTAGCCCTTAGAGGTGAACCAAGTAAAAATTGTTGTGTCCTGTGCTTGCTTTACTTTCTGTTTATATTGTGCAGCAGGAAAGAGAGAGAAGAGTGTTTTGCTTAACAGCGAAACAAGATCAGAACGGGCTTTAATTTTTAATTAGTCATACCCTGATTCACCCCCCCTCTCAGGGTATTCAGCCTAGTGGACCTAACAAGTGGTATCAGAGGGAAAGGTTAACAGTTGGTCTTCTCTCAATGGAGGTCACTAATCATAGAGGGATTCCGATCTTCGACGGATGTAATTTTCAGATATGGAAGAATCGAATGCAACACTATTTCCGATCTTTGGGAATGGATGTGTTTTCAGCAGCTATGCATGGTATCACAGCTGATATTACTAGTGGTGCATTATCAGAAGCTGAGCACAAAGAGTTGGATGCTGATTCCAAAGTAATAAACGCCTTAGGGGGAGCCCTCTCTAATCCCATTTATACAAAGGTGATGTCATGCAAAACGTCACATGCCATGTGGGAAAAACTTTTGAATATTTATGAAGGGGATACAAAAGTCAGAGAGGCAAAGCTGCAAGTGTTGTGGAACAAGTATGAAGATCTCAAAATGAACCCGAATGAGTCTGTTGATGCATTCTTTGACAGGGTAAATGCTGTGGTAGAAGACATGCGGGGTCTTGGAGAAATTATCGAAGACATTAAAATCGTAAAGCGCATCTTGAGAAAGCTTCCACCTCGGTTCAATCCGAAAGTTTCTGTGTTGGAAGATAAAGATCCGAAAGAGCTAACATTGGATAACCTACACAGCACTCTTGTTGCATATGAAATGAGAAATGATGACAACGATGCTGTGGAAAAGGGGAGATCCAAAGAGGTGGCATTTAAGGCCATGAAGAGGCTCACTATTGAAGATTCTAAGGAGGAAGAAGAGTCAGATGAGGTGATGTCGTTCCTTTCTTCAAATCTGCAAAGAGGAAAAGGAAAGTTTAAAGGGAAACTTCCACTAGCATGCTTCCGATGCGGAAAGGTTGGTCATCTTGCTGCAAGATGCCCCAAAAAGTTTCAAGAAGAAAGCGATGAAGATGAAGTTGAGATTCCCATGAAAAAATCTTCAGCCTATGTGAAAGGGAAGAAGCAGTTCAAGAGAAATTTCTTTAAAAAGAAAAATCTTCTTTCCCAAGAAATTGATAGTTCAGCTGAGTCTGAGGGTGAAGAAGTTGAAGAGATAGAAAACTGTAGAGATCGTGGTCAAAATGCGATGGTGGCTGTTGCTAGTAGCGCTCTAGAAAAGAAAGAAACTGAAACTGATGAAGAAGAAGAAGAAATTGAAGGGAGAGTTGACATGGAAGCTGAATTAGAAGCAGCTCTTGAAGAGATAGATGTTTGGCGAGCAAAAACAAAGAAAGCCAATAAGATAGTACGTGATGCCAAACTCTACATGCAACAACAAGAAGAAGAGAAGTCTGATCTTGAGAAAGAAATTGAAAATCTTAAGTCTTCCAGGCCAGAGCGCACAGAAAAGGTTGATGAGCATAAGCTCAAGATTGAAGAGCAGAAAAGGGAGATCGACTGCTTGAGTCGAAAAGTGAAAGATCATGTCAAGCGTATTGAAGAGCTTGAAGAGGAAGTTGTCGGTCTGCGGCGAAAAGTTAAAGACCAGGAAAAACCTTTGAATCCCAACACATTCTTGGGAAATCAGGTCGTTACGAAGACGGAAAAGAAGAAAGAAGAGCCTAGTAGTTCAGCAGGAAAGAAGCAGCAATTGAACTCAGATGTTAAGGCTGATTCATGGCTTAATCAGAAACAAAAATCTACGGCAGTTGAAGTTAGACCGCAAGCACTTGTCCCGAGATTGAAAGTGGATTTGAGCACAAAGCAGAATCAGAATACTCAGAGATCCAAAGGGGAAACTCGTAGTGCTGAAGTAACACGAAGAAATGCACCTTATATCAGGTGTTACTGTTGTGGAAAGATGGGACATTCACAGTATGTGTGTTCCATAGCCAAAAGATATCGAAGGGAACAAGAACAGAGATGGCAGCCAAACAGAGAACGGTTTCCCAGAACATTTTTTGAAGGACACTGTTTTTGGTACGGAGGATTTGGACACATGGCTAGGTACTGCACTCCGACCATTCAGAAAAATGTGCCAAAGCAGAATCAAAATGATCGCAAGCAGCAGATCAGTAAACCGACAAGTGAGTTAAAAGTTCAGAACAGATTTGCAGTTTTGCAAGATGAAGCTGGTCCATCATACTCTGAGAAAGAACAGAAGCCTCAATCCATGCCGAGTATGAAAGAAAAAGTATGGACTAGGAAGAAGAAAACTGAGAAGGTCGTAGTTGCTGAAATTGCCCTTAAAGCATCAGATCGTTCTGGTGTTTGGATCCTTGACAGTGGTTGCACATCCCACATGACGGGTAATAAGGATCTGGTTACAGGCATAAAATATGACAAAGAAGGAGTTGTCAAGTTTGGAAATGATGAAGGACTGAAGATTATTGGCTCAGGAAAAGCCGAGTTTGGGGGCAAAGAAATGAGACATGCTGATGTCTTGGTGGTAGAGGGTCTCAGTCATAATTTGCTTAGCGTCAGTCAACTATGTGACTCTGGGCACTCTATACTATTTACCAAGAATATGGGTATTGTTAAAGGAAAAGATGGAATAGTCATTCTTCAGGGAAAACGAACAAAGGGGAATCTTTACCTGATAGGTGGGGAAGAAGATTCATGCCTTTTATCCAGAGAAGAAGAAAATCAGTTGTGGCATAAGCGACTTGGTCATCTATGTCAACCATCTATGGAAGATCTGGTAAAGTGTGATGCTGCTAGAGACCTTCCCAAACTATCACGTGATCGCACTCATACGTGTGATGCTTGTCAACAAGGGAAGATCATCAGGAAGACATACAGGCCAAAGGAACAAAAAGCAACTCGAGTGCTCGAATTGGTGCATGCTGATGTATGTGGACCTATCTCACCATGAGCTATAGATGGGCAAAGGTACTATGTTCTTTTCATTGATGACTACAGCAGAATGGCCTGGGTATTCATCATTACCCATAAGACAGAGGTGTTCAGTTGCATAAAGCAGTACAGGAGGGAATCAGAAAAGATGCTTGAGCAGAAAATTCTGAAGTTTCGTACTGATAACGGTACAGAATTTACAAACAGTCAGGTTGAAAAATATCTCGAGAAACATGGGATAAGGCATCAAGTTTCATCAGTAAGAACTCCCCAACAAAATGGAGTGGTAGAAAGGAGGAATCGGATCATTAACAACATGGCCAGAACAATGCTTATTGATAAGGACCTACCAGAGAAATTTTGGAAGGAAGCAGTTTTGACATCGGTCTATGTTTCAAACAGGTCACTGTTATGTCCGAAGCAAGGGAAGACTCCGTATGAACTGTGGTACGGAAAGAAGCCAACGTTGAAATACTTTCGAATCTTTGGAAGTAAGTGTTTCATTCTCAACAAAGAACATCATAGGAAGTTTGAGGCACGAGGAGATGAAGGGATATTCCTTGGCTACTCAGGGAAAAGCAAAGCATATAAATGTTTCAACAAGAGGCTGGGAAAAATTGTTGAGAGCAATGATGTCACTATAGTCGAAAATGAACAGACTGCTCAACGACCCAGTGAACAGTTTCTGGATGAAAGTGATGATGAGGTAAGCAGCACAGGGGGAGTAGAAGTGGCAGAGGCTGACTCAGAAGAAGATTCTGATGATGAACAAGAAAGTGTCAAGTCTGTATCTGCAAAGAAGCCAAAGAATCGAGCTGAAATTGATAGGCAAAATATCATTGGAAATCAGACAGCTCCAGTTCAGACTCGAAGAATGAAATCATTACAGCAAACATCTTTTTTATCTCAGGTGGAGCCAAAATGTTTTTCCGATGCAGCTGAAGATGAAAACTGGCTTCAGGCTATGAATGAAGAGCTTGATCAAATTGAGAAGAACCAGACATGGGAGATTGTTTCAAGGCCAGCGGACAAGAATGTCATTGGGACCAAATGGGTCTATCGCAACAAGATGAATGAAGATGGCACAGTGATTCGGAACAAAGCACGTCTAGTGTGCAAGGGGTACTCCCAAATCGAGGGAATTGATGTTGATGAGACATTTGCACCGGTTGCAAGGCTGGAGACAATAAGATTATTCCTAGCCATCGCAGTGCAAAGGAAGTTCAAAGTGTTCCAGATGGATGTCAAATCCGCATTCTTGAATGGGGTTCTGGAAGAAGAGGTGTATATTGAGCAGCCAGATGGTTTTCTCATTCATGAGGATGAGAACAAAGTTTGCAGGCTGAAGAAGGCATTGTATGGGCTGAAACAAGCACCAAGGGCATGGTACTCAAGGCTTGATCAGTACTTGAAGAAGCTTGGTTTTCAGCGTGGAGGAGTTGATTACAATCTCTATTTCAGTAATGACAGTAATCAAAGGATGATGGTGTTGGTTTATGTCGATGACATAATATTTGGTGGATCAGATGAATCTCAGTGCAGACAGTTTTCCGAATTCATGAAAAATGAGTTTGAAATGTCAATGATTGGAGAGCTAACGTTTTTCCTTGGTCTACAGGTAACACAAGGAAGGAATGGAACATTCATTTCTCAATCTAAATATGCCAAGGAGGTCCTGAAAAGGTTTGGAATGGAAAATTCCAAGGAGATGAAGACTCCGGTGGCTACCCGGATGAAATTATCAAAAGATGAGGATGGCAAGGCAGTTAATATCACAGAATACAGGCAAATCATTGGAAGTCTGTTGTACTTAACCGCAACAAGGCCTGATATTGTTTTCGCCACATGCCAAGCAGCGAGATATCAAAGTAATCCCAAGGAAAGTCACATGCTCGCAGTAAAAAGAATACTTCGGTATATTAAGGGCACGGTGGACTTCGGCTTGACATACAATGACAAATCTCAGACAGAGTTATTGGGGTACACTGATGCAGACTGGGCCGGTTCAGCCGATGATAGAAAATCAACGTCAGGTGGTGCATTCTATCTTGGTGGATTGTGTATTTCTTGGCTAAGCAAGAAACAAGATTGCATTTCATTGAGCACCGCAGAAGCTGAGTATATTGCGGCCACTCAAGCATGCACACAGTTATTGTGGATGAAGCAGCAGCTTGAAGATATGGGAGTTCAAGTGAAGTCTGCGATCGGAATCCAGTGCGACAACTCAAGTGCTATAAATCTTAGCAAAAATCCCGTCCATCATTCAAGGACAAAGCACATTGAGATTAAGTATCACTTTATCAAGGAGAAGGTTGAGCAGGGAATTGTAAAGTTGGAGTACGTGCCTACAGAACTACAGGTTGCAGACATTCTGACAAAGGCCTTACCCAAGGAGGCTTTTGAGAGGCATCGACTGGCTCTGGGAGTTCAGTCGATTCCCCACACTTGAAATAGAGTGGATGTGGGACCACCCCCCCCCCCTCTCCCCGAGGTATGGTGTGTTTTTCCCTAATGTGCTGATATGTGTTCTCTACTATGTTACAGACTACAAAGGCGTAACCTTTGGGTTCGTTGACAAAGGGGGAGAAAAGTGCTTGAAAAGTGCTTGACAAAGGGGGAGAAAAGTGTTAGTTCAAGAGAGAAAATAGTGCGGAGATTTGATAAATCATAATTGATACGGGGAGAAGCTGACAGGTGGAGCAACCAGAAAGGGGGAGCAATGAGAAAGGGGGAGAGATTTTTAAATATGACGATGCTAGAAGTGATCGATCAAATCATAGAAATCACGACAGCTGAGGATCGTGATAAAGGCAGATCAGTGGTGTTGGAATGGTGTGAGACGGTGTCCAGCTATCAACAATCGGTATCAACTTAAGCATTCACCAATTGGTATCAGTGTGGTTCAACAACTGGTATTATTTTAAGATTCAACAACTGGTATTATTTTAAGAATTGGTATCAGGGTGGAATCGACAATTGGGGTCTGACATGAAGTGATTCATTGATGAACTTTTCATACTACTCTTGTTTCTCACGCCGAGCATTGCTCATGTGGGCTTAGAGTACATGTTAAGTGAATCCTTGAACGCTATCATAATCGCAAGAGGCGAATGGTGGTAGCAGCTGGAAGAAGACTCAGTGAGGTATCAAAGTGCAGAAAATATTTCTGAGCAGAGTTGTGAAGAGTTGTCAACAAACCCAAAGGGGGAGATTGTTGGGCAAAAATCACTCAAGGTATCATTGCAGCATTTTTGGGTTGATTGTGTTTGTTGACAAAGAAGGTTTCCATGGAGAATTGTCGTGTTCCCGAGAATTTGTTGACATTCCATGTTGACAAAGAACTTTGACAAAGGAAAGGACGATCTGGAGGCGGTACAAAAGAGCAGTACAAGGTGGCGCCGTTTTCCAGTGTTTGCCAAATTTTTGGGCCTGAAAATCGCCAATGGAAAATGGAGTGATATGTTGTTGGCAAAGGTTGAGGAGAGAGAAATGAAGAAGGTGTGCGGAAAAATCAAGCGTGGCGCGCAAAACTAGAGGGTTGCGCGAAATCTTGAAGTGTGGCGCGCAAAACAGCGGGTTGCGCGAAATTGTATTTCGCGCAAAAGATGTTTCAAGGCCGAAAGCTTGAAAATCGGTAAAGGCATGAGGCGCGCGAAATTTTGGAGGCGTGCGCGGAAAATTGAAGTGGCGCGCGAAATAGCGGATGAAGTATTTCGCGCAAGAAGTGTTACGAGGTCCGAAGCTCGTAAAATGGCAAAGGCATGAGGTGCGCGAAATTATGGAGCAGTGCGCGGAAAATGTTTGTGCGCGGAAGATCAAAGCGGATTACGCGCTCAAGGAGGGTTTTTCGCGCGGGGTCGATTTTGCCTATAAATATGAAGTGACCCTCCTCCATTCAAGAGAGTTCAAGACATAGAAAATACCCGAGCTCTGGTTCGCGAAATTGAAGTTAGAAGTGTGTTGCGCGTAAACTTAAAGTTTGCGCGTAAAGTCAGATTGCGCGAAAAGCAAAGGCTGCGCAGAAAGTTGGTGTTGGCGCGTAAAAGGAAGATTGCGCGAAAAGTGGATTTCGCGCAATATTAGTGAATTGCGCGCAAGGCAGTTTCGAGGCTGCGCGTAATATTTGGAGGTTGCGCGAAAAAGGAATTTCGCGCAAATCATAGAAATTGCGCGCAAGGCACCGTAAGGGTTGCGCGTAAAAATTGAGGTTGCCCGGTACATCCGGTGCAAAGTGAGATTCATCTGCGGGTGAAAGTTGGACTTCATCAGAGCATCTACATACAGAGGAAGATGCATTCCTTCATGAAAATGAAGAGACCTACAGGTCTATAAACTGTGAGTGAATCCCTTTCAAGAGCAGTGAGCTTAGGAAGAGGAAGAAGGTGATCCTCTCCACCGGCAGTGAGCCAGAGAGAGAGAAACAGGGAGTGACCCTTGGGAAAGCAGTGAGCTGACCCTAAACATTGTAAAGGCAGTGAGCCTGGGCATAGAAGTGATCTATCCCGAACATTGTTATCCACAGCTAGTGAAGTTTAGTGGACTTGGTACGACCGGCAACCTGTCGGCGTATGCTCCTTGGACGTAGCCCTTAGAGGTGAACCAAGTAAAAATTGTTGTGTCCTGTGCTTGCTTTACTTTCTGTTTATATTGTGCAGCAGGAAAGAGAGAGAAGAGTGTTTTGCTTAACAGCGAAACAAGATCAGAACGGGCTTTAATTTTTAATTAGTCATACCCTGATTCACCCCCCCTCTCAGGGTATTCAGCCTAGTGGACCTAACAGAACACAAATTTAGAGCCAAAAATCCATCATACTTTCATTAATCATATCCATTTATTTATAGTGTACAAAGTATACCAAAGTTGGCATATGAAAGGTTGGGCACATGAATGGGATCTTTGGGAATGGGAGTTAACATAATTATGACATTCATATTTAATGTTTCATAACAACAATTCTTTTATAGACATGCAAAAATATTTTTCATGCAATACATTAAAAATGTTCATTTAATGAAACATGGAAATATCTATTATTACATTTAAAGAGGCTTAATAAATTGTAATTTTATAAAAAGATATTTTTTTCTCTAAATAAAGATAAATATGTTATTTTTTAAAACTATAAACATTTTTATAGCATGTCTTTTTATTGGAATAAAAAATTAATACATATTTTATTGGAATTTCATATTGTGTTATAAGGAAAATTTACATTTTTGTGGACAAGAAAATCATATTTTTGTTCAACGAAAATAAAAATCCATGAAAAAATTACACTATAAAATTTCTTTGGAAGACGCAATCAAAAAATCCATGGGAAAATTTCATCGAAAAATCCATAGAAAATTTCCAATATAAAATCCACTGAAAAATATTACTAGAAAAATCCCTTTGAAAAATACAACTGTAAGAATCCATTTGAAGATTCTGTTGGATAATTTGAATCGGGAATTCTACTGAAAAGATATAATTGAAAAAATCAATTGAAAAATCTATTTAAAATTTCCACAATAAAAATATGTTAAATATGCACTAATATATATATATATAATTATATTATATATATAAAGTGTATACTTAATTACATGAATTTGATGTGAGTATCATAATGCATGTATTCAATACATGTGGTAATAAATATATATATATTTAATATATATATTTCTCTCGAATGATTTTATTACTAGTTACAATCTGTTATGAACGGATTAATTGGCTTGACCGTTCATTGAATAGGATTCAATGAATTGTGAGAATAAATGTATATGGATTCATTAATATGCTAATTCATTTTCATTTAATGAAACGCGTCATGGATGACTCTATAAAGGGATGTGTATTGGAAATGTCTGATTAATCAACACGAAATACAACCGAGAATCATGGAAGGTGGGAAAAAATTCTAGAACAAAAGAGATGTTTTGCAAACCACCATGAGGTGTTTTTTTGGAGGGGTTTTCATTACTTTATATACACACATAAAAGAAAAGTATATTTACAATGTAATTAAAACTGCGTGGGGGGATTATTGATGTCAAATCGCATTGTGCCATAAAAAAACATAAATGAAGGAGAATAATGATGGAGGAAAGAATATAACGGTGGAATTTATACCCATTATTGAAATTAGTCAACAATCACCCCTAGTTTTTATCGCATTTCCCAGATATCAATGACATCAAACTCTGTACAGAAAGCCAAAAACTTGGCGCAACCAACTGACTTCATGAGAATGTTCGTGCACTGTTCCTCCCTTGAATCCTTCTTGTCGCTTTCCACCGGCTTCTATGTAATGAACGTGGCATGCGGGCGGGTGGGCTTGGCAGCCAAGGCGTCGACAGGTTTGGCCATGGAAAATGCCGACATATTGTTGGGCCTCTGAGCTTCTCCTCAAGCATTGTCTTGCATCGACATAGATCATTTTCTGCTTTGCCAAAGGAGGTTGGCTCATTGGTTGTAGTGAAATGTAACTCACCAAAGAAGAGCTCGAATAGTGAAAATCCAAGTGGCGTTGTCAGCCCGATAATTTTATCGATGGTGTGAAACTGAAGCGGGGCATTGTCATGATCAACGTCAAGTGATTCTACAACATTGGATGGAGGTGAAGCTAACTCCACTACAATTGATGGTGGAGACATCACCTTGATCACATCTAGTGTTTCAGTGTCTGGAGAGCGCATGCTAGTGGGTGTGGGTGATGATCTATAGTCTCTGACAGTGTTGTCGGACTCTGTTGTCCCAAGTATACATGTCGTCGTGTGTTCGATGGTGAATGACTCCTCACTACTCAAAACACCTTGTGTTGGGGGAGAATCCTGACCTCGGGATAAAAATGCTTGCAAAACAACTTGTGAGAAACCCAATGAAATATGGAAGTGATATTATGTAGAATAAATAAATCAGCACACATGAATTTTAATGTGTAAAAACCCTCCGATACGGAGGATTAAAAAACCACGAGGCAATTCCTAAATATCCAATATGAATCAGAGAATACAAAGAATCTAAGTAATATACAAACTTGAATTATAAATGAGAGAGAATAGAAAAACTGTGTGAAAACCACACCCCGATACGCCTCTGCCTCTCTCTGATAAATATCCCACCAACGCCATGTATCAAAAGATCAATCTATGACAAAAGGTTATCCTTCTGTCAAAGAAACGTCACTACCCCAGAGATCTTCACCCAAACAAGCGTTAGCCTCATGCGATCTTATGACACCCAAAGGATTTATCTCTCTCATGATCTCGCCATCATGATGTACTGCTGACCTTCAATCGGGACACACTGCTTGATCACCACAATTAAGAAGACTCTCGATACATGGCCACGATCATTGATCACATCGTTGCTACTTCGCACATGTTCCATATTGATGTGCCACACATGATATTGTAAACACAGTATCTCATCTCATCATAGATCCATTGTTGATGTATCGAAAACCATTACTGACGAGCCACACGGGCTACCACAAATGCGACAACCCTTTCCCTCCTAATCTCGGTGGACTACATCTCTAGCAGCTCACTCATTGTTCACCACTAATCGTTTCTCCTTTTATAGGCTCCCATATGCCATATATCTTATTTGAAATGGAAATCTTGAAATATATCACAAAAAAGATATTATGAGATTTCATGTATCTCATGCCGGTAGACATATAGTGGAAGGATCTTGAACTTTCAAAAAAAATTATATCTTATCTCAAATATGGAAACACCCACGTACGGGTTGAACCCCAACAATCTTCCCCTTCACCCCGTCGACAGATAGACCATCCAACAAACCCAGTTGGACCAAAAACTTGTTGGTATCGCACCAACCATTATCCTATGTAGAAAAATGATGACACCCTTCTGAAGATTTGATAGAAACCTGACTACCACTACAAAAGAAATCCAAATGCCAACGTCTTCATCATACCTATGTGTGAACCACCAATACCAGAATCAACAATATCTGGCTCTCCCATAATCGTGATCACCACAAAATCTGGAGCCCCTGCAGGAAAACATTTCCCCCCTACTCAAAATCCTGAGCAGCTAGCGCATCACCTCGATCTTCAATTTTGAATTCTTTCTTCACCACTTTCACATTCTAAAGAAAATAATTAGGTGTAAGATCTGGAAAAACTCCCTCAACATGATTTCCAAAGCTTATTATACCTCACACACATGTCATCGATCCTCTTGAAAACATCCAAAAATCTCACCACAAATTGCAAGCCTGAATCATTAACTCTAATACCACTTGTTGGGGGAGAATCCCGACCTCGAGATAAAAACGCTTGCGAAACAACTTGTGCGAAACCCGATGGAATATGGAAGCGATAATACGAAGAATAAAGAAATCAGTACGCATGATTTTTAGCATGGAAAAACCCTTCGATGCGGAGGATTAAAAAACCACAAGTCAATTCCCAAATATCCACTATCAATCATAGAATATAAGGAATCCATTCAATGCCAAAACTTGAATTATAAATGAGAGAGCGTAAAAAACCTGTGTGAAAACCACACCCCAATACGCCTCTACCTTCTCTCTGATAAACATCCTGTCAACACCATGTATTAGAAGATCAATTTGTGACAAAAGGTCACCCTTCTATCGATGAAATGTCACTACCTCTAAGATCTTCACCCGAACATGCGTTAGCCTCATACCGTCTTGTGACACCCAAAAGACTTATCTCTCTCATGATATCACCATTATGATGTATCACTGATCTTCAATCGGGACACATATCTTGATCACTAAAATCAAGAAGACTCTCAATACATGGCCTCGATCATTGATCACATCGTTTCTACTTATCACATGTTCCATGTCGATGCACCACACATGATACCATAAACATGGTACCCCATTCTATCGTAGATCCACCACCGATGCCTCATACTCCATCACCGATGAGCCACATGGGCTATCACAAACACGAAGACCCCTTCCTTCCTGATCTCGATAGACTACATCTTGAGCAGCTCTCTCTTTATTCACCACTAGTCACTTCCCCTTTTATAGGCTCCCATATGCCACATATCTTGTTTGAAATAGAAATATGAAAATATATCTAAAAAAGATATCATGAGATCTGTTATATATCATGCTGATAGATACATAGCAGAAGGATCTTGAATTTCCAAAAAATATATCTTATCTCAAATATGGAAACACCCACCTATAGGATGAACCCCAACACCTTGTTCATCATGAGCACCCCAATCCCACTACTCTGCCATGTTGAATATGACATCGCACGTTACATGTATGTTCTTGCTGACAGGGTCATACACGCGGTATGATTTGGACCGAGACTTATACCCAATGAAGATCATCGGTGTACTCCGATCATCCATCTTCTTCAGGCAAAGCTTCACGTTCTGGATATGTTGTAAGTTCTGGGCGTAGCAGAAGCGCGTTGGTGGGTGTACCCAACTTTAATTTTTTTTGTTAACGACATTTAATCCAAGATTCGTTACAATAATAAAACACCAGATCTTTAGAATAAAATGAAGAATGAAAGAAAAGAGGGGAGTCCCAGAACCATATAGAGGATCATCATATGTTGGATATAAATATTTTAATTAAAAGACAAGAATTACCTTGATGAAATTCTCTCCCAATTGATGTTTCAGGTCACGATCTGATGTGAACCGTCATTGCGTCATAGAATCCAAGTGTAGTATTCCTCTAGCGGTGATCCACACGTGCTCCACGTATCTTTAGACGTCACTGAATGGATCTTCGGGTGCTAGCACAGAAGAGCCTTCACTTGTGATGTCTGCCTTCGATTGCCTTGATCTAGTGGAGGAGGATCTCTCTCTCATAGCTTGAGAGCGTTCTTGGAAGAAAATAAGTCTCTCTTATATTGAGAACTTCCTCTAGATCCATTGTGCACAACCTCCCCCCCAAATGACTAGGCTAATGAGAAATATATAATTGGGATTTTAATTACATAGAATAATAAAATGAATTAATTACTTGAAAGCATTTATTCATTTCATTTAATTCTTAGTAATACCCCATGTCTAATAATAACAGTTGACTATTATTATTACTTGACATGCACCTAGAGAATTACACCTAATATTATTTAATTAAATAAATAATATTATTTCTCATAAATTCCCAAAAAAATACACATTGTGTACTTTTATTTTTCCATTATCTTTATTTTATCCACCACATTTATTAGACCATGAATAATGGATATTTATTTCTCAAATAAATATCACTGAATCACTCACTAATAAATTTATTATTTCACCCACAATATATTCTCACGAATAACTAGATTCGAAATAAATGCAATCATGCATCCTTGAATAATTATTAAACCATAATCACGAATAATCTTTATTTAGTTGGTTAAATTAATATTTAAATGAGATACTTGGACACACTTAGTGTGTGGCCCTCTAGGCCTTTTTCTCAGTGGTATTAGGCGGAGCCTGCCTAAAGTCCATGGTTAGCATCTAGCAACACACCAAGTCACCCATAGAGAAAGAAGTTAATGCCTCAATGAAGCGTCACCTCCTATAAACACTTACCGGGTAATATAATCCCTTTGTCTCAATATCTTGAATCAAGCGGGTTGCATGATGGTGCCATCAACCCCTGTGCTCGATTATTCTTTCTTTGATTTCCTAGAATTGAACTTGCTCATTCCTCACCATTGACATGGATTTATTTAGGCTATATCAATTCCATCAAAGGGCCTGTGATATCTACTTCCATTATAAAATAAAAGGGACAAATCATTTCTCGCATTATCTATTAATGTAGTATTACTCGTGACACACCCAACATATCCTACCTCGCTACGAATAGTGTGTCATCATAGTTTTCATCAATACATCTAAGTACACGAGTTGTAATACCCATTAATAATAATCTTAAAGTCTAAGGACCAATACACACGTCCATATATAGGAATATCCAATGACATTATGAAATGTGGATTTCCTATTGGTGAGTCTCGTTCTCATAATATCCTCCTAGATATTACCAAGTGTGCACACCATGAGAAGGTGCCTCAAAGTTTTATGAGTCCTCACCCTCTAATGGCAGGTATTATTTGTGTCCCTCAAATAACATCATCCAACCATAGAACATTTATTCAAGAACAATGTTATAGCAATTCCGGGTTCTCATCATAGCAGGGATCCACTATGACCTTTTAGTGAAACAACTATCCTTAGGATATTATCACATTCATTGTCACGTAGAAGAACAATCAAGATGTGATTAGGTATTTATTAATGAATAAAGTACAAAGTAGTTGGTTCTAGGCCACCAACTCCAATAGACTCCCACTTGGACTAGAGACAACTACTAACATCCTTTAACCCACTAGCTCTCACAAGATATTCATGCTTCTGCATAGATAGGCCTTTAGTCATGGGGTCTGCCACGTTCTCTTTCATGGACACTCTACTCACTACAAATTCACCCCTTTGATAGAAACCCCTCAAGAGGTGATACTTTCATAGTATGTACTTTGTCTGTTGATGTGACCTTGGTTCTTTTGTAATAGCCACCGTTGTAGTATTATCACAATAAAATATGATAGGATCTTTACTTCTAGGAACCACATCATCATCATCATCAAATTTACTTTTTTATTAAGAAGGAGAAACTGTACAACAAATAAGAGAAAAAAAGCATCCTAAGGAGTTCTAAAATGATGCAAGCCAAGGGCATCCCCTTTAATCAAGTTTAACCCTTTAGGATTCAATGTGGAAATGTCATGAAAACAGACCGGATCGAGCCCCAGGACTTTCATAGAAGCAAGATGGTCTGCCACTTGGTTACCCTCATGCCAAGTGTGTCTGATTTTGGTATCGTTGGAGAGTATACCTTTTCACTTTCTGATAATATAGATAATATACCATGGTGTAGAGCAGATATCCTTCAAAGAATAATGCAGAATTTTTGAGTTTGGTTTAACTTCAGCTAAATCTAATCCCTTCTGGTGACAAAGGCTGATAACTGTGAGAATGGCCTTGGCTTTGGCTTGAAGAGAGGAGCCATGTACTAAACGGAAAGTGAAGGCAATGAGGACTGATCCTTGCGAATCCCGGACAACCCCAACCCCATGCAGAACTCCCATAGAGCAGGACCCGTCAATATTGAGTTTAAGACCCCTGCTAGGGGGAATCCATCTAACCCAGAGACCTCTGTCAAAACCAGCTCTTTGCTGGACAACAAGAGGACTGGAAAACATCCAGATAAAGGATGGTGCATCATGCCAGTTAGAGAGAAGGCGAAAAATATCAATGAGTATATTTTTCAACCTGATGATAAGAGTCTTACCCATAGACCGTAACCCCTCATGCATGAGCTTATTCCTGGCTTGAAATATGGCCCAACACCCAGCAAGAAGAATCAAAGAACGGGCTGTCTTTTCCGGCCCTCTGTCTCCCATCCCTTGAAACCATTTTTCAAAGAAGGGAAGTTCCACCAGGCTAGGATCACAAATCCCTGTAAAGTCCCCATAATAACTCCATACAACATTCTCCCATTCCCCAGAGAAAAAGAGATGCTCCGCTGTTTCTTCTTTGTAAACTGTGCAGCATGCGCACCGAGAAACAAGAGGGATTCCACATTTTTTGATGTTTTTGTCTGTGGGAATGGCGCGGTTCCTAATTATCCATAACAGGAAACTAAATTTCGAGGGAGCAACCTTGGGCCACAGAACTTCATTCCAAGTATCCTGAGCATTCGACGTTCCCCGTGTGCGACGAAAATCTCGAGAAGAAAAGATCCCCGTTGAGGAAGGAGAAAACACGTATCATTCCAGGTCCTGTGATAAAATAATGAGGTTGAAAAGGTCTTGTTGTTACTCATCTAGCACCACTTTAATGAAAGTTCGATGTGCACTTTCTTCCCTAAACGTGATATTGGGAGCAGGACATCCAGGGAAGCCAAGCACCTTCCTCGCCTAGATGTTGTGCCAGAAGGAAATCTCGCCCCTCCCTACACCAGGAACATATCGTTAGTTCTTCTCAGATACTTAAGGATAGTCTTAACAGTAGTCCAGTGCTGTCCTCCTAGATCTGCTTGATATCTGCCTACCATGCTCAGTGCATAGGAAACATCATGCCTGGTACATAACATGGAATACATGATGGAACTTATATCCGAAGCGTATGAGATCTTACTCATTCTATCTTTCTTCTGTTGTGTCTTAGGACATATTTTCTTAGAAAGGTGTAGGCCATGTGACACCAAAACCAATCCCCTCTTGGATTGTTCTATACTAAATCTCCTTAGTATCTAGTCAATATATTTACCCTGAATTAGTTCAAGTAGCCTCTTGGATCAATCACGAATGATCTTGATCCCTAGAATTTAGGCTGCTTCACCCAAGTCCTTCATGGAGAAACACTTGTTCAATGAGTTCTTAACTGACTGTAAGACTGGTACATCATTTCATATAAGCAATATATGATCAACATATACTACTAGGATAATGACTGCATTCCCATTAAACCACTTATAAACACATGGATCACATTTTTTCTTAATGAAACTAATTTCCTTTATGGATTTATCAAATCAAATGTTCCAGGACCTGGATGCTTGCTTTAATCCATAAATGGATTTCTGCAACTTGAAAACCCATTTGGATTCACCTGGTGTCACAAACCCTTCTAGTTGTGTCATATATACATCTTCCTAAAGGTTCCCATTAAGGAATGCAGTTCTGACATTCATCTACCAAATCTCATAGTCATGGTAAGCTGCTATGAAAAGTATGATTATTATGGATTTAAACATAGAAACCGACCAGAAGGTTTTATCATAGTCAATTCCTTAGTGCTGTCTGAATCATTTAGAAACTAGCCTTGCTTTATAGGTCCTAACTTGACCTTCCATTTCCAACTTTATCTTGAATACCCATTTGCATCCAACATGCTTTACATCAATTGGATCATCGACTAGAACCTAAACTTGGTTCCGATACATGGAATAAATCTCAGAATTCATAGCTTCTAGACATCTTGAAACTTCTGAGATTTCTACTACTTCCTTGTAGGAGAGAGGTTTATCTTTGTCCAATAATAATGATTAACCATCCTCGGTGATTAGGAAACCAAATCTCTCTGGTTCCCTTACCTCTCTTGAGCTCCCACACAGTACTTTTGTTTCTGGAACCTCTTCCATGGGGACCTGTGGAACTTGTTCCTATACCAAATCTTGTGTATCTTGAGCATCCACTTCATCAAATTCAATCATGCTCCCACTATTCTTTTTGAGGATGTGCTCCCTCTCAAGAAAGACGGATTGTCCGACGACAATCACTTTCTTTTCCGAAGGGTTATATAGGTAATATTCTTTCATTTTCTTGGGATATCCTATAAAGATACACCTCGTGCCTTGGGGTGCTAGTTTATTTCCTGAGAAGGCCTTAACAAATGCATCACATCCCCATACATGTGTGTGCATCAAAATGGGTTTATTTTCATTCCATAACTCAGAGGGAATTCTATTTTCTGCCTTAGTTGGTTATTGGTTTAATGTGTATGTTGTAGTTTGTAATGCATATCCACAAAAGGATAATGGAAGATCTGCATGACTCATCATCGACCTCACTATGTCCAACAAGGTGCAGTTCCTCATTTCACTAAAATCATTCCACTGTGGTGTATAAGGAGGAGTGAGTTGAGATAAAATCCTATAATCCTATAGAAGATCGATGAATTCTTGGTTCAGATATTCTCCACCTCAATTCGATCAAAGTTTCTTTATCTTCTTACCAAGCTAATTCTCTACTTCATTCTTGAATTCCTTAAATTTATCTAAGGAATCTAACTTATGACTCATTAAATAGACATATCCATATCTACTCAAATCAGCAGTAAAAGAAATAAATTATGAATATCCACCTCTAGCTTCTACTATAAATGGTCCACACACATCTATGTGCACCAATCCTAGAAGCTATGTGGCTCTTTCACCCTGTCCACCAAAAATAGGCTTGGTCATTTTACCTTGTAAACAAGCGTGACATCTATCAAGTGGTTTTAGCTCTGTAGAGTCTCAATAGCCATCTTGGAAGAGCTTTGTCAAGCACTTCTCATTTACATGACTGAGATGGTGATGCCACAACTGGGTGATGTATGATTCATGAGAGTTTGTTTCGTTATCGATTTCTAATACAAGGTTTTCATAATTTAATACATACAAACAATTATTTAAATATTCTATACCATAACATAAGTTGTTCTTATAAAATAATCAAACCTTATTTCCAAACTTGAAAATAAATCCATCCATATCCAAACATGATATAGAAATTATGTTTTTGGTAACACTAGGCACATAATAACAGTTATGTAAAACCAGAATTATCCTAGTTGGTAATGAGAGGTGGAAATCACTAATGGCCAATGCAGCCAGCCTCACGCCATTGGCAACTCGAAGATCCACCTCTCATCTGACAATCTTTCTAAATATACTGGGTTCCTACATTTAAATACAGATGTGATCCCTACAAGATGTATCTAATACCCAATGTGTAGAAATGGAAAGATTACACTCGATAACAAACACACCTTTACCGTCCCCACTTATGGGTGAAGTTCCTCTTCTAGTGGCCTTGCTTTCCACATGAAAAACATACTTCCTCCCATTCCTTACCCTGCATCTATATCTTCCCCTTCTTGGAGGGACGGTGCTCGAGGGCTTCAGACCGTTTATAAGTCCCTTCCCCTTTTCATTGTCCTTCCTTTTATTATTCACCATAAGGACAACAGGTTTGTCTTGGACCATATCTTTATCTACCTAGAAAATTATGGCAATAATTTCCAATAGAATCTTCTCATTGATTCTCATGTTGTAGTTGACAATAAAGCTAGATAAAGTCTTGGGTAGTGATGATAGGATGAGATCTGTACGTAACTCATCCGAGAACTTAATCCCTAAGATTTCCAGGCGTTCAATGTATCCAATAAGCTTGAATACATGATGCCTAGCTAAATCAGACTCTCTAAGATTAGATGTAAACAAATCATTGGAGATATCATATCTCTTTTGTCTCGCCTTCTCTTGATAGAGATCCTTAAGGTGAGACATCATGTTATATACATCCATGTTTTCATGTTTCTTCAAGAGATCATTAGACATGGACGATAGAATGAAACATTTTACATATTTGGCATTATCTATATGTTTCATATAGAGATATAGTTCCTCATCACTAGCCTCTTTTCCTTGCACAATTGGAATGGGCTCTTCTAGCACATACAATTTCCTCTCGTGGCGAAGGATGACGTGTACACACCTCTTCCATTCCTGGAAATTGGTTCCAGTGAGAAGGTTTTTCTTCTCGAGTATGGTTCCCAATGATATGTTTGAAGTCATTTTTCTTTCCATTTTTACAAATTAACATGAGAAAAGGTTTAATAATTTATTATGATAAAACTGAGACAAATAAATAAATTAATATATATTAGTCTCCCACTATTTTATCGAAATCCAATAGCCCTCACCATTGACTTCAGAATATTCTATTGCCTAAATATTCTAGTGTAAAGGATCCATATTTCCCTTCACATTACCCCAACTAGGGTTGGTCAAGCAACTTGAAGGGTTTTAGGTAGGCATTCCAAATTCCAAATGTATTAACTTGCAGCTCCTTGATTTGCTGAGTGGAATCCCCAATCATGAAATCCTTTTATTTTCGATTTCCCCAACCTTTGTCTCTTGGTCACACCAAGTCCTGTTATGGATGTCAACCCTTGATGTCAACCAAGTCAATTCTACCCAAAACCTTGAATTAGAATTCCTCGATAATTGAAAGCACCCCAACTAGGGTTGGTCAAGCACTTTGATCTATGTTTCGATTCTAACCAAGATTATGGAAGGCTATACTGACTTAATATTTCATTAAGTGATTTTATCCTTATATGTAAATTTCCAATTTATTATATTTGATTACATTATTTTTAATATTAATTAAGATAAACTTAAGTGATTAACCATGTCTATGATAATATTTATGCATAAGCCGATTCTATTTTAGTTCCATCATGCACGCTTGTTTAATTCATTAATTGTGTGATCGTGACAACACACCCACAATAAATAAACCATGAAACTGACAGAAATAAAATAGATGGTATGATCATGAGCTTGTTCTATTGGTTATTTTATCTAGTAGTTGATAAACTAACCCAAGACCTATGGGAGAAAACACCTTGAACCTTTTGGGTTCGTGTTTACAACTTTCCACCAACCCACCTTTGTATCTCCTTAGATTGGTTTCACCTTGGATCCTAACTCGAGTCGCCCCCACTATATTGGGAGCTCCATCCATTACATATGTTTTTATCTCACATGATGGTGAGAGGTAAAATGGGGTTTTACATAAAAGAAACCTTGGGAACATAGGACCTACATATTAATGAAGAGAAGGCTCGCAGGCCAAAAAATTTAATTTAAATAAATAAATTAAAAGAAACCATTAACATACAAAGGTCTTGGTCTAGTTCATGATCATCCATACATGCAATGATATTTACGCATAAATAAAACCAACATATTATTTTTTAATCATTTTTGTTTAAGATAAATCAAGCTCGAATAAATTAATTATCTTTAATTAATAAATATTTTCATCTTAAACCCTTTTCTGAATTTCATTGAGATTCTCATCCATCACAATTTTAAACAAATAAATTCATTGAAAATTATCTTTGTACGTAACTTGTACCTTGGAGGCAACTCAGTGAATTCTCATTCATGACTACCCAATGAGTAGAAATGAACATTACTCAGATGTTAAATTAAACACATATATATAAAAAACCTATCATGTGTTGTGCCTCAGCATTACTCCTACACTATGGTACACGTCTCAAAGGTTTGTATAATATAATAATAAATTTTAATAATCTGTGTAATATGGATGAGTACACGACATGTAGTTCTGACAACATGGTGTGTACTTTTGTGCACTGTCCATCCGAAGTACATTCCCGAGGACATGATGTGTTGATGAACTTCGAAAATCATTGGAGTACACAACATGTTCAGTGGGACACATGCTGTGTAGTATCCACGTTACAAGGTTTCTAGCTGGGCAAGCCATGTACGAGGTACACCGTCCAACCTTAACCCGAAGGGACTACACGCCGTGTTCAGTGGACCATACAGCGTGTAATCCAGAAACCATGTGCCACCTCTTCCTAGTCAACACACGATTTCATTTAAGACTTAAAAATACTCTGACACACGTCCTAATTTGGCGGACCGGTATGATGAATTGAACCTAGACTACACAATGTGTACTGTCGAATACACACCGTGTATTATGGTGTAGTACGAACAAGAATGTTTGGAACCTCCGGATAAGATCCACTATTTTATTTTAATAAAAAATTAAAAGAAAATGTCATTTCTGTATGGTGAATGAGAAATGAGAGAGAAGGAAAAAATCTCAAGATTTAGATTTGAAGAATGATTAAGTTGAATTGAAACAACTAAATTATTAAAGGTGTAAATTACCAACGGAAAAAAAATAATTATAATCAATGATATAACCTCCCTATGATACCACTTGTAAGTTCAGGGCGTAGTGGAAGCACGTTGGTGGGTGTACCCAACGTTAATTTTTTCCGTTAATGATGTTTAATCTAAGATCCGTCATGATAATAAAATGCCAGATCTTTGGAATAAAACAAAGAATGAAAGAAAAGAGGGGAGTCCCGAAACCATATAGAGTATCATCATATGTTGGTTATAATTAATTTAATTAAAAGACAAGAATTACCTTGATGTAATTCTCTCTCCGTTGATGTTTCTGGTCATGATCTGATGTGAACCGTCATTGCGTCATAGAATCCAAGTGAAGGATTCCTCTAGAGGTGATCCACATGTGCTCCACGTATATCTAGACATCGCTGAAGGGATCTCCGGGTGCTATCACAAAAGAGACTTTGCTTGCAATGTCTGCCTTCGATCACCTTGATCCGATGAAGGTGGATCTCTCTCTCTTAGCTTGAAAGCGTTCTTGGAAGAAAAGAAGTATCTCTTGGCTGGAGAGCTTTCTCTAGATCTATTGTGCATAAACCCCCCCCCCCCAAAAGGCTAGGAAAATGAGAAATATATAATTGGTATTTTAATTACATAGAATAATAAAATGAATTAATTACCCAAAATCATTTATTCATTTCATTTAATTCTTAGTAATACCCCATGTCTAATAATAACAGTTGAATATTATTATTACTTGACATGCTCCCAACAAATTACATCTAATATTATTTAATTAAATAAATAATATTATTTCTCATAAATTCCTAGAAAAAATACATGATGTGTATATATTAATATATACGGTGTGTAATTTTATTTTTCCATTCTCTTTATATCATCCACCACAATTATTAGACCTTGAATAATGGATATTTATTTCTCAAATAAATACCACTGCATCACTCGCTAATAAATTTATTATTTCACCCACAATATATTCTCTCGAATAACTAGTGTCAAAATAAATGCGATTAGGAATCCTTGAATAATTATTAAACCACAATCGAGAATAGTCTTTATTCAACTTGTTAAATTAATATTTAATTGAGATACTAGGACACACTTAGTGCGTGACCCTCTAGGCCTCTTTCTCAGTGACATTAGGTGGAGCCTACCAAAAGTCCAAGGTTAGCATCTAGCAACACGCTAAGGCACCCATAGAGAAAGAAAGTAACACTATAATGACGTGTCACCTCCTACGAACACTTACAGTGTAATGTAATCCCTTTGTCTCGATATCTCAAATCAAACGGGTTTCAGGATGGTTCCATCAACTCATGTGCTTGATTATTCATTCTTTGACTTCCCGGAATTGAACTTGTCCATTCCTCAGCAGGGCCATGGATTTATTTAATCTATATAAATTCTATAAAGGGCCGGAGATATCTACTTCCATTATGGAACAGAAGGGAGAAATCTTTTCTCGTATTATCTATTAATGCAGTATTACTCATGATGCACCCAACATATCCTACCTCACTGCGAACAGTGTGTCATCATAGTTTTCATCAATAAATATAAGTGCGCGATTTGTAATACCCATTAATAATAATCTTAAAGTCTAAGGACCAATACACATGTCCGCAGATAGGAACATCCAATGACACTATGAAATGTGGATTTCCTACTTGTGGGTCTCGTTCTCATAATATCCTCCTGGATATTACCAAGGGCGCACACCATGAGAAGGCGCCTCAAAGTTTTATGAGCCCTCACCCCTAATGGCCTGTATTATTTGGGTCCATCAAATAACATCATCTATCCATAAAACATTTATTCAAGAACAGTTTTATAGAACTTTCGGGTTCTCATCATAGAAGGGATCCGCTATGACCATTTAGTGAAACAACTATCCTTAAGACACTATCAAATTCATTGTCACGCAGAAGAAAAATCAAGATGTGATAACGTATTTATTAATGAATAAAGTAAAAAGTAGTTTGTTCTAGGCCACCAACTCTAACACATGCGCAATGCACCCAAAGGTGTGGATAAAGTGAACTACCAATCGTTTTCTATGCCCGGACCTATACAACGTCATCTCTTCAAGGTTGTGTGTTAGCGCTCGGTTTAGGATGAAGATGGCAGTGGAGATGGCCTCACCCCAAAACATTCCAGGAAGAACCTTATCCCTCAGCATGATTTGAGCCATGAAAACCATGGTATTATTGTGTTGTTTAGTGACCAAATTCTGCTGTTGTGAATAGGGAGCCATGAGTTGTTGTTGTACACCATGCTTGGTACAATATTCTTTGAATTACATTGAAGTAAACTCGTCACCACGGTCAGTGCGGTGGACTTTCAGCTTGCACCTAGTCTCCACCTCCACTATGGCCTGAAAGCATATGATTGCCGCTAGAGCTTGGTCATTGCTTGTATGTAGATTGACCCACATGTATTGGATCATGTCATACATGAGAAAAATAAAGTAGCAGTTCTTACGTGACATCTTCAGCATGATCGGCCCACAGAGATCATTGTGGAAAAGATCGATAACTTGTTCTATGCGATGCTTCACTTGTTTATGGAAAGACAATCGACGCTAATTCCCAGCAAGGCAGTTGTCATAGACTAGATCCACCTAATAAATTCATGGAATCCCTCACACCATTTCAAATTGAGCGAGCTTGTGCAGAGCATGAAAATTTATGTGGTCGTACCTCATGTGCCAGCACCATGCCACCCCAGACCCCCTTGCAGACAAACACGTAGGTTGTGCATTATTGAGTCTTAGCTTGTACATCCAATTGTGGAAGTACTGCACCTTGGCCAACGTGCATCATTTCTTGTCATGGATATTCATGATGCCTCCATCTATTAGTACCTAACAACCATTTTCATCACATTATCCGATGCTGATGATGCTGGTGGTGAGCATCAGGATGAAGTACACCCCTGTGAGCACATGGTGCCCGCCGGTCTTGCAGGCAAACATGATCCTCCCGCACCCCTCGATATCGATGAAATATCCGTCACCAAACTAGACGGTGTCCTGGATCCCAAAGTGAAGTTTGGAGAGGACAGTGTGGGAACCAATCATGTGGTTTTTGGAATCAGTGTCGAGGTACCATAGGACGTCATCACATGCCTCCTTCTAAGCCTATTGTGGAAAGACTTTTTCCTTGATCAGCTGGAGAGAACTGCATTACGATGATGGGGAATTGGAGGGGATGATGTGTAGGAAATTCTCAACAAACTGGTCTTGAGGCTTTAGATTGATGTGGATTGTGTGTTGATAGACCAACTTGGTGATCTGCATTATGAAGTCGTCCGTTGATTTGTCATTGCGAAAAGCAGTGCCTTTGTACTCCTTAGAGATTTTGAGCATTGGCCTTGCGTACATGATCAATTATAATGCACATGGTCTTGATGGTGTCCCACACTTACTTGTAAATTTCCATGATGACAAATATAGAGGTCATATCTGGCGGGATAGCGTGGAGGATGGCCTCCAACACTATTCGATCTTCCTGGAGTTCGACACCACTGGCGTCGATGACATCCCAAAGTACGCATGTTTGGAGAATAACATTCATCATTAAGGACCAACTGTTGTAGTTTGTCTTCATAAGGATCAGATACATCGCCGATCCCCCGACCTCCTTCACCACCTGATGTACCACCAGAGGGCCCTAGAATCATCAACAAGGGCTCTAAGACATGCTGATTATGGCTGAGAGAGTCAGGGTGATGAGGGCTCAGAGTGTGACATCATGGATCAAGTCAATCATCCTCTGATACCAAATTTAGGAAATGCCTGACCGATCAACACAAAACGCAAACAAAAGCCGTGGAAGGAGGAAACAAAGATGCTAGGACACAAGAGATGTTTTGTGCACCACCAAGTGGGATTCTTTTCTGGAGGGGTTTTCATTTCTCTACACACACACACACACAAAATTAAAGCATATTTATAACGCAATTAAAACCATGTAGGAGCATTAATGAGGTCAAACCATGTTAATTCATAAAGAAAAACATAAATGAGGGAGAATAATGAGGGGGGAGGGAAAATAATAGTGGAATTAATCATCATCATTGAAATTAGTCAGCAACGTGATCCCTTCTATTGAAGAAAAACAATTGTGAGAAAACCTCTCATTTCTCTCTTCTTCTCACACTATTGTTCATCATCGATGTTGAAGGCGCCTAGCACCCCTCACTATTATTAAAATATCGGTGCTTTTTTTAGCACTGAAAAAGGGTAACTTTTATTAGCACTTTTTTATAATGCTGATAAAAGGTACCCTTTATCAGTACTTTATTTTTAGTGCTGATAAAGAAACTTTTAGCACTGATAAAGTACCTGATTAAAATGAAATAATTAAATAAATAAAAATTGAAAATGTGTAAAAAAATACTAACAATTTGGTTAATTAAATAATTATTGATAAAAATGAATAATTTAATATACCTATATATAAATTATAAATATTAATAAATAGAATATATTAAATATATAGATATGTAAATTGAATAAAATGAAATAATTAAAAAAATAAAAAATAAAAATGATTAAATTAAGAAAAATATTAAACATTTTATTAATTAAATAATTATTGATAAAAATGAATAAATTTAATACATATATATATAGATTATAAATATTAATAAAAATTAAATATATTAAATATAGATATATAAAATGAATAAATTCTAACAATTAAACAAAAGAATTAAAAATGAACAAACCGTAATAATTAAACTAAAAAATTAAAAATGAATAAATTACAAAAATATTTCAAAAATTATTAATGAAACAATTATTCATAAAAATTAATGAGTTTAATATATATATACATATTAATTATAAATAGAAAATAATAATATATATTAGATATAAATATATAGAAAATGAATAAAATGTGATAATTAAAAACATATTAATGTCTTATTCGTTTTTAATGGTTTTTATACAAAGTTATTCATTAATAAATTTAATACAAAATATATTCATATATATTTATCTCTCTATCTATATATCAATGTATATAATATTTCCTAAAATACGATTTATATAATACACAATATTTATGCTTACATTAAATATTGACTAATTGCATCGAGTAATGGACATAATTGAACGTTGTTTGATTTTTCAATTTAACATATATCAAAATTGTGTTACATTGATTCCACATACATATACGTAATTAATGCATTTTTATATACAACACACACACACCCAAATATTTATGCAATTAATGAAATATTATATAGAAACATATACACCTAATATTTATGTAATTTTTCAAATTTTAATATTCGTTTTAGAATTTCCTTATAACATGATACATTTAATATATTATGTTTTTAATCGGTAAATTTTATTAATTTATTTTTAATATTGTTATAGTTAGGTATTATTTATTAATTATAATTTTTTAAATTTAATCATTTGCTAGTATATATATATATATATTTACTATGTTTTTGTATTTTCAATATGTACTTATCTTTACTTCAATATATATCCATATTAAAAAAATTATATTTAATTAATAAAACATATCAAGTTTTTTAATATTTTTAAAGTTTACACAATTTTAATTATTCAATTACACCCATTTTAAAGATGCATGCATTTAAGATTATATATTCATTAATAATGTTAAAAATATATTTATAAATAAATAGTTTTTAAATAAATATGTTTATAAATTTATATTTACTATAGTTATAAATTTATAAATTTATAATTATAAATAAATAAATATTATTTTTTTAAAATTATTTATATAATTATAAATAAATAACTATATATATTTATATAATTATAAAATTACAATAAATTTATTGAAATAATGAATATATTTACTATATTTATTTATTATATATATATATATAATTATATAAATATATATAATGATATAAATATATAAATACTATTTTTAAGAGTATTTATATATTTATAAATAAATAATTATATATTTAAATAATTATAAAATTATAAAATTATATTTAAATAATGAATATATTTTCTATATTTATATTTATATATATTTATTAAATATACATATAATTACACATATAATTATATAAATATATATAATGATATAAATATATTTATATTTTCAAATAAATAATTATAAATATATTTATTTATAAATATATTTATAAATTTATATTTACTATATTTATAAAATTAAATATTTATAATTATAAATAAAAAAGGTAATTTTTTTTAAAAATATTACCATAATTATAAATAAATAATTACATATTTAAGTAATTAAAAAAATATAATAAAAAAATATATAATTATATAAATATATTTACTAATGTGTTTATTTATAATTATAATTATAAATCCATTATTAGCGCTTCTTTATTTTTGATAAAGATAGAGATTTATCAGCATTAAAGAAGTGATGATAAAGATGAATTTTATTAGTGCTTATTAATTTAGTGCCAATAAATTGTATCTTTATCAGCTCTTTTTGGGAAGCACTGATAAAAGTTTCCCCGATCTATTTAAAAGAACCCTAATTGCAACTAATCTAGTCATGATTATAAAGCTCTCATAGAACTCCCCTACTGCCGACGCTCCCCCTCTACGTTCTCTCAGACAAATCAAGGTTAGAATTCAAGGTATGTTATTTTCTCCTCCTCTCTTGTTGATTGGTTGTTTGGGTTCTACAGTTTGCATTATTACAGTGTTCTCAACCATAGAAAACCCAAATTCTCTTCTCCCATAACTCTAGTCGTGTTTGGTCTCCCTCATTCTTCGTCATTGTTTCCATTCTCATCACCACCTTCTCATTTGAGTCTTATTAATTTCATTGGCTTGGATGATCAAAACCACACCCTTCGAGTTCAAAGATCCCCTGAAATTGGTTTAGGTTCCTTCCTTAGAAATTTTAGGCCTAGAATCATATCTTCCTCTTCTTGTCTCAGCTCAATGGTTCTTCTATATTTTATACAGTAGGCTCAAGATTCATTCTTCTCAAAATATTCCCCTATTATCTACAAATAATTCACTATTTATGATTGTATAAAATGTACATCTTCGATAGCTTGAAATGTGGAGCTTCCTCATTGTGGCATGAGAGCTTCCCATGAAACTTGTATAGATTCATCTTGAATCTGTAAACAACAGAAAAAACTCAATCCACTTTTTATTATAATTTTTGTAGAAAAAAAGATTTTGTGATATTTAAAACATTTAATATTAGCTTGGTAATCATCTATATTTAATTTTCATTTTGATCACTAATATTGAATCTCAAATATCCTCATTTGAAATTCAAAATATAAATAATATTGATCTCCTCATCTCCTCATCTTCCATCCCATTTTATCTTCATAAAATCATTCTTGTATCAAGGATTAGAATATATTCATGTTGTTTTGGACATGAATGAATGGATTTGTAATAATAATAATTAATTCCCTTCAATAGTTTTTAAAACTGTAGTCTCTATTTAGATTTGGTAGAATTCTCCAATTTTTTCTATGTTCTGATGATTACATAGCACAAGGAATGATACTTATGCACTAAGTATTAATGATTATATAGTAAATGATTCATTCTTATATAGTAATTGATGCTTACACAAATGAGGGATGATTCTTGGACATGTTTATACATACCTAGATGTCTCTTATACAACCTCAGTAATCCTTATGTAGAACAAAAATAATCCTTACATGGGCCCAGGTCATGTTTACATAGAGAAGGAATGATGTGTATATAGAGTGAATCTATGCTTATGTAGATTAATTCATCCTTACACATAACATAGTTTGTTCCAATATCACTCTATATTCATTTTTTACAATGCTCAACACTTTTCCATTTTTTATACTTCTAGATCATAAATACCATAATTCATTAGATTAATTAAAAAACACATCAAATCATTTATGAACCAAATCAAACTCTTTAATTCACATTAAATTATCTTCTAATAATTGTAGGAATTATCAAAATAATTCCAAACCCATTTTAGCTCATTTCAATGCCACTTACAGCATATAAAATACTAAAGATAGAGTATTTCAACATCCTTAGGTACCTCCACTCATTCCATCCTTAATGAACCTTCATCTAGAAGATATTGATCTCTGATTTTAGTAGCTAATATGTTAAGTAACTCAAGAATGGTTTCCTTGAAACTTAATCTAGCTTATCCCAATAATTAAAACTTTTTAAAACTTTTCAAATACATCTTATACAAGTTATCTAGAATAGTTTAAAAACCATATCATCTTCAAAATTATTTTTATAATTATAGATAGTTATCTATACTTCCATACTTTTTTTAGAATAAAAACTATCTCAATGATCATCTGATGTGAATGGATTCTCACCAAGTAACCAACTATTCCACATTCCTTTTCAAATATAGGACAATTAATCCATTGCATGTACAATGATTTTACAACTTTAACTTCATTCTTCTTTAAATCACACTAACTTTACTTTACATTGACAAAAAATTCACAACAAATATAACTTCAATCCATGGTCACTTCACTGATCAATTTAATTTATTATGTTTAAAATTCCCAATAATTAAAACAGATAGTTCTTTGAAAAAATAATTTATTTTTAATATTAAATATTTTTAACCACCTCATATAAAATTTAATTATTAATATTCAAACTATTTAATAAATTTTGTTTTAAAACATATTTTTTAGTGATGGTTAGATTAATATATGTCTGTAAGTGTTTTAGTTGACTAAGAAATCCATTTTATTAACATTGTTAATAATATATTTTATAATTATATATGAAATAATGATTTCAAAGCCCTTTATTTATTATGTAAAGTGTATAAAAACATGGTAAATGATAATAATTGAGAGAGGAAACAATTATGATTTAAGTGGCTACCTATCATTGGTAAGATGTCATAAGTAAATGAAAGGAGGATCAAGGGTTGATCGATACCTGGTAGGGGTCAAATGTCGCATATAATTTCAATTGTTCACTTCTTTCTCTGGATGTTAAAATTAATGATATGTGGGATTTTTCCACAGATAGGTGACAATCACCTAAAATTTCCCACTCCTTTAAAGCTCCACCCAGACTATCAATGAAATACCACCCAACCCACTACATACCAAGTGAATAAATAAATAAACATCAATTCCTCCCACTTGTTGGAATCCCACCGGGCAAGGTTATAGAAACCATCCTAGAATTACACCATTTTTTCATAGGAAGCTAAACACTTCTTAAATTCAGTCCTTAGACCAAATTTCTTTTCATTTTTGTGGATTAATTGAAGGATTTATTTGAATGTTGAAACTACAATGACTGTGTCAACGTGAGTGTGTGTAAGATCATCCATCCAATCATTCTCATGTTCACACCAATCAAGGAGACCCTTGTAGGGATCAGACTGCTGTTGCTGGTATTTTTTTTATATTTAGGCAACAAACTAAGAAATATTATTTGATGCTTTGCAAACTCCTAGCCCGAGAACATTTAGATTTAAGTATACAACTATCATACTCATCAAAATCATCTCTCTAATAGTTATTATTACATTTTGTTGCTTGAGACTCACCACTCAACTCTTCTAGACATGAACCTATATTTCTTGAACTACGATGAGTAGTAGTCATCCCATACTAGGTATTAGTGATCATTTTGGATGAATTCATAGGATAACACCTACCACCAGTGGATTGATTCTTTTTTTTTAAATTCAATTACCCATTTCCTTCAAAGAATACTGAAATTATTTAAAACAATCAAATGGAGGGTTCCCCTTATTATAATTATCTATAACTTTTGTATTTGATTATGAATATCTTATTTGTATTTATTTATTATTTATATAAAATGAAAATTTTATGAACCTAATAGGATAGATATGAATTGAAAATTTATGAACGCTAATCATATGAAAAAAGAGTATAAAGTTGGAGTTAAAGAGTTCATCATGTTTGCAATAGAGAATGCATGCAACCCTTCTCAAATCCTTTGTTCGTTTTTACATTGTTTTAATTCAAGAAAAATTATTCTAAAAGAGTTTCAAGAACATTTTATTTGTCATAGAATATATCAAAGCTATAAATATTGGACTAAACATGGGAAAAAACTAGAAGTACACACCAATTGGGATGATACTGTAGTTTATGGATCATTTTATATGAATACTAGTGTAAATGATGATGGAGATCGTATAGAAGAAATTAAAATGGAAATTCAAGATTACCTTCATGATTGTAAATTTTTTTGATAAGTTAAATAGTTGTGCTAAGAGACCATTGTATACCTATTATACTAAGTATAAAATATTTTTAGTTGTATTGAAGTTATAAAATTTGAAAGTTGATAGTAAATGGAGAAATATCAGCTTTACAGAACTACTTGGTCTCTTGAATGATATGTTACCAGAAGAAAATGAACTTCCTTGTCAAACATATGATGATAAATGAATTCCATGTTTAGTGGGAATGATCTCTAAAAAAATACATGCTTTTCTAAATGATTTCATATTATTTCTCAAGGATCAAGAATCAATCATAAAATTCCCAAAGTTTGGCACAAATAGATATAAGAATGATGAATCAAGTATTTTGAAAGATGTTTGGTAATTTCCTATCATTCCATAGTTTAGAATACTATATGGATGTTTTGAAGTTGTGAGGCAATTGACATGGAATGAAGATATACGAATTAATGATGGGAAACTATGTTATCCAATAGACTCTACTCAATGGAATAAAATTGATTATGAGTATCCCAAATTTAAAAATGAGCCAGGAAACTTTCATTTTGGATTATCTACAAATGGAATAAATCCTTTTGGTGTATAGATTAGTACTCACAATACATGGCTAATCATGTTGGTAAATTATAACTTTCCATCATGGTTATGCATGAAGCAAAAATTCATTATGCTGTCTCTACTTATATCTAGACCAAAACAACTCGGTAATGATATTAATGTCAATTTGGATCCATTGATCGAAGATCTAAAATATATGTGGGATACATGTGTTATAATGTATGATTATTATAGAAGTGAAGAGTTCACATTGAGGGCCATGATTTGTGGGATGATAAATGACACTCCTACTTATAGAAAATTTTCAGGCTATAACATTAAATAAATGTAGGGGTGTCCCATTTGTGAATAATGAACACACTAATTTTGGTTGAAACATTCCTCGAAGAGTGTGTTTTTATGACATCATACATTTTTACCTCGATGATTTAAATACTGATCCTAGATGACATCATTCAATGGGAATACCAAACAAGGTACAATATTATCTCCACTAATGGGCAATCAACTATTTGATAAAGTAAAATATATTGATATTGTTTTTGGTATTCCATTTTTGAAAAATGACATATTGAACTAATTAAAAAGCTTAATAGTAGAATAAAAAATATTTTCCAGAGCGAAAGCACTCTTGAGAGGAAACCTATCACTATTCCATAGAATAATTGTTGAAAACCCTTTGATAATGGTGGCCTTGGTATTAAGGACCTTTTTCTACTTAATGAACCCATTAAAGATAAACTAATGTAGAATATTATAAACAATAATTTATCAGCCTTGAATTTCTTTAAAGGTCGATTTTATAACAATCTAAGAAAAGGTAGGACCTTGCACATGGACTCTTCCATATATCCTTCCATTAATCACTCATTTTCAAAAATCATGTCTCACTCTAGATAGATTGTTAATAAAGAATATTATTTGAAATTTTGGTTGGATAACTAGAATGGATACCCTCTTTCCTCTATGAATGATCCCATGCATTTGTCTACTAATATTAATATCTCCATAAATGACTGCCTATGCTCTTTGGATATGGATTTACCTAATTAGATCAATACTATAATTACCTATTACCCTTTTGTCAACACTAATGATTTTTGGGGTTTGGGAACCAACTCATAATGGTGTTCTAAACTCTAATTTTTTTTACAATCATAATTTTGGTAATACAATACAATATTTTTCTTGGTTAAAACACTTTAACAAGCCATGGGATAGACCCTATAGATTCAACTTGGTCTGTAGAATATCCCACAATAGAGTTTCTACTAATTAATGTCTTCAATTACTTGGCATTCAACTTTTTTTCTAAATTTCTTATGTGTAATCAGCACATAAAGGATGTCGACCACCTATTCTTATATTATTCTATTGCTTTTGCATTATGGAAATACATATTGGACAATTTTGAACTCAGATGGATAGGTTTGGACTCCATTCAGCTTCATCTTCAAATATGAACTGCTATGAATGCCTCTCTTCTTGTCGAATAGTTTTTTGTTGCTACTATTTCTTCACTGATATATGTCATCTGGTATGAGAGAAATTTTATCATTCACAACAATAATACTTTCAATCTTCATGTATCTCAGGTGAAGCTCTTCATTACTACCAAGGAACCAATAAATGATGCAAATAGGTACCTACCACAACTCCATCATGGATATTATTTTTCTTTATTGGATTGAAATCAAAGTAAGATTCATCTAGGTTGTTGGGAAAAAATCCCTCAAGGTATCATTGAATCATTTTTTAGGTCATTGTGTTTGTTGACAAAGTGGGCCTCCATGTTGTGTTTGTTGACAAAGCAGACCACGATGTTCATATTATTGATAAAGGGGGTTTACATGGTGATTTTTTGAGTTAAATAGAAGTTTCCGACCATCTAGGACTAATATAAGAACTTCGACAAAGGAATGGATGATATGGAGGTGGTACAAAAAGAACAGATACAAGGTGGCACTGTTTTCCAGTGTTTGCCAAATTTTTGGGTCTCAAAATCGACAAATAGAGAAATGTGTTCATGGAAAAGGTACATGTACACTTGTTTCTTGGAGGCTTGTAAAGTTGCATGACATATATTTTTCAATATTATAACATAAAAATTTGGCAATGGAAATAGGGGCACCTGTGTTTTGGTTTGGGCACGCAAGATGACTAGGGCGACAGAGGCTAAGGCGGATGGACTTGCATGCTAGCACTCAGGGTGACCAAAATGCCTATAAATAGAGGGCAACCCCTACTCATTTTTAATGGAGTTAAACACTTATAGAAAATTAGAGCTCCAGTTGCTCATGTGATTTGGGCATGTAAGTGGTGGTTTGGGCGTGCAAGTATAAAGATATTTAGAAGTTGTGCGCCAATTGATAGTTGTGTGCCAATATTGGTTTGGGCGTAAAAGGTGGTGATTCTCAAAGTTTGGAGTTGGCGAAGGGAGTTTCATGCAAGTGGTTAGGTGACACTTGTTCTCTAGGCTTAGAGAAGCATGCCAAAGCATAGAGAAACACACCGGGCATAGAGAAGCGCGCCAGTCATTATAGGGTTTCATGTTAGTTGGAATATTTCATGATACAACCATGGTAAAGTTGTATTAATCAGTGGGTGAAAGTGTAACTTCAAAAGAAAATATACATACAAAGGAAGATGCATTCATTTGTGATAATGAAGGGACCTATATGTCTTTAGATTGTGAGTGGATCTTCTGAAGAAGCAGTGAGCACACATCAATTGAGAGAGCAGTGAGCTTTCATATTGCGATTGGTTGTAAACTAGGAGGTACATTGAGGTCACTCTGAACATTGTAAAAAATAGTGCGCTTATAGTGGATTTGGTACATCGGCACATCACCAGTGTATGCTCCTTGGACGTATCCCAGTAAGGGTGGACCAAGTAAAAATTGTTGTATCTTGTGCATGATTTGATTTTTGTTTATACTTTGCTATAGGAATGAGAGAGAAGAGAGTTTTTCTTAATAGCGGAACAAGATCTATAGGGTCAGTTGTATTAATTTATCATACCCTAATTCACCCCCCTCTTAGGGTATCTAACCTAGTGGACCTAACAATTGGTATCATAGGGAAATGTCAATATCAGTGGTTATCTCTTAAATAGAGGTCACCAATCATAAAGGGATTCCGATCATCAATGAGAACAATTTTCAGCTATGGAAGAATCATATGGAACACTACTTCCGATCTTTGGGAATGGATGTTTTCACAATAATAATACATGGTATAACAACCAATATTAGTAGTGGTGGATTTTGACATATGTCAAGATAATGTACATCGATCATGAAGAGGAATGTTTCAAAGTAGAACCAAACTATTCACAAGTAGTAGATCAATGAACCAGTATGTGAGTTGAAAATGCAGAATAGATTTGCAGCTTTGCAAGATGAAGCTGGACCATTATAATACGAGAAAGATCAGAATTCCCAATCTATGCTGAGTGCAAAGACAAAAATATTAACCAAGAAGAAGATATCAGAGAAGGAAGTGGTTGTAGAAATTACCGTTAAAGCATCAGACCGTTCTGGGGTATGGATTCTTGACAGTGGTTACACATCTCACATGACAAGAAATAAGGATCCGGTTAGAGGCATAAAATATGAAAAATAAAGAGTTTTCAAGTTTGGAAATGATGAAGGCCTGAAGATAATTGGATCGGGAAAGGACAAGTTTGGGGGGAAAGAAATAAGACGTGCTGATGTCTTGGTTGTAGAAGGCCTCATTCACTATTTGCTTAGTGTTAGTCAACTGTGCGACTCAGGGCATTCTATAAGGTTTACCAAGAAGATGTGTGTTGTCAAGGGAATAAATGGTATAGTGATCCTACAGGGAAAAAGAACAAAGGGGAATCTCTACCTATTAAGTGGAGAAGAAGATATGCGTTTTTTATTCAGAGAGGAAGAAAACAAATTGTGGCATTAATGACTTGGTCATCTATGTCATCTATCCCTAGAAGATTTTCTAAAGTGTGATGCAACTAGATATCTTCCTAAGATTTTATGGGAATTTACTCACATGTGTGATGCATGCCAATAAGGGAAAATCATCATAAAGACTTACAAGGCCAAGGAAAAGAAGTCAACAAGAGTGATTGAATTAGTGCATGCTGATGTTTATAGACCTATCTCACCAAGATCAATTGACAAAAGAAGATATTACATTCTATTAATTTATGATTATAGCATAATGGTATGGGAATTTTTTATTTACCTTATGTCTGATGTGTTCAGTTGCTTAAAATAGTATCAGAGGGAATATGAAAGGATGCTTGGGCAGAAAATTCTGACGTTTCATAATGACAATGATATGGAATTAATAAATAGTCAGGTGGAAGACTATCTCTAGAAACGTTGGATAAGACATTAGGTTTCTTCAGTAAGAACTACCCAACAGAATGGAGTGGTTGAAAGGAGAAATCAGATCATCAACAATATGTCCAAAATGATGCTTATAGAAAAAGACCTACCAGAGAAATTTTGGAAGGATGTAATATTTAAATCAGTCTACATTTATAATAGGACTCTATTGTGTCCGAAGGAAAGACTCCATACGAGATGTGGTATGGAAAGAAGGAAACAGTGAAATAATTTCAAATATTTGGAAGCAAGTGCTTCATTCTTAAAAATGAAAAACATAGGAAATTTGAGTCATGTGGAGATGAGGGGATATTCATTGGATACTCAGGGAAAAGAAAATCATAAAAATGCTTTAACAAGAGGTTGGGACAAGTAGTTAAGAGCAATAATGTCACTGTTATGGAAAATGAAGAGAATAATTAACATCACAGTGAACATTTTCTTGATGGAAGTGATGAAGAGGAAAGTAACACAAGAGGTGAAGAAGTAACAGATGCTAACTCAAAAGAAGATACTGATGATGAAAAAGAATAATTCAAGTCTTTATCTGCAAAGAAGCCAAGAACTTGAGTTGAGATTGATATGAAAAATATCACTGGTGATCAGTCAGCTCCAGTTTAGTCATGAAGAATGAAATCACTGTAGCATACATCTTTCTTATCTCAGTTAGATCCTAAATGATTTACTGATGAAACTGTAGATGAATACCAGCTTCAGGCTATAAATGAAGAGTTAGATCAGATTGAGAAGAATCAGACGTGGGAGATTGTTTTGAGGCCAGAATATAAGAATGTCATCAGGACTAAATGGGTCTATTGCAATAAGATGAATGAAGATGGAACAATGATTCAAAATAAAGCATGACTAGTGTGAATGTAACTGCCCGAGATTTTATGAAAAATATTCTTTTTAATTTTATTAATGTCTTGTGTTTTACGCTACACCAAAAGGAGCTTGCACAACACACATCCTTGACTTGCCTTGCATTACACGCAATCACGACCTTCCTCGATAGCGTGTGTAGTACACAATACCGAGTTTCACTAAACAATGATATGGTATTAAAATATTATTATAACTAGCTGTTATGAATAGTAATAACCACCTTTTAAAATTTTAGAAATTTTATCTCTCAAAATGGACTTTATTTTTGGATTCAGAGTATCAAATTTAGCCTAAGGTGAAATTTTGGTACTTTTCGGATAACTTTCATATTCTGATGAATAGTGAAAATTACTAAATTATAATTAAAAACAACTTTTTTAATCAAAATAATTAATAGTGATAAATTATTAATTTGAGTGGTTTTAAAGTATATTTAGAATATATTTTTACAATTTAATACAATGCTGGTCATTGGATGTAATTTCACATTTAAACCAGACATAAACAAGTGTCAATCTTTTGATAGATATTGTTTCTTAAAAACACGCTATTTGTTTTAACAGCGGGATTTAATTATAAAATTAATTAATGCAACTTCTATGTTATGAATTTGGTAAAATAGACTTCATTTTTGAATTTGGAATATGAAATATAGCTTAGGATGAAATTTTGGCATTGTTCTGAAAAACATCAATTTTTGATGAATAGTGAAACTACTAAGTGGTAGTTAAAAAAACTGAATTTTTTATAAAACATAATTTTACCGCTTCTGTGAATGGAATTTCAAAAATCCGAGAGACACGGTTGATGTCATTAAGTAAAATGTGGTTCAATGAGATGAAAATAATTTTTGGTGAATCGTAACTTTTTACTTTTATTTACCACGGTTAAAAGTAAATAGGGTAATTAAGGGTAAAAATGATATTAATATTACCCTAACACATGTCCTAATCCTATTGGACAAGTGTATCTCGACCAAAACCAACCTTAAGTGTAACATATTATCATTTAGGCCCACTTGGATTAGATTAGGACATTTATTATTATTTAATTCAAAGAAAAGTTAAAAGAGTTAAAATCAAAGTTTATTTACTAAAACATTTTTAATATAGGGTTATATATAAGATAAATTAGATTGTAAATATTAATTAGAAATCTAAAAAGATTTTCTACTTAATGGTATTTTATTTGTAATTTGTAGACATCAAATAAGTTAATTTATTTATGACACAAAGATGATGCAGTAATTATCTTATTAATGAAATATTGACATAATTGATATTATAAATACCAAAATAAATGTAATTTAAGACATTTTATGAATTCCCCTAATTTTATAGGTTACTATGATATATTAGTGTTTATTTAATCAACTTGGTTCGAACATATAAATCTGTTATGACTTTCACAAAAATCATATATCAAATAGTGTCAAAATTGACACAAAATAGTTTTTAAATCTAATATTATATTATTAATTGTTATTTTATTCCTAAAAATCTATGGTTAGGCCAAATGACTTAGATAAGGATATATATATTAATAATAAACAATTTGGGGTTCGTTTGGCATGTTATAGTAAGTGTATTAACCATATAGTGTAAGAAAACAAAAGTACACGGTAAAAGTTAAATTATTTAACTTAGAGTTAAATATAATTGATAAGGTTGTCTAAATCCTATTGGTTGATAGGATTTAGACCCCTACCCACTTTACCTTCGAAATAAGACCCTTTGGAACCATTATAAACCGATTTTGACTTTAATATAAAATAATATTTTGAGATATTCCTAAGGTGCCCCTCTCCTCCCTTATAAAAGGGCACCTCTTCCCCCTCCTCCTCACACCAATTTGAGCACTCAAGCTCGGCCAACCCCTGCGAAAATCCCTTCTACACTTCCCTAGAATAATCCTAGAGGTCCTGTTCTTCTTCAAAGACCAATCTTAGTTCCCTAAGTGGAGGATTCAAAGAGGCGTTCCAAAGAAGAGGTAATATCCATTACCGATCTTTTCAATTTCTTTCTTCTTCAACTTCTTTTTCTTTAGTTTTTTCATGATAAAGTAATAACATAAGTATTACTTACATACTGATATGTTATTATAAATATGAAACAACCCTAATTCACCTTCTATCCATCCTACGGAAAAATAAAATCACCGCGCGTGCGTACGTACGGAATACCGTCTCCACGCCGTGGTGTAATCTATTTTCCACCACCACCTTAGAAGGATGGGTATAATGGTGTAATGAGTAACTATTTATGATTATTATAAAGTAATATTGATACTTAAATAATATATATATATACTCCAATACAATTCCACGATCATAGGAACGATATCATCACTCGTGCGTACGTACGGAATACCGTCTCCACGATGTGATGCGACTCATTCTACATGATCATCATTACATAGTAATTATATAAATGAATTGAATGAATAAATATGATATATGTTACACTAATAACATTCTGGATATAAGGTATCTATAACCTTAAAAGAAGAATAAGAATTTATTCGGCAAAACACTCATAAGAACAAAAGGCAATAAAGACCCGAGTAACAAGTAACAATGAAATATTACTAACAAAAAGCTAAGAATATGACCATATATGATATCATATCAATATGTATGATTTTGGAATAAGTCAACAACATTATTTAAACCATTATACAGGAGATTCAGATACGTACAAAGCAAATCAGACCTAAGGTAAGGGAAATATCACAATCTCATTTTTATCCGAGATTGTTTATACTTTAATATTTACTGGGGTGTATTTTATCATCCACATCAATGTTTCCTCAATATGTAATATTATTTCCATTAACCTAAAATTTTTTAAATACTATTTTACCCTTCGGTGAGTTTTTAGTAAAAGATATGAAAGGAATCTTTTGTCGTTTTTCGTACGAGGTACTTTTTGACTTTTCTGACAAAAGTACGAAAATAATGTTTTTTTTAACTTATACGGCATGAATGGATTTTTAAAACATTATTTCCAAGAATCTTCCTTTAAAATTTTTCAAGTTTATTTTTAATCAACTTCTTTTAGTTTAGAATTTTATGACATTTTAAGAAAGGAAAAGTGTTTTTGAAGTAGAAAGGATATTTTCCTCAAGAATGGAGTTCAAATGGTTTATCAAAATTATTTTCCATCTAGGATAATATAGATTTCTGTTTTTATCCCTATTATTACATTGATTTGATTATGTTGTGAGGGAATTATTTTTATGAAGTCATTTACCTTATATGGTTTGTTTTATGATGTCATGATGTTTCAAGAATCCCATTTTTGTTACATGTGTTATGAGATGATGTATGATTTATGATTATGTGGCACACATAAGAAAGGATTCATTATAAGATGGGTGGGACCTATATCTCCCTCCAATGCATTGGGTAAAGATTTCATATCTCATGAGATAGACATGGCTGGAATGGTAGGTTATACCGGTTCAGTGAAACAGGACTGAAATGAGGGTGACTCGATTCAGAAAGGGACTTTGTCCACTAAGATAGTCTTGGAAATGAGTCATGACTAACAAGAAATGATTCTCTATGATTATGTGTGTATGACACAAAGTTTCATGTTTTAAGTTATGCTTATTGGGATTTCATTTCACTACTATTATTTATCCCATGTTATGAAATTATGCTCTCTTTTGCAGGTTAAGATTTCCAAAATTTATGTTCTTATGAATATGATGTGATTGATTTTTCTTTTGTTTACCCTTACTGAGCATTTGAGCTCACCCTTTTATGTTTTCTTTTCCCCCGGATATAAAGAAAGGTTTTAGGTATAATAAAAAAAAGGGAAGATCTTTATGGGAGATGTTGAAGATCTTTCACCAGAATTAGAAGATTATACTCCGAGTTTCCAATGACACTAAACTATTACGATCCTTGTGTGTGTGTTTTGTTATGTACTAAGTATTCCGCAAGTGTAATGTAATGTCAATGTACGTTAAGCTTAGGGCCTCTACAGTTGGTATCAGAGGAAAGGTTTAGTCAACCTTTGGAAACTAGGATGTGAAAACGTTAGTGAGGTCCCTAAAGATATTTCTAAGGTATGTCTAGGGATGTCTCTAAGGTTAAGTATACGTATAGGTTATAGTCCTAGAATTGCGCTAACGATCTTAGAATTTAACCTAAGATGTTAGATATTGAAGGTACTCCCCCTTTATTATGTTGTTTTCCGTAGCATGATTTTTGCCTCTCACACTATTCTTTTAGGGTTTTAGACAATGGTAGGAACCCGAAGGAACCGTGTTGATCAATGCAATGGACAATGCAATGATCTTCCTCCTGAACAAACAAATGTTATGGGAGATGGAGTGAAAAATCTTATTTCTATCCTTACACAAGCTATGAATCATTCTGGACTTCCAAATGAGTAGAGAAAGGAACAATATTCTATTGAGTCCTCCATGAGGCAACGTCCACCTTCTTTCAGTGGGACTTCCGATCCACTTGTTGCTGAACAATGGATCAGTACCACTGAAAAGATATTTTCAGTTCTTCAATGTTCTGAACGTGATAAAGTCATCTTAGCAGTATATCGTTTGGAAGGTGAAGTTGATCAATGGTGGAATCTTATCAAGAATACGAGGCCAAGAGATGAAATTGAGTCCATGGAATGGGACGAGTTCAAGAACTTGTTTTTCAGTAAGTACTTCCCTCGTATTCTTCGAACAAAGATGGAGAAGGAGTTTCTTGAACTAAAGCAAAAGGATGATGAATCTGTTGGTATATACGAAGTGAATTTTACAAGACTTGCAAGGTATGCATCTGGCATTATCATCCAACCTGAAAGTAAAGTTGATCGATTTTTCATTGGCTTAAAACCAAGTCTTCGAAGGGCATTAGCTATAAGAGACTTCAGTAGCTATGAAGAAATTGTGTGTTGTGCTATCAAGGTAGAAATGGAAGTTGGTGTTACATATCCATCTCATGGTTTTGACAAGAAATGAAAGATGGAGTTCAAGGAGAAATCTCAGAATAATGGTGAAAAGTAGATGGATGTTTCCTTATGCACAAAGTGTGGAAATAAGCATGGTGGAGATTGTCTTAAAGGGACTAGAAAATGTTTTAAGCGTGGAAAAGAAGGTCATCGAGTAGCTGAGTGTCGAAGTAATGGAAAAAGGGTTTCTAATGATGTGAATAAAGAAAACACTGCAGAGAACGCACCACCAACACTTCAATGCTTCAAGTGCAAGGAAATGGGGCATTATGCTAATAAATGCCCTAATCCAAGGGTTAGTGATTATCAACATGAGCAACCACTGAAGGCAAAGGACAAAGGAAAGTCACATGTGATCACTATTGGTGATGTTGAATATGACAACGATGTGGTGGAATGATTAAGTGTTTATGTAAAGGGATTCCAAAATAATGTTGTATCATAAAGTATTGGAATATTTATGTATTGTTCTAATGTGGTATTCAAAGTGATTGAGATATTTTTGGAAATAAGATGATATGCGCATAATGAAGGGAAAACGAGAAAACAAAATGTTTAACAGTATTCATGAGCTCATGATTGATATAAGGACTAAGTGATATCATGGTTTGAGTATATAGAATTTTGAGGATTTTGGTATGTGGAAAGTGTTAACTTTTAACTGCATACATGTTTTCACTAAGGTATTCAAGAGAATACATGATTAAGGACTTTGAATGTTTGGAATGTGACCAACAAAACATATCTTATGATATATGGGGATCGACGATGGTGTTAAATATCTGGTAATCGTTTTCACTATGTTATGAGAGTGGACTGCAGTATTATGGAAAAGTCTAAAGATTGGAAGGGATTATGTTGGAAATAAGTTAGTATTGTTTAAGGATAGAAGTTTTTTTCGATATTATTGATGGGATGTTATAGTATTATAGTTTTAGAAAAAAGACAACCTACAGAACGGGCGACAACCCATCGCGTCGGACAAGGCTATGAGAATCGAACCCACAACCGAAGTGCGACTGACCTTTATCACCTAACACTGGCCTACAGGAAGTACCTGTTTAGTAGAAACTAGTTTTATTATATTAAGCAGTATGATATATGAAGTATAAGTCCATTTTAGGAACCATATATTATTAATCTCACTATAGATCGACTTATGTATATAATTTTTGCTAACCTTTTGTTTGAGATAGATGGAATGACCCGTCATTCTATCACATGATCTGCTAACACTTCACGAATAACAAATTCAACTTCATGTATTTAAGAGATGAAGTGGAAATTGTTCAAGGCACGAACAACATTGAGATTTTACCAAAATAAAGTAAGTATTTATTATAATTCAAATTTTCAACTTTAGGGAAATGATCTTGAAAACCAAAAATGTTGTCCTAGTGATCTTATACCTGATGAATCAGATGTTAACTTATATCATCACAAATCTATGGATTTTTGATTACTGGCTTTTCCATAGCCATGTTCTCTACCACTCTCCATCAGAACATGATGGTTAGATTTCTCTTCTATATCCATATTTTCACCTATGTGGAAACCCAGTGATTAGTTTGTTTGGGTAATCGTTACATTTCATAATTTAGTTTTTAAAGCCAAGTTTTGGTATTCTTTTTTACAATGTGGGTTTCTATTAAAGAAACTTTCGAATAGTAAACCATTTATAACCCAGATGAATTTCAAGGGCGAAATTCATTTTAAGGGGGGTAGAATGTAACAGCACGAGATTTTATGAAAAATATTCTTTTTAATTTTATTAATATCTTGTGTTGTACGCTACACCAAAAGGATCTTGCACAACACACATCCTTGACTTGCCTTGCATTACACGCAATCACGATCGATAGCGTGTGTAGTACGCAATACCGAGTTTCACTAAACAACGATATGTTATTAAAATATTATTATAACTAGCCGTTATGAATAGTAATAACCACCTTTTAAAATTTTAGAAATTTTAGCTCTCAAAATGGACTTCATTTTTGGATTCCGAGTATCGAATTTAGCCTAAGGTGAAATTTTGGTACTTTTCGGATAACTTTCATATTCTGATGAATAGTGAAAATTACTAAATTATAATTAAAAACAAATTTTTTAATCAAAATAATTAATAGTGATAAATTATTAATTTGAGTGGTTTTAAAGTATATTTATAATATATTTTTACAATTTAATACAATGGTGGTCATTGGATGTAATTTCACATTTAAACCAGACATAAACAAGTGTCAATCTTTTGATAGATATTGTTTCTTAAAAACACGCTATTTGTTTTAACAGCGGGATTTAATTATAAAATTAATTAATGAAACCTCTATGTTATGAATTTGGTAAAATAGACTTCATTTTTGAATTCAGAATATGAAATATAGCTTAGGATGAAATTTTGGCATTGTTCTGAAAAACATCAATTTTTGATGAATAGTGAAACTACTAAGTGGTAGTTAAAAAAACTGAATTTTTCATAAAACTTAATTTTACCGCTTCTGTGAATGGAATTTCAAAAATCCGAGAGACACGGTTGATGTCAGTAAGTAAAATGTGGTTCAATGAGATGAAAATAATTTTTGGTGAATAGTAACTTTTTACTTTTATTTACCACGGTTAAAAGTAAATAGGGTAATTAAGGGTAAAAATGATATTAATATTACCCTAACACATGTCCTAATCCTATTGGACAAGTGTATCTCGACCAAAAACAACCTTAAGTGTAAAATATTATCATTTAGGCCCACTTGGATTAGATTAGGACATTTATTATTATTTAATTCAAAGAAGAGTTAAAAGAGTTAAAATCAAAGTTTATTTACTAAAACATTTTTAATATAGTGTTATACATAAGATAAATTAGATTGTAAATATTAATTAGAAAGATAAAAGGATTTCCTACATAATGGTATTTTATTTGTAATTTTTAGACATCAAATAATTTAATTTCTTTATGACACAATGATGATGTAGTAATTATCTTATTAATGAAATATTGACATAATTTATATTATAAATACCAAAATAAATGTAATTCAAGAATTTTTATGAATTCCCCTAATTTTCTAGGTTACTATGATATATTAGTGTTGATTTAATCAACTTCGTTCGAACATATAATTCTGTTATGACTTTCACAAAAATCATATATCAAATAGTGTCAAAATTGACACAAAATAGTTTTTAAATCTAATATTATATTATTAATTGTTATTTTATTACTAAAAATCTAAGTATCGGCCAAATGACTTAGATAAGGATATATATATTAATAATAAACAACTTGGGGTTCGTTTGGTATGTTATAGTAAGTGTATTAACCATATAGTGTAAGAAAACAAAAAGACATGGTAAAAGTTAAATTATTTAACTTAGAGTTAAATCTAATTGATAAGGTTGTCTAAATCCTATTGGTTGATAGGATTTCGACCCATACCCACTTTACCTTCGAAATAAGACCATTTGGAACCATTATAAACCGATTTTGACTTTAATATAAAATAATATTTTGAGATATTCCTAAGGTGCCCCTCTCCTCCCTTATAAAAGGGCACCTCTTCCCCCTCCTCCTCACACCAATTTGAGCACTCAAGCTCGGCAAAACCCTGCCCAAATCCCTTCTCCACTTCCCTAGAATAATCCTAGAGGTCCTGGTATTCTTCAAAGACCAATCTTAGTTCCCTAAGTGGAGGATTCAAAGAGGCGTTCCAAAGAAGAGGTAATATCCATTACTGATCTTTTCAATTTCTTTCTTCTTCAACTTCTTCTTCTTTAGTTGTTTCATGATAAAGTAATAACATCAGTATTACTTACATACTGATACGTTATTATAAATATGAAACAACCCTAATTCACCTTCTATCCATCCTACGGAAAAATGAAATCACCGCGCGTGCGTACGTACGGAATACCGTCTCCACGCCGTGGTGTAATCTATTTTCCACCATCACCTTACAAGGATGGGTATAATGGTGTAATGAGTAACTATTTATGATTATTATAAAGTAATATTGATACTGAAATAATATATATATATACTCCAATACAATTCCACGATCATAGGAATGATATCATCACTCGTGCGTACGTACGGAATACCGTCTCCACGATGTGATGCGACTCGTTCTACATGATCATCATTACATAGTAATTATATAAATGAATTGAATGAATAAATATGATATATGTTACACTAATACCATTCTGGATATAAGGTATCTATAACCTTAAAAGAAGAATAATAATTTATTCGGCAAAACACGCATAAGAACAAAAGGCAATAAAGACCCGAGTAACAAGTAACAATGAAATATTACTAACAAGAAGCTAAGAATATGACCATATATGATATCATATCAATATGTATGATTCTGGAATAAGTCAATAACATTATTTAAACCATTATACAGGAGCTTTGGATACGTACAAAGAAAATCGGACCTAAGGTAAGGGAAATATCACAATCTCATTTTTATCCGAGATTGTTTATACTTTAGTATTTAGTGGGGTGTATTTTATCATCCACATCCATGTTTCCTCAATATGTAATATTATTTCCATTCACCTAAAATTGTTTAAATACTATTTTACCCTTCGGTGTGTTTTTAGTAAAAGATATGAAAGGAATCTTTTATCGTTTTTCGTACGAGGTACTTTTTGATTTTCCGAAAAAAGTACGAAAAGAATGTTTTTTTAACTTATACGGCATGAATGGATTTTTAAAACATTATTTCCAAGAATATTCCTTTACAAGTTTTAAAGTTTATTTTTAATCAAATTCTTTTAGTTTAGAATTTTATGACATTTTAAGAAAGGAAAAGTGTTTTTGAAGTAGAAAGGATATTTTCCTCAAGAATGGAGTTCAAATGTTTTATCAAAATTATTTTCCATCTAAGATAATATAGAGTTCTGTTTTTATCCCTATTATTACATTTATTTGATTATGTTGTGTGGGAATTATTTTTATGAAGTCATTTACCTTATATGGTTTGTTTTATGATGTCATGATGTTTCAAGAATCCCATTTTTGTTACATGTGTTATGCGATGATGTATGATTTATGATTATGTGATACACATAAGAAAGGATTCATTATAAGATGGGTGGGACCTATATCTCCCTCCAATGCATTGGGTAATGATTTCATATCTCATGAGATAGACATGGCTGGAATGGTAGGTTATACCGGTTCAGTGAAACAGGACTAAAACGAGGGTGACTCGATTCAGAAAGGGACTTTGTCCACTAAGATAGTCTTGGCAATGAGTCATGACTAACAAGAAATGATTCTCTATGATTATGTGTGTATGCCACAAAGTTTCATGTTTTAAGTTATGCTTATTGGGATTTCATTTCACTACTATGATTTATCCCATGTTATGAAATTATGCTCTCTTTTGCAGGTTAAGATTTCCAAAATTTATGTTCTTATGAATATGATGTGATTGATTTTTCTTTTGTTTACCCTTACTGAGCATTTGAGCTCACCCTTTTATGTTTTCTTTTCCCCAGGATATAAAAAAAGGTTTTAGGTATAATAAAAAAAAGGGAAGATCTTTATGGGAGATGTTGAAGATCTTTCACCAGGATTAGAAGATTATACTCCGAGTTTCCAAAGACACTAAACTATTATGATCCTTGTGTGTGTGTTTTTGTTATATACTAAGTATTCCGCAAGTGTAATGTAATGTCAATGTACGTTAAGCTTAGGGTATCTATAGTGAAAATGATACTCTCAAATAGAGGGTATAGATTTTGATGAGACATTTGCACTGGTTGTAGGGCTGGAGACAATCAGACTATTCCTAGCCATTGTAGTGCAGTAGAAATTCAATGTATTCCAGATGGATGTCAAATATGAATTTTTGAATGGGGTTCTGGAGGAATATTTTTATATCAAGAAGCCAAATGGTTTTCTCATTCATGAGGATGGGGACACGGTTTATTGGCTGAATAAGGCATTATATGAGAAGAAGCAAGAACCAGGAGCATGATACTCAAGGCTTGATCAATATTTGAAGAATCTTGGTTTTCAATGTGGTGGAGTTGATTACAATCTCTATTTCAACAACGATAGTAATAAAAGAATTATGGTGTTGTTTATGTCAATGAAATAATATTTGGCTGATCAGATAAAGCTCAGTGCATATAGTTTTCTGAATTCATGAAAAGTGAGTTCAAAATATCAATGATTAAAGATCTGACATTTTCCCTTGCTTTATAAGTATCACAAGGAAGGAATGACACTTTAATTTCTCAATACAAGTATGGAAAGGAGGTTATGAGAAGATTTTGAATGGAACATTCCATAGAGATGAAGACTCCGGTTTTTACCCGGATGAAATTATCAAAAGATAATAATGGCAAGGCAATTAATATCACAAAATACAAGCAGATTATTGGAATTTTACTACACCTAACATCAACAAGACCTGATATTGTTTTCACCACATGACAAGCAACACAATATTAAAATAATCCCAATGAAATCCATATGCTTTCAGTTAAAAGAATACATCAGTATATCAAAGGAACTGCGGATTTTAGTTTGATGTATAATGATAAATCTCATCCAGAGCTTTTGGGATATACAGATGCAGATTGGTATAGTTCAGCGGATGATAGGAAATCAATGCCAGGAGGTGTTTTTTATCTTGGTGGTTTGTGTATTTCATGTCTAAGCAAGAAGCAAGAATCAAGATTTCATTTAATTGATCACTGTAAAAGTTGAGTATATTGCGACCACTCAAGCATGCACACAATTATTGTGGATGAAGTAGCTGGTCGATGATATGGGAGTTGAAGTGAAGTCTCTGATTAGAATCTAGTGCGATAAATCAAGTGTTATAAATCTCATAAAAAATCCCATCCATCACTCAAGGAAAAAGAAAATTGAGATAAAGTATCACTTTATCAAAGAGAAGGTTGAGCAGGGAATCATGAAGTTGGAGTATGTGCCTACAGAGCTACAGGTTGTAGACATTCTGACAAAGGCCTTACCCAAGGAAGATTTTGAGAGGCATCGACTGGATCTATTCAGTCGACTACCTACACTTGAAAAAGTGTGGTTGTGGTACAACCCCCTCTCCCTGAGGTATGGTGTGTTTTCATTACTATAATAATCTATGCTCTCTACTCTATTACAGACCACAAAGGAGTGGCCTTTGGGTTCATTGAAAAAGGGGGGAGAAAGAGTGACTTCTAAAGGGGCAGAAACTGTGGATTGATAAGGGATACAATGACTTAGTCAAAGAAATGGGGGGAAACTGATAGCTGGAGTACCGAGATAGGGGGAGAAATGAGATAGAGGGAGATTTATAAATCTAATGATTCTAGAAGTGATCGATCAAAGAATAGATATCATGATAGTTGAGGATCATGATAAAAGCAGAAGAGTGGCATTGGAATGGTGTCAGAAGGTGTCCAACAGTCAACAATTGATATTAGTTTGGTAATTGTTATCAGTTTGGTGTCAACTATTGGTATAAAAAATGAAGTGATTCATTGATGAAATTTTCATTTACTCTTGTTTCTCACACCGAGCATTGGTCATTTGGGCTTAGATTGAATGTTGAGTGAATCCTTGATCACTATCATAATCGCAATAAGTGTATGGTGGCTAAAGCATTAAAATGGTATCATTATATGAATGATTTGTCTATAAACTAAAAGGGGGATATTATGGGGAAAAAATCCCTCAAGGTATCATTGAAGAATTTTTTAGGTCATCGTGTTTGTTGACAAAGTGGGCCTCCATGTTGTGTTTGTTGAAAAAGAAAACCACGATGTTCATCTTATTAAAAAAGGGGGTTTAAATGGTGATTTTTTGAGTTTAAGATATGTTTCCGACCATCCATTATTGATAGAAGAACCTCGAAAAAGGAATGTATGATATAGAGGTTGTACAAAAAGAGAAGATACATAGTGGCACCATTTTCTAGTGTTTGCCAAATTTTTGGGTCTCAAAATCGACAAATAGAGAAACATGTTCTTGGAAAAGGTACATCAATGACAGTTTCTTAGAGGCTTAGAAAGTCATGCACAATATGTTTTCAATATCAGAACATCAAAATATGGCAAAGGAAGGAGGGGTTCCCATGTTTTGGTTTGGGTGCATATGGTGACTTGGGCAACAGAGGCTAAGGTGGATGGACTTGTGCACCGAGAGGAGACTTGAGTGCTGGTACTCAGGGTGACCAAAATGCCTATAAATAGAGGGACATGCCTACTTATTTTCAATGGAGTTCAACAGTTAAAGAAAATTATAGCTCCAGTCACGCAAGTGGTTTGGGCGCGCGAGAGGTGGTTTGGGTGCGCAAGTATAAAGATATTCAGAAGTTGCACACCAGTTGATAGTTTCACACTAATATTGGTTTGGGTGTAAAAGGTGGTGATTCGCCCATGTTTGGAGTCGGAAAAGGGTGTGTCTCACAATTTGTTAGGTGACACTTGCGCGCTAGGCTTGGAGAAGCACACCAAATCATAAAGAAGCATGCTAGGCATAAATAATCACACCAGTCATTCTAGGGTTGGACGTTAGTTTGAAGATTTCCCAGTACACGCATTGTAGAGTTGTATTCATTAGTGGATAAAAGTAAATATTCAACAGAGCATCAATATAAAGAGGAAGATGATTTCATTTGTGATAATAAAGGGACCTAAAAATGTTTAAACAATGAGTGGATCTTCTGGAGAAGTAGTGAACACACTTCAATTGAGAGGGCAATGAGCTTTTATATTGTGAGTAGTTGTAAACCACGAGGGATAATGATTCCACTCAGAAAATTGTAAAAAATAGTGCACTTATAGTGAATTTAGTACATCGGCATATCGCCGATGAATACTCCTTGGACGTAGCCTAGTGAGCCTGAACCAAGTAAAATTTTTTGTGTCCTATTCATGATTTAATTTTTCTTTATACTTTGCTACAAGAACGATAAAGAAGAGTTTTTTTATTAACATTGAAACAAGATCAATAGGGGCAGTTGTTTTAATCTATCATACCCTGATTCACCCGCCTCTCAGGGTATCTAACCTAGTGGACCTAACATAGATGAAAGGTATGTTGGAAGTCTTCTAAAAACCCCCTCTCTATGACTGGATCAAAATAAATGTGGATGGTGCCTCAAAAGGAAACCCAAGACCCATGAGATATGGGGTAGTGTGTAAGAATTAGAATGGGAATATTTTGGGATGAAACTATGGTACGCATGATTTTTTCTCCTCCTTAGAAGCAGATATGTACAACATTATTATCTCCATTAGTCTCATCAAGAAAAAAGTATGGAATAACATATGAATTGAATGTGACTCCACTACCATCGTCCAATCTCTTCAACATGGGGTGGTTCACCTGGCATGGCCCCTTACAACAAGATGGATGGAGTGCCTCCAACAACTGACAGAGCTCAATCATATTATCACCCATGATTACCGTGAGTCAAACAAGGTGGCATATGGTCTTGCCAATAAAAGAGTTAACAACAATATTGCATGGATTTATGACCTCCCAGTAGAACTCATCCCGCTTCATGAAAAATATTTTAATAAATTCCCTTCTTTAAGACTTTTTAATCCTGTTTTTCATCTTTATATATTTTATTTCTTTGGTATTTTGACCAAGGAATAATCTTAAAAAAAGGTTGAAAAAAGAGATAAATTTTCTTTTAATTACTGTAATAGAATTGTTTGTATGTCAGAAATTTTCTTATTGTCATGTATAGAGAAAAAATGAATTTGATAGTGTTATTTTCACATTACTAAATTCTCTTGGTAAAAAAATATGTCATCAAGGATAGGTTGGACATGATTGACATGGGGATAAGGTAGGAGTTAGCAATAGTTAAGGGTAAATGGAGGAATTTTCTTCCTTCGATAGCTTAACCTCTATCCAAACAGTAAAAATTGTATTTTTTTCATTTTCCTTAATGGTGTAAAAGTTCTAGATAGGTATTCATAAAATATTTATAATATCATGTCAATTATTAATTTGAAGTTATAGGGACTAAAATCACATGAATATCATGTTTTTATGTAATATTTCATACCTATCATTTTACATTGCATTCTGCCTAAAAATGTATGATATAAATTAACCAAACTCTACTTATTTTTCAAATACACATGTAGTAATGTTATAGACTTGATAAAATTTCTAATCATTAATAAATAGGTTAGATTCATATTATGTGAATTATAGAGTTTCTTACCACCATAATTATTTGATATAATAGTCCACCTGATGGTTCACTTGGTTAGAGGGGTTCAAATATGTGGACTTGTCCATTATAGATGGATGTACCCCATTAAATGATATATAAAGATTTTGAAAAGGTATGTCAAGAATCAAAGTCATCCAGAAGGTTGTATTGTTGAATGATATATTATTGAAGAAGATATTGAATTATATACCAATTACCTATCATATATTGATAGCATCAGTATCCCAAAGTATCATAACAACAGACATTTTATTGGCGGAGGGATTTCCTGAAGATATGTCTTTGCAATTACCATTATAGAGCGGGAGAAAGCACACCTTTACATTTTATATAGTAGTGAAAATGTTGATCCATATGTTTAAGCCCACAAATAAATTATTAGAGATTTGAATCTATCAAGGACTAATGGATAGACATAAAATACATATAATCAACAATTTATAGGATGGTTCAGAGATCATATTTATAAGGAGTTATCTAAAAATACGAATTCAATTGGTGAACGACTTCAATGGCTAGCCAGGGGACCAAATGAAAATGTTATATCTTACAATGGTTTGGTAATCAATGGTTATCTTATTTATACAAAACAAACATGATGAATGTAGTATGATGGAAAATAGTGGAGTTATTCTTATGGAGAAAGAAATGCACATATCTGGTTCCAATCATAGAAATATAATTTATGAAAATGTGTCATATTTTGGAATTATCAAACCGATATATGAGTTGGATTATAAAAAATTTCAAATGTCGATTTTCTTCTACAAATGGGTTGACAATATAAGTGCAATGAAAGTTGATGAAATGGGATTCGTGAAGGTGAATTTTAGCGTGGAAGGGGAAAATGAAGAGTTGTTCATAATGAAATCACAAGCAATTCAAGTATTTTATATCTTAGATCCTACAAACCAGAGTTGTTCAATTGTTCTACTGACAACTAAAACAATTGTAGGGTCAGATGAAAATTTAATCAAGGATGACCCTGTCATTGGGAGATCACAATCAGTTCATGGTGGCCCCAATGTAGACAATGTATTGTATTTTAGAGGGGACTATAAAGAGGAGATTTTAATTCTCGATAGAGGATCCAAATCCCTCCAACCTTAAAAAAAGAAATAGGGTTTAATGAGTAGGATAAAGTGTTTTTAATATATTGTGTTTTTCTTCATAATATTATGTGTTCTATACTATATTAACATAATATAAATTAAATGTTTGACTACTCATGAAGACAATGTCTTATGCACATGATGATGTTATCAATATCAAGGATGAATAGTTGGTTGATGCTGAAACTACAGAATTATTAGGGGATCAACAACATGTTGATGAGATAATATAGGAATGAATTAAAACCATAGTTTGACTAAAATTATCAAGGTAAGAAGTAAGAGTATAAAATTTGAGGTTGGAAGGAATCAACACAACCAACCAGTTGAACCCAACAAGTCAATGTTCATTAGTTATGTTGGGGTCACAATGAGGTTGAATGTACTGATTGATATAGAGTCATGGATTTATGTCCATCCTACAATGAAGGAAATTATATAATGAAATTCTGATTTAATTTTAATTATCCCTTGAAGAGTTTGATTATTTTAGATGATTTTTGTAAGAAATATGTCTTAGTAGACACTGGAAAATCCCATAGAGGCTTACAGATTCTTCTTACTAAGTTATATATTAGGGATCCTAAGGGGAAAGTAAAGCCCCACCCACCAGTTACCTATTCACATATTACAAAGTAAGAAACATGGAATACTTTCATCTATCATTGTGACAAGTAATCATTTTTGTAAGAACATGCATTAAAACATATGTACCCCTATCACAAATCAAGGATGCGGTACACTTCACTAGAGAAGAAATTGGTATGTATTTTAAATCAACAATAAACATTTTATGTGATATTAAACAACATATGTTCCTTTTTTATATGTAGATTGATGAATTAAAATATGAATCTAATTCCATCCCATTTCATATGCTATGGAAGGATTCTCGCATAAATAATGATGGTAAACTAGTTGATGAAAATACAAATGTAGTATAGGAAACATGTGTGAGTATGATATAATAATAATTTTGTTAATATTTATAACAATATTTTATAAAAATAACTTTTTATGTTCACATGTTTTTTATATGGTGTAGACACAAGAATCAATAGTGACCATACCGGAAGAAAAAAAATACTTTCAATAGATTTCAAGTGGATGAAACAATATAGTTGTGTTGGAGGTGTAGGTTTTGGAGTGTCTCCTCAAAAAAATTTCAAGAATACAAAACCACCAGAAGAGACATATAAGATGATGAAAGTATTACAGGCATAAATAGATGCTTTTAAAGATATTATTGTCTGGTCTAGATTAGTAGACCGATATATGGAAAAGTATCAAAGTAAACTAGAGGTGGAAACAATATTAATACATAAATAACCAAATAACCCCGCTGGCTTTTAGGCCAGTCATTCCCCTCAATCGCATACCTCAACAGAGGTAATAAATTTTGCCATTACCCTTTCTCCTAAATGTGAATCAAACAACTTATTATAACTCTGTATTACTAAAATTCTCTAGGGTGAATTTTTATGTGATTTTTATCTATCAACACCTATGCACCATCTTGTTGCGAGGGGCACAATTTATAATATCTCAGGAGACAAGCTAAAAAACAAAGAACTCCTAATATATCACATGAGAGTGGGGATAAAGGTAGATCAAGACCTAAGCATCGAGTTGCATATTCAACTTGATGATCCAAATATTACAATGGTCAATGATGCTATTGAAACTTTTATAGAATGGTTATCTAATATTATAAAGATAGATGAGGTATATTCTTAATATTTTTTTTTTCAAATTTAAAACCTGTAACAATTGATGAAAAAAGGTTTGATGTGAGGTATGACATTACAGATAGATAAAAAAATGGGGAAACATAAGGTCAGATTAAGATAATCCAGTGAATCAAATAAGAAAACAAAAAGACCTTTTGAGAGTACCTTGTCCCCACCAGTTCCATTACAAAATTTATCAGCATTACAACTTAATGCAGACGTCACATACAAAGATGGAGATATGTCCTACATTCCATATGAAGAATAAATATTTGGAACTTTTATTACATGTGTGGTTGGTCTTGAGAGTATAAATGAGATTATAATGTTTTAATGGTCGTGACTCTCAATTTTGAATACATATATAAGGTACATTTTCATAATACATCCATCCAAAAAATGATCAAATACATTCATTAATGTTAATAACTATTCATATTTTCTACAGGTGTTTATATTACTACTATATAAAGTGAAAACTGTTTAGATCATGATTTGGATTCATTAATCCCTATATCATTTCTATATAAGAAATTTCTATAGAGTTAGAAGAAATTGATAAGAAAAAATATGCACTAAACAAGGCATTTGAGAAGAAAATAATAGGCAAAAGACTCTTTTTGATTCTTACAATGTAGGGGTAAAACTATATAATCTAATCATATATAATATATTTTTATTTTTTTCATTACTTATTATTTTTTATTTTTTTAGGAAGCACCGGATGATGATCGCGATCAATTTGGATACCCCAAATATTTATTTTTTTGGACCCACTGAATTGATATCAAACAAAATGACCACACATGATATGTATTGTAAATTTTTAATGCACTACAATCAAAATTTTATAGATAAACTTTGAATTATATGTTTAAGTATGTGTTTTAACAAGAATTTTCTTAAGATAAGGTGATCGTTAAATATAGGATAAATCATGGTATGAAGTTGGTGACTGAATATAAGAATCCTATCAATTACTTCAAAATGGAAACATATTAAGGTATATGTATATATATATATTTAACTATAAGAACAAATTTTAAACAATTTACTTATTTTGGTCAATGTTTTTATAGTGTCTAAAGTAAGATAATAACAACAATTGTGGATATTATGTTTGAAAATTTATAAAAGTTATCGTAAACCATGGAAATACCAACATACCAAAAAAGGTAATTTCCAAAGGTAATTAAAATTTCATTAAAAATATTTATTAATCATTTGTGTATATTTTCTTAGTACTACCAATATTACTGAAAACCTTCATACTTAAAAAAAAACAAGTAAATTTGTTTAGAGATTTCACAACCCGTCCTAAAGGGGCCCATGCCGCTGCTCCCCAAGACGACCTCCAATAGGATTGGGGTTGTCAATTAGCATCAAGAATAAATATCACTAACATGGGAGGCCTTAACCGAATTACCTACACACACATACATCTCTAAGCCTGTACAATGATGAAATATAAAAACAAATGAACAAACATACATGAATACATCTAAATACTACAACCAGAGTATGTTAGGAAGTGAAGGAAAGGAAACATGGACAAATACAATCCCACCACAATGTCTAAAAACAAGTCCAACCGAAAAGTAAAGGGACTACTATCTAGATACTACCGGAACGCACCTCGATCTATCCAGTCTCACTAATCACCATCTGGTTCTGGTCTATCAAGGACTCAATCAAAAGGTCAATTGTTTTCACAAGACACGACACATGTGAGAAAATCCCATGCAGGGGGAGTATAACAATACCTAGTAAGACAACCCAAAACTACAAATCATACAACAAAAGAAATATAGTTAGCTCTATATAGTTATATTTATATAGTTAATATAATAAGAATATCTAGACATACTCCACAAATACACATAGTCTAAAGGTAAGTCACAACTGTAATACCGACCTAGGATTCCAGCTCGAAGGTTCCAAAAATCACTTATCTAAGAGAACACACTCCCGAGTCTGATAACACTGATGATGTCCATATGAGAGTTAATTCTCATCAGGTCTCATCATATGAAGTACATGTTGAAAGTTCGAATAGATATGATACACTAATGAGAATCAATCCCAAGGCCATGGGGTATACCAAAAACTCAGTCTAGATTAACCCACTAAGTAGAGGATCAATTCCCATGTAGTGTTGGTCACGTTGATACTAATAAATCCACCTAGGTAATGAAAATGAATTGACGATCTCACTCTAGGCCTTATGGAAGGATTCAAATAGCTTTATCCAAGAAGTCCTACTTAAGGGATAATTGTCTAATGTGTAGGAGGTGATTCCATAAAACCCTCAGGGAATGGATATAGGGAACACACCCTAAAGAAACTTTTCCAAGATATAGAGGACAAGATATCCAAGCATTATTTTAAAAATCACATGATGTGTAGAAGGGTTACACACCGTGTCCCTTGACCCCAAGTCATGCCTGTGTAAATGACCCATGTCTCATGCCCTTATCTGTGTAATAGTACATGGTGTGTTGGATTCCTGTGTACCAGTACATGTCTTATCCTATGTAGTTTGTTCAGGTTGTGTCTGTGTAGGGGAGTACACAACATTCCAATTTCTGTGTATTTAAACCCATGTATGTGTACCTTCCGAGGTACACACCGAGTTCATCAAAGGGGACCACACACCATGTGATAGGTTTTTACGCCATGTGATACTTATCTACCTCCCGTAACCCTAGCTGCCACTAGGAGGGGACCACAGGACATGTGGATTTGTATTACACTCTATGTAGTGTATAATTTTCTAGAAACTCATATCTAGTTATGTGAATCTCTTTCTATACCTCCAGCCTTCAATCTAGAAACTACCTCATTGGGAAAATCATAGAACCACCTCATTCAAGCCTCACCATCGACAAAAAATAGGTTCCAGCCATCAAATCTATTCAAAAAATGGGATCGTTTGTTTTTATTCATTGCACGGCAAATAACATGAAATCAAGTATCCAAAACCATCTGATTTTCCATATATTTTTTCATCACACTACTTCATTTTTTTCAATCCTAGATCTACAATATCAGATCATTGTGCCAAGAAATGGGTGTGAAATGATCAATTCATTGGGATATATTGAACCATGGTCCAAATGAAGAATGCCTATGATGAATGAAGAATCAGGGGAAAAATAAAAAGAACAATCAAGAGGAATGAAACTTGGTTGATGTTTGTATTGACCTTGATTTGTTTCCATCAGAAAGACAAACAAATAGATAACAATTTAATCAAAAATAAACACTCCCAAAACCCAATTAATCTAACCCATCCCGCAATATGCATGATCTGGGGATCAATATGTTGGTTGATTAATCCATTTTCATTGTAGAAACAAAAAAGTGGAAAGAAAATAAAATCAAACAACATCGAACCTCAAGATGGATTGATTGATGAAAAAGAAGAAGCCTGCGTTGTGATTGTTGGTGAGATCCTCTGATTCCATTGCATGTTAATCGTCGATCCACAATCCAGTTGTAATTTATATGAGAGAGATCCTAAAAATCTCTATCCAATGGATCTCTAATGGATCTAGGGTTATGGATATAACCTTGATATTTCAACATACCAGTCTACATAAAGAATCTCCAGTCGTTGCGTAAATGAAATTAAATTAAAACAATTTATTTAATTATTTTATTCATTTCCATGCCCATGGTGACTTTTCCACAAACAAACTACATTGAAAAAGTTTAGGTCATTCCTAGGGTAAAAATTGTGTTCTAAAATCAAATATTTCATTATATTTATAATTTAGGCCTCCATTTATACGTTATTACACTTTTTTAGGAAAAGTATGCTTGCGTGATATTTAATATATTTAATCTATTGTAAACATTTATTCTGTGCACACTAGGTCTCAAAATCACATGATATCTCAGCACCTGGTATAAAAAATAATTCATACAATATTCAAAGATAATACATGGAAAATCCAAGTCATTACATTCTCACCATCTTGGGGATTTACAGCCTGAAAAGCCAAAATAAGGGCCACACATGGAGATGTGGGTACTAAGCATGAATAGGAGCCTCCCACTCCCATGTGCTCTCCTAAAGATTCCCATGCTGCCACCAAACATGCACTAAAAGAATCAATATCCCATGAAGGATCCTCTCCTACCGATCTTCGATCTCTACTGGGTAATTAGTAAAGGTAGCTTTATCCTTGATGTCCAACTCACCTCAGTCGATAATGTGTGATTGGTCATGCATGTACCTCCTCAGCTATGACATGTGGAGGATGTCATGTACACAATCTAACTGTGGAGTTAAAGCTAAGTGACATTCCACCCCACTTAATTTATGTAGCATATGAAAAGGGCCTATGAATCTCGAAGATAGGTTTATACCCCAGCCAAATACCCATAATCCATGTCGAGGTTAAACCTATAGGAATACATTGTCTCCCTCCTAGAACTCTAAAGGTGTCATTCATCTATCATCTTAAGACTTCTGATGGCTCTGTGCAATCCTCATTCTCTCTTGGTTGATCTTAAACTTCTTGGTAGTTTCTTACACAAACTCTCGCCCCATATGTACCGACTCTCTTGAGTCACTCCAACAAAGTTGTAACCTACAATGTTGCCATTACAGAGCCTCAAATGGTGCCATACCGATGGTGGAATGGTAGTTGTTGTTGTATTAAAACTCCACCAGTGGTAGTTGATCCTCCAAAATTCCAAAGTCCAATATGAAAACTTGAAGTATGTCCTCCAAAACCTAAATAGTTCACTCTGTCTGGCCATCAGTTTGAGGGTGAAACTCTATTCTCTAGCATAATTGAGTGCCAAAATCCTCCTAAAATCCCTTCCATAACCATGATGTGAAGTGATCATCATATTTTGGACTGCTTGTTTAAGGAAATCCATGTATTCTGAATATCTCCTGCATGCAGAGGTGTCTCTAGATCTCTACTGAACTCTACTCTTGAATAGCTAAGAAGTGGGCCGACATGGTGAGTTGGTCTATGATCACCCAGATGTCATCATGTACCCTAGACATTTTTGGTAATATCATCATTAAGTCCATGTATATACCATACCACTTCCACTATATCACCTCTTGGGGTTGATCTAAACTCATAAGAACTTAGTGCTCAGCCTTCACTTGATAACAAGTAGGGCCTTGAGAGAAATACTCCGTAACTCCCTTCCTTATCCCTGTCCACCAAAACTGACATAGGAGGTATCGGTATATCTTTTCCACACCGGTATGTACCACCAAATAAGTTATATGAAACTCTATTAGAACCTCATTCGGAAACTTCACTGGTACCATCTTACATCCTCTAAAAAGAACAACATGCTCCCCACATTCAGAAAATCCATTAGGAGCATGTCTAGTGGATATCTAAGTATATATGGTATCACTATCAACATCCCCAAGATATGCCTACCCAACTCACTACAAAAGAAGAGGGGTAAAAACTATCGACTGTAAGTAAGTTTCTTCATCTCCATCCACAAAAGATAACTACAATGGGGCCAAACTCTCTGAAGCCTTGTTCAGTAACTACAAAAAAGATCTCCTGCTGAGAGAATCTGCTACCATGTTCCCCTTTACAGGAGTATATAAAATCTCTATGTCATAATCCTGGAGGAACTATAGCCATCAATTCTGTCTCAAGTTAATATCCTTATGTGAGAAGATATACTTGAGACTCTTATGATCAAAATAGACGATAAACCGCTCACCCATCAGGTAGTGTATTCACATATTATGTGAGAAGACTACCACTACTAAGTCAATATCATGGGTCACATAGTTATGATCATGTGGTCTCAAATGAAATGAACCATAGGTAATCAAAACTTTCCTTAACATCAGAACACAACCAATCCTAGTTCTCGATCCATCACATAACACTATGTGCTCAACACACTCCTCTAGAGATCTCAAGTTGGGATAACTCGTCAAACTCTACCTGAACTGCTAAAAATCCTATTAACACCTATCTTTTCACTTGAAAGGCTACCCATTTTAGGTCAAAACTTTCATGGGTGCTGACATCCTGGAGAAATTAGGTCTGAATATTCAATAATAGCATGCCAACCAAAGGAATATCCACACCTCCATCACGCTCTTGGGTGGATCCCAAGTTAACACTGCCTCGACCTTAGCTGGGTCCACTACCACACAATCTGCTAAGATAATATGTCCTATGAATTGGACTACCTAAATCTATAACTAGAACTTCAAGAGCTTTCCATAAATATAGTGATCTCAGAGTATATCTTGAACCATCCTAAAATTTCTTATGTGATCCTCCTTGAATTCCAAGTATACAAGGATATCACCAATGAAGACTACCAATAAATGGTCTAAGAAAGGCTGAAATATTCAGTTCATGAGTTCCATGAAAAATGATGTGGCGTTCATCATGACAAAGGGCATAACCAAGTACTCATAGTGACCGTATTGACATCTAAATGTTATCTCCAATATATCCTCCTGATGTACTTTTAACCAGTGATAACCTGACCTAAGGTCAACCTTCAAGAACCATCGGTCTCCTCTCAACTGATCAAAGAGGTCATTGATCCTCAGCAGTGGATACTTATTCTTCACAGTCAGCTGGTTTAAGCTCTAGTAGTCCACACATAACCTCAAGCTCCTGTCCACCTTCTTGGTGAACAAAAATGGGGATACCTAGGATGAAACATTGGGTCTAACAAATACCTTCCTCTATAAGTCCTCCAAATACACCCTCATCTCATGAAGCTCTGTTTGAGCCATCTGATATGATTTCATAGATATAAGGGCCATCTTGAGGTGTAGATAAATGAAGAAATATATCTATCAATGGGGTGTTAATCTCGGTATATCCTTAGGGAATACGTTCTCATACTCCACCACCACTATAGGAAACTGGGTACTCATAAAATCCACCACATAATGGGTCAGGATATCCAACTAATAAGTAATAAGTTTCACTCATCTATGTACGAGTCCATACTACGCTACTTGGGTTTCCTTTTCACTGATAAAGAAAAACCTAGTTCCATCACAATAGATACACTACATCCTCCACCTAAAATAGTCAATCTAGGCATGAACTATAGATAACCCGTCCATACCTAAGATGACGTCTTAAGGCCTCATCACTGCTACTAAGAGATCCCAATAGAAACTATCACCTACAAGAGTCAGGTCACACTATCAGCACAAGTATGTTATCAATGAGTCACCTCTAGTAGTAGTCTCCATGCATAAGTATTGATCCAAGGGCTCCACTAAAATCTCTATGTCTCAAAATAGATATGTGTAAGGAAAGGAATAACTAGTACCTATGTCCATCAATACTACACCTAAGGTACAAATGGTACAAATAATACCTCAAATAATTCTCAGAGCCTCTGGGTTGTAGGATTCAAACACCTATAGTTATCCCTACACCTGTCCTCTAGCTCATTGAGCTTAGAGTGGACCACCTAGGTGTGGTGGTGGTTACAAGTCAATGCGCCTACCAACTCCTTTTGTTCTCCAAACTCCTCTTCCACATATTCTACCCTGCGAACTAGCCTATTATTACCACTACTTATACCACAACAGTTGATCCATGATCTCGTTTTCAACTATACCATGGGTTGGAAAATCTTGAGAAATATTTACCATACCATATTTATAGTAGAACCACCTCTCTCTGGGATGATTGGACCCACACTATGAGTATTGAACCACATAACCTCTATCTTGGGACCCCATCCTAAAATTCCTTGCAAGTCCAAGTCCCTGATACTGATGTCGGCTCCCTACTACCATGTTTTCTGCTCCTATGTGCCCACCACTGGCAACCACTGGCTGTGTCTGCTCAACCAAGAAACTCTCAACCACCAAATCTCTCTCTAGTACCCTAGTATAAGTATGAATGCATAGAGGGATAAAAATGGATTGGATGTCTCTATGAAAATTTTTCTCAATGGTCCAATCCCTGAAGAATTAGTCACATACCATATCCATCGAGTACCTTGAGAAGTTGGTAAACCTTGATGAATACTCAGCTAATGTCATACTATCCTGCTGGAGCTGTAGAAGCTCTTGGATACATACAAACCTCGGTATTGATGAAGAGAACTCATCTATGAAAAGTTTCTCAAAATCTATCCATGTTTGAGTCACCTTGTCATAAGACTAAGTCACTAACCCCCACCATCATCCTATTGAGAAATAGAGAAGGCTCACTGCCAGGGCCACCATTTGATCTACCGGTGTCCTGACTTAACAGAAAACTCGAGTCACTGCCTCAAAAAATTCCTCAACTGCCTGTGGATCAAGATCACCTCAAAACCTGAGGGGTCTCTATCACTAGAAATCATGATGTTTTCTTAGCCTACTCACCTCATCGGCTGGTACTGTAGGTAGTATCTACTTCTCAACTGGTGGTAGTATAACTGGTACTCTACTTAGAGGTAGAACCTCTAAAACTAGTCCCTATATCAATGCCTCTTCACTAAGGGGATCATCCTCATGATTCCTATGTTTAATACTAGCTATTATACATCATGGAGGAATCTTGAAAGTAAAAAAACATACCATGATCAATGATTATATATGTAGAGATGACTTAAGAAGGACATGAAAACCACAACCCATTACTATATAATGCATGTACCATTATTTTCCCTAAAATAAGTGTTCTCATGTACCGAGTCAAAAAGTAGGTGATTAGAGTCTTGGTGTATGGATAAATTGGTCGAAACACCAACACTGGAGTCCCTGGTCTGAAATCCAAACACAAAACACTTAACAATGTCACCCCAAACCAAACTCACATAACTCATTACTAAGGTTGGACCTGGATCTAATACCACTTTTTCATGAATCATCTCAAAGGGGCCCATGTCGTGACTCCCCAAGCCCACCTAAAATAGGCTAGAGGCTGGTGACTAGAACCGAGATGGAATATCACTAACATGAGAGGCCTTAGCCTATGTACCTATACAAACACACACATATTCAATCCTATACAATACTGAAATGTAAAAACAACTGAAAAACCATGCATGCATACATCTAAATCCCACATCTAGAGTACGAAAAGAAGTAAAGGAAAGTAAACAGTTCTAAATATAATCCCACCAAAATGTCTGAAAACAAGTCCAACTTGAAAGAAAAGGGTATGCTATCTAGATTCCGCAGGAACACACCTCGGTCTATCCGGTCTCACTAAGCACTTGTCCTGGTCTGTCAAGGACTCTGTCGAAAGTCTGATCGTCTGTATAAGATATGACATGTGTGGGAAAAACCCATGTAAGGGTGAGTATAAAAATACCTAGTAGGACAACCCAAAACCACAAAGCATACAAAAAAGGAAATATAGTCAGCTCTACACAGGTATACATCTACAGTACATATAACAAGATATCTCGATATACCCAATAAAGAAAAATAGTCTAAAGGTATTTCACAACCATAATACCAGCCTAGGATTCTAGGTCAAAGGTTCCAAAAAGCACTCATCTAGGAGAACACACTCCTGATTATGATAACACTAATTATGTCCATCAAATAGGTGATGTTCATTGGGTCACATCATTGGAAATACATGTTGAAAGTATGAAGAGATACGGTACATAAATGAGGATCAATCCCAAGGCCTTGGGGTATACCAACAACTCAATATGTGTTAACCTAATAAGTAAAGGATCAGCGCCTGCATAGTGTTGGTCATGTCAATACCAAGAACAACACCTAGGGCATGAAGAAAAATAGATAATCTCACTCCGGGCCTCACAAAAAGATTCCAAAAAGTTTATCTAAGAAGTCTTGCTAAAGGGATTGTTGTCCTATGTGTAGGAGACAATTAAATAATAACTCTAGAGGAATGGATATAGGGAACACACCCTAACTAAACATGTCTAAGATATAGAGTTTAATTTCTCCAAGAAATCTGTTAGAATATACACAATGTGTATAAGGGTTACATGTCGTGTCTCTTGACCCCGGGTTCTGGCTGTGTAAACGAACCATGTCTAATGCCCCTGTTTTTGTAATAGTACATGGTGTATTGGCTTCCTGTGCATCCTGCCTGTGTACCAGTACATTACTTATCCCATGTACTTTGATCAGGCCATGTCCATGTAGGGGAGTAAATGATATTCCTCTTACTGTGAGCTCTAAACCATGTCCATGTACCATCTAAGGTACATGTCGAGTTCATCAAAGGGGACCACATGTTGTGTGACAGGGTCACACATCGTGTGATACTTTTCTCCCTCCCAAAACCCTAGCCAGCACTAGGAGGGTCCCAAAAGATGTGTGGTTTCGCATTACATACTGTGTAGTGATAAATTTTACCGGAACTCATATCTAGTTCCACACATCTCTGGCTACACCTATGGCCTTCAATCTGACATCTACCTGACCAGAAAAATCAAGGAACTACCTTATCCAAGCCTTATCATCAATGAAAAATAGGTTTTGGCCATCAAAACCATTCTAAAAATGGGATCATTCATCATTATTAATTTCACACCAAAGAACAAGAAACGGGGTATCCAAAACCATCCGATTTTCCACTTCTTCCATCGTCATACCACTATTGTGTCATACCGATCCTAGATCTACAATATCTGATCATTATGCCAAGAAAAAAGTGTGCAAAGACCGATTCATCGGGATATATTGAACCATGATCAAACAAAAAATGGTCATGATGAATGAAGAATCAGGGGAGAAAAATCAAGAGGAACAAACCTCAGTCGATGTTCATTTAAACCTCAATTATTTTCCATTATAATGAAGAATGAAGAGATAACAATTTGATCACAAAGAAATTATCCCAAAACCTGATTAATCTAACCCATCCTACAATAAGCTTGATCTATGGATCAATATGTTAGTTGATTGGTCTGTGTTCTTCATAGAAACAAAAACAGGTAAAGAAAATCAAATCCAAAAATGTCCTACCTTGATATAGATTAATCAATGACTAATAACGAGCCTACGTCATGATCATTGGCGAGATCCTCCAATCCCATTGCATGTCGTTTGTCAATCCATGATCTGGTCACTGTTCATTTGAGAGAGATTCTCTATTTTTCTCTCCAATATCTCTCCAACGACTCTAGTTTTATGCTGCTAACCTTTTAATTTTGACATAGTATTCTACTTAAAGACTCACCAATTTCTTCTTTAACGAAATTAAATTAAAATAATTTATTTAATTATTACATTCATTTCCATTCCCATGATAACTTTTAAAAAAATGTCCCATGCTGAAAAGGGTTATGTCGTGCCTAGGGTAAACCCTATATTCTAAACTCAATGGTTCCCTCCTATTTCTGATCTAGTCCACCATTTATAAGTTATTCCATTTTTTAGGAAAACTGCACATGCATGCTATTTAAAATATTTAATATATTTCAATAATTTATTCCAAGAACATTTGGCCTCATAATTGCATAACGTCTCAATACCCGGTCTTAAAAATAATCCATACAACATCCAAAAATAATACATGGAAAATCTCAGTCATTACAAGAGATGATTGGGTAGCATACATGGTGTTGTAATGTTTTCCGACATCAAATTTAGGTGATTATCTACTATGTTTATGATCTAGTACATGATATGACCTTAGAAATATATTTCAGGTGTGAAGAATTGGCATTATAATTTTTATATTTTTTTTGATATGTTTCTCAAGGAGAAGTATAATTAAAGAAATCAATTTGTTTAGAAATAAATGATAAGAATACATGGTGTTAGAATGTATATAAACACCATGAAGAGGTGACTTACTACTACTTATTTAGTTAATTTTATCAGCATTTTATCTATTTTTTTAATTAATTTCCTTATCATTTTTATCTAATACTTATTTTTTTTTTAAATTTACACATTAGTTTAAAACACACACCACATGATCAAAACCAATCAAATGAGCTCAAATCATTTTCAAACTTTAGGTAAATGATCTGTAAGTCATTAGTGATGTGTAGGAATTGAATGCACATCAATCTGATACCAGATGTTGTTGGCATGACTTTAAGTACATGTTTTCAACAAAAAAGTGTTATTTTAGTTTAAAACATACATCAAATAGTCAAACATGAGAAAATGAGCTTTGATTGTTTTCAAACTTTAGGAAAAAGATCCATAATTCATTTTTCATGTGTAGGAAATAACTGCCTGTGAATCTGACATCCGATGTGGTTGGTATGACTAAAAGTAAATGATTTCAATATGAAAGTGTCATTTTAGTTTAAAACATACATTTAATAGTAAAAAACAATAAAACAAGCTAGAATTGTACACATATATCATGAAGATGTGACTTCCTACTAATTATTTTATTTATTTTCTCATCATTTAATCTACTTTTTTTTATTTAATTTCCTTATCATTTTTATTTAATACATATTTTGTTAATTTTCATAGAGATCATGAGGAAATGTATTCTTCAACAATGATGATTCACTAATATACTATGATCATGAACTTAACAATGATGATGCACTCATGATGATGCAATTTTCTTTTTATTCTACAATGCATTCAACATTATGGGTTATCAAAAAACATGTTTGTTAGATAACCCAGAATGTTGAATGCATTGTAAGATAAAAAGACACAGTGGAATCAAATATACCTCAATCTAATATGCAATGTAACTTTTATGACTCAAATTGTGTCCTTTTAGTTTAAAATTGATATTTTATTAATGTATTATTTTATATTTATGTTTAATTTATTTCTTTATAGCATTACTAACATTTGAATAGTTTTATTATAAAATTGGATTCTTTTGCTCAAATTGGGGTGATTTTTTCGAAGCTTCTCATGATCGTGAGAGATTAGACTTCAAGGATATAATTGAGATAATGGAAATAAGGAAATGGGTCAACAATGTATACAGACATTATGAAAAGGTGAATTATTACTAATTATTTAGTTAATTTTGTCATCATTTTATCTAATAATTTTAAGTTAATTTTCTTATCATTTTATCTAATACTTATTTAGTTTTTTGGAGATATTTTGGGAAGTAATATTTTTCTTTCAACTATAACATGATAGAAAAGAGAAAACATGTTTCTTTTTGATGGAAGAGGAAACCCCATGCTTCCTGAAACATGAAGTGTTTCAGGTAGAATGAGTTTTCATCTTCCATCCAAATGGAACATGTTCCATATTTTCTAGATTTTTTCTAATAGTTGAAAGAAAAATACACATCATATACTCAATAATCCACAAATCAATATGATACATAACATGATTAGTATAACTTGAACTATATGTTTTTAGTTTATAATTTATATTTTATTTTAAAACACACATCACATACTCAAAACTGAGAAAACACATTAAGATTGTTTTGATAATTTAGGAAAATTATTCATAAGTCATTTGTGTCATGTATGAATCATCCACACATCAATACTATGCAAGGTGTGATTGGTATGTCTCAATGAGTGTCTTTATATTTAAAATTGGCATTAATTTTAGTAAAAAAGACAAGTAGCAAGCTCAAAACTGAGAAAACACTTTCATATTGTTTTAATACATTAGGATAACAATTAATAAGTCATTTGTGACATTTATGAATCAGGTGTACCTTAATACGATATATGGCATGTTAGGTATAACTCAAAGTATCTGTTATTAATTTAAAATCGACATTTTAGTTCAAAAAGTGTATCACTCACTAAAAACCAATCAAACACACTCATATTTTCTTGATAATTTAGTAAAATAATTCATAGGTAATTTTTGATGTGTAGGGTCAGTATCACATATAACTGACACATAATGTGAGTTGTATGACTTAAAGTGTGTGTTTCTAGTTTAAAATGACATTTTAGTAAAACAAAGTGACAAACTCAAAACTAAGAAAATGAATTTGAATTGTTTTTATACTTTAGTAAATTAATCCATAAGTCATTTTTGATGTGTATGAATCATCCAAACCTCAATACAACACATGGTGTGATCGGTATGACTCCAGGTGTGTCTTTTTATTTAAAATTAACATTAATTTTAGTAAAAGAGACAAGTGACATACTCAAAACTAAGAAAAAACATTTTTATTTTTTTGATACTTTATAAAAATGATCAATAAGTCATATTTGATGTGTAGGAATCAGTCACACCTTAATTTAACACATGGTGTGACCAGTATGACACTATGTGCATCTTTTTATTTAAAATTGACTTTAATTTCAGTAAAAAAGACAAGTGACATAATCGACACCATGAAAATATATTCGGATTGTTTTGTTACTTTAGGAAAATGATCCTTAAGTCATTTTTGATGTGTAGGAATTAACCTCACCTCAATCCAATGCATGGTGTAATTGGTATGACTCCAATTACATATTTTTTTTTAAAATTGACATTAATTTTATTAAAAAAGAAAAGTGACATACTCAAAACTGAGAAAACACATTATTATTGTTTTTATAATTTAGTAAAATGACCCATAAGCCATATTTTAAGTGTAGGAATCATCCGAACCTCAATATAATTCACAGTGTGATTTGTATGACTCCATGTGTGCGTTTTTAATTAAATTTGACATTAATTTTAGTAGAAAAGAATAACAACATACTCAAAAATGATAAAATGCATTCATATTATTTTTATAATTTAGGAAAATGATTCATAAGTCAATTTTGATTTTTAGGAATCATCCACACTTCAATTTGAAACATGATGTGACTGGTATGATTCCAAGTGTGTCTTTTTATTTAAATTTGACATTAATTTTAGTAAAAAAGACAAGTGACATACTCAAAACCAATCAAAAACTTTCAGATTGTTTTTATACATTATAAAAATGATATATAAGTAATTTTTGACATGTATAAATCATTCATGCTTTAATATGACGCATGGTTTTCCCGATATGACTCAAAGTGTTTGTTATTAGTTTAAAATCTACATTTTAGTTCAAAACATGCCACTCACTGAAACTAAGAAAACACACTATAATTTTCTTGATAATTTTGAACAAAAATTTATAAGTCATTTTTGATTTTTAGGAATTATTCTCATTTCAAACTGATATATGATGTGACCAATATGACCAAAGTGCGTGTTTCCAGTTTAAAATGACATTTTAGTAAAAAATACAATTGACATTTTAAAAACCAAGAAAACAAATTTTTATTATTTGGTTACTTTAAGAAAACAATACATAAGTAATTTTTTATGTTTAGGAATAATTATCACCTCAATTTGACGCATGGTGTGACTGGTATAACTCCAAGTGTATCTTTTTATTTAAAATTGACATTAATTTTTTGTAAAAAAGACAAGTGACATACTCAAAACTATGAAAAAACATTCATATTGTTTTGATACTTTAGGAAAATGATCTATAAATAATTTGTGATGTGTAAGAATGATCCAAACCTCAATATAATATATGTTGTTCCTGGTATGACCCAAAGTGTCCGTTATCATTTTAAAATCGATAATTTAGTTAAAAATGTGTGCCAATCATAGAAAAATGAGGAAATGTGCTCGTATTGACTTGATAATTTAGTATTATTAATAATTATTTTGTGATATATAGAAATTTACCACAAATAAATATGATACATGATGTGGTCAGTAGGCCTCGAAGTGCATGTTTTCAATATATAAGTTTCATTTTAGTTTAAAACTGACATCACATCGCCAAAACTATGAAAATGAGCTCAGATTGCTTTCTCATCATTTTATCTATTATTAAATAATTAATTTCCTTATCATTTTTATCTTATAATTATTTAGTTAATTTTCACAGAGATAGTTCTTAAAGATGAACAGAAAATGGTGTAACATGAAAGAATCAACCACAACTCAATATGACACACAATGTTCTTGGTATGACTCAAATTATATGTTTTTAGTTTAAAATTGACACATAGTGTTTAATTTATTACTTTGTAGTATTAGTAACATAAGAATTTTTTTCTTATATAGGTTTATTCGTTTTCTCAAGCTAGGGTCGTTTGTTAGGTAATAGCATAACCGGGGGTCATGGGTCAAAGACAAAAGAACATTAATGTTTTTTAATGTTTATGACAATTTGTACTTACTCATGTAATTATACAAACTAATGTTTGAAATGTCTATAATATAGTGTTTTTTTCTTATATTTGTTCTGTAATTATTTTTCATTTAAATTATGTATTTGCAACCTATATTTTCTATTTTCTGTATTTGTTTTTGATACTATAGTGTTTTGTAATTTTAACAGAAAACTATAATAGTATGCCCCTTTATCAGTGCCTAAAGATGTACTAATGAAATCCTTGGGCTTTTAATAATTCTTGAGTAATAAGCTCTTTCTTTGAACTGAAAAGGCCAATTTTAGCACTGTTAAAAGCCATATTTGTTGTAGTGCCTTTCATTTTACACACATAACACCCCCAACCACAAAAATTGTATAATATGTATAGTGGCCTCATTCAAAAAACTATTAACAATGTTTCCTTATCTTTATAATTAGATGTCACAATATTCATTTTAAATAAATGTAATCTCATACCACACATGAATCATAAATTTGATTTTTTAATAAATAAATAAATAAATATATATATATATAATAAAAAATTATGATTTTTAAATATATAGGTCAAAATAAAAATACAACTTTATTTAAAAATTATTTTCATACCACTTACAATGCAAAATAAATTTAGTATAAAAAAGTGAATATTTTAGAACATCTATTAACATTGAAATATTTAAAAATGAAATTTATTATATGTACCAGTAATATAAGATACATCCCATGTACAATGATGCATTTTTAAAGAAATTTATTTTATGCATAATAGGGTATAACTTTCATATATAGGAATGAATTTAAAAGAAAATTGTTTCGAGACTTCGATGATAAATTTTTTATGTATGAATATACATTTTAAAACTAAATCCATGCATATAATTATAACTTTCTTAGGGAAACATTGTCATAAAAACTATATCACCCCTAACTTGAGATACACCACACTTTTGTTCTTTTCATTTCTACTTGGAGTTATTGGGTTAGCCTTTGTAAGGGTTCAGAGGTGTAAGAGGAGGAGAAAACTGGAGTCTGACTATTGGAGCCTCGCGCATGAAAAATTTATAATGTAAGAAGGTTTTAAATTGTAAATATGATAGGGAATAAGTCCTAATAATATTTTAGGCTATAAAATGTCTTTGGGTGATATTAATATGGAATAAGAACAATTTACACCATAAAATTGGATTTTTTAGCAAAATAATCTGTAGCGTTGGGTTTTTCGGTATAAGAGACCCATTCATGGATTCATATCATAAATTAACAATTTATGTCATGGGTTAGTCTAGGACCAACTGGTTTTAGAATAGAAAATGAATGTAATTATCCTAACATGAAATTTTCATTCCACTTGGATTTCGGGGAAATTATCGATGATTTTTAAAGACCTTCGATGCTCAAACTCTGTCTCCAATAGATATTCGAGCATGAAATTGTGGAAATCAATGTTTGGGTACTGTTATTCCTTCTTTTCTTGGATATTTTTGTTTTGACTTGAATAGAACCACATAATGGTATTGGAATCCCATGATCTATGTGTTGGGATGAGTTTCTATAATATCTTTTTGGATTTTATTAGAGGAACAGAATGGATTAGTGAGACCAGTGGTTTCATCATTGAACCCTTGTGCCAAAAAAGTATTTTAGATAGGTGGATTCTCTCTCACTCTATAGTTCTAGAGCCAAAAGGATTAGATTTATTACAAAGGTTTTACATGGATTTTCCTTAGTATCGCTATGCAATTCCATGAATAAAATTGTTTTATTTTTTGTTTGGAAAATTGGAAGGCTTTTAGAAAATCATATAGAAGATTATTCTAAAATGTTGATTTTAAAATTTAAAAAAAATTAGACACATGAAAAATATTTGTGGAAAATGGTTTTTTTGTGAATTTTTTTGGCATATAAAATTGGCATAATTGTGTTGAAATATGTTCTAAGGGATGAATTTGGGCAGAAGTGCCACCGTCATTGTTAGACGGGTTACGGTCATGGAGTACCACCATCAATGGTAACACCAAGCCTAAGTGTATCACGTGTATGGATGTGAGCGTGTTTTTCACATGTAAATGGTTATTACAAATATTTAATGATGATTATAAACTTTCTTTTGGTTTTTCTCACATGAATTTCACTTATGGCATGGTATAAATTGTTTATCTATTTTTGGAAATGTTTTATATAAATTGTGCTTACTTATTCTGAAACATTCTGAGTTTTTATGATGTTTTTTAATAAAGTAAATTTATTCTATATATTGTGTTATATGTAACAAAGAGTTTCTTATATAGATTTTGTTTCATGTTACACCAAGTTTAGCTTTCATTATATGCAACTCCGATTTTTAACAAACCATGATATATTATTAAAATAATTATTTAAATTCGACCATTATAACCTAACCATTAAACTTAGAGGTATGAATAGTAATAAATAAGATTTATATATAAATTATAATGTTTTTATATAAACAAAAGATATTGATAAAAAATAATTAATTTTCAGTAAAGTCTTTATATCTTTTGGAAATACTATTTTCTTAAAAAAGGTTTTTTTATTTATTTTTGTGAATAATAATAAAATTAATTTTTTTAAACATTATAAAATTAATTTTATAAAATAATTTTTTTTAAATCATAATTTAAAAATTATATTAGGTTAAATGTTTTGGTATTTTTCTAAAAAGATTATTCTTTCAGAGAATAGTGAAAAATATTGTTTTTTATTGAAAACTGGCTTTTCTTTTAAAGAATATATAATGTTATTTTTATTTTAAAATATGCATAAAAGTGAAATTAATTTAATTATATATTAATTAATCCAATTTATGTAATTTTAATTATTTTCATATTGAAATTTTATATAAAAACGTTTTAAAATTTTGAACAATTTCTCTTTGAAAACCCATTTTCTCATCGCGACTACAAGTTTAATTTAAATTAAATTCTTCCAAGTATGTGAATGGAATTTCAAAAAAATTGATTCCATATTTATAATTAGACTAATTTATATTATCTAATAAGTTCAACTTAATTTTTTACCATAATAAATAGTAAAAATAGTAAAAATTATTTACTGCGGTTATGGTAAAAATGAGTTTAACGGGGGCAGTTAAACTAAAAATATAAGGATTAAAAATGATCCAAAATTTATAAAAAACCAATTTTATAGCTATATTTTGACCTTATATATTATATTATTTATAATTTTCTATTTTTTACCTTTTGGAATGAGAAAAATATGAGTGCATCTTTTTCTTTTCAAAAATTACAAATGTGCCACTCACCTCACTTATAAAAGCCCACCCCTTCTCCTCTCCTATTCACACTTCCAAACCCATTTGTTTCATACATTACCAACCCAAATAAATTACTTAATTCCATAGTACCATCCTAGAATCCATATTTTTGTTAGAAATCGAACCTAAGAAGCCTTTTGGTGCAAACCAAAAGAAGTTGTCCGAAGAAGAGGTAACATCCCTAACCGAGCGTTTTATTTTAGTTCTTCCTCCACCTAAATAAATTATTAATAGATAATTATAATATAATAAAATTAGGATCTTAAATATACTTAGATATTTTTTTTATGCTCATTACCTAGAACTCTCTCCTCTTCTATCAAATGCGATACAAAATCATCATTTTTGTGTACGATGGACTACTGCATCGCGAACTAATGTTATTCGTTTTCCTTAAACATATATTGTAGCTAGATATAATAATGGATTAGATATTTATATATGATATTTATTATATTATTATAATTTTGTAATTATCATATCACATATACCATTTTTTACATTCCATTTCATGAGAATACGAAAATGTCACTAATGTGTATGACAGACTACCACCTCGTGAAGCGATGTGACTCATTCAATATTTACTTGAAAGGTAAAAAGGATTATTTTAATGAACATATGTGATATAAATGACATATAAATGATTTTTTAATGTTAATATATTACTTACCATTCTTTCTTTCAATTCGTTGAGAAAATGGAAACAATGTTCATGTGTACGTAAGACCTACCATCTCCATGAATGATATATTTTATTTTCTATCTAGAAATATTATGGATTAACTTAAAGACATATATAATGAATATATATGATATTTATATAAAGTTTAACAGTTTTTATATTATGGAACCATGATAAATGTAATAGGACCAAAAATAACAAATAAAAAAATACACATAAAACAAAGTAATTATTTCCTGAACGTGACTTTAATAAGGAATTATTAATAAATGGGTAATAAAAGGCCATAATTAAATCATATATGGTATTATATATATATATATGTATATTTATGGTTTTTTAATTGATATATAAAAAACTTATATGTATTATACATGAGTTTTGAACTTGTACGACGAAATTTGAGACTTAAGGTAAAGGGTTTTTGTCTCAAATTGTATTCTTTGATACATTTGTTATGTTATACACTAATATTATTTTATAAGGTGTATATACAACAATTTTATCATGTAATATCATGAATTTATCTATTATCATGATATTTTATGTTTCATTTAATGTTATTCTTTCATGTGTCTTATAATTCAAAGTTTCCAAAGGGGTAAAGATTTTATGTTATAATCTCATCGTTTATCAGGATTATTTATGATAATGTTTATAATTATAAAATATTATGATAAATATCTCAAGAAACTAATGATTTTTATTTTTCTATATTTTTTTCATTATAATGCATGTTTTCCCTTTATTTTCCTCTCGTTATGTACTCATGATTTCAAAATAATGTTTTTAAGAAAATTGTTTTTATTTCTCTCTTCAGTCAAAAAACCATTTTTCTTCTAAAAACACGTTTTATAAAAGTGTTTTATTTTTTTTAAAATTATTCAAATGATTTATTAAATATATTTTTACACATGTTTGATTTTTTTACAAAAATGTTTTTAAAGGAATATCCATATTGTTTTCCAAATGATTCTCATTTGTATTTTACTAAAATATGAAAGGAATATTAATTTTAATGTGTACAATATGAATGAAATTCTCCCCCATCATAAATAATAATTTATTTCAATATTCATTTATAATATTACAGTTTTATTTTCAAAGAAAAGGATTTTGAAAATGTTTTATGTTTTAAAAATATTTTTTCAAATAAGAAAGTTATTTTCCCCAATAATTGTTCCAAGTGATCTTTAAAAATTATTCTCTATCAAAAGTGACATCCTTTTATGATACTTATGATTTAATGGGGATATTATCCAAGGATACCATTATTATTATTTCTTTGTATGGTTTATGTTTATGATGACAAGATATTTACAAAAGCTGTTTCTCTTCCACGGGTTATACCATGATAAAATGCTTATGAAACCCAATTATTTTCATGGGTTATGCTATGATGAAATAATGAAATGATTATGAAATATGTCTCTTTTCCATAGGATATGATATAATGAAATTTTTATGAAACCCATTTAATTTCATGGATTATTAAATGATGAATGTTTAATGAACTTGTGTCATAAATAAAAATGCCTTTCATTATGTGAAAGGTGAGACATATATCTCATTTAAATTCATTGGTTAAAGATTTATATCTCATGAGATAGATAGGAATTGAGTGGGGAGTTAATCTAGTTCAGTAAGAGACATTGTATGCTATGATGGTCCTCTAAGTTAACCTTTAATACTATGATGTTATAGGGAGTTAACTCATTCCACTAAGATAGCCTTGGTAGTTAGCCTTAACTACTATCAAAATGATTTTCTATGCTTATATGAATGCCACAATTCTATGTCTTATGCAAATGTTATGCTCTCATGGATCATGTTTTTTGATTCCCTTATGATTTATGTCTTATTAACTACCAATATTTATTTAATGACTCAATATTATGATCACTTATATGTAGGGTTTATTTTTCAAATGATATGATTATATTTTCATACCCTTATTTTCATGTTATGCTTACGTATCTCCCTTGTTTACCCTTATTGAGCATCTAAGATCACCCTTTATTTTGTTTAATTTCCCTAGATTATGAAGAAATGTATTATGTATGATAATTCTAAGAAATGTTCTAGTTATTAATAACATAGTATGATATGATGTGGCTCACTTACGGACCAGTTGTTTATGTGTCTATTTTTCCATATACATTATACCATTACGATCCTCAGATGTATGTTTGTGTAATATAATGAATATTCATCTAAAAAATATAATATATATGTATTAAAATCCTAGGTTTCTATAGTTGGTATCATAGAATAGGTTTATTTAACCTTTGTAAATTAGGATGATAAAACTTTAGTGAGATCCCTATGGACATGTCTATGGCTAAGTCCAAGGATGAGTCAAGGTATTAGAAAATATCCTAAAATTTTGATAAAGGATAGAGCAAGTGGTTTCCATGAAATTTCATCCCTTTCTAGATACTACAAGTGTATATGGTTCTAGATTATAGTTACCTAGGTGTAATAACTCTGAAAAGGGCCCATTGATATGGTATCTATTATCACCTAGTGCATGACAACGGGCCTCACTGCACACATGTTTTGACACTCCTAGGGGATATGCTTTGTAAATTAAAAAACTCTTTATGAACTATTATTAAGGATTTAAATATATTTTGACTACTAGTGACCTAGGATAAACTTAAGGTGTCCTATATTAACAAAAATGTGTCATTATATATACATCGTATAAGCATTTTTTCATGATTATGTGGTTCCCCACTATAATTATTGTTTCTTACACTATGATTTTCGGTTTTAGTCAATGGATAGAACACAAAAAAACCATATTAATGTTGAGTGTGATAAAGAATGTAATGATTATTCTCTTGAGTGGCTAACTGTTATTGGATTTTGAATGAAAAATCTCATTGATATGTTGAAAAAAATCTCCCAATTCATGAATCATACTAAACTTATAAATGAGAAAAAGAGAAAACAATGTTATTTTGAATCCTTCATGAGGTAATTCCCATCTCCCTTTAGTAGATCCTATGATCTTCTAGTTTCTAAGAAATTTATTAGTACAACTGAAAAGATATTTTTCATTCTCTAGTGTTCAGAACATGAAAAGTTCATTTTTAATGTCTATCATTTGGAAGGAAAAACAGATCAATGGTGGAATCTCATAAAGAATACAAGGTAACATAATGAAATTGACTCCATGGATTGGGAAAAGTTCAAGAACTTATTTTTCAATAAGTAATTTCCCTGTATTATTCCTATGAATATGGATAAGGAGTTCCTTGAGCTTAAAAAAGATGATGAATTCATTTGTATCTACAATGAAGATTTTACAAGACTTGTGAGGTATGCTTATAGTATTATCATCCAACCTAAAAGTGAGGTTGACAAATTAATCAGTGGATTAAAACCAAGTCTCCAAAAGGAGTTAGCCATAAGAGACTTCAATAGTTATGAAGAGATTGTTCTATGTGCTATCAAGGTGGAAATGGAGGTTGGAGTTACATATCAATCTCATGGTTTCAATAAGAAGAGAAAAAATAAATTCAAGGGAAATCTAAAAACTATAGAGTGAATAAGATGAAATTTCCTTTATGATCAAAGATTGGTAGGAAACATGGAAGAAATTATCTAAAGGGGACTTTTAAATATTTTTATTGTGGAAGGGAAGGTCATCGGGTAATTGAATACTGAAGTTATGGGAATAAGTTAGATAATGATGGAAATAGAGAGAAATATCCAAAAAATTTATCACTCACACTTTAATGTTTCAAATGTAAGGAGTATGGGAATTATGATAACCAGTGCCCAAATTCGAAGGTTAATGATAATGATCAATGTCAGAAGCCTCTTAAGTTGAGAGACAAAGGGAAATTTCATGTCATCTCTATTTCTAACGAGAGGCGCGATAAAAAAATGGTGAAAGGTACACTTACCATCTACTCTAGAACTACTAACATTTTATTTGAATCTATATCTACTCATTCTTTAATATCAAATATTTTTTATAAGATTATCACGATTCCACCCAAATAATAAGATGTAGAATTAGTAGTGAAAACCCATAATGGTATGATGATCACATCTTATTTATATGATTATTATCTGGTTGAATTTTATGAGTATGTGATTCCGGAAAATCTTTTCATTCTTCATTTGGTTTAATTTTATGTTATATTAGGCATGGATTGGATTTCTCTGCATAAATTTCGCATCAATTATTGAGGAAGGGAAGTCAAATTTGACATTCTAAACCAAACTATGATCGTTTATTAGTGCGATGATAAATATGAACTTCTGATGGAAATTAAATGCATTATATGGGTCTTGATTCCTAATCAATATGGGGTTTTATCTCATATGGTAGGGTAGAAACTCAAAACAGATGATACACTTATTGTGTGGGAGTTTTTTGATGTATTTCCAGAATATTTTCTCATCCTTCCACCAAAACATAAAGTTGAGTTTCCAATAGAACTCATACCCTGTTCCACACTAATTTCAAAGACTCCCTATAGAATAGCCCAAATTTATTTACATGAATTGAAAATTAAACTCCAGGAGAACCTTGATAAGGGATTCATTCAGATAAGTGTGTCACCTTAGGGTGTAACAATTCCTTTTTTAAAAATATGGATCAATGTGACTCTGCATTGATTATAGTGATTTGAACAAGATCATGATCCAGAAAAAGTTTCCTCTACCCCATATTGATGAACTATTTGATAAACTACATGGAGATCAATACTTTTCCAAGAATTACCTTCATTCTACATATCATCAATTGAGGGTCAAGAAGGAGGATATACTGAAGACAACATTCCGAATTAGGTATGGACACTATGAATATATAGTGATTCCATTCGGTCTTACTAATTCTCCCACTATCTTCATAGATTTGATGAATAAAGTATTTATAGATTACCTTGATCATTTTGTGGTAGTCTTTATAGATGATATTATTATATATTCAAAAATAAGTGAATAACATGAAGATCACTTGAGAATTTTACTAATCACCCTAAGGAAGGAGAAATTATAATGAAAATTTACAAAGTGAGAATTTTTGATGTAAAGGTTTCATTTTTGGGTTATATAATCTCAAGAGAGGGTATATATGTTGATCAATCAAAGATAGAGGATATTGAGTATTGGACCAAACCAACAATAGTGACTGAGATCCTTATTTTTTTGGTTTAACTCAATATTATCGATGGACTATGGAGAATTTCTCATGATTATCTAATCCACTTGTTGGAGTTGGTGCCCTAGAAACAACTTTGGTGTACTTTATGATAAAAAATATTCATATTTTTTAATATTAATAAACTTACTATCACATCATGATTGTTCTTCTACATAAAATAGTATGTGATAATGTCCTAAGAGTAGTTGTCACACTGAAAGGTCATAGAAGTTCCCCACTATGATGAGAACTCAAAAGTTCTATGATAGTATTCTTAAATGTATATATGTTCTATAGATAGATGAAATCATTTTAGGGACACAAATTATTTAGGCTATTAGGGGTGGAGAATGATAGGGCTTTGAGGAACCTTCTCATTCTGAATGCCTTGGGTAATATCATGTGTATAATGTTATGAGAACAAGACCCACTAGTAGGTAATCCGCATTTATATGTGTAATTGGATGTTACAATCCATATACATTTGCATTGATCCTTAGAATTTAATATTATTAATAATGAGTATTATAAGTTTCATACTTTGATGTATTGATGAAAACCATGATAACGTATGTTCACAGGATACGTTGGGTGCATCACAAGTAACATTTCATTAATGAATAATGTGAGAAAGGATTTGTCCCTTCTATTATTTAATGGAATTTGATATCTCAGGCCCTTTAATAGAAATGATACAACCAAAATAATCCCAAGTCTATGGTGTTCTATAGTAAAGTTCTATTTTTAGAAAGTCAAAGAAAGATACATTGAGCACATAGTTTGATGAAACTAGCATGCAACCTGTTTGATTAGATATATCAGGATAAAGGGATTATATTACACAATAAGCATTTGTATGAGGCATTATGTCATTAATTCATTAAATTCGTTCTCTATATATGCCTTGGTGCGTTTCTAAACACTAACCTTGGAATTTAGGCTACTTCTCCTAATGCAACTGAGAAAGACGCCTAGAGGTTCACACACTAAGTGTATCCAGAATCTCAGTTAAATAGTATATTATTATTTAACAACTTGAATAAATATTAATCCCATATGTGGTTTAATAATTATTCACATTTTATTGATTTCATATATTCTGTCACCAGTTATTTGAGATAATATTATCTAAGAAGAATATTTAATAACTATTTATTTGATATTTAGTGAATATAATATTTATTTATTTATTGTAGAATAATGTAGTGATATTTATTTATTAAATAAATAGTCATTATTCGAGGCCAGATAGATATTGTGGATGAATTATGGACTGAGTTTATTGGTCCAGTGAGAAATAATATATATTGAATATTATTTGATTAAATAATAATTATTTTAATTCATGAATTTAGCACATGTCAATAAATAACAACAATAATATTATTATATTCATGGAGTTCTATAAGGATTAAATAAATATTAAATAGAACTTCTGAAATTATTTATTTATAACCATAGTGGTATATAAACCCAATTATATTATTTTTCTAGAGATCCAATTCATTTATTTTGTTTTACATAATGAAATCTGGAGAATCCTCTTGAAGCCATTGGGAGATTCCTTCTCCAAGAATGATCATAAGAATGCAAAATGATATTCCCTCACCTTAAACTCTCAAGTAAAGAGAGATCAAAGAGAATACTTTGTAAGTGTTTCTCGAGGTGATCAAAGGCGAATGATGCAAGTCATAGGATCCATCATGCTGCCACCTTGAGATTCCTACAGTGGAATTCTGAGTTTGGGGGAACACATATGGATCACCTTTAGAGGGAATCAATTCTTGATTACTACAATGAAATGATAGTATGATATAGATCTGTTGTTAGATCCATCAAGAAAGAAATAATTTCTCACAAGATAATTCTTTAATTACTTAAATCAATTATAAGTAACATGTGAAGATCTTACAATTTAGTTTTGGAATTTTATCCATTGTCTATATTCTTTGATTCAATTATATTGATCATAAAATTTATCATCATGTAAATATTGGATTGATCATAGATCATGAAAAAAATGTTGGGGATGACCCATCACATGATTTCACTACACTTAGAACCTTCAAGTGGTATCAGATTTAGGTTACATAATTATTTATAATTATTTTAAATCATTGATTTATTTATGAATTTTAAATTTAGGGTTCAATTCCATTTTAATAATTCTTAAATCCAAATTGAATTATTTTATTCTTTCTATTCATTTCTCATAAATATAATCAAATCAATTAATTTTATGAATGAAATAAATTTGAAGATCTCATCTAGAGGTGCCAAGAAATCTGGCCAGATAACGCAAGAGTACACACCATGTAACCCGGAGGTACAAATCATGTTCTAGTGTTTAATGCACCAATAATTAATTCAGAATTAATTCAAGGAGTGTGAATTTTTTACACATGGTTAATTTAATTTTACACAATGTATTGATAGGTCCAAGATGGTGTATGGTCAGTCCGAGTACATGTTGTGTAACATTCGTACACAACATGTAGTCCTTAAGTCACAGATGGTCCATGCATCTTTTTACATGGCCTACCTAACTAGTGACCATGTAACTCAGAGAACACACAATATGTATCCCATGTACACACCATGTACTTCAATTTTTTCATGGAACATTTACACATCAAGTCCTAAGGCATGTGCCTTAGATAGATTGTGAGAATTTTATACATCGTGTAATTAGATTTTACACTCCATGTACTTATAAAAAATTATGAAGAATTAAAAATTAATTTATTATGTTGTGGAAATATTATTAATATGTTCTTAATTGTGGTCGTTAAGTTGATAGGATACTCCATGTGAAATGTTTATATATATATAAATGTATAATTCATTTTTGTGTAATGTTCAGATCTACATATCATGTATAAGTTGTATTACAATTATTACTCTATGCATTGAATCATTACACACTACATTTAGAAAAGGAATCATGTAAACTGTGTGATCATTAATTTTATTGTACACATCATGATATTATGTGGTAAGTTATGTATGCCGTATATCGTTAGAGTAAATAGTATATGAGTATAATACACATTGGGTAGTTTGGATGGTTACTCACCGTGTTACCTCTAAGGTGAATTTTTATTGTTTATAGTTAATTTTAAATAAATTCATTTATTTTGTTTAAAATTATGATGGATGAGAATCTTATGGAAATTTGGATGAGAATTAAGATAAAATAATTGATTAATTAAAGTATATAATTAATTAATTTGAGCATGATTTATCTTAAATAAGAATGATCAAGAATTTAATTCTAATTTTATTAAATGAAAAATTTGTTGCATTTATATGGATGATCATGATCTTAGACTAGACCTTTGTATGTAATTGGCTTCTTTTAATTTATTATTAAATTAAATTTTTGGCCTATGTTCCATATCTCTTTTTGTTATATAAGGGTAAATATTTCTATGGTTTCTTTTATATAAACCCTTTCACCTCACCTATAGTGGATTAAAATCATATGTAATGTATGGAGCTCCCAAGATTATGAATTCAGTTCAAGTTTTGAGTTGAGGAGAAACCAATCTAAGAGAGACACATAAGTGGATAGGTGGAAAATTTCAACATGAACCTTAATTGGTCCAAGGTGTTTCACCCTATGTCTATGGTTAGTTTATTATCAACTAGATAAACTAACCATTAGTAAAATATCATAGTCATACCACTTTATTATTTTATTTCTATCAAGATTCATGGTTATTTCATTATAGATGATTTTTTGTGATCACATGAATTAATGAATTAAGAATCATACAATATAGAACTAAAATAAATTAGCTCATGCATAAATATTATCTAAGACATGGTTTATCACTTAAGTAAATACAAATAATATTAAAAATCATATAATAAAGATAATAATTGGAAATTTATGCATAAAGATAAAATTTATCAGTTATATATATTAAGTCAGTACAGCCTTCGACTACTTCAGTTAAAATCAAACCACAGTTCAAAGTGCTTGGACAACCAATGTTGGGGTGCTTTCAATTATTGGGGAATTTTAACATGAAGTTTTGGATTGAGTTAACTTATTTCACATCAAGGGTTGAATTCCAAATTTGGACTTGGTGTAACTAAGAGTAAAGGGTTGAGGAAATCCAATTTAAGGATCTCAAGATTGGGGAGTCCACTCAAAAGATCAAGGAACTGTGAGTTAGTGCAATTGGAATTTTGAATTACTACCTAAAACCCTTAAAATTTATTGACCAACCAAAGTTGGGTTAATGAAAAGGGGAATATGGATCCTTTCTACAAGAATGTCCAAGAAACAGGATATTTGGAATCCAATGGTGAGGGATATTGGGTTTCAATAAAATAACAGGAGATTAATAAATATAATATTTATTTATTTGTCTAAATTTTATCAGATAAAGTACTAATACTCTACTCATCTTATTTTTAGAAACAACAATAAAATTACTTACTATGATCCATACTTGAGGAGGACAACCTTCTCACCAAAACAAATTTCCAAGAATGGAAAATTCACTTATGCATTATCCTATGCCATGAAAGAAAATTGTATGTGTCGGAAGAACCTATTCTTGATATGCTTGGTAATGAGTCTAGTGAGGAAGAGATATATCTCTATAATAAAAATTTAAAAAATGTTACATATGTTCAGTGGTTTATGCTATCATCCATGACTAATGATATTTTGAAGCAACATGAGGACATGGATGCATATAGCATGATGTATCACCATTAAGATATCTATCAAGATAAGGTGAGACAATAGTGATACAAGATCTCCAATAATTTTTTACAACTATTCATGGAGAGTCTATGATATATGTGACTCATGTAGTCAAGCTTGTTGGATAAATTAAACTATTATACATCTTAGGGATTAAATTCCATAATGATTTGCACATATATCTCATACAATCCTCACTACCTGATAACTTCTCTAGTTTTATTATTAATTATAACATGAGAAATAATGAGAAGATTATTTTAGAACTTATTACTCTAACTTTCCAAGTGGATAAGGACTTGAGATGTGAAAAACCCACAATCCTTATGGTGAATAATAAAAGGAAGAAAAAATTGAAGGGTCCAAATACTCATAAGAGGTATAAATCTCTTAAGTAGAGTGTCCTTCCAAGAAGAGGAAGATTAAGAGGTAGGGAAAATAAAAAGAGGCAGTATGTTTTTCATGTAGAAAACAAGGCCACTAGAATAAGAACTACACCCATAAGCAAGGGAAAGATAAAGGTGCATTCATCATTTATGATAATCTTTCAATATCTTCTCATTGGGTATTAGATATAGCCTGTGGTGATAATATCTGTATCCAAAATATAGAAGACAAGTATATTTTGAAAGATTTCTAGAGGAGATGTGGTTTTTGAAGCTGCCAATGGTGTGAGGATGGCTACTCTATGCATTGGTGACTACCATCTTTCATTGCCGAAAGGAATGATATTGGTTTTAAGGGATTGTTATCATGTACTAACTATTACCAATAATATATTTTTTGTATCATGCCTAGATGCAGATGGTTTTATTTTCAAGTTTGGAAATAAAAGTTTTTTATCTTATAAAGACAACATCTTTTATGGTATGAATCATTTAAAAAATAGTAATTATGTGTTAAATTACAAAAAACACAAATTGGAAACAGATAAAAAATCATGTTCACATGAATCATTTAACACTCAGTTATGGCATCACTATCTTGGTCATGTAAACAAGTAGAAATTGAAAAATATATGTCAAGATGGTTATTTATAGTCTTATAAGCTAAAACTATTTGAAATATTTTATGATTGTTTACAAGGAAGATTGAATAAACCACCATTCGATGGATAGGGTAAAAGGGCCACAATGATTTTAGGATTGGTATACACTGATGTGTGTGGACCATTTACATTAGAATATAGGGTCGGATATTATTAGTTCATAACTTTTACTGATAATTTGAGTAGAAATTTCTATATCTACTTGATGTGGTATAAGTCCAAGTCTTTTGAGAAATTTAAAGATTTCAAGAATTAAGTAGAAAATAAACTTGTAAATAAGATAAATAAGCTTTGACTGGATTGTGGTGGTGAATATCTTAATCCAGATTTTATTTACTTTTTATGAGAGTTTGAGAATTTTTCTCACTCTTTCCGCCTTACACACCATAATGGAATGGTGTTAGTGAAATGAGGAACCATACCTTGTTAGACATGGTAAGGTTTATGATTAGTCATACATATATTCCATTATCCTTTTGGGGATAAGCATTACAAACTACAACATATACATTTAACCAAGTACCAACTAAAGTGGAAAATAGAATTCCCTTCGAGTTATAGAGTGGAAAGAAACCTATTTTTTCATATACACGGGTATGTGGTTGGGAGGAGTTTGTTAAGGCCCTTTCTAGAAACAAACTATCACCCCAAGGAACAAAGTTTATATTTGTAAGGTATCATAAGGAAACAAACATATACTACCTATACAACCTCTCAGACAAGAAAGTGACTGTCGCCAGACAAGCCATCTTTCTTGAGATGGAGCACATCCTCAAAAAGGATAGTGGGAGAAAGATTGAATTTGATGAAGTTGATGGTCAAGATACACAAGAGTTGGTATAGGAACAAATTCCATAGGTCCCCATATATTACATAGTTCATGAAACACAAAACTATGTAGGATCACTAGAGAGGCAAGAGAACTAGAAATATATGGTTTTCTAGATACCAAATATGATGACTCATTATTTGTTGATAATGATGAAAATCTATCTTAAAAAGAGGTAGTAGAGAGCTCAAAATCTATAATATGGAAAGAATCCATGAATTATAAAATGGATTCCATGTATCAAAACCAATTTTGGGTTCTAGTTGATGTGCTAATTTATGTAAATTCTATAGGGTGAAAATGGGTATTCAAGAGATAACTAGACCTAGAAGGTATTGTAAATACCTATAAAGAAGTTATAGTGGCTAAAGGGCTTAGAAACATCAAGGAATTGACTATGATGTGATATTTTCCCTAATTTCCATGTTTAAATGAATCATAATTTTACTTTATATAGCATCTTAGCATGACTATGAAATTTTGAAGATGAATATCAAAACTACTTTCCTTAATAAGAACCTTTATTAAGACATCTATATGAAACAACCAATAGGGTTTGTGACTTCAGGTGATGCCAAAAAGATTTTCTGAAGTTTCATAAATGTATTTATGGATTAATGTAAGCATCTAGGTCATGGAACATTTGATTCAATGAATCTATAAAGGAATTTGGTTTTATTAAGAATTAATGTGAGCCATGGGTTTACAAGAGGTTTAGTGGAAATTCAATCATTATTATAGTAGTATATGTTGATAAAATATTACTTATTGGAAATAAAATACTAGTATTACAGTCTTTCAAGGAATGATTAAACAAGTGTTTCTCTATAATGGAATTAGGTGAAGAAACCTACATTATAGGGATCAAGATTATTCGTGAAAGATATAAGAGGATGATTGGACTAAGTCAAAGTATATACATTGACCATAAACTAAAGTGATATAGTATGGAACAATCCTAGATGGGATTGGTTATAATGTCACATGGTATACATATTTCTAAGGAAATGTGTCACTAGATACAATAGGATAAAGAGATAATGAGAAATATACCATACACTTCAATGATAGGATAAATCATGTATTCCATGTTATATATTAGAATTGATGTTGCATATATATTGAGCATGGTAGAAAGATATCAAGTAGACCCAGGAGAACAACATTGGTCTACTATTAAGGCTATCCTCAAGTATCTAAGAAGAACTAAGGATATGTACCTGGTGTATGGAGAAGATATTGAGATAGACATCAAGGGTTATAATGATGCTAGTTTTCAAATAGATCAGAATGATATCATGTCCTAGTCAGGAGATGTGTTCTATCTCAATGGAGGAGCTATGAGCTGGAAGAGTTCAAAGAAGCCAGTTGTTGCTGATTCTACATCAGATTTCAAGTATATAGTGTATTTTGATGAATATAAGGAATAATTTTGGATATAAAATTTTTTCTCGGAGCTTGATGTGGTACCTAGCAATAAATAACCTATCACACTGTATTGTGATAATACTGCAACGACGACTTTTAAAAAAGGGACAAGGTCACACAAATAGAAAAAGAACATACTCTATAAGTACCACCTATTAAGTGATTTTTCTCATTTGGGTGAAGATACAATAATTAGGGTTCCCACAGAAGAAAATATGATGAACCCCTTGACTAAAGGTCTATCTCAAAAGAATCATGAGTATCTTGTGAGAGCTAGAAGATTTAAGTTTGTTAGAAGTTGGTTCTAGTGCAAGTGGGAGTCTGTTAGAGTTAGTTCCCTAGAACCAACTTCTATGTACTTTATGATAACCTATATTCATAGTTTTTAATAGTAATAAACTTCTTATCACATCAATATCGTTCTTCTATGTAACATAGTACGTGATCATGTCCTAAGAGTAGTTGTCACACTAAAAGGTCATATAAGTTCCTAACTATGATGAAAACTCAAAAGTGAAATGATATTATTCTTAAATATATATATTTTTTAAAGCAAGTTGAAGTAATTTGACAGACACAAATGATTTAGGCTATCATGGGTAGAAACTCATAAGACTTTGATGCACCTTCTCATGGTGTATGCCCTTGGTAATATCCAATGTAGGATATTATGAGAATGAGACCCTCTAGTAAGAAAACAAAATTTATATGTGTCATTGGATGTCACTATCTACAGATGTATTTATTGATCCTTAGGCTTTAATATTATTATTAATGAGTATTATAAGTCATGTACTTTAATGTATTGATAAAAACTGCGATGACATATGTTCGTGGTGAGGTAAAATATGCATGGTGTGTCATGAGTAATATTTCATTAATGTATAATTCGAGAAAGGATTTGTGACTTCTATTCCTTAACAAAAGTTGTATCTCATACCCTTTGATTAAAATTATATAGCCTAAATAAATTCACATCCATAGTTTTCTATATTAAATTTCTATTTTCCTAATGTCAAAGAAAGAGACATCAAAGACATAGGGTGATTCCACCATCATGCAACTTGATTGATTAGAGATATCATGATAAAGAGATTATATTACATAGTGAGTGTCCATATGTGGTATTATGTCATTACAACATTAAATTATTTCTCTATGTATTCCTTTGTGTTGATATATGATAACCTTGGACTTTAAGCTGCTTTGCCTAATGCTAGTGAGAAAGAGGCCTAGAGGGTCACACACTAAGTGTATCCTAAATCTCAGCTAAATAATATATTATTATTTATTATTTTACAAGTTGAATAAATATAATTCCCTCACATGGTTTAAAAATTATTCATATTTTCTTGATCACATATATTTGATCACCAATTATACAAGAGAATATTATGTGATCAGAATATTTAATAAATATTTATTTTCTATATAATGTATATATTATTTATTTATTTATTGGAGAATAATGTCATGATATTTATTTATTAAATAAATAGTCATTATTCAAGGTCCAATAAATATTATGGAGGAATGGAAGACCAATTTTATTAGACTAGTGAGAAATAATATATATTGAATATTATTTGATTAAAAAAATTAATTTAATTCATGAGTTCAACACATGTCAAGAAATAATAATAATATTATTGTTATAGACATGATGTTCCAAAAATATTAAATAAATATTAAAAGGCACTTGTGAAATTATTTTTTTCTAACCCTAGTGGTATATAAACCAAATTATATTATTTTTCTAGTGAGCCTATTCATTTCTTTTTTTGTGCACAACAAAATCCGAGGAATCCTCTCGAAGCCCTTGAGAGATCCACTCTCTATAATGTACCCAATAATGGAGAGTGATCTTCCTCCAAATTCCACTCTATATTTAAGAGAGATCAAAGAGAATACATTGTAAGCAATACTCAGGGTGATCAAAGTTGAAAGATGAAAGTGATAGGATCTGTCGTGCTATCACCCGATGATTCCTACTATGATGTTCAGAGATTGGTGGAACATGTGTGGATCACAGCTAGAGAGAATCTATTATTCATTCCTACAACAGAATAATGGTATGATGTAGATTATTTACCAGATCCATCAATGAATACGTAATTTCTCATAAGGTTATTCTTTTATTTCTTAAACTAATTATAAAATATATGTGATAATATTGTAGTTTAGTTTTAGAATTTTATCCACTGTTTGTTTTATTTGATTAAATTTTGTTGATCATGAAATTTATCATCATGTAAATCTTAGATTGACCATTGATCATGAAAAAATCATTGTTGGGAATGACTGATCACATGCTTCAACTATGCCTTGAACATTCACCACTCACCAAGTTAACTCAAAATGGAGCCAAGTTACTCTGGATACATGAGTATGAAGAAAATTACAAGGAACTGAAGAGAAGATAAGTTAGCGCACCTATACATAGATTAACATATATTATATAAGGGTTTGTAATATATAGTGATCCATACAAGAAGGTATTGGTATGTTCTCTTATGGAAAATGAAATGGTTATAGCTTATGTCTCATGATAATTTAAGGTTCAAGAGAAAAATTACCCAACTCCTAATTTGCAGTTAATTGTAGTAATTTTTGCATTAAAGTATGGAAGCATTATCTTTATAGAGAAAAGTGTGATATATATAATGATCAAAAAAGTTTAAAGTATATATTCACACATATGGAGTTGAATATGTTCTATAGAATATGGTTAGAGCTGATTAAAGATTATGACTGCTCAATACATTACCACCCTAGAAAAGCGAAAAAGGTGGATGATGCCTTGAGTCAAAAGGATCTTGTTTTCTTATGCATGATGAGGATAAAAATATATATAATATTTATAGTTTTTTAAAGGATTTATATAAAAATCCTGAATTAAGGAGATAAATCTAATATTTCTCAATTGAATGTTCAACCATCTATGTAAGGAAAACTTAAAGTGGCCCAGAAGGAAGATATAGAGCTGTAAAAGAAGGTTGTAAATGTTATTGATTTTAACCTTGAAAATAATGGAATTTTGAGGTTAAGGAAAAATGTATGTATTTTTTACATGACATATTTTAAGAAGGATTTGTTAGAGGGAGCTCATAGTTCTTTATTCTCTATACATCCTAGAAGTATGAAGATATATAGAGATTTTAAATAGTATTTCTAGTGGGATAACATAAAGAGAGATATTGTAGAGTTTGTGTCTTGGTTCTTGGTATGAAAACATGTTATTTATGAAATAAAATAGTCTAATGGGATGTTACATCCATTACCCATACCAAAATGAAAATGGGTAACATCACCTTGGATTTTTTCATTGGACTCCCCGAAACACCTAAAGGGAGAAATGATATATGGGTTATAGTCGATCACCTAAAAAAATCAGAACACTTTATCCCTATCATAGAAGACTTCTATCTTGATTAGATTTCCAAAATATAAATTAATAAAGTAGTAAGGTTTCATGGAGTACCACATTCCATTATGTCTAATTGGGATCCGAGTTTTACCTTAAAGTTATGGTGAAGTCTTTAGTAAACTCTTGACATAGAGTTGAGTTTCAGCACTTTGTATCATCCTCAAATAGATGGTTAGTCTGAGAGTATAATTCATTACCTAGAGGATATGTTGAGATATTTTTATATGGATTTTAGTGGTGGTTAGGATCAACACCTTCCTCTAGTTGATTTTTCATACAATAATAGCTTTCACTTGATCATTCAAATAGCTCTTTATGAATCCCTCTATGTAAATAAGTGTATAAATCCAATGTCATGGAAAGAATTTGGAGAAATAAAGATATTGTGACCTGATATAGTTGAAGAAATGAAAGAGATGGTTTGATCCATTTAGCAATAAATCAAGGTTTCTCAGAGCCAGTAGAAAAGTTATGCTGATAATTGTTAGTGTGACCTAGAATTTAAAGTTGGTGGCATAGTGTTTCTAATAATTTCTCCATGGAATATGGTAATGATATTTGGAAAAAAGGTAAAACAAATCCCTCGGTATATCAGTACCTTTGAAATTATTGATCATATCAGGATGGCGGCCTATTAGTTGTAAATTTCCCCAAAACTATCTCAAGTCCATGGTGTGTTCCATTTATCTCTCTTGAAAAAGTACATACCTAACCCTTCACATGTACTAAACTCAAATATATTACCATTGGAGCATGATAATTCTTATGAGGAATGACCCGAGGAGATTCTAGATCATGTAGAGAATTTTATAAAAAACAAGACCACTCACATGGTAAAAGTTTTGTGGTGAAACTACTTGTTTGAGGAAGCTATGTGGGAACTTGAGGATATGATGAGGTATAATTATCCTCATTTGTTTGTATCAGAGTGATGAATTTCAAGGGAGAAATTCATTTTAAGTGGGGTAAAATGTAACACCCCAAGTTATTATGAATTATTATTTTCAAATAAAGTAAATTTATTTGATATATTGTGTTACATGAAACAATAAGTTTCTTAAATAGCTTACATTACATGGAACATTGAGTTTATGTTGTGTCATGTGCAACATCTAGTTTTAAAAAACCACGATATATTGTTAATATTTTTATTCAAATGAGACTATTATAAACTAGATATTAAACATAGAGGTATGAATAGTAATAACTAATTTTTAAATATTAAGTATGATGGTTTTATATAAATCAATCATATTTGTAAAAAATACTTAATTTTTCATAATGTCTTTATATGTTTCAAAAATACTATTTTCTAAAAAAATGTTTTTTATTTATATTTATGAAAAATAATAAAATTAATTTTTGACAATTTTATAAAATTAATTTTATAAAATAAAAATCATTTTTGAAATAATAATGTCAAAATTATATTAGGGTGATTTTTTATACTATCCAGAAAAGATTAATTTTCAGTGAGTATTGAAAAATACTGGGTTTAATTGAAAACAACCTTTTCATTTAAAGAAATTATAAGGTTCATTTTTGTTTTAAAATTTTGTTTAAAAGTAAAATTACTTCAATTATATATCAATTAATCCAATTTATATCATTTTAATCATTTTTATATTGAATTTTGGTATAAAAACTTTTTAAACTTTTGAACATTTTCTCTTTGGAAAACTGCTTTCTCATCACATATGTGAGTTTAATTTTAAATTAAATCCTACCAATCATGTGAATGGAATTTGGAAAAATTGATTCCATATTTTTAATAATAATAATTTATATTATATAATAATGTAAAATTTATTTTTTCCCATAATAAATATTAAAAATAGTAAAAATTATTTATCACGATCAAGGTAAAAATGGGTTTACAAGGGGGTTGAACTAAAATGATAAGGGTTAAAAATGAGCTAAAACTTATAAAAAACCCATTTAATTTTTATATTTCAAAATTATATCTTCTATTATTTATAATAGTTCATTTTTAATCCTTGTTTCATGATAACAATGTGGGTACACCTTTTTCTTAACAGAAATTACAACTGTGCCACTCAACTCACATATAAAAGGAAAACCCTTGTCCTCTTCTATTAACACTTATAAAACCATTTATAATACAATAACAACCCTAATATATTACTTAATTCTATACTCCCATCCTAGAATCATGATTCTGGTCAGAAATCTAACTTAATAAGCTTTTTGGTGCAAACCAAAAAATGTTGTCCGAAGAAGAGGCAACATCCCTAACCAAGTGTTTTATTTTAGTTCTACCTCCACCCAATTCAATTATTATTAAATCCTGATGATATAATAACTAAATATATTAAATATAATTATTTTTTATGTTATGGGAATGACCTAAAACCATCTCCTCTCCCATCAAATGGGATACGAAATCATCATTCGTGTGTACAACAGACTACCGCCTCACGAACCGATGTTATTTGTTTTCTATCACCACCTATCACAACTAAATATAATGATTTATTAAATTTTTATATATTATATTTATGATATTATTATAATTTTTTAGTTATTATATCACATATAACTTTAAACTTTTCATTTTTTTGGAATATGATAACATTTCTCGTGTATATGGCGGACTACCGCCTCATGAAGTGATGTGATTTGTTCATGCTTTACATAGAAGGTAATAAGGATGGGTTTAATAAAAATATGTGATATATATGAAATAAAAATTATTTTTTAATTTGAATATATTACTTACCCTTATTTATTTCAATACTTCAATAAAATGGAAAAAATGTTCATGTGTACGTACGACCTACCATCTCCATGAACGATGTATTTAATTTTCTATCTCTAAAACTTATGGATTAATATAAAAAATATATACTGAATATATATGATATATATATATATATATAATGGTTAACATTTTGGATATTATTTAACCATGATAAAAGTAATATGACCAGAAATAAAAAATAAAAACATGCACAAAAAACAAATCAATTATTGCCCAAAATGCGACTTTAACATGTAATTGTTAATAAAAGGGGAATGAAAGGTCATAAGTAAATAATATATGATATGTTATATATATTTATTGTTATTTAATAGATTTATAATAAACTTATATGTATTATACATGATGTTTTAACATGTATTATGGGAGTCAAGACTTAAGTTGAGGGATTTTTTTCTCAATTTTCCTTTCTTGTGACATATGTTATGTTATGAACTTATCTTTTGTTATGAGGTTTATTTATAGAAAATTTGAAATTTAATATCATGAATTTATTTATTCTCATGATATTTTAATTTTTATTTAATTTTATTATTTTATGGGGCTTACAATTAAAAGTTACCAATGTGGTAAAGATTTTATGTTACAATCTCATCATTTATCAGGATTATTTATGATTATTTTTCCGATGATAAAATATTATAATACATCTATCAATAAACTCACAAATTTTATTTTAATATATTTATTTCATGAGAATAAATTTTCCATTTATTTTCCTCTATTTATGTACTCAATAGTTCAAAAGAATATTTTGAATAAAAATCATCTTTATTTTTCTCTTTGGCCAACAAGATGTTTTTTCAAAAACCTGTTTTTCTTCAAAAAAGATTTTTTTTCTAAAAGTGTTTTCAAAAATGTTTTTAGAATTATATAAATTATTTATTATATAATTTTTTACCCAAGTTTTTGTTTTTTATAAAATGTTTTGAAAGGAATCTTTATTTTGTTTTCCAAACAATTCTAGTTTGGCTTTTACTGAAAATGAGAAAAGAATCTCCATTTTAACATGCATTTCATGAATGAAATTCTCTACCATCATGAAAAATAATTTCTTTTAATATTAAATTATAATATTTCAATTTTATTTTCAATTAAAATTATTTTGAAAAGTTTTTATGTTTTAAAAATTATTTTTCAATGAATAAAGTTGTCTTCCTCAAGAAATATTCTAAGTGATATTTCAAAATCATTTTCCATCTAAGATTAAAACCTTTGATGTAACTTATGATTTAATGGGGATATAATCCAAGGATGTAATTATTATTCTTTCTCTATATGTTTTCTGTTTATGATAATAATATTATTACAAAACCCATTTCTCTTTCATGAGTTATACTATGATAAAATGCTTATGAAACCTGCTTCTTTTCACGGGTTACGCTATGATGAAATGAAGAAATGATTATGAGACGTGTCACTTTTCCATAGGTTGTGATATAATGAAATATTTATAAATTATATTTCATTTAATAGGTTATTATATGATGAATGTTTTATTATCTTGTGGAAAATATACATATGATTTCCATTATGTGATAGGTGAGACCTATATCTCCCTCCAATGCATTTGGTAATGATTTATATCTCCTGAGATAGATATGACTAGAATGGAGATTGAACCTGGTTTAGTAAGGTATTTTTTCCACTACAATGGTATTGGGATTGGACATTGACTATAATGATGGTCTGGGGAGTGAACCCATTCCACTATGATATCCTTGGTATTGAGCCTTGAATACTATGGAAATTATTTTCCATGCTTATGTATATTCCACAATGATATGTCTTATTCTAATTTTATGATATTATAGATCTTGTTTTTTGATTCCCTTATGATTCATGTCTTATGAATATCCAATATTTATTCCATGACTCTAGATTATGATATTTGATATGTAGGGTATGGTTTTCAAATATTATGATCATGTTCTCATACCCTTATGTTCAGGTTATGCTTATGTATCTCCCTTGTTTACCCTTACTAAGAATATGAGATCACCCTTTCCTATGTTTCCTTTACCTAGGCTATGAATAAATGTATCATGTATGATATGTATTATAAGGGTGCTAGTTATGCATAACATAGTTGGAGATGATTTAGCTCACTTATGGACAAGTTTTTTATGTATCCACATTTCCCAATGCGATATACCTTTATGATACTTAGGCACATGTTTGTGTAATGTAATGAATATTAATCTAAGAAGTTGTAATATCAATGTATGAAAGGGATGAGTTGCTATATGTTTTTTCCTAGGGATGTGAGTTGGGAAGTATTTTGAGAAATTCGATTAAGAATATTCTCACCCATTTTTTGGTCACTTTGGTGTGTTTGTAGATGTCATACACTGAGATATATTGAAGGGAAACATATTATATTTTTCTAGGGATTGGTGGGTAGTGTTAGATCTTGGATATTATTTGGGTGGTTCTTGGGATTGTGACATGATATATCTGAGTCATGTTGTTTTTTGGATTATTATTTTTCCTTTCCATTATCACTCTGATATTGTTGTACTATTGAATTATATTTGGTTTTTATTGTCTTATTCATGCATAATATAGTAGTTTGAATGTTTATATTGTATGTTGTTAGGTTGTTTTCTTTTATATGGAAAATTGTCCCCCAATTTTTCCTTAAGGCCTTGGAATTTATTTTCATCCTCTAGTGTCTTAAGGATGTCACCTAAGGTCAATAACACCTCTACCTCTTCCCAAGCCAATGGGTTAGGGGTGAAATGTTATAAATGGTATCATTATTGTTCATTTCTTGAGTTGGATTGGTAGAAAGGAGATAGTAATGTCAGAACATTAAATGTATAGCTTAAAAAGACACAAACAAACTTTTTATGCTAAACTTCAAGTTACCAGGGTGGTTGAGTACAGAAGTGTTCTAAGACACTACTAAGAATTTTTTCATCTCATCATCATGGATTTAGCCAATGAGTGTTGCGTATCATGCATTGATAGTGAAAATTACCACTAGGATAACATTTTTCATCTGTTGTTAAATGATTTTTAAAAATGGTTAAAATGGTTTACTTTTGGAAGGAATTATTATTTATGGGTTCATATGGTAATTTTTAGTTTTTCTAAGCCATCATTTGCTAGAGAGGCTAAAATAAATGATGTTTTGGTATGGTTATAGAAAATGTAACCAGGTAGAAATAATATAAATTAGCAGGAAGTGGAAATAGAGAATGTGTTATCACCTGAGCCACAGGTGAACCAAAAACTTGTACAGAGTATCAAAAAAGATTTCTAAGAAATAGAAATGATAAAATAAGGAAAGTGGACATTTGGAAAAGTTTAGGAAATATATTCCACCTATTTTTCAAAGGGATTCCAAATATGAAAAATCACAAGTGTGTATCAACCGAATGAGCATAATTTTCAATTTTCTTAGTACACCATAAAAGTTGAAAGTGAATTTGGAAACATATATGTTAGAGAATATTACATGATAGTGGTTAAATTTAGTTGTCCAAGATAAAACTGACCAAGGACTATGGTAAGAGAAGTTTGAGGAATTTTTCAACACATAATTATATCTTCACACATTCAAGATAATAATGACAACCAAATTTTTATCCTAAAATATGAAACTCTATCCACGACATAATATGCATATAAGTATATGAACTTAATTTTATTTTCTCTAAAATTTTCCACTAGTGCATCATTAAAGGCCCACATCATTGAATATGGATTTGAACTGAAGGTTTTCTCTATGATAATAGTTCTTTTTATTACCGAATATATGGAAATGGTGAATAGATTGACTGTAGCTAAAAGGGATATTTCTGGAAATCCTATTAAGGGAAGTATATTTATCACCACAAGAATAGGTGGGAACTCAAACACTAGGAAGAAGTAGAAGAGATACACATACTTATAGGGTGATGGAGCATCTTAAAATAAAATAATGTGATAGGTTAACTTTCCTCCAATACCCAATATAAATAGTGTTTTTTCAATGTGGGTTTACTTATCATAAGAAGCAAGAATTTACAACACCACTAAGTGCATGTTACAACTATAAACAGATTAGAAATCTTCAATGTTATTATCACAGTGCTCCAAAGTCTAGTCCTAGTGATCAATATCACGTTCCTTAGATAACCTATGATTCAACAGGGTGGCCTCTCCAGTATAATTCTCATACTCAGAACTGAATAATTCATGGTGATTTGAGGAACATCATGACTCCCCATGTTATTAAATCTCAATAAGGAAGAAAAGATTATAGAGGAGCATGTAAGTATCTATATGGTACTGATGGGCCCAAAGAGCATTATTATTTCCATCAAGTCTAATAAAAATATAAATTTATAAAACATAGATCAATTCTAATTAATTGGTTAAAATGAATATAGTGAAAAGACCGAGATTGATCCCACAACGATGACAAAATCAGTTTGATTATGTTTTTAAAAGAATTTTGTTATTTATTTTTGTTTTAAGAAATAACTAAATCAAAAAAACGATCAATTTTGGGTTTGGAAATAATTTTGTGAAAATTAAAGAATAAATAAAAGAATAATAGATTTTTTGATTTAAAATCAGATTTGAATGGCATGCCAGGGTTCTTTAGTTTTACGGTTCAGGTGAAATTGGATTTTAGAAAATAAATTGATTAATTTGTATTTGGAATTAGAGTCTAAAGGAGGTGGATATAATGGTCATGGTATATCCTCCTCAACATTTAATTCTCTTGTTTCCCTTGGTCTAGTAATTTAGAGTTTTACCAAATAACAACTGTCTTGATACCATATTTAAACCTAGTTATCCAGAATGAGATAATGGTCATGCCTCAATTTAGGGTACCTAGTTTCAAAATTAAAAGGTTCCTTCCAATTAATTTACCAATGGTTATGATTAAAAAATGGGATTAGAATTGGATAAATAAATTATTGTATACTAAATACATGAATAAGAATAAGAAATAGATCCAATGGCATCTTCCCCATTTGGGTACATAACCCTAGCACAAGGCAGGTTTACCCCCTCATCCAAGTGATGAGGTAATAATTGGAAAGGAATGAAATAAAAGAAATCATAATTAAAACTGGAGATAAAGTGGTGGAGAACCCTAAAATAGTATATTTTCTCACCCTAGACTTTGGTCTCCAGATCTCTCTAGCAGTAGCAACATGATCTGTATTTATAGAACTCTAGGGGTCTCATCATTAATATGAACCATTATGAGTGGTTCCTCTACGTCGTATATTAAATGGAAGTCCAGTTTGATGAATGGTCTTTCTGTGATGAAAAATCACATCAAAGGATCATTTTTGAGTTTAGCCAACACTTTCATGCCATGTAATGTGTTTACATGAAATAAAAGTATTGGGGTCTCCTCTGAATGATTTTTCTTCTCTTCAAGTTATGTACTTATTTCACGCTGTGTAAAATTATCACATTGTGTAATGTTTACATGATACAAATCTCTAATATCCCACACCAAAATATTTGTTCCTCCTTGTTTCTTCAGCTTCATTCCTTGGGAGCATCCCATATGTATTCAATCTCTAGGGAATATTTCTATAATTTTCTAGTGTCACGCCACACTACGAAGTGATATGGCACAGAGTGTATTTTTCTCTTCAAATTCATTCCCTTTTATTCCTTTCATAAATATAGTTTTTCTCCTTCCAATTATCATAAAACAAGTTAAATAGTCCAAAATTTGATCATATGAGTTTACATGTTGGGATGATGCCTTGTGTTTGGAAAATGAAAACACCCCTTGGTCAATAGGAGTGTTAAGACTTTAAGTGTACCGAGAGTGCTATAAATATCCATGGGGATGAGTTGATTTGAGAATTATATATTCTATATATGGATATATATCTATAACCTGGTTTTGGAGATAGATTAGTTTCCATCATTCAAGGACCATATTAATTATTATGCTAGACAAGTTATTTTCACATCTTACGATTGAATTAAGTATCTCTTTAAAGGATATTGGGATGTAAAAGTAGATATGAAAGGACTTTTGGTACTGATGATTGGAAATATATCTTATAATTTGGAAAAATTTACTTTTGTATCTATTAATTAAATCACAAATAATGATTTTTCTACCACTTTTTACCAATTTACTAATGTCTTTATCGACAATTTCTCTGGGTTGTCACTTGAAAGAGAAGTAAAATTTATGATTGATCTCCTACCAAGGAATAGACTTATTTCAATTCCATATTATAGGATAACACCAATAAAATTGAGGTAATTTAATTTTTAGTTGGAAGAGTTGGACACCAATGGTTTCATTTGACCTAGTACATATCCATTGGAAACACCAGTGAAGAAGATAGATAAAACTCTTAGGATTTGTGTGGATTATGATAAACTTGAAAAAGTTAAGATAAATAATTGGAATCCTCTTACGTGAATTGATAGTTTTTTTGATCAATCAATGGGATAAACATAGTTATCCAAGATTGACTTATAGTTAGGGTATCACCAACATTGAGTTTGGAAGAAGGACATTCTTAAAACAAACCTATGAAGTAGTTATGGTCATTATGAATATATGGTAATGACCTTTGATTTAACAAATAAACGAATGATATTTATGGAATTGATGAATTAGATATTTCAAAGTTATATTTATTCCTTTATAGAGGTGTTTGTTTATGATATTCTAATGTATTGTTGGACTAAAATTGATCATAAAAAACACTTGATGAATTTTTGGGTATCTTATCAGAGCATCGACATTATGAAAATACAGAAAACCATGACTTTTGGATATAATAGGTACAATTAATTGGTCATTTAATTTCTTAAATGTGAGTTTATATAGATCCTGAAAAGGTAGAAGTAGTTATCTCTTATAAACCATTTAGTAATTTATTTGATAAACACAGTTTCCTTGGCTTAGTAGGATATTACCAACTCTTTGTTCATGATTTTTATTTAATTTTCCTTCCAATGAAAGTTTTTATAAAGAAATAAATTCATTTATAATGTAACTATGAATGATTAAAATATTTCCAAGAGTTTAAGCTTCACCTTACATCATAACGTATCCTCATGTTTCTAGATATAGGATAGGGGTATGTGGTCTATTGAGATGCTTTAGGTTCTTGGTTGGGTTGTGTTATCATGTAGGGAGACCATGTTTCTGCATATGGATCATGATATTTATAGGTAAATGAGAATAACTTCCTAAAACATGATTTGGAATTGGTTTCTGTAGTACATTCCTTTAAGACTTGGTGTTATTGTATTTTTGGTGAAAAATTTATAGTGTTTACAGATCATAAGAACTTGAAACACATTTTTTAACAAAGGGGATTGAATTTAAGGAAATAAAATTGGATGGATTATTTGAATATGTTTGAATTGGACATAATTTATACACTAGTGAAAGGTAATCTAGTGGTATATTCATTGAGTAGAATGTCATAAAATTAGTAAGCTAAAGAGACTTCAGATTAGTGATAGATAATGTGTTTATAGCTGATATGCATATAGATTGTGTAGAGTAAGGTAATGTTATTTTTTTTATTTCTAGTTTCTATTATTCCTTATTTGTTTGAGAAGGTTATAGTTTCTCAAACATATGATCCTGAATGTTCAATAATGAGGTCAAAACTGATTGATGAAGAGACCATTTCAGGGTGGAAATTATATGGGAGTTCAATGTTATGTTTTAGAGATCATATCATAATACCTTTAGCTCATCAAGAATAACATATTTTTCCTACCACCATTATCGATGGGTTGTTCATCCCGAAATTTATAAAATGTATAAGGTGTTGTGAGAATAGTTTTGATGGGTTGACATGAAGAAGAATGTGGTGGAGTTTTTTTCAAGATTCCTCACTAATCAGTAGGTCATGGAAGAGCACCGAACACTAGCTAGTATATTTTATTATTTACTAATTACCTTATGGAAATGGGAGCACATAACCATGGATTTTTTCATAGGCCAACTAAGAATGGTTAGTAAACATGATTCCCTATGGTTGATTTTGAATATTCTCACAAATTCAGCTCACTTCATCCCTATTCATGAATCCAATATGGTGGCATACTTTTACAAAATACACATTCAAGAATTTATAAAGATTCATGGTGTTACAATATCAATTTTATCAGAATGGGACCCTAGGTTTACATCATGGTTTTAGAAATATTTACAACAAGCACTCAGAAGACAATTAACCTTGAGAACATCTTATTATCCTCAAATAGATAGAAAATATGAACAAATGATCCAAATGTTGTAAGACATGATAAGATCTTGAGTGATTTATTTTAAAAGATCAAGGTAGAATAATATACCATTAGTTGAGTTCTCATAAAACAACAATTATCAAGATTTGATACATATAGATCCTTATTGAGCATTATATGAACATTCATGTCATTCTCCACTTTTTTGGGAGGAAATAGGTGAGACTTAACTTATCAGACCTAACCTAGTACATGAGACAAATGAAAAGATTCATATGATCAAGAAGAGAATAATGACTACTTAGATTCATTAGAAATCATATGAAGATCAACGTCGATGGACGTTATCATTTGAGGTGGCTAATTATGTTTTCTTGAGGATCTCTCCAAGGCTGGGGCAATGTCATTTTGGTAAAAAATGAAAATTTCATCATCAATACATTGGCCCTTTTGAAATACCTAAATGTGTGGGTGGTGTTTATTATTAGTTGAATTTATCGTTAAGATCTTTTTTAATGCACAATGTTTTCCATGTTTCTCAGTTGAAGAAGTACCAACTCCATCCTGACCATGTCATTCGATGGAACTATATTTATCTTGAATCAGTTTCTACATTGATTCATGTTCCATTAAGTATTTTGGATAGGAAATAGAAGATATTATATGAAAAAAATCATTGGTTTGGTATGATTTTTATGGAAGCATTGTCAGATTTAGGAAGAATTGTGGGAGCATGAAAAGTAAATGCAAGAGTAATGGCCCAAGATCTTTTGAAGAATGTTATTTTTCCACTTTCTGAGGGCGGAAAGAGCAATGTTGAGGAGAATGATGAACTCTTGATTTTAGGTACACCATCATTTTTTCCTTTAGTTTATGACTAGAGTTGTTGGTTTATCCTCTAGAAGGGTTTGAAATAGTAAAAGGAGTAAACTGGACTTGAGCTGTTGGAGCCCTGTGCAGAAAATATTTATTCCATAAAAACGTTTTACAGTGTAAATATGTTGGGGAAAAATCCATTAGAATACTTTAGGCTATAAAACATCTTTGGCCGATATTCTTACGTCGTAATAATGATTTATGCCATAAAACTGGTTTTTCTAAAAAAAATAAACTGAGGTGTTGAGTTTTTACGAGTAAGTGACTCCTCAATGGTTTCATGATTTAAATTCCCAATTTATGTTGTGAATTAGTATGGGACCAACTAGTGTTAGTACAGACGTCAGTTGCAATTCTTCTTATGTGACTGTTTCATTCCTCTCAACTTCTAGGACACTTGTACGTGATTTTTAGAGACCTTCGATGCTCAAACTCTATTTCTAATGGATCTTTGAGTGTAAAATTTTTGAAATCAAGGTTTGGTTCTCATTCATCCTCCTTGTCTTGGATCTATTTGTTTTATATTTTACAAAACCATATAATGATATTGGAATACCAGCATCTAAGTGTTTGAATGAGTTCTTATGATATATTTTTGGGTTTTTTTATACAAACGGAAGGGAGTGGTGAGATAGGTTTTTTCATTGTAGATCCCTTGTTCCAAAAAAACATATTTGTTGTTGCGGGATTATCTCTTACTCTACAGTTTTAGAATTGGAAGGCTTAACTTTGTGAAAAAGGATTCACTTATATTTTCATTGGTATTTATATTTAATTTCATCAAGAATTGTTTTTTGTTTTTCATTTTAAAAATTGAAAGGATTATAGAATATCCTATTAGAAGATGATTTTAAAATATCAATTTTTAAATTATGAAATAGTTTGGATACATGAAAAATGGTTGCGGAAAATGGTTTTTTTGTGAATTTTTTTTGGCATGGAAAATTGAAATAATTGTGTTGGTGTGTGTTCAAGAGAAAAAAGTTTGTCAAAAGAACCACCATAAATGATGGATGGGTTATGGTCATGGAGTACCACCGTCAATGGTAACCCCAAGCCTGAGTGTATTGTGTGTATTTATGTGTGTGTGTTTCTCATGGAAATGGTTATTCCATTTGTTTGTAATTCTGTTTTAATGAAAGTTTCTTCTCCAATATATCTTATTCTTCTACAACTTCTGTAGTTTAATATTACTGTTCTTAACATAGTTTAAATTCAGTTGAATCCCCTTCCCTTATTTTTATTCCTCATTCAATCGAAAATCCGTTTTTAATTATCATCATTGTTCGTGTGTGTGTGTTCGACGTACCACTCTTTTCTAATCCCTTTCTTTTTATTCTATTCTAAATTTATCATCATGATTATTATAAACAGAATATTAAAAAACCAAATGGGTGAGTAAATATCTCATTGGGGTGAGTTATAATTTAGGGATGTTATGTGATTCAGAGTATTTGCTTGATGAGTATTCGTTAATTTAACATTGTGTATGTTGGACTTAATATGTCATGGATTAATGACATATTTTGTTTAGCATGTGGTTTCCATGGATTATTGGAACCACAAATACACTACTATAAACATGTACTGATTCAGAATAGAATCATAATTAAGTTAAGGCTTGGATTAATGCTTTAACACTTAGGAATTCTAATCGACATCAACTTGTGAAGTGGATGTTAATTTAAATGCAATATAAAGCAAAGATCAAGGATATCACAAGCTTAACTACCTAATGATGAACTCACCCCAATATTTGTCAATTTGTTAAATCAATTATATACAATCAATCATTTCAATTAAGCTTTGCAAACAAACCCCCCTAATCAAAATACAATCAACTAAAAACAAACAACTATTTCAAAGTATCATCACCGATGATCCGACCCGAGTGCTGCTATACACATTAGCAGAGCAGCAGAACTTTGACTAGTCGATAGGAGACACTCGACCGTGCATTTCAAATGGCACCATTTTTGGGGATGGTGCTTTAATTATTTTTTAGTTTCTGGTTATTGTAAAAAAAACCCAAAAAAAACAAAATTTAAAAAGAATTGATTGAAAAAAACACAAAGAAAAATCCGTCTTCCTCTTAAAAATCATAAACTGAAAAAATACAAAGAAAAACCCATCTTCCTCTTTCTTCCAAAATCTCTCTGAATGCCCCGTAGCCTTCCAAACAATCCTTCAGATTTTTTTGACCCTGAAATTGAGCGAACACTTCGCCAACTTAGGAGGAACATAAGAGATACTCAAATAATTCAAGAACCAGTCCTCATCCAACTAGTTGAAATTGAAATGGCCAATCCTAGGGAACAAACCCTAAAAGAACTTGCTTCCCCTGATATGAATTAACAACCTCTTGGTATTCAATATCCAAACATAGAAGCTGACTTAGAACTCAAATCGGGTTTGATTCATCTTCTCCCTCATTTTCACGGGCTAGCAGGTGAGGATCCACATCTTCAACTTAAAGAGTTCCAAGTAGTATGCTCTACCATGAAGCCTCAAGGGGTTTCTGAAGAATAAATCAAACTCCAAGCATTCCCTTTTTCCCTAGCTGACACTGCTAAGTCATGGCTCTACTACCTACCTCCTGGTTCCATAACCACATGGAATGACATGAAGCAGCTTTTCTTAGAAAAATTCTTTCTTGCTTCTCGTACTGCTTCTATCCAAAAGGAAATAAGTGGTATTCGTCAGTTCCCAAGTGAATCACTCCATGAGTGCTGGGAGAGGTTCAAAAATCTTGTTTCAACCCACCCACATCATCAAATCCCTAACCAACTCTTGATACAATACTTCTATGAGGGGTTATTGGATATGGAGAGAACTCTCATAGATGCCGCAAGTGGCGGTACTCTTGTTGATAAAACTCCTGTAGCTACAAGAGATCTTATAAGTAACATGGCTGCAAACACACAACAATTTCATACTCGAGCACATGATCAAGTCAAACAATCCCAAGATAATCAATCAATTGATCCGAACAAAATGACAGAGTGGATGAGTGAACTTATAGGTCTTGTGCGATAACTAGTTGTGGCTACCAAATCCCCAACCTCATCTTCTCCGCAATCAATGTTTCCTGGACCTGTCAAAAACTATGGAATCTACAACTCTCCATCTCATCCAACTGACACATTTCCACAACTTCAGGAGGATCAACCTGATTCATCTAGACCAATGGAGCTCAATGCAGCATATGCTCAACGGAACACCAATCCTCAACTATCAGGTCAGTTTTTTAAAAACATTAACCAACCTCACTCCGAGCCCTTCTCTTCTTCCAATAACCAATGCCTTAGGTATGGTAATCCCATCTCTCACCCCCCTTAGTTCCCTCCTCAAAACCCAAACCAATTCCAATATGGTCAAGGTGGTGGTAACTTCCATCAACCTTATCCTTTTGTTCCTCAACCTCAAAGGAACAATCCTCCTCCTAGATTCCATTATCCTAGTGAGCCTTCCCAATTCAAAAACCAATACAATCAATTTCCCAAGAACCAAAATCAAGGAAATCCCAACTAGGGACAAGCCTCTTCTTCCAAGAAACCATGGTAAAGTGTAGTGGAAGATCTTTCCTCCTTCACCCGTTCTAGACTTAAAAACATTGAAACTCAAATAGGTCAACTTGTGTCCCTCCTGAGCCAGCAACAACAATAAAATTCTTCCCAACTCCCAGCTCAACCATTACCCAACCCCAAGGGTAATGTAAGTTCAATTGCACTTAAATCAGGAAAGCAACTTGCTATTCCTCAAGATAAATCATCAAACCCTCCTTTGAATGTTGACCTAGAAAATGAAAAGAAAAAGAAAATTGGAAAGGAATCTGAATCCATTCCATCACCTCCTTCCATTCCACTTAGGAACCCAATTCCTTTTACTCAAGCTGTTTCTAAGACAAGGAAGTACTTTGAACCTGATCCTGAAATGCTTGACATGTTTAGACGTGTTGAAGTCAAAATTCCCCTCTTAGATCCCATAAAACAAATTCCTAAGTATGCCAAGTTTCTCAAGGAGTCGTTTACCCACAACAGGCAACTTAGGACCTTTGAAAATGTTTCCACCCAACAGTCCATACCCATTAAGTGCAAAGATCCAGGTACCTTTACGGTTCCATGCCAAATTAGATGTTCTAATTTTGATGATGCACTCATAGACTTAGGAGCCTCAATTAATGTCATGCCCAAATCTATCTTCTCCAACCTTGGTCTAGGTCCCTTATATCCAATGGGTGTTTTAATTCAGTTAGCCAATCAATGCACAGCCAGTCCTGAGGGAATAATTGAGGATGTCCTTGTCCGAGTCAATGATCTTATCTTCCCTGCTGATTTCTATGTCCTTGACCTGGAAGGTGAGACAAACTCTTCTCGATCTCCCCTAATTATAGGAAGACCATTCCTCATGACTACAAGAACCAAGATTTATGTCCATTTAGGAATCCTATACATGGAATTTGGTGGCCAACTGGTCAAGTTCAACATTTTCTAATCCATGCGATACCCATCTGAGGATCACTCTGCATTCTCAATCCATGCTTCTGAGGACACTTCTAAGATTAAATTGAACCCCAATCCACCATGACCTTCATGTTCTAATGACAAAGGATCTTGTGAAATCTGCACCATGATTAACCAGGTCATAAATGGTGAAGTTGATGTGGACCTTTCATTCATAGACTCCATCAATTTAGAGGATCTTAAAAACTCTCTTGAATCCCATCTCAACTCTGATCAAAACTACTCCACCTTGGACAGTATTGGTAAAAATGAATCTGAAGCAACTGAAGTCCCATCCTCCAATTCTAAGTTTCCTAACCCAAAAATGAATGATGAGACTAATCTGAAACCCCTTCCTGCACACCTGAAATATGCATTCCTCTTCCATGATCACTCATATCCTGTCATTATCTCTTCCACACTTACTGAAACCGAGGAGTCCAAACTTGTTCAAGTGTTAGAGGAAAACCAAAAAGAATTAGGTTGGACCCTAGATGACATACCAGGAATCAACCCTGCCCTTTGCATGCATCACATCCATCTGGAGGAGTCATCCAAACCAATTAGACAACCACAAAGAAGACTCAATCCACTCATACTTGAGGTAGTTAGGGAAGAGATCACCAAGCTTCTTCAAGCTGGTATTATCTACCCAATTTATGATATTGAATGGGTTAGTCCAATTAAAGTTGTACCTAAGAAGGGTGGGATAACTGTTTTCACAAATGAACATGGAGAGGTAGTCACAACTCGAGTGAAGAAAAAATGGCTTGTATGCATCGATTATCGAAAATTGAATGCTGAAACACGAAAAGATCACTACCCTCTTCCATTCCTTGATCAAATGCTAGAAATATTGGCCGAAAAGTCACAATATTTCTTTCTTGATGGACACACCGGCTATTTTCAAATCCCAATCTCACCTCAGGACCAAGAAAAGACTACTTTCACATGCCCCTTTGGAACATATGTGTATAGAAGAATTCCTTTTGGACTTTGAAATGCTCCTGTAACATTCTAGAGGTGTATGATGAGTATCATTTCAGAATTCATTGAACACTGCATGGAAGTCTTCATGGATGACTTCACCATTTATGGTGAGTCATTTGAATCTTGTTTGCATTCACTCTCTCTAGTCCTTCAAAAGTGTTTCAAGTGTAACCTTGTGTTAAATTTTGAAAAATGTCACTTTATGGTTGCAAATGGGATTGTTCTAGGGCACATAGTTTCAAAATATGTCATTGAAGTCGATCCTACCAAAATTGATGTGATCCAATCACTTCCTGAACCCTACTCTGTTCGATACATCCATTCATTTCTCGGTCATGCTGGTTTCTACTAGATATTCATCCATAACTTCAGTAAAATTTCCCTCCCACTCAATCGTTTGCTCCAAAATGATGTCACTTTCCATTTCTCACTCGTTTTCAAGAGAGCCTTTGTTGAACTCAAAACTTCTCTAACATCTTCCCCAAAAATCCAAACCCTAGATTGGTCATTACCATTTGAGTTGATGTGTGATGCTTCTGATAGAGCTGTTTGGGCTGTTCTTGGTCAAAGAAGAGAAAGAATTCCTCATGTCATCTATTATTCCTCAAAAACATTGGATGAAACTCAATCTCACTACACTGTCACTGAAAAGGAACTTCTAGCAGTGGTTTTTGCCTTGGATAAATTCTGGTCTTATCTCTTAGGTTCCAAAATCATTATCTTCATAGACCATTCTGCTATAAAGTTCCTACTCAAGAAAAGTGATTCCAAACAGAGGCTAATAAGATGGATCCTAATGCTCCAAGAATTTGACCTTGAAATAAATGATAGACCAGGAAAAGAAAACCATGTGGCTGATCACTTGAGTATAATTTCTAATTCTTCTCAATCTGAAATCATCGATCCTAAATTCCCCACTGAGCACCTTTCATCTCTCACTCCAAAAATACCATGGTATGCCCCAATTGTAAATTACTTGGTTTCTAGTGTTTTTCCTGAATTTTTTTCAAAAGAACAAAAAATCAAGTTGAAAAGTGATTCAAAATACTATTTTTGGGAAGAAAATAAACTTTGGAAAACTAGGACAGACATGGTAATTAGGAGATGTGTTGAAGAAAATGAGCATTCTTCCATCTTAGAATTCTGTCACTCACTTCCCAGAGGTGGCCACTTTGGACCACAAAGGACCTCCTAAAAGGTCCTAGACTCTGGATTCTTATGGCCTTCACTCTTCAAGGACTCACATGAGTTCTATCAATCATGTCCCACTTGCAAAAATTTCGGCACAATCTCCAAAAGAAATGAAATTCCCCAGAATCCTTTAATATTTTGTGAAATCTTCGATGTTTGGGGCATCGATTTCATGGGACCATTTCCCCCTTCCAATGGATTCTCATACATTCTTCTTGCGGTCGATTATGTTTCAAGGTGGGTTGAGGCCAAACCCACTAGGAATGATGATGCTCATACTGTTAGTGAGTTCCTAAAGACCCACATCTTCCAAATATTTGGCAAACCACGTGCCTAGATCAGTGACTTAGGAACCCATTTTTGTAATAGAACCATGGAAGCTCTTATGAAAAAGAATGGGGTTGTACATAAAAATTCAACTGCATATGACGATCAAACAAATGGTAGGTATGAACTCTCTAATAGAGAAGTGAAAAGGGTACTTGAGAGAATTGTTAAGCCCACCAGATAAGACTGGCCTGAGAGACTTGGTGAAGCCCTTTGGGCTTATTGAACTGCCTATAAAACACCCATTGGGATGTCTACTTTTAGGATAGTTTTTGGTAAAGCATGTCACTTACCAGTTGAAATCCAACATAAGTCTTTTTGGTCTGTGATAACCTGTAATTTTGATTATGAAAAATCTGGTGAAGAAAGATTGTTGCAATTGGCTGAACTGGAGGAGCTTCGACTTGAATCCTATGACAATTCCAATCTGTACAAAGAGAAGGCTAAGGTACTCCATGACAAACACATCCTGAGAAAGGTATTTCATGAAGGTGAAAAGGTAATGCTCTTCAATTATCGATTTCGGATTCACCCAGGTAAGCTTAATTCTCATTGGGAAGGTCCTTTTGTTATTACTAATGTTTACCTATTTGGTGCAGTGCAAGTCCAAGACCCCTCTTCCAAAAGGACATTCACGGTTAATGAACATCGGTTAAAGCATCACTATGAGAGGACACACAATCCTGGATCATCATCTACTTCCATTGGATACCCAACTTCTCCAGTCAACCCACCACCGGATGGAGACGACGACCCACCAAATCTAAACTAGGGGCACCTATTTCCCTTTAACTCTCTCTCTATCTCTTCCTCCCTCTACCTCTTTCTTGTTTTTCCGCTCTCTTTAATTTTTTTACCACTTTATTTATCAAAACCTTTCTTTTTCACTTTATATTTTGTGTGGGTGTATCTTTATAAAAAAAACAAAAAATATAAAAACCTAAAAAACTAAAAAAAATGAAGAAAACAATCACTTAAAAAAATACAAAAAATTAAAGAGTCATGCTTACTCAACATCGAGTTTTGAAATTTTGTACAACCATTTTGGGGAGTCAACAGAAATGTTTTCATCTCAAAAATTTTGTATTTTCATTATGACTTTGGATAAAGAATTTTGTGTCAAAACTAACACATTTTGAATGTTCAATTTTTTATTTGGAAAATGCTTTTCCCAAACCGTGAGGAACAACATTTTCTTTCATGCCAAGGCCACCTATGGCCATCTTTTCAAAATGTGTGTTTTCACCCCCATTTGTTAGTCTTAAGTTTGTGGACCTTCGATCTGAATTTACTACCTTAGTGTGTATTAATATGATAGAGGCATTTTCTAAACCACATGAGAATCTCAATAGCCAAATAGTCTCCCATTTCCCTTACATTATTCCTCCTTTTGAAATCCCCTTCGAGCCTATGAAAACATTTTCTTTGATATCCACATTACAAGCCCAATACCTTTTCCCACCCAATATCAACATGGATTTTCATTGCATAATATTTTTTTGAAATTTAAGTGTGGGGGGGGGGAATGGATTTCATTGTTTGGGTACCCTATTATTGATTTTCAACGAGTTATCATCTGCTTAAGGACAAGCATCCATTTAAGTGTGGGGGAGAGTTTTTCGTTAAGTGTGTTTTGGAGAATGTAATGAACTTCCATTTATGTAATTTTTTAAATGTTATTGACAAGTGTTCAAAAAAAATGATGAAAAAAAATAAAAAAAAAACAAATTCAAAAAAAAAAATTCAAAAATGGGTTGTGTCTTGGGTAGGTCAAAAATAACTCTTCCTCAACCTTTTCTCTTGTTATAACTATTACAATTAGTGTCGTGAGGAGATCAATCATGGGTTGGGTTATGAGTGTGAGATCTTTTCCAAGTTCAACTTTCAAAAAAACAAAGAAAAAAAGGAGAAGAAAAAAAGAACACTTGCATTATATTCTTATTGGGAGAAGTTCTGTGTTTTGTAAATATTTCATCGTCTCATTACCTTCATATTTTCTTCCTCTATTTTGTCTTTCTTCACACAATCATTCCCTTATAAATATGTGTTTTCATTTCCTTCCATGTTTTATTTCCAAAAAAATATGCATTGCTTTTTCTATGTTGGTATTTTAACCCTCTTATTCTCTCTCTTGGACATTATATTCCTACCGTCCCATAGCCACAGAAAAACCCCTTTAAAAGACCTCTTGATTCTTGTTCACTTTGGATAGGGATTGGAAGCTGAGAGCTCTTTTCAAACTCTAAGATTTTCACTTTTGGTTGGTGAAAGAGTGAACCTCCACAAATGAATTTTATCATCTTGAGAGGTGTGAGTTTTGAGTGTCCACATTTTCCATTTCTAAATTTGAGCATGAAAAAATGAATTAGTTTTGGAACATTGTTTCTATAACAACTTGTGGTGGAATTCAAAATGGATGAGTGAAATAGTCTAAACCTCCCCTGATTGGAGAAAACAAAATTTTAAAATCTGTTGGTGAGTAAAAATGATTTTGTCATGTTTTTATATTTGTTTCACATGAGGACATGCACAAAAATAAGTGTGGGGGAGTTTATGTTATTAATATTTTCATGAATTATTATATTCCCTCTTTACTGATTTTATATGAAATGTGCATAATTTGTGTGAAATATTAATGTTTTAATATTAAGTATAATTTTTGAGCATTTTTAGAAGTAGTTCAATTGAGTTAGTTTAATGTTTTAATAATAAATATCACTATACTGATCTAAAATTGTGTGGTTCTTGTTTTTTAGTATTCTCCTATCAATATACAACATTTCATTAGAAGGCACCATGAGCCAATTCTGCCATTTGAAGGGTCATATGGTCCTCACAAACAAGACCAAAGAATCTGTGAACAAACTGGACCATCCTTGAAGATTGAATTACTGGGATCAATCCAGATGTCCAAAAATATTAACTCTCCACCATAATTCGGGGGACACTCCATGTCATCTTGGATAAAAATTTCATGGCCTAAATCTAAGTACAGGGTGCCCAAATGAATCTTTTAAGTCCAGCCCACCATTCTGGACGAGAATTAAAATCAGTATAGTATTCATGACATATCTCATGATGTAAGCATCAAATTGAGCTTAGATTTTTCAGTGTGAAATAGGCGATACATGCGGCCTACTTTTTTGAATAACCCATTAATATTTGAAGGCATCTTCATATTCAAAAACCGTTTCACATTCTGGACTTCAAAAAGACTGGATTGAAATGGACAGTTTTACTTTGTTTTATCAACCGACCATAACTTTTGATCCTTAAGTCCAAATAACTCCAAATTTTGAGATTATTCTGCCAACTTTATTATATACAACTTTTTAGAAGTAGATTTCTCTAGATTCGGCTGTCTTGATGTCCATATCTGCGATCCAAGTGAAGGGGTATTTCTAGAATGTAAACAGTCCACCACCTTGGGCTATAAATACATCCCCTCCTCTCCTTTCAAAATGGTTGGTATTTAAGAATAGAGGATAACATATTGGCACTTCAAAATCCTTGAAAAAGTCTTGGGAGGACCTTCCATACTCAAGTTTTCACTTGATATACCTTTCCTCCTCTCTTTGTTTTCACTTACTTTCATTTTCTTCGTTTTTGTAATCTTGTAGGTCTCTTTGTTTGTAATTCTGTTTTAATGCAAGTTTCTTCTTCAATATATATTATTCTTCTACACCTTCTGTAGTTTAATATTAATGTTCTTAACATAGTTTAAATTCAGTTGAATCATATTCCCTTATTTTTCTTCCTCATTCAATCGAAAATCCGTTTTTAATTATCATCATTGTTCGTGTGTGTGTGTTCGACGTACCACTCTTTTCTAATCCCTTTATTTTTATTCTATTCTTAATTTATCATCATAATTATTATAACTAGAATATTAAAAACCCAAATGGCTGAGTAAATATCTCATTGGGTTGAGTTATAATTTAGGGATGTTAAGTTATTGAGAGTATTTGCTCGATGAGTATTCGTTAATTTAACATTGTGTATGTTGGACTTAATATGTCATGGATTAATGACATATTTTGTTTAGAATGTGGTTTCCAGGGATTACTGGAACCACAAATACACTACCATAAACATGTACTGATTGAGATTAGAATCCTAATTAAGTTAAGGCTTGGATTAAAGCTTTAACACATAGGAATTCTAATCGACATCAACTTGTGAAGTGGATGATAATTTAAATGTAATATAAAGCAAAGCTCAAGGATATCACAAGCTTAACAACCTAATGATGAACTCACCCCAATATTTATCAATTTTTTAAATAAATTATATACAATCAATCATTTCAATTAAGCTCTACAAACAAACCCCACTAATCAAAATACAATCAACTAAAAACAAACGACTATTTCAAAGTATCATCGCCGAGGATTCGACCCGAGTGCTGCTATACACATTAGCAGAGCACCGGAAATTTGGCCGGTCGATAGGCGATAATCGGCCGTGCGTTTCTATTATTCTATCTTAGTGGCATGAGTTGGTATGTATTTGGGAAATTCCTACTAAGTTTATTCTCACATCCTACTTGGGGAACTTTGGTGAATTTTTAGATGTCATACACTAAGATATAAAGAAGGGAAATATATCATATTTTGTAGTGATGTGTCTTAATACCTTGTGCATGGTGGGTTCTGTTAGATCTTGGAGCTTGTTTTGGTGGTTCTCAGTATTTTTACTTGATGTATCTGAGTAATGTTGTCTTTTGGATTATTATTCATTATTTATATTTCCACTCTGATATTTTTGTACTATTGGTTTATTTTTTTTATTTTTTTATTCATACATCATATAATGTTTTGGATGTTTATGTTGTATGCTGTCATATTGTTTTTTTACATGGAAAATCATCCCCTAACTATTACTTAAACCCTTGGAATTTATTGCCAGTATTTGGTGTCTTCGGTAGGAGAACCTCCACCAATTCCCAAGCCAATGGGTGAGAGGAAGGATATTACAACAATCCCTACTCAACAATCAAGATTCACTGATTTAGTTGGATACTGATGAACATGATAAAATAATTTTGTTTGACAAAAATAGAAGAAAAAAACAATGTAATGATTAATATGAGCATGTTTCAAATCCAGAAATAAAAAAAATAAAAAAAATACAATAATGTAATATGATTCAGTGTGAATTGCATATACATGCATAGTTAGAACACCACCTCCTAACTTTTTTATTATGAAAAGAAAAATAGAAAGATACAAGACTCTAAAATAGTGAAAGACTAGAGAATCTATATGATAAGATGAACCCTTGATAAACTAGGTGGTGACCCTCAAATCAATCAGGTGGAGTTAGAGATTCTCCCTCATAGATGGATGCATTCTATATACACAAATCATATAAGGATACATAAGAATCATGAAGCATAAATAAGAATGAAACTAAATGAAACCACTTATAGTGTCAGATCTTTACACCAAGATCATATAATGGCTATAATGGAGGTATATGCCTCCAAAACCTTCATGTAGAAACTATACCAATACAAAGGAAACAAGTGCGTCTATATATCTCTATATCCATTAGAATGATACAATGAGAACCAATGGAAAAGATTAAAACACCCTTCTTCAGTGAACAACAATACCTTAGAACAAGCCTTCTCCTCCAAAAGTTCTAAATTTATTTCTCTATATATCTCTCTATCGACGAAACCCAAAAAATCAGATGATTTATTTATTTGGAGAAGAATAAAAATGAATCTGATAATGTAAAAACCAAAGGGAATGTTATAGATCATAGAAGGTGAAATGACAAAAAAACAAGTCATCACGTGAGATGAACAACACATAGATGACGCAGATGAAACACATTATTTAAAATGATAACCGAGTAATAGATTACCAATACACATGATTCTAGGAAATAATCATCTATATATAAAGATATATCACACTACAAAAATTAGATAAATAAAATATACTGAGAAAGCATAGTTTGGGAGCATAGGAGTCGTTAGATCAAAAGGAACAACGGACCTAAAATCAAAACCCTAAAATATGATAACAGATAACGAAAACAACTTCAAAATATATTTCAAAACAAATCATAGGATATTTAATAGAATTAACATTCACTATATAAAATATATATAAATTTAAAGAAAACCAGTTAAACCATTTAATAACAAACCAAAAATAATGCACCACACATGCAAATTCAAAAATATATACCTTTGAAATTAAATTAATTAATCACAAATGGTGTTCTCAAAAAATATTGCAAAGAACTAAGACTATATTAAATAAACCTAAAAAGTGCCTAAATTTTCATAATAGAATACTTTTAGTCAAACTATCGACTGAGTTATCAGAAGTTCATATCTTATGAACACACACCACCCTAGATTTTATGAATTCCCTGTAAAAATTCAACCTAATATATTTTTTATTTGATCTACCATGATAATAATAACTCTTATATAATTTTAGGGATGAATGAATACCACATACACATCTATATTATCAAAATATAAATACAACTCATTTATTAGCCCCTTTAACCTAATTTATTCTTTAATTACTCCAGCTAAAATAATGCATTCTAACTCAATAGTGGATAATGAAACAATGATTTTCAAGTTATATTTCTATAAAATAGGACCACTATAAGAAATAAAGAAATAATTAATGATATATTTCTAAGTTTATACATTATAAACATAGAAAAAATCAATAAATCTTACTACATCATTATCATAAGTACTTTTTGAGCCCAATTTGTGTGTTTTGTATTTGTGGTTAATGGTTTCCAATGAATATAGAGTATTATTGACAATTTATTCTAATATGTTGAAGAATAAATGAAGAATATGTGCTTGGGTATTGCTTGATGAACCAAATCTTGTTAAAAAAGAATAAGATCCTAATAATTGTGAAGAATAAGTGCTTGGAAGTTTTATTGATAAACGCGTGCTTGTTTAAGAAGAATAGAATCCTAAGAAATGTGTTATTTATATTATGTGAATGAATTTAAAGGAAACATCTTGGAATTTTTGGGATAATTTTATTGTCGTAATTTATATGAAAAAAAGAGTTTTATCTATATTGGAATTTCAAAACTATGGGATTATCTTTTAATTTCTATAAAGTAGCATGAAAATGAAAAAATATGAGTTGTGTAAAGGTAAGTCCTAAAAGGAACTTAACTACATAAAAGAAACTTACATAGGCAGCGTAAAGTATAATGTCCCATAAAATAAACAACCCGTAATTACATAATTTATAACATCAGTTTCACTTTCTTACATTTTAAGGATCTATTCAGTTTAGAGTTTTCGAGAATTAGGAAAAACTCCTATATATCAAACCCTTACAATACAAATTGGACACTTCCACTCAATGTCCATTTTTTACATAAAGACATAATTTTTAAATTTAAACTCATGTTTCATTTAAATCACATTCAATTATTTTAAGATGGATCCCCATAGCAGAAAGATAGACCTTGTTATAGATCATAATCGTCTTTAAGACCCATGATAGACATTTTAAAATGTTGGATGAACACAAAAATATAAGTAATGGATATAAAAATAAAGTAAAATAATTAATCAATTTTAAATTCATGAAAACCAATAAGGAAGTTTTCCTTTTTACATAATAAACTTTTGATCTCAAAATAATAATTTTCTTACTCATGAAATAAACATCAAATCTAAAATTTTATAATTTTTTTTAATAGATCATAAATGAAAAAATATAAATTCATGAAATCATTACCATGAAAAAAACCTTTCATATTTATAAGATCATAAAATTTACTTTTTAATCATAAACTAATTATTTAACTTTTAAAATAAAAAATATTTCTATGAAAACCCATTTTTAATAATAGACAAAACATGTAGGAAATGCGGTGCATCATAATTACATCACAAAATCACCTAACAGGATAATTACAACATTATCTTAGGATTAACTCACATCAGTTATCTCTATCACTTTATATGAGTAATTAATACTGACCATATTTTCTTATGAGTAACTTACATAAGTTAACTCAGTCACTTCATAGGAGTAGTTAACTCCATCAACATTCTCATAGGTTTAACTCACATTAGTTAACTCCATAGCTTTACCCAATGCATTGGAGGGATTTAAAGGACCCACCCATTACATAATGAACACAGTCCCAGAAGGTTTTGGGTTTACTCCCCATTCCCACTTTTATTAATAATGCACAAGTGTTATATTTTAAAATCAATACATTTAATAACATTTACTTTTCATCATATCTTGAAATCAAAACATTAAATAACTTTCATGTTTCATCAGAAAACCCATAAATTGGCATTTCAACCCATAAGAAAAGTCACCATCAGTTATCTCATAAAACTGAGAATAAATATCCCTTTCTTCTAAAAACATTTAAAAATTAAAAATTAGTAGAACAATTGGAAACTTATCTTCTTTAAAAATCAGGGAAACTTTTAAATAAATATTTATAATGAAGAAATGACCTGAAAATAAAAAAATTTGTTCATGTCATATACATTAAACACATTATTTTTCACTTTGGTCAAAAGAGTCAAAAGTTACCCATTCTGAAAACATTTAAAATATCCCTTTATTAAAAACCTTATAAATAGTAAAATTTAGTTAAAATTTTCCTTTGTGAATCTTGTAATTATAAATAAGTATATTCTTGAAATATTTTAAATAATATGGCCATGGAAGAAAAATTTTGTGAAAAGAGAACATTAAAACAACGTTTTAAAGAAAATACCTTACCACTATAGTACCTTTTGAATCAAAAGGAAATCGAAGAAGATAAATTTAAAATTAATTTTAAACCACTTGAATTTCATTAAATTAAAATCAAATACATCCACATATTGTTATATACACTACTAAAATAAAACATGTGGTGAAAATGGCATGAGTCTCAAAAAAAGGAAATTGAGATGAGAAATCCCTTACCTCGAGTATGACTTACCACGTACATTCATTAAATCATATATAATAAAATAATATTAATTATTTAATAGATTAAGAAACTAATTAATGTTTATTACCTTATTACAATCCATTTTATTCCATTTATTATCATGTCTTATATTGTTTCTATATCTATTAAGTTCATGTCAGTCATTTTGAGGACGTTCGATTCATAACCACAAAACAACTTTGGTAGGTTGAACATAGTAAGAGGGGTTATGGTTCCATATTATACAAAATATTAATCATAAAATAATTATTATTTTATACATTAAATATAATTTTAAAATCACCCATGAAAAAAAGACATGATAATTTAACTACATTACTTCATGGAGGTGGTAATCCACACATATGCACGAACAAAATTATCATTTTACAACAGATTGAAGAAATAAATGTAAGTAATATATTATATTTAAATAATCATAATTATATTATGAATATCATATATATTAATTAAATACATTAATAATCAGCCATGTGAGGCGGTGGCGAAAAATGAAACACATCGCTTCGTGGATGTGGTAGTCCACATGCATGCACGAGTGATGTTTTCATTTACCATAGGATTGAAAAGGAGATAAAAAGGGTTTTTAAATAAACATAATAAAATTTAATTATATTTAAGATAACTATTTTATCATATCATTGTGGTTATAGAATATTTTAAGGAGGTGGAGGAAAAAATAAACATGAAAACACTCGGTTGAGAGTCATACTTATTATTTGTAAAACCTCCTTTTATTTAAACCTTAACCCTTATAGGTTGGTAATTTTGTTATAAAAAAACATCTAGTACATAAGGAGGAAGGTTTTTAATGGATTTGAGTAAATATGTTTTGATATAAATTTATCGATATGTGTGTGTAAGAGAGGATAGGAGGTTCCCTTTTATAAGTGAGGTGGGTGGAAAACTTGTCAATACATGAAATTTTAACATATAATATGTGTATAACTCATATATAATGGATAAAAAGTTCCATATATTCTAATATAATCAGTATAATGTCTAAATTAATTCAATCAATAAAATATAGACAATTTTAAGTGTAATTTTAAACCTTATCTCTTAGTTTAACCCCCGTTAAAACTTTTAAACTTAACCGTGGTAACAAATTTCCAATATCAAATGGTTATGAAAGTAATTTCAAAAAATCCATGTTGCACATACGTGGACCATTCCTGATATCCTCAATAATTTCCCATCCAATTAAGTTATGACAATATTTTTATGAATTTATAATGATTTAAGAATAATTTGTAAACATTAAAACCATTTAAATATTTAAAAACTTACTTACCCTTATGGTCCATAAAAACCATCCAAGACACCAAATTGTTAACATGACTATAATATGGTGGTACAAAAGATAATTTATTTCCTAGTTAAACATAGTGGTCAACCAGGGTCATATCACTTGAGCAGATATGTAGTTGGTTTAATCACTAATTCTAATTCACCCAATATAACTTTTGGTATTTTATTATTTATGAAAACAATACAATTTTGAGTTTTGGTTTTGAAAAAATAAATACAATGAAAAAATAAAACCTAAATATAGATACAGATAGAATATATGTCAGGAATAAATGTCTTTTTCCTAGGGTTTGGTTACATGGGTCCCTTTATTATTTATTTGTTTAAATTCTATTTGATAATTCATTTTAATAAGCCTCATAAATGAATTAATTTTATTTAATTTGTTTATTGTTAGATTTTAGAATGACTATGAGACCTCTTCAACACAAAAAATACCATATAATTCCATGTAAAAATAGGATAACACATAGATTGAGAGTGAAATTCCTAAAAGACATGGCTCCACCATCTGCTGTTTCACCCCTTCGGGAAATCTTAACTCCAGAGTATGAAGATTTTTCCTATGTAAAGGGAAGGAAAATAATTAAATTAAAGTAAAGGGGTGAATTTGATATCATTTACATGGTGCAAGATCACCACACCCATGCACTTATATCATTTTCACCATAAATAGAATTGAAACATTTAAGAATTTAAAGCACAAAAATTGAGAATACTGCGAAACCTCCCCATGGCCAACCCTCAAGTCAATAACTTGTCATCGCAAAGTTTAAGTGATCATGATAGATATATGGAAGAGAGAAAGAGATATATTGAGAGAGATATAGAGATAAATATGTAATAAAACTTTAATTAAAAATATATAATTTCATTACAATGAAAAATAAATTAAAAACTAAAATAAGAAAAAAACTTAAAAAGTAAGAGAATACCACTTAATTAGTGTATCAATTGAATCCCTAGCTTGGTTGATATTGATTCTAACCCTTGGCCTCCTTTTATAGGGTTTAATTAGTGATTATACTATCATTAATGGTTTATTAAATGGGTAACAATCATCCTCGTCCATAATGGGTTGTTCAAAGAGGTGTACACCTTTTATTTCATCAAACATGCTTGTTTATGGGTTTGTATGAAGGTTTCATGTTGTGAATAGTGTTTTCATTATGTGAGTTTTTTGGGCAGATAATTTCACAGCTCAATTCATGCTTTTAATTCTTCTCTAGGATAAATTTACCTGCATGACAGAGTGACCATATGTGTCACCCTAACTTGTGATGTCATCATCCCAGTTTCCTCTTTTTCTTCACGCTTTGGTTCATATATTGTATTCTTTTAATATTTACATTTTGAATATCATTCATGATGTGAATTTTTGTTTTCCAGTTGGGTTTGGTTTTTTTCATCTTAGTTCTTCACTTTCTAGCATTGGACTTGGTCCATCACTTGTTCTTCATCACAGACTACCACTTGCACCGTCAATTTATTTCCTTTTAACTAGTTTTTAATCTTTTCACGTATCTTACCAAAAACTATGAAAATGATTAAATACCAAAAATATTAATCATTTAAAGTACACAAACAATGTGTTTTGAATTAAAATATACATGAAAAAGTTTGGGCTTTCAATTTCCCCACACTTAGAACTTGTTTTTCCTCAAGCATATAATGATAAAAGCATTTCAAAAAAATTTCATTCTACCAATATATAAAATTAAAAAAATGTTTTTAAAGAAAAAACAACCTTTCAAATTTCATAAAAAATATTTCATCCAACTCATCACTCTTTAGATAAACAAAATCTTGAAATAACAATGCCCATCCATCCTTCAATTTTTATTTCTTAATTTATCATTAATGTGCACAATAATTTTCAATTTACCTCAAATTTAATAATTTTTTACTCATCTCTCAAGGAAACATATGAAAATAGAAATGTTCTCATACCTAAAGTACATGTCATTTACTATAGTACTGTAAGAAATCTAACATATCCACCATGTAAAAATATAAATTAAATTAATTATGAGGGATTTTCATTACAATTCAAATGTCTCTATGGATTAGGGTTGGTAATAAATGAATAAAAATAAGGCTAAAAGGTATTTTTAACTCTTTATCATACTTCATGGTATCAAAAGATAAGCCTATTAAAATGCTCTTTAAAAGATATCATCTGAAAACCCCAAATTCTCAAAGTAGGCACATTATAAAAATTAGCATAATGAATGAATTTCCCTCTCTTGACTTATATATTCTTTCAAAAATTATTCTTAAGAAAAATATCACATACACCACCAAACCCCATATGATCAAAATATCAATGGTCTAGCAATGGTGTTTTTTATCCTCCAAAGGAAAAACCCATTTTTTCCCTTTCTCCCTTTTTTTATATTATTAAATTTTACCAAGGTAAGTGAATAATAAAACACAATTAATGATAACATGACCTCTCCCCAAATCTCATTAAAACCCCCACCAAAATTAAGTACAACCCCAAATACCATGGACAAGAAACTCCCCATGCTTAGTGTTTTGAATATCATGATACATACTATTAGTAGGGTAGGAATGGATAAAATAAGATTGTAATGCATATCATTTCCTATAAATATCATTCATAGATTCCATGGTAAAAAATTGGGATTGATGTCTAGGTGGATCGAATGATAATATGGCTCAATAAAATAATACCTTAATAATATTAAAATTGATTCTATTTAGTCATATATTTGATGAAATGATGAGAAAGTTCTAGAATAGAACATGTTTGGTTCTCTCAAGAAATTTACTATAGAAATAAATGATACACATTTGGTTCAAAAAATTTCTTCAGGGATGAGAACATATGGTTTGAGAAAATTACTCATAGAAATTAACAAAAATAAAAAACCAATCCAAATCAATTTTATATATTAAAAACATGCCAAATATTATAATAATTTCATTTACAAAAAACAACACATATCAAAAAATCACGATTTGTAAAATTCGTCGCCTCATGCTTAAACTTACACATTATTTTTTTCATTTTACTCATATAATCATGTCAACATTGACATTTAAAACATGAAATAATGATAATCCTAAGCAACTTATGTCTCCTAGATTATCATTAGAGTATAAGAGTTCAAGTGGGGCATGTAATTTATCTTTTAAAGATAAAAAAATGAAAATTATGATTATAACATAAAATAAATAATTGAATGTTATTATCCACTTACATTGAAGCTTAATTTTGGGTTGTATAGGGTTTTATTTGTTCAATTTATATTTTGAATTAGTTTAGAATGTCAATCCTTTTAATGACATGAATTATCATTTAAAAATCATTTCTAGAATATTTTCATGATATGGATTCCTTTCGCAACATGAATTCGATTCACGATGTGAATTTAGTACGAATTGTGTATAGGTAGCCTCTTAAATTTCCTCATACCTTGCACAATCATGATTCTATAAAATAAAATTAATCATTAAAATACAAGTACCATGTTATTTAAGTTAAAGAAATAGTTGGATAAGAGATATAACCTAATTTATTCCTTAAAATAATAATTGAAATCCAAATTACTAAAATGAAAGTAAAATATAGGAAAGATAATTCTTGGTTTTAACCCTAAATTGGGCCCTAGGGTTTAACTATCTCTAAATGGGAAATACCAGTTATCATTCATAATCTGATGGCGGGTTTAGTTCTTTGGATTTACCCGCCACATATTGTTATTTCCATATTGAACTTATTTTTATTTTGAGAGGACTCCATGTATATAGTACACTAGATCCACCCCCTTCACAATTAGGTACAACTTACATGGTGGGGGTAGGATGAAGTATGAGTCCTAATACTTTTTGGTTTCTACTTGTACAACCTCTTATTTTTTGTCCAGTGCTTTCTCAAGATCTAATGCATTCATAAAATATTCAAAGGGAGAGTTAGATTTTAATTTTATCTGAACAAATATTAAACTTGAATAATTAATAAAAAATTCTTACCCTTTTGTATAAGCAGTTTGTGTCTCTGTTACTTTAAATAGAACCACTTGGATCTCCTCATGAGTTTCTTCCAATAAGTGTTCAATTTGTTTTGAGAGCTCCATTTGTTCCTCAATATGTGAATTTTAGTATTCATCATATTCCTCTAGGGCATAATAAGAGTCACCTAATTCTGAAAATTTTAAAGAAGGAGTGGTAATACTCAATTCAAATTCTGCAAAATTAAATGAAATTGAGTTAAAGAAAGTGTTATCTCCCATATTTGGATCAAATTCAATATATTATTTAGTGTAAAGTGACTCTTGGAGTTGATTTTAACTATATAGAGGTAGCTAGTCAGGCTCCTGTATTCTTTCTTTTTGTTCCACCACTTGGGTGGCTTTTTATCTTTTATGGATAGAGTGATATATAATGGTGTTGAATCTCATAATTTATAATAGATGTGGATATTATATTGCACTTCATACTCATTCCAAAAATTATCCATATTTGTCGATGACCCACACATAGATCAATAGGAAAGTTTTTCTCATCATGAATCCATTCTAGCTCTTCATAATCTGTTTGAATCTGGATCTCTAGATGACTTGGTTATGAATATTAATCAAGTAATGCCACAACCTTTTGGATGTATTCAGAGAAATTGGTAAGATACAACAATGCTTCCTCCATGGAATTTGGTTTAGGTTCATGTTTCTAGAGGGATTAATTGTCATATACAGTTGGCCATTCCATTTTTCTCTCCAAGTCACACAGTGTTTTTCTCATCCTTTACAACCGATCATATAAATCATTGTCAACCACTATATATTAGTGTTTCACCTATGATTAGTCACTCCATGGAGAATAAGGGATGTTTTGATACAACATAGAGACGTTTTCAAAATTTATTACCGTTATATATTTTAAATAAAAGAATGAAAATTATTTATAAAAAAAGTAAAAATAGAAAAAGTGAAAGAATGACCACTTAGCTCCCTGACAACAACACTAGGTTTTGATGCATCTGTTGTAAGCCAGTAAAAAAACTAATTTATTTTTCTAGTGCATAATAGTGGATGATCAGGACTATCTCACTTGAGGATCCTTGGAGTCAGTTTAATCACTAATTCTAATTCACATAATCTACTTTTTTTTATTTTATTATTTATGAAAATAATGAAATTTTGAGTTTTGGTTTTGAAAAAACAAATACAATATAAAACTAAAACCAAAATGTAGATACAGGTTGAATGTAGTTTTGGAAGAAAGGTCTTGGTCCTAGGGTTTGGTTATACGGGTTCTTTTATTATTTATTTGTTTAAATTCAATTTGATAATTCATTTTACAAAAATATCATAAATGAATTAATTTTCTTTAATTTATTAAGTGTGTAATTTTATCATGCCTAGGAAACCTCTTCAGCATACCAAATTCCACCCCCTTGAATAGATAAATAGGATAAGACCTTGATGGGGAGTGCAATTCCTAAAATACTCAACTCCACTGTATGTTGTTTCATCCCTTCAGGAAAACTTGACTCCACTATATAGAGAGTTTTCCTGAGTAAAGGGAGGGAAAATAATTAAATTAAATAAAATGGATGAATTTTAGATCCGTACCATGGTGGATGATTTCCACACCCATGAACTTCTCTCATGTTTAACATAAATATAATTAAAACATTTAAAAATTTAAAGTGAAATAATTAATAACCCTATGAAAACTCCCCTAAGGATAAGCCTGAGGTCAGTCGCTTACCATCACAATGTGTAAGAGATTATAATAGAGAGATGTAAGAGAGAAATATAGATATTGATATTGAGAGATATATGGATATGGAATAACACTTTAATTAAAAATATAGAATTTCATTCCATTGAAAAAAAAAATTAAATCTAAAACAGGAAAGAAAACCTAAAAGGTATCATTAGCCCACTTCCTTAGCACTGCAGCCAAATCCCTAGGTGAGATGATATTGATTCCAACCCCTAGCCTCATTTTATAGGGTTTAGGTGATTCTTGTTCTATCTTAAATAGCCCGTTAAATGGGTAAAATTCATCCTGGGTCATCATGGGTTGTTTAAAGAGTCATCTACCATTTATTTTGACAAAAACACTCTTTTCTAGGTATGTTCAAAGGTTTTACATTATGAATATTTCTTTCATGACATGAGTTTTCAAGGCTAATAATTTCATGGCTTCATTCACACTCTTAATTATTCTCTACTCTATATTTACACGTGTCACGATGTAATCATATGTTTCATGTTGTGACATGTGATGTCATCATCCTAGTTGCCTCTTTTTCTTCACACATTGGTTCATGTCCTATATTCCTTCAATATTCACATCATGAATAGCATTCACGATGTGATTTTTTGTTTTCCTATAGGTTTTGGTATATTTCAACTGGGTTTTTCACTTCGATGCCTTAGACTTTTTTCCTTCACTTGTTTTTTATCATGAGCCATCATTTGCACCATCAATTTATTGATTTTTATCTTTTTTTATCATTTCTTATATCCCAACGAAAATTATGAAAATAATTAAATACCAACAAGATTAATCAATTAAAGTGCATAAACACTATGTTTTGAACTCAAATATACATGAAAAATGTTGATCTATCACTTACCAAAAACTCAACACTTTTAATATTTTTAAAAATATTTAATTTGATTTTTCACCCTCTTAGAGAAGTGTTTCATCAGAGATGCCTAAACATTCTTGATAATTATACCATGACCAAAAAATAAAAATAAATCACTATAATAAATATAGTTTATTTATATTTAATTTTATTATCTAGATTCATTCATATAATGTTTCTTTCTATATCCTTATCATGACAATATAATAAGTGAGAGAGAATGACAATTATGGAAATATGATTTTATTAATATAAAAAGGGAAGTCATATTCAGGGGAAAAACCTCCAAATTTGACCATGAATGATGAAAATATCAAGGGAGGTAGATAACAACCTCATACACCCATTGAAGATAATATTTTGTGATATTGTTGGCATTTAACTAAAATAATTATATGATTATAAAAAAACATAATTATCCTAAATATAATAGTACGTTTTTATTCTAATTTTTCTATCTACACTTACACACACCCCCATTTACTGGGTAATGAACATACTGTTTCTGTGAACGGCAAATTACTGTCTCACGAAATGATGATTGTTTAATTATCCTTTACCGCCTCTCATGGTGGTCATTATGATGGGAACTCTATTTATATATGTTATATATGATATTTAATATGTATTTATTCTTATTAAATAATTTTATAATAAATACATTGAATAGTTTCTATTTTTTGTTAATATGATAACTTAGTTTGAGGAAGTGTGGACTACCGCCCCTCAAAGCGATGTGATTCGTTCACACGATACATGGAATGTACAAATGAATGGTTATAATTGAACATGAGTGAAATAAATAGAATAAATAATATATTAATGAAATAATTATCTTTTTGGATATATAATAATATATATATAAATATATCATCTCCTTTATTACCCATTTACACACTTTAAAAGAGATAACGTCGTTCGTGGACGTGTGGACTACCGCCTCCTCGACATGATGTGATTACTTTTACATCACATAATTCTATATATTAGTATATAATATTAAATAATATTTTATTTATTATATAATTATCATTTTTCAAATATTTGAGTTACTTACCTTATTTCCACAATGATCATTTAAAAATGAGAATGTTACTCATACGTACCTACGACCTACCGTCTCCATGATTGTAACATTGGATCGTTTTTCATAACCACAATTAATTATTAATAATAAAATTATATGTAGTGTATAAATATGATAATTATTTCATGATTATTATTCTTTAGATGTTATATAATGACCCCTTTGACCATAATTGACTAACAATATTTTTTTGACACATAAACTAAATTTAGTCAAAAAGAAATGACGTAAACTAAATTGTTTAAGTATTTGTAAAAAAATGTTAATAAGTGAAATAAAAGTAATTATAAACATGAAAAATATTTTTAAATAATTATAAAATTAACAAAAATTTATTATACATGAAGTTAAAGGATGTTCACCCGAAATGAAACTCAAGGTAAGGGGATTTCATCTCACTTCTTATTTTTGTGAGATACATGCTATGTTCGTCACTATTTACTTTTGTGTGGTGTATGTACTAGATATTATTTTATTTTATGCATCTTAAAATTAAATTTATGGGTATTCACATGCCCATTTCATGATCCTTCTTTCATGAGGTTTATGTTTCAAAAGATACCAAATCGAAAAAATAGTTTTGTCTCAACTTGCCTTCTTTGAGATTCATGTTTTATTAGGAACCTAAAATCTCTATTTGAGGTGTATATAAATAAATTTTAAATATCACAAATCTAAATATTTTCATGATATTATAAGAATCATGTATTTTCATTTTGTGATAGGATAATCCTATGTTTCCAAGTTATAAGAGTTTATTGAGACAATCTCATCTCTTTTTTGTGATTATTTATGTTTATGCTTCCTTTGATGAAATATTATGATCTATCTCCCAATAACAATCATGTGTTTCCTTATCCTCTGTTATTTCATGATATAATCATGTATTGGTACTGTTATCTACTTTTTGGTATAAAATATAGTTAATAAAGTGATTTGAAGATTTCCAGACTTTACCCTCTCTTCGGTCAGAAATATATTCAAAATCATGTTTTCTAGAAAGGGTTTCCAAGAATATTATCACATTCTTCTATAATAATTAAAATAATTTTTTATAATTTTTGTATTTTACTAATCTCTTCAAAGTAATATTCTTGTCTCTTTCCAAATGAGGCATTTTCTACCATTTTACCATACAAAAGGAATATTCTTTTTACATCATACGACATATACAGATTTATCCGCCACAATTTATTTGAAGCCTCCTTATCAAGTTTGAAAAGATTATTTTAAAACGTTTTTAAATGGGATATTAAATGAAAAATACTTTCAGAAGGTTTTTCCAAATAAAAGGATATTTTCTTCAAGAATATTTTTAAAAATTATTCTTTTATTTCATCAATGACGACAAACCTATATTTTACCCCACTTGGGATGTGTTGTATTGATACCATCCTTATTCTTACTATGGATGGTTTATTATTGATTTGGCCAAGGATTTTATTCACATTCACTTCCTTGATTCATTATTTAAGTCTCCTGGAAATATTCAACTTTATTTGATCATTGAGCATTGAATTTATCCTAATTATCCATATCATTTATCATGGATATTACTATTTACTAAACCATATACCTTTTTACATATACTATTTACTTTAAATGTTATTTTCCTAAATATGGAATTATTGATAAATTCATATCTCTCATTCAATATGGTTATTTGATAAGGCATATTATTATTCAATGTGAAGAATGATTTGGATAGGTAGACACAGGTTGAGGACCGATGAATGAAAGGCCCTCAATGTATCGATAGTATCATGAGAAGAAATAGTTGGCTAGCTGCCTTAGATAGGTTTTTACTCGATAGGTAAACCGTCTTGTGAATGGTCTTAATGTTACTGGTTCCACGTACCAAGGAAACACGACGTCCAATAATTAAGCGTCACTTTCACAATTGGTTTAACTATTATTCATCCATGAGATTTTGCATCGACATATCTATGGATAAATTTAATTTCAGTTCATTGATTAAATGGAATGTGTTTCAGTTTCTTACCATGCCATATTTATTTTAAATTATCTAGTTATTTTAATGGAATATATTTCTTGTTATTACCTTTACATATTTCTTATTTACTTCTATTTATTTTATTGATTAGATGACATATGTGTTCAGTTATTTACCTTTCCACAATTACTATTCTCATTGATTCATTATTGGTTCCGCTATATTTTTCCTTTACTAAGCATTTGAGCTCACCCTTAGTATGTTTCTTTCCCTAGGAATCCAATAATCATACCATGAAATATTTTAATGGATTTACTATATGGATTAGAGTTATCCTCGAAGTTGTTTATTTGATTATAAGAAAACAAATGTTGTAATTAGTGTATCCATTTGTAATAAAATTCTCATATATGTGTCTAGTTTACCAAGAGTACTAAAATAATAAGTCCTTCGGGGCTTGATTCCTTGTAATCATTCCAATGTATTTAGTGGTAGACACCAGATCTGGGATATATGGGGTTAGGCTGCTACAAACCAAGTGAACCATCAGGTGGACCATTATATTAAATAATGATGGTGGGAAGAACATTTCTAATTCACATAATATGACTAAACCCTCCTTATTCAGGATTGGAAACTTTTCCAAGTCTATAAATTTACTGTATATGGCTTTGAAAAAAGAAGCAAAGTCTGGTTAATGTATGGCGTACATTTTTAGATAAAATGAAATGGAAAGCAATGAGCATCAAATTTTGCATCACAATATGACAATTATATGATTTTATTCCATGTAACTTAAAATTATTCATTTAAATGACATTCTTGATATTTTATTAATACCCATCTAGAAATTTTACACCATTAAAAAAATGAAAAATTTAAAATTTTCCTATCTGTATATAGTGTATGCTACTAGAGGAAGAAAAGTCCACCCTTTACCTTCCACAAGTTCCAACTATTCCCCTATCCTCATGTCAATCATGTACCACCTATCCATTATGCCATATTTTGTTTTTAGTAACATTTAGGAATTTTACAATAACACTATCAAATAAATTTTTTCTTACATGCATGACATCAAGAAAATGTCTTACATACAAAAAAATCCAATACGGTATTTCAAAGAAAATTGATATATTATTCTAACATGATTTTTTAAGGTTTTCTGAAAATGTTTTATAAGAAATAGTGTCAATATCTTTTACTTAATGGAATAGTTGATCACCCATTAGTGGATATGGTGTTGTACCTTATTCAGTATTCCCATTGAATATTGTATTCTATGATCAATTTTTATTTCATTGCGGTAAAAATTTATGATTTCCTAAAATCATAGAATTCAAGGAATATTTCAACTGAACTGAGTGTGTGCATTATTTACAAATGGGACACCCAAAATTTCTTTTAATGCTATAGCCTGAAAAATTAAACCAGAAGGAATGTCATTTATCATCCCATACAAAATGGCCTTCAATATGAATTCCTCACTTCTATGTGCATCATATATTGTAACAGTAGTGTCCCACATTAATTTTATATCTTTGATCATTATATCCAAATAGACATCAATATCATTACTAGGTTACTTTGGTATTGATATATGTAGAGAAACCATAATGTATTTATGCTTTATCCATACCTGGGGAGAAAATTTATAATTTACCAATAATATGGGACATGTATTATGAGTACTAATATATACACCAAAAAGATTTATTCCATATTTAGATAATGCAAGATGAAATTTTCTTAGTACATTTACAAATTTAGGATACTCATAATCAATTTTCTTCTATTGAGGAGAATCTGTTTGATGATGTAGGTTCCCATATGTAATTCTTGTATCTACATGCCATGTTAATTGTATCGCGGTTTCATGCCATTCATATAGTATTATAAACTATTGAATGATAGGAATGTACCATAAAAATTTGGAATGTATTGATTCAATTTTATTGTATCAATCCATTCCACAAATAAACAAATTTTTGAGTGATTAATGGTCCGCGCGAAACAATATGAAATAATTTGGACAATCATGTATTTTTTTAGAGATCATTACTATTTAACATAGAATTTTTTTCGAAGAAGGTGGTACCTCAGTCAAAGACCAAGGAAAAATTTATTCAATGGAAAAAGGTGTTACATGAGTCTGAAGGATGAAATATTATTACAATATTTATAATAAAAAGGGAGTAAATAATCGGGAAGGTCATCCCACAAAGTTGTGTTGTGGTTGACTCCCTAATTTAAAAGGCCATCTGCAACCATGTTCACTTCACAAAAGGCGTCAGTGATAATGAAGTTAGTCTCCAGAAGTAAAGCAAGACATTTCATCCAACAAGTAGTAAGCAGTCAGGCTAGATGCACCACACCATTCCAAATAGCTTGGACCGTAGTAGTCGAATCACTTTCAATCCAAATATTTTCCCAACCATTTTGTTTGGAAAAGTCAATGGCATGGATAACACCCATCATTTCTGCTTCTAGAGATGAGGTGACACCACAGCTTCCAAAAAAGCATCTGTAACACGGACCAAGATAGTCTCTATAAATATTACCACAACCTGCAGGGCCCGAGTTTCCTTTAGAGGCACTATTGACATTCACTTTGATCAATCCTGGAAGTGGGGATTTCCATAAAACCTCAAAAGTGCGTCTAGGTTGTTTGTAGATACCATCTATGTGAAGTTGATGGATGATCTCAAAGTCCCCAATAGTGTTGTCATAATTAGAATTTTTAATCGAGGCAACATCTTGAATGGCACTGAGAATCTGCATCCGACCTACATTAAAATTGAATGAGAAATTATTATGGAGAATAGAATTTCTATCATACCAGATCCCATGGAGGAGCTTAGAAACTGCAGTTAAGAAAATATTTTCAATTTGTGGAGAGGCTTCAAAATCCACAAAACGCATTAGTTGAGATCTGAATGAGTCAAGGGGTAACCATATGCTATAAAAAATTCCAAAAATAGAGTTCCAAATAGATGAAGCTGTAGAACAAGACAAAAAGAGATGATTAGAATCTTCTCTATGTTAGTTACAAAGATGACACTTCGAGCAAAGTTGGATCCCAAAAGACTAAAGACAAACCTCAGTGGGTACTCTGTTTTGAGTGATATTCCACACAATATTAAGTCTCAAAGGTTTGATCCAAGTTTTGTCAAAGGACTTCATCCAACAAAAGTTAGAGTCAAAGTTTAAAAAATTGTTCTTGTAAAAACTTTTGGAATCAAGGGTGCCATTATGAGCAGGCTCCCAAACAAGGAAGTATTAAGAATTATAGAAGGGATAATTTTCAATCACATGAGTGATGTTATCAGGAAGGTTATTGTTACGAGAATTTAAAACAAACCTAATTGTGCATTTATTGTTCTTTGGAAGAGAATTGGGAGGAAACATGGAGATTAAAGGAACACCAATCTAGTTGTCCTGCAAAAAATTCATGGAGGAGTCAGAACTAACCATCCATATAGAATTATTCATAATGTTAGTGAATTATTGACTAATGGATGTCCTGATGGAAGATTACGTATAATTCAAATTTCCTTTTTTAACTTAGTAAGTAACCTTGTTTTATGAAAAGCGATGGAATCAGAGTTGTTGTGAAGCAACCTCCAAGTGAGCCTAGCTTGGAGAGCATCATTAAAGAGCTTAATGTTTTTGATTCCAAGACCTCCCATTTCTAAGGGTTTACAACAAGTATCCTAGGGAATGGTCAAAATCTTCCTTTCAAGAGTGCTTCCAGTCTAAACAAAGTTCTTGATGAATACATTATGTTTCTTAAAGGGAGAATCATGCCATTTGTAGACCATCATCGAGTAGACCAATTTATATACAATTATAGATTTCAAAAGATAGATTCTTCCTACCATTGAGAGGGATTTACCTTTCCAAGTAGAAAGTATATTGATGACTTGGTCAACAATGATGGAAAAGTAACCGGAAATAGGCATTTCCCAAAAGATAGGATCACCAAGATAAGTAAAAGAGAAGGATCCTTCCTTGATGACTAAATTGTTGATGATATTAATTTTTCTAATAGAATAAATTTTTCCCCCAAAGAATATAAAGGATTTATTCCAGCTTATAATATGACCACAAATTTCTTCATAATGGGACATGGAATTTTTGAGAATTTGAATATTCATTTTATCACCTTGTAAGAACAAGATGATGTCATCAGCGTATTAGAGATGGGTGGGAAAAATCAAGTTCATATAAGCCTGAATAGGTCTAGTCTTATTTTGATCCACAATTAGAGTGATAAATCTGCTTAGATAATCTTCTAAAATTGCAAAAAAGGATGGAAGATAGAGGGTCCCCCTTTGTAACTCCCTTGGTGCATTTGAAGAATCCCTTGGGTGAGCCATTGACAAGGATGGAGATGGAGGATGATTTGAATAAGGAGTTTATACCTCCAATGAAGTTATCATTAAAATGAAATCCTTGAAGGAATTTGAAAATGAAACTCTAATCAATGGTATCTAAGGATTTCTTAATATCATGTTTGATGGAAATGTTGCCTCCTCTGTTGGTATGGTTAAGGATGTTGGTGCATTCCAAGGCAAGGCAAATCCAATCCTGTATAGACCTACCCTTGATAAAACCAAACTGGTTCCAAGAGACAATTTTATTGCATATAGTTGTAAGTCTATTAAATAGAAGTTTCGTAATGATTTTGAAAAGACTATTATTAAGAGAAATAGGTCTAAAGAGATGAACCTCATAGGCATTATCCACTTTAGGAATTAAAGTAATAAATTGAGCATTTAGGACATGGGGAAGGACACCATTGAAAAAAAATATTTGACAAGTTTGCAGACATCCAAATGAATAACCTCCCAGTAGTGTTGAAAGAAACCATTATTGAGATCATCAGGTCCCATGGCACTATTAGGATTAAGGTTAAAAATAGTGTCTTTGATTTCATGATCAAGAGGGTTGATTAAATGATAAGCATTGTCCTCCTCACTCACCAAATCCAGAATGACATCAGGAAGGAGGTTTTTATTAACATCCAAACCATTGAAAATATTATCAAAGTAAGAGACAAAATGATTAGAAATGTCCTCCTCAGTGTCAATGAGGAATCCTTAATCTCTAAGAAAGGTAAGAGGTCTGTAAACTTTCTTGATTCTTTGAAGAGAGTTATAAAACATAGTGTTTCTATCACCATCCGAAATCCATTTAGGTTTGAAGATTTTCTTACCCATGTTATCTTTTAGAACAAGAAGAGTGTTGAGTTTCATAGAAGTGTTAATTTCTAGTTGAGGGTCCAAAGAAAAGCTAGATCTAGTGTTGGTGTTTTGAATTTGAATAAGTTCATTCTCAAGAGTAGATATGTCCTGGTCAATTTGTTTAGATTTTAGGATACACCAGTCTTTGAGACACTACATAAGGTGTTTTAATATGGTGATATAATAAAAAACATCACTGTGATGGTTCATGGAATTCCAAAAAAATTATGATGTTGTAACATTCGGGTTCAGCTGACTAAGCATTGTTAAATATGAAAGGAAGAATGGGTCTGATTTTTTTGGTAAAAAGACCGATGATAATGGGATGATGATCCGAATTAATCTTAGTCAGAGTAGTACTAGAGATAGTGTCCCATTTTTTCTAGATCAAAGATATTCTTGAAGGCCCTATCCATTTTACTATCCACTTATTTGTTATAATGTCTTTTATACCAAATGAACATGGCACTAGTGAGGTTAATTTCAACAAGATTATTATCTTCAATAGAAGTTTGATATTCTCTTGAAGAGATAGAAGAGTGGGATGGGCAAATCTTCTCACTAGAGGTAAGAATCACATTAAAGTCCTCGATCACAAACCAAGGACCATGGACATTGTTAGCTAAATAATAAAGGTCATGACAGAGAGGCTTATGGTCTTGGTATCTATTCTTAGCATAAATCACGGTACAATAAATGTGTAATCCATCAGAAGAAAAATCAAAATTAAACATCTTCTCAGAAAATTTGAAAACATTTATATTTTTCAAATAGGAATGTTAAAAATCCAAAGAGATTCAGTCGCAAGACCATCTTTTCAAGCACCTAAAAAATTATAACCATGGGAACAAATATGCATAATTTTCAAAGAAAAATTAATTTTAGGCTCAACAATAGAAAAAATTTTAGGTCTGTGAGTCATAAGAAATTTTTTAAGAATAATAAAAGTGTCAGAGTTAGTAATACCGTGAAAATTCCAGAAAAAGAAATTCATTATAACCTGTGTTTGGGGTTAGAACCCCCCTTTATTGAACTACTCGATCCCTTATTCCTCTATGATCTTCTGACGTTTTGAGTAGAGGTCGGACTAGGTTTCTTTCCATGTTTACCCATAGGAGAAACATGATATTTGTTCGAAGTACCAGTATTAGTGATATCATGATTTGTTTTAGGTGTTTTAGAGATCAAATGGATTGTCCTTGGGCTGTCCTTTGGGACCGTGGTGAGTTTTTTAGGTGGGATAATGGTCGAACATCTGGAGTCCCTAGCCTAGGTATTGTGGTTTGTGCCCACTACTGCTAAGATATCCTCAGATATGACCATACTGGGGATATAATCTCCACATGAGGAAGATTCCAAGGGTGCAGAATCCATGACAGCTGAGCAACTTCAGGATCGATGAGTTTTTCAGGTGGGATAATAGACAAATTGGTGGATTCTCTAACCGGGGCAGTGTGGTGTGTGCCCACTGCTACTGGTATATATTTAGTTAAAATAGTACTAGAGATAATATCTTCACCAAAATTAGTGTCCAGGTTTGATAACCATGGACGTGAGGTTTCCCTCCCCTTGGGATAGTATATTACTAATAACATCACTACCCTATATTGTATCAGATTGTAGACCAGGACCCCTGGAGGCTTTGGATATCGCAGCCTATTGCAGATCAGTTGTAGGGCCATTAGTCTCCATGGATCCACTTTTATCAATCCCACTGGATGGAGCCGCAAGCACTGAAATATTCTTCCAACTCGATCCATCAACCATAGTATCATCCCAATCGGTGTGAACGTTCCGTTTTCCCCTTGTTTAGTCCAATATTTTTAGATTTGATCTATTACATGAAAATAAAATGTTATTCCAACTCTTATGAACTATTTTTTCTTGAATAAAAAAATCTAAACATGGACAAAAGATTTGAGAAGGTTCATATGCATGTTCTGTTGAAAATTTGATGAAATCTTTAATTATATCTTCATTCTCTTTTGTCAAATGACTATAATGCATCCATTTTTTATTCACATCTATCCTATTAGGTTCATAAAATATTTATTTTATACAAAAATTAAATAAATACACATAAGATATTCATTATCAAAGGTAAAAGTTATAGAAAATTCTAATAAGGGGGACCCAACATTTGGTTGTTTGAAATAATTTCAATATGCTTTTAAAGAAATGGGTAATTGAATTTAAGAAAATAATTACTCTAATATGGTAGGTGTTATCCTCTGAATTCATCCAAAATGATCACTAGTACCCAGTATGGTATAAATACTACTCAGAGTAGTTCAAGAAATATAGGTGAATGTTCAGAAGATATGGGGGATGAGTCTCAAGCAACAAAATGCAATAATGACTATTTGGGAGATAAATTTGACGAGGATGAAAGTTGTCCCCTTATTTTTTAAATCACAACATATTAATTTAAAATTTCAAATCTCATCTCAAAACCACTTTAAAAAATTCAAAATGATTCTTTTTTATTTTTTAAAACCCCACTTGAAATTAGTTTTTTTAAATTCCACATAAAAATCGACCAATTTTTTTCATAACAATTAATGTGATACATACCCCCTTTTCTATAAAAAATTTTAGTATCAAGTGAAAATTTTAAAATCATATTCACAACCCATTAACAATAAATTAAATGTTTAAGCCCATTTCCATGGAATATGCTAAAGCTAACCTCTACATCATGGTATTTAGTGGAGTTTTTTGAATGGATTTTTGATGTCACATTTATGTATATCACAATAGATGTAGAATCCAAGGGCATGATACTCTTAGTTTCACAATAGAAAATTCCCTATACATGTGATATTTCTATGGGAATCCAAAAATGTCGAGTGACCCCCACACTAACATGGAATAACCTTTTTGAACTATATTCACCTAAATTCTACCCTAGAGACACGTGAAAATTTTGATGATAATGATTTTTCATATGATGGGTTTATATGGTAATGTATTAGTATAAAACATTATAATCATAAATTTTTGTTAGGATAACAAGACAAAGATTGAGTTGTGTCAGTCCCTTTAAAGATATTTCACTTCCATAGAATCACGGGTGTATAAGAACATGGGAAATGAAGTTTGGTTCATTGGACTACTTTGACATAATAATGGATTATGAGAAGTTAAAAATGAGATAAAATGGGTAATATAAAATTAATAATAGATTCACATTAATATATAATACCAAATATAACATTTTATAATCATATAAATTAAAATTTTAAAATCATTTATAACAAAAAAAGAAAAAAATGAAATTAAATGGAAATGAATTATAATCTTTGAATCTTATATGGTTCAACCTTTAAAAAATGTATAAATAGAGTGAATATATTATCACTCATTTATAAATGATTATGGGGGTGATATTAAAATAGAATTGTATTCATGAAATCATGTAAAGGATTATTTTCAATCACTTTTAGAAAAAAAAATTATTTAGAATGAAAAAATAAGATTACAAATTCTTTTCATTTCCATGCTAATGCATTAGGGAAAGGGAATAATGAGAATAAATAATTGATATCTCATGAAAAAATACGTGAAATGGATGATAATATAATGGATTTATAAGTATATAATCAAATTCAAATGATGTTTAAGAGATACTAGAACAATATAAAAACAATTTGGAATGAATGTAGGAGATGGAACCCAAACTTTAGCAAGGTAATAGATTAGGAAATGGGATTGATGAGGGGGAATGGATAATATATCATATAAAATAAACTAATTGTATGATGATATACTAAAAATATAACCATATAAATGTATTAAAAGGATTTTAAAAACATAATAGAATAATGGATATATAATTAGAAATGAATTGGGAAAGATTAGGAATCCCTATATCGGCATAGTAGTGTCTCAGGAAAACTGAATTATGATAGTGAATGAATTATCCCACATGAAAAATACATTACTGAAAATATAATGAACTTGATTATAATGATATAATATTATTAAATTTGAATTTATTGATGATTTTAATAAACCAATCACTATATAAAAAGGAAGGGATATGAATATTAACCCTTAACTTTCATGAAATTCTTGGCTTTGATTTTCTCTTCCAACCACCAAAAATCTGTATGGTTGAATAGAAATATAAAGGATATGATCTTTCATAGATCAATGAAGGGATAAATTGAGCATCATCCTTAAATAAATGAGAATAGGGGATGTGTATTTATAGGTTTGGAGATTAGAATCCAATGTAATTAATTATTCAGTATTTTATAATTCCATTATCACATGTGATCCACTCTGCCCATAGTACCCCATTACATCCGTTAATGTTCCACTATAATTTTTAGTAAAAAGATAATGAAAATAGAACAAAATTTGTAAATTATATCATTCATAAATACGTATGATCTCTTATTTCTAATATGTTATAGTATTTCGCCAATTTATTACCATATTTTATTATTTTTATAAAAAAATTTAAATTTCACCCTTTATCTAATTTTAAATACCTGATTCAAAATAGCTTTATTGTTATTACTGAAATAACACTATTATTATACCAAACATGATAGCCATATTATGATAATTACCCTTGAAATATTACACATAAATTTCTAAAATAAAATAAAAAATAATACAAAAAATATCATTTTAGTGAAAAATATGTTACAAAACCATTAATAAAGTGTTTTAAAGTATCCAACCTTGCAAATAAAATCTTCTAATAGTTTATAAATATGATAAAAATAACCATGAAATTAAATGAAATAATAATTTCATATATAAATTCCTCATAAAATATAATATTAGTGTAAAAACAATATTTGAAAATTCATTTTATCATATATTGCACATGAAATTACATTTAACACTAAATATCTATATAACAACATAATAGGTTAAATTATTTATATAACTATTATAAAATGTTAAGAATTAAATTTGAGTGACTTCATTACTACAAAAAGGAAATTATGAAATTTAAAATATAAATATGTGGGGCATAGTTATAAAATAATCATGAATTTGGTAAAAGATTTGGGGGGGGGGGCACTTTTACACCTTACACCTAATCACCTAAAGGAATGAAATGAGAGGCACACACCTATATCATGCCTCAGTGAGATCGCCACATCTCAATAGTGGGAAAGTGTTATAGTTGTGCCTCACAATGCCTCTTGTCAAAACGCACGCCTCAATAGGCCTTTGACAACATGGTAAAAAAAGATTTCATAAACACCCTAAAATAATTTTAAAACACTAAATTACATTATAAAAACCATCATAAATATTTTACTGTCCAAATATATAATTTATCCTTCAAATGCAAATAAAAAACACGGCCAAAAGCACAGGAAACCAATTGGAAATCAATTATGATCCCTTAAAAGCCTTGAGAAACAAGCATATTTGAATCCAATTAAACCCAAAAAACAATTATAATTTTAGAGAAACTAATTTCAAACATGAAAGAACATCATAAAAAATAGGGAATAGATAAATAATAAATACACCTACCTAAGGATATCATAGATGATTCAAACCCTTTAGAAATAGTTAGTGGATGGCTTGAAGAAGAAGGGAAACCAGTGATGAAACTAAAATGGCCAAAATGTAATGAATAATAAGAGATAATGAACCAAAAACAAAAAGACATTTTACAAAAATGAAATCAATGAGTGAGGAGGAGAAAATAATATACCTTGGATTCAAGATTTGATTTGTCCAAGACAAATTAGAGATAATACCAAAGCTTGGATTCATTTGAGCCTTGGATGCATTCAAGACTTGATTCGTTCAATCCTTGATTCATTTGAGCCTTGTATTCAAGCCTTGAATTTGTCTGAGCCTTGATTTGAGATTGGATTTGAAATAGAGGAGTGTCGACAGAAGGAGGCTTCCATGAAAATCTATAGGTATCGCTACGATACAGTCACAATTAGGGTTCTTTAAATATATTGGGGACACTTTTATTAGTGCTTCCAAAAAATCACTGATAAAGATACCTTTTATGAGTGCTAAATTAATTAGCATTGATAAAAGGAATCTTTATCAGTACTAAAGAAGCACTAATAAAAGACATCTTTATCAGTGCTAAAACTTTAGTGTTGATAAAGGATTTATGTAATGCCTCGACCCTAGATACCCAGAGTCGGTGCATTATTACATAACATTGGAATGATCACAAGAAAGATCACGTCTCGAAATACCGATAAGTTTAGTAGCCATGGAAACACTAGATATATTCATAAAGTTTACATTACATAAATAAGTGAAAAACTACAACAACATATTGTCTTCATATCCCCTCATACTATCCCTGTAGGTCATTCATAAAATACTTCTTCACATCCTGGGAAAAATGAAACATTGAAAGGGGTGAGCTCAGATGCTCAGTAAGGATAAAAATATAGCGGAAACTTTCATAGATAAATATAAAAATTTAAGGCAATGTATAACTAAAACAAAAGCCTTTTAAACTTGAACTTCAGCATAATATGGAAAGGATAAAATGAAATAATTCCATTTAGTTTTTCACATGGATATTCTACTAGTCGAATAATCACATGAAAATATTAATAACCACTTTCATAATGATAGAATGCATAATGCCAGACTATCATAACCATGTATCCAAGGCCTCGTGCCAAGACTACAAATAAGATTTTGTCAAGGCCTCGTGCTAAGACAATAGTTTTTCTCATTAGACCTACCGATGCATCGAGGAGCAATAGCAGGCTCCACCCGTCACTTACTAAGTCCAATGCATTCCTCATATGAAAATTTTGAAATATGACATAAACATTCTTATTAAATTATAATAAGAAATGTCAATACATAATCGACAAACCATGAATGGTATAAAAATAGCACATCCACAGTAAAACATAACTCATTCGATACAATATGGAAGATTGTATGGTATCAGATTAATCTCAATCAAGAATAATGAAGGATATTGACATAGATGAAAATAATCGTCAAAACTATTAGAGATAAATATCCCCCCTTTTCTTGAAATCATTTAAAAGTCACACTATTTGTCAAGAAGCCATTTAAAAATAGATTTTTGAATCAAAGTGTCCCATACCACTTTGAAACTTTTAAAACTAATTTTAATTTTAAAACATTAATGTCTATATAAATAAATTCTTAAAACCATTTTTAAAACATGGACATTAATGAGAAATATTTATAAGAATAAATATTTAAAATACTTAAAAATGTATTTTAGTTAGAGTTTCTAACCAAAAGAGAGAAACTGAATACAAATAATTGAGGTAATAAAAACTTTATAATATCATGAGAATAAAGGGATTCATGATATACTATGTCAAAGTACATTATATTCACCATATAAAATTGATTTGGTGTATAACAACAAAGAAGTCTCAATGGAATGTAAATTGATATGAATTCTCTTATAAAGACCATATCCTTAGGTTAAGGATAAATCAACGAAATAATTATATGTGATAAATATAAATACACTCAATATGATTGGATATTTAGTGTAAATCAATCAGATGTCATTCACACATATTTTTTGTAAAAACAACACCAATGAATTGGATATTTAACTCAACAAATGGATATTGAGTTAAAATTACTCCTATCAAGTTCATACCGATGACTTGAGAATTTATCAATGGAGTGATTATGTGTATAAAAATTATATCCGCAGAAATGGGAGTGGAAATTATGACATAATCAAATGAATAGTGATTCTACACATAATCTTGGAGTAAAATAATCAATGAAGTATGCGTAAACCCGAATGAGTGGAAATTGTAATTTCAAATTCCTGTATCGATTAGGTAACATACAAAACATAAACACATGAAAGAAGTATCATACAATGATGATGTAAATATCCATAAATTAAAGTATATTACACAATTAATACAATCATGAGAAGTACACACACCACATGCAATAAATAAGTGGTGAACAATGGAAATCTCACGGAATTAAAAGTGAGATAAGAAACCCCTTACTTTGTACTTTTTCCTTGGTCGAGGGTAGGTTAACCTCATTTATAATGGTGAAATATTTTTTATTTAATTATACAAGAATCATATGCATTAATATGATATCATATATGATCTTTTAACATTGATTTTTTAATAATATCTTAGAATTATCATTGTTTCGGGTGTTAACGGGTTCATTTTCCTTCATATTATTTGTTATTTGAGCCATATTTGTAATTAATTGGATGTATATTATTCATATCCAGAATGATATCAAATCTTTAAACATTATTTTTAATCATTAAATGAGAATTATTCTTGAATGGATATGATGGAGAATGAATCGCATCACGTTCGTGGAGACGGTAGTCCGTACGTACGCACGAGCGGCAATATTATTATTTTGATATTAAAATAATATTTAATTTGATTTTATATCATATATAAAGAATCATTATCATGTTATATTTATTATTTACATGAATTACACATCATTATTATACCCATCCAAATAATAATGTTTTGAATAACAATTACACCACGACGTGGAGATGGTAAGTCGTACGTACGCACGTATGGTGACATGTCATTCAAATGATGGATAGAATACTGAAATATGGTTGTACCATGTTTATAATAACATAAAATTATATATAATTTACTGGAGTTATTATTTTAGTATGGTAATAACAAACAAAGAAGAAGTGGAAGAAGAAAGAAACATGAAAAAGGGTGGTGAAATCATTACCTCTTCTTCGGGTTCTTCCTTTTGATTTGATCAAAAGGGATCCTTAGGTTGGCTTTATGACTGAAGTAATGCCTCTAGGATGAAGTGAGGAAAGATGAGAGAGTATTTGGGCAGGGTTTGGGCGAATTAAAAGGCTTTGAAGGTGTGAATTAATGAGAAGGGGGAGTGCCCTTTTATAAGAGGGGTGAGGGGAACCTTTGGAAAAGATATAAATATTATTTTATAATAAATTCATATTCGGTTTATAATGGCTCCAAAGTGGATTATTTAATGTATAAGGTGGGGATAGGTCTAAAATAACTCAACCAATAGTATTTAGACAGGTTTGGGTTACTATATTAACCTTATCTTTAAGTATTAACTCTTAGTTAATTAGTTTCACTTTTACGATGTCTCTTTGTATTTTTATATTATATGATTAATAAACTTACTATATACATCCATGAGACCCCCCAAGTGGTCCATTAATGATAAAAATATCATGATATAAGTCTCTTGGCCGAAACTTAGATTTTTAGGAATTTAATATCAATTAATAATATAATATTTCTTTTAAAAAATCTTTTATGTCAATTTTGACACAATTCAATAATTGATTTTTGTAAAATTTATAACAGAATTATTACTTTGAAAAAAGTTAATTATATAATTCCTAACATGTCATATTAACCTATAAAATTAGTTTCATTCATAAAAAGTCTCAAATTATTTTCATTTGGGTATTTATAATATCAGTTATTTTAATTTTTCACTATTACTGTAATTATTGCATCATCTTTGTGTCATAAATAAATTAAATTATTTACTGTCTAAAAATTATAAATAAAATATCATTATGTAGGAAATAGTTTTATATTTCTAATGAATATTTACAATCTAATTTAAATTATGTATAACCCTATATGAAAAATGTTTTAGTAAATAAACTTTGATTTTAACTCTTTTAACTCTTCTTTGAATTAAATAATAATAAATTTCCTAATCTAATCCAAGTGGACCTAAATGATAATATTTTACTCCTAAGGTTGTTTTTGGTCGATATAAAATTGTCCAATAGAATTAGGACATGTGTTAGGGTAATATTAAAATCATATTTACCCTTAATTACCCTATTTACTTTTAACTGTGGTAAATAAAAGAAAAAATTTACAATTCACTAAAAATTATTTTCATCTCATTGAACCACATTTTACTCCCTGATATTAACCGTGTGTCTTAGATTTTTGAAATTCCACTCACAGAAGTGGTAAAATTAAGTTTTATGAAAAATTCATTTTTTAACTACCACTTAGTGGTTTCACTATTCATCAAAAAAATGAAAGTTTCCAGAAAAATACCAAAAATTAGGCCTAAGCTATATTTGATATTATGAATTAAAAAATGATGTCTATTTTACCAAATTGAAAACATATCAGTTGAATTAATTAATTTAAAAATTAATTCCCGTCGTCAAAACAAATAGCGTGTTATTAAGTGATAATAACTATCAAAAGATAGACACTTGTTTATGTCTGGTTTAAATGTGAAATTAAATACAATGACCAACATTGTATTAAATGGTAAAAATATATTCTAAATATACTTTTAAACAACTCAAATTAATAATTTATCACTATTAATTATTTCGATTAAAAAAGTTGTTTTTAATTAAAATTTAGTAATGTTCACTATTCATCAAAATATGAAAGTTATCCGAAAAGTACCAAAATTTCACCCTAAGATAATTTCGATATTACGAATCCAAAAATTAAGTCTATTTCGAAAGATAAAATTTATAAAATTTTAAAAAGTAGGTATTACTATTCATAACGGTTAGTTTGATTGGTTGTGGTGTGTTAGAATCTCGAAGTTGCGTACAATGCACACCATTACACTATTCAAAGGGAAACATACTGTGGAAGCTTGGGGTGTTACATTCTCCCCTCCTTCAATAAATTGCGTCCTCACAATTGTTTTTAAAATTTGGCTTTAGAATATAATGGAAAGTCCCACATCAGAAAAAGAGTCAATAAAACTATCACTTTAAAAGAAAGGAAGAGAGATATAAAGGTCACCCAAGATAACCCATACTAGGATTCCATGTAATAAAACATGGATATGGACGATAAAATAAGTGTTAAGTTCTGATGGGTGGGGGGGGGATAGAAAACATGATCAGGAGAAAGTTAAAAATAATAAAATCACAAACTTGTGTTGGGACAAAGGTCATTAGTCTGCCAGAAGGAAAAGTAAACAGACAACATTTTTTGTTTAAGTTACATTACATAAGGATGAGGAATTCATTTATGATATTGACTAAGAACATAAAGAGATATACTAACTTTTTAAGTAGAGTTTCATTCTTTAATAAATTTTCTCCACTAACTCATTTTTTTGAACAATGAGTATTCAAGAAGACTTGGTCACAATGGAAGAGCTAAAATAAACTTCTGTAGAAATACATGATCCATGTAGGATAAAATATATATTTACGTTGTCTTTAGAGATTAATCAATAACAAAATGGTTAGTATAACATCTGATGATCCCCCAAATAGATATTTCATTAGAGAGAAAAAAACACTAATCTTAATTTCTAAAAGTAAACCATCAATACCCCAAAGTTAAATAAATACCATTCAATAATCAATTGTCCTTAAAATCCTTTAATATAATCCAAACTAATATTGAAACCCAAAACATATAAGAATGTAGTCTTCCACGTTAAATTGTATCTCCAAATGACATTAATTACTCTTAAAGTCACATACTTAAAAGTAATTATCCTAATCATTTCCATAAATAACCCAAATCACTATAAATCCACAATAAAAACATAGATAAAAATCCACCATTACTCCTCAAATGAAATCCCAAACTATTGTAATTTTCTTGGGCAGATAGTGTTCACAACAAAGCGAACAACTTCTAAAATAACATTTATCACTTAATCACCAAATCATTTTCCTATACTAAGGGTATTCATTTGATAAGACATAAGATCCCAAATCAAATTATTATTGATCAATAAAATCATTTAACTAAAAATAATAGTCACACTAACCAGGGAATTCACGTAGTCCAGTGGTAGGCGATAAATCCCAATCGCACTTTGGTTGTGGATTCAATTCCTAAAACTTTGTCCGACGCAACGGGTTGTCACACGGTCTGCGTGTTTTCCTTTTTCAAAAACTATATTTTATAACATTACCAAAATGAGATAAATTTCTCAAAATAACCACAACATAATTTAACCACAAATCTTATCTCATACCTTTCATTTTCATCCCAAATTATAATAACTTCTAATTGCCTCAAAACCAACGATCATATAAAACCAAATGGTTATTTATAACTATATCCACAAGAGAAAAGATAATTCTTCCTCAAATATCATTCTCACATGGAAAACTGTAGTGTTAAAAATACAAGAGAAAATTATTCCAAAGTAAACCCATCAACAAGAAGCACTAATACTTTTTAAACATTTCTCCAACCATTTATTTCCACATAACTTCTTCTCTGTCCAAGAAAATATCCTATAGAATAGGGAATTCACTGGGGTAATGGCTAGGTCCCCTACATTTACGGAAAATGACTGTAAATGGATTCTTGGGACCATTTTTATATTCTTCCATAGTACTCTTCATTTTTCTTCGGTAATTCTTCACTTTATGTCCTTCCTTCCCGCACGTAAAGAATTTCTTTTTCCCGTTGAGACACTTTCCTGGGTGTCTCCTTCCACATTTCCTGCATGATGGAAATTGGGGATTCTTTTCTCTATGGTCTCCACTGTTGGAGCTCTTATCATTCATCACTATTATCTTCTTTTTTGAGTCTGGGAATTGGTTAATATATATATTATTGATCATATTTTTGGAAAATTGATTTGGCATAAAGACGATATCTTTTACGCCTATCAACATTCCATTTTGTTTCTCATTGCCACCATCGTTCCCACCTTGTACATCATTCTCAAAGTCACTATGACTTCCTTGGAATCTAGCCATTGACTAAAACCAGAAAGCATTGTGTGAGTAACAGTAGTCATAAAATCATTTAGAGATTAACATGTCACCATATTCTTAATTTGAAACGCATTAGGATTAACCAAGGTCATTTACTCTCATCTTAAATATATAATACTTCAAATCAGTTTGTAAAGAAAATGTAAATTATCCTAAGAATATCCCTCGGGAGTGTCGTAACGAAGAGTGCAACAAGGCCCGTTGTCATGCACCAGTTCCTGTTCGAGTCTAGCTCAAAGTGGTGTTTTCAGGTTTTACCCCTAGGTACATCTGTGCCAGAGCCGCCTCTACCTGCTCGTATCCAGACAGGGATGTATTGCTCGGAAAACTCACAAAATATCTACAATAGCAAAATTCTAGGAAGTTCTTCTATACTAATCCTCAATGTTCATCTTTGGTCTACGTGCTCTAATCAGAGTTTATCTAAATCTAGCTTCCAAGGTTTGTACTAAACTTCCTCTAATACCAAATGTAATGCCCCAACCCTAGATAGCCAGAGTTGGTGCATTATTACATAACATTGGCATGATCACAAGAAAAATAAAGTCTCGAAAGACCGATTAGTTTAGTAGCCTTGGAAACACTAGATATATTCATAAAATTTATATTACATCAATAAGTGAAAAGCTACAACAACATATTTTCTTAATATCCCCTCATACTATCCCTGCAGGTCATTCATAAAATACTTTCTCACATCCTGGGAAAAATAAAACATTGAAAGGGGTGAGCTCAGATGCTCAGTAAGGATAACAATATAGCGGAAACTTTCATAAATAAACATAAATATTTAAGGAAATGTATAACTAAAACAAAAGCCTTTTAAACTTTAACTTCAGCATAATATGGCAAGGATAAAATGAAATAATGTCATTTACTTATTCACATAGATATTCTACTAGTCGAATAATCACAAGAAAATATTAATAACCACATTCATAATGATGGAATTCATAATACCAGACTATAATAACCACGTAGCCAAGGCCTCGTGCCAAGACTACAAATAAGATTTTGTCAAGGCCTCGAGCCAAGACACTAGTTTGTCTCATGAGACCAACTGATGCATCGAGGAGCAATAGCAGGCTCCACCCTTCACTTACTAAGTCCAATGCATTCCTCATATGAAAACTTTGAAATATGACATAAACATTCGTATTAAACTAGCATACGAAATGTCAATACTTAATCGACAAACCATGAATGGTATAAAAATAGCACATCCATAGTCAAACATAACTAATTCAATACAATATGGAAGATTGTATTGTATCATATTAATCTCAATCAAGAATAATGAAGGATATTTACATAGATGAAAATAATCGTCAAAACTATTAGAGAGAAATATCCCCCTTTTTCTTGAAATCATTTAAAAGTCACACTATTTGTCAAGAAGCCATTTAAAAAGAGATTTTTGAATAAAATTGTCCCATACCACTTTGAAACTTTTAAAAGTAATTTTAATTTTAAAACTTTAATGTCCATATAAATAAATTCTTGAAACCTTTTTTTAAAACATGGACATTAATGAGGAATATTTATAAGAATAAATCTTAAAAACACTTAAAAATGTATTTTAGTTAGAGTTTCTTACCAAAAGAGAGACACTTGAATACAAATAATTGAGGTAATCAAAACTTTATAATATCATGAGAATAAAGGGATTCATGATATACTATGTCAAAGTACATTATATACACCATATAAAAGTGATTTGGTGTATAACAACAAAGAAGTCTCTATGGAATGTAAATTGAGATGAATTCTATTATAAAGACCATATCCTTAGGTTAAGGATAAATCAAAGACATAATTATGTGTGAAAAATATAAATAAACTCAATATGATTGGATATTTAGTGTAAATCATTCAGATGACATTCACACATATTTTTGTAAAAACAACACCAATGAACTGGATATTTAACTCAACAAATGGAGATTGAGTTAAAATTACCCTTATCAAGTTCATACCGATGACTTGAGAATTTATCAATGGAGTGATTATGTGTATAAAAATTATATCCACAGAAATGGGAGTGGAAATTATGACATAATCAAATGAATAGTTATTCTACACATAATCTTGGAGTAAAATAATCAATGAAGTATGCGTAAAGCCGAATGAGTAGAAATTGAAATTTCAAATTCCCTTATCGATTAGGTAACATACGAAACATACAACCATGAAATAAGTATCATACAATGATGATGTAAATATCCATAAATTAAAGTATATTACACAATTAATACAATCATGGGAAGTACACACACCACATGCAATAAATAAGTGGTGAACAATGGAAATATCACAGAATTAAAAGTGAGATAAGAAACCCCTTACTTTGTAATTTTTCCTTGGTCGAGGGTAGGTTAACCTCCTGTTTAATGGTGAAATAATTGTTATTTAATTATACAAGAATCATATGCATTAATATGATATCATATATGATCTTTTAACTTTGATTTGTTAATAATATCTTATAATTATCGTTGTTTCGGGTGTTAATGGGTTCATTTTCCTTTATATTCTTTGTTATTTGAGCCATATTTGTTTTTAATGGGATGTATATTATTCATATCCAGAATTATATCAAATATTTAAAAATTATTTTTAATCATTAAATTAGAATTATTCTTGAATGGATACGATGGAAAATGAATCTCATCGCTTTCGTGGAGACGGTAGTCCGTACGTACGCACGAGCGGCAATATCATTCTTTTGATATTAAAATAATATTTAATTTGATTTTATATCATATATAAAAAATAATTATCATGTTATATTAATTATTTACATTAATTATACATCATTATTATACCCATACAAATAATAATGTTTTGAATAACAATTACACCACGACGTGGAGATGGTAAGCCGTACGTACGCACGTATGGTGACATGTCATTCAGAGGATAGATAGAATACTGAAATATGGTTGTACCATGTTTATAATAACATAAAATTATATATAATATACTGGATTTATTATTTTAGTATGGTAATAACAAAGAAAGAAGAAGTGGAAGAAGAAAGGAACGTGAAAAAGGGTGGTGAAATCATTACCTCTTCTTCGGGTTCTTCCTTTTGATTTGATCAAAAGGGATCCTTAGGTTGGATTTCTGACTAAAATAAGGACTCTAGGATGAAGTGAGGGAAGTTGAGAGAGTATTTGGGTAGGTTTTGTCCGAACCAAAAGGCTTTGAAGATGTGAATTAATGAGAAGGGGGAGTGCCCTTTTATAAGAGGGGTGAGGGGCTCCTTTGGAAAAGCTAGAAATATTATTTTATAATAAATTCATATTCATTTTATAATGTCTCAAAAGTGGATTATTTAAAGTTTAATGTGGTTATAGGTCGAAAAACCCTCAACCAATAGGATTTAGACAGGTTTGGGTTACTATATTAACCTTATCTTTAAGTATTAACTCTTAGTTAATTAGTTTTACTTTTACAATATCTCTTTGCATTTTTATATTATATGGTTAATAAACTTACTATATACGTCCAAGAGACCTCCAAGTGGTCCATTAATGATAACAATATCATTATATAAGTCTCTTGGCCGAACCTTAGATTTTTTTAAATTTAGTATCAATTAATAATATAATATGTTTTTAAAAACTCTTTTATGTCAATTTTGACACTATTCAATAATTGATTTTTGTAAAACTCATAACAGAATGATTACTTAGAAAAAAGTAAATTAAATCATTCTTAACATGTCATATTAACGTAGAAAATTAGTTTAATTAATAAAAAGTCTCAAATTATATTTATTTGGGTATTTATAATATCAATTATTTTAATTTTTCACTATAATGGTAATTACAGCATCATCTTTGTGTCATAAATAAATTAAAATATTTATTGTCTAAAAATTATAAATAAAATATCATTATGTAGAAAATATTTTTATCTTTCTAATTAATATTTACAATAGAATTCAGCCTATGTATAACCCTATATTAAAAATGTTTTAGTAAATAAACATTGATTTTAACTCTTTTAACTCTTCTTTGAATTAAATAATAATAAATATCCCAATCTAATCCAAGTGGACCTAAATGATAATATTTTACTCCTAAGATTGTTTTTGGTCAAGATACACTTGTCCAGTAGAATAAGGACATGTGTTAGGGTAATATTAATATCATTTTTACCCTTAATTACCCTATTTACTTTTAACCGTGGTAAATAAAAGTAAAAAGTTACTATTCACCAAAAATTATTTGCATCTCATTGAACCACATTTTACTCCTTGATATTAACCGTGTCTCTCAGTTTTTTGAAATTCCACTCAAAGAATTGGTAAAATTAAGATTTATGAAAAATTCAGTTTTTTAACTACCACTTAGTGGTTTCACTATTCATCAAAAAAATGAAAGTTTCCAGAAAAATACAAAAAATTAAGCCTAAGCTATATTTGATATTATGAATTCAAAAATGATTTCTATTTTACCAAATTCAAAACATATCAGTTTCCTTAATTAATTTAAAAATTAATTCCCATCATCAAAAAATAGCGTGTTTTTAAGAGATAAAAACTATCAGAAGATGGACACCTGTTTATGTCTGGTTTAAATGTGAAATTACATATAATGACCAAAATTATATTAAATGGTAAAAATATATTCTAAATATACTTTAAAACCACTCAAAATAATAATTTATCACTATTAATTATTTCGATTAAAAAAGTTGTTTTTAATTAAAATTTAGTAATTTTCACTATTCATCAAAATATGAAAGTTATCCGAAAAGTACCAAAATTTCACCCTAAGCAAATTTCGATATTATGAATCCAAAAATGAAGTCCATTTCAAAAGATAAAATTTATAAAATTTCAAAAAGTAGGTAGTACTATTCATAATGGTTAGTTTGATTGGTTGTGGTGTGTTAGAATCTCGAAGTTGCGTACAATGCACGCCATTGCATTATTCAAAGGGAAACGTACCGTGGAAGCTTGGGGTGTTACATTTTATAAATAAAAAACTTCTAAATAAAAAAATTGGTAAATAATTTTATATAATTATATATTTATTTATTATAAATTTATAATTATTTAAATATATAATTAATTATTTATACCAATATAAATAATTTTTAAAAAATGTTATATTTTTTATTTATAGTTATAAATATATAATTTTATAAATACATTAAATTTACATTTAAAAATATATTTGTAAATATATTTATAATTATTTATTTATAATAATAAATATATTTATATCAATATATATATTTATAAAATTATATACATGTTTAATAAATAAATATAAATATAAATATATTATATATATTAATTATTAAATATATTTATTATAATTTTATAATTATTTAAATATATAATTATTTTATTATAATTATATAAATACTTTTAAAAAATTATTTATATATTTATATCATTATATATATTTATATAATTATATATATAAATATATATAATGATATAAATATAAATATAAATATAAATGTAAATGTAAATATAATATATATACATATATATATTTATTAAATAAATATAAATATAAATATAAATATAAATATAAATATAGTAAATATATTCATTATTTAAATAAACTTATTATAATTTTATATTTATTTAAATATATATAATTATATAATTATAATTATATAAATATTTAAAAAAAATATATTTATTTATTTATAATTATAAATATGAAAATTTATAAATATAGTAAATAGCCCTACCGTTGTTGGTGGGGTGGTAAAGGTTTGGGGAGGTGAGGGGTAGGTCGCAGGGTCAAGTCCCCAAGCTTGCGATTTAAAGTAATTTGCTTCCTTGAGTCGTGTGTCGCTTTCACGGTTATACCCATTTTTTTATAAATATAGTAAATATACATTTACAAATATATTAATTTATAAATATTAATTTATCAATATATTTTTAAAATTATTAATAAATATATAATCTTAAATGCATGCATGTTAAAAATGACTGAAATTGAATAATTAAAAATGAGTACACATAAAAAATATTAAAAAATGGTTAAGTTTTATTAGTTAAATAAAAATTCTTAAAAAATATGGGTATATATTGAAATAAAGATGAATACATATTGAAAATATTAAAGCATATTAAATAAATAAATAAAAATATATAATATAAAATGATTAAATTCCCCAATAAATAATAAATAAAAAATATTAAAAATGAATTAATACCTTACTGTAATAAAATTATAAATAAATAAATAAATTTTACTGATTAAAAACATAATTTATGTAATGTATCATGTTATAATAAAATTCTAAAATGAATAATAAAATTTTAATAAATTATAAAAATTTTAGGTGTATGTGGTTCTCTATAAGATTTCATTAGTTACGTAAATATTTGTGTGTGTGTGGAATATAAAAATACATTAATTATATATTTATATTTACATTTATATTTATATATGTCTGTGTGTGTGTGTGTGAAATCAATACAACACACATTTGATATATGTTAAATTGAATAATCAAATGACATTCAATTATATCCATTACTCGATGTAATTAATAAGTATTTTTAATTAATATTAATTTTTTATTATAAATCATTCTTTAATTAATTATATAACTTATTTAATGTAAAGTATAAATATTATATATATATATAAATCATATTTTAATAAATATTATATATATTAATTCATATATATATATATATATATGAATATATTTCTATATTTAATGTATTAATGAATAACTATGTATAAAAACTATTAAAAATGAAAAAGACATTACTATATTTTTAATGATTACATTTTATTCATTTTATATATTTATATTAATATATATTATTTATGACTATTTATAATTAATATATATATATTACACTTATTCATTTTATTAATAATTTTTTAATTAATATTTATTTTTATAGTTTTGTAATTTATTCTTTTTTTTGTTTAATTATTTAAATTTACTCATTTTTTTATTTTTTGTTTAATTATTACAATTTATTAATTATATATATCCGTAATATATATATATACACTATTTATTTGTATTTAATATATATATATATATATATATATATTTAATTTATTCATTTTTATAAATAAATTTTTAAATATTTTTTTGATTTACTCATTTTTAATTTTTATTTGTTTAATTATTTCATTTTATTTGGGACCTTTATCAACACGACCTTTATCGACACTAAAAAAAGTGCTGATAAAGGTGCCCCTTATCAGTGATATAAATAAAGTGCTCATAAAGGATACCTTTTATCAGTGCAAAAGAAAATCACTAATAAATGTTACCTTTTATCAGTGTTAGAAAAGAATTGATAAAAGGAACTGTTTATCAGTGCTTTTTTGCACTTATAAAAGGCACCCTTTATCAGCACTTTTTTCTAGTACTGATAAAGGCCAATTCAATTAAAGGACTATTTTATAGTAGCGATTTGAACCACCTTGTTCTGAAAATGAAATCCATTTTTCATATTTCAATTTCCAGAAGTTTCATAAAATACTTTATTATAAGTTCACAAAACCCAACAAAAAACTAATTTTAGAAAAATTGTCGTTTTAACCATAAAAATTATTTTATACCAAAATCATGTATAATGTTGATTCCCATAATATTTTTTGAATTATTTTTAATAAAATGAACCTTATTTAACTTTAAAAGAGATCCAACACCAAATTGAACATGGAAATTATTTTGATTAAAAAATAAGAAATGATAGTTTTTGAAAAATTGGTATTTTTCACTATTTACAATAAAATCCAAATTTCAAAAAAAACCAATAGAATTTTATAAATCTTATTTTGAAATGATGATTTCATTAATGATGTCTATTTTTTCAAATAATATTTATAAAAGGGAATGAATTAGTCATAATATCCGTGCACAAAAGTCGTTAAAACCCATTGTTAAAGAAAATGTATTTTTCAAGCATAAAATGAATTTATATTGACTGACTGGATACTAAAATTTTTATTGATTTGTCCAAAGTAATTCACAAAAAAGATGAATCAAGGGGGTCTAAAGTAGTGAAGGCCCAAAGCATCATTAACTATAAAATTGATTCCCTCAGTGGGAAAGAAGACCAAATGAAGGAAGTAGGATATACTTTGGTTCGACGGAGCTGCGAAGTCTAAGAAGTCAATGGCCATGTTGCCTTCCCGCCAAGTATAAGTGATTTCAGTGTGGACTCCCATGAGGTGTTTACACTTCCTAATCATGTAAGCAATGTTCCAAGGGTACTTATTCATGCCAGACAATGCTATATAGAGGATCATTGAGTCCGTCTCCACTACCTTAAGTTTGATATGCATTTGTTTGCATAACTCCAGCCTGGTGACCATGGACATGGCCTCCACCTGCACAACATCACCCCTCCCATACCAAGCTGAGAAAGCAGCAACGACCGACCCATCCCTATCCCAGATTACGCCTCCACCATGCATCTCCCCGTTGAGAAGAGAACCGTATGAATTTAGTTTGAAACTACAATTGGAACAATGCCAATAGAACCCATGCCCCTACCCCTGCCTGCTGTCCTGGTTAGATACAACATGTTTCAGAAGATAAGGCCTTGCCGATGGAGCAGCCTGGCAATCGATGCACAAACTAGCCAGATCCAGCAGCGTATTCCACATTTTGAAAGTGATTCTGGTATAATAACCTGTTGTCTTGTTGTGGCGAGTATCGTTCCAAGCCTTCCAATTGATCCAGCAACCCACCATGAGAATAACGACCCGAACTTTCCTCTCGGGACCCCGATCTCCCATCCTCTGGAACCAAAAACTGAAGAAATCATCCAGCGTTCCTCCTCAATTCCCCCATCCAGTGAAGGCCCCATGCCCCTGCCACACCCATATTACCCAGTATATATCTATAAATTCCTTATTTTAATGATTCTAAATAACATTTATAACATTATTAATTAAATTCATGTTTTTTAGTAAATGGTGTAACATACCCCGATCCGACACTCTCTCACATGGCCAAAATGGGTTGGTTACAAGACCTCAAGCACACCTCCCCATATGATAGAGGATGCTGACTAGAAACATGGGGTGTGATAAGTATAATGGGGAAATTGTACCCCCTGGTTACAGAGTTAAAAAACAATGTAAATAAACAATATAAATAAATGAATAAATATCAGAGTGCATAAATAATGGAAACAATATGATACGATGGAAACCAGCAAAAAAGACAATTGAATAATCTAATAAATAATAAAGGAAAAATGTAATGACATGCTAGAATGTAACTAAATGTCATGCTAGAAGTAATACAAATAAAAGAATAGTAGAATAAATAAAGACTCAAATGTCCCTAGTCTCAAAACCCATGTCATTACCAACTCCAAACTCCATCCCATCCAGTAAGAAAACAATAAATAGTAAGGTCATTTTCCATTGTCCAAACCTACATCCATATAATCTTCTCTGGTACCAAATAGTGGCCTGAATAGAGTGTGAGTATAACTCAATAGGTCGACACAACCATTTCTAAACATAACCACTCTGATAATAGGTGCATAAAATAATCCAATATAACAAGTGTATTAATTAATTAAAAAATTATATTAATACCACATAAACTTACTTCGGCTCCATGCCAGAACATCTCTGAGCATGTCTCACAACCATTCCAACTATAACCATATACCCATTGGATAGCATAACCTACATTGGAGCAATGTTGTAATGTCACTAATCATGTCTTATGACCATGCGATCCATAACCATATAACCATAGAATATAAATTAAAAAAATCTAGGTCAAACCTTCTATAAAATCATTTCATCAATCATTCAGGGTCAATCCCAACATATCATCATTTCAGCCTCTCTCATGGCCAAGCTCAATATAAAAGCATTTAGGCATGTCTTAGGGCCATGCCTAGTATATCAACATTTCAACATTTAAACTGGGATAATGACCGCTATAAGAATTACAACATATAAATCACAACACATGTCATGACAACAATGATATCACAATATCACATCATGTGACTCAATGGTTAATTTTAAAATTACCATTTATCTTTCAATTACACATTTCATTTACCAGTTTGTTATAACCAATAACATTCTAGTTATCTTAATAAAAAATCCATGCCAAGGTGAATCTATATCAAGCAATGACCAAAAATCCTTGTAATGCTAAACACCCTTTAATACATTCAAAAATTCATTTTTAATCAAGGGTTCACACACCTGAACAGTAGCCACATTCTAGTTCAAAATTCAATTGGATCCAAAAGGAGTCTAAGGAATAATCCAATTAATCATTTAATTTATTCAGGCGCATGATATATTGGTGTAATTTCAATATTTCACATACTCAAAAATAATAAAACCATAGGGTTAAGGTTTAAGCCCCCTACCTTTATTCGGTGAAGAATTCAACACTTCCAATATGAAAATTCCAATAAAAATAAAGGTGTAGAAGATCGCTGAAGGATCCTAGATCATAACTGATCAAGATCAAAATCAACAACACACACGATTAACAGATTACACCAAAAAGGCCATAGGTCAAAGGAATTTAAGGGAAAACCTAACCAAAACCACTTACTAGGGATCAAATGCATAAATGGGACGTTCAAAATCAAGATAGGCACTCAAGAATCTCATGGAAACTGCCCTAGGGTTGATAGAAGGAAGCTACAGATGAAATGAATGAAAGATCTTCCACACGACATACTTTAAAACTACTTCTCATGAAAATTCATGATGTATATTTCAGTTACACATCATGTATTTCTTTTTAGAGGGATATGCTAAAAAACACATCACCTTGGTTGAATATTTAATTTTCCTGAACATTATATGATGTTTAACCCATTTACATGGTGTGTAAATTTTCTACATATGGTTTTTAGCTCAGTTTCCTTATAAAAACCTAATCCCCCCTCTCAACATACCAATAACACTTGGTAACACTTGACCCATTTATACCCAAACTCCATTAATTCAAATAGACAAACATCTCCAGACTGTAAGCCATTTTCCCTAACAAAGGCTCTCCATGTGGATCCTCTTCAGTTTTTTCATGTTTCCTCATATCCCTAGTCTAATTTTATTCAAAAAAATAGACATCCAAGTTGAAAAAAAATCCCCCAAGGTTTAAAGATGAGGAAAAAATCTACCGAAATAATTTTAATAAAAAACTCAGAGAGAGACGTACCTAAAAAATATGGGATCTTACAACCTCACCACCGTATAATAGATCATCCCTGAGCTACTACAAGCATCACCATAGGGTTTTGGTGAAAAAGTCTAGCCATAATGCTTAAATATCAGACTCCCACTCCTAGGTTTCCTCATAAGATCTCCCATGCTACCACTGTAATCAAACTGGAGGAATCTCCATACCCCATAGATACTTCACACTATGATCCAAAATCCATACTAGAAGCTCATAAAAGGACACATGAACACTAACCTCGGGGTATACTATGCCTATCACATGAGATGGGTCTAAATAATGTATTCAAAGTTATGATACATGAAACATTTCATGAATAGAAATATAGTGCTATGGAAGGTCAAAATGGTATTCCATTGGACCAACCCTATCCACTATCTCAAATAGTCAGAAAACGTTGGGCGTTAGCTTCCCCTGTTTCTTAATATAGCATTTCCCCAACCTAGGTGACACTCAAAGAAAAACTCAATAACAAACCTTGAACTCTAGAGGTCATATTTGATGGTCAGTATATGATTTCTACCTACTCCGTGTGGTCACTAACTGCTACCTGATTAATTGAACCTGCTCGGACATCTCCTACACTATACTAGGACCAAAAAGTGTTGAATCACCTAACTCCAACCAACAAATAGGTTTACAACAGGACCACAATAAAAGTCCTCAAAAGGTTTCATGTGTATATATTCATGTAATCTATTATTATAGGAAAACTCTAAGAGTTCCATATGATGATCCCATGAACCATCGAAATAAAAAACATAGGACTGTAACATATCCTCTAGAATAAGAATAGTCCTCTCAAATTGACCATCTGTCTAAGGATGACAAGACATACTAAAAATAATCTATGATCCTATAGCCTTCTAGAGAACCTACAATAATCATTATGTGAAATATGTATCTCTATCTAAAATGATACTCCTCAGAAAAAAATGTAGTTGAACTACCTCGTGCATGTATAGACTACCTAGATCATCAATAGTGAAGGTGTCTTTGATAAGCAAGAAGTGGGATACATTAGTCAATCGATACACAATCAACCATAAAAAATAATTATTATGGGTTTTACTGGGTAATCCTATCACAAAATCCATTATGACATCATCTCATTTCCATTCAAGAATTGGAAAAGGCTAAAAAAATCCCATTCATCCTAGGATTCTTAGCTTTCACCTGTTAAAAAGTGAAACATCTCACCACAAAGACTACAACCTCCTTCTTCATTCCTGATCCCCAGTAATATCTATGAAGATCATGATACATATTTGTCAAACCTGGATGTACCTCCCATCTAGTAGCATGAAACTCTTTCATTATATCCTCACATAATCCCATAGGAAACTATACCTGACCACAAAAAAAAGAGAATTTCCAGTGCCAATAGACCATCCAAATGGTGTCTCCCCACCATATAAAACGTCTACCATAATTAATATCTCAAGATCAAATAACTACTCAATCTTTATCCAGTCTAAAAGCCTGGGTATAATAGATGTCGAAGTGAGGAACACTCGGTCCTGAGACTCTTGAACATCTAGATGCATGTCTGCAAATAGGTACCTCACCCACCACTCATCACAAGAATCTCGCACTACCTCTACCGACATCTTTCAACTCAATGCATCGGCAATGACATTTCCCTTTCCCATTGTATAATCCAACTCAAAGTCGAAAGACTGTAGATACTTGACCAACCTCCTCTACCGAAGGTTCAGCTCCCACTAAGAAAATATGTACCTAAGGCTCTTGTGGTTCATGTATACCACAAAACTATCACCCATGAGAAAATTCTTCTAGAATCTCTGGGAATATACCACTTTTTACTCCAAATTGTGAGTAGTGTAATTCCTCTCATGCGATCTCAGTTATCTGGAGCCATAAGAAACCACTCAATCCTCCTACATCAAAAATGCTCTGAGTCCAACTCTTGATGCATCACAATACATGGAATAAGATTTACCCTACATAGGTAAAGTGAATTTAGGTTATGAGGTCAATATTCCTTTTAGATCCATAAAATATTTATCACAAGAATATAACTAAACAAACATCACTCCTTTTTTGTTCATCCCTAACATCAGTGTTGTCAAATGGGAGGAGTCCTGGATAAAGCACTGATAGTAACCTGGTAAACCTAGAAAGATCCAAATTTGGAAGACATTATTAGAATTTCCCATGATATCATGACTACAACCTTATTTGGGTCCACTAAAACTCTTCCCTATAAGATAACATGGAACAATAAGTGATCTTTATCAACCTAGAAAGTTCACGTGGAATGAAAGGTCACTATGAAAATGATTATTCCCTTAAATTTAAATAATTTTTGGGATTTTAAAAAACAATAATTTCTAAATCCTTATTATCTATAGTACCTTACAATACATGTTTAAATTCTGTATGGGTACCTAAATTTTTTATTACTAATCCTATTAGACCCAAATTAGCTTGAGTACCAAAATTATCAAGTAATTTATTTTTATAGAAAAAATGAATTAGATGAATCAAGAACAATATATGGTATATGGAAAATGGATTCTCTAGGAATATTACTAGATACCCCTAAAATTATACTACTTACAACACATGTGATGATCTAACTATCACATTTAGAGACAATTCCAAAGTCAAAGTAAAAGTTTTTGGTAAATATAGTATTTCAAATTATACTTTTATTTCTAAAGTTTTATATGTTGAAGGTTTAAAACATAATTTAATTAGTATATCACAATTATGTGATGATGGAATGGAAGTTAAATTTCAAAATGATAAATGTTTAGTTCTTAAAGATTATTCATTGTTATTTTATGCTAATATAAAATATAATATTTATACTATTGATTTTTCTGAATTAACTGTTCAACATGTAAAATGTTTGAATGCTATATAAAATAAAAACATCCTTTGACATCTATGTTTAGGTAATGTCAATTTAATAATGTTACATAAGCTATCAAAACTTGATAATTTTTTATAGCTTCTTTCCTTGAAGAAATAACATCTTAATGTATGTGATACTTACATGAAAGGGAATAAATAAAAAATTTCTTTTAAACCCATCAATCAAATAAGTACTAATAAGGCTTTACCGTTAGTACAAATTGATTTATTTGGTCCCACTCAAATTTCCAGACTTGGTAGAAAGAAATATACCTTAGTTGTTGTTTATGATTATAGTAGATTTACTTGGGTTTACTTTATTGCTTATAAAAATGATACATTTTATAAATTTACTACTTTTGTAAGTTAGTTCAAAATGAAAAAGGCTATATGATTATTTATATTTGAATTGATAAAGGAGGTGAATTTTATAATTTATATTTTGAATTGTTTTGTGAAAATAATGGTTATTTTTATAATTTTTCTCCTCCTAGAACACCACAACAAAATGGTGTTATTGAACAGAAAAATTTAACTCTTATTAAAATGACTAAAACTATGTTAAGTGAATGTAATTTACCTAGATATTTTTGGGATGTGGCCATTTTTTATGCTTTTTATATTTCAAATAAAACTCTTATTAGACATTTGTTAAATAAAACTCCTTATGAATTATTCAAAAACAAAAATCCTAAAGTTGTTTACTTTAGAGTTTTTGGTTGTAATGTTTTTATTTTAAATTTAAAGGATAATTTATATAAATTTTATTCTAAGAGTGATGAAGGTATTTTTATTAGATATTATAATAATATTAAAGCATATAGAGTTTATAATAAAAGAACTATAATTATTTAGGAATATGTTCATGTTATGTTTGATGAAAATAATGTTAAATTAAATTCTGATTCTAATGTTATTAATGACGAGTTCATGGATTTTAATTTTGGTGAAGAAATTACTCAAGATAAGAATGAATCAATTGAGGGGGAGAATTATCCTTCTCAACTAGATCAAAAATCATGGAAGATTCAAAAAGATCATCCTGTTTAAAATTTAATTGATAATGTTGATTCGTGTGTTAAAACAAGAAATTATATTTAAAATTTTTGTGCCAATTAGGATTTTATTTCTGATTTTGTTCCTATTAAAATTTTATTAAATGTTTTATGTTTTCAAGGTTTTAAATTATATCAAATGGATGTAAAAATCACTTTCTTAAATGGTTTTATAACTGAGGAAGTTTATGTTTCTCAACCCCCTAGTTATGAAAGTGAAAAATTTCCTAACCATGTTTTAAAATTATCTAAAGCTTTGTACGGTCTTAAAAAATCACCTCGTTCTTGGTATAAAATGATTTTTTTTTTGTTAAATAATTATTTCAAGAAAGGAAATGTTGATCCAATTTTTTTTAATAAAATAAATTCTGATGATATTTTACTTGTTCAAATTTAGGTTGATGATATCTTTTTTGGATCATCTAGTGAAATACTTTTTAATGAATTTTCTTCTTTAATGTCTTCTGAATTTGACATGATTTTAATGGGAGAATTAAAATTCTTTCTTAGACATAAAATTTTTCAAAGAAATGATGTAATTTTTTTAATCAATATAAGTATGCTAAAGAGTTAGTTAAAGCATTTGGTCTTTATTCAGAAAAATATATGAAAACTCTTATGGGTACAAATTTAAAATTAGATATTGATTTATCTAGTAAATCTGTTGATTTTAAAGTTTATAGAGGCATGATATGTAGCTTTCTATATTTAACTACATCTAGACCTGACATCATTTTTTCTGTCTTCTTATGTGCTAGATTTCAAGAAGACTATAAATAAAATCATATTAAAGCTATAAAAATAATAATTAGATATATAAAAGAAACTGTTGATTCTAGTTTATTTTATCCAAAATATAACTTTTTTGATTTAACATCTTATTATGATTCTGATTTTCTAGGATGTAGAATTGATAGAAAAAGAAAATCCTGTATGTTTATTTTTCTGGGAGAAAGTTTTATTTTTTGGTCATATATGAAACAACTATTTGTTTCTTTATCTACTATATAAGCTGAATATATCTCTAATGCTAGTAGTTTTGCTCAAAGTGTATCTATTAAGAAAACATTATGTGATTTTGGTGTTTATCTTGATAAATTTTCTATTTATTATGATAAAAGTTTGCAACTTTTATTTCTAAAAACCCTTTAAAAAAATTCTAGAATAAATCATATTGATATTATATTTCATTATATTATAGATCATGTGAACAAGGATTATATTGCTTTAGAATTTATACCTTATGAAAATCATCTATCAGATATTATTACAAATCCATTAAACTCTTCTCAGTTTGAAAAAAAATCAAATTTGAACTTTTTCTATTATATTTTTAAGTTTTTATTATTGCATTTTTTGGGGGAGTTTTGTTTTCACTTTTTTTATATACAAAAATGGGGATAGATATTTTGTAGAGAGATATTTTGAGAGAAAATAAAGAGAAAAAAATGGGGAGAGATAAATTGGTTTTGATTTTTTTTTTAATTCAATTTAATTGTTCAAAAGTTTTGTTTTTTAATAAAAAAAGGGGGATATTTTTTATGCATGTGCATTCTCTTTTGTTTGATTACTTAGGGTTATTGTTTTTCCATGTGTATGTTTTCTTTTGTATGATTACATGTGATTTTTATTTAAAAAAATTTCTTTATTTTGAATATTTATTAAACTAATATTTATTGATTTCTGTGATTTTTATCACATAGGATATATAAGAGATTTATCAACATTTCATTATTTTATGAGGAATTATGAAAATGCATTTTTATTACTCTAAAAATTAAATTAAATTTTTACAGCACTTTTAGAAACTCTCCAACAAACAGTTTTTAAAATGTTTATGTATTTATTTTACCGAAACTTATAAAGATTTAGGATATACATTAAACTTGATTTTATAGAATGAAAACTTGGGTGTCTTGATTTCATTAGTTTACATTAAAATCTAAAAAGGCCGTTTGAATAGTGATTAAATTTTTTGAAATTCTTCTTTGATTTTTCAGAACTTCTATTCTCTAGAATGTTGTTGGTTCTATTTTCCAATGATATTTGGAGTAGTAGAAGTCAGTTTTATTTTATTAATGATTAGTTAGAAAGCTAATATGTTTTTTCTATGAATAATTCTTCTAGACCAATGTCTGAATATGGTGTTTGGATCCCTTACAAATTCATTGAAGTTTGTTAAAGTTTTCTGTCCAATTTTTTGTAAAGTATGGTTTCAACCCAACTTTCTCAATAGTGAAAATTATGGTTTGAAAACTCTAATTTCTCAATAGTGAAATTTATGGATTATCCATATGCTATGTTACTATTCATGGATAGTGAAAAGTATGGTTCATCAACCCTACGTTACTGTTCATGAATAATGTAAGGTATGGTTCATCAACCCTACATTATTGTTCATTACGAAAAGTATGGTTCACCAACCCTACATTACTGTTCATTCCACAATGTATGGTTTATCAACCCTACATTACTGTTCATTCTGCAAGGTATGGTTCATACCTTATGTTATTGTCCATTCTGCAATGTATGGTTCATACCCTACATTACTGTTCATTCTCAAAAGTATGGTTCATGCCCTACATTACTATTCAAAATCCCTATTCTATGTTACAATTCATCATCCCTACTCTATGTTACTATTCATCATCCTTATGTTATGGTACTGTTCATTCCCGAAGTTACTGTTCATTAGGTGTATATTTTTAAAAATTGATTTTCTGCATATATATATGGATTATTTTTAAAGGTTTTTTTTACTGGAAAAATTCTCATGAAATATAAGGATTATAATAGAATATTTTTTAATTTTTTTGGTGCTATATTTAAAGAGGAAAATTAATAAAATTTTCAATGTATTTTTCCCATAAATTTGGAGGCTTGAAAATTATTTACATTCAAATTTTTTAATTTACCTTTTTTTTTCTGCTACTTTCCAAGAAATGTTTTTTCTAAATTTAAGGAAGTTTGAATGGATTTAAATAAATGTTTTAAATCCTTCAACAATTATATATTTATAGAGACATTTTTGGAATATTTTTTCAAATTATTTTATATTCTTTTTAAGATTTATTCTACAAGAACAAAGAGGCAACAATGTTGTATTTTTTATGGAGATATTTATGGACTCTCTTGACTCAATTGATTTTTAAAACTTGAAGGAAGTAGAGCTATTGTAACTATTAAATATATACTCTATATATATCTTTATTATTTAAAGCTAAAAAAAGAAATATACAAATTGAAAGAAACACTTTAACATTCTTGATACAATGTTTTTTTTAAATAGAAAGTGCTATGAACTTTGAACCTGATGTGCAATCTGCAACATCCCGCAACAAACTATTTCATCACCTGTGTGATCTATCAAGCATTAAATCATTTCTAATTCAACTAGAATTACATTGAAAAGAGAATCTAATATAAACCTCAATAAACAGTACCTCTACTCTCAATGTTTTTCTTATTACATCTGTTTTTGAGTATGCAACCCATTTTCTCATCTCTCACACTAAATTTATTATTCTATTTTTGATTTTACACACAAAAGAATTATTTTTTATTCTTTTTCATTGGGTTATGAATCCCAAATTATAAAGTCAGTATCTAAGGGTCATGACTCCCTGTTTCAATAGTCAGGACTATTTGGGTTGTGACGCCCTTTATCTAAAGTTAGGTTGTAAGGGTTGTGACTCCTCATACAAAATTTAGGGTCGTGGTTATCCCTCCACTATAAAGGGATTCTGTAATTGGGTTATGATTCACCTATAAAAATCAATTTTAGTGCACATGTATCTCTCACCCAGTAGAGAGGTATAAGAGTAGAAGTCGGCCCACTTCAGGCTAGACTACTATAAAAAAACATCCTTGCATTATTTATTTTATTTCCGCTATAAATTAACCACAATAATTATATTTGATAATTAACTTTATTAATCAATTTACTCAAATAAATTTTTTAATCCGGTCTATTCACCTTCCCCTAGACCATCTCCCATTACCCTTTCTAACCTAACACTTTACCACATGAGAAGGGGATATAGACAACCATGTAACTTGAATGATCTCTAACTTTGGAACTCATGATGAAAACATAGAATAGGTACGTCAACTGTCAATAACACCAGAGTCAACTACTGCTCCATGAATAAAATGGATTAAAAATGCAACCATCTGATCAGTCGAGGGTCCACACAAGCTGGAAAACCCAGAACATCACCATGATCTAAACCTCTACTACCTTTGGGTGTATATCGTCATGAAACCTCAGTGATCTGAATTTTTGGAACTGACATAAGGTGTTAAGATTGTGCGTACCATCACCCTTTCCTACTAAGGATTTCAACCACTCAACACATGGATGATGATATGCCTAATCCACTGAAGGATCCATGTGTTGCTCAATAGGCGGTAGCACTACTCGGTGCTTTTCTAGAGAAAACACCTTTTGAGTGGGTCCCTAAACTAAGGCCTCATCACTTAGCTAGTATTCATCATGAAACTGTCTCAAAATACTATCTTCTTGCCATCAAATAGGAATCTTGAATATTATCAAGACATACCATTGTTAATGAGTATATCTAGGGTGATGAATAAAGATGGACATGGAAACCAAAACCCATTCTTATATGATGCATGTACCAATGTTTTTCCTACAACCAGTTACCACATGTACCAAGTCAACAAGTAGGTTATTAAGATCCTGGTGAATGAATAATTCAGCCTATACACCAACAATGGACACCCCAGTCTAAGATCCCAACTTGAAACACTTTAACAATGTTTACACAATTTCCAATCAAACCTCACTGCTAGACAAAAAAAATTCAAACCACAATATTAAACACAGGAAGTGTCATAACACTTAAGGATGGGTATCTCCTATAATACCATTATGTCAACACCCCACCTTATGGGGCTCAAGTTATAAGTACCCCAAACCCACCTCAATAGGCCAGGGGCTAGCAAATAGTGCTAAGAAGGCATATCACACACATGGGAGGCATTAGACTAAAGTATCTATTTTCAGACACTCACATATCAAATCCCATATAGTGATAAAATTTAAAACAAATAATAAAAATGCATGAATACATATATAATCCCACAATAAAATTATGAAATAAAGTACTAGAAAGCATAAAAGGTTTCCAAATACAAGCCTACCCAAAACTGGAATTAAAGTCTGACCCGATCATAAGGAGGGGATTACTTTAAAATGGAACACTGGTATACATATTTGTCTATCTAAACTAAACTAAGTTTCAAATTCTCCTAGTCCTATATAGAATCTGTAAATATACCCATCATTTTCATAAGACTCAACATGTGTGGGTAGAGCCCATGCATGGGTGAATATAAAAATATCCAGTAGGACAACCTGTAATAAGAAAATATAAGGCATCAATAGTATTCATATCATCAAAGGGATATGTCAATAACATATAAAATAAGAACATATAGATATAATCATAGTAGAAACACATTCTCAAGTTAAGGTTACAACCATAAATCCATCCTAATATTCATGCTGGAATGTTCTATAGACCACTCATCTGGGAGAACACACTCCACGAGCTATACTATCACTAATGACACTCATCCCAAACGTCATGCTAATCAGGTTTATCCAAGAATAATCACAAAGGAAGTATGAAGAGATCGATATATATATGTGGATCACACCCAAGTCCATGGGGTATACTAACAACCCAATCCAGATTAACCCACTAAGTAGGGGATTCACACTCATGTAGTGTTGGTCACAACAATTCTGAGAACCCCACACAGGGAAAATAATGATGATAGAGGATCTCACTCTGGGACTCATGGAGGGATTACAATAACTCTATCTGAGACTGAAGTTACATAGAGGAGATCACCATCCTACATACAAGTTGTGATTCCATACTAAACCCATAGGGAGAGGATCGAGAAAAACATCCTAACAATACTAGTCTAAGGAAGCCCACATAAGCTCAAAAAGAAGATGAGATGAGGAAAATAGGGATCCAACCTATCCTCAAAATAGTACACGATATGTCCCAGGGGTACAAAATGTGTCTCACTATGCCTGTAACTGACCAAGGCTCATGCTCACATGGCATGCACTTTTCCACAATTCACAACATGTCCCTGAGGTACACAAAATGTAGGTGTCTGGGATGAAACTTGACATATATCCTTCCCATGACCATGTGCTTTCTAAAGTAAATGGAATGAACCCCACCACATATAGTGTGTAGGGACACACAATCTCTAGGGTGTGTACTCACTATACACATTGAGTTGTCCACCATGCATTACATGACATGTGATTTGGAACACATGGCATGAAACTCTATGTGTCCTCCTAGGCCTGTACCACCCTATACACACTGAGATAGTTGGATAAGGGTAATATGATGTGTGAAACATATCAAATAGTATGTGATACTTATCTCTACATAGAAACCCTAGTTCTTCACATATGGGACAACATTGTGTGTGTTTATAGGACTACACACTATGTAGTCAGGTTTTTCAAAAAATCCTGAATCTGCTTCACGCGCCTTCACCCATACCTATAGTATCTAATAAAACCACAAATAACACCAGGAATAACATCATACATCATGGATATAGGGTTTAATGAACCCTCTCAATGTTTTTGTCTGATTTCGGCTGTTACGGCCATATCCGCTGCTCAGGAAACACCCACCGTCATGCCTCATCGGTGACACACGCTAAAAACCACCATCGTGAACTCCCAATACATCCATGGATCCACTAATGTCATCATGTACCACAACCATGACATTGGATTTCCATCCTAGACCCACATTAGTGATCTGTTTCACCAAAGACCTATTATACTATGATCGTTCACCAGGTAGTCTCTACATCGTAGGCCAAAAGAGAACGTCAATAATGAACACACGTAGAAAGTGGAGAGAATACCATAAACCATATGTGAGGAATAAACCTCAGCCATTTTTCATTTTCATACTCAATCATTTTTCCTAGAAAGGATGAATAAAGAGTTATACACAACAACAAATAGACAAACTAATAATTATCCCCAAATCCCACAAATAAACCCATACCTAAAAAATGACTGATCCATGAATCAACATTTTAGTCAATTAATTATAATTCGTTATAGGGATAAATCCAAAAAACCAATATCCTTCATCAATTTGTATTGATAATTGAAAAGTAATGAATCCACATAGATGTCATTGGTGAGATCCTCAATTTCCACTAGCACACCAATCACTAAAGCTCGAATCTGTTGATGTTGGTCCATGAAATATCCTCCACCATATCTTCTCTCAAACTCCAAGGTTATGAGAAAAAACCTATAGTTTTATTATAATCAGGTTTATATAAGAGTTTATTAGGTAAGAACACAATCAAATAAAAACTAAATAATTTATTATTTATGCCCATGACTACTTTTTCAAAAACACACAACATTGATAAAGATTATGCCATGCTTAGGGTAAATACCACATTTAGAACACAACCGTGGTCTTAGATTTCAAATATGAGAATCCATTTGGGAGTTATTCCACTTTTTATATAAATATACATTTGATATATATAAAATACATCTAATATCTTTAAAATTTTAATTATGGCTCACTTCCCCTCAAAATCTTACACTCTCTCAGCGCCTGGCTCTTTAAATATACCTGGAAATATTCCAAAGTCTCACACAAAAAACACTAGGTTGTTACAAGTACAATGAGTAAATAAATAAATCATTTTATTATAACAAGGTATCCAAAATTTTCATTAAGTTATATAATAACCATATATGTTATTTTTAGTAACCACGTGAAGAGGAATTCCTACCACAAGATCAAATGAACTGGCCTCATATAAACTTTCCATTCCAACTAACCACATCAACTGACCATGGTAAACAACCTTGTCAAGTTTCCATGCCAACTTGTTGCACTAAATAACAATGTTTTAAGTTAAGACATATTTCTGTTTCTTTCTTAGTAATGGAGCATTGAAAATCTATAACAACTAGTTTTTTAAGCATTAATTAAAGATTCAAGGCATTTAATACTGAATTTATTATTCTCGAATGGATACTTTTGGATGAATATATTTTAAAGAGAAAATCCAATAATGTGAAGAAGAGTGCTATTCTATGAAGTTCATGTTCTCTTATAGAGAATAATATAGGATGCTACATGTGCACAAATCAAATCGAGATGAACCTGCTATGACACTCTGTTTTATGAACTCACTATGAAACTTATCTGAGCTCCTCAAAAATACAAATTCAATGAATCCAGACAACTGAAGCCATTCAAATCAAGATGCATCATATTTCCTTATCACATATATATTGATATTTATATTTATAATTAATATTTGAGATGTGTTTTATTTTTCTCAATTTATTTGTAAAAACACAGTCTCCTGCACTAAACTAGGGATTACTTGACACAATCTCTCTATTTTCTTCATTTTTATTCCCATGAAAAACTATGAAAGAGGACTTGTGTGACATGGTGTCCTATTTTGTCCCACTTATATCCATGGAAGAGGATCTATGCCAAGACAACCTTATGTGGTGTTGTTTTTAAAACCGAATCTAGGTTGTGGATCAGATTATTTAGTAATAAAATTCTTCGAAACATGTGATTTTCAAGTAAAAGGGATTAATTATTAGCTTGAGACTGAACCCCTTTTTAAATTTCTATTGTGCTTTATCAGTTTTTTTTCTTTGTTTGAATTAAAAAATATTTATTATTTTCTAATTGTTAAATGAAACTTTACTATTATCATTAACTTAAACTAGTTCATTATATATAGTTTTTGATATTATTAGATTAGTTTCAAAAATTTAATTTATTTTATAAAGTATTTTAACTGAGCTATGATCAAGATTTTGAGAATCTTTTACAAATATCAAATTATATATTTCTACTATTTTTTTAACTAGGTGATTTTATTAAATTGGGGATTTTTTTTAAATTTTTTTTAAATTTTTTTTATTAGAAAGTCAATTAACCCCCTCTTGAGTTCTCCAGTAGGACCAAAATTTGGAAGCATAGCACTTTAAATAATATCTTTTCACTATGTTCTAGTGTTATTTCAAGATATTAAATTTCTATTATATCTAAATTTAGTTCTTTATGTAAAATCATAGACAAGAATGAATTACCACTAATCTTAATCATTATTTTAATAGAACAAATTATTATCAATGTAAAATTTAGATGAAAATTTATTTAGAAAGTATTGTATTGGATATATGGAATGTTATTGAAGATAAATATGAAAAACATAAAGCTGATAGATATTCTTAGAGTGATGCCAGTAATTCATCATTTGATTGTAACTATAAAGTAATGAATGATTTCTACTATGGTTTAGGTTATGAAAATTTTAAAAGAATATCTTCTTGTGCTACTGCTTTTGAGATTTGGGATACACTGGCTATTTCTCAAGAAAGAACATCTAATGATAAAGAAATGAATTTAAACACATATACTATTAAATAATATTAATTTAAGATGAATCTCGATGAATAGATTTATAATATATATATTAGGTTCAATGATATTGTTAACATAATGTACACACACTAGGAAAATAGATTAATAAAAAGAACCAAGTCTTATGAATTCATAGGATCTTACCAGATAGATAGAGAAGAACATTTGTGTCCATCTGAGAGTCTTGTGACATTAGTACACTACTGGTAAAATAGATAATTGGAAAGATCGTGATATATGAAGAAGAATCACAATAGAACAAATAGGGAGTGGATGATCCTAATAGGAGGTCCATATCCTTTAAGATTTATAACTCTAATAAAATAGAGAAGATCAAATATAAATGTTCAAGTGATGAGGAATCACCATCAGACATTGACAAGAAAAAGACACATCTAGCTATAAGTTTCAAAAATTTCTACAGGAATTAACAGGTTTTCAAGAAATAAAACTATAAAGGTAAATATGATAATAGAGGAAATTGGATAAAATAATGGAGAAATAGTGATTCTTTAGAAGAAGTAATATTATATGAGTGAAAAAGGAAAGGAAACATCAAATTAGGTTGTCCCAAGATCAAGTATAAGAAAAATTATAGGAAAAAGGCATCAAATATAAAAAAATCATGAAATACAATTAGTGTACCTTCAAGGATATATCAAGTGATTCAGACTCAAGTAGAGAAGAGATAAATGATAAATCTATTATGTGTTTTATGAAAAACACATATCAGGTATTAAATTTATTTCCTGAATCTCCTGTAGATACTTTTATTCCTATTAAAATTGAAAAAAATGATGATAATATGTCCAGTGATAAATTATTTGAATATTGTAATGTGATGAAAGATACATTTAATAAATTAAAGGATAAATATAAAATTTCAACGAAGCATCATGCTATGTCTATTTACTTTAAAACTGATCTTACTATTGAAAAATACAAAGATGATCAATTTTATAAAGAAAATAATGAGCTTAAATTATCTAATGAACAATTAAAGAAAAATCTATAGAGATTAAAAATGTAAGAAAAACATTAACCTAGATGTTTGGTAAAAAAATAACTCTTAAATATACTACTAGAATTGAATACTTACCTGAGTAGAGGAAAATATATAAGAACAAATTAATCCCAAGTTCTAATTTTTCTTGTTCTATTAATAATAATTATTCTACTAGACCTAATAAATTATTTATTTCTGAAAGTCTAATTTTTCATTATAGTAAGCCAGTAAAATAATTATGGATTCCTAAAACATTTATTACCAACATCATTGGACCCAATAAAATATGGGTACCAAAATCATTTCTGGTTTAAATATATTCTCTAGGAATCTTTCTTGAAGATTTCCAGTAACCAATTATAGTACATGTATAATGGATGCTCCAAACATATGACTCAAGGCTACTAAAGTTAAAGAATCTTGCATTTTCCATAGGTGAGTAGGCCATTTCAATATTTACTCACTTAGAACTCTAACTAGGAAAGTTTTATCTAAGGATATAACTAATCTATAATTCCCAATAGAAAAAGTATGGAATCCATATCAAAATGGAAAAAAACTGAAAATCTCTTTCAAACCAATTGAATAAGTACCAAATTCTCAACCTTTAGAGTTGGTTCAAATTAATTTGTTTGGATATTCTAGGGTTTCTATTTTAGAAGGAACAAATTATTCCTATATTATAGTGGATGATTATTCAAGATACACATGGTTATTTTTCCTTGCTCATAAATATGAAGCTATTTTCTATTTTTCAAAATATTCTAGATCTATATAGAATTTTAGTGGACTTAGAATTAAGTATTTAAGAAGTGATCATGGATATGATTTTGAAAATCAAGAATTTGAATATTTATTCTCACAATATAGGTATAGTCACAATTTTTATGCACTTAGGATCTCACAATAGAATAGTGTAGTAGAAAGAAGAAATATAACCCTTCAAAAAATTTCCCAGACAATTATCAAAGAGTATGATTTTCCTATTTATTTGTGGGTAGAAGTTGTAAATACATATTTTTATATTATTAATAGAGTTTTAATTAGAACTCTTTTAAGGAAGTCCCCTTATGAATTACAGAATGGTAGGAAACCAAAATTTAATTAATTTATAGTTTTTGGTTGTAAAGTCTTTATAGTCAACAAAGAATAGAATTTAGAAAAATTTGACTCTAAAAGAGATGATGGAATTTTCCTTGGATACTATAGAACTAGTAAATCATATAGGGTATTTAATAAAAGGACCTAGATTGTGGAAGAATTTTTACATGTCATGTTTGATGAGATAGATCCACATGATCCTATGAACCCTTTAGAAAAGCTAGACAATGATATTTCTAGTTTGGACATAAATGCTAAACCAAGTGATAATTTTCCATACCTCCTATAGGAAAAACACAAAATTCCAACGAAAAGTCAAAAACCAAACCTGTAGATGAGAATGAGGTGAAAAACACTTCTATTCATAGAGTTTTTAGGACTTATAAATATTACCCCTTAGATGTAGTGTTAGGTGACCTAGATAAAGGAACTAATACTAGAGATTATCTCATAAATTAGGTTAAACATCTAGCTTTCTTATCACAAAATGAACATAATAACATCATTGATGAAATTAATAAGTAATTCTAGGTAATGTAAATACAATAATAACTTAATCATTTTGAATGAAATAAATTCTAGGAACTAGTTGAAATACACAAGGACTATCTAACTATTGAAACTAAATTGGTGTTTAGAAACAAGGTGGATGAGTGAGGCACAATAGATATAAATAAAGATATATTGACTACAAAAGGATATAGTCACAAAGAATTTATTGACTATAAAGATACATTTTCTCTAGTAACTATACTTGAATCCATTAGAACGTTTCTTGCCTATGTAGTATATTTAGATTTAAAACTATATCAAAAGAATTTCAAGAGTGCATTATTAAATGGTTATATTATTGAAGATTTTTTTGTTGAATAACCCTTGGATTTAAAAACTCCCACTTTCCAAATCTTATCTTCAAATTAAAAAAATATTAATATAGTTTAAAAAAATCTCCAAGATCTTGGTATGATAAGATAATTTCATTTTTTATTTCAAAATATTTTACCAATAAAATAACTAACCCTATACTATTTATTAAAAGTATTTCAAAGGATGTTTTGGTTGTCCAAATTTATGTTGATGATATATTTTTTGGATCTTCAATAAATTCATTATGCACTGAGTTTTAAAAAATTATGCAAAGTGAATTTGAAATTAGTTTGATGGGTGAAATTAAATTATTTATTATTTTTTAGATCTTTAAAAATAAATATAAAATTATTTTAAATCAAATAATGTACACAGAATATCATTTAAATTATTTTTTATAGATAATACTAAAGGTAGTGATACTCCCATGAGTACTAACTATAAGTTGGATCCTAATGAAACTGGGAAATTGGATGATCAAACCAATTAAAAAGGTATGATTAAAAGTTTACTATACTTAACTACTAGATAGCCTGATATAATCTTTAGTGTGTGTGTATGTGTGCTCATTTTGAAGAAAACACAAAAGAGTCACATTTAATAGCCGTGAAAAGAATTTTCAAATAGCTAAAAAATACAACAAACTAAATATTTTTTTATTCCAAAATACAATCATTTTATTTAGTTAGTTATTTAGATGATTATTTTGGTGTTTTGAATTTCAAATAAAAATAACTTTTGGAACATGTAACTTTTTAGGCTAGTATCAAGTTCCATGGTGTAGTAATAAGTAGAACTCCATTGCATTATCCACTACTAAAGCTAAATACATATATGCAGGAAGTTTTGTGCATATATTGTAAGGACCCAACCTTAATACATACATAATATTGAATTTAGTCAATAAAAAACTTCCTTTTACGTTGAGAATATTTTCAAGTTTATATATTTAGAGAATTGGGACACAATACATTCATACCATTACACATTTTCACAGAGTGGATACCATTAAAACAATTTCCATTTTTTTTCAAAATATAAAACATTAAAACTTGAAACATGATTCCTTGAAAATTATTAAACATATAACATGGATTCATTATTTATCTTACACATCCATTAACCTGTAAAAATCATTTAAAACTTGGGGTGATCATAGAAACTCATTAAGGGATATAAAAAGAAGGAATGAACACATTAGTCCACGAATACTTGTAACGTATGAAATCACTTTCAAAAGACATACTTATCACCTATATATATATACTTACTTTGTGAAACATGAGATTTATACAATAAATAAGAACATAAGTAAAACCATAAATCTATCTTGGTAATTACTTACATAATCTTGTAACCCTCTGAGCTACCTTATAATTTGCAACCCTCACAGCTACCTTACAATTTGTATAACCATCGCAGTTACACTTGGAGTAACCATACGATTGAACTCCAATATACTCATACCCAATGCATTAGAGGTAGATATAGGTCCCAAACTTATTCATAAATAATTCCTAATAACCATAACATAATCACACAACATGAATAATAGCATAAAAACATTGCTTTTGAATTTTGTAAAATAGGATTTTAAATGAGAATTGTAAAAGAAAATCCCCTTATATAAATCATATAATTGAAGTGAGAATTAATATAGTGGATTTAATATGTATATAATATATAAATATACATAATGTAACATAGTATAATCATAATTCATCACAAAAACAATTTAAATACCACATAAATAATGAAGAACTAGGTTAACCCAAAGGATGGAGATCGGGTTAAGATTTCCCTTACCCCCGGCTTGTCTTACTTCAAACTTGTTTAAAATTTCTGTATAATGGTTAAAAGAGTGTTATTATTATTTTAAAGAAACATGTTCATGTTTATAATATATTACATGCTCATTTAATAACCTCATTTAACCCCTTAATTGTTAGTATTTTGTTCGTTGCGCTGTTTTGGGTGAGTTTCTTACATGATTTCCATGATTGGTTCATGATGGATGTTCTTGTCGATTGGAAGTGAAGATCCAGAATTGGAATGGATATGTATTTACATATTTAAATTACCATAATTTATACCATTTATCATTTTCATGTTTTATATGAGGATGATTCATAAGTTAAAACATTAATGATGTTCATTAAGATCATTTTAGTGGTTCTTTGATAATAACAACATCATTTGGTCTTATAAATTAAAACCATGATAAAAAAGAATTTAAAAACCATGTATGAGACATAATACATATATTATAACCTGGTTCAACCATTTAAATGGTTTCATTACCAGACTTTAAAAAATTAATGGAAATTGAAATCACATCATCCACGATGTCGGTAATTTGGCACATCATGAAAAATGTTTTTATTCCTTTAATAAGTGGGAGAGGAGAAGAATAATGATAATGAATTTTCCATGAACATTAGAACATCTAGAATATCATTATTTCTAGATATTTCATGCCTCTTGGGTAAGAATATATGAAGAAAGAATAAGAAAATAAATGAACTCAAAATAAAATAAAAATTGAGTAATCCCTTACAAAATTTCAGCAGCTTAATGATTATGCAACATGGTTTTATAAAATATTAAAATGATAGGGGACAAGGGTTGAACATATATAAATTAATAATAATATATAATAGATCAATAATAAGAAAAAAAAATAAGAACATGTAATGGAAAACTGAAAGTTATACCACATAAAAGAGAACTTGAATGGAAAAAGATAGAAATTGAGAATTTTATTACCTTGTAGAGTAAGTCATACAACATGAAGGTTGAGACCTTGGGGGATTGGGGGCTTGATAAAACCTCGGGAGGACTACTAGGGAGTTAAATAGGCCAAATATTTATTTATTAGGAATTTGGAATGATGTTTAATGAAGGAATGGTTTGGTATTTATAGCAAAAGTGAGGGATTATTTTAAAACAATTCAAGGGAAACCTCATTAGTGGTATTTGCAAAACCATGGGCTTGCCCATGTTATTTTCCCATGGTATAATCCACTTGGGACACCTCATAACTTATTTTACTACACACAAGTCTACTAGATTTATTAAATCATTATTACATCATTAATGATGTCATTAACACACTGAAACTCAAAACTATATTTTTTTTTACTATTCACCGAAAAATCAATTATTTTAGAAAAATTCCCAAAATTCACCCTAACCAGTTATCAATGTGTATAATTAAAAAATTAATTCAATTTTTTGAAAATAATTTTATAAATATTTTTAAATTAATTTTTAAATAAAATCATACTTAATTCAAAAATTAATAATTTAAAAACTATAACTGTTTTTATATCACATTGAAAAATTAATCAAGATGTCATTATCTTAAAGCCTTAAGAAACTAAAATAATAATAAAATTTACTATTCATTAGGGTCATATTACTATTCATATTACTATTCATAAGGGTATATTACTATTCACCAAAAAACAAGTTGGTTCCAATAGACTCCAAATAACATACTGAACACAAATACAAATGATTATTTTTTGAAATTCAAAACATAAAAGCAGTAAAATTATGTTTAATAGCTACTTATAAATGCCTACTTTAAACATAATTTCAAGCATTTCAATTTATTTTTATAAAACCTTGGGGTGTTACATTATCCCCACATTCTAGAAATTGCGTCCTCACAATTTTATTTACTTATTAAACTGGTGAGGGTACCTTTCCCTCATAGAATTTTCAGACTCCTATGTTGCTTATTCAACCATGTGGTTTCTCCACAAAACCATTACCTGGTGGATTACCTTATTCTGTAATACCTATTCCCTTTGATCAAAAATCCGAACTGGTTTCTCTTCATAAGAAAGGTTCTCTTCTAACTAAACTGCTTCTGGTCTCAAGACATGTGATGAATCTAGCACATACTTTATCAACATAAAAACATGAAAAACATTATGTATCTAAGACAAACTCGGAGGCAAAGCTACTCAGTATGCAACTGTTCCAACTTTATCCAAGATTTCAAAAGGAACGATGAACCGTGGACTTAACTTCCCTTTCTTACCAAAACATGTCAAACTTTTCCAAGGAGATATTTTAAGGAAAACATGATCACCTAGATCAAAAGAGATGTCTTTCCTTCTATTATCTACATAACTTTTCTACCTACTCCTAGCTGTCCTCATGTGCTGCTGGATCATCTTCACTTTCTCAGCCACTTCCTCTACAAATTATGGCCCCATCAACTTTCTTTCACCTACTTCATCCCAAAACACTGAAGTGTGACACTACTTTCTGTACGAAGCCTCAAATGGTGCCATCTATATATTGGAATGAAAACTATTATTATAAGAAAACTCAACAATAGAAATATTTTGATTCGAACATCCCCGGTAGTCCATTGAAAAAGCTTGGAGCATATCCTCCAATGTTTGAATCATTTGTTCTGATTGCCCATCTGATTGAGGATGAAAAGTTGTACTGAAATTTAATTATCTTTCCAACAACTTCTGAAGTCCCTTCCAAAAGTTAGAAGTGAACCTGGGATCCCAGTCAGTTACAATGGAAATATTAACTCCATGTAACCGGACAATCTCCTTCAGGTAAAATCGAGAAATTTGGTCCAAAGACATTGTATTTCGAATAAAAAGAAAATGTGCAGATTTTGTTAGCCAATCCACAATAACCCAAATTGAATTCTTACCTTGAGATGTCTTAGGTAGTCCCACCACAAAGTCCATGGATACATTCTCCCACTTCCACTCTGGAACTGTCAAAGGCTAAAGCATCCCCTTTGGTAACTGCTGCTCTACTTTAACCTACTGACATGTCAAACATTTCATGGTAAAATCAGCAGTATATGTTTTCATTTCATCCCACCAATAATACTCCCGAAGGTACCTGTACATCTTAGTACTACTAGGATGAACTGAAAATGGGGAACTATGAGCTTCAAAAATAAAATCTTTCTTCAACTGGGAATCACAAGGCACACACAACCTTTTACCAAATATTAAAACACAATCTTTATCAAGGTTAAATTCTGGAAACTTACCCACTTTAACCAATTCTACCTTTTTCCGTAGCACATGGTCTTGCTGATGAGCTCACTTAATTCTATTTGGAAATGAAGACTACACTGAAACCTGAAACAAAACAGAGGTATTTCCTGCACCAATAACTTCTTAGACAAAATTCATCAAATCATTAATCAATGGATCATGTTCCAAATGTAACATGGTTAATAATGCATGATGTTTTCGACTGAAGGTATCCAGCACTATGTTTTCTTTTCTAGTATGGTAATTGATCTTGCAATAATAATACTTTATCAGTTCAATCCATCTTCTCTTCCTCATGTTTAATTCCTTCTGAGTGAATATATACTTCATACTTTTATGGTCAGTATATATTTGACATTTGGCTTCGTATAAATGATGCCTCCAAATTTTCAAAGCAAAAACCATAGCTCCCAATTCCAAATCATGTGTGGGATAATTTAACTCATGAGTTTTTAGTTGTCTTAAAGAATAATAAATTACATGATCATTCTTCATCAAAACACAACCAAGTCCCTTAAATAAAAAATCATTGTAGATGACTAAATCACCATTTTGGGAAGGCAAGGACAAAACTGGAGCATTTACCAATCTCTTCTTTAGTTTCTGAAAATAAATATCACATTATTCTTTCCAAACAAATTTAAACCATTTCCGTGTTAACGTAGTTATCGGGATAGATAACCAAGCAAAGTTCTTAACAAAACACCGGTAATAACCTTCTAATCCATGAAATCTATGAATCTTTGTAACATTTTTAGGTCTTTTCCATTCATCAACTACTTTTGTTTTGGATGGATCAACTATTATTCCATCCTTATTTACAATCTTCGCAAGAAAAGAAATATGTTTTAACCAAAAATTACACTTTCTGAATTTTCCATACAGTTTCTTTTCATTTATGGTTTGTAAAACAACACATAGATGTTTTTTATGCTCCTCTTTATTTTTAGAAAATACCAGAATGTCATCAATAAATATAACCACAAATATATCCAAGAACTCATGAAATACTCTATTCATAATATTCATGAATACATCAGGTTCATTAGTTAACCCAAACAGCATAACAAAAAATTCAAAATGCCCATATCTAGTACGAAATGCTATTTTCAGGATGTTATCCTCCTTCACCTTCAGCTAATGGTATCCAGATCTCAAGTCAATCTTGGAAAAGTACTGAGCTCCCTGGATCTGATCAAATAAGTCATCGATATGAGGCAAAGGATACTTGTTGTTAACAGTGATGTTATTCAAAGATCTATAATCAATTCAAAGTCTCATAGAACCATCTTTCTTTTTAACAAAAGAAAACAAGAGCTCCCCATGGTGAAGTGCTAGGATGAATTAATCCTTTATCAATCAAATACTGCAACTGATTTTTCAGTTCAAGAAGTTCTATTTGAGCCATACGATATGGGGGTTTTGAAATTGGATTAGCATTAGAAACTAAGTCAATTATGACTTTGAATTCCTGATTAGGTATGACACCGGGTAACTCATTAAGAAAAACATCAAGGTATTCATTTACCACTGACACATAATTAATCTGAAAAGTTCCCTTGTTTTCAATAATACTAGCAATATAACTTTCATTTCCATCATTCAATAGTTTCTCATCTTCCTGACATGTTATCAATTGTATGGGTTAATTCTTGTATATAAATTGGGACTCTTTCTAAAAAACAACTTCTTTAGCTCTACAGTGAATCTTATTATGATAAACAGAAAGACAATCCATTCCCAGAATAATATCAAACTCAACTAAGGGTAAAACAACAAAGTTTCAGGTAAATTCTTTCCACAAACCACAATGGAAAGATTCTTATAATTCCTCTTTGATATAGTATTTTCTCATGGTGTTTTAACAACAAGTTCAGGTCTCATTTTTTGAGGTGATACTTCCAATTTACCTGAAAATTTCTCAGAGATGAAGGAATGTGTATACCTCGTATCAAAAAAAACTTTAGAAATGAGTGAACAAACAAAGTACCTGATACAACTTCATTGGATGGCCCAAAATTTGTCGACGTAGTCGCAAAGGATCTCACTATACCTTTCTGCTTATAGTCTAGCTTCTTTTCATCATTCAGATCTCTCTTTGGGAAGAAATTCTCATAATGACCCATCTCACCACATTTAAAACACTTTACTATTTGCTTATTAGGATTAGTATTAGGATCATTTTCATTGTAATATTAAGTGATATGTCCAAACTTACCACATTTAAAACACTTTCTAGTTTTTCTAAGACATTCCCCAGGGTGTTTCTTGCAACAATTTTCATAAACTGGAAACTGGATTTTGTTACCATCAGGATTCTTTGGTTGATTCTTACCCATAGCTTGCCACTTTGACCTCCTCTTCTCCTTATTTCCAAAATGCACGTGATCATCATGAAACTCCATCTCTACCCTCTCATCACATTGGAAAAGTATCACATAACTTTGGAAATCACGGGATGACAACTTCCTTCGATACCTTGGCTTCAGTCCTAAGTAAAATTGGTTGATTTTGCTATCAAGATCCAGAATTATATTTGGAGCATACCTCACCATTTGGGTGAAGTTCTCTTCATACATAGCCATTGAATCCTCCTCCTTTTACTTCAATTCAAGTAATTTCTTCTCCATCCTAAGTCTCACCACCTTAGGAAAATATTTTTCAAGGAAAATACTTCTAAATTTATCCCACTCTAAGGCATAAAAATCCTCTCTAACCCTGATATTCCTTACCATTGACCACCACTTATCATATTCACCTTAAAAATGATAAATGGAAATACTTAACTTTTGATTTTCTGAACATCCCATAACATCGAATATCTTTTAAAGGGATTTGATCCATCCTTCAGCTGCTATTGGGTCAGAAGATCCATTGAAAGCAGGAGGGTGTTGTCTCATAAAATTTTCCACTATAGTCATGTTTCATTGTGGTACCTTTATTTGTTCTATTGCATGGATTCCACCACCATTTATTTCCTGCATTATTTGATCTATTACTGTCACAAACTGCTCGGTTCCAATCCCTACCATTCCAGGTTGTAGATCCGGAAGGATGTCGTTCGGTCGGTGCCTCTCCTCTTCAGCATCCCTGTTCCTTCTATGTACAACCATTCTAAACAAGCATATCTTAGATGAATCAACATGGTAAATTTTAAATGTTATAACATTTCAAATTAATGATAGAGTAAATATCATTTATGTTATTCTTTTTACATCATCCTAACCACTAAATTTATCTAAACCATCCTTTGATACCAACTATAAGGACCCGACCTTAATACATACATAATCTTGAATCTATTCAAGAAAAAACTTCCCTTTACATTGAGGATCCTTTAATGTTTAGATAATTATATAATTGGGACATAATACATTCATAACATTTCACATTGTTACAGAGTGGATACCATAAAAACAGTTTCCATTTTTTTCAAAATATAAAACATGAAAACTTAAAACATGATTTATTGACAATTATTCAACAATTAACATGGCTTAATTCTTTGTCTTACACATCCATTAACCTGTTAAAATCATTTAAAACTTGGTATGAGCACAAAAACACAGTAAGGGATATAAAAATAAGGAAAGAACACATTAGTCCACGAATACTTGTAATGTATGAAATCACATTCAAAATTCATACTTATCACCTGTATATATATACTTACTTTGTGAAAAATGAGATTTACACAATACATGAGAACATAAGTAGAATCATAAAGGTATCTTGCATAATTAATTACATAATCTTGTAACCCTCTCGGCTACCTTACTATTTTTAACCCTCACAGCTACCTTACAATTTGTGTAACCATCACAGTTACACTTGGAGTAACCATACGACTGACCTCCAACTTACAAATACATAATTAATTGGAGGGAGATATAGGTCCCACCATTCATCATAAAAAATTTCCTAGAACTAGAACATAATCATACAACATGAATAATATCATAAAAACATTGCTTTTGAATTTTGTAAAATAGAATATTAAAAGAGGATTTTAAAAGAAAACCCCCTTACATAAATCATATAATTGAAGTGATACTTAATAGAGTGGATGGAATATGTATATACTCTTTAAATATATATAATTTAACATAGTATAATTATAATTCATCACAAAAACAATTTAAATACCACATAAATAATGAAGAATAAGGTTAACCCAAAGGATGGAAATCGGGTTAAGAATTCCCTCACCTCAGGCTTCTCTTACTTCAAACTTGTATAAAAATCCTGTATAATGGTTAAAAATGTGTTATTATTATTTTAAATAACAATTTTAATGTTTAAAACATCTTATATTCTCATTTCATAACCTCATTTCACCCCTTAATTGTTAGTATTTTGTTCCTTGCACTGTTTGGGGTGAGTTTCTTACATAATTTCCATGATTGGTTCATTATGGATGTTCTTGTAGATTGGAAGTGAAAATCTAGGATTGCAATGAAAACGTATTTACATATTTACAGTGCCATAATTTATACCATTTATCATTTTGAGGTTTTATATTAGGATGATTCATAAGTTAAAATATTAATGATGATCGTTTAGATCATTTTAGTGGTTCATTGATAATAACAACCTCATTTTGTATTATAAATTAAAACCATGAGTAAAAAAGAATTACATAACCATGGATGAGACATAATACATATATTATAACTTTTTTCAACCATATAAATGGTTTCATCATGACCATACTTGAAATAATTAAGGTAAATTTAAATCACATTGTCCATGATGTCGGTAATTTGACACATCACGAACAATGTTTTTATTCCTTGAATAAGTGGGAGAGGAGGAGAATAATGATGATGAATTTTCCATGAACATGAGAAAATCCATAATATACAAGGTTTATGGAGATTTCATGCCTCTTGGGTAATAATAGATGATGAAATAATAAGAAAATAAAGGAACTCAAAATAAAAGAATAATTGATAAATCCCATACAAAAATTCGATAGCCTAACTGTTATGCAACATGGTTTTAGAAAATATTAAAAAGGAAGGGGACAAGGGTTACCCATACAAAAATGAATAATAATATAGAATATATCATGAATAATAAGTAAATAATAACATGGTATGGAAACATGAAAGTTATACCCCATAAAAGAGAACATGAATGGAAAAAAGATAGAAATTGAGAATTTTCTTACCTTGTACAGTAACTCCTAGAACATCAAGGTTGGGACCTTGAGGTATTGAGGAAACCTTGGGATGAATACTAGGGAGGTAAGGAGGCCAGAGATTCATTTATGTGGAATTCATAATGAATTTTAATGAAGGAATGGGTTGGTATTTATAGCAAAAGTGAGGGATTATTTTAATAATTTTCAAGTGACACCTCATTAGTGGTATTTGAAAAACCATGGGCTTTCCCATGGTATAAGACACTTGGGACACCTCATAACCTATTTTACTGTACACAAGTCAACCTGATTAATTACATCAATATTATATCATTAATGATGTCATTAACACACCAAAACTCAAAATTGTATTTTTTACTATTCACCGAAAAATCAACTGTTTCAGAAAAATTCCCAAAATTCACCATAACCATTTATCGATGTGTAGAATTAAAAAATGAAGTAAATTTTTTTAAAATAGTTTTCTAAATATTTTAATATTTCTTAAATAAAATTGTACTTAGTTCAAACATTAATAATTTAAAAACTATAACTCTTTTTATATCACATTGAAAAATTAATCAAGATGTCATTATATTAAATACTTAAGAAAATAAAATAATAATACAATTTACTATTCATTAGGGTCATATTACTATTCAAATTACTATTCATATTATTATTCACAAGGGTATGTTACTATTCACAAAAAAAACAAGTTGGTTCCAATGGACTCTAAATAACATACTGAACACAATTGTAGATGAACATTTTTTGAACTTCAAAACATAGAAGTAGTAAAATTATGTTTAAAGGAAACTTATAAATGTCTAATTTAAGCAAAATTTTAAGAATTTCGATTAATTTTTAGAAAACCTTGGGGTGTTACATATATTCTATAGATGAAACATACATTACTATACTATGGATATCAATTCTATCACGTCCCTATAAAATGTGATAATACAAGTGTGATAAATATTTATAGGAATACTATGTCACATTCTCGAATAACACACATTGATATAGGACACAAATTTTTGAGAGATCATTTTCAAAAAGGTGATATAACTCTTGAATTCATTGGTACTGAAAATCTTCTTGCTAATATATTTATAAAACCCTTGAATGTGGAGAGAATCAATTATATCAATCCTGAATCATGCATGATAAATTATATATAATTATTTTAATTCATCTTTACTTATTAATTCTTATGTTGAACTATTTAACCATTTTTTTCTATACTTTTATAGAATTAAATGTAAAGTTAAGTTCACACGGTTAGTTTGTTGATTATCCAATCTCTTTAGAAAAGAAAATTTATGTGTAATGTTTATAATTGAGAGAATATCTGGTTTAGAATGTGATTATGGAATAAGGGTGGGATTTGCTGTTTAAAGAGAATAGTAATACTTTCTATCCAAATCTTAATAAAGAGTTTATATGCACCTTGAGTTATTCCTTAGAGAGAATAAGGATACTATTAAATCAATGATTAACAGTGATGTTTTAGAATTATCCTTAAGATGATGGGAAACATGTTTGGGTGTGCCTCATAAAGGAGAGCTTGGAGATTACCAAAGCTCATATCTAGTTAATGATCAATACTTAGAGTTTCAGAATGCTTTAGATGAGGTCATTGGAAATAGAACTCCTTGAAGACATTTGGCTATTGAGTTGAGTGGTGAATGTATTTTATTGTTTAGGTTTATCCAGTATCTTATTTTTATAATAATAGTATATTTTAGTATCCTATGCCATCATGATCTATTTTTCTTATTTTTGATGAATAATGGTGTTCAAATCAACTTATGAAAACATGTATGATAAACATGGTTGAATTGTTTAAGACTGATTTGAAATTAAATTATTTACCTTAACCGAAGCCTATACCATCCTTTTTAGAGTACAAAGGCTCAGTTTCTCAGGTAGAGGAAAGAATGAAATCATCAGATATTCATTATATTATAAAAAATATTTGTAAGAAAATAAAGGTAAAATGGAACCCATGGAAAATAGAATGGGTGGCTAACCCAAAAAATGTCTATGAAAGATTTGACCCAGTGAAGTACCCAGTTAGACCTAAGGATATTGGTGATATAGGTCTTGAACATGATGTGATAGTTGAGTTTTTAGATGATGAGGTTGCTATTAGTGAGAAAGAATCTAAAAAAGAAGATAAAATGGTTTATTTTGATGAATAAGAAAAATATAATCATGAGGATAGTAGAGAATCATCCCTTTACATGTCTTTTGGATCTCCTAGATCTCTATTACACTTACCACCACATGAATAAGAGATAATATCTAAGGATTGGGCTAACAAAAATATTTATATGAGTGGTTATAGGCCTTATTTGGATGAGTATGAGGACTTAGAGAGTGATGAAATCAGTTCAGGTGGATCACCTATGATCGGTAATATTCTATGGAAGCCTATTCCAAATGTACCTTATAAGGGGGAGAAGTCCCATGAGTCTCTTATTTTGGGTCTGGATTATCCAGATTCAGATGATGATGCAGGTAGTTCACCTGTACAAGGTGGAATTTCCATCCCTTCCGCTCAATGAGTTTTGGAGGGATTTCTTATTGCTACTATAGATACTTAAGAGAGGATTGAGGTATCTCTCATGGAAACTTCATTTGATCTGAATCTCCATAATATAATTAATCCTAATCCAACCAAAGAATGTTAAGAGACTGATCAAGGTAGTGATCATAGTGAGGTTGCTGAGGATAGTATAGATTATATTCATTTGGAAGAAGTTGATGTTATTTATAGAAGTTTAGAGTGGTTAGATATAGCTGCATTAGTGGAGGATGTACCAAGATTAGATGGTAGGCCTTAGGCTTATGATCCATGTACCTCTATTCCATCCACTTCATATAACACTAAGGATGACTTGGATGTGTTCAAGTCATAGATGATGGATATGTTCAATCAATTTTTTGTTAATTTTGAAAAATCCTTGAAACATGTTAGAAAAGATGACATTTTTTATGCTGATGTAATAGTAATATCTCAACTTCATCCAAGATTTAATTTTAGAATTGAAATGATGCAGAATGATATTATAGATTTGAGAGATCAGGTTGTTACTCTCTAAGACAATCTATCTGATATGCTAATATAGTTAGACCAAAGTTTTATGAATGTTGTGTTTCAACCTCCTCCTATACCTCCTCCCACTCCTCCTATTTAGTTAGTTTGTTTTTGAAGAAAAGACCATACAACTAATAAGGGTTGAGTTGACGATTATGTTTGATGAGTTTACAAAAACTCAAGAAGCTGTGTGTGATGGTTTTTAAACCCATACTACCAATACCTTGACACTTGTCAGAGAATATGTGAAATAGGATAGGGAATATAGATAAACCATAAAAGGCCATTGATTATTATATTAGACACATATTTACTAAGTCACAATTAAATGGGGTGGTTAAAACCTTGGATTTAGATCTGAATATGCCTCCATTGAATTAATTTTTTAAGTTATAAGTTAAAAATATCAAGGTTAAGAATCCAGTTTTAGAAGCTCTTATGGAAAATAGAGATGATTCCCTTCAGGATTTGGATCATAGTTCTCGAGTTGTCAATGAGTTTACTCGGTTGATAGAACCTTATCTCTACACTTCTCACATAGCCATGCTTTCCCCTTAAACCATTCATATCTCCCTAGTTTTAACCACTAACTCCTATACCATCAATCCTTTTGGCCTAACTCTTGGAAAATCCTTTCAAAAACTAAGACCTATTTCTATATGTGTAGTATTTGGCGAGCCTATCTCTTCATCTACTCCTCATATTACCTCTACCTATGCCTCCACTTCAAAAGGAATTAACGCTATACTTACTACCAATATTAGAGGTGTCCCAAATTCATATTCAGATTAGAATCTATAATAGGGAATTTTTCAATACTTTTATAATCTATTTTGATGTATTAATGGAATATTCTCTTATTATATTTTTTCTTTAACTTATTACTTTTCCCTATTTCTTAATTAAATTTTGGATAATCCCAAAAGTTGGTGAATTAATAAATTAAAATCAATTGAATTCATTAGAAAACTTTTCATGATTTAAAAAACTTTCTAAATAATAAATTCAATCCTTTGAACATATAATTTTATTATATTCAATTCATTTCAATTTAAATTTCATGATTTTTTATCATAAAAAAGGTGGAGATTTTTGGATATATCCATAACCAACTTATTTTAATGATCTAAATCATGTTTTTAATGTTATTAATGAATTTTATGTTTTTTATTAGTAAATGATTTTCTAGAAAAACTTGAAAAAATGGATAAGTCTGGACCTTACCATGCCACCTTACATGTGAAGGATTTGAACTAGTTGTGAAGGTTAAGTGACCATGTCACCTTACCAAACATTTCATTTCACATGACCACAAGAATAAACCACATACCATATATTATATAAACAAAATTTTTCAATGTAATGAACCTATCATGAATTTCATTTTAACTAACCATGAATTGAGAATAACATTACCATATGTTAAAACAACCTACCATGTGGTAGAGATCTACCTATTATGAGTAAAAAAAGGCCTGACTGTATGAATCATTGAAGTGACCACATAAATAAATTAAGTTATTAAACCAAAGTATGTAAAATCCTTATTAAGTTATATAATGAACGTGTTTTTTATTAGTAGTATCCACATAAAGAAGAATTCTTACCATAAGATCAAATGAACTGACCTCATATGAACATTATGTGCCACTTAACTGTATCAACTAACTGTGCTAACATACTTTTTCAATTAATTGTTCCATATTTCTATGCCAACTAACTGTGTTTTAAGTGAATACAAATTTCCACATATAACATAGCAGCAGAGCATTTCAAATATTCAACGACTAGTTTTTGAAGCATTCTTAAAGCGTAAATTCATTTAATGCTGCATTTATTTTTCTCCAAAGAATAATTTTGGATGAAGACCTTTCATAGAGAAAATTTTATTGTGTAAAGAATAGTACTATGCTATAATTTATATGTTCTCCTAAAGAGAAGAATATAGGATCATACACATGTAAAAATTGGATTAAACTGAACTTTCTATGAAACTATGTTTTTCTGAACTCACTATGAAACTTGTCCAAGATCCTTCCAAAGAAAAATTCAAGGATTCCCGATAACCAAAGTAATTTAGATCGAGCTGCATCACATTTCCTTATCTAAAATCTATTTCTATTTCTATTTATGATTTATATTCGAGCTGTGTTGTAACGGCCCAAAATTTTGAATATTTTTTATCTTTTATTTTTGTGTGTAATTTTATTTTATACTCAACTAAACTATTTCATTTATTTAATGAAATGAGTATAATTAAAATGATATCGTTAGGTTTCAACTTTTATATGATCATTGGTCAATATGACCATTGGTTAATATAACCATTGGAAACTAAATTTTAATGTTGCGATTATTGTTTATAAATACAAGTGATCGTGGTTACAGAAAGGTAATTCGATGGCCTCATCCAATAGTCTTGGCCCGTATGAAGCCCATATGTCAGAGCTTGGGAAGGAGGTAGAATCACTGGGCTTTGCTCTGGACCAAATCCAAGCCGAACTTCAATATATTAATCTTGAACGGAATCATCTAAGAGAGAAGTTCAAGCTGATAGAAATCACCACTTGGGCAATGTTGTCTGAGCCACCCCAAGATTCTTTCACCTTAGCACACCTTACACTTAGGTATAATGCTGGTGTTATAAGGGGATATGTAATGAGGCCTTAACTGCTTTATGTAATCCTTTGATATAAATAAAAATTGTGATTTCTTCTTATGGTGAAGTTTGAGAATTTTTAAATGATTGGAAAAATATAGGATGTATATTATTAATGATTTTTAAAAAAAAGGATATTTTAAAATATTTATGTAAACCATTAATAATTAATAATGTGTAATGATTTTCAAAAAATAGTCTTCTACAGTTGTGTTCAATAAGAAATTTAGAGTCCAAAAAGATCAACTTCAATTTTTTGGGAATAGTAGATTATGAATAGTGATTTTACACTTATGAATAGTAGTGTGACCGAATGGATTAGTAACCTCACTTAAAAAAGTATTAATATAATTTAGGCACCTTGATTAAGTAATGTAATTCAATAAAATAGGTAAACAACTGTTTCAGGAATTATTAGTTAAGTAGTAGTTTTTTCGGGTGAATAATTTTTTTTATTAAAAAATTAAATTGAAAATATTTAGAAAATATTTTTATAAAATGGAGTTAACTTTTGAATTTAGATAATCCATATTATGTTAAAGTGAATTTTTGGGATTTTTCTGAGAAATTTTAATTTTCAGTAAATAGTAAAAATGCACTTTTGAGTTTCGGGTGTTTAATGACATCATTAATGATGTAATAATGATGTAATAATGATGTAATAATGATGTAAGATTTCAAGTCGAATTATGAATAGTGATATATGCTATGTGGTGTCCCAATTGGCCAATACCATGGGAAAATACCATGGGCAAGCCCATGGTTTTGCAAATATCACCGATGTGGTGTCCCTTGGAAATTAATAATTTATTCCCTCACTTTTCCTATAAATACCAAGCCATTTCCCTCATTTATTTCATTACAAAATCATCCTCAACTAAGTTCTGGTATCCTTACCTCCCAAGGAGTCCTCTCAAGGTGACCTCAAGCCTCTCAAGGTCCTGGCCTTCATGCTTTCAAAGTTACTCTTCAAGGTAAAGGAACCTTTCACCCTCCACTTTTAAGTCATGACTTCCTTTATGTTATGTCTTATAGTTCCATTTTATTATGAGGGGGATTTTTATTCTATATCTTTACTAATGTCCATTTTATTTCCAAATTATTAGATACCCTTTCCACTCTCATAAATTGATTTTCAAAATTTTTATCTGGCGTCGTTAGGTTGCCAAATTTTCGTAAAAGAAATCACGATTTCTCTTTCCTTGAAAGTTTCCTTTTCATGTGGTGTGTCATTCAATTGTCCACACCATGATCTTATTTATTTTTATTATTTACCTATACTGTAAAATTATTCATTTATTAATGGGATACCCTTGTCCCCTCTCTTTATATTATTTTATAAAACCATGTTATATAGTTGTTATGCAGCAGAATTTTCATCTCAAAATTTCTCTCTCTTTCTCTCAAGAAATTCTCTTGTTTTATATATTTGAATACCCAGACCTATTTCGTTTCCATGTGTAACAACCCAACCCTAGATACCCATATTCGGTGCATTATTACATAACATTGGCATGATCACAAGAAAGATCAAGTCTCGAAAGACCGATTAGTTTAGTAGCCTTGGAAACACTAGATATATTCATAAAGTTTACATTACATCAATAAGTGAAAAAATAAAACAACATATTATCTTCATATCCCATCATACTTTCCCTGCAAGTCATTCATAAAATAATTCTTCACATCTTGGGAAAAATAAAACATTTAAAGGGGTGAGCTCAGATGCTTAGTAAGGATAACTATATAGCAGAAACTTTCATAAATAAACATAAAAATTTAAGGAAATGTATAAATAAAACAAAAGCCTTTTAAACTTGAACTTCAGCATAATATGGCAAGGATAAAATGAAATAATTCCATTTAATTATTCAAATGGATATTCTACTAGTATAATAATCACATGAAAATATTAATAACCACTTTCAAAATGACGGAATGCATAATGCCAGACTATTATAACCACATAGCCAAGGCCTCGTGCCAAGACTACAAATAAGATTTTGTCAAGGCCTCGTGCCAAGACACTAGTTTGTCTCATGAGACCTACCGATGCATCGAGGAGATATAGAGGGCTCCACCCGTCACTTACTAAGTCCAATGCATTCATCATATGAAAAGTTTGAAATATGACATAAACATTCGTATTAAACTAGCATACGAAATGTCAATACTTAATCGACAAACCATGAATGGTATAAAAATAGCACATCCACAGTCAAATATAACTCATTCGATACAGTATGGAATATTTTATTGTATCAGATTAATCTCAATAAATAATAATGAAGGATATTGACATAGATGAAAATAATCGTCAAAATTATTAGAGAGAAATATCCCCCTTTTTCTTGAAATCATTTAAAAGTCACACTATTTGTCAAGAAGCCATTTAAAAATAGATTTTTGAATCAAAGTGTCCTATACCACTTTGAAACTTTTAAAAGTAATTTTAATTTAAAAACTTTAATGCCCATATAAATAAATTCTTAAAACCATTTTTAAAACATGGACATTAATGAGAATTATTTAGAAGAATAAATCTTTAAAACACATAAAAATGTATTTTAGTTAGAGTTTCTAACCAAAAGAGAGACACTTGAATACAAATAATTGAGGTAATCAAAAATTTATAATATCATGAGAATAAAGGGATTCATGATATACTATGTCAAAGTACATTATATACACCATATAAAAGTTATTTGGTGTATAACAACAAAGAAGTCTCAAAGGAATGTAAATTGAGATGAATTCTCTTATAATGACCATATCCTTAGGTTAAGGATAAATCAACGACATAATTATGTGTGAAAAATATAAATACACTCAATATGATTGGATATTTAGTGTAAATAAATCAGATGACATTCACACATATTCTTGTAAAAACAACACCAATGAATTGGATATTTAACTCAACAAATGGAGATTGAGTTAAAATTAATCTTATCAAGTTCATATAGATGACTTGAGAATTTATGAATAGAGTTATTATGAGTATAAAAATTATATAAACATAAAGGGGAGTGTAAATTATGACATAATCAAATGAATAGTGATTCTACACATAATCTTGGAGTAAAATAATCAATGAAGTATGCGTAAAGCCGAATGAGTGGAAATTGAAATTTTAAATTCCCTTATCGATTAGGTAACATACGAAACATACACCCATGAAATAAGTATCATACAATGATGATTTAAATATCCATAAATTAAAGTATATTACACAAGGAATACAATCATGGGAAGTACACACACCACATGCAATAAATAAGTGGTGAACAATGGAAATCTCACGGAATTAAAAGTGAGATATGAAACCCCTTACTTTGTACTTTTTCCTTGGTCGAGGGTAGGTAAACCTCCTGTATAATGGTGAAATAATTTTTATTTAATTATACAAGAATCATATGCATTAATATGATATCATATATGATCTTTTAACATTTATTCGTTAATAATATCTAAGAATTATGGCCGTTTCGGGTGTTAATGAGTTCATTTTCCTTTATATTTTTTGTTATTTGAGCCATATTTGTTATTAATGGGATGTATATTATTCATATCCAGAATGATATCAAATCTTTAAACATTATTTTTAATCATTAAATGATAATTAGTGTTGAATGGATACGATGGAGAATGAATCTCATCGCGTTCGTGGAGACGGTAGTCCGTACGTACGCACGAGCGACAATACCATTCTTTTGATATTAAAATAATATTTAATTTGATTGTATATCATATATAAAGAATCATTATAATGTTATATTTATTATTTAAATTAATTACATGTCATTATTATACTCATCCAAATAATAATGTTTTGAATAACAATTACACCACGACGTGGATACGGTAAGTCGTACGTACACACGTATGGTGACATGTCATTCAAAGGATGGATAGAATACTGAAATATTGTTGTACCATGTTTATAATAACATCAAAGTATATATAATATACTGGAGTTATTATTTTAGTATGGTAATAACAAAGAAAGAAGAAGTTGAAGAAGAAAGGAACTTGAAGAGGGTGGTGAAATCATTACCTCTTCTTCAGGTTCTTACTTTTGATTTGATCAAAAGGGCTCCTTAGGTTGACTTTCTGACTAAATTAAGGCCTCTAGGATAAAGTTAGGAAAGTTGAGAGAGTATTTGGGAAGGGTTTGGACGAACCAAAAGGCTTTGATGGTGTGGATTAATGAGAAGGGGGAGTTCCTTTTTATAAGAGGGGTGAGGGGCACCTTTGGAAAAGCTAGAAATATTATTTTATAATAAATTCATATTCAGTTTATAATGGCTCCAAAGTGGATTATTTAAAGGTTAAGGTGGTTATAGGTCTAAAACCACTCAACCAATATGATTTAGATAGGTTTGGGTTACTATATTAACATTATCTTTAAGTATTATCTCTTAGTTAATTAGTTTCACTTTTACAATGTCTCTTTTTATTTTTATATTATATGGTTAATAAACTTACTATATACATCCAAGATACCCCCAAGTGTTCCATTAATGATACAAATATCATGATATAAGTCTCTTGGCCGAAACTTATATTTTTAGGAATTTGATATCAATTAATAATATAATATTTGTTTTAAAAACTCTTTTATGTCAATTTTGACACTATTCAATAATTGATTTTTGTAAAAATCATAACAGAATGATTACTTCGAAAGAAGTTAATTAAATCATTACTAACATGTCATAGTAACCTATAAAATTAGTTTAACTCATAAAAAGTCTAAAATTATATTTATTTGGGTATTTATAATATTAATTATTTTAATTTTTCACTATTATGGTAATTACTGCATCATCTTTGTGTCATAAATAAATTAAATTATTTATTGTCTAAAAATTATAAATAAAATATCATTATGTAGGAAATCTTTTTATCTTTCTAATTAATATTTACAATCTAATTTAACTTATGTATAACCCTATATTAAAAATGTTTTAGTAAATAAACTTTGATTTTAACTCTTTTAACTCTTCTTTAAAATTAAATAATAATAAATGTCCTAATCTAATCCAAGTAGACCTAAATGATAATATTTTAGTCCTAAGTTTGTTTTGGGTCGAGATACACTTGTCCAATAGAATTAGGATATGTGTTAGGGTAATATTAATATCATTTTTACCCTTAATTACCCTATTTACTTTTAACCGTGTTAAATAAAAGTAAAAAGTTACTATTCACCAAAAAATATTTTCATCTCATTGAACCACATTTTACTCCTTGATATTAATCGTGTCTCTCGGATTTTCGAAATTCCACTCACAGAAGCGGTAAAATTATGTTTTATGAAAAAATTCAGTTTTTTAACTACCAATTAGTGGTTTCACTATTCATCAAAAAATGAAAGTTTCCAGAAAAATATCAAAAAATAGGCCTAAGATATATTTGATATTATGAATTCAAAAATGATGTCTATTTTACCAAATTAAAAACATATCAGTTGCATTGATTAATTTAAAAATTAATTCCCGTCGTCAAAACAAATAGCGTGTTTTTAAGAGATAATAATCAAAAGATTGACACTTGTTTATGTCTGGTTTAAATGTGAAATTACATCCAATGACCAACATTGTATTAAATGGTAAAAATATATTCTAAATATACTTTAAAACCACTCAAATTAATAATTTATCACTATTAATTATTTCGATTAAAAAAGTTGTTTTTAATTAAAATTTAGTAATTTTCACTATTCATCAAAATATGAAAGTTATCTGAAAAGTCCCAAAATTTCACCCTAAGCTAATTTCGATATTAAGAATCCAAAAATGAAGTCCATTTCGAAAGATAAAATTTATAAAATTTCAAAAAGTAGGTATTACTATTCATAACGGCTAGTTTGATTGGTTGTGGTGTGTTAGAATCTCGAAGTTGCGTACAATGCACGCCATTGCATTATTCAAAGGGAGACGTACCGTGGAAGCTTGGGGTGTTACATTCTCCCCTCCTTCAATAAATCGCGTCCTCATAATTTTTTTTAAAATTGGGCTTGAGAATATAATGGAAAGTCTCAAATCGGAAAAAAAGCCAATAAAACTATGACTTTAAAAGAAAGGAAGAGTGGTATAAAGGTCACCCAAGATAACACATACTAGGATTCCATGTAGGAAAACATGGATATGGACGATAAACTAAGTGTTAAGTTCTGATGGAGAGGGACAGAAAACATGATCAGGAGAAAGTTAACAATAAGAAAATCACAAACTTGTGTTGGGACAAACGGTCATTAGTCACCGAGTGGGAAAAGTAAACGGAGAACATTTTTTGTTTTAAGTTACATTACATAAGGACGAGGAATTCATTTATGATATTGACTAAGAAAATAAAGAGATATACTTACTTTTTAAGTAGAGTTTCATTCTTTAATAAATTTTTACCACTAACTCATTTTTTTTGAACAATGAGTATTCAAGAAGACTTGGTCACAATGGAAGAGCTAGAATAAACTTATATAGAAATACCTGATCCACGTAGGATAAACTATATATTTACCTTGTCATTAGATATTAATCAAAACCAAAATGGTTAGTATAATATCTGATGATCCCCCAAATGGATATTCCATTAGAGAGAAAAGAAACACTAATCTTAATTTCTAAAATTAAACCATCAATACCCCAAAGTTAAATAAATACCATTCAATAATCACGTGTACTTAAAATCCATCAATATAATCCAAACTAATATTGAAACCCAAAACATATTAGAATGTAGTCTTCCACGTTAAATTGTATCTCCAAATGACATTAATTACTCTTAAAGCCACATACTTAAAAGTAATTATCCTAATCATTTCCATAAATAACCCAAATCACGATAAATCCACAATAAAAACATAGATAAAAATCCACCATTACTCCTCAAATGAAATCCCATACTATTCTATTTTCCTTGGTTATATAGTGTTCACAACAAAGCGAACAACTTCCAAAATAACATTTGTCACTTAATCACCAAATCATTATCCTATACTAAGGGTATTCATTTTATAAGACATAAGATCCCAAATCAAATTATTATTGATCAATAAAATCATTTAACTAAAAATAATAGTCACACTAACCAGGGACTTCACGTAGTCCAGTGGTAGGCGATAAATCCCAATCACACTTTGGTTGTGGGTTCAATTCCCACAGCTTTTTTCGACATGACGGGTTGTCACACGGTCTACGTGTTGTCCTTTTTCAAAAACTATATTTTATAACATTACCAAAATGAGATAAATTTCTCAAAATAACCATAACATAATTTAACCACAAATCTTATCTCATAACTTGCATTTTCATCCTAAATTATAATAACTTATAATTTCCTCAAAACCAACGATCATATAAAACCAAATGGTTATTTATAACTATATCCACAAGAGAAAAGATAATTCTTCCTCAAATATCATTCTCACATGGAAAACTATAGGGTTAAAAATATAAGAGAAAATTATTCCAAAGTAAACCCATCAACAAGGAGCACTAATACTTTTTAAACATTTCTCCAACCATTTATTTCCACATAGCTTCTTCTTTGTCCAAGAAAATATCTTATAGAATAGGGTATTCAGTCAGGTAATGGCCAGGTCCCCTACATTTACGGAAAATGACTGTAAAAGGATTCTTGGGACCATTTTTATCTTCTTCCATAGTACTCTTCATTTTTCTTCGGCAATTCTTCACTTTATGTCATTCCTTCCCACACGTAAAGCATTTCCTTGTCCCATTGAGACACTTTCCTGGGTGTCTCCTTCCACATTTCCTGCATGATGAAAATTGAGGATTCCTTTGTCCATTGTCTCCACTGTTGGAGCTCTTATCATTCATCACCTTTCTCTTCTTTGTTGAGTCCGGGAATTGGTTAATATATATATTGTTGATCATATTTTTGGAAAATTGATTTGGCATAAAGACGATATCTTTTACGCCTGTCAACATTCCATTTTGTTTCTCATTTCCACCATCGTTCCCACCTTGTACATCATTCTCAAAGTCACTATGACTTCCTTGGAATCCAGCCATTGACTAAAACCAGAAATCATTGTGTGAGTAACAATAGTCATAAAATGATTTAGAGATTAACATGTCACCATATTCTCAATTTGAAACACATTAGGATTAACCAAGTTCATTTACTCTCATCTTAAATATATAATACTTCAAATCAGTTTATAAAGAAAATGTAAATTATCCTAAGCATATCCCTCGGGAGTGTCGTAACCAAGAGTGAAACAAGGCCCGTTGTCGTGCACCAGTTCCTGTTCGAGTCTATCTCAAAGTGGTGTTTTCGGGTTTTACCCCTAGGTACATCTGTGCCAGAGCCGCCTCTACCTGTTTGTATCCAGACATGGATGTATTTATCGGAAAACTCACAAAATCTCTACAATACCAAAATTATAGGAAGTTCTTCTATACTAATCCTCAAATTTCAACTTAGGTCTACGTTCTCTAATCAGAGTTTATCTAAATCTAGCTTCCAAGGTTTGTACTAAATTTCCTTTGATACCAACTGTAACGCCCCGACCCTAGATACCCAGAGTTTGTGCATTATTACATAACATTGGCATGATCACGAGAAAGATCAAGTCTCGAAATACTGATTAGTTTAGTAGCCTTGGAAACACTAGATATATTCATAATGCTTACATTATATCAATAAGTGAAAAACTACAACAACATATTATCTTCATATCCCCTCATACTATCCCTGCAGGTCATTCATAAAATACTTTTTCACATCCTGGGAAAAATAAAACTTTGAAAGGGGTGAGCTCAGATGCTCAGTAAGGATTACTATATAGCGGAAACTTTCATAAATAAACATAAAAATTTAAGGTAATGTATAACTAAAACAAAAGCCTTTTAAAATTGAACTTCAGCATAATATGGCAAGGATAAAATGAAATAATCCCATTTAATTATTCACATGGATATTCTACTAGTCGAATAATCACATGAAAATATTAATAACCACTTTCAAAATGAAAGAATGCATAATGCCAGACTATCATAACCACGTAGCCAAGGCCTCGTGCCAAGACTACAAATAAGATTTTGTCAAGGCCTCATGCCAAGACACTAGTTTGTCTCATGAGACCTACCGATACATCGAGGAGCTATAGCGGGCTCCACCATTCACTTACTAAGTCCAATGCATTCCTCATATGAAAAGTTTGAAATATGACATAAACATTCGTATTAAACTAGCATACGAAATGTCAATACTTAATCGACAAACCATGAATGGTATAAAAATAGCACGTCCACAATCAAACATAACTCATTCGATACAATATGGAAGATTGTATTGTATCAGATTAATATCAATCAATAATAATGAAGGATATTGACATAGATGAAAATAATCGTCAAAATTATTAGAGAGAAATATCCCCCTTTTTCTTGAAATCATTTAAAAGTCACACTATTTGTCAAGAATCCATTTAAAAATAGATTTTTGAATCAAAGTGTCACATACCACTTTGAAACTTTTAAAAGTAATTTTAATTTTAAAACTTTAATGTCCATATAAATAAATTCTTAAAACCAATTTTAAAACATGGACATTAATGAGAAATATTTAGAAGAATAAATCTTTAAAACACTTAAAAATGTATTTTAGTTAGAGTTTCTAACCAAAAGAGAGACACTTGAATAAAAATAATTGAGGTAATCAAAACTTTATAATATCATGAGAATAAATGGATTCATGATATACTATGTCACCGTAAATTATATACACCATATAAAAGTTATTTGGTGTATAACAACAAAGAAGTCTCAACAGAATATAAATTGAGATGAATTCTCTTATAAAGACCATATCCTTAGGTTAAGGATAAATCAATGACATAATTATGTATGAAAAATATAAATACACTCAATATGATTGGATATTTAGTGTAAATAAATCAGATGACATTCACACATATTCTTGTAAAAACAACACCAATGAATTGGATATTTAACTCAACAAATGGAGATTGAGTTAAAATTACTCTTATCACGTTCATACCGTTGACTTGAGAATTTATCAATGGAGTGATTATGTGTATAAAAATTATATCCACAGAAAGGGGAGTGGAAATTATGACATAATCAAATGAATAGTTATTCTACACATAATCTTGGAGTAAAATAATCAATGAAGTATGCGTAAAGCCGAATGAGTGGAAATTGAAATTTCAAATTCCCTTATCGATTGGGTAACATACAAAACATAAACCCATGAAAGAAGTATCATAAAATGATGATGTAAATATCCATAAATTAAAGTATATTAAACAATTAATACAATCATGGGAAGTACACACACCACATGCAATAAATAAGTGGTGAACAATGGAAATCTCACGGAATTAAAAGTGAGATAAGAAACCCCTTACTTTGTAATTTTTACTTGGTCGAGGGTAGGTTAACCTCCTGTATAATGGTTATATAATTTTTATTGAATTATACAAGGATCATATGCATTAATATGATATCATATATGATCTTTTAACAGTGATTTTTTAATAATATCTTAGAATTATCGTCGTTTCGGGTGTTAACGAGTTCATTTTCCTTTATATTATTTGTTATTTGAGCCATATTTTTTATTAATGGGATGTATATTATTCATATCCAGAATGATATCAAATCTTTAAAAAATATTTTTAATCATTAAATGAGAATTAGTCTTGAATGGATATGATGGAGAATGAATCTCATCGCGTTCGTGGAGACTGTAGTCCGTACATACGCACGAGCGAAAATATCATTCTTTTGATATTAAAATAATTTTTAATTTGATTTTATATCATATATAAAGATTCATTATTATGTTATATTTATTATTTAAAATAATTACACATCATTATTATACCCATCCAAATAATAATGTTTTGAATAACAATTACACCACGATGTGGAGACGGTAAGCCGTACGTATGCACGTATGGTGACATGTCATTCAAAGGATGGATAGAATACTGAAATATGGTTGTACCATGTTTATAATAACATAAAAGTATATATAATATACTGGAGTTTTTATTTTAGTATGGTAATAACAAAGAAAGAATATGTGGAAGAAGAAAGGAACTTGAAAAAGGGTGGTGAAATCATTACCTCTTCTTCGGGTTCTTCCTTTTGATTTGATCAAAAGGGCTCCTTAGGATTGCTTTCTGACTAAAGGATGGCCTCTAGGATGAAGTTAGGGAAGTTGATAGAGTATTTGGGCAGGGTTTGGCCAAACCAAAAGGCTTTGAGGGTGTGGATTAATGAGAAGGGGGAGTTCCCTTTTATAAGAGGGGTGAGGGGAACCTTTGGAAAAGCTAGAAATATTATTTTATAATAAATTCATATTCGGTTTATAATGGCTCCAAAGTAGATTATTTAAAGGTTAAGGTTGGGATAGGTCTAAAATCACGCAAACAATAGGATTTAGACAGGTTTGGGTTACAATATTAACCATATATTTAAGTATTAACTCTTAGATAATTTGTTTCACTTTTACAATGTCTCTTTGTATTTTTTTATTATATGGTTAATAATATTACTATATACATCCAAGAGACCCCCAAGTGGTCCATTAATGATAGAAATATCATGATATAAGTCTCTTGTCCGAACCTTAGATTTTTACGAATTTAATATCAATTAATAATATAATATTTGTTTTAAAAACTCTTTTATGTCAATTTTGATAGTATTCAATAATTGATTTTTTTTAAAATCATAAAAGAATTATTACTTCAAAAAAAGTTAATTAAATCATTCCTAACATTTCATATTAACCTATAAAATTAGTTTAATACATAAAAAGTCTCAAATTATATTTATTTGGGTAATTATAATATCAATTATTTTAATTTTTCACTATTATGGTAATTACTGCATCATATATGTGTCATAAATAAATTAAATTATTTATTGTCTAAAAATTATAAATAAAATATTATTATGTAGGACATATTTTTATCTTTCTAAATAATATTTACAATCGAATTTACCTTTTTTATAACACTATATTAAAAATGTTTTAGTAAATAAACTTTGATTTTAACTCTTTGAACTCTTCTTTGAATTAAATAATAATAAATGTCCTAATCTAATCCATGTGGGCCTAAATGATAATATTTTACTCCTAAGGTTGCTTTTGGTTGAGATACACTTATCCAATAGAATTAGGACATGTGTTAGGGTAATATTAATATCATTTTTACCCTTAATTACCCTATTTACTTTTAACCGTGGTAAATACAAGTAAAAAGTTACTATTCACCAAAAATTATTTTCACTTCATTGAACCAAATTTTACTCCTTAATATTAACCGTGTCTCTCGGATTTTCAAAATTCCACTCACAGAAGCGGTAAAATTAAGTTTTATGAAAAATTCAGTTTTTTAACTACCACTTAGTGGTTTCACTATTCATCAAAAAATGTAAGTTTCCAGAAAAATACCAAAAATTAGTCCTAATCTATATTTGATATTATGAATTCAAAAATGATGTCTATTTTACCAAATTCAAAACATATCAGTTGCGTTAATTAATTTAAAAATTAATTCCCGTCGTCAAAACAAATAGCGTGTTTTTAAGAGATAATAACTATCAAAAGATTGACACTTGTTTATGTCTGGTTTAAATGTGAAATTGCATCCAATGACCAAAATTGTATTAAATGGTAAAAATATATTCTAAATATACTTAAAAAACACTCAAATTAATAATTTATCACTATTAATTATTTCGATTAAAAAAGTTGTTTTAATTAAAATTTTGTAATTTTCACTATTCATCAAAATATGAAAGTTATCTGAAAAGTACCAAAATTTCACCCTGAGCTAATTTCGATATTACGAATCCAAAAATGAAGTCCATTTCGAAAGATAAAATTTATAAAATTTCAAAAATTAGGTATTACTATTCATAACGGCTAGTTTGATTGGTTGTGGTGTGTTAGAATCTCGAAGTTGCATACAATGTACACCATTGCATTATTTAAAGGGAAACGTACCGTGGAAACTTGGGGTGTTACACCATGGGTGTTCATAAATGAACAATAATGATATATTTGATTCTGTAATTGACATACATATAACCCTCACCCCCCTTCCATGGGTTAAATGACATAATGATCTTATTTTCAAGTACTTTTTAAATTGTCATGATTTTGAAATGAAACCCATTTCTTTTATTCTATATGATTTATTTATGAAATTTTTTATTATGATCTACGTGGCTCACATGAAAGTAAATACATATTAAGGTTATTCCCTGATAACACTCCAATGCATTGGGTAATGAATTAATCTCTAGAGATGACAAGTTTTACGATACCTTGGTGAATAACCTTGGTAATTTTTATGACACCTTGGGGATAGACCTTGGTGATATGTTCATGAATGTCTAAATGAAATTTTGTAGCCACATATTCAAGTTATGTTTCAAGTTATTTTCATTATGATATTCCTATACTTCCATTTCTCATGTCTTTATGTTTTTATTCAAGTTATTACTGATATCACTGGTACATTGATTCCCTTGTTTACCCTTACTGGGCCTTCTGCTCACCCTTTCCTTTGATGTATGTCTCCAAGATATGATATGCAATAATTTTACATATTATGAACATATGATGAAGCCTTATAAGTGGATTAATAGAATTTTTTATGTTGTTTTCATGTTTTATGTCCCTGATTTCCAAGACACTAGACTTTAAAGATCCTCTATATGTAAAATGCAATGAAAAGTTGTGTAATAAAAAGGTGGGATTCCATAGTTGGTATCAAAGGATAGTTTAGTTATTTATGGAAAATTAGGCTATGAAAACATTAGAAATTATCTTATATAAAAGTTTAAATATAAGAAAATATCCTGGTATTTTTGTGAGTATTGAGTAAGTGTTTTATCAAGAAAATACATCCCTATCTGGATACGAGCAGGCAGAGGCAGCTCTGGCACAAAGATACCTAGGAGTGAAAACTCCGACAAGGAGTTTCGGGCTTGACCCGGGGTATCCTGGTACACGAAAGCAGGTCTTGCTGTACTCTTGGTTACGACACTCCCGGTGGATATGTTTGATTAATCATAATCTTTTTATGAATCATTATTCATGAATTATAGAGAAATGTAATTATTTAAACATGAAGTTTTAAGACATAAAATCCTTTATAGTTAAAAGATTTTTAAATGAAATAAGTTTCTCACTAAGGTTTTATTTTTTTAGAAAATGGAGGGAAATAGGAGGAACCATGAAAATGGTGATCACAATAGACCATGCACTGATGACCCTCTGATAGAAGCCAGAATGGGAACATTAATGCAAATGATGTACCAACTGACTTAAGTTATGAGAAATAACTTGAATCAATCTAAGAGACCAATCTCACTGAAAAGGTAAGAACATTCTATTGAGTCCTTTATTCATAAACGACCAGCAACCTTCAATGGATCGACTGACCCATTGATTGCTGAGCAGTGGATCGGCTCTATCGAGAAGATATTTTCTGTGCTCTACTGTTCCGAGCAAGAGAAGGCCACCCTGGATATCTATCACTTAGAAGGAGAAGCTGATCAGTGGTGGGAGTGATGTTATTAATATTTTCATGACTTATTATATTCCCTCTTTACTGATTTTATATGAAATGTGCTTAATTTGTGTGAAATATTAATGTTTTAATATTAAGTATAATTTTTGAGCATTTTTAGAAGTAGTCCAATTGAGCTAGTTAATGTTTTAATAATAACTATCACTATACTGATCCAAATTGTGTGGTTTTTGTTTCTTAGGATTCTCCTTTCAATATACAATATTTCATTAGAAAGTACCATGATCTAATTCTGCCATTTGAAGGGTCATATGGTCCTCACAGACAAGACCGAAGAATCTGTGAAAAAACTGGACCATCCTTGAAGATTGATTTACTGGGCTCAATACAGAAGTCCAAAAACATTAAATCTCCACCATAATTCTGGGGACACTCCATGTCCTCTTGTATAAAAATTTGAAGGCCCAAATCTAAGAATAATGGGCCTAAATGAAGCTTTAAAATCCAGCCCACTATTCTGTCCGAGAATTAAAATAAGTACAGTATGAATGACATATCTCATGATGTAAGAATCAAATAGATCTGATATTTTTCAGTGTGAAAGAGACAATAAAGCCGGCCGACTTTGTTGAAGAACCCATTTGGATTGGAAAGAATATTCATATTTAAAAACCCTTTCACATTCTGGACATCAAAAAGACTGGATTGAAATGGACAGTTTTACTTTGTTTAATCAACCAGCCATAACTTTTGATCCTTAAGTCCAAATGAATCCTAATTTTGAGAGTAGTCATAAAACGTTATTATCTTCAACTTTGAAGAAGGAGATTGCTCAATATTCGGCTTTCTTGATGTCCATTTCTGCGAGCCAAGTGGAGGGATATTTCTGGAATGTAAACAGTCCACCACCTTGGGCTATAAATACACCCCCTCCTCTTCTTTCAAAAGGGTTGGCATTTCAGAAGAGAGGATAACATATTTTAATGACCAAAGCCTTTCCAAAGGCTTGGGAGTAACTTCCATACTCACATTTTTAATTGAGAGACCTTTCCTACTCTCTTTGTTTTCACTTACTTTCATTTTCTTCGTTTTTGTAATCTTGTAAGTCTCTTTCTTTGTAATTCTGTTTTAATGAATGTTACTTATTCAATATCTATTATTCTCATCAACCTTATGCAGTTTAATATTTATGTTATTAAAATATTTTAAATTCATTTTAATCCCCTTCCCTTCTTCTGATTCCTCATTCAATCGGAAATCCATTTTTAATTTTTCTCCATCGTTTGTGTGTGTGTTTGGAGCACTACTCTTATCTTGTCCCTTTCTTTTTCATCTATTTATAATTAATCACCATAATTATTATAACCAGATTAGTAATCATTTTAATGGCTAGGTAAATCATTAATTGGGCTGAGTTAGAATTTAGGTATGTTAAGTGATTGAGAGCTTTTGCTCGACGAATGTTCTTTAAATTAATATTGTGTATGTTGAACTTTATATGTCATATATTAATGACATGTTTTGTTTAATATGTGGATTCTAAAGATTATTGGAACCACAAATAAACTACCATAAAAAAGTAATGGTAATGATTAGAAACCTAATTTAAGTTACGGCTTGGATTAAAGCTTTAACACTTGGGAATTCTGATCAAAATCATCTTGTGACATGGGTGTTAATTGAATGCAATATAAAGAAAAGATCAAGGATATAAAAAGCTTAACTACCTAATGATGAACTCACCCCAATATTTATCAATTTGTTAAATCAAACATCATACATAAATTATTTCATAATCTCTGCAAACAAACCCCCCAATCAGAATACAATTAACTAAAAACAAACGACTATTACAAAGTATCATTGCCGAGGATTCGACCCGAGTGCTGCTATACACATTAGCAGAGCACCAAAACTTTGATTGGTCGATAGGTGACAATACGCCGTGTGTTTCAAATGGTGTCGTTTCTGGGGATGGTGCTTTAAGTTGTCATTAGTTTCTGGTGATTGTAAAAAAACCAAAAACAAAACAAAAATTTTAAAAAAGAATTGAAAAACAAATCACAAAGAAAAACCCGTCTTCCTCTTAAAAATCATAAACTGAAAAAAATACAAAGAAAAACCCGTCTTACTCTTTCTTCAAAAATCTCTATGAATTCCCTGTAGCCTTCCAATCAATCCCTCGGATTTGTTTGACCTTGAAATTGAGCGAACACTTTGCCAACTTAGGAGTAACATAAGATATAATCAAATAATTCAAGAACCAGTCCTTGTCTAACCAGTTGAATTAGATATGGCCAATCCTAGGGAACAAACACTTAAAGAAATCGCTTCCCCTGATATGAATTACCAACCTCTTGGTATTTAATATCCAAATATAGAGGCTGACTTTGAACTCAAATTGGGTTTGATTCATCTTCTCCCTCATTTCCACGGGCTAGCCGGTGAGGATCCACATCTTCACCTTAAAGAGTTCCAAGTAGTGTGATCTACCATGAAGCCTCAAGGGATTTCTGAAAAACAAATCAAACTTCGAGAATTCCATTTCTCCCTAGCTGACACTGCTAAGTCATGGATCTACTACCTTCCTCCTAGTTCCATAACTACATGGAATGACATGAAGCGACTCTTCTTAGAGAAATTATTTCCTGCTTCTCGTACTACTTCTATCTGAGAGGAAATAAGTGGTATCTGTCAGTTCCCAAGTGAATCACTCCATGAGTACTGGGAGAGGTTCAAAAAGCTTGTTGCAACCTACCCACATCACCAAATTCCTGACCAAATCTTGATCCAATACTTCTATGAGGGGTTATTGGATATGGAGAGAACTATCATAGATGACACAAGTGGCAGTGCTCTTGTTGATAAAGCTCCTGCAGAAGCAAGAGATCTCATAAGTAACATGGCTGCAATCACACAACAATTCCATACATGAGCACATGCTCAAGTCAAACAAGCCCAAGAAAATCAATCAATTGAGACGAACAAAATGACCGAGTGGATGAGTGAACTTACAGGTCTTGTGTGACAACTAGCTGTGGCTACCAAATCCCCAACCTCGTCTTCTCCGCAATCAATGTTTCCTGGACCTGTCAAAAACTGTGGAATCTGCAACTCTCCATCTCATCCAACTGACACATGTCCACAAATTCAAGAGGATCAACCTGATTCATCTCGACCAATGGAGCTCAATGCATCATATGATCAGTGGAACACCAATCCTCAACTATCAGGTCAGTTTGTTACAAACATTAACCAACCTCACTCTGAGCCCTTCTCTTCTTCCTATAACCAAGGCCTTAGTTATGGTAATCCCATATCTCACCCCCCTCAATTCCCTCCTCAAAACCCAAACCAATTCCAATATGGTCAAGGTGGTGGAAACTTCCATCAACCTTATCCTTTTGTTCCTCAACCTCAAAGGAACAATCCTCCTCCTGGATTCCATTATCCTAGTGAGCCTTTCCAATTCCAAAACCAATACAATCGATTTCCCAAGAACCAAAATCAAGGCAATCCCAACCAAGGACAAGCCTCTTCTTCCAAGAAACCATGGGAAAGTGCAGTGGAAGATCTTGCCTCCTTCACCCATTCTAGCCTTAAAAACATTGAAACTCAAATAGGTCAACTTGCATCCCACCTGAGCCAGAAACAATAATCAAATTCTTCCCAACTCCCAGCTCAACCATTACCCAACCCCAAGGGTAATGTAAGTGAAATTTCACTTAGATCAGGAAAGCAACTTGATATGCCTCAAGATAAGTCCTCAAACCCTCCTTTGAATGTTGACCTAGAAAATGAAAAGAAAAAGAAAATTGAAAAGGAATCTGAATCCGTTCCATCACCTCCTTCCATTCCACTTAGGAACCCAATTCCTTTTCCTCATGCTGTTTCTAAGACAAGGAAGTCCTTTGAACCTGATCCTGAAATGCTCGACATGTTTAGACGTTTTGAAGTCAACATTCCCCTCTTAGATGCCATAAAACAAATTCCTATGTATGCCAAGTTTCTAAAGGAGTTTTGTACCCACAAGAGGCAACTTAGGACCTTTGAAAATGTTTCCACCCAGCAGTCCATACCCATTAATTGCAAAGATCCAGGTACCTTTACGGTTCCATGCCAAATTGGATGTTCTAATTTTGATGATGCACTCATAGACCTAGGAGCCTCAATTAATGTCATGCCCAAATCTATCTTCTCCAACCTTGGTCTAAGTCCCTTACATCCAATGGGTGTTGTAATTCAGTTAGATAATCGAAGCACAACCAATCCTGAGGGAATAATTGAAGATTTCCTTGTCCGAGTCAATGATCTTATCTTCCCTGCTGATTTCTATGTCCTTGACATGGAAGGTGAGACGAAATCTTCTCGATCTCCCCTAATTCTAGGATGACCATTCCTCATGACTGCGAGAACCAAGATTGATGTCCATTCATGCATCCTATCCATGGAATTCAGTGAACAAATGGTCAAGTTCAACATTTTCCAAGCTATGCGATACCCATCTGTGGATCACTCTCCATTCTCAATCCATGCTTCTGAGGACACTTATAAGATTCAATTGAACCCCAATACACCATGTTCTTCATGTTCTAATGGAAAAGGATCTTGTGAAATTTTCACCATGATTAACCAAGTCATAAATGGTGAAGTTGATGTGGACCTTTCATTCATAGACTCCATCAATTTAGAGGATCTTGAAAACTCTCTTGAATCCCATCTCAACTCTGATCAAAACTGATCCACCTTGGACAGTATTGGGACAAATGAATCTGAAGAAATTGAAGTCCCATCCTCCATTTCTGAGTCTCCTAACCCAAAAATGAATGATGAGACTAATCTGAAACCCCTTCCTGCACACCTGAAATATGCATTCCTCTTCCATGATCACTCATATCCTGTCATTATCTCTGCCACACTTACTGAAACCAAGGAGTCCAAACCTGTTCAAGTGTTAGAGGAAAACAAAAAAGAATTATGTTGGACCCTAGATGACATACCAGGAATCAACCCTGCCCTTTTCATGCATCACATCCATCTGTAGGAGTCATCCAAACCAATTAGACAACCACAAAGAAGACTCAATCCACTCATACTTGAGGTAGTTAGGGAAGAGATCACCAAGATTATTCAAGCTGGTGTTATCTACCCAATTTATGATTGTGAATGGGTTAGTCCAATTCAAGTTGTACCTAAGAAGGGTGGGATAACTGTTGTCACAAATGAACATGGAGAGGTAGTCACATCTCGAGTGAATAAAAAATGGCGTGTATGCATCGATTATCAAAAATTGAATGCTGAAACACGAAAAGATCACTACCCTCTTATATTCCTTGATCAAATGATAGAAAGATTGGTCGGAAAGCCACACTATTACTTTCTTGATGGATACATCGGCTATTTTCAAATCCCATTCTCACCATAGGACCAAGAAAAGACTACTTTCACATGCCCCTTTGGAACATATGCATATAGAAGAATGCCTTTTGGACTTTGCAATGCTCCTGCAACATTCTAGAGGTGTATGATGAGTATCTTTTGAGAATTCATTGAACACTTCATGGAAGTCTTCATGTATGACTTCACCATTTATGGTGAGTCATTTGAATCTTCTTTTCATTCACTCTCTCTAGTCCTTCAAAAGTGTGTCAAGTGTAACCTTGTGTTAAATTTTAAAAAATGACACTTCATGGTTGTAAATGGGATTGTTCTAGGGAACATAGTTTCGAAAGATGGTATTGAAGTCGATCCTTCCAAAATTGAAGTGATCCAATCAATTCCTGAACCAATCTCTGTTCGAGACATCTGTTCATTTCTCGGTCATGCTGGTTTCTATTGGAGATTCATCCATAACTTTAGTAAAATTTCCCTCCCACTCACTTGTTTGCTCAAAAATGATATCACTTTCGATTTAGATGAGGTTTGCAAGAGAGCCTTTGTTGAACTCAAAACTTCTCTAACATCAGCCCCAATAATCCAACCCCCAGATTGATCATTACCCTTTGAGTTGATGTGTGATGCTTCTGATAGAGCTGTTGGGGATGTTCTTGGTCAAAGAAGAGAAATAATTCCTCATGTCATCTATTATGCCTCAAAAACATTGGATGAAACTCAATATCACTACACTGCCATTGAAAAGGAACTTCTAGCAGTGGTTTTTTCCTTAGATAAATTCTGGTCCTATCTCTTAGGTGCCAAAATCATCATCTTCACAGACCATTCTTCTATAAAGTTCCTACTCAAGAAAAGTGATTCCAAACCGTGGCTAATAATATGGATCCTAATGCTCCAAGAATTTGACCTTGAAATAAAAGATATACCAGTAAAAGAAAACCCTGTGGCTGATCACTTGAGTAGAATTTCTAATTCTTCTCAATCTGAAATCATCGATCCTAAATTCCCCACTGAGCACCTTTCATCTCTCACTCCAAAAATACCATGGTATGCCCCAATTGAAAATTACTTACTTTCTGGTGTTTTACCTAAAAATGTTTCGAAAGAATAAAAAATGAAGTTGAGAAGTGATTCAAAATACTATTTTTGGGAAGACAATAAACTTTGGAAAACTGGGGCAGACATGGTAATTAGGAGATGTGTTTAAGAAAATGAGAATTCTTCCATCTTATAATTCTATCACTCACTTCCTGGAGGTGGCCACTTTGGACCACAAAGGACCTCCCGAAAGGTCCTAGACTCTGGATTCATCTGTCCTTCACTCTTCAAGGACTCACATGAGTTCTGTCAATCATGTCACACTTGCCAAAAGTTCGGCACAATCTCCAAAAGAAATGAAATTCCCCAAAATCCTTTAATCTTTTGTGAAATCTTCGATGTTTGGGGCATCAATTTCATGGGAACATTTCCCCCTTCCAATGGATTCTCATACATTCTTCTTGAGGTCGATTATGTTTCAAGGTGGGTTGAGGCCAAACCCACTATGAAGGATGATGCTCATACTGTTAGTGAGTTCCTAAAGACCCACATCTTCCAAAGATTTGGCACACCACGTGCCTTGATCAGTGACTTAGGAACCCATTTTTGTAATAGAACCATAGAAGATATTCTGAAAAAGAATGGGGTTATACATAGAACTTCAACTGCATATCACACTCAAACAAATGACATGGCTGAACTCTCTAATAGAGAATTGAAAAGGGTACTTGAGAGAATTGTTAAACCCACCAGAAAAGACTGTCCTGAGAGACTTGGTGAAGCCCTTTGGGATTATCAAACTTCCTATAAAACACCCATTGGGATGTCTCCTTTTAGGCTAGTTTTTGGTAAAGCATGTCACTTACCAATTGAAATCCAACATAAGTCTTTTTGGGATGTGAAAACCTGTAATTTTGACTGTAAAAAATATGGTGAAGAAATATTGTTTCAATTGGCTGAACTGGAGGAGCTTTGACTTGAATCCTAGGAGAATTCCAATCTGTACAAAGAGAAGGCTAAGGTAATCCATGACAAACACATCCTAAGAAAGGTGTAAAGACCCGTAAAATTCAAGGAAATTTTTTTCTTAATTTTCCTCTGAATTTTACATGGACGCAGTTTCTGACGGCACCTGATTCCGAGGCCCGGTGTGCCCAGAATCATTTTCCGAAGTTTGGCTCGGGTACGTTCAGTGAAGGAACAAGCGGGTTTTTCTAACTTTTGAACCGGTGCCCGGAATCGAATTCTGAGGGCACCGATGAAATCTCAGCACTGATATTTGATTAGAAACGCCTCTTCCGGAGTTGCCTTTTCTCGAGTGTGGTTTTTAATTTTCGGGCTTAAGGTTGAGAAATAAAATAATTGTTCGACAAACTTTATTTTATTTCACTTAAGCCACTTTAAGCCACTTGAAATCCACTTAAACTGAGTTGAAACGGATAGAGTGCTATCCAGAAATATCCTACACTCTTGGTAGTATATTTGTGCGGTGGGTCCCGCATGAGCCCCACTGTTTCTTATTTTCTTAACACACCATTTAATTGGGCAGTTTTGTTCGTAAATTAAATGGGCAGTTTCTTCCTTTAATTTAATTCTACGAATTAAATGGGTCGTTACTTAACTCTTTTCGTTTGTTGGCGTAATAATAAAATAAGACCAATACCAACATTTGGAGGATTACTCGTTGAGAGGTTTTGTCAGAGTTCTTGAGACTTTATCCTTCTTCGCGAAGAACGTGAAGAACGCCGAACCCAGAAATCGACGACGCGACGCCGTGTTCCGTGACGCCGATGTTCCCTTCCTGCAACGTTCTTCTGCGACGTCTCTTCCTCCGCAACGAATCTTCGATCAGCTATTTGAGGTAAGAGACTTCAGGATTCTCTTAAATCTCCCTTGTGTTTTTGTTAAAAAACACGGATTTAATTTTATATAATTAAATTAAATCTGTTGTTTCTTGGTCCGTTGAGTTCGCCGACTCAACGCCGGATTCCGCGACGACGCGACGCCTTTCCACGACGACACGATGATCCCCTCCTTCCGCGACGAGCAAACCCGCGAAGAACGTGCATACGACGACGACTGCGAGGTAGATATTTTTGTTTTGGAAATGCCCTTTTCCCGTGAAATTTTCTTTAAAAATTAAAGAACTGGATGCAAATGAACAATTTTAATTTATTAAAATTGTTGTATCATGTGTTGATTTATTTTCTCCCGTTGTTTTTATCTAACACGGAGGGTGCGGGAAAAACGAACACGGCCCGACAACCCTCCGCCGTTCTTCGTTGTTGTGCAGATTTGACGGGTGACGATGGAACGTGCCGCAACGGAAGTTCGATGATTCCGTAGGGAAGAACGAGTCCCGGGAGGAGCAGCGGCGCAGACAGGAACAGAATCGGACCACCGGAGCGATTCCGGTGTCCCGCGGAACACGCCGGCGGCTGAAGCCGCGGTGGCGGCGGCCAACAAACCCACGCCGTGCGGGCCCGGCTGTCCAGGGCGACACCCCGTGGGTGCCGCAGGGTTATCACGCGGGGGCGGTGGCTCCCCCCCGCGTCGCTCGGGTCGTCCAGGGCGACACCCCACAGGTGCCGCGGGGGTGTCACGCGGGGGCGGCGGCTCCCCCCCGCCTCGCTCGGCCGCTCAGCCGAGCCAGGCCGGGCCGGACCGGGTCCGGCCGGGTCATACCGGGTCGATCCGGTTCGGCCGACCCAGGGGGACCCCCCGTCTTCGGACCGTTTTCGGTCAAATGCCTGTAACATGAGCTACAGGCCTCCGAACGATTCGCCGTCAGCGGCAACGCGATCCTTGGATCGAGATGGTCGTTTTGGTATATCGCACTCAAGGTTTTAGAATGCTTTGAGTTCGGCCGGGTTGGTTCGTACATGAAACCAACCGGGCCCTCGGAGTGGAAACACTCATATCTTGAGCTACGGACGTCCGATTGACGCGCCGTCAGCTCTGTTGATTTCGTCTAAGTGAGAAGGATCTTTTGGCATACTCCGCCCGAGGATTGGACGCAGGTGGAGTACGGTCGGGTTGGTTTTTCCTTCAAAACCAACCGGACCCCTGGGACGAAAAAGCCAATAACTCTCAGACTGAGCGTCCAATTGACGCGCCGTCTGCGACGTTGAGTTCCTATTGACGATACAGAACTTTTGGATACATCAACTTCGGACTTTGTGATAGTTGATGTATCGGCCTCTCGGCTCGTGGAGCGGACCCTCCCGAACGAGCTTGCTGTGTGCGTGAACCCTAGTGTTGGCTGCGACTTCGACGACGACGACTGTGCAAAAATCCTCAGTGGAATGCGACAATGAAGAGTGCTGGTCTTGTATCCTATGTGGGTCCCAGCCGTGCTGGTCTTGTATCCTATGTGGGTCCCAGCTTAGATGATTCAATACTGGTCTTGTATCCTATGTGGGTCCTAGCTGTGCTGGTCTTGTATACTATGTGGGTCCCAGCCTAGATGATTCAATACTGGTCTTGTATCCTATGTGGGTCCCAGTATAGATGAATCAATGAAATGTGCTGGTCTTGTATCCTATGTGGGTCCCAGCTTAGATGACTCAGTGCTGGTCTTGTATCCTATGTGGTTCCCAGCCGTGCTGGTCTTGTATCCTATGTGGGTCCCAGCATAAACGAAACAATGAGGACGGCTGCTCTTGTATCCTATGTGGGTCCCAGCTTAGATGATGCAGTATCTATGTCTGATCATCTCTTTCACCTTTTTGATGATGTATACCTGTGTGAGCTGAATCCTGTTTTACTCTCCTTTGTGGATTGTGTTGAACTATCCTGTGTGGATTTACTGTTTCCTCTCTTTGTGGATTGTGCTGAACTATCCTACGTGGATTTACTGTTTGAATCTCCCTTGTGGAGTGTGTTGAGCTATCCTATGTGGGTATATGTTTTTCTTTCCTGTTTGGTCTGGGTTGTGCTTGGGCTCGGACGTTGGAGCCGAACAGGAATTGATGACTTAGGTATATGTATGGGAATATACCTAAGCAGTGTCGGTTGTTACTTCGTGATAGAATCTTTTCATTGTGGTTTATCCTTTGTGGATTTCGGGAGACCTTCGGGGGTCTTGGGGTCCCTACTGAGTAGCTTATACTCACCCCTGCACGGGCTATGCCCGCACTACGTTGTGTTGGTTACAGACGACGGACAGCGCTGATCGTGGTGGAGGTTTGCAGAGTAGGACAGTACCTGGAGGTTGACCACTGGGCGGGACGTACTCGGAGGGGTAAGGTGGACCCGAGGAGTAGTGTAGGCTATCTGTACCCACCCTTCAGGTGGGACTTCTAGAGGACGACTCGACGCTGTGGCTTTTTCTTTCAGTTGTACATTATAGTTGGGCTTGTATTTCCGGCCCCTTTTTCTTTCAGCATAGCTTGTACAGTTTTTACGTAGTGTTTACTTTTCCGCTTTCTTACTCTGTGGTGCTTGTTTACTTTTCAAAGGCAATTCCTTCCCTTTTGTTGGGATTTATGCCTTGGTGCTAGTCGCCAGCCCCTGGCCTATGGAAGGCGGGCTTGGGGTAGTCACGGCACGGGCCCCGAGGATGGGTCGTGACAAATTGGTATCAAAGGTGGTCGATTCTACCGCAGACTCTGATCTTTCTTCTATGTGAAGCAATAGTGTATAGCGTATTGGGTGTGGTTTTCAGTCCAGGGAGCCCAGTGTTGGTGCAGCGGCCGACGTATCCGTACACCAGGACCCTGACTTCTGATTTCCGACTTAATGCACGAAAACATTTGATTGCATGTGTGTTCAAGTTTTCTTTGTGATTACTTGTGTCAGCTCACCAGGTATATAGTTCTGACCGTGGTGCACCTGCTTCTTTTCAGGATGGCCCCAAGACGGCATCCAGCTAGGGTTCCGAGAGTGGAGCGTGATGACAGCCCCCCAAGCGACGAGGCCTCGGTGCAGGGCTCCTTGTCAGCAGAGGCACCAGCGGTACCTTTACCCGCCGAGCCACCAATGCTACCAGCCCCAGCCGCTGAAGATGCACATCGCCTCAGTGCACTGCATGAGTTCCAGCGCCAGCGACCGCCCAGGTTCCGCGGGGAGATGGACCCTCAGGCCGCCGAGGACTGGCAAGAGGCAGTTGTACGGATTTTCAGATTATTGAGGACACCACCAGACCTCATGGTGATCCTCGCAGCGAGCCTCCTGCACGCGGCAGCAGGCAGATGGTAGAGCTTGAAGCTCTAGGTGCACAACGAGGCATCTCTTTTGTGGATGGACTTTGAGAGCATCTTCCGCTCCGAGTTCGTCCCAGCCACCCTCCGTGTGGTATGCATACAGGAGCTTCTTCAGCTGCGGCAGGGCAGCTTGACAGTGGCCCAGTACTCGGCGAGATTTACTGATCTCTTGCGCTACTCCACAGATATGGTACGGGACCCGTTCTTCCGAGCCCGGACCTTCGAGCAGGGACTGAGGCACGAGATCAGGGCTTCGATGATCTCCCTCAACATTCCGACACATGCAGAGGTGTTGGAGAGAGCACTTCTAGTGGAGAGTTTTCTCGTCGAGCAGGCTCCAGTGACAGGGCCCTCCGCAGGACGGCCCGTAGCAGGGTCTTCTGCAGTTGGCAGTAGACATGTGACGCAGAGGTTCAAACGGGCCAGACCATCAGATGGGCAGTCACTGGATGAAGATCCGGTTGTGCGTGGCACCCGAAGGAGAGCCAGCTACACGAGGGGCAAGCATTGCTACGCATGCAGCGGGCGAGGTCACATGGCTCGAGACTGCCCGACTCGTCTTACAGATGAGCAGCAAGTGGTAGAGGGACCTCGCAGACAGAGGTTCTGCCACGGTGGTCTGCAGGGTGCAGGCGGACGAGGCAGAGGAGCTGGCCGAGTAGCCGATGGTGGGAGACACTTCGAGGTGTTTCCACCACCACCACAAGGAGGTCCACCCTGACCGTAGGGAGTTGGTGGACATGGGAGAGCTCAGCTTCAGGCAGCTGAGGCCTTCGATCATGGAGCTCTGGGAGCAAATAGACAGGAGCAGAACTAGTGAATATGTCCTTTGTACTTCTAGTTCCTTGTTTTTGTTGTGTAGTGTCTTTGTATTATGAGCTGTAATAATAAAAGACGCATACCTTTGTGATGTTTTCATTCCTGTCCTCTTTTGTGTTGTTACTAAGAGGTTCCAGTTAGACTGTTGACTTGACCCTCACTTGTGAGACATCTATTGGGGGAGACCCAGTTACCACACACTGATGCCGACAGTGTGACTCAACCCTTGGAGGCGAGAGTAATGGTTGGATCTCTTGGTAGTAGCGTTGAGACCTTACGACGTCATCTTTGGTATGGATTAGTAACATCCATACCGGGATTGACTGTATTAGGCAAAAGAAGGTGGTTCATCCAGGGGATGAGACCAGATTTCTCTTATCAGCAAAGAAGAAATCTTAGCAGTTCTTGTGGGATCAGAGATGGTCCAGGTCATCCAGGAGCGGATGAGTTTAGCTCAGAGCCAAAAAAAAGTGTTATGCTGACAGGAGGCGAAGGCCACTTGAGTTCGAGGATGGCGACCACGTCTTCATACGGGTCTCACCTCGACGTGGATTATGGAGGTTTGGACGAAGCGGCGAGTTGTCTCCACGCTTCATCGGACCCTTCCAGGTCCTCAGTTGGATTGGCAAGGTGGCTTATCACCTGGCTCTACCACCACAGTTGCGCCGGGTGCACGACGTCTTCCACGTATCTCAGCAGAGGAGATACGTGCACGACCCGACACAAATCTTGACGATGGAGAGCTAGTCTTTGTTTATGGGGCGACTTTTGTGGAGGTTCCAATGTAGATCGAGGATTGACAGGAGCGGGTCCTACGTGGATGATCGATTCCTCAAGTGCGCTTCAGTTAGCTGCACAGAAACCTCCAGGAGAGCAATTTGGAGCAGGAGGCTCAGATGCGCGCTCAGCACCGCCTTTGTATCCCTAAGTTTGTGGCGAAGCTTTACGGGGATGTAAAGCCCTATGGTGGGAGTAATGTAAAGACCCGTAAAATTCAAGGAAATTTTTTTCGTAATTTTACGTGGAATTTTACATGGACGCAGTTTCTGACGGCACCTTATTCTTAGGCCCGGTGTGCCCGGAATCATTTTCCGAAGTTTGGCTCGGGTACGTTCTGTGAACAGACGAGCAGGTTTTTCTAACTTTTGAACCGGTGCCCGGAATCAAATTCTGAGGGCACCGATGAAATCGCAGCGCCGGTATTTGCTTAGAAACCCCTCTTCCGAAGTTTCATTTTCTCGGGTGTGGTTTTAAATTTTCGGGCTTAAGGTTGAGAAATAAAATAATTGTTTGACAAAATTTATTTTATTTCACTTAAGCCACTTGAAGCCACTTGAAAGCCACTTAAACTGAGTTGAAACAGATAGAGTGCTATCCCGAAATATCCTAACCTCTTGGTAGGATATTTGTGAGGTGAGGCCCACACGAGCCCCGCCGTTTCTTTTCGCTAAGTAACGCACCCGCGAAAACCCATCTTTATGGAAGTCAACAGACACGTTTTCTTATTTTCTTAACGTACCATTTAATTGGGAAGTTTTGTTTGTATATTAAATGGGCAGTTTCTTCCGTTAATTTAATTCTACTAATTAAATGGGTTGTTACTTACCTCTTTTCATTTGTTGGCATAATAATAAAATAAGACCAATACCAACATTTGAAGGATTACTCGTTGAGAGGTTTTGTCAGAGTTCTTGAGCCTTTATCCTTCTTCGCGAAGAACGCAAAGAACGTGAAGAACGCAAAGAACGCCAAACTCAGAAATCGACGACGCGACGCCGTGTTCCGCGACGCCGACGTTCCCTTCTTGCAACGTTCTTCTGCGACGTCTCTTCCTCCGCAACGAATCTTCGATCAGCTGGTTGAGGTAAGAGACTTCAGGATTCTCTTAAATATCCCTTGTGTTTTTTTTAAAAAACACGGATTTAATTTTATATAATTAAATTAAATCTATTGTTTCTTGGTCTGTTGAGCTTGCCGACTCAACGCCAGATTCCGCAACGACGCGACGCCTTTCCGCGACGACGCGACGATCCCCTCCTTCCGCGACGAGCAAACCCGCGATGAACGTGAGTACAACGACGATTACGAGGTAGGGATTTTTGTTTTGGAAATGCCCTTTTCCCATGATTGTTTCTTTAAAAATTAAAGAACCGGATGCAAATGACCAATTTTAATTTATTAAAATTGTTGTATCATGTGTTGATTTATTTTCTCCCGTTTCTTTTATCTAACGCGGAGGGTGCGGGCCAAACGAACACGACCCGACAACCCTCCGCCGTTATTCGTTGTTGTGTGGATTTGACGGGTGACGACGTAACGTGCCGCAACGGATGTTCGATGATTCCGCAGCGAAGAACAAGTCCCGGGAGGAGCAGCGGCGCTGACGAGAACAGAATCGGACCATCGGAGCAATTCCGGTGGCCCGCGGAACACGTCGGCGGCGCGGGTCGCCGGCGCGGCGGCGCCGGCCAACGGACCCGCGCCGCGCGGGTCCGGCTGTCCAGTGCGACACCCCGCGGGGGCGGCGGCTCCCCCCGCGTCGCTCGGGTCGTCCAGGGCGACACCCCGCAGGTGCCACGGGGGTGTCCCGCGGGGGTGGCGGCTCCCCCCGCGTCGCCCGGCCGCTCGGCCGAGCCAGGCCGGTCCGAGCGGACCGGGTCCGGCCGGTTCAGACCAGGTCGACCCGGTTTGGCCGACCCGGGGGGGGGGGGGGGGGTCGGGCCGGGTCTGCCCAGGCCCGGACCCCCCGTCCTCGAACCGTTTTCAGTCAAATGCCAGTAACTTGAGTTACGGGCCTCTGAACGACTCGTCGTCAGCGGCAACACGATCCTTGGATTGAGATGGTCGTTTCGGTATATCGCACTCAAGGTTTCGGAATGCTTTGGGTTCGGCCGGGTTGGTTCGTACACGAAACCAACCGGTCCCTCGGAGCAGAACCGCTCATATCTTGAGCTACGGACGTCCGATTGATGCGCCGTCAACTTTGTTGATTTCCTCTAAGTGAGAAGGATCTTTTGCAATACTCCGCTCGAGGTTTGGATGCAAGTGGAGTACGGTCGGGTTGGTTTTGCCTGAAAAACCAACCGGGCCCCTGGGACGAAAAAGACAATAACTCTCAGACCGGGCGTCCGATTGATGCGCCGTCTGCGACGTTGAGTTCCTGTTGACGATACGGAACTTTTGGATACATCAACTTTAGACTTTGTGACAGTTGATGTATCGGCCTCTCGGCTCGTGGAGCGGACCCTCCCGAACGAGCTTGCTGTGTGCGGGAACCCTAGTGCTGGCTGCGACTTTGACGACGATGACTGTGCAGAAATCCTCAGTGGACTGCGACAATGAAGAGTGCTGGTCTTGTATCCTATGTGGGTCCCATCCGTGCTGGTCTTGTATCCTATGTGGGTCCTAGCTTAGACGATTCAATACTGGTCTTGTATCCTATGTGGCTCCAGGTATAGATGAATCAACGAAGACAGCTGGTCTTGTATCCTATGTGGGTCCTAGTTGTGCGGGTCTTGTATCTTATGTGGGTCCCAACCTAGATGATTCAATACTGGTCTTGTATCCTATGTGCGTCCCGGCTTAGATGACTCAGTGCTGGACTTGTATCGTATGTGGGTCCCAGCCTTGCTGGTCTTGTATCCTATGTGGGTCCCAGAATAAACGAAACAATGAGGACGGCTGGTCTTGTATCCTATGTGGGTCCCAGCTTAGATGATTTAGTATCTATGTCTGATCATCTCTTTCACCTTTTCGATGATGTATACCTGTGTGAGCTGAATCCTGTTTTACTCTCCTTTGTGGATTGTCTTGAACTATCATGTGTGGATTTACTGTTTCCTCTCTTTGTGGATTGTGCTGAACTATCCTGCGTGGATTTACTGTTTTACTCTCCCTTGTAGAGTGTGTTGAGCTATCCTATGTGGGTATACGTTTTTCTTTCCTTTGTGTACTGGGTTTTGCTTGGGCCCGGACGTTGGAGCTGAACGGGAATTGATGACTTAGGTATATGTATGGCCATATACCTAAGCAGTGTCGGTTGTTACTTCGTGATAGTATCTTTTCGTTGTGGTTTATCCCTTGTGGATTTTGGGAGACCTTCGGGGGTCTCGGGGTCCCTACTGAGTAGCTTATACTCACCCCTGCACGGGCTATGCCCGCACTACGTTGTGTTGGTTGCAAACGGCGGACAACGCTGATCGTGGTGGAGTCTTGCAGAGAAGGACGATACCTGGAAGAGGACCACTGGGTGGGACGTACTCGGAGCGGTCAGGTGGACCCGAGGAGCAGTGGAGGCTATCTGTACCCACCCTTCAGGTGGGACTTCCAGAGGACGGCTTGACACTGTGGCTTTTTCTTTCAGTTGTACTTTACAGTTGGGCTTGTATTTTCGGCCCCTTTTTCTTTCAGCACAGCTTGTATAGTTTTTAATTAGTGTTTACTTTTCCGCTTGCTTACTTTGTGGTGCTTGTTTACTTTTCAAAGGTAATGCCTTCCCTTTTATTGGGATTTACGCCTTGGTGCTAGTCGCCAGCCCCTAGCCTATTGAAGGAGGGCTTGGGGTAGTCACGACACGGGCCCCGAGGACGGGTCGTGACAAAAGGTATTTCATGAAGGTGAAAAGGTAATGCTCTTCCATTATCTATTTCGGATTCACTCAGGTAAGCTTAATTCTCGTTGGGAAGGTCCTTTTGTTATTACTAATGTTTACCCATTTGGTGCAGTGCAAGTCCAAGACCCCTCTTCCAAAAGGACATTCATGGTTAATGGACATCGGTTAAAGCATCACCATGAGAGGATGCACAATCCTGGATCAACATCGACTTCCACTAGCTCCCCAACTTCTCTATCTGACCTACCACTAGATGGAGAAGGCGACCCACCAAATCCAAACCAGGGGTCACCTCTTTCCCTTTAACTCTCTCTATCTCTTCCTCTCTCTACATCTTTCTTCTTTTTCATCTCTCTTTAATTTTTTTTACCAATTTATTTTTCAAAACCTTTCTTTTTCACTTTCTCTTTTTTTCTGGCTGTATCTTTATAAAAAAAACAAAAAAATATAAAAACCTAAAAAAATAAAAAAACCAAGAAAACAATCACTTAAAAAAATAAAAAAAATTTAAAGAGTTATTCTTACACACCATCGAGTTTTGAAATTTTGTACAACCATTTTGGGGAGTTAACAGACATGTTTTCATCTCAAAAATTTTGTATTTTCATTATGACTTTGGATAAAGAATTTTGTGTCAAAACCAACACATTTTAATGCTCAATTTTTGATTTAAAAAATGTTTTTCCCGAACCGTGAGGAACAACATTTGCTTTCATGCCAAGGCCACCTATGGACATCTTTTCAAAATGTGTGTTTTCACCCCAATTTGTGAGTCTTGAGTTTGTGGACCTTCGAGCTGAATTTCCTACCTTAGTGTGCATTAATATGATAGATACATTTTCTGAACCACATGAGAATCACAATAGCCAAATAGCCTCCCATTTCCCTTACATTAATACACCTTTTGAAATCCCCTTCAAGCGTATGAAAACCTTTTCTTTGATAGCCACATTACAAGCCCAATACCTTATCCCACCTAATATCAACATGGATTTTCATTGCATAAGTTTTTGAAAATTAAGTGTGGGGGGGGGGGAATGGATTTCATTTTTGGGTATCATTTCCTTACTTTCCGGTGTGTTATCATATGATTTAGGGAAAGCATCCATTTTTGTGTGTGTGTGGGGGGAGTTGTCATTCAGTGGTATTTGGGAATTTATTGTACAAATGATATTGAAATGTGTTAAAAAAAATAAAAAAAAATAAAAATCAACAAAAAAAATCAAAAAAAAATCAAAAAATGGGTTGTGTCTTGGGTAGGTCAAAAATCACTCTCTCTCAACCTTTGATCTTGTTATAAATATTACAATTAGTGTCGTGAGGAGATCAAACATGTGTTGGGATATGAGTGTGAGATCTGTTTCAAGGTCAACTTTTGAAAAAACAAAGAAAAAAAAAGAAAAAAAAGAACACTTGCATTATATTCTTATTGGGAGAAGTTCTGTGTTTTGTAAATATTTCATCTTCTCATTACCTTCATATTTTCTTCCTCTATTGTATCTTTCTTTAAACAATCATTCCCTTTTAAATATGTGTTTTCATTTTCTTCCATGGTTTATTTCAAAAAAAATGTGCATTGATTTTTCTTTGTTGGTATTTTAACCCTCTTCTTCTCTCTCTTGGACATTATATCCCTACCATCCAATAGCCATAGAAAAACCCCTTAAAAATACCTCTTGATTCTTGTTCACTTTGGATATGGATTGGAATCTGAGATATCTTTTCAAACTCTAAGATTTTTACTTTTGGTTGGTGAAAGAGTGAACCTCCACAAATGAATTTTATCATCTTGAGAGGTGTGAGTTTTGAGTGTCCACATTTTCCATTTCTAAATTTTATCATGAAAAAATGAATTAGTTTTGGAACATTGTTTCTATAACAACTTGTGGTGGAATTCAAAATGGATGAGTGAAATAGTCTAAACCTCCCCTGATTGGAGAAAACAAAATTTTAAAATCTGTTGGTGAGTAAAAATGATTTTGGTATGTTTTTATATTTGTTACAGATGAGGACATGCACAAAAATAAGTGTGGGGGATTTGATGTTATTAATATTTTCATGAATTATTATAATCCCTCTTTACTGATTTTATATGAAATGTGCATAATTTCTGTGAAATATTAATGTTTTAATATTAAGTATAATTTTTGAGCATTTTTAGAAGTAGTCCAATTGAGTCAGTTTAATGTTTTAATAATAAATATCACTATAATGATCCAAATTGTGTGGTTCTTATTTTTAAGGATTATAATTTCAATATATAACATTTCATTAGAAGGTACCATGAGCCAATTCTGCCATTTGAAGGGTCATATGGTCCTCACAAACAAGACCAAAGAATCCGTGAACAAACTGGACCAGCCTTGAAGATTGATTTACTGGGCTCAATCAAGAAGTACAAAAACATTAACTCTCCACCATAATTCGGGGGTCACTTCATGTCATATTGGATAAAAATTTCAAGGCCCAAATCTAAGAACAAGGGTCCCAAATGAAGCTTTAAAATCCAGCCCACCATTCTGGCTGAGAATTAAAATCAGTATAGTATGCATGACATATCTGATGATGTAACCATCAAATCAAGCTGGGATTTTGAAGTGTGAAATAAGAGATATAGGAAGCCTACGTTGTTGAAGAACCCATTTGGATTGGATGGCATATTCATATTCAAAAACCCTTTCACATTCTGGACTTCAAAAAGACTGGATTGAAATGGACAGTTTTACTTTATTTAATCATCCGGCCATAACCTTTGATCCTTAAGTCCAAATGACTCCAAATTTTGATATTAGTCGGAAAACTGCATTATCTAAAACTTTGAAGAAGGAGATTTCTCAATATTAGGCTGTCTTGATGTCCATGTCTGCGAGCCAAGTGGAGGGTTATTTCGGGAATGGAAACAGTCCACCACCTTGGGCTATAAATACATCCCCTCTTCTCCTTTCAAAAGGGTTGGCATTTCAGAAGAGAGGATAACATATTGGAACGACCAAAGCCTTTCAAAAGTCTTGGGAGGACCTTATATACTAATGTTTTCACTTGAGAGACCTTTCCTCCTATCTTTGTTTTCACTTACTTTCGTTTTCTTCATTTTTGTAATCTTGTAAGTCTCTTTATTTGTAATTCTATTTTAATGCAAGTTACTTATTCAATACCTATTATTCTCATCCACCTTTTTTAGTTTAATATTTATGTTCTTAAAATAGTTTAAATTAAGTTGAATCCCCTTCCCTTATTCTGCTTCCTCATTCAATCAGAAATCCATTTTTAATTTCTCTTCATCGTTTGTGTGTGTGTTCGGCGCACTACTCTTATCTTGTCCCTTTATTTTTCTTCTATTTATAATTCATCACCATAATAATTAAAACCAGATTAGTAATCATTTTAATGGTTTGGTAAATCTTTAATTGGGGTGAGTAATAATTTAGGTATGTTAAGTGATTGAGAGCTTTTTCTCGATGAATGTTCTTTAAATTAATATTGTGTATGTTGAACTTTATATGTCATGGATTAATGACATATTTAGTTTAATATGTAGATTTAATGGATTATTGGAACCAAAAATACACTACCATAAAGAATTAATGGTAATGATTAGGAACCTAAGTTATGTTACGGATTGGATTAAAGCTTTAACACTTGGGAATTCCGATCAAAATCATCTTGTGACATGAGTGTTAATTTACTGCAATATAAAGCAAAGCTCAAGGATATCACAAGCTTAACTACCTAATGATGAACTCACCCCAATATTTATCAATTTGTTAAATCAAACATCATAGATAAATTATTTCATAATCTCTACAAACAAACCCCCAATCAGAATACAATTAACTAAAAACAAACGACTATTACAAAGTATCATTGCCGAGGATTCGACCCGAGTGCTGCTATACACATTAGCAGAGCACCAGAACTTTGACCGGTTGATAGGCGACAATCGGCCGTGCGTTTCAAGGAGCTGATTAAAAACACAAGTCAAAGAGTAGAGGTTGAAGCTATGGAGTGGGAAGAGTTCCAAGGGATCTTCTTCAGTAATTATTTCCCTCATTCCATGAGAACAAGAATGGATAATGAGTTTCTCGAGCTGAAGCAGAAGGAGAATGAATTTGTGGGAAGCTACAAGATGAACTTTACAAGGCTTTCACGTCACACCTCTATCATTTTCATGGATCCAAATGGAAATGTTGACAAATTCTTCGGTGCACTGAGACCTCATCTGTGGAAGAATTTAGCCAACCAAGATTATAAAAGCTATGAGGAGATCGTGCGAAGTGCGATGAAATTCGAACTGGAGTTTGGTGAGATGCAGTTGTCTCATAAATCCAACGAAAAAAAGAGATCGATGGAGCCAAGCGTAGGGAAGAGATTTGATCAAGTAAGAGTAGTCAAGCAAGTGAAACATCCCATGTATAATAAATGTGGGAAGAAGCATTCGTGGAACTTCCTGCTCGGGAGAGGGAAATGCTATAAGTGTGGAAGAGATGGCCCTATTTCAAGGAATTGATATAGTGAGGTGAAACCTCAACTTCTAAACACAAATGAAAAGGGGAAGATAGTGCAAACCATACCTGATGTATTGTTCTTTAAGTGTGGACAACTTGGGCACTTTTCCAATCACTATCCAAATCTAAGGGTAGTGGAGGGGAACCAACATCAGCCTCAGAAAAGGCCAAGGGAGAAAGGTCGTGCTTTTGCTATCATGACAGCTGAATTTGAAGCTCCAAATGATGTAGTAGCCAGTACTCTTATTTTTCTCTCAAATATAGCATGTAATTTATTTGATTCTGGTTCTATGTATTCCTTTATTTCCTCCATGTTTGCATAGAATTTAGAATCAACCCCCGATTTTCTAAAAGTAGAGTTATCAGTCAAGAATCCTGGGTGGATTATCCAAGCATCATTAGTGTTTAGAAACTATTGTATTTACTTTGGTGAGAAGAATCTTATCTCAAATATAGTAGTCATTCCCATGATGTAATTCGACGTTATAGTAGGGATGGAATGGATCTCAAAGTATAATGCTATAAACAAATGCAGGAGAAAGGAAATCTCAGTTGTTTGGAATGTAAATCCTACAGTTATCATCTAAGGAGAGATATCTCAACCTGATATTTGTCTAGAAGAACCACTTATATTCTTCTTTATGGAATTGATCGGTGAATAAGAAGAAGGAAATGAGAGTTTGAGGATAGAAAATGTCCCCATCATCTAGGAATACGTTGATGTACTTCCTGAGGAGTTTCCTGGACCTCCCCCAGAAAGAGAGGTAGAGTTATCAATTGAACTCATACCTAGATCTCATCTGATATCAATGATTCTGTATAGGATGGAAAATGTGGAGCTGGAGGAATTAAAGAAACAAATCCAATATCTTTTGGAGAAGGGGTTTATCTGAGCAAGTGTGTCTCCTTAAGGAGCACCTGCTCTCTTTATGAAGAAGAAGGATGGATCGATCTGGCTATTCATTGATTACAGAGAACTGAACGAGATCACAGTAAAGAAAAAATACCATCTTCCAAGAATTGATGACTTATTTGACCAACTTCATGGGTCTCAATTCTTCTCTAAGATTGATCTCCGATCTGGTTATCATCAATTGAGGGTGAAGAAAGAAGATATTCCAAAAACTTCCTTCCGATCAAGATATGTGCATTATGAGTTTGTTGTTATGCCTTTTGGACTAGCTAATTCACCTGCTATTTTTATGGATTTGATGAATAGAGTCTTTAAGGACTACCTTGATAACATTGTGGTAGTTTTTATTGATGATATTATAATATATTCCAAAAGTCATGAGGAGCATGAGGATAATCTAAGGGTTATTCTGCAAACTCTATGGAAGGAAAGGATTTTTGGAAATTTCATTAAATGTGAATTATGGTTACAAAAAGTTTCTTTCTTAGGGCACATTGTAACCAATGAAGGAATTATAGTTGTCCCTGCAAAGACAAAAGTTGTAGAGGAGTGGCCTCAGCCTACAACAATAACTGAGATTCAGAGTTTCCTTGGTTTAGCGGGATATTATTGGAGGTTTGTGAAAAACTTTTCATGACTTTATAATCCTTTAACCAAGTTAACTAGAAAAGGGTTCAGGTTCATCTGGACAAATATTTGTGAGGAAAGTTTCCAAGAGCTGAAAAAGAGATTGGTTACTGCACCTATGCTAACTCTGCCCTCAAGTAGAGAAGGATTCATTATTTTTAGTGATGCATCTCTAAAATTGATTGGGTGTTTCCTCATGAAAAATGACAAGGTCATTGCTTATGAATCTCGACAGTTAAAGACTCATGAGCAGAATTATCATATGCATGATCTAGAGCTGGCTACAGTCGTTTTTGCTCTGAAGATATGGAGGCACTATCTTTATGGGGAGAAATGTGATATATAAACAGACCATCAAAGTTTGAAGTATATTTTCACACAAAATTAATTGAACATGACACAAAGGAGATGGTTTGAACTTCTTAAAGACTATGATTGTTCAATTCATTATCATACTGGAAGAGCAAACAAAGTTGCTGATGTATTAAGCAGGAAAGACCCAATTGTCCTTTCTATGATGATAATTCAAAGGGATCCTTTGATTAATGACCTAGTAAAGATGGACAAGGGAATTATAAGGGAAGGGACATCATCAACCCTAACCCAAATGATTTTTCAACTGTCATTACTAGAGAAGATCAAGATAGCTTAGAAAAAAGATCCTTTGTTATAGAAGAATTTTGAGTCTCTAAAATATGGGAAGTTTCCTGAGTTCAATATTGATCAAGAAGGTGTACTAAAAATTCATACAAGACTATGTGTTCCATCTATTCCAGAAATAAAGAAGGAGATGATGGATGAAGCTCATAGCTCTACTTTCTCTATACATCCTGGAAGCACAAAAATGTATAGGGACCTTTGTGATCATTTTTGGCGGGATAATATGAAAAAGGGAGATTGCTGACTACATGTCAAGGTGCCTGGTATGTCAGAAAGTGAAGGTGTAATGGCAACTTCCTGAAGGGGTATTGCAACCACTACCCATACCAGCATGGAAGTGGGATAATATCATTAAGGACTTCGACACTGGTCTCCTGATAACTTCCAAAGGAAACAATGCAATATGGGTTATTGTGGACCGTCTCACCAATAATTCCCTCTTTATCTCTACCCAGGAAGATTTATCTCTTGATCAAATTGCCATGATTTATGTGAAGGAAGTGGTAAGGCTGCATGGAGTTCCACTTTCTATTGTATCTGATCATGATCCAAGGTTCACATCAAAATTCAGGAGAAGTCTTCAACGTGATCTGAGCACTAAATTGAATTTCAGTATGGCATATCACCCCCAAACTGATGGCCAATCTGAAAGGGCTATTCAAAAACTCGAGGACATGCTGAGAACATGCTCAATGTAATTTAAAGGTGGATGGGATCAACATCTCCCTTTAGTTGAGTTCTCTTACAACAACAACTTCTACTCGAGCATTCAAATGGCACCCTATGAAGCTCTATATGGGAAACAATGTAGAACTCCTACTTTTTGGGATGAAGTTGGTGAGAGAAATCTTCTTGGGCCTGATCTTGTGCAAGATATGACCGAAAAAGTCCATGCCATCCAACAACACATTAAGGATTCTCATAGTCGGCAACAGAGCTATGCCGACAACTGTCGAAGGGACTTGGAGTTTGATGTCAGTGACAAGGTCTTTATTCAAATATCACCTTGGAAGAGAGTCATGAGGTTTGGAAAGAAAGGGAAGCTTAGTCCTAGGTACATTACCCCCTATGAAATCCTTGATCGTGTAGGAGGAGTGGCCTATCGGCTTGCACTTCCTCCAAATCTAGAACAAGTTCATGATGTCTTCCGCGTATCCCTCTTGATGAAGTATATACCTGACCCTTGATATGTACTAAACCCAGAGGTGGTAAAACTGGAACATGACCTCTCTTATGAGGAGCAACCGGTGGAGATCTTAGATCGTAGAGACAAGATTTTATGTAACAAGACTACCCACCTTATTAAGGTGTTGTGGAGAAACCACAAATGCAAAGAAGCCACATGGGAACCAGAGGATTCTATGAGGCAGAAGTACCCACACATTTTCTTTTCTGAGGGTACGAGTTAAAATTTTGGGGACGAAATTTCTTAAGGGGGAAAGAATGTAACGACCTGAAATTTTGAATAATTTTTGTTTCCTACTTTTTTGTGTTATTTTATTTTATACTCAACTAAAATATTTCATTTATTTAATGAAATGAGTATAATTAAAATGATACCTTTAGGTTTAAAATTTTATATGATAGTTGGTCAATATGAGTGTTGGTCAATATAACCGTTGGAAACTAAACTCTTAATGTTGCGATTATTGTTTATAAATGCAAGTGATATTGGTTACAAAAAGAAGATTCCATGGCCTCATCCAGTAGTCTCGGGCCATATGAAGCCCATCTGTCACATCTTGGGAAGTAGGTAGTATCACTGGGCTTTTCTCTAGACCAAGCCCAAGCTGAACTTCAACATATGAAGCTTGAACGGAATCACCTAAGGGAGAAGTTCAAGCTGATTGAAATCACCACTCAGGCAATGTTTTCCGAGCCACCCCAAGATTCTATCACCTTAGAAAACCTTACAATTAGGTCATATGCTAGTGTTATAAGGGTCTATGTAATGAGACCTTAGCTGCTTTATGTAATCCTTTGATATAAATAAAAATTGTGATTTCTTCTTACAGTGAAGTTTGTAAATTTTCAAATGTCTGGATACATATAGGATGTATATTATTAATGATTTTTGAAAAAAAAAGATTTTTTAAAATTTTTCTGTAAACCTTAAATAATTAATAATGTGTAATGATTTAAAAAAAAACGGTCTTCTACAGTTATGTTCAGAAAGAAATTTAGAGGCTAATAAGATCAACTTAATTTTTGGTGAATATTAAATTATGAATTGTGATTTTACACTTATGAATAGTAATGTGAACAAATGGATTAGTAACCTCACTTAAAAAAGTATTAATATAATGTAGGCACCTTGATTAAGTAATTTAATTCAATAAAATAGGTAAAAAACTGTTTATGAAATTATTAGCTAATTAGTAGTTTTTTGGGTGAATAGTGTTTTTTATTTAAAAATTAAATTAAAAATATTTAGAAAATTATTTTTATAAAATGGAGTTTACTTTTGAATTCAGAGCATTGATATTAGGTTAAGGTGAATTTTTGGGATTTTTTTGAGAAAGTTGAATTTTCATTGAATAGTAAAAAAATGCAGTTTTGAGTTTCAGGTGTTTAATGACATCATTAATGATGTAATAATGATGTAAGATTTCTGGTAGACTTATGAATAGTGAGATATGCTATGAGGTTTCCCATGTGTCCAATACCATGGGCATGTACCATGGGAAAGCCCATGGTTCTGCAAATACCATGGATGAGGTGTCCCTTGGAAATTAATAATTTATTCCCTCACTTTTCCTATAAATACCAAGCCATTTCCCTCATTCATTTCATTCCAAAATCATCCTCAACGATGTTCTGGTCTTCTTACCTCCCAAGGAGTCCTCCCAAGGTTCCCCCAAGCCTTTCAAGGTTCTGACCTTCATGTTTTCAAAGTTACTCTTCAAGGTATGGGAACCTTTCACCCTCCTCTTTTAATTCATGACTTCCTTTATGGTATGTATTATTGTTCAATATTATTATGAGGGGGATTTTTCTTCTATATATTTACTACTATCCATTTCATTTCCAAATTACGAGATACCCTTTCTACTCTCATCAATCGATTTTCTAAATTTTTATGTGGCGTCGTTAGGCTGCCGAATTTTTGTAAAAGAAATCACGCTTTCTCTTTCCTTGCAAGTTTCCTTTTCATGTGGAGTGTCATTCAATTTTCCACACCATGATATTATTTATTTTTATTCTGTAACTATAATTTAAAATTATTCATTTATTAATGTGATACTCTTGTCCCCTCTCTTTTTATTATTATCTAAAACCATGTTATATATCTGTTATGCTACAGAACTTTCGTCTCAAAATTTTTCTCTCTTTCTCCCAAGAAATTCTCTTATTTTATATATGTGAATACCCATACCTATTTCGTTTCTATGGGTGTTCATAAATACAAAAAAATGATATTTTTGATTCTATAATTGATATACATATAACCCTTACCCCCTTTCCATGGGTTAAATGACATAATGATCTTATTTTTAAGTACTGTTTAAAACATCATGATTTTGAAATGAAACATATTTCTTTTATTATATATGGTTTATTAATGAAATGTTTGATTATGATTAATGTAGATCACATTAAATTAAATAAATATTAATCGTTCACCCTGATAGCACTCCAATACATTGGGTAATGAATTAATCTTTAGAGATGACAAGTTTCATGATACCTTGGTGAATAAACTTGGTAATTTTTATGACACCTTAGGGATGGACCTTGGTGATATGTTCATGAATGTATAAATGAAATGTTTTAGCCACATATTCAAGTTATGTTTCAAGTTATTTTCATTATGATATGCCTATACTCCATTTCTCATGTCTTTATGTTTTTATTCAAGTTCTTATGATATCACAAGTACATTGATTCCCTTGTTTACCCTTACTGGGACTTCTGCTCACCTTTTCCTTTGATGTATGTCTCCAAGATATGGGATGCAATAGTTGTACATATTATGAACATATGATGAAGCCTTACAAGTGGATTAGAAGAATGTTTTATGTTTTTTTCATGTTTTATGTCCTTGATTTCCAAGACACTAGACTTTAAAGATCCTCTGTATGTAAAATGTAATGAAAAGTTATGTACTAAAAATGTGGGGGTCCATATGTGTTTCATGTGTATCTGTTTATTTGTAAAAATATAGCCTCCTACAATAAACTAGAGAGTACTTGATACTCTCTTTAGGTTCTGGGTGTAGCGAAATCGTGTTGGTGGGTTTGCCCAACTTTAATTTTAACGTTTAAACAACATTCAATCCGAGATCCGTCACGATGTAAAATGCCAAATATTCAGAATGGAATGAAGAACGAAAAACTAAAGAGGGAATCCTGGAACCACAGAGATATGATCATCATATTTTGGTTATAATTAATTTAATTAATTCACAAGAATTTCCTTGGTGGAATTTTTTCTTCGTTGATGTCTCTGGTCATGATCCTATGATCCGTCGTTGCATCATAGAATCCAAGTATAGGATTCCTCTAGCGGTGATCCACACGTGTGCCACATATCTCCGGACATCGCCGAAGGGATCTCTGGGTGCTAGCACAGAAGAACCTTTTCTTGCGATGTCTGCCTTCGATCGCCTCAATCTCTCGGTCTTGAGAGCGTTCTTGGAGGAAGGAGTTCTTTCAGGCTTGAAAGAATTCTTTAGAATTGTTGTGCACAATGATTCTCTTATGGAAAAGTGTTGGGGTTGTGAGGATATTTATAATCGAGTTTGAGGTTATAGAGTTATGACAACAAATAAACGCGTTACATGTTTTATTTATTTCATTAACTCTTATTGAAAACCCCCATGTCGAATTATTAATTCCTTGACATGCGCCCATGCTGATTAAAATAAATATCATTTAATAAAACAATATTATATCCTCAAAATCCCGATTGGAAAAACTACACGACGTGTAATCATTAATACATGGCGTGAACTCATTTTCCATAAAGCTGCACGGCGTGAATATTTTATATACATGGCGTATACTTTTATTTTCTACATTCCTTTATTTCCTACACCATATTTATTAGTCCTTGAGTAATGGCTATTTATTTCTTAAATAAATGTAACTGCATTACTCGCTAATAAATGTATTATTTCACCCACAATACATTCTATCAAATAACTAGTGTCGAAATAAATGAAATCAGTCATCCTTAAATAATTATCAAACCACAGTTGGGAATAATATTTATTTAACTCGTTAAATTAATATTTAACTCAGATACATGGACACACTTAGTGTGTTACCCTCTAGGCCTCTTTCTCGTTGGCATTAGGTGGGCTTGTCTAAAGCTTAAGATTACTATATAGCAATGGGTCAAGGCACCCAAGAGAAAGAAGTTGACACCGCATTGACGTGTAACCTCATACAAATGCTTACCGTGTAATATAATCCCTTTGTCACGATATCTGTAATCAAGCAGGTTGCATGCTAGTGCCATCAACCAATGTGCTCGATCATTCTTTCTTTGAATTTCCAGAATTGAACTTGCCCATTCCTTACCGTGGCCATGGATTTACTTAGTCTATATCAATTCCATCAAAGGGCCATATATATCTACTTTCATTATGGAACATAATGGGAAAATCCTTTCTCGCATTATCTATTAATGAAGTATTACTCGTGACACACCCAACGTATCCTACTTCGCTGCGAACAGTGTGTCTTCACAGTTTTCTTCAATACATCTAAGTGCACGAGTTTTAATACCCATTAATAATAATCTTAAAGTCTAAGGACCAATACACACGTTCGCAGATAGGAACGTCCAATGACACTATGAAATGTGGATTTCCTACTGGCGGGTCTCGTTCTCATAATATCCTCCTAGATATTACCAAGGAAGCACATCATGAGAAGGTGCCTCAAAGTTTTATATGTCCTCACCCCTAATGGCCTGTATTATTTGTGTCCCTAAAATAACATCATCTGGCCATAGAAAATATATTCAAGAACAGTGTTACAGAACTTCTAGGTTCTCATCATAGCAGGGATCCGTTATGAACCATTAATGAAACAGTTTTCCTTAGGACATTATCACATGTATTGTCACACAGATGAACAATAAAGATGTGATAATGTATTTATTAATGAATAAAGTACAAAGTAGTTGGTTCTAGGCCACCAAATCCAACAGAATCCCACTTGGACTAGATCCAACTGCTAACAACTTCTAACCCTCTAGCTCACACATGATATTCATGCTTCTTTTGAGATATGCCTTTAGTCATGGGGTCTTCCACGTTATCTTTTGTGGAAACTCTGCTCACTGCAAATTCACCCCTTTGATAGAAATCCCTCAAGAGGTGATACTTCCGGAGTATATGATTTGTCCGTTGATGTGACCTTGGTTCTTTCGCAAGAGCAACAGCTCCAGTATTATCACAATACAATGTAATGGGATATTTACTGCTAGGAACCACATCAAGCTCCTGGACAAAGTTCCAAATATAGAAGGCTTCTTTGGCTGTATCAGAAGCTGCTATATATTCGGACTCTGCCGTAGAATCGGCAATAACTGGATTATTTGAACTCTTTCAGCTCACAACTCCTCCATTGTGACAGAAAACATATCTAGATTGCAACTTTATATTGTTCTGATCTGTCTAAAAACCAACATCAGCATACCCTATGATGACAAGCTCTTCGTCTCCTCCATACACCAAGAACATATCCTTAGTTCTTCTCAGATACTTAAGGATAGTCTTAACAGCAGTCCAATGTTGTTCTCCTGGATCTGCTTGATATCTGCCTACCATGCTTAGTGCATATGCAACATCAATCCTGGTATATAACATGTCATACATGATGGATCCTATAGCTGAAGTGTATGGTATCTTACTCATTCTATCTTTCTCTTGCTGTGTCTCAGGAAAAAGTTTCTTAGAAATATGTAGTCCATGTGACACTAGAACTAATCCCCTCTTGGATTGATCCATACTAAATATCTTTTGTATCTGGTCAATGTATATACCCGGACTTAGTCCAAGAAGCCTCTTGGATCTATCATGAATGATCTTGATTCCTAGAATGTAGGCTGTTTCTCCTAAGTCCTTCATGGAGAAATACTTGTTCAACCAGTCCTTAACTGACTGTAATACTGGTACATCATTTCCAATAAGTAATATGTCATCAACATATACTACAAGGATAATGATCGTATTCCCATTAAACCGCTTATAAACACACAGCTCACATTCATTCTTAATGAAACCAAATTCCATTATGGCTTTATCAAATCGAATGTTCCTTGACCTGGATGCTTTCTTCAATCCATAAATGGATTTATGCAACTTGGAAACACGTTTTTCTTCACCTGGTGTCATAAACCCTTCTAGTTGTGTCATATAGACTTCTTCCTGAAGGTTCCCACTAAGGAATGTTGTTTTGACATTCATTTTCCAAATCTCATAGTCATGGCAAGCTGCTATGGTAAGTATGATTCTTATGGATTTAAACATGACAACTGGTGAGAAGGTTTCATCATAGTCAATTCCTTGACGCTGTCTGAACCCTTTAGCCACTAGCCTTGCTTTATAGGTGCTAACTTGACCTTCCATGTCCAGCTTTCTCTTGAATACCCATTTTCATCCAACAGGCTTTACATCAACTGGCTCATCAACCAGAACCCAGACTTGGTTCTGATACATGGAATACATCTTAGAATTCATGGTTTCTATCTGTCTTGCATCTTTTGAGCTTTCTACTACTTCCTTGTAAAAGAGAGGTTCATCATTGTCCAACAATAATGATTCACCATCCTCAGTGACTAGGAAACCAAATCTCTCTGGTTCCCTTACCTCTCTTAAGCTCTTACGTAGTACTTATGTTTCTGGAACCTCTTCCATGGGGACCTGTGGAACTTGTTCCTGTACCAAATCTTGTGTATCTTGAGCATTAACTTCGTCAAAGTCAATCTTTCTTCAACTATCCTTTTTTTAGGATGTTCTCCCTCTCAAGAAAGACGGCTTGTCTAGCGACAATCACTTTCTTTTCTTAAGGGTTATATAGGTAATATCCTTTCATTTCCTTAGGATATCCTATAAAGATTCACTTTGTGCCTCGGGGTGCTAGTTTTTTGCCTGAGAAGGCCTTAAAAAATTCCTCGCATCCTTATACATGTGTGTGTGACAAAGTAGGTTTCCTTCCATTCCATAACTCAGATGGAATTCCATTTTCCGCCTTCGTTGGTACTTGGTTTAATGTGTATGCTGTAGTTTGTAATGCATGTCCCCAAAAGAATAATGGATGATCTACATGACTCATCATCGACCTCACCATGTCCAACAAGGTACAATTCCTCCTTTCACTAACACCGTTCCACTATGGTGTATAAGGAGGAGTGAGCTGAGATAGAATCCTAGACTCTTATAGAAGATCGATGAACTCTTGGTTCAGATATTCTCCACCTTGATCCGGTCGAAGTTTCTTTATCTTCATACCAATCTGATTCTCTACTTCATTCTTGAATTCCTTAAATTTCTATAAGGCCTCTGACATATACCTCATTAAGTAGACACAACCATATCTACTCAAATCATCAGTAAAAGTAATGAAGTATGAATATCCACCTCTAGCTTCAACTGGAAATTGTCAACACACATCTGTGTGTACCAATCCTAGAAGCTCTGTGGCCCTTTCACCCTATCCACCAAATGACGGTTTGGTCATTTTTCCTTGTAAACAAGTGTGACATCTATCAAGTGGTTTTAGCTCAGTAGAGTCTAAATAGCCATATTGGTGGAGATTTTTCAAGCGCTTATCGTTCACATGACCGAGACGGTGATGCCACAACTAGGTGATGTATGGGTCATGTGAGTTTGTTTCGTTATCGATTTCCAACACTTGGTGTTCGTAATTTAATACATACAAACCATTATTTAAATGTGCCATACCATAACATACTTTGTTCTTATAAAAGAGACAACCCTTATTTCCAAATTTGAAAAAAAATCCATCCATATCCAAAAAAGATACATAAATTATCTTCTTGCTAACACTAGGCACATAATAACAGTTATGTAAAACCAAAATCATCACAGTCGACAGTGAGAGGTGGTAATTGCCAATAGCCAACGTAGCCAGCCTTGCGCCATTGGCAGCTCGAAGATCAAACTCTCCTCTGGAAATATTTCATAATCTACTTGGTTCCTGCATTTGAATATAGATGTGAGCCCCATAAGCTGTATCTAATACCCAATATGTAGAAATAGAAATATTACACTATATAACGAATGCAACTTTTGCGTCCCCACGCTTCTGGGTGCAGTTCCTCTTCTAGTGGTCTTGCTTGACACATGCAAAACACACCGCCTCCCATTCCTTGCCATGCCTTCGGATCTTCCCCTTCTTTGAGGGACGGTGCTCGGGGCATTCAGACCATTTATAATTCTTTGACCCCTTTGCCTTGTACTTCCTCTTATTCACCATATGGACTGCAGGTTTTTCACGCCCCATGTCCTTATCTACCTGGTGAGTTAAGGGTAGAATTTCTGATCTAGGTGGAACTTGAACAAGCTCTTCCAGTACATACAATTTCTTCTCGTGGCGATGGATGACGCGTAAATGCCTATTCCACTCTTGGAAAATAGTGCTGGTGAGAAGGTTTTCCTTCTCGAGTATGGTTCGCAATGATATATTTGAATTCATTTTCTTACCTTTTCTAAAAATTAGGATGAGCAATGGTTTAGTACTTTATTACAAAATAGAGACAAATAAATAAATTAATACTTATTAGTCTCCCACTATTTTATCGAAATCCAATAGCCCTCACCATTGACTTCAGAATATTTTATTTCCTGAATATTCTAGTGGCAAGGATCCATATTTCCCTTCGCATTACCCAAACTAGGGTTGTTAAAGAAAATGGAATGGTTTTAGGTAGGCATTCCAAATGCCAACTGCATTTAACTCGCAGCTCCTTGATCCGCTGAGTGGACTCCCCAATCCTAAAATCCTTATATTTTGGATTTCCTCAACCTTTTCCTCTTGGCCACACCAAGTCCTGTTGTGGTAGTCAACCCTTGATGCGAACCAAGTTAAGTCAACCCAAAACCTTGAATTATAATTCCCAGATAATTGAAAGCACCCCAACAAGGTTTGGTCAAGCACTTTGAACTATGGTTCGATTCTAACCAAGATTATGGAAGGCTATACCGACTTAATATTTCTTTGAGGGATTTTATTCTTATATGTAAATTTCCAATTTATTATCTTTGATTAAATTCTTGTTAATATTAAGTGGGATATACTTAAGTGATTAACCATTTCTAAGATAATATTTATGCATAATCCGGTTTTATTTTAGTTCCATCTTGCATGCTTCTTTAATTCATTAATTGTGTGATCATGACAACACACCCACAATAAATAAACCATGAAACTGATAGAAATAAAATAAATGGTATGATCTTGAGATTTTTCTATTGGTTAGTTTATCTACTTGTTTATAAACTAACCCAAGACCTAGGGGAGAAACACCTTGAACCTTGTGGGTTCGTGTTTACAGCTTTCCACATGTCCACCTTTGTATCTCCTTGGATTGGTTTCACCTTGGCTCATGAATTGAGACGCCTCCACTAGCTTGGGAGCTCCATACATTACATATGCATTTAACTCACACACAAGTGAGGGGTAAAAAGGGGTTTTATATAAAAGAATCCTTGGGTACGCAGACCCTTCATATTAATTAGGTTATGCCTCGCAGACCAACAAATTTAATTTAAAAAAATAAATTAAAAGAAACCATTCACATACAAAGGTCTCGGTCTAGCTCATGATCATCCATACATGCAACGATATTTATGCATAAAGAAAACTATCATTCAATTCTTTAATCATTCTTGTTTAAGTTAAATCACACTCGAATCAATTAATTATCTTTAATTAATCAATCCTTTTATCTTAAATCCTTTTTTGAATTTCCTTGAGATTCTCATCCATCATAATTTTAAACAAATAAATTCATTTAAAACTATCCTTGTACGTTACTTGTACCTTGGAGGCAACCCGGTGAATTCCCATTTATTACGCAGATGTTAAATTAAACAAATATATATAAAACACCTATCACGTGTTGTGCCTCAGCTTTATGCCTGCACTATGGTACACGTCTCAAGGGTTTGTATAATATAATAATAAATTTTAATACATCTGTGTAATTTGGGTGAGTACACGGTGTGTAGTTCCGACTACACGACGTGTACTTTTCTTCACTGTCCATCCGAAGTACACGCCCGGGGACATGGCGTGTTAATGTACTTCGGAAATTTTCAGAGTATATGGCGTGTACAATGGGACAAACGCCGTGTGGTTTCTACATTACACGGTTTCTAGTCGGGCAAGCCGTGTACGAGGTACACGGTCCAACCCTAACCTGAAAGGACTACACGTCGTGTTCAATTGGACCACACGGCGTGTAATCCGGAAAACGTGTGCCACCTGTTCCTGGTCAACAAAAAGTGTCATAAATGACGTAGATAGGATCAATACACGACCTGATTTGGCAGACCAATCTGATGCATGATCCTAGACTACATGGTGTGTACTTCTGAATACACGCCGTTTATTCTGGTGTTATACAGCCAGAAACGTTTGGATTGTAACAGCCCGAGATTTTATGAAAAATATTCTTTTTAACTTTATTAATGTTATGTGTTGTACGCTACAGCAAAAGGATCTTGCACAACACGCATCCTTGACTTGCCTTGCATTACACGCAATCGCAACCTTCCTCGATAGCGTGTGTAGTACGCAATACTGAGTTTCACGAAACAACGATATGCTATTAAAATATTATTAAAACTAGCTGTTATGAATGGTAATAACCACTTTTTAAATTTTAGAAAAGTTAGCTCTCAAAATGGACTTCATTTTTGGATTCGGAGTATCGAATTTAGCCTAAGGTAAAATTTTGGTACTTTTCGGATAACTTTCATATTCTGATGAATAGTGAAAATTAATAAATTATAATTAAAAACAACTTTTTTAATCGAAATAATTAATAGTGATAAATTAATAATTTGAGTGGTTTTAAAGTATATTTAGAATATATTTTTGCAATTTAATACAATGTTGGTCATTGGTTGTAATTTCACATTTAAACTAGACATAATCAAGTGTCAATCTTTTGATAGATATTGTTTCTTAAAAACACGCTATTTGTTTTAACAGCGGGATTTAATTATAAAATTAATTAATGCAACTTCTATGTTATGAATTTGGTAAAATAGACTTCATTTTTGAATTTGGAATATGAAATATAGCTTAGGATGAAATTTTGGCATTGTTCTGAAAAACATCAATTTTTGATGAATAGTGAAACTACTAAGTGGTAGTTAAAAAACTGAATTTTTCATAAAAATTAATTTTACCGCTTCTGTGAATGGAATTTAAAAAATCCGAGAGACACGGTTGATGTCAGTAAGTAAAATGTGGTTCAATGAGATGAAAATAATTTTTGGTGAATAGTAACTTTTTACTTTTATTTACCACGGTTAAAAGTAAATAGGGTAATTAAGGGTAAGAATGATATTAATATTACCCTAACACATGTACTAATTCTATTGGACAAGTGTATCTCGACCAAAAACAACCTTAAGTGTAAAATATTATCATTTAGGCCCACTTGGATTAGATTAGGACATTTATTATTATTTAATTCAAAGAAGAGTTAAAAGAGTTAAAATCAAAGTTTATTTACTAAAACATTTTTAATATAGGGTTTTACATAAGATAAATTAGATTGTAAATATTAATTAGAAAGATAAAAAGATTTCCTACATAATGGTATTTTATTTGTAATTTTTAGACATCAAATAATTTAATTTATTTATGACACAAAGATGATGCAGTAATTATCTTATTTATGAAATATTAACATAATTGATGTTATAAAGACCAAAATAAATGTAATTTGAGACTTTTTATGAATTCCACTAGTTTTCTAGGTTACTATGATATATTAGTGTTGCTTTAATCAACTTGGTTCGAACATATAATTCTGTTATGACTTTCAAAAAAATCATATATAAAATAGTGTCAAAATTGACACAAAATAGTTTTTAAATCAAATATTATATTATTAATTGTTATTTTATTCCAAAAAATCTAATGTTCGGCAAAATGACTTAGATAAGGATATATATATTAATAATAAACAATTTGGGGTTCTTTTGGCATGTTATAGTAAGTGTATTAACCATATATTGAAATAAAACAAAAAGACATGGTAAAAGTTAAATTATTTAACTTAGAGTTAAATCTAATTGATAAGGTTAAAATAATACCCTAAATTGTCTAAATCCTATTGGTTGATAGTATTTCAACCCATCCCCACTTTAGCTTAGAAATAAGACCCTTTGGAACCATTATAAACCGATTTTGACTTTAATATAAAATAATATTTTGAGATATTCCTAAGGTGCCCCTCTCCTCCCTTATAAAAGGGCACCTCCTCCCCCTCCTCCTCACACCAATTTGAGCACTCAATCTCGGCCAAACCCTGCCATTTTCTCCTCTCCACTTCTCTAGAATAATCCTAGAGGTCCTGGTATTCTTCAAAGACCAATATTAGTTCCCTAAGTGGAGGATTCAAAGAGGCGTTTCAAAGAAGAGGTAATATCCATTACCGATCTTTTCAATTTCTTTCTTCTTAAACTTCTTCTTCTTTAGTTGTTTCATGATAAAGTAATAACATCAGTATTAAATAAATACTGATATGTTATTATAAATATGAAACAACCCTAATTCACCTTATATCCATCCTACAGAAAAATGAAATCACCGCGCGTGCGTACGTACGGAATACCGTCTCCACGCCGTGGTGTAATCTATTTTCCACCACCACCTTACAAGGATGGGTATAATGGTGTAATGAGTAACTATTTATGATTATTATAAATTAATATTTATACTGAAATAATATATATATACTCCAATACAATTCCACGATCATAGGAACGATATCATCACTCGTGCGTACGTACGGAATACCGTCTCCACGATGTGATGCGACTCGTTCTACATGATCATCATTACATAGTAATTATATAAATGAATTTAATGAATAAATATGATATATGTTACTCTAATAACATTCTGGATATAAGGTATCTATAACCATAAAAGAAGAATAAGAATTTATTCGGCAAAACACGCATAAGAACAAAAGGCAATAAAGACCCGAGTAACAAGTAACAATGAAATATTACTAACAAGAAGCTAAGAATATGACCATATATGATATCATATCAATATGTATGATTCTGGAATAAGTCAATAACATTATTTAAACCATTATACAGGAGCTTTGGACACGTACAAAGCAAATCGGACCTAAGGTAAGGGTAATATCACAATCTCATTTTTATTCGAGATTGTTTATTCGTAAGTATTTACTAGGGTGTATTTTATCATCCACATCCATGTTTCATCAATATGTAATATAATTTCCATCCACCTACAATTGTTTAAATCCATTTTTTACCCTTCGGTGAGTTTTTAGTAAAAGAAATGAAAGGAATCTTTTGTCGTTTTTCGAACGAGGTACTTTTTGACTTTTCGGACAAAAGTACGAAGAATGTTTTTTTAACTTATACGGCATGAATGGATTTTTAAAAACATTATTTCCAAGAAGATTCCTTTACAAGTTTTCAAGTTTATTTTTAATCAACTTCTTTTAGTTTATAATTGAATGACATGTTAAGAAAAGAAATGTGTTTTTGAAGAAGAAAGGATATTTTCTTCAAGAATGGAGTTCAAGTGTTTTATCAAAATTATTTTCCATCTAAGATAATAAAGGGTTCTGTTTTTATCCCTATTATTACATTGATTTTATTATGTTGTGAGGGAATTATTTTTATGAAGTCATTTACCTTATATGATTTGTTGTATGATGTCATGATGTTTCAAGAATCCCATTTTTGTAACATGTGTTATACGATGATGTATGATTTATGATTTTGTGGCACACATAAGAAAGGATTCATTATAAGATGGGTGGGACCTATATATCCCTCCAATGCATTGGGTAAAGATTTTATATCTCATTAGATAGACATGGCTGGAATGGTAGGTTATACCGGTTCAGTGAAACAGGACTGAAACGAGGGTCACTCGATTCAGAAATGGACTTTGTCCACTAAGATCGTCTTGGCAATGAGTCTTGACTAACAAGAAATGATATTCTATGATTATGTGTGTATGCCACAAAGTTTAATGTTTTAAGTTATGATTATTGTGAATACATTTCACTGCCATGAGTTATCCTAGGTTATGAAATTATGATCTCTTTTGCTGGTTAAGATTTCCAAAAGTTATGTTCTTATGTATATGATGTGATTTATATTTCTTTTGTTTACCCTTACTGAGCATTTGAGCTCACCCTTTTATGTTTTCTTTTCCCCAAGATATAAAGAAAGGTTTTAGGAAAAAAAGGGAAGATCTTTATGGGAGATATTGAAGATCTTTCACCAGGATTAGAAGATTATATTCCGAGTTTCCAAAGACACTAAACTATTACGGTCCTTGTCTGTGTGTTTTTGTAATGTAATAAGTATTCCGCAAATGTAATGTAATGTCCATGTACATCAAGCTTCAGGTCGTTACAGTTGGTATCAGAGGAAAGGTTTAGTCAACCTTTGGAAACTAGGATGTGAGAACGTTAGTGAGATCCCTAGAGATATTTCTAAGGTATGTCTAGGGATGTCCCTAAGGATAAGTATACATATAGGATATAGTCCTAGAACTACGGTAACGATCTTAGAATTTAACCTAAGATGTTAGATATTGAGGGTACTCCCCCTTTACTATGTTGTTTTCTCTGGCATGATTTTTGCCTCTCAACAAATTATTTTTGTGTTTTAGTTAATGGAGGGAACCAGATGTAATTCGGTTAACATTGAATACAATGGACAAATTGGTGACTATAAGCAACAAAATTATGTAATGCCTAGAGAGAAAGATATTGTGATTATGCCGAATCAGTCATCGCAAAATATGATTAACAAGGTGAAATTTAGTGGTATACCTAATTCATCAAAGAAGAGGAAGATAGACTATTATGCATGTTCGCATGTTGAGCAGCATAAAGAAAGGAAGATTGAGACTTCTAAAGAAGGGAAGAAGAACCTTGAAGAATACCTCAAATGGAGGGACCGATGTTATTTGTGTGGAGATAAGGGTCATAGAGTGACAGACTGTTATGGAGTTCAATGTATTATTTGTGGAGAACATGGGCATTACCCAACTCAATGCCCTGACCTGAAAATTTACTTCTAAATCATGGAAGGACTTATTCCAGGACAATAATTGAAGAGGATGGATTGAAGTGTTTATGTATTGGTATTCAAGAATAATGTTGTTGAGGTACTTTTATTGTTTATTATAATATTTTTGTATTATTGTGGTTTTCAATAATTTTAAGGTACCGGTAACCATGAAAATTGATTCAAATATTTTGGAAAGCAGATGATATGCGCATAATGAAGGGATAAGGAGAAAATGAAATGTTTGACAGTATTCATGAGCTCATGATTGATATAAGGACTAAGTGATATCATGGTTTGAGTATATAGAATTTTGAGGATTTTGGTATGTGGAAAGTGTTAAATTTTAACTGTATTCATGTTTTCACTAAGGTATTCAAGAGAATACATGATTAAGGACTTTGAATGTTTGGAATGTGACCAACAAAACATATCTTATGATATATGGGGATCGACGATGGTTTTAAATCTCTGGTAATCGTTTTCACTATGTTTTGAGAGTGGACTGCAGTATTATGGATAAGCCTAAATATTTGAATGGATTATGTTGGACATAAGTTAGTATTGTTTAAGGATAGAAGTTTTCTCGATATTATTGATGGGATGTTATAGTAATATAGTTTTAGAAAAAAGGACAACCTTCAGAACGGGCGATAGCCCATCGCGTCGGACAAGGATGTGGGAATCGAACCCACAACTGAAGTGCGACTGGCCTTTATCGCCTACCACTGGCCTACAAAAAGTCCTTGTTTATTAGAAACTAGTTTTATTATATTAAGTAGTATAATATATGAAGTATAAAGTCCATTTTAGGAACCATATATGATTAATCTCACTATAGATCGACTTATGTATATAATTTTTGCTGACCTTTTGTTTGAGACAGATGGAATGACCCGTCATTCTATCACATGATCTGCTAACACTTCACGAATAACAAATTCAACTTCATTTATTTAAGAGATGAAGTGGAAATTGTTAAAGGCACAAACAACAGTGAGATTGTACCAAAATAAAGTAAGTATTTATTCTAATTCAAACTCTTTAACTTTAGGGAAACGATCTTGAAAACCAAAAATGTTGTCCTAGTGATCTTATATCTGATGAATCAGATGGTACCTTAGATCGTCACAAATTTATGGCTTTGTGATTGCTGGCTTTTCCATAGCCATGTTCTCTACCACTCTCCATCAGAACATGATGGTTAGATTTCTCTTCCATATCCATATTTTCACCTCTGTGGAAACCTAGTGATTAGTTTATTTGGGTAACCGTTACGTTTCATACTTTTGTTTTTAAAGTTTGGTTTTGATATTCCTTTTTACGACGTGGGATTCTATTAAAGAAACTTTCGAATAGTAAACCATTTATAACCCCGACGAATTTCGAGGGCGAAATTCATTTTAAGGGGGGTAGAATGTAAAAGCCCGAGATTTTATGAAAAATATTCTTTTTAATTTTATTAATGTTATGTGTTGTACACTACACTAAAAGGAGCTTGCACAACACGCATCCTTGACTTGCCTTGCATTACACGCAATCGCAACCTTCCTCGATAGCGTGTGTAGTACGCAATACTGAGTTTCACGAAACAACGATATGCTATTAAAATATTATTAAAACTAGCCGTTATGAATGGTAATAACCACTTTTTAAATTTTAGAAAATTTAGATCTCAAAATGGACTTCATTTTTGGATTCGGAGTATCGAATTTATCCTAAGGTAATATTTTGGTACTTTTCGGATAACTTTCATATTCTGATGAATAGTGAAATTTACTAAATTATAATTAAAAACAACTTTTTTAATCGAAATAATTAATAGTGATAAATTATTAATTTGAGTGGTTTTAAAGTATATTTAGAATATATTTTTACAATTTAATACAATGTTGGTCATTGGTTGTAATTTCACATTTAAACTAGACATAATCAAGTGTCAATCTTTTGATAGATATTATTTCTTAAAAACACACTATTTGTTTTAACAACGGGATATAATTATAAAATTAATTAATGCAACTTCTATGTTATGAATTTGGTAAAATAGACTTCATTTTTGAATTCGGAATATGAAATATAGCTTAGGATGAAATTTTGGCATTGTTCTGAAAAACATCAATTTTTGATGAATAGTGAAACTACTAAGTGGTAGTTAAAAAACTGAATTTTTCATAAAAATTAATTTTACCTCTTCTGTGAATGGAATTTCAAAAATCCGAGAGACACGGTTGATTTCAGTAAGTAAAATGTGGTTCAATGAGATGAAAATAATTTTTGGTGAATAGTAACTTTTTACTTTTATTTACCACGGTTAAAAGTAAATAGGGTAATTAAGGGTAAGAATGATATTAATATTACCCTAACAAATGTACTAATTCTATTAGACAAGTGTATCTCGACCAAAAACAACCTTAAGTGTAAAATATTATCATTTAGGCCCACTTGGATTAGATTAGGACATTTACTATTATTTAATTCAAAGAAGAGTTAAAAGAGTTAAAATCAAAGTTTATTTACTAAAACATTTTTAATATAGGGTTTTACATAAGATATATTAGATTGTAAATATTACTTATAAAGATAAAACGATTTCCTACATAATGGTATATTATTTGTAATTTTTAGACATCAAATAATTTAATTTATTTATGACACAAAGATGATGCAGTAATTATCTTATTTATGAAATATTGACATAATTGATGTTATAAACACCAAAATAAATGTAATTTGAGACTTTTTATGAATTCCACTAATTTTATAGGTTACTATGATATATTAGTGTTGATTTAATCAACTTGGTTCGAACATATAATTCTGTTATGACTTTCACAAAAATCATATATCAAATAGTGTCAAAATTGACACAAAATATTTTTTAAATCAAATATTATATTATTAATTGTTATTTTATTCCTAAAAATCTATGGTTCGGCCCAATGACTTAGATAATGATATATATATTAATAATAAACAATTTGGGGTTCGTTTGGCATGTTATAGTAAGTGTATTAACCATATAGTGAAAGAAAACAAAAAGACACGGTAAAAGTTAAATTATTTAACTTAGAGTTAAATCTAATTGATAAGGTTAAAATAATACCCTAAACTTGTCTAAATCCTATTGGTTGATATTATTTCGACCCATCCCCACTTTATCTTCGAAATAAGACCCTTTGGAACCATTATAAACCGATTTTGAATTTAATATAAAATAATATTTTGAGATATTCCTAAGGTGCCCCTCTCCTCACTTATAAAAGAGCACCTCCTCCCCCTCCTCCTCACACCAATTTGAGCACTCAAGCTCTGCCAACCCATGCCATTTTCTCCTCTCCACTTATATAGAATAATACTAGATGTCCTGGTATTCTCCAAATACCAATCTTAGTTCCCTAAGTGGAGGATTCAAAGAGGCGTTCCAAAGAAGAGGTAATATCCATTACCGATCTTTTCAATTTCTTTCTTCTTCAAATTCTTCTTCTTTAGTTGTTTCATGATAAAGTAATAACATCAGTATTACTTACACACTGATATGTTATTATAAATATGAAACAACCCTAATTCACCTTCTATCCATCCTACGGAAAAATGAAATCACTGCGCGTGCGTACGTACGGAATACCGTTTCCACGCCGTGGTGTAATCTATTTTCCACCACCACCTTACAAGGATGGGTATAATGGTGTAATGAGTAACTATTTATGATTATTATAAAGTAATATTGATACTAAAATAATATATATATACTCCAATACAATTCCACGATCATAGGAACGATATCATCACTCGTGCGTACGTACGGAATACCGTCTCCACGATGTGATGCGACTCGTTCTACATGATCATCATTACATAGTAATTATATAAATGAATTGAATGAATAAATATGATATATGTTACACTAATAACATTCTGGATATAAGGTATCTATAACCTTAAAAGAAGAATAAGAATTTATTCGGCAAAACACGCATAAGAACAAAACGCAATAAAGACCCGAGTAACAAGTAACAATGAAATATTACTAACAAGAAGCTAAGAATATGACCATATATGATATCATATCAATATGTATGATTCCGGAATAAGTCAATAACATTATTTAAACCATTATACAGGAGCTTCGGACATGTACAAAGCAAATCGGACCTAAGGTAAGGGAAATATCACAATCTCATTTTTATCCGAGATTGTTTATTAATAAGTATTTACTGGGGTGTATTTTATCATCCACATCCATGTTTCATCAATATGTAATATTATTTACATCCACCTACAATTGTTTAAATCCATTTTTTACCCTTCGGTGAGTTTTTAGTAAAAGAAATGAAAGGAATCTTTTGTCATTTTTCGTACGAGGTACTTTTTGACTTTTCCGACAAAAGTACGAAGAATGTTTTTTTTAACTTATACGGCATGAATGGATTTTTAAAAACATTATTTCCAAGAAGATTCATTTACAAGTTTTCAAGTTTATTTCTAATCAACTTCTTTTAGTTTATAATTGTATGACATGTTAAGAAAAGAAATGTGTTTTTGAAGAAGAAAGGATATTTTCCTCAAGAATGGAGTTCAAGTGTTTTATCAAAATTATTTTCCATATAAGATAATAAAGGGTTCTTTTTTTATCCCTATTATTTCATTGATTTGATTATGTTGTGAGGGATTTATTTTTATGAAGTCATTTACCTTATATGATTTGTTGTATGATGTCATGATATATCAAGAATCCCATTTTTGTTACATGTGTTATACGACGATGTATGATTTATGATTTTGTGGCACACATAAGAAAGGATTCATTATAAGATGGGTGGGACCTATATCTCCCTCCAATGCATTGGGTAAAGATTTTATATCTCATGAGATAGACATGGCTGGAATGGTAGGTTATACCGGTTCAGTGAAACAGGACTGAAACGAGGGTCACTCGATTCAGAAATGGACTTTGTCCACTAAGATAGTCTTGGCAATGAGTCTTGACTAACAAGAAATGATTCTCTATGATTATGTGTGTATGCCACAACATTTAATGTTTTATGTTATGATTATTGTGAATACATTTCACTCCCATGAGTTATCCTAGGTTATGAAATTATGATCTCTTTTGCAGGTTAAGATTTCCAAAAGTTATGTTCTTATGTATATGATGTGATTTATATTTCTTTTGTTTACCCTTACTGAGCATTTGAGCTCACCCTTTTATGTTTTCTTTTCCCCAGGATATAAAGAAAGGTTTTAGGAAAAAAAAGGGAAGATCTTTATGGGAGATATTGAAGATCTTTCACCAGGATTAGAAGATTATATTCCGAGTTTCCAAAGACACTAAACTATTACGGTCCTTGTGTGTCTGTTTTTGTAATGTACTAAGTATTCCGCAAATGTAATGTAATGTCCATGTTCAACAAAGCTTCGGGTCGTTACATGGATCCTCCGGATGAGTTTCTCTATTTTATTTTAATCAAAAATTAAAATAAAAGGTCATTTCTGTATGGTGAATGTGAAAATATAGAGTAGGAACAGATCTCAAGATTCAGATTTAAAGAATGATTAACTTGAATTAAAACAACTAAATTATTTAATGCATAGATCACCAACAAAAAACTAAATAATTATAATCAATGATATGACCCCTTTGATACCACTAGTAGGTTCCGGGCGCAGCGGAAGCGCATTGGTGGGTTTTCCCAACTTTAATTTTAGCGTTCAAACAATTTTCAATCCGAGATCTGTCACGATGTAAAATGCTGAATCTTTATAATGGAACGAAGAACGAAAAACTAAAAAAGGAATCTCGAAACCACAGAGATAGGATCATCATATGTTGGTTATAATTAATTTAATTAATTCAAAAGAAATACCTTGGTGGAATTATTTCTTCATTGATGTCTCCGGTCACGATCCTGTGATCCATCGTTGCATCATAGAATCCAAGTGTAGGATTCCTCTAGTGGTGACCCACACGTGTGCCACGTATCTCAGGACGTCGCTAAAGGGATCTCCAGGTGTTAACACGGAAGAACCTTTTCTTGCGATGTCTGCCTTCGATCACCTTGATCTCTCGGTCTTGAATGCGTTCTTGGAGGAATGAGTTCTTTCGGGCTTGAAAGAATTCTTCGGAATTGTTTTTCACAAGGATTCTCTTGTGGAAAAGTGTTGGGGTTGTGAGGATATTTATAATCGGTTTTGAGGTTATAGAGTTATGAAAATAAATAAACGCGTTATGCGTTTTATTTATTTCATTAACTCTTAATGAAAAGCTCCATGTCGAATTATTAATTCCTTGACATGCACCCATGCTGTTAATAATAAATATCATTTAATAAAACAATATTATATGCTCAAAATCCTGACTGAAAAAACTACACGGCATGTAATCATTAATACACGGTGTGTACTCATTTTCCAAAAAACTACATGGCGTGTATATTTAATATAGACGACGTGTACTTTTATTTTCCACTTTCCTTTATTTCCTCCACCATATTTATTAGTCCTTGAGTAATGGATATTTATTTATTAAATAAATGTAACTGCATTACTCGCTAATAAATATATTATTTCTCCCACAATATATTCTCTCGAATAACTAGTGTCGAAATAAATGCAATGAGGGATACATAAATAATTATAAAACCACAGTCGGGAATAATATTTATTCAACTTGTTAAATTAATATTTAATTGAGATACATGGACACACTTAGTGTGTGACCCTCTAGGCCTCTTTCTCGTTGGCATTAGGCAGGCTTGCCTAAAGTCCAAGATTACTGTCTAACAACGGGTCAAGGCACCCAAGTGAAAGAAGTTGATGCCGAATTGACGTGTCACCTCATACGAACGCTTACCGTGTAATATAATCCCTTTTTTACGATATCTATAATCAAGCGGGTTGCATGCTAGTTCCATAAACCCGTGTGCTCGATCATTCTTTCTTTCAATTTCTGGAATTGAACATACCCATTCCTTACCATGGCCATGGATTTACTTAGGCTATATCAATTCCATCAAAGGGCCTGAGATATCTACTTCTGTTATTGAACAGAAGGGAAAAATCCTTTCTCGCATTATCTATTAATGCAGTATTACTCGTGACGCACCCAACGTATCCTACCTTGCGGCGAACAGTGTGTCGTCACAGTTTTCTTCAATACATCTAAGTGAGCTAGTTGTAATACCCCTTAATAATAATCTTAAAGTCTAAGGACCAATACACACGTTCGTAGATAGGAACATCCATTGACACTATGAAATATGGATTTCCTACTGGTGGGTCTTAGTCTCATAATATCCTCCTGGATATTACCAAGGGCGCACACCATGAGAAGGTGCCTCAATGTTTTATGATTCTTCACCCCTAATGGCCTGTATTATTTGTGTCCCTCAAATAACATCATCCGTCCATAGAATATATATTCAAGAATAGTGTTATGGCACTTCCGGGTTCTCATCATAGTAGGGATCTGCTATGACCCATTAATGCAACAACTATTCTTAGGACTTTATCACATGCATTGTCACACAGAAGAACAATGAAGATGTGATAAGGCATTTATTAATGAATAAAGTAAAAATTAGTTGGTTCTAGGCCACCAACTCCAATAGACTCCCACTTGGACTAGAGCCAACTAATAACAACTTTTAACCCACTAGCTCTCACATGATATTCATGCTTCTATTGAGATATGCCTCTAGTCATGGGGTCTTTCACGTTCTCTTCCTTGGACACTCTGTTCACTTCAACTTCACCCCTTTGATAGAAATCCCTCAAGATGTGATACTTCCGGAGTATATGCTTTGTCCATTGATGTGACCTTGGTTCTTTCTCAAGAGCCACCACTACAGTATTATCACAATACAATGTAATGGGATCATTACTGCTAGTCACCACATCAAGCTCTTGGACAAAGTACCGAATCCAGATGGCTTCCTTGGCTGCATCAGAAGCTGCTATATATTCGGACTCCACTGTAGAATCAGCAACAACTGGATCCTTTGAACTCTTCCAGCTCACAGATCCTCCATTGAGATAGAAAACATATCAAGATTGTGACTTTAGATTGTTCTGATCTGTCTAAAAATGAGCATCAACATACCCTCTGATGAAAAGATCTTTTTCTCCTTCATACACCAGGAACATATCCTTAGTTCTTCTGAGATACTTAAGAATCGTCGTAACAGCAGTCCAATGTTGTTCTCCTGGATCTTCTTGATATCTGCCTACCATGCTCAGTGCATAGGCAACATCAAGCTTGGTACATAACATGGAATACATGATGGATCCTATAGATGAAGCGTATGGGATCTTACTCATTCTATCTTTCTCTTGTTGTGTCTGAGGACACATTTTCTTAGAAAGATGTAGGCCATGTGACACTGGAACTAATCCCCTCTTGGATTGTCCCATACTAAATCTCTTTATTATCTGGTCAATGTATGTACCCTGACTTATTCCAACCAGCCTCTTGGATCTATCATGAATGATCTTGATCCCTAGAATGTCAGTTGCTTCTCCAAAGTCCTTCATGGAGAAATACTTGTTCAACCAGTCCTTAACTGACCATAAGACTGGTACATCGTTTCCAATAAGTAATATTTTATCAACATATACTACTAGGATAACGATCACATTCCTATTAAAACACTTATAAACACATGGCTCACATTCATTCTTAATGAAACCAAATTCCATTATGGCTTCATCAAATCGAATTTTCCATGACCTGGATGATTACTTCAATCCATAAATGGATTTCTGCAACTTGGAAACCCATTTGGCTTCACCTAGTGTCACAAACCCTTCTGGTTGTGTCATATAGACATCTTCCTGGAGGTTCCCGTTAAGGAATGCTGTTTTGACATCTATTTGCCAAATCTCAGAGTCATGGTAAGCTGCTATGGAAAGTATGATTCTTATGGATTTAAACATCTCAACTGGTGAGAAGGTCTCATCATAGTCAGTTCCTTAACACTGTCTGAACCCTTTATCCACTAGCCTTGCTTTGTAGGTGCTAACATGACCATCCATGTCCAGCTTTCTCTTGAATACCCATTTGTATCCAACAGGCTTTACATCAACTGGATCGTCGACCAGAACCTAGACTTGGTTCTGATACATGGAATCCATCACAGAATTCATAGCTTCTTGCCATCTTGTAGCTTCTGAGCTTTTTACTGCTTCCCTATAGGAGATAGGTTCATCATTGTCCAATAATAATGATTCACCATCCCCGGTGACTAGGAAACCAAATCTCTCTAGTTTTCTTACCTCTCTTGAGCTTCTACGCAGTACTTGTGTTTCTGGAACCTCTTGCACGGGGACCTGTGGAACTTGTTCCTGTACCAACTCTTGTGTATCTTGAGCATTAACTTCGTCGAAGTCAATCTTGCTCCCACTATCCTCTTTGAGGGTGTGCTCCCTCTCAAGAAAGACGACTTGTCTAGCGACAATCACTTTCTTGTCTTGAGGGTTATATAGGTAATATCCTTTTGTTTCCTTAGGATATCCTATAAAGATACACTTTGTGCCCCAGGGTTCTAGTTTGTCACCTAATAAGGCCTTCACAAATGACTCGCATCCCCATACATGTGTGTGCGACAAAGTGGGTTTCCTTCCATTCCATAACTCAGATGGAATTCCATTTTCCGCCTTAGTTGGTACTTGGTTTAATGTGTATATTTTATTTTGTAATGCATATCCCCAAAAGGATATTGGAAGATCTTCATGACTCATCATCAACCTCACCATGTCCAACAAGGTGCGGTTCCTCCTTTCACTAACACTATTCCACTGTGGTGTATAAGGAGGAGTGAGCTGAGATAGAATCCCAGACTCCCGTAGAAGATCGATGAACTCTTGGTTCAGATATTCTCCACCTCGATCCGATCAAAGTTTCTTTATCTTCTTACCAAGCTAATTCTCTAATTCATTCTTGAATTCCTTAAATTTCTCTAAGTCCTCTGACTTATACCTCATTATGTATAAATATCCATATCTACTCAAATCATCAGTAAAAGTAATGAAGTAAGAATATTCACCACTAGCTTCTACTGGAAATGGTCCACACACATCCTTGTGTACCAATCCTAGAAGATCTGTGGCCCTTTCACCCTGTCCACCAGAAGGCGGCTTGGTCATTTTTTCTTGTAAACAAGCGTGACGTCTATCAAGTGGTTTTAGCTTAGTAGATTCTAAATAGCCATATTGGAAAAGCTTTGTCAAGCACTTCTCATTCACATGACCGAGATGGTGATGCCATAAATGGGTGATGTATAAGTCATGTGAGTTTGTTTCGTTATCGATTGCCAACACTTGGTTTTCGTAATTTAATACATACAAACCATTATTTAAATGTGACATACCATAACATACGTTGTTCTTATAAAATAGACAACCCTTATTTCCAAATTTGAAAACAAATCCATCCATATCCAAAAAAGATACAGAAATTATGTTCTTGGTAACACTAGGCACATAATAATAGTTATGTAAAACCAAAATCATCCCAGTTGGCAGTGAGAGGAGGTAATTTCCAATAGCCAATGCAGCCAGCCTTGCACCATTGGTAGCTCGAAGATACACCTCTCCTCTGGAAATATTTTTAAATCTACTTGGTTCTTGAATTTGAATACAGATGTGATCCCCACAATATAACGACCCATACTTTTCATACATTGTTATTACATCAAATTTTAAGCACACTTATTACAACATATAACAAAACCACAATAGGACCATATAGGTATAGTGCCTTTAGAAACTTGGAAACATAAACAACTGGTTCATAAATCATCTACATTGTCTCACGTTTATTTCATCATATCTAAAGTCGCTTTTGGCATATCCTACTTAATTACCTTCTTCCTGACCTGGGGAAAGAAAACATACAAAAGGGTGATCTCAAATGCTCAGTAAGGGTAAACAAAGGAAATATCATATTCATAAGAACGTATCATTTTGAAAATCGTAACCTACAAAAAAGATCATAATATCATAACATGGGATAAATCATAGTAGTGAAATGTAATCCCAATAATCATAACATAAAACATGAAACTTTGTGGCATACACACATAATCATAGAAAATCATTTCATATTAGTCAATACTCATTTCCAAGACTATCTTAGCAGACAAAGTCCATTTCTGAACCGAGTTCACTTCTCGTTTCAGTCCTGTTTCACTGAACCAGATTAACTTGTTGTTCCATCCATGTCTATCTCATGAGATATAAATCTTTACCCAATGCATTTGAGGTAGATATAGGTCTCACCCATCTCATAATTATACCATTCTTATGTGTGCCACAAGATCATAAATCATATATCATAGCATAACCCATGTAATAAAAATGGGATTCTTAAACATCATGCCATCATAACACAATCCATATAAGATAAAAGGACATCATAAACATAATTTCATCATAAAATAATCAAATAAATGTAAAAATAGGGATATAAATAGAACCCTATATTGTCTTAGATGGAAAATAATTTTTATAAAATTCTTGAACTCCATTCTTGAGGAAAATATCCTTTCTACTTCAAAAACATTTTTCCTTTCTTAACATGTCATACAATTTTAAACTAAAAGAAGTTGATTAAAAATAAACTTGAAAACTTTTAAAGGAATATTCATGGAAATAATGTTATATGAAATCATAAAAATCCATTCATACAGTATAAGTTAAAAAAAACACTCTTCTCATACTTTGGCCAGAAAAGTCAAAAAGTACCTTGTACTAAAAACGACAAAAGATTCCTTTCATATATTTTACTAAAAACTCACTGAAGGGTAAAATTGGTTTTAAATAATTGTAGGAGGATTTAAATAATAATAAATATTGAGGAAACATTTATGTGAATGATAAATACACCCCAGTAAATACCAAAGTATAAAAAATCTCGGATAAAAATGAGATTGTGAGATTTTCCCTTACCTTAGGTCCGATTAGCTTCGTACGTGTCTGACCCTCCTGTATAATGATTTAAATAATGTTATTGACTTATTACAGAATCTTACTCATTGTTATGATATCATATATGGTCATATTATTAACTTCTTATTAGTAATATTTCATTGCTACTTGTTATTCAGGTGTTTATTGCTTTTTGTTCTTATGCGTGTTTTGTCGAATAAATTCTTATTATTCTTTTTAGGTTATAGATAACTCATTTAAAGAATGGTATTAGTGTAATATATATCATTTTTATTCATTAAATCCATTTATATAATCATTATGCAATGAAGATCATGTAGAACAAGTCGCATCACATTGTGGAGACGGTAGACCGTACGTACGCACAAGCAATGATATCGTTCCCATGTTCATGGAATTGTATTGAAGTGTATGTATACTATTTCAGAATCAATATCACTTTACAATAATCATATATAGTTATTCTATACACCATTATACTCATCCAAGTAAGGTGGTGGTGGAAAACAGATTACACCACGGCGTGGAGATGATATTCCGTACGTACGCACGCGCGGTGATTTCGTTTTCCGTAGGATGGATAGAAGGTGAAATAGGGTTGTTTCATATTTATAATAACATATCAGTATATGAGTGATAATGATGTCATTAATTCATAATTAAACAACTAAATAAGAAGAATTAGAAGAAGAAATAAAGTTGAAAAAATCGGTAACGAACATTACCTCTTCTTTGAAGCGCCTCTTCTTAACCTCCTCTTAGGGCACTAAAGATGATCTTTGAAGAATACAAGGACCTCTAGAATATTTATAGGGAAGTTTAGAAGAGAAATTTTCATGGTTTGTCTGAGATTGAAGGCTCAAAGTGGTGTGAGGAGGAGAGGGAGGAGGTGCCCTTTTATAAGGGAGGAGAGGGGCACCTTTGGAAAAACTAAAAATATTATTTTATTATAAAGTCATCTTCGGTTTTTAATAGCTCCAAGTTGATTTATTTCGAAGATAAGGTGGGGATGGGTCTAAATCCTCTCATCCAATAGAATTTAGACAAGTTTAGGTTTCTATTTTAACCTTATCATTTTGATTTAACTTTAAGTTAAATAATTTTACTTTTACCGTGTCTTCTTGTTTTCTTACACCATAAGGTTAATTAACGTACTATAACAAGCCAAAAGAACCCCAAGTTGTTCATTATTAATATATATAACCTTATCTAAGTCATTTTTCCGAACCTTAGATTTTTAAAAATAAAATAACAATTAATAATATAATATTTGTTTTAAAAACTATTTTATGTCAATTTTGACACTATTGGGTAATTGATTTTTGTGAAAAAACTAACAGCCTTATTAGTTCAAACAAAGTTAATTAAATAAATACTAATATGTCATATTAACTTATAAAATTAGTTTAATTCTTAGAAAGTCTCAAATTACATTTATTTGGGTATTTATAATATCAATTATGTTAATATTTCCTTAATAAGGTAATTACTGCATCATCATTGTGTCATAAATAAATTAAATTATTTAAAGTCTAAAATTATTAATAAAATAACATTATGTGGGAAATATTTTTAGCTTTATAATGAATATTTATAGTCTAATTCATCTTATTTATTACCCTATATTAAATTTTTGTTAGTTATTAAACTTTGATTTTAACTATTTTAATTATTATTTGAATAAAATAATAATAAATGTCCTAATCTAATCCAAGTGGACCTAAAGGGTAATATTTTATCCCTAAGGTTGTTTTTGGTTGAACTACACTTATCCAATAGAATTAGGACATGTGTTAGAGTAATAATAATATCATTTTTACCCTTAATTACCCTATTTACTTTTAACCATGGTAAATAAAAGTAAAAAGTTACTATTCATCAAAAATTATTTTCATCTCATTGAACCACATTTTACTCCTTGATATTAACCATGTCTCTCGGATTTTCAAAATTCCACTCACAGAAGCGGTAAAATTAAGTTTTATGTAAATTTTCAAATTCACCTAGGAGGTGGGTAAAAGACGGTGAAAAGTTCAATAAAATTTTTATATATCTAAAATTATTATAAAATGACTCCAATGAATTACATTGAACTTATCAATTTTTACCTAAAATAAATTTAAATAAAATAATTAATTATTTAAATAAAAAGTCGGTTTTTAAATAGTAACACAATGTTTTCACTATTCATCAAAAATTGAAATTTTTCAGAAAAATACCAAAATTTCACCCTAGGATAATTTCGATATTCCGAATCCAAAAATGAAGTCCATTTTGAAAGATAAAATTTATAAAATTTCAAAAAGTGGGTATTACTATTCATAACGGCTGGTTTTAATAATATTTTAATAGCATATCATTGTTTAGTGAAATTCGGTATTGCGTACAACACATGCTATCGAGGAAGGTCATGATTGCGTGTAAAGCAAGACAAGCTAGTGTTGTGTGTATTGAAAGATTCCTTTGATGATGTATATAACATAAAAACAAAATATTTCTCATAAAAATCTCGGGTGTTACACACAAGATGTATCTAATACCCAATGTGTAGATATAGAAATATTACACTAGATAACGAACGCACATTTATCATCCCCATGATTCTGGGTGCAGTTCCTCTTCCAGTGGCCTTGCATTACACATGAAAAACACATCACCTCCCGTTCCTTGCCCTGCCTCTAGATCTTCCCCTTCTTGGAGGGATGATGCTCGGGGGCTTCAGACCGTTTATAAGTCTTTGGCCACTTTGCCTTGTCCTTCCTCTTATTCACCATAAGGACTGCGGGTTTGTCACGCCTCATGTCCTTATCTACATGGTGAGTTAAGGGTAGAATTTCTAATCTAGTCGCACCTGGAACAGGCTCTTCTAGCACATAAAATTTCCTCTCGTGGTGATGGATGACGCGTAAACGCCTATGCCACTCTTGGAAATTGGTGCCAGTGAGAAGGTTTTCCTTCTTGAATATGGTTCACAATGATATGTTTGAAGTAATTTTCTTGCCATTTATACAAATTAGGATGATCAAAGGTTTAGTAATTTATTAAAAAACTGAGATAAATATATAAATTTATACTTATTAGTCTCCCATCATTTTATTGAAATCCAATAGCCCTCACCATTGACTTCAGAATATTCTGTTGCCTGAATATTCTATTGGCAAGGATTCATATTGCCCTTCGCATTACCCCAACAAGGGTTGGTCAAGAAACGTGAAGGGTTTTAGGTTGGCATTCCAAATGCTAACTGCATTTAACTCGCATCTCCTTGATCCGCTGAGTGGACTCCCCAATCCTGAAATCCTTTTATTTTGGATTTCCTCAACCTTTGCCTCTTGGCCACACCAATTCCTTCTGTGGTAGTCAACCCTTGATGCGAACCAAGTTAAGTCAACCCAAAACCTTTAATTATAATTCCCCGATAATTAAAATCACCCCAACTAGGGTTGGTCAAGCACTTTGAACTATGGTTCGATTCTAACCAAGATTATGGAAGGCTATACCGACTTAATATTTATTTAAGGGATTTTATCTTTATATGTAAATTTCAAATTTATTATCTTTAATTACATGATTGTTAATATTAAGTGGGATATACTTAAGTTATTAACCATGTCTAAGATAATATTTATGCATAAGCCAGTTTTATTTTAGTTCCATATTGCATGCTTTTTTAATTCATTAATTGTGTGATGGTGACAACACACCCACAATAAATAAACCATGCTACTGAAAGAAATAAAATAAATGGTATGATCATGATCTTGTTCTATTGGTTAGTTTATCTAGCTATTTATAAACTAACCAAATACCTAGGGGAGAAACACCTTGAACCTTGTGGGTTCGTGTTTACAGCTTTCCACCTGTCCACCTTTGTATCTCCTTAGATTGGTTTCACCTTGGCTCCGGACTTGAGCCTCCTCCACTAGCTTGGGAGCTCTATCCATTACATATGCATTTATCTCACACACAAGTGAGGGTTGGGTGCACAGGCTCTACATATTAATTAGGAGATGGCTCGCAGACCAACAAATTTAATTTAAATAAATAAATTAAATGAAACCATTCACATACAAAGGTCTCAGTCTAGCTCAGGATCATCCATACATGCAATGATATTTATGAAAAAATAAAACTAGAATTCAATTCTTTAATAGTTCTTATTTAAGATAAATCACGCTCGAATCAATTAATTATCTTTAATTAATCAATCATCTTATCTTAAATCCTTTTCTGAATTTCCTTCAGATTCTACTCCATCATAATTTTAAACAAATAAATTCATTTAAAATTATCCTTGTATGTAACTTGTACCTTGGAGGCAACCCAGTGAATTCCCATTTATTATGCAGATGTTAAATTAAACACATATATATAAAACACCTATCACGTGTTGTGCCTCAACTTTACGCCTACACTATGGTACACGTCTCAAGGGTTTTTATAATATAATAATAAATTTTAATAAATCTGCGTAATTTGGGTGAGTACACGGCGTGTAGTTCCGACTACACAGCGTGTACTTTTCTTCATCGTCCATCCAAAGTACACACCCGGGGACATGGCGTGTTAATGTACATAGGAAATTTTCAAAGTACACAGTGTGTACAGTGGGACACACGTCGTGTAGTTTCCGCGTTACACGGTTTCCAGTCAGGAAAGCCGTGTACGGGGTACACGGTCCAACCCTAACCCGAAGGGACTACACGCCATGTTCTGTTGGACCACATGATGTGTAATCTGGAAACCATGTGCCACCTGTTCTTGGTCAACTCACGATGTCATAAATGACTTAGATAGGATCAATACAGAACCTGATTTGGCAGACCAGTCGGATGCATGAACCTAGACTACAAGACGTGTACTTATGAATACACGCCGTGTATTCTGGTGTTGTACGACCAGAAATGTTTGGCTCCTCCAGATGAGTTCCTCTATTTTATTTTAATAAAAAATTAAAATAAAATGTCATTTCTGTATGGTGAATGAGAAACGATAGAGGAGGAACATATCTTGAGATTCAGATTTAAAGAACGATTAACTTGAATTAAAGCAACTAAATTATTTAATGCATAGATCACCAATGAAAAACTAAATAATTATAATCAACGTTATGACCCCTTTGATACCACTTGTAGGTTCCAGGTGCAGCAGAAGTGCGTTGTTGGGTTTTCCCAACTTTAATTTTAACATTTAAACAACGTTGAATCCGAGATCCTTCACGATGTAAAATGCTGAATCTTCGGAATGGAACGAAGAATGAAAAACTAAAGATGGAATCCCAGAACCACAGAGATAGGATCATCATATGTTGGTTATATTTAATTTAATTAATTCACAAGAATTGCCTTGGTGGAATTATTTCTTCGTTGATGTCTCCAGTAACAATCATGTGATCCATCGTTGCGTTGTAGAATCCAAGTGTTGGATTCCTCTAGCGGTGATCCACACGTGTGGCACATATCTCCGGACGTCACCAAAGGGTTCTCCAGGTGCTAGCGCCGAAGAACCTTCGCTTGAGATGTCCGCCTTTGATCGCCTTGATCTCCTGGTCTTGAGAGCATTCTTGGAGGAAGGAGTTCTTTTGGGCTTGAAAGAATTCTTCAGAATTGTTGTGCACAACGATTCTATTGTGGAAAAGTTTTGGGGTTGTGAGGATATTTATAATCGGGTATGAGGTTATATAGTTATGACAATAAATAAATGCATTACACATTTTATTTATTTCATTAACTTTTATTGAAAACCCCCATATAGAATTATTAATTCCTTGACATGCACCCATGCTGATTATAATAAATATCATTTAATAAAACAATATTATATCCTCAAAAGCCTGACTGGAAAAACTACATGGCGTGTAATCATTAATACACAACGTGTACTCGTTTTCCATAAAACTACACGGCGTGTATATTTAATATACACGGAATGTACTTTTATTTTCTACTTTCCTTTATTTCCTCCACCATATTTATTAGTCCTTGAGGAATGGCTATTTATTTCTTAAATAAATGTAACTGAATTACTCGCTAATAAATGTATTATTTCGCCCAGAATATATTCTCTCGAATAACTAGTGTCGAAATAAATGCAATCAGGCATCCTTAAATAATTATCAAACCACAGTCGGGAATAATATTTATTTAACTTGTTAAATTAATATTTAACTAAGATATGTGGACACACTAAGTGTGTGACCATTTCGGCCTCTTTCTCATTGGCATTAGGCAGGCTTTCCTAAAGTCCAAGATTACTGTCTAGCAACGGGTAAAGACACCAAAGAGAAAGAAGTTGAATCCGCATTGACGTGTCACCTCATACGAATTCTTACTATTTAATATAATTCCTTTGTCATGATATCTCAAATCAAGCAGGTTTCATATTAGTGCCATCAACCCATGTGCTCGATCATTCTTTCTTTGAATTTCCGAAATTGAACTTCCCCATTCCTTACCATGGCCATGGATTTAATTAGTCTATATCAATTCCGTCAAATGGCTTGAGATATCTACTTCCGTTATAGAACAGAAGGGAAAAATCCTTTCTCGCATTATCTATTAATGCAGTATTACTCGTGATGCACCCAACGTATCCTACCTCACTGCGAACAGTGCGTCATCATAGTTTTCATCAATACATCTAAGTGCGTGAGTTGTAATAACCATTAATAATAATCTTAAAGTCTAAGGACCAATTCACACATTCGTAGATAGGAACATCCAATGACACTATGAAATGTGGATTTCGTACTGGCGGGTCTCGTTCTCATAATATCCTCCTGGATATTACCAAGGGCGCACACAATGAGAAGGTGCCTCAAAGTTTTATGAGTCCTCACCCATAATGGCCTGTATTATTTGTGTCCCTCAAATAACATCATTCGGCCATAGAACATATATTCAAGAACAGTGTTATGGAACTTCTGGGTTCTCATCATAGCCGGGATCTGCTATGACCCATTAATGCAACAATTGTCCTTAGGAAATTATCATATGCATTGTCACACAGAAGAACAATCAAGATGTGATAAGGTGTTTATTAATGAAAAAGTACAAATTAGTTGGTTCTAGGCCACCAATTCCAACACTCTCTCTATTTTCTTCATTTGTATTCCCACGAATAACTATGGAAGAAGTCTTGTGTAACCTAGTGTCTTTTTTTAATCCACATATAACTATGGAAGAGGCTATATTCCTAGAAAACCTTATGTGCTGTTATATATAAAACCCGATCCTAGTTATGGATTAGTTTATTTTATAATAAACTGCTTAGTAGTAGTTTATTTCCATGTGGATAAAATTATGTCTAATATTGATACTGAACCCCTTATAAAATTTCCATTATACTTTATCTGTTTGGTTTTATTTTTTTTAATAAAAATATATTTATTTTTTCTAATTTATTAAATGAAACATTACTGTATTAGTTTACTTAAAACAGTGTTTTATATATGATGTTTTAAATGAGTATATTAGTTTCAAAAGTTAAATTATTTTCCAAATTATTTTGACTGAACTATGATCGAGCCTTTGAGAATATTTGACGAATATAAAATTATATATTTCTACTATTTTTTCAACTAGGTAATTTTATTAAATTGGGAATTGGTTTTTAAATTTATTTTCGCAATATTTTTTATTTGAAATTAAATTCACCCCACTCTTGAGTTGTCCATTAGGACCAAAAATCTCCTTCAATATTATATGATATTTTTAAAATTTGACTTTTAATTTTGTAGGCATTAATCAATATATCTGTATTAAAGAAAAATTCCTCACATATATTTCACAATGTGGTTACTCATGTTTATACCTTTGAAGACAAAAACCAGGTTATAATAATTATATTTAAATAATAACATTTAAATTTTGAATCACAATTTATTTTATGATCAAAATTGCACGTGGTATATGGAATCTGACATACTATTATTTTTTAACTAAAATATTTGGATGTTACATTCTCCCATCATTAAAGAAATTAAGTCCTCAAAATTTTAATTTTATTCTCTCAAAATAAAATTATCATAATATAGTAATAAAATTAGATATAGATTTTATCATGAACATTAATTTCTATATAAAGACCAGGAAACTTATTATTTCCTAAAATAATGAACCTCTATAATACTCATACATATAGATCAATTTCTAAAATCATACCTTGATAGTTGACCGTCACTTTTCGCATAATACTCGATAGATTTGAGAAATAATTTTACCATTGATATAGATATTTTAAAAAAATTTACAGACTTGATTATTTTCCTCTACAAAAGTGGAATTTCACCATTCATGTTTTCTTTGATTAGTTCCAACTTCTATCCCATCTCTTACCCCATGAAATAAATATTCAAGACAGATTTTTCATGCTCAAAGCACTAAATTTAACTTCTATCAGATAACATGATCCACCAAAGGATGAAAATTTATTTATCATGATTCTATCCATTAATGAAAAACCAAAAATTGTTATCACATATTAAGATAATATCCAATATGAATAAAACTTAATATGAGGAAATACCAGATTAATCTCTAAAGTCTCAAAAATAATAACAAATTTTCAACTTAAATCATTCCATAAATATCTAACCTTAAAAATCTTTAAAATATTCCTGACCGAGTTCAAAACCCAGAAATCAGAAAGATTTGACATCATATTTTTTCAGGATAAATTTAACATTAATATCTAAACAAAATTAATCTCCTATAAAGTCACATACAAAAAATGTATATGACCCAATCATATATTCTCCAAAATATGAAAATATTTTCCATAAATAACCTGAACAATAATAAAACCACATGAAAAACATATATGATTCTAAAAGTTAACTCAATCTTCATTATTTAATAGATTTCAACCACTTTGAACTAAAAACTCATACTAGAAAAAATACCCTATTTACCACGATTCCTATAATTATACCAAAACTATAGTGAACATATTCAAAAATAAATTTAATCAATAAGTCACCAAATAACTTTCAATCCCATGATTATCTATATGATAAAAAATATGATCCAAAAATATATTAAACATGTTATTCCTACATTAAATAATTTATTAACCCTAAATGTTATCAATACCTTTCAAATTATATCCACAAAATAAAAAATCATTTTTCCTCAAATAATATTTCTACTACCACTCAAGTTAAACTTAAGGGTTATATATTCCTCAAACCTGTATTAAAACTCAATAAATGTCTCTCAAAGTTCCCCCATCACGTAAAATCTCAAAAAAAGGGTATTTATGACTTTAAAATTATAATCAATCCTAGAATTCTTAACCCATGATGGTATATAAAACTCTTAAATTATCCTTACTTGATAACTTACTAACCTCTAAAATTATCTAAACCTTTCCTCTAATACCAACTATAACACCCCGTAATATAAACAACCCATAATTGCATGATTTATAACAAGGGTTTCACTTCCTTACATTTCAAGGATCATTTTGGTATAGCGTTTTAGAGAATTAGGGAAAAATATTACATATCAAACCCTTGCAATACAAAGTGGAAACTTCCTCTTAATTTCTATTTTTTAAAAAAAAACAAGATTCTTAAATTTAAACTCATATTTCATTTAAAACACATTCACTTCTTAAGATAGATCTCGATAGTGAATAGATAGATCTTGATATAGTTTCTAATCATCCTTAAGGCCTGTGAAAAACATTAAAAAACATGAGATGAGAACAAAAAGCTCAATAAGGCATATAAAAATAAAGGAAACTTGTTAATCCATTTAAAATTACTGAAAAACCATAAGAAAGTTTTTATTTTTTACATTATTAACTTTTGAGATCAAAATAATCACTTACCTACTCATGAAATAAACATCAAATCCCAATGTTTTCATAATTTTTTTTAAGAAAACATAAAGGAAACATAAAAATTCATGAATTCTTTACCATGAAAAAACCTCTCACATTTAGAAGATCATAATTTTTTAAATCATAAACTCGTTCTTTACCTTTTGAAATCAAAATATTTCCATGAAAAACCATTTTAAAGAATAAAGAAAACATGTAAGAAACTTAGAGCATCATACTTTCATCACAGAATCACCTAACAGGACAATTCCTACATTCTATTTGGATTAACTTTCATTAGTTAACCCCTTCACTTCATATGAGTAATTTATTTCATCTATATTCTCTTAGGATTAACATACATAAGTTAACATTGTCACTTCATAGGAGTAATTAACTCTTTCCACATTCTCTTAGGAGTAACTTTCCTGAGTTAACTCCATCGCTTTACCTAATTCATTAGAGGGATTTAACTAACCCACTCATCACATAATGGAAATAGTCCCATAAGGGTTTTAGTTCACTCCCCATTCCCACTTTTATCAATAACACCCAAGTTTCATGTTTAAAAATAAAAAAATTAATAACTTTCACTTTTCATTATATCTTGAAATCAAAACATTTCATAACATTCACTTTGTTGTAATAGTGGGTGTCCTAGACCCAAATTTAAAGTACTTTTGATTAATATATTGTGTATATAGTCAGATATACATTATGTATTCTTACCATTATAGTGTAGATATTTCTACATACACTATTTAATGGTAATGTATATATATTTATTGTCGTATCAAAAGTTTATAGTAGATCTCTGGCTATAAGGAGAACCTAGAGATACCATGGAATTAATCTTAAGAAAAGTTCCTATGGTCAAGATACATCATACTAACTAGACACTATTGATGTCTGACTATTAGGTGATGGGAGATCATAAGCATTGAGACTTCTTCTCAGGAAAGTTTCACTTGGTGATCTCTAGTAGTGAGATCATGAGGAATAACCCACCAATAGGAACATCACTTGTTTTGAGTGTCACTGGTTATTCATATCTGCAGACATGTGTATTGGTCTCCTAACTTGAGATCATTACCAGGGTGTTCCATTTATAACATACTTTGATACAAGGAAAAAACCATGATAATGAAATCGTGGCGAGGTAGCTTGTTTTGGTTGCGTCATTGGTGGTATGAAATTTGTTGAATGGTCAAGAAAGGATTTATCACTTCAGAGTTGAGGAAGTAATGTATCTCGAGCCTTGTTGATTAGGATGGTAGTACCTTCATAAATCCATGACCACAGTAGTCAAAAGGTAAATCCATCCAGTTTGATCAACAAATAATAAATCAATAAATGATGATGACATGGGTGTGGGTCTTGCTTTATGTGATGTCTAAATACAACTAGATTATAGTACATAGTACATGTCCGTAGGTTGGTTTTCATTACTATGACTATCCTTATATATTTTGGGGCTTTGATGGGTTGCTAGAATCCTCTCTTTGTGTATTAATATAATTCACTACTATCAAGATAAAGGCCAAGAGGGTCACACTCAATAGCATATTCCAGAATCCACTATATTCAGCTGAATAGGCATATCGAACATTGTGGGACCCACCACAGGGTTCGAGTGTTGTCCAAGTTATCAATTACTAAAAGAATAAATAAATTCATATTATTCAGGTTATGAATAATTGGTTTGAATTTATTTATTAAAAGTATTTATATGTTATGTAAATATGAGGAATGATATTAATCAAACGAATATTATTTTAATATTAGGCGGGAATTTTGAGTCGTGTTAATAAATTGGTTTTATCATGAAATATTATATATATATTATAAGAATGTGATAAAATAAAAAATAATATTTATGATGAAGTTTAGTTCATTATAATTATTTATTTAGTGGACATTTAATAAATGGATGTCGGGGAATCCTACCAGGTATTTTGAGCATCCACTATAAATAGTGGAAAGAGGCTTTGGCTGAAAGTCTATTCATTCATTTTTGGATGGTTGTCGCTCTCTTGTCCTACTTTCAAGAGAGATAGTATCTCTCTCTAGTGATGATCCAAGAACACCTTCGAGCATCGAAAGTAGATGATCACAGTGATCGTCGAGACGTCGAAGACATCAACAAATTGTTGAACTAGCACCCAGAATGGAGTAAACACTTTAAGATTTCTTGGTTGGATCCCTTTTGGACCGAGAAAAGGGGAATAAAAAAAATGGTGGAATCATCTTTTGATTTCCACGGGGTGGTCCCCTTTCTCCTCCTTTTCACCTCGCAAACTAGCAGTCCGACCACCCTTTTCTTCCCGGTCACCTCCACTCCACGTACCCGGCCTCCCTCCTTGCGCTTGTTGGCCGTCCCGTCTACCCCACCTCCAGTGGCACCACCTACCACACCCATCCATCGGCTCAAGAGACTCTATCGGCAAAGCTCACCACTGACTTCACCTAGCCTCCTCCAAGACCTGGGATCTTCCTCCCTACTATTGTGTGGTCCCACTCTATAGCGAGAATTTCCTCCCTCAGTCGTCCTCGAGCCTGTTGGAGCCACCGTGATCTTGTCACCTCACTTGGGACCAGTCGTATGTCCCTTCTACCAATATACTTGCACAAATTCCATCCTTGATGGACCGCCCTCCACCAGGACATCGGCCACCTTGGACTGCCACCTTGACCTCCAGGCCACAAGGAGCACATGGTCTCTCTCTCTCGGTCACTGGCATGCCCTCCGGCTCAGCTCTGGTCAGTTAACATCAGATCGCCTGGATCTGAGGGTGCCGCATACCTTCAAAGCCCCTTCCCATGACAAGACACTATTAGCTTTCTTCTCATGCTGTTGAACTACCACTAAACAAACCCAGGAGCCACCAGCCCCTCTCATCCCATTACCTCTCACTGCTGGCCCTTCCTCATCCAGATCCAGTACTAACAACCATTGGAGGCGTCGTCTCTAGCCAGGGTAACTTCATGCGAAAATGGATCTGCCCTGGTATAGGCTCGGTTGGGGCTCTACTCGGAACTGGTCTTGGGTAGATCTTCCTGGCCCAGAATAGCCTAACATAGGCTTTACACGGCCCAAAATGGGTTAGAGCAGGTTCAGTGTAATCCACATTGGGCTTGAATGGGGTTTCAAGGCCCATATTAAATTAATATAATCAATTAATTCAATTTTAGAATTAAATAAAATTAATTAAAATATTATTTTTTGCATTTAAAAAATAATTTTTAATACCTAGAAATAAAATTAACTCATTTAAAAATGAATTAATAAATTAATAAATTAATTTAGTTTTTGGTATTAAAATTAAATTAATAATCAGACCGAATGTGAATTAAATAAATTATGTGAATTTTAATTCATTTAATAGCCCTCATACTTTATTTATTTCAATTAATTTTTATCACGCTTTAATTTTACCTACTTACTAGTCTTGAGAACCAACCTGTGTATGTTTGCACCTTTTATTTTATTATTTAACTACATGAAATGGTTATAATTAATTGTGATGGTCTTTGAATCATTGTTTATTTTTTGTCAAAATGTATGAGGGTGTGCGCGTACAATTTATCTGATGTACATTTCTCCCCTAGCCCCCCTCACCTGTGCAAGGGTAAACTTGTAGCTTGGAAAAAGATGATGTACTACATGGACCCTACTAAGACGAGGTAGCACACCATGATGAGGAAGATGTAATATGAAAACAACGCCAAGATGAGATGGTACACTATATGAGATGTGGACCCCACCAAGATGAGTAGTGGATATACTGTACATGGGTGAGATGCATCATGAGACAAACAACGACTCATGCATGCTGCCCCTAGGTCGTGGTTGGTTCATTGAATTTAAATGGATCAACCAATAATACATTCTCAAGACTAGCCGGGTACTAGATTTTCTTTATGTATTTATTATTTATTTTATGCATTTTATAATAGCAAAAAAATACACAAAATAATAAATAATAAAATGCATAAAGAAGTAGTGAATGTTTTTTTAATTAATGTGCAGTTGTGAGCACAAAAACATAGAATGAATAAAATTAATGGATTATATTCATTGATAATAACAGAAAAACCCCTTAAAAAATATTAATTCATCAAACACCTTCTGTCATTCAAATTTGAACAAAATCGGGTGTTTGGGGTGCTTGTCAACCAAATTTGAGGGTGCCTCTTACTACCAAAGAGTTCTTATGAGAGTGATGAGTTGAATGAACTATAGTTACATTAAAGAAGTATCCAAAGCTAGATTTATGCAAATTTAGAGGCAAGAATTTAGAAAATCATATCTATGATTTTAGAAGCTGAAACTTCACTCAACAGATCAAAGAACAATGAGTTAATGTGGTTGGCCAGTCAAAAGCCTACATTGAACTCTCCAAGTAGTGGAACGGCCAAAGCTTGTATACTATGAGACCAGGTTTATAAACCCTTTCCACTAGAATACTCAAGTGATAGAGTATTCCAATTCTAGTACATAGGGTTCTTATAATTAAATAAAATAGTAGGACACATTTAGTGATTTTATTAATTAATCAATAATGTATAAAACGATAATCAATATAAAAGTAGTAATATGATAGAATTTATTTTTATTGAATATGGTAAGTAATACCATAAAAAATAAACTATGATAATATTGGGAAAAGTAAATTTCCAAACTAGCATGAATTTCCAAGTGTAGTGCAAGCGATTGAACACACTACTACAATATAGAAACTTCTAGGTGCTGGTGTCCCAAAACTTGTTAAAAACTACCTCAAGAACCAAGGGTGTAAGATTACTTATAGGAGAATCATGTATGTAGCATATGATGTTTATTTCATAATGCTATCACTGATGTATGATGTTTTTTGCAGTTACAAAATTAGGACATGGATGATATAACATGTAGTCTCATCTTTGAAAAGCTTGTGAGGAGAAAGTGATGCAAGATATTTGGGTGATAAATCACATTAGCTTATATGTAAATATGAAAGAAAAATCACAATATTTCAAGGAATCCCACTCTTGCATTTGATTACTCTAGTTTTTTTAAGGTTACAAAACGAACAAGATGGAGTAAACACTTCATTAACATTTAGGTAAGGTTCTCCCAGTGAATAAAAATATTCAAGACAACTTAATCTTTTGTTCTTACGGAGAAAAAGTTGAAATGAAATGTGAAAAGGCCAATGGAAAGTGTAATGCCAGAGGAACATTCACAATGTCCTTCAGTGAAATGAGGTTGATTATTAAAAAATTGGTTATTTTCATCACATAACTTGAAATAAATTATGTGAAAGTTTATATGAAATGAACCAAACTAAAGAAGAAAGTTATTTCTTCTTATTCAGGAATCTTAATCAATATAAAATGTAATGTTTTTGACATACTACTTGGGTATTAAATACTATACGCCTTTTACATATGTGTATTAAAATATAGTAACCATGTAAGCAATAGAAACATTACAATAAGTAATTTGTATTCTCCAAGTGACTGAGAAAGGGTGATTCCTAAGTCAGCAGTGAGAAACACATAACTTCTAATTGCCAATTTAATGATTTAAGTCAAACTATTATTGAATACAACAAAAAATTTACCTCATTCTGTCCATTGAATATAAGGATACATTATTCCAAGTTTGGGAATGAATGTTGTTAGTGGTGTCTCAAACTCAACAAATAGTTCAATGGTACTTGAATCATAGGCAATACATGTTGAATATAACATGTAAGACTTATTTACCCAGTTGTGGAAAGATAATTCTTTTTCAAGTAAAACTAAGAGTGGATGAAAAGGATATACCAAATTAGGAATTTAGACTTTGTAGATCTAAACCCATTTGGTATTATTGATATGTATACTTGTTTAGTTTTGACAAAGAAACCTTTAAAAATAAAGGTATGCCATAGATCTTTCAGAATTAGTTTAGTAAGAGAGCGCGAACTATTCAAAGGGTAAGATAGTGCTAAATATACTTCATAATATTCCTTTAAGTAATTAAGGAATGAGAAAGTGAAGTTTTCATGGTAAGAAGATATGAGTTGCTTTAGACCGACATGCTGAAGAATATCTTGACCAAGCGTTCATCGATCAATATAATGTAGTGTAGAGTAATTCCTAAATTCACATTACCTTATATAAATCATAACATTTATTTTTATAAGGTGGATTGACAAGAAGTCTTACATATTAATATTGATCAAAAAAATGTAGCATGGATAAATTTCTAAATGTATATTTTATACATCAAAGTCATGATGTAAGGAGTATTAATGATAAAACTTACAGAAAATTCCATTATATTTCAAGATGTTATTTGAAAATAATGACGATATTTCATAACCATATACCAAATAGCATAAAAAATGGATATCATATATGTCATAGTATGATGTAAATCCATTTTTTCATAAGGACATCTCTTTAGATGCAAAGAGTATGTTAGGATATAAAAAAACTTGCCTCAAGATAAACACATTGTGCATCTAAGTAATTATCCAAATAGTTTCTTAGGATATAACATAAATCCCTATGATATAAAGGATATAGTCAAATTATAGACTATATTTCAATATATGGGCGCACATCTCTAGTTGATATAGTGGAAGCAAGATTACTTAGTTTTAGTAAGCATCTCGATCATAGAATATTCATTTGGAATGAATGTTTTCCATGTGTCAACTAGATTTTAGAGGGAGCACCATTATTTTTCAAGTAAAATATGATAAAAACATATAGAAAAATAGTTTTTGGTATTCAAGCTAGTTAATACCAAGTTGAAGGTAATTCTCTAATGATTGAATTAAAGTAGAAACCTATGTTCTAGGGAACAAGATCTACAGAGGTAGATCTAATAATTTCTTGGACCTAGTCAATCATAAATATAATGACATGGTATTGAAAAATACAATTTGGAATAATTCGATAGAATTGTTTCCAATGTCACATGGCATATATCTCTCCATGTTGACATGTCAGGGACATAGGAAGAGATTAACACAGTGCGTTTAATTACATATGCTTTAGCGATGGATCAATCATGTATTCCATGATATGTACATGAACTGATATTGACAATATATACTTTATAGTAGGTAGATATCAATTATATTCCATAGCACTATAAGAGAAGTAGTCAGAACTATCCATTATACATAGAATAGTACAAAGGATATATACCTGGTAAATAGAGAAGAAAGGATACTAGTTTTCAAGGGACACGAACTAGTCTTACTTAGATCATTATGATCTAATATCATAGTTAGGCAAAGATGATGAGTGAGATAATCTCATATAATCCAGTGGTATCCATACCTACAAATACCAAGTACATTGCAGCTTCTGAGGTAGCTAAGAAGTAGTTAAACACAATGATTTCTTCCAGTTCTTAGAATCACACATAGTAAGTAAAGTATTATCATAATATAAATTATGATATTCTTACTATTCAAGATGTAAAGTTTTGGAAGTGGGTAAAAATGAATATACTCAAAGATACTATATCTTGAGAAGTTTTATTTAAGGAGATGAGGACACATATAATAGAATAACCATGCAGCAGAAACCTAACATACCCAACAACTAAAGCTATGACTCAATAGAAACATGGTCTTTATCACATGATAGCTAAAAAGGTACATTTAAAAGTTGGCTCTAGTGCAAGTGGGATTTTAGTAACAGTGGGTTCCTTAGAACCAACTTGAACAATACTCTTTATTACCATATCGTGTACACAGTTAGATATACATGATATATTCTTACCATTATAGTGTAGATATTTTGGTGTCCACTATTTAATAGTAATGACCACAGAATTATTATCATATCAAAATATTATAGCAGATCTCATGCTATAATGATAACCCTGAGATAATACGACATTAATAATAAACATGGTTGATATGGTATAGATACATCATACTTACTGAACATAGTTGATGTTTGAATATCAAGTGTTGGGGACTCATAAGAATTGAGACTTCTTCTCGTGAAGTTTACATTTTGTGATCTCTAGTAGTGAGATCATAAGGACAGACCTACCAATAGAAACACCACATGTTTTTGGTATCATTGGTTGTTCCTAACTATGAACATTTTTATTGGTTTATTGACTTGATATCAATACTACTGTGTGTCATTTGATCGCGTACTTTGATGCAAGAAAAAACATTGATAATGAAATCCTGGTGAGGTATATTGTGTTTTGTGCATCATTGGTGGTATGGAATTGGTTGAATGGTCAAGAAATGATTTTTCTCTTCCAGGTTGAGGAAGTAATATATCTCGGTTCATATTGATCAGGATGGTAATACCTTCATAAATACGTGTCCATGATAGTCAAAAGGTAAATCCATCCAGCTAGATCAACAAACAATAAATAAAGAAGTTATGATGACATGGGTGTGTGTCATACATTATGAGATATCTAAATATAGAGAGATTATAGTAAATAGTATGTGTTTGTTGGTTGGTTTTCATTACTATAACTATCCTAATCTCTTTAGGGGCCTTAATGGGTTGATAGACCCCACTCTTTTTCTATGAATATTATTCACTACTATTGATATAAGGGCCTATATTTTCACACACAATAGCTTATTCAAGAATCCCCCATTCAATTTAATAGGTATATCAGACATGGCGGGCCCCACCATTGGGTCTGATTATTGTCCAAGTTATCGTTCACCAAATGAATAAATAAATTCATATTATTCAAGTTATAAATAATTGTATTGAATTTATTTGTTGAAATTATATACAAGATAAGTAAATATGAGGAAAAATATTATTCGAAAGAATATTATTTGAATATTCTAGGTTCATTTAATATTAGGAAGGAATTTAGTGTCGTGTTAATGAATCAGTTTTATCATGTAATATTATATATATATATATATATATATATTACAGGAATGTTATAAAATAATAAATAATATTTATGATGTAGTTTAGTTCATCATAATTATTTATTTGGTTCACGTTTAATAAACAGGGTCTAGGGAACCCTACCGGGTATTTTGAGCATCCACTATAAATAGTGGAGTGGGGATTTGGCTCAAAGACTATCCATTCATTTTTGAATGAGAGCCACTATCTCCTCCCACTTTCTAGAGAGAGGGTATCTATATATAAGAGATTATCCAATAACTCCTTCAAACATAGAATGTAGAGGATCATGGTGATCATCAGGACATCAAAGACATCATCAGATCACCACGCTATCACCTAGAATTCAACGATAAACACTCCCGCAGATTTTTGAAGCACGTGTGGATGATCTAGAGGGATTATAATTTGGATCCTTTGATAAATGATTTACAGTGAAAAGAAGATGTCAAGTGCACCTTAAGTTAAAAAAGTTATGTTTTTCTATTTTATTTTGTGCTTTGAATAATTTACACAAGATCCTGGGGTTGTACCAGGTCCCAGATTATCAGAGATGACACGTCTTGTCATCCTGGAGAAGCAGAAAATTTTAAAATCTATGGCCCATTGGATTCTCTTATTACCCTAATACCTTTACACTTTTTGTCACAAAAATAATAAAATTTTCATTTCATCCCATCATCAAATACACCATTGGTTATCTTATAATATTGAGAAGAAATATCCTTTTCTAATGAAAATATTTAAAAACTAAAATTTCCCTGAACAAATGGAAAAGTATCTTCTTTAAAAAATCATGGAAACTTGTAATTAAATCATGATAATGAATAAAATCAATGATGATATTTTTTTTACATCATATATGTTAAAAAAAATTCTTTTTCACTTAAGTAAAAAGTGTCAAAAGTTACATGTTTTGAAAACATTTAAAACATTTATTTATTTAAAACCCCTTAAAAAAGATAAAGATAATTAAAAATTTAATCTAAAAATTTTTATGTGAAAATAATAACACTATTTAAACATTATATAGAGCATATACATTGTCATGACCCGTCCTCAGGGCCTGTGCCATGACTGCCCCAAGCCCGCCTTCCACAGGCCAGGGGCTGATGACTAGCACCAAAGGCATAAATCCTAACAAAATGGAAGGAATTGCCTTTATGAAACGTAAAAACACACACTAGGGGTGTCCATGGGTCGGGTTGGAGGCTTTTTTGGACCCGACCCAGTCAAAAAATATCGGGTCGTGTCAGGTCGGGTCGGTTCTGAGCTGATTTCTCATTCAGACCTGACCCAACCCAACTGATATTAGATTGGGTCGGGTCGATTGGGTCACCAGGAATTTTTTTAGAACAAACAGAACCCTCCATGGGTTCGTCGGATGCATAAAAAGCGGGTTTGTGGTCACGGGGGAGACATAGGGTGTGGGGGGATTTGGGGGTGTGGGAGAAGGGGGGTTCGAGTGCTTGCTCGAAAGAAAGGAGGTATGCAGCTCGCGCGGTGGTCTGACTGTCTGACCTTCATCAACAGAGGCAGCTGCTATGAATGAAGGAGGGCAGGGACGTTAAGACGGTGTGTGGAGGTGAGGTTTGATCCATGACGGCGCTTCAATGGCGGGTGCGGACAACGACTCTACTTCAGGTGGCTTGGGTTCTCGAGCAGCAGAAGGAATGAGGTACGAATCAAATTCATCCGGGGTGTTCAACGGTGCTCGGATTCAGATGATGGTCACCGACGGGAGATCTGATTCGGTCATGGTGTGGTTTCTAATTTTTGAATTTGGGTATTTTGAGTTCATCAGATCTGGTTTGTGAAACTGTTACTAGGTTTTCAATTGGATTTTTTGTTCTTCCTGTGACTTATTCTTGCATCGATTCTGATATTTCATCCATCGGTGATTTTTGTTTCCTACACTGCTTCTTTTTTGAAGGTGGTAGCCAAGGGTGGAGTAGCAGCGGTCACCGAATCCACGGTGGGTGTGCAGCTGGATCTTGCCGCGATGGTGGAGGTGATGGGAATGCGGTGCGTAGAGGGGAAGACAACGCCGATGTGAGGGAGGGGAAGAGGTAGTGGGTTGAGAAAATTCATGAACCGAAGCACGATGACAGCAAAAAAAATAAGTTCGGGTCGATGGGTTGGGTTGGGTCTTGATACTTCCAACCCATGACCCGACCCAACCCGATCTCAACCCGACCCAAACAGACCCGACCCATCAATATACCTGTGTAACCCGACCCAACCTGACCCAACCCGATCAGGTCGGGTCGGGTCATTCGGGGTGGGTCGGGTTTGGACACCCCTAACAGACACCCAGAGTACAAGAGGAAGCTAACACTAAGTAAGCAGTATAACAAGTGTGCTGAAAGTACGAAAGGGCTGAAAATACAAGACCAATAGTAAAGTACAAGGAAAAGAAAAACAGCAGGAAGGTGTCAAGCTGCTCCTGGATCATCCTCCGGAGTTCCTACGTGAAGGGTAGGTATAGATGGCCACCACTGATCTCCACGTTCGTCTATCACCTCCGGGTATCGTCTCGTCGTGAAGTCCACCTCCGAGTACCATCTCATCGTGAATTCAACCTTCGGGCACCATCCAACTCTACAAGCCTCAACCACGATCAGTGCTGCCCGTCGTCTGCATCCAACACAATGAAGTGCAGGGAAAGCCCGTGCAGGGGTGAGTATAACGATACTCAGTAGGGACCCCGAGACCTTCAAGGTATCACATAATCCACGAAGGATAAACTACAAAGGAAAGATATAATCACGAAGTATTAACCGAATTTACTTAGGTATATTCCCATACATATACCTAAGTTATTATTTACAATCGGCTCCAACTCTCGAGCCCAAGCACACCCAGTCCATAAAGGAAAACACAACCCAATCCACAAAGGAAAGCACAACTCAGTCCACACAGGAAAACAAAACCCAGTCCACAAAGGAAAGAACAACTCAGTCCACACAAAAAAACACAACCCAGTCCACAAAGGAAAGCACAACTCAATCCACAGAGGAAAACACAACCCAGTCCACAAAGGAATGCACAACTCAGTCCACATAGGAAAACACAAACCATTCCACAAAGGAAATCACGTCAATCACATCAATGATAATGATTGAAGTCAAGACTCATCTCACACAAGTATACACTTCGTAAGGCTATAGAGATGATTAGATATAGCCACTGATTCATATAAGCTGTCGGACCCACATAGGATACATGACCAACTAAGCTGTTGGACCCACATAGGAGACAAGACCAGCTACTCTACCGGACCCACTCAAGATACAAGTACAGAGGTCAAATACTGCCAGACCCATGTAGGATACAATAACAGTAGTCATCACCGTCGAACCCATAGAGGATCCCAGTACGGTCTTCGTCGCTGCCGAACCCACAGAGGATCCAAGTACAGTCGTCCTCACTGCCGAACCCATAGAGGATCCAAGTACCGTCGTCCTCCCTAATAAACCCACAGAGGATCCAAGTACAGTCGTCCTCACTATTGAACCCACAGAGGATCCATGTACAGTCTTCCTCGCTGCCGAACCCACAGAGGATCCAAGTACAGTCGTCATCGTCACAATCGCAACCAGCTCTAGGGTTCCCGCACACAGCATGCTCGATTCTGAGAGGGTTCGCTCCTCGATCAAGAGAGAGAGTCGATACATTAACTATGAAGAATTCTAGAGTTGATGTATCCCAAAGATCCGTCTCGTCAAAATAAACCCAACCCGACAGACGGTGCGTCAATCAGACGCCCGGTCTGAGAGTTATTGGCTTTTCCATCCCAGGGGCCCGGTTGGTTTTTAATCTAAAACCAACCTGACCATACTCCAGCTACGTCCAAACCTCAAGAGGAGTAATCCAAAAGTACCTTCTCAAAAAAATTATCCCAACGCAATTGACGGCACGTCAATCAGACGCCCGGTCCTTAAGTTATAAGTGTTTCCGCTCCAAGGGCCCGGTTGGTTTTGAGTTTGAACCAACCCGACCATACCCAAACTTTTCCAAAACCTCGATTTTAATATACTAAAACGACCATCTAGGTCCAAGGATTCCTACGCAACTAACGTTGCGTCGATCAGAGGTCCGTAGCTCATGTTATGAGCAAAAGACCGAAAACGGTCCGAAGTGGGGGGTCTAGGCCTGGTCCGACCCGGCCCAACCCCCCGTGGGTCAGCCCAAATCGGGTCGACCAGACCCAATTCCAGGTCCGGCCTGGTAGGGCGTGGCCCGGCCCGGTCCGCGCGACCCACTCTAGGCCAGCCGGGGGGTGCGCTGGCTCGGCCAGCGAATCGAGCAGGGGGGCGCGGTCCCCCCTTTCCGCGGACGCGGCGCCAGGGTGGCGTCGCTGCTCCCATGGATCCCACGCGGCCGTGGGATCCGGCCCCCGTCGCCACGGCTTCAGCCACGGTGGGATCCTACCGGCGGCGCACCGGGCGCCGCCACCTTTGGGCGGCCGGCCGCCGGTGCCGCCAGGGACTTCCGCGGGCCACCTGGGTCATTTCGGTGGTCCGATTTTGATCCCGTCTGCACCAGCGGTTGCCTCAGGAATTGTACATTACTGCGACGACCACCAATCTCCAATTCGGTCTGGCTTCGTCATCACCAATTATTCCTTACATCAAAAACAAAATCATCGATGGGTTCAGACTTGTTCGTTAGTCCGCACCCACCGTGTTAGTCCGCACCAAACAATTGTCATGCCATGCCGAGGGTATAAAAAATCACATAATGAAAAATATGCAATTTCCCCTAACTCAAAAATCGTATAAAAAATTCGGCGTCACGGTAGACGGCGTCGCGGTAGACAGAGTAATGGGGAAAGGGTTTGTAGGCGTTGTCGAAGTGCACCGAGGAAGAAGTGACGTCTCCTCTTTTATCGCAGAGAAGAGGATTGGTGGCACGTTGTTATTCTTCGAGGAACTGACGTTCATTGTCAGAGGCCGATGTTCTTTCAAAACCTAAAGAATTTGAAGAATGATGATGAACGATATTAACTTGAACATAAGAACCCCTACCTTGTGAAACAATGTTAAACGACGACGAGTCACGGAAGAAGGCGTTGTTCTATCAACGTCGTGAAGGAAGGAGGCAAGGGTGGCATTGGTGTTCTTCGTTCTTCGTTGGAGGAGGAGGAAAACTCTCTAAGTGCTGGGTGCCGTGCTTCGCTGCTAGCATTCTGCCGCTTGAAGAAGACGTCTAGAACTCCTTCCCCTAGCCTCCTTTATATAAGAGTTAGAGGGTTCATCGTTGGCACACAAGTAATAAATGGAGGATTTATGACAGAGGGCTCCACCCAATTAATCTGCTGCGGTGGCGCATAAAAATGGGGAGGAAGTCAAAGGGTTTATTGGACCAGGTGGTCCCCACAGAAGAATATCCCTAAAAGGGAGGATATTTCTTGGCAGGCCCCACCATTAATTAACCACAAAAAGGAAAGGGGGGTGGTTAATGCCTGGGTGGTGCCCTCATTAAAAAGGGGAGGTTTCATCCTCCTCAATTAATAGGGGGATTTAAACCTAGAGGGCCTCCCTCATAAATGAGACGGAGTCAAAGAGTTATGATTCCCCTCCCATTAATGGGAGGCCTCATGTGGTTTCCATCATAATCAACCTAAAATGGGAGGTTGGATCCTGGTGGGCCCCACCACCAACTCCCAAGTGGAGCTTCTAACCACTTTATCAACATGGTACATGTTTAACAAAATAAAATAAATTGATCACTTATTTTATTTTTTTAACCCACATAAAACCCCAAAAACTAACTTTTATACCCGATCATCTGCCATCAAGGTGAAAGTCTTATTAGGGGAAAACCCATGCTATGAGTTCACTAGTGCCCTTAGATTTCAATTCCGAGAACCGGTTGAAAAGATAGAAAAACCCGCTCGTTCGTTCACTGAACGTACCCGAGCTAAACTTCGGAAATTGATTCCGGGCACACCGGGCCTCGAAATCAAGTGCCCTCAGAAGCCATAGACTCGTAAAATACCAAATAAATTAAGAAAAAAAATTTACTTGAAATTTTCGGGTCTTTACATTCATTTAAGATAAATATTTTGAAAATAGAACATTAATACAACATTTTAAAGAAAATCTCTTACCCTCGTGGTAACTTTTGAATCAAAAAGACATTAGAAAAATAGAAATTTAAAAGGAATTGTAAACCAATTTTTTTTAGTAAATGAAATATTAAATACATTCATATGGAATTAGATACACCACAAAAAATAAAACACATGGTGAAAATGGCATAAGTCTCAAAGAAAGGAAATTGAGCTGAGAAATCTCTTACCTCAATGTCCGACTCACCACATAAGTTCTTTAAATATCACACAATAAACTTATATTAATTATTTTATATCTTCATAAAATTTTTTGTTTTATTAAATTATCATAATACCCTCTATTTTATTTATTAATATGTCTTATATAGTAATTAAATTGGTTAATTTCATGTCGGATGTTTTGAGGACATTCAGTTCATAACCTCAAAATAGTTTTTATAGGTTGACCACTATCAAATAGGTTATGGTTAAATAATCTATATCATATTAATCATTAAATAATTTTTTTTTATAAATTAAATAAAATTTTATAATCATCCATGAAATAAATACATGATAAATGAATTACATCACTTCGTGGAGGTGGAAGTCCATATGTATGTACTAACGATGTTATTATTTTTCAACGGATGTAAGGTAAAAAGGTAAGTAATATATTATATTTAAAAAATCATAAATATTTCATAAATATCATATACATTAATTAAATCCATCATAATAACCATCCTTGTGAGGCAATGATGAAAAGCGAAACACATCGCTTTGTGGAGGTGGTAGTACACACATACCAATGAGCGATGTTTTCATTTCCCATTGGATAGAAACTGAGAGGAAAGGGGGTTTCACCATCAAAATAATAAAATTTAATTATATGTAAGATACTTATTTTATCATTTCATAATGGTTATATAATATTTAAAGTATGTGGAAGAAGAAATAAACATGATAACACTTAGTTAATAGTTAGACCTCTTCTTTGGAAAACCTCCTTTGAATTACACATTAAGCCTTTCGGGATGGTCTTTTGGTGAGACTAGAGCCTATATGACATAGGGAGGAAGGTTATTAAGGTATTTAGGTGGATATATTTTAAGATTAATTACTCAATATGTGTGATTAAGAGAGGATATAAGGTGACCTTTTTTAAGTGAGGTGGGTGGAAAACATATAAATACATGAAATATTAATATATAGTATGTGTCTAACTCATGTAAAATGGATAAAAAGTGACATATATTAGAATATAATGATTATATGGTCTAAATAAATTAAAAAAATTTTATACAAGTTTAATTAAAATTTTGAACCTTATTTATTAATTTAACCCTCTCATTAACCCGTTTAATCTTAACTGTGGTAATAAATTTTTCAATCTCTAAGGGTCATAAATGTAATTTTAAAAATAAAAAGTATCATATAAAGGAAATTCATGATATAATATAAAATGTCTCATCAAATTGAGTTATTATAGGATTTTAATTATTTTATAATGATTTACAAATAAATTTTAAACATTAAATACAATTTAAAGTCATTTTTAGGACTATTCACTAAATATGACTTTAAAAACATCAATACATTAATGAAATTAGAATTTAGATATTTAAAAAATTAATTACCATTAATTTTGATACTTAAAAATATTTAAATAATCTAACTTATCAAAAAAATCATTTTACATATTTTTAAATCTATTTACTATGATTTTTCACCCTCTTACACAAGCACTCCATTAACAATGCACAAGCGTTCTAGGTAATTATACCAGCACAAACAATTAAAAATATATTAATATAATAAAAATATTTTATTTATATTAAATTTTATCATCTATATTAATTAATATGGTATTTCTATCTATATCCTTATCATGATAATATAAAGTGAGAGAGAGTGATAATATTAGAAATATAATTTTATTAATATAAAAAATGAATTCATATTCATGGAAAGTGGCTCAAAATTATACCATTAATGATAACAATTTAAATGTAGGTTGATAATAACCTCACCCACCCATATTAATATGAGGTTTTTTTAATATTTTAAGAGTTAAACCCATGATTTGATACCTTTACCCTATTTTATCCTTTACTATGGTGAAAACTTTATACCTTAGTTACTATTAATTATGACCAAAAAATTGAAATTATTAATAAATTTAGAACTCATGATTAAAAATATGAAATCCATTTTTCATGATTCAATTCATATAAGTGTTGTAAATTAATTTTATTATAAGTTCACAAAACACAACAAAAAACATTCTTTAGGAAAATTCCTGTTTTAAGCATAAAAAATATTTTATACCAAGATCATGTATAATGTTGATTCACCTAACATTAGTTTAATTATTTTTTGAAAATTAAAACTTATTTATATTTCAAAAAAATACAAAAGAAAATTAAACATTGAAATTACTTTGATTAAAAGATAAGAAATAACCATTTTTTCATAATAAGTATTTTTCACTATTCAATAAAAAAACAACATTTTAAAAAAAACATCAAAGAATTATCTTAAGATTATTTTGAAATTATGATTTAAAAATTTATGTATATTTTAAAAATTATAAAAGGTTCACAAACTAATCATAATATCCACACAAAAAAGACAATAAAAACCATTTTTGATGTATAAAATGAATTTATACGCATTTATCATCTAATAACTACCATTAGATGAATTTTTTAAAATATATGATCTATAAATTTCATTAAAATCATTCATATATAGTGATAAAATTAATTTAAATCAATAAAAATTCTTTACGAACATAAAATAGTTTTCTGAAAAAAATCCTTTAATCTTATATGATACTTTTTTAAATTGAGTTATTATTTCCTATGCATTAATTAGTGCATTTGTTTTAAAGAAAACATACCTACATATATTTAATAGCGTGATTAATAAGGTTCATACTCTCCAAACCAAGAGTTAGATTATAATGGTTGCATTTAAATAAAAATATTTTAAGAGTAATCGAGTTCATTTTAAGCTCGGTAATATATGTGGTACACATAGACAAACATATCATTATTTTTAAACTAAAATATTGTGGTGTTACATTCTCTTATCCTTAAATAAATTACATATTTTCAATTTTAATTTTATTCTATCATGATTAATTCATCATAAAATAATAATAAAATTAGATATAAATTTTATCATGAACTTTAATTTATAGGTCAAGACTAGGAAACTTATTATTTTATAAAAGAATTTACCTCTATAAGATTCATACATGTAGGTGAGTTTCTAAAATGTAACCATGATAGTTGAGTATTATTTTCCATAAAATAATTCAATGATTTGAGAAATTATTTTACCATTGAGATAGATATTTTAATAAAATTTATGTACTTGGTTTCTTTTTACTACACAAGTGGTGTTTCATCCTTCCTTTATGCTTCAACTAGTTTTCACTTTTATCTCATATATTAATCTAAGAAATTCAAGATATATTTTTTTCATGCCTAAAGCACTAAATTAGACTTCTAATGGATCACAAGATCCAAAAAAGGATTAAAAGTTATTTCTCATAATTTTATCCATTAACAAAAAAATGGTTATCACAAGTTAATTAAATATCCAATATGAATAAACCTTTACATGAAGAAAAACTGCATCTATATCCAAATCATCAAAAATAACAACCATATTTTAACTTAAATCATTCCATAAATAACAAACCTTAAAACTCTTAAAAATATTCTTAACAAGTTTTGAAGCCCGAAAATCAGAAATATTTGAGGACATATTCTTCAGAGATCGATTTAACATTTATCTCCAAATAATATTAATCACTCATAAAGTCATATACTGAAAATTTATATTCCCTTATCATATATTCTAAAAAATATACCAATATTTTTCATATATAACCCGATTCATCATAAAACTAGAATAAAAATCATATATGATTCCAAAAGTTAACCTAGTCATCATTCCTTAATAAATGTAAACCACTTTGACATAAAACCACATACTATCCAAAAATATCCCATTTACCTTTATTCCTATTATGTTCCAAAATATTTAGTGATGTTCTTCAAAAATAAATTTAACCACTTATTTACCAAATCACTTTTCAATCGCATGGTGATCTATATTATAAAAAATATGTTCCAAAAATGAATTAACACTTTTATCCAAATTAACCATAATTACCTCAACATTAAATAATGTATTAACCCTAAAGTTTATCAATACCTTTCAACCTATGTCCACAAAAATAACATTCTTCCTCAAATAATCCTTTCACCACCACACAAGTTAAACTTAAGAGTTACATATGTCTCAAGCATTTATTAAAACTCAATAAATGTCTCCCAAAGTACTCCCATCACACAAAAACTCACAATGGGTATCTATTCCTTTAAATTTATAACAATATTTATACTTATTAACAAATAATGGTATTTAAAACTATTAAATTATACTTACATGATAACTTCCTAACCTCTAATTTTTTTAAACCTTTCCTCTAATACGAACTATAACACCCATAACATAAAGAACCCATAATTACATGATTATAATAAGGTTTTCACTTCATTACAATTTGAGAATATTTTTGGTTTAGATTTTTAGATAATTAGACAAAACCATTACATATTAAACCCTTATAATAAAAAATGGACACTGACACTCAATGCCCATTTTTTCCAAAAAGACATGATTCTTAAATTTAAACTCCCATTTCATTCGAAACATGTTCACTTCTGTTAATATGGATCACCATAGTGTATATATAGAACTTTTTATAGTTTCTACTCATCCTTAATCCCTATGAAAAATATTTGAAAATATGGGATGGGAACAAAAATATTAGTAAGGGATATCAAAATAAAGGAAACTTGTTAGTCTATTTAAAATTCATAAAAACCCAAAAGAGAATTTAACTTTTTAAATAATAAACTTTCAAGCTCAAAACAATCATTTACCCACTCATGAAATAAACTTCAAATCCAAAAGTTTTCATAAAACATTTTATAAGAAACAATAAATTGAAAATCATAATTCATGAAAGTTTTACCATGAAAACAAGCCTTTCACATTAATAAGACCATAAACATTAATTTAAATCCTAGAATTGTTATTTATCATTTTAAATAAAACAATTTACAAAAGGATAATTCCAACAATCTCCTAGGGGTAACTTACATTAGTCAAATACATCACTTCATAAGATTAATTAACTCCATCCGTATTCTTTTAGGAGTAACATTCATCAGTTAACTCTGTCACTTCATAAGAGTAACTAAATCCATACACATTCTCATAGGAGTAACTTAAAACAATCAAATTCTCCACTTTACACAATGCATTATAGGGATTTAATAGACCTAACCACCAAAAAATTAATATATTCCCATAATGGTTTAGGTACACTCTTCATTCCAAAATTTATCAACAATTCCCAAGTGTTATGTTTCAAAATAAAAATATTTAATAACATAAAATTTTAATCATATATTGAAATAAAAACATTTTTTAACTTATGATTTTCGTCCTAAAAACTATAAATTTTAATTTTATCCCATAATCAAAGAAACTTTCAATTATCTCATAAAATTGAGAATAAATATCCTATTCTTATAAAAAATTTAAAAAATAAAAATTCAAGAAACAACAGGAAATTATCTTCTTTCAAAATTCATGGAAACTTGTAAATAAATATTGATAATTAATAAAGTACATGATTACTGGAAAATCTATTTATGTCGTATATGTTAAAAAAACATTCTTTTTTACTTTGGTAAAAAGTGTCAAACAAGACCCATTTAAAAGACATTTAAATTATTCATTTTTTTAAACCATTTTAAAATTTTAAAGATAGTTAAATCTAATTTTAAAATATTTTATTTATAAATAATAACATTGTTAAAACATTTTAAAGAACATGGATATGAAATAATTTTTTTTGGAAAATAGAACATTAAAACAAGGTTTTAAATAAAACCACTTACCACATTGGTCACTTTTGAATCAAAAGGAAATCAAATAAGAGAACATTAAAAGTAATTTTAAACCACTTGGATTTAAATAAATTAAAGATAAAATATATCCATATGAGATTATATACACTAAAAAAACATTTTGTAAAAATGTCATGAGTCTCAACGAATGAAAATTCTGATGAGAAGTCCCTTACCTCAAGTTTAACTCACCACAAACATTATTTAAATCATTTATAATAAAATTATATTAACTATTTACTATATTAATAACCATTTTTGGCTTTATTAACTTATTATAATACATTTTATTTCATTTATTACCATGTCTCATATAGTTACTGAATCGATTTAGTTCACGTTAGATTTTCTGAGGACATTCAGTTCATAACCCCAAAAAACATCAGTTGGTTGATCATGGTCAAACGGATTATGTTTCCATAATATAAAGAATACTAATCAATACATAATTATTATTTTTATACATTAAAGAAACTTTTACAATTATCCATTAAGTATATAAATGAAAAACAAATCACATCACTTCGTGGAGGTGGTGGTCCACACGTACGCATGAACGATGTTATCATTTTCCAAAGAATAGAAGGGTAAGAAGTTAAGTAATATTATATATATATATAATTATAATTATTTTATTAATTTAATATATATTAACTAAATCCATCATAAAAACCATCTTTTTGAGGTGGTTAAGAAAAATGAAACACATCGCTTTGTGTTGGTGGTTGTCCATATATACACATGAGCAACATTTTCAGTTACTATAAGATGGAAAAGGAGATGAAAAGGGTTTTTAAATAAATATAATAATATTTAGTTATATTTAATATATTTATTTTATCATATTATCATGGTTATAAAATATTTTTAAGGACTTAGTATAAGAAACAAACATGAAAGCATTCGGTTAAGAGTTAAACCTCTTCTTTGGGAAACCTATTTTGGATTACACCTTAAGACTTATAGATTTGTATTTTGGTGAGACAAGAACCTATAGGAAATTATAATTATGGTTGGAAATTTACTTGGGTAGATATGTTTTGATATAAATGGCTCAAGAGGCATGATTATGAGAGAAGATGGGGCGCCCTTTTATAAGGAAGGTGGGTGAAAAAAATTTCAATCTTCAAGGGTCATAAATGTTATTTTACAAATTGAAGGTGGATAATAAATGTAAAATTCATGATATAATATACAATTTTATATAAAATTGTGTTGTTTTTGATTTTTTATGATTTTATAATGATTTAAAAATAATTTTTAAATCAGATACCATTTAAAGTCATTTTCGGGACTATTCAAAAAAAATTGAATTAAAAAACATTATGATTATAATGGAGTTCAAATTTAAATATTTAATATATTAATTAACATTCCTTTTGACTCATAAATAACATTCAAGACTTGAACTTATCCAAAAAAATCACTTTAAATATTTTTAAAACTGTTTACTTTGGTTTTTTACTCAATTGCACAAGAATTTCATCAGTGACGCGGAAGCGCTCTAGGTAATTATAACATAAACAAAAATTAAAAATAAATTTATATCATAAATATAGTTTATTTATATTCAATGTTATCATATATATTCATTAATATAGTAATTTTATCTATATCACTGTCAAGAAAATATAGTAAGTGAGGGAGATTTACAATTTTGGAAATAAAATTTTATTAATATAAAAAGGGATGTCATATTCATGGAAATAGGATCCAAATTAATCCATTGATGATGAAAATATGAAGGTAGGTCATGAATAACCTCATACACACATTTGAAGACGATGAATTGTGATATATTATTATTTTAACCCTTGATTTAACACCTTTACCATATTTTATCGTTTACTGTGGTGATAAATTTATACCATGGTTATTATTCATTATGTAGTATCCTAAGATTTTATGAGACATATTACTTTTAATTTTTTTATGTCTTGTGTTGTATGCTACACCAAGATTAGCTTGCGCTATACACAACAACATATTAGTTGCAGTATACACAATACTATTCTTGTCTTTTGTTACACACAATTTCAATTCCTTTTGAAAGAATTAATTTCACACAAGATCGAGTATAAGTGATAACTAACCTAGTCATTATAATAGTAGGTATAAAGAGTATTAACTTCCTTCTAAAAAACTATTTAAATAAAAATAAACGAGTCTATAAAATAATAAAACCACCCTTTATGGATTTTATTAGTGAAATATATATATAATATATTTACTTTAATGTTTTAAATTTAACTTATATATTTTCTTGATATTATATAAGAACAAATTCAATTTTTTGGATAAAAGAAGTATTTTAAAAAAAAATACAGTTTTACCACCTTTTGATAGAGAACCCTTTCACAAATATAGTTTTTGACAATTTCATAAGTTCTATTTGTCATAATAAACTTATTATTTAGAATCAGGACATAAAAAATGTACGTAGTTTTAAATTTTAGTATTTTTTTGATGAAATTAATATTTTAATGAATAGTGAAAAATACTGCATTTTAATTCAAAGCTTCCTTTTTTCTAATTTATTTATATAGTTAGATAATCTTTGTAATTGAATTTAAAGTGTAATTGGATTTTGTTTTTATAATTTAATCCAATTTTTCCATTGGAATTAATTTCACATTCAAATTGGATATAAACACATGTTATTTTTTTAATACTTTTTACTTCTTAAAAACCTACTTTTTGATTTTGACAATGAGAATTAATTTTAAATTAATTAATACAGATTATGTATTTTCAATTTTGAAAAATGGATTCCATATTTTGAATCAGTTGGTCCAAATTATGTTAATAGGTTTTATTTTTTTGGATATTATGAATAGTAACTATGGTAATTTTATTTACCACATTTAAAGGTAAATCAGGTAAATTATGGTAACAAACAATATGATAAAGATAATAAAATTACCCTAACACCTACCAAAATCCTATTGGATGAATTAAAGTTGACCAATATTACCTAAGGGACATAATGGATTCATTTAATGGACTTTTTTCCATGAAAGTGATGTAATTATAATTAAAACAAAAGAAAGTGATAACATGTCACTCTCTTATCTCTTATAAGTAAAATAATTTTAATTTAGTGAAAAAATTGATAAAACTTTGAAAATAAATAGTCTCCTAAAATCTAATTAAATTATCTAGATCATGAAAATTTATTTATAATTTGTAGTGATTAAATAATTACCATTAATGATGACACAATAGTTCTGTAGATATTATTTTATTAATGGAAATATCAAATAAATGGTATTAAAAATATTAAAAGAATTATAATATGAACTAATTAAAGCGATCCATTAATTTTTTAGGTGACTATGATATGTTAGGATTGTATTAAATATTTTTGTTTGAATTTATCTTCTGTGATGATTTTATTCAAATAAATAAGTAGTGTCAAAATTGTCACTATTTATATTTTATAAAAATAACATATTATTAAATTATTTAAAAACCACAAAAAAATTTTAAAAATTACAAAGTGAAAATAATAAGGCCTAAAATGTCATAAAGTATCCAATTATGGACAATTGACAACAAATAATTAAATATTTATAACTATTTAATATTTAGAATATTATTACCACAATTAAAATTAAATAGATTAAATAAGGACAAATAAAAATGATAAGGTTTAAAATAAAATCAAAAAATTTCTAAATTTTATTGGTTGAAAGGATTTAAATCCATTCTTATATTATCTTTTAAATAATTACCTTTGGAGTAATTTTAATTTAAAAATCAATTTATATTAATTTAATAGTTTTGGTATTTCCAAAGGTTCCCCTCTTCTCTCTTATGAAAGGGCTCCTCTCCTCATTTAATCACACCTATAAATCCATTTTTCTCGGTCAAAACATACCCATTTCCTCTCCCAACATCTATCAATATATTCTAGAGGCCACGCTTTGGGAAGAAATCCACCCTAAAAAGACCTTTTGTGAAAATCCAAAAAAGATACTCATAAAAGAGGTAATTATTTCACCACCTATTTCAAAATTATTTTCTTCTTCTACTTCCTATTATTATGTTGTTTCTATAATAAAGTCATAAATTTAGTATCTTCTACATCATTATATGTTATTATAATTATGGTACAACCTTATTTCTACTTTTATCCATTCTATGAATAACAGTATCTCCATGCGTGCGTACGTATGGCTTACCGTCTCTACACTGTGATATAATTTGTTATTTGAAAATACATAATTTGGATTGGTATAATGATGAATATAATGGATTTATATAATTAATATAACATGATAATTATTCTGTATAATTAATATACCATCTAATTCTATACCGTTTAACCATTAATTTAATGATATCATCGCTCTTGCGTACGTATGACCTACCGCCTCCATGATACGATGAAATTTATTCTACATGATCTTCATTGAACCATGATTATGTACATGAATGGAATGAATAAATATGATATATATTATTCTAATATAATTCAATAAATTATATTACTGTAACCAAATAATTGGAACGTGAACTTATCTGACAAAACATGCATAATAACATAAAGTATTTAATATCCAAATAACAGGTGATAATGAAATGTTACTCACAAATGGATGATAATATGATCATATATGATATCATAAAAATTAATTTGATTCTATAATAAGTAAATAACATTATTTAAATAATTATACAGTAGGTTTGGATATATACGAATCATATCGGACCTAAGGTAAGAGATTATTTTGTCTCACTTTTATTTATGTGGGACATATGACTTATACACCACCTATTTCTTTTGTGTGGTGTTTATGATTTCCATGAATGTTTTTATGATTCTTATTATGAATGTTATGATATTTAAATATGTATATAATTTTCTTTATTTTATGAGACATACAATTTTACTGACTATAAATTGGTAAGGGATAATTTTCCAATCTCATTATTATCCAAGATTGTTTATACGTAAGTATTTACAGGGTTATATTTTTCATCCACATCCATGTTTATTAACTATGTACTATTATTTAAATTTTTCTATAATTTTTAAAATTTAATTTTACCCTTTGGTAAATTTTTAATATATGAAATGATTTTTTTGTTGTCATTCGATTCAAGCAACTTTTTGGCTTTTTCAAAAAAAGTATGAGGAGAATGTTTTTTAACTTATACAACATGAATAAATAAATATGATTTCATAACACCTTATTTCCATTAATATTACATTATGATATTTAAATTTTATTTTCAATTAAATTATTGTCTTTTAAAATAGCATCGAATTTTGAGAAAAAAACATTTTTGAAAAAGAAAGGATATTTTCCTCAAGAATTAATTTCAAGTATTTTATCAAAATTATTTTCCATATAAGATGACGCGGGGTTATGTTTCCATCCATATTATAAATTTTATTTGATTTTGTTTATGATAGAATTATTTTTTGAAATCCATTTATTTTATATGGATTATGATGGAATGATCTATAAGAAATCCATTTTTTGTTCCTTGGTTTATGCTATGATGAATGGTTTATGTTTTGTAGAACATGTAAGAATGATTTCATTTTGAGATAGGTGGAACATATACCTCCCTCCAATTAATTGGGTAAATATTTATATCTCATGAGATAGACCTAACTTAAATGACAAGTAAATTTGATTAAGTAATACAGTTCTGGAATGACAAGTAAATCCGGTTCAAAAATAAAAGACTGGAACGACAAGTCAAATCGGTTTAGTAATGGACTTTGTCAACTATGATGGTCTTGGTAGAAATGCCTTGGATACTATAGAAATAATATTTTATGCTTATTATTTTCCACAATTCTTTGTTTTATTTCAATGCTATTTTATCATGGTTTATGTTTAATTATGATTTACTCCTTACATACTACCAAGATTTATTATTCAAAATATATGTTGATGTCTTTACATTCTTATGTGTATTTTTTCCATGTTTTCCCTTACTGAGAATTTTATATCACCCATTTTATGTTTTTATTTTCCCTAGGGTATAAATAATTTTTTTAGGTAGGAAAACTAATGGGGAAGATATTTATGGGAGATGTTGAAGTTCTTTCACCAAGCTAGAAGAATGTGTTTCGAGTTTACAAAGACAGTATACTAATACAGTATTTGGCCATATATTTGTGTAATGTATTAATTATTCTAAAAAATAAATTTAATTTCTATATATTCCAATCTTGGATTGTTAGAGTTGGTATTAGAGTGAAGGTGTAGTTAACCTTTGGAAACTTGGATGAAAAAACTTTAGTGAGATCCCTAGATATATTTCTAAGGTATGTCTAGGGATGTACTTAAGGGTAAGTCTAACTATAGGTTATAATCCTAGAATTATGGTAACAATCATGATTAATATAAAATTAAACCTAGGATGTTATATATTGGTTGTAATACCCCTTTATTATGTTGTTTTCCAAGTATGATTTTTTCCCTTCACGCTCTTCTTTTTGGGTTTTAGAAAATGGATGTAACCCGAAGGAATTGTGTTAATGATCAATGAAATGGGAAATGCAACAATTGTACTCCTGAACAAAAAAATATTATGGGAGATGGAATAAAAAATCTTATCGCTATACTTACACAAGTTATGAATCATTCTTGACTTTCAAATGAGCAGAGAAGGGAACAACATTCTGTTGAGTCCTTCATGAGGCAACGTCTACTTTATTTAAGTGGGTCTTCTGATCCACCTGTTTTTGAACAATGGATTGGTACCATTGAAAATATATTTTCCATCCTTCACTGTTCGAAACATGAAAAAATCGATTTGGCTGTTTATCATTCTGAAGGCGAAGCGACCAGTGGTGGACTCTAATCAATAATATATGGCAACAAGATGAAATTTCATCCATGGAATGAGATGAGTTCAAGAAATTATAATTCATCAATTACTTTCCTTATATTATTAGAACAAAAATGGAAAATGAGTTCCTTGAGCTTAATAAAAAGGACGATGAATCCGTTGGTACATATGAGGCAAATTTTACAGGACTTAAAATGTATGATTCTAGATTTATCATCCAACCTAAAAGTAAATTTGATCAATTCCTTAGTGGCATAAAACAAAGTCTTCAAATGTAATTAGGTTGAAGATACATTAGTATCTATTAAGAGATTGTGCGTTGTGATATCAAGGTAGAAATAAAAGTTGGTGTTATATATCAAACTCATGGTTTTGACAAGAAATGAAAGACTGAGTTAAAGGGAAAATATAAAAAATGGCGATAAGAAGATAAATGTTTCCTTATGCTCAAGGTATGGAAAGAAGCATGGTGGAGATTGTTTTAAAGGGACTAGAAAATTTTCATGCATGTAAAAGAAGCCCATCAAGTAGTTGAGTGCTGAAGTAATGAGAAAAATGTAGCTAATGATGTGAATAGAGAAAAGGCTATAAAGAATGCACCACCCACACTTCAATGCTACAACTGCAAGGAAATGGGACATAATGCTAACCAATGCACTAATCCAAGGGTTATGGATGATTATGAACATAAAAAACATATTAAGGCAAAATAAAAATGCAAATCACATGAGATCACTATTAGCGATGTTGAGTATGAAAATGAAGTGGTGGAATGATTAAGTGTTTATGTAATGGAATTCCAAAAGAGTGTTATAGAATCTCTTTTATAGTATTATGAAATATTGGAATATCTATGTATTGGTCCATTTTGGTTTTCCATAAGAATATGGTATTGGTAACCATGAAAAGTGATTGAAATATTTTTGGAAAGCACATGATTTTCATATAATGAATTGATAAGAAGATAATAATATTCTTGCTAATATTATGGAAAAAGTGATATCATGGTTGTAGTATATAGAATTTTTGGTCTTTTTAGTGTGTGTAAAGAGTTAATTTTGACAGAATGAATGTTTTCACTAAGGATCTATGGTAATTCATGTTATTACCATGTTTAAAGAGAATACATGATTAAGGTATTCACATGTTTGGAATGTGACAACCAAAAACTACCTTATGTGATATTATATATAAATGTTAAGTCTATTTAGTTCACCTCTTTCAAATGTTTAATATTTTTATTTTTTAGAAGTATTGTAATGTTATCCATTTATGGAAAATATAAGTTATATTTCAGTTGAAGTTTGTTAGATTAATTTATTTTCTCACTATAGGTGGACTTATGCATATTTGATTTCATGTGCTAACCTTTTTGTTGAGATATATGGAATAACCTACCATTCTATTGCATGATCTACTAACACTTCAAGAATGACAAATTCAACTTTATTTCTTCAAATAAGATATGTAGTGGAAATTATTCAAGGCATTAACAACATTAAGATTGTACTGAAATCAATTAATTATTTCTTCTAATGTTCTTTTACTTTATGGAAAGGATCTTTAATTTTTTTTATCTTAATACCTTCTTATCCGATGAATCAGATAGTCCTTTAAATCATCATAGATTTATGGGTTTCTGGTTGTTAACTTTTTCAAAAACTTGTTCTCTATCACTATAGACCAGAACATGATGATTATATTTTTCTTCGATATCCATGTTTTCAGTTCCCACCTATGTTATCCTATGTGAAAACCCAGTGATGAGCTACATCGGGTAACCGTTATGTTTCTAACTTTCTATTTTAAAATGAAGTTTTAGTATTACTTTTTATGACGTTGGTTTCTATAAAAGAAATATTGAAGTAGTAATCATTTTATAACCTTGATGAATTTTGAGGGAAAAATTCATTTTAAGGGGGTTAGAATGTAACATCGCAAGATTTTATGAGATATATTCTTTTTAATTTCTTTGATGTCTTGTGTTGTATGCTACACCAAGATTAGCTTGTGATATAAACAAAATTGTATTATATTGAAGTATATGAAAAACTATTATTGTCTTGTGTTAAACATAATTTAATGTTCTTTTGATAGAATTCATTTCATCCCAGACCATGTATAAGTGATAACTAAACAAGTTATTATAATGGTGGGTATGAATAATATTAACTTCCTTCTAAAAAACTAATTAAATGAAAATAAGTGAGTCTATAAAATTATAAAATCACCCTTTATGGATTTTATTAGTGAAATATATATGTAATATATTCAATTTAATGTTTTAAATTCATCTTATATGTTTTATAGATATGATATAAGAACAAATTCAATTTTTTTTGGATAAAAGAATTTTTTTTTAAAAAAAATACAGTTTTACCGCCTTTTGATGACGAACCCATTTTTAAATATAGTTTTTTACAATTTTATAACTTATATTTGACTTAATAAACTTATTATCTTGAATTGGGAAATAAAAATTTACCTTAGTTTAAATTTTGGTATTTTTTCTGATAAAATTCACATTTTAATGAATAGTGAAAAACACTACATTTTAATTCAAAACTGCCTTTTCATCTAATATATTTATATAGTTATATTATATTTTTAATTAATTTTAAAGTGTAATTGGATTATGTTTTTATCATTTAATCTAATTTTTTCCATTTGATATAATTTCACATTTAAATTGGAGATAAATACATGTCAATTTTTTGATAGTTTTTACTTCTTAAAAACATACTTTCTGGTTTTGGCAATGGGAATTAATTTTAAATTAATTAATGAAAATTATGTGTTTTGAATTTTGAAAAATAGATTCTATATTTGGAATTAGTGGATTCAAATTATGTTAATAGGTTACTTTTATTTTTTTTGGATATCATGAATAGTAACTACGATAATTTTTATTCACCACAGTTAAAGGTAAATAGGGAAAATTAGGGTAACAAACAATATTATAATGATCATAAAATTACCCTAAAACCTAAAAAAATCCTATTGGATAAATTAAAGTCTACCAATATCACCTAAGGTTCAGAATTGATTCATATAATGAACTTTTATCTATGAAAGTGATGTAATTATAATTATAACAAAAGAAAGTGACAACATGTCAGTCTCTTATCTCTTATAAGTATACTAATTTTAATTCAGTGATAAACTTGATAAAGCATATAAAATAAGTATTCTCCAAAAATCTAATAAAATTATCAACATCATGTGAATTTAGTTATAATTTTTAGATATTAAATAATTACCATTAATGATGAAACAACAGTGATGTGGAAATTATTTTATTAATAGAAATATCAAATAAATGGTTTTAAAAATATTAAAAGAAATATAATAACAACTAATTAATGTAATCCACAAATTTTATAGGTTAATATGAAATGTTAGTATTGTATTAAATATTTTTTTTCGAATTTATATTCTGTGTGGATTTTATTCAAATAATGAATAATGAAAAAATTGACACTATTGATATTTTATAAAAATAACATATTATCAAATTATTTAGAAATTAAAAATTGAAAATTATAAGGTAAAAATGTCATAAAGTATCCAATTATGTAAAATTGAAAACACATAAGTAAAAATTTATAACCATTTACTATTTAGAATATCATTACACAACTAAAATTAAATATATGAAACAAGGATAAATTCAAATGATAAGGTTTGGAATAAAATATAAACATTTATAAATTTTATAGGTTGAGAGGATTTCGACCCATAATCATATTATACTATAAATAATCTACTTTTGAGGAATTTTAATTTGAAAATTAATTTATATTGATTTAATAGTTTTGGTATTTCCAAAGGTGCCCCTCCCCTCTCTTATAAAAGGGAACCTCTCATTCTCTTTTAATCACAACTATAAAGTCTTTTTTCTGGGCCAAAACCTACCTATTTACTATCCCAACTTCCCTCAATTCATCCTAGAGGCCACACTTTGGGCATAAATCCATCCTAATGAGACCTTTTGTAAAAATCAAAAGAAGATACTCGAAAAGAGGTAATTGTTTTATCACCTTTTTTAAAATTATTTTCTTCTTCTAATTTATCTTATTATATTGTTTCAATAATAAAGTAATAAATACAGTATCTTCTATATGATTATATGTTATTATAATTATGGGAAAACCTTATACCTTATTTTATCCATCCTACAAATAATAATATCGCCATGCGTGCGTACATACAACTTACAGTCTCCACATCCTGGTGTAATTGTTATTCAAAAATAATTAATTTAAATGGGTATAATTATGAGTATAATGTATTTAAATAAATAATATAACATGATAATTATTATTTATAATTAATATACCATCCAATTCTACACTGTTTAACCATTAATTGAATGATATCATTGCTTGTGCATACATACGACATACCGTCTCCACGATGTGATGCGATTCATTCTATATGATCTTCATTAAACCATGATTATATACATGAATGGAATGAATAAATATGATATATAGTATACTAATACAATTATTTAAAATATATAACTACAACCAACGAAGCGGAACATGAAATTATTTGAAAAACCATGTATAAGAACATAAATCAGTTAATATCCGAATAACAGGTGATAATGGAATGTTACTCACAAATAAATGATAATACGATCATATATGATATCATAAAAATGACTATGATTATGGAATAAGTTAATATCATTATTTAAATCATTATACGGGAGGTTAGGATAAATACAAATCATATTAGACCTAAGGTAAGAGATTATTTTGTCTCACTTTTATTTCTGTGGGACATATTCCTTATACACCACCTTTTTATTTTATGTGGTGTTTATGCTTCCCATGAATGTTTTTATGATTATTATTATGAATGTTATTATATTTAAATATGTATCAAATTTTCTTTATTTTATGAGTTATACAATTTTATTGATTATAAATTAGTAAGGGATAATTTTTCAATCTCATTATTATCTGTGACTGTTTATACATAAGTATTTATAGGGGTATATTTATCATCCACATACATGTTTCTTAACTACATACTATTATTTATATTCTTTGATAGTTTTTTAAAGTTAATTTTACCCTTTAGTGAATTTTTATTAAATGGATTGAAATAAATCTTTTTTCTTTATTCGATTTGAGGTACTTTTAGACTTTTTTTGGAAAACGTATTAGGATAATGTTTTTTTAAATTATACGGAATGAATGGATTCTAATGCTTTCATAAAAACTTATTTACATGAATATTAATTTAAAAGATTTAAATTTAAATTTCAATTAAATTATTTTATTTTAATATTAGTGTCATTTTGAGAAAATAAAATGTTTTAAAAGAAGAAATGATATTTTTTATAAGAATTAATTTCAAGTATTTTATCAAAAAAACATTCCATATAAGATGACATAGGGTTATGATTCCATACCTATTATTACTTTGATTTGGTTGTGTTTATGATGGAATTTTTTATGAAACCAATTATTTTATATGGATTATGATGGAATGATGTTTAAGAAATCCATTTTTTCTTCCTTGGGTTATGCTATGATGAATGGTTTATGTTTTTGTGGCATAAATAAAAATGATTTCATTATGAGATGGGTGGGACCTATATCTATCTCTAATTCATTGGGTAAGGATTTAAATCTCATGATATATACATGAATAAAATGACATGTAAATCTGGTTATGTAATAAAGGGCTAGTATGACAAGTAAATCTGGTTCAGAAATACATGGCTAGAATGACAAGTAAACCCAGTTCAATAATGTAATTTTTTCACTATAATGGTATTGGAAACAATGCCTTGGATACTATGGAAATCATATTATGTGGTTATTTTTTTCCATAACTCCATGTTTTATTTTAATTCTATTTTATCATTGTTCATGTTCTTCTATGATTTACTCCTTACGTACTGCCTAGATTTATTATTCAAAATATATGTTCATGTTTTTACATTATTATGTTTATGTGTTCCATGTTTTCCCTTATTGAGTATTTGAGTTAACCCTTTTTATATATTTATTTTACCCAAGATATAGATAATGTTTTTAGGTAGGAAATCTAAAGGGGAATATATTTATGGGAGATGTTAATGATCTTTCACCAAGTTAGAAGAACACGTTCCAAGTTTCCAAAGACACTAAACTGATATGGTCTTTAGGCTTCTATTTGTGTAATGTATTAATTATTCTGCAAAATAAATGTAATTTCCATTTATGCCAATCTGGGGTCTTTAGACATTATGTTCAAAAAAACCAACATCATTAATAAATTTGAACCTCCTAATTCAAAATATGAAATAAAATTTTTATGACTTAATTTTTAGTAGTAGAACAAATTAACTTTATTATAAGTTCACAAAATGCAGTGAAAAAATGTTTTTAGAAAACTATATATTTTTACCATAAAAAATATTTTATCCCAAAATCATGTATAATATTGATTACCATTAAATTATTTGAATTATTTTTAATAAAATAAAAAATATTAAACTTTAAAAAAATCAAAATTAAATGTAACTTTGAAACTACTTTGAATAAATATGAGAAATGACTGTTTTTTCAAATTAAGTATTTTTCACTATTCACCCAAAAATCATCATTTTTAGAAAAATACAAATAATTATCTTAATATTATTTTTAAATGTTTATTTAAAAAATGATGTTTGTTTTATTAAACAAAATTTATAAATGGGGAAAAAATTAATCATAATATTCCTGCCTAAAATGAAATAAATACCATTTTGAAGAAAATATTTATTTGAAGTATAAAATGAATTTATAATCATTAGTCATCTATTAACCACTATTAGATGAATTTTATTAAAAATAAGAACTATAAATATCATTAAAATCATTCATCTATAGTGATTAACTTAATTTACTTAGATAGAAATGCTATATGGACATTTAACATTTTTCTGAAAAAATATCACCTTTAATCTTATATGTTTTTTTTAAATTGAGTTCTTATTTCCTAATAATTATTCATAAAATTTATATTAAATAAAAATTCCCTATATATATATTTTATAATTTTTTTAATCATGTTTATACTTGTTAAACAAATAGATTTGGTATAATTGTTTTATTTAAATAATAATATTTTAATAGTATATCGTGGTTCATTTTAAACTCGGTATTTCATGCGGTACAAAAAATCATACATAATATTATTTTTTAACTAAAATATTAGGGAGTCACATAATGGTTAGTTTGATTATATGTAAGGGTTACTAAGAAATCCAAGTGTGCATAAAGGTCAATCAATTCATGAGTAATGGTTATCTAGAAATCCAAGAATCTACATAAAGGTAATATTGAAGATTAGTTGATAATACATAAAGGTACTATAGAAGCTACATTACCTACATAAGGGTCATGGAGACCTATATAAAAGAAATATCATAATGAAATGGGTTGCAAATAGTTATTTTGATTCTATGTCAATGAATGTTTTGAAAATTTCATTATTCATAAATGTAATATTGAAGTTTAGTGAGATGCATAAGGTAATTCAATGTTTATTCTTTTTTCATAAAGGTGATTCAAGATCTACATAAGGGAATTCCAAATTAGAAATTAGTGATGGAGTTTTAAATGATAATTATCAGGATGTGGTGCATCAATGGTGGCCACTTTGAGGAGATAAATCCACTAAGTTATTATTCAAAGATAGAAAAATGGGGGGGGGGTGATAATCCAAATAAGAATTTAATAAGGTACTTTAATTTTTATTTTCACATATTGGAAACAAAAAGTGAAACCATACCATGGTTTACTTTTAGTGGTAATTTTAATATGTTCTATGAAGACATATCTTTTGGTTGACTTAAGGAAGTTATTCAGAAGATGATAGGTGCCTTGTTCTTTAATAAAAAAATATCATGATTTTTTATCCTGATTCCGGAAAAAATAAATTACGAAGATTGAATAAAGAATAATATTTAGGATTATTCTATTCCATAAATGGAGATTCCATTCCTATAGATTCATTCAAGCATATTCATATATCAATAAATTTGAATTATCATGAAGTGAAGAGGAATTTCATGATAATAATATGAGTTATTTCAGGAATATGACATGATTTTAAATGCATGGAATATTGTGGAAATAATGAGATGTAGGTTTTATGAATTAATGCATAATAATGACAATATTATGGAATACGTAGACTCAAAACATTTTTTTTTCATAATATCATACATTTATAGGTAGTTATTGAAGTGGGATTGAAGTGAAATTCATATTTGAGATTTTAGGTGTTTTGAATTAATTAGAATTTTGGTAATTTAAAATAATGTATTCATATGATATTGTAAACATAATGATGTGATAAATAAGGGTAAGAGAAACTGGATCTATTGTATATTATCATACACACATATTATTATAGGTTAATGAAGATATTAGTTTGACAGAATTATTCCCGAGATAAGAGTTTTGTGTTCAAAGATAAAAGAGACTTGAAATAATTCTGAGAGTAAAAAATCTAAGAAGTATTGGAGAAAGAGTGAGAAGAACTGACACTACTATATTTTAATGAATTTTTTTGTGTCAAATTAAAATAAAGGAAGAAGAACTAGTACATTCATTCCATTAAATATAGTAGAATAAGAAGAGAAGAAGAGGGAAGAATGAGTGGTTGTGCATTCTAGTTTACATAGGAAGAATAAGAAAGAAGAAGTCTATTTGTTGTGCATGTTGTGAGAATAATAAGTCTCGTTTCTAATAAAAAAAGGTATCACTCAATTTTTCAACAGTGAAAATAAGGCATTGCATACACTATTGAGTATATAGAAGAAGAAGCAAGAGAAACCATTGTTGGAGTTGGTACCCTAAAACCAACTCTTGAGTACTTGATGATTACATGTATTCATTGTATTGAATATTAATAAAGTTTCTTATCATATCATTATTGTTCCTATGCATGAAATAGTATGTGATAATGTCCACAGGATACATGCTACATTGAAAGTATATATAAATTCATATCTATGATGAGATACTTTAGATTCTATGATAGCATTCCTTAAACCCATGTTCTTTAGTTAGATGATATTGACTATCAGGATAGAGATGATATAGGATACCAGGGGTAGGATTAACATTAGACATTAATCCACCTTCTAATTGTGTTCTCCCTTTGTAATCTCTAAGAAGGAATGTTATGAGAATGGACCCTCCGAATGGAAATTCAGATTTTATGTGTCATTGGATGTTTCTATTTTCAAGCATGTGAATTGGTTCTTAGAATTAAATATTATCATTACTGAATATAATAAGTCATGTAATTTTATGTATTGAAGAAAACCATGATTATATATGACCACAAATAATTATGATATATTGGATGTGTCACCAGTGATATTGAATTAGTGGATAATGTGTAAAAGGATTTATCCCTTCTTTCTATTAATACAAGTTGATATCTCAAGTCCTTTGATGGGAATGAAAATTCCTGGATAAATCCATGGACATGTTGTTCTATGGGAAAGCTTATTTTTGGAAAGTAAAATAAATAAACCTCAATGACATAGGTTTATGACACTAGTATGCACCTGCTTAATTAGAGATATCATGATAAAGGGGTTATATTCATAGTAAGCATTCATAGGTTGTTACATATCATCGAGGTATTAACTTCTTTCTCTATGGGTTCTTTAACATGTTGCTAGATTATAACCATGTAATTTTGACATCTCCACCCATTTCCACTAAGAAAGAGGCCTAGAGGGTTACACACTAAGTGTATCCATAATCTTGGTTAAATTTAATATTTAATTTAACAAGTTAGAATAATTATTATTCCAACTTTATGGTTTAATAATTATTCTATTATTGTTTGATTTCCAAGATTTAATCATGGGTTATTTTAAATAACAAGCGAGTTAAATAATAATGAAAATATTTATTTTCAAGGTTTAGATAATATAATATTTATTATATTTAATGATGAATTATGTAATAATATATATTTTTTAAATAAATAGTCATTATTCAAGGTTCGATAAATTCCATGGACGATAAGTAGACTGAGATTAATGGTTTGGTTGGAAATAATATAAATTATGTTTAATTTTTATTTGGGGATACAAATATAATGTGAATAATAATTATATTATTATTATGACATGGGGTTCACTAAGAATTAAGTAATAGGAAAGCGGATTGTGTGCAAGTTTCCAACCCTAAACCTACCATAATAAATATTTGATCATATCACATTCTATAAACACAATTATTGTTCATAACAGATAGAGAGAATCTCTCTCAATCCCTAGAGAGAGTAATAGAGATCTAAATTGAGGTATGTCCTCCTCTTACCTCAATCAATTAAGAGAACATCAATAATTATCTAAGTGAGTTCTGCTATGATCAACTATGAGTGACACAAGTGGCCGAGATCGTCCGTTCTAGCACCTGAAAATTCTATAGTGAAATTAAAATATTGTGGTGCAAGTTTGGAACACCGCTAAAGGGTTTGTGCACTTGGATCCTACAACATAATGATAGTATAGTAAGATCAATTCAACCAAATCTCAAGGAAGAAAGAATTACAAGTTTAGGTAATTTGATATATGCCTATAAATTAATTATAAATTATATGTGAAGGTCATCCTATTCTGGTTCTAGTATTCAAGTCAAGTAATATGTGAGTTAAATCAATTGGTCATGAAATCATTCATTATATAAAAAAACTATTATTCATAAATTAAGAATAAAAAACCAAGTTGGATATTCCATAAATATTCTTTCACTATGCCTGAAACCCACAAGTGGTATTAGAGCAGTCACATGACTAATTTATAATTATTTATTAATCATCAATTTAATGACATGTGTTTGAAACTTATATTAATTCAAATCTATTATTTATTGAAATAATAACATAATTTTCTCTTACCTTTATTTATTCTCACTCACATAAGCAATAAATGGGTTAAGATAAAATGAATAGAAATCCAAAAATTCCATTTGGTGATTCTAATGGTTCTGTTTGAGTAATATTAGAGTACATAACATGTACCCATGTATCTTTCAAATATATTATGGTAAAATTAGATCATACTGATGAAATCATATTAGTGATCTAACAAAAGTGGATCAGTGCATAAAACTAGATAGGCTGACATACAATTTGAAAAACCACATGCCATGTAACATGTGTACATGCCATGTAGACCTCGTGTCTTAATTATGGATAACATAGGGATCCAAGCCTATCATGTATCTATTACATGACATGGGTATTGAAAAATCATGAAACTATAATTCCATGAAGCATGTTAAGGATGCTATACACCATGTAACATGTAAACTTATATGATAGGAAACATGCCCAGTCCCAAGGTGTGTGTTGTGGACACATGCAGAAGACAATACATGTTGTATAACCTAGTACCCTCTATGTAGTCTACTACATAAAATGTAATTAATTTAACATGGAGAAAAGAATAAATTATATAATTAAACCTATTCACATGTATTCCATGTGTCATTTATTTGATAGTACACACCATTTCATAGGATTTTTAATTATAGGTTGAATTAATATTTGTGTTAAATTCTAAAACTACAATTTGTGTATGATTATTTCTTATAGTGTACTCTGCGTGAATCAAGGGCATCACATGTAGTGTAATTCACATGTGTTTTGTGTTTCATTTGTTTGATAGTACGAAACATGTAATTACCTATCATGAATGTATGTTGGATGCTATGGGAATTCACAAGCACAAGGGTCACACTAGGTAGTTTAGGGGAGTACATGTCATTACCTCCAAGTGAACTTGTGTAATCTATTACTTTTAAATAAAATTAATTTATTTAATTTGTTTAAAATTATGAATTATTTAATTTTAAGGATTCATGGATTATATTAATATAATTTTCACTATTTAGATTTACTCATGGTGCTTTATCTTAATTAAAAAGATTGAATTAATTGATGGATAAATTAAAAATTCATGTTCGTTGCATACCATGCAGATGATCATGAGATTATACCATACCTTTATATGCGATTGGTTTAATTTTAATTTATTGATGTCATTAAATTAAAATGATGGCATGTGTTTCATCCCCTCCATATTATGTAAGGGCATGTGGGCTCACAATTTCTTTTATATAAACCCCACTTATATAATTCATTGGATCCCTTCACCTATGTGTGAGTAAAATATTATGTAAGGATGAATCTTCCAGGTGAGAGGAGGTGGTGTGAGTCCCATATCCAAGGAAAAACCAATCGAGGAACTACAAAGGAGCCGGGGTATAATGCTATAACACGAACCAAGTTAAGGTTCAAGGTGTATTCCCCCAGGGTTGATTGTTATTTTATCATCCACTAGATAATATAACTATTAGAGAATCTCATTATAAAGCCAATTATATTTTATTTATTTCAATTTCATAGTTGAATATTTATTTTTTCAGATTCTACTTTATCACTTAATAAATGATTTGATGATAATTTAAGATGGAATACAATTAAACTGGATTATGTGTAAATTTATCAGAAATGGTTAATCACTTAAATAAAATCCTCTTAATATTAACAAGGCATGTGATAAGATAAAATTGTTTTTTTATTATGATAAAATTCCTTAACTAAAATTTTAAGTTAGTATAGCCTTCCATTACCTGAGTTAGATTCAAACCCATAATTAAAATTTCTTGAATGACCCAAGTCAGGGAACATTCAATTATCTGGGAACTTTAGCTTGAAGTTTTGGGTTGACTTAACTTGATTCATGTCAAGGGTTGACTACCCAAGTAGCAATTAGTGTAACTAAGAGAAAGGGGGTGATGAAATATTTATCTAGTATTTTAGGATTGCGTATTCCACTCAACAGATCAAGGAATTATGAGTTAATACAATTGGAAAGTCACACATACCTAAAACAGTTCAAATAACTTGTCAGGCCCAAGTTTGGGTTATGAGAATGGGAATATTGGACCTTAACACTAGAATATCCATGATAAAGAATATTATGAAACCAATGGTGATGGATATTAGGTTTCAAAGAAATACTAGAAGATTAATTAAATTTAAATATATTATTCTATTTTGGTAATCAGGGATGTACTAATAATCTGATCTTAATTTTTTTAGAAATGAAAAACCACACAACATAGACAATATCACTTTAATACATACTATGGAAGGATAAAATTCTCACTAGTGAAAATTTATAGGAATGGTATAGTATCTTAATTTTTATACTACAACATGAATTTGAATTATATATTCTAGAAACCCCACTTCCTAAGTAACTTTTGAAAGAGGCTAGCAGGGAAGAAGTATCTATACACCTAAAACATGTGGAAAACACAATGGATGCCCAATTTTTCATGATATACTCCATTTCTAGTGATATTATAAAGTAATATGAGGATATAGATGAATATATCATCATTTATCACCTTATTGATCTCTATTAGGAGAAGGTGAGAAAAGAGCAGTATGAGATCTCCAATGCACTACTTACATGAAAGCATAGAGATTTGACACCATATGGGACTCATATATTCAAGATGATTGGATACATAGAATTATTTGACATATTAGGGTTTAATATCCCTGATTAGTTGTACATATATCTCATTCTCTCTTCATTACTTAAAAATTTCTTTAGTTCCATTGTGAATTATAATATGATCAATAATGGGAAGAATTTTTCAAAACTTCTCGCTCTAATTTTCCAAGTTGATAAAGACATGGGGACTGATAAACCCACATCCCTTATGGTGAATAAGAAGATGAAGAGAAAGGAAAGGGTCCAAAGACTCATTCCAAGTCTAAAGATCTAGATAACCATTTGTCCAAGAAGAAGAAGATCCAGAGGCAAGAAAAGTAAAAAAATTAGCATGTTTTACATGTGCAAAGAAAGTCCACTAGAAGAGGAACTGTACCCAACCAAAGAAGAAATGGAAATATTTAAGTTCATTTATTATCAGGTGTACTATTTGTATATCTATAAGTTGGGTATTAGATACTTCTTGTGGTACTCATATATGTATCCAAATATAGGAACCATGTATATTTTATAAGGTTTCCAAAGGATATGTATATTATGGGATACAAATAGAGAAAGAATAGCTACTCTATCTATAAGATACTATTAGATTACATTTCTAACTTGGTTTATTTTGGTTTTAAAGAACCATTATTATGTTACTAGTATTAGAAAGATCATAATTTGTATTTCTTGGTTATACACGGATTGATTTATTTTCAGTTTTGGAAATAAGAGATACTACTTTTACAAAGATAACATGTGTTATGAATGAAACAATTGAATAATAGTCTATATATAAAATTATTAAAACCAAATATTTCCCATTGATAATGAGTCAAATCCATATAAATCATTTCACACCCAATTGTGGAATCACCACCTTAGTTATGTAAATGAGAAGGTTTGATGAAATTCTACCAAGATTATTACTTAGAATCTTCTGAGATTAAACAACTTAAAAGAATTCATTCTTGTTTACAAGGAAAGAACACCAAACAATTATATTGTGGTCATGGTGAGAGGGCCATATAACTTCTAGAATTGGTACCCACTGATGTGTGAAGCCTTTTAAAGAAAAATCAAGTGGTGGATCGTCATAATTTATTTATTTTACCAATGAATTGAGTTGGTACAGTTACATCTTCTTGATGAGGTATAAGTATGAATCCTTTGAGAAGTTCAAGTAGCTCATGGATGAAGTTGAGAATAATATTAGTAAGAATATAAAGAAAATTCGATTATATTGAGATGGTGAATATCTTAGCTAAGAGTTTATCGAATTTGTATGGGAGTATCAAATTTTATCTCAACTAACTATGCCTCATACACCATAGTGGAATAGTATTTTTTATTAGAGGAACATTACTTTACTAGATATGGTAAGGTTAATGATGAGTCATGCAAGACTTCCACTATCCTTTTGGGGGTATTCATTACATAGGATAGTATACATACTAAACCAAGTACTAAATAAAGTGGAAAATTATATTCCCCTTTAGTTATGGAGTTAAAAGAAACTTGTTTTTTCACATGTTCATGCATGAGGGTGGAAGGTGTTTATTAAGGTTGACTCAAGAAACAAACTATAATCCCATGTCATGGATTATATATTTAAATGTTATCCAAAATAAATGAAGGGATAATACCTATATGATACTTAATATAAAAGGTTATAGTTTCTAGGAAAGTTTTATTTCATGAATTGACCCACCAGGACCTACTGTACTGATGAAAAGATGAGTGTGACACCCTAATCCCACCTTCAATAGGTAAGGGTCTAGAAAATAGTTTCGAGTTGTAATATCACTTACATGGGAGGCCTTAGTGTAAAGTTTCCAGACACACACACATCTCCAAACACCAATATAATGTAGAAATAAAATAAATAATTGATACCAAATATTAATGCATACAACCAATCCTACATCATATTACAAAACGAGTATTAGAAAGAAAAATGAAAAAATACAAGACCCAAAAAACTAAAAAACTCCAGCCTACTCATAAAAGGGTACTGCTATAATGATGAAACTCTTAGAATCGTCTAATCTCTATTTAGAGAAAATAATCACCACCTGATCCTAGTCCTCCAAAGACTCCATCTAAAGGCCTATCATTTGTATAAAACATGACACGTGTGGGAATAGCCTATGTAGGGTTGAGTATAAAAATTCCCAACAAGACTCCTTTAAATAACTAAAAATAGAGAATAGAAATTTTAAACTCAAAATAAAGAATTATAACAACCTAAATATGCTCAAAGATAGAAAAAATATCTCAATGTAAATTCATGTCCTCACTGCCAACCTAGGATATTGCTTAGGGATCCAAGGTAATACTCATCTGAGAGAACTCACTCTACAGGTCTTGCTAACCCTAAAGGATCTCATCCAAGAGGTCATTCTTGTTGTGCCTAATAATGAATAGGTACACAATGGAACTCATAATATGTCAATACATAGGTAGGGGATCACACCTAGGGCCTATGGGGTATACCTAACTCTATCCATAATAACCCACTAGGATGGGGATCACCAAAATGAAAGTCGGTGATGGGATACCTGGAACAACCTAGGGAAGAATGATAGAGGATTAAACCTCAATAAAAATAGAGGGATATATGAATATATCTAGAACTAACTCATAGAGGGGATCACTCATCTTATTCACAGGATGAGATACCTCACTGTACCCTAATTGGGATGAACCAAGGGAACACACACAACTGTTACTCAATTGATATGAGGGGTTTCTGGGATCCAAACAACCTAGGAAGAGATACACGATGTGTATGGAGAATACATAGTATGGATTTATAATTTTAATTCTACCCATATAACTTGACTTGTATCCTTGTACTATAGATGTGCCAGTGTACACTGACTGTGTTTGTGCTTGTGTACCCTATCCATTCCCCTATACCCTTACCATTCCCATGACTATGTACCCTAGGGTATGCTCTGAGTCACTAATAAAGGGTCACATAGTGTGTGAACCAGTCACATGATGTGTGATATTTATCTTTGTATGTAAACACTATCCACGATGGAAGGGGTTTCACATGACGTGTGTGATTCTGAACTACACACAATGTATATAAGTATTTCATAGAATCCCATGGTCTTCATGTGAATTTTCCCACATCACTTTCTTGTCTACTCTAGACACAAATAACGACTGAAAATAATGAGTCTAGAGTTTACTAAGCCTGATTCATTTCAGGTGGCTAAATTCTGGCCTCCCATTGATCAAAAAAGCACACTTCATCACCACCCTAAAGCACTGCATGATCCATATCATGGAAACTCCACCTCCCATACTATAATCAGATCAATTTCATTATCATCAAACCTAAATCATACCATCAATACTAAATATGAACATGTAGTGATGATATGTTGGACCAAAGTTCAATTGTACAATGATTGGTTCCTGAGTATAGTCAAACTGTCAATCAAACAAAATACAGATGATGAATGTTTTAAGAATGAGGGGAGAAAAGAATGAAGAAAAAGAATGAGGAAAAAATATTGTAACTTTTTAGCATTTGACTTCATCCATTGATGGATAAAATAGTAATCATAGAAGAATAATCTAGAATCACTTACCCGTTCATCAATTCATTATTCTTGAGAGGAAAACCATAAAATATAAATCAATAATTTATCCATGAATTAATTTTCTAAAAGAATCAAATTTTATTTGAAATGGCAGAATAAAAAATAGTTATTTGTTCAATAAAATATTTCCCTAACTCAAAATTAGATTGATCAATGATGAATAAAAATTCCACATTTTTATCATTAGAAAAATCCAAGAACTCCATTGATGATAAAAAACTACATAGAAAACAGATCATCAATCCATGATCTTATTATTTACTGCTAAATATCCCCTCCATGGTCCTCTCTAATCTATAGGGTTATGTAGATAACCCTATGATATAGAGATAACTATGATTAAAAATAAGATAAACTATGTCACTTCCAATTAATAGAAAATAAATTATTTAATTAAGTTATTTGTCTAATATTCCGCCCGTGACTGTTCTTAAAAAAACACTTAATTTGTACCAATATATTGTCATGCCTAGGGTAAAAACCACATTTTTGATTTAATTTAGGTTTTAGTTTTTCTATCTAAAAAACCATTCAAGAGATATTCCATTATTTTAGAGAAACTACATTCACATGATATATATACATATATATATATATATATAATATAAACACCTAGGCTCCATGGGCCCTATAATCCTGTTCCAAATCTTGGCCTAACTCTACAAATATTTCTTAAAATATTACAAAGATTTATGTTGAATAAAGGTCATTAAATTCTTCCCACCTCAGATCCTTTCATCCCAAAAATTAAAAACCTACACAAATAGGTGAGGGTGTTGAGCTCATATATGGTTCTTTCACTCCCAAGATCTCTCTTGGAGGTTCTCGTGCTACCATTAAATTCACACCAAGGGAATCAACTAACTATAGAGTAACTTATCTTAATAATACTCAATTCTTATTAATTATTATATAAATATAGATCTATCCTTGATATCTATCTTTCTACAGTTGATAACATGTGATAGATCAGACACATACCTCCTCAACTACGATACATGGAAGACATCGTTCACCTAATCTAACTATAGTGGTAGGTCTATGTGGTACAATAATTCACCAACCCTATGATGAATATATAATGGGATAATGAATATTGGACATATATTACTTTCCTAAACAATCATATAAAATCATTGTAGAGGTGAGACCTTTAGTAATACATGGTCTCCCTCATCAAACATTAAAGGTCTCCATCATCGGTCCACATAAGACTTTTTATGGATCTAGGTAGTCTTCATTCACTCCAAGATGATCTAAACCTTATCTTTTATCACTCACACCAACTTCGAACCAATGAATTTTGACTCCCCTAGATCATTCCAGCATAGCGGTGACATAAAGGGTCTCCCATACAAGGCCTCGAATTGTGTTATAACGATGGCGGAGTTGTAAATATTTTTATAAAAAAACTCCACCAAAGGTATATGATCATCCCATTTGTGGAAAAATTCCAACATGAAAGACCAAAACATGTCATATAGAAAATAAATGGTCCTCTCTATATGGTCATTTATTTGGGGTTGGAATGGTTTATTCAACCACAATCGAGTCCCAAAAGCCTCTTGTAATCCTTTTCATAATCAATATGTGAATCAAGAATTGTGGTCTAAAATAATCATCGATGGAAATCCATAATTCTATACTATATCCTGTATGTAATGATATCACATGATCTCAAGTAAAATCTTCTATCAAATGGATAGGAAGGGGTCCAACTTGGTGAGTCAGTCTATGATCACCTAGATAGTGTCTTTACCTCTAGTTGATAATAATAGTCCTATCTTGAAGTCCATTGAAAAACCATCCAACTTACACTTTAGAAACCCAATGGGTTGATCCAAACCCATTGGAAGATGGTGCTTAGCCTTCACCTACCGGAAAGTGAGGCATTGAGAGATAAGCTCAACTACACATCTCTTCATCATTGGACACTAGAAATAATCCTGAAGGTACTAATAAATATTTGTTACTCCTAGATGTACTACTAAGGGGGATATATGAAACTCACTTTTTAACTCATATTACAGTGTGATTAGTACCTCCATTCATCCTCATAAAAGGATGATGTACTCCCCACATTTAGAAAATCTATCAGGAGCATGTCTAGATGATATCTTGACATGCAAAGCCTCAAAATAGAAATCTACAAGCTGAGAATCCCTAACATCATAAAGAAGAATAGGTGGTAACAACCATCAACTGGAGGTAGGATGAACCATCCTCATTCACTAATGAAAAATGCAATGATGCCAACTTCTCTGATGACTCATTCAACAACTATGAACAAGATCTCGTATTGAGAGAATATTCCACTATATTACCCTTTCTATGAGTATAGACTATCTCAAAGTCATTATCTTACCGGAACTCTAGCCATCGCTTCTACCTAAATTTAAGATATTTCTATGAAAATATATATACTTGAGACTCTTATAGTTAGAATAGACAATAAATCACTCTCCCATAAGGTGGTTTTTCCATATCATTAGGGAAAGACCACTACTTCCAGCTCTAGATCATAGTCCATGTAGTTATGCTCATGGGGTCTCAGTATTCGGGTCCCATAATCAATCAATTCCTAAGTATTCATCATAACACATCCAAGTCTAGTTCCCAAGGAATCAAGAACACTACATACTCAACACCCTCCTCTGATAGTCTCAAGATAGGGGTTCCCATTAACCTCTATCGCAACTCCTGAAAATCCCACTGACATCTATTCGTTAACATGAAATGCTATACCTTTTGGGTCAAAGTAGTAAGAGACACTATGATCTGAGATAAATTAGGCAAGAATGTCTCATAATATCTTACCAACCAAAGGAATATTTGATCCTCAATTACACTTTTGGTTGGCTACCAAGTTATAACTACTTCAATCTTGGTAGGTGCCACTGTAACTCCCTCTTCTGAGATGACATGTCCTAAGAATTAGACCTCATAAATATAGAACTAACATTTTGATATATTTCTATAAAGATATTACCCTCAGAGTATATCTATAACCATCTTAAAATGTCTTACATGATTCTACCTTGATACTGAGTACACAAGTATGTCATTGATTAATACTTCCATGAAACGATCTAAGAATTTTTAAAAGATCTAGTTCATATGTCCCATGAACATTGTTGGGGCGTTCATCCTGCCAAAGGGAATCACCAAATACTCATATTGATCAAAGATACATAGAAATATCATATTTGATATATACTCCTACTGAACTTGGAGCTGGTGATATCCTATTGGAGGTCAATCTTCAAGAACCACCTCTCCCCTTTCAATTGGATGAAGAGTCTTCGATTATTAGAAATGAATACTTATTCTTGATGTTAACCTAAATTAGGCAATGATAATCCACACATAACCTCATTCTACCATCAAAATTATTATAAAACAACATTATGGCTTCCTATGGGGACACAATGGGTCTGATAAATCCCTTCCTCTATTAATCCTCTAATTGCATCTTCATCTCTTAGAGCTCTAATGGGGACATCCAATATATTGGAACATATATCAAGAAAATAACTAAGTGTAGGTATATGCATAAATTAATCTACACTAATACAAAATTATCCCTTAATAGTGCAAGAAAACTCCTTTATCAGTGCTAAAAAAAGCACTAATAATTGAATCACTGTTAAAAGCCCAAAACTTTTATCAATGCTAAAAAATCACCATGAAATCCCCCCCTTAATAGCATTTTAGCACTATTAAAGACCATATTTTTTAGTGATTTTTGTGTCCCTATTAAAGGGGTCCTTTAATTGTGCTAGAAAAGAAGTGATAAATCTCATGATGATAAAGGGTATATAATTTTTTTCCACACCCCATCCACTCCGCTTTATCAACATCTCCCACCGCCACACCCCTTTATCAACACTTCCCCCACCCATTTATCAATGCATACCCCACACACACCTTTATCAGCACGTTCCCCACCCAGCCTCCTGTTGGGTCGGAAGAATGGCGGGAATGATGGAAAGAGGGGGGTGAATTGCCTTTTAAAAAAAGAAAAACAAATTAAAAATCAAAGTAAAGTGCAGCGGAAATAAAGAGGCAAGACACGCAAATTGATAACGGAGTTCGGCCAAAAACCCGGCCTACGTCTCCGCTCCCAACTCAACCGTTGAGAGATTCCTACCGCTTGCTTTTCAATGGTTTTAGCAAGAAACCCACTAGGCTTTGAGGTAGCACTAGGACCTATTACAGCTTGCTTTTATTGGTTTAGCAAGAACCCAATGCTTTTAATGGTTAAGCAATAACCCACTAGTCTTTTTACGGGTGAAGACTAGCTCACCGATCTCAAGCCTTTTACAAGGTAAGGCTTGACAACCTCTTCACACCTTAGTGGTGGTGTGAAACCCAAAAGAAGGGGGGAAGAGAAAAGGGTTGGGGTTTGTAGGCACAAACCCAATTTTAAGCTCAAAATAAATAAATGCAATAAAACCCGTAATTGGGAAGACTCGGGCGCCAATGGATGATGGAGTTGATGGGCGTGCTCTCCCAAGCTTCTTGAGTGGAGCTCCTTGGATGTGGAAGTTGTTGGAGCTCTTGGGGTTCCTTTGAAGGAAGTCGCCGGAGGTTGGCCAATTGATCCAAAATATGTCCGTTGGCTTCACAAGTGTTCCGGTAATTGTCCGGGGCTTCCTCAGCCTTTATTTATAGGCTAGTAACCCTTGGGGAGGCTTCGGAGCCGTTGGAGAGGTCTTCGGAGCCGTTGGGAGTCAAGTGGACAGGCTGGTCAACAGCCCAACGGCTAGTTTGACTGTGTCCACCGGCTGGCCGGTACAGTCCCACCGGCTGGCCGGTGTGTGCAAAAAGGCATAGGATTCTTGTCCAGGGGCCACCGGCTGACCGGTACATCTCCACCGGCTGGCCGGTGCCTTGATAGAGAAGAAGAGTCTTGATCCAGGCTCCACCGGTCGACCGGTGAGGAGCCACCGGCTGGCTGGTGGCAAGACAGTAGCAAACACTATTTGGGCTGGGTGCCACAGGTCGACCGGTGACAGAGCCACCGGTCGACCGGTGGAACCTGGCAGTGGGCAATCCCTCTGCCAGTTCCACCGGCTGGCCGGTGCTATCACACCGGTTGGCCGGTGGACTGAATTTCAGTCCATTTGATGTCCATTCTTGGGCCAACTTCTTGGCAACCTTGTGCCTTTCAATCAAAAACACTTCAAACAATGTTAGATAAACATGAAAGTGATTGTGATCATGAAAATTAAACCACGAGGGGATACGAGAGGTACAACAATCTCCCCCTATTTTGATGATCACAATCACCGAAACAATCAAAGTAAAATACTGAAATTAAAGACATTCTTAAAGGATAATTTGAAAATAAATCAAAGCATGATAGAGAAGACTCTCCCCCAATCAATCAAGGAAATTTCTCCCCCTTTGTGATTATCAAAATAGAATGGGGCATAAAACTTGATTGTGGGAAATTTTGAAAAACAAGAGATGGGATTTGAAAATCAATTGAAATTTTGGAAATTGAAAGATTTGAATCAAAAATTGAATAACAGTTTGAATTGAAAGTTTTGAATCAAAAACCAATTGAATTTTGAAATTTGAAACCAAGAGTTGAAATTGAAAGTTTGAATAAAATTTGAAAATGAAAAGCTTAATCAATCCTAACTCCCCCTAAATAAAAACAATAAATCACCGGGGAAAGGAAACTATTTTTGGCCCGGAGAGACTCGCAAGAAGGGATTTTTCAATCCAAACTTGTCTCATAGCGGGTCTTCTCCTATAGAATTCATCGGAAAAGAAAAAAGACTTGGGTTGGCCGTACCGGGCATTTTTGCAATCACACTCATAAATGAGGTGCCCGGGTTTTTTACAATAATTTCAAAATTTAAAACTAGAGCTCCCCCTTACAAAAACAGTGGGTGCATGGGAGGAGGAAGCTTGGTTGGTATATCCTAGCCCTTGGGTGGTTCTAGATATTCGTTGGGAACCTAAGTGTTTGGACAAATTTTGTTCACCTTGGGTGAACTTGGCTAGGGAATCTTTTAAATCTTTGATGGTTGATTCCATAGAATCAACATTTGGAAAATTTTGGATTTTTCGGGAGAGTTCCTCCTTCTCTTTGAGAAGTTGTTCTTTTTCGGAGGAGAGTTTTTTGAAAGATTTTTTCAAAGAAACAAATTTTGAAGAAAGTTCATGAAAACCTTTTTCTAATTGATCTCTATCATGTGAGAGTTCTTCATATGACAAATGATTTAAAGAATTAGAATTTGAAGAGCAAGAGGAGGAAGAGGAGGAAGAGGAGGAAGATACCTCATGTTTTGCCATTAGGCATTTTTTACCTTGGTCGCTCGAGGAGAAGGAGGAGAATGAAGAGGTGGAGCTATCACTCCATGTTGCCTTTGAACCCTTCTTCTTCTCCTTTTTCTTGGCCCTTTTCTTGTGGAGTGGGCAATTGGGTACGGATTTTGCATCGGGTTCTTTCTTTTGATCGGATTCTTGCTTTGGAGCCTCGCTAGTACCTTCATAGGTTAGTTCTAAAAATTTCCAAATATCATGCGAAGATGTGCAAGAAGAAATACAATCAAAAACATTACGATCTAACCCACAATGTAGAGCATTCATGGCTTTGCCATCAAGCTCGAAATTTGCAATGTCTACGGGGGTCCATTTAGATTCATCGGGAGTAGAAAGTGAATAACCATGCATAACAATTTTAAAAATAGGATAACTAATGCTTTTAAGAAATGTAGTCATGCGGGTTTTCCAAAAAGAATAATCGGCTCCATCAAAGAATGGAGCACGATCCAAAGAAAAACCTTCGGGGGCGTAAGAGGTTGAAGCGGTAGAAGCCATCAAAAATGATCTTTAATTTGAAACCGGTTAGGGAATTATTCAAATACGTCCCTCTGATACCAATTGTTGGGTCGGAAGAATGGCGGGAATGATGGCAAGAGGGGGGTGAATTGCCTTTTAAAAAAAGAAAAACAAATTAAAAATCAAAGTAAAGTGCAGCGGAAATAAAGAGGCAAGACACGCAAATTGATAACGGAGTTCGGCCAAAAACCCGGCCTACGTCTCCGCTCCCAACTCAACCGTTGAGAGATTCCTACCGCTTGCTTTTCAATGGTTTTAGCAAGAAACCCACTAGGCTTTGAGGTAGCACTAGGACCTATTACAGCTTGCTTTTATTGGTTTAGCAAGAACCCAATGCTTTTAATGGTTATGCAATAACCCACTAGTCTTTTTACGGGTGAAGACTAGCTCACCGATCTCAAGCCTTTTACAAGGTAAGGCCTGACAACCTCTTCACACCTTAGTGGTGGTGTGAAACCCAAAAGAAGGGGGGAAGAGAAAAGGGTTGGGGTTTGTAGGCACAAACCCAATTTTAAGCTCAAAATAAATAAATGCAATAAAACCCGTAATTGGGAAGACTCGGGCGCCAATGGATGATGGAGTTGATGGGCGTGCTCTCCCAAGCTTCTTGAGTGGAGCTCCTTGGATGTGGAAGTTGTTGGAGCTCTTGGGGTTCCTTTGAAGGAAGTCGCCGGAGGTTGGCCAATTGATCCAAAATATGTCCGTTGGCTTCACAAGTGTTCCGGTAATTGTCCGGGGCTTCCTCAGCCTTTATTTATAGGCTAGTAACCCTTGGGGAGGCTTCGGAGCCGTTGGAGAGGTCTTCGGAGCCGTTGGGAGTCAAGTGGACAGGCTGGTCAACAGCCCAACGGCTAGTTTGACTGTGTCCACCGGCTGGCCGGTACAGTCCCACCGGCTGGCCGGTGTGTGCAAAAAGGCATAGGATTCTTGTCCAGGGGCCACCGGCTGACCGGTACATCTCCACCGGCTGGCCGGTGCCTTGATAGAGAAGAAGAGTCTTGATCCAGGCTCCACCGGTCGACCGGTGAGGAGCCACCGGCTGGCCGGTGGCAAGACAGTAGCAAACACTATTTGGGCTGGGTGCCACAGGTCGACCGGTGACAGAGCCACCGGTCGACCGGTGGAACCTGGCAGTGGGCAATCCCTCTGCCAGTTCCACCGGCTGGCCGGTGCTATCACACCGGTTGGCCGGTGGACTGAATTTCAGTCCATTTGATGTCCATTCTTGGGCCAACTTCTTGGCAACCTTGTGCCTTTCAATCAAAAACACTTCAAATAATGTTAGATAAACATGAAAGTGATTGTGATCATGAAAATTAAACCACGAGGGGATACGAGAGGTACAACACCTCCCACACAGGCTCCAACCTCCAATGAGTTTTGAACCCTATACCTCCACGTTATATACCCGCGACTTTACCACTCCTCTATAATGTTTTTTATATATTATGATATATCAATATATTTATATATATTTCATAACATTTTTTTATTAATATATTTTAATATTTGTATATATATATTTATATATTAATAAATATTTTTTACATGGAAATATGTTTAATTATTTATTTATAAAATTAAATATTTATGTGGGAATATATAAAAAATATGTATATATTGTTATATATTTGATTATAAATAAAATTAAATTTTGAAAAATGATAAAAAAATAAAATCCATAATTTCAATATGAATGTAATACCTAGGAATAAATTCATTTCCTACTAAAAAAGGAAAAAATACCCCCATAAATGGGGCTTAAAATCCATCAAAAGTTAAAAAAATGGGGTACCCTGACCAAAAACTCATTTTTGGAGGCATTCTGGGCCTTTTTAGGACTCAAAAAATGTGAAAGAATGTTCCCTTCTATCACTAGTATGTATATCTCATATCAGGATTTGATTTGATATGTGGTAGAGTCCAAATGGAGACCCGAATCAAAAGTTATATACATATGAAGTTTGAGTTTTTTTTTCAACCATTTACAACTTATTTTAGATATTTTATTATTATTTTTTTATTTTTAATCTTTAAATTGATATTTAATGACTATTAATCAGTAATAATAATTAAATTATTAATCAAAAATATTTTTTAGTTATTTAATAAGCCATTTTCATTGAATATTTTATATATTAATTATAAATACCTATTTTCTTTTTCTAAAACGTATTTCAAAAAATATATATTATATTTATATCAATATAAATATATTTATATATTAATATACTATTTTTAATGAAATATATATTTTTTTGAAGTGTAATTTTACCAGTGCTTTCAAAACAATGCGAATAAAGGGGGTCTTTATCAGCGCTTCTAAAAAGAACTGATAACCACCCCTTATAAGCACTTTTTTACAAGCACTGATAAAAGACCTCATTTATCGGAACTTGTAAAAAAGTGTTGACAAAGTTCCCCCTTTAAGAGTGATTTTTTCAGCACTGTTAAAGACCCCCTTTAACAACACTTAAAAAAAGAACTAACAAATAGGGTCTTTAACATCTTTTTAGCTAGTACTGTTAAAGCCCTAGCACTGGATAAACCCAATTTTGTAGAAGTGCTACCGATGGGGAGGAAATCTCAACATGTACTCAGGGAAGATTTCATCACACTCCACCACTACAAGAAAAAACTAAAATCTCATAACATCTAATTCTCTAATGGTAATACTATCCTACCGATGATTAATCAGTTCTATCCTCTTACATATGAGCTCATACCACTCTATGTGGATTTCCTCCTCATCGATGAAGGAAACACATATCCCATTAACTCAGACTCATCACATACTCTACCTAAAATAGTTGAACTATGCATGAACCTTGTTTAAATATTCCATACCGAGAATTAAGTCTTAAGACCTCATCGTGGCCATAAAAAGATCTCATAAGAAGCTCTCTCCACCAAGAGTCAGGTCACAATATCACCATAAGTTTTTGATCATCTAATATTCCCTAATAAGAGTCTCTAAATACAAGTTAAGAGTTAAAGGTTCCACTAGAATCTCCAGATATTGAACAAGGGATGTGTCAAGGAAATATTGGCTCACACCTGTGTCTATTAATACTATAGATAAAGTAGATAAGAAATAGATTTTACCTCAAATCATCCCCATGGCCTCTGGGTCATAAGACTCCTCTAATAGTAGCTAGAAATCAACTACCTAAGCCTAGCATGGATCACCTAGATGTATTATTGATGGGAAAATATAAAAACATTTACCACCTCCCATTACAATCCCAGGTCCTATGCCATGTCCTATACCATGAAGACATCCTTTCTCCAGCCAATTCCTCTGTCTAGGCAGCTTATCAACCATATCCCTGCCTTTTATATAGTAGGTCAAGAAATACCACATGATATAACCTCACCCATCATAGGAGTAGCATTTCCTCTCCTACAACTAAATGGAACCATCCTATGATCCTTGGGAACTAGACCCTCTGCCTTTTGATTATCTATGAAAACACCTCACACACTTGGATCCATGATTATATCATCTACTACCAAATGCTAAAGTATTATCCCCATAGTTCCCACTACAAGAACCAACTATAGGTGACTGCTTATTTAGAAATCTCTCTACCACCAAGGCACACTCCAACACCCTAGCATAAGAAGAGATACAATGTGACACCATTTCATCCCGGATATCTCAATGAAGGCCATTCTCATAGTTCCACGCTCAAATGTATGCATCAAAAACCATGTGCATGGTGTACCATGAGAGGTTAGTGAAACTTGATGCATACTCTATGACTGACATGATACCTTACCGATGCTCTAGAAGTATCTGAATGCCTATTGCTCAAAATGTTGCTGGGAAAACTTCTCTTTGAAGAGGAACTCAAACTCTATCCATGTTAGACATAAATCATCATGAATCAGCTTCACCAAGACCCACCATCAACCTAAGGGGTCATAAAGAAGGCTCACCTCTATGACCACCATCTGGCCAGTAGGGGTCATAACAAAGAAAAAAACACACCCAGTTACCTTAATCTTATTATTTAATTCCTAGGGGTATGGATCACCCTAAAACATGAGGTCCATTTACCTCTAAAACTAATTAAGTTAAATTAGCCTATGTACATCATCTTTAGGTACCATCTGGACAACCGAATTCTTAGAGGATGGGGGAAAGACGAGAAAACCACATGGAGGTACCACCTCCAACAAAAGAAATTGAATTGAAGCCTAATCACAAACATTTTCATCGTGATCTTACTATGGATTCCTAGATGGCTATCATCATGGAGGAATCCTAAAAAATTCAAGAAGCACCACATTTAAGGAGCATATCTTGGGAGCTGACACAAAAAGGACATGGAAACCATAAACCATTCCTATATGATGCATGAACCGATGTTCTTACTACAACCAGTTGCTACTTGTAATGATTCAACATGTAGGGTATTAATGTTTTGGTGAATGGATAAGTTGGTTTCCACACCATCACAGGGTTCCCTAGCTTGGGATCTGAACATGACACACTTTATAAAACTATCAGCCTAGTTCCCAACCCGATCTTCATAGCTAGACTATCTTCAAACTATAGTTCTCAGAAAGCCTATTCCTCTGATACAAATCTTTCATGAATTGACCCCCGATGACCCACATGTATACTTAAAATCTGATTATGACATCCCAATCCCACATATAATTGGTCATGGGCTGGATAATAGCACCAAGTAGACATATCACATACATGGGAGGCCTTAGCTAAAGGTTTACACACACACACACATAAAAAAACACCGATATAATGTATAAAAAAAGAAATATATGATAAAATATATGCATGATTAAAAATTATCCCAGACAAGAGAATAACACGAGTATGAGAAAACAAAATGGAAAAAAACAATCCCACCAAAACTGAAAAAAGTCCAACCTATTAGTAAAAAGGGGACTTCTATCAAGATGAAACTACTAGAATCATATATGGTTCATCTAATGAAACTATGATCCACCTAATACTAGTACTACTAGGAATTCACTAAAATTACATTCATCTATATAAGACATAGCACATGTAGACAGAGACCATGCATGGGTGAGTAAAAAAATACCCAGTAGAACACCCTGAAATCACTAATCATAAAGAATCAAATTAATTTAGCTCAAAATAAAGGATGATAACTACCAAAATATGATCAATGATAGAAACCAAGTCTCAAATTAAGTTCAAATCCTCAATATCATCCTATGATTCCATTTGAGGCTCCAAGGAAATTATAATTTGAGATAAGTCACTCCTCATATCTTTCTAATACTAAAGGTGATCATCTGAGAGGTCATGCTCATTAGGACTCTCCAAGAAAAGGTACGTGCTAGAACGCAGAAGATGTCAATATATAGGTAAGGGATCACACCCAATTCTTATGGGGGATACCTAACCCTATCCTAAATAAACCGCTAGGATGGTGAACTCACACCCTGAAATATGATAATGGGATACGTGACCCAACATCGGGAAAAATGATAGAGGATCACACCTAGAGACACACATAGGGATAATTGAATTTATCTAAAACTAACCTATAAAGGGGATAATTAATCATATTATCAGTATGGGATGCCTCACTATACCCTCATAGGGATGAATTGAGGGAACACACCTAACTGTTACTCAAATGGACTAAGGGGATCGATGGATCCAACCTACCTAGGAATTGTTAAAAGGTGTGTATATAGAATAAAAAGTGTGTCCCTCTATGTTTGAGCCTTCACATGTCCTTCATCCCATGCCCATGTACTTTGACCGTGCTCATATACACTGAATTTATACGTGATCATATACCCTGGTCGTACCCATATACACTAACCATGTCCCTTCCCATGTCCAGTAGGGTACAAACCAGGTCACCAATCAAGGGTCACATGATGTGTGATATTTTTATTCATGTGTAATACCTATCTATTGAAGAAGGGAGTTTACACAATGTGTTTTCTTCATAATTGAATGTCATGTGTATAAAGACTTCCCAGAATCTCATGGTATTCATATGTATCATCCCACATCACCTCCTTCTTTTGTAAAACCAAAAATCAAGCCTAAAAAACTCAATTCTAGAGTGATATATCCTGATTTATTACCTATGGTTGGATTCCATCCACTGATTGATTATAAAATTTCACCTCATTACCATCCTGAAGCATTGCATGATCTGTCTCATGGAAACTCCACTACCCATACCACCATCAGATATCAATTTTCATCATCATATCTCACTTGTGAATTCAATCCTGAATCCAAACCCATGGTGAAAATATATTATTATAAATATTTTTCATGCAATGATTAGTTCCTAGGTATAGTCAAAACATTATCCAAACAAAATATCAGTAATGAATATTCAAAAATGTGTGGAGAAAAGCACCAAGTAAAAATGTGAGTAAAAAAACATTGAACTTTGTTTGAGTTTCCCTTTTTTCCATTGACATAGAAAATGACAAACATAGAATAATTATTAATAATCATCACCCAATTCATCAATTTTTTATTTTATAGAGAAACTTAATCAACTTTAAATCAATAATCAACCCATTAATTTATTTTTTAAAATAATTAATTTGTGTTCGACACAAGAGAATCAATAATAGGGAATAATATAATAAAAAAACACCCTACCTAGAAATTGTATTGATCATTAATGAAGGGAGATTCTTCATCATTTTCATTGGAATGATCCACGAACTTCATTGATGATGAAAAAATCCTTGGAAAATGATCATTGGTCCATGATTCTGTTGTTGTCTGCCAAATCTATCTTCCATGGCCCTCTCTAATCTATATGATTATGCAACCAACTGTAGGATATAAACATAACAATAATTAAAATTAAGATAAATTAGTTCATGTACAATTAATATACAATAAAAAATTTATTTAATTTTGTAGACGCCGGAAAAGTCCGTTGTTCCCAAACGAAGCTCCGGATGCGGAAAGCGAAGTGATATTTGGAGTCGGAAGAACGTTTCGGAGGGCCCGGAGGCCTTGCGCGGAATTTCCGAGGCCTGCGCGCAAAAGCGATGAGGCGCGCGCAAAACCCCCGGGATGCGCGCAATGCGCCGGGCCGGCGCGCATATTTTGCGCGCCGCAGGCCCGCGCGGCTCCCTTTGCGCGCCGTGTCCGATTCCGAGCCCGCGAGAAGAATTTCGCGCTCGCGCCTTGGATTCCGCGCCCGGGGTTGCCTATAAATACAAGGCGACCCCCAACGTTTCAAAGGTTGCTGGAAGTCGAAACGTCTCTCGTGCGCGCAATTCAGCCCCTTCCGCGCGCAATGACGAACTTCAGGTAACCTCCTTTCTTTCGCGCAAGGAAGCCTCGGGGTCCGCCTTCGCGCGCAATCCCCGCTGGCTCCTTTCATTTGAATAAAAACTCACCCTAAGGCCTTTGCGCGCAAAAGAACCCGCTTGCGCGCAATTGCCCCCGGGGTGCGCGCAATCCGGCCCGATTGCGCGCACCCCCCTTCTTTCAAGTGGCCATTCATTAGAGAATGAGCCGTTGCCCCCGCGCGCTATCCGAAGCCCGGTGTGCGCAATCTCAAGCATCCGCGCGCAAGGCACTGGCCCAATTGCGCGCCAGCCGCCCCGATTGCGCGCCGGCCCGCAGTATTGCGCGCAAAGCTTCCTTTTTGCGCGCAATCTGCCAGGGTCGTCCCCTCGACCCCCTGAGGGCACCTGCCTGCGTGGCGCCCGATGCTCCTCATCCTGGGTGCCCGCACCGTGCGTTGTCTTCCCGTACGGCCCTCCAGGTTCGTGCGAAGTGACATGCACCCATCGTCCGGCAACCTATGCCCTGCATGACGTTAAACTGCACATACGTCCGAGCTACAAGACGTTAAACTGTTCAGCATTCGTCCCGCATGACGTTAAACTGCGCATACGTCCAGCATGACGTTAAACTGCATGTTCGTCCAGCATGACGTTAAACTGCACATCCGTCCAAGCTGCACGACGTTAAACTGCCTAGCCCCATCGTCCGCGCTGCAGGACGTTAAACTGCCAAGTGTTTCATCCTCAACACACGACGTTAAACTGTACTTCGTCCGGCAAGACGTTAAACCGTCCGCCTCGTCCTCAACACACGACGTTAAACTGTACTTCGTCCGGCAAGACGTTAAACCGTCCGCCTCGTCCTCAACACACGACGTTAAACTGTACTTCGTCCGGCAAGACGTTAAACCGTCCGCTTCATCCGATCCCATGCTCTGCACGCAGGGTCTCCCCCGGTTTGGATGTGGCCCCCACCCGCTCGTCGCTGCAGGGATGTCGGGATTGTCCCGCTTTTGGGATGATTCAATGGGAGTGGCTTTTCCCTACGGGGGCAGGGTATTACAAACCCCTAGTTTCTCGTGGGAGGCTGCACATGTGTATCTCCATTGCGCCTCCCCACGGCCGAAGCCAGTAGAGGGTATGACTGGGATCGAGGTGTCTTCTGCTTTCGGTCCAAGTCCCTTCCAACTGAGTTTTGCCGCAACCGGGCTGCCTCAAGTGCGTAAGTCCTGACAGAATGAACTACGTGGACTTTGATCCCTGTCTTCTAAACAGGGTACGTAGGAAGCCTTCTTGAGGTCCAAGCCCGCCACCTGGTCGTCCCGGTCGTATTTACGTCGGTTCGTCCATCAGTGGACCCCTCCAGGGTTCACGCTTGCGTCGATTCACCTATGAATCCGCCCCTGTGGGAGACTGCTCGTGTGTATCTCCACTGTGCCTCCCCACAGCCCCTTTTCCCATTTCTCCTTTTATCGTCCAGCATGACGTGAAACTGTGATCCACCCGGCCGTTCCACCCCCCTCTGTGCGAGGTGGTCCGGTTCAATCCTCCGCCCGGCGGCCTAGACCTCTTCGTGAGTCGGCTTGCCGACGTCCAGCATGACGTTAAACTGTATACCCGAACTACGTCGACTTTGATCCGTGCTAACGCGCGGTACGTAGGAAGCCCCTACGGGGTCCAAGCTCTTCACTCCATCATCCATCCTGATCCTTACCCGGGCCGCCACATCCCGGTGGGGTCATGCCACTTCACTCCACTCCATATCATTTGGGAAGCCGCCCATATGCTGGCCCCAGCGTCGGAGGTTCCCCGCAAGGGGTTCTGTCATCTGATCCACTTTTCGTGTTGATCGGTCCGATGCCGTCCCCGCTGGACGTTAAACTCGCGGCATACCCCGTGTTAAACATGGGAAGCTGAGGAAAACCTCAGGTGACACAGTTCCCCGCACCCAGTACGGGATGCCTCAGGCCGTTATGCCTTCGAGAAGCCCTATTAGGGACGGAAGACAGACGTGCAGAGCCGCAGCGCTACGACACGCCCCCAGCACCCAGAGCCACCCGGCCTTCTCACCGCAGGTTGCTGCCCCGCCCAGACTCCTTGGAACGTCCGGGCGGAAGCAGCGTAATTAACCGGTGTCCATGAATATATGGCGCCGGGAACGAGATTCACGAACATTCTTAAGTCTATGAGGGAGACCCGGATTAGGCGACGAGTTCCGAGGAGACGTCCAAGGAAGGAGGAGCCGACATCCCATCATCCCGGTTTCGATCAAGGAGCAGACGCCCCTGAATAAGGGACGGATGCCGCCCGCCCTTGGAAAGCGGGACTGCGGGACCACAAGCCGCGCGCCCATCCCCTCGGGTTGACGGGTGCACGCGCGAACGCGTCCTGGCGGAACAGCGTAACCCGACGCACATCCGCACCGAAACAGAAAAATGGTGAACCCGACGTGAATCTCTTCTCCTCGATACGAAGACCGATGGATTTCAGAGGTGTTGGAAGACCGGCGTGTTGCCCGGCCAAGCATTCAGTCTTACCCGCCAGGGGCTGGGGAAGGGACATCGGGCACTCCGTCTCGCAACGTCGAGGGCCTGGGTTCCCCCCACGGAAGGCGTCGTGGCGCTAATGGTTGGTTGTCGATTCCTTTTTCCTGTCAGTGTTAATGGGTCATTCTCCCTGCTTTCAGAAATCAGGTCGCCCGATCCAGTGCCCGATCGCCACCCGCCCACTGGCGTAGGGACAGGGGAAACACCGACGCGGCTACTCCGCGCGGTCCCGCCCGTTCCACAGCCGTCCCAGCAGCCGCAATTGCGGGACGACCACGCCCTCTCTCCCCCTCGGAGGTCATCCAGAGAAGGGTGATCAACACCCTGGTGCGGAGATACGAGGAAGAGGGAGTCATCCCCACTAGGGAAATGGCTCGCCTAGACCTTGAGGAGGCTGCGCCTCGCCACCACCGCCGCCCCCGAGGGCCGCGCAGGGAGGCACCGCTGCCTACCTCAACGTCCAACCGCTTCGGGAGCTTATCCCCGGAGCGCTCTGACAGTTCCCTTCCCTACGCGGATGAGGTGGAAGAGGCCCGGGATCACCCTATCCGGGATTCGCTCCAGGGACTTACGGTAAGGACTCCCGCCAGGCCACGGCGACACCGCCGCCAGGCCTCTCCAGTCGAAGAGCGGGCTCTCCACCTGCCCGCACCGCTCATCCCGACTCGTCTGTCTCGACGCCAACATCGGGCACGAGCGGAAGAGGATGCCCACCTTGGGGCTCTAGCAACAGCGGCCGCATTGGCCCAAGCCACTGCTGGCTCCAGTCGCCGGGCCCCTGCGCATCCTGAGCAGGGGAACTCCTATGCCCGACCTGGATCGAGGCCCCGACCGCCCCAAAGGCAGGTTGGGTCGACTCTCCCGGTTGCTGGCACTGGCAGTAGCCACCGCGGACCACCTCGCGGTAGCGCTATTCACCGGCGGGATCTACTCTGTGTGGCCGATCCAGGAGGCATGGGTCATCCCACCTTCCGATCCCGGCCCGGAGTCCTGCCCGGAATCATCTCTCCCCGCGTCCCCTTTGATATCTATCCCGGTGCCCCTCGCACCTTGGTTCCCAGTCCTCTTGGACCCAGCACCAGTGCGGCCGGAGGACGCCAGGACAGAGATCAGCCCTGCCCCGAAGAACCACCCAGGGGCAGGAAGGCAAGGCGTCGACGCCGAGGGAAGAATGTTACGGAATTCCGGACAGAGATCCGACCGGTTTGCTTCTCTGACTCAGAGGCGGAGTACGATTCGGCGACAGAGCCCCTTCCCCAATCCCTCCAGTCAAGGGCAGGAGGAATGCGGCACGTCAGCCTCGTGCTCCCCGAGAGCGAGATCGATGTGATCCCCGCGTCTCTCCGAAGGTATATCCGGAGTAACGAGGGCCTGGTAGACCCCCAGGGATCAAGCTTGCGGTTGGTACCGGCCCCTCCGGAAGTGCCTTCCGCCCCGATCAGAGAAGCCGGAGACTTTTTCTGGGGACCGACGGTCGAACCACGATCTAGTGCACCCTCGGCGAGCACCGATGCTACGGCAGGATGTTCGCTCGCCGGCCCGTCCTATCGTGATGTGGTAGCTGGGGCACCGCCACCCTCAGGGGGGGGCCCGGGATATGGAGGCCAATCGGCCTGCTCGCCGTATTCGCCGCCAGCCAGCCCGTCGGCCCGGCGGCCCGCCTCGGCACCACTACCAGTTCCCCGTCCGTTCCCAGCCATGGAAGAGGACCAAGGAGATCTGGGTCTCGAGTTTGAGTCGTGGAGCTTCTGGACCGTCCTAGCAGAGGGCCACTTCCCTGAGAAGTTTTGGCCAGTCGCAGGACCGGGCTTTGATGCACCCGAATCGCTCACCCCGGATGAGTTCGAATGCTTCCGACGAACTCTCCGGGAGACTCGCTCCTGTCTTCACCGCCTACAAATGCCATACCCCGGGAGTCAACTACACCTGGAGGATATTGGTGAGCAGTGCCGTCAAATTGACCTGGCCATGCTCCCCGCGGTTCGGCACCCCGGGTCATTTGAGCGCCACGAGGCCCTCCAACAACGATGCGTTGAGTGCTTTCAAGTACTCCGCAAAGTTATCGAGGAAGCCACTCCCCACGTGTATATCCGTGGATGGGGGCAGTACGCTGCCCTACGCTTCAGTGTGATTCGCCGACAGCCCGATTCGCTGGGTGGCCCTGAGGGTGTATCCCCAGGGGCAGAAACGGTCAATATGGCTGACCTGTCGGGAGAGGGGAACGACTTGGAACTTCTCGACGGGGGATTCCCCCCCGAAGACAAGCCGTCGTCAGATCCATCAGTGAGAGTTACTCGTCATCAGAGAAACCTCCTGGGGCTCCCCGCACCCACTGAAGCACTGACGTTAAGCCGAAACGTCAGCAAAGGAAAAGAGCACAGCGAGGCTATAAAGCCCGCCGACCCATCTGCCTCCATGCAGAGGGCAGAGGAGGATCCCGAGAAGGCTACGCTACGTCAGCAGCTCGCCGAACAGAAGAAGCTGGTTGACCAGCTCCTCGCCGAGCGCGCTGCAGAACGGCGGCCTGACTACGGTGATCCTAGGCCAGGACAGCAGGGACCGGAACAACCGCTCCTCGATGAGACTCTCCCGGGCAACCGTGATTACGCCGTGTTCGCCGACAGGAGAGAGGCCATTGCCTATGGCAAGAGGGCACGGTATGTTTCGCCACACCCTCCCGAGTGGCGTGACTACCTGAGAGATCCCGCTCGGATTCCTCCCGCTGCCCCAAGGGCCGCTCCGCCCGCCATCCCACGAGCTGCCGAGTTCGACGACCCGGTCGACGACCCGATTGAAGGGCCATGCAATGCGCTCGTGGTTATAGATCCTCGCCAGGACTGGAACCCATGTCCGGATGATCCGATGGAGGCACTCATTGCCCGCTTGGAAGCCTTGGAGACTCGGCAGGTGGCGATCCCACCGGACGGCAAGCCCTACCCAGCATGGGTGGATGACATGCCGGCGCCTCCGGGATTCGGGAATCCCACTTTTGCCCCCTTCAACGAGACTGGAGATCCGCCACAGCATTTAGCCCACTTCAACTCGAGGTGCGGGCCTATGTTGGGGACTCCGGCGCAGCAAGAGGCCGCTAAACTTCGCTGCTTTGTTCAGACACTGGAAGGGCCAGCATTTGTCTGGTACAGCCAGCTCCCCGTCGGGTCGGTAACCAGCTGGGAGGACCTCCGTAGACAGTTCCTCTACCAGTTCAGTTCCACGACCCGGAAGACAAGTATCGCAGACCTCTTCAAGTGCAAGCAGAGGCCTGATGAGCGAGTCGCGGACTTCGTCGCCCGATGGAAGGGTCTCACGTATTCCCTTGACATGCCATTGACTCAAGAGCAGTTGCTGACAATGTGCGTCGGGAACGTCAAGACCGAGCTGGTCCCTTCCCTGATTACTCAAAATTACCCCGGAGGGTTCAGGGACTTCTCAGACAAAGCTCAACGTCTTGAGGAAGCCCTGCAACAGGCCAGCCAGGCACACCCGCTGCCTCCTATGATTCCTGCAAGGAGAGTCAGTAGGGCTGAGCCCGCTGTTGTTGCCCAGATAGAGGCCCCCAGGCCGTTGGAGCTGCTGCCGGTGAGGCCAGCTCCACAGCCTCACAGGAATCCGCCTCCACGGGCTCAGTTCCCGGCCCAGCAGCGGCAGCCTCAGAACCGGCCGGCCCCTCCGCGTAATGTACCGCCGCAACCCAGGCGAGATAATCAGGGTCCACCTCCTCGGCAGGCCCCTCCGGCCCCTCGTCAAGACCACGCTCCCCGAGGCCCGTGATACCTGACTTACTCATTTCACGAGGATCAGGTCCCCGGCAATTTCCGGAGCGCCCTGGAGCAGAGGATTGTGCGACTGCCTGAGTGCTGGAGGCCAGAGGAGGCACATCTCACGGATAACCCCCGCTACTGCCCTTACCATCGAGCCCTGGGACACACCATCCAGCGGTGCTATGTGTTCAAGGACTGGCTCCAAGACCAGATTAACAACAATGTAATCAGGTTGGGCCCAGCTCCAGCACAAGTGGCGGGCGTATTCATGGGATCAGATGACGATAGTGGCAACGAGGACGAATGGCAGCTGGTCTCCGACCGCGGGTCCCAGAAGTATAATAACTGGATGGCCCGCAAGACGATCATTCGCGCCCATGGAATCATCCGTGCACGCTTGAATCAGCCTGAGCCCCCAGAATCTGCGGGTGCTGCTTCGGCGTCGTCGTCCCAGCCTGCCTCTTCCAAGAAGAGCAAACGGCGGCGGCGCAAGAAGGAAGAGCGCGCCCCGCCAGTTCCGCCACTATCCCGCACTCTCGGTGATTTCATGCCCCCGGAGAAGGGGATCCCCCCTCGGGTCCGCCCGGTGGTGGATGATTCGTCCGATGAAAGTGTTGGGTACGCTTCGGTTAATACCGTCGAGCTGGTAAATCCCTTTTCGGTTCCCGACGTTGAAGAACACCAGGTGGACCTCCCTAGTGTCCCCGGTCGTCGCCACCGTCGGAAGAACCGCAGTAGCAGGAGTCGCCGGGGCACAACAGCTGGTACCTCCAGCCAGGCCGTGCACGCCACCGAGACTAGGCAGCAGGCTCAAAACCGTGCTCAGCGCGCGCAGCCCCCCCATCCGGGGATGACGGATTCGCCTCCGCCACTGTTTGTGGTGTGGGACCAGGCAGAACCGCCTCAGCCGCGTCGCGATCAGCTCCGCCCTGCCATGAGTCCATCCCGGCCTCCTGACCCCAGTACGGTGACCATTTCCCGGACTGCAACCAGTGAACAGCGAGATGCGCCAAGTACCAGTCGGCCGCCGGTCCGACCGGCAGGGCCCGTCATACCGCCAACCGCAGAGCAACCTCCTGCAACCAGGGGCTCGCGCTTGGCCAAAAAGTATGATGTCCTGAAGCACTTGGCCGACATCCCAGCAAGGCTCTCCATCCTTGAGGCTCTGCGCATGTCATCTGAGATGCGCGAGGCACTCGCTGAAGCCCTGAAGAGCCCCCTCCAGTTTGAGACAGAGGTTGCGGCTGCAGAGGCCTTTCACGCCGAAACGATCGAGGACGCCGAATGTCAGGCAGTTATCTCGTTTTCTGGTAAGGATGAAGACCCTCCTATACGGGGACATATTCGTCCGTTGTATGTTACTGGCCAGTTCAACGGCCTTGAAGTCCGGCGCTGTCTTGTCGACACGGGATCCGGGATCAACCTGATTCCGACTCGGACGCTCCGGAGATTGGGGTTGTCTGAGGATGACTTGATCCCCTCCGACCTCAGGATCCAGGGGTATGACCGTACCGAGCAAACCCCGGTCGGCAAGATACGTTTGAAGACCCAGTTCGGTGACTTGGTTGCCAACACCGAATTCATGGTAGTCTCTCAGGACACCGCGTATAACGCATTGATGGGCAGGCCATGGCTCCATCTTCACGCGGCGGTTCCCTCGTCATACCACCAATGCCTCAAATACTCCCTTAATGGTCGAGTGGGCGTGCTTCAAGGAGATGCCTCTCCTTTTGCCTCGTGTGAAGCCCGCTATCTGGACGCGGACTATTACAAGAGCAAGGATAAGCAGATCCTGGCAGGTGAGGTTGAGCCTGTCGCTGTTTCAAGTGATCCCTGGGCAAGTCTGGATGACGCTTACGTCCTCCCGATTCAACGGTTGGACGTCGCCATGGTCTTGACGGTCCGCGAGTCTCCTAATGAGATGACCGCGACCGCCCGTGCCAGCACCAGTGGCCCAGCAGGATCTGGTAGCCCCAATGCAGTTGCCAACGCAGTCTCTCCCGTGGATGATCCCTCCCCAAGTGGAGAGGACGTGGAAGATGCACCCCCAGCCTTTGAGGAGGGCGTCCCCGCCACGGTCGATGAGTTAGCACAGGTGAACCTTGGAACCGAGGCAGATCCAAGACCCACATTGGTCAGTGCCGCCATGCCCTCTGAGGAGCGGCAACAGTACGTGGACTTTCTCAGGCAGCACCGTGATGTATTCGCTTGGGGCTATGACGAGATGCCGGGGCTAGATCCTCAGGTAGCCGTCCACCGCCTTGGTCTCCCGGCGAACCATCGCGGGTTTAAGCAGCCTCCCAGGAAGATGCACCCGTCCCACGGTGCCATGGTCAAGGCCGAAGTTGACAAGCTTATCAAAGCCAACTTCGTGAGGGAAGTTCAGTACCCCAAATGGCTGGCCAACATTATGCCGGTCAGGAAGAAGAACGGGCAGATTAGAGTCTGCATCGACTTCCGCGATCTCAACCGCCACTGTCCGAAGGATGATTTTCCCCTTCCAGTGACAGAGCTGTTGATTGACGCCACAGCAGGGTTCCAAGCCCTCTCCTTTATGGATGGATACTCCGGATACAACCAAATCCGGATGGCCCCTGAGGATGAGGAGTTCACTGCTTTTAGGGCCCCCCAAGGTACCTTTTGTTACCGGGTCATGCCCTTTGGCCTGAAGAATGTAGGAGCCACCTACCAACGGGCGATGCACCGCATATTCAAGCCAATCCTCGGCACACTGGTGGAATGCTACGTCGACGACTTGGTGGTCAAATCGCGCCAGCGTCAGGACCATCTCAAAGACCTTGAGAAAGTGTTCGGCTTCCTCCGGTCTCGCTGCCTGAAGATGAACCCGTTGAAGTGTGCTTTCGGGGTCACCTCCGGAAAGTTCCTTGGATTTGTGGTAAGATACCGGGGTATTGAGATCGACCCAGAGAAGATCAGGGCGATTAGCCAAATGCCTCCCCCGGGTAACATCCGGGAACTGCAAGGGTTCCAAGGCCACTTAGCCTATATACGCCGATTCATCGCGAATCTGGCCGGCAAGTGTAAGCCCTTTTCTCGGCTCATGAAGAAGGGTGTCACCTATGTATGGGATAAAGAGTGTCAGACCGCTTTTGAGGAAATCAAGCAGTACCTGCTTCAACCTCCGGTTCTGATGCCGCACGTATCCGGGAAGCCGCTGGTCCTCTATGTGACCGCCCTGGAACGGTCCCTTGGTGCCCTTCTAGCCCAGAAGAACAACGAGGGAACAGAGAATAGCCTCTATTACCTCAGTCGCATGCTCCTCGACGCGGAAGTTAGGTATTACCCCATCGAGAAGAGCTGCCTGGCGCTCGTATTTGCCGTACAGAAATTACGACACTACTTGCAGCACCATGAGGTAGAGTTGGTTTCTCGGGTAGACCCGTTGAAATATATCCTGAGCCGGCCTATGTTGACTGGCCGTCTAGCGCGGTGGGCTGTGATTCTCCAGCAGTTCGACATCAGGTACGTGTCTCAGAAGGCCATCAAAGGGCAGGCATTGGCAGACTTTCTGGCAGCTCACCCAACCTCCGCGGATCAGCCGCTGGATCTAGGCTTTCCTGATGAGACCATTCTCTCGGTCGATCATGCCGATCCATGCTGGCAGATTCACTTTGACGGTGCCTCCCGGAGCCCCACCGGTAGGAGACTCGATAATCCTAAGCTCAACAGAGTGGGCCTGGGTATCGTCTTCATTACCCCGGAGCAAGCCGTGCTGCCATATTCCTTCCTGTTGTCAGAGGGCTGTACCAACAATGAGGCGGAATACCATGCCCTCATCACCGACCTCGAGTTGGCTCTCGAGATCGACGTGCCCCGTCTGTGCGTGAAAGGGGACTCCGAGCTGGTCGTTAAGCAGATCAACGGCGACTACGTTGTCAGGAAGCCGGAACTTGTGCCATTGTTGGAGTGCACCCTCCTTCTGATGGCCCGGTTCCCTTCTCGGCCGGAAATTGTCCATGTTCCCCGGTCGCAGAACGGTCGAGCAGATGCTTTGGCCAGCCTCGCTGCGTCACTTGCGGAGCCTGAACAGGACAACCTGATCGTCCGCGTGACGCGCCGCAGGCTCATCGCTCCCGTTATCCCGGAAGAAGATCGCGGCCCGTTGGTAAGTAACCTCACCACGGCTGCCCCTATGCCCGGAGCCCCGAGTACCCCAGATATGACAGTCGGATCAGCCCCTGATTGGAGGACGCCTTTGGTTGAGTACCTCCAACATGGCATTCTTCCCTCGGATCGGGCCGAGCGCGAGCGAGTTCGACGCCGCGCATCGCAGTTTGTCCTCCAGAGCAGTCCCGGCCTAGAGCAGATCCTCTATAAACGCGGATTTGATGGTGTTCTCCTCCGTTGCCTTCAGGGAGTCGAGGTCCCACGAGTCATGCAAGAGGTTCATGCTGGTTCATGCGGCGCCCACCAGACTGGGCCGAAGCTGTCCCACCAGATTCGGAGGTTAGGATACTTCTGGACCTCCATGATCCATGACTGCATCGAGTATGCCAGGAGGTGCCATGCGTGCCAGGTTCATGCGAACTTTGTGCATCGGCCGCCGGAGCCTCTCCATACCACAAGGTATTCCTGGCCCTTTGCAGTCTGGGGACTGGACGTTGTGGGACCTTACCCGCCGGCGACAGCTCGCCAGTGCCGGTTCATTCTGACCGCCACAGACTTCTTCTCCAAATGGGCAGAGGCGATTCCGCTCAAAGAGGTCAAATCTTGTTCCATCGCTGACTTCGTGACCTCCAACATCATTTATCGATTTGGAGTGCCTCACGCTATCCTCACGGATAACGGAACCAATTTCCGAGTAGCCGAGTTGAAGAAGTTGTACGCCAAGTATAACATTCGCTCGAACCATACATCTCGCTATCATGCGCCGGCGAATGGACAGATCGAGGCGTTTAACAAAACCCTCTCTAACATTCTGCAAAAGATGGTTGGTCAGAACAAGAAGAGTTGGCCGGACAAGCTCCCCAACGCCCTCTGGGCTTATCGGACGACGACTCGCAATTCCACCCAGATGACCCCTTATTCCCTGGTGTATGGAGCTGAGGCCGTCCTGCCCATCGAGATCCAGTTACCGTCCTTGCGCACTGCGGTCTACGACCAGCAAGCGCCGGACAGAGTTGCTGAAGCCCGTCTAGTCGAGTTGGAAGCACTGGATGAGAATAGACTTCGCGCTTTGCACAACTTGGAGAGGCATCAAAGCAGAATGGCTCGAGCTTTCAATAAGAAGGTTCGCCTCCGCTCCTTCCTGCAGGGTGATCTAGTGCTAGCCCTAAGAGCGCCAATGATCCCCGGCAGGAAGCCGCCCAAGTTGGAGCCCAAGTGGGAGGGACCTTTTGTTGTCCACAAGGTCTATCCCAATGGCGCGTACTCCCTAGCGACTATGGATGGTGAGCGTGTCACTCCTCCCACCAACGCTAGGTTCCTCAAGCAATACTTTGCCTGAGTGTTCAATTCGTCCCGCATGACGCTAAACTGCACTTCGTCCTGCATGACGTTAAACTGCACCATGTCCTGCACGACGTTAAACTGCATTCGTCTAGGCTACAAGACGTTAAACTGTTTAGCATTCGTCCGCGCTGCAAGACGTTAAACTGCCAAGTGCTTCGTCCTGCATGACGCTAAACTGCACTACATCCGAGCTACAAGACGTTAAACTGTTCAGCATTCGTCCTGCATGACGTAAAACTGCCCCTCAAGAACTACGTGCGGCTTGATTCCCATCCTTATGGGATACGTAGGACCGCCTGAACATTCATGTTTCAGGCCCAGCCCCATCCTTCGGGAATTTCCATCCCATCTCGGGCCCTTGGCCCAGTTGCCCCCGGGTGTGCGGCGTATGGTGTGAGTGCGGGGCTATGCCCTCATTCACGTCGGTTTGCTCGTCACGCTGTATGCCCCCCCCCACGTTTGGGGATGCCTTCTGCTCCCCCCTTCTTTTTTTTTCCTCATCGTCCTGCATGACGTTAAACTGCACTTCAAGAACTACGTATGGCTTGATTCCCATCCTTGTGGGATACGTAGGACCGCCTGGACATTCATGTTTCAGGCCCAGCCCCATTTCCCGGGAATCTCTATCCCGCGTTGGGCCTCTGGCCCCAGTTCCCCTCCTTTTTGTGCGAGGCGTATCGCGTGAGCGGGGGATTATGTCCTCATTCACGTCGGTCTACTGGCCGCGCCGTACGCCTCCCCCGTGTGTGGGACTACCTCACACCCCTCATCGTCCTGCATGACGTTAAACTGCCTCTCAAGAACTATGTATGGCTTGATTCCCATCCTTATGGGATACGTAGGACCGCCTGGACGCTTGTGTTTCAGGTCCAGCCCCGTCTCTTGGTTGATCACGGGGATCTGCCCTCTTTTGGTTGCTCTCAGGGTGAGTCCTCCGACCTTTTCCGGAGATCTGTTAACATGTTTTGGGTACTTCGGTCTACGACTCGTAGTGTCAGATTCAATCCCGACAAGTCCTGTGTTGCTTGTCAGGCCTCGCGCTTCCTCTTATTCGAGCCTTCACTCAAAGGGATCCTCGTTAGCGGTTTGGGTACGATGCCTCAGTGCTCTCCCACCGCTTCGGGTCGATTTACCGGCGGGTCTTGGGCCGCAAATCGATATGAATCCTGCGATTGAGCGGTTGATGCTCGTTTGCTTGCCCCGTCTTAGGCTGACGCGATCGGATGTTGTGTTGCGAATGCGTCAGCAATATCCTTGATCGCCATGTCAGCTCCTTCAGGCTCTGAACATTGGTTGCGCAGTCCTCATCACACTCCGCCTTTATGCGTTGTAGTGGAATCTGGACACTCTTTTCATACTGATCTTCAGTACACCTTTACACGTTAGGCAGACCAACCGAGGTAATGATGTCGTTCGAGGCTCCCATGATCTGAGCACCAAGGATATATGCGGATGTTCTCCCCAAGGGCCATGCGTAGCTGGACCCTCGTCCCCATAAGGAGGGAGGAGTCGCTCGAACAATCGCGTTCTGAGCCCAGTATGTCTGGAGGCTAGCATCTCCGCCCCTCGGGTGATGGACATACGCAGACCCCCATCCCAAGGCTCTTCTCCTGGAATCGTGCGTGACCGCAGGGCTGGGTATGCTCCCACCTCCGCCGTGTCCGCCGTACCGCGGTAAGCGGATTCCTCCATGGTCCGAACCACACGACCTTAAACTGTGTTGTCTGGTCCTACCACACGACCGTAAACTGTGATCGTCTTGGCCGCCCGACGAGAAAACGGCACTGCATCGTGATGTTCCCCTCAGGGGAAACTCATGTTGGGCGCTGGTTATAACCACGCCATTCATCAATGCCTTCCGTGGCTTGATTATTGCGGCGACGCCAGAGATTTCTCAATCACAGGCATGTCGCCGCACAAAGAAAAACCATTCATCTTTAAGGACAAACAAGAAATATCAAATGCCGCTCCTTTTGTGTGCGAGGGTCAGACCCGCACTCTTCCCCGCGCTGGTGCCCGATTGTGTTGCGCCGCGCTTCAAGAACTACGTGCGGCTTGATTCCCATCCTTATGGGATACGTAGGAATGCCCGGATGTTTGAAACTTCGAGTCCAGCCCCCCACCTCTTAGAGATTCCCCCTTCTCTGGGGAATCCGCCGCCTTCAGGTCACCCTCAAGGCGTGTTCCCCGACCCCTTGCCGTGGTCCACCGGTGTCAAGAGTACTCTGGTTTATTGCCAGGAGGGTCAGGATCCGCTTGGTCGGGTTTCCTCCGCTTTTCAGGCTTCGTGCTACCTTTCATTCGGACCCATCGTCTACGCCCTGGGTGGAGCCCCCGTGAACGGTTCGGACACAATGCCTCAGTGCTCTCCCACCGACTCGGGCCGGTACCCCTAATGGCCTCGGGCAGCAAATCGATATGAATCCTGCGATTGAGCGGTCGATGCTCGTTTGCTGCCTCATTCCACCAACGGTTAGTTCGATATAGATGCTGCTTTTCCGCCACGGTTGGCAGTATTCCCATATCGTTACTCCGGTGCCTCCAGTCCTCGAGTGAATGGCCGCATGATTCACATTTTCCACCTCCCATTCCGGCCAGGCGAAACCTCGACACTCTTGACACTATCCCTCAGTGCGTCTTCGCATATCCAGGGGATAGGACCACGATGCGGCGTACTTTGAGGTTCTTATGGTCCGAGCTCTAAGACCTTAAACTAAGATCTCCCCTTATGGTCTGAGCTCTAAGACCTTAAACTAAGATCTCTCTCTATGGTCCGAGCTCTAAGACCTTAAACTAAGATCTCCCCTTATGGTCCGAGCTCTAAGACCTTAAACTAAGATCTCCCCTTATGGTCCGAGCTCTAAGACCTTAAACTAAGATCTCCTCTTATGGTCCGAGCTCTAAGACCTTAAACTAAGATCTAACCCTTATGGTCCGAGCTCTACGACCTTAAACTAAGATCTCCCCTAAACGGGATTCTACGTCCTGCATGACGTTAAACTGCACTCACAGAACTACGTGTGGCTTGATCTCCAGCCTGATGGAGTACGTAGGAACGCCCGGGCATTCCGACTCGGGTCCAGCCTCAGGGATCGTTAAGTCCCGCCCCTCCTCGTCGCCGGCCGTCTGGCCTGACTTCGGGTAGAGTGGTGCAGTTGTGATATTCTCCCCGATTCAGCTCGGGATGCCCCATCGCAAGGGTGGGAAGCGACAGTTTCCTCGTCAGAGAGGTGCTGTCTGAGGATTGAGGTGACTCACGGCCAGATTAGTGCATCCGCCTAATACGTTTTCCCCACGGTGGCGCAATTTTGAGAGCGTTGGATTCTGTCCGAACAAACCATCACTTCGCCCCACGCTTCGCATGCCCTGTTGATCTGGATTTTCCACCCTTGTGTCAGAAGGAACCCCAAAGCGGTATTCATGATGACATGTGGTCCGCCTCCTGCAATATGAATGATGGCCTTTTTCGGTCCGTCTATTGCAGTTGTTATGGTCGATCCACTGTCCGCCTACCGTCTTGGGCATTTCCTGGAAGGCCGACCGTTGTGGATGTCTGGATTCGGGACACGCGATTCACCCTTTCTCATTTCCCTATGTTCGGATAAAATCTCAACGCCCCTAGCGTTGTCCCGCCCGTGTGTTGGAACAAGTTGGGGGATGATACATTGGTTAGGTCTGAGGTCTCCTTTCCTAGGAATAACCTCCCTCTTTTCTCCAGAAACCCAGGCCCAATTATGGATGCCTGATGCTCGGTTAACACTCCCGCAAGACAACGAATTGTGGTTGAGCATGTTAAACCGAAAGACGCAGATAAATATATTGATTCATACAAATGGATCGAAATATTGAATAACGGAAGCAAGATGTTCTAGGAATGGCAAAAAACAAAGCCCCTAGGGATTAGCGTGCTGGATAAGTCTTTCTAATGCCGCTACCCTTTGGCTGGCGGCCTCCAGGGCTGCTTCTCGTTCTCTGCGTGCCCTCTCCTCGTCGGCGGTCGCAGCACGCAGTTCGTCAATCCTGGCCTGTGCGCGCTCCCGCTCGACTTGGAGTGTGACCATCTGTTGGCCCGCCTCCGTCAGCTGTACCTGAGCGTCGATCAGTTGTGCCGATAGTTGCTCCACAAGCTCGGTACATGCTGCGACGAAGGCCTCCTTCTCTGCCGCCTGCCCTTTGAGGCGCCGGACTTCCTGCTCTGCCGCGAGGAGCGCCTGCGTGCTCTCAGACATGTCCCGACTTTGTGCGACGTCGGCACGCCGGCGGCTCTCGCGCATCTTCTCGGCCATAAAATCACGGACCGTCAGATGGAGGCGTTGAGCATCAGCTCCCCCGGCACACAGGAAGCGCAGCCAGGTCTGAAGTGATCCCATGCGCCCCAGCCATTCCGATGGGTCTCGCTTGAGGAAGCGCTGGATGAACTTCCACCCCCTGCGTCGCGTTACCCGGCTATCCTCGACCGCCTCCGCGTCCGAGTCATCCATCTCCTCGGGGTCGGCAGGCCGGTAAGCAGGGAAGGCAGCCAGCAGGTCTGCTGCAGGGTCCGCCCCTGGGATGTCCTCGTGGGAGATAGGTTCCCCAACACCTGGGCGACCTTCTTCTCTCGCCCCAGCGGCGACGACGCCCTCGTCAGCCCCCCTCTCTCCGATGTCAGCGCCGCCGGCGTCCGGAGCCCCCTGATCAGCAGTTGATGGGGCCGGGTCGGTTTGGAAGGTCTGTTCCGGAGCAGGCGGCATGTCTGCCACCGGTCCACTCGCGGACGGCCCGGGTTCGGCAACCCGGCGAGCCTCCAAGGTTGAGATCACTGTGCAGGGCATGCCGTGGTTAGTCACGGATCGTCAATGGCAAACACCAGCAGTAAAGTAGGGAGACTTACGGGAGGTCGGAACGTCATCTTCCGCTATCCCGGCCGCCGCAGGAACAGTTGCAGCAGGGGACCCATCCTCACTTGTCAGTTCGACGATGGGTGTCTGGCCCCCGCCTTGTCCTGCTGGCGCCCCTCCTACTCCCGCTGGGGACGCCTGGCCAATATCCGTGCGCTCCTGAGAAAGGTGGAGAAATGGGTTAGAAGCTGCATAAGAGAATGGATGAAGCAAGTTGAGTAGGGATAGAAGCGGACCTCGAGGAGCTCAGTGACATCGACATTGTCGGAGTCGGCCACCTCGCCGCTCTCCCGCGGACTCCCTTGATGGGACTTTCCCTCGGAGCCTTCATCCTCCCCCGTCTCCTCCTCCTCTTTGGAGTCGCTGCTACTGTCATCTTCTCCCGGCGGCATCCGTTCTGGAGCAGGCTCTAGACCGAGCATCACCTTCACCAGAAGGGATGGCTCCGCACGCTGACCCCGTTGGCGCGCGTACTCGTCCATTGCCGTCAGATACGCATGCTGCCGGTTGAAGTCCACCCTGTCGGTGATCTGGAGGCGCCCGACCTCTGGCAGATAGATTCCTTCTCTGAGTATCTTTCGCCAGATGACGTCGGTCCCCAGTGACTGCCGAAGGGTCATCCAGGCCGACCACAGCGCCGGGAAGACTGCATCGTGGGAGGGTTCGAGCAGACGCCTCACCTGCTTCCCGGGCCGCTCCTCGACCGCCGCATGTGCCCCCTCTCTGGGCGCCGAGGTCGTAGCGGCAGCCTGCGATGCGCCCGCCGCCGAAGTCCCTGCTCGCGCCGGCCCCGCTTCTTGGCGCGCCTCCGTTCTCCCCCGTGTGGCGGCGCCTCGCCTCCTTCCTTGACGCCCGGTCTCCGCACGGGTAACCTCGAGCCGCCGAACTAGCTTCCGCAAAAGCCCCTCAGGGTACGCGATGGCCCAGTGTTCGGCATACTCGGTTGCCAAGCCTGCGTCGATCCCGGTAGGAGGGAGAGTGATGACGTCGCCAGAGCCGAAGGCGACAAACATCAGCCACATCTGGCGAAGGACGCAAGGGTTCGTCTCCTCCCGAACAGCGGTGAATACCCTCTTCGGCATCCGCTGAAGGCACCCGAACTGCCTGGCGAACCGGGTCGGCACGTAAGGCTCGCAGATCACCTTCCCGTCGATCCGAGTCACGAGCACCCCGCCCCGCATGTTCAGGAAGTATTCATGCTGCTCCAGCGGGCCCTGTCCGTTGTCGATCATCTGGCCGACGGGAGTGGGGAACGGGCTGAAGTTGAAATTGGCATGATTGCCAATCCGAACCCTCACGCCCTCCTCACTGAGGGTCATCGGAGAGACCCCCGCAATGTTCAGCAGGGAGGGTCGCAGGCCGTTGCCCGGAGGACTGATGGCATTTGGGAACGTATACCCACCAAGGTGAGCAGCCACCCAGCCGTGGAAGAACTGAAAGGGCCCACAGATCCTTCGTGGCGACCCCCCTCGTGAGATGCGTCCCAGAATGGCATACAGCCTCGCCAGTACTGGGACCCCGAGGTTGTACCTCTTATTGGCAGCCATGGCGCCCGCCATCGCCAGCGTCGCCGGGCGGACGCCCATCCTCGCATCCCGCACTGGCAGGAGCCACCCGCTCAGAAAGGCGGCCAGGAACGCCGCGTACCGGACATTCGGGTCCCGGGCCTCGATGACGCGGTACCCCCATGAGCGGTAGTCGCCCGTCTCCAGAACCCGCCAGTACGACCCGTTCCGGCTCCTCTGAGCTGCGGTCGGGCACCGCTTCCCCCTGCCTGGCATCTTGACCGCCGGGTCATGCTCCAGGAACTGGCCGAACCAATCCTTGTAGGCTATGTCCTTCTGGAAGTCCTGGATCCCGAGCCACTGCGTAGCCAGGTCAAGCAGATGCCAGGTCAGAATGGGAGTCCGTGACCTGTCCTCCCAGATGTTCTTCGGTGGCAGGAACTCATCGTACTGGTAGCCCTCCAGCGGGATACCTCCGATGCAGTGGATGTCCCAGAGACTGATGCTGACCTCCCCATGGTGAAGATGGAAGGTGTTGGTATCCGGGGACCAGCGAGTGAACAGCTCCGGCCCGAGCTCAGACTGCTGGTAGAAGTGGAACTGCGACGTCCACACCGCCTCAAACAGGCCGATGTACCGCAGCTCCTCTGCGAAGTGATCGCAAGTGTGGCGTACCCAGAACGCCCAGGCCCATTCACTGGTAAAGTTGCCCCCAGACCGCAAGTCCCAGTCCTTCAGCCAGCCCTTGGTGTCGTCAGTGACGCTCTGACGGTATGTGCTCGAGTAGAGGGCTGGAGAATTCTCCGCTGTAGGCTCACCCCCGTCAATGGTCCGCGTCCTCGGGTTCAGGACATAGACATCCACGTGTCTGGTCTCCCTGGAAGGATGCCCATTGTTGGTGATGTTATAGCGGAGAAGCTCGTCCTCCCGGGTCACCCAGGTCCGCGACGCATCAATCTCGAACCCTGGCACCGGAACCTCATCGAGGATGCCGAAGTTCCAGAGCGGCAGGTTGTCCGACAATGGGTATGTCTTCTGGGCCGGCGTTAGTAAGTCGAACAAGGATTGATTGTTAGAAAAAATCTCCTTGGCTCCGTAAACCTCCTCGTTCGTCGCCATCTCGGCTCTGCGAGCGGCGGCATCCCCTTCATTTCCTCTGTGCGCGGCCATCTCGGAAGATTCGGGAGTCGTGCGAGTTAAGGGATGAAGCGTGCGGGATCGGACGAGGCTGGTGGAAAAGTTTGAGAGGCGGCGCGCAATCCTAGTGGACGGCGCGCAATCGGGAAGTCCTTCGCGAAAAACCCCGGGTATTCGCGCAAAAACAGAGCGAAGTCCGGGCGGTTTTGCGCGACGAGCGAGCGAATTCCGCGCCGGAAAAGGCAATTTCGCGCACGAGAGCAAAGAGGCTTATCGCGCGGAAGGCCAGTGTACGGCCCGGAGGGACCCAGTGCCCCTATTTATAGGCGAGGCCGGGGTCCGCGCTGCGCGGAAAAGGCTTTGCGCGACCGCATCAGCCGATTTCGCGCCTGACACCCATTTTTGCGCGCCACAGTCCCGCGTCGCCCAGGGTTTCGGCATTCCGGCGTCTCCCTCGGAACTCGATCGTTGCGACCTCTCGCCGATCAGATTCCGAGGGGGGGCTTTTGTAGACGCCGGAAAAGTCCGTTGTTCCCAAACGAAGCTCCGGATGCGGAAAGCGAAGTGATATTTGGAGTCGGAAGAACGTTTCGGAGGGCCCGGAGGCCTTGCGCGGAATTTCCGAGGCCTGCGCACAAAAGCGATGAGGCGCGCGCAAAACCCCCGGGATGCGCGCAATGCGCCGGGCCGGCGCGCATATTTTGCACGCCGCAGGCCCGCGCGGCTCCCTTTGCGCGCCGTGTCCGATTCCGCGCCCGCGAGAAGAATTTCGCGCTCGCGCCTTGGATTCCGCGCCCGGGGTTGCCTATAAATACAAGGCGACCCCCAACGTTTCAAAGGTTGCTGGAAGTCGAAACGTCTCTCGTGCGCGCAATTCAGCCCCTTCCGCGCGCAATGACGAACTTCAGGTAACCTCCTTTCTTTCGCGCAAGGAAGCCTCGGGGTCCGCCTTCGCGCGCAATCCCCGCTGGCTCCTTTCATTTGAATAAAAACTCACCCTAAGGCCTTTGCGCGCAAAAGAAACCGCTTGCGCGCAATTGCCCCCGGGGTGCGCGCAATCCGGCCCGATTGCGCGCACCCCCCTTCTTTCAAGTGGCCATTCATTAGAGAATGAGCCGTTGCCCCCGCGCGCTATCCGAAGCCCGGTGTGCGCAATCTCAAGCATCCGCGCGCAAGGCACTGGCCCAATTGCGCGCCAGCCGCCCCGATTGCGCGCCGGCCCGCAGTATTGCGCGCAAAGCTTCCTTTTTGCGCGCAATCTGCCAGGGTCGTCCCCTCGACCCCCTGAGGGCACCTGCCTGCGTGGCGCCCGATGCTCCTCATCCTGGGTGCCCGCACCGTGCGTTGTCTTCCCGTACGGCCCTCCAGGTTCGTGCGAAGTGACATGCACCCATCGTCCGGCAACCTATTCCCTGCATGACGTTAAACTGCACATACGTCCGAGCTACAAGACGTTAAACTGTTCAGCATTCGTCCCGCATGACGTTAAACTGCGCATACGTCCAGCATGACGTTAAACTGCATGTTCGTCCAGCATGACGTTAAACTGCACATCCGTCCAAGCAGCACGACGTTAAACTGCCTAGCCCCATCGTCTGCGCTGCAGGACGTTAAACTGCCAAGTGTTTCGTCCTCAACACACGACGTTAAACTGTACTTCGTCCGGCAAGACGTTAAACCGTCCGCCTCGTCCTCAACACACGACGTTAAACTGTACTTCGTCCGGCAAGACGTTAAACCGTCCGCCTCGTCCTCAACACACGACGTTAAACTGTACTTCGTCCGGCAAGACGTTAAACCGTCCGCTTCATCCGATCCCGTGCTCTGCACGCAGGGTCTCCCCCGGTTTGGATGTGGCCCCCACCCGCTCGTCGCTGCAGGGATGTCGGGATTGTCCCGCTTTTGGGACGATTCAATGGGAGTGGCTTTTCCCTACGGGGGCAGGGTATTACAAACCCCTAGTTTCTCGTGGGAGGCTGCACATGTGTATCTCCATTGCGCCTCCCCACGGCCGAAGCCAGTAGAGGGTATGACTGGGATCGAGGTGTCTTCTGCTTTCGGTCCAAGTCCCTTCCAACTGAGTTTTGCCGCAACCGGGCTGCCTCAAGTGCGTAAGTCCTGACAGAATGAACTACGTGGACTTTGATCCCTGTCTTCTAAACAGGGTACGTAGGAAGCCTTCTTGAGGTCCAAGCCCGCCACCTGGTCGTCCCGGTCGTATTTACGTCGGTTCGTCCATCAGTGGACCCCTCCAGGGTTCACGCTTGCGTCGATTCACCTATGAATCCGCCCCTGTGGGAGACTGCCCGTGTGTATCTCCACTGTGCCTCCCCACAGCCCCTTTTCCCATTTCTCCTTTTATCGTCCAGCATGACGTGAAACTGTGATCCACCCGGCCGTTCCACCCCCCTCTGTGCGAGGTGGTCCGGTTCAATCCTCCGCCCGGCGGCCTAGACCTCTTCGTGAGTCGGCTTGCCGACGTCCAGCATGACGTTAAACTGTATACCCGAACTACGTCGACTTTGATCCGTGCTAACGCGCGGTACGTAGGAAGCCCCTACGGGGTCCAAGCTCTTCACTCCATCATCCATCCTGATCCTTACCCGGGCCGCCACATCCCGGTGGGGTCATGCCACTTCACTCCACTCCATATCATTTGGGAAGCCGCCCATATGCTGGCCCCAGCGTCGGAGGTTCCCCGCAAGGGGTTCTGTCATCTGATCCACTTTTCGTGTTGATCGGTCCGATGCCATCCCCGCTGGACGTTAAACTCGCGGCATACCCCGTGTTAAACATGGGAAGCTGAGGAAAACCTCAGGTGACACAGTTCCCCGCACCCAGTATGGGATGCCTCAGGCCGTTATGCCTTCGAGAAGCCCTATTAGGGACGGAAGACAGACGTGCAGAGCCGCAGCGCTACGACACGCCCCCAGCACCCAGAGCCACCCGGCCTTCTCACCGCAGGTTGCTGCCCCGCCCAGACTCCTTGGAACGTCCGGGCGGAAGCAGCGTAATTAACCGGTGTCCATGAAGATATGGCACCGGGAACGAGATTCACGAACATTCTTAAGTCTATGAGGGAGACCCGGATTAGGCGACGAGTTCCGAGGAGACGTCCAAGGAAGGAGGAGCCGACATCCCATCATCCCGGTTTCGATCAAGGAGCAGACGCCCCTGAATAAGGGACGGATGCCGCCCGCCCTTGGAAAGCGGGACTGCGGGACCACAAGCCGCGCGCCCATCCCCTCGGGTTGACGGGTGCACGCGCGAACGCGTCCTGGCGGAACAGCGTAACCCGACGCACATCCGCACCGAAACAAATTTATTTTTTATTTTTCTTCCCACGACTGCTCTTAAACAAAACACCCATACGTACAATGATTATTTCGCAACTAGGGAAGAACCTACATTTCAAATTTAATGGCCGTATCAATTTTACAATATGAAGATACATTTGGTAGATATTAAATTATTTTATAAAAACTACATGTGCATGATATATATTATTTTTAGTATTTTTAATATATCAACACTAAGGCTCCACGGTCCCTAGAACCCCACATTGACTCTAGGACAAACTCTGAAAATATTACTTAAAATATTCCAAAGTTTTAAATAGAAAAAAAAAGATTCATTTAAATGTATTAATTGAGAGATAATACGTCCTCAAGGAGGATTGTGAGTGAAATATTAACTATGATGAAGTTGATGCTCAAGATACATAAGATTTGGTATTGAAACTGATTGAAAAAATCCATCATGGAAAAAGATGTTTTTGAAACACATATACTACATAAGAGAACCAGTGATGCTAGGAAACCAAAATAATATGGTTTTTAAGTCATATAATATGGTGACTCATTATTTTTTTAAAATAATTACCCTCTATCCTAAAAATAGGAAGTAAAGAGATAAAAAGATGAAATATGGTAAGAATCCATGAATTCATAAATGGATTCCATGTATGAGAACCAAGTTTTGGTTTTGATTGATCCTCTAATAGATGTAAGGATTATCAGGGGAAAATGGGTATTCAAGAGAATTATGAACATGTTATTTCATGTTAGTACCTATAAATAATGGAGATTGAATAAAGGGTTTAGATAATTCCAAGTAATAAATTATGAAAAACTTTTTCTCCGGTTTCCATGCTTAAATCCATCATAATTATCCTTTCCATATCACCTTAACTTGACGATGAGATTTGTAAGATAGATGTAAAAACAACTTTACTCAATAGGAACCTTATTAAGATGTGCATATGACACAACCTAAAGGGTTTTTTATTCCAGGAAATTTCAAAAAGGCATTCAAGGTGTAAAGATCCATTTATGGATTAAAGAAAGTATATAGGCCATGGAACAATTAGTTTAATAAATCTAAAAAGGAAATGATTGTGAGCTGTGTGTTTACAAGAGTTTTAACGAGGGTATGAATATTTTCATTGCAGTATATGTTGATGAAATATTAATAATTATAAATGAGATACTAGACTTATAAGAGGTTTAGGAATGGTTGAGAAGGTTCTTCTCAATGAAGGACTTAAGTGAAATAGCCTACATTGTAGGGATTATGATCATGCATGACTAATTAAAGAGGTTTGTTAGACTATGTCAAAGTAAATACATTAACTAGACACTAAAATGGTTCAATTTGGAAAAATCCAATTGGGGATTAGTTCAAGTTTCATATGGTATACATATTTCCAAAAAGGGTTGTCCTTAGACATAATAGAAAACAGGGATAATGAATAAGATCCTACACACTTATTTAATAGGATCTATCATGCATGTCATGTTATGTATGAGGCTAGATGTTGTCTTTTCTTTGATCATGGTAGGTAGATATCAAGCTAATCTAGTTGAAAAACATTGGAATGATATTAATGGAATCCTTACGTATCTAAGGTGAATTAAGGATATGTTCCTAGTGCTTGGAGGATATGAATATCTAGTCATCATGGGTTATACAGATGGTAGCTTATAGATAGATAAAAATATTATAAATCTATAATTAGGATATGTCTATTGTCTCAATGGAGTAGCTATGAGATAAAATAGTTTAAAGAACCTATTTATTTCCAAATATATAGTGGATTTTGAGTATATTATGTCTCCCGTTGTAGCCAAGGATGTAGTTTGGATTTGAAACATTATCAAATAGACTTATACAGTGTCTATCCATCTAGAAACCATCATAGTTTACTACGATAACACTGTATAGGTGTCTCTATCTAAATATCCATGGCCACATCAAAGGAAAATGCATTTAATTTCGAAGTTTCAACTCTTGAGGGTATTTCTTCAATGAAGTGAAGTTTCAGTGAGAAGAGTATCCATATAAAAAATTGCATTGGACCCCTTGACAAAAGATATTTCCTAGAATAGGCATGATTATCATGTGAGAGCTAGTGGATTGAAGGTTGTTATGAATTAATTTTTCCTAGTGAAAGTGGTATTCTATTAGATTTGGCACCCTAGAACCAACATCAGATTACTTTATGATTACATGTTATCATTTTCTTGAATATTAATGATGTTTTTTATCGCATCATGATTGTTCCCATACATTGCATAGTTTGTGATAACATCCTAATGATACATGTCATGTCAATAGTACATTGTAGTTCCCCACTATGATGTGATACTTTAGATGTATGGAAAACATTCCATAAACCCATGTTCTACAACTAGGTGATATTATCTGAGGGGATATGGATGATATATATTTTTAGGGGTGGGAAGCTCATAAGAAATTAAGACACATTCTCATTGATTTTGATCTTGGTAATCTCTAAGAAGGGTAGTTATGAGAACAAAACCCACAAGTCAGAAATCCACATTTTATGTGTCATTGGATGTGGCTATCTGTGAGCATGTGTATTGGTCCTTATAATTTCATTAATGAATATCATAAGTCACAAAATTCTATGTATTGGTGAAATCTATGATGAAATATTATCATGGTGAAGTAGGGTAGGGTGGGTTTTTCATAGGTGATATCGCATTAATGGTTAATGTGAGAAAGGATTTATCCCTTCTATATATTAATAAAAATTGATATCGCTGACACATTGATGGGAATGAAAATGGATGCATAAATCCTTGGACATGGTGTTCAGTGGGTAAGTTCATTTCTGGAGAGTAAAAGAAAAAAATATCAAGAACGTAAGTTTGTGACATCAGTATGCAACCTTCTTGATTAAAGATATCATGGTAAAGGGATTATATTACAAAGTAATCATTCATAGGAGGCTACTTGTCATTATGAATTGACTTCTTTCTCTATGGGTGCCTTGGCGTATTACTAGACACTAATATTTTACTTTAGGCATCTTATCCTATTTCTAATGAGAAAGAGGCCTAGAGGGTCACAAAATAATTGTATCCACATTCTCAGTTAAATTTGAAATTGAATTGAATATGTTATAATTAATATTATTCCTATTTTATGGTTTAATAATTATTCAGGTATTGGTGTATCACCAAGATTTAATCACAAGTTATTCAAAAGAATAAGTGAGTTATATAATAATGATAGATATTTATTTTCATGGTTATGTGAATATAATATTTATTATATTTATCAATGAATGATGAAATGATATTTTTTTTGACAAATAAATAGTTATTATTAAAAGTTTGATATATGCCATGGAGGATAAGTGGATTGAGATTAATGGTCTAATTGGAAATAATATAAATGAAATTTATTTCTTCTTAGGAGATACACATATCAAGTGAATAATAATTATATTATTATTAATACATAGATTTCACTAAGAATTAAGTAATAGGAAAAGGGATTATGTACATGTTTCCAACCCTAAAACGTATATAATAAATATCTGATTATATCACTTTTAATAAACTCACTTTTTATGAAAAAATAGATATAGATAATATTCCCCAATCCTTATAGATAATTTTAGTGATCTAATGTGTTCTCTCTCTACCTCTTCTCTCAATCCATTGAGATAACATCAATAATTCTCTAAGAGAGTTCTACTGTGATCAACCCTGAATGACAAAGGAGATCAGGATCATCCATGCAAGCACCCAAAAACATTGTGATGATGTTTAGAGATTTTTTTTCATGTGTGTATCATCGATATAGGGATTATACACATGGATCCTGTAGTGAAATAATTGCATGATGATATAGAGTCAATCATACTATCAACTAAGAAAAAATTAAGTTCACCTAATTCTAGATGTAACTATAAAATTATTATAAATTACATGTGAAGATCTTACTGTTCTAGTTCTGGAATTAATGTAATGTAATATCTGAATTAAATATTTTGGTCATTATGTCATTCATTGTCTACAACAACGATTATTTGTAAACTCAAATTAAAAATCTGAGTTGTCCATGCCATAAAGGTGCTTCCACTATGCTTAAAACCTATATACATCACTTGATGCTATACAGTATAAGTTAATTCAGGATGATTTAAAATTGAAAAAAAGGAATAATACTTATAAATAAAATCAATAACTTATCAATTTCGTGATAAATGCTTTGGTTTTAACCTCTATACTATCATTATAAAGGCACATGATTCACCAGTGTGTAGTATTCACTGAATTGAGTTGTGAAGGATGCATACTCATAAAATATTTGAAGACTATAATGTAACATTGTAAGTGTTTTACTTTTGGGTAGTGTGACATTGGGTTTTAATAGATCACACTAAATATTATCCTTCTCATATTGAGTGGTGAACCTTGTAAATTGTTGTGCTTTTTTTTTTCATTTGTGTGTTTGGTTGTGTTGCATGTGAAGGAAAAGCTGAGAAGAGAGAAATTTAGATCCATTCACCTTAACCAGTGATAATGGTAAAAAGTAAAAAGGTTAAAATTAATAAAAATGTTTAAAATTCACCAACCCTGATTCAATGTAACATGCTAATATTTTGGAATGTATTTTTTTTCTCTAAATTAATACCATGTTCGCTATATTGTTTCATATGATACAATAAATTAAAATGAGCAATGAAATATTAGATGAGTATTATTAAGAAAATGTATGAATAATAAAATTTAAAGTAAATAAAAATATTTTAATCAATTAAAAAATCACAAAAAATCGGATTAAAAAAACATAAAGTTTTAAAAGAGTATTTTTTCAACAAAACTGGTTTTCCTTTATATTTTTTATTTTCATTTTAAAGATATATTAATAAAATTTAGAATTTAATTTTTTTAAAATGAAATTATTTTTTTGATTAAATTCATTAATATTATCCTAGTATGATTTTTAATATTTTTACAAAATAGTTGATTTTTAGTGAATAGTGGAAAACATAGTTTTTATAATAAAATTAAATTTTAGGACTATATAATTATATAAGAAAGGATTATAAATTATTGAAAATTTTAATTAATAAAATATGTATTTAAGGGGTAAAATTACTCATTTTAAATATTATTATGGACTTATAAAACCTAATTTTAATTTTTAGATTTGTAGTATCATTTTATTCCAATTAAAAACAGTTTTCAACATTTTCTTTTAATTAAACATTTTTATGGTAAAATTCAGTATTTTCTTACTTTGAAATAAATAAAAAACTTATATTTCATTTATAATAAACAAATCTATTTCATTAAAATTAAAAAAATTGATAATTTAAACCTACACATAAACATTAAGCTTTAAAAAAGACTTTCTAAAAATTGTTTTTACATGCATTGTGCGTTAATTATGAAATTAAATTTTATAAAACTTAGAGATTTTATTTTAAAAAATTATTTTCATATTTTAAATCATAATTTTCAAAAAAAATTAATAATTCCAATTTCAAAATTTTCCATTAAAATTAGTTAACCAGGTTAAAACCATTTTTTAATATTGTGAAAGTAAAAATAGTAAAAAGAGTTTTGTTAAGTTTAAAAGATATAAAACATTTAAAAACAATAATAAAAGATTTTTTATGATATTTGGATCACTAAAACATCATAAGATCCATTATTTTACACTTTTTTTTATCATTTCCCCCTTAAATAGCTGCATACAATTAATTAAATGTAATGAATACTTCCAAAAACACCCTTGTCCCCATATATAAAAGGGGATAACTTACACCACTTCATGTTACAAATATAACTTAAAATTTATTTATAAAACTATTAAAAAATTTATCCTCCTATAATCCTCTCTCACGTTAATCCACCTTTGGCCGTAAATAGTTATCCTAAATCCTTAATTTCCAAGGATATTTCCAAGAGAAATCTTATGTTTTCAACCTGAGTATTTCTTAATCCTTAGTCTCTTCTTCTTAATATTCCTATTCCAAAATTTTTTATATCCAGACAAATATAATTAAATTAGTTTTATTAATATACTATAATTTTATTATATTAATGGATCATAAATTATTCAATCCTTTCCATCCTTTATGAAAAAACAACATCAATCATTTGTACGTGTGGACTACAACCTCCATGAAATGTCATATATTATTTTCCATTAAAGACTAACATAAAAAACTTTAAAAACGAATTTAATGTGTAAAAATTATATTTATTAATCTATTAATATCCTTTAAAGATAATATTGTACATTCTATAAGTTATATTAATAATAAATAGTCATTGTAAACTTAACCACTTTAAATGAACATATTGAGGCACCTTTTTGATTTGAGTCCATTTTAGTAAAACCTATTGAAATAGTTTTTTTGTGATAATGAAATAATTAAAGATATAAAAATATAAAATTATGGATATTTTTAATCTAATTTAAAACACATTTTACCATAGTCATTATATTGAGGAAATTTTAGAGAAATCGACCGAACCACCTCAAGTAACCACCGTAAGAGAAAAATATTTAATAAATTAATAACACATGACAATATATATAACATATAAAATGAAATTTAGATAAAAAACATTCTTAAAAATTGTTTTAATAGACTTAAGTTTATTTTTCATGATGTTAGGCGCACATGTAGAGCAAAATAAGAACTAAGGTAAGGGTCATTTGTCTCTATTTTAAAATCCATGAGACATGTTTGATATTGTGATCCATCGTTTATTTTATATGGAGTATTAAATACCCTATTAACTTTAAATATAATCAATAACTTTCATTTAATCATATTTTAATTCCCATTTCATGGTATCCCTCTTATTCCCTTTTGATTCTTATGTTACCATTACTGTAAGGGTGTTTCATCAAAATTTCCATTCTTTGATACATGTTTCTTTTCATGCACCTAATTTCATTTAAATGGTGTTCATAATTTCAATTGGATATATAATATCATGAATTATATTTTAATTCATGTTATTTTAAGTTCAAGTTTAATCCATCTATTTCAAGGGGTTTTTATTAAAAAGTTTCTTAAGCTATAAAGGATATTGGTAACTCAAAACTTATTTCATTGAGTTATGATATTACTTATTTAATTTATTTCTTTCATTATTGGGTTCTTCCAAATATAAAATTGTATTATATTATATTTTATATTACTCTTTGGTAAAAATTGATTTTGGATTCAAATATCCTTCCATGATGAATTTCTTCCCAATAAAAGTATGGAATTGTAAAGAATAATTCCCATTCTATTTAACGATGATTTTTCTTCCATTTCCATATTTTCACTTCCCAAAAATTATCTCCTTTATATTTGGAAACCTAATTATGTCTTATATCATGTGACCTTTTTCTTTCCCTTATATTTTAAAAATTACGTTTTATCAACTTTTTTTACAGTGTGTGTTTTCAACAACTGTATTTTAAAATATTCAAATTTTCTCCATTAATGATCCTATGTTTTATATTCCACTCCCCATTTTCTCTTAAATGATTTATATAATTTTCAAGGATAAATTAATGAATATCCTTTTTAAAAGTAAAAGTTTTCAAAATAATTTTCTTAACCTTTATGAAAATGACTTTTGAAGCTGACCCATAACTTTGTCTTTTAGAATTCTGGTAAAAAGGTTTTCTAAAAACTCTTTTATGGTTTCTCTCTCATTATGAGAATTATTATTTTTAAATTTTCCTTTATATGTTTTTAATTACGGTTAAAAATGATTTTATCTCTTTATTATTTCAAAAATAAAATTAAATATTGTTATATTTTTCAAAAAATAAAAGTATTATTTTTAGAGGAATTCTTGAACTTAGAAGAGGATTTCAAAGAGTTGTGTTTTTAAGAGAAAATTATTCAGTGTTTTTGAAAGTAGCTTTATTCTATCAAATTTTTATTTCAAAAAAACGTTTTGGTTTTAAAGGTTAATATTTTTTTATCAAACTCAAAGTACATCATTTTAAGGAAAATATTTTGAGGAGTTTTAACGAATTCTAAAAAGTGACGTTTCTTCATTTTTTTCAAAGTAACTTATCCAAAAAACTTAAATGGTATTTTTCATCTTTTTAAAAATCCTTTATCATTCCTTATGTCTCACTAAGGATATATTTTTAATCCACTATCCATCTTATTTCTCTAGATGGATTATGGTATGTTCTAGGGATGTTTTTTTAAGAAACTCGTCTCTTTTCCATGGGTAAATTAAGTGATGTTTGAGGTATAAACACTTTCATGTTCTAATGACACACATATGTATGAATTATTATTACTATAAAGGTTGGGGTCTTATATATAACTATAATGTATTGGTAAATTTTATATCTCATGATCCAAAAAGGGTACACATGGGGATTATCCCAAGCCAAGGGGTACATGGGAGGATTATCCCAAAATAAAGGGTAAATAGAAGGATTATCCAAAGATAAGTTTATATAGGAGGATTATCCCAAGACCAAGGGAACAATTAAGAATTATCCTAATCCAAAGAAATTTAGACATGTGGTAAACCCAATCCTAAGGGTACACTGGTGTTAACCCCAATTCTAAGAACTTTTATAGGTGGCTATCCCAAACCTACTATGTAATGAATGTCTTGGTGGGTAGCCTTGAAATATAATTTTTGTATTTATGTTTATGCCACACCATTATGTCATAATATTTTTCTAATGATTATGCTCCCTGGATCATTTTTATTGTCTCATGATTGCACATACTTTTTCCATGGTATGTGTTGGTTCATTTGAGTTTACATTTCCTCTAATCATGACTTATGTGAAATAATAATAGTTACATGTTATTTTTAGTAAGATATTTCTCCCTTGTTAATGTTTTATCATAATATTTTGATCTAACCCATGATGAAATGTTGATGCTTTTCCCCTTACTAAGTGTTTGAACTTACCCCTTTCTTATGTTTCCATTCTCTAAGTTATAAATATGAGTTTAACCTATGGTAAGTCTAGAACTTAGTCTACTGGGGTTCAATTATGGATAAATGTTCACAAGTTTTGTAAAACAAGTTTTCTATGCATTCGATACTCAAAGACACTAAACCTTCCATTCTTGTGATTGTGTGGTTATTTGTGAGATGTAATGTTTAACTTATGGAAATAATGGAAAATAAATATAGGTTCATCTCACTTTTTATCAATGATAGTGTTTAAAAATGTATTTTTAGCATTAAACTTGGGAGTGTGGGTCTGGGGATTTATAGTTCGTATCAGATTAGGGATTAGTCATTACTGAATGTTAGTATATTTATTTTGGGGATGAGGATAAGATAAATTTAGTGAAAACCCTAGGGATAAGTCTAATCATATAATAATATACTATAATTTTGGTAATGTTTTTAGTATGTGGTTTTGATAAACTCTTGTCATAGGGTGTGGAAAAAAATTATATTTTTCGTAATAAAACACAATACCTAACTAGGATCATCTCACTTGTGGACCCATTTAGTGTGGTTCACTTACATTATCTAAATAACCTAAACTAATTCTTTTTGCGGTTTTATTGATTTATGAAAAAACTAATATATTTTTTGGGTTTTTATTACTTTATTAATGACATGAAAAATAAGAATTTCTAATTTTATACTATCATGAAATTATAAACAGAATGGTTTACAGAATAAAACACTTGGTCATGGGTTTAGTTTTGGGTTCAATCATCATTACCCTTTATAGTTTTGATTTTAGTTTGATAACAAAAACATGAAATATCTTGTTTTATCTACTATTATTTATTTATAAATTGAATAATATCATTGAATATCTAATAAATCTCTATTCTACCTCCTCCTTTAATCAAGGTTGATGACACACCTTGGTCTAGGATGTTTCATCTTCTAGAACCTAGATCTGTCATATCCATTTCATCCATTGATAAGATCCACTCTAACATAAGAAGATCTAACCAATGGGTAATGGGAAAAGTTATTAAATAAAATAATAGAGATAGATTGAGTTTTATGTCATCATAGGAAATCACCACATTAGGGATATTCACCTCACTAATGCATGCTCCTCAATTATATATTCAAACATAAAATTAAACTTTTAAAATATTCATGAACACCTTTACCTTCCCCCGGGACAAGCCTCAGGGTTATCATCTCATTTCTATGAGTAATAGGTCACTCAGCGGAGTGGGTAGAAGAGAAGAAGAAGAAATTAAATAAAATAAAAGAAATAAAATTTAAAAATAATGGCGATGAGAAAATAAAAGAATAAAAGTAAAATCAAATTGGTATGAGAGAGAGAAGAGAAAATAATAAAAGGAATAAAGAAAATAAAAAATAGGAAATTATATTATTTATAAAGAATATAATAATAACAATAATTTATTATTATTATTAATAATAGAATAAGAGATGAATAAAGTAAGAAAATAATATAAAAATGTTAAAAGAGTATTAATAATAATTATAGTAACAGTAATAAGAATAATTTTAATAATTATACCTATAATAATAATAATACTAATAATAATAAAATTAAGAGTAAGAAGAAGAAAAAATAAATATTGGGTGGAAACAATATTTAAAACAAGAATGAAAGAATTAATTAAATTTAAAATAAAATTTAAAATAAAATTTAAAATAAAATTTATTTTACAATATAAAAATAAAATTTAAATTAAACAAAAATAAATAAAAGATAAATAATAAAATGAAGGAGTAAGGGATAGAAAGTTGTAGTATCCAACATCCCTCAGTGTACATAACCTCCTTGGTGACCCAGATGATTTGGAAAGGAGGGGTTCACCTCCTTTTATAGGTGAGAAGGGAGATTTTTTTGGTTCCAAAATTCATCCTACAAACTATTACGCATGTTTGGACCATTAAATGGATGAATTGGGACATAGTGTTTTTATAAAAGTTGTTTCTAACTGTATTTCATGTTTTTCATCTAGATTTTAGCTTAATGATCTACATATAGAAGAAGAAATAGGCAAATTATTCCATGTTTTCATTCTGGCCGTATGTATCCTAAATCATAATTCAATGTTGGGTGTCAAATGGGCACCTTAACGAGTGAATAACTTATTCATATTGAATGGGGAAGCACTCCTACGAGTTCTCTTTCGAATCCTTCTAAAATCACCTCAATTAGAGAAGTGTATTAGGATTTATGTCACTTTTCCAGAGTGGGTTCCACTCTGTACACATGAACAATTTTTCAACTTGATACATATTTTGGGCCTCTAGATGTTCTAATAATATATTGGTTTAGAAGACAAATTTATAGACAACAAATCAAAAAATCATAAAAAATGAATCACTTCAGTTGGATAGATAATTTAAAAGTTATTATTAAAATTCAAAAGGGATTAAAATATGTCAAAATTACATATTTATCTAATTTTTATATTTTATCCCATTTTCATTCTATAATTCAAATTAACCATTATTTTAATAATACATTGAAATAAATGGATTTTATTATTGAAAATTATGAAGAAATCATCATAATTTGAATAAAAATATGTAGATAATTGTTTTCTGTCAAATACCCCCACACTTAAACCAAGCTTATCCTCAAGTATAAAATATTAACAAGGTGTTAAAAAGGGAACCAATGTTATCAATATTCAAATTTCAATGAAATAAAATAAAAAAATTAACAATTTAAAATCAAAATTTCAAATTCTATATAAAATATCAGTTTAATTACTCATTTTCCAAAGAAACAACCAATCCTTGTATTTTACTTTTCCCCTTTGAAAAAAGATGGATCTTCTACTTTCATTCATTTATGATCCCCGATTAATTATTATCAAACATGTCAAGTCATGATTTACCTCACCTTTGATCATTTTATCTCATCACTCATGATACAATTAATTTAGATTTATGCTCATATCATTAGAACACACTCCTTATCCATAGGCTTTTAAAGGAACTAATTTATCCACTTTGTATAGACAAAATGCATAAAAAATCATGAGGGATTATAATAAAGGTTTAAATGTATCTGAGGCTTATGGTTGGTAGGAATTGATGTTAAAAATTAAAGATCAAGGAGGAGGTTTATCTCTTAAAGCATAAAGCATGATATTCAAAGTAAAAGTTTAATGAAATTCTCCCCTTCAATTTATATCAAATCCCAACTTCACCAAGTCCAATGTAAATATTTTGATCATTTTAAGCATAATGAATGATTTTTTCCCTCTCTTGAATGTATATATTTTTTATTTTTATAATTTATTTTCTTTTTCAAATAACCTTTCTATTTTTTTGAATGTTATTCATAGAATATACCTCACATCCACAACCTCACCATGTATGTTAAAAATCATTGGTCTAGTAATGGTGATTTTTGATTTCACTACCACAAACCTGGGTTTCCGCAGCGCCACCCTTCATCAGTGCTAAAAAAAGCACTCATAAAGGGAACTGTTAAAAGCGCTGTTAAAAGTGACCTTTTATCAGGGATTTTTTTTTCACTGATAAGGGCACCCCCATTATCAGTACTTTTTTAGCGCTGTTAAAGGGAACCCCTTTATGAGTGCTTTTCTTAGTAGCGCTGATAAAGTGGGTGGGGGCGGCTTTATCAGTACTTTTTCCTAGCACTCCTAATGTGTATATTTAAAAAAATAATTTTTTATGAAAAATAATATATTTTTATCTAAGTATATTTATATTGATATAAATATAATATATATTTTTCTTAAATATGATTTAGATAAGTATAAATAGAGTATTTCATTTAATATATAATAAACTTTGTGAAAATGGAATTAAAATATTTTAAAAAATATTATTTATTAATAATTTTTTAATTATAATCGACTAATAATCATTTAATAACAAATTAAAGACACAAAAAATCAAAAAAATTAATAAAATATCTAAAATAAGTTGAAAATGTAACTCAAACTTCTAATGGCCATAACTTTTGATACCGGTGTCCGTTTGAGCTCTATAGTATATGAAATCAAATCCTGCAACGAGCTCTACACACTATTATCCAAGAGAACTTTTTTCGAGGCCAAAAAAGGTCTATAAGGCCTCTAAAACTGAGTTTTTTAGTCCGAATACTGATTTTTTTAACATTCATTGGAATTTCAGCCTTAATATAAAAGGCTTATCTAAATAAAAAACTAATATCCATTCTATTTAACATTAAAATATATTAATATTTATATACCTATATTTTTTTGAATGGTTGGGGGTGAACCCTCATTTATTATTAAAGCAAAGAAAAGACCTCTTTAATAGGGTAGAGGGAGACCCATTACATATCCCGAAGGCCCAGTGGACATTTAGCCCATTACATGGCTCGTAGGCCCATTTTTTTGGCCCAAAGCCCATTCTGTGAATAGTATTTCAATAGTACCTGCGCTGCTATAGTACTGCACAATACCCACACTACTACAATACTACATAGTACCCACCACTACTACAGTACTATGCCGCCGCTACAGTGACCTGCCGCCGCTACAGTGCTTGCCGTTGCTACAGTTCCACTACTGGTACAGTACGCTACAGTACTACTACACTACCTATGCCCAATGGGGTTTGAACCCCCATTTTCATGTAGAATTAAGGGGTTCTTACCACTAAGACAAACCCCAACTACATTTATATACCTATATGATGTGTGTGTGTGCGCGTGTCTGTATAGAAAAACTGATATATATTATCTATATATTCTAAACATATGTATATACATATTAATATATAATATTTTTAAATATATATAAATATGTATAATTATACATACAAATAAATATATAATATGTGTGTGTGTTGTATATATGTATTTATTTATTTATAAACACACACAAAAAGTATATTTAATAAATGAATTTAAAACCAATCTTATAAATATATATTAATATATGAATAAATATATTAATAAATAAATATAACTATATATATATGTATTAATATATGGATATATATACATTAATATAACTATAACTATATATATAAATATAAATTTGTTAATATATATATATATTAATATATAAATAAATATAACTAAATAAATATATAAATAAATAGATATATTAATAAATGAAAAGAAAGAAATATGGTGGAGTGGTAAAGGCTGAGGTGCGCATACAACACGTCCTGAGTTCAAATCCTAGGGGAGCCCGGATGCGGGAATGGGTGGGGAATAATACCTAGTGCTGTTAAAGGGTGGTGGGGCCGCTGTTAAAGGCTAGGGAGGTGGCTGGGGTGTCCAGGCTTGGGGGGGGGGTGCTATTGAAGGGGTGCTTCAAGTGAAGTTGATGCCCCTTCCCGAATTGAATAAATATTTTTTTTAATGTTTTTAAACTATTATCAGCGCTAAAGAAATAACTGATAAATGACCCTTTTATCATCACTTTTTTTAGCACTGATAAAAGACCCCTTTTATTTGCGCTTTGTTTTAGCACTGATAAAAGGGGCCTTTATCAGCGCTTTTCTGAGCGCTGATAAAAGGGACCCCCTTTAGATTCGCCTCAATTAACAACATTTTTCTAGCACCGTTAATGCCATTTTCTAGTGCTGTTAAGGCTATATTTTCAGTAGTGTTTACCCAAATCACAACCCATTTTTCTCATTTTTTGGTTCTTTTTTCATTTCATTTTTTATATCCAAGAAGGAAAAACAACAGAGTATAATGAATGCTTTCACGACCATTTAAAATTCCCAAAATAATCACCCACACACTTCTTCCTCACAATGTAAATCATCCCATTTACAATGATTACCTTCACCCCCACACATCAACTTTAAAATATCATTAAAGTACTGAGAGGAGGTTAGGAATTTATAAAAACAGCTTAAAACATGGATCATTCATCTAATGTTCATTCATGGTCTCTATGGGCTAAATAAGGATTGATGTAATGGTGGTATTTTTATGATAAGTGGTTATAAAAATATGCTTCAATCATTTTAAATATGTTTTTTCATAGTCATAGATTCGACAATTTCAAATGAAATTTCTAGCAAGTGAATTTCCCAAGATCACTCAAGAAATATTATTAAGAATAAATAAGAAGTAATTGGTCTCGAAATCCTCTCAAGAATGGAACATATGATTTTGAAAACCACTCAAAGTATTATTAATAATAAAAAATTAATTCACATAAATTTATTAAATTAAAAGAATGAAAAGTGGTTGGGAAATTTCATTTACATGATTTAATCAATTCCCTTAAATCATGATTCCTCATTTTAATATCCATGCTTCCCTTTAATTTCCTAATTTTCCATTTTAATCATTAAATTTCATTAAAATTTTAAAACTAAAACATGGAATCATAGGATTCCTAAAAAGCACATGTCTCATAGACAAGTCAAGTAAATCATAATTTAAGTGTGGGAATGTCATTTCATCTTTAAATCCCGAAATGTGTTTTTGTAAAAAATTGTTTGGAATTTATAAGATAATAAAGTGAAATCCATTTCCTATGAATATTTTTCCTTCCCCTTCACTGTATGAGGCTACTTTTTTCCACCATGAACTTATAAATGAGAACTACCCAATTAATCACAAGGGTCATGTAATTGAATCTCAAAAAGATAAGATGGAGTGGGATGCATGTTGAACTAATTGCTAATAAATGAAATTGAAATCTAAATTCCTAGAAATCATGTACTGATAAATCTTGGTATCGTCCCCCAAGTGGGACCTAAATTTTTACTACCTCTAAAATGGCATTACCATCAATTATCCATAATCTTTAGATTGGTGGATTTCCTTATATTTGAACCACTACATCTGGTTCCTTCCATCCTGGACTACTTCTTATCTATTGATGAGGACTCCATGAATAGAGTGAACCAAATCCACCCCTTATTAATTTTATATAGGTTTCGTGGCAGAGGTAGGATGTATAATGGAACCTACTCCTCCTTCATTTCTACTTGTTCAATGCATTATTCTCCTTCTATTATTTTCTCCAGATGTCCTACATTAAAAGAATAGCCAAAGAGTGATTTAGAAGGTAATTTTATTTTAAAAAATTATAATTTGAAAATTCATAATCAGACCCTCCCCCTTTTATGCAAGTATCAAATATCTCTGGTTCTTCAGGAAGAGCCACTGGTATCTCTTCATGTGTTTCCTCCAATAGATGTTGAATATGTTTAGGGAGGTCCATGTGTTCCTCAATATGGGCATTAAGATTTTCAATATATTTCTCAACCAAATCTATAAAATCAAAATACCAGGGAGTGATACTCAATTCAGTTTCAATAAAATTTGAAGATAAAGAGTTAATGAAAGGGTCAAATCCCCAAAGTGGTACATCTTGAATCTCCTCTTCAATTGAATTTTCCACATAGAGTTGATATTTACTATATGGAGGCATATAGTCAGACTCCTCCATCCATTCTTAAAATTCCACCACTTTAGTGGATTCTTCTTCTTCTTCCAAGGTTAGAGATATATGAAATGGAGGTTTCTCTTCTAAATTATAAGGAGTTATAAGATCATGTTTAATTTTAATTTCTACCAATTTTATCCAAAATTTATCCAAATTCACATGATCTCCCTCTTATAAATCAGTAGAAAATGATATTTCATATATCTCCTCTAGTAATGGTTGAGTGAGGTGGAATGAATCTTTAGGTACCTCCACCATTAAATCCTTAGGTTCTTTAATTTCAAAGATGAGTGATAAAATTTCTTCTACCACTTCCCTTAGGTTCTTGATCCATCTCAGGGTCGAGTTTCTACACTAATTCATGAACATATTCAAAAACTCTATCAGATTTTCTTGTCAAATTTTCATTACATTCTCTATGTTATTATACCACACCTATCTTATAATCTTATTCCTTTTATTTTTTGTTATTGTTTCTGAACCTATGAGTAATATACCCATGAATAATAATCTAAATTTTAATACATCATGGAAATAGGGTTTTTTATATTTTTTAATGAATAACAATGAAAATGTATCTATAATTTTAAAATTTAAAAATCATGTAAAATACTGATTAGCTGCTCGGTAAAGATGCCATTTTTGATGCCTACCTATCATAGGGCATGTGAAAAACCATTATATTTTTCCTAATGAATCAAAATGGATGACTATGGTCATCTCACTTTAAAATACTTTCAGTGTGGTTCGCTTATATTTTCTAAGTTAGATAAAATAATTCTTTTTGTTGTTTTTTATTTCTTTAAGAAACAAATTACAATGTTGTTGGTTTTTAATTAATTTACTAATAACATGAAAAATATGGATTTTTATGTTTATACTAACATTAAATTCTAGATATAATGGGTTAAGGATGAAAAAAATTGGTCTTAGGTTCACTTTTGGGTTCAATCATTATTATCCTTTATAGGTTTGATTTTGGGTTGATAATAAAAACATGAAATCTCATGTTTGAACTATAAATATTTATTTAGAAATTTTGGAATATCATATAATTTATAAGAACTATCAATTCCACATTCTCTTTTAATCAATGTTGATGACACACATTGGTCTAGGATGTGTCATCTTCTAGGACCTAGCTCTATTGAATCCGTTTCATCCATTGATTAGATCAACTCCAAAGTGTGAAAATCTAACTAATGTGGAGAAGTAAAATTGACAAAAGAAAAGAATAAATATATATTGAGTTTCATGTCATCAGGGAAAGTCACCACATTAGGAGAATTTTCCTCACCCATGTATTCTACTCAATTCTATCAAAAAACAAAAAAAATAAACTTTATAGAAAATTGATAAACACCTAGACCTCCCCACGCGCCAAGAATCGAGGTTAGCCTATCATTTTTGAGAGTAAGAGATCACTTGGTGGAGTGGGTGGAATAGAAGAAAAATAAATAGAATAAAATAAAATAAAAAAAATTTAAAAATAATAGTGATTAGAAAATAAAAGAATAAAAGTAAAATAGAGTTGGGAATGGAGAAAGAGAAAGATAAAAGAGAATATAATAAAAGGAATAAAGAAAATAACAAATATAAAATTATATAATTTATAAATAATATAATAATAATAATAATAATTTATTATTACTATTAGGAGAATAAGAGATTAAAAAAGTAAGAAAATAAATAAAATGGTAAAAGGGTATTAATAATAAATATAGTAATAGTAATAATAATAATAATATTAATAATTATACAACTACTAATAATAATACTAATCCTCATAAAATTAAGAGGAATAATAATATAGGATGGATAATGGGTTGAAACAAAATTTAAATCATTCATGAAATAATTAATTTAATTTACACAAAATTTAAATTACAATTTAAAATGAAAATTTAAATTAAACCAAAAATAAATATAAGAAAAAATAAAATAAAATGAAGAAGGATAAGGGAGGATAAACTTATAGTAACAAAGCCCCCTCAGTGTATCTCTCCTACTTGGTGACTGAATTATTTTAAAAGGAGGGGTTCGCCTTCTTTTATAGGCAAAGAGGGAGATTGTTTTGCTCCAAAATTCCTCCTCTAAAGGATTGCGCGTGTTTGACCCATTAAATGGTTTAACAGGGACATGGTTTCTTCATAAATTTTTTTCCAATTGTATTTTTCATTTTTAATCCACTTTTGAGCTTAGTAATCCATGTGTAGAAGAATTTATAGGCAAATTATTCCATATTTTTATTCTGGCTAAATGCATAATGAATCATCCTTCAATGTTGAGCATCCAATTTCCAAATTAATGAGTGAATAACACCCTCATATTTAATAGTGAAATGATACTATGAGTCCTATACCAAAATCCTTCTTGAATAACCTAAAATGGAGTCATGTATCATAATTTATATCACTTTTCTAGAGTGGGTTCCACTCTGTCCTCCCGAAATATTTCTCAAATTGGTTGATTATTTTGGGCCTCTAGATTTTCTAATCCCATCTTGGTTGAGAAGAAAAAGTTGTATCCCAAAAATCAAAAAATCCTCAAAAAAAACTAATCAAATCAATTGTATTGATAATTTAAAAGTTATGATCAAAATACTAAATTTATCAAAATCTTTCAAAATTCCAGAATTAAGTAATTTTCATATTTTATCCCATTTTAATTTTGTAATTCAAATTATCCATTATTTTAATAAAAATAGTAATACATGTGTTTTTTCATTGAAAATTATGAATAAATAATCAGAATTTTAATAAAATATGCTCATAATTTTTTTCTATCAATTTTTTTTAGAAATTACATCTTTGTATAGATACTATAAAGTGGATGTGGTTGTGACACATATGCACTTAGGAGTAATCACCCTGAAAGATGCGTGTTGAGTATTAACCTAATCATCACATGGGGCATGATGAGTGAGCCTAAGACGAAAAACCTAGCTAGAAACTCCTTGGGGATATGATTTGGTTAATCAAATTCTCTTTATGAACAATTATGACGAATTCTAGCACATTTTTATGGTATGGTTATAGTACTTAATAGGTGGTAGAAAATGAATAACCTAAATTGAAACCTAGATATTTGTAAGTTAGGGGAAATATTTTATTTATGATTTATTCCTTTAGATTTAGTTTTTTTTACTTTTTATAAGGATATCAAATTAAGTATTTTTAACATTAGCTTCATTTATTCAAGTAATGGATAATGTAAGCGAAAATCAAGTTTATAATAGAGACGATGTAAAATGAGGTGATGATCCTAATGAGAAACCAAATAGGATTGAACATGGTGTTAAAAATCTTATAGTCATGACCATAACACCATCTTGAGTTATAATTAACAACTTGATTCTTTTTGATCTCTTGAACACGACAAAGAAGATAAGGATGGAGTTTCATAGGATCTTAGGTGAAAAAGATGTTAAAGGAAAGAAGATTCAATTTCCATTATGTCAGAAAATTTGGAATAAGCACCTAAGGTAATGTCTCAAAGGAATATGAAAATGTTATAAGTGGGTAAGGAATGGAAATCGAGCTCATTTTTTAAAGAGAGGTGAAGAGGCTGACTATTATAGTGGAAGGTATTTGAGTCCCAACTAATATACCATCCACACTTTAATGCTTCAAATTCAAGGATTTTGGGAATTTTGAAAACCAATGCCCCAAACCAAAGAATAAAAAGGATTATAGGTGTCAAAAACCTCTTAGATAAAGAGAATAAGGGAATTAAAATCCAATCACAACTACTAAAGTGGATCATGATAATTAAATAACACTTATCCTCCCTCTATATTTGTGGAAAAACTATTGGATTTTAGTTTAGTGTATCTAGGATATTTTCAAAGAGCATTAAATCACCACCATATTGATTGATTATCAAAAAAAAATTCTTGTTTTATTGTATCCCATGTTGAAGTTTATGGGAACGTTCATTTGGAAGATATTATTATTCTTCCTTAAATGAATTTAATGGTATTTTCATAAAGGGATTGGTTCTCTCTACTTATAGGAAAAAGTATTTATTAGAATAAGCAAACTATATTTCATATCAATATATAATATTATATCAATTAAAGGATTATTAAGAAAACTATTTATAAGAAGATTATATAATATGGATATAGATAAAGAATAATGATAAACTCTTGCCTCAAATGGTCAGAGAAAAACTCAATATTAGGGATAATAATATTCCGAGGAAAAGACATGTTTTTTATGATTGAAGGGATGATATCTCTCTAGAAATTATATCCTAAGTCATGTATATATTTTATATATCCTTATATATGATAAATAAAATTATGAGGATGAAATTTATTTAAGGGGGAAGGGAGAATATAACACTCCAAGATTGTGAAATAGATTTTCTCTAAATTAATATTATGTTCGATAGCTTTTTTCACATGCAATACTGAAAAAAAATCACCCATGACATAATAGAATAATATTATTAAGAAAACATAAAAATAATAAAAATTATACTAAGTAAAAATATTGTGATCAATTATAAATTCATACAAAATAGGATTAAGAAAACTTAATGTTTTAAAATGGATTTTTTTCAATAAAACAAATTTTCTTGTATATATATTTTTTCATTTAAATGATAAATTTATAAATTTATAAACTTTAATTTTTTAAAATGAACTTCTTTTTTGGATCAAATATGTTAATATTAGACTAGGATGTTTTTTGGGGACTTTTTTAAAATAGTTTATTTTTAAGTTGATAGTGAAAAGTATAGTTTTTTCCAAAATTATAAATTTTATGACTATATAATTATATAATTAAGAATTATAAATTGATTAAAAATCTTAATCAATCAAATATTTATTTAATAGGTAAAATTATTAACCATAAATATTATTCTAAACTCATAAACCCCATGTTTAATTTTTAAAACTTAGGTAACATTTTATTTCAATTTAAAAATAGTTTTTACTGTTTTCTTTTAATTAGATTTTTTATGGAAAAATTGGATTTTTGTTGAACCAATATATTAAATGTAAATTAATAAAATTTATAATTTCAACTAACACATAAAATTTTAGCTTAAAAACACATTTTTTCTAAAAACTGTTTTACACATCATGTGCGTTAATTATGAAATTAATTTTTATAAACCTAAAAGATTTTATTTGATAAAATTATTTCAATATATTAAATAATAATTTAAAAATTATGAAATAATTATGATTTTAATTTTTTTCATTAAAAATAATTACTGAGGTTAAAATCATTAGTTACCACGGTAGATATAAAAAGGGTAAAAAGGATTTTACAAATTGTAGAAGACTTAAAATAATAAAAAACATGATTAAACGTTTTTGGATGAGAGGTGGATACAAAAATATTACAACCCTAAATTATTTTATAACTTTTGGTCCTTTTAACCTTAAATAGTGACATATGATTATAGAAATGTAATGGGTACTTCCAAAATTACAATTTTCTCCTTTTATGAAAGGGGATCACTTCCACCACTAAATACTACACCCATCGCTTCAAATTTCGTCCCATAACTCTTATATTTTTATCCTACTATAATTATATATCAATTTAATTCTCCTTGGGTCTTAATTATTTATCCTAATTCCTCTATTCCCCAGGATATTTCCAAGAGAAATCTCAAGTTCTAAACATGTGTATTTCTTACTCCCTAGTCTCTTCTTCTTAATATTACGATTTTAAAATTTTTATGGACCCCATAATATAAATAAATTTTTATTATTAATAAAATATAATTTTATTATATTAATTTATCAACCATTATTCAATATTTTCCATCCACTAAGAAAAATAAAATAACATTGATCATGTGTACGTACAGACTACCACCACCAAGAAACATCATATTTAGTTTTCCATTACCACCTAACATGACTATCTATTAAAATGGTTTTAATATATAAAAATTATATTTATGATGCTATTAATAATATTTAAATATAATACTAAAAATTATACAAGTGATATTAACAATAAATTGTCATAGTAAACTTAACTGCCTTAAATGAACATATCGAGACACCTTTCTTAATTTGGGTCCATTTTGAGTAAAACAATTGAAATGTATATATATTTTTTGATAATTTATTAATGAAATACATAAAACTGTACAATTTTTGAGATAATTAATCTATTTTATAACACATTTTACCATGGTCAATATACCAATGAAATTTTTGGTAAATTTACTGAACCTCATCGAGTAACTACCATAAGAGAAAAATATGTAATATATAAATAACAAATGATAAAATATAGACATTAGAAAATAAAATATTGATGAATAATATTATTAATAATTTTTTAATAAATTAATATTATTATTAATAATGTTAGGTGCACACATAGAGAGAACCACGACCTAAGTTAAGGGGTATTTGTCTCTATTTTCAATTCCATGAGACGTGTTTGATATTTCACACCATAATTTATTATTTATAGTGTATTATTTATCATTTTTATTTAAAATATAATTAGTACAATTATGTTTATGATATTTTATTAATTTCATGGTATCCCTCTTATTCTCTTTTGATTCTTATGTTACCAATACCATAAGGGTGTTTCATCTCAATTACCTTTCTTTGATAAATGTTTTTTTTACGCACCGATTTTTTTAAATGGTATGTACATTGACTATAAAATATATCATATAATGAATTATATTTTAATTCATCATATTTTAAATTCAATTTTAATTCCACAATTTCATGGTTTTTAATTAAAACATTTCTTTAGTCGTAAAGGATATAAATAACTCAAAAATATCTTTATTTGAGATATGACAATTTATTTAAATTTTTCCTTCCATAATTTCCTTATTACACCATAAAATTGTATTATATTTATTTTATCTTCATATCTATGAAATAATTAATTTTTAATTCAAATCTCATTCCATAATGAATTTATTCCCCATAAAATCATAATATTTTAAGAATAATTCCCATTTTCTATAACAATTATTTTTATTCCATGTCCATTTTTCCCTTCATAGTAATGTTTAAATTTATATTTGGAAATAATTTTATGTGTTATCTCATTTGACCTTTATCTTTACCTTCTTCTCTTTTTAAAAGTATGTTTTATTGACCATTTTTATGATATGGGTTTTCGATAAAGGTATTTTAAAATATTCAAAATTATTTCCGTTCATGATCATATGTTTTATATTCCACTCCAAATTTTCTCTAAAAACAATATATAATTTTGAAGGATCCATTATTGAATATCCCTTTTAAAATTAATTTTTTCAAAAAAATTCAATTCACCTTTTTGAAAATTCATTTTGAATGTGACTTGCACCTTCAACTTTTACGAGTGTAGTATTTTTTTATTCTAAAAACTATTTTGTGGTTTATCTCTCTGTATGTGAATTATTATTTATTATGATTCATTTACTTGTTTTTAAATATTTTTCCAAATTATTTTAACTCTTAATTATTTTGAAAATAAAAATAAAAATTCTTATTTTTCAAAAAAGTAAAAGTTTTTAAAGTAATTCTTGATTTAAAAATGGTATTTTAAATGATTGTGTTTTTAAGAAAGAATTTTTTGGTGTTTTTGAATGATCATTTATTTTATACACTTTTTCATATGAAAACACTTTTTTTTTTAAATGTTAGTCTTTGAAATGTTTTATGAAGATAAAAGTATTTTATCTTAAATAAAAAAATTTGAGGAGTTCTTAAGTATTTCAAAAAGGGATATCACTTTACGTTTTTCAAAGTGATTTATCCAAAAACATAAAAAGGGTGTTTATATTATATTTAAATATCATTTTATATTCCTTATGTTATACTGGGGATATTTTTTTATGACACTATCCATCTTCTTTCTCTGGATGGATTATGGAATTTTATAGGGATATATTTCATGAAACCGATCTATTTTTTGATGGTTAATTAAGAGATATTTAAAGTAGGAATGATTTCATGTAATAATGATACAAAAATACTTGTATTATTATTATTTTTATAAATGTTGGGGTTTCAATATATCCTTCTAATGCATTGGTAAAGTTTACATCTCATGATCCAAAAAGGTTACATTGAAGGATTATCCCAACCCAAAGGGTACAAGAGATGATTATCCCAATACAAAGGGTACACGAGAGGATTATCCTAGGCCCAAGGGTACATGGGAATATTATCCCAAGACTAATAAGGGTATATGGGTGGTAATTCCAATCCCAAGGCTATACTTGTGGTAAGTCCGAGCCTAAGAAGGTGCATGGGTGGTTAGCCCAAGCCTACCATGTGATGAATGTCTTGATGGGTAGACTTCAAATATTATTTTATATTATGATGTTTATTCCATAATATTATATCTATGATTATGTTCCTTGGATCATGTTTAATGTCTCATGATTCATCACACTTTTTCCATGGTATATGTTTGTCCACTTAAGATTACATGTCCTTTAATCCTGACTTAAGGACCACTCTTATTATTACATGTTTTTTAAATAAATTTTTTTCCCATGGTCATGTTTTATCACATGATTTTGATCTAAATCATAATAAAATTTTTATGAGTTTTCCCATACCGAGTGTTTGATCTCATCACTTTCTTATGTTTCAATTCCTTAGGTTATGAAGATGAGTTTAACCTATAATAAGTATATAAGGGAGTCTAGTGTGGTTTAATTATGGAGAAATACTCACAAGTTTTGTAAAATGAGTTTCCTATATAGTTTATCCTCAAATGCACTAAACCTTCTATTCTGGGGATCATGTGATTATTTGTGATATGTAATGGTTAACTTATGGAAATGATGTAAAATAAATATAGGTTCACACAACATTGTATCAAATCTAGTGTTTAAAGAATTTTTTTATAACCAAACCTAAAAGTTTGGGTTCATAAATTTACATTCACCCCCCTATAGTGTTGAATTCATACCGATTGGTCCCCTCAATTTGTATCTGAGAAAGATCTAGTTGGATTATATATTTGAAAACTGTTATATTTTGATTATTTGAGTTCTCTTTCTATATTTATCATGAAGTGATGTTTTGGTAAATATCTATCTATTTAAGATCATAATTCTATCTCTACTAGGACCATGATGAATATGATAAAGAAAGTGAATAAGAGATTGAAGAAGATGCCCCTCTTATCTAAATAAGAATAATATTATACAATCTATAGTGTTAAATAAAATAGATCCATCCTTAATGGTAAAGAACATGTGGTGGACAATTTTTCTACCTCAAGATAATCAAGAGTTTAAGTGATCGTAATTTATGTGTTAATTATTATGCAAACTGTCTCCAATAATATCCAAGCATTAACAAGAGTGAACACATGTCAAAATATTTATCTTTTGAAGCATTAAAGGATTTGATGAATTCATTTCCCAAAGAAATAAATTCTTTTATGTATGTGATTTCTAAAATTTAGGAGGAATAAATCAATAAGATTTAAGAGGAGTTAAAAATTATGGAAAATTATTTTTATGAAAAGTATTTAAATTATATAAATCTTTCTAAAAGGGTATGATCCATAGAATCAGTGAATGAGGTAGTTGAAAAAATGTACTCTAAAAGTGAAGAGTATTTTCTTACTGCATTTGATAAAAAGTTTAGGGAAAAAATATATATGAAAATATCCATAAATTTTAAGACGATATTTCTATCGAGGAAGCTTAAATAGATGTTAATACAAAGTGTATTAAGAATATTGACACATTTCTTCAAGTGAAGATTAAAATTCATGATGAAACAGTTAAAATAATGAGGAAGCATTGTGAATAGAAGGTTATGGTTCTTAAAGATTATAAGAACATTCTCAATATAAAGTGTTAAGAATTGGAAGTGAAATGGACCAATATTGAAATAACACATATTAAATATTTATAATTAAATATGAAATAAGATATGACCATAAGCTATATTAAAGTCAATTTTGTTTTTGAGATTCCACTACTTAGAAGATCACAAAATATCTGATGATCTTACTATAACAACCTCTAGAAATAAGGTTGCATCCATATTAATTTATAATTCTTTTAGTAAATATGTTTCTATAAATGTGACTGTTTAAATACAAAATTTATACATATTTGGATGCGGAAAAGTAATGATAAGTTTACCAAAATGTCTATGGTGGATAAAAAATGAGTGTGAAAGTTGGATCCCTAAGAACCGCTCAAGCAGTGGTGGAGATTCCCATACAACAACATAATCTAAAATTAGGAAATTATAGACAACATACAGTGGAGAAAATAAGATCAAGGTTTGTTTGGAAGTGTTGTTGTTTCAACAAGTAATGCATTATCCAATGGATTTTTAGTAAAATACATTAAATTTGGATGCACAGATAAAGATCATCTCAATGGTGAGCAAGCCTATGAAGAAGTAACATCCTCAAATTAATAAGAATCTATCTACCTCAAATAGATTGGTAAATACTGAATAAATATGTGATGTTTTCAATGGGTGTGATCATAGTAATGGTTAATTATTATCTCAAAATGTTTCAAATACAAATGAATAAAGAAGACCACAAAATACGGAAAAGAAGGAAGAGTTAACCTTGGGTAGGAATATGAAGAAGGATACAAAAAAATTACTCCAAATAAGTTTCAAAAGATGAGAGAGTTAACCTTGGACAAAAATTATAAAGAAAATATGATCCAAAGAAAGTCCATTAGGAGTGATAAATATAATGGGATTAATGTGAATAAAAACACTCTCAAGATGAATCCATGTTGAGACTCTAAGAATTTATTAAATATACCCAAATATATTTTAATAATTTTGATAGTAGATTTAGAGAGAGTAAAGAAGATGTAAGAGGCAACAGAAAAATATTGTGATAAAGAAAAATAGGAAGTTTCACATGAAGAATCGAAATTTCAGGAGATGTTGTTAAAAAATTAAAACCGTTATGTTAAATAAGAGATGTGTGGGAGACACAAATATACTCAACACAATGACAAATATTTTTTAATAACTCTTCTATCCCAAGAGAAAGATTTGAATAAAATAAATATTGCACTTATAGATGCCTTTTTCTAAAGGGATATAGAAAAAAAGAAAAAAAAGGATAAATATGTGAAGAGTTTTGTGCTATCTAAAACGAATTATGTTGTGAAAAATTGACCTAGAATGATGAAGAGTATATAAACATGGTTTAGATAAACATCTCAACCATGTTGTCCACATTTGTAATCAAAGGGATCCACCATAGTCCCTTAATTTTATGTGCTTTAATTATTATTACAATACATGCAATTGAAGGTGATGTATGTTCACAGTGGGATAACCCGAGGAAGAGAGTAGGCTGTCAAATTCCAAACAACAAAGATAAAGAAGTAACTATCCTAGTTTGATTTCTAAAATGGTATCCTAAGCGAAATTTGATAAATGAATCATCCTTGATAAATATATAGAAACTATAAAATCTTGATATCCATATGAAAAGATCCATATTTATGTATTCTCAACATGGGGAATAATGTAATTTATCCATTAAAGAGGTATTCCATTATGAATATTGAATGGATTGTCTCCTTGAGGAGGATATAAAGGAAGAAGAATGAATAAGAAGCTGTTAGAGTTATTATTTCCTGAAAATCAAAATATCCTAGAATGTGCGGGATGTTGTGTTGTTGACAAAGCTACAATTTCTTAATATCTCACCCTTGATAACTAAAATAGTATTCTAATATTAATGGAGATAACTTAATTTAAATCAATTAAATAGAATAAAAAGGTTGAAGAACATTCAACGTTTTTTCATAGAGTTTAATTCCTTCTTTATACTTGAAATATTTTAACCTATGTGTTGAAGCAACTGTATGAAATTTAGGTTGATATATCTCATGGGAAATTTGTATATCAATTGGTATCATAAATTTTATTATCCTGTAATTATTGATAACTTATGAAAAAGTTAAAGAGTGTCTCAATCAATTTGATATCATATTATTTTATAAAGAACAAATTTGTTATCTAAATGAAACTATCTTATTTTTTATGACAAGAAAATATCAAGTAGACTTAGAGTGAAATGGTTTATGTCACATTGATTAATTATAAATTGATACCACTTTCTAAAGTACTCTATATTTCTTTTTAATAAGGTGGAGGCAAATTGAAATGAGAGACTAATGAGAAATGGGGGGGGGGGAGAAATGGACGAAACGATTATTGAAGAGAACATGTTAACACATAATTTTATATTTGTATTTACAGTAAATACAAAGGGATAGTTTGTTGAGACCACTTTGTGTGTGTTGTATTTATTATCGATGGTTTTCAATGAATATTGAGTATCATTGATGATTGATGTCAATATGTTGAATTAGTATAGAAGAAGTGTAGACAAGAAGTGATTTGAAGTTTTATTGATGAGCCTAATACTATTAAAAAAGAATAGAATCCCAAAAATTGTGTTATTTATATCATGTGAATGAATTTCGAAGACACATCTTGGAAGTTTTTATGATGTTAATTGTTATAATTTATATGAAAAAAGAATGGGTTTTATCTATATTGGAATCAAAAGGCCTTGGGATTATCCTAGAATTTATGTATAGGAGAATGAAATTGGAAAACTCATGATATGAATAAAGGTAAGTTCTGAAAGGTACTCAACTACATAAAGGTAACCTTACCTAGGCTACATAAAGGTTAGTTTCTTTCTATGTAAGGGTAATTTAGAAAAACAAGTCTTGTGTAAAAATTAGTCGATCCATGTGTAAGGGTAATCCAAAAATCTAAGAGTCCAGTTAAAGGTAATATTGAATATCAATTTCTACTAAATAATGGAAATCTAGAAGTTACACTACCAAAATAAGGTTCATTGATACCCGTGTAAAGGTAACCTCAGAATGAAATGTACTGTGTAAAGGTATTTAGGTTTCATGTCAAGGTAAGTTATGGAAATTTCAATGTACATAAAGGTAACACTGACACTCATTGAAATTCATAAGGTTAATTCAAATATTATACCCTCTACATAATGGTGATTCAAGATCTACCTTAGGGTAATCCAAATGAGAACTTAGGTCTAGAGTTTGAAATGGAAATTCCTAGAATTTGGTGCATCAATGGTGGATGTTTTTATAAGATAAATCCATTGAGTTGTTGTTTGAAGATTAAAAATTGAGGATAGTTTCATCAAAATATAATTTTTATAAGGAGTTTGATTTAGAGTTTCACATGTTGGAAATGTCAAGTGACACCACACTGTGGTTACCTTTTTGTGGGAGTTTTGAGAAGTTCCATAAATATATATATGTGGTTTGACTCAAAGAAGTAATTCAGAAGCTGTCATAAGTGTTATTCTTCAATGAAAACTAAATATCATGGTTCAAGAATAAATGAATTATGAATATGGAAGAAGAAGAATTTACATGATCATTAAATGACACAAATTGAGATTGCGTGGCCACAACTTCATTCATGCATATGCAGTTATGAATGAATGTGAATTATCATGAAGAGAAGAGGAAGTACATGATAATAATGTTAATTGTTTTAAGAATACATGGTGATCATAAATGCATGGAATATTGTGGAAATAATGAGATTCAAGTTTGATGAATTAAATAGGAATAATGCCAATATTATGGAAGAAGTGTATTGTGACAGTTTCTGCATAATCACATGCAGTTATAGGCCATCATGGAAGGATGAGCACACAATTCAGATTTGAGATTTAAGGTGTTTTGATTTACTGATAATTTTAGAAATTCAAAATAATATATTCAAGCTGCATTATAAATACAGCGAAGTGATAAATAAGTATAAGAGAAACCAATGTTGTTATAGATTAATATACTAATGTGCATGGATTAAATTTGTTTATAAAATTTTAACATAGTTTTAATTAATTTTTCTACCCACCTTTAGTGTTTTTAGGTTCTTTTTCTAATTTTGTAGTGTTTTTGGTATTTTTACATATTTTAGTTAATTTTATTTCAATATTAGTTATTTATTACTATTTTTAGTATATATTAATTTTTGTATTATTTATATTAGTACTATTATTATTATGTGTATAATTATATAATTAACATGCAACCTTAGTATTTCAAATTATATATAGATATTTATTTTATTTTAAATATTATTTAATATTATTATTAGTATTACAACTTGGATTTAATATTTTAATACTTTATTTTTCTAATTTACATTATCATTGCATATTATTAAATATTAGAATTATTAATAATAGTTGTATTAATATCATTAATTGTTTTTATCATTAAATTAAATTAACATTTAATAGTTGTATTATTATATTTAGTATGGATCATAATTTTATCTAACTACTATTTATAATTTATTTATTATATTAGTATGTATAATTCTATTCACATGTGCACATGCATGTATATATATATATATATTTCTAATACTTATTTTTTATATCTATTATTGTATTTATTATTATTATTATTTTCATAATATTTCACTTTTTATTTTTCAAATATATGGTGTGCCAGGGGATCATCATCCAGGGGGAACCCTAGAGAGAGGGCCACAACCTCTTCTACTGGCCTGCGTGACCACCATGTTGTAACCTCCTCCACTACCAGATTAGTGCGGCAGCATCCCACAACACACTAGCTAGCGGTCATGCCGAGAACCTCCACATCTCTGCGATTCACACTACACACACCAGCTATTGATCTCTTCATAGCAACCTCGGCCACCGATGACTCCATCAACACCAGCAACAAGCCTCTCATCCATCCTCTCACAGTGTAGCGCTGTCAAACTTCTCTCCGCTGTACACTACCCCTTCATGACACCACCACTAGATGCAAACCACCCCACCTCCTTCCCTTCATCTACTACAACACCCTACAAGCCAACCACCACCCACTCCGTGATATGCATCACCACTGCCGACAACCTCACCTGTAAGAGTTGGTATTCTATAACCAACTAGTTTTACATTTATTACATGGATATTTAATGTATTATCACATATTGTTCATTTTTTGCATGAATATGATGTAATAATGTCCTAGAGTATTTGTTGCATTGATAAGGTCATGGAAGTTTCCCGCTATGATGAGAACCTTGAAATTCCATAACAATATTCTTAAATATAGTTCTATAGTTGGATGACATACTATGATGGGACACATAACATGCATATCGTCAGGTGCGAGTACTCGTAAGCAGATGAGACTTCCTCTCATGAAGTTCGCACTTGGTAATCTCCAAGATAGGAGATTATGAGAACATACCCGCTAGTAGGAATTAAACATGTTTTGGTGTCATCAGATATTTCTATCTATGAGCATGTGTTATGATCCATAGACTTTAAAATTATCATTAATGCATGTCACAACTAACGCAATTTGTTTTACTGACGAAAATCATCACACAGAATGTTGGCGGGAAGTAGTGTACGTTGGGTGCGTCATGAGTGTCATGTTATTAATGGATAAGTAGAGGAAGGATTTTTCCCATCTATTTATGGAAGTTGATATCTCATCCCTTTGATTGAAATAGAACTATCACCTGAAATTCCATGGGCATGGTGTAATTATGAGTTTATTTCATGTAGTCAAAGAATGATGTATAGAGCATAAAAGTTGATGACAGTATCATGAAACCTTCTTCAAGAGATATTGCGATAAAGGGGTTATATTACATAGTGGGTGTTCATATGTGGATTTCATTGTTTCTAGTTTACATTCTTTATCTTGGGTGGCTTGATCCGTTTCTAGATAGTACTCTTGGACATTAGGTAAGCCCGCCTAAGGCAAATGAGAAAGAATCCTAGAGGGGGTAAAACACTAAGTGTTTTTGTTGGTATCAGTTAAATTCTATTTGAATTTAATTAATGAAATAAATATTATTCTCAAGACCGCGAAATAATTTTATTACAGTTAAAATGATATCACAAATTAAATAAAATATATTTATTTGTTTTATTGAACTTTTAATAAATATTTATTCACTGGTTTGTAAATAAAATATTTATTTAAGATAATAATTTATTTATTTATTTATTTGGGTGTTCAATAAATAGAAGTGGAGTTTAAGTGGACCATGTTCAGTCTGGTAGTAAAATAATTACTTACCAGATGGTAAATAATTATTTAACTAGTTGGAATAAGATAAAATAATAATGATGCTATTATTATTTTGTGACGCGGAATTTTATTTTATAATTCTGTTTTGTGTAAGTTGGTGCACCATGAATAATGAAGTGGTTTTATTATTATGAGCATGGGTTTTCTCTATGTTCATGAATGTTTTTAATTGTTTCTGTGCAATTAAATATTGTAATTGAGATTCCATGTATATAAATAGACAAGTAAGACTCACTACTACAAATATGTCCTTTATCAGCGCTAAGAAGGGCCTTTAACAGTGTTAAGAAAAGCACTCTTAAAGCTGGTGAAGATAGGGTTGGGGTCCCCTTTATCAGCGCTAAAAAAAAGCACTGATAAAGACCCCTTTTATAAGTGATAAAAAAAGTGCTGATAAAAGGGGTCATTTATCAGCCCTAAAAAAATCACTGATAAAAGTACCCCTTTAACAGCACTTTTTTTAGCGCTGATAAAGGGGTCCTATATCAGCGCTTCCTTTATCAGTGATTTCTTTTTAGCACTGATAAAGGACCCGTTTATCAGCACTTTTGAAAAAGTTCTGATAAAAGTAAAAAAAATTTAAAAAAATTTGAAAATTAAAAAAAATTAAAAACAAATTATGAAAATTTAAAAAAATCATGCCAATCGTGGGGGGGGGGATTTTATAGCACTTGATCCCCCCTTTTAACAGCGTTTTTTAGCCCCTCCAGCACCCGCACACACCCCCTCCACCCTTTATCAGCGCTTGCCCCCAACATCCACCCCCATGCGCACGCCTCTACCTCCAGCAGGTTTTGAACTCGAGACCTCCCCCTTGCGTGCCTAAGCCCTTACCACTACTCTATTTTGATTTGTTTGCTATTTCATGATATCTCTCTCTCTCTATATATAGTTATATTTATTCATATAGTAATATATATTTATATTAATATATATATAGTTATATTAATATATATATATAGTTATATTAATATATATATAGTGATATTAATATATATATATAGTTATATTAATATATATCTCTATTTATATATATATAGTTATATTTATTCGTATAGTAATATATATTTATATTAATATATATATAGTTATATTAATATATATAGTTGTATTAATATATATATAGTAATATTAATATATATATATATATATATTAATATATATATAGTGATATTAATATATATATATAGTTATATTAATATATATCTCTATTTATATATATATAGTTATATTTATTCGTATAGTAATATATATTTATATTAATATATGTATATATAGTTATATTAATATATCTATATATAGTTATATTAATATATATCACTATTTATATATATATATATAGTTATATTTATTCATATAGTAATATATATTTATATAAATATACATATATATATAATTATATGAATATATACATTTATAGTGATATTAATATATATATTTATAGTGATATTAATATATATATATAGTAATATTAATATATCTGTAGTTATATTCATATATATATATTGCTAGATTAATATATATATATAGTTATATTAATATATAAAAGTTATATAAATATTAATATATCAGTATTTTAAATAAAATGAATATTAGTTATTATTTAGATAGATTTAATATATTTTATATGTAAATATGTTTAATTATTTATTTTAAAAATTTAATTTTTAGGTGTGAATATATAAAAATTATGTACATATAGTTATATATTTGATTATAAATAGCAGTGCATTATAAAAAACGATAAAATTTCAAATATATAATATGAATATGAATGTAATACCTTAGAATAAATTCAGTATCCATCAAAAAATCCAATAATACCCCCTCAAATGAGGCTGAAAACCCACAAAATGTTAAAAAATCTGGGTACCCCGACTAAAAACTCAGTTTTGGAGGCCTTATGGGCCTCTTTTGGCCTCGAAAAATGCTTGACTAGGGTCCCCCCCAAATCACAGCGACGTAGATCTCGTTGCAGGCTTCGATTTGATATGTGGTATAGCTCAAACGGACACCCGGATCAAAAGTTATGGCCGTTTGAAGTTTGAGTTGTGTTTTCAACTTATTTTGGATCTTTTTTTAATTTTTTTTAATTTTTTTAGTCTTCAAATTGTTATTAAATGACTACTACTCCATAATAATTAGAAAATTATTAATTAAAAATATTTTTTAATTTTTTAATAAGTCATTTTCACTAAATATCTTATATATTATATATATTAAGTGTTAATGTACATTTATACTTATCTAAAATATATTTAAAAATTATATATTATATCTATATCAATATAACTATTTTTATATATTAATATATTAATATATATTTTTTAATTTTAATTTTTTTTTGAATTCGACCCTTTATCAGCGCTTTTAAAAAAAGCGCTGATAAATGCCCCCCTTTATCAGCGCTACTAAACAAGCGCTGATAAAGGGGTACTTTTATCAGTGCTTTTTTAGCGCTGATAAAGGCCCCCCCTTTATCAGCGCTTTTTCGTTAGCGCTGATAAAGCGGGGGGGGGGGGGGGGCTGGGAAAAACTTTTTTTGTGGTAGTGACTATTGTGCCATTGACCACACCACATTCCTTATGAATTGAGAATTGTTGAGCTAAATAATTTCTTACCCCTCTCAAGAACGAGAGAGGCTCTTCAAAGTTGAAGAAAAAGTGATCAAGAATGACCGACACAAGACACTTGCTTCACCGTGCTAGCACCCAGAGAACGAGCAGTGTCGATCGGAGGCCATCAGAGAATGTGTGGATCACTGCTATAGGGATTTTAGTTTGGATCCTTACAAGTGCAACGAGATAATCTATAAGGGCCATTCTAGACGATCAATATCATCAATGAAGAAAAATATCAAAGATTTAGGTAATTTTTTATGAAATTATTTAAATTAATTATAAACATGATGTACAAGACCATCTCTAAAGGTTTCGATCCTCTTTATTCTTTATCTAAATCTTTGTTTAAATTCCATGGATACTGGCATTCGTCATCGTATAGATCTTGGAATAATCATTGATCATGGTAAAAATCAAAGTTGGGTGTCATCCCAACCACACTTCCGCTGCTCCCGGATCCTTCAAGTGGTATCAAAGGTAGGATAAATCATAGTTTATAATTATTTAATTATTTCATTGATGGGATACGCATTTAATAATTTAGTTATTTCAGTTCAAGTTAATCGTTCTGAAAATCTGAATCTTGAGATCTATTCCCCCTATTTTGTTTCTCATTCACCTTACAAAAAGACCTTTTATTTTAATTTTGATTAAAATAAAATAGAGGATCTCATCCAAAGGTTCCGATGCTTCCTGAACGTACAACACCAAAACACACGACCTGTATTCTGAAGTACACACCATGTAGTCAAGATTCAATGCATCGAACCGGTCCGCCAAACCAAGCAGTGTGTTAGAGTCTTTCTAAGTTTTAAATTACTCTATGTGTTGACTAGGAACATGTGGCATGCAGTTTCTGGATTACACGCCATGGGGCCTAACAGACATGACGTGTAGTCCCTTCGGGTTAGGGTTGGACTGTGTACCTCATACACAACTAGCCCGACTGGAGACCATGTTACGAGGAACAACACGGTGTGTGGCCAACTTGACATGCTGTGTAATCCGAAGATTTTTGAAGCACACTCACACGCTTTTTCCCCAGGCGTGTACTTTGGATGGATGGTGAAAAATAGTACACACTATGTAGTTGGAACTACATATCGGGTACTCATCCAAATTATTCATATTTATTGAAATTTATTATTATATTGTACAACCCCTTGAGATTTGTACCATCGTGTGGGTGTAAAGTTGAGGCACAATACATGATGGGTGTTGTATATATATGTGTTTAATTTAACATCTGCATGATGTTCATTTCTACTCATTAGGTATTTATGAATAGGAATTAACTGGGATTCCTTCAATTTACAAATTACATACAAAGATAATTTCAAATGAATTTATCTGTTTAAAATTATGATGGATGGGAATCTCAAGGAAATTTAGAAAAGGATTTAAGATAAAAGGATTGATTAATTATAGATGATAATTAATTGATTCGATTGGGATTTATATTAAACAAGAACTATTAAAGAATTGAATGATAGTTTTATTTATGTGTAAATATCTTTTCATGTACGGATGATCATGAGCTAAACCAAGACCTTTGTATATGGATGGTTTCTTTTAATTTATTTATTTGAATTAATTTTTTTGTTCTGTGAGAATTCTTTTTTTTAATATGTAGGGCCTACGTGCCAAAAATTTCTTTTATGTAAAACCACCTTTTACCCCTCACCTACACGTGAGTTAAAAAAAGGGAATATTTAATGAATAAAACTCCCAAGCTAGTAGAGGCAGTTCAAGATGGAGATGAGATGAATCCAATCCCAGGAGATATAGAGGTGGACCGGTGGAAGCTGTAAACATGAACTCAAAAGGTTCAAGGTGTTTCTCTCCTAGGCCAGGGTTATTTTATCAACCACTAGAAAAACTAAAAATTATAAAAGCTCGTGATCACACCATTTACTTTATTTTGTTTCTTTAATTTTCATGATTTATCATTATGAATGTGGTGTTACGATCACATAATTAATGAATTAAACAAGAATTCAAGATTAAACTAAAATAAACCAGACTTATACATAAATATTATCAAGACATGGTTAATCACTTATATAAGTTCCACTTAATATTAACAAGCATGTTATAATAATAAATTCATGCATAAGATATAAAAATCCCTCAAATAAAATATTAAGTCATACCAAGCCTTCCATTACTCGATTAAGGGAAAAACTCAATAAAACTATTAGTTTGACCCACCCTTGTTGGTACACTTAATTTTATATAGGAAATCCTTATGAAAGATTTCAGGTTGACTTAACCATATTACAACAAGATGAGTATCCCTTGCTAGACATGGTGTAATATTGGAGGTAAGAGTTAAGGAAATCCAAAGTCATGATTTCTGTATTGGGGAGTCCTATCAACAGATCAAGGAGTTTCCAGCTGACAGTTGGAAAAGACCTACCTACCTCAATATATTCCAATAGATTGAACAACCCTTTTGGGGTTATATAAAGGGGAATATAGAGGCTTTCCAATAGAATGTCATGGAAAATGGACATTCTGGGTTCAATGGTGAGGGCCATTAGGGCATGATAAAATAGTGGGAGACATAATAATTTTTTTATATCTCATAAAATGTAATCAAGAAAGTTCTAATGATCTTATATTTTAATTATAGAATAAAAATTACAAGCTCGTCAACCACACTATCCCTGTGATCAATTCTGGATAAAGACAACATCCTCACTGGCAATAAGTTCCAGGAATGGTTTAGACACCTTCAGGTTATCCTATGCCATGAACGTAAGTCTTATGTTATAGAGTCGACATTACCTGATCCGCCTACCAAAGAGGTGAGTGATGATTATTTCATGGTCTCTGAGAAACATATAAATGATGCGGTCAACATTCAATGTTTGATGTTATCATCAATGTCTAGTGAGTTCAAGATGTCTCATGAAAACATGGATGCTTATAGCATGCTTGAGAGCCTTTGTGTTCTTTACTATGAGAGATCCAGAAAGGAAAGGTTTGAGATCTATAAGGCACTCTTTCAGAGTAAGCTTGGAGAGGGTGCCCCAGCTGGGCCTCATGAAGTCAAGCTCATTGGATACATTGAGCACCTGAAGGTTCTAGGGTTTAAACTCTCCAAAGATCTGGGCACCAATCTCATTCTCACAGCACTCCCACAGAGCTTCTTTAACGTTGTTTTCAATTTCAATATGAACAAAATTGAGAAGTCTCTATCTTATCTTCTTATCCTCATTCGCCAAGTGGACAAAGATATGAAGTGTGAAAATCATTCTGTCCTTATGGTGAATAAGAGGAAAGGGAAGGCAAAGAGCATTAAGCCCAAAGCTTCATCAAAACCTTCTAACAAAATGAAGATCAAAGGGGAGGAAAGGGAACATGAGGCTGTTTGTCTTGCATGTGGTAAGAAGGTCCTCTGGAAGAAGAACTGCACCCAGCCTATAAAATAAGGGGAAGCTTCAGGTGAATTTGTATCTAATTTAATCTATTTGTTTCTAAAAAATGGGTATTAGATACAGCTTGTGGTGCTCCCATATGTATCCAAATACAGGAACCATGTAGATTCCGGAAGATTGATCAATGGGAGGTAGATCTACGTGCAGCCAATGAAGCCAAACTTTATGTTTCAACTGTTGGGGACTACCACCTCACGTTTCCAACTAGGATGATCTTGGTGTTAAAGGGTTGTTTTTATGTTCCTTCTATAACCAAAAACATAATTTCTGTACCCAGAATAGATATAGATGTATTTTTTTCATGTTTGGAAAGAATGTTGCCTCTTTTATAAAGATATCATTTGTTTTGGTAGGGCACATTTATACAATGATCTTTATGTGTTGGATTACACAAACCAAGTAATGTAAATAGATGAAAATTATATTTCACATGAATCATACCACACCCCACTTTGGCATCACCAGGTAGGTCATGTAAATGAGAAACTCTTGAAAAAGTTACATCAAGTTGGATTTTTAGATTCTTTTGAACTAAAACAACTTGGCATATGTCATGCATGTTTACAAGGCAAAATGACCAAAGCCCCATTTTGTGGGAATGGTGAAAGGGCAAAAGAGCTTCTTGAATTGGTTCATACCGATGTGTGTGGACCATTTCCAGTTGAAGCAAGGGGTGGGTACTCATGCTTCATAACTTTTACTGATGATTTTAATATATATGGATATATCTAACTAACGAGGTATAAGTCAGATTCTTTTGATAAGTTCAAGGAATACAAGAATGAAGTTGAGAACCATTATGATAAGAAGATTAAGAAAATATGCTCAAACTGAGGTGGGGAGTATATTAATCAGTATTTCATTGATTACTTACCAGAGTTTGGGATCCTATCCCAACTCACTCCTCCTTAAACACCTCAATGGAATAGTGTAAGTGAAAGGATAAACCACACATTTTTAGACATGGTGAGATCAATGATGAGTGATGAAAGTCTTCCATTATCCTTTTGAGGGTATGCATTACAAATAGTGGCACACATACTAAACCAACTACCAACTAAATCAATAATTGGTATTCCATACAACCCCTTAGACAAACATGTTATAGTGGAACACAAAGTGTACCATTATAGGATACCCCAAGGAAATAAGGGGATATTACATATACAACCCCTTATAAAAACATGTTATAGTGGAAACACATGCCATATTATTTGATAGGGAGAACATCTCCAAAATAGATAGTGGGATAAAGATAGACTTCGATGAAGTCGAGGCTCAAGGTACACAAGAGTAGGTACAGGATAAGATTCCATAGAGCCTCGTTGAAGAATAATCTATTCCAGAGACACAAGTAGTGCGTAGGAGTAAAAGAAAGGTTAGTGAACCCGAATGGTATGATTTTTCTAGTTATTGAGGATGGTGACACATTATTAGTTGATAATAATGATCATCTAACCTACAAAGAAGCAGTAAGTGGCATAGACATTTCCAATTGGAAAGAATCCATGAATTCTGAAATGGATTCCATATACCAAAACCAAGTATGGATTTTGGTAGATCCTCCAGTTGATGTAAATCCTGTTGGATTCAAATGGGTATTCAAGAAGAAACTGGACATGGAAGGACAATTCAGTACCTATAAGGCACAACCGGTTGCAAAAGGGTTTTAACAACGTCAAGGAATTGACTATGATGAAACCCTATCACCAGTTGTAATGCTGAAATCCATTATAATTCTACTTTCCATTGCATTTTACCATGACTATGAGATTTGAAAAAAGGATTTCAATATAAAAATACTTATCAAGAACCTTCAGGAAGATGTTTACATGACACAACATAAAGGTTTTATGAATCTAAAGGATTACAATAAGGTATGCAAGTTGCAGAATTCCATTTATGGATTAAAGAAAGCATCTAGGTCATGGAACATTCATTTTTATGTAGCCATAAAATAATTTGGTTTTATTAATAATGAATGTGAGCCTTATGTATAAATATAGTTTAGTATGAGTGTAATCATTTCCCTAATAGTAAATGTTGATGACATATTACTTATTGGAAATGAGATACCAGTCTTACAGTCTGTTAAGGCATGGTTGAATCAATGATTCTTTATGAAGGACTTGGGAAAGGCAACATATATTCTTGGGATCAAGATCCATAGTGATAAATCCAAGAGATTTGTAGGCCTAAGTCAAAATACATACATTGATAAGATATTGAAGAGATTTAGTATAGAACAATCCAAGATGGGATTGTTTCCAGCATCACATGCCATTCATCTTTCCAAGATAATGTGTCCTCAGACACATGAGGAAAGAATGATAATTGAAGGAACTCCATATGAATCCGCGATTGAATCAGTTATGTATTCCATGCTATGTACTAGGCTTGATGTCACCTTTGCATTGAGTGCGGTAGGCAGATATCAAGTTGACCCAGGTGACTGCCATTGGATGGTAGTCAAGACTATCCTAAAGTATCTGAGGTGTACTAAGGATATGTTCCTGGTTTATGGAGGAGATGAGGAACTAGTCATTAGAGGATATGTAGATGATAATTTATAGACTGATCAAGATGATATGAAGTTGCAAATGGGATATATATTCACTTTGAATGTAGGTGTAGTGAGATGGAAGTTATCAAAGTAGAGTGTGGTCATAGATTCTATAGTAGAGTCTACGTATATCACAGATTCTAAGGCAGATAAAGAAATAGTTTGGATGTGAAGCTTCATCCAGGAGATAAATGTGATACCTAGCAGTAATGATTATATCACTCATCACTGTGATAATACTGCAGTGGTGGCTCTCGCAAAAGAGCCATGGTCACATCAGTGGATGAAGGACATACTTCAGAAGTATAATCTCTTAAGGGATTTTTCTTAGAGAGGTGAAGTTATAGTAAGTATTATTTCTATAGAAGACAACATGGAGAACCCCTTGACTAAATCCTTGACTCAACAGAAACATGATCTTCAGGTGAGGTCTAGAGGACTGAAAGTTGTAGGCAGTTGGCTCTATTCCAAGTGGGAGTTTGTAAGAGTTGTTATCCTAGAACCAATTGGTTTTACTTTGATTACATGTATATTTAATGTATTATTACATATTATTCATTTTTCTTCATGAATATGACATAATAAATGTCCTGGAGTTTTTGTTTCATTGATAAGGTCATGGCAGTTCCCTGCTATGATGATAAACTTGAAATGATATAACAATATTCTTAAATATAGTTCTATGGTTGTATGGAATAATATGATGGGACACATAGCATGTAGACCGTCAGGTGCCAATACTCGTAAGAAGATGCGACTTCCTCTCATAAATTTCGCACTTGGTAATCTCTAAGATATGAGATTATGAGAGCAGACCCACCAGTAGGAATTCCGCATGTTTTGGTGTCATCCGATATTTCTATCTGCGAGCATGTGTAATGATACATAGAATTTAATATTATCATTAATACGTGTCATGACTCACACACTTTTGTTTACTAACAAGAACTGTCACACATACAGTTGGCGGGATGTAGGGTACATTGGGTGCGTCACAAGTGGCATGTTATTAATGGATAAGTTGGGGGCAGAATTGTCCCTTCCATTTATAGAAGTTGTTATCATGGCCTTTTGATTGAAATATAACATTCACACGAAATTCCATGGCCATGGTGTAATGATGAGTTTATTTTAGGTAGTCAAAGAATGACGTATCAAGCATAAAAGTTGATGACACTATCATGAAACCTACTTGATGAGGTATTGAAACAAAGAGATTATATTACACAATGAGTGTTCGTATGTGGATTTCATTTTTATGACTTTACATTCTTTCTCTTGGGTTACTTTACCCATTGCTAGATAGTAGTCTTGGACTTTAGGCAAGCCCGCCTAGTGTGAATGAGAAAGAATCCTAGAGGATCACACACCAAGTGTTTTTGGTGGTCTCGGTTAAATTCCATTTGAATTTAATTAATGAAATAAATATTATTCTTAATACCGTAGAATAATTTTATTCATGTTAAAATGACCTCATAAATTAAATTAAATATATTTATTTATCTTATTGAACATTTAATAAATATTTATTTACTAGTTTGTAAAAAAAATATTTATTTAAGGGAATTAATTAATTAATTATTTATTCAGGTGTTAAATAAATGGATGTGGAGTTCAAGTGGACCAAGGTTGGCCCGGTAGTAAAATAATTATTTTCAAGAAGGTAAATAATTATTTAACTAGTTTTCACAAGTTAAAAAAAATAATGATGCAAATATTATTTTGTGATGGGGAATTTTATTTTATAATTATGTTTTGTGCAAGTTAGGGCTCCATTAATAGTGAAACGATATTATTAATATGAGCATGGTTTTTTCTCTATGTTCATGAATGTTTTTAATTGTTTCTATGAAATTAAATATTGTAAATGAAATTCCATGTATATAAATAGACAAGTAGGCCTATTTTGCCATAGACCACACCACACGCCTAGTGAATTGATAATTTTTGGGCCAAAGAGTTTCTATCTCGAATCCTCTTCGCTCCTATCTCAATAACATGAGACTTTCTTCAAGGCCTAAGAACAAGTGATCAACAACGACAGACACAAGACACCCGCTTCACCACGCTAGCACCCGGAGAACGAGAAATATTGATCAGAGGCCATCAGAGCATGTGTGGATCACCACTAGAGGGATTCTAGTCTGGATCCTTACAAGAAAAAAAGATAATCTAGAAGGGTCATTCTGGATGATCAACATCATCAATAAAGAAAAATACCAAATATCCTAGTATTATTTTTCTTTATGAAATTAATTAAATTAATTATAAACATGGTGTGAAAGATCCTATCTAATGGTTTCTGGCCTCTTTCTTCTTTATTTAAATCTGTGATTATATTCCATAGATATTGGTGTTCATCATCATATTGATCCCAGAATAATTATTGATCATGGTAAAAATCAAATTTGGGTGTCGTCCCAACCACACTTCTCCTACGTCAAAAACCTTCATCACCCTCCTCCGCTGCAGTGCATCATCACCAGGCTATCACAATCCGTTAGCCTCTAGTAGCACAATTCAACATCACCAAACCCTACCTTGAACCTACGTACTGCCACCTTCTGGCCTTGATTATTGACCATCAGTAGTCGGTGGTATTTTGGGTAATACTTTGTGTCCACCATGGGTATGGTTGTTCACTTTCGACTAGCTGTGAATATTTCAAGATCATTATCAGCCGATTCTGGTGAAATTTTTGATGACACTAGAATGATTATATCTTCTGTCAATTATTTTATATGTCGTGATTTTCATGTTTTAGAGTTGTGAAGAACACAAAAATGTATGCATGTCATTGTTTTTTTAACAATGTTTGATTGTATTTTGAATTATTTTTTAATTGGTTTTTTATTTAACTAATTATATTTAGGTTCTCATTGATTTTTACTACACACAAGCTATGGTGTCAGTTCATGTGATACCTAATAATTAATCATAATATTAAGATCATTAGAAAATTTAGTTTTCTAGAAATTGGAGAATCATAAATTGCACACCAGATAATTCTAAATAAATAAATATATTTATTGAAAAATTAATATTTTGTGTGAATTCACCTTTAAAATTGAATGAGTGATAGCTAATAATTGATCTAATATGAGAGAACTTGGCACAAATAGATTATTTGAATCTTTGAGAAATAGGTCACTGCATTTCCCGAAGTGATTCATTGCTAAAATGACATTTAAATTATTCAAATTAGAGAATAAAATGATGGATGATTTTTGTGACAATTAGAATACATTCTAGCAATAGAGAACAAGAATGAATTGTATTTTTATTAAATTTAGAATTAGTGATAATTGAATAAATAAATATCTAGATGTGAAAATTAAATAATTAGCATTTCTTGCACCTAAACGGACATCAAAACTCTAAAACATCCATCTCCACCTGTTTCCTTCATAGATTAATTTATTTCACTTAGATAGTTTTTTTTTTCATTTAAATAACTATTTTTAAATAGTTTTTTATCTTTTAGAAGTTTTATTTGTGAATCAATTTAAAACTTATCTTCCTGGATATTCTTCCTAGAGGATATTCGTAGTGTCTATGCACATTCTCTCTGTGATTTGAACTGACTTGTTGCATCTATAGTAGTTATTAGGTTAATAGAAATTTTCAAATTTTATGTGTCATGATGCTTGTGTCAAATTTATGGCATCGTTTTTCGGGAGAATATTAGCATTATGAAGCCTTTAAAGAGATTGAGTTAGGTTCAAAATTAGAAAAAACACAAAACAAAACAAATAAAAAAACTAATTTACTACTTTGAGAATTTTTCATTACAAGGACTTTTAACACAACTAAATGTTATGAATAGTGTGGTCAGCACCATACTACTATAATCAACACTCACCCTACACACCCACAGATCACAGTACGATGTATGATTATTAACAACACATGAACTCTCAATGTAATACTTTTTATTATAATTATTTTTATTCATGTCTGTGTTATGATCCGTATGAGAATTATCTATAATGTTGTGATACAAGTCCTTATACCACTACTGTATATATTGATTTTAATAGCATGAAAAATGGACTTTAAAAGTGCTAAAAAACACTGTTAATCACAGTGTTGATAAAGGGGGTCCTTTATCCACACTAATAAAATCACTGATAAAGGAAATCCTTTATCAGTGCTAAAAATAACACTGATAAAAGGGGCCCTTATCAGTAGTAAAAATAACATTGTTAGAGGGCTACCCGACGACAATTTTCTATTTATATAACGACACACCCAACCTTCAATTTAAACACATCACACCCAAAAACAAACTGCAATTTATAAAACACTCCAGAAGAAAACCCACTATATACATTTAATTGACATCAGAAGTACAAAACTATCCACCCACAATATATATAAAAATAAACACTATTATTTACATTTAAAAAAAATATTATATATAATTAAATTTAAAATTTTCCAACAAACATTCTAAAACATGAATATTTCATCTTTTGATGCCCATGATCACCTCTCAAAAATATCCGCCCATGGTATCAGTTGATGAAAAAATCATCTCAACCTAAGAAAAATATTCCACATATATAAGAAAAAAAATATTATGTTAGTAATACTATAAGGAAATAAAATAAACATTAATATGAAAGAACACATTAATAAGATGTCAATATTTAATAAAAACGATACATTTGGAGGTATACTGGTCACACCATGAATCCTATTAAGGTTTTGTTGACTCCTAAACATAAGAAAAGATTCATGGATTGTTGACCTAAAGTATCAAAACAAACCGAATATGTTTTCTCAGTTTTGAGTATGTCACTTGTTGTTTTTTACTTAAATTAATGTCAATTTTAAATAAAAAGAGACACTTTTTGTTATATCGTCCACACTGTGCATCATATTGAGGTGATAATGATTTCTACCTATCAAAAATTACTTGTGGATTGTTGTCCAAAAGTATCAAAACAATCCAAAATTTGTTTCTCAATTTTTAGTATGTCAGTTGTGTTTTTTTACTAAAATGTCATTTCAAACTGCAAACACACATTTTGAGTCATACCAGTCACATCGTGTGGCAGTTTGATATGATACTACTTCATACACATCAAAAATGACATATTAATCACTGTCCTAAATTATTAAGACAATCATAGCGTGTTTGTTTGGTTTTCAGTGAGTGACACGTTTTGAATTAAAATGTCATTTTTAAACAGATAACATAGACTTTTATTCATATAGGTCACGCCATGTGTTAGATTGAGGTTCAAGTGACTCCTAAATGTCAAATATGACTCAGGGATCATTTCACTAAGGTATCAAAACAATCCAAATTCATTTGATCAATTTTCAGTATGTCACTTGTTTTTTTACTTAAATTAATGTCAATGCTTAATAAAAAGAGACAATATGTGTTATACCAGCCACACCGTGCATTGTATTGAGTTTAAGCTAATCCCTAAACATCAAAAATGACTAATAGACCATTTTCAAAATATATCAAAACAATCCAAATGTGTTTTCTCAGTTTTCAGTCTGTCACTTGTTATTTTTAATTAAATTAATGTCAATTTTAAATAAAAATATGATTTGAGTTCATCCAAAAACACCGTGTGTCACATTGAGGTGAATATGATCTCTACATGTCTAAAATTACGAACATATCATTTTCCTAAAATATCAAAACAACCTGAATGCGTTTTATTAGTTTTCAGTATGTCGCTTATTGTGTTTACTTAAATTGATGTCAATTTTAAATAAAAATAGACAATTTGAGTTGTAACAGCCACACCTTATATCAAATTGAGGTGTGTTTGACTCATAAACCTCAAAAAATGACTCATTGATCATTTTCATAAAGTATCAAAATAATCTGAATATCTTTTTTCGGGATTTAATTATGTCACTTGCTGTTTTTACTTAAAATATTGTCAATTTTAAATAAAAAGATACACTTTGAGTTTTACCAACCACACCATGAATCGTATTGATGTATGAATGATCCATACATGTTAAAAATGCCTAATAGATCATTGTTATAAAATATCAAAACAATATAATTGTGTTTGCTCGGTTTTCAGTATGTCACTTGTTGTGTTTACTTAAATTAATGCAAATTTTAAATAAAAAGAGACACTTTGAGTTGTATTGATGAAACTATGCATCATATTGAGGCGTAGTTGACTCATAAACATCCCAAATGACTGTAGGATCATTTTACTAAAGTTTCAAAACCATCAAAATGCATTTTCTCAACTTTAAGTACGTCACTTGTTGTTTTTAGTTAAATTAATGTCAATTTTAAATAAAAAGAGACATTTTGAGTTATATCGACCACAATATGTGTCTTTTTGAGGTTCGACTAATCTAAATACATCAAAAATTACTAATAGATCATTTTCCTAAAATAAAAAAACATTCCGAATGTGTTTTCTTAGTTTTCAGTATGCCAATTGTTGTTTTTACTTAAATTAATGTCAATTTTAAATAAAAAGAGACACTTTGAGTTGTACTGGCCTTTTTAGACATCATTTATAAAACAATTTTTAATAACCTAAGGATATGAAACATAATAAAGGGTGATCATAGATTTTCAATTAGTGTAAACAACGGTGATATCGATGATCATGTAAGGATAACATGAGCATAAAGATTTTAGAAGGTGATATTATCATTAGAATTCATACCATGAAAATGGAAGTCACATATTCATGTTATTTATGTACATTATTTCATAAGGTATACTGTGATTTTGTTTCTGACCACATCTATATCGTCTTGCGAATATGAGTCTTTTCGACAGTCATAATAGTTCTTAAAAAATATAAATAAAAAAGGGATTAATAAATTTTTTAAATGAAATAGTAATTATCTTTGAAATTACCTCTTTAGGGATGCATGTTTGTTCATGGAATATAATATCTCTCATAAATATTCAAACAAAATAACCACAATATTTTCTATTGGGTTGTTTCAGAGATTATAGAAATGTTAAAGAGAAAAAGTAATTTCTTTTGATACATGTTTAGATAGTGAAATCATATTATATATACCCTGATACTTATCCATTCATAGTACTTGTGTTCTTCCTTATCCTTATCATCTGACCTCATTCCTTTTCTCAGATGATAGTGATGCACTGCCTTATCATAACAAAATCCTCATTAAAAGATAATATAAATTATATAACTTGATCTTTAGTTCTAAAATATTGGATGTAGTGTATTAAAAATTGACAAATGTCATCATGTGTAGATAGTTTTCTAGATATCCATGCAATTAATTGAGGAAATAAATCTTGGGAGTATCCAAATTTACTGCAATGAGCATCCAATACTGCCTAAAAACATTAAAAGGAATAATTAATGAAAGAAATAAAAATAAATTTGATATGATTAAATTGTAGAGTTTTACCCATACATCATTGGTGTTAAATAGAGTTTGTCATCTGAAATTTTTCTTTTAAAGGATTTGATCAGACCTTCCACTATTTCGTTCTTTTTGTCAAGTTCTATTTTAGCTTCTTTTATTCAGGTGACGTGAGGACCAACAAGTCTAAACTTTTTCTCATGGGAAAATACTTTCAATTGTTTTTTATATATACGCCTGGCAAAAATATGAAATGTATTTAGTCATAATTAACATAGTATATCAGATTTTGGAAAATGAAATTACGAGAACATACCTCATGTATACATTTATAACCAATCCACCTAGCCAGTCATAGTTGAGGATTTCAGTTGCACTCTCAACCCCAATGAAGTCTTGATCTTTCTCTTCAAACATATTTGCTTCAAATTCAACTATGTGATTTCTACCATCTTTTAACTTTGTATCCACATGAGCCTTGAATGATAGTAAATGTGGATATAGAATGGGTGTGATAATTGTGCTTTCAGTAGATATTTTTGAATGGTCATTAGATCCTTTAGATGGTTTTGAGATGGTCTTTTGTTTCATACCCTTCTCTTTGTTCGTCTAAAATAACATTTATCAGTTTAGACCATTTTCATTAACTATTAAAGGTTTATCATTAATAGTAAATTGAAAATGAATACCTCCTTGTCTAAATGATTTTTTACAAGATGTTATGGCCATGCGAGGAATGTTCCTATAGCTTTTTTTTATATTAATATCATCCTCTTGAATTGGCACAGGTAGCGCTGTGTTCGACTCAGGAGCTATGTTAATCAAGGCTCACACATGACATGCTGGAAGTGGTGTATTGTGTATAATTTCCTTTTAAATATTTAACATCGTAGACCTCACTACAAAGCAATGAGTGGGTGTTGCTAGATATAAATCATAGTCATTATTACCCTATAAAATAGAAGTACAAAAAGGTATCATTGTCGGTCTGATTCACATTTCGCATAAACATTTATTAGAATATTGAGTACCTGTATTAAGACATATCTTTTAGGGGAATTACTAGCCTCATAGCTAGTGGGGGGTGGGGCGGGAGTTTCACGTGGTGTCTCTTCTTGAGTTTCTTCTTCTCTTGTCCTATACCTCATTAAAGTTTCCATCATCTCCCCCTACTATTGGAATTTTCCTTCAAGGGTATCTATTATTTCTCCCATATATTTTATTAATTCACTTTGATCTTCCTCTAGTTTTTTTCTCGAAATATGTTCTAGGTGTCACCCAAAAATCCGCACCTCTAACATGAACATACTATTCAGGCCACTTCAAGGCCACTGATAGTTTCTATTCATCCAAAATAGGTGTTTCTGATTCCTGTGACTTTGTCTGATAAAAAATATAGGAAAAGAAGTTATCATTGTTACGTAATAGAGATTTAAATCAAAACGAATTTTTATTATATAATAATTACACACAATTCCCACAATTTTTGTGTGTTCTCATATTTTGGTATACCATATTTATTTACACGTGCCTCCTTCCATAGCACAAGGCATGTGATGGAAGCGGATTTGGATTTTGAGTCATCACTATGTATATAAATAGAGGATAAAAATTATGGTTTAGTTTCATGACACATAAAATATTACAATGGAATTAAAATATGTACCAATTTTTTTTCAAGTGAAGTGTACCCCATCTTTGATTTATGGTAGGGGTACACTAGTTTTATTGATCGTTCCTTATTTTTAGCACTCAGTTGTTGTTTCATAAATAAAAAATTATAAATCTATATGATGAATACATGTATCGTAAAACAACCTATTACTTGACAAAATATATCTGAAAAGACACATCCACATGATGACCAATAAACAGATCTCACTCTTCTTGGGTTATCAGGTGTGCATAGATAAGAAATGGGTGAAGGTTTATTTTCCCTTTAGTATCTTTAAGATGATGTGTTGTTAGGATTGTGCGAAATCCTTTGTGAGTCCTTCCAACAAACATTAATACATGGTTCTTGTGGGAGTAATCTACTATAAATGCACTTTTTAATGGATGATTAAGATTAATTCAATGTTTCATTATATTATTTTTTTATTAAAATAAAAACATGATATCAAAATATTACCATAATCCCTTCCATCATCAGTGTCTCAAGCCCGGTCAAAACATGATTCCATGAATCTATGTTAATCATCACACATTTTCAAGTGATGATTCAAATATAACTACTGAACATGGCCTTGTTTGGGTTACCATGTTGACCCCGTGTATTTCGTCCAACCTCATATTTTATCCCTTTGACTTTCTCCTTAAGGATTTTCTCTAACACCGTCAAACTACGATGCTCCTTTTTTCTATGATGCCAGTCCTTTATCACCTACCATTTCCCCAGATTCAAAATTGTCAATATGATCCTATGGAGTGGTGGAATAGGCACATGTAGATGATAGTTGTACCTCTGTACTGGGAGCAACAACAGGTTGAGAAACCTGTTGTTCCTTAGGAATGAGAGTACCAGCACATGTAAATGGTCACTCCTCTGCATTGCGAGCAGTTGTAGTATGAGAGACCTATTTTTCCTTTTTATTGGTAGTACCAACATGTGAAAAATTTATTATCTATATAAGTGGTTTAACATTTAATTTATAGTACATAAATGCAGCAACAAACAGATAATAACATCAGATAACATGATGTATATTACGAAAAAAATGTAACTTGCTCTTTGAAATCTATTTTTAATTTTTAATGGATGGAGGTATTTGAACCCTCTATCGATGATCCAAATCCCTTTGTTGTGATCTCCTATGAAATACAAAACACCATATAAATTAGGATCAACACGAAATGATTACGACGTCCCAATTAAAGGGCCATCCTCGGTTAAATTTTCATCTGAACCTTTAGTGGTTTTGGTCAATAAAAAAATGATTGAACAATTTTAGTTTGTGGTATCAGTAACATTAAATACTTATACTGCCTATGATGCCCTTATAAATAGTTCATATTTGTACCCTTCCATACTGAAATCAACTATCATGAATCCCAATTCATCTATTTTAACATCACTTCTATTATTAACCCACTTGAATTGAAAAATTGGCACTTGGAATGTTATATAATCCAACTCTTATATTTTTTTGATGATTACAAAGTATGACATATTCGCGTAAGTTGAATTTCTATCCCTAGTATGAGAAGTATGAATCTCTTCATCCACAAGTGTAACTATACTATTTTTAAAAGTACTTTCTTCATCATGCTCATTTGTATAGAAAAAATAACCTCTAATTACATACACTTTGTAAGATAATATATATACACTTGGTCCTCCGACTAGCCATCGAAGTCGCTCTGAAATTGAATCTGGATTTTCATCTGACTTCTTTGATTTATGGTCCTAAAACCATCCTATAAACTGTTGATTATGTGTATTTGATATCCATATTTCATCCGTTGATGGATTCAAATGACTAAAAATTTCTTTTTCGGTTTCTAAATATGGGTAAACCTTCAAAATTTTATGAAAAACGTAAAGGTGGTCCTACTCCTGATCTATAATATTGATTATGAAAACATCTCTTCCAGAAAATCCTTCACCTGTAAGACACCCATTATGATGAGATTTCGGTAAACAAATTCTTTAAACAATGGATATATATTCGGTACAGAATTCAAGGGATTCCTCAACAATATACTGCTCCGCAATACAACCCACTGGTTGACTTCAATTTTTGACACACCCTTTCAAAATCTTTATACACCATTGAATAGTGTATATCCATATATAGTGTATAAGACCACATAGTCGAATCTCTTTCACCATGTGAACCATCAAATGAACCATCATATCAAATTTTTTTGGTGGGAAGAACATTTCTAATTCACATAATATGACAACAATTTCTCTTTCCATATTTGGAAATTTAGATGTGTCTATATTTTTTTTGCATGTAGATTTGAATAAGAAACATAGTTTGGTTAATGTATGACAAAAATTCTTGGAAAAAATACAATGTAAAGCTATAGACATTAGATCTTACATCAAAACAAGGCAGTCATGTGATTTAAAAACATTTAACTTAAAATTGGTCATTGAAACAAAGTTTATAACATTCTATGAATACCCCTCTAGAACCTTTAATCCATTAAAAAAGTTTAAAAATTGATATCTCTCATACCTGGAAAGAGTGTAAGAAGATAGAAGAAGAAAATTTCATTTTTCACCCATTAATAGTTCCAAATCTTCTCATATTCCCATGTCAACCATTTCCAACCAAGCCGTAATTCCATCTTTTGTTTTGCTAGTTTCATTTAGAAACCAACCAATGACACTATCAGATACATTTTTTTCAAGATTCATAATATCATGAAGTTTTCTGATGTACAGCAAATTCTTGTAGGGTAATTTTAAAAAAAAGTTCTCTTCTTCCAACTAGTTTTTTTATGGTTTTTTGAAAATGGTTTACCAAAATCAGTGCCACATATTTTACTTTCTCAAATAGTTGATCACCTGTTAGTTGAGACAATGATATATGTTCTTTTGAACTTCCATCGAATGATTTTTTCTATGTTAGACACTTATGTTGTCAGGAAAGAAATCATTGATGTCCTAGAATCATAGTTTTCAATGGATGTTTCAATCTAATTGACTGTGTACCTTGTTCTCATATAGGACACCCATGAGTTCCTTTAATGCTATACCATAAAAAATTTCCATAAGAAGGAAAGTCATTTATTTCCCCATACAACATGGATATCAATGTGAAATCTTTATTTCTATGAGCATTATACAATGTAACACCTGAATCCCACAATAATTTCAAATCCTTGATCAGTTGAGCCAAATAAACATCAATATCTTTACTGGATTGTTTTGGTCTTGATATAAGCATAAATAACTAGATTTATTTTTGTTTCATGCATAAGCATGGTGGAAAGTTAAAATTAACCAAAATAAATGGACATGTACTATGAGTGCTACTTTGAAAACCAAAAGGATTAACTGTATCTGTAGATAATGCAAGATGAAGGTTTCTCAACTCATTTTCAAATTCAAGATATTTATGATCAATTTTATTCCACTAAGGAGAGTCTACTGGCTGACATAGTATCCCATATTTATTTCTTCTGTCTGCATACCACATTAATTGCCCTGTAGTCTCATCACTTACATATAGGTGCCTAAACCTTGGAATGATTGGAATGTTCCATACAACTTTCATAGGACCAGATTCATCTTTCTTATATTGACAATCACCACACTTTAGGCAATATATAAGTGTTTTGAGGTACTTTTGAAATAGTATACATTCATTTAGGCAGATGCATATTATTTTAGAGATCACACCCATCGAGCGTGGAATTCGTTTCACATAGTATGTTCGGATTAGGAGCTCATTATCTTCTGGGAACATTTCATTCATGAGAGAAGGTAATTCCATAAAACTGACATCACTCTATCCATTGACGGATTTCAAATTATACAACTTTAGTTTGGATAGAAATGCTGTATATTTAGTGAAACCACCATACAATAGAATCTTTGAACAACTTTTTAAATGATCAAACAATTTTGGGAAATCACGAAGTTCATCTTCAACTGTCATTTTCATTTCCTCAATATGATCTTCATCATAATTCACATCTACAATCACGTCCCTGATATGGTATTATTCATTCTCTACACTTGTAATCATATCAGATGATCTATAAAACACAGTGCTATCCCACCCACTAGCTATATTTTCTTTCCCCCATGTTTATTAAAACATTTATAACTTTAATCTATTTTGTGATAGATCAAGTGTTCTTCCAACTCCTCTGGACTAACATGTCTTGAATAACAATAGTGTAAACTTGGAAAAAGAATTTGAGAAGGATCATATGCACGATATTTTGAATACTTTATGAACTATTTCACATCAACTTTATACTATTTTGTCAAATGATTGGCATCCATATATTTTTTATTCGTATCCATCCTTTTTGATTCAGTGATATTAGTATTAAACAAAATAAATACACAAAAAAGTTGTTATAAAAAATAACCAAGTATAGGAAATATATATACTTTATGTCTCATTTGAAATCTATTTATCAAATCATAATTGAAATCCCATTAAAAAAACCAAACATTTACACAAATTCCTCTTTAAAATAACATGACCCTTTTAAAATAAACCAATTAGTTTAAACACTCTTTCTCGAAACCCAAATTCATTTTTTAAAAAAGTCAAGGAAAATTCATGACCCAATAATATTAATAATATTAAATTAACAAAAATACTCTATATTTTACAAATTTTATTTTAAAACTTCACACACCCCATGTTAAAATGAAACCGACATTACATACACTTTCGAAACATTCAAATTATTTTCTGAAAACTAATCAAATGAGTTGAAAATCATTTGGCATGAAACCATTTCCTATGAAAAGTTTTTTAATCATTTTAAATATATTTTAAACAAATAATGATATGTTGAACACATATAATTTTTTAAGATACATTTCAAAACACTTTAATTATTTTAAAATAGAAACATAGGCATTTTCACAAAGACATAAATCCCGAGAGAGGCACCTCACAAAGGATACATGGATAAAAAATAACCAAAATTTTATAAAATATAAATCTATAAAATTTTTATCATGTCTCTCATGAATAAATAGTATTAATCCTATATTTTTCTCCCATAATACTATTGAGGAGTGAATAAGTTATAGATAGAAAAATAATTGTCACTTGACAATAATACTTTTGAACATAAAGTCATATTTCTTAAAATTGGGTAACCATATTCCACTTAACTCTTGAATCATGTGCTACCTAATCTTGATCCTTACAATATGGTACATTATAAAAAATGTTCCCATTATTTTGTGTATAAATTAAGTCACTGTTGAAGGACTATAGGAACTCAAACCTTCTCCACTATTAATGGTTCATTTCACTTTGAAATTAAATATATATATTTTTTATTGTATTCTAATAACAACTCATGGAAAGAAAAACTATTTCTAAATCCAGGAAAGGATTTGGGAAGTTTATATTATGTTTTCTTAATTTCTTTGGACTCATAAGAAACCACACGACCATTATGGATTAGAAATGTTCAAATCCTAACTCTTGATACATCACAATATAATCCATACTCATTACCCAAATCATTTATGGTTAAGATTGGTGTTTTAATTAATCCCCCATTAAGATATTAGAAGGATCTCTCATGAAAATCTAACCAAAGGACCCATACTAAAATCTTGGTTATTTCCTTCTTAGCACTTCCAATCAGGATGAATCCCAGTTGACACTTTGGTAAAAAAAGTGAACCCCTAACAAAATCACCATAATAAAATTCTCATTTCATGTTCCAAAGATTATTGTGAAATGAATATGCTTCTGAATGAGTATTCCAAAAACACCTCTATCACATGTTTCTTGTGCATGTTGTCCCAATTTCTTATAGTAAGGATTATCTGTTCATCCAATTTCACCGACTTCTAAAATTTCATGGAAGTATCCCCATTGAACATGTGTACCTTCTAACATCTATATCATGTCCAGCTAAAACCTCTAACTTTTGATGAATAATTAATGTCACTCTTAATTTTCAATGAATGAATATTAAATTACAAAAAACATTTTCTTAGTACAATGAGGATAAGACTTTAACATATCACCATTAAAAACCCATATTTAAAAAAGCACATCTTCTATTCATAACTTCTAGACTACTTACCATTAATCCATGCACTTATAAAAATCATATCCTTCCAAATTACCTCCTCTATAAGATATTTCACTAACTAATTCCTATATAAAAAAATTGAGGCTATGTTATAGAGCCCCTCCTTTTGGTTTAATTAATCAAAAAATGAGTACGGATTCACATTCCAAATATTTTTTTATGCTTGAAGACTACTTCATAGAGACTACATATCATATAACTTTAACTCAAGAAAAGAACTACGATACTAAACTAATATATGGAATGATTTTACATAGTCTATTTTCTAAAATATTCAAAAAGATTTTATAAATGATATTTCAAAGACTATTCATTCTAAAATCCTTAGCTGAACTCATATTAGTAACCTCTAGAATCAAAGTTATGAGAGTATAATTATAAGTCTCAATAGAATTATTCCCTCTCCGAAACTCATTCATGATATTACAACATCAAGTCCTAAAATAGTCTAGAACCTTTTAAAGATATTTTTATAAAGAAAATATAGGTTAGGTACCTTTGACAGATGCATAATCCTAAATTCCATGACCACTTCATAATATTGAATATCAATAGTTATTAATTAATTTAAATATTTTGTTAAAGTTGTAATAAAATAATAATTTATATATTTAGATATAAAATTATGCTGAGAATAAAATATGATTTGATAAAATATGTTATTAAATTCTCAATGCCATCAATTATATAGACCCCCATACCAATATCAAACTTTAACCGGGAAATATGGTTATTCCTCCATCTAATAATTGTATTTTTGATAAAATAATGAAGTGGTTTTAAATAATTATGGACACTGATGTCTCATTTTAAAAAAATGGAACACTTATTGAAATTAGTAAACCTCTTTGAACAATAGAAAACACCAAGAATATATGTTATGGGTTGGTGTCTAGTGAAGTGTTCGGTCGTTATTGCAAGCCATTTCTAACATAGGATGCCTCACTATAAATTACCAATTACCATATTAAAATGTTCAATAGGAACTAACCAACATGAAATTAATTTAGTGCACAAACAAGGACCACCAATGACCACAATTTTCAATGGGGTGTTTAGCCTGTAAAATTCACAACATCACCATCAATATCAAACTGTAATAACATACAAACAAACACTATTTCCCTTTTATATTTAATTATCCAGTTCTTATCTTTGATTAGTGTGGCGCAACTATAAACCATAGGAATGCAAGAGTAGATCTCTCCTACATGATACACAAACAAAGAGAAACTAAGCAGAATCTCTACCTCAAAGAACTTTTTCAACTCATCTATGTACCGTAGGGAGAAGTAGGATGCCCACACGTGACAACCGCACCACTTGAAATGTGGATCACCATATTATGCACTAGAATATTATCAAAAAATACCTAAACATAAAACCGAAGAGAAAAAAAATGATACAGAGAATTTTGGGGAAATAATAAGAGGAAACAAATGAGAAATAATAGAAAAATCACCGTAGAGGTGAGGTTCAGTGTGTGACAGAGGTGCATTCATGGAAGAGGAGAGGTGTGTGGTGGAGGAGTCCTCCAGTGGAGGAGAGGTGTGTAGAAGAGGAGAGGCGCATGGTGGAGGAGATGAATATGGTGGAGGAGAGGTGCCCAACGAAGGAGAGATGTGATGACAGAGGAGTCCTCGGACAGAGGAGGGAAGTATAGTAGAGGAGAGGCACACAGTGGAGGAGACACACACAATGGAGAAGAGGTACAACAATAGAGGAGTTAGTGGGAGAGGAGGAGGAGGAGGAGGATGAGGAGGAGATGACAATAGTTGGGATTGACTTCCATGAGAGCTTGAGGGGTGAGAGGAAGGCAGAGAAAGTTAGGATTTCTTTATAAAACCCAGTAAAACTTTTATCAGCACCAAATAAAAAGCACTGATAATGGTATATTTTATTAGCACTAAAATAGAAAGTGCAGATAAAATATAGCTTTATCAATGCTTTTTTAGCGCTAATAAAGATTGGCCTTTATCAATGCTAAGAAAACACTGATAAGGATATAATGTTAATAATTTATTTATATTATTATATATATTTATAAAATTATATATATATATATTACTATATATATATATATATTTATAATTATAACTATAAATAAATATAATATACTTATATTTATAAAATTATATTTTAAATAATTATAACATTATAAGAAATATACCTATTATATTTTTAATCTTAGAAATATATATAATAAATATATTAATTATATATATTTATAAGATTATAGTTATATATAACTATATTTCTTCTAATTTTATAATTATTTATATGAATAATTATTTATTTATATTTATAATTATAAATTAATATATATATATTTATTTAAATAATTAAAACATTATAACAAATTTATATTTCCAATATTTGTAATTTTATTAATATATATAATTAAAATATTTATTATAATTTTATAATTATTTAAATATCTCTGCATTTATTTATAACAATAAATATAGATATTTGTAATTATTTATCAATATTTCTATGTAATTCCCTGACCCCATTTACCCAGAGTCGGTGCTTTATTACATAACATTGGCATGATATTAGGAATCATGTCCTGAAATACCGGTCAGTTTAGTATTATTGGAAATAAGATACATACATAAGTTCAACATTACAACTTGAAAAGAAATACAACACTAATTTATTCCATTATAAACATCCAAGCCTCCTAGATTATTCCTGCAAGTCACTTATAACTAATTTCTTCATATCCTAGGAAAATGAAACATAAGAAAGGGGTGAGATAAAATGATCAGTAAGGGTAAGCAATTCAGCAGAAGATAACATAAACATTAGGCATGGTGAATAATTTAAAACACATGCGTTTACAAATAATAAACATGAACACTTTATGGTAGAAATATGAGTTGAGTAAAATAATTCCATAATAAAACATAATCATGGGAATTCTACTAGTCGAATAACCCCATGAACCATCATTATTATTTTCATAATGAGGGAATGTATAATGCTGGACATTCTGAAACATCTTCTTAAGGCCTCAGCCAAGATGTCTAAAAATGATTTAGGCCTCGGAAAAAACCATATATCAAATTGGGAAAGGCCTCAACCAATTCTATGTCTAATTGTCTCATGAGACCTACCATTGCATCGAGGAGCTGTAGTGGGCTCCACTCGTCACATACTAAGTCCAATACATTCCTCATATGAAAAGGTTGAAACATAACACAATCATTTGTATTAAAACTAGCATACAAAATGTCAATACTTTAACCATAAACCATGAATGCTATAAAAATAACACATCCACATTCAACCATATCAAAAAACCTTCAATACAATATGAAGGATTTTTATCATAAGAAATCAACTTCAAACAAGTTTAAAACCCATCAAAGGATGTTGACATAGATGAAATGAAAACTATTTGAATGAAATACCTCTTTCTATTTTGAAACCATTAAAGAGTCACATAATTATAAAAGAAAACATTTATTTTGATAATATTCTTATAATCTTGTAAGGTAAGCTTCGATGATGTTATAATTGTGTAAAATAGACGCACCCACTATATATGTTAAAAAACATTCTTACTTTAATTTTGTCGAAATGGTTATAAACTACCTTGTTTGGAAAATGATTGGAAAATTCCTTTCAAAACATATAAGGTCAAATAAGGGTATAAATGAATTTAACCCATAGTCCAGTAAATAGTAATTTTTTTTGAAATACATTTTTAAGAAAACACATATGTGGGTGAAAAATAGGTCCTAGTAGATACTTACTTAAAAACAACCTCGGATAATAAAGAGATTGTGAAATTAACCCTTAACTTGTCATTTTCCTTGGTCAAGGGTATGTTCACATCCTATATAATATTTGAATAATTGTTATTAAATTATACAAGAAATATATACATAAATATGATATCATATATGATCCTCTAATATTTCTTTGTTAATAATATTTCAGTAGTATCATCGTTTCATGTGTTAACTCATTTGTTTTCCTTTATATTCTTGGTTACATAAGCCATGTTTGTTATGGATAGGATGTATTTGCGGCATATAAATAATGATAATATGTTCATAAACATTATTTTTAGTCATAAAATAAAAATTATTCTTGAATGGTTATGATGGGGAAATGAATCTCATCGCATTCATGGAGACGATAATCAGTACGTACGGACGAGAAAAAATATAATTATATTGATAGAAAAATTGTATGTAATTGGATCATATATCATATATAAATAATCATTAACATGTTATATTTATTATTTAAATTAGTTATACTCATTATTATACCCATCAAAATAATGAAGTGTTTGAATAACAAACTACACCACGACGTGGAGACAGTAAGCCGTGCATACGCACGTATGGTGACTTTGTCATCTATAGGTTGGATAGTATAAAAAATATGGTTGTAATATATTTATAATAACATAAAATTATGTAGAAGGTACTGGATTTATTATTTTGGTATGGAAACAACAAAGAAATATGAAGTGGAAGAAGAAAGGAACTTGAAAGAGGTGATGAAATATTTACCTATTTTTTGGGTTCTTCCTTTTTGATTTGATCAAAAGGGATCCTTAGGTTGGATTTCTGACCAAAGGAAGGCCTCTAAGAATAAGGGAGGATATTTTGGAGGATATTTGGATAGTTTTTGGTAGAGCCAAATAGATTTGGAGGTGTGATTTTGAGAGAAGGAGAAGTGCCCTTGTATAAGAGAGGTGAGGGTCACTTTTGGAAAAGCTTGAAATATTATTTTATAATAAAATCATTTTCGGTTTCTAATGGCTCAAAAAATATTTTTTAGAGGATAAGGTGGTGATGGGTTGAAAAACTCTCAACCAATAGGTTTTATATAGGTTAGTTAACCATATTAACATTATCTTTTATATTTAACTCTTAGTTAAATAGTTTTACATTCACCATGTCTTTTTATATTTTTATATTATATGGTTAATAAAATTACTATAAACTAACAAGAAAACCCCAAGTGGTTCATTATTAACATATATAACCCTATCTATGTCTTTTGAAAAAACCGTAGATTTTTATAAATATTATATTAATTAATAATATAGTATTTTTTTTAAAAACTCAATTATGTCAATTTTGACACTATTTAGTATTTGATTTTTTTGAAAGCCATTAAAACATTATCACTTCGAATAAAATTTATTTAACCAACCATATAATTTAATATTAACCTAAAAAATTTGTGTAATTCATCAGAAGCCTCAATTTACATATATTTGGATATTTATAATATTTATTATTTTAATATTTCATTAATAAGGTAATTACTACATCACCATTCTGTCATAAAAAATTAAATTATTTAATATCTAAAAATTATAATTAAAATACCATTATGTATAAATTTTATTAGCTTTATAATGAATATTTATAGTCTAATTTATATTATGTGTAACCCAATATTAAAAATGGTTTAGTTATTAAACATTGAATTTAACTCTTTTAACTCTTCTTTAAATAAAGTAATAATAAATGTACTAATCTAATCCAAGTGGTCCAAAGAGTATCATATTTTATTCACAAGGTTGTTTTTATTTTAATTATAATTATCCAATAGAATTAGGACATGTGTTTGGGTAAATATGATATCATTTTTACCCTTAATTATCCTATTTACTTATAACCGTGGTAAATAAAAGTCAAAAGTTACTATTCACCAAAAATTATTTTCATCTTATTGATACACATTTTACTTACTAATATTAATTTTGTCTCTTATATTTTTAAAATTAAACTCACAGAAGTTGTAAAATTATTTTTTATGCAAATTTTGAAATCCTCTAGGAGGTGGGTAAAAGAAGGTAAAAAGTTCAACTAAATTTTTATATATCTAAACATATTATAAAATGACTCTAATGAATTAAATTGAACTTATATAGGTATTATGTATCTATTTTGACCTAAAATAAATTTAAATAAAACAAATAATTATTTAAATAAAAAGTCAGTTTTAAACAATAACACAACATTTTTCACTATTAATAAAAAATTGAATGTTTTCAAAAAATACCAAAAAATTAACCCTAAGCTAATTTATATATTATGAATTCAAAAATGAAGTCCATTTTGAAAAATAAAATTTATAAAATTTCAAATAGTGGGTATTACTATTCATAACGGCTAGTTTGATTGGTCGTGTAGTGTTATAATCTCGAAGTTGCGTACAATGCAAGCTATTGCATTATTTCAAGGGAAATGTACCGTTGAAGCTTGGGGTGTTACATTCTTCCCTCCTTCAAATAATTTCATCCTCAAAATTTCTAGAATATAACCACAAAAAATGATTCTGGTGGTTCTTCATCATAAGTTCCTCTGGTTCCTACATTGCCTCTTCCATATTATAGTTTCTCCATATAACTTTTACCAGATGAGTCAGCTGGTTTCTCAACACTTGTTCTTTGGTATCAAGAATCCCAACATGCTCTTCATAATAAGACAAATCAGGTTCAAGTACAATTTCCTCATAGGTGAGTACATACTTTTGGTCATGCATTTATTTTCTCAATAGTGATAGGTGGAACACATTGTAAACTTTTGAGAGACTTGGTGGCATTTACAAATGGTAAGATAAAACCCCAATTCGTTCTAGAATTTCAAAAGGTATGATGTACTAGGGACTTAATTTAACCTTCTTACTAAATCGTATAACTCCATTCCATGAAGATACCTTCAAGAAAACATGATCTCTTACTTGAAATTACAAATAATTCCTTTGGTTATCGGTATATATCTTCTAACTACTTTGAGATTCCTTGATGTGGGTTTGGATAACCTTCACCTTTTACATCATTTCCTTAACAAGTTCTGGGCCTACGAGTTTTCTTTCACCAAAATTATCCCAACAAGTTGGTGTGTGACATCTCTTTGAATATAATGCTTCATATGGTGCCATATGAATACTTGAATGGAAGATATTTTTATAGAAAAATTCTAACAGAGATAAATATTGATCCCACATACCTTGAAAGTCATGTGAGAAAGATCTCAACATGTATTCTAAGGTTTGAATAGTCCGTTCTGATTGTCCATCAGTTTGATGGTGGTAGGCAGTGCTCAAACAAAGTTTAGTATCTAGGGCTTTCTGAAGACTTTTCTAGAATCTTGATGTTAAACAGGGATCACAATCAGAAAAAATAGATAGGGGTACTCCTTGAAGTCTTACAACTTCATTAATATATAGTCTTTCTAAACTTTCAAGTGATTAATCTTATCTTATATCAAGAAAATGTGCTGAATTTGTAAGATGATCAACAATGACCCATATTACATCATTCCTTCTAGGAGTCTCTAATAGCCCCATGAAAAAGTCATTTGTAATATCACCCCATTTCTACTCAGGTATGGGAAGAGGTTGCATGACTCCTCTAGGATGTTGTCTTCTAGATTTCAATTGTTGGAAAACCATACATCTTGACACAAAATCACCAATCTCCCTTTTCATGTTGTCCCACCAAATATGTTCCTTCAAATCTCTATACATCTTGGTGATACCAAGGTGTATAAAGAAATTGGAGCTATAAGAATCATCCAACAATTCCCTTTTTAGATTAGGTATATCAGGAACACAAAGTCTCTTCCCAAATTTCAAAATTCCATATTCATATATGAAGTCACTAAATCTCTCATCACTTACAGCTTTAATCTTTTTTTGAAAATCCTTATCATCAGTCTGAGATTTTTTATCCTTTCTAGTAAAGATGGTTTGTAAACCATTTGAAAAAGTATTGATGTTTCACCTTCCATGGTTATTTCCATATCCATATTTACTAGATCAATGAAAATGGGATCCCTTTTAACTCTCATCTTGTTCAAAGCTCCATGATCCTTTCTTCTCAAATCATCTCCACCTTATTTTCCTTCCTCGGGTGGTAGTGTATTTTGTAATAATAATCCTTGAGTAGTTCAATCCATCCCCTTTTCCGCATGTTTAGTTCTTTTTTGAGAAAATATACATCAAACTCTTGTGATCAGTATAAATCTCACATTTTCACCATAGAGATAGTGTCTCAAAATCATTAGATCGAAGATTACTACTACTAACTCAAGATCATGATTGGGATTGTTTTTCTCATGAATTTTTAGCTGTCGTGATGAATAGGAAATAAATCTATCATTTTTCATAAGGACACAACCAAGTCCTTTCTTTGAAGAATAACTATAAATAACAAACCCATCATTACTGTAAAATTGTAATGCCAGTACCTGATTCGAAATAGTGTTTTCGGAATGTCTTCATTTTTCACACACAATTAATGATATCCAGATCAAAGTTCAATCATTGAAAAATATTGATCTCCATGAATATTGTCGAATAAATCTCCAATGCGAGGTATGGGATACATGTTCTTTATTGTTATAGCATTGATATCCCTGTAGTTAATGCACAACCTCATAGATCTGTCTTTCTTCTTAACAAAAAGTATAGGGGCTCCCCATGGAGAAACACTAGGGAGAATAAATTATTTATTACTCAATTCCCTTAGTCATTTATTTAGTTCCACTAATTTCACAGTTTCCATTCTATAAGGGGTATTCGATATGGTCCTTGAACCAGGAATTAAATCAATGGAAAACTCAATTTCTCGCTCTAGAGGATGTCTAGGTAAATCCTCTAGAAACACATCAACATATTCTTGCACAATAGGTACGTACTATATTAAAAACTTATTTTCCTCACCCATAATTATTTCATTCCCATCCACCCCAATAATTGAATTTAGTAGAGCTACTGGGGGTGGATCTAGATAAGAATAATATAGTGACGTTTCTGCCCTAAATATAAGGTACACCTTATAACCATCAAGAATTGTAACCTCCTTCTTCTTACAATAAATTTTTACATCATGGTCCAAAAGACAATCTATAACTAGGATTATATCAAATTCAATCATGGGTATGATGATTAGATCAGTAGATAAATATCATTTATATGCCTTAATGGGGACTGATTCACAAAACTTTGTTGCAATGATACTTCCCTTATGAGTTTTGGCTGAAAAATCCCTTGTTAAATCAAATTGGAAATACTTAATTTTCTTAGAAAACCAGGAATATATGAAATTATTTAATATCTAGAAATTACAAATAAAATATAATTATGTAGAAAATCTTTTTAGAGTTCTAATTAATATTTATAGTCGAATTTATATTGTGTGTAACCCTATATTAAAAATGGTTTAGTTATTAAACATTGAATTTAAATCTTTTAACTCTTCTTTACATAAAAATATTAACCATGTCTCTCAAATTTTTGAAATTCAACTCACAGAAGCGGTGAAATATTTTTTTAGAAAAATTCGCAAATGCTCCTAGGAGGTGGGTAAAAGACGGTAGAAAGTTCAATAAAATTTATATATATCTAAAATTTTTATAAAATGACTCCAATGAATTAAATTTAACTTATATAGGTAATATGTATGTATTTTTACCTAAAATAAATTTAAATTAAATAAATAATTGTTTAAATAAAAATTTGGTTTTAACCAATAACGCAATGTTTTTCACTATTCATCTAAAATTGAATGTTTTCAGAAAAATACCAAAAAATCACCCTAAGTTATGTTCAATATTCTGAATTAAAAAATGAAGTCCATTTTGAAAAAATAAAATTTATAAAATTTCAAAAAGTGGGTTTTAGTATTCGTAACAGCTAGTTTGATTGGTCACGGTGTGTTAAAATCTCAAAGTTGCGTATAATGAAAGCTATTGCATTATTCAAAAGGAAAAATACTGTGGAAGCTTGAGGTGTTACATCTATATATTTATAAATATATTTATTTAATTAAATATAACATTATATATGAAAATAATAATATATTTTTTATAAATTAATAATTATTTAAATAAATATGTATTTATTTATATTTATAACTAATAAATAAATATTTATTTATATTTGTAATTATATATATATATATATATGTATATATATATGTAAATAATTATAAAATTATAAAAAATATATTTATAATTTTATAAATATATATAATTTTTATATTAATTATAATTTTTTAATTTTTTAATTATATATTCAATTATTTAGAAATATTTTTAGAAATATATGTATTTATTTATAAATATTTATACATAAATATATATAATTAATATAATTAATATAATTTATTTAATTATTTAAATTTATCTATATTTATTTAGGAATTATAAATACAAATATTTTTATATATTTATAAATATATTTATTTAATTATATATTTTTAACTTTAAAAGTAGTATAATAAATATATTTATTATGATTTTATAATTATTTATATATATATCTATATATATATATATATATTCATAGTTATAATTATAACTATCAATAAATATATTTATAAATATTTTTATAAGTTTTAGTCGTGAATCACATTTAACTTATCTGCTTGAGCATTCTTCTTAGATGATATTGCTACTATCGACACACATTATCTCTATGGTTCAACCATGATTACTAATTCTACTGTAGTTAGTAGGTTAATAATTTTTTTTAAAATTTTACGCATCATGATGTTCTTTCCACATACATATATATTGTTGCAGGATGAAGAAGATTGTAGTTCAACACAATTATTCTAGATAGAATATTTTTGTGTGCCATGATAAAAGAGACGTGATACAGTTACAAGAGTAAAAATTCCAAGAAGTATCAAAGGCAAAGAGAGAATACCCAACACTACTATATTTTAAATAATTTTTATGTGTTAAATAAAAAGAGAGGAAGAATAAATAGTGAGTTACTTTTGTGCATTTAAGTATAATAATAAGGGAATAAGTTGGAAGAAGGAGAAGACGTGTATCCCAATTTCCATAAGATGAAGTGGAATCAGAAAATTCTTGTGTTTTTAATGCTGTGAGAATAATAATTCTCATTTCTAATTTAGATAGGTAACACTCTGTTTTTAACACCCCATGCTTCCATGGTACTTTTCCTTTTGAATAATGTAATGGCTTGCATTGTACGCAACTTCGAGATTCTAACACACCACAACCAATCAAACTAGCCGTTATTAATAGTAATACCTAATTTTTGAAATTTTATAAATTTTATCTTTCAAAATGGAATTCATTTTTGGATTCATAATATTTAATTTATCCTAGGGTAAAATTTTCTTACTTTTCGAATAACTTTTATATTTTGATGAATAGTGAAAATTACTAAATTTTAATTAAAAACAACTTTTTAATCGAAATAATCAACATTGACAAATTATGACTTTGTGTGGTTTTAAATTATATTTAGAATATATTTTTACCATTTAATACAATGTTGGTCATTGGACGTAATTTCACATTTAAACCAGACATAAACAATTGTCAATCTTTTGATAGTTATTATATCTTAAAAACACGCTTTTTGTTTTGACACCGGGAATTAATTTTAAAATACTTTCTGCCAAATATGTGTTTTGAATTTGGAAAAATGGATTCCATATTTGGAATTAGGATGTCCAAATTGTTTAAATAGGAAACTTTATATTTTTAGACATTTTGAATAATTACTTCAGTAAATATTTTATTTACCATGGTTAAAGGGTAAATCCAGTAAATAAGGGTTAAAAAGTAATATTATAATAACACTAAATTACCCTAAAACGTGTCCTAACCTTATTGGTGGATACATGTCCGACCATGGGTATCTTTTGGTTGATTTTGGGAACCCATGTAGCCACTTGTAGGTGATAGGGACACTTTATTTTAATTAAGTTAAAATAAATACAAAAATTCCATAAGCATATATCTTTTAGAAAAACAATTTTTACATAGGGTTATATAAGTTTTATTTTCTAATATAATTATTCATTAGAAAGAAAAATATATTTCCTACATAATGGTATTTTATTTATAATTTTTAGACATTAAATAATTTAATTTATTTATGACACAATGGTGATGCAATAATTACGTAATTAATGAAAAATTAGAATAATTGATATTATAAATACCCAAATAAATGTAATTTGAGACTTTTTATAAATACCAATAATTTTATAGGTTAATATGACATGTTAGGATTGATTTAATTAACCTTTTTTGAAGTAATAATTCTTTTATTAATTTTACAAAAATCAATTATTGAATAGTGAAAAAACTGACATAAAAGAGTTTTTAAAACAAATATTATATTATTAATTGATATTAAATTCCTAAAAATATAACGTTTGGCCAAGAGACTTATATCATTATAGGTGTATCATTAATGGACCACTTGAAGGTCTATTGTATGTATATAGTAAGTTTATTAACTGTATAATATAGAAATACAAAGAGACATTGTAAAAGTGAAACTAATTAACAAAGAGTTAATACTTAATGATAGGGTTAATATAGTAACCCAAACCTATATAAATCCTATTTTTTGTGTCTTTTGTGACCTATACCCACCGTAACCTTTAAATAATCCACTTTTGAGCCATTAGAAACTGAATATTAATTTACTATAAAATAATATTTCTAGCTTTTCCAAAGGTGCCCCTCACCCCTCTTATAAAAGGGAACTCCCCCTTATCATTAATTCACACATTAAAAGCCTTTTTGTTCGGAAAAAACCTTCCCAAATACTCTATCAACTTCCCTAAATTCATCCTAGAGGCCTTAGTTTGATCAGAAATCCAACCTATGGAGCCCTTTTGATCAAATCAAAAGGAAGAACCCGAAGAAGTGGTAATGTTTTCACCACCTTTTTTCAAGTTCCGTTCTTCTTAAACTTATTCTTCTTTGTTATTCCCTTTATAAAATAATAAATCCAGTATCTTCTATACACTATGATGTTATTATAAATATATAACAACAAAATTCATTATTCTATCCATCCCTTGAATGACATGTTACCATACGTGCGTACGTATGGCTCACCGTCTCCACGTCGTGGTGTAATTGTTATTCAATATATTATTATTTATATGGGTATAAAAATGATGTATAATTCATTTAAATAATAAATATAACATGATAATTATTATTTATATATGATATAACATCCAATTATATATTATTTTAATATCAAAAGAATGATATTGTCACTCATGCGTATGTACGGACTACCGTCTCCATGAACGCGATGAGATTCATTCCCCGTCGTATCAATTCAAGACTAAATTTTATTTGATGAATAAAAATAATTTTTAGAGACATGATATCATTCTGGATATTAATGAGATACATCCCATCCATAACAAATACGGCTCGCATAACAAATAGTATAAAGGAAAACGAATCAGTTAACACCTGAAACGACGATAATACTAATATATTGTTAACAAATCAATGTTAAAAGATCATATATGATATAATATTAATGTAAATGATTCTTGTGTAATTAAATAACAATTATTTCACCATTATATAGGAGGTTAACCTACCATCGACCAAGGAAAAAGTACAAAGTAAGGGGTTTTCATCTCACTCCTTATTCCCGTGAGATTCATACCATATTGCCACTATTACCTTTTGTGTGGTGTATGTACTGCACTTAATTGTATTATTTGTGTAATACAATTTAATTTATGTGTATTTACATATTAATTGTATGATACCACTTTAATTGGGTGTATGTTTCTTATGTTACCAAATTGGTAAGGGTTTATTTCACAATCTCTTCATTATTCGAGGTTGTTTATACCTAATTATCTAATGAGATCTCTTTATCATCCACATCCATGTTTCTTAAAAATGTTTTTCAAAAAATTATTACTATTTTATAGAATATGGGTTTAATTTATTTATACCTTTTTTTGACTTTTTATAAAAATTTTATAAAGCAATCATTCCATTGTTTTCCAAACAAGGTCCTTTTTAACCAGTTTGACAGAATTAAGGTAAGAATGTCTTTTTTTAACTTATACGGCATGTGCGGTTATTCTCCGCCATTATTACATCTTTGAATCTTCCCTTACATGCTTATAAGTATATTTTCAATATAAAGGTTTTATTTTATAATTATGTGACTTTTAAATGATTTCAAAAAAGAGATATTTCTCTCAAATATATGAAAATCTAGTGCAAATGTATACATATTTAACGCAAGCTTAAAAATGTTTTTAGAAAACCCGACTCTCGAGTGTGGTAGACAGGAAAGGGATTGGGAGTGGAACCATCATGGCCTATAATTAGTTGAGCAGTCTCAGAATTAGTTATTTTGTTTTCAGAAGCATGCATAATGATTTCAGAAAAACATTGGAGTATATTTGAGCAATTTTAAACGTAAGTAACTTCTAAAAAAATTGCATCGGTATGTCTCATGAGACAAACAAGTGTCTTGGCACGAGGCCCTGACAAAATCTTATTTTTAGTCTCGGCACGAGGACTTGGCTACATGGTTATGATATTCTAACATTATGCATTCCATCATTATGAAATTGTTTATTAATATTGCATGTGATTATTCGACTAGTAGAATATACATGTGAATAAGTAAATGGAATTATTTCATTTTATCTTTTCCATTTTATGCTGAAGTTAAAGTTTAAAAGGCTTTTGTTTTAGTTATACATTGCCTTAATTGTTTATTCTTATCTATGAAATCTTCTACTATATTTTTATCCTTACTGAGCATCTGAGCTCACCCCTTTCAATGTTTTATTTTTCCCAGGATTGTGAAGAAGTAAATTATGAATGAACTTTGGGGATAGTATGAGTGTGGACTATGGAGACTATGTTGTTGTAGTTTTCATTTTATGAATTAATGTAAACTTTATTAATGTATCTAGTTATTCCAAGGCTACTAATCTAATTGGTCTTTCGAGACTTGATCTTTCTTGTAATCATGCCAATGTTATGTAATAATGCACCAACTCTGGGTAACTGGGGTCGGGGCATTACAGTTGGTATCTGAGGAAGTTTAGTACAAACCTTGGGAGCTAGATTAAGATAAACTCTGATTTAGGCACATAGACCTAAGATAGACTTTGAGGATTAGTATAGAAGAACTTCCTAGAATGTTAGTATTGTAGAGATTTTGTGAGTTTTCCGAGCAATACATCTCTATCTGGATACGAGCAGGTAGAGGTGGCTCTAGCACAGATGTACCTAGTGTTAAAACCTGAAAACACCGCTTTGAGCTAGATTCAAACATGAACTGGTCCACGACAACAGGCCTTGCTGCACTCTTTGTTACGACACTCCCGGGGGATATGCTTAGGATAATTTACATTTTCTTTACAAACCGATTTGACGTATTATATATAAGAAGAGAGTAAATGACCTTGGTTAATCCTAATGTGTTTCCAATTGAGAATATGGTGACATGATATTATTTAAATAATTTTATGACTACTGTTACTCACATAATGCTTTCTGGTTTTAGTCAATGGTTGGATTCCAAGGAAGTCCTAGTAACTTTGAGAATAATGTACAAGGTGGTAATAGTGGTGGAAGTGAGCAACAAAATGGAGTGTTGATAGGCGTGAAAGATATCGTGTTCATGCCAAATCAGTTTTCCAAAAATATGATCAATAACATATATATTAACCAACTCCCGGACTCAACAAGGAAGAGAAAGGTGATGAATGATAAGAGCTCCAACAATGGAGACCATGGGGAAAATAATCCTCAATTTCCATCATGCAAGAAATGTGGAAGGAGACACCCGGGAAAGTGTCTCAATGGGACAAAGAAATGTTTTACGTGCGGGAAGGAAGGACATAAAGTGAAGAATTGCTGAAGAAAAATGAAGAGTAATATGGAAGAAGATAAAAATAGTCCCAAGAATCCATTTACAATCATTTTCCATAAATTTAGGGGACCTGTCCATTACCTGAGTGAATGCCCTATTCTATAGGATATTTTCTTGGTCAAAGAAGAAGCTATGTGGAAATAAATGGTTGGAGAAATGTTTAAAAATTATTAATGCTCCTTATTGATGGGTTTACTTTGGAATAATTTTCTCTTATATTTGTAACCCTAACGTTTTCCATGTGAGAATGATATTTGAGTAAGAATTATCTTATCTCTTGTGGATATAGTTATAAATAACCATTTGGTTTTATATGATCATTTGGTTTGAGGAAATTACAAGTTATTATAATTTGGGATGAAAATGCAAGGTATGAGATAACATTTGTGGTTAAATAATGTTATGGTTATTTTGAGGAATTTATCTCATTTTGGTAATGTTATAAAATATAGTTTTTGAAAAAGGACAACACGCAGACTATGTGACAACCCGTCGCATCAGACAAAGCTGTGGGAATCAAACCCACAACCAAAGTGCGATTGGGATTTATCGCCTACCACTGGACTACGTGAAGTCCATGGTTAGTGTGACTATTATTTTAGTTAAATGATTTTATTTATCAATAATAAGTTGATTTGGAATTTTATGTCTCATCAAATGAATACCCTTAGTATAGGAAAATGATTGGGTTATTAAGTGATAAATGTTATTTTGGAAGATGTTCTCTTTGTTGGGAACACTATATGCCCATGGAAAATAGAATACTATGGGATTTAATTTGAGGAGTAATGGTGGATTTTTATCTATATTTTTATTGTGGATTTATAGTGATTTGAGTTATCTATGGAAGCGATTAACCTATAATAAAGAATATGTGATTACGTTAATTACTTTTAAGTATGTGACTTTAAGAGTAGTTGATGTCATTTGGAGATACAATTTAACGGGGAAGACTACATTATTATATGTTTTGGGTTTCAATATTAGTTTGGATTATATTTAAGGATTTTAAGGACAATTGATTATTGAATGGTATTTATTTAACTTTGGGGTATTGTTGGTTTAATTTTAGAAATTAAGATTAGTGTTTTTTTCTCTAATGGAATATCCATTTGGGGGATCATCAGATCTTATACTAACCATTTGTGTTTTGATTAATCTCTAAAGAGAAGGTAAATATATAGTTTATCCTACATTGATCATGTTATTCTATACAATTTTATTCTACCTCTTCCAGTGTGACCAAGTCTTCTTGAATACTCATTGTTCAAAAAAACGATTTAGTGGTAGAAATTAATAAGAGGATGAAGCTTTACATAAAAATTATGTATATATCTTTATCTTCTTAGTCAATATCATAAATGAATTCCTCATCCTTATGTAATGTAACTTAAAAAAATGTTTTCCATTTACTTTTCCTACTGGGAGACTAATGACCGTTTGTCCCAACACAAGTTTGTGGTTTTATTGTTGTTAATTTTCTCATGATCATGTTTTCTATCCCTCCCCATCAGAACGTGACATGTAGTTTATCATCCATATCCATGTTTTCCTACATGGAATCCTAGTATGGGTTGTCTTGGGTGACCTTTATACCTCTCTTTATTTCTTTTAATGTGATTGTTTTATTGACTCTTTATCCGATGTGGGACTTTCCATTATATTATCAAGAAAAATTTTAAAAAAATTGCGAGGACGCATTTTATTGAAGGAGGTGAGAATGTAACACCCCAAGCTTCCACGGTACGTTTCCCTTTGAATAATGCAATGACTTTCATTGTACGCAACTTCGAGATTATAACACACCACAACCAATCAAACTAGTTGTTATGAATAGTAATACCTAATTTTTGAAAATTTATAAATTTTATCTTTCAAAATGGACTTCATTTTTGGATTTACAATATTGAATTTAGCCTAGGGTAAAATTTTGGTACTTTTCGGATAACTTTTATATTTTGATGAATAGTGAAAATTACTAAATTTTATTTAAAAAAACCTTTTTTAATCAAAATAATCGACAATGATAAATTATTATTTTGAGTGGGTTTAAAGTATAATTAGAATATATTATTACCATTTAATACAATTTTGGTCATTGTACGTAATTTCACATTTAAACCGGACATAAACAATTGTCAATCTTTTGATAGTTATTATATCTTAAAAACACACTTTTTGTTTTGACAGCGGGAATTAATTTTAAATTAATTTCTTCCACTTCTGTGTTTTGAATTTGGAAAAATAGATTCCATATTTGGAATTAGGATGTCCAAATTGTGTAAATTGGTAACGTTTATTTTTAGAAATTTTGAATAATTACTTCAATAAATATTTTATTTACTATGGTTAAAGGGTAAATCCGGTAAATAAGGGTTAAAAATAAAATTATAATAATACTAAATTACCCTAAAACGTGTCCTAACCTTATTGGTGGATACATTTCTGACCATGACCATATTTGGGTCAATTTTGGGACCCCATGAAGCCACTTGTAGGTGATAGAGACACTTTATTTTAATTAAGTTAAAATAAATACAAAAATTCCATAAGCATATATCTTTTAGAAAAAAAAATTTACATAGGGTTATAAATGTTGTATTTTCTAATATAAATATTAATTAGAAATATAAAAGTATTTCCTACATAATGGTATTTTATTTATAGTTTTTAAACATTAAATAATTTAATTTATTTATGACACAATGGTGATGCAGTAATTACATAATTAATAAAAAATTAGAATAATTGATATTATAAATACCCAAATAAATGTAATTTGAGACTTTTTATAAATAATAATAATTTTATTGTTAATATGACATGTTAGTATTTATTTAATTAATTTTTTTGAAGTAATAATTCTGTTATGAGTTTTTCAAAAATCTATTATTGAATAGTGACAAAATTGACATAAAAGAGTTTTTAAAACAAATATTATATTATTAATTGATATTAAATTCCTAAAAATATAGATTTCAGCCAAGAGACTTATATCATGATAGGCGTATCATTAATAGACCACTTGGGGGTCGCTTGGATGTATATAGTACGTTTATTAACCATATAATATAAGAATACAAAGAGACATTGTAGAAGTGAAACAAATTAACTAAGAGTTAATACTTAAAGATAAGGTTAATATAGTAACCCAAACCTGTCTAAATCCTATTGGTTGAGTGGTTTTTGACCTATCCCCACCTTAAACTTTAAATAATCCACTTTTGAGCCATTAAAAACTGAATATGAATTTATTATAAAATAATATTTCTAGCTTTTCCAAAGGTGCCTCTCACCCCTCTTATAAAAGGGAACTCCCTCTTATCATTAATTCACACCATAAAAGCCTTTTGGTTCGGCCAAACCCAGCCCAAATACTCTTTCAACTTCCCTCACTTCATCCTAGATGCCATAGTTTGATCAGAAATGTAACACCCTGAGCTTTCACGATACACTTCTCTTTCAATAATGCAATAGCTTCCATTGTACGCAAGTTCGAGATTCTAACACACCGCGACCAATCAAAGTAGTAGTTATGAATATTAATACCCACTTTTTGAAATTATATAAATTTTATATTTCAAAATGGACTTCATTTTTGTATTCGTAATATTTAAATTATCCTAAGTTGAATTTTTTGCAATTTTCTAAGAACTTCCAATTGTTTATGAATAGTGAAAAACACTAAAAAACAACTTTTTTAATCAAAATAATTTATACTGATAAATTATAAAATTGAGTGGTTTTAAAGTGTAATTCGAATATATTTTTACCATTTTATCCAATGGTGTTCATTAGAATTAGTTTCACTTTGAAATTGGACATAAAAATTGTCAATCTTTTGATATATATTGTTTTTTAAAAACACGCTATTTGTTGCGACAAAGGGAATCAATTATAAAATTAATTAATGCAACTTATATGTTTGGAATTTTCTAAAATAGAAATTATTTTTGAATTTGGATTATCAATTATAGCTTAGGGTGAAATTTTGGCATTGTTCTAAAAAACTTCAATTTTTGATGAATAGTGAAACCACTAAGTGGTAGTTAAAAAACTGATTTTTCGTTTAAATGAAACATTAGAACTTCTGTGATTTTATTTTCAAAAATCTGACAAACATAGTTTTCATTGGGAAGTAAAATTCGGTTCAATGGGATTAAAATAATTTTTTGGTGAATATTAACTTTTAGGTTTAATTAATCGCGATTAAAGTTAATTAGTGAAATATAAGGTAAAAATGATATTATAAAAATATGAAAATACCTTTACACTTGTCCTACCTCTATTGGATGAGTCATGGACGACCAAGACAATCTATGGGTCTACTTAGGGACCCCATGGAGCCACTTTGGTAGGAAAATGACATTAAAAACCTTTTATTTAATGTTAAAATAAAAATGTTACAAAATGAGTTCTTTTACTAAAACAATTTTTAAATGGGGTTATACAAGTCATATTTTTTACAATGAATATTCATTAGAAAGATAAAAATATTTCCTACATCATGATACTTTTTTTATAATTTTTAGACATTAAATAAAGTAAAATTTTTATGACACAATGATGATGCAGCGATTACCTCATTAATTAACGATTTAAATAAAATGAAAAGATAATATAATATATAAGGCTTAAACTTGTCAAAAACCTATTGGATGAGTATATTTAGAACCCATATCACCTTAGACTCTAAATATATCATTGTGGGACCTTTATAATCCAAAAAACATATCATAATAAAGTAACATTTCAATATTTCCAAGAGTGCCCCTTCTCACCTCTTATAAAAGGCCCCCACCTCTACCACCTTGTTTACACCATCAAGCCATTTGGCTCGGCCAAACTCTACCAAAATACTCTACCAACTTCCCTATATTACTCCTAGAAGGCTCCCTTTGGGAAGAACTCTTCTCAAGGAAGCCTTTGGCTCAAATCAAAAAGAGTTACCCAATTTTAAGGTAATGTCTTCTCTTATGTTATTTTGTTTTATTTTGCTTCTCCAACCCCCTAAACTCTTATTATTAATTTCGTTTGTAACAAAAACAGTATACTAAATATACTAGTATGTTGTTATAAGAAGGATTCGAGCTACACTTACACAAACCTACATCTAATGGTTAAAGAACATACTATTTCTGTGGATGGCGAATTTCTACCTCACGAAACGATGATTGTTCAACACTCATATAACACCTTCAAAGGCGTCCATTAAGATGTCACTATATTTATATATGATATATAATATGATTATGTTTTACTTAAGATTATGTATTTTTCATTTATTTCATACCTTTATGGGTTCCATTATGGGTAAACACGATATTTTCATTTTAGGAAGTGCAGACTACCGCCCCTCAAAGTGATTTGAATCGTTAATGCCATATGTGGGATGTATAAAGGATGGAGTAAATGTTATTATACATTATATTATACTGGAATTTTAGTATACCTTTATATAATTATAATTTAATTCCATTAAATATGAAATATAAATGGAAGTATCGTTCATGCGTACGTACGGCTTACCGTCTCCATGAACGGTGCATTTCATTTCTTACCTCTAAATGTTATGTAATATTATAAATGAATGTATATAATGGATATATATGATATATATGATATCTAAATCATGAATATAATAATGGAGATAATGGATATTCTACCACATAAAAAACTTGTAATTATAAGAAATTTATTGTTGACTCAAGTGCCAAAGATCGACAAAACGACCGTTATTAACTTAAATGACTACATAATTTTCGTAACATTATAATAAGTGATATAAAAGGGATAATGAACTTGAAAAAGGATCTTAAGCAAGTAGAGATTAACTCTAGTTTATTGTTCAAGAGGTTAAAGAATGGTCGAGTCAAGTCGGACACAAGGTAAGAGAACTTCTTAACCCAATTTCCATTCTTTGGGTTAATCTCCTACTTTCAAATTATGTCATGATATTATTATGTTATATATTTTATTTGTACTTCCTTTTTGTGTACTTATAGTGGATACACATAATTGGTCTATTTTATTTAAAAAATGATCTTCAAAGTGACTTTGTCTCAATCTCATTTCATTGAGGCATATTTTGTTTTATACACAACTTTATTGTATACGGTGTATAAACCCCTTTGAATTTTACGTTTATTCAAAAGGATTATTTTTATACAAAGTGTTTTACCAAATGACAAAAAATAATGTTTTTTGTCATATGTATGTGGCGACAATGACTTCTCCGCCGCCGGGACCTTTATTTGAGTTTCGGCTTCCTCTACAAGCCATAACATTTTTTAAATGAAAAATAAATACAAAGATTTAATTTTCTTTTATTTTGGTATTGAAAATGGTTTTGAAAGTGTTTTTATTATATCAATGTGTTGTATTGATATCTTGTGATTGAAATGTGGAAATGACATGTTTCCTTTATGCATGTTTTATGTGATACGTTTATGTTATGGTTTATGATATGTTTAAAGCTATTCATATGAGGAATGCATTGGACTTAATAAGTGATGGGTGGAGCCCGCTATAGCTCCTCGATGAAATGGAAGGTCTCATGAGACAAACTAGTGTCTTGGAATGAGGCCTTGATAAAATCTTATTTGTAGTCTTGGCACGAGGCCTTGGCTATGTGGTTATGATAGTCTGGCATTATGCATTCCATCATTATGAAAGTGGTTATTGATATTTCATGTGATTATTTGACCAGTAGAATATCCATCTGAAGAAGTAAATGGAATTATCTCATTTTAATTTTGCCATATTATGTTGAAGTTCAAGTTTAAAAGGCTTTTGTTTTAGTTATACATTGCCTTAAATGATTATGTTTATTTATGAAAGTTTCCGCTATATTGTTATCCTTACTGAGTATCTGAGCTCACCCCTTTCAATGTTTTAATATTTTACAGGATGTGAAGAAGTATTTTATGAATGGCTTATAGGGATAGTCAGAAGAGGATATGAGTGTGGACTATGGAGACTTTGTTATTGTAGATTTTCACTTTATGATGTAATGTAACATTTATGAATTTATCTAGTGGTTCCAAGGCTACTAAACTAATCAGTCTTTCGAGACTTGATCTTTTGTGATCATGCCAATGTTACGAAGCAATGAACCGACTCAGGGTAACTGGGGTCAGGGCATTACAGTTGGTATCAGAGGTAGTTTAGTACTAAACTTGGAAGCTAGATTTAGATAAACTCTGATCAGAGCACATAGCCATAAGATAGACTTTGAGGGTCAGTATAGAAGAACTTCCTTGAATTTTTTTGTTGTAGAGATTTTGTGGGTTGTTCGAGGAATACATCCCTGTCTGGATACGAGAAGGTAGAGGAGGCTCTGGAACAGATGTACCTAGGGGTAAAACTCGAAAACACCGCTTTGATCTAGACTCGAACGGGAACTGGTTCACGACAACGGGCCTTGCTGCACTCTTGGTTACAACACTCCCGGGGGATATGCTTAGGATAATTCTCATTTTATTTACAAACCATTATTAAGGGTTTATGAGTATATACTTCCACGCCTTGGGGAGTAGCGAAAGGGAGAAGGTTATCATGGTAGTTTACCGCCTCAATGGAGATTCCGATCAATGGTGGTCATTGATTTAAAATACAAAGGAAGATGAAGAAGTATCAAGTATGGAATGAAGAGAGTTCAAAGATCTTTTCTTAGAAAAATACTTTCCTCGTGACCATCGAGCAGATATGGAAAGGCAATTTATGAGTCTTAGACCAAAGGAGGATGAGAATGTCACAATGTATGAGGCCAACTTTACAAGGTTAGTGAGGTATGCTGCAGATTATATACGTAACCCAAGAATTAATATTCATTGTTTCTATGATGGGTCAAAACCATTTCTCCATCGAGCTTTAGTATCACAATCCTTCTCATCGTATGAAGATATTGTCTCATGTGCTATAAACACAGAAAAGTAATTCTCTAAGTCTTATGACAACAAAGTAAAGAAAGAGAAGAAGAGAACAGTGGAACAAGAGACAGATAAAGGGAAAAAGGGAAAGAAGGATTTTCCATTATGTGATAATTGTGGGAAGAATCATCCCGGTGCATGCCTAAAAGGAATGAGAGTTTTTTATAAATGTGGAGAAAAAGGTCACCAGGCTCGTGATTGCAAGGGAAAGAAAAAGGCTATCAATGTTGAATGCTACAATTGTAGGGAAATGGGGCATTATGAAAATGAATGTCCTGAGCATCCGGAAAACTTACCTTAGAAAAGGCCAAGGGATCAAGGACAATCTTATGCTGTTACTACAGTTGAAGTGGAATAATTAATGTATTGGTGCTTTTGGACTCAAGGATTATGTTCTGGTTATAATAATAATGTGATATATATATAAGGATTGTACTGCAGTACTTGTTTTTTTTTTCATTAAGGTTTTAATATGATGAAGGTAGTCATATTTTTAGTATGTGACAATAAGAGAAACTTTACTTTGTTTGGAGAATCTGATGTTACAATTGATTTTGGAATTTAGAGACCTTTTAGAGAAAGTTTGGAAAGAGGTATTTTGGATAACTATATAGGTTGGAATGGATTAAGTTGAACCTTGGATAGTATTGTTTAATGTTAAAAAATTTCTGAAGATTATTTTTGGAATATTAGAATACTATAGTTTTAGGAAAAGGACAACCTGGAGGTTGGGGGATAACCCGTCGCGTCGGACAAAGCTGCAGGAATCGAACCCACAACCATAGTGAGACATGCCTTTATTACTTACCACTAGCCTACAGGAAGTCCCTGGTTATTAAAAAATAGTTTTCCTAATATAATGGTATGTGGTAATATTTGGAACCTTATACAATTTGGATAAATAGAATATTTTTGAGTTTTGTTACCATTTGGAGTGAAAGATGGGTTCGTGGTAAAAATTTATTAAAGAATGAAAGCCTACACGACAAGTAAGTATATTTCCTTACATTCTTAGAAAATCTCTTAAATAAATTCCTCAACTTTATAAAAGGTAACTTAAAACAAAAACTTTGTCGGTTAACTTTTCCAACTGGGGATTCAATGACCGTTTAACCAATCACAAGTTTGTGATTTTCTTGTGGTTAACTTTCTCTTAATCCTGTTTTCTAAAACACTCCATCAGACCTTGATGGTTTGTTTCTCCTCCATATCCATATTTTCATAGAATCCTAGTATGGGCTATCTCGTGTGACCTTTGTACTTCTCTTTCTTTCTTTTAATGTTATATTCTTATTAACCCTATTTCGGATGTGGGTTTTTCACAAAGGTGTTTTCTATTTTCAACCTTTTATTTTCAAAGAAAAATTTCAAATTGCGAGGACGCAATTTATTGAAGGAGGGGAGAATGTAACACCCCGAGCTTTCACGATATGCTTCTCTTTCAATAATGAAATAGCTTGCATTGTACGCAAGTTCGAGATTCTAACACACCGCGACCAATCAAAGTAGCAGTTATGAATAGTAATACCCACTTTTTGAAATTATATAAATTTTATATTTCAAAATGGACTTCATTTTTTTATTCAGAATATCGAAATTATCCTAAGTTGAATTTTTTGTAATTTTCTGAGAACTTCTAATTTTTTATGAATATTGAAAAATAATAACAAACAACTTTTTTAATCAAAATAATTTATAGTAATAAATTATAATATTGAGGGGTTTTAAAGTGTAATTATAATATATTTTTACCATTTTATCCAACGGTGGTCATTAGAATTAATTTCACTTTGAAATTGGACATAAACAATTGTCAATCTTTTGATATATATTGTTTCTTAAAAACATGCTATTTGTTGCGACAATGGGAATTAATTATAAAATTAATTAATGAAACTTATATGTTTGGAATTTTGTAAAATAGACATCATTTTTGAATTCGGAATATCAATTATAGCTTAGGGTGGAATTTTGGCATTGTTCTGAAGAACTTCAATTTTTGAAGAACAGCGAAACCACTAAGTGGTAGTTAAAAAACTGATTTTTTGTTTAAATGAAACATTAAAACTTCTGTGATTTGATTTTAAAAAATCTTACACACATGGTTTTCATTAGGAAGTAAAATGTGGTTCAATGGGATTAAAATAATTTTTGGTGAATAGTAACTTTTAAGTTTAATTAATCGCTATTAAAGGTAATTAGTGAAATTTAAGGTAAAAATGATATTATAAAAATATAAAAATACCTTTACACTTTTCCTACCTCTATTGGATGAGTCATGGACGACCAAGACAATCCATGGGTCAACTTGGAGACCCCATGGATCCACTTTGGTAGGAAAAGGACATTAAAAACTTTTTATTTAATGTTAAAATAAAAATATCACAAACCTGAGTTCTTTTACTAAAACAATTTTTAAATGGGGTTATACAAGTCATATTTTTGACTATAAATATTCATTAGAAATATAAAAATATTTCCTACATCATGATACTTTTTTTTATAATTTTTAGACATTAAATAAATTAAAATGTTTATGACACAATGATGATGCAGCGATTACCTCATTAATTAACGATTTAAATAAAGTGAAAAGATAATGTAAAATCTAAGGCTTAAACTTGTCAAAAACCTATTGGATGAGTATATTTAGAACCCTTATCATCTTAGCCTCTAAATATATCATTTTGGAACCTTTAGAATCCGAAAAGCATTTCATAATAAAGTAATATTTCAATCATTCCAAGAGTGCCCCTTCTCTCCTCTTATAAAAGGCCCCACCTCTACCACCTTATTCACACCTTCAAGCCATTTGTCTCAGCCAAAATCTGGCCAAATACTCTCCCAAATTTCCTCTATTACTCTTATAATCCTCACTTTGGGCAGAACGCTTCCCAAGTAAGTCTTTGGCTGAAATCAAAAAGAGTTACCCGATTTTAAGGTAATGTCTTCTCTTATGTTATTTTGTTTTATTTTGCTTCTCCAACCCCCTAAAATCTTTTTATTAATTTATTTTGTAACAACAACAGTATCCTCAATATACTAGGATGTTGTTATAATAATAATTCGAGCTACACTTACACGCACCTACATCTAATGGTTAAAGAACATACTGTTTCTGTGGATGGCGAATTTCTGCCTCATGAAACGATGATTGTTCAACACTCATATAACACCTTCAAAGGTGGCCATTAAGATGTCACTATATTTATATATGATATATGATATGTTTATGTTTTACTTAAGCTTCTGTATTTTTCATTTATTGTATACTGTTATGGTTTCCATTATAGGTAAACGCGATATTTTCATTTTAGGAACTGCGGACTACCAACCCCCCAAAGTGATTTGAATCGTTAATGCCATATGTGGGATGTATAAAGGATGGAGTAAGTGGTATTATACATTATATTATACTTTAATTATAATATATCTTTATATAATTATAATTTCATTCCATTAAATATGAAATAGAAATGAAAGTAGCATTCATGCGTACGTACGACTTACCATCTCCATGAACGGTGCATTTCATTTCTTACCTCTAAATGTTATGTAATATTATAAATGAATGTATATAATGGTTATATATGACATATATGATATCTAAATCATGAATATAATTATGGAGATAATGGATATTATACCACATAAACAACTTGTAATTATAAAAAGTTTATTGTTGACTCAAGTACCAAAGATCGACAAAACAACCGTTATTAACTTAAATGACTACATAATTTTCGTAACATTGTAATAAGTGATATAAAAGAGATAATGAACTTGAAAAAGGTTCTTAAGAAAGTAGAGAATAACTCTAGTTTATTATTTAGGTGGTTAAAGAATGGTCGAGTCAAGTCGGACACAAGTTAAGGGAACTTCTTAACCCAATTTCCATTCTTTGGGTTAATCTCCTACTTTCAAATTATGTCATGATATTATTATGTTCTATTTTGTATTTGTAATTACTTTTTGTGTACTAATAGTAGATACACATAATTGGTCTATTTTAATTAAAAAATGATCTATAAAGTGACTTCGTCTCAATCTCCTTTCGTTGAGGCATATTTTTTTTATACACAACTTTATTGTATATGGTGTATAAACCCCTTTGAATTTTACGTTTATTCAAAAGGAATATTTTAATATGAAGCGTTTTACTAAACGACAAAAAGGAATGTTTTTATGTCGTACGTATGCAGTGAAAATGACTTCTCCGCCTTTGTGACCATTATTTGAGTTTCAGATTCCTCTACAAGCCATACCTTTTTTTAAATGAAAAATAAATACAACGAATTAATTTTCTTTTATTTTGGTATTGAAAATGGTTTTTAAAGTGTTTTGATTATATCAATGTGTTGTATTGATATCTTGTGATTGAAATGTGGAAATGTTATGTTTCCATTATGCATGTTTTATGTGATATGTTTATGTTATGGTTTATGACATGTTTAAACCTGTTCATATGAGGAATGCATTGGACTTAATAAGTGATGGGTGGAGCCTGCTATAGCTTCTCGATGCATCAGAAGGTCTCATGAGACAAATTAGTGTCTTTGCACGAGGCCTTAACAAAATCTTATTTGTAGTCTTGGCACGAGGCCTTGACTACGTGGTTATGATAGTCTGGCATTATGCATTCCATCATCATGAAAGTGGTTATTGATATTGCATGTGATTATTCGACCAGTAGAATATCCATGTGAAGAAGTAAATGGAATTATCTCATTTTACTTTTTCCATATTATATTTAAGTTCAAGTTTAAAAGGCTTTTGTTTTAGTTATACATTGCCTTAAATGTTTATGTTTATTTATGAAAGATTCCGCTATATTTTTTTCCTTACTGAACATTTGAGCTCACCCCTTTCAATGTTTTAATATTTTCTAGGATGTGAAGAAGTATTTTATGAATGACCTGCAGGGATAGTCAGAAGAGGATATGAGTGTGGACTATGGAGACTTTGTTATTGTAGATTTTCACTTTATGATTTAATGTAACATTTATGAATGTATCTAGTGTTTCCAAGGCTACTAAACTGATCAGTCTTTCGAGACTTGATCTTTTGTGATCATGCCAATGTTACGAAGTAATGCACTGACTCTGGGTAACTGGGGTCGGGGCGTTACAAGAAAGCCAACCTTTGGATCTCTTTTGGTCAAATCAAAAGGAAGAACCCGAAGAAGAGGTAATGTTTTCACCACCATTTTTCAAGTTCCTTTCTTCTTCAACTTCTCCTTCTTTGTTATTCCCTTTCTAAAATAATAACTCCAGTATCTTCTATATAATTTGATGTTGTTATAAATATAGAACAACAAAATTCATTATTCTATCCATCCCTTGAATGACATGTGACCATACGTGTGTACGTACGACCTACTGTCTCCACGTCGTGGTGTAATTGTTATTCAATATATTATTATTTAGATGGGTATAATAATGATGTATAATTCATGTAAATAATAAATATATCATGATTATGATTCTGTATATAGGATATACCATCCAAGTATATATTATTTTAATTTCAAAAGAATGATATTTTCGCTCGTGCGTACGTGCGGACTACCGTCTCCACGAACGCGATGAGATTCATTCCCCATCGTATCCATTCAAGACGAAATTTCATTTGATGAACAAAAATAATATTTAGAGACATGATATCATTCAGGATATGAATAAGATACATCCCATCCATAACATATACGGCTCGCATAACAAATAGTATAAAGGAAAATGAATCTGTTAACACCCGAAAAGACGATAATACTAAGATATTATTAACAAATAAATGTTAAAAGATCATATATGATATCATATTAATGTAAATGATACTTGTGTAATTCAATAACAATTATTTCACCATTATACAGGAGGTTAACCTACCATCGACCAAGGAAAAAGTACAAAGTAAGGGGTTTTCATCTCACTCCTTATTCCCGTGAGATTCATACCATATTTCCACTATTACCTTTTGTGTGGTGTATGTACAGCCCTTAGTTGTATTATTTGTGTAATACACTTTAATTTATGTGTATTTACATATTCATTGTATGATACCTCTTTCATGGGGTGTATGTTTCGTAAGTTACCAAATTGGTAAGGGTTTATTTCACAATCTCTTCATTATTCGAGGTTGTTTATACCTAATTATCTACTGGGATCTCTTTATCATCCACATACATGTTTCTTAAAAATGTTTTTCAAAACATTATTACTATTTTATAGAATATGGGTTAAAGTTATTTATACCATTTTTTGACTTTTTATTAGAATTTTATAAAGGAATATTTCCGTTATTTTCCAGACAAGGTCCTTTTTAACCCGTTTGAAAGAATTAAGGTAAGAATATATTTTTTTAACTTATATGGTAGGTGCGATTATTGTCCACCGTTATTACACCTTTGAAGCTTCCCTTACATTCTTATAAGTATATTTTCAAAATAAATGTTTTCTTTTATAATTATGTGATTTCTAAATGATTTCAAAAAAGAGAAATTTTTCTCAAATATATGAAAATCCAGTGCAAATGTATATGAATTTAACGCAAGCTTAAAAATATTTTTAGAAAACCTGACTCTCGAGTGTGGTAGACAGGAAGGGACTGGGCATGGATCCATCAATGCCTGTAATTAGATTAGCAGTCTCAGAATTAGTTATTTTGTTTTCCGAAGCTTGCATAATGATTTCAGAAAAACACTGGAGTATATTTGAGCAATTTTAAACATATGTAACTTCTAAAAAAATTGCATCGGTAGGTCTCATGAGACAAACTAGTGTCGTGGAATGAGGCCTTGACAAAATCTTATTTCTAGTTTTGACATGAGGCCTTGGCTACGTGGTTATGATAGTCTGGCATTATGCATTCCATCATTATGAAAGTGGTTATTGATATTGCATGTGATTATTCGACTAGTAGAATATCCATGTGAATATGTAGATGGAATTATTTCATTTTATCTTTTCCATTTTATGATGAAGTTCAAGTTTAAAAGGCTTTTGTTTTATATATACATTTCCTTATGTGTTTATACTTATCTATGAAAGATTCTGCTATATTTTTATCCTTACTGAGCATCTGAGCTCACCCCTTTAAATGTTTTATTTTTCCCAGGATTGTGAAGAAGTAAATTATGAATGTCCTGCAGGGATAGTATGAGTGTGGACTATGGAGACTATGTTGTTGTAGTTTTAATTTTATGATGTAATGTAAACTTTATTAATGTATCTAGTTATTCCAAGGCTACTAAACTAATCAGTCTTTCGAGACTTGATCTTTCTTGTGATCATGAAAATGTTATGTAATAATGCACCGACTCTGGGTAACTGGGGTCAGGGCGTTACACTGTTTTTCTTATATGCAAAGAAGGGGTTGTGAAAATTTCAATTTATATAGAATAAAAAGGAGAATCCATCATCTGCTGCTATAAAGAAGTGCTTTCATGATGCTGTGTAGGTAAAATAATGGGAAGAAGACCTATTCATAACATAAATAGCTTGTTGAGTTCCAATTGGTTATTAAATATTTTAGTTTTTAACCCTGAACTATCATTGTAAATGTGTGTGATGCACCTATGTGAAGGAGCACCAAAATGAGTTGTGTGGGATGTAAACTCATACATTGTTTGAAGAATATAGTGCAATTATCATATGGTTGTACTAGTGGGTAGTGTGACCTCAGGTTTAACCATATCACACCAAGGATTGGCCTTCTCATATTGAGAGTTAACCCTATAAATCATCATGCCCATTTCCCTTGTTTGTTTAGTTGTGTTTCATGGAAATATGAAGGTGAGAAAAGATAATCTGAGATCCATTCACCCTATCCAATTCTTGAGGTAAAATGGAAAAGGGATCAAAAGAATAAACATGTTTTAATGTCACCAACTTTGATTAACTGCCCTCTAGGTGTTGATTTCACCCTAACCGGTCACCTCAGTACTATTATTTCCAAAAAATGTATAGGTTAGAAGAAAAAGATACATACATCAACATCCATTTCAATGCATGATAATGGGGTTTCCCAAGGTTTCCAACAAACATTCTTAAAGTGAAAACAACAAAATAAATATCCAATATAGAGAAAATCATGGAAAATATAAGACTACCTACTATATTAGAATATGTTATGTTAAACATAATGTACACATAGAACTAACTGTTAGGGGACTGGGATAGGGAAAACTTGAAGTATTGACCCAGAGGTACATTAACAAGCTTTAAATTCTCAAACAGATACCATTTTATAACATTCTTTATAGAGGCACATAAGGGAATATCACGCATGGTTATACCACTCAACAACCATAGATTTCTATGTTCATTCATTCCCTTAGCACTCATGTTCCCAAGTCATCTATGTCAGAGCATAGTGTTATCAAACACTATGTAATGGGTATAATTTAACTACTTCAAATACGTTATAAAATTTAACACATAAAACCATGCACAAGAGTACCTTTCATAATAACAAGGGACCCCTTTTCAGTCATAACACTTATAGAATCATACCTGAAGGTTTATACTTTTTAGTTCATCACTCCTAAGTAAATGATATTTAATTTTATGTTGAGTTCACACTTAACCTCATCCAGAGTTCCCATTGACCTATCATGATTCTCTAGAGAAACATAACATATATCCATAATATAACAACATATATTATTCACTAGATACACCTCACCACTCTCACCATCACATAGAACAATAAAATATTCTATCTATAGACATATATAGAAAGGGAATCCGGAATATAGGACCCACTATTTATACATGTCACTCATACAAATATTCAAGACATCAATAGTATTGAAAATTTTCTCCACCAACAATGAGTGATCATTTTCACCTTTCAAATTGTTTATTTTAAGACAATTTAATTTGATATTCCTACGATGTTTACACTGGAAACAATTAAGAACTCCAACCCTATGATTAAAGATTTTTAGACTTATTATTACCTTTTTGTTTACCACCACACTACTCATTTCAACATGTCAGATTAAAACCCTCTACTTATTGTTTAATAGATCATCATTTTTGAATATCTTTAGATAATAAATCAAATTTGACCTCTTCTAAGACAATATTATTCCTTCCATACTTCATTAATTCCTTAATAGAGTTATTTATTCATCTAATGATTTTAGTAAGATAATTTTCAAGTCTTCCTCATTAATCTTGGCATTATATTAGAAAAATCTAACATGAGTTTATTCAAATCTACGATATGGGTCATGAATGTAGTTTGATTATGCATTATAAAATTATAAAATCACATTTTTTTTTATTCTTAACAAATATTTTTATATATATAGGGCCTCAAGTTTAGACCATATTTGAGAGGTAGTAGACACATAAATGACTTCTTGAGGAACCTTATCACCTATGAAACAAAACATGAGACTATAGAATTTATTCATAAATTTATAAGACACAAAAACCTTATTAAAAATGGATTATCCATTGGTTGACACAGTGGTGACATTCTTGTTAGAAATAAATAATGAATATAAAAGATCATTATGATTGAAAAGTGCTATCATTTAATCCACTAAATATTAAAATCATTTCCCTCATCGAATATATTTAAAACTTCATATAACCCATTATTCTAAATTATAGGGATTTGATAACAATTTTTATAGGATGAATTTGGTATTTCCTTTATAATGATCAATATCCATTGATTTAGTTGGTGGATTACAAGCATGACTATATAGTTTTTTTATTTATAAAAAAAGAAGCAAAAATGATAGAATGATTAATATGAGAACATTTCAAAGATAGAAAGAATAAAACAAATTAATGTAATAATTTAATGTGATTTAGTACATGTTGAACCTAAATTCATGGAGAGAACACCACCTCATAGATTATTTATTATGAAAAGAAAAGAAATAAGATACAAGACTTTAAAGTAGTAAAGGACCATTGAATCTGTCTAAGGAGACAAACTCCTACTAAAATGGGTGGTGGTTCTCAGATCCAATATATGGAGTTAGATATTTTCCATCCCGAATAGACACATGCTATTTTCACAAAGTATAGAAGCATACATCAGGATTTGGAAGCATAGACATCAAAGAAATGAAAAGATACTGCTTATAATTCTAGATCTCAAAACTGAGGTCCTATAACAGTTTGAAATGGGAATTACACATCTGAAAACTTCATGTATGAACCATTCCATTCTAAAGGAAACAAGTGTTTCCACCAATATCGATCTCCATAAAAAATCAACACCAATAACTGATGGTAAATATTTGTAACACCCTCCTTTAGTGTAAAACATGACCTTGGACCAATCCTTCTCCACTAAAAGTTCTGAAGATATCACTCTCTCTCATTGAAAAAACAAAAAAAATAGTGATTTTCTATAAAACCCATATCACTTTTATTATGTATATATTAATAATTTTGGTTTATCTTGATATTATGGGAGTTTTTGGCCCTTAAATTTGAAATTTGGGAAGTTTTTGGGTGTTAAACATTTTTCACATGGTTAGGAGAAATCATGAAGTAAATGTATGAGAGGTACTATAGTTTTGGTAGTGTTATATTGTATAGTTGACACACTGTTTAATATACCATGCATCTAAACCATGTGGATATCCAATTCTTATCTTATGCAAGTCACATGGTTGATTCAAAATTTACCAAATTTTACAACCTAACCATGTGGGTGTACAACTTTATTAAAACTTGAAATTCATAAATTGATCCTACAAGTTTTAATGGTCAAAAGGATTCCCCCATATTCTCAATAATTTGTGCCCTTGGGGAGCTTCGAAAATCCCTTATCCTTTACTTTAAATCCTCCTAACTTTGATTTCACGAATATTACTCAATGTAAATATTTCATTCTCTAGTATTAGTCTCATCTATTCTCACCCTACACCCTTTTCTTGGTTTGGATTTTCTCCCACAAACCTCAAGGAGCCTATTGATTTGAGATTAGGGTTTGGATATGGTTCTAATTTTGTGATTTGGGGCATTTAAGGATATTAGAGGTTTTTTGTTGCTATTTTGGGTGTTCACCATTTAAGGTGATTACTTTTAACTTGACCATTTCTTATTTTATGTAGGTGTTTTTTGTGGATTTTCTTTATTTTAATTTTCATTTTGTTCTTGTGAATTTTTAATGAATAATTTATTTAATTAAACCTTTATGTAATTATTTCACGTAGATTGATAAATTTTTTAAAGTGATTCTTCAATTTTTATAAGGGGTTTTTCAAGTGGTTTTGATTTTATAAAGGGATGTTTAAATACTAAGTGGTTTTAAGATGGTTTTAATGAATTTTTTGAATGAGATTTTTTAAATGTATTTAACCCATCTTGGGCCACAAATTGGGTGAATTTTTTATTTTTCTATATTTTTTTGAAATGGGTGAATGGGATTTGGCTTCTTAAATGGGTTTATATGGGATATTTGTTGTGTTTCAAATGGTTTTGAATGTGTATTTCCAAGGGTTTTTTAATAAATTTTTTTAAGTGGGATTTGAATTGTAGAAATTAAATTTCATCCAAATATAGATTTAATAGTTAGGTTTGGAACTTTATAAATTAATTTCGATGTTGTGTGTGTACAACCCCTTAATTTACCCCTTGTTTGTCTATGATTATTAGAAATTATAAATGATGTGGAAGGGGATATTTATTTATAGAATGTTGGAGGTGAGATGAAATTTATATTATTGTTATTTTTTTTATTAACCATGTGATCCAATTGTTTACTCACCTCCTATTGATTATTTTCATGGGAACCCTTTGTTCAGAGATATGTATATATTTATGATATATTTGTTATATTACAAACTAAATAGTGTCCCCTAGTTTTTTGGTTTGTTCAAAATATGTGAGTTACCCTAGTGAAGCATGCGTGGGTATGTTAGGTGGTTTGTGGATTTGATTAGGACATAATGTTGTCCAATAGTTGGTCCCATGTTTTTAGCAGTATTTAGGTTTGTCTTATCGTAGGACCAAGTGTGTTTCCTGTGATACTAGATGATGTTTTATTGGGGGAATTCCATTCCTTGCTTCCCCTAACTTGATAAAATTGTTTGGAACCATGACTTGTTTACTCATACATTATTAGAGATATGGTTACTTGATGTGTTATTTTAGTATCTCTGATCTAAAAATTATTATATTATATTATTTTAAAAGTGTGTTTCTAAATTAAATTTTAAGGTTGATTTGGATCAGATATTTTTAAATCAATTTAAGTGTTTTGAAATTGTGTTTTCAAGTGTTACTTTTCTTCAAATAAAAGGGGCGCAAAAATATAAAAGGGTTACTGATATAATGTTTTAGTTTTAGGTGCTTTCGTATAGAAGATATAATTTCTAATTATATTTTAAAACTAGAATAAATGAAATGTTCTTTGAAAGGAATTTCACAAACTCTTCAGAGTGATCCTACTAAGATTAGTTTTGATCACACCCTTCATACACCATCTAGTGTTCATATATCTAATGTTTCATATCAGGTGATCGAGATCAATTTATAATTAGATATTTGTTGAGATGGTTCAGTTTTTGTTGGTTTGGGACATAGAGCATGCATGTAAGGACCCAGGTTTTTGGAACGGTTCAAAATACCGACCCTGTTTGAATTTTTGACTGGTTTCTGAGGAAACTGGAGAAAATGCAATGTTTCTAGAAATTTCCAGACTACACGCCATGTACTTTAAGTACATGCTGTGTATGTGTAGGCAAGTGACCGGCCATGTGCTCACTGAGTACATGCCATGGGATGACCGTGTAGTAGTTTCTTACTACATGATGTGTAGTTTTGAACATGCCGTCTATACCCCCGACCATGTGAGGCCATACATGGCGTGTAGGCCTGTTGGCCGGGTAGAACCAGGGGCACGCCATGTTCCCTTTGGACACGCAGTGTAGTCTAGTCGTGTATAGGAGAAACACATGGCGTGTGAGTACATCGGCGTGGAAAGAAAGTGGAACCAGGTACACGCCATGTAACCCTAGGTACACACCGTGTTCTCATGTCGACAGGTTCGGAAAGTAAGTCAGCAGAATCCTGCTATCATATGAACAGTTAAATGAACTATACACGACGTTTAGTCCTAAAGTACTCACCGTGTACTTTCTTTTTTTGCTTAAAATGGGCAGTAGCCTCATTTTGAGGTTCTGGACATAACCTCCTCCCTCAAATCGGCTGAACCTTCAATTGCTTTCTTGTTCTTCGTCTGAAGTCAGATCCGATCTCAGTTGGATGCGTTGGAACCCCCTCGGTAAGGCCTAGATTCCTCTTTGGCCGTTTTGTCTGATTTTCATTCTAGAATGAGTTATAGGCGTTTGAACGGTATTGAATCTTTTATATATTCACCGCGTTTTAGACCGAATTGGCGGGTGTTACCGGAGGAGTAGCATCGTGCGAGTCTCAGGTTGGTGGTGCACACTTTATTTTTTGTTTTTGCAGTTGTTTGGGTGATGTGGCCTTCGGCACGTTTTTGGGTATTTTTAAGGGGATCCGTTTCATCTTCTTTTTCATACTGAATTGTTTATTGGACCTATTGGATGCCTTTGGGTATGCCCTGTTACAAGTTTGGGCGAGCGGGCCGGGTGAGGGGCCGTGGCTCATCGGGGAATTTTGGCCGTGGAACGCCAAAATGGTTTTAATTAAAATATTAAAGTATTAAACTGTTTAGTTTAATTTATTAAATCCTGTTATATTTGTTAGAGGCATTTAAGACCTCAGTGCTATTATGGGACAACACCTTCCATAGTGCAATTCAACTATTTAGTTTGTTTTGCCGGTTTATGTTTTCTATTTAAACATGTTATATATGAAATTGCTGAATTGCGTCTACTAGACCATTTGGGTGGTGTTGGGAATGGCCTGTTTATTCTTGAGTGATGTGGATAATCAGGTTGGGCTTGGCCTGGGTTACGATGGCTGGTTTTGACTGCGGGATTGGGCGTCATGGATGTTGGCTTGAGGCAGTACGACTGTCAGGTTGGGCATGGACCGAGTTACTTGGATGTCGAGGCCATCGGACTTGAGCGACATGGTCGCAAGGACACGAGGTGTCAGATGTTTTGGATAATTAGGGATATTTTGGTGATTACCGCTCACCCGGGACTTTATTAGTGTGCACACAGAGATACTCCGTGATGAGGTGGTTTTGACAACTCATGTGGGTAGAGGCCCCCGTAGTTGCAGTTAGGTATTCTGGTTACGGGTGCTTGTCGTAGAAAGCCACGTGGGGGGTGAGGAGCCTTCAGAGGATAGCTTGGGACATAGGTGTCAGGAGGCACATGGTGCCGGGTTACTATTCTAGGGCATGCCTTCGGGACGTCGGTACTTGAGGTACGAGGTGTCAGGATGCACAGGGTGCCGAGTTACTATTCTTGGGCGTGCCTTCGGGACATTGGTACTTGAGACACGAGGTTTCAGGAGGCACATGGTGTTAGGTTAATATTCTTGGGTGTGCCTTTGGGGCATCAGTACTTGAGACATGAGGTGTCAGGTGACACGTTGTGCCAGGTTACACGACAGAGATTCCGGTGTTGGCCAAAGCAGGTGACACTCCTTGGTGGCTGTCGAGCACCAGAGGAGTTTGTGTTTACTTGTGAATAGTACTGTTTACTACTTTCCTTGTAGTGCATGACTACTCAAGCAAATATATTTGGTACGCACCTTTGGGTGGTATCCTACTATGATTTTTCTCACACCCAGCACGGGCCCTTTGGGACACGTGCAGACTTTATAGATTTACGTGCAGGAGAGAAGCTAGCTTCAGAAGCTGGGCTACGTTATTTGTTGCATGGAGATGGTATGGACCTTGAGGTCATGCCTATCTGGGGTTTAATTTGTTTTATTTTCCTTTCTATATCAACATGCTTACTTATTGTAGCTACTATTGGTTAGCCATTGGCACCGTTATATTTTGTTCTGTATGAATTGCTTTAGATGCATTCCTTGTTTGGTTATAGTAGTAGTTGCTTGTATTCTTCGGCATGTTTTTCTGTTTACTTTCCACTACTGTTGTCTCTATATTGCTTCTGTTGTTTATATATATTGTTTATGCTTCCGCTCTACGGGTCTGGTTCGAGTCTACGAAGTCTTTATTTTCATTGCATCTTTACTGTTATACTGGGACTAGTACCCTTATTATGATCCTCTGAGAGGGTATTGCCTCCCCACTATACCTATTCAGACCCTCGCTGCTAGTCGACAGCCTTTGGCGTTCAGGGGAGGTGCGCCTAAGGTAGTGACACCCGACCCGTTCGGCACTGTTTGGGTGGCTAGCCGGGATCAGGACGTTTCAAAGTGGTATTATTGGAGTTCTTGACAGGGATTTAGAAATAGTGTTTTCCGGCTACTAATGAGTTTGAGGCTTCTCGTTTCTTTCTTCTGGTTTTACTATTTGGGATATGGTATACTGAATAGAGTTTGTTATAGGGGCTGGGTTTCTAGCTTGTGCTTGGGTGCCTACATCCCCAGGTACGAGGGATGGACCTAGTTTCCGCGGGTGGGAATTGCTATTTGCTTTTTGCTCAGATTACAGTTTATATGGTTTCCAACTCAGGGGCTCACTTGATGTGTGATGTTCTTGATTGCGATATCTAATCCTTGACCCGGTGTGGTAAGAGAGAATTGGTCCTTGGCCTAGTATGGAAAGGCTTGGTTGCTTGGATTTTGTTAGGAACCTTTATAGGGTATTTCAATTTCATAATTGCACGTTTGATTTGTGAAGTGGTAATGCCATGTGAATGAAATTTCAATTTCCATGATTAATATGTTTGAAATGTTCTTTGGTGAAATTCCTGATAGAATTTCTTGTATGTTGCAATGTGTATTCCTTGCTTTATTTTTGTAGAATTGCATGTGGAAGAATATTTGGGTCTGACTCTTCTGAGAGCAGGCGGGTACTATGGCTGAGGTAGTGTACCTGTCAGGATTGGGCGACTCGGTCGTCGGTTTGAGGCAACATGGGTTGTCAGGACAGGCATGGCCTGAGGTACTTTTGATACTTGGCTCTGTTGAGGGTGGGTAAGGAGGCCATGATGCTGGAATTCTGTGGGGCATGGGTTGCGGTGAGGGGGATTAAGGGTAGTTTTTATGCACTGCCTTTTAGTGCTTTCCTTATCTGCGTAGAATATATTGTTATATATATATATATATATATATATGAGCTGTCTGACCATTTATGGTATTCAACGGGTTACTCCTTCGCGACTCGATGGAGCGTCAGGAAGGAGATGATACAATGTTGCAGGATCAGGGTTAGAATTCAGTACAGGCATAGCACAAGCCGCAGGTACAGGCTCAGAGGCAGGATCATGTTTAGGATCCAGTACAGGCAGGACAACAACTGGGTTTGGCATCGTTCGGGCCATGGCTTGACAAGTAGCTCCGAGATATCCTGGTACGTGTCTTGCAGGGGATTGACAGAGGCACGCAGGGTACAGAGCCTTCTATGGCATATCTGACGCGGGTTTTCCAGTCGCAGCACCCACCACATTTTCAGGGAGAGGGTGGTCCGCAGGTGGCTGAGAATTAGATAGAGAGTATGCAGATGATTTTCGAGCAGCTGTAGACGCCTCTATGGTGGAGGGTCAAGCTGGCGACGTACATGCTGAGAGGACCAACGAAGAGTTGGTGGGACATACAGGTTCAGGCTCGTAGGCACGAGGGACTGGCTTGGAAAGACGTTGAGGTTAGGTTCTTTGAGAACTTTTATCTGGAAACGCTGAGGGTAGAGAGGGATCAGGAGTTCTTGAGTCTTCAGCAGGGAGATATGTCTGTCATGGACTACGCAGCTACCTTCACAGAGCTGTCTCGCTTTGCACCTGGTATGGTGAGCGATGATGCAGCTAGGGTGAGGTGCTTCGAGGATGGCCTACAACACGCAATTTTTGTCCAGGTGAATATCTTCAGGCTGGTTTCTTTTTCTAAGGCGGTGAATTAGGCGCTCATAGCCAAGGGAAATGAGAGAGAAAAGTCCCGCTTGGGCAGGGCTACAACTTCAAGTGACAGTTTGGAAAGCAGGAAGCTAGGATGGGATGAGTTCCAGCAGGTCAGTCAGGCTAGGGATTCATCTAGACCACCTCGTTGTAGTTCTTCGATGATTTGATTCCAGTGTGGATAGTTGAGACATGTTCGGGCGCAATACGATAGGCCTCTGAAGGTGTTCCGGGCATGTGGATAGGATGAACATCTAGAGAGGTTTTACAGGAAGCCTTCTCAGATAGCCAACAGGCAGGGAACATGACTGACTGCAGTGTCTGGAGTTGGTTCAGGTTCAGTACCCGGAGAGGGTAGTCGAGGTTCAGCTGTGCGCGGAGGTCATGATAGAGATGGTGCGACCCTGCTGAGGGGTCATTGGCCGGTGACTGGAGCAGCGTCGCAGGGAGGTCAGGTGTCAGGCAGCCGTGTCTCAGGCCAGGTGCATGCAGTGGAGGTTCCAGAGGCTGACCAGGCTGGTGCGCCGATGATGGTTATAGGTACACCACGGTGTGTCCGTGATCTTCATGTTTCCATTTTGGCATGACCTATGGAGGCATGTCTGTTTTGAGTGCACATGGTGCACATGATCTTTGTGGATTGACTAGATGCTAGTCAGTGGGATTTGTGCCATATCTGGTGCGTGGTATATATATATATATATATGTATGAGATGCGCAACATCAGGCCATCGAGGATGTGGGTTACTTGTGGTACTGTGGGCATTGGGGCATCGATAATGCAGGTTACTTGAGGTGCTAGGCACCAGGACCTCATGGAGGCAGACACCGATGTGGTGCGGGCTATGTTGGTTGTCGGGTGTGACACGTGAGTGCAATGAGGTGTAGGAGTGATGATGCGTCATGGGAGGACTACACGTCTGGGAACAGGTTAGTAAAACCCAGTTTGTTTTACGTTTCGTTGGTTGAGACTGAGTAGGAAATTCCTATGGTGGGGAGCCCCCCCCCTTGAGGAATTTAGCTAGAACCTTGGGACCGGGGTAGTCCAGGTTGTTTAACTAGGATAGGCATGTTCAGTGACATATTTGGGTTTCATTCAGTAGCTCAGGAATGAGCTACGTTAATTTGGGGAGTTTGTAAGAACCTGGGTTTTTGGAACGGGTCAAAATCCTGACCCTGTTTGAATTTTTGACTGGTTTCTGAGGAAATTGGAGAAAACAGGAAGTTTCTCGAAATTTTCAGACTACACGCCATGTAATTTAAGTACATGCCGTTTATGTTTAGGTGAGTGACCATCCTTGTGCTTGCCGAGTACATGCCGTGTGATGACCGTGTAGTAGTTTCTTACTACACGGCGTGTAGTTTTGAACACGCCGTGTATACCCCCAACCGTGTGAGACCATACATGGCGTGGATGCCTATTTTCCGGGTAGAACTAGGGGCATGCCGTGTTACCTTTGGACACACCGTGTAGTCTAGCCATGTATAGGGGAAACACATGGCGTGTGAGTACATCGGCAAGGAAAGGAAGAGGAACCAGGTACGCGCTGTGTACCCCTAGGTACACGCCGTGTACTCATGTCGGTAGGTTCGGAAAGTAAGTCGGTGGAATCCTATCATCTTATGAATAGTTAAATAAACTATACATGACGTGTAGTCCTAAAGTACACGCCGTGCACTTTCTTTTTTTCGCTTAAAACGGGTAGTAGCCTCGTTTTGAGGTTCTGGACAGAACCTCCTCCCTCAAATCGGCTGAACCTTCCATTGCTTCCCAGTTCTTCATCCAAAGTCAGATCCGATCTTGGTTGGATGCGTTGGAACCCCCTCAGTAATGCCTCGATTCCTCTTTGGGCATTTTGTATGATTTTTCATTCTATAATGAGTAATAGTCATTTGAACGGTATTGAATCTTTTGTAGATTTACTGCGCTTTAGACCGAATTGGCTGGTGTTACCAGATGAGTAACATCGTGCAAGTATCAGGTAGGTGGTGCATACTTCAATTTGTGTTTTCGTGGTTGTTTGGGTGACGCGGCCTTTGGAACGTTTTTGGGTATTTTGAGTGGGACCTATTTTATCTGTTTTTTCATACTGAATTGTTTATTGGACCTATGGGATGCCTTTGGGTATTCCCTATACCAGTTTGGGTGAGCGATCCAGGTGAGGGGTCGTGGCTCATCGAGGCATTTTGGCTGGGGAACGCCAAAATGGTTTTAATTGAAATATTAAAGTGTTAAACAGATTAGATTTATTTATGAAAGCTTTTTATAATTGTTAGAGGCATTTAAGACCTCAGTGCTAGTATGGGACAACACCTTTCATAGTGAAATTCAACTGTTTAGTTTGTTTTTCCGGTTTATGTTTTCGGTTTAAACATTTTATATATGCAATTGCTGAATTGCGTCTATTGGACCCTTTGGGTGGTGTCGGGCATGGCCCGGTTATTCTTTAGTGATGTGGATCCTCAGGTTGGGCTTGGCCCAGGTTACGATGGGTGGTTTTGACCGCATGATTGGGCGTCATGGGCATCGGCTTGAGGCAGTACGACTATCAAGTTGGGCATGGCCCAGGTTACTTGGATGGAGAGGCCATCGAACATGAGAAACATAGTCGTAGGGACACGAGGTGTCAGATGTTTTGTGGGTTTAAGACTATTTTGGTGATTACCGCTCACCCTAGACTTGAGTAGTGTGCACATAGAGATACTATGTGATGAGGTGGTTTTGACCACTCGTCTGGGTAGAGGCCCCCGTAGTTGTGGTTAGGTATTCTGGATGGGGGTGCATGCCGTAGAAAGCCATGTGGGAGGTGAGGAGCCTTCAGGGGATATCTTGGTACACGAGGTGTCAGGAGGCACATGGTGTCGAGTTACTATTCTTGGGCGTGCCTTCAGGATGTCGGTACTTGAGGCACGAGGTGTCAGGAGCCACACACTTCCGGGTTACTATTCTTGGGAATGACTTCGAGACGCCGGTACTTGAGACACGAGGTGTTAGGAGGAACATGGTGCTGGGTTACTATTCTTGGGCGTGCCTTAGAGGCGTCGGTAATTGAGACATGAGGTGTTAGGTGACACGTGGTGCCGGGTTACACAACAGAGATTCAGGTGTTGGCCGAAGCAGGTGACACTACATGGTGGCTGTCGAGCTCCAGAGGAGTTTGTGTTTACTTGTGCATAGTACTGTTTTCTGCTTTCCTTGGAATGCATGACTTCTCAAACACATATATTTGGTACGCACCATTGGGTGGTACCCTACTAAGATTTGTCTCACCCCTGCACGGGCCCTTTGGGACGCGTGTTGGATTTATGGATTTACGTGTAGGAAAGAGGCCAGCTTCAGGAACTGGGCTATGTTAGTTGTTGCATGGAGATGGTATGGACCTTGAGGTCATGCCTAGATGGGGTTTACATTGTTTTATTTTCCTTTCTATATCAGCATGCTTACTTGTTGTAGCTACTGTTGGTTAGCCATTGGCGCCATTATATTTTGTTCTGTATGACTTTCTTTATATGCATGCCATGTTTGGTTATAGTAGTAGTTGTTTGTATTCTTCATCATGTTGTTCTATTTACTCTCTGTTACTATTTTTTCTTTATTGCTTCCATTGTTTATCTATATTGTTTATGCTTCCGCTCTGTGGGAATGGTTCGAGTCTGTGGAGTCTTTCTTTCCGCTGCATCTTTACTGTTATACTAGGACCAGTACACTTATTATGATCCTCTGAGAGGGTATGGCCCCTCCACTATACCTATTCAGACCCTCACTGCTAGTCAGAAGCCTTTGGCATTCGGGGGAGGTGCACCTAAGGTAGTGACACCTGACCCATTTGGTGCTGTTCGGGTGGCTGGCCGGGTCAGAGACATTTCAACGCACATGGGTGACATAGAGATAGTTGACATGGTTTTGTTTTGTTTCTTATTTTTGGATTATCCTATATCATATTTATTAGCTTGGATAATTATTTTGGTTCATATTTTCTTTATGATCTTTATTGTTATTATTGTTTGGTGTGTGGGATATTTTTTCTGTTATTGATGTCAAATATTTTTAGTTGTTTTGTTATTATTGAGATGGTCCTTTTTTGTGTGGGTGTATGATATATAGAGAGGACATACTGGATTTTTGTGTAGAAACTATTATGTGATTATTTAGTTTCTATGGATGAAATTATTCCCACTTGGATAGTTTGATACTCTCACACTATTATCCAGCCCGAGATGATCAAGTATGTGCCTTATGCCATTCCATGAACTAACTCGGATTCCCAGTTTAACGGTGACCTAGGTCAGTTCATGAAATTCACTACTAGAAATCCCACCTATACCAACACCCCTATCCTAATGGTTTCAAAAAAACTATGAGGATAGGTCCACCTATCCTAACAGTGTCATAAAACTTCTGGGATAGAGCTTTATAAACATGGTTTTCCAAAAATTTTCATATAACCATTAGAATACGACGCCCTATACCAAAGGTTTTCGTAAATAGTTTGGATAGAGTTCATTCCATAAAGGGAATCCCAACTATATTTTAAAACCATTGGGATTAATAACCCCCTAAATACCCATCTCGATCCTCCTTACTCTAGAATCAATCAGACCACATTTTTCCCTAGATGATATCTCACCTTTCTTCCAAGCCTATGAACGGTTCTTCCCAACTGACGGTCCATCCTTGATTCAAGCCATTTTTTCTTCCACTTCAAATATGTAAGTTTTAACTGGGTTATACCTTATGGAACAATTTATTATGGTTTTTTTCCATTCGGCTTCACTGCAATCTCCTCACATTAAACCTAAACACTATTGTTTATTTGAGCCATTGTGAATTATAATCTACTTATGTGATTGATTGTTTGAACTCACCATTCATAAAAGGTTACACAATTAAACATTGTGGAAAGTGGGTTCCTAATCAATAAATTTATACCAAACCTTGAGTTACTAGGATAATTTGGGAATGTGTAACTTTAGTCATGTATTTTATTTATCATTCTTTATGAGTACAATTCCATTTTTGAATAAATATTTACGTGGAACCAATGACCTATATGGATTGGGTACATGAGCTATAGAATAGGAACACAATCCATATATCATTTTAGGTTGTGTTTTTGTTTTGTGATTTTTTTTCTCTATAGAATAATTTTGATTGATATTGAAGACGTCAATATGATTATGATTTATTTAATCCTTGGTTTATTTTAAATTAAAGGTTTATTAACATGATTTCATTGGTTAATTTTATTATTTAACTATTTTAGGTTTTATTTCATATGTTATAGCCCTTAGAGGTAGTTTTTTTTTGAAATTTTAACTTCCTAAAAATGAATTTTGGGTTTTTTAAATTATTGTTTCCCTTTACATGAATGTTTTATAATGTAAAAAATGTTTTAATGGGGGATTTAATTTGAAAAATTATAATGTTCTATGGATTGAAATTTAAAATGGTTTGATGGAATTTTTTTGGTCATTGAATTGTTATAATTGGTGAAAATTGTTTTCTCAAAGACAAAAAAAATCTTTACATGTTTATGATCACTTTGATAATGTTTTTTTTGACATGAAACCATTATTACATATGGTAATTGTTTTGATGGGTTTCTAAAAATGAATAATTTTTTTTGGTAAGAAGTCAAAACAAGGAGAGGGAATTTCATCAATAATATTGTTACTAAATATGTTCCATAACTTATAATAAATGAATTATTTTAATTGTAAACATTTTTTAACTGGATTACCATTTTATTTTATAGATTAGAATGTTTTAAATCATTGTATCACATGATCTCTAGAATTTATCTATTTTATTTTATTAGTTTCTATATATTTCCTTCTAGTTTCATTAAAAAAATAGGAATAAACATATGTTTAAAGATGTAATTAAAATTAATATATGTATTATTTTAATAAAATTATTTTTGCTAAATTGATATGAATAAACACAAAAAAAACATTTTCTTATAGTTTTCTTTTTAAATAAAATAGATCATGATTTTTTAATGGGGTTTGACTTCTTCTTATTAGGAACATCGATTTTGGTATTCTAAGGTATATATTGAATGCTGTGGGTTTGAAGAGTGGTTTTGATGGTTTGGACATGCTTGGTTTCAAAATGATTAATCACTTTCATTATAAGGGATATGATTTATATTTTATGGAATTATAGTTTCCATCTATATAGAGAATAATCAATATGTTAATGATGGTTTACTATTTCCAAAGTATACTTTCATTACGATGTATCAAGCATGGTTACCACTTTTTTTATTATTAGATTTAGAGTAATGGAATGTCTTTTTATAGTTGGTAACCCCCCCTATATAAGAATTTTTATGAATGATTATGATTTTTTAATGTGACTCACTAAATAAACTAAATTGAAATGAATTGTTCAGACCCTAAGCAAACTAGATTGTACTAAAATGACCTTACTAGTCTTTAAAATAAATGAATTGAACCTATCAACCCTTTACACATTGAAACTCAATCGAACTAACAAATTTAATCTATACCATAATGAAACCAACATGACCAAACCAATTTAATTGAATTGAAATAAGTTTATTTGACCCAATTAGACTTGAGTAGACCCGAACAACACTAAACTGCATCAAATTGAAGGAAAATAAAAATAATTAAACTAAATTTAACCTAACTAAAAGAAATTCTATAGTAAGGATAAAAATGAAATGAGTTGAACCAGCTTTAATAAAACACTATTAAGCATGCACCGACCCAATCCAAATAAAATAACCAAACCTAACCAATAACATGGTATTATATTTTTAAATATATTCAATATCATGGTTTTATATTTATAGTATTTTGTTATATACATAGTATTTTGTTGTATTTTATATTATGATTCACATATAGAGTAATGTGTTAGTTACAGTTTCATATAATGTAAACAAATATCTTTTACTTAAATATATTTTCGATTACACATCAATATTATTGAATTTATTATACAAAATGACTTATAATATATTTTTTATAGAATGGATACAAGTTAGATGTATTAAATTCATTGAATCTCAAGAGACTCTCAAAATAATTAGGAGACATTTTTAGACTTTTCATATAATAATGCTTCAGATAGTGGTCACATACACTGCTCTTGTTATAATTGTGTTGGAAGACCTTGGTTGAGATTTGAATTAGTTAGATAACATATAACCAATTATTATTATTTAAATAAGATACTATTTGTTGTAACATAATATGGAGAAAATAGAATATCAAAATGATGATGATCCAAATGAGAGGAATGGATTGGAGAATTTGTCACCTGACCAGTTTCTATTTAATTTTCATCATAAAAAGGAATGGATGTCGAAATAATAATACTTCAATATGTGAATGCATGATGCGTCTAATGAAAATGATGATTTTGAAAGTGTGAAAAAATTGAATGATGCTACCACAACTCTAGTATATAGAAAATGTGATAAAATGGAAGAGTTGGAATTTTTAATCTGATTGTTTGATGGGAAAACCATGTATGTGATTTAAAATACTACCATCTATTTCATTCTTACCTTATTGAAGGAATTAATTCTAGATGATGCCGATATTACCTCAAACAACTATATGGCATGGATGTTGGTCGAGGAACATGGGTTTTAAAAAAAAATCATACTTTCCTGAAATATTACAACCTATTATGGGAGGTAACTACTAAATGAAAATTATATAAAATGTGGAACATACATATGGAAGAAAAAATAAAATGGAACACCATTCTGTGTGCCAAAGAAAATAATGAGTCACTTTCCAATGATCACCAAACTCCAGAATATTTTCATTTCTAATGAAATATCAATAAAAATGTGATGGAATGATATTGAGGGAAAGAAGAATAATGATGATTTGGTTCACCTTGTAGATGGATTTTTATGGTTGATATTTGATGCTTGATATCCTAATTTCATAGCTAACATGTATAATGCGAGGCTGGGTCATTCATGTAATGATATTAATCCATTTGGGTAGATTCTTACTTCGAAAAACACATGAATGGTTTTCATACACATTTATAACCTTCCCCTATGGATTTGTATGAAAAAACCTTTCACTTTCATTAGTATACTTATATATATCCCTTATTATTCCAAAAATGATATATACATATGCTTGTGACCATTAATAAAAGAGTTTAAACTTCTTTGGGATGTGGGTGTGCGCAAATACGATGCATGTTCGAAAGACATGTTTCAGATGCGTGTTGCAATTATGTGGATACTGAATGATTTTCCTTCTTATGCAATTATAAATTCATGGATCACAAAGGGAATACTATCATGTACTGTTTGTATTAAGAATACATGATCCAGAAGACTGAATAATCACCGTAGTTTCCATTTTATGAAACATTGATGAATCTTGAAAATGGACCAGCCATATAGAAATAATCATTGATGATTTGGAAATACCATAGCGACCGATGATCCACCTCAACGTATATCTAGAATTGATGTGCTTAATGAATTGAAAGATTTCATTTTTTTCATTTGGGAAGGGTAAAATGAATTATAAACATAGGAAGAATGTTTCCATTGACACATATTATAATTGGAAGAAGAGGAATATCTTCTTTGAGCATCCTTATTGGTGAACCAATTTTTTTATTCACTGCTTAGATGTAATGAACATTGGAAAAAAAAATATGTGAAATGTTGCTTTAGATTATTCTAAATTTCAATGGAAATAAAAAGATATATTTTATGATCTCAAAATGAATTGGTGGATTAGGGAATCAGATCAGAATTGTATCATGTGTGTATCAGTGAAAATAAATGGAAAGTTCCATGCTCTTATTATTTGATGACACCTATATAAAAAATAAATTTTTTAAGTACTAGAGACTATTAAATTTCCTTATGGATATTGAAGAAACATATAAAAACAGGTCAACAGAAGAAAGTTGAAGTTGAAAACTTTAAAGACTCATGATCATAACATCCTTCTGCATGAGTTGATTCCAATATATATCTATCATCTTTTGTCAAATAATATTAGGGTGTTAGTTATTTGGATGTTCCATTTGATTAGGGATCTTTTTGAAAAGAAGTTATGCAATTTTTTATTACAAAAAATATTGGAAGAGGCTCCATTAATTTTTTGTGAGTTAGAGAAAATATTTTCTTCATAATTTTATACATGCATGTTGCATCAAACTATCCACCTTCCAATCGAAATCTGACTCAGAGTACCTGTTTATTTCGTTTTATGTATCCAATTGAAAAAATATGTGCACATTGAAGTATTATGTATGGAATAGGAATCACCCTGAAGCTTCTATAATGAACGGTTACATGGATTAAGAATGTATGGATTTTTTATCAATGTATTTGTCTGATATTACTATGAGAGTAAACAAACCAATGATAATTGAAGAAGAGAAGTCTGATAAAATTGAACCTATTTTCCATCACTTCCTAAAATGGGAGGAATTACTAGATCATATACATTGATGACATTAAGCTTTGAAGAGCAGGAGATGGAACGTCACACAGTTTTGTTAAATTGTGATTTTTTCAATGACTACACCAAGTAAGTATATTGAACCTGTAAATCTTATATCATCTCATGTAATTTTACATTTATGTTGTACTATTTCAATTTTTATTTATACGAAATATAAATAAATGCTAAATATAAAGCATCATTATTTATCTTTGAGAAGGATAGAGAATTTTCATAGCCAATATTTCTCTACTTGGTTGAAATTGAAGGTATAAATATTACTATAATAAATTAATAAAATCAATATTTAATTAAGTTTAATATTCATTTATACTTTTGGTAGTTTTCCTACTGACTCTATCTATGAGTAAATAAGAGCTTTGGATTTTGGTCCTAATACCATGGTTCATGACTGTAAATCAATTGTGATCAATGGGTACATATTTATTATCACTGAACAAGAAAAGAACATGAGAACACAACATGAAGGTTTTATGATAACGTCCACAATAGGCTGTTATGACAGTGCATCAGGTAGTAGACTTTGATTTGAAAATGTAGCTTTTTATTGAGTTGTTGAAAAAAATATAATATTGGATTATTACTCTCATGGTCGAGTCACTATAATGAAATGTCAGTGGTTTGATTCAATTATGTGGTATGTCACATTTATTGATGATTATAGATTTTGAGTTATTGACATGACTCACACTCTTGATACTGATGAACAATATGTATTGGCATTAATGGAGAAAGATGAATTTTATTTCAAATATAATATTCAACCTAAATTTGATGTCATTATTAAATTAATTCAAAGACATATTTTTGATAATGGTAATGATGGAATTAACACCATCCCTGCTGCCATTGGCCCTGATCCATTTATTACTTATGATGTCTCCAATAGATCAATTTTCAGAGTTGAATGTGAACTAGAAGTTGTGGTGGGTAATATATAGAATCATTCATCCATGTCCTAAGTTATTTTAGTTTAGCTTAACTTGGGTTGTTAAGGTTGGTAACATATTCAAATTGATTTACTATTGATTAAAAATATTTTGAATCTGACTTGACCTTCATGTAATTTTTCAATATTTATTGGTTACATTTTTCATTGAGATGTATTTTCTAATATTGAGTTGAACTTTATTCAATCCTTTGAAACAAAACACAAATGAAAAAATTAAATTTGATAAAAAACAATAAGAATTAAATTGGGCGTATTAAACTTACTGATATAAAAATAAAAACAACTTAAAATAACGACACATCAAAAAAATGGAAAAATTACCTAACCCAATATATGAACCAAATGACCTAAGAAAAATAAAAATGAACAAATGACCTAATAAATTAACAAAATTGAACCAAATGACCAAAGATAAATAAAAATAGACAAATGACCTAATCAATTGACAAAAATGAACCAACTGGTGTAAAAAAAATAGAAAAATGAGCTAACCAAAATTAAATTGGATCAAACTAAAAATAGAATAAAACTATTTCATACCTATTCTAGAAATGATAATTTGAATGCATTTTTTATTTTTCGACATTTCTTCTATTTTGATATTTTCCACTATTTTTTTTATTATTTCACTATGTATCTTGTGTTTGGTTTGGAAAGTGGTATTATTTAGTTATGTTATGTATCATTTATTTTTTTGTTTGGGTCACACATTAGTTACCAATTTATAATTAATTCCATATTTGTTTTCAAATATAGGAAATGAAACCTATTGAGGAGATGCGATGAAAGAAGATGACGAACAAAAATCACCGAATGATTGAGATGGGTGTTCCTCCATTAGTGCCGGTTGTTAGTATTTTATTTCATATATATATATATATATATATTTCAATAACATATAATGACATGTGAATATTTTTGTTTTAAACTTTTATGCAGAATCCACTACATAGGCGCTAGTTATTCAACGAGCCGCCTAGTGGTCCTAGTAATCAGGCCGATGGTACGATGGGGAGGGGGGGTGCTACTAGAGCTAGGAACTCTAGTCGGAATACCTGATTAGACCATATCCCTCCCACTAACATAACATATACCACACATTCTGATACAGTAGTGTCATTAGGGAAACACATTTTATTTAGGCTTCCCATGTTTTCACCAACATTTACATATGAGCTTTCTCACCCATATTTCCAGTATCTGATGATGATTCATACTTCTCATCCATGACAGGAATTTAACCAACCATCCTTTCTATATTCTTTTACTTATATTTCATTCTCTATGAGCTTCTATATCCGTTCTTCTTTGACTTATACTCTGACACATTCTGAGCCTGTAGAGAATATTCTAGGACCCACATCATCAGTATAGACTGGTGTTCCTTTAGTGCATGCAAACCTGGAATTTCCCACTGACCAAACTACCATAGGTATATTTGTAGAACACTAATATATTTTTTTACCATATTTGATTTTAATTATAAAATGTATTGATATAATATTTTTTTTCTTCTATAACAACTAGATCTACTTATAGGCGGTGTGGGCGTACACACACGCGTGTAGTGTTGAACTGATGTACACAGTTGATGGTGGACTACAATAAAGACAACCAAATGACTGAAAAAAATGGTGGGAATGTATGTGTTTTTTGGAAACACTTTCCAAACACTCCAACATCATTCCCTCCATTATACTTTCCTAGAGGAACCTACTAAAAAAAGTCAAGGATAACACTTGGGCACAAATATTAGTAAGAAACTCTATTGGATTTAATGTTATATTATTATTGTATTTAGATGAATTAATATTTTGGTGACATTATTGTTTTAATTTTCTCGATAGTGAGGGTGCGTGGTCAACACGACTAATGGAATTAGCTGAGCTATGTAGAGACTATAATCATGAGTTATATATTGGCTGGAATGTTAGAGTTGGAATAGATTTAAAGGCTATAAATATCATGGATGATTGTATGATATAACATTATCGACAAATAATCACACATCATATGAGTACCACATTCAAGGTATTAATCAAATTTGAGGTTTTTCAATTAAAATATTCATTTATTTCATTAATAATTTCTTTTTTATTATTTATTTTTTTATGAATCATGAGGAAAATATAAAAAAATATTGATGCTTTGAAATACCTCTACACTTTGGGGAAGACTATGATGCCAAAATATAAGAGGAAGAACGTACAAAAATTGTATATGATTTTTCTTTATGAATTTAACATTCTATTGTTTCATCTACAATTAATTAGATTTCAAAAGTTTTGTAGAAGTGGAGATTGAATATCAACCCAAACCACACTAAATAGAAACAATCTAAACAAAATAGAATCAAATCAAACCTAACTAAATCATTTAGATTTTAACAAAATTTATTTGACATTACTTGACATAAATAAAACTGAATGAAATATATATGAATCAAACCAAAATAAACTAGACCTTAATAATAATAAACTAAATCAAACTGAATCAAATAGAGGTGAACTAAACTAAATTTGACCCAAAATACCTAAACATAAGTGAACCCAAAAAACATGTATACACTAATTAAAGTAGAGGTAAACAGAATGAAATTGAATATAAAAGAATAAATTTTTATTAAGATGAAGAAAACCAACCCAAAACCAATATAAACAAATTTTATTAAAACAAGACACACTAAAAATAATTATATATAATTGAATCAAACTTTTCAAAAATAAAAAAATTTATACTTCATAGGATACAATTGAAAAAAATCCAATATAACCGAATAAATATAAATTGAATAAAATAAAATAAAAGTAACTTGACTTAAATAGAATCAAACCTATATGGAAAAAATTTAATAATCTTAAACTGAACTAAATTAAACAATAGTAAAGAAAACCAATCATAAGAATACCCAATTGGATTGGACCAACACAAATACATCTTTCATATGTTTTTCTTTTCATCTCCATTTAAAATTAATATAAATTTGATTTTAGTTATGAAAATTAATTATTATTAAACTATTTTAGATTATGATATCCTATATTCAATGTCATTTTAGAGGGAGGTATTGAATATTTAAGGCAGTGTGCCTCGGGAAAAACTATTTTGCTTGAGTATAAATAAAAAATATGGAAGTCCGGTTAATGAACTGACATAAAAAAGATTATAAGTTTTAAATTGTTGATTTCAAATTTTAATATATATTTATCAACTTAATAATCTATTTATATTTGTAATAATATACTTTGGAGTCCATTGATTCCTAAGAACTGACAATTTTGGTCCAAATGATCACTTACATTAAGTTTTGGGAGATGAGCACCATGGAAGAGTATGCTGCAGACTTTGGAAGAGTATATTATCTATGAGGTAATGAACCACATTAGGTACCCATTTTTGAACCATATATTTAGAAAAGGATCATGTATGAGTAGTATAGACTAAAGCTAAGGAAGAAAAGGCTGGAAAATGGATCACACAGGTGGAAGAATGGGTTGAAAAAGAAAAAACTGAATTTATGAAACTGATGAAACTTTTATGTCCATCACATCCACCAAAGACCACTAAAACTTGTGATGAATATATTTCATATATGTGTTAATTAAATTGTACCCTGGGTGGTACTCATAGTGGTGGTAGAGATGATGTTGTTCATGGCGATAGAGATGGTGAGGCTAATAGCAAGGAAGAGGCTGAGGATGATGATGAGGCCGAGACCTAGCGTGAGGATGAGGTTGAGGCTGAGGTGGAGGATGAAGGATAGGATGAGGCCAAGGGTGAGGATGAGAATGAGGATGAGGACGAGGTTAGGGATGGTGATGTTGATGAGTATGGGGCTAATGATGATGGTGACAATAGTGATGGCGATGAGGGATAGATTGATCCATTACATTTTTGACTGATATATATGAAATTTGATGTTTGATGATATGGTGTTACTAAATATATGTGTGATATTTTTTTATGATTGTTATCATTGGTTAAATTCATCAATTGTGATTTTTTCTCTTATCATTAATTGAAGGGTTTGATTATTGAGGAGGTTTATGTTTTCGTTAGACGATGTTCATTTTTAATTTTAGGTGAATTATGTTTGGATAATTTCATTGTATGTGAATTAAATTGAAGGTAGTTCTTTTTTATAGGTGTAGATTCATTGGATAAGGTAGTTTTTTATTGGAGCTCTATTCTGTTTTTTATCTCTTGGTGAATTTCAGGTGCTTCTATGAAGATGGGTGTCTATAACAATGGTTTTATAACCATTGGTATAAATCTATCCCAAGGGTTGAAAACCATTGGGATAAACCTATACCATTGTATAAAACCATTGGGATAGGGATATGCAAACAGATTTAGATAGGAAGGGCCCTCGACTTCAGCTGGGAGATCTCGCGCTCGCTTAGGGTTCTGGACCATTCAGTGGCCCTATGGATTTAGAGAACTCAGTGCAACTATTTCTCTAGTGTAAAATGGAGGCATGGGATGAGTGATGGGGGAGATATGATTTAATAAGGGGTATTGTGGTTCAATTTTCATCTATGAAGACTGGATCCTTCTTGAATGACGACAATTTGCATTTCCAAACTTTGGCTTCATTATTAGCATCTAGTTCTATCATCAACATTCGGCTTCGTGAGGTAGTTGCAATGGAGGATTCTATTGTGTGATGGTGGGAATGGTCATCCCTAGGCTTCAATAAGTGGTGGCTAGGTTTTTCTTGGTGTCAAAAAGGGAATCATGCAACAGATACAAGTTTTATTTCATCGATACCTATTTCTATCTCATGTTGTGATTGTTCAAATTTTGGATGGTTTCGATGCTCGGATTGGGGGTTGATGCCTATGGGAATTTTTTTGAGGATGAGAAATTGGAATTCTAGATCCTATTCCTTCCCAAAATCGAAGAAATATTTAGATTAATCCATTTTCTTCTTATTTTTAGTACTCAACACATTGGGTTTTTGATGGAGGAGGCTTGATTGGGTGCTTTGTCTTCGTTGTGGCTCACCGGTGTTCCTTCCTATTCGAAAAAGATTATGGATGGTTTTTTTCCTGTCTTGGTGTTTATTCAAATTGGAAAATGATTTGATGCTTCTTTATATTGGGTGATTGTGGGTGCATGTTGTGATTTTGGTTTCTATGATGCTTCAACATAGATGGTTCTCGATTGGTAAGTTGGTTTTTGAAAGTCATTTTCTGGTTTTCTGGTTCATTTTTGGGTTCCTGAAGGATGGCATGGACCTTTTCTGAGCTTTCTTCTACTCAATTCGGCTATGACATCCTATTTCACCACTCCCTTCCTAGTCGGTCTAGTGTTGTTCTCTCCAAATTGGTTTTGAGTTTGTGTGTTTGAGTAGCCAATGTTTTCTAGGAGAAGTGATTCCATGATGGGCCCTATTTGCATTCTTTCGTTTTATTTTTGGATGAATTTGGTTTATTTGGTGTTGGTTTTTTTGATGTTTATTAATGGAGATGATTTCTACTTTGGCGTGGTGGCGTTGATGATGTGGGGTTGTGGAGACAAACTTTGTTGAGGGCTTTGGTTGCACGTTCCTCTGATCTTGATCTAGGATTCTTCCACTATCTCTGAGGTGGATCCAAGTGGTGTTATTCATGGTGATTTAGGATGAGAGGGTGAGCAACTATTGATTCCTTGTGGATGATCTGTATCTATTGAAAGTGTTTTTTATGTTAATCATACCACAGTTTGTGACAACATGTTGGTATTTGGTGAAATTTTGATTCAAAAATGAGATATAATCTAGACACTCTACAAGGGACAACTCCAGATGAGGATTCAGAATATAAAGCATCAACCTGGCCATCCAGATTTGGATGAAGGAGAGGGTGTGGATTTTTTCCATCGATGCCAAGCCCGTGCAACCCTACACGTGATAACTATCAAATCAGTCATGAGATAATGGATGCTTGACATAAAAATGTAGTCAATGGGGAATGGCATTTCCTATAGTATTTGGGAAAAATTAATTTTTAATGGTTTTCATTGTTTGAAGTTCTTATTGTTCACCCTTATCTTTTAAAAGTCTCATAAAAAAAGGATTTCGAGGATATGCCATCATTTTTGAAATGTTGGGAACTTGGAATTTTACCCACCCTATACGAATTCATTACCGGAAACTATTGGTATAGGGATATCCTAATATCTCCCACACCAACGGTCCTCGAATCTATTATTATAGCCTATCCCAATTTTTTAGGGGCTATCACAATAGTTTGGAACTATTGGGATAGGTCATGTTTTTAGTAGATATTTTCTCTTTTTGGAGAAGAAGATGAATGAATCTATGAATTCCAAACCCAAGGGGCATGATACAGATCATAATAGGTGAGCATACATGATGAGAAACACATGTACAATGTAGTTGAATATCACTATTCATAATGATAACCAAGTAATAGCTCACCGAAACATGTGGTTCTAGAAAATAGCCCCCCTAGATAAATGCAGACAATACTATAAAAAAGATACAAATAAAACACTCCATAAATCCCAGAAGTTTGACCTATTAATTCTAAATATAGAATCCATTTTTCATAATTGAAAGTATAGAAGCTAGAGTAATTAATTTAAAATAAACCCCATTGACAAAATGATAAAATGAGTTTTTAAAGTAAAAAACATCAAAAGAATAAAATGATTTTATATACAAATTCAATTTGAAAATGATTCAAATTATCAGTATTAGATTAAATCATAAAAATTTGATCTATTTATACTTTAAATAAATTCAAAAATATAATTTAACACTACAAATAATTTTAATAAATAAGAAATTTTCAAATAAAATGTACTATTTAAACTGTTCATCAAAAAAATGAAACTTATTAGAGAAATACCAAAAATTCAACCAAATTAAATTTTGATATTTTTATTTCAAATCTAGAGTTTAATTTTTCATGTATAATTTATAAAACCATCAAAGACATGATTTAAACTAAGGTCTCCATCAAAAAGCTATGAAACTGTTTTTTTTAGAAAAATACTTCTATTATGCATAAAATTGGATCTATTCTTATATCATGTCTAGAAAATAAATAGGATGAATTTTAAAAATTATATTGAATATTATATATATATATATAATTAATATATTCCAATAAATGGTGATTTTTTTATTTTTTTCATAAAACACTCTTGTGCACATTTAAATAATTTTTCATAAAAAGTGTTTTATTTTCATTTATAATTAATTCTTCACATGTGTAAAAAATATTTCTATAATTTAATTAATCTCATTCATTCCATCCATTCAAAAATCTAGGTGATAACTATGAAAATTAATAATAATAGTTCAAATTTTGTTTGAGCTCAGTGTTTTGTGCAAAGTAAGCTACCGATGAGATTAAATTTATTTCAAAAACAAAGAAATAGCATAAAATCATGGCATGTTACATATATAGAGGTGAATAAATGAATGAAATTGTATTAAGTCACCATGAAAAAATTATAATATATTAATCTTATGTTAACAATAATAGAATTTATTGTGGGAATTACCTTAGGAATATCCACCATTCTTTTTCATTATAATTTCCTATTTTTTATAAAAAAATATACTATATTCATTAAAACAAATAAAATTACCAAAAATATTAATGAAATAAAAAATATTAAATTTTCAAAAAACACCTAGTGAAATAACCCAGGTTTGATTTTATATTGTATTCTTAATGATTAAATATTATTTTCTCAAGTAACATGATAGTGTTCAAGAAATATTTAGCAAAATTACTGCAGATACTAACTCTACACCCTCAATTATATGAATTTTAGTTATTTTTTGTTTATTTTATTTCTTTTTTTAGTTAAATTTTTCTTCATTCCTTGTAATTTATAATGAATTTAGCGCATGAATATTGGATGAACTCACTGCCATGGTCAGAATTGTTTTAATAAATTAATACATTGATTGATATTTTCTCTATAAGAACAAGAGAAAGAGATATATTTTTAAGGAACATTACCTATAATAACTAGTGAATAATGCATTATGGTAAGAGATTCCATACTTTAACTGGAAATTGGTTCAATAATAACAATATTTACCATTTCAATAAGAATATCAACCACCTCTATTGAAACAAACACACGATTCAAACAATGATGACCTATTAAGACAATTGGATTATAAGACTCAAAATAAAACAAAACAATTAAAATAAGATAAAACTAATGAATTTATTGAATAATTATAAAATTTATTTACTAGACAAACTACTTACACAAAGTTTTTGAATGAACAAATTAGTGTTGGAGATCAATAATGGGATCATCAACAATAATAATATCAACTGTAACAAACTGGATGAGATTATAGCTCGAGATTCCACTATGGATATAAACATACCCAATTATAGTAATAAGAAACAAAAAAGCATTGATGATTTATTGATTCTTATTTAGAGATTCTAGGATTTTGGACTCATGAATAATAAATTAATGAAGATTGAGGAACATGTGGTCTTATTCACTTCCATCCTCTAATAGGTGACAAGGTAGATAACAGGGCAATACCAAGAACAAGAATAATAAAAATAAGTGTGTATTATATTTTAGGAATAATAAAACGATTTTTAGGTTAAACTAAAGGATTTTTGTCTACTTCCTTCCCCAATAACATGTTTAGCATCCTCAGTCTAGTTCACCTCCACGTTTATAGAACCAAAGTGTTATAAACCTCAAGCATGCCTCCGCACGCACTAGAGGATGACAATTAGTGGCATGGGTCTATATGTGATCATCATGATACTATAACCTATGGTGTGAATAAATGTAAATAATAGTTGAAGAAATAATTCTAATAGTCATGAATGTAATTCCCAATGTCTGTATGAGTTTGAAAATTCTAGAGTGAATTTTAATTTTTGAGTTGATGGGTTGTTTTTTTATGATAAATGAGGCTCAAATTTTTATGAGAGTTTTAGTCTTTATAAATAGTGGTTTGGGATGGGCTTCAAGTACCAGTATGTGTTACGAGTGTTTTTGAGGAAGGAAAAGGTGTGTTCGAGGGCCTGGATTACTAAAAAGTGTGTTTTTACACCATTCATGGTGTGAATAGGTCATTCAACTTGTGAATATGTTTCATGGGGTATACCGAGGTGTTTTGGGCCATGAATGGAGAAAAAGGGGTGAACTAGAGGGATCTCTTGAAAAGTCATGGTGTGACCACATGGTTCAAACCATGACACATTCATTTTTAGTTTCTTTTAAGGAGTCAAGTGGTTTTAAAAATAGAAACCCCATTAGGTTCGTTCTCTCAAAGTATGCACACATAACGGAAAGTTAAACCTACCCCCTCTCCTTCAATTCCCTTTGATCTGAGTTAGTTTCTAGTGATTCATCATGTTGAATCAAAGTAGGATCTCCTCATATCATCCCACTCTTTTCCACTCACTTTATTTCAATATTAATATATAGTGTTTTAGATGAACACTTTCACTATATCATAATGTAAACATTGTGCCAGAAGGGGGAATTTTTATACAGCTTGTAGAGGAAAACACGAGAGGCCATAAACAATCCATTTTTCTTCATTTAAAGAAATAAATGTCATTGAATAAGCTTATTTGGGTATTCTTGTGTTTTTTAGTAAAATTGGTCAAAAATTTGGGTTTATAATTTGGGTATTTTGGGTTTCCTAGGATTGGGGGTGTGTTATGAGTACAATGCTCCCAGTTGTTCATGATTCTTGATCGATGTACTACCTAATGAGTTAAGAACCAATTATTCATTTTTGGAAATTTGGTTTAAATAAATTTGTTAACTAATTTAATGGTGTTTATGGATGAGATAGGCGCTTGGGTGATGTCTTAGGCTTAGATAGGCTTTGAAAGTCATATAAAGGCTATAACAGTAACTATAGGACTTTGGAAGATAAGAAGGGAAGGGATTAAATTAAGTTTGGTGGTCTTGGTACTAGACCTATAGATTTTTGCATAATATACATGAATATGGGTGTATATCATTTTTAGTAGGGTGATTTACCAAATTACTATCATATTTATTAATAAAATTTAAATAGTTTAATTTAAATTAAAATTTTAAATTCATGAGAGTATCCGAGATTAATGGAACAAGGGGCCTGGGCCACTATGGACCTTGTGCATTGGATTAATTCCTAAACTACCGATTGTTAAGGCCAAGACTAAGAGGATAACCAGACACATGGAAAAATCTAATATGGGGTTTGATGATACTTTATAATGAATACTTTAGCAGACATGGTGAGGACCCTTGAGTTGTGCTTGGCTAAGGAAGATATACCATAGGCAAATTAGAAAGGAGTTGGGTGAGTTGACTAGCCTAGATTGTCCATGGATATAGAGATAAACCTTGATCAATATTTAAATACTATCACTTGTGATGTGTAACCTTGAGTCATGTGAAGAAGTTTGATGACTTTGAGGATTTTGAGGGATGGTATGTCCTTTGAGCGTCGAGCATTGAATCAAGATACTGGTTGTGATTGAGGATCACAATAGGGAAACCTCTATTAAAGTGATGATAAAGAGGACCCTTGTGGGTCCCTCTTTAAGAAATGACCCCAAATAAGGTGTATGTGGCCATGTGTAGAGACTATTATGGGTGTCACCTAGAACTTTGACCAACTTGTAAGCTCGTAGTGGTATTGAGGATGATGATGGGATTAGGCATTTGGCTAGACCCTATTATGATTTTATTTAATTTTTAATATGTTATTTGATTTCACAAGACAACTGAGAATTAGACATTGGGCCTAACATTATTTTTATTTCCTATATTTCTTAATAATCACCTGTTGAGTTGGATGAGACTATAGGATTCTTGATATGTCTGGGATCTGGTGTCACAATATTTTGGGATATATGGGTAGTTTGACTAAATTATGCTGTATATAGTGGTGCATTCCTAGTGGTGGTTAATAGAATCCAACATCTAGGTATATTATATCACACATGAAAGAATTCATGAGATGATAGATATTCCATTGATATAGTGACACTATTCTGAATTCATCAGGTATTCGGTATTTGAATTGAGATACTAGTAGAACATTGAGAATGCCTGAGACTCCCCAGATTTGAATGGTGGTATGAGGTACTGGGTGGGAGTATATCCCTAAAAATAGATGCTGTAAATACCAAGGGTCATACTTTCATACCATTAATTAATGCTTAAGATTCCCTTTAGGATCTAGTAGATTTCTTGTTGATGAATTGGATGAGGATCACTGAGTTTTTTGGATGCCCAAGTATGAACTGTGGGATCTAGGAGGGTAATCTATTCGATTGATTAGGTCACCCAAGAATAATTCATGAATGGATTTATGGGATTTCCTAGGTCTTCCCCATATTAAGAACTAGACATTGTCCTAACACTGAGAAAACCCAGGTACTGTGAGGGGCTTTATCTAGAGGTATTGAGGGCGAGGGATGCCTCACGACATGCTAGGGTTTGTCACTCATCCTTATAGAGGCATGATTTTTGGATCTACAGTGATTAGTTAAAGGTTAACATGAGGCTATGTTCATGTTCAAAGATATTCGTGTACAAGATGAAGCAGGTATGGTCAACTGGTGTCTCAAAATTAAGGATCAAAAACATTTTTTGGGCATGTACCTAACTATATGTTTCCACCCTTAGGGAAGTTGAGATGTTGGTCATAACGGTCATTATGGCACAATCAATGAAATTATGGTATTGATTCAAAGTAGGTGTTGTTGGTGGGTTTGTTTAATTTTTTATAATAGTATTTTATTTTATTAGTGTATGGCATATTCACATATCTATTGTTCCCAAATAGGAGCTAGAAAACTGGGGGGTGATTCAGGGTTCCTTTTTCTTTTATAATAAAGTTTCTTAACTTATTTAGTATACTTTCTTAACCTCTAAAACATCATAAAGTTCTCATAAACTCAATTATAACTTCTCAAAATCACCTTTCATATGCAAAAAATATAAAGAGAAGCAAGCACATGGTATTTACGAGGTTCGGTACAAATACCTACTCCTTGCCATGTTGGAAAGTCCCACCAACATGGATTCTTTCACTATCATCTTTCCAGAATACAAAGGCACAAGCAGTGAAAAATTATACAAACCTTGTAGAAAATTCCCTGCTATAGTTGGTTATACCCCCAAAATATCCTTTTTGTATCCACTTAACACATTTGGTTATACACTATAACAAAACAATCAATCCCTTTTCAACAATAGGTAAGTATCCACAGTTACAATCATTACTTTCCTTCTTTTCTGATTCCATTCAGATTGTCTTCACTTTCTCCACAAGTAAGATGAATACAAATTTACCTTGGTAGAATATTAAATAACTTCAACAATTCTCAATGGAACTTTTTGGTCATGAAACATTATCTAGAAACTCTTTCCGGAAAACATCCTCAGCAAACCTTAGTCCAATCTATCTCAGTATGGTAACCTCAGTCTGATAATCTCCATCTCATTGGACTTAGTCCAATTCCCCTTGTTCTCTTCATTCTTAAATTGAGTATAAACTCAATTGGTAGCTCAGAATTCCTATGTCTGATGATTCTCGCACCAATGGATGTCACTATGTTGGACTCGCTCCGATGATGTTCCTTAGCATCATCCTGAAAAACAATGTCTAGTGAGGAACTCAATACATGTTCCACAATTTTTAGAGATCAATATTTTAGTTAAAATGAAAAGTGTAAGTCATATCATATAAATGAACTGATCTCTCCTTTTATAGGCATCCTAGATTGGTAAAGGTGGGAAAACTAATTTCACTTCCCTCTCAACAGAATTCACAATTCCTAGATTTATTATTCATTTAAGTCTTCATATTTGATATCTTCAACTATTTTAAATACTTCTGGGAGCTTCTCGAATAATCTCAAATATACTCAAATCTTCAGACTCCTTAAAGATTACAAACATTTCCTCAGCCTAATTATTCATTATGATGAAATCATATGCAATACTAAAGATGGGACATTATGATGAACTCTTGTAAACACTAAAAATATTCTCATACAGATGCTCTGTATCAACTAAAAAAATTGTTAATACAATTAGAATATTCCATACCATTAAAAACCACATTTGATAATAATTTGGAAATAAGTACATATTTATAATGTCTTAAAATTATTTCCCCTTTTATTCAATTCCTCAAACCAATGACCCCACATCTAATGAAGTAATCAGTGTTAGCATGAATTTGATAGATCAGTCTCTATATTATTTTGATGAATCGATGTCATCTCCTATATGATGGTCGACACCACATCTTGTCTAATTACTCTTGAAATAATTGAAAAACAACACATCCAAGTTACTATTTCATTATTGACCAATTTTTTATATAAATAAAAGAATTCCACCTGATGAAAATGGTTGGCTACACTGTTGACTAGTCTTTGATTTTCTTACTTGCATCAGTCCCAACATAATAACTCCTTTCCCCTTTTTCATTGGTCTCAACGACTCACAATGAAAACATTTATACCTCTATTTTCTTTTTGAAGCCATCAATGCATCTGATGGTCACTCTTAGTATTACTCCGATGATCGGTGATACATCGTATCCAATGGATTAGTGTCAGCAACAACTTCATTTCATTCCTAATTATGATGTAATCATTCAAAAAAATTTTATTTAAAGATTGGTTTCTTATGGCTTATGGGTATAAATAAAAACCATCATTTTCATCTTCTCACATTTCAAGTAAACCATCCCATACTTCAAAAAAATCTATATCTAGTGATCTCACATCGATGAAATAAATTGAAAAAATGGAATCAAATAAAACCTAACTAAATCAAGTAGATTTGAACCAAATTTATTTGAAATTAATTGAAATAAATAAAACTGAATTAAATCTAAAACAATCAAACCAAATAAACTAGACTTAAATAATATTATATTAAATCAAATTGAATCAAATAGAACCGAACTAAACTAAACTAGCCCAGGAATAACAAAACATAAGTGAACTAAAAAAACATGTATAAACTAATTCAAGTAGAGGTAATCCAAATTAAATTGACTATAAAGGAATATAATTGTGTTAAAAATAATAAAAATAACCTAAACCCAGTATAAAAAAATATTATCAAAACATGACACACTGAATATAATTATAGAGAATTAAATCAAACTTTTAAAAAATAAATAAGTTTTTTGATTGCATCGAATACAATTGAAACAAATCAAATATAACCAAATAAATATGAATTGAGTTGAATAAAATTGAACTAAATTTTCCTAAATAGTCTCAAACAGATATGAACCAAATTGAACAATCCTAAACTAATCTAAATTAAACAAAAATAAAGAAAAATAATCATAATAAAACCAAATTGGATTATACCAACATGAATTTATATACCACATAATTTTGTTTCCAGATTCATTCGAAATTAATATCAATTTGACTTTTGTTATGAAATTCATTATTAGTAACCTATTTTCACTTATGGTTTCCTACATTCAATTTCATTATAGAGGTAGGTATTGAATATAGAAGGACGTGTGCCTCAAGAAAAACTGTTTTTCTTGAGTAGAAAGAAAAAATATAGAAATGAGGTTGATAAAACAAAACAACAGCAGATTGTAAGTTTTACAATGTTGATTTCAAATTTTAATAATTATTTTTAAACTTAATAATCAATTAATATTTTTATTAGGCTATTTTGGGGGCCCTTGATGCCTAGAAACATGAATCTTTTGGACCTAATGATCAATTACATCATGTTTTTCTAGATGAGCACCATGGTAGAGTATGCTACCGACCTGGGAAGAGTATAACCCCTATAAGGTATTGGACCAATTTAAGAACTAGTTTTAGTACCTATAATTTGGAAAAGGATCATGTACAAGAAAAAAAAGCTGTGTCTAAGGTAGAAAAGTTCAAAAAAGGGTCACAGAGGTGGCCAAATTAGTTGAAAGGGAAACCGCTTAATTTATGAAACTAATGAAATTTTTAGGTCTATCACTTCAACAAGAGACCACCATGACTTGTGATGAATATATTTCATTGATATTTTCATTATATAGTATACCAGACGACAGTCCTAGTGGTGGTTGGGATGATGACGTTCTTGGCGATGGTGATGTCGAGGATAATGAAGCGGAAGAGGTTGAGTATGAGGATGAGTCCAAGACTGAGGGCGAGGAAAAGGATGAGGATGAGGTGAAGGATGAGGGAGACGATGAGGATGAGGATGAGGATATTGATGGGGATGAGTATGAGGATGTATATAGGGATGAGTACAAGGATGAGGCTAATGATGATGGTGACAATAATGATGGTGATTGGGGACATATTGATCCATTACATTTTAAATTTATATTTATGACATTTTATGTTTCATGATTTGGTTTGACTAAATATATGTGTGATATTTTGTGTGTTTGTTATCATTGGTTAAATGCATCAATTGTGTTTTGTTCTGTTGTCATTAATTGAAGGTTTTTTCTGTTGAGGAATTTTCAGTTTTCATTAGATGGTTCTGTATTTTTAATTATTGGGGAATTTTGTTTTGATATTTTGATTATAGTTACATTTCATTTCTGGTAGTTCTGTTTTATAGGTGTTTGTACATTGGAGAAGGTAGTTTTGTTTTACAAATTTGTTATGTTTTATAGCTCTAGGTGAATTATAGGCACATAGGTGAATTTTAGGTTATGCTGTAGAGATGGGGGTCTATACCAATGGTTTTATAACTATTGGTATAAATATCTCCCAAGGGTTCAAAAGCATTAGGATAATCCTACACTAGTATTTACAACCATTGAGATAGCTATATTACTAGGGTTTTGAATCATTGGGAACTTTGATTTTTACCCACCCTATGCCAACGGTTTACTATAAACCGTTGGTATAGGGATATACCAATATCTCCCACACCAACAGTTCTTGGAACATTTGGTATAGCCTATCCAAATGGGTTTAGAGTCTATCTTAATGGTTTGGAACTATTGGTATTGGTCAAGTTTATAGTAGTGATTTTCTCTTTATGGGGAAGAAGATAAATGAATATTTTAATGAGAAACCCAAGGGGCACGATAACGATTAAAATAGGTGATTATACTAGATGAGAAACACATGGAAATAGTAGATTAATCTAACCGTTCATAATGATAACCATGTAACAACACACTAGGATGTGTGGCGCTAGAAAATATGTCTCCGAAGATAAATGTAGACTATACTATAAGAAAGATAAAAAGAAAACACACAATGAAATCCCAGAAGTTGTGCCTAATGATTATAAATATGGAATAATTTTTTTAAAAATTCATAAAAAATAATTTTCTGTAATTAGCTTGAAATTAATCCCATTGGGGAATGAGAGAACATGTTTTTAAAGTAAAAACCATCTAAAGATTAAGATTTTTTTAAATCCAAATTCAACATTAAATTGATTCCAATGAACAAAATTGAGTTAAATAATAAAAATTTGATCTATTTATTAAATAAATACATTCAAAAATTTAATTTATCAATATAAATAATTTTGATAAAAAAGTAATTTTCAATTAAAATTCACCATTTTTAACCATTCATCAAAAAATAAAACTTATTAGGGAAATACAAAAAATTAAACCAAAGTAAATTTTCATATCTCCCTTTCAATGTAGAAGTTTATTTTTTAAAATAAATATTATTAAATTGTCAAATAAAAGATTTAAACAAGTGCACCATCAAAAGGTGACAAAACTGCATTTTTAGAAAAATATTTCTTTTATGTATAAAATTGGATTTGTTCTAATATCATGTTAATAAAACACATAGGATTTATGTTGAATGTTATATTAAATATATTATATATATATTTAATTAATATATTCCAATCAAGGGTGATATTTTTTTCATAAAACACACTTGTGTGCATTTAAATAATTTTTCATAAAAAAAGGTTTTATTTTCATTTATAATTAATTGGTAACATGTGTAAACCATATTTTCATAATTTAATTAATCTAATTAATTACCTTTATTCAAATGGCTAGGTGATAAATATCAAAATTAAATAATAATATTTTATATTTTTTTGAGCTCGGTGTTTTGTACAAAGTAAGCTATCAAATAGATTAAATTTATTTTAAAAACAAAGACATAGTGTAATTTTTTTGGTGTTACATATATAGAGGTTACTAAAAGAATGAAACTATGTTAAGTCTCCATGTAAAAATTATATTATATTATTCATAATTTAACAACAATGGAATGAATTAGGGGAATCTCCTTAGAAATATCCACTCTTCTTTTACATTATAATTTTCCATTTTTGTATAAAAAATATCTACGGTATTCATTAAAACAAATAAAATTACAAAAAATAAAAAAAAATTGAATTTTCAAAAAACACCTTGAGAAATAACCCATTTTTAATGTTATATTTTATTCTTAATGATTAAATATTATTTTCTCAAGTAACATGATTGTTTTGATGAAATATTTAGATCAATTACTGTAGATACTATCTATGTACCCTCAATTATATTTATTTAAATTTTTATTTGTTTTTTTACTTAATTATTTTACTTAATATTTGGTTCATTCCATGTAATTTATAATGAATTTAGCACCTGAAAATTGGATGAACTCACTACCATGGTCAAAAGGTTATTAATAAATTAATACATTGATTGATATCTTCTTCATAATTACAAGAGAAAGTGAGATATTTTGTAGGAAAATTACCTATAATAACAAGTTAGTAATGTATGATGGTAAGATATTCCAAAATTTTACTAGGAATTGGTTCAACAATGAAAACAGTTGCCATTTCAATACAAATATCAATCACCTCCATTAAAACAAACACAATATTCAAATGTTGATGACCTATTAAGACAATTGGATTATAAGACTCCAACACAAAAAAATCAATTGAGATAAAGATAATTAATTTATTAAAAAATTAGTAAATATATTAACTATCCAAAATACATACACACAACTGTTTAAAGAAGAAATTAGTGTTGGAGCTCAATACTGGGATAATCAACAACAATAATATCATGTGTAACAAACTGAATGGGAAGATAGCTGAAGATTACACAATGGATATAGAATTACCCTATTAAAGTAATAAGAAACAAAAATAATTGATGATTTATTGAATATTATTTAGAGAGGCTAGGATATTAGACTCATGAACAATAAATTAATGAATATAGAGGAACATGTGGACTAAATCACTTCCATACTCTCACAGCTAACAATATAAAAGCCAATGCAATACCAAGAATTAGAAGAAGAAAGATAAGTGTCTCTAATATTTGAGTAAGAATCAAAATAGTTTGAGGTTAAAATAAAATATTTTTAGCTACTTCATTCTCCTATAACATGTATAGAATTTTTGATCCAGTTCACCTCCACTATGATAGAACCAATGTGTTATACACCTCAAGCATGCCTCCCGATGTACTAGAGGTTGAGAATCATTGGTGTGGGTCGATATGAGATCATGGGGAGACTATACCCTATAGTGTGTATAACTATAAATAATAGTAGAATAAATAATATTATGTAATGTCCCGACCCCAGAAGCCCAGATCTGGTGCATTATTTTAGTAAATAAGAATGATTACAAGGAATCAAGTCTCGAAAGACCGATCATTTTAGTAGCCTTGGAAGTTCCAGATACATACATAAGTTTTACATTACACCATGAAATAAAAAAACAAACATTGTGTCCCCTTTGAAAACTCTTATATCCCATAGCATGTTCCTATAGGTTAATCTTAATATACTTCTTTGCATCATGGGAAAAATAAAACATAAGAAATGGGTGAGATCAGATGCTCAGTAAAGATAATAATATAGTGAAAACTATTATAAATAAGAATAAACATTTAAGTCAATGTATAATACTAGAACCCAAGCCTTTTAAACTTAAACTTCAATATAATATGGAAACGATAAATCAAATAATTCCTTTTACTTATTCACATCGATATGCTACTAGTCAAATAATCAAATGTAATATCAATAGCCAAATTCATAATGATGGAATGCATAATTATAGAAATCATAACCACATAGTCATGGACTTATGCCAAGACTATAAATAAGATTTTGTCAAGGCCTTGTGCCAAGACACTAGTTTATCTCATGATACCTACCGATGCATTGAGGAGCTATAGTGGGTTCCACCTATCACTTACTAAGTCCAATGCATTCCTCATATGATAGGGTGAAACATAATCTAAACATTCGTTTTTAAAACTAGTATATGAAATGTTAATACTTTAAACATAAACCATGAATGGTATCAAAATTTCACATCCATAATCAATCATAACTTATTTAATACAATATGGAAGATTTCATTATAATAAATTAACCTAAATCAAGAATAATGAAGGATATTGACACAGAAAAAAATAATCAAAAAAAATATTTGAGCGAAATATCCCCCTTTTTCTTGAAAACATTTAAATGTGTCACTATTTATCAAAGAAGTTGTTTAAAAGATATTTTTGAATCAAAGTGTTTCATACCACTTTGAATCTTTTTAAAGGAATTTCAATTTTAAAACATTAATTTCCATATAAATAAATCCTTAAAAGCATTTTTAAAACATGGACATTAATGAGAAAGATTTAGAAAAATAAAATTTTAAAACATTGAATATGATATTTTAGTTAGAGTTCCTAACCAAATGGGAGATGATTGAAAACAAATAATTGAGGTAATCAAAACTTTATAATATCATGAGAATAAATGGATTCATGATATACTATGTCAATGTACAATATATATGATAGAACAAATATTTTCAATTATTTTATTCTAAATTTCATTGTTTTTAATCCCACCAATGTGTTATTTCAATGGAAATTGTCACATCTTATGTTTTAGGAACATTTATGAGCTTAATTGAAAAAATGTCTTATTTTGGATTTAAATAGTTTTCATTTATTATAATGTTTCGACCATAACTTTTTATAAACTAATCCAAATTGTGGAATTCATTATTTTAGGTTTCTATGTTCGATGAGATTCATTGTATCCTTCTATACCCAAAGCTCAATCAGTCAATTGGAAGCTCAAATCTAGCTCACAAGGCAGGCCTTGAAAACTATGAACAGATTTGGAATGTCTTAAAGGGGAGCTTTTATATTTCATTGTATAGGTCCAATGGATCTGGAATTCAACAGGGATATGGAAAATGAATTATTGGACATATTTAATTGAGGAGTCCACAACTGAATCCACTTGATTCAAGGTATTAATGTCATGGGAATTTGGAGTTGTGGAATACAAAGAGTCACCTGGAAAGATTAAATATTCCGCACTAAAATAGTCCTAACTCCTTCATACCAGGACCAATAAGGCTGAACGTTTGTGTATAGATGAGAGAAAAGTAATGGAACAAATTTAAGGAAGGACCAATTTCCCCATTCTGTCATTAATGAGTCCATACACGTGCATACTTTCGGAGGAAGTTTTTTAGAGCCAAATTTTCACTCCCTTTGCCTATAAAATGTACTCCATTTTCTTTCCAAATGGTTGGAAACTTTGGAATAGTCTTTTTTGGCCATTTTATATATTTTATTGTTTTATTTTATTTTAATTTCATTCTGTAATAGCATTTCATATTTTTATTTAAGTGTTATTCTTTCTCTCCATTTCATTCTCTCTTTTTTTTTTCATCCCCTGTTTTCTTTCCACTGTGAACTCTTATGCTCGTGATCATGAGTAGCTAACCCAAGGAAGTTCCCAGGGGTGTAATCCAGTGATAAACCCAATTCTTTGAACATTCATTATTAATGTTTCTTATTTTATTAGAGTTATACTGAGGGGGTTCTTAGTGGGCAAGGTGCATTTGTGTCTCCACTTGCCACCCGAGGCTTAGCTTTCACTTCTGAAATATTTTCCCTCGATCAAGGAGGTGGATGTGTGGTCTCTCAGTAATTATTGAGAGTACCATATATTAACAAACATATGTAGAGGAGGATGTTCATGCAATTGATGGATCATGTTCATTAATTAAATTTGAAACTAACTATGTGATGATGAAGGTTTACTCAGGGTGATGCACTCGAGAATGTCTCCTTTCTGTCTTAACATCATTCTGTTTTCATTCATTCTATTTACATTTCATTTTCATGTTTAATTTTAGTTTTGCATTTTAAATTCCAAAATCTCATTTCTGGTTATTTTATTTCATATATATATTTATATATATAAAGTGAATTAGAAATAGTGAGTGATTGACTACCAAATCACCTCAAGAGATCGACCTAGGTCAGCCACTGTGCTGAGATTAGTATAAATATTTTTGAGAGCACGCGCAACAACATTTCATCAAATTAGAACCATTTCCGAGGAGCCTTGTGGTATTCAATAACTATTTTTATTCACATATTTTAAATTATTTTTCCTCATTTCATTTAAAAAATACCCCCAAAAAATCATAAATTTCAAAATCTAAAAAAAATCATTGTTCTTGATTTGTTTCAATTCGAATTTTTATGCATGGACTGATGAATCTCAGGTGCCAGAAGAAGTTTTAAATGATCTTAATGATATATTTCAAAGGATTAATAATGTATTGGAAAAATTAGAGAGCCAAATAGAGTTTATATTTGAATACGTACATGCATGTTAAGAGAAACCCGAACCTGATCCAAAGCCGGAACCTGAACCAAAACGTGTGGTGGACGAGATTTCAACGATCATTTTTTATGTCAAAGAACCTGAGGTGGGTGAGAAGGATCTACTAAAGGATTTAATCATATCACCCCGTACTCAACCATTGCTCGAGGAGGTCCCTGATGTACACATGCCGACTGATTCACTTATGGGAGATCAATAATTTTTGGAAGAATCTTGGAATCACTTTGTTGAAGATAACCTGAAACCTGATCTTCCCATCATTGATTTAGAAAAATCCACACCTTTTTACCTCTCTCTTTCTTTGGAAGATGATGAAGAAAATTCACCTGCTGAGATGGAGTTTCCAATGGTCTTGCTCGAAGAGATCAATTTCCAAGATGACTTACTTGAAAGGGAATATATATTTATTGATTCGTCATGTTTTAATTTTATTCAATATGAATTGTTTTCTGACTTCTCCATTTCTGAAATTTCTGACACAGAATAAATGGAGAAGACCTTGGATGATACAAAAGGGACTACCCAAGTAGTGGTGATCGAGGAAGAGGAGATGGATAATCATGTGGGGTGACTTCCTGTTTTACAACATATTTCATACCATTTAGAGGAGGACACCATAGAAGTTCATGGGGAGAACCCCTATATTCTATTCCCTCCCACTACTGAACTCAAATTCTATCTTTATTCTTTCTTGGGGTTTGAGAACTTTATTATTTTCTTTGTGGTTCTCCATTCTTGGTGTCTACTAATGGACACTGGTAAAATTCACATGTGGTGGTTCATCTCAAAGAAACCACATCCACCTTCTGATTGGGGATAATCCACTGCAACTGCCTGACTAGGGGCAGTAATAACCTAGCACCCACTTGGGGGGTCAAACCAAGCATTTCCTATTTTCTAAACCCTTTTCCTTTTTTTTATTATGTATTTTCATTTCTTTCTTGTAGTTTCAAAGTGGTAGAAGCTATGAGCTTATCTCAAGGTTGCCACTGAAAAATAAATCAGGTTGTGTCTTTCCTTTTCTTTATTTTTTTTCTACCAAATTTAAATTCTGTGTGAAAATATGTCTTGATATTATTTGAGCTAAAAGATGTTAGTAAATGGATTATGTTTGGGGGGGGGGTATTTCATCCTGTTTTAAGAATTTTGAGTGTGCTTCTATTTTTTTCATTTTTGTGTGTTTTTTGGATTCTTGAGCTAAATTGAATACTTCGGAAAATTAAAACTATCTTGGTATTTTTGGAACATTGATTTATTTTAGTATTTTAGTTTTTAAATGATTTCTGAATGGGTTTTTTTCTGATTTATGATCTTTTCATTTGATGAAGTTTGATTGACTATGAAACTCATGTGCAATAGTGCTGTTCAAATTGAAAATCTTTCCCAACATGAGAGGTTTATAAACCTTTTTGACATCTTCTTACATTTCTCTTTTCCTTGTGAGTCTTGAGACATGTTGTGCATTCCATAACTTGCTATTTTTCTCTTTTTCAAAATGGTCTGTGTTCATGGAATGTGTTAAGTTTGATTTAGGCATCACATTGAAATCCCTTTTTGCATTGAACTCTTATTTTGGCCTACCTTATCATATGAACTTTATTAATCCCCCAGTATCCATGAAATACCTTTTTAGGATGAAAAATTACAAGCCATTAATCCCTTTCAACCAAACATATAAGTTAAATTCATGATTATCGTTGATCTCAAGTGTGGGGGAGGGAGAAGATGGGTAGTATTTTTCTTTCCTGAAGAATCTTTTTGAGCTGAACTAAAAGTGTTTCCAGATTTATTGCTTCTTGGGTGGAAGAAATGTCATGATGGGAAAATGGATGGGTGTGTAAAAATATCATTACAAATATGGGTTGGCTGTTCAAAAATTTTTGAATATTAAAAGATGCCTCTCCTTTCTTCCAAAACATGATTCTGAAGAGAAATCCAGATCTGAATTCAAGCTGAAACAATGCTACAAATGGGGGAAAGAGGGATGAAATTCATTGATACTGAAATTATAAGTGTGAAATTACCAAAAGAAGATGTGTTTGGAGGTAACTAAATTTTGGGCTGATTGAGGAGCACGCCATTCATGAGAAAAACTGTTTTCATGCATTTAATTCACTTTAGAGCTTAACCCTCCCCATTCTGCCTCAAATGTTTTTATATTTTAAACATACCAACCCTCAGACTCAGAACAAACCATGAAAAAGACCTCATGATTGACACATTTTTTGCTCTGTGAAGTGGATATATTAGGATTATAACAAGCCTATGGAGATCACACATATTCTTGGGAATGAGAAAAACTCCAAATTAAAATATCCTTGAGTGAAGAGAGAAATATTTTTCCGAGGCGGTAGGTACCAAATTCATGTGAGGATTAACATGAGATTGAATGAATTATTATGATTTTTGAGGAGTTATAAAATTTTCATCCATGTATGAGGCATGATATTTTCTTTGATACGATAATTGAGTTGTGTTTTCATTTATGCTTTGAGAAGTTTTTTTGACCATGGTATAAGATGATTGCCCAGGAGTGCAATGTTTAAGTGTGAGGTAATTGATAGAACAAATATTTTAAATTATTTTATTTTTAATTTCAATGTTTTTAATCCCACCAATGTGTTATTTTAATGGAAATTGTTACATCTTATGTTTTAGGAACATTTTTAAGCTTAATTGGAAAAATGGATTATTTTTTATTTAAACAGTTTTCATTTATTATAATGTTTCGACCATAACGTTTTATAAACTGATAAAAAATGTGTAATTCCTCTTTTTTATATTTCTATGTTCGATGGGATTCATTTTATCCTTTGGACCCAAATCTCAATCAATCATTTGGAAGCTCAAATCCATCTCACAAGACAAGCCTCAAAAACTGTGCACGGATCTGGAATGTTTTAAAGGATAGATTTTATATTGTATTGTATCTGTCCAATGGAGCTTAGATTCAACAAGGAGATGGAAAAGGAATTAAAGGACATATTTAATTAATGATGAAAGGTCTTAATCCACTTTATTCAAGGTCTTAATGTCATTTTAAGTTGGAGTTGTGGAATACAAAGAGTCACCTAGATAGATTAAATGTTTTGCACTAAAACAGTCATAACTCCTTCATACCTGGACCAATAAGGATGAAAATTTTTGGATGGAAGAAGGAGAATTAATGGAAAAAATTTCAAAGACCAATTTACAAATTTTTTCATTAAGGGGGCCATACACATGCATACTTTCATAGGAAGATTTTTGGAACCAAATTTTCACTCCCTCTGCCTATAAATTGTACTCCCTGTTCATTCCCAATGGATGGAAACTTAGGAATAGACTTTTTTTGGACATTTTATGTAGTTTAGTGTTGTATTTAATTTTACTTTGATTTTATAATAACATTTATATTTTTATTTAAGTGTTCTAATTTCTCTCCATTTCATTCTCTCTTTTGTTTTCTTCCCCTGTTTTCTTTTCACTGTGAACTCTTATGCTTGTGATCATGAGTAGCTAACCCAAGGAAGTTCTTAGGGGAGTAATCCAGTGATGAACCCATGTATTTGAACATTCATTATTAATTTTCATATTTTATTAGATTTAAACTGAGGGGGATCTTAGTGGGAAAGGTGCCTTTATGTCTCCACTTTCCACCCGACGCTTAGCTTTCACTTCTGCAATATTTTCCCTCGATCGAGGAGGTGGATGTGTGGTCTCTCAATGATCATTGAGAGTACCATATATTCACAAACATATGTATAGGATGATGTTCATGCATACAATGGAGCGTTTTCATTATGTAAATTCGAAACTAACTATGTGACAATGAAGGTTCACTCGGGGCGATCCTCTCAGGAATGTCTCCTTTCTGTCTTAACATCATTCTGTTTGCATGCATTCTGTTTTCATTGCATTTGAATGTTTAATTTTAGTTTTTCATTTTCAATTAAAAAATATCATTTATGGTTATTTTATTTCATATATATATATATATAAAGTGAATTAGAAATAGTGAGTGATTGTCTGGAAAATCTACTCAAGAGATCGACCTAGATCAGCCACAATGATGCACTTAGTATAAATATTTTTGAGAGTGTGAATGATAATGCTTCTATAATTTACAACAAATAAAAGTGAATTGGCATATATCAACAAATAAGTCTCAATGGAATGTAAGTTGAGATGAATTCCTTTATAAAGTCTGTATAATTAGGTTAAAGATAAATCGATGACATAATTATGTGTGGAAAATATAAATACACTCAATATGATTGGATATTAATTGTAAATCAATCATAGTACATTCACACATATTCATGTAAAAACAAAACCAATGACATGGATTGTTAACTCAATGAATATAAATTGAGTTAAAATTACTTTTATCAAGTTTATATCGATGGATTGAGAATTTATAAATGGAGTGATTATGTGTATCAAATGTATATCCACACAAATGGGAGTGGAAATTAATACATATTTATATAAATAGTGATTTCACTCATAATTGTGGAGTAAAGTAATCAATGAAGTTTGCGTAAAACCCAATGAGTGGAGATCGAAATTGGAAACTCCCTTACCAATTTGGTGACTTACGAAACATATTCCACGTGATAGAAGGATCATACAATTAATATGTAAATACCCATAAATTAAATTATATTACAAAAAGAGTAAAATCATGGGAAATACATACACCACACAAAAGGAAATAGTGGCAATATAGCATGAATCTCCCGAAAATAAGAAGTGAGATGAAAACCCCTTACCATGTTGTAATCAATTGAGTCATATGAAAAAAAGTTAATAAACACCAAATGAATCATATAATACCATTAATATAAATATAATCATGATTATATATATCAAATTGAAGTACACAATACACCATAAGCAATAAATAAGCGGCGAACAATGGAAATCTCACGAAATTAAACGTGAGATAAGAAAACCCTTACCTTATAATATTCCTTGGTCGAGGGTACATTAACATCCTGTATAATAGCTAAATAATTTTTATTAAATTATAAAAGGACTAGATACATTAATATGATATCACATATGATCTTTTAATATTTCCTTTTAAATAATATTTTAGTAGTATCTTTGTTTCAGGTGTTAATTGATTCGTTTTCATTTATATGTTTTGTTACATAAGTCATGTTTGTTATGGATAGGATGTATTTGATTCATATACAGAAAGATATCATGTTATTAAATATTATTTTTAATAATCAAATGAAAATTATTCTTTAATGGTTATGATGGGGAATGAATCTCATCGCGTTCATGGAGATGATAATCCATACATACGCACCAACGCTACATTCATTTTTTTATTTTAAAAAGAATGAAAACCAGATGATACATAAGTATATTATTATTATAATATAATATAATATTTTATATATGTTATTTAAGTTCATTAACACCATCCTTTATATATTCCATGTATGGTATGAACGAGTCATATCACTTTGAGGGGTCGGTAGTCCGCACTTCCTCAAAAGAAATTATCGTATATATACAACATGAAAAGAATAATGGTAAGATATAAAAGTGAATTTCAGAAGATTATAGATTAAATAAATATCATAAATATCATATATAATTATAGTTCCATAAAAATGGCCACCATAAGAGGTGGTAGTAGAATATTGAACAATCATCATTTCGTGAGGCAGTAGTTCACCGTCTACGGAAACATTATGTTCTATACCCATTAGATGTAGGTGTGTGTTATTTTAGTTCAAATAAATATCATAAAAACAACCTAGTATATTTAGGATACTGATGTCAATATAAAATAAAGTAATAGAGATATTTTAGGGGGTTGGATAAGTAAAATAAAAGAAAATAACTTGGGAGGAGATGTTATCTTTAAATTGGGTAACTCCCTTTGGTTTGAACCTAAAGGATTCCTTGAAGTGCATTTTGCATAATGTAAGGATTATAAGAGCAAGATATGGTTGTAAGGAACTTATTTGGTCAGAGTTTTGATGATCCAAGGGTCTTGATAGGTGTGAGAGATGGGTTAGAAGTGACCAATTTTTATAAGGGGGGGGGAGGGGCTCTTTAGGAAAGTTTGAAAATATTATTTTATTATATAACAATTTTCGGTTTTTAAAGGTAAAAAACTCATTAAAGTCAAAGATAAAATGACTAATATTAGAAATAAAATCATCAATTAATAATTTGACAGGTTTTAGTTATTTTTTTAATTTTTATAATCTTATTTATTAAAATCATTTATTACTGAGCTAAACACTGCATCATTATTGTGTCATAAGTAATTTTATTTATTTGATGAATGAAAATTATAAAAAAAATTCCATGATTTAGGAAATAGTTTTTTCTTTAAAATTAATATTTATAGTTGAAAATATAACTTATATAACCCCATGTAAAAAATTGTTTTATTAAAAGATATATGGTTATGTCATTTTTTCATTACTTTAAACAAATTAATATAAAGTGTCATTATCACTCTAAAGTGGCTCCATGGGGTCCTAAAATAGACCCAAGGATTCAAATGGTCAGATATGTATCAAAAAATAGGAATTGGACACATGTTAGAGTAATTTAATTTTATTATAATATTATTATTTTTACCCTTATTTAACGGATTAATGCCTTTAACCATGGAAAATAAAATATTTACTGATGTAAATATTCATAATGTCTAAAAATAAAAGTTACCTATTTACACAATTTGGACCTCCTAACTCTAAATATGGAATCCATTTTTCCAAATTCAAAACACATAAGTGGCAGAAATTAATTTAAAATTAATTCTCGTTTTCAAAACAAAGAGAATGTTTTTAAGAACTAATAACTATCAAATGATTGTCACTTGTTTCTGTCCAATTTCTAAATGAAATTACAGATAAGGACAAAAATTAGATTAAATGGTAAAAATATATTCTAATTATACTTCAAAACCATTCAAAAGTATAATTTAACACTCTAAATTATTTTAATTAAAATAATCTTTCAAATAAAATTTAGTATTTATCACTATTCATCAAAATATGAAAGTTATCATAAAAACACCAAAATTTTATCCAAACTAAATTTGTATGTCCCAATTCTATGTAAGAAGTGTATTTTGTCAAATTTAAAATAAAAAAGTTTCAAATATTGTATTTAAAATGGTTTTTCCATTAAAAGGTGGTAAAATTTCATTTTTCGAAAAATACTTCTTTTATATTAATAATTTAATTTGTTCTTATATTATTTCTAAAAAACATAATATGGATTCTACAATTATATGGAGTATATAAAATTCAAAATTTTGTTAATACCATTCATAACCTCTTTTTGAATAGCTAGTTTGGTAAGACATGGTGCACTCAAACTTAGTGTTGCATGTAGCACAAGCAATTGAATTAATTTAAAGAAAATAACTTACTATGAAATCTTGAGGTGTTACATAGTAACAGTCATGAATGCAATTATTTATGATTGTATGTGTTTGAAAATTCCAAAGGGAATTTGAATTTTTGGGTTTATGGGTAGTTTTTTATGATAACAGAAGCCCAAATTGAGGATATGAGGATTTTAGTGTTCAAAAATAGTGTTTTAAGATTGGCTTCAAGGGAAGGTACGTGTTACGGGTGTTCTGGAGTAAGTAAAAAGAGTGGTCAAGGCCTAGACTACTAAAAAGTGTTGCTTTAGGCCATTCATGGTGTGAATATGTCATTCAACTTGTGAATATGGTTTATGGGGTATACCAAGGTTTTTTGGGCCTTGAATGGGGAAAAGGTATGAACCATAGGGATGTGTTAAAAAGTCATGGTGTGACCACATGGGTCACACATTGACACATTCATTTCTAGTTTTTTAAGGAGTCAAGTGGTTATTAAAATAGAAACCACCTCAGGCTTCTTCTTTCAAAGTCTACACACACAGTGGGAAGTTAAACCTTCCCCCTCTCCTTCTTTTTCCTTTGACCCAAGTCAGTTCCTAGTGATTCATCATGCTGAATCAACGTCGGATCTCATCCGATCATCCCATTCTTTCCCCCTTGATTTATTTCAATATAAATATATCTGGTTTCAAATGAATACTTTCACTATATCATAATGGAATCATTGGGCCCGAAGGGTGAATTATTATATGGCCTGTAGGGGAAAACACGAGAGGCCATAAATAAGTCATTTTACTTTATTTTAAGAAAGTTATGTCATTTTACAATTTTATTTGGGTATTCTGGGTTTTTTAGTAAAATTGGTCATCAATTTGGGTTTCCTATAACTGGGGGTGTTTCATGAGTACACCACACCGAGTTGGTTATGATTCTGGAACAATGTACTACCTAATGAGTTTAGAACTGATTATAAATTTTTCAGAATTTAGGTTAAATTAATTAATTTAATGGTGTTTATGGATGATATAAGTTCTCGAGTGATGTATCAGGCTTGGATAGACATGGAATGTCATAGAGTGGCCTTGTAGGTAGTTTTAGGACATTGGAAAATAAAAAGGGATGGGGCTCAATTATGGTTGGTGGTCTTGGTACCATCCCTATGGATTTATGCATGATATAAATGCATATGGGTCAATATCCTTTCTAGTAGGGTGACATACCCTATTATTATCAGATTTATTAATTTAATTTAAATAGTTAAATTAAAATTAAAATTTTAAATTCATGCAAGAATCTAGGATAAATGGGACAAGGTACCTGGGCCACTATGGACCTTGTGCATTGGATTAATTCCTTGACTACTGGTTGGTAAGGCCAGGACTAAGAGGATAAATAGACACATGGAAAACTATGAGATGGGGCGTGATGATATGTTATAAGAAATACTTTAGTAGATAGGGTTAGGACCCTTGAGGTGTTCTTAGCTATGGTGGATAGACCATAGGTAGATTTGAAAGGAGTTGGGTGAGCTGAATGGCCTAGATTGACCCTAGACATAGAGTTGAGCCTTGATCCATCTTTTAATACTATCACCTGTGATGTGTATCCTTGAGGCATGTGAGAATATATGATGAAATTGACGATTTTGAGGGACTAGATGTCCTCCGAGCGTCGTACATTGACTCAAGATACTAGTTGTGATTGAGGATCCCAAGAGAGAAACCTCTATTATAGTGATGATATAGAGGACCCTTGTGGGTGCCCCTTTAAGAGATGACCCTAAAAATGTGTCTGTGTCTAAGGGTAGATACTATTGTGGGTGTCACCTATAACTTTGACCAACTTGTAATATCATAGGGGTAGTGAGGATGGGGATGTGATTAGGATTTCAGCTAGTACCTATTATAATTGTATTTAATTTTAAATATATTACGTGATTTCCCAAGACACCTGGGAATCAAAAATTAGGCCTGGCATTATTTTGATTGCCTAGATTTCTCAAGAATCACCTTTCGAGATATATAAGACTCTAGGATTCTTGATAAGTCTTGGATCTGTTGTCACAATATTATGGGGAAGATGCCTAGTTTGACTAACATCCATTTTGGTTGATATAGTGGTGAATTCCTAGTGGTGGTTAATAAAATCCATCATCGAAGTATATGAGAACACACATGCAAGAATTATTAAGATGATAGAGGTTCCTTTGATACAGTGATAACATTGTGAATGCTTTAGGTATTCTATATTTTATTGTAGAAACCAGATGACCATTGAGAATACTTAAGACTCCCAGGATTAGAATGGTGATATGAGGTGTTGGGTGAGATTATATCCCTAATCATAGATGTTGTAAATACCAAGGGTCATAGTTTCATCTAATTAACTGAGTCTTAGGATACCCATTAGGATCTAGTAGATTCACCTTTTATGGATTGGATGAGGAGTTACGAGTTTTTTGTTTCCTAGGTACGGACTATGGGATCTAGGAGGGTACTTTGTTCAATTGATCGGGTCACCCAGGAATTAGTCATGCATGGATTTATGGGATTTCCTCAGTCATCCCACTCTTAGGAACTATACATTGGCCAAACACTAAGAACACCCTGGTACTACCATTTGTTTTATCTAGAGGGATTGAGGGCAAGGGATGCCTTGTGGCACCCCAAGGTCAATTACTCATCATTATGGAGGAATGATAATTTGATCTACAGTGATTGGATAATGGTTCCATTGAGGGTAAGTTCATGATCAATGATATTCTGGTACTAGAGGAAGGATTTATGGTCGATTGGGGTCTGAAAATTAAGGATAAATGATATTTATTAGGCTTGTATATGACTATATGTTTAAACCACATGGGAAGTTGAGATACTGGTAAGAATAGTCATCATTGTGTAATAAAAGAAATTATTGTATTGTTCCAAAGTAGGTATTATGGGTGGTTTTATTTACTTTTTTATAGTAGTATTTTATTTTATTAGAGCATTTCACAAGCACATATCTATTGTTCCCAAATAGGATCAAGACCACTAGGGGTGAATCAGTGATTTCCTTTTCTTTTATAATACAGTTTTTAACATATTTAGTAAACTTTATTAACCTCTAAAAATTGTTAAAGTTATGATCCACTCAATTATTACTTATCAACATCACCATTCATGTGAAACAAATGTAAAGAGAATGTGATAAATAATATTTACATGGTTCAGTATAAATACATACTCCTTGCCATGTCAGTCTGTCCCACCAACATGGATTCTTTCACTATCATATTTCCTAAATACAAAGGCACAGGTAGTGAACAATTATACAAACCTTGTAGCAACATTCTGGCTCTAGATGGTTATACCCACAGACCAAACATTTCATATCCACTTACCATAGTTGGTTATACACCACTACAAAACATTCAAGAATTTTTTGAAACTGGTATATATCCATAATTACAAGATTCATTTTCCTTCTTCTTTTGTAATTAAATTTAGAAAGTCTCCACTTTCTCCCCAAGTAATATGAATAAAAAATTACCTCATTACAACATTCAAAAACTTCCAAAATTCTCAAAGGAACTTTTTGGTCTCTAAACATTCTCCAAAAACTCTATCTCAAAAACTTCCTCAGCAAAAGTCAGTCCAATCTATATTGGTCTGGTAACCTCATTCTGATAGTATCCATCTGATTTTCCTTGGTTTGATTCCCCATCTTCTCATTATTCATAAATTGAGTAGAAACTCAATTGAAAACTCACAATTCATATTTCTAATGCGGCTCTCTCTAATGGATGTCTCTCTATTGGACTCACTCGATTGAACTTCCTCAACATCAACCTAAAAAACAATTTCTGGTTAGGAACTCAATACCTATTCCAAAATTGTGAAAACTCTAGATTTTAGTGAAAATGAGCAGTGTAAGTCATCTCATACAAATGAAATTATCTCTCCTTCTATAGTATTCCAATAATAGTAAAGGTGGGTAAACTAATTTCACCTCCCTTTTAACAAAAATTCACAATTCCTAGATTTTTCATTAATTTTTGTCGTCGTCTTTGACTTTTTCAAATCTATTCAATCCTTCTGGGAACGTCACGAATCTTCTCGAATCTACTCAAATATTAAGACGATTCATGTTTAAAAACATTTCCTCAATCCAATTCTTCATTATGATGAAAGCATATTCGAGACTGAAGATGGAACATTACAATTACCTCTTGTAAAAACTGAAATTATTCTCATACATATTCTCTATATCAACTGAAAACACTTGTTAATACAGTGATAATATTCTGCATCATTCAAAACCTCTTTCAACAATACGTTTTTGATAAGAAAATATCTAGAATTTAATCAAAGTGTTTATCAATTTCTTCAATTTCTCATATCGATGATCCTACATCAGATGAAGTAGTCGGCTTAAACATGAATTTGATGGATTAGTCTCTGTTTTCCTTTTATGAATCAATTTTACCTCCAATCTGATGGTTGAAACCAAATCCCATCCGTTGACTCTTGAACTAATTGAAAAACAACACATCAATGTTCTTCTTTCATTCTTGACCCAATTTTTAGAGAAACAAAACAATTTATCCTGATGAAATTGGTTGAATAAAATTTTGATCAGTCTTTGATTTTCTTACTTGCATTAGTCCCAATTTATTAACTCCTTTTATCTTTTTCATTGGTCTCAAGAAAATCGCAATGAAAAAAATTCTTCCTTTTATTTATTTATGAAACCGTCAATGCATCTAATGATTGGTGTTAGTATTATTCCAATGATTGGTGGCACATAGCATCCGATGGATTGGTGTCAGCAATAACTAAATTTTATTCCAAATTATGATGTAATCATTCACCAAATACTTTCTTTGAAGATTTTTTTCTAGTGGATTATTGGTCTGAATTAAAACCATTATTTTCATCTTCTCACATTTCAAGTAAACCTTCCCAACCTTCAAACAAATCAGCATCCAGTGATCTCACACTGAGGAACTGAGACTGTAAATAATCAACATTAACAACATCATTCTTTTACACACTTCTTCCAGTATGAATCAATTCATTCAAGAATTTGATGACATTGAATATAGACATAGCATATTCCAATTTATATTAGAAATTATTGTAACCTCCCTTTCTTTCAACAACATCTTTCTTTCTAACCAAATTTTAAAAAAATGGTTGCACTAGTTTTCCCCTATTCATTCATAATGCTTTCATCACAAGTTTTTCAAAAAAATTATGGTTTTGAGAACTTACAAAACAATAAAGTATAGTCAGATTTAGTATCAAATACAGACTCTAATTCAACTTATCATTACGATCAAAAAAATCATTCTAGAATTAATATTATTTACAATAGATTTTGATTTTCTATCGAGATCTCAATCTGATGAATCATATTTGAGGACTCATGCCGATGGGTTAAGTTTGATTCCTCATACCAAGGGTATGGGTCTGATGCTCTCAAAACCTATCTTTTTTAGTATTGTGCATATCCTTGGTCATAAAAAAAACCAAAAACTCTATCCTTAAAAATCTTTAATAATATATCATCAATTGACAATAAATACATCCAAAACACAACTTGGGCCTAACAATATCCCCCTTTGTGTTTTTTGTCAATAACTACTTTAAAATAAAAACACCTTTTCTTTTCTCATGTTTTCTTTTTTATCATTCCTTTCTTTGTCGACCTATTTCTTATCCCACCCCCTTATTGACAATCTAATTAAATAACAAATTGGCTTTAACTCTATTACTCTAATTCTACATAGGCGAAACTAGGGTAGAAAAAAGAGTACATAATCATGGTTATCAATGTTTTCTATAACACAAATTTCATGTAATACATTCTCATATTTCTTTCAACACTATCAATTCTAGGAAAATCTTGAATGAATTATTTTTGGATAAAATTAATGTGAACCCATCTCAACTAACATATCATAATGTCCAAGTGTATAAACAAAACTTTTCAAAAACTCATATTTTTTTATCCTCATTACTTTCATTTTCAAGAAGAATAAGAGTCTCAAAAACATCATATTCCTTATTTCAAATCCGTGAATTCCCTATAAGATAGTAAAAATACAAATATTTTTGGAATAATGAGGAACCTTAGTTATTCCTTAGAAGCAATAATCAGAAAAGGGTCCTCTATCATCCTTGACGTTTTCTTGTTATTCTTGGATTTATCATTGGATGTATTTTCTTCCTTATATTCATCCTTGTTATATTTTGTAACAAGTTTCTATTAATATATAGACTCTTCTATTAAGGATGTCAATTTATTATCCCCTTTAGTAAAATTTTTTATATTTATTTTTAACATCACTTTCACGACTTCCTCTTTTTCTAGTAGGATAGTTAAACAACTTTTAATAGCATTCCCTTCTTGCTCATATATCTTGTATCTTTTCAGAATTTTCAAATCACCATCTATTGAAAATTTGTTATCAAAATTTTTATCACTTTGAGAAAAATATTTATTTCACTTTTCTTCATATTTCTTTGTTCCTATTCAAACTTTCTATCCTTGTCAAATTGTTCTAGCTAGATAACTGAGAATTATTTCTTTTGGTACTTAACATGTTTTCTTTTCTCAACATCCTTAACATACCCATCTTTCTTTATCTTATGAGTTTCCTTTTTTGGTTTCACATAATTTTTAGAAACATTTGATCTTATTTAATCATCATATATCCCCCTTTATTCATACTTATTTTTTGTTAGAGACACGTTATACCAGCATGAACATTCTATGTGTCCAAAAACTCCACAACACCAATAATGACCTCTGAATCTTGATTTTTATGACTGATAGTTAACTTTTTTTTTTAACTTTTTCATTGTTGTTTATTCAATAATCATGGAACACATTGTATGAGAGATTATTTTGAAGGAATTCCCATATTTCTTGATGAAAGATGTTTTCTCAAAAAAATGGTTTTTTAAACCTTTTTTTCAATGTCTTTAGAAGTTTAACCTTTAACATCAACAACCGTGGTGAAGTTTTATCTTATCTTTCTTATATCAATTTATGTTTTAAGAATAATTTATTGTGCTTCAAGAAACTCCTCTTATTTATCATCAAGATTAAATTTCATAATGACTATCATATTTTCAAATTCATCTATCTTCAATCTTTTCTTTATATATTCTTAAAAAAGGATAGATTATTTTATTTTTAGGCTCTCATTTCTAGTAGAATTTTCATCATAACTTTATAGTTTTCTTTCAAGATTAGTATTCTCAAAAGTCTTGTCTTTAAAATCTATATGCAACTTCCTTATTTCTTTGTTGATTTGAGTATTTTGTTCAAGTGTATCCTATAAATTATCATTGAGAATCCATTCTATTTTTTTTCATCTCTTCAGAATCATCATTACTTGATGAATCACTTCCATTTATAACTTCACAATGAAATTGACTTGATGATCAAATTCATAGTTGGATGAGGAATCATCCTTTTTTCGTCCGATCATAAAAATTTTATTCTTTTTTTTCATAAGTGCAGGTTCTGGTTTAAGAAGAATTGTGCGATGGGCGGTGCCAAAATTTTATTTTTTCCACGATCGATGATCAATCCAAGATCTATACATTTTTATTCACCATGATCAATATAATTGAATAAAATACAGACAAAATTAATCACATCATAATAGATAGAGATAGATATGAGATAAACACTCTTTGTTTACAATTAATTTAATCAGATAAAGAATTACCTTTAAAGAATTATTTCTTCATTGAAGAATCTAGATACAGATCTGTACTGCACCATCATTTCATTGTAGAAACCAAGTGTATATTTCCTCAAGCAGTGATCCACACGTGTTCCAGGAATCTCAAGATGTCACCGAAGGAGTCTCGGAGTGCTAGCATGAAAGATCCTTGCACTTGCGTCTTATGCCTTGATCACATAGAGAATCAATTCAAAATCATTCTCCTTGCTTTGTTGGAGGAGGATTTCTCTCTTTCCTTGGGACCATTCTTAGAGAAGGGAGCTCTATATTCTTGAGGGGATTCTCCAAGATTATTGTTCACAACCAAATAGGCTAATGAGAAACTAACATAATTGGGTATTTGTATTACTAGGGTTAAAATAAAATAATTCCAGAAGTTCCCTTATTATTTATTTAATCCTATAAAAAACCCATGTAAAATAATAATGGTAATATTATTATTTCTTAACATGAACTGAACTTGAGAATTATAATTAAATATTATTCAATTTAGTATTATTCAATATTATCATTTCTCACCAGACTATTAAACTCAGTCTGCCATTCCTCAAAAATATTTATTGGGCCTTGAATAATGTCTATTTATTTATTAAATAAATATCACCACATTATTCTCCAATAAATAAATATTATATTCAGTAAATAAAAAATAAATATTTATTAAATATTCTGCTCAAAATATATTCTCTTTAATAACTAGTGATAGAATAAATCAGATCAAACATACATGAATAATTATTAAAAAACACATTGGAATAATATTTATTCAACCTATTAACTAATAAATAATCATAAATTATTTAACTAAGATTCTGGACAAACTCTGTGTGTGACCCTCCCGACCTCTTTCTGAGTGGCATTAGGTGAAGTATCCCAAAGTCGAAGGTTAGCATCTAGAAACACACCATGGCACCCATAGAGAAATAAGTTAATGAATCAATGAAATGTCACCTAATATGAATTATTACTATGTAATATAACCCCTTTATTACTATATCGCAAATTTAGTAGGTTGCATGCCTGTGTCATCAACCTATATGCTTGATATCTCTTTATTTGACTTTTTGGAAATAGAACTTTCTCATAGAACACCATGGACATTGATTAATTTAGTCCATATCATTTCCATCAAAGGGAATGAGATATTAACTTCCATTAATAAATATAAGGGATAAATCCTTTCTTGAATTATTAATTAATGCAATATTACTTATGATGCACCCAACATATCCTACTTTTCCATGAACATCTCTCGTCATGGTTTTTGTCAATAAATCTAATAAGTCAACTCATAACACTCATAAATAATAATCATAAATTATAAGGACCAATACACACATCCACATATAGGAATATCCAAGTACATATAGAAATGTGTATTTCCTACTGGTAGGTCACATTCTCATAATATCAATACTAGATATTACCATGGGGGTACACCATGAGAAGGTGGCTCAAATTACTATGAGTCTACACCCATGATATCCTATATCATTTGTATCACTCAAATGATATCATCCAGATATAAAAAATATATTCAAGAATCATTTCATAGTAATTCTTGGTTATCACCATATTAGGGAACTTCTATAACTTTTTAGCGTGATAATTACTCTTATGACATTATCACATACTATTTTAACTAGAAGAACAATCACGATGTAATAAGTAGTTTATTTATATTCCTAACTATGAATAGACATTTATCATAATTTAAAAGGAAGTTGGTTCTAGGGAACCAACTCTAAAAGACTCCCACTTTCATTAGAGCCAACTACTAAAAACATTCAGTTTTCTAGCTCTCACATGATACTCATGTTTTTGTTGAGATAAGTCTTTAGTCAAGGGTTATGCCATGTTATCTTATATGGGCACTCTACTTACTGTAACTTCAACCTTATGATAGAAATCCCTCAAGATGTGATATTTTTAGAGTATATGATTTTTTTGGGTGTGACCTTGGCTCTTTTTCAAGATCCACCCCTATAGTATTATCACAATACAATGTGATAGGGTCTTTATAGCTAGGTACCTCATCAAGCTCCTAAAAAATGTTCTGAATCCAAATGAGTTCCTTAAATGCATCAAAAGAAGCTATATACTTAGTTTCCACTATAGAATCAATGAAAACTAGATGCTTTTAACTCTTTCAGATCACAGATCCTCTGTTGAGACAAAAAAATATCCTAATTGTGAATTTAGATCATATTGATTTTTCTAAAAACCAGTATCAGTAAAACCCCTAATGAACAACTCTTTATCTCCTCCACACACCAGAAACATATCCGTAGTTCTCTTCACATACTTAAGGAAATCCTTAACAATATTCTAAATATTTTCTCTTAGATCTTCTTGATATCTTCCTACCATGATCAGTTAATATGCAACATCAAGTCTTATAGATAACATGGAAAACATGATGGATCCTATCACTGAAGTGTATGGGATATTACTCATTATATCTTTCTCTTATTGTGTTTGGGGACACATTTACACAGAAAGATGTAAACCATGTGACACTAGAACCAATCCCCTCTTGGATTGTTCCACGATAAATGTATTTTTTATCTCATCAATATAGGTACTTTGAATTATTCCAAGAATCCTATTAGATCTATCACAAATTATCTTTATCCCTAGAATGTAGAGTGCTTCACCTAAGTCTTTCATGGAGAAGCACTTGTTAAACTAGTCCTTAACACATTGTAATACTGGTATGTCATTTCTAATAAGTAATATATCATCAACATATACTACTATGATAATGATTACATTCCCATTAAACCTGTTATAAACACATGAATCACAATTGTTTATAATAATACCGAAATATATTATGGATTTATCTAACAAAATGTTTCAGGACCTCGATTCTTGCTTCAATCCATAAATGGATCTCTACAACATGAAAATATTTTTTGAATCACCTGGAGTTACAAAACCTTCTGGTTGTGTCTTATAGACATCATCCTGAAGGTTCTTATTGAGGAATGCAATTTTGACATCCATGTATAAAATCTCATAGTCCTGGTAAGATTCTATACCAAGTATGATTCTGATGGATTTAAACATGGAAAATGGTCAATGGGTTTCATCATAGTAAATTATTGGTTCTTTTTAAAACCTTTATCCAATTTCCTTTCTTTATAGGTACTTACTTTAACATCCATGTATAGTTTCCTCTTGAATACCCATTTTCAACTGACAGAATTTACATCAACTTCTGCATTAACCAAAACCCAATATTGGCTCTGGTACATGGAATCCATCTCATAATTCATAACTTCTAGCCATCTAGTTGCTTCTGATATCTTTACTACCTCCTTGTAGGAGAGAGTATCATCATTATCAGCCAATAATGAGTCACCATCCTTGGTGACTAGAAAACCATATCTCTCTAGTTATCTAACTTATCTTATGATCCTATATAGTACATGTGTTTCAGGAAGTATTTCTTCCATGGGGACCCGTATCTATTACTACACCAACTCCTATATATCTTGAGCATCAACATCATCATATTGAATATTTCTCTCACTAACCATTTTGAGTATGTGCTCCCTCTCAAGAAATATGGATTGTATTGAAACATTCACTTTATTGTTTGAGCAGTTGTTTTGGTAGTATCCATTTATTTCCTTGGGATACCCTATACAGATACACCTCGTGCCTCAGGGTGCTATTTTATATCCTAAGAAGGCCATAAAAATTTCCTCGCAAACCCATACATTCGTATGCGATAAAATGGGTCTCTTTCCACTTCATAACTCGAAGGAAATTCAATTTTCATCTTTAGATGGTACTAGGTTTAATTCATTTGTCATATTTTTTAATTCATACCCTCAAAAGGATAATGTAATACTTGTATGAATCATCATCGACCTTACCATTTTTAACAAGGTATGGTCCCTACTTTCACTAATACCATTCCAATATGGTGTATAAGGCGGAGTGAGTAGATATAGATCCTCAAAATTCCGTATAAAGTTGATGAATTGTTGGTTAAGATATTTCCCACCTTGATCTGATCAAATCTTCTTTATCTTCTTATAAAGCTAATTCTCTACTTAATTCTTGAATTCCTTGAATTTCTCAAAAGAATCAGACTTATACCTCATCAAGTAGATATATCCATATATACTCAAGTAATTAGTAAATGTTAGGAAGTAAGAATATCCAACTCTAGATTCTATTGGAGATCGTACACACACATTAGTGTGTACCAATCCTAGATGTTCTGTGGCCCTTTCATCGTGTCCACTGAATTGTGGTTTGGTGATTTTTCCTTGTAAACTGTAATGAAATTTACCAAGTAGTTTTTTATCGGAAAAGTCTAAACAATCATCTAGACATAAATTTGTCAAACTATTCTCATTTATATGAAAAATACAGTGATTCCATGGGTGGGTGTTATATGATTCATATGAACATGATTCATTATCAATCTCCAGTTCTTGGTTTTAGAAATTTAATACATAAATTACATTATTTAAATAAACCATTCCATAACATTTGTTTTCTCTATAAATGAAATAACATTTATTTCCAAATTTAAAAATAAACCCATCTATATGTAAACATGACATAGAAATTACGTTCTTGGTAACAGTAGGTACATAATAAAAATATCTTAAAACAAAAATCATTCCCATTAGAAATGAAAGTCGGTAGTCACTAATGGATAGGGTAGCCATCCTTTCTCTATTGGAATATCTCAGATCCACCTCTCCTCTAGATATCTCTCATAATATACTTAGTTCCTATATTTGGATATAGATGTGAGCACCAATAACTATATCTAATACCCATTGTGTAGAAATGAAACGATTGCACTCGATAATGAATGCACCTTGTGCTTCCCATTTCTTCTGGATGTTGTTCCTCTTCCAGTGGCCTAACTTTCCACATGGAAAACATACTGCCTCCTTTTCCTTCCCCTACCTATGGATCTTCTTCTTCTTGGAAGGATGGTGCTCGAGAGCTTTAGATTGTTTATAATTCTTTTCCCTCTTTTCCTTTTTTCCATTTCTTTTTTACCATAAGGATTGATGGTTTATCACGTCTGATGTCTTTATCCACTTGGTGAATCAAGGTTAGAATTTTGAAAAGACTATTCTCATTATTTCTCATATTATAATTCATAATAAATCTATATATGGCCTTGGTAATTGATGAACGTCTGAGATCTATATGCAACTCATCTGGTAATTTAATCCATATGATGTCCAGGTGTTTAATATAGCCAACAAGCTTGACTACATGAGGTCCAACTGGCACATACTCTCCAATATTAGTTGTGAATAATTCATTGGAGATATCATATGTATCTTGTCTCACCTTCTCTTGATATAGATCTTAAAGACGAGGCATCATTCTATAAGCATAAATATCCTCATGTTTATTTAAAATATCACTGGACATGTATAATAACATGAATCACTGAACATCTATAGCATCATTCATATGCTTCTCATAAAGAGAGAGTTTTCCATCACTTTCCTCATTTCCGAGTGCAAATGGTAAAGGTTCTTCCAGCATATACAATTTCCTTTTATGGTGAAGGATGACATGTAGGTTCCTTTTCCACTTTTAGAATTTTGTGATGGTGAGAAGGTCTTCATTATTAAGTATGGATCATAATGATATGTTTGTTGTTATTTTTTTGATGTTTCTAAAAAAATACAATAATATGAATTTTAGTAATTTATCTGATAAATTTAAGAAAAATAAATAAATTATATATTTATTAGTATGCCACTATTTTATCAAAACCCAATAACTCTCCCCATTGGCTTTGAAATATCTTGTTTCTTGGATATTCTAGTGGAAATGATCCATATTCCCCTTCTCATTACACCAAATTTAGATGATCAAGCAACTCGAATGGTTTTAGGTAGGCATTCCAAATGGAAAATTCATTTACTCACAGTTCGTTGATCTGCTAAGTAAACTCCCCATTCATGAAATCATAAACTTATATATCCATAGAATTTGCCTCTCAGTTACACCATGTACTACTTTAGAAGTCTACCCTTGATGTCAAAAAAGTTAATTCAACACAAAAACTAAATTTAAAATTCCCCGATAATTGAAAGCACCCCATATTTTACTGGTCAGGAATTTTGAACTATGTTTCAATTCTAACTGAAGTAATCAAAGGCTAAACCGACTTAATATTTTAATTGAGGTATTTTATTCTTTTATGTGTAAATTGAAAATATTTATCATTGTCACAAGTTTTTTAATATTCAGTGGGACTACTTAAGTGATTAACCAGGTCTTAGATAATATTTACGCATAATATGGTTCATTTTAGTTCTATATCATAACAATACATCCATAATGAAATAAAATTACAACTGATAGAAATAAAATAAAGGGTACGATCATGAGCTTATACAAATTGTTAGTTTATCAAGTGGTTGACAAACTAATTATTGACCTTGGGGAGAAACACCTTTAACAAATTGAGTTTCATGTTTATAAATTTCCACATATCGACATTTATATCTCCTCTGATTGGATTCAGCTCAGTTCTTTATTTGAACTTCCTCCACTATCTTGGGAGATCCATCCATTACAAATGCCTTTTACTCACACACATGTGAGGGAAAAAGGGGTTTATGTAAAAAACCATGGGCACACATGCCCTATATAATAAGGAGGAGAGAAGGAATGCATGCCAAAAATATAATTTAATAATACATTAAATGAGACCAATCACAGACAAAATTTTTGTTCTAGTTCATGATCATCCACATTCATGAAATTAATTATACATTTATTAAAAATATCACTCAATTCCTTAATTGTTCTTATTTATGATAAGTCACACTCAAATCGATTAATTATTATATTTAAATAATCAATAATTATATCTAAATTATTATCTAAATTTTCTTAAGATTATCATACATTATAATTTTAAAAAAATTAAATAAATTCATTGAAAATTAACTGTGTACATAACTTGTACCTTGGAGGTAATACAGTGAATACCCATCCAATTCTTCCTAACATGTATTAAAATCATTTACTATTTTACACTTGTGAAATATGGAATAAAAAACTTATCACATACTTTAAAAACATTTACTTCATAGATGATTACATGAATTACATGATTTTTTAGTCATGTGTTATGCTTCAGGGCACGTAGAGTAAAAACATGTAATATGAATCATACATGAAAAGAAGATCTGAACACTATGTAGATATTAAATAAACATTTAAATTTTTATGTATATTAAAACCTATCACTTGGCATGCCCTATATTTATGACCACGCACAAGTACATGTCTTAAAGATTACATAGTAAAATAATTTAAATTTTAAATCTGTGTAACTTGGTATATGTACAAGGAATGTAGATCTGATATACAGGGCATGCACACCTCTCACCATCTATTCGAGACACACACCTAGGGACTCAACATGTAATCTATGCCTTGAAAAAATGTAGTACACAGTGTGTACAATGGACCACACACCATGTTGGATCTGTATTACATGGGCACTGGCTGGGTAGGCCATGTATGGAATACACAGCCAATTTCTGACCCAATGGGACTACACACCATGTACAATGGGCAACATAGCATGTTTTATGGATGACCATGCGCTATTCAGTCCTAGTCAACATGCAGTGTATGAATTCACTACACTTCCTATCATCAATGCACATGGTTTGAGTAATTGTTGAATTAAATCATGGTGCATTGACAAAAAATAAATTACATGTAATTCTGATTACATGGACTATACTCTTATGTTATTAGATCATAATCCTTGGCACCTTTGGATGAGTTCCTCAATTTTATTTTTATTATAAATTTAAACTTATCAATTATATCTATGAGAAATGAAGGAGGAAGAAATAGATATCAAAATTCAAATTAAAATAACAATTAGACTTGAATTGATAAACTAAATTATAAATGATTAAATCACTAATGATCTTAAATAATTATAAACAATTATGTTCCCCACTCTGATACCACTTGTAGGTTCCTAGTGTAGTAGAATCATGTGATGGGCGGTGCCCAAATTTTCTTTTTTCCATGATCAATGGTTAATCCAAGATCTATATGATGTCTAATCACCATGATCAATGGAATTGAATCAAAATATTGACAACATCAATCATGCAAGAAATAATACAGAAAAGATCATCACATATTTTTTATAATTAATTTAATTAGATAAAGAATTACAGTTAAGGAATTATTTCTTCATTGATGAATCCAATGACATATCTCTTATGAAACATCATTGCGTTGAAGAAAAAAGCATAGATTTTCTCCAGTAGTGATCCACATGCGTTTCTAAATTCACCAAACATCATTGAAGGAGTCTCCAGGTGCTAGTATGTAAGCTCTGTATGCATGTAATGTATTCCTTGATTGCCTCAAGAATTGATTTCAAAGTATTCTGCTTGATCCTGTGGATGTGGATTTCTTACTGTTCATGGGAGCATTCTTGGAGAAGGGTTCTCTCTAAGCTTGAGAGGATTATCTAAGATTGTTGTGCACAACCGAATAGGCTATTGATAAAAATACCTAACTGGGTATTTGTATTTCAAGGGTTAAAATCAAATAATTGCACAAGTTACCTTATTAGTTAGTTAATCCTTGAAAAACCCCATGTCAAATAATAATAATAATATTATTATTTCTCGATATGCACTGAACATGCAAATTATAATTAAATATTATATAATTAAATAATATTCAATATTATCATTTATTACTGGACCATTAAACTTAGTCCTCCATTCCCCCATAATATTTATTGGTCTTTGAATAATTTCTATTTATTTATTAAATAAATATCATTGTATTATTCACTAATATTTTTATTAAATATTTCACTCACAATATATTCTCTTGAATAACTAGTGATAGAAAAAATGCAATCAAGAATACATGAATAATTATTAAACCATGCATAGAAATAATATTTATTCAAATTATTAAATAATAAATAAAAATATATTATTTAATTGAGATTCTGAACAGACTTAGTGTGTGACCCTCTAGGCCTCTTTCTCAATGGCATTAGGTGAAGTAGCCCAAATTTCAAGTTTAGCATCTAGAAACACACCGAGGCACCCATATAGAAATACTTTAACACTATAATGAGATGTCACCTCACATAAATTCTTACTGTGTAATATAATCTCTTTTTCACAATATATCACATTGATTAGGTTGCATTCAACTGACATCAGCATATATGCTCAATATCTCATTCTCTGACATTTTAGAAATAGAACATTCCTATAGAACACCATGGACATAGATTTATTTAGGCTATATCATTTCTATAAAAATTCTAGAGATTTTAACTTATGTTAATAAACAGAAGGGATAATTATTTTATCACATTATTCAATAATTCAATATTACTCGTGACACACCAAACATATCCTACTTCACAGTGAACATATTTAATCATAGATTTCATCAATATATATAAGTTCATGAATCATAAATATCATTAATAATAATATTAATGTTTAATAACAAATACACACATATGCAGATAGGAACATCCAATGACACATATAAATGTTGATTTTCAACTGGCGGGTCTTATTCTCATAATATCTATAGTGGATATGACCAAGGGTGTACACCATAAAAAGGTTCCTAAAATTCCTATGAGTATCCACCTAGGAAAACCTGTTTCATTTGTGTCCCTAAAATGATATCATCCAACTATAGAACATATATTCAAGAATAGTGTCATAACATTTTCGGGTTCTCATCATAGCGGGGAACTACTATGACCTTTTATTGTGAAACTAATCTTAGGACATTATCAGATACTATGTTATGAAGAAGAAAAAACATGATGTGATATGTAGTTTATTAATATTAAATATTATTAATTCAATTTTATCATAAATTACAAATAAGTTGGTTCTAGGGATCCCACTCCAACAATAAGGAAATATTTCCTTATGTTTCAACTACTTTTGTTTTTGAGATTTTCGATCATCATCTTTAGACTCATACTCTTCAACATTATTCCTATTATAATTCGTTAAAAAATTTCTATTGGATTCTCAATTACAACAGTTGATAGATTTAACTTTCCATTTTACCTTATTTTATTTCTTGGAAAGGAGAGAAACAATTGTGTTGAAATATTCAGCTTCTTATTCTACATCTGAATCACATGATCTTTCTTTATTATATTTATCTTTTTTCCCTTTTAACAATTCTTAGAATCCCATTTCTTAATCATAATTTTATTTACATTTCATAACCTTCCCTCTTCTCATTTGATAAGTAACAAGAGTACTCTGAAGATCATCTAGAGAAAGGGTTCCATGATCTTTTTCCTCCAAGGATGAAACCTTGGCATCAAAACTATTTGGAAGAATTATCAAGATATTTTCAAAAATATTTGAGTCATCCAACTTCTCACCAAGAAATATTATAATGATAACAATATCTTTTCAACTTGAAATTATGTGACCAACAAACTTATACTCATCCATTTTTAGATCTTCATACATCAGCCTCTAGAGTTGTAACTTTTTCTTATTCAACTTTCTTATTTCCTTCATAAATGTTCTTCAACATATCTTAGATACATTTGGTAGTTACAAATCCCTTTACTATAAAAAAATAACTTTCATTTTGTGATGGGAGTAAATTATTTTTTAGCTCTTCCATCATTCTCAGGATTTTTCTTATTAGTAGTAGTAATAGGATCGTTCTCAATACAAGGAGAAAATCTACCTATAATAACTTCCAAAAAATCATATCCAAGAGATATAAGATATGGAAATATTATATATTTCTATATATGATATTTCTTACCCTTAAAAACTACAATCCCATTATAGTTCAAGGAATTGAAATTATTAATTTTTAGAGATTGATCTTTTAGAGGGAACCTCCCTATGATACCAAATGTTGTTGCCTAATAGAATCAAGACAATGAGATGGTGGGTGAATTAGTGGTTCTTTTTTTCATTTATAATAAATTATCTTAACTTATTTAGTAAACTATATTAACCTTTGAAACTTATTAAATTTATGATCCAATCAAGTGTAACTTTACAACCTTATAATTATTATGAAAAAAATATAAATAGAAAATAGAAGATGATATTTATAAGGTTTTTTACAAATAAATACTCTTTTCCATGTTGTATATTCCCACCAACTTGGATTCATTCACTATCTTCTTTCATGAATAAAAAGAAACAAGAATTAAATAATTATACATACCCATTAGTAACATTTCTACTATAGTTGTTTATACCCTGCCCAAAAAATATGCTTTCCATATCCACATCCTAATGATGGTTATACACCCTATAAAAAAATCAATCCATTTTTGCAACTAGTACATATACATAATTATAAGATTAACTTTCCGTCTTCTTTATTCATTCACTTTAGAAAGTATTCACTTTCTATAAAAGTAATCTGAAAAAAACTATACATGTATACAATCTTCAAGAACATAAAAAATTCGTAAAGGAAATTTTAGGCCTTAAAATAATCTCCAAACACTCTATTTAGAAAACTTTCTAAAAAATATTCAGTTTGATCTAGCTTAGTATGTTATCCTCAGTCTGATAGTCTCAGTCTGATTAGCCTTAGTTTGATTCTACTTCTACTCTTCCTTCGTAAATTGATTAGAAACTCAATCAGTAGCTCAAAATTTCTACATCTGATAGAACGCAGTCCGACATGGCTCATTCTGATGGGCTTACTTTTATGAAATTTGTCAGTATAAACCTAAAAAACAAAATCTAGTTGTTAACTCAATACTTGTTCCACAATTTTCAAAGCTCTAGCTTTCAACACACGTGGACAATGTAAGTAATCTCATAAAAATTAGTTGAGCTCTATTTTTATAGGCACCCGAGAATGGTAAAGGCAAGAAAACTAATTTTACTTCCCATTCAATGAAATTCATTATTCCTAGATTTCTCATTCATTTAAGTCTTCATCATTGAATTCTTAAAATCATTTAAATCCTTTTGGGAGCTTAAAAAATATTTTCCAATATACTCAAATATTCAGAATGCTTTAGGTTTACAAAAAATTACTCAATCCGATTCTTTATTATGATGAAAGAATCTGTAAGACTGAATATGGACCATTACAATGACCACTTTAAAAACTTAAAGTATTTTTATACAGATGATATGTATCAACTGAAAAAACTTGTTAATACAATGAGATTATCCTATAGATTTTAAAACCTCCTTGAAAATATATTGGAAATAATAACATATATGTAATGTATTCAAATTATTTCTCATTTTCTTTAATTACTCAGACTAATGATCTTGTTTTTGATGAAATAATCAATTTTAAAAAGCATATGATGGATCGGTCTCTGTATTCCTCTAATGAATCAGTGTCATCTCCAATATGATGGTTAGAACCACATTCAGTCTAATTATTATTGACCCAATTGAAAAACAACACATCAGATTTGTTCTTTCATTCTCAACCCAATTGTCATAGAAAACAAACAATTCAACCTAATAAAAATGGTTGACTAAATTGTTGATCATTTTTTTATTTTCTTACTTTCATTAGTCCCAATAAATTAACTTCTTTTACCTTTTTCTTTGGTCTCAAAAAGTCCCAATGAAAACAATTATTCCTTTTATTTATTTTTTCACTCACTAATGCATCTAATTATTAGTGTCATATTAATAAAATGATTGGAGGCACATCAGATCTGATGGTATGAGTCCTATGTCCTCTAGACCTGTCTCCTTTAGTATTGTGCATCTTTCTAGTTAGTTGGATGAGGTCAGTCTGGAAACAAAAAACTCCATCTTTCTCAATTATCAATCATATATCATCTATTAATGACAAATAAAACCAAAATAAAACTTGGTCATAACAAAATCACTGCACTGTTATTATAGTATGTGACCATATTGGTGTTTACCTACTAAGATATGTACTCACACCCTACTTGGGAAGCCATCGTAATTGGGTACTTAATAAACTCTCACTGATTATACATATATATTGGGAAGATTCCATGGGTTTCATGGTTGATCTAGACTAGATTTATTAGGATAGAAGCTTTGGAGGAGGTATGGATCAATGATGTAGTGGATCAACCTTTGTATTTTAATTCTTTTTTATACTCTATATATGCGATCGATTGGTCTTGTATGCTTGTATGAATGCTTTTTAATTTTTATATCATGTTGAGTTTATTTATTATTTATATATACTCTGATATTTATGATTCTTGGTTAATTAATTATGATTACACACTCTAATATGGGGATATAGTCTCCCCATGATACATCCTTTGACCCCTGATACTAGTCATAAGCCTCTATTGTATGAGGAGGCACACTTGAGGTCATGTGGAAGTTCAATACAATTACTGTTCATAGTAAACCAATGAAGTGTATTACAAAGTGGTTTCGTAATTCTTTTACTTTTTCCTTACTTTTTTGGATGCGGTAGTCAGGATATAGGAATTCGTCAAAGCTTGTGATGGATACATTGATGGTGTGTCACGAACACCTTTAATGGTAGGAATTAAAGGTTTATAGGGATGATATTGATGTTTTGGATTTATGATGTTACAATTGATTGATTTTACCTTGTGTGAAGCACATGATGTTTGAATTTATGATTTATTATGTATTTTTGGCTCTTCTTCCATAGGAAAGAAACTCTTTATTGATTTTGGATCTTGAAAAATTATTACAAGAGGCATCTGGATGCATCATGATTCACCATGTAGGATTCACAAAGATATGTAGGGGATTTCTTGAGTGATTTTGACACTTAATGCAGTTTAGCTATTTAAAGTGTTAATAAGATCTTATACAACATATTTCTATATAATTTCTTGGTGTCATTATACTAATCTAGGCAACATTTTATATATAAATATATATCTCTTTTTGATGGATGGTCATGTAGATCAATGGAAAGATTCTTGATGAAGAGAATGATGGTACAATCCCTTGGGTGAACAATTCATGTAGTGACCCCAGTAGGTCAGTGAAGGAATGTCATTGCTTTAAGATGAAACCCTCGTGGGTAATTTTTTTAAAGGACAATCATTTATATCATTAGTAAAAAAGTACAAAATGTTTTCCAATATATATTTTAATGAAACTCTACTTTACTGAATCATGCGATAGTAGTTTGTGAGATACAAATCATCGTAGGGTGATGCTGGTTATATTTGTGTGCCTATGTGATGGGAAAAGATCCTATAGGGTGAATTCTAATGTACAGATTCTCAGAGAGGGTGGTTTCCCTAGGATTAATTATTTAAAGTTATACTAACAACCTATAAAATGTTTTATCATATATATTGGAATGAATTTTTACTTAACCAAGCCAATAGTTGTGGATTTATTTGGTACAGATCATCTAGGATGATGTTGTTAGCAACAATAGTGGTGATAGATGAGATATTATTCTAGAGGGAGAAGTCTAGTAAGTTAATTCTCAGGGAAAATCAGTTCCCTAATAGGATGATTACTTTGAACAAATTTCATGATCGATGTGGATATGAGAACCTAGAGTGGGTTTTTATGGAAAGCTGGATGCCATGGAATATTTGGATATGATAGTTTTAATGACTTTCCTTGAGTCGTGACCCTATACGAGACATAAAATTTGAGTGAGGTGGGAGGAAATAGTGACATTGAGATACAACTAAGCATTCTGAGTGAGTCATTACCTAGTTAATTGCATGGGAAACCAGTGAGAGAGGTTAACCTGTAGTTTTAATTCATTATATATGGAAGCATGGGTGGATGCTTCAAGTTGGGATCGATGCATTAAAGGTACTATTAAGAATAGGGTATAGGCATGGTGAGGCCTTTTTACACTTTATGTGATAATCACCTTGAATTATATCACTTCGGTATGTGAGTAACATGGATTTGCTTGATATAACGTTTAGTTTATAAGGGTAATACTGTTTAGGTCCCTAACCTAGTTAAATATTAATACAATTTAGAAGCATGGTTTACGCACGAGTTGATGAGTTTGGTTTCACTATGGATTTAGGTAATGACTAAGCTTGTGGTTAATATTGGAATAGGCGAGGCACCTGATTTTGTAGAGGATTTCCAAGGGTGTTCATTTAGATAGAACTAACATGTGATGTAACATGGTTTGTATTGAGGCATGTGGTGTAGTTTGGATAGTGTGAAACTCATGGGACAAAGAGTTGAGTTTATGTATTCAGATGGTACTAGAACATATAAGTATCTTTTTTTTTCTGGTGATCTTGAGGTAACACATGTTGTTATATGTGGGACCTATTGAAATTGAATTTAGTGACAAATATGTGAAAACTAAGGACTGATGGAAATCGTTAAAATTATTATGGGAATGGTGGCCCAAGGTTTTGGGTGAGAATTTGAAGTGTCCCACCATGGTATATGTGACATTAGAAATAAATCAGGTTCTATGGAATAGTTAACCCAATATTAGGACCTAAAATATTTTTTAGGGAGGCATGGTGTTAGGAGTCAGTATTTTTTGAGTGTGGCTCAATAGGAGTGACTTGTATATAGTGATTGAGACTGTTGAGGTAGTGCTCAACGAGTAGTATATAGTATGAAATATGGTGGGGGGGTCAACATTGTCCATTTGAGGACATGACCCTCAATATGATTATAATTTTTTGGTTTCCAACAACGCCATTCCATGATCTGGGATCATGATCTAATTGATGTTTTATTACGGAACTTTGTTATGAGAATGGTGATCTTCTCTAGTCATTATGTGTGGTAAGGGATGGGAAATGCGACTTTATGGAACAAACCAGTGTTAGTAGGGTCATGGTTGTGATAAGACTAGTCATTAGATGGTCTAGGTGGAATTTAGATGCTGATGAGTGGGGAATACAATTTATCTTTTCCCATGTAAATACAAAATTTTAGATTCATATACATTTTTAGATATAGTTGGTGCATTGGAAATGGTATGGGGGTAATCTCAATGTGACCCAAGGGTGATTTTTGGGGTGAGATACAAATTTTTATGTGTTTCATTGGGATGAAACCCATTATTGACATAGTTTAGGGGTGAAAATTTTCATAACTTGGTTCAAGGGGTGAAACCATATTTTATCGTGTTATTCATGTGGTTAATCATGAGACAAATCATAGTGAAGTGACATTTTTGGTGAAACTTATTGGGAACCAGGGAAAGATGGTATTTTTACATAGTGTATGAGAGATACCCCATGTATGTGTGTCTGTGTGTTGGGGGGGGGTTATCTTCATGAAATTTTTGAATTTTAGGTAGGTATTTCTCTTGAGGACATGTCAATGGGTATAAATAATCAGTTTACAAGGAAGTCAATCAGAGTTTTTTTGACTAGGGATTTTTCTTGAGTTTTTAAATGGGGAGAGGGAAAACATGTTAAGAGCATTATTTGGGATGTGGTTAGTGGGTCATTAGACTATTAGAAAAGAATTTTCAATAGGATATTCATATTGTGGAAAGAACTGTGGGTTGGAATTAGCCTTGGAAAGAAGAGTCTTATGGTAGGGGGAACCATAACCCTCTAGTTGAATTGGGGAAGACACTACGGTGTGTTAGGAGAGACAAGTGTAGTGATCACTGTCCTGGTGTTGGAGTCAATTAACGAGTGAGTGGTTAGGCTTCCAATGAAAGGCGGTTTTAGTGTTTAGAGTCATGAAAGAGAAGTGAATTTAGTGTTCATGTAACAATCATGATATGTTTATCATGATTTTGAAATTTGGGTATGTCAAATTCATCAGTTGAATTGTTAGTGAGACTTCATGGGCGTAAGAAGTGTTATGGATGAAATTTTTAATGCCCTTTGTCCATACTAGTTGAAAAATTCTAGTAGTAATTTGAATTTTTGAGTTGTTCTATGGGTTCCATTGGGAAATAATAGATTTAGGCTTTGAGGGTTTTAGTGTCCCAAAATAAGGTTTTGGGATAGGGTTCAAGGGAACGTACATGTTATGAGTGTTTGAGAGGAAGACAAAGGAGTGGTCAGTGGGCCGAGCTAATGATAAGTGCAGATTTTGGCTATTCATTACTGAAATAAGTCATTCATGTTGTAAATATGTTTCATGGGGTGTTCTAGGGTGTTTCAATTCATGAATTGGAAAAAAGGGGCAAACAAGAGGGCTGGACCAAATAATCATGTCATGAATACAAGGTACATTGCATGAAGTATGGAAGGATAGTTTTTTTATGGAGATAAGGGGTTTCTAAAATATAAACACCTCATGTTTCTTCACTCTGAGGCCACACAGATTAGAGGAGGCCAAACCTCCCATCTATCCTTTCTTATGCTTTGATTTGGGTTGGTCTTGGGAATTGATTAGGACAAATGAAGGTAGGATCTCCTATGATCTTCACATTATTTCTATCTCTCTTGATTTTAGTTCAAATTTATATGGTTTTGGATAAAATATTTAATTATATTATGGTGAAATAATTTCTCCTGATTGTGATTTATTATATAGATTTTAGAGTAAATCCTGAGAGGTTATAAACAAGTTACCATTATTCTCAAGAATTTCCTAGGGCCTTCCCCTTCTAGGAATCAAACGTTGTCCTGACACTGTGAATATCCAGGTACTACCATGGGGTTCATGCTAAGGGATTGAGGGCGAGTTATTCCTAGTGATTCGCTAGGAAAAAAAAAACAAAATGATGGAGGAATAAGCATAGGATCCATGGTGAGTGGAAAGAGGTTCCCCTATGGTGATGCTCATTCTCAGAGACATTATAGCACATATGGAAGAAGGTATGGTCGATCCAGGTCTTGGATGTAAGGATAAACATTTCTTTTTGAAATTGAACTAGGATATATGTATACGACCTTAGGTTGGTTGGGATACTGATGGAATGATCATCATGATGTGGTTATATACATTTCAAAATTAGGGAAAAGAAGGTATTGTTTGTGGGTTTATTTACTCATTTACAATAGTTTATTTGATTAGATAATGTCACATACACATATCACTACATAGCTGGTATAGTACATAACTGCATTGGTGGTTCCCTACCATGATATGTACTCACACCCTACTCTAGTGTCCATGTATTACAACCTGAATTGTTTTAGAAGTCTCGGGCTCTTTTTTACGTACTCTTTTTTCCTTATTTTGAGTAATTTTAGTTTGGGTTATTTATAGGGTATTTTTTGGATGAAATTTTAGAAATTTGGAAGGAGGAGAGGCAGTGCATGGTTGGAACATGGTTTTACAAAACTGTGCACCCCAGCCTAGAAAATCATGAAAACTCAAATAGAGGGAATTAACATAGATGGACCACAGTTTTCAAACCCTGTTTCCTCTTAGGAGTAACCATGCACCCACCCTAGAAGAGGTAGAAGATTAAGGTGCATGGTTTGGATAATTGTGTGCCCCTACCTAGGAAACTGTGTGTGGGGTTTTAATTAACTATAAACTTAGATTTAAAATTCCAAAACCCCCCATTTTATCCCAAAATCGACCCGAACATGGACATAACTGATTCCTCTCATTTTTGGAGGCTCTTGAACGAATTACTAGGGTTGTTAACCTCTATTCATGTTAATTCGAATCCCAAATTAATGTTATGAACATATCCCAATAAGATATCCTAACACCTTGTGGTTTCATCTCTCTCTCACAAGTTTATCTCATCCTTTGGAGGGATTTTATCGTTTATTTTAATAGAACTGGATCTAGGTTTAATTTATCTAATCCATTTGATCTTGGATTTAAGATTCTGATCAAGATATCATTCTTCATCATGATTGTGGTTGTCCTTCTTCAATTTGGGGATTTCCTTTGGAGACCATTATTTATCAATTCTGAGTTTGGTGGTTGATAATTCAAATCCAAAATTCTTGATTTGAAATGCATGTGTAATTTTATAATTTCTATTGGATGACTAGAAATTTAGTTTCTTAAATTGAATTAATTAATTTGGTAAATTAATTAATTAAGGGATTCTGAAATTGGGGATATTGAATTAATTGAATTGGAATAATTAATTGTTGTATTAATCATGGGGATATTGGGATTGTGAAATTTGATTAATTAATTATTGAATTAATTGATGGAGATTGTTGTGATTATTAAATTATTTATGTGATTAATTAATTAATTAATTATTTAATTTAATTAATGTGATTAATTAATTAATGGAAATTGATGTGATTAATTAATTTTTTAATTAATTAATGGAATTGAATTTCAAAATTAATTAATAAATTAATTAATGGAATTTAGGAGATTAATTAATTATTGAATTAATTAAGGGAATTATGGTAATTAAATAATTATTGAATTAATTAATGGAATGATGTGAATATGAAATTATTGAGTTAGAATAATTAATTGGTGAATTAATTAATGTGATATTGTGATACATTTGAAATTATGAAATTGTGATATATGTGATAATCTTATGCGGGACATGGTCTTCTGCATCAAAAGGCCATAATGGTAAATATTGATAATCATGTGTGGGACATGGTCTATTACATCCAAATCCCATACTAGTAAATATTGATATTTGTGTGTGGGATATAGTCTTCTAAATCAAAACCCATTTCGAGAAATTGATATGTGAGCAAGAGACACAGACTGCTGCTTCAAAATCACACAGTGAAATTGAGGTGTGAGATTGGGACTAAGGTTCCAAATACTCACAGGGTGTTAGACATGACACTTTACACCCATGAGTTAGCATTGTACAATTGATCGAATCATTTGTGATATGAATTGAGATGATTAATGGTAACAATGGAATTCTAAAATATGACATCCCTTAGGTATAGTTCGGACTCCAGCATGGGTCAAAGTAGGTATTGAGATTTAGAGTGTCTTATAGAACCTGATGGTATATGTGGTTAAATAAAGAGTAATTGAATAAATGTAAACTTTTTTATTAATTGATTTTATTTTATTATTTATACTACTGCATACATTGTTCTTGATTGATATTATTTTATAAATCATTAGTGGTTGCCTATTGAGTTGTACTCACACCCTACTCGGGCTGCCTGATCGATACCTGAATAGATTTCATGGTTGCAGGACAAGTTAAGGGTAAGATCTATATGTTAGATGGATAATTTGGGATGGAGCATGGATGAGGGAATTAAAAATGATTTAGGGACTGCTCAGGAGTTGTTAGTGTCTTTATTTATCTTGGGTTTTTCATATTAACACTTGAAACATATTTCCATGAAATATAAACTTTTTAGTTTTGGATATTGTATTTCCTGTTTTGGTCATAATGTGACTCTAGTATTGTTAGGGTTATGGTTATATCAATTGGTTATTATTATTTATTTCCATTGTTGTGATACTTGATAAAGAGGGTATAGTCTCTCCATGATCAATATTGAACCTCGCTACTAGTTGGACACATATGATATATAGGGAGGTGTGATTGAGTCCCTGTGACTGGCCTGTTCGGTGAACCCGTGTATGGAACCTAGTTTGAGATGTTACACCATGACACTTTGGTACCTTTGCGGCTCTCACTTGTTGCAAATAAATTTTGGGTAGAGACCCAAGTTTACATGGTTGGGTTGGATTATCTTGAGTAGGATATGATATTTGGGGTAGGTATTTAGTGGATCCTCCTTTTTATTTCATTTATATTGCACATTTTATTTATGTGATCATCCTTTTGGGTGATTGGTCCTGTATTCTTGTATGTATAATTTTCATTTTTTCATAAAATGTTTAATTTATTTATTATTTCTGTATACTTTGATTTGTATAATTATTGGTTTATGTTTGATTACTCTAATATGGGGGTAAAGTCTCCCCATTAACCTCCATAGACCCCCACTATTAGTTAGAGGGCTATAACTTATGGGTGGATACGCCTGAGTTCTTGTGGTGTTTAGGTCTGGTTACTTTTCATAGTAAACTGGGAAGGGGCATTACAATCTAGATTATAAAGTAGGATATGTATTTTACAACAACATAAAACCATTATATAAAAAAATAATAATCATGTTATATCAAGATGGATACCATAATATCTTAAAAGTCATATAAAATAATAGGGTCGCACATGGGTTGATCATATATAATAAGGTCAAAAAATAAAAAAAGACTAGAGTAATCTATAAATCTGGTATCAGGATCATTCTATAACAACCTTGGTCTTTATTTTATTTTAAAACATGTTTTATTACATAAATTGGCACTTAATATAACTCATAATATCAATAGTTCTAGTGTATTTTGGAAATTAGGTACTTTAAATGACAACTTAAAACATAAAATGTAATATCTTTTTTGAAAACTTCTTTTACATGATAAAAATGTTTCTTCATACTTAACACTGCATAGGATAACCAGAGGACATAAATAAGAAATGGGTGACCTATAAAGCCTAATAAGGGAAAACAAATTACATAACATGAGGATAATAATACATGTTATAAAAGTCATATCAATGAGGAATAAAGGAACATGAATAATAAGGCATGATAGAGCATGACAATCATAACATAGAGAATAAGACAAAAACTTAAAACACTACATCATAAACATAGGTCAATGATACACTGGCAAGACATAATGGTGGAAAATGTCCCATAAAATAACCAGTTAAATCCCCTATACCAACATGATGTATCATTATACTAACCATTACCCAATGCACTAGAGGGCTATCAGGGTGAACACTTCATAATCATATCATTCTTATGTTTAAGTGTGCCACATAGATTATATAACATGGTTTCATTAAACATCATAATTTATTCCACGATCTCAGAATGTGGAATAAATACATGTAAGTCCTCAATCAATAAGTATATGTGCATGAAGGTGAATAACCTTTATAGATAAATTGGTATGATATTCACTAATGATTATTTTGGCGTGGAAAATCATGGTCCAATTTTGGCAGCATACAAACGTCATATAGAAATTCATAAAATAGGTTGATGAGAGAGAAAGGGGTACCTATTAATTTATACATAATATGGATAGTAATTGGGATATTTAATAACATATCCCAATATAGGAAAAATGAATTTATAATATATAACATAAAAGGAATGATTGATAAAAGGGGAGGGTGGAAGATTCCTTCTGGAATTTCGGCACAGTAACAGCTTAGGTAAGGGTTAAAATGAGAGAGAATAAATGGTATATCATTAAAATAAAATTAAATAAATAGTAAAGTAAAGATCATAAATTAACTAAAACCAAACCAATATAAATTATATAAGGAAATTTCAAAATAAATTTCTTGAATTGAAGAAAATAGATGAAGTTGAGGATCCCTTACAAAATTTCAGCATAGTAACAGGGGTGCATAAGGGATCATAAGAGGGATAAATGAGAGAAAAATGGGATCCCATAATTAAAAATCAAATGAAAAGTATGGTTTATAGTTAATAATGTATCCCTACTTAATAAAATGGAAATCAAAATGCATATCATAAATGAGATGCTTGATAAAAATAAGAGAGAGAGAATTCCCTACTTGGATGTGTGACTCAAAAGGCTTAGGAGAGGATTCTTGGGATCTTAGGGGCATCTTGGGAGGACACTAGGGCGTATAGGAAAGCATTTGGATAATCTTAATGGAGTTTTAGTGAAGATAAATGGGATGTTGGGTGGGTTTATATAGTAAGGGGGGATTTCATTGTTATTTTTTTCAAAACTACATAATAAAATATTCAAAACCACAAACCATCCCATGTTTTTCCCAATTGTTTCTACCAAAGGGGAGTAGAATATATTATTTTATAAGGCGATGGGATGAATATAATAAAATATTTCCTTTTTTTTATGTGGAGGTTAGTCACACTTTCCAAGAAATGATTTAGAATATTAAAATATTTTTTAAGTCTTGGAGGATTCACTGAAGCATTATCAAATAAATCAAATAAACTTAACATCAATTTATTTTAAATAAAATAATATATAAATGGTCTATTAGACCTTTTATAGTATTTATTATATTACTATTGGGCTATTATGATGTCCTAAAACACAATGTATATTTTTACAGTATTTAATTTTTATGCAAAAATATGACTGTCTCAAAAAAATATGAAAAATTAACCATTGGATAGTTTAACATCCTGATTCAAAAACAAATATTCATTTTATCTGAATAATTTTATAAATATGAGAATTTTATTTTTTAAAATAAAAACTAACATTTATTGAAAATGATGGGTTTTTGTCAATAATAGTTTTCAAACCCTAATAAAAATTATATCTTACTTCATAAAAATTATGTGATCGCTTATATTTAAAAGAGTAATTTAATAATAATATTTGATTAAAATAATATTTATTTCAATAAAAAATTAACTCATCATAATGGATTTCTAAATTGAATTTTAATATGAACCAAAAATACTTTGTTTTCATTAAAAATTATTTACAAATTAAAAATAATAAATAGAAAATATGTTCAATATTCTAAAAAAATAACATACATATTCCTAATTCTAGGGTCTTAATACATATCCATTTATTACATAATAATATTCCTTAAGAGTAAGGATCTTGATAGAGGGGATTTCATGGGGTCATTTAGTAAACATGGTTTTGGTCGTGATCTCGATGATCCTGAACTTCTTTTTCAAAAGGGTTTTCTCATGCTTAAGTTGTTGGATATCAGCTTGGGATTGGTCTACGGTAAATCATAAAAATTATATCTCCCTTTAAATCTCTTATAAATGGGCTTTATAGGGTATGATACTACTAGTTGAGACCATAACATCCTTTTTCTATGACAAATGGATTAGTTAAATCCCCATATTTATACTATTCAGGTGATCACTACTCAAAAAATATATTATCAATGGTAAAGATACTTAATGGTCACTTAAATTCAATTTGACAAAAAAATCAGAACATGTGTTTTCTATAACCATAATACATTTAATTAAATCCAGAATGAGAATTTTATTCATACAAGTTTGGGTAGTTAAAATCTTTCCCCTTTAGAAATTCCACCCTCATGATTTCCTTTTACCACATTTAAAATTGATGAGGATTACTCTGCTTCATGACCTCCTCCAGTTTACACATTTATTCTTCAAACATGTGGTTTCCCTACAATACTTTGATATGGGGGCATTTTATTATTTTATAGAAATTTTTCTTTATGATATAGTATTTTCACTAGTTTATCCTCAAAGGAATGGTCATTATCCAATGGTACCACCTCTGGATTGAGTACATGTGATGGGTCTGGTGTGTACTTACATAAGTGAAATACCTGGAATACATCCTGTACTTGAGATAGGTTTGGTGGGAGTCCTAGTCGATATGAGACTACTTTGATGTGATCATGGATCTCAAAAGGGCCAATATACCTTGGACTAATATTTTACTTCTTCCCAAATCTCATTACTCTCTCACAAGGAGATATGTGGAGGAATATCATGTCTCCAACCTCAAACTCTAGGTCATTTTGATGATTGTCAGCATAACACTTTTTTTGAATATGGGAATCCTTGAGGTGATGCTGAATGGTCTTAACCTTATCCACTATTTCTTCAAACATTTTATGACCTATAAGTTTTCATTCCACAACTTCAACCCAACATGCTGGTGTTCTTCATCACTTACCATAAAGGGATTCATAGGGGGGAATTTTTATGCTTGAGTGGAAACTATTGATGTAATAGAACTCCACAATGGGAATATGTTGGTCCCATACACCTTTTAAGTCCATTTAGAAAGATCTAAACATGTCCTAAAGTGTTTTTCTAGTCCCCTAATATTGGAATTTAATTTGATAGTGATAATCCGTACTAAAGTTATTCTTCACATTTATATCTTACTGGAGAATTTTCTTAAAATTATAGGTGAATCTTGGATCTCGATCATACATGATTGATAGTGGTACTCCATGAAGCCTTACCACTCATCCAATGTATATCCATTATATTTGATCTAGTGAGAAATATTCTCAAATCATAATGAAGTGTGTAGTCTTTATAAGACGATCCACAATAATTCAGATAGCATTGATTCCCTTGGATGTCTCTAGATTTATAGTGATAAAGTCAATGGTGATGTTTTTTCATTTCCATGTTAGTATGGGTAATGGTTTCATCATTACCTTAGAATTATTCCTTTTAGCCTTCACTTGATTACTTAATAGGAGAATCGATTTATAATAAATAATTTTCATCTTCATGTTATCCCACCAATAGTGATTTCAGAGATCTCGATACATATTTTTGTTTCCTAGGTGAATGGAAAAAATCTAACTATGTGTATCATCTAATAGTTCCTTCTTTAACTCAGGATTTGATTGAACATGTAGTATTTACCTAAATCTCACAATTTCTTCTTCATTAACAATTAACTCTGAGGATTTCCCTTTTCTAATAGTTTCCACTTTCTTAGGAATTCCAACACCATCTTTTTATGAATTTGTTAACCTTTCCAAAAGAGATGGTTGAGAAATAATTTGTAAATTGATTTATTATTTTTCGTTCTTTATGATTCCATATTGATCAAATATAAGAAGTTTATATCCTTATCAATTATCATCAATAATAGAAATGTTTGGTCCTTTCTACTTAGGGCATCTTCCACCTTGTTTTCTTTCTTAGGATGGTAGTGGATTGAACAGTCATAATCCTTGATGAGATCTAACCATCTTCTTTGGCGTATATTTATCACATTCTATGTGAATATATATTTCATACATTTGTGATCTGTATATATTTCACACTTCTCCCCAAAGAGATAATGCCACCAGATTTTCAATTCAAAGATCACAACTTCCAACTATAGATCATGCATGGGATAGTTTTTATCATGAATTTTCAACTGCATTGAGGCATAGGCAATGAATTTTTCATTCTTCCTAAACACACATCCCAATCCCTTATTTAAAGAATAATTAAAAAGTATGAAAATATCCCCACTTTGGGTAGAATGAGCATAGAGTAAGTTATATTCCTCCTTTTCAAATCCATTAATCTTTCTTCATATTCATCATTCCATGAAAATTTACTCCCTTATGAGTTATCTTGGTAATATGGGTTTTCAATCATGAGAAATTTCTCTCAAAAGAGCGATAATATCCAGCTAACCAAAGGAAGGTATGAATATATATCACAGATGTTGGCCTCGTCCATCCCACAATTTTTTTCCATGAAAGATCCATATATATACCACTTATTGTGATGATTTAACCCAATAATGAAACTTCTTTCAACTATAACTAACACATTATATACTTTTCTAGACCTTCTCCTTTCACAAGGTATTTAGCATTGTTTTCAAATTCTCCTCATGCTCCTCCTTGGTTTTTGAGTATATTAGAATATCATCTATAAATACTACCAAACAATTGTCAAGGTATTCTCTAAATAATCTATTCATAAAGTCCATGATGATTTTTGGGGAATTAGAGAGTCTAATTGGCATCATAAGGAACTCATAATTCCCCTAACTTGTACAAAAATAAGTCTTGAGGATATCCTCCTTCTTCATCCTTACTTGTTAATATCCCTAACATAGATACACATTGGACAATTATTATGTTCCATGTAATTGATCAAACAAGACATCAATTTATGGAAAAGGATACTTTTTCCTTATCATCATTTTGTTGAGATCATGATAATCAATGCAAAGGTACATTGAACTATCCTTATAATTCATGAAGAAGACTTGTGTAACCTATGGTGAAGAACATGGGAATATGAATATTTTATCTAGATTCTCTTGTAATTGAGATAGGTTTGATGGGAGTCATAGTTGATAGGAAACTACTTTGATGCGATCAGGGATCTCAAAATGGAAAATGTACCTTGGACTAAGCTTTTCATTCTTCCCAAATCTCATAACTCTATCACATAGAGATATTTGGAGGAATATCATGTCTCCAACATCAAACTCTAGGTCATATCTACGATTGAAAACATAGATTTTTTTTTCAACTCTAGGAGACCTTGAGGTTATGGTGAATGGTCTTAACATTATCCACCATTTCTTCAACCATTTTAGGACTTATAAGTTTTCATTCCCCAAATTCATCCCGACATGATGGTCTTCTTCACCTCTTCCCATAATGGGTTTCATAGGGGGGCCATTTGGATGCTCTAGTGGAAACTATTTTTGTAAGAGAACTCCACAAAAGGAAGTTGTTGGTCCCATCATCCTTTTAAGTCCATTGAGAAAGATCTAAACATGTACTCAATTGTTTGTATAGTCCACTCAGATTGGACATCCACTTTGATTGGACATCATTTTGATGATGGTAAGACATAATGAAGTTCATCTTAAAATTTATATCATGCTGAAGACTTTTCTTAAACTTATAGGTCAATATTGTATCTCGATTAGACATGATCGATATTGGTGCTCCATGAATCCATATCATTTTATAATGTATATCCATGACATTTGATATAGTGAGAAATATTCTAAAATCATGTTGAAGTTTATAGTCTTTGTAAGATGATCCACAATAACCCATATAGAATTGTTTCCCTTGGATGTTTATGGAAGTCTGATGAGACAGTCCATGGTGACATTTTTCCATTTCCATGTTGGTATGGGTAATGGTTGCATCACCCCCTTAGACTTATTCCTTTAAACCTTCACTTTAGGACATACTAGGAACATTGATGTATAATCAGTAATTATATTCTTCATGTTATCCCACAAATAGTGATTTTGGAGATCTTGATACAAGTTTGTGTTTCCTGGGTGAATGGAAAAAATTGAACTATGCGCATTATCCAATAGTTGACTCTTTAACTCAGGGTTTGATGGAACACACAGTCTTAACCCAAATCTCACAATTCATTCTTCATTAACATTAATCTCTAGGGATTTACCCTTTCCGATTGTTTCCACTTTCTTCTAAATTCCCATATCATATTTTTGAGAATCCTTTAACCATTCCAAAAGAAATGGTTGAGAAATAATTTGTAAAAATATTGATGATTTTCTTTTAATTATTATTCCCATGTCCATATTCTTCAAATATAAGAATTTTGGATCCTTCTCAATATTCATCAATAATATAATTGCTGGTTCCTTTCTACTTAGAGCATCTTACACCTTGTTCGCTCTCCCAGGATGGTTGTGGATTCAAGATATGCAATAATTGATGATATTTAACCATATTCATTGGTGCATATTTAGCTCTTTATATGTGAATATATATTTGAGGCTTTTGTGATCTGTATATATTTCACACTTCTCCCCAAAGATATAATGCCTTAAGATTTTCAATGAAAATATCATAGCTTCAAACTACAGATCATGCATGGGATAGTTTTTCTCATCAATTTTCTACTTCCTTGAGGAATAGACAATGACTTTGTTATAGTTCATAATCAAACATCACAATCCCTTCTTTAAATCATCCATGAAAAGTATGAAAATATCCCCAATTGTGGGTAATGTGAGTATAAGGGAAGCTAAATGCCTCTTTTTCAACTCCATGAATCTTTATTCACATTCATCATTCCATGAAAATTTTAATCTGTTATGAGTTATCTTGGTAAGAGGGGTTTTAAATCATGAGAAATTTCTTTTAAATCGTCAATAATATCCAGCTAACCCCAGGAAGCTATGAATATCTATCACAAAAATTGGCCTTGACCATACCTTAATAAATTTTGACTTCTAAGGAACCATATATATCCCATTTATTGTGATGATGTGTCTCAATAATGAAACTTCTTTCAACCCTAACTCAAAATTTCTATACATTTCTAGAGCGTCTCCATTTTCAAGGCCTTTAGCATAGTGCTCAGATTCTCCTCATGCTCCCCCTTGGTTTTGGTGTACAATAGAATATCATCTATAAATACTACCAAAAAATTGGTGAGGTGTTCTATAAATACTCTATTCATCAAGTAAATGAAGTTTTTTGGGGAATTAGAGAGTCCTAATGGCATCACTATGAACTCATAATGACCATATTATTTACAAAAAGAAGTATTGGGGATATCCTCCTTCTTCACCTTTACATGGTAATATCCTGACCGTAGATACACCATAGAAAAGTATTGTGCTCCAAGTAGTTTATCAAACAAGTCATAAATTCATTGAAAAGGATACTTTTTCAATATCATGATCTTGTCGAGCTCATGATAATCAATGAAATGTTGCATTGACCCATCATTATACTTGACAAAGAGGACTGGTGCACCCCATGGTGAAGCACTTGAGAATATGAATATTTTATCTAGATTCTCCTCTAGTTGTTTCTTCATCACCTCATGATCCAAAATATCCATCCTATACAGTGTCGTGGATATATCCAAAGCCCTAGGTATATGTTCAACCGAAAATTGAACCTCTCAGTCAGGGGGGAAGACAAGGAAATTCATAGGGAAACACATCAGTATATACCCTCACAATATTCATGTATTAAAGGGTGATCCTTTCATTAGAATCAATAATTTTAGACAGATATGATTTCTCATAGGGTAATAATATCCATTCTTGAGATAATGGTTCTAAAGAAGATTCATCCTCATCCTTGCAACTTTATAGAATCAGGGGTCGATTTTCCATATAGAGGGTGATTTCCCAAACATGGAAATTTATGTTGGCTTATATAGGGAATGCCAATACATGACCAAAATTTCATTAAATTACCACAAGGGAAGTATGAAAAGGTTCTCTAAAAAGTTTAACCCTTAAACATTTACATGGGAGGAGTTATATACTTGGGATGCAATAATTTACCCATTTTTCATTTTCTCTAACATCACTACTTCCATTCTATTTGGTGGTGTTTGTATTGTTCTAATAATCTTTTGTGATATGAAGGAATGTGTATAACTATGGGCGATAACCCTACCGTTCAATTATTATTATGGTTCTACTTTATCCTATATAGAGTTTTGGTTAATAATTTTAAAATATTAAACACATAAAGGGGAATCCAATGACTTTAAAGGGATAACTTATAAATTAGATTTATCTCTTTAACATATGAGTTTATAGTCTTTAATATTTTTTATCCATGATCTATTTTCAAACATATACACTCATGGGGTTTTTCTACACCCTTTATAATGGTTCCTAATGAGCTTATGAATTTTCAAATCATATCCCACGGGAGTTTCAAACTAGGTGCATAGTAAGGATCATTGTCGTGTACCAGATTACCCCAAGTTTGGCCCAGAACATCTTATCAGAGTTGTTAACCCTTATTACATCTATTCTAGAACCACATACACTTGTATTATCCAAAAAAATCTATTTTTTTGTAATCCAATTACTGTAAATTTACCAAAATTTAGGGATATTTTTTATACTCAGTGTTATCCATAATGGGTTTCAAATGGGGTTTCTAATCCTAAGCGCAAAAATAACTATACCTATCCTCTAATACCAAATATAACAACCATGATCTTTATTTCATTTTTAATCATAATTTATTACATAAAATTTCACTTAATAAAACTTAAAAGATTGATAGGTCTAGTGTCTTTTGGAAGTTAGTTGAATTACATAACAACTTAAAACCTGAAAAGAAACATGTTTATTGAAAACTTCTTTAACATGTCCAAAATATTCCTTCATACTTAACACTGCATGAGATAACCTATTGGAATACATAAGGAAGGTGTGATATATAAATCTTTGTAATGGAATAAAAATAGAATAAAATGAGGGTAATAATACAAGTTAGAAAAGGCATATCAATGAGGAATAAATGAACAAGAATAATGAGGCATGATATAGCATGATAATAATTACATGGAAAATGTGGAAACGACTTAAAACAATGAATCATATACATAGGTCAATGATAAATCTCCAAGTTGTCATAGTGGAAAAAGTCTCATAAAAGAATCAGGTGAATCCCTTTTCCCCACATGATGTATCATGATACTAACCATTACCCAATGCATTGGAGTGCTATTAGGTAACACCCTTTATAATCATTTAATTCTCATGCTAAAGTGCACCACATAGATCACATAACACAGTTCCATTCAACTTCATAATTTATTCCAAAATATTAGAATGTAGAAAACATATATATAATTCCAAAATAAATAAGTATGTTTTCATGAAGTAAATACCCTTGATAGAGAAATGGGTATTCACTACATGATGATTTTGGCATGGAAAATCATGGTGCAATTTCCTCAGCATAACGACATCATATAGAAATTCATAAAATAGGTTGATGAGAGTGAAAGGGGTATATCATCATTTTGAAATGAAATGGATAGTAATAGATATATTTAAGAACATATCTCAACATAGAAACAAATAATTTTTAAGACCACAAAAAATAAATTCTTGATAAAAGAGTAGGGTAAAATATTCCATACGAAATTTCGACATAGTAACTACTTAGGTAAGGAAAAAATGAGATAAAATAAATGGAATCTAATTAAAATAACATTAAATAGACAGTATTGGAATGATAATAATTTAATAAAAACATAACCGATTTAAATTATATTGGATAATTCAAATGAAGGTTCATGAATTGAAGAAAATAGAGGAAAGTGAGGATCCATTATGGGATTTCAGCATAGTAACAGGTGTACATAAGGGTTAATAAGAGAGATAAATGAGAGTTAAAGGGGATCCTATAATTTAAAAATTGAATGGATAGTTTGGGAGATAGTTTAGAATGCATCCCAACTTATGAAAATGGAAATCAAGAGGCATATCATAAATGAAATGCTTGATAAAAAGAGGAGGGATAGAATCCCATGGATGTGCAACTCCAAAGGATTAAGATAAGATTGTTTAGATCTTGGGGGAACATTTGGAGGAGTTTATGCAGTATAGGTAAGATTTAGGATGATCATAAAGTTGTTTTCATGAAGATAATCGGAATATTGTGTGGGTTTATATAGGAAAAGAGGGGGATTTATTTATTATTTTGGTTTTGGACACAAAATAATAAAATATTCAAAACCAAAAAAATACCATGGTTTTTGTCCATGATTTCTAAAAAAGGAGAGTGGAATACATTATTTTACAAGTTCATGGGGTGAAGATAATAAAATATTGATCTTTATTATGTGGAGGTGAGTAACACTTTTAAAGAAATGATTTTAAAATCATAGAGTATTTTATAACTCATGGAGGATTCACTATGGTTTTATAAAATAAATAAAATAAACCTAAAATAATGTTTTTTTAAATTAAAACATATATTTTGATGATTATACCTTTTATAGTATTTATTACATAACTATTGGGCTATCATGGTGTCATAAAACACACGGTATATTTATACAATATTTAATTTTTATGTACAAATTTGACCATCTTAGAAAATTATAAAAATTACACCATTGGATTGTTTTGAAATCTTGATTACAAAAATGATATTCATTTTATCAGAATAAATTTAGAAATATCTGATTTTTTAGTTTTAAAATAAAAACTTACATTTATTGAAAATGAAGGGTTTTTGTCAATAACAGTTTTCAAACCCTAATAAAAATTACATTTGACAACATAAAAATAAGGTGTTCATTTACATTTTAAAAATTAATTTAATAATAATATTTTATAAAAATATTATTTATTTCAAGAATACCTTAATTCATCAAAATATATTTCTTAATTGAATTTGAATACTAACCGACAATACTATTTATTTTTTAATAATCATTTACAAAGTAATAATAATAGAAGGAAAATATGTTCAATATTCTGCAAAAAAATACATACATTTTACAAATTCTAGGGTCTTGATACATATCCCTTCATTACAATAGCATATTCTCTAAGAGTAATGTGATTGATAGTGGGGTTTTAAGGGGGCTATTCACAGAACATGGTTAGGGCAGTGATCTCACTGAACTTGAACTTCTCTTATAAATTGTTTCAATAATTCCTGAGTTGTTGGAGCTTATCTTGGTCTTGGTCTAGGGTAAATCCAAAAAATGGTTTATCCCTCGGAATCTTCGATAAATGGGATTTATGTGGTATGATCTTTATAGTTGAGACCATCACTTCCATTGTCTGTGACAAATGTATTAGTTGAATCCTCATATTTATACAAGTCATGTGATCATTGTTCAACAACTATATTATAAATGATAAAGATACTTAATCTTCACTTAAAATCAAATTGAATAAAAAAGTTAATGTGTTGTCTATAACAATATGACATTTAATTAAAACAAAAATGAATATTTTATTCATACAATTTTGGGCTGTTACACTTCCTATGTCCCAAATCATGGCTCCAGCCTTGCTCTATGATTTAACAACAACCCATAACAGGGTTGTTGACCATACCTATTTTACAAGCTTTGAAATTTTCACACCATGGTGCTTGAGAAGGTTGTGAGTACAAATCTGTAGTCCACCACTAATAGTTTTCTTAATCATATCCAGAAAATACAACTTCATTTATTGTGTGTTATTCTCTTAAGTAAACAACAGAAACCACTAAAAATGATAAATGTCGTATACATGAGTTGTAAAAAAATCCATCTAGGAGAGAATATACCAACTTCAAACAGTGTTAGGGATATCTGAACACATCACTAGTAATATCCATGGGTTGACATAATATCCACACAACCACTGCATGATATATCCACTCAACATCACTTCCTAAGTCACCACTAGTGGTAATATAATCTTATCAAAACGAGATAATAAAACATGGGTGGTATGTCCCAATAACCACGTAATATAAATGAGAGTTATGTATATATGGTAATAATAGAAAACAATGCATAACATCCCTGAGAAATACCACACAATAAGGAAGCACTTCCTGTCTAAAATATCATAAAAGCAGTTTAACATCTTGAGCCATGGGTGTTGTAATAAGAGGGGAAAACATCCCTATCCCCAAACCTTTAAGTAAGAGTGGGCATTACATTCTATATCATAAGAAACTATAAGAATATGGTTATATATACTGGTTATTCACTAATAAATATGTATATTATACATATGATAAAATATTTTTCATCCAATGTAATGTAGACTGAGTACATGCATCTTTCACCTCACAGGCTGAGTGCACACATCTTTCACCAACTACTCATGAGATTTATTCAAGCTACTATTACCTTGGGAATAGATTGATTATACTTTTCATGACCATTGAATATGTTAAATGGATTCCACAAATAATAAATAAACATTTTCTGATACATTGTATATGGATAATGCGTTTCATTAAATGAAAGGTGTCGAGGATGGATATATAATGGGACAAGATACCCTTGTTAGCGATGAATGAGTTTATGAAAGTATCCTGATACACTCTTTATACAGAGACATAGATTATCACTAGGTTAAGGTTATATAACCCCTTCTACAATTAGGTATTCTCAATAATTATTTGGGGATCCTTTTCTTGGTGTGATTCCCTCTGAGGAAGGAGGCTTTTGTCTGCAGTTAAGTTAGTATATATCAAGTGTATACTGAAGAGTAAAATATGGATTATACATCACTTTAGGTATGTATTGTTTAGATTGTTATTTTAAAATAAAATTTGATAATATTTAGTGTAATTATAAATATATTTTCTTCGGATACATTTTTTCAAATAATGAACCTCTAAAACCCATCAGTGGTATCAGAGCTTTCTTCCTAATGGAATCAGTGTGTTTTGAAGAACAAATTTTATGGAATGATAACATTATTTTTACCTCTTAATGTTATATTATATGATAACATGATTTTGAGAGCACCACTCGACATTACATTTTATAGATAATGTAATGTAGAGTGGAAATTGTGACTTACCTTAAGTAGTAAATGTAGTTCACGCTGCCATTGTAGGAAAATAGAGTATCAAAGTTACTTTTCATTTATAAATTGTTTATGAATAATTTAATCAGAAATTTTGGAATATATATATAATTTATAAAAGTTTTATATAAATTAATAAACTATAAAATTTTATGGTTAATTATTTTAATGTTTTTGTAAAATATATTATAAATATTCTATTAATATAAAATATTTAATATTAAAAATATCTTTCTTAAATTTATATGGCTTATGAAATGTTTATAAAAAGATTAAAATGTATTTTACCGTTAAAAAAATCATATGGAATGCCTTGTAATCTTGAAATAAATTGTTTATTAAGAAATTATAAGCGTAATTTATACAGAATTCATAAATTATATAAATAAGATCAAATTATAAAAACATTATATTTTAAATTAGAAATTATTCATAATTAAATAATTTAAAAATTTTGAATTAAAATAAATTTTATTTAAATTATTATTTTTACCACATAGAAATTGTTTTGATGATATATTTTCTCATGGTTTGAATAATGTTTAAATATGTGATATTTTGATCACGTAAATAGTTTACATAATAGAAATTGGATTATTTTTTTTATAATTCATACTAAAATCATATATTTAATTTTAAATTCCATATAATTAATAATATGAGAAAGTTCATATTGAGCATTGATATAAAGTGTTTATATCAAAGATAATAAAAATTTCATAAGATGTAATGCATTTAAATTAAAAGAAATAATGGTTTATAAATATGTTATAAATGATATATTTTTGGCTTTAATAAAAATATGTTTTTATAAACCAATGTTAACTATTAAATTTTTCTATATTTATATTATAGTTTATAACATAATTAGAAATGATAAAAGTATGATTAATTAAAAATGTGTTTAATATGCCTAAATAAAGTATTTAAATTCTTATTTATAACTAATGATTAAATAAAATATTAATTTAATTATTTATACTTTTCTATTATTCATGTTTGTAAATGGTTTATAGAATATTGATAACATGAATGATTCTTTGTATTGGGATTCAAATTTTTTTATAAGTTTAAATTAAATATGATAATTCATATTTGTTTCTCATGATAAATAATGTATTTATTTTGTAATCATGAGTGTAATATATAAAGAATTTTTAAATTACTTTGATAAGGCTAATGTATAATGTATTTTATAGTAATATTTATGAATTGTTCATAATCAATTGAATTTGATTTGATCATATTAATAGAGGCCTTATTAAAGATATTATTCAGATAATATCAAAAGGTTTTTGTTGATATGTTTAAATATGTTTTAAAATAATGTTTATTTTAATGATATTTATATTATATAAATAGGTTATATAATAGAAATTGGGTTATAAAATATTTATAATTCATAATAATATCCTATAATATGAAATATTTCATATTGTAAATTGGATATAAAGTGTTTATACCCAAAATTAGAAAATATCCATAGTATTTAGATTAAGTATAAAATTTAATAATATGATTTTATTCATGAATCATTCATAGTTTATAATGTAATGTATAAATACATTAAATGATCATTTACTTAGTAGTTATTCATTTATTAATTTATGTTTAAAAATTATTTATAGAATATGAATACTGTGTTTTCTTTATGTGATAAATTACTTCTAAGAGATAGATCCTTGCATTACATGTTAGGTGAGACTCCATAAAATTTAGTATTTCATCTAAATTTACCTTAGTTTGTTTTAGAGTTATGAGCTTGAAAATATGTGTTGATTATAGTTTTCATATACTAGGTATTAGATATATCATTAAATGAATTCTTTCTTGAGAAAAGTCTCCCCAGGGAGAGGGACTTTGAACCAGACTACCCATCGGTCCAGAGGCTTATACCTTATTCTAAAAATTTGAAGGGGTTATCCATCTATCTCCTTTGGTTTACTCATGTTGAAATTATTAATCTCATATTGAACTTTAAATTTACATGAAAAAAATCATGTACCTTTTCATAAAATGAATTTGGATATGTAAGAATATACAATGTTATCGATTAATGTGGTTTAAACACATTAATTTGGTGGATGGAATATGGATTAAAAAAACTAAAAAGTTAGAAGCATGTATAAAAAAGGTAATAAAAAATCATAATATAAAATATTTAATTTGACACAAATATTGATAAATTTAATATGAATATAATTTATGTTCAATTGGTGAGACTCTTGAAAGGAAAACCTTATAAAATAACAACTGTAAGATCCAATCCAAAGTGCCACTCTTCAAGACCTCTATCATCCAAATGTGGGGTTTCACACCGTAGATAGGTGCCCCTAGATCATTTTGTGTAAAGAAAGTAAGTAATGAGTGACATTAGATTATCCAATTAGGTAGTTTAATTCCATAGAAGAGTTCCCCTATATTTTCATGTGTTCCCTCATTTTTAATGTTTCATTTCAGTTATATGTTTCTATTAATCCCTAAGGGTTGAAATAAAATAGGAATATAATTGATTATTATCCATATAATAAACATGAACAATTATTTTTCCACTTTAATATCCATGAATCATAACTGTTGTGATTGGTTTCTTAGCCTACTTAAATTACTAAAGTGACGAGTTTCACACTACAGTGGGGTCATTGTTTAGAGAAATATAGATTGTGTATCACTAAAAGGATACAATTTCTTAGGCCATTAATTTTGTTGGGAGAAAATTTATTACAATTCCTTGATGAAAATATATAAAACATGATACTTGTTTGTTAAAAGCTAATATTATAGATAAAAAACATCATCATGATCATCATCATCAAAATTAATATTTTCCCTTTGGAAGGATTAGCTTAATGTAAGTAACTATTGATAGTGGTAACATAATAAAAGTTATTATGTAGTATTCTATGTGTCTTAATAACACCTTCCTAAGTAGATATACTTTTCAAGTTAGTCAATAATTTTAATCTAATATGCTTATGTAAATAACATAATGATTAACCTTTATTTTCTTTAGGACATATTATAGTTAATGAATTTATCCGGTTGTCATAGATGTAAATGGCCCGAAAATGTTGGTGAATTCAAGTAGTTTTTACCCAATTATATCAAGTGTTGTTAATAGATGAACTAATCATGTTATGTCTTGGTTCTAGTGTCATATAGATAGTAAAAGTGGTTGAATGTTCAAAATAGAAGAAGAAAAGTTAAGTTGGAGAGTCCAACAACATTTCTTATAATAAACAAGGTCATTTAAACCTATAGTTACCAGGAAACATCTGTAATGATTCCGTGAGATATAATTATTCTTTATTATTGAATACTCCATGGAATTCCCATATTAGGTATCAATGTTATAGAATTCAATTCTTTAATTTTGAATATTATTGATACTATAACACCCTGACCGTAGTTTCCCGGATTTAATGTATTATTTCATTATATTAGCATGATCACAAGAAATCAAATCCTGAAGGACCGATCAATTTTGTAGTCTTAGAAATACTAGATACAAACATAAATTTTACATTAAATATTGATATTAAAAAACATATTATCCTCTTTGGAAATTCTCATATCCCTTAAACTATCATTTTAGGTCAATCACAATATAATTCTTCTCATCATGGGGAAAAATTCAAAATAATTAAGGGGTGAGCTCATATGCTCAATAAGGTTAAACAATATAGCAGAAGTTATTGTAAATAAGAACAAAATTTTAAGAAAAGTTATAAAATTAAAACACAAGACTTTTAAACATAATATTCAAAATAATATTGAACAAATAAATTGAATAATATCATTTAAAAATTCACATGGATATTCTACTAGTCTAATAATCACATGAAATACCAATAACTAATCTCATAACACGGGAATGCATTATGAAGGACATCATAAACTTACCGTCAAGGCCTCCTGCCAAAACCATTAATAATCATACCATAAAGGCATTGGGAAAAGAAACTAGTTTTTCTCATGAGAAATACCGATGCATAGAGGAGCTATAGAGGTCCCCACTTGGCGCTTATTAATTCCAATTCATTCCTCCTATGAATGGGGTAAAACCTAACATAAAAATTGGTATTAAGACTATCATATGAAATGTTAATGCTTTTAACATAAACCATGAATTGTATCAAAATATCACATACATGTTAAAATATATCATAAAACCCTCAATACTATATGAAAGAGTTTATCATAATAAATCAACATTAATTAAGCATAAAATCCAAAAAAGGATGTTGAAATAAATGAAAATAATTTAATAAATTCATTAAAACTCTTTGAGGGAAATATCCCTTTTTTTAGTTTAAAATAATTTAAAATTTGATAAATTATAAAAGAAAACATTTCTATTGAAACTAAACTTGTAATATTTTACGTTAAACTTCAAAATGGCAAGTCTTCATAATAGTGGAAAATATCCTCACATGTCGTATAAGTTAAAAAAACTATACTTTCCTTAATTTTTCGTAAAGGCCATAAAGTACCTCATTTGGAAAATAATGAAAAGATTCATTTCAAAATGTTTTATAAAAATTAAAACATGGGTAAAAATTAATTTAAAAAATTGTCAATTACATTTTGAATTAAAATTTAAGAAAAATTGACTTGGATGATAAAGATATCTGAGTAGATACTTACATATAAACAATCTCGGATAATAATAAGATTGTGAAAATAACCCCTACCTTGTAATTTATTTTATTCAAGGGTGAGTTAACCAAATTAATAATTAATAAAGTTTGTTATTAAATTATAAAATAACCATATCCATATTTATTATATGATTTATGATCCTCTTATATCATTTTGTTAATAATATTTCAGTATTACCATTATTTCAGGTGTTATCTACTTCATTTTCCCATTCCAATTTTTCCATGTAAGTCATGTTTGTTATAAATATGATGTATTTTATTTATATACATAATTATATTAAGTTCATAATTGTCATTTTTACTCATCATATAAATTTTATAATCATTCTTGAATGATTAATGTGGATAATGAATCTTACCTCGTCGTGGAGACGGTAGACCGTACGTACACATAAGTGACGATATCATTCACTTAATGGTTATATGGTATGGAATTGGAGGGTATATTAATTATAAATAATATTTATAATTTTATATTCATTATTTTTTACCATTATACTCATCATTATACCCATCCAAATAAATTAGTGTTGAATAAAAAATTACACCGCGGTGTGGAGACGATAAACTGTACCTACGCATGCATGGTGGTATTGTTATTCGCATGATGGATAAATAGAGGAATATGATTGTTAAATAATTATAATAACATCTCATAATTAATATAACAATGGATTTATTACTTTTTTATGGAAACAACATAGGAATATGAAGTAGAAGAACAAACTAAATTGAATTGAATTGGTAAAACAATTACCTCTTCTTTGAGCGTCTCTTTTTGATTTGCACAAAAGGATTACCTAGATGACTTTATTCCAAAATTACAGCCTCTACGATGAAGTGAGGAAATTTTTAGGATAATTGGGAAGGGTTTGGACTATCCAAATGTCTTTAGAGGTGTTAATAAAAGAGAAGGATAGGTGCCCTTTTATAATAGAGGGGAGGGACACTTTTGGAAACTCCAAAACTATTAATTTATTATAAATTGATTTTCATATTTAAATAGACCTAAAGTGAGTTATTTCAAGGAGAAGATGAGTATTGGTCTAAATACTCTCAAAAAATTATTTTTAGACATATTTAGGTCACAAAATTAACTATATCATTTGGGTTTAAATCTTACCATGTATACTTGTCTTTTTTAACTATAGGGTTAATATTGAGACTATAGAATTCTAAAAGAACCAAAATTGGATCATTTATGACATATTTAAAATTATAAAAGTTAGTTGTATGGAAATTATATTTTTATTAGTTTTATAACATTTAATTAAATACTATTTATTTTAAATTTTCATTTATGTCAATTTTGATACTATTCAATATTTTTATTTTTAACAATATCAACACAACATGAAAACATAGATCCAATAATTCCAATATGTAACTGAAATGTCTATGTTATCTATAAATTCTATTTATTTCATTAATTAATTAAATTATATTAATTTTTCTATTTTTAATATCATTTAATTGATTCTTCCTTTAAAAAATCATTTACTACATCATTATTATGTCACCATTTAATTTATTAAATTATTTCCTAAAATTATAAATAAACTAACATTACGTATATTATCATTATATTTATATATATACTATTTATAGTCAACAAAATCACTTATATATCCTCATATAAAAAATGATAAATTTATTAAAAAATGAATATGACATTTTTATCTTTTCTCTAAATAAATTATTATAAATGTCCTAATCAAACACAGGTGGCTTAAAAAGGATCATATTTTTAATCTAAGGATTATTTTTTTTTTCAGAAAACACTTATCCAATGAAATTAAGACTAATGGTAGGGAAATATTATATTAGTATAATATTATTTTTACCTTTATTTACTTTATTTACCTTTAACCGTGGTAAATAAAATTCAAAAGATACTATTCGGAAAAAATTATTTTGATTCTATTAGACCACATTTTTCAAACTGATTACAACCATGTATGTTCATTTTTCAAATTTCAATTCATAGAAGTGGTAAAATTATGTTTAATGTTAATCCGTAGATGTGGTTAGATGGCGGGTAAAAGGAACGTTCAAAATTTTAATTAAAATTTTATATTTAATTCTTTTATAAAAATGATTCTTTTGAACTAAATTAGACTAATATATTTTTTATTTATATATTTTTAGTTTAATATATATATAAATTATAATAATTATTTAAATGAAAAATTTTGGTTTTTAACAATAATGTATTATTTTTACTATTCATAAAAATTGAAACATTTCAGATAAATTCCAAAAATTCCTCATAAGATAATTTCAATATTCCAACTTGAAAAATGAAATCTATTTTGATTTTTTTTTATAAATTTCATAATTTGGTTAATACTATTCGTAACTGAGTTTTAAACAGATTGTTTGATAGATCATCGTGTGCTCGAACTCGAGGTTGCGTGCAACACAAGAGATTGAATTATTTAAAAAGAAGTGTACCGAGGATGTTTAGGGTGTTACATTATTACCTAAATCAAATAATGTTTTCCTCAAAATTTATAGAGTATCACTTCATAAATATATTCAGCTGGTTCTTCATCATAAGTTCCTTAGGTTCCCACGCCACCTATTCCAATAAAGGGTTTCTCCAAAGAAATGTTACCACATGAGTCGTCCAATTTCTCAACACTTGTTTTCTGGTATCAAGAATATTGTTAGGCTCTTAATAATAATACAGATCAGGTTCTATTTTTTTCTTCAGAGGTGAGTACATGGGTTGGGTCTCACATTTATTTCCTCAATAGTGATACGTGAAAAACATCATAAAATTTTGAGATACTTGGCGGCATTAGAAAATAGTAAGGTACATCTCAAATTTATTCCAGAATATCAAAAGGGCCAATGTACTTGGGACTTAATTTACCCTTCTTACCAAATCATATAACACCCTTGCATGGATATAACACGAAGAAAACAAAATCTCCCACTTGTAATTCCAAATGCTTCCTTCGGTTATCAACATAGATATTTTTCCTACATTGTGATATTATAATATGGTTCTGAATAGTCTTTACCTTTTCCATCATTTCCTCAACAATTTCTAGGCCCATGATTTTTCTTTCACCAACATCATCCCAAAAAGTCAGTGTACAACATATCTTTCCATATAACGCTTCATATTGTTCCATCTTAATAATTGAATGGAATATATTGTTATAGTAAAATTCAACTAGAGGTAAATATTAATCCCACATACCTTGATTTTTGAGTGAGAAAGATCTCAACATGTCTTCTAAATTTTGAATTGCCCGTTCTAATTTTCCATCAGTTTGAGGTTGGTTGGTAGTGCTCAAATGATGTTCAGTATCTTGGGCCTTCTGAATACTTTTCAAGAATTGTGATGTAAAATGAGGATCATGATCGGAAACAATTGATAGGGGTACACCATGATGTCTTAGATATTCATTAATATATAATCTTGCTAAAAATTCAAGTGGTAAATCTTATCTTATAGTAAGAAAATTTTCTGATTTGGTAAGATGACTGAAAATAACCCATATCGCATAATTTATTCTAGGAGTCTTTAGTAGACCAATGAAACATTACATCATAATATCATCTCATTTCCATATAGGTATAGTATGATGTTGCATGACACGTCTATGATATTGTATTCCAGCCTACACCTGTTGAAAAACCAAAAATCTTGACACATATTCAGCAATATCCCTCTTAATGTTATCCCACCAAAAATTTTACTTCAAATCTATGTATGTCTTAGTGATACCAGGGTGTATAGAGAAATTGGATCTACAAGAATCATATAATAATTCACTTTTTAGCTTAGGTGTAAAGGGAACACAAAGCCTCTTCCCAAATTTCAAAATTCCTACTTCAAATATAATGTCCATCAATATCCAATCATTTAAAGCTTTAATTTTCTTTCGAAAATACTCATCATCAGACAGAGAAATTTTTATCCTTTATAGTAAATATATTTTGGAAACCATTTGAATAATTAATTAGGTTTAATCTTCCATGATAATTCTCAAATCCAAATTTACTAGATCTGTGAACATAGGATTTTATTCAATTCTAATTTTGTTTAGAACTATATAATCCTTTCTTCTCAAAGAATCCTCTACCTTATTTTCCTTCCATGGGTGGTAGTGTATTGTGAAATCATAATCCTTGAGTTTCTCAAGCCATCTCCTTTGTCTTATATTGAGTTCTTTCTATGAGAAAATATATTTCATACTTCAATGATCAGTATATAACTCACATCTTTCACTCTAGATATAGTATCTCCATATCTTCAGAGAAAATATTACCTCAAGTAACTTAGGATGATGAGTTTTTTAGTTTTGTTCATTATTTTTTAATTTCCATGATGCATATTCAATGACCATATAATTTTTCATAAGAACACAACCAAGCCCTTCCCTTGATGCATCACTATAAACCATAGACCCATCATTTCTAGATTGTAAAGTAAAGATATGATAATTGACTAATCTTCCATTCAATTATTCTAAACATTATTCACACTATTTTGTCTAAATTAATTTTACCCCTTTATTTGTGAGCTTGGTTAACGAGTTTTAAAATTGGGAAAAATTCTAGTCAAAATGCCAATAGTAACCTAATAAACCCATAAAACTGCATACCTTGTTTATACTCATCAGTGCTGTCCATTCTGGGATTGCCTTTTTCATTATGGGATCAACATAGATTCCATCCTTGGAGACAATATGTCCATGAAAAGAAATTTCTTGAATCTATAATTCACACTTGCTAAACTTTCTATATAGTTCATTTCTTCTAAGAGTATTGAGAACTATCTTCAAGTTGTTCTCATGGTCTTCACAAATTTTGGAGTATTCCTAGATATTATCAATAAATTCTACAAAAAATAATCAATTTATTTTATGAACACTCTGTTCATTAGATCCATGAAAACATAGGGTGTATTAGTTAATCCAAATGTCATTACTGTAAATTCCTAATGACCATACCTCGTTCAGAATGTTATCTTTGGAATATCTTAATTTTTTACACACAATTAATGATATCCAAAATGAAGTTAAATCTTAAAAAACTATTGAGCTTCATGTATTTCATCAAACAAATAATCAATATGAGGAAAATGATACATGTTCTTTATTATAATAGCATTGATTTCTATATTGTCAATGCATAACCTTATTGATCCATCTTTATTAATAACAAAAGAACTAGGGATCCCCATAGAGAAACATTAGGGTGAATAAATCCCTTATTAATAAACTCCTCTAGTTGTTTCTTTAGCTCTACTAATTCCACAGTGGCCATTCTATAGGTAGATTTTTATATTGTCCTTGCATCATGGATTAAATCAATAGTAAACTCAAGTTCTCTCTCTGAAGGATATCTATGTAAATCTAATAGAAATACATTAATATATTACTATAAAATAGGTACATCCTCAATTTTAATATAAATTTATTCATCCCAATATGTTATTTTCTCTTCCTCCCTAAGAATATCATTCAGTAAAGCTACTAGGGGTAGATTTTTATAGCAATTAGGTGATGAAGCTTCAACTCTAAAGATAATGGATTCTATATCTTCCTTAAAAATCACAACCTACTTATTCTTGCATTAAATTTTCACATCATATTTTTATAGGAAGTCCATACCAAGGATTATATAAATTTTGACCATATGTATGATGATAATGTCAGAAGACAAAGCATGTTTATATAACATAATGGGAACTTCCTGAAACTGCTTTGTTTCTATGAGACTTCCCTTAGGGGTTTTGACTAACAACTCCCTTGTTAATGTGAATTGGAAATATCATATTTTTAAATACAATTGAGAAGATATAAATTAATGTGAGGATCCATAATCAAATAAAGCTTTGGATAAATTTGAGGAGAAAAATTAAAGTACCTGTGACCACATCATTCGGAACATTAACCATAGTAGTTGTGATCCCAAAATCTTGGCCTTGCTCTATAATCCTTTTCTATTGAATGTTTCCGTGACTCTTATGACAAATATTTTCATAATGTCCCATCTCCTTACAATTTTAGCATTGGACATTTATAGATTCTTTCTTCCCTTTTAACCACGAGCTTGGTTGCCTTTTTATACACACTTGTAACAAACTCCCATACCCTTTATGAATTTACCAGGGTGTTTATTCCCACAATTAATATAGGGTGGAATGTCTTATTTTTCCTTATTCGCCTTATTTTATTTTTTGGAGTATTAAAAAACTATATTCTTCTCCTATATTCATATATAGTCATAACACATAAAGAATTCCTTTTTTTCTTAATAACACAAGAGACTATATCTTTATATGATGAGAAATATTGCGAGACAAATGCCCATTGGAGGAATGGATTTTACCAATCAAAGAATAAATTAAGATTACTTCTTGGGTTATGTAAGTAGGTTGCCGCATTCTTTGTTAACCTTGTGATGTTAGCTTCATACTTTGTAACATTTTCATCCTCATTCTTCCTTAGACATATAATTTCCTCTCCATATCTTCTTGTAGATCACAAGGAATGTATTTTTCAAGGAATAGTTCTTTAAAATCCTTCCATTACTATTTTATACCTTTTCATCCTACTTCAAGTTTTGAATTAATGACCACCATTGATCTACATCTCCTGATAGATGGTAGACTTCCATGAAAATTTTTCCCTTTCATTACACCCTAAATTAAGAAATATTTTCTCAAGGAACTTATCCATTTCTAATCTACAATTGGATTTTTAGTCCCATTTATTATTGGAGGTTGTTGCCTCATGAATTAATCTAACATTGATCATTTGTGTTGTGGATCAAGGTGCTCAATATGGGTAAAGTTATTATTTATAACCTGAGTGAGCTGTCCCTACACAGTTATAAACTATTCAGCACCAGTTATATCACCAACACCATTATCACTATCCTTACCATGGGGGCCAATACCTACATGGATTACATGCATTGGTACAGTTTTGATTCATTCTACTAGCCACCATTTCTAAAAAATTTCATACACCAGATTAGGTTATGAATGATAATGCAAAATTCCAAATTAGAAAAATAATTAACATAAATTGTAAAATTTATGAATATGTAATCTATAATCATAAAAATGGTTTCCTTGAGGAAATATTTACTCATAAACCCTTCATAAGTTTTTGTAAAGTTGATTTAAATTATCCTAAGAATATCCCCCAGGAGTGTCAAACCATGTGCATGGTAAGGCTCATTGTCGTGTACTAGGTTACCCAAAGTGAAGCCGAGACACCTTATCGGAGTTGTTACTCCTAGGTTTATATGTGCCCGAACTGTAATCAACTTAATAGGGTCTCCATCAACTCGACGCCCGACCCAGCCTGCGGCAAGGCCCGAAGGGCGTTCCTCATCCCCACGGGCTGGCACAAGTTCCCGGGTATAACTTTATAGATTTTGGGAATGATTTACCCGTACAACAACCCATAAGTAAACTGAAATCCGAAAGAAAAATTTCAACAACAAGTTTAACAAAAATCCCGAACGAGTCTCAACAGAAGGGAAACTACAACCCAAACACAAGAAACTCCAAAAAAGGTGACCAAAATCCAAACCAGCAACAATCACCTGGTGGAAGAATATCCCTGTCAGGCCTCTGCCACCAACGCCCAAAACGGACGAGTCAACTAACAACTCGGGCCACCGTGCTCAAAACCCTGGCATTTTCCTGTATCAGATATAATCATATCTACTTAAACCCAAAGGTGTAATTAGTGTGTGAGCAACGCTCAATAGGTTGGCACCAAAGAAAAGATTTTACATGAAAAGGGTTAGATGACCAAAGCAGTTCGCAGGTTCAAATTTTAGGGAAAGTAAACAAATGCACTAACATCTTGATGTAAACAGTTTTTAAAGAAAGGAAGACAGTTTCAAAATAGAAAAAAGGGTTTTTTTGAAATTGAAAGAAAAAGAAACATTCTTACCTTTTCAAACCACAGGAGTCACCAACCAACCAGTGGTGAGTGTATAATCGCACAGGAGCAACAAAAGTGGTAGAGGCCCTAATTACTAAAGCCATGTGGGACCCAAGAACCTCACGTCTCAGTGAACCATACCATACATTTCTCGTGCATGAGCCACCGGCAGGGAAACACCTCCTACCGTAGTGGTCTCCAGTCATTATCAAATGTTTAGTTAGTGTTGTAAGCGTCAATCCCGCTAAGTGAAACTTGGCCGAGGCCGCTCTCATATCACTAGCACACTAGTCTAGTCCGCCCAACTAATACCCAAGCTTCCCCTTTTGTGCTCATTATTCCAAGTTCACCCTACTCATCAAAGTCACGATACAACCACAACATAGAACCACAAAACATGCAAGAGCTACGGAATTCCAAAGATCAAATTAAAGTTTATCAAACCTTTGGAAAACTGGTTTATATGTTCTAAGAAAATAAAACAACACACCCAACAGTGCAGAACCCACTCTGGGGCACACTAAGACAGTAACCAGGATCAATTCCAATTGCTGCATTCGTTCAAAAACCAAGGAACAACATAGTATAAACCCAGCAATCTAGACCAGCCACTATCAAAAGTAAAGCCCATGCTCTACCAGTCCAACAGACAACTCATAGAAGTATTTAAATAAAAGAGATATTAAATTAATCAACTAGTAGACCCAATGATCAAATTCCCTAAGCATGCAAAAACACCTACCTCAAACAGGTGCATGAAGCGACATGACACAGAACACATGTGGTGCAACAGTCGCACCATATGAAGCCGTCAAAAGGGTCCTAAAACAATGGACCCAAAATACCCTCAATGCCAACCCAAAGAAACTTTAGTGGTCCATAAAAAAAATAACATCAGCAAGAAAACAATTCAGTTCACAGTAAAACAGATTCAATAGTAATTAAATTAATTAATTAACAATTAAACCAAAACAATTCACCAGGTTGATTAATCGGTATACAAATCCAAAACAAACTAAGTAAATTAATTAACAAGTTAAAAATTTGAATTAAATAAGATGATTAACAAATTTAATAATAATCAATTAAATTAATTAAAAACATACCAAATTAAATAAATTCATTATCAAATTAACAAATTCAAATAAATAGAATAATTAACAATTTTAATAACAATAAATTAATTAACTAACACTTAAACAAAATTAAGTAAGTTGATTAACAACTATAAAAAATTTAATTAATTAATCAGCAGATAAACTGATTCAATAATAACTAAATAAATCAATTGAAAATTAAATAAAATCAAGCTAAATAAATTAAAATCAAATATCCAAACAAATAAAACGTCGGAAAGACAACTGAGGGGCGACACGACGGTTGTTCGGCGAGCGGAGGGCTACGGTGGCTGCTGTCTGGCAAGCGGAGGGCTGCATCGGCTACTTTCCGGCGAGCAGAGGGCTGCGGAGCTGCTGTCCGGTCCGGGCAGGGAGGAGGAGAGGAAGAAGGGAGTTCGGGGGGCGGGCCGTGGGGTAGAAGAGGAGGAAGGTGGAGCCGGCGTGACAGAGAGGGGAGGAGGAAGGGGGAGCCGGCGCGGCAGAGAGGGGAGGAGGAAGTGGCGCGCACAGGAGGAAAGGGAGGAAGGAAGGAAGAGGAGAAGGAAGAGGATAAGGAAAAGAAGAAGAAGAGAAGGAGAGGGGGGTGGCAGCGCGGCAGAGAGGGGAGGAGGAAGTGGGGCACGCAGGAGAGAGAAGAGAAAAGGAAGATAAGGAGAAGAGAAGGGGAGAGGAAGAGAGGAAGGAGGAAGAAAAAAAAGGAAAGAGAGAGAGGGGGTGGCGGCGGGTAGAGTAGGGTTTAGGGGAGAGAGAAAAAAGAAAGAAAGAAAAAACAAAGCAAATAATGAAATCAAATAAAATAATATAAAACAAGTAATAATGAATATAAAAGAAAATAAAATAAAGTGAATTAGACTAGGAAGATTACAAAATAAAATAAAATAAAATAAAATAAAGTAAAGTAAAATAAAATAAAATAAAATAAAATGAAGGGGGTCTACTACCAATAATAATAACAAAGATAATAATAATAATAATAACAATACTAATAATAATAACAATAATAATAATAATAATGATTGTAATAATAATAATAATAATAATAATAACAATAATAAGAAGGAAACTGAAGTTAGTCATCCGGTATATGAAATGTCTGCGCAACGGGTGCCATGTGTTAAAATGGAAAAACTGCATGGCTTCGCCCGTGCCCTGCCCGTGCGCTGAGTGGAGCAAGGCTTGCGCGCACACACCGTTTCCACAACGGGCAACCCGCATCAGGTTCAACCCTTGCTACAACCAAACAATTTTAAATAAACAGACAATTAATTCGCGAAATAAAAATTTGAAAATAAATTTGTACCTCAACGAAGTTCGGGCGTGACAATTCTTTCCACCATGAAAACTTTCCACCCTCGGAAAGTCAGTTTGATGCCTGATGAGAGAATAGAAATCAATACTCCTGCTCAACCCACAAATTCCGCTCCCAAGTTTCATGCTCATCATTCCCATGCCGCCAGAGAACGCGGACTAGAGGAATGGACTTTCCACGCAGCACCTTCTCCTAAGAATCCACTATCTGTACTGGACGCTCAAACACAGATAAGTCGGACTCTATCTCCAGCTCCTCCCAATTCAGCACATGCGAAGGATCGGGGTTGTACTTCTTTAGTTGGGAGACATGAAATACGTCGTGAATCAACGTCAACTGAGAGGGAAAAGATAACCTGTATTCCACCCTACCAATATGTTCAAGAATCTCTAAGGGTCCGACACATATCAGTGTGATTTTCCCCTACTTCCCCAAATGACGGTGACCCAATCGAGGGGACACTTTCAGGAACACTCTATCCCCCACTGAAAATTCAAGATCCCTCTTCCTCTGATCTGCATAAGATGTGTGGAGACTCTGAGCTGTGAACAACCGCTGCCTAATCAGCTTGACCTTCTCAAATGTCTCCTGCACAAGGCTCGGTCCCAAGAGTGAGCTATCGCCTACCTCCGCCCAACACAGAGGAGACCGACAAGGCCGGCCATAGAGCGCCTCAAAGGGTTCCATTCTGATGGAAGACTGGTAACTGTTATTATAAGCAAACTCAACCAGTCCTAAATGGCTATCCCATGATCCTCCAAAATCTAACACACAGGCTCGGAGCATGTCTTCTAGAATCTGATTCGCCCACTCTGTCTGGCCATCGGTCTGAGGATGGGAAGCCGTTCTCATCTTAATCTGCAACCCCAAGGCCTTCTGGAGGCCTCCCCAAAACCGAGATGTAAAGCGGGGGTCCCTGTCAGAAACAACTACCGACGACACACCATGAAGTCTGACCACCTCTTGAACATACAAGCAGCCCAGCTCCTCTACCTTTGTTGTATCTCTGATTGGGATAAAGAGAGCTGACTTGGTTAAGCAGTCAATCACTACCCAGATAGCATTCCTCCCCCGAGGTGTACGAGGAAATCCAATAATGAAGTCCATGGTGACCGCGTCCCACTTCCTGGTAGGAACGGGTTACGGCTGGAGTAGGCCAGATGGTCTCTGATGCTTCGCCTTCACTTTCTAGCAAGTGTAGCTTCTGGATACAACGTCGGATATGTCCCGTCTCATACCTTGCCACCAGAACTAACCGTGAACATCATAATATGTCTTGGTGGTACCGGGATGGACGGCTCACTGATATTGGTGGTTATCCTGCATCACCACCTTCCGTAGAGACAACAGCACTACAACACAGCCCTTGAAGCACAAGACCCTATGGGGAGAAAAGGACCAATCAGAAGGAGTCTCCCCACCATGAAGAAACTGCATAGATCGCTGACACAGCTCATCACCATGCTGCTCCCGCTGAATCAACTCCAGAAGAGCAGGAGTCAACTGGATGCTAGCCAAGAAGGTACCTCCACTGTGTTCCCTACTCTCCAAGTGCATCTGGGCAAAGAGCCCCATCAAATTCCACTCATCACTGGACTTCCTCAATGCCTACACTGGTACTTTTCTGCTCAAAGCATCGGCTACCAGGTTGCCCTTTCCAGGGGTATAGATGATATCAAAATCAAAACCCTACAGGTACTCGACCCAGCGACACTGCCTCAAATTGAGATCCTTCTGAGAGAAAATATAGGTCATGCTCTTATGGTCAGAATAGACCACAAACTTCTCCCCAAAGAGATAGTGACACCATGTCTTCGACGCATGCATCAATGCCGCCAACTCTAAGTCGTGAGTCGGATGATTCTTCTAATGCGGCCGGAGATGGCGAGAACCATAAGCCACAACATGGTCATCCTGCATGAGCACACACCCATGGCCCGTACCTGAAGTGCCACAGTAAACAACACAGCCCTTTCCCGACTCTGGTAAGGTCGGCACAGGGGCTGTGGTCAACCGCCACTTCAACTCCTCGAAGGATGCCTGACACTGAGGGCTCCAATCAAACTTCACCCCTTTCCGGGTGAGTGTGGTCATGGGGGAGGCATGCCGCGAGAAGTCCCGGACAAAGAGCCTGTAATAACCAGCCAAGCCCAGAAAACACCTGATCTCAAACACATTTCTCGGCTGCTCCCATGACATAACTACCCTGATCTTCTCGGGATCCACTGAAACCCCTTGTTCTGAGACGACATTCCCCAGAAAATTCACTTCCCTGATCCAGAATGATCATTTCGAGAGTTTGGCATACAGGCGGTGATCCCACAAAGTGCCCAAAACAACGTGCAGTTGATGCTCGTGCTCCTCCTTGGATCCTGAATAAACCAGGATGTCATCCACGAATACCACGACAAATGAGTCGAGATATTGGTGGAACACCCTATTCATGAGCACCATAAAAACTGCAGGAGCATTCGTTAGTCTGAAAGGCATGACCAAGTACTCAAAGTGACCGTACCTACTTCGGAAAGCTGTCTACGGGATATCTTCTTCTCTCACCCTGAGCTGGTGGTATCCCAAACGAAAATAAATCTTGGAAAACCAATTTTCCCCCTTCATCTGGTCGAATAAATCGTCAATTCGGGGAAAAGGGTATCTATTTTTGATGGTTACCTTTTTCAATTTCCGATAATCGATGCACAACCGGAGTGTTCCATCGGCCTTCTTCACGAATAAAACTGGTGCGGCCCAAGGAGAGACGCTCGGGCGAATGAATCCTTTGGATTCCAAATCATCCATATGTATCTTTAATTCCCTCAATTCGTTGGGGGCCATGCGATATGAGGGAAGAGATATAGGCTGTGTTCCCGGCGCCAACTCAATCGAGAACTCCACGTCCCACTATGGGGGTAAGCCAGAAAAATCATCTGGGAAGACCTTTGGGAACTCATCCACTACACGAGGTAACCCGCCCTTTAAAACACCCCCATCATCCTCCAGCGCGAGTGATGACAACTGATAAGCAAGATTTCCCAACATAGGGAGTGGAGGTCCCGCGCGTCCTGACTGAGGATCCCATTCTCTGTGAAATAACTGGGGAGTTCCATCTGGTACCGTAAAACTGACTCGGCGCCGATAGAAATCAATGTGCGCCTGGAAGCGCACCATCCAGTCTATTCCGATGATCACATCAAATAGGTACATTTCAAGGACCAAGAAATCCCATTCCATATCGACTCCCGATATAGAGAGTTTGCACGATGGGAACCTAAGGCCCTACTCCCTCTTTTTCCCCAACGGTGTTGCCAAATCCATAGAAAATGATAACAGCTCGGTCGGTAGGTTCAGCAGATTCATAAGGCGAGCAGATATTAAAGAAATTGAAGCACCAGTATCAAATAAGACTGTAGCTATAGAAGATTCAACTAAAATTGTACCCCAAATCGTCGAAGGCCCCGCACCATATCCCGCTGGTGCCTGATCCACAACATGCAGTTTCTTGGTCCCTGCCTGAGAACGACTGCTCGCCTGCAGCTCTGCCCTAATCTGGCTCTACCTAGAAGATGATCCGGTCCTGCCACCACGACCACCGAACCGATATCCCGGCGTCCGGGTCGGATCTGACTCTACTGATACACCCCTGGAAGTTACGAATCCAGTCCCACTCTGGTAAGGGCGTACAATCCCGCAGAAACGTTGTAGGTGCCCCATAACTGCACACCCATAGCAAGGTCTGGGAGGATGTGGACACACAGGTCGGATGTTCCCTACCTTTCCACACTGATGGCACACAATGGGCCTCACATCAGAAGCCTCAGATAGTGTCTTCCTGGAGGGATGGCCTGAGCCGCCACCACTCTTCTTCCACTGCTCAACACACTTCTTCTTCCTCTCTGAGGAACTACTGCTGCCAAAGCCTGATACTGATCCTGAAAACCCTGATTTTCCTCATTGGTGAATCTCGGCCATCCAAGCATGATCGACCAGCTCAGCATAAGTCTTCAGCTTAAATAAGAAAACATGAGAGTGGATTTCTGGTCTAAGGCCCTTCTCAAACTTCCGAGATTTCAAGAATTCGCTTGAAAATATCTCAGGTGCATACCACACCAGCTCAGCAAAGCGGTTCGCATATTCCATCACTGTCTGATTCCCCTGCGAATGCTCCATGAACTCCCATGATCCAGCGTAAGCTAGAATCTCTAGACAATACTACTCGTTGAAGATACCCTTGAAATCTTTCCAGCTCATGTGCTCATGTTTCCCAGCTTGGATAACTGATTCCCACCATTTTCGACTGGAACCCTCTAGCTGGAATGAGGCACACTTCACCCTGACTTCCTCGGGCATGTCAAGGAAATCGAACATGCGTTCTATGTTTTCAAGCCACTCCTCTACCTCCTGAGGTTCTGAACTGCATCGGAAAGAAGGAGGTTTGTTCTTCAGAAACTCCTGAGCTCTATCCTTCCTGGATCCAGATTCTTCCCCTCTAGCTAGAATAGGGGCGGGGGAAGGAGTCACCCCTTGTCCCAAAGCCTGAACAGCCCGGACCATAGCCTCTACCAATCTCTGATTAAGCGGCGTGGGAGAACTCTCTATGGCTTCCTGACATGGGTGCATGGGAGCTCTCCGGGGAGGCATCTGGCTACACAGGGCAACATTCATAAAGGAGTAACATCATTGTTACATCTCTCAAGAGGAACCAAATTTTTCCATAGGGTAAATAATCATCAATAAACCAAACATGAAAAAACGACATCATATCAAAACTCTACTTTCCTACCTGGTGTCCACGTACAGTCTGCAGCCTGTACGTCCCACCTAGGAAAGAATTCAAACAAGCACCCTGACATCCCATGGTGACTCAGTATCTGTCACGAGGCATGCTGGCCAGGCACCCTACTCGAAATATAATTTTCAAGCCTCCTGACAGTCACAACTTCTATATAACCAAACTCATCCCAAATAACATAGACCAAGAGTTAACCGGCCCTGATACCATTTTGTCATGAACCGAATAGGGTCGCCATCAACTCGATGCCCGACCCAGCCCGCGGTAAGTCCCAAAGGGCGTTCTCAATCCCCATGGGCTGGCACAAGTTCCCGGGTATAACTTTATAGCTTTTTGGAACGATTTACCTGTACAACAACCCATAAGTAAACTGAAATCCGAAAGCAACATTTCAAAAACATGTTTAACAAAAAGCCCGAAGGAGTCTCAATAGAAGGGAAACTACAACCCAAACATAACCAACTCCCAAAAAGGTGACCAAAATCTAAACTAGCAACATTCACCTGGTGGAAGAATATCCCTGTCAAGCCTCCGCCACCAACGCCCAAACCGGATGAGTCAACTAACAACTCGGGCCACCGTGCTCAAAACCCTGGCATTTTCCTACATCAGACATAATCAGATCTACTTACACCGAAAGGTGTAAGTAGGGTGTGAGCAACGCTCAATAGGTTGGCACCAAAGAAAAGATTTCTCATGAAAAGGGTTAGATGACCAAAGCAGTTCACAGGTTCAAATTTTAGGGAAAGTAAACAAATGCACTAACATCTTGATGTAAACAGTTTTAAAAGAAAGGAAGATAGTTTCAAAATAAGAAAAAGGGTTTTTTTTGGAATTGAAAAAAAAGAAAGATTCTTAACTTTTGAAACCACATGAGTCACCAACCAACTAGTGGTGAGTATATAATCGCACAGGAGCATCAAAAGTGGGAGAGGCCTTAAGTTCTAAAGCCATGTGGGACCCTAGAACCTCATGTCTCGGTGAACCATACCATACATTTCCCGTGACCGAGCCACCGGCAGGGAAACACCTCCTACCGTAGTGGTCTCCAGTCATTATCAAATGTTTAGTTAGTGTTGTAAGCGGCAATCCCGCTAAGTGAAACTGGGCCGAGGCTGCTCCCGTATCACTAGCACGCAAGTCTAGTCCGCCAACCTAATACCCAAGCTTCCCCTTTTGTGATCATTATTCCATGTTCACCCTACTCATCAAGGTCAAGACACAACCACAACATATAACCACACAACATGAAAGAGCTACGGAATTCCGAAGATCAAATTGATGTTTATCAAACCTTTGGAAAACTGGTTTATAAGTTTTAAGAAAATAAAACAACACACCCAACAGTGCAGAACCCACTCTGACGCACACTAAGACAGTAACCAGGATCAATTCCAATTGCTGCATTCGTTCAAAAACTAAGGCACAACACAGTACAGACCCAGCAATCTAGACCAGCCACTAACAAAAGTAAAACCCATGCTCTACCAGTACAACTGACAACTCATAGCGGTATTTAAATAAAAGAGATATTAAATTAATCAACCAGCATACCAAATGATCAAACGCCATAAGCATGAGAAACCACCTACCTCAAACAGGTGCGTGAAGCGACACGACGCAGAACTTCTGTGGTGCAACGGTCGCACCGTATGAAGCCGTCAAAAGGGTCCTAAAACAATGGACCCAAAATACCCTCAATGCCAACCCAAAGAAACATTAGCGGTCCATAAAAAAATAACAACAGCAAGTAAACAATTCAGTTCACAGTCAAACCGATTTAATAGTAATTAAATTAATTAATTAACAATTAAACCAAAAAAATTCACCAAGTTGATTAATCGGTATACAAATCCAATACCAACTAAGTATATTAATTAACAAGTTAACAATTTCAATTAAATAAGATGATTAACAAATTTAATAATAATCAATTAAATTAATTAAAAACTTACCAAATTAAATAAATTAATTATCAACTTAACCAATTCAAATAAATAGAATAACTAACAATTTTAATAACAATAAATTATTTAACTAACACTTAATCAAAATTAAGTAAGTTGATTAACAACTAAAACAAATTTAATTAATTATTTAGCAGATAAATTGATTCAATAATAACTAAATAAAATCAAGATAAATAAATTAAAATCAAACATCTAACCAAATAAAACGTCATAAAGACAACCGAGGGGCAACAAGATGGTAGTTCGGCGAGTGGAGGGCTACGACGGCGGCTGTCCGGCTAGCGGAGGGTTGCGGCGGCTACTGTCCGGCGAGCAGAGGGCTGCGGAGCTGCTGTCCGGTCCGGGGAGGGAGGAGGAGAGGAAGAAAGGAGTTGGGGGGGGGGGGCTGGCCGTGGGGTAGAAAAGGAGGAAGGGTGAGCTAGCGCGACAGAGAGGGGATTAGGAAGGGGGAGCCAACGCGGCAGAGAGGGGAGGAGGAAGTGGGGCGCGCGGGAGGAATGGGAGGATGGGAGGAAGAGGAGAAGGAAAAGAACAAGAAGAGAAGGAGAGGGTGGGGGGAGAGGGGAGGAGGAAGTTGGGCGCACGGGAGAGAGAGGAGAAAAGGAAGAGAAGGAGAAGAGAAGGGGAGAGGAAGAGAGGAAGGAGGAAGAAAAAAAAGGAAAGAGAGAGAGGGGGTGGGGGCGGGTAGAGTAGGGATTAGGGGGGAGAGAAAAAAAAGAATGAAAAAACAAAGCAAATAATGAAATAAAATAAAATAAAATAAAACATGTAATAATGAAAATAAAATAAAATAAATTAAAGTGAAATAAACTAGGAAGATTACAAAATGAAATAAAATAAAATAAAGTAAAATAAAGTAAAATAAAATAAAATAAAATAAAATCAAATGAAGGGGGTCTACTACCAATAATAATAACAAAGATAATAACAATAATAATAACAATACTAATAATAATAAAAATAATAATATTAATAATAATAATAATGATAGTGAAAATAATAATAATAATAATAATAATAATAACAATAATAAAAAGGAAACTGAAGGTAATCATCCGGTATTTAAAACGTCCGTGCAATGGGCACCGCACGTTAAAATGGAAAATCCGCATGGCTTCGCCCGTGCCCTGTCCGTGCGCCGAGTGGCGCAAGGCCGCATTGCACACACCGTTGCCACAACGGGCAACCCACATCGGGTTCAGCCCTTGCTACAACCAAACATTTTTAAATAAACAGACAATTAATTCATGAAATAAAATTTTAAAAATAAATTTGTACCTCAACGAAGTCCGGGCATGACACGAACGACATCCACTTGTAGTATATAAAAAAGATTTATTTTTTGAAAGACCCACATAATCTATATTTTACCAAAATTATTGTATGTTCTTACCTAGTTATCCTCAATGCCTATCTTAGGGTAATGCCCCCTAATCAAAGGTTTTCTAAATGTAGTCTCTAAGGTTGGTGCTAAACTTCCTCTCATACTAACTATAACACCCTGAATCCAGTTTCCCAGAGTTTGTCCATTATTTTATTACATTAGTATGATCACAATAAATCAAATCCCAAAGGTCCGATCAGTTTGGTAGCCTTGGAAATACTAGATTCAAACATAAGTTTTACATTACAACATGAAATGAAAAAAGAATATTATCCCATTTGGAAACTCTCATATACCTTAGAGTATCCCTATAGGCCAATCATAATATATTTATTAACATCCTAGGGAAAAGTGAAACCTAATAAAGTGGTGATCTCAGATAATCAGTAAGGATAAAAAATATAGATAAATCTATCATAATAAGCATAAACTTATAAAGAATGATATAAAACTGAAACACAAGACTTTTAACCATAATATTTAGTATAATATGGAAAGAATAAATCAAATAATTCTATTTAAAAATTCAAATTTATATTATAATAGTTGAATAATCACATGAAATATTAATAACTAATCTCATAATAAAGGAATGCATAATACCAGAGATCATAACCACATCGTCAGGGCACCATGCTAGGACCATAAATAACCATACCATCAAGGACTTGTGCAAAAAAAAACTAGTTTTTCTCATGAGACCTATCGATGCATCAAAGGGATATAGTGGGCCCCACCCAACACTTACTAATTCCAATGAATTCCTCTTATGATGGGGGTAAAACATAACATAAACATTCATATTAATACTAACATATGAAATGTTAATACATTAACCATAAACCACGAATGTTATCAAACTAGAAAATTGACAGTAAAATATATCATAAACCCTTAATTACAATATAGAAGATTGTATCATAAAAAATAAACATCAATTAAGCATAAAATCCAACAAAAGATGTTGATATAGATGAAAATAATCTAACAAATTCATCAAAACCCTTTGAGAGAAATATCCCTTTTTTACTTTGAAATAATTTAAAAGCAACACAATTATAAAAGATAACATATCTTTTGAAAATAACCTTGTAATATTGTATTGGAAGATACAAAATGTCAAGGCTTATTAATGGAAGAAAATAGCCACTCATGCTTTATAATTTAATGAAAACCATTCTTTCTTTAATTTGTCAAAAAGGTCATAAAGTACCTCATTTGGAAAACAACAAAAATATTCCTTTCAAAATTGTTTATAAAAAGTCAAACATGGGTAAAAATGACTTTAAAAAATTGTTTATAATATTTTGAATTACATTTTATGAAATGTGTACATGTATTGTAAAGATGTCCCAGTAGATATTTACATATAAACAATCTTGGATAATAATGAGATTGTGAAATTAACCCTTACCTTGTACTTTTCTTTAGTTAAGGATTCATTAACCTTCTGTATAATGATTAAAGTATGTTATTAAATTATACAAAAAACATATCCATATTTATGATATCATGTATGATCCTCTTATATCATTTTGTTGATAATATTTTAGTGTTACCATAATTTCGTGTGTTAACTACTTCATTTTCCTATTCCTATTTTGACATTTAAGTCATGTTTGTTATGAATAAGATATATTTGTTTATATATAGAATGATATTAAGTTCATAATTGTTAGTTTTACTCATCAAAAAAATTTTATAATCATTCTTGAATGGTTAACGTGGGGAATGAATCTCAATGCGTCGTGGAGATGGCATGCCATACGTACGCATGGGCGATGGTATCATTCCCATAATGGAAAAATGGGATGGAATTTGATGGTATATTAAATATTTATATCCTTTATAATAATCATTATACCCATAAAAATAAATTAGTGTTGAATAAAAAATTACACCATAGCGTGGAGACGGTAAGTCGTACGTACACACACATAGTGATATTGTTATTCGTAGGATGGATTAATGGTGGAATATGGTTGATCCATAAATATAATAACATATAATCAAGAATATGATACTATATTTATTACTTTGGTATATAAACAATATAGGAAAAGTAAGTATAAGAAGAAAATAAATTGAATGGAATTGGTAAAACAATTACCACTTCTCTGAGAGTCCCTATTTGATTTTGCACAAAAGGACTCCTTAGGATGGACTTATTCCAAATGTAGTGACTACATGATGGAGTGATGGATGTTTAAATGATAATTTGGACGGGTTTTTTTATCCAAATGGCTTTGGAGGTTTGAATTAATGAGAAGGAGAGGTTCCCTTTTATAATAGATGGAAGGGGCACTTTTGGAAACTCCAAAACTATTAATTTAATATAAATTTACTTTGAGTTTAAAATAGATAAAAAGTGAGTTATTTTTAGGATAATATGTCTATGGGTCTAAATCCTCCCATCCAATGATTTTTATGAAAGTTTACATCCCAAAATTAACCTTATCTTCTGGGTTTAACTCTTAGTTAAACAGTTGAACTCTTACCATGTCTACTTGTCTTTTTTATACTATAGGATTATCATAGTTACTATAAAATGACAAAAGTACAAAAATTGTATCATTTATGAAATATTTAATATTAAAATAATTATTTTTCTATACCTGAGATTTTTTATAAATTTTTAAAAATTTAATTAAATATTATTTATTTTAATGTATCATTTATGTCACTTTTGATACTATTCATTATTTGAATTTTTAAAAATATCAACCCAACATGATGAATTCGAACCAATACTTCCATTATTTCACTAACATGTATAAATTTTCTATAAAGTTATCTTATGTCATTAATTAAGTAAAATTATTTTTATTTTAATATTATTAATATCATTTAATTGATTATTCATTTAATAATTCAATTACTACGTCATTATTGTGTCACCATTTAATTTAATTCATTGTTTCATACAATTATAAATAAATTAAAATTATGTATAATATCATTTTATATTTCTAAATACAATTTATATTCAACCATATCACTTATATATCCTCATGATAAAAATGACATAGTTATTAAAATTTGTATATGACATTTTTAAATATTCTTTAAATAAAATATAATAAATGTCTTAATCTCACACTAGTGGAATAATAAGGATCATATTTTTGACCAAAAGTTTATTTTGGTCAAAAAAACACTTATCCGAAGAAATTAGGACAAGTGGTAGGGTAATATTATATTATTATAATATTATTTTTACCTTTAATTACTCTATAAACCTTTAACCGTGGTAAATAAAATTGAAAAGTTTCTACTCAAAAAAAAAATATTCTAACCAAATTAGACCAAATTTGTTAAAATTAATAAAATCATTTATGTAATTATTTTGAAATTCAGTTCACATAAGTGGTAAATTTATGCTTAATGCAAATCCGTAGATGTGGTTAGAAGGCGGGTAAAAGAGACATTCAAAAGTTTAATAAAATTTTTATATCTAATTATATTATAAAAATAATTCCTATGAAATATGTTGAAATAATTTATTTATTATGTATCTATTATGGCTTTAAAATAAATTTTATTTAAACTAATTATTTAAATGAAAAGGTCAGATTTTAACAATAATGTAGTATTTTTCACTATTAATCAAAAATTGATACTTTTCAGAAAAATTACAAAAATTCACCATAAGATAATTTTGATATTATGGTTTAAAAATAAGTCTATTTTGAAAAATAAAGATTATAAATTTCATATTTTGGTTTGTAATATTCATAACCACTTTTTAAACATCTAGTTTGATCGGTCATTATGCACTCAAACTTGATGTTGCGTGTAGTGCAAGCTACTAAATTATTTAAAAGGAAGAGTACCATGGAATCCTGGGGTGCTACAGATACCAAATGTATAATTTTAATTTTTTTAAATACAAATGAGTTCAAAATAAAGGAAGGAATTGATAGATCTTATAGATTACATTAATGTGATGAAAAAATAGTTGTTACTTCAATGATTTGAATGTAAAGGAGTCCAACAAGCTTAGATGATTATAAGTAATGGATGCGTATCTTCATATTATTTCTCTAATATGATAAGATAAGTTTTTTTGTTAAAAAATAATTATTATAAAATTTTTGAGATTAATAATTGTATACACATGATTTAGGATTCATTAGATTCTCTAACATATTTTGGAGAAGAAAATAAGGATAAAATTATATTATCTAGGATAAAAATGTTTTATCCAGACATTAATTAAAATTTAAGTGTATTTTTTCCCACCACCCTATAATCGTATATTTTATATAATTATCTTCTTTTAAAGAAAATGATCTAAACCAACAGATAAATATATATGATATGGAAATAATATTTTATTTTTTAAATAAACTAACTAATAGGAAATAATAGTTATTTCCTACAAAAATTGGTTTCTGTATATTTAAATGATATTCTATAGAGAATATAGTGTTAATAATTTAGTGGGAATATGTTTCGACTTAGAGAAGTTCAAAAATAACAAATAAAATATTATAACAATTTAAATAGAAAAAGAGATTCATTGTTTCTTAAAGGATTATTCTAGTTAAATTGAATGCCACATTTTATTAAAGAAGTTTTTGATGTGATGGTAAATAATAATGCAAATTGTTACATTTATTTAAAGACTTTTTATGAAATATGGTTCCAAATATAATGATATTAATAATATAAATAGTTTATGATAGAAAAAAAAGATAACATTGTAACATTTGATGTTATGGAGTTTAAGAGTTTGAATATGTTAAAATAATTGAATGTTAGGAATATGATTCCTAAGACCCACCATTATTCAAACCACAATACATCATAAATGATTCTCATTAAAGTGTTTAGTGGGATAATTTTATCAAATGGTCACATAGATGTGTGGTAGGAATTATATATAGATGTAATGAGTTAACGATATCATTATCACAACAGAAGTGTGAGGGTCATATAAAGTATCTTGGTATAAAATTCATAAGATATTGTTGTAATTATTCTATAATGAATCATGGATTATAAAAAAGGAAACCTCCATATATCATTTATTCATATATACTGCAATTTAATTTACATGAACGGTTGAATAAAAATATCTACTCAAAGTATGACTTTCATTTTTCCCTAATCGGTAATCATCATAAAGTATAATTGGTTGTGATTATATGTCAAGGTTAGCATAGAAGAATTCTTTTACTAATTATGATGGTTTATATATGAGATATGAAGAATAGATTCATGAGTTGATATGAACAGAATTATAACTTTGATTAAATCACCAAATTTTATCTCATGGAATGTTATATGATCATTAATATACTAAGGGGTGTATAATTATTATCAATCCTTCCCACCTGAGGTTGGTGTGATACTAAAGATGCAGACCTTCATAATTTGTGTTAGGACTCTAATAGCTAGGTAATGGTACAATAAAAATTTAATAGGAAAAAGAATAACAATATGATATATTTTATTTCAATAAATCTAAAAATGTAGATATTATAGTTGGTGGAAAAAATCTTCCGTGCAATAATGAGTTATCATGAGGGACCACCTCCTTGACCAGCCTTCTTGAAGTGGTTGGGAGTTTCCTATAGAGTTACCACATATATAGAGCTCTACTCTAGTAGTCTTTCCTCAGTCCAATTTAAAATTTCCCTCCCAAACACCCTAAACACTATTAAAAGCATGAGTTTTGGTTGGGAAACTGACTAAGGATGTGTCCTTTATTTCTTTACTTTTTTCCAAATATGTTTTCACTTTTTATTCAATTTTATTATTAAATTAATGTAATTTGTTTAATAACGAATAATTGTTTTCTTTTTCTTATTAAATTGTTAAAAATGTGTTTCAATGTTAAAATTAGGTTTTTAGTGTTGAATTTACTTTTTTGAATAAATTAAATTAATTAATTTTTTACGTGTTAAATTTCAACTTCCATTTATTTGAGGTTTTTTAAATTATAATTGTTCTTTTTGATTCTTTTAATTCATTATATTTTTTCCATTTATTCATTATTCAATATTTTTTTCAATTTAATAAAATCTCAATATTTTTCTTTTTTATTTAACTATTAAGTTTATTTTCATTGTGCTTGTAATAAATTCAATTTCTCTGGTTTTTATTTAGTTTTTTTAATTTTGCTCACTAAATCCATGTATTCTTTATTTGAATTTGAAAATAAATAAATTTCACATCTATTTTTGATACATAAAATAATTAAATTAAGTTTTAATTTTTAAATATATTCCTTAGTTTTTTTGATACTTAGTAATATTAAATTTTAATATAATTATATGATTTTATTGTTTTTATTAATTAATTAATTAGTTAATTAATTCAATCATATTAATTTCTTTAAATGATTATTTGTGTAATAATTATAATCTAAATTGTTTTATTTGTTGAATAATTTTTAGTTGAAATTATTTGGTTTTTAACAATTTTAAGATGTGAAATTTTCAGGTGCTACCCCTACCTCACCCACTACCAAAATAGAGCACACAGACTACCACTAGATTCTAGATGTAGGAAAACAGAGGATACCAATGGTGGGTCTGAATCCACCACGAGCTTTCACCAAATAGTGGTACATAATCCACCATTGCACCTCAATCTAATAGTGACTCAATTGAGTCACGACCATCAACCTTAGCGGTGACTCAACCGAGTCACCGCCATCCACCCCTTTTCCATCATCCCACCTTCAGATTGAGCCACCATTGACTACATGCAACAACGACAACAAAAGTCACTACCAACACCTTCACCCCCACTATCTTGTATTTTCTATTAACCTCGAGCCGCCATTACCCGTCCTCTGTTACCCCCAAACCAAATCATAGGACCCACTACAGATGAAAAACAAAATCCAAAAATCGAAAAAAACCCACAAATCAAAACTAGGTCCAATTGGAACCAAATGGAATGAAAATAAATCCCCATATAGAGGATACCATCAAACACGAATTGTACCAGATCTGGAACACCCACCATTATTTCCATTGTTGAAGGACAAGGATCCACCATCATTTAAGGATATCCTCATGCACCCCGAGCTGCCACTACCATGTTAGCCATCATGAACTGAGATGAGATTTTCACCGCTAAATTCCCAAGGATGAAGAAGTACCACCATCACACCCCTTGAGCTCACCAGCTTCCTCCAGAATCCTCCTACTGTCGATCCCTCACCCCCTTTTTCCTCTGTCGACCCAAATCAACCACCTCCATTTTTGTTTTGTTTTTATTTTTTTATATATAATAACATATAATATATATAAAAACACATATATATAATAACACACACACACATATATATAATATACTATATATAATAATATTAATGATGTAAATATAAATTTATATTAAATAATATTTAATACATTTATGTAATAATGAAATTTTGTAATATATATATAATAGTAAATATTTAAAATTATTTTTGATAATAAATATTATATTAATATATAAATATCTTTATACATTTATACATATATAATATTAATATAAATTTAGACATAATACATATTTATAATAGAATTTATATAATTTTATAATGTAATTATATTTAATACTACTAAAATTCAATAATATTTATAATATATACATACACACACACACACACACACATATATATATATTTATATTACTAATTTAAAAATGTTCAAATGTATAATAAAAACGTCTAAGCCCAAGAAAATAGACATTCAGCTCGTTTGATTTCACTTTGGTTTCCTGCTATTCATTCCTCTATTTTTATGGAAGAATCAAGAGGTGATCACAGGGAAGTGATCTTAGTAGATGATCATTGGAAAACGTGATGGGAAGAAGGGTCATTGTAAGGGAAAAATAATTTCACCAGGTATTCATCAAAAGATGGTGATTAGTGCATCAAGGGCCATCACATGGATATCGACTATCTGTTAGGTTGTCATTTCTTTTTAGTATATTTTTTTGAATAAGAGGAGCTCTCCTCTTCTCATGTTTTGTAACCCTAAACATAGGAGTCATCTAAATCATGGATATGGTAACTCCCCTTATTTTATAATTCAATATGTTTTATGTTTTTACTATTTTATTCTATCTTTGTAAATATTATTTTCATGTTTATGATTTGTAAACTCAATTGTGGTTTTGTTTTTTTGTGATGTTTGTTCATTCAGCCTCTTCATATTGTGATATGGAATATTCAGTAGTGGAGAACTAATTTTTAGGGTTTGATTCTAGTAGTGAAACATGACGATACCAAGATATACAATCTTTATTGTGATAATCATCATTTTATTCTTCATATCAGATTGTGATTTTGAATTAGGGTGACTGAGTGAGAAACCTTGAACATGAACAGTTTTCTACAGTCTAACCTCATATATTTTCCCCTTCCCTTCTCATTTTCTCAATCTGATCTTATGAGTTGGGTTGTGTGATTAGGAAATATCAATAGGATCATTCTGGCATGTGAGACTTTCTGGTCAGAATGAGTTAGTTGAGGGATTAATTTCCCAATATGGAGGAAAGCTCGATCACTGAATAATATTGGTGTTTGAGTAATCATTTTTTAGTTGAAGGAGGTGTGTGATCTGAGTCATTGGCCATGAATTTAGTGAGTTGAATATTGTTTTTTATTAAATATATCTACGAAGGGAAATTAAGGGTGGATCCACCTAGATCAAGCCTTGTTCTCACTGACTTTTCTTCTCTAGTTTTATGATTCCTCTATTGGTATTTAGATTTTTCACTATTTCATCAATCCTTTTGTGTTCTCTATCATTATTTCACCACTGTCACTATATTTTTCAACAATTTTTTTTTTCTTTTTTACTTTCAAATCATTCAAAATATAAAAAAACAAAAATATTTTCATAAGTACCACTATGGAACTCAACACTGCCTTGTTGATAGTGACCCTAAGGTTAGCCACAATGATATATCTTGGGTCTCATAAATTTATTTTCGATCATACTAATGACAAGGAAATTGTATAATTTTGGAACCATTCAATTATAGGAAACCACACCAGAGGTGGTATGTTTTGATGAGATGATGGAGGAGTTTGGCAACCTCACTCCATCCCAAATTTTCTCCAGGATCACTATTTAATTAGGAAGAGGAACAAACTGCACTGTTCAAGGGAGGTGACAATTTCATGGAAGAATCTATCTTTTTATTTGACTTTGATTAAATTGAAGCTGATCTAAATGGTGTTTTCCACTCTGTTCTTATTGAGGATGCATGTCAATTTTTTTGATTACTTTGAGAGATAAGAGGATCATGAAGTGTCACATGATAACGAACTACCAGAACTCCCAATTCTAGATTAAAATCCTAGTTGCGGAGAAACAATTGATGTGGATTTACTAGAGATGTTCATAGGACCAAAATATGATGCTGAAACAATTTTTATTGGTCAAGATGAAAAGTTTAAAAGGACTAAACCAGAAATAAGTCTCACCCTAGAGATGAAGTTACACAACTCATGCACACTCAACCTCAAGCTAAGAAGAGGGGACAAACACCTACATTCTTTTTCCCTCTCCATTAAACCATAAGAGAAACACTTATAAGGAGAGGGACTTGAATTAAGCTAACAAAGGGGTACTCCAAAATCTACAAAGCACTAAAGTTGGGAAGAAGCACATAATATGGTTCTTAAGCAAGAATCCACAACCTATATCAGATTGAAGTTGGTTCACTAATATTCTAGCTGGGTAAAATCAAAATACACACCCCTTGTGGGGTTTATCCCATTATTTTCTTTTTTTATTTCCTACTTTAGTTTCATTATTCTTAAAATTAAATTTTTGTGGTTTTTATTAGTAGGAAAATAAATAGACAGTAAATTACTTTTGGTAGTCTATTAAGGAAAACCAAAAGCTTCACACAAGAGATCATATGATTAAAATCTCTAAATCAACCTCAGATTTCTTAAATTTTTATCTTAATTTAAGTAATTTTAATATTAAATTATTTACATCTTTTAGGTACTTGAATGAAGAATATTGAGATCTTTCACAAAGTAAATAAAAGGTGACATTCATAGAATGCAAGGTTTCAAAGATTCTACACCAAGGTAGTGATTGATTTAATTCTATCATTTTAATTCATTCATATAGTATGATACTAGGGATTTAGTGTGGGGAATTCCCATTTTTAAGATGAACATTTAATATATTTCATTTAGGTTGTTAGCTTGCTTTAATAAAGTGAGTTGAAAATTTATTTGAGTTTCATCGTATAATCGTCTTTCACCCACTATTTTCATTTTCATTCAACTATTGTATTTCAAATTATGTAATAATGCTATTTTTTGAAATACATTGAACAAATCATTTTTATAATTATAATAACTAAAAGGATTAACTTTTCAAACATTTTTTAAGTGATTGGTGGAAGATAGTGGGGCCCTTGGTTTACATTTTTGTTTCATTAATTTTATTTTGGGTGGGTTTACTAACTTTTTTCGCTTCCCTATCACCCCTCAAAACATCATTTTATTATTATACAATTTCAAGTCTATTTGAAACCATTTAATTATTTCTCCCACAATGAGATTTAAAAATTGGGAAATTGTTGAGTTTTAAGTGTGTTGGAGTGTTTCATTTCTGTGCTATGTTTTGATTCACTAATAAAACATCAAAACCCTTATTTTTTTCCAAAATTTCACCTCAATATTGTTTTTTTGTTTTTGTACATAGATTACACAAAAAACCCAAAAAACCAAAAAAAAACACAAAAAATCAATTCTTTGCATCCTTCTTAGGAGATAAATGCATTCCATGTTGAGGGGTCTAAAAAGTATGAAATTATTAGAAGTGAATTATTGTTGAGTGTTTATGCTATCAATTTTTATGGAAGTTCACTTTAGGAACTGAGAAAGGGAGTGTGATTGGATATATCTTTGTGTAATTCTGATTTTTACTTGAGAAAACTATAAATTTGAACTTGAACCTAGGGGAAAATCTCTTTTTGAGAAAACTCTTTAGGTAGCAAACTCAAATGATGACCATCCTTCGAATCTAGAGTAAAATGGTGAAATGATATCCCATGGTGAGTATCTAAGACAAGGGTGATGGGTATGTTTCTGTTAACAAAAAAAATCCATTTCCAATTTCAATATGCACCATTCAAAGTGATTTGTATAAGAAATATGGGTGGGAAAAATTAAAATAATGTTCCTTATTAAAAAAGAACGCATTTAGGTGAGGTGAATTTTGAACCCAAATTAATAAGGGGCAATTGAATTTTATGAATATAATTTGAGTTATATCAATGATGTGTGAATCATGGACCTTTAATTTTTTAGAACGTAGAGGAGATTCATAACTAATGTGGTTTATTGTTAAATTTGTAAGTCCACTTTTATCAAACTGATTACACCCATGGAACATGAACCCATTTTGAATGGAAATAAGGAAGTTTATAAAATTCACATATGTGGTATGATTTTCCAAGAAGTGGGTATTTTTTATATCCTTAGATTTAAAGTTACATAGAAATTAGGCAGAATGGCCTTTTATTTTTTCTTGTTTTTTAAATAATTAAAATACATTGAATTTCCAAGGAGTGCAATTGATTATGTATAGGGGAGTTTGATGTGGTCTTTATTCCTTTACATTTTTCCACAAAAGGTTTTACTTTTTAATCACATTTTATTAATAAAATAATGTATTGTGTTTAATAATTAAAATTTTCTATCTTTCAGATATTAAATTTTTAAAAATGTGTTTCTATGTTAAAATTATGTTTTAGAATTTAATTTAGTCATTTTAAATAATTTAAATTGCTTAATGTTTTCCATGTTAACTTCCAACATTCATTCATTTGATATTTTTTAAATTATAATTTTTCTTTTTGATTCATCTAAATCTTTTTTCCTTTTCCATTTATTCTTTATTGAATTGTTGTTCAAATTAATAAAATCTCATTTTTTTTTTCATTTAACTGTTAAGTTTATTTTCATTATGTTTATAATTAATTTACATTCTACTTTTATTTATATTAATTTTTAAATTAATTCCTCAATTCAATTTATTCTTCATTTTAATTTTCAAATAAATAAATTTCACTCTTTTTTTACTTTAAATAAATAATTTAATTATTACTATTTATTTTTTTAAAATTTTTGATACCTAGAAATAATTAATTATATTATAATTATTTTATTTTATTAATTCTATTAATTAAATAATGAGTTAATTAATTTAGGTATTTTGATTTATTTAAATGTTTTGGTATGTAATTATTTTAAAGAGAATTATTTTATTTGTTGAATAATTTGTAATTGAGATTATTTGGGTTTGAACAATTTTATGTTGTGAAAGTTTTAGGTGCTACAGACGCTAAAACAGTTCTCAAAAGCTACTGCCAGATTGTAGCTATAATAAAATAGAGGATACTAGTGATGGCTCATAATCTACCTCCATCTCTCACCCAATGACGGAATAGATGCCATCATTGTACCCCAATCCAGCAGTGACTCAATTGAGTCAACACCGAACACCTTTATCTTAACTCAACCATGACACCACCAGAACCTCCCACCCATTTCCATTAACCCACTCTCAGATTGAGCCATCATTGACAACACCCCATGGTGGTAGTGTGAGTCCCCACCATCACCTTCACCCCCATCGTCCTACATCTTCCTTGAACCTCAAACCACTATTACCCCTCCTCTGTTACCACTGAACCAGATCCAGATACCCACCAAAGATGAAGGTTAAAATAAAAAACTTGAAAAAATCACCCAATAAAAGTTGTTCAACCTCAAACTTAAGGAAATAAATCCAAATCCTAATCTGGAATTTCACCTGATCTGGAACACCCATTGTTCTTTCCACTATTAAAGGCTGAGGATCTTCCATCATCGAAGGCGATCACCGAGAACCCCGAGACGCTCCTGCTATGATAGCCATCCCAAACCAATCTGAGCTGCACATCATTGAATACCCAAGGATGAATAAGTCCCACCATCCTACTGCTCTAACCTACCATCACGCCACTCGACCTCACTAGCTTCCTCCCAAACCCCCTCACCCCCATTCCTCTATCGACCTGAATTGTCACCCCTCCATTTCTCTTTTATTTTTATATTTATATATACAATAACATTTAATATATATAACATAATACGTATAATAATAATAATAAATTAAATATAAATAGATTTTTACTATTAATTAATACATTTATATAATAATGAAATTATTTAATATATAAATATATATAATAGTAAATATTTATAACTATTATTATTAATAAATATTATGTTTTTATATAAATATTAACACACACACAGATAAATATATATATATATATTATTAATAAGAAATTAAACATAAATACATATTTATACTAGAATTTATATAATAATATTAAGTACACATATTTAATACTACTATAATTAAGAAATATTTATAATATATACATATTTATAATACTACATATAATTATATAAGAAATTTAAAAAATGTGTAGAAATTAGCTAACGATGTCCAAACCCAAAAAAATTGACATTCAGTATGTTTATTTTTGTTTTTGTTTCCTCATATTCATTCCTCTATTTTTGTGGCTCAATTGGGAGGTGATAATGGGTTAGTGATCTTAGAATATTATAATGGGAAAGATTGAGGGGAAGTAAGGTTTTTGTGAGAGGTCGACTAACTTCACTAGATCTTCATCAGAAGTAGGCGATGAGCACATTAAGGGATGCCACATGGATATTGGCTATCAGTTAGGTTTTCATTTTTTTCAGTTTTGTTTTTTTTGAATAAGAGGAACTCTCTTTTTCTTTTGTTTGGTATCACAGGACATGGGAGTCATCTCATTGCTAGAGAAGGGAACTCCCCCCTCTTTTCTGCTTCAATCTGTTTGCAGTTTTTTCTTGTTTTGTTCTATATTTATAAATATCATTGTCTTATTTATGCTTTGTGAATTCAATTGTGATTTTTTGTTTGTGATTATTGGTTCTTCATCATTTTCATGTTGTGATTTGAAATCTCTAGTAACAGAGAAATAATATTTAGGGCTTCATTTAGGTAGTGAAACCTCATACTACCTAGAGATTAAATCTTCATTGTGATAATCCAAATTTTCTTCACCTTATAAAATTGTGAATGTGAATTGGGTGAGTGAGTGTGAAACCTTTCACAATAATAATTTTCTGGTGTCTCTCCACACTTATGTCCCCCATCTTTCTAAATTTCTTGAACTGAGCTTATGAGTTGGGTTTTGAAATTTGATGATCTTAGTAGGATCATTATAGCTTATGATCTTCCTGTCTATAAAGATCTAGTTGAGGGATTCAGTTTTTAATCCGAATAAATTCTCAAGCATTGATGAAATTTTGTGTGTGAGTGTTCATTATTTAGGTGAGAGGGGTGTGTGATCTGAGTTTCTAGTCATGAATTGACTGAATTGAGAGTTGTTTTTTTATTAAGTAGATATATAAATGGATGTTAAGGGTAGATACACCTTGATCAAGCCATTTTATCATAGAATGATCTTCTCTATTTTTATGTTTCCTTTGTTGGTATGTTTCTTTTTAACTATTTCATCACTCCTGTTGTGTTCTCTATCACTATTTGACCTCTATAATTGTGTTTGTCAACACTATTTTTTTTTTATTATTTTCTTTTAAATCATTCAAAATATAAAAACACAAAAATGTTTTCAGAAATACTACTAAAAAACATGACACTGATTCCATAAGAGTGACTCCAAGGTTAGACACTATACTATATATTGAGACTTATATATGTAACTTTGACCACCCTCATGACAAGTACATTTTAAACTAACTGTAATACCTACTAGCCATTAGTACGTTAACTTATCTACTTTTCCCTTCTACATAAGGTTTGAAAAATAGGATTTTAGGGTTTAACAACTCATGTATCCTAAAGGACAACCTTGTATCTAAAGTGGAAGTTCAAAAATTTCTTTGAAATCATTTCAAAATCTTCATAAGTGGACTCCTCTTCCAAAAACTCCTTCCGCATGATAAGACACATACCCTAGGATCTCTCTATCACCTATCTGGTATTAAGAAAATAAAACAACATGACCCTAAAACTAACACCTCTATCTTATGGTTCCGTTAGATCAACATCTATAAGTAAATACCCAAGTTCCTCCTTGAGTTAGTGACATGTAAAATAGGATGAAAATGGGATGTTGTAAGTAGATAAATCTGGTAATTTGTAGATCTAATCTGGTTAAGCACCTCATAAGGCCCATAAGAATGATATTCCAAATTAGGGTAGCGATTCCACACTCACAAATTCTTCACATATATCTTAAGGTTAACAAATACCAATTTACCCACATTAATATTTTCATCACAACTATTTAGATTCAAATACCAAGTAATCAACTATTGATATCTATGTAGATTATGTCAGAGGTATACTAACACCATATGTCTATTCTCAAATTCATTTTCCACTAACTTAACCAGAGGTTCCCCTTTGATATATGATAATATTTTATGAGGTTTTTTTCCATAGAGAAATTAAAAATTCAAAAACATGGTATAAACATGGGTTACTGTATTATAATAATAATCTTCCCAAGGGATCCTTTGGAAATAGGTAAGTTTACACTTAAAATTAGTTCACTATAAATATATCTCAAAAAATTGGTTGAAAATATTTGTTTACACATTCCTCTATTTGTGATACAAAGAGATCATCTTTAGTAGTGTCCATTTTAATTGGAATAAATCCTTCCAAAAACTTCAAAAAACCTATTGATCTTGATTTCATAGGTTAAAATAAAAAATTACATATAGATGTACCATTTACCTAATGAAAATATCATCCAACCATTTTTCTATATATGGGTGTCTTAAAAATACAAATAGTGCATAATTGGATAGCCTATTAAAATGACCCTAATCACATCAGAACCATAAGAATGAGTTAAATTATAAATGTGATCCATGTAAATTCCATTCCAAACAAATTCAAGAATATTTAGAGTCTAGATAAAAACTTTAGGTGACATTTCTAGGTACTTATACCATTGGAAAGTTTCACATTTCGGGACAAACATCATCACACTCAGTGTAACCCCTTTCCAAAATAACCCCACAACCAATTTTTTTATGTTTTAAGGTATCAAAATTTAAACCACCATAATCTAAAGAGTAATAGTAATGAAAGAAATATAGGAATAAAAAATAATCTCCTTGACTAAACAAGTCTCACCTTATAATAAAACAAACCATCCAACTATCAGAATCAAGGTCCAGATTTGGACTACTACTCAATAGAAGAAATGAAACTGACATGTTCAGAATCCTACTATAACTCTTCTATGACCATCCCAAGTCCCATATAAAATGGACCAAATATAACTGACAAATTAGTGCTTCTCGAGTGTCATTAGATCTCCCACTTCCAAATGATACAAGGAATCTAAAATGACAATAAAGTTCTTAGTCATATAGATGACTTTAAAGTATAATCCCATCATCTTAGGTTGTTAACAATACTAGTCAATAGTAGGGATTCATTTCCTAATCATATGTTTAGGAGCTTTTAGATCCATGTAAACCATAAATTGTCTTCCCATTAAATAATTCATCCAGTAGTTCACTTCTATCACCAATTCAACTTTCTCATTCTTATAAACTATATTAGAAGAATTTTCGTCTAACAAAATTTTGTTATAATAATCTATGGGTCAACCTAAATAAATTTACACTACACATACCCCCTTCCAGAGGCATCACATTTATGAAAAACATTCTCTATAAATATAGATGATCCAAAAGTGGAGTTGTAATCATGAATTTATTTAACTATATAATTGCATGTTTTCCCATTGAATCCCACATGGAACCTTCTTTATTGGTTAATTCAGTAAAATTAAATTGTATTTTGAAACCAATTTGTCAACACATTTCTTAGGGTCTTTATCCACTTTATCCCCAAGATCAAATATGGTCTCCCAATGTCAAAAGCAACAAATTTTATCCTAATAGTAAAATTTTCTAGAAAACTTCTTCTAACATTCAAATCCCCTATGATGAATTCTTATTCCCATATCCCAGATTGATACTGAATGTACTAGTTGGAATAACATTAACATCATCTAATTTGGAGAGAGTCTTGGACATGAACCTAAGACTCATTGCACTATCAACTATGATTAAAATTGGAACCCACGAAACATGCTGAATAAATTATAAGGAATCTATCCTTGTCTCCCCCATGGTCTAATACTCATCCATATCCCCAAATTGTGAAACATACTATTCTTATGGAACTGAAATATACTGATCATATACTATTTCATCCCCTTAGAAATAAAATTCCTCAATCTACCATATGAAAAACCTCAAGTGTTTATATACACACAAGTTTAAAAGACTATAAGGCTATCCATAATAGAATCACAACTTCTTATGTTTCCATTCTTCTATTTACCAAATACTAATCATTCTTATCCAATTATTATATTCATTACTCTCGAGTATCTTAAACTATTCCTCCCTTTTTCTCTTCTCAACTATTGGTTGACTAGTCTAGAAACTAGTCAGGGTGAAGGCTCCTCTCCAGGACCCTATAACGGAACAAGTTTCCCTCTGACCCCCTTTAACACCCCCTAATAATCCTTTCTGAACCATCCTATCCAACATCAAAATCCTGATGTTTTTATCAATATCATGAGTGAAAATATTATTTTCAATCTTCTACCACAGTCCTCCTATGAATAGGCTCATATACCAAGATTCTAGAAAATATAGTATCCTTGATAACCATATCTCAAATTCCAAAATATATTCTTTAACAATTCTAGTTTTCTATAGAGTCTTCAAGAATCATACTGGACCCCCATCCATTGGATTTTTAAATATATCATTGAGTGAAAATTATAGATGATCCCAATTTAATCCAAGATTCTCATTTTTCTAGGATAAAAACTAATACAATTTCATGTTCTCTATAAAAAGTAAATCCAAAAGATGTATCATGCCTTTTAGCATCTTAATAATTTGAAAATAGGTATTTGATTTTGTAATTTGGGAAAAAGGATAATTTAGTGATAATGTATGTAGATCAATCTTATTTGTTAAATTCCTTAGTATATCAGCTTGTATTGGTTTTTCAAGTATCAAAATTCCTCTTAACATACTGCAAAAATCAATGTTCCCATTCCCAATTCTATTTGGAAACCTTAAAAATACTTTACTCTATTTCCCAGTGTTATATAATTTATAAACTTATATCTATAGTTACTTAATCATCTCAAACTTTTTCTCATCCATATCATGATCCTTGATAGATAAGCATTCCTTAATCTAATATGCCTGAACCAGAACCAATAACTGATAATTGGATTATCCATGATTATTCTTGTCAATGTTGATATTTATAGTTGAAATTTAAATTTATCATGGATGCTCCCATTTTTCTCATGCCTGATCTCTATGTTCATAAATATTCTCTATCTACCTGAACTTCTTCACAAGACTATACATCATTGATTCAACAGATACTATCCTAATATCTATTATTATTCACCTCCAAGTAGAATTCCACTCTCACAATAATCATACATTCCATTAAAAAACCTCACAAAGTCTATCCGTATTTATTTGTCCCTCAATAACCAATCATTCAACATCCATATGTCTAGTAATGAAAAAATCACTCAATAAAAGAACCAAAGTTGTTATGACTCTAACATTTCAGTAATAGCATAATAGAATTCCAATAGGAAGAAGAAGAATAATTCAAGATATTTTACTGCAATAATTCTCAACAATGTATAGATTATAAATTGGAGGAAATAAATAATTGGTTCAACAGTAGAAGATTAGGAGAGACCACCTCATTGGATAACCTACTTACTATGGCTGAGAGTTCTTTATAGAGTGATTGACTCTATCTATATTTTGATCAATCATACATATATTAGTCCAATTTCAAAAGGTTCCCTTAGAAATATCCTGGTCACTGTTAATATTAAGGGTTACTGTTGGAAAATAGACTAACTATACTACCCCCAAACACCAGCACCATAAATTCCCCTATTTTAACATCTTTGATATGTATGAAAAATAGGGGGATACGTCCAAACACTTTGATACATTACTTATGAAAGTCAAAAGTGACTTAGCTAATCAGGGGGTGGTTGGGTATGTTACTGATCATGTCTTAAGTTGGAGTGAAATAGATATGGGATTTATCCACTAGACTAAAAGGTAAATACATATGACCAGTGATGGAATAATACTATTTAAACACATGGCCACACTTAATTAGTTCACATATGATGTTCTCAAATACATAGATGAGGGATATGTGATGTAATCATCCATTAGATGAATGGCCTGTGATGTATTCATCAACCTGGTCAGACTTTTTTAGAGAACCACGAAAAGATGAGATGGCCTATACTGGATTGACATTGTTTTATATTTAGTGTTCACAAGATTTTATAGAAAAAAATATTATATAGGTATACATATGACTTGAAACATTCCATTACTGATCTGACATGCATGCCTTTAACCTTGTTGTGGTTTTTCATTTTTATTGACAAGGTAGGGCTCAGATTGAGTTGGGAGGATACCTATAATGGTGCAGTTAGAGATTTGTTGGACTATTATCTTCAAAACAATTTTTCTACAAGTTGTAGGAGGGTTACCCAATATTTAACTAGGTTACATGATGTTTAAGGATTTATATATGCAATTTTTGAAAGTATTGATGCTATTAAGGTTACACATCAGGACTAAAATTTACACATTGTGATTTATTTAGTGAATAATTTCCAATTTAATGAAACAAAATTTTAAATAGTTACAAGAATTAACTTTTACCTAGCATGAATGGGTATTACATGTCATGTAATACCCCAACTACGTTTTTTTAAATGGGAATCACTGATAAGATCTCTTTTCTCCTACACTCAAGTTTCAAGTCCCTCAACCCAAATCCTTCCCAAGGAAATCTTGAAGCTCTCCAACCCTTCTAAATCTATTCGTTAGGAATTCAATAATCATTGTGATTATAGTGTTATTCCCAGGTAATCCCTCTCCCACATTATTCACCTTTATCGTTTTCACCTCCTTTGGGATTATAATAGATCATCCTAAAAATGGTGGATATATGCTCAATGATGCTGGTTCTAATTTCTAGGTTGATTTTTGAGGTCTTGTACCCCTTCATTGTCATTGAACGGTGCCATTGTGAGTGTTTCATTTTGGGGAAAGGTAGGTGGATCTATCCTTATTAGCCAAATTTTTTAACCTTGAATTGGTTGATGTATCTAAATAATTGATTTAAATTCAATAACTCAAAATTTATTTCTATTGATTTATTAAAAAACCAATTCTAGTGAATTGGGAGAATGGAAATGGTTTTGGCAAGGAACTTGGTAAAATCCCCCAATTCCATTGGATTAGGGTTTGTTTATGGAAATTGGTTGATTCAAATTGATAGAAATGATTTCAATTAAATTGATGAATTTAATTATGTATATGAATTGTGAAAATTTATGGAATTGGTTTTGAATGGATTTAAAACTTGTGAAAATGGATTAAAAATGTTTTGATAGAAATCCAATGGTTTTATCTAGTTAAAGAGGAACATTTTTTTTATTAAAACCTGTTTTAGTATGAAATGGAGAACTAAGACTAAAATGGAAGGATGCTATTTAATTTTACTTTTTTAAATCTTGAAATAAATTTCCCATAATTTATTGTGTAAGATAAATAACAAGACTAAGGAAGTTAGTGAGTTATTTGGATACACTCTATGCTATTAACATTCTAAAATGTAAATACCATGGGCTACATCCCTGATGAGATGGTGATGGGTTTCCTTTGTCCAGTGTCAAGGGGATGTGTGTACACACATGTTGATGAGATCACATAGAGAGTGAGGAGTCCTATAATATGAAATACTATCATACCTATTTGGAAGATAACCATATTTCTCCCCTGTTTTATATTTGAGATATAAATGTTGAAAAATGTTGTAAAACTAATTTACATGCCTTCTGAATTTACATAAACTGTTTTATGTAACTCCTTTATCTAATCCATTATTTTAGAAATATTACATATCTTATAAATCCTTTTCCTAAAGTATTTTTCCATCATTGAAATCATATAGAATGATTTGATTAAATATGCTTTGAAATTCCAAACTTGTTTATTTTAGAATTGAAAGAATTAATTTTTATTAATATATTATTTTAATATATTATAGAATCCCTGGTGAGATCCTGCTGGGATTTTTAGCTCACACCCTACTTTTACCTTCAGGTGTTTTTAGAATTTCTCCTTCCAGGTTCGAGTAAGGGAAAAGGATCTCCTAGAGGTGGATCCAGCTATTGAATTTTCGACATGGTGAGTACTGTGCTTAGGGACTTGGGGATATTTTCCTTTTTTGGTACTTTCGTTGTAGTAATATTTGATTTTATTCCTTGTTTTATTATGGTACATTACTCGCAGGGAAGATTTCATTTTTATACATACTCTCTTGTTACATTTTCTTCCGCTGTGTTTTGTGGAAAATTTGTTCCCACATTCATTTGTATAATGGTAGGGGAGGGGCAGTTCTAGTGGGCTAGACCTACGGGTCATGTATTGGGCTTGGTATGCCTCTGGGCCTTCGGGTCATGTATTACGGGTCATGTCGGGCCTTGTGCCTTGGGCCTATGGGTCATGTACGGGTTCCCCTTCAACCCTTAAAAGGGTTATTATCTATAATAAAATAAAAAGAAGGCCTTCGGTCCATTCGGGATATGATGCTAGGTGATAGTTTTTGTGCCATGGGGATTGGGAATTCCCTTCGAGATATGTTAGGGATAACTCATTTGTTGGGTTACAATGGTACCCAGAGTGGTTCGTGAAAAAGTTGTATCAGAGGAGTTTGGTGAGATTTTGTCTTAAAGTCAGTATGTGGTTGAGTAATCTTATCGGGAATTAGGAGGTAGTTGCAATTGAGTTTCCGATCAACTCCCACTATAATGAACCTTAAGTGACCCAAGGTGTTGAAGGAAGGAAATATTGTAGATTGATTCTACTCTTTTCCCCATTTTGATTTGGAAGGATGGAAATCCAAATCATATTGTTCCATCTATTGGAATTATTGCTTAGTTTGAGTGTTAGTCTGATGTCTTCCTTGTTATCTACGGATGTCGTGTAGGATCATGTTGCTGTGAATGTTTGAAAATCAGATCCCAGAGGAATCTAATTCTGAACCACATTAATCATATCCTCTAGCAGACCCAAATTTAGTAGAGGTGATTGTACGCAGTCTCCATGATCTAGGATATGAACCACCTATAGTTCCCATTCAGGCTCCAGATGTGGATCCATAGGGGGGATGTTCTTAGAAATATTTATTAAGAGTTAGTTCACTAGAATAAAATCATTTTCAATGGATTCATTGATCCCAAACATGTTGAGGGATGGTTGGGTAGGATAGAACATCTATTTGAGTTCTTAGAGACACTGAAAGTGATAAATGTGAAGTAGACTACCTACGTGATGGAAGGACCAAGCCAACGATGATGGAAAATGGTGGTAATGATGAAGATAAATGAGATATTAGAATGAAAATAATTAAAATATATTTTCACCGACAAGTTCTATCCAGAGTTGATGGTATTGGCCAAGGATATGGAGTTTTTCTAGATTGGGTAGGCCAACAAAATCGTGGCTGAATATTCAAATCACTTTGCTAAGATGGTGCAGTTTGCACCTGACATTTTATATAATTAGTAGATGATGGATAAATAGTTTGAGTTGGGGCTTTTATCAGATATTTATTGTTAGGTTTTCTTTCTAAATATTTCCACATATGGTGATGTGATGGATAAAAAGTTGATCATCGAGATAGACCTGGCTGGAAATTCAGGGTTATGAGGAGTTTCTTTCTCTCCTAGTGGTAGTGTGATTTAATTCAAGAAAAAATATAAGAATGACGATTCTCACAAAAGTTTTTGATGGTAGGGTCATATTAGACCTCCTAAAAAACTTGGAGTAAGTCCTTTTATTTTATATCAGTGTAGAATGGTGGGAAATTCTAAGAGAGTTTTCACTGAGGCACCCAAGAACTGTACCTCCTTTGGATGTTCCGAACACATAGATAGATTTTTTGCATAACTTTTCTACTCCTCATAGTGGTAAAATATCATAAAATCCTCATAAAATTGTGGGAAAATCAGATGCATCACTTATAAAAGGGTTCTAACTACCAGCATCCAGAATGAAGCAACATCATGCAGTGGAAGAGTCTCCTGAGGAAGTAGAAACAGGTCCAATAACTGTAAGAGGTAACATTACAATAGCATCACCATTAGTGAATGATCTATTTGATACCAGTTAATCTCATCAGTTTATTTCAACTTGAATTTTAAAAATTTATAATCTTCGTATGGAGATTTTATCATGTGAAATGGATATTACAACACCCCATGTTTCAAAGAGAAAGTAGGGTCTCTATAATTCTACTTGTTTTTTATCTCTATCTGATGTTGAGCTACCTTGAAGTTTTCCAGTCCTCAACATGAAATATCTTGACATAATATTCGGTATGGATTGGCTCACAACCAATAAATCTCATATTGATATCTATCTTCGGTAGGTCTACTTGACTACACCTAGTGGTGTGTATCTTTTCTTTCAAGGATAATGTAACCCAAGGTCAAGCATGACTTGGACATCTTATTCGGAGTTTCAGAAGGTAATATCAGTGTTTTATTTCAATATAGATCAATAATCATTTATTTGTGATCTCACTCTAGTTTTCGTCATTTTTTCAGATGTGCTTTCTTCTGATTTCTCTGGTTTTCCACTAGTAATGGAAGTTGAATTTTCTATTGAATTAGTTCATGGTACTAAACTAGTTTCAAATCCATATTATCATGCGGAACCAGCTGAAATGAAACATAAGAACACCCAATTGGATGATCTTATTTATAAAGGCTCTATATGCCCCATTGTGTCACCTTGGGCGGTATCCATTCTATTTGCTAAAAAGGATGCCGGTTCACTTCACTTATGTGTTTATTATTGAATGCTCAATCAAGCTATGATAAAGAACCACTATCCATTACCACAGATTGATTATTTATTTGATCAATTAAAGGGGTGAAGTGGTTTTCAAAGATCTAACACCAATATGCTTACCATTAGTCGGGGATAAATAAATTTTACATTCGGAAAACCACCTTTCAGAGTAGGTCTGTATATTACTTATTATTCCCTTTGGTCTAACAAATTATCCTGTAGTTTTCAAGGATTTTAGGAATAGTATTTTCCATGAGTATATGGATACCTTTATGGTATTATTTATGGATGATATATTTCTTTACTCCAAGACCAATGAGGATCATGTGCATCATTTGAGTATAGTTCTGAGTCTACTATTAAATCACTAATATTTTGGCCAAGATTTCAAAATGTGATTTCTGGACTCGTAAAGTGAAATTTTTGGGACATTTGGTTTCTGAACAAGGAATATCTATCAATCTTTAGAGGGTAAAGGTTGTTATTACTTGGGAAGAACCACATAATTTCTTCAATATTTGGAGCTTCTTGGTCTTAGCTGGATATTATCACTAGTTCGTAAAGGACTACTCAAAGTTGGATTCACCTATGACTACTCTGAATCGGAATGGGGTGAAGTTTTCAAGGAATGATAATTTAAGAGTTATTTTATTGAATTGAAATTCCTTTTGAAAACTACGTCGGTGTTGAATCTTCTAGAGGCCGGGAAAGGCTCTGTGGACTTTTTTGATGCATTAGGTCTAGGCTTGGGTTGTGTTCATATACAGTATGATCATGTATTTGCTTATTGATCTCATCATCTTAGGACACATGAGATGAATTATTCTTGCAAATAACACGAACTTGTCGTCGTGATGCACGTGTTTAAGAGTTGGAGGAACCAACTTTTCAGAGAAATGTTAAATATGTTTTCAGACCACAAAAACATGATTTTTATCTTCTCTCAAAAATATTTGAATCTTTACTAGTGGTGTTGGGGGGAGTACCTATAACCCTTCAAAATTGATATCGCCTATACCCCAAGGAATGAGAATGCCATTGGAGATGTGTTAAGAAGGAATATTCCAACATAGGGAGTGAAAGAATCTTTGAATGAGTGGAATTTGATGGCTCTTTTTTCACAATTCCATATTGGAGTTGAGGAGAAAAAGGATGATGTTTTTTTATCCAGCATTCAGTTTACACATTCTCTTCTTGAGATGAATCTTTTGGATCAAGATATTGATGATGATTTCCATAGCATTAGAGACTCTCATTATGGTGGGGGGATAGTTTCTGAGTGGTCTTTCTCTAAAAAGGGTGTTCTATGTTATTATAATCTCTTTTTATACCATTAGTGTCATGGAAGGATGTGATGGGGGATTGTCATAATTATCAGTGGGATGTAAATCCAGGAACTAATAAGATGTTCTATGAAAAATAGTGGAAGTTATGATGTCTAGGTATGAAGAGGGACATTGCTGAGTTTGTCTCACATTTCTATACGTTCCAGCAAGTGATGGCCGAGCATCAGAAACCTTCAGTTTTACTTAAGACACTTACAATATCTACTTGGTAGAGGGATAAAATATTTTTGGAATTTTTGGTTTGGATGACTCATGCCTAGATAAATAATAATGAGTTATGGGTTATTATCGATAGCTTGATCAATTTGGCTCACTCCATGCCCATTCATGATACAACCAAAGTTGAGGAGTGGGGAAATCTCTACATAAAGGAGATCATTTGTAAGGAGTTACATATACCATAGACTTTAATAGAGATCCATAGTTCACTTATAGATTTTGGAGAGGCCTTCAAACGGCACCGAGATCTCATGTTCATTTGAGGAAGACCTACCATCTATAATCGGATGGCTAGAAAAAGAGAGATATACAGATTCTTTGGGACATGATCCATGCCTATGTTCACAAATTCAGTGGGGAAAGGGATGATTAATTGGGGCTGGTGAAGTTTTCTTATAACAATAGTTATCAGTAAGAAAATTAGAATGGAAACTTTTGATGAATTCAATATATGGCCTTGTAAATCTATGTTATATTAGTTGGAGGTTGGTCAAAGATCTTGGTTAGACCATGATTGGTGTAAGAGGTGATAGTGAAGATCCAATTAATCCATCAGATAATGTTGACGACACAGAGTTGATATAAGACTTATTCAGATTGTCACTATAAAAATTTGGAGTTCTCAATTGGTGACCAAGTGTTCTTGAATGTTTTACCCCGGTTAGGTCATCGACAGATTGCAAAGAAAGGGAAGATTTCTCCACATTTTGTGGGATCTTTCAAGTTTATTGAATAGGTGGGGAAGGTTTCATACCATTTAGCGCTTAAAACATAGATGATGTTGATAAATAATTTATTCCATGTATCACATTTGACAATGTATCTCTCTTATACATATAATGTTTCGAGCTGTAGTGATATTGAGATTGAACCTGATTTATCTTTGACTGAGTGGCCATTCAAGATAATTGTTTCTAATATCAGGGTACTTTGTGGGAGGATGATACCATTTCTCTATGTGAAATGGAAGTATAGTTCTGATAGTAATGATACATGCTAATTCAAGTCACTTATGAGAGTGTAGTGGTCTAATATTTTTGTCATTGAATCTTCTTCATAGGCTTTCAAAGGAAAAAAATGTTTCTATGGTGGGGAGGAGGTTACAACATCCCATTACAGATCTGACATATATTCCTTTAACTAGATCATGGTTTTTCCTTTTCATTGATTGGGTAGGGTTGAGAATGATATGGGAGGATAACAATAATGGTTAATTCATAGATTCTCTTGACTCTCAGCTTTAACCAACTTTTTATGCACGCTGCAGTAGGGTTACACACCATGTAAAGATTTTTGGATGAAAGATGTGAAAGGATTCGCACTGTGAATGTTACACATCATGAATATCCTTTAAAATCCCTGAGTTATTTAATTAATGGTTTACAATTTAAAGTGATGTGTTTTTCAAAGGATATGAGAGTTAATTATTTCACGACGTGAAAGGGTATTACACGTCATGTAATAGCCCGACTGTATTTTTTTAAATGAGAAGCACATATGATATATCTTTTATTCTACTCCCTAGTTTCAACTAACTTGACCCAAATCCTTCCCCATGTGATCTTTAATCTCTCCAACCCTTCATAATAATTTTTTAGGTGTTTGATCATTGTTGTGCTTGTAGGTTATTCCCGAGTAAGCCCTCCCCTACATTCAACACCTTTCTCTTTTTCTCCTACTTTGAGATTTCAATAGATCATCGTAAAATTGATGGAACTGTGATCTGTTATAATGGATCTCATTATTGGTTGTTTTTCTAGGTCTTCTACACCCTCGTTCTCATTGAAAAGAATCATTCCGAGTATTCTGATTCATGAAAAGGTAGGCGGTTCTATCTTGATTAGCCAAATTTTTTAACCTTGAATTCCTTGATTTATTTCGATTGTTGATTTAAATTAAATTACCCAAACATATAGTCAATTTATTTATTAAAGACCCAATTATAGTGAATTGAGAGATTTTAAATGTTTTTGGCATAAAACTTGGGAAAAACCCCAATTCCATTTGATTGGGATTTTTTATGGAATTTGGTTGATTTAAATTGATGGAAAAGATTTCAATTATAATTTTGAATTTAATTGTGGGAATGATTGTGAAAATTGATGAAATTAGTTTTGAATGGATTTCAAAATTGTGAAAATGGATTTAATTTTTTTGGTAGACACCCATTGGTTTTATCTTATTAAATAGGCATGTTTTTGATTAAAACATGTTTTTGTTTTGAATGAAAAATGGAATTGAAATGGAAGGATGGGATTTAATTTTATTTTTGTCAATCTCGAAATAAATTTCTCATAATTGATTGTGTAAGAGAACATGAAATCCTTAGGTAGTTGGTGGGTTATTTGGACACAGTCTACACTATTACAATGTTATAAAACATACATGAATAATGTTACATCCCAGATGAGATGGTGATGAGTTTTCTTTGTCCAGTGTCATGAGGATATGTGTATACACATATTGGTGAGATTAATTAGAGAGTGTAGAGTCCTATACCTAGAAATACTATCATACCAATTTGGTAGATGACCATGTTTCTCGCTTGTTTTATATTATAGATATAAATGTATGTGAATGTTGTAAAATTTCTTTATAAGTTTTATGCATTTACATAAACTATTTTATGTAACTGTTTTAACTAATCCATTATTTCATAAAAATTAAATCTCTTATAAAGACTTTTATTAATGTATTTTTCCATCATTGAAATTTTATATCATGAATTGATTAAATATTCTTTAAAATGCCAAACCTATTTATTATATAATTGAATGAATTTATTTTGGTTAATATGTTAATGGAATCTATTATGGAATCCTCAGTGTGACCCTACTGTAATTTTTAGCTGGCACCCTACTTTTTCTTTAGAGTGTTTGTAGACTTTCTTCTTCTAGGTTTGAGCAAGGGAAAATGATCTCTTAGAGGTGGATCCAACTACTGAACTTTGGACTTGGTGAGTTTTTTCCTTAGGGACTTGGTCTATTTTTGGGTATTGGTGCTTAGGTTGAATTATTTTGGGCTTTTATGCCTAATTTTATTCTGGTACATTACTTCTAGTAGAGATTAATTTGTTATGCATACTTGTTTCTTCTGCTTCCTCCATGTTTTGTAGATACTTTGTTACCACATTCATTTTTATGATGCCAATTGATATTCACTGACCAATGGGGATTCTAAATGACCATCGGTCTATATAATGGATGGCTTAGTTACTGGGTTACTAGGGTACTCAGGAAGGTTTGTGACATGATGTATATGATATATCTTATGGTTGACATGTTCCTATATATATATATGAGTATGTTTAGTGGTGATCACACTGTACCCCTTAGTTTTTTATTAACATTGACTCTTTTCTAGAGGATTAATTTTCTTACCTAAATGAAATATGTATTTTATATTTTTTTCAATGCTATAAAGGCCCAAAGGGTCACATAGTTAAAACATTGGATAAGGATTATGTTTTGGAAAAATATTTTTCTAAAATGAAGAGATTTTGATGAAACTAGGTGCTAAAAAGATTTGGATGGATTTAATAATTTTTTTTCGAGTTTATCATGAAGAATTTTCAGATTTTAGTATATGTAAGAGATTTTTTTATGATGTAAACCAATTGTATATGATAGATATGAAAAAAATGAATTTCACTGAATGTAATCCCGGCTGAGTGCATGAACATACAGCCTCTGTCCCATGTGGTTTCATTTAGTTACTAAATGATTATGAATGGACTAATTATAACTTTAATATCCATTAAATAGTGAAGTGACCAAATTTAGTGTTTGATTGTATTTATTTTCTATCAGTTTTGTCAATGTGATAATCAAAAGATAAGGTTTCTAGGGAAGAATTCAGTATTCATCCATGCAATAAGAGTTGTCTCCATGATGAATAAATGGAAAATAAGATAAATGTAGGTCCTTGGAGTTGCTAACTGGATATATTCCTTTGTACCCAGCCTATTCAGGAAGTAAAAATTATGTTTTTCACTATAAATATAGTGGTTATACACTCTTAGTTAAAGGATGAAGTGATCAAAGATGGATTATAATTGATTAAAGAGGAGAAACACTTAAGCTGAAAGATATGTTTGAAAAAATACTCTACAAGGAGTGTTTTGTGAGCTAAAATACCTTATAATTGAGTTGGAAGTATATTATAATTATTTTAATACTTTATATATTTAATGGATGGAGTCCTGAAATGATTTTAAGAGGTTGTAAAATCCTTGAAAAAAATCAGAAGTTGTTCGGAAACTACTTGTAGAAATCATGTTTTTGGAGTTCATGAAAAATTGATAAGAAATGAGCATAATGATTTTCCTATAAAAATAATAATTAACATTGAATTTAAGGTTTTAGGTGATGAATTTAAGACTTTGAGTTGATATTAAGGATTTTATTTCCATTGTATGAACTTGATGATCATAAGTATTTATAAACTACGTGTCTTCATTTTAAGGCTTTCAAGTTTGATGAAAATAAAAAAATCACGATTTTAAGACATTATTATATTATGTATTTGGATTAATAAGTATAATTATCCATAATAGGACTTTAAAAAATTAAGACTCTGAAAATCAGAGTGTAAATATTTGGTTGAGAGTAAATATTCAACAATTAAAAAAATTCAGAATGCTTCTAGATGAATTTAAGTACCCAGAGTAGAATGTAAAGATTCATCATAAGGATTTGAGAATGTAAGGCTCTAAAGCTCCTAGTGTAAAGCTTCAACACTTATAAAAAATTAATAGTTATAGCTGGATAATAAACATGAGTTTACAAATCCAAATATGATGAAGATAAAATTATTTGGGATGATGAAAGAGTTGTTCTATCATGGTAGAAAAATCATAAGAACCTATATTGGTGTGTTATCAAAGATTGAGAATAAATTGAGGATAATATTGATCCATGTAAAGGGACGAACAAAGATAAATGAAATTAATTAGTTTCTATAATTATTTAATTATGAGGAAATAGAAATCCAATGATGTTAAAGATGTGTTTTTTAGTCTAGATCATCATGAATCTCATTCAGAACATGATCCAAGATTATTTTGATAATATTGAATAAATAGTTCCACTAAATGTATATGTTAAAGAAAAAATTGGAGTTACCAGGTTTTCAAGAATAATGCAAATGAAGAAGCATCAAACGTCAAACAATTATTTATCATAGCCTAAATCTACTTGATCTGAGGATGTTTGAGTGTTCATGAGTAATTTAGAATAAAGTATATGAATTTTACAAAGACTAAATGTTTGTGAAAGAAGATTTAGTTCAATGTCACAGAAGAAATTATTTTATGTCTACATTTTATACTGCTGGGAAGATCAGGACTGTGGATTTTTTGGATGATTTTAAGAATATTAATCCATTAATAGAGAATAATGGAGGATTATTTTATTCATTCGTGTTTAATAAATGAGAATAATTTATTAATCGTATTTATGGAATACTCATTGAGAGGAAAAAAACGTATATGAATCCATTTAAACCTAAATTAGATATTATATTATGGTGGTTTTTCACTAGAATGTATTTTAACTTCTTAATATAGAATTTATGGTATTTTAAAAAAATTAAATCTTTTAATGTCACCTCCAATGCACACGGGTCTGCAAAAATCAATAATTGAAGAAAATAAGAAGTAGAAGTTGTTAAACCACATGCTATAAATGTAATATGTGAGGAATGAGCATATGAGAGAGCTAAAGCTATCAAAGAATCTATCAAATAAGAAGAAGTAACTAATTTAGGTTATAGAAAAGAAAAATAATAAGAATAATTAAGAGTGATAATCATGTGAAACTAGATGGTTCTTGAAGAAGAAGAGAAATTTTGATTTGAGTGCCCAACAATATATTCTGAAAAAAAACTAGAAACAATGAACAATTCCAGATATTGAGTTTCTTGAAAGAAGATATGATATTATTGGTGTAGTGACACTAGGTGCATAAAGGAGATCTAATTCAGAATAAGGATGGAATTAGAGAACCAGTGGGAGATGAATACTATGAAAGTAGTATAAAGACACCTTCACATGCATCATCAAGTGGAGTTTTATCACCTGCATAATATTGTGAGTACACATATAAAATATTGTGTAAATATAGTTTTAGTATGATCCATGGATACCAATTGTGATTGATTATTTGATTGTAATGAATAATCCATGACTCAATGGTAGTTGACATGGAAAGGAGTCGGTTACCCGCACTAGGACTGGACCTTGTAAAAATACCTATGCTCTTTTTTAACTTTAAACATCTACCCAGAATATATGTTCTTGATAGGGAAAAATAAAAAAATATTCATTCACATCCTAATAGGTTATAGAGGTTAAAAACTAAAGGGTGTTTAAGGAAAAAGAAGAATTTAGTTTTTGGTAAAATCAACCCACACCTGATTCATCCCACATCAAGAGCTTATACATGGTCCTAAGAGCATATCAGTTGGTATTAAAGGGGGTTTCCCTCCTTTTGGATATTTTATAAATTCAACTATTTCTATCATGACATTGGATACCTTTTATTGGACATTAATTTTATTTAATACATGATGTAAAGATTTCAAATGTTTAAATAAGCGACTCAGATATAAAATTTAGCTTCAATCCCTATCAAAATAGATTTGGAAGTCTCATTAATTACTTTGAGAAATAATAAAAGGAAAGAGGGAAATAATTAAAGGAATGTAATAAAAAAGGGTATACACCATTATAAAAAGGTAATAATAATGGTTTTTATTTATTAGTTAAAATTTTTTATTAACATTTATATATTGGAACAAGCTCAATTTATGGTGATATTTTCATTAATAAGGGTGAATACCTCTATATCGTGGTTGAGGATCATCTGAATAATTCTCCATTTAACATGATAATTTATATATTCAGATTCATAAACAGACATTAGAATGGAAAGTCACAACTATAAGAAGAAACGGATCCTATGGAGAATCCATTAAGAAATAATATGACCAACTAAAACACTCACTTAAATCTTGTAAAATCCAATTAAGAAACTACGTCACTTTTCAATGAAAGGTTCTCTCAAATTGTTAAAGATTTAAAAATATTTAATTATGAGAAATATTTGTTGTAGAAAATTGTTAAAGAGGTTATCCATGCATTGGTGAGGCTTCATAGAGTCTATGTGGATATTGGGCTACCCAACTAGAAGTAAAGTTAAAAATGGTAAAAGATTTAGATAATTATTTAGTGGAGACAAGGTAAATGCCTGAGGTTTAAATTTATATGACATTGAGTGATTAGTAAAGAAGGATTAGATCAATATAGGATGAGACATTCACCCACAACATGTATACCTTAACTTAGAAGTCAAGTTGAAAAAATTGGAAGAAGAAATATCTAAAACATATAAATTTATTGAGAAAAAAGGCGCTTCTATACAACCTTCAATGATGAGCCTTGAATTAAATAAGATTCAAATTGGTATCAAATAGTTATTGAGACTACATAGAGAATCATCTATTTCTAGATCTTGAAAAAAGGTACCCCAAAATGTAAATAAATATACATTCTCTAAATCAATAATTTCGAGAATTACTTGACAAATGAAAAAATATACACAAATATGGAATTATAAAAATACCTAGTTAACCACCAATATGTAAAGAACACATGTTAGAAATTCTAAGAAGAAAAACCCATAAAATCAGACCAAAATGATTGGGTTCTATTTCCTAATAAGCATGTAATAAGATCTATAAAAAATGAAACTATCATGAGAAAAACAAGGTTAATTGGTAGATGTTAGTGCTTCTAGATGTTTGAACATGGAGACATAAATAGATGGTGTATGTTTTTCATATTTATATGTTATAGAAGGCTTATGGATTGGGGGAGAAAATATATTTAATAAAATAAACCCACTGGAGATAATAAGACATCAAAACAATTAAGGAATCTATCATTAATAAATATTTTTTGAAGTCAAAATAAATTTTATGATATTTGAAATTTTTGTGGTCATTATATGATGAATTCTAGTAAAATCATTCTAGGTATCATCCACTAACTAATACAAAGATATATCTACAACAAGATGAAAAGTAGGTGAAACAAGAAGATTCATCTGCCTTTGATGATAATAAGAAGAAATTATTGAGGTTAAATACTAACAATAAAGAAATGATGAAAAGAAACTAAGAGGATCAACTTATAGGGAATAGGTTATTCTATTGAATTACAAAATTCCGCAACATGATCCACTGATTTTTTTTCATGAATTTCAAAGTGAAATGGAGTAATATGAAAACCTTAGGTGAACCAATTAAGTAAATATATATTTGAATTAGTATAGTTATTAACACTCCTTGTAATGAAATGAAGAGGATTACTTAGAATGTAAAATTAATAGTTTATGTAAATGTTTGTGAAAGGTGTAGGAAGGTAGAACACAGTGCTATCATGTGTATAACATAACTACTTTAATAAGAAAAGTTGATGGATTAAAAATGTAAAGTACATGTGAGACCAAGTTCCAAAATTTATACTTCAAAGAAGAAGTATAAGCCTAATGATACTCTAATCATAAGGCCACATTAGTTGGAGGTTGAAATAAATCTATACAAAATTAAAAACTAATGGATTTTTTCTATTTTCTCATGCCAAAAAGACCACTCTAACTAAAAAGAAATGCGATTATAGTGTAATGCACAGACCCCAGTTACCCTGAGTCGGTGCATTATTACATAACATTGGCATGATCACAAGAAGATCAAATTTCGAAAGACCGATTAGTTTAGTAGCCTTGGCAACACTAGATATATTCATAATGTTTTACATTACATCATAAAGTGAAAAATACAACAACATAGTCTCCATAGTCCACACTCTTATCCCCTCACAGTATCCCTGTAGGTCATTCATAAATTACTTCTTCACATTCTGGGAAAAATAAAACATAGTAAAGGGGTGAGCTCAAATGCCCAGTAAGGATAACAATATAGCGAGAACTTTCATAAATAAGAATAAACATTTAAGGAAATGTATAACTAAAACAAAAGCCTTTTAAACTTGAACTTCAACATAGTCTGGTAAAAGTAAAATAAAATAAATCCATTTACTTATTCACATGGATATTCTACTAATCGAATAATCACATGCAATATCAATAACCACTTTCATAATGATGGGATGCATAATGCCAGACTATCATAACCACATAGCCAAGGCCTTGTGCCAAGACTACAAATAAGATTTTTCCAAGGACTTGTGCCAAGACACTAGTTTGTCTCATGAGACCTACCGATGCTTCGAGGAGCTATATCAGGCTCCACCCATCACTTACTAAGTCCAATGCATTCCCATATGAAAAAGTTTAAACATACCATAAACATTCGTATTAAAACTAGCATACGAAATGTCAATACTTTCTCTATAAACCATGAATGTTATAAAAATAACACATCCACAGTAAAACATATCACAAAACCTTCAATACAATACAAAAGTTTTGTATCATAATAAATCAACTTCAAATAAGCTTAAAATCCATCAAAGGATGTTTCCATAGATGAAATCAAAACTATTTGAGACAAATATCTCTTTTCTAGAAATCATGGAAAAGTCACACATATATAAAGGAAGTAATTTAAAAGAGATTTTTGAATCAAAGTGTCCCATACCACTTTAAAAATTTTGAAAAGAAATTTCATTTCAAAACCTTCATGTCCATATAAATAAATCCTTAAATCATTTTGAAAACACGGACATTAATTAAAAATATTTAGAAAGATAAATCTTTAAAACATTTAAAATTATGATCTTGATAAAGAGTACCTTTCAAAAATTCTAAAAATATTCATTTTGAAATCATTTAAAAGTCACATAATTATAAAATAAAACATTTACTTTGAAAATATTCTTATAATCTTGTAAGGTAAGCTTTGACGATTCTATAATGGCAGTAAATAGCCGCACCCACCGTATAAGTTAAAAAAACATTCTTACCTTAAATTTTCCGAAAGGTTAAAATTGCCTTGTTTGGAAAACGATAGAAAGATTCCTTTAAAAACACATAAAGGTATAAATGAATTTAACCCATATTCTTTGTAAATAGTAAATATGTTTTGAATTACATTTCGAAAAAACATGGATGTGGATGATAAAGAAATCCCTGTAGATTATTACGTATAAACAACCTCGGATAAAGAAGAGATTGTGAAGTAAACCCTTACCTTGTAATTTTCCATGGTTGGGGTAGGTTAACATCCTGTATAATGGAGAAATAATTGTTATTAAATTATAAAATAATCATATACCTTAATATGATATCATATATGATCTTTTAACATTGATCTGTTAATAATATCTTAGTATTATTATTGTTTCGGGTGTTAACTTACTCGTTTTCATTTATATGTTTTGTTACGTAAGCCATATTTGTAATGGATAGGTTGTATCTTAATCATATCCAGAATGATATAAAGTCCTTATATAATATTATTATCATCAAATGAAAATTATACTTTAATGGATACGATGGAGAATGAATCTCATCGCGTTCGTGGAGACGGTAGTCCGTACGTACGCACAAGCGATAATATCATTCTTTTGATATTAAAATAATATATAATTGGATGGTATATCTTATATACAGATTCATTATCATGTTATATTTATTATTTACATGAGTTACACATCATTATTATACCCATCCAAATAATAATATATTGAATAACAATTACACCACGACGTGGAGACGGTAAGCCGTACGTACGCACGTATGGTGACATGTTATTCAAAGGGTGGATAGAATAGTGAATATGGTTGTACCATATATACAATAAAATCATAGTATATATATGATACTGGAGTTATTATTTTAGAATGGTAACAACAAAGGAAGAAGAAGTGGAAGAAGAAAGGAACTTGAAAAAGGGTGGTGAAATCATTACCTCTTCTTCGGGTTCTTCCTTTTGATTTGATCAAAAGGGCTCCTTAGGATGGATTTCTGATCAAACTAAGGCCTCTAGGTTGTAGTGAGGGAAGTTTAGACAGTATTGGTGCAGAGTTTGGCAGAACCAAATGGCTTTGATGGTGTGAAGAAATGAGAAGGAGGAGTGCCCTTTTATAAGAGGTGTGAGGGGCACCTTTGGAAAAGCTAGAAATATTAATTTATACTAAATTCATATTCAGTTTATAATGGCTCCAAAGTTTATTATTTAAATGTTAAGGTGGGGATAGGTCGAAAACAACTCAACCAATAGAATTTATGTAGGTTTGGGTACTTATATTATCCTTATCATTAAGTATTAACTCTAAGTTAATTAGTTTTACTTTTACAATGTCTCTTTGTATTTTTATATTATATGGTTAATAAACATACTATATACATCCAAGTGACCCCAAAGTGGTCCATTAATGATATAAATATCATCATATAAGTCTTTTTTTCGATCCTTAAATTTTTAGTAATTTAATATCAATTAATAATATAATATTTGTTTTAAAAACTCTTTTATGTCAATTTTGACACTATTCAATAGTTGATTTTTGTAAAACTCATAACAGAAGGATTACTTCGAAAAACGTTAATTAAATCAATCCTATTATGTCATATGTTCCTAGAAAATTATTATAATTAATTAAAAGTCTCAAATTATATTTATTTGGGTATTTATAATTTCAATTATTTTAAATTTTCACTATTATGGTAATTACTGCATCATCATTGTGTCATAGCTAAATTAAATTATGTAATCTCTAAAAATTATAAATAAATTATGATTATGTAGTTAATCGTGTTAGCTTTCTAATGAATATTTATAGTCGAAAATCTAATATATATAACCTTATGTAAATTTTTTTTTTCTAAAAGATATATTCTTGTGTCATTTTTGTATTCATTTTAACTTAATTAAAATAAAGTGTGCCTATCACCTACAAGTGGCTCCATGGGGTCCCCAAATCGACCCAAATATTACTATAGTCGAACATGTATCAGCCAATAAGGTTAGGACACGTTTTAGGGTAATTTAGTATTATTGTAATATTATTTTTTAACCCTTATTTACCGGATTTACCCTTTAACCATGGTAAATAAAATATTTACCGCAGTAATTATTCAAAATGTCTAAAAATAAAAGTTACCTATTCACACAATATGAACATCCTGATTCAAAATAGGGAATCCATTTTTCCAAATTCAAAACACAGAAGTGGAAGACATTAATTTAAAATTAATTCCCATTGTTAAAACAAAAAGTGTGTTTTTAAGAGATAATAACTATCAAAAGATTGACACTTGTTTATGTCCGGTATAATTGTAAAATTATGTCCAATGACCAAAATTATAATAAATGGTAAAAATATATTCTAAATATACTTAAAACCACTCAAATTCATAATTTATCACTATTAATTATTTTGATTAAAAAAGTTGTTTTTAATTAAAATATAGTAATTTTCACTATTCATCAAATTATTAAAGTTATCCAAAAAGTACCAAAATTTCACCTTAGGCTAAATTCGATATTCCAAATCCAAAAATGAAGTCCATTTTGAAATATAAAATATATATAATTTCAAAAGGTAGGTATTACTATTCATAACGGCTAGTTTGATTGGTTATGGTGTGTTAGAACTCAGTGTTGCGTACAACACACGCTATTCAAAGAGATACGTACCGTAGAAGCTTGGGGTGTTACATTTTAAATTTTTGATGTCCCCATTTTGTCAAAAAGTATAAAATATTGTATTTAAAAAGGGTTCACTATTAAAAGTTGGTAAAAGTGCAATACTGAAAATGAATTTGTTCTTACATTATGTCTAAGAAACAGATAATATGGATTCTAAAATTATAAAGATTATATAAACTTTAAAATTTAGTTAATACTATTCATAATATCTTTTAAACGGCTTTTTTGGTATGTCATGGTGCGCTTGAACCCGGTGTTGCGTGTAGTGCCAGTTATTGAATTATTTTGAAGAAATAACACACTATGAAATCTTGGGGTGTTACATTCTCACCTCCGTCAATAAATTGCGTCCTCGCAATTTGAAATTGTTCTTAGAAAATAAAAGGTTGAAAATATAAAATATATTTGTGGGAAACCCCACATTGAAAATTGAGTTACTAAACATTAGTCCTAATATGAGGAAAAGAGAAATTATAGGGTCACCACCAAATTATGATCTCGATTAAGAGAACATTGGTGGCAATTAGAGAAATATAATTGGAGGGAAAATGTAAATATTTATAGGCAGTGATTGAGGTCATCAATCACAAAAAAAGTGTAAAATTGAGGTCCTTAAATTCATTAATCTATGACGATTTGAAATACCATCGGTTCAAAAAAACAAAGGATATTAGGATAACACATTTTTGGTTTTAGGATTCCTTAAAAAAAGTATAAGAATTAATTTCTTCATAGAATAAGAGAGGAATAAAAATATATTCTTGACAAGTAGAGTTCCATCCTTTAACTAATTTCTACCACAAACTCATCTTTCACTCTAAAAGATAATAGAACGTAAAAAAATATATTCAATTTATCCTATTCGTATAGGGATAAAAAAAGAATTTATAATTCATCTACCAGATCTTTTAAAAAAACTTCATTATTTAATCCAGGACATCTCGTGGGCTAGTGGTAGGTGATACACCCTTATCGCCCTTCAGTTGTGGGTTCAAGTCTTGCGGCCTTGCCGGTCGCGACGGGTTGGTGCCCATCCTCCGGGTTGTCCTTTTATGGCAATCCAAAATTAATCTCAAACTAGAATTTATCCAAAATACTTCTTTCCAAACTCACAGTCCAACATTTATAAGGAAGGTAAACATAATGTAGATCCTTTTCACCCCATAATAGAATATTAATACCTTCATCATGTATTCTTTCAAAACACTAAAACATCTTGAATTACTATAATCCTTATTGATTACATTCATGCTCCATTATTCCATATAGAATGCTGGATATACTTCATCAATCCAAAAATGTTTTAAACCCCAACAATGATGGAATATTCAAATCATTAATCAGCTTCAAGGTAGTCAAGAATATCCAATATAATTTATCCAAATCAATCATGTATTATTCTAAAATCACTACCTCGGTATCAGAACCATATTATGATTTATCTTTCTCTCAACCATATATTTTCCAAAAATTTAACATGCTATTGAGTCACTTTTCTTTGTTTCACACAATCTCAAGTCCTTAATGAAATAGTACTGCAGTACAATCCTTATATACTCCATAATTATTATAACAAGTACATTGTTGATACAACACTCAAATGACATAATAAACATAAGAACTCTAATCATTCCTCTTCGTCTATGGTAGTATAATAACTTGATTATTATCCAATAGCATCATTTACGGCATAATCTGATGACTGGGACATAGGTTCGCGTAGTGTCCAAACTCCTTGCAAATGAAGCATTGTACATTTGAAACCATTTTCTTACCCTTGCAGTCACGTACATTATGCCCTTTTCCTCCACAATTATAACAAACTCTCATTCCTTTCAGGCAAGTTCCAGGGTGTTTCTTTCCACCGTTATCACATATGGGAAAATTCTTCATTTCCCTCTTCCCTTTATCCATCTTTATCTATTCCATCCTTTTCTTCTCTTGCTTCCCTTTGAAGCCATAGGACTCAGTAAACTCTTTACTTATCTTATCAACACATGATATTACTTCTTCATATGATGATAATACATGCGAGACTATTTCTCTTATAAATTCAGGCTTAAGACCATGAAATATATGATCCTTCTTTCTCTTTGTATCATGTGCATTGCTAGAGTTCTCATTCCTTCTACTGGGCGCCATTTCTAAACAATGGCATACATTAGATTAGTTTATGAATAAAAATACCTAATCCCAAACTTGTAAAACACATAACATAAATTAAATAGTTTATGGATATAATCCATAATCATAAAAATGTATCCTTTGAGGAAGTATATACTCATAAACCCTTTATAATGGTTTGTAAAGAAAATGAGAATTATCCTAAGCATATCCCCCAGGAGTGTCATAACCAAGAGTGCAGCAAGGCCCGTTGTCGTGCACCAGTTCCCATTCGAGTCTAGCTCAAAGCGGTGTTTTCGGGTTTTACCCCTAGGTACATTTTTTCCAGAGCTGCCTCTACCTGCTCGTATCCAGACAGGGATGTATTGCTCGTAAAACTCACAAAATCTCTACAAAACCAAAATTCTAGGAAGTTTTTCTATACTAATCCTCAAATTTCATCTTAGGTCTACGTGCTCTAATCATAGTTTATCTAAATCTAGCTTCCAAGGTTTGTACTAAACTTCCTCTGATACCAACTGTAACGCCCCGACCCCAGGTACCCCGAGTCAGTGCATTATTACATAAAATTGGCATGATCACATGAAGATCAAATGTCGAAAGGCCGATTGGTTTAGTAGCCTTGAAAAAACTAGATATATTCCTAATGTTTTACATTACATAATAAAGTGAAAACTAAAACAACCTAGTCTCCATAGTCCACACTCTTATCCCCTCACAGTATCCCTGTAGGTCATTCATAAATTACTTCTTCACATCCTGGGAAAAATAAAACATAGAAAAGGGGTGAGCTCAAATGCCCAGTAAGGATAACAATATAGCGGGAACTTTCATAAATAAGAATAAAAATTTAATTCAATGTATAACTAAAACAAAAGCCTTTTAAACATGAACTTAAACATAGCCTGGAAAAAGTAAAATGAAATAATGCCATTTACTTATTCACATGGATATTCTACTAATCGAATAATCGCATGCAATATCAATAACCACTTTCATAATGATGGAATGCATAATGCTAAACTATCATAACCACATAGCCAAGGCCTCGTGCCAAGACTACAAATAAGATTTTGCCAAGGCCTTGTGCCAAGACACTAGTTTGTCTCATGAGACCTACCGATGCATCGAGGAGCTATAGCGGGCTCCACCAGTCACTTACTAAGTCCAATGCATTCCCATATGAAAAGGTTTAAACATAACATAAACATTTGTATTAAAACTAGCATACGAAATGTCAATACATTCTCCATAAACCATGAATGGTATAGAAATAACACATCCACAGTAAAAAATATCACAAAACCTTCAATACAATACCAAATTTTTGTATCATAATAAATCAACTTCAAATAAGCTTAAAATCCATCAAAGGATGCTGACATAGATGAAATCAAAACTATTTGAGAGAAATATCTCTTTTCTCGAAATCATGGAAAAGTCACACATTTATAAAGGAAGTAATTTAAAAGAGATTATTTAATCAAAGTTTCCCATACCACTTTGAAACTTTTGAAAAGAAATATCATTTCGAAACCTTCATGTCCATATAAATAAATCCTTAAAATCATTTTGAAAACATGGACATTAATTAAAAATATTTAGAAAGATAAATCTTTAAAACATTTAAAATTACGATCTTGATAAAGAGTACCTTTCACAAATTCTTAAAATATTCATTTTGAAATCATTTAAAAGTCACATAATTATAAAAAAAACATTTACTTTGAAAATATTCTTATAAGCTTGTAAGGGAAGCTTTGACGATTCTATTACAGCGGTAAATAGCAGCACCCGCCGTATAAGTTGAAAAAACATTCTTACCTTAAATTTTTCGAAAGGTTAAAAGTGCATTTTTTGAAAAACGACGGAAAGATTCCTTTAAAAACACATAAGGGTATAAATTACATTAACCCATATTCTTTTTAAATAGTAAAAATGTTTTGAAATACATTTCGAAGAAACATGGATGTGGATGATAAAGAAATCCAAGTAGATTATTACGTATAAACTACCTCGGATAATGAAGAGATTGTGAAATAAACCCTTACCTTTTAATGTTACTTGGTTGGGGTAGGTTAACCTCCTGTATAATGGTGAAATAATTTTTATTAAATTATAAAATAATCATATATATTAATATGATATCATATATGATCTTTTAACATTGATTTGTAAATAATATCTTAGTATTATTATGGTTTCGAGTGTTAACTTACTAGTTTTCTTTTATATGTTTTGTTACGTAATCCATATTTTTAATGGATAAGTTGTATCTTAATCATATACAGAATGATATCAAGTCCTTATATACTATTATTAATCATTAAATTATAATTATACTCGAATGTATATGATGGAGAATGAATCTCATCGCGTTCGTGGAGACGGTAGTCCGTACGTACGCACGAGCGATAATATCATTCTTTTAATATTAAAATAATATATAATTGGATGGTATATCATATGTACAGAATAATTATCATATTATATTTATTATTTACATTAGTTAAACATCATTATTATACCTATCCAAATAATAATATATTGAATAACAATTACACCACAACATGGAGACGGTAAGCCGTATGTACGCACGTATGGTGACATGTAATTCAAAGGGTGGATAGAATAGTGAATATGGTTGTACCATATTTATAATAACATCACAGTATATATATGATACTGGATTTATTGTTTTATAATGGTAACAACAAAGGAAGAAGAAGTGGAAGAAGAAAGGAAGTTGAAAAAGGGTGGTGAAATCATTACCTCTTCTTTGGGTTCTTCCTTTTGATTTGATCAAAAGGGCTCTATAGGTTGGCTTTTTCGATCAAACTAAGGCCTATATGTTGTAGAGAGGGAATTTGAGAGAGTATTTGGGCAGAGTTTGGCCGAACCAAAAGGCTTTGAAGGTGTGAAGAAATGAGAAGGATGAGTGCCCTTTTATAAGAGGGGTGAGGGGCACCTTTGGAAAAGCTAGAAATATTAATTTATAATAAATTCATATTAGGTTTCTAATGGCTCCAAAGTTGATTATTTAAATTTTAAGGTGGGGATAGGTCGAAAAACACTCAACCAATAAAATTTAGACAGGTGTGGGTACTTATATTAACCTTATCTTTAATTATTAACTCTAAGTTAATTTGTTTCACTTTTACAATGTTTCTTTGTATTTTTATATTATATGGTTAATAAACATACTATATACATCCAAGCGACCCCAAAGTGGTCCATTAATGATATAAATATAATGATATAAGTCTTTGGCCGAACCTCATATTTTTAGAAATTTAATATCAATTAATAATATAATAATATTTTTAAAAACTCTTTTATGTCAATTTTGACACTATTCAATAGTTGATTTTTGTAAAACTCATAACAGAATGATTACATCAAAAAAAATTAATTAAATAAATCCTAATATGTCATATTATCCTAGAAAGTTATTTTAATTCATTAAAAGTCTCAAATTATATTTATTTTGGTATTTATAATATCAATTATTTTAAATTTTCAATATTATGGTAATTACTACATCATCATTGTGTCATAACTAAATTCAATTATGTAATCTCTAAAAATTATAAATAAATTATCATTATGTAGGAAATTGTGTTATATTTCTAATGAATATTTATAGTCGAAAATCCAATATATATAACTCTATGTAAAAATTGTTTTTCTAAAAGATATATGCTTGTGTCATTTTTGTATTCATTTTAACTTAATTAAAATAAAGTGTCCCTATCAATTACAAGTGGCTCCATGGGGTCCCAAAATCGACCCAAGGATGCCTATGGTCGAACATGTATCAACCAATAAAGTTAGGACACGTTTTAGGGTAAATTAGTATTATTATAATATTATTTTTTAACCCTTATTTATCGGATTTACCCTTTAACAATGTTAAATAAAATATTTACCGCAGTAATTATTCAAAATGTCTAAAAATTAAAGTTACCTATTCACACAATATGAACATCCTGATTCCAAATATGGAATCCATTTTTTCAAATTCAAAACACAGAAGTGGCAGAAATTAATTTAAAATTAATTCTCGTTTTTAAAACAAAAAGCGTGTTTTTAAGGGATAATAACTATCAAAATATTGACACTTGTTTATGTCCGGTTTAATTGTAAAATTATTTCCAATGACCAAAATTATATTAAATGGTAAAACTATATTCTAAATATACTTTGAAACAACTCTAATTCATAATTTATCACTATTAATTATTTTGATTAAAAAAGTTGTTTTTAATTAAAATTTAGTAATTTTCACTATTCATCAAAATATTAAAGTTATCCGAAAAGTACCAAAATTTCACCTCAGGCTAAATTAGATATTCCAAATCCAAAAATGAAGTCCATTTTGAAATATAAAATATATATAATTTCAAAAAGTAGGTATTACTATTCATAACGTCTAGTTTGATTGGTTATGGTGTGTTAGAACTCGGTGTTGCGTACAACACACGCTATTCAAAGAGAAGCGTACCGTAGAAGCTTGGGGTGTTACATTTTAAATTTTTGATGTCCCCATTTAGTAAAAAAGTATAAAATATTGTATTTAAAAAGGGTTCACTATTAAAAGTTGGTAAAAGTGCAATACTGAAAATGAATTTGTTCTTACATTATGTCTAAGAAACTGATAATATGGATTCTAGAATTATAAGTATTATGTAAAGTTTAAAATTTAGTTAATACTATTCATAATCTCTTTTGAACGGATTGTTTGGTAATTCATGGTGCGCTTGAACCCGGTGTTGCATGTAGTGCCAGTTATTGAATTATGTTGAATAAATAACACACTATGAAATCTTGGGGTGTTACATATAGAAGGTAAAGTATTATACCCATAGGTGAAGAAATATATAATGTGAAGGGTGAGGAAATAATTAATAGTTATATACACTTAATACCTTCTTGCAAATAATTTTCTAGGTTGAGAATTCAATTTCATCCATATTGATCATGATGAGTATCTATTGGAAGATCCATCAATTCCCCACATTGTTTATGGTTTTTAAATTAATGTAGGGGAAGGTGATGAAATAAATATAGTATTATCTTGATAGGTAGACATAAAAATGAATGAAAACACCAAAATTTATAAAATATTATTGAATATATAAATCTTGACAAACCCTTCAAATTTTTAAGGATGAGGTATGATTTTATTCTCCCACCCCCTTATTAACATTTATAAATTATTTTTATCAAGGGGTATTGTTTATTTTACCTATTATGAAAGATATGAAACTTGAAATATTTTTATGTATTTGTTTAATTGTTCACAGGTTCCTATATTTTCTTAATAATCTATATGTTTATCCCCAAAAAATTTGAAATAAATCTAGCATCACATGTGAAAATGTAAGAATCCTTACTATCAAACTGTTTTACTCTTATTCTCTACAAAGGGTTACCCCACGTAGACTTAGAGTTTATATTTTTGATGACACATCTCTAAGAGAAATGTGAATATAATCATATTTAAATTATTCTATGATGTTCTAAAGTTCTTACAACCACTTGGAACTAGTGAAGAATGAATATAGCTGAAATCCTTCTCACATATGAAAGTTGATTTGATCTCTCAAATGGGTATAAAAATAATTTGGAGAGGATATGTGTTGGTTATAACCTCTTGATGGTATCATAAAAGGAAGAGGAATTTTAAGAAGATCCTCCCCTTGTATTTTAATTGGATTCAATTAGTATTTCAAGTGGTGTCTACCTCAATTGGTTTCTCAATTAGTATAAAATATTTAAAGGGAGAAGAAATTGAAAGAATGAAACCTATGGTTTCAAAATTGGGGATAATTTGTTTCCTCCCCTATGAATATATTTTCCATCAGGGGAAGAAATATCACATTGACTATTAATGTATATTTGGATATATGAGAGTTTACAACAAACAAAAATGGGGAGACTAAAGTTTGCACAGGTTATGTTTGATTTTATTTTTTTTAGTTAGGATTTAAATATTATAATAAGAATATGATTTCTTGGGTGAATAAATAATTATCCATACATTAAATAGGATTTGATTCCATGATAATTAAATGAAAAAATAGAATATTGCAGTTCCTTGGAAAAATTTGTTGGACAGATTCCTTGGTACCCAAAAGAGAACCAATCTAAGGAGTAAAAATCATACTGGTTTCCATAAATAGGGTGCTTATACACTTCTAGTTGAATTTTTAAGTGATCAGATATGGATCAGGATTTATTAAAGAGGAGGCACACCTGAGTTGGAAGATATGTTCACAGAAATACTCAATAAAGAGTGTTTTATGTTCTACAATACCTTAGAACTAAGATGAAAGAATATTTTAATTATTTTAGTAAATATAATATTAATTAGAAGAAGTTTTGAGATTACTTGAAGAGGGTTGAGAATCCCTTGTAGCTATTAGAAGTAATTTAAAATTAACATGTAAAATCATGATTTTAAATTTCATGAAAAATGGGCAGTCTTTGAGAATAAGGCTTAACCTATTGATCATATGAATTTAATCTGAATGTAAGGATTCATGTTATGATCAAAATACATTGATGTGATCATAATGATTTGAGTTATAACATATTACTTTTCCAATCACATGTATTTTCTAATTGTGTGACTTCATCATAAGAGTTTTAAGTCTTTGAATATTGGAAATGGAATGATCGCAAGACGTTATCAGTGTCATTTTTAGAATACTGGGCATAAGTCTCTATCATAATACTTCACAAAATTAAGACTCTGATGAATCCAATATAAATTTTTGGTTGAGCTTAAGGCTTAAACATTTAATTTTTTTTAAGAAGACACTGGATAAATTTAAGTAGCAATAGAAGAATATGAAGCTCGACTATAAGGATTTGCAAATGTATGGATTTGAAGTTCCCAATACAATGCTTCCATACCTAGAAAAAAATTAATGTTTCTACTGGTTGAAATACTCGAGTTTCCATAGTTAAATAATATGATGTTTAAATCTTGTAGTATTATATAAGAACTATTTGATCATGGTATAAACAAGATAATTATATATATTGGTGTGTAATATAATATTAAGAAGAAAGAGAAGATGATATTCATCCATGGAAAGGTACGATCAAAGATAAATGAAAAAGGAGTTTCTAAAATTATTTAATGCTCAGAAAATACAAATTTGATCATCCTGATGTTATGATTTTGAGTTTATAAAATCATAAAGATTATCTAAGATTATTTTCAGAATATAGATTAATGAGTTAAAATGCATGTATTTCATGAAGAATAAAATGGAATTATCATTTTTTAAGAATAATGTAGATGAGGAACCATAAAACAATTCTTATCATATCCTATATATTTTTTATCTGAGGATTTTTGAGTCTTCATGAGTAACTGAGATTGATGTCTATAAATTTTAATAAGATTGATAATTTTAGAAAGAATAATGAGTTCCAAAGCATATAAGAAATTATTTTCTGTGTACTTTTTTTACAACTAGGTGTATATGGGGAGTGGATCTTGGGGATGATTTTGATAAGAATAATACATGGATGGAGAAAATAAAGGATAATTTTATTTTTTTCATGTTTCATAAATGAGAATCATTTATTTGGTGTAGTTGTAGAATACTCCTTGAGAGGAAAGCAATAGTGAAAAATTATCCATTTAAAACTAAATTTGATATTAGATGATGGTTTCTTTTTTACTAGTAGATATTATTTATTCCCAAAGTACCTTTTATGGTATTTGTAAGAGAAAGAAAAAATTTAATATAGCTACAAATTCATGCGGGTTTGAGAAAATTGATAGGAGATAAAAAATAATAAGAAACATCCACTGGATTGCATGTTGTATGTAACACCTTGATCTTCCACGATACGCCTCTCTTTCAATAATGCAATAGCTTGCATTGTACGCAAGTTCGAGTTCTAACACACCGCGACTAATCAAAGTATCCGTTATGAATAGTAATACCCACTTTTTAAAATTATAGAAATTTTCTATTTCAATATGGAATTCATTTTTTTATTCGTAATATCGAAATTATCCCAAGTTGAATTTTTTGTAATTTTCTGAGAACTTTCAATTTTTTTATGAATAATGAAAAATACTTAAAACAACCTTTTTAATAAAAATAATTTATAGTGATAAATTATATTATTTAGTGGTTTTAAAGTATAATTATAATATATTTTTACCATTTTATCCAATGGTGGTCATTAGAATTAATTTAACATTGAAATTGGACATAAACAATTGTCAATCTTTTGATATATATTGTTTCTTAAAAACACGCTATTTGTTGTGACAGTGGGAATTAATTATAATGTTAATTAATGAAAATTATTTGTTTGGAATTTTTTAAAATATACATCATTTTTTAATTCGTAATATCAATTATATATTAGGGAGAAATTTTGGCATTGTTTTGAAAAACTTCAATTTTTGATGAATAGTGAAACCACTAAGTGGTAGTTAAAAAACTGATTTTTCGTTTAAATGAAACATTACCACTTATGTGATTTTATTTTAAGAAAACCTACATACATGGATGTAATTTGGAAGTAAAATGGTGTTCAATAGGATTAAAATATTTTTTTGGTGAATAGAAACTTTTAAGTTTAATTAATCGCAATTAAAGGTAATTAGTGAAATTTAAGGTAAAGATAATGTTATAATAATATGAAATGACCTTGATACATATAATAAACCTATTGTATTAGACATGGACGACCAAGAAAATTCATGGGTCAACTTGGGGACCCCATGGATCCACTTTAATAGGAAAATGTCATTAAAACTTTTTATTTAATGTTAAAATAAAAATGTCACAAACATGAGTTGTTTTACTAAAACAATTTTTAAATGGCATTATAAAAGTCATATTTTTTACTATAAATATTAATTTGAAAGATAAAAGGATTTAATACAACATGATATTTTATTTATATTTTTTAGACATTAAATAAATTAAATTATTTATGACATTATGATGATGCAGCGATTACCTCATTAATTAATGATTTTAATAAAATGGAAGGATAATGTAAAATATTAGAATTAAACTTGTAAAAAGCCTATTGGATGAGTAGATTTCGAACCCTTATCACCTTATCCTAGAAATATATATGTTTGGGACCTTTAAAATCCGAAAATAATTATATAATAAAGTAACATTTCAACACTTTCCAAGAGTACCCCTCCTCTCCTCTTATAAAAGGACCCCACCTCTACCACCTTATTCACACTTTCAAGCAATTTGGCTCGGCCAAACTCTGCCCAAATACTCTCCCAACTTCCCTATCTTACTCCTAGAAGCCTCAATTTGGGAATAAGTCTTCCCAAGGAAGCCTTTGCCTCAAATCAAAAAGAGTTACCTATTTTTATGGTAATGTCTTCTCTTATGTTATTTTGTTTTATTTTGCTTCTCCAACCCCCTAAACTCTTTTTATTCATTTATTTTGTAAAAACACCAGTATACTCAATATAATATGATGTTTTTAAAATATGTATTTGAGCTACACATACACACACCTACAACTAATGGTTAAATAACATACTGTTTTTGTGGATGACGAATTTATGCCTCACGAAACGATGATTGTTCAATACTCATATAACACCTTCAAAGGTGGCCATTAAGATATCACTATATTTATATATGATATATAATATGTTTATGTTTTACATAATATTATTTATTTTTCATTTATCTCATAACTTTATGATTTCCATTATGGGTAAACACGATGATTTCATTTTAGGAAGTGCGGACTACCGCCCCCTTAAAGTGATTTGAATCGTTAATTCCATATGTGGGATGTATAAAGGATGGAGTAAATGGTATTATACATTATATTATACTGGAATTATAGTATAAATTTATATAATTATAATTTCATTCCATTAAATACGAAATATAAATGAAAGTAGCGTTCATGCGTACGTATGGCTTACCGTCTCCATGAACAGTGCATTTCATTTCTTACCTCTAAATGTTATGTAATGTTATAAATGCATGTATATACTGGATATATATGATATATATATGATATCTAAATCATGAATATAATTCTGAATATGATGGATATTTCACCACATGAACAACTAGTAATTATAAGAAGTTTATTTTTGACTCAAGTACCAAAGATCGACAAAATGACGGTTATTAACTTAAATAATTACATAATGTTCATAACATTGTAATAAGTGATATAAAAGGAATAATGAACATGAAAAAGGATCCTATGCAAATAGAAATTAACTCTAGTTTATTATTCCGGATATTAAAGAACGATCGAGTCAATTCGGACATGAGGTAAGGGAACTTCTTAACCCATTTTCCATTCTTTGGGTTAATCTCCTAATTTTAAATTATGGAATGACATTATTATGTCCTATCTTGTATTTTGAATTTCTCTATGTGTACTTATAGTGAATACACAAAATAGATCTATTTAATTTAAAAAATAATCTTTGTAAGGACTTCGTCTCAATATCCTTTCATTGAGGCATATTTTGTTTTATACACAACTTTCTTTTATACGGTGTATAAACCCCGATGAATTTTACGTTTATTCAAAAGGAATATTTTTATACGAAGTGTTCTACTAAATGAAAAAAAGGAATGTTTTTCTTGTCATACGTATGCAGCGACAACGACTTCTCCGCCACCGTGATCATTATTTGAGTTTAGGCTTCCTCTACAAGCCATAACATTTTTCTAAATGAAAAATAAATACCAAGATTTAATATTCTTTTATTTTGGTATTGAAAATGGTTTTTGAAATTATTTTTATTATATCAAGGTGTTGTATTGATATCTTATGATTGAAATGTGAAAATGTTATGTTTCCTTTATGCATGTTTTATGTGATACGATTATGTTATGGTTTATGATATGATTAAACCTGTTCATATGAGGAATGAATTGGACTTAATAAGTGACGGGTGGAGCCCGCTATAGCTACTCGATGCATCAGAAGGTATAATGAGGCAAACTAGTGTCTTGGCACGAGGACATGACAAAATCTTATTTGTAGTCTTGGCATGAGGCCTTGGCTATGTGGTTATGATAGTCTGGAATTTTGTATTCCATCATTATGAAAGTGGTTATTGATATTTCATGTGATTATTCGACCATTAGAATATCCATGTGAATAAGTAAATGGCATTATTTCATTTTACTTTTTCCATATTATGTTGAATTTCATGATTAAAAGGCTTTTGTTTAGTTATAAATTGCCTTAAAAGTTTATGTTTATTTATGAAATCTTCCTCTATATTGTTATCCTTAATGAGCATCTGAGATCACCCCTTTCAATGTTTTATTTTTTCCAAGATATGAAGAAATATTTTATGACTGACCTACAGGGATAGTCTGAAGGGGATAGAAGTGTGGACTACGGAGACTATGTTATTGTGATTTTTCACTTTATGATGTAATGTGACATTTATGAATGTATCTAGTGTTTCCCAGGATACTAAACTAATCGGTCTTTCGAGACTTTATCTTTTGTGATCATGCCAATGTTACGCCATAATGAACCAACTCTGGGTAACTGGGGTCGGGGCATTACAGTTGGTATCAGAAGATGTTTAGTACTAACCTTGGAAGCTATATTTAGATAAACTCTGATTAGATCACATAGCCCAAAGATAGAATTTGAGGATTAGTATAGAATAACTTCCTAGAATTTTGGTATTATAGATATTTTGTGAGTTTTCTAAGAAATACATCCCTGTCTGGATATGAGCAGGTAGTGGCGGCTCTGGCACAAATGTACCTAGGGGTAAAACCCAAAAACACCGCTTTGAGCTAGACTCGAACGGGAACTGGGGCATGACAATGGGCCTTGCTGCACTCTTGGTTACGACACTCTTGGGGGATATGCTTAGGAAAATTCTCATATTCTTTACAAACCATTATAAAGGGTTTATGAGTATATACTTACTCAAAGAAAACATTTCTTTTTATGATTATGGATTATATCCATAAATCGTTCAATTTATTTTAAGTGTTTTACAAGTATGAAATTATGTATTTTTATTCATAAATTAACCTATTTTATTCCATTGTATAGAAATGGCGCACAGTAGAAGGAATGTGGACTCCATCAATATGTATGATCCAAAGAGTAAGAAGGATCATATCTTTCATGGTATTAAGCCAACATTTAGAAGGAAAATATTCTCCCATGTGTTCTCAACATATGAAGAAATAGTATCATGTGTTAATAAGATAAGTAAATAATTCTCTGAGTCTTATGGCTTTGAAGGGAAGAAAGATAAGAAAAGGATGGAAGAGATAATTATGGATAAAGGGATGAGGGAAAAGAAGAATTTTCCAATATGTGATAACTGTGGGAAGAAACACCTTGGAACTTGCCTGAAGGGAATGAGAGTTTGTTATAAGTGTGGAGAAAAAGGACACCAAGTGCGTGACTGCAAGGGTAAATAAAAGGTTTCAAATGTAAAATGCTTCATCTAAAAGGAGTGGGGACACTATGCAAACCAATGTCCAAAATCATCAGAGTATGCCCCAAATGATGTTATTGGATAATAATCAAGTTATGATACTACCACATATGAGGAGGAATGATTAGAGTTCTTATGTTGTTATTAAATAATTTTGGCATTTGAGTGTTGTATCAATGATGTACTGGTTATAATAATTGTGGAGTATATAAGGATTGTACTGCAGTACTATTTCATCAAGGACTTGAGATTGTGTGGAACCCAGAAAAGTGACTCCACAATAGGTTAAATTTTTGGATAATATATGGTTGAGAGAAAGATAAACCATAATATGGTTCTGATACTGAGATAGTGATTTTGGATTAATACATGATTGATTTGGATAAATTATATTGGATATTATTAACATCCTTGAAACTGATTAATGATTTGTATACATTTTTGGATAGAAGGAGTATATCTAGTATTCTATAAGGCATAAGGGATCATGAATGTAATCAATAAGGATTTATGGTAATTCAGGATGTTGCAGTGTTTTAAAAGAATACATGATGAAGGTGTTCACATGTTGTTACGCGGGAAAAAAGGATCTTCATTATATTTACCTTCCGTATAAAATTTGGACTGTGAGTTGGATAGAAGTATTTTGGATAACTATAAAGGTTGGAATAGATTAAGTTGAACCTTGGATAGTATTGTTTACGGTTAATACATTTCTTAATATTATTTTTAGAGTATTATAATACTATAGTTTTAGGAAAAGGACAACCTGTAGGTCAGGGGATAACCTATCATGTCGGACAAAGCTGCATGAATCGAATCCACAACCATAGTGCGACAGGCCTTTATTACCTACCACTAGCCTACATGAATTCCTAGGTTATTATAAATAGTTTTCCTAATCTAAATGGTATGTGGTAATATTTGGAGCCTTATAAAATTAGGATAAATAGAATATTTTTGAGTTTTGTTTCCATTTGGAGTGAAAGATGGGTTTGTGGTAAACATTTATTAAAGAATGAATGTCTACATGACAAGTAAGTATATTTCCTTACATTCTTAGTAAATCTCTTAAAAAAATTCCTCAACTTTATGAAAGGTAACTTAAAACAAAAACGTTGTCGGTTAACTTTTCCAACTGGGGATTCAATGACCATTTAACCAATCACAAGTTTGTGATTTTCTTGTGGTTAAATTTCTCCAAATCCTGTTTTATACAACTCTCCATCAGACCTTGATGGTTTGTTTTTCCTCCATATCCATATTTGTATAGAATCCTAGTATGGGCTATCTCGGGTGACCTTTGTACTTCTCTTTATTTCTTTTAAAGTTATATTTTTATTAACCCCATTTCCGATGTGGGTTTTCCACAAAGGTATTTTCTATTTTCAACCTTATATTTTCAAAGAAAAATTTCTAATTGCGAGGATGCAATTTATTGAAGGAGGGAAGAATGTAACACCCCGAGCTTCCACGATACACCTGTCTTTCAATAATACAATAGCTTGCATTGTACGCAAGTTCGAGTTCTAACACACCGCGACTAATCAAAGTAGCTATTATGAATAGTAATACCCAGTTTTTAGAATTATAGAAATTTTATATTTCCAAATAGACTTAATTTTTGTATTCATAATATCAAAATTATCCTTAGTTGAATTTTTTGTAATTTTATGTGAACTTTCAATTTTTTATGAATAGTGAAAAATAATTAAAACAACTTATTTAATCAAATAATTTATAGTGATAAATTATAATATTTAGTGGTTTTAATGTATAATTATAATATATTTTTACCATTTTATCCAATGGTGGTCATTAGAATTAATTTAACATTTAAATTGGACATAAACAATTATCAATCTTTTGATATATATTATTTCTTAAAAACAAGCTATTTGTTGTGACAGCGGGAATTAATTATAAAATTAATTAATTAAACTTATATGTTTGGAATTTTGTAAAATAGCCATCATTTTTGAATTTGGAATATCAATTATAGCTTAGGGTGAAATTTTGGCATTGTTCTGAAAAACTTAAATTTTTGATGAATAGTGAAACCACTAGGTGGTAGTTAAAAAACTGATTTTTCGTTTAAATGAAACATTACCACGTCTGTGATTTGATTTTCAAAAATCTGAAATACATGGTTTTCATTAGGAAGTAAAATTTGGTTCAATTGGATTAAAATAATTTTTTGGTGAATAGTAACTTTTAAGTTTAATTAATCGCGATTAAAGGTAATTAGTGAAATTTAAGGTAAAGATAATGTTATAATAATATGAAATGACATTGAAACTTGTCCTACACCTATTTTATGAGTCATGGACGACCACTAAAATCCATGGGTCATCTTCGGGACCCCTTGGAGACACTTTGGTAGGAAAATGACATTAAAAACGTTTTATTTAATGTTAAAATAAAAATGTCACAAATATGAGTTATTTTACTAAAAAAAATTTAAATGGGGTAAGAAATGTCATATTTTTGACTATAAATATTCATTAGAAAGATAAAATGATTTCCTACAACATGAGAATTTTTTTATAATTTTTAGACATTATATAAATTAAATTATTTATGACACAATGATGATGCAGCGATTACCTCATTAATTAACGATTTTAATAAAATGGAAGGATAATGTAAAATCTAAGAATTACACTTGTAAAAATCCTATTTTATGAGTATATTTAGAACCCTTATCACCTTATCCTAGAAATATATAAGTGTGGGACCTTTAAAATCCTAAAATCATTATATAATAAAGTAACATTTCATTACTTTCCAAGAGTGCCCCTCCTCTCCTCTTATGAAAGGGCCCCACCTCTACCACCTTATTCACACTTTCATGCCATTTGGCTCGGCCAAACTCTACCCAAATTCCCTCCCAACTTCCCTATATTACTCCTAGAAGACTCACTTTGGTCAGAAGTCTTCCCAAGGAAGTCTTTGACTCAAATCAAAAAGAGTAACCCGATTTTAAGGTAATGTCTTCTCTTATGTTATTTTGTTTTATTTTACTTCTCCAACCCCCTAAACTCTTTTTATCAAGTTATTTTGTAACAACAACAGTATCCTCAATATACTAGGATGTTTTTATAATAAGGATTCGAGCTAAACTTACCCACACCTACATCTAATGGTTAAAGAACATACTATTTCTGTGGATGGTGAATTTCTGCCTCACGAAACGATGATCGTTCAACACTCATATAACACCTTCAAAGGTGGCCATTAAGATGTCAATATATTTATATATGATATATAATATGATTATGTTTTACATAAGATTCTTTATTTTTCATTTATGGCATAACGTTATGATTTCCATTATGGGTAAACGCAATGATTTCATTTTAGGAAGTGCGGACTACCGCCCCCTCAAAGTGATTTGAATCGTTAATGCCAAATGTGGGATGTATAAAGGATGGAGAAAATGGTATTATACATTATATTATACTGTAATTATAGTATAACTATATATAATTATAATTTCATTCCATTAAATACAAAATATAAATGAAAGTAGCGTTCACGCGTACGTACGGCTTACCTTCTCCATGATCGGTGCATTTCATTTCTTACCTCTAAATGTTATGTAATGTTATAAATGAATGTATATACTGGATATATATGATATATATGATATCTAAATCCTGAATATAATTCTGAATATGATGGATATTTCGCCACATGAACAACTTGTAATTATAAGAAGTTTATTTTTGACTCAACTACCAAAGATCGACAAAATGACCGTTATTAACCTAAATAATTACATAATGTTAATAACATGGTAATAAGTGATGTAAAAGGAATAATGAACATGAAAAAAGTTCTTACGCAAATAAAAATTAACTCTAGTTTATTATTCAGGAGATTAAAGAATGATCGAGTCAAGTCAGACACGAGGTAAGGGAACTTCTTAACCCAATTTCCATTCTTTGGGTTAATATCCTACTTTTAAATTATGGAATGATATTATTATGTCCTATATTGTATTTTGAATTTCATTATGTGTACTTATAGTGAAAACACATAATAGATATATTTTATTTAATAAATGATCTTTGTAAGGACTTCGTCTCAATCTCCATTCATTGAGGCATATTTTGTTTTATACACAACTTTATTTTATACTGTGTATAAACCCCTTTGACTTTTACATTTATCCAAAAGGAATCTATTTATACGAAGCATTCTAGGAATGTTTTTCTTATCATATGTATGGGGCGACAACAACTTCTCTATCTCCGTGATCATTATTTGAGTTTCGGCTTCCTCTACAAGCCATAACATTTTTTTAAATGAAAAATAAATACCAAGATTTAATTTTCTTTTATTTTGGTATTGAAAATGTTTTTTGAAAGTATTTTCATTATATCAAGGTGTTGTATTGATATCTTGTGATTGAAATGGGGAAATGTTATGTTTCCTTTATGCATGTTTTATGTGATACAATTATGTTATGGTTTATGATATGTTTAAACCTGTTCATATGAGGAATGCATTGGACTTAATAAGTGATGGGTGGAGCCCGCTATAGCTCCTCAATGCATCGGAAGGTCTCATGAGACAAACTAGTGTCTTGGCACGAGGCCTTGACAAAATATTATTTGTAGTCTTGACATGAGGCCTTGGCTACGTGGTTATGATAGTCTGACATTATGCATTCCATCATTATGAAAATGGTTATTGTTATTTCATGTGATTATTCGACCAGTAGAATATCCATGTGAATAAGTAAATGGCATTATTTCATTTTACTTTTTCCATATTATCTTGAAGTTCATGTTTAAAAGGAATTTGTTTAGTTATACATTTCCTTAAATGTTTATGTTTATTTATGAAAGCTTCCGCTATATTGTTATCCTTACAGAGAATCTGAGCTCACCCCTTTCAATGTTTTATTTTTCCCAGGATGTGAAGAAATATTTTTTGACTGACCTATAGGGATAGTCTTAAGGGTATGGAAGTGTGGACTATGGAGACTATGTTATTGTTATTTTTTACTTTATGATGTAATGTAACATTTATGAATGTATCTAGTGTTTCCAAGGCTACTAAACTAATCGGTCTTTCGAGACTTGATCTTTTGTGATCATGCCAATGTTACGCAATAATGCACCGACTCTGGGTAACTGGGGTCGGGGCATTACATTGTAAGAGTAAAATGTGAGGAATGAGTATATGAGAGAACTGAATCTTAAAAAGAACCTCTCAAAGTAGTATCCACTGTATGCAATATAAAATCATAACATGAAGAGGAAGTGAGAGTGAAAAGACTCTCAAACAGGCTGTCTCTCAATAAAGAAGAGATATTTTGAGTTGAGTTTCCAAAAACAGATTCTGAAGAAGAATTAGAAGCTTTGGAATGTAAAAGTGACTAATTTTATTGTGCTGAGATCAAATATATTTTTACAGTATAAGTTATATGAGGTTAGGAAAAATATCTCATATTATTGTGTCATATCTCCCAGTGAATAGAGTAGATATACTTCTGAAAATTGAATGAAACACATAACCAAAGGAAGACGAGTACTATGAAAAAATTATAAATACGCCCTCACTTACTTCATATAATTGAGGGTTTTCATCTATTTAATATGGTGAACACACATGTGTAATTTTGTGTAATGAAGATGTTAGGATGATCCTTGGACACCCATTTTAATTATTGATTCAATTATAGTGGATAATTATTGGACAGAAGTGAGAATTAGTGTTTCCATATGTTGTGTTTTAGATTCATTGTAAGCCCTATCACTATCAACCCTAGTAATTTGGTGTTTTGAATGTGATATTTCCATTAACATAGTTTGGTAGAGAATGTTGGATTTTTTGTTCATCATTCCAAAAGTTGCATAAGATGATGATGTTCCTAATAAAGGGAAAATGGTAGAATGCATGAAGCAATGTGTGAGGCTAGAATATCGATTATGATAATAATGAGATATGGGATGAAGCTATTGAATAAAGGTGAGAATATTGATAGAGATTCATCATGAAAATTTCATATAGATGTTCTAGGACTCTGGAAACCTTGATTTATTCATGAATAAATGTATTTAGAAGTTGTTCAAAAAGATGGGTATATAAGGTGGTGGTTCTTCCAAGTGTTTCTCAAATTTTTTGAGAAAACAATTTGAAGGAAGGGAAATGTTCCATGAAAGATATATTTTTAGGACTACCTCATAAATATATGGAAAAATCATGGAACTTGTGAATGATTTATTATTTTAAAAAAGTTTTTTTATTTGAAAAATAATATTTCACAAGAAAGAATTATATTTAGAAATTATGAAATGTTATGAAAATGAAAAATTTCCCTAAAGTTTCATGAAGAAGCGAAGTTTACAGAACATAATGAATAATTTTACAGAAAGGTGGTGTAAAATTAGAAATTTTCTTGAAGGGGAAAATTTCTATAAATAGGGAACTACCCTCATTATCTGAAAAAGCCAAACTCATTGAAGACTTGAAGGCTCCAAATTCACCATATAATTTGACTAAGGGTTTTCTTGCGTGAAGTATTCACAAGAACATAAGTCTCTTGATGAAAGGATGTTTATTAATTTGACCATGGGGTTTCATGAATGTTTATAAATCTTCTAATAATGTAGTGAGTTTCTTGAAAGACTACAAGTCTCATAAAATTCGGAAGCTTCACAACACATCAAATGTTTCATGAAAGGCTAGAGTTTAGAAAAATGGTTTTGTTTCATGAAAAAAAAAATTATTGTCCCTCCATGAAGACTTTTATAAAGGAAGTTAGTATTCCTTAATGACTAGTTTAGTATGGAGAGTGAAGCTACTCTAATGGTGATATTCATAACTTGTTTTCAAAAGAGAAGTGTGAAGATCAATGTGGACTAATTAGTGCATCGACTATCAGAAATAGAATTTTTTGCATTGGTCTACATGAAAAATATATTTTCCTCTTAATGTAGTGAACAAAGGGAGAGGAAAAATGGAGTGAACCATGGGTGGTAGTGATCCAACCCATAACTTGTAAAGGGAGTGTCCCTTGGGTGGTAGTGATCCAAACCTAAATCTTGTAAGGGGATTTACCCTAGGCATAAGAGTAACAGGGCCTAAATTAATCACTAAAATATTATTTATAGAATTTTTTACATTGAAATAATTAAAATGTGTGCTTCTGGGACCTAACCTACTGTGGGTAAACCATGTAAAATTATTCTGTCTTAGATGAATTATTTACTTTTATTCTATAGGATGAAATTTACTACATTTGCATTGAGTGATCATTGATCATATATGAATGAGGATAACATAAGTAATCTAGTTAATTAGATAATCACTTAACAGTTTAGCACATAAGTGACACTACTAAAAAGATAGGTCAAGATCTGTTATTACAATGATAGTTTCATAGGTACTTGGGAAAATGAGAATGAGTTTCATACCCTATTCCCCCCTCTCAAGGAATCTCGTACTAAATTCCTATATGGATCCAATAATTGGTTTTAGAGAAACTTTTTCTCTTTTTAGATTTAATTTGATCTAAATTAACCCAATGAATGCTTTGGATTTGAAATATTTTCTGCTCACATGACATAGGGAAGAGAAATAATATACACAAGAAGTAGAACTATAAAGAAATTCCACATAATGTAATAATATTTTAGAAGTGTGAGATCGAGAAAAAGGAACCCATAATCTTACAAACATAAGGTATGAATGAATCCAATTGTTTATCTTATTATTAATACAATGATGCTACAAGATTATTTTAGGAACCTAATATGCCAAGTGATGTCATAACTACTTATTATGATTAAATAAAATGAGATCCAAAGGTGGAATCTATCCACACATTAAAGGGTCTTGACTAGGGGATAATGGAAAAAAGCATGGATATGAGAAATAAAACTAAATATCAAGGTATCCCTATTGAATCATTGCAAATTGAGGTCAAAGAACTAAAAATCCTAGGTCAAACACTAATTTATGTCACCATAGTTTGGAGGGAAAAGAATGATACTCATTCCTAGTAGTTGGAGAAGATGTCTTATGAAGTGAATGAGTGAAAGTATAGTTCCAAATACAAGATCCTTGAATCAAATTAGGTTCAATATATGAGTACCAATAAGGATGAAATGGTTGCACAAATGGAATATTTGTCCGAGGAGATCCATAGGATTATACTAGTAAAGGTGGCATAGAATGTTGATATTTTGAGGATGAGTGAAATGATAAAGAGTCAAAGTGACTTACTTGATGAAATTGGATATGAAGTAGAAAAGGAAATGACCATAAATAAGGATATTAAACATAGAATTATCCCTCTCAAAACAAATATGGAAGATAAGTTAAAATCTATAAAATTAGAAAGCTCATTATTAAGGAAGATGACTTCCCAACTGAAGGAGAAGGATTGGCAGATCGAAGTGCAAGGGTAGCCAAGAAACGTAAATGAGAAAGCAATGATACTTTACATGGGATAAGAAACACCTGAAGTCCACAAATATGGAAATATAGAATTATTAAGTTTGTGAAAGAATCTTTCTAGAATTGAATGATATGAATATTGGAGGAATGTATCCACTAAGTACTACTACTGTGGAATCATGGGACATACCATGAGTGTCTTATTTGAATCCAAAGGGATTATAGAAAGAATGAAATATGTTTTAAAAAATCTCAAAAAATCATGAATACTTGAGGTATGGTTTTCAGGGGAGATGATTTTTTTTCTATTCAAGGTCATATTACTAGTAATTAATGTAAAAAGGGTACTGAAACTATTGTAGGGAAATAATCCATTACAATAAATAAAAGGTAAAAATATTTCACTAAAATAATGTATATAAATTAGGGGAAAAAATTTACTATTATGGGAGAATATAATGGATTTCAATGATAGGTACATTAGGAACCAACATTAGTTTACTCAAATAAATACTCTTGGGAATAAATAAAACATATTGGAGGAAAAATAAATATTATGATTCAACTATCAGAAATATAGATGCACATGAAAAGAATGATCCACCAAGGAATGAAATATCTGAGGTGGCACTATTTCCTTTCAAAGAGGACAGATGTGAGGCGTGCCTATATGGGATTGAAAAATATTCTAAAAGGAAAGAAAAGAATAGAGCCATGCGAGTTCCCAAGAAAATGAAAACAATTATTTAAATATAAGTTTTAAATTAGATACTAAATAGAAGGGTTCAAGGAGAGATAATAATAATATTTAGAAAACTGAAAATAATTCAAATATTTATCATATGAAATAAAAATTCTAAAATAATACATGATCCATGAAAGATGATAAATCATCTAGTGTTAAAAATATATACAAGAAGATGTGGATAAAAAGGATCTAATCAGTAATGTGTGAGTTGGTCCTTATTGGTAAGAGTACCCATGAAAAAAGATTTTGTGAGTTGTCCTATAAATTAAAGGAAATTCCCAAGTCAGGAAATAGTAGGTCTAAAGAAAATATCCAAAATGAAGCTTGGGAAAGTAGAATCAATAAATGTAGAGCCTCATGAAAAGCACTGAAGAAGCTTATGATGATGAAATTTCATGATGATTTTGAGTTTGATGAAGTGAGTATACTCTTTTCCTCAAATATAAAAAAGGTAAATAAAAACTATGATATCGAAGTGTTGTTTAATCAAGACCAGAAACATTCCTTAACTTGAGGAAGTAAAATGTACCCTATCCATTTGTATTTAAATAATATTAAATATTTTTCAAGTGTTATAGGTTTTAGAGGAAATATTATCTTTGAGGAATATTCATTATGATATATAAAGTGGTGTTGTGATGTTCTCAAGAGTTCTAATTTATTCAAATCAGTACAAGTGGTAATTATTTAGTATATGAAATCACAATTAATGAGGGAAAAACATATAATAGTAAAAAGGATTTAAATTATTGGATATAGTAATTAAAATTTGACATTTCAATTTATATTATGTGGATAAATATCCATGAATAATTGATGTCAAGTGACCGTGATATTTTTTACTTTATATCTTGAAGATAGAAAACATAGTGAATCATAAAAAAACAACTTTCATGTTTTATATGTTTTTATATAACATGTAATACCATATGACTATTCTCATGATATCATAGGCTACTATGGAAGGATATCTATCATACTAAATTTTAGTTCTATATTTAAGGAAATATAAAAGAAATATAGGTGGATTTATGAGGTGAAAATAAGACAGATGGTATCCCCAACAATCAAATAAAGACACCCTATGGATGAGAGAAGAATTTAGTTACCAATATTAGTTTAGGAAGTTATCTTAAAAGAAAAACAAACAAGTCAAAATGTAAAAATTTGGTATCAATAAATATTCAAATAATGGTATTAACCATCTTGTAGATATTACTGTCAGTTGGTATCTATTTCAACAATTGGTATCAACTTGACATCTAATGTCGAAGAGGAATTCTAATAGAATTCCTAGAACGAAGATAAAGTTATATGGATTATTGATATTTATGAAAGTAAATGATTGTAATGGATAATGATGGTTTTATTAACATTACCACTTGTTTCCCACACAGAGTCTTGACTTAGTAGGGTTAGAGGTTTTGTTGATGGATCTTTTCTGAGTGATGTTATAACCCAATATAAATATTATTGAATGCATCATTAGTTGAAAGTATGTTTTAAGATAAAGATATTTCTCAAACCTATATTCACATGTGAAGAAATGATGTAGGGTAATAATTAAATTTATTGGTCTAATCACAATGCATAACAAAATGAGGAGTTTCATATCACAGGGAGAGTATTGTATCTATTTATCGAATATAAATACCAGTTTACATAGGCGGGTATAGAAAAATCCCAATGCCCATCATTGATAAAGGATATGAAACTCAATGAGAGAATGCATGGTAGAAATGGAATAAAAGTGAAAAAGCTTATATTATTTGACATCAAGAAGGAAAGGAGAGAATAATAATAATGCTAAAATTGAAACCCTTGTTTCCTAATGTACAAGTTTATATATAATCTATAACTATTTCATTTGGTACAATGTTTAATTTGGATTTGATGTTGAAGATAGAGAAGAAAGGGTCATGAATCCATGTGCAGTTTCTTATAGGATTAGAAAGGATCATGTATTTTTGTGTGTTCTTTCTCATCCCTTTAGACAGGGTGTAGGAAGTGAAGGCTATAAATTTGATGATGCTGATGATGTTTACTCAAAGAATATAGATAACTGGAGGATTTATCGATTAAAGTAGTTACTCATTGGGGTGGAAGAAGTTTTCTTATTGTGTGTCACATATTATGAAATAGTTAATATTGATCACCAATAATAGTCAATAATTTGTATTTGTTTTCATGGATATTTTTTAATGAAAAAGGTTTCATAAGAGGTATCAAGATTGAAGAAAATTATTCATGAATGTTCTTCCAACAAATACAATGGGGGATATTTTTGGACACCAATGGTAATTGGTATTTTCATGTGTTGTGTGTTGGATTCATAGTCAGATATATTACTATCATCCTTGGTGAGTTGGTATTTGGGATGTGTTGTTTTCAATGACATGGTGCAATGGATAAAATTGGATTTTTCTTCTTAATTTCAATAGTTTCATGATATTTTGATGTTCCTGATAAATTGAAAATTGAAGATTGTATGAAACACTATGTGAACCCAAAATATCAATCGGGATAATACCAAGATACAGGTTTAAGATATTATGGAAATTGGAGAACCTAAATAGGTTTACAACATAAAAAGTTCATGAATAAGTTATTAGAACACGAATACCTTGATTTATTTTGGAATAAATAGATCTATAAGTGGTTAAAAAAGTTTTGCATACAAGGTTGCATCATTTACCAGTGTTTTAAAAATTTTTGGGGTCAAAAATTTGGAGTTAGGGAAATGTTTTGTGAAAGATATAGTTTTTGGTATTCTTCTAGAAAATATGGAAAATGCATAAATTTGGGAAATATGTATTTTTTTATAAAATTTTTGTGATTTGTGAAATAATGTTTCATAATAAAGTGGTCATTTTTTTCAATATAAAAAGTTATGAATGAAAACTTTTCCAAATGTTTCATGAAGAAAATGAGTTATTTGAAGAGAAAGAACAATTTTTTGAAAAGGTGGTGGTGAGTGAGAATTTTTTTAAGGGGAGAGACCAACTATAAATAGGTTCTTACCCTCCTTATTTGAATATGATCGACTCATTGAAGATCTGAATGCTTTGAATTCACAAAAACATTTGCAATGATTTTTCATATTAGAAGGATCCATAAGATCGTAAGATCCATAAAGAAAGGGCTTATGTAAATATAGAAAAAGGTTTTATAAAGTTTCATAAAGCCTCAAAAAGGTTGTAGGTTTTATGAAATATAGAAAGTTCCATGAAATTTGGGATTTTTTCAACACATCCAAAGTTTCATTAAAAGATATAGTTTCATTAAATTGTTATGTGTCATGATATAAAAAGTTATTGTCACTCCTTGAAGAATTTTCTGAAGAAAGTTATTATTCATAAGGGCTAATTTAATATAAAATGTGAAACATATATAGTGGTTATGTTCACAAATATTTTCTAAAAGAGAAATGAGAAGATCAATAAGAACTAATCAGTACATCAACTATGAAATAATGAAGATTTTCATTAGCCAGTGTGCCAAATAGATTTTCATCCTGAAGTAGCGAACAACGGGAGAGGAGAAAGGGAGTGACCTATGTGTGATAATTATCCGACCTAGAACTTTTAAATGGAGTTTCCCTTAAGTGTTAGTGATCCAACCCTAAATCTTGAAAGGGGAGTGACCCCATGAGCAGTAGTAACCTATCCTAAATCCATCATTGAAAGATTATTAGTGGATTATAGAACATTGACATAATATCAGTGTGTGATGCTTGAACAAATCCCAATATTAGTGAACCAAGTAAAATTATTGTATACCGTGTTCATTATTTACTTACATTCTACAGAATGTTAATAAATTTATATGGATTGAGTGATCAATGATCATATCAAAATAAGGATGATATTAGTGCTCTAGATAATTAGACCTTGGCTTAACAGTTTATAATAAGTTTGGCCCTGCTAAAATGTGAGGTTATGATTAGTTAAAATAGTGAGAGTTTCATAGGTACGTCAGGAAACATTAATATGTTTCATACCTTGATTCACCCCCCTCTTTGGGGATATCCCTTGAAGTCCCCTATGTTACCTATGGTTTTCAGTATCAAGTATACAAGGAAGAGTAAAATATGGATTACACATCACTTTAGGTATGAATTTTTCATGTCCTTATTTTTCATTACATGTTGTTAAAGTTGAGGATAGATCATGTACATATATGTGTTTTATTCACTACTTTTGTTAATATGTTGAACCTATAAAACCCATAAATCTCACCCTCTTCCAGGAAAGTATACACTAGTGTGAAGTCCGTCCCTATTCAATATAAAATATTAATAACAAAGATAAAATTCCCAATTAATAATATATAGGGTAGATGGGAATTAAATCCCATATCTCATTAACATCACAATGTGTATATTATCCCACACCCTATGCATTATTAATATAAATGTTCATGTCATGCCGTGCAATAAGAAACATTTGATTGAATGTGTATGTCATCCCTTGATTGATAAGTTACATGGATAAGTGTCATATTGTTCCACCTTATAATATTTCTAACACAATTGGGCATAACATCCCATAATACAACCCTCATCATACAATGAAAAGATAAACAACTTAATAATTTAATATAAGCAGTTCACAATGAGGTTGTCCTAATATTTAACTCACATTACGTCTAATATTGGTTAGTCCTCACACAAACAACCTATTTATATATCCAAAACCAAGGTATGACCTATACATATCTTCATAAGATTACATGGGAATAATAGTCCCCTCATATATAAGTCAAAAAATATAATATGCTATAAAGAAACATAAAATTTATATATGGGTCAAGAATTAAGATTGAATATCTTAATTACACACATTTCCCACTCAAATGAGGCAATGGGAACCTGTTAAATATCTACTATAACATAACATTTATCAAAGGGAACCCAATTTGGGTTGTGATTATAAAATCGATCTCACTTTAATTCAATATGATGGCCATTGACAACTATAGAATCATCACACAACATATATAGTGCCAATCGTGGCCTTAAAAATCCTTACCCTACTTATATAGGGTCAAGAGAAACAATTTATGATTTGTTTAGGTCAAATACCCATGATTGGTGTGACCACACATTACAAAAAGTATGTAAGCATGCATAAACTATCAGGAGAAGTTATGGAATACCTATCCTGGTCTAGAATAATCCTTCTTACAAAATATCATTGGGTGGTTTTTCTTTAATCAATGGTTTCCTCAAAATTTGAAAAATAGCTACATTAGGGCATAACTGGAGGAAATTACTAAAAAAACATAACAAATATTTAGTATATGGCATAATAGTGTTAGCCTTACATCAAGTAATTTACTGGGATAGATGACACATAAATATGAGTAGAATAGAGGGTGATGAAAGCATAGAGGGGTAGAAAACCAAAGAAGAGGGGGTTATGGTCATATGGATGTTGGGAAAATTAGTGATACCTTATTTATTATGCTACAAAATTTTAAACAATTAAGTAATTTATTAAAAAAACTACCCATTGAGGTGGGATGTGGTGTGACCTCTGGGGTGATAGTGAAACACCATTTCCTAGGACTAGATTGTTATTTTTACCTATAAGTCAAGAAATAATGCACATATCCTATGAATATCTAGAAAAAAAACAACCTAGGACATGGGATATGTTGGAGTGTGACAACCTTCATTATAGTGAAACACCCTTAGTAGCATGGGCAACATTACTATACCTTCATACAATGAGAAGAGCAACCACCTATATTAAAAAAATAATCTTATGCATCCTCTTTCCATGTCACAATTACCTATGTTTTGTTGTGACCCAAAAAAATCATTATAGATTCATCTTGAAACTATGATAAAACCTAAAATACTAATGTACAACCTTGCCAACTCCTCTAAAGGAAAAAAACCAGCAATTTAAACATGTTTTGGTAGATATTTTTTTTAAATCAGGCCTCTAGATCGGTGGGGTCTAACAACATTCATACTAGAAGAATTTATTAAGGATTTGATAATAATAACTAAGGAATTTGAGGGATATCAATTAACATTTGATGAATACCAAGTATATTTTTTTCAAGTATTAGTGAAAACAATTCACCCTTCTTTGACATTTAAAACTCAACATGTTTTTTATACCATTTAATATAAACAATATTAAGACATAAAAAACGTGGTTTGTTTAGAGGAAATATTTAAATAAGTTGATCTATTTCATGCTTCAAATATTTCCGATGTTATTTTCTGACACACTTGGATTGTGTTTGTTTCTTAGAGCACATGTCAAAATATATATGATGGGGGGTTGGATCATCACATAATGGAGCTTACCGTATAGTTCGAGTATCTATTATAGATTTAAGCATTTATATGAAATAATTATAGATAACAATACAAATTATATTTATAATTAAAATTATTTATTAAAATTGATGTGTTTTAAAATAACACTATTAGGTCCAAACAAGAGGATTTAAATGGTATGAGGGTGTAACGGCCAAAAATTTTATTAATGAAATTCCATTTTAATTGAACAAAATCCTTACTAAGTAACTGTGTTGTAGAAAACACATGAAATTATTTGGATTTTGGATAATTATATAGTATATTGAATTTAAATACCATTAATCACGACAAGCATTGATAATATATATATTGTATAATAACCATTAATATTAGTATATTAAGAGTTATGATAAAGTCCAATTGACACAATTGAAAGAAGCGATAAACTAGACCAGTAGGATCGTAACCTATGAAGCCCATTCATTAAATAGTTTGAGGAATATAACGTCATTGGTATTTTCACTTTACCAATCCCTTGTTTTTATTTAATAACTAAACCATGATCAAAAAAAATTTTGGGAAAATTTCAAGCTCCTCTAGATCATGACCCAAACCTTGTTTGCCAAACCACCCCATGAAAATCACACTATCATGCACCTTACTCTTTAGGAATTCAATAATTAAATAATAGTTTAGGTATCTTGGCCATATTAGTATGAGTTTATATATATATATATATATTTCATTTTTAATGATTATATTTACTTATTTTTATTGTTACTTTATAATGTATTAAAATATGTTTTTGATAAAAATAGATTTTGATATGATGGAAAACAAATTGTATTTTGTGAAATATATAGTTTCAATTAAGTGAAAATTTTTTGGTAAATTCAATAGTTTTAAAATAAATTATTTTTCATAAATAGTATTATTAAATAAAAATTGTAATGTAATCTTATGAAGTAAAATGTAATTTTTATAATGGTCAAAAAACTTTTCCTGAAAAAAACAAGTATTTCTCAATATATTGGATTTTTTGATTTTAAAATTTAATATTGTCATATTTATAGAATTATTTTGATAAAATAAATATTATTTTTAAAATCACAATATTTAAATTATTCAATAGTGATTTTTTTCAAAATTTTCTTGGAGAGTCGAATATTTCAGTAAAAAATAAACATGATACAAATATACACTGTATTTTGACATAATAAAAGCCCAAAAGTGATGTGATAAATGATATAAAGAGTATCCATGACGATTATTATATATCACCTTTAAAATAATGTGCTTTTTAGGTCATCTGATTAATTTTATAAAACCTTTATGAATCATCTGAAACCAATATTATATTTTAAGGTTTTAAAATTCATTTTTTATAAAAATAACTCACTTACACTTAGTAAATGCTATAATTTTAATTATCCAGGTTCATGGAATTATAAAATAATGAAACCCACTCCACTTTGGTAGAAACCATCATATGGTTTATGACTTGGATTAATTTATTATATAGAGTCCCAAACATATGTTTTGAAATTAATAAATCTTTTCACCTTCTTTTTTAATATATACCCACCAATCCTCCATTTTATCTTCACTCAAAACTCTTGGATCATTCATTTTATCTTAAAATATCTCTAAAGACACCTCCCACGGTTCCCTTAAGCTCTTAATAAGATCCTCTATAGATTTTAGAAATACCCACTCAAGGTAAGGGAACCTCTCCTTCCCCTCTTTATTCAAGAACTTTCTCTATTTTATGATTTTTGTTTTCCAATTGGTCATGTTGGTATATTATTTTCCAAATCCCTCTTATTGGTCTCATGATTTCCAAGTGATGATATAACCCTTTCAATCTCATTAACCCCTCTGAATCTTTATGCACCCCCATTATGTTGCTGATATTGTCCTGTGAATTTCCAGGAAAAACATTTATATAGTAAATGAATATCACCATTTACAATCAAGGGTATTCACCTAGATGTTCTTATAATTCATTTATTTGGTAATTACATGAATTTACCCAAATATCCATAATCATGGGATTGAATGTGATAAAATATGATCTTATTATGAATAATCTATGTGTCACACTTATGTATATACATGACATGAATTTTAGGGCTGGGTCCAAAATTATATAGCCCTCCAATGCATTGGGTAATAATTTAATCTCTTGAGATTCCATGTATAGTGGATAAAAGGTTATCCTAATAACATTATTTCATGTTTTGTTAGCATTTAACCTCAAATTATGCATATGATGTCATGTTTTAAGTTGTTTCCACATTCCCATGTTTCTTTTATGTTAGCATTACATATCATACTTCAATGATAATGTTTATCATTATCACATCTTTATGTTACCTAGATATTCATATTGACTCACAAGTATATCTTTACCTTATTCCATTCTATGATTATTATTTATCTATGATTTATATTTCACACCTTTCTTATGTATATCCCCATGTTATCACTTTCAGTTTTAAAAGAGAAATTGAATATTAGGGAATGATAAGGAAGTTTTCAATATTTTCACTGTACCCCTATTTTAAACTGTTATGTTATGTACCTAATTACCCAAATACACTATATCTAATGATATTCTGGGGTTGTATTAAGTTTATCTTTATGAAATAAATCATCAATTGTAGTATATTAAATACATGGGATTCTATGGTTAGTATTAAAGGAATGTCTAGTTTTTTGGGGGATTAGGATTAGAAAACTCTAGTGAAATACATAGGGATAAGACTTAACAAAAAAACAAACATATATTTTGGTAAATTATAGAGTATATGGTTTACAAGAACATACATCCATGTCAGGATACTACAAGTGGATGTGTTTCTAGAACATATGTACTTAGGGGTAATAACCCTAAAAAGGATATGTTGAGCTGGACTCAATCACCATCTAGTGTATAAAAATGGGACTTGTTTCACACATGGATTGACACAATATAGGGATATGATTTTTTAAATTTAGAATCTCATTATGAACTATTATTAAGGGAACAAAAATGATCATAATATTTTATGTTAGTATATAGATCATGGATAATAAATATTGAACCCTAAAAATTATTATGTTAAGGAATATATATAATTTACAAGTTATCCATTCAATTTTCCTGGTTTCCCCTTTTTTATAGTTTAAAAATGCAGTCCCTAATTTTTTATTTATAGTCAATGTATGGGAACATGGGGATCCAAGTCAAAAAATAATATAAGGGGAAATGTGATGACTGACCAAACGAGTTGGTGAACCAGATGGGATAAGGAATGAAGAAAATTTTGATAATGTTTTCTGAATTGACTTGGGTTTATAATAGAAACCTATATCAGGAGGAAGGGATGAACCCTACTAAGAAAGAACAGGTTGAAATTGGGACCATTATCTTCCAAAGGCCTATGATGTTTAGTGGATATTGTGATCGTATAATTGTTGAAAAAAGGATCAAATACATTTAAATGATCCTCTCAATCCTTTAATTCACTATGAAAGAGAAGGTCATGCTGGTTGTTTATCATATAGAAGTATAAGCTGATCAATGGTGGGCACTAATAAAAAATATGAAGCCTGAGGATTGAATTGATGGGGTGGAAGGAATTTTAGAAAATTGTTCTTGAAAAATATTTTCCTAGTACTATCTAAATTAAAATGGATAGAGATTTAAATTTCCTTAATAAAAAGGATGAAAAATCCATTAGAGAGTATGAAGAGATCATTACAAGGCTTTCATGATACACATATGTCTTTGTCATTACTCATAAATGTAAGGTTTACCACTTGTTTTATAGGATAATGTTGAGTCTATGAAAATCATTTTCAATTTCTAATATTTATAGATATGAGAAAAGTTTCCAATGTTCTCTCAAAGTAAAAATTGATATTTGATAATTTCAAGGTTCCCATTAGAAGAAAAATAAAAAATTTATTTTAATTCTGGATGTATGATTTAGAAATATAACAATGGAATGGAATTCCAACATCCCAATTTAAATTTTTTTTGGAAGAAGTACCTAAAAAATTCCTGAAGGGGATGAAGAAATGATTTATGTGACAAATGTAAGGACACATATTTAGTGATTACTGATAGGAGAAACCCACCAATGTGATGGAAGAAAAGAATGTTCCTATCAACCCACAACCTATTGTCTAATGCTTTAATTACAAAAAATAATGACACTATGTGAACCAATGCCATAAGAAGATTAATTTTGATGAAAAATGATAAAAATAACTTCCAAGTCCTAGAGATGAAGGGAAATATTATACCATCATTACTACTAAGGTATATTCCAAAAGAGAATTAGTAATAGGTATTCTAGTTAGTAATTCATGAATGGAAAACATAGTTTTCTTATTCAATTTATATTCATTTATACATATTAAGAATGTTTAATAAAACTATCCAAGCACCATCACAATTCCTGGAATTAGATCTATCAGTGAAAACATAAAATGGGAAAATTTTTGTATCCCAAGTATATATCACATCCACTATCAAAATTTTGGGTTGAACATCCCATTGAACCTTCTAATACACAATTTATAAGAATTTGATCCTATTCTAGGCATGAATTATATTTCCTTATAAATAGAAATCATAAATTTACAAGAGAAATAAATGAGCCTTCGTATCTTGAATTTCCTTTCATTTCTATACAAGTACAATGAGGAGGTTGAATCTACTTCGGTAACACCATCTCAAGAATGGATATTATTACCTTATGTGAAAGCATATCTTGATCAAATAATTGATACTATGGAAAATATCATCCTTTAAGACATGACTGTTTTTAGAGAATACACAGATTCATTTCTCAAAGAATTGTTTGATCTTCCACCTTGATGAGAGATTGAATTTCCAATCGATCTTTTACCTGGAGCTTTACTAATATTCAAGACTCTATATTGAATGTCCATTACTAAACTCGAGAATTTCAAGAAGAAAATATCAGAGAATGTAGATAAAGGGTTTATATGACCAAGTGATTCACCATGGAGTGCACTAATCCTATTCATTAGGAAGAATGATGGGTCAATATTCATAGGAATTTATTATCATGAGATTGAAAAGATAATGATAATGAAAAAGTATCCTCTACCATAGACTGATGAATTTCTTGATCAATTATTTGGATCCATGTACTTCTCTATGGTGGATTTTTGGTTAGGATATTATCAAGTAATGGTGAAGAAGAAGGATATCCCCAAGACTAATTTTTTGTACAAGGTATGTGACCTAAATGTTTATAGTGATTCCATTTGGAGTCACTAATGATCAAACAATATTTATTGACATAATTAATTGAGTCTTTAGGTATGACCTTGATAAATTTTTTATTTTCTTTATTGATGATATTCATATATACTGAAAAATTATAGTGGAATAAGAGGAGAATTTTAATACTATAGTGAAGTATTTGTAGAAAGAAAATATGTATGAAAAGTATATTAAATGTTAGTTTTTTATTGATTATGTACATTCTTTTGTCATGTTGTCACTTTTAATGGAATATCCATGGATCCTTATAAAAAGAGGCAACCGAAGGATGAAAGAGACCTATATCTATGATGAATATTCATAGTTTCCTTAGATTATATGGGTATTATAATTGATCTATGAGAAAATTCAAATGATTTTCAAGCCCTCTAACCAAGATAATTTATAAATGATTCATGCTTATTCGGAATGATGAATGTGAGGAATGTTTTAAAGAGTTGAAGAAGAGGAAAATCACCGACCCTGTTCACACATTACCTACCAGTGGGGAAGGATTTGTGATATTTATTGATGTATATAAAATTGGATTGGGTTATGTACCCCTAGAAGAGAAAAAAGTGATATTATGTGCTTCCTTACAGTTATTGATCCATGAGAAGAACTACAGAAATCGTGATTTATAATTGGCTGTTGCGATCTTTGCATTGAATATTTGGAAACATTATCTATACAAAGAAAAGTGTGACACCTATATAGATTATTAAAGCCTCAATTATATATTCACACAAAATGAGATAAATATGAAACAATTATGGTGGTTAGATATGATATAATATGATGATAGTTAAATCAATTACCATCTTAGGAAGGTGATCAAAGTGAAAGAAGCTATAGGTAGAAAGGATCATGTAACCCTATTCATAGTGAGTATTGTAAGGGATACAATCTTATTGGATATGTAGATGATGGAAAATGGAATAATAAAATTATATTCATCCCACATTTATCAAATAAATTATAAACCATGCATTCTTGGGAGGATAAAGGAGGTCGAGAAAGATGATTAAGTTCTAAAAAAGAAGATAGATAATATTCTAGAGATTAACTTTTCTAAATATGGAGTTAAAAGATTTGAAGCCTGAGTATGTGTCCCATCAAAAATATTTCTAAATATTGAGATTATTGATGATTCACATATATCATTCTTATCTATTCATCTAAGAAGCACTATGATGTATAATGATTTGAAGAAAAACTTCTGGTGGGATAATATAAAGAAAGGGATTGAGAATTTCCTATCTTAATGCTTGATATGCTAACAAGTCAAGGTTTAATGATAGATGTATAATAGTATGATGAAACCAATTCACATACCAGTATGGAAATTGTAAAATATAACCCTGGATTTAATCATAGGAATACCAAGGATATCTAATGGTAAAATTACATCTAGGTGGTAACTGATCACCGTACAAAGTTATCACTTTTCATTGATATCAAGGATAATTTCTCACCTAACTAACTCTCCAAGATATACATAAGACAAGTGGTATGATTGAATGGAGTTCCACTCGTTATTGTATCTGATTGAGATATGAGGCTTAGCTAGAGGTTTTGTAGAATCCTCCAATATGTTTTGAATAGAGAACTGGGATTTCTCATTGGTTATCACCCTCAGATAGATGGTCAGTCTGAAGGAACCATTAAAACTCCGTAGGATATACTAATATCATGTTAAACGGATTTCCAAGAATGTTAGGATCAAAACATTCTCATAGTGGAGTTCTTATATAACAATAGTTTCCTTTCGATAATTCAAACGACACCTTATGTGGATCTATAATGGAAAAGGTTTTGGAATCCAACATGTTGGGATGAAGTTGGATAGTTGAAGATAATGGGACCTGATATTATTTAAGGGATGACAGAGAAGGTTCAAACCATTATACATCATATGAAATACACTCAAAGTTGACAGAAAATCTATGAAGAAAATCATCAACAATACCTATAGATTGAGGTTGGAGGAAACGTGTTCCTTCAAAAATTACAATGGAATAAATTGATTATATTTTTGAATAAGGGAAAACTTATTCCAAGACACATCAACACCTTTGAGATCCATTATTGCATCAGATTAGTGGCCTATCGACCAACACTCCAACCTAACCTATCTCAAGTACTTGACGTGTTCCATGTTTCCCTCTTGAGAATGTAAATATCAGAACCCTCATGCATACTAAATCCAAAGGTGTTACAATTGGAGAATGATATTTCATATGGGGATCTTCCAGTGAATATCTTAGATCATATAGATAAAGTTTTATGAAGCAAGAAAACTCACCTGGTCAAAGTGTTGTGGTGGAACCACAAGTTTGAAGAAGAAATGTGGGAAATAGAGGAGAAAATAAAAAAAAGTATCCACATCTATTTTATTGTATGAAATAAAAAATTAAATGGGTTATTTGGGGTAATAATGTAACAACATGAAATTTTATTAATGAAATTCCATTTTGATTGAACAAAAGAATTAGTAAGTTACTATGTTATAGAACAAAATGCACTAATTTGGTTTTTAGACCATTATATAGTCTGTAAAATTTAAAATACCATTATGAATCAAAACCATTGATAAAATATCTATTTCACTATAAAAAATAATATTAGTATATTAATGGTTATGATAAAGTGAAATTAACATTATCGAAGGAAGTGATAACATCAACTAGTAGTATCATACCCTATAAATCCCATTTACTAGAGCTTCCGAGGGAAATAAAATCACTAGGATCTACCCTTGACCAAGAACAAGTTGAGAGTCAACAAATAAAGCATGGGTAAAAATTTTTATTGGAGAAGTTCAAGCTCATCGAGAATAGAACCCCAACCATGTTCACTAAACAACCCCATGAAAATATCGTCACCGGACAACTTATCTTTAGGGAGTCCACTATAGTAATAAGGGATTTTTAACACAACCCTAACAGCATGACTTTTTATATTTTATATTTTCAATTATTTTATTTTTTTGTTTTTATTGTTACTTTATAAGAGATGAAACAGTTAGTTGGACAAAATTTATATTTTGATATGATGAAACAAAAATTGTATTTCAGGAAATATATAGTTTCATTCAAATCATCCTTTTTAATGAATTAAATAATTTTTGAAATAAATTATATTTAAAAAAACATTATTATTAAATAATATATATCAAATTTAAATGATAATAAAATTTTATGAATCAAAATGTAATTTTTATAAGGGTCATAGACGTGTTATTGTAAAAAAATAAACATTTATTAATTAATGGGGATTATTTATTTTAAAAGGGAAAATTTTCATATTCCAAGAATTATTTTGATAAAAAACATATTATTTTTAAAATCTTAATTTTAGAATTATCTAATGGTTAGTTTTTAATTATTTTCTGAGATAATCAAAATTTTGGGTAAAAATTAAATACTGTATAAATGTATGCTATGTATTATGAGATCATAAAATCCCAAAAGTGATGTAATAAATCATATAAAGAGTATCCATGGAAAAAATTATGTTTCCCATTTAATATAATGTGTTTTTGAGATTATTTGATTAATTTTATAAACCACTTATGAATCCTAAAAAACCTATATAATATTATCTGTTTTTAAAATCAATTACTTATAAACATAACTCACTTACACATAAAAAATGGGTTTTTTAAAAAAAATTGATTCCTTACTTATAACCATTTTCATTTAGAAGTGATTATATACTCTATTAACTCTCATTAGTACTTCCTTTGAATCCAAATGTACCCACCTTATGCTATAGCGACCCGAACATTTCATACATTACTATTACATCATTTTAAAGATAAAAAACACAATAGTATTACACATAGAGGATCCAACAGTTTAGTTTCTTGGGAAAACTAGGACCATACATAAAAATTACAACATTGACCATAAACTTTTTTTTATTTCTTCTTCTCTAGCTTCTTATTGGCACTTGACCTCTCCATAGTACATGCATCCACTTGGGGATATACATCAAAAGGGGTGATCTAAAAGCCCAATAAGAGGATAGATAATAATAATATAGCATGGGGTGAGCATATTCCTAACATAGACAAAGAATCATGAACATGAGAGGAAGCATTAATAAGAGACTTGAAATGTGGCAATGCATAAAAATGAAACATCATGTCTTAGTGGTTAACTACCACACTTACTTGTGAAAAATTCTAGAATATTTTTCACACATAATTTCCTATTTACTCATGAGATTAATCAATTTACCCAAAGCATTGGAGTGTTGTATAATTTCGGGGGCACCCGTCACATTTTAGCATTCATATTGTGCTATATAATTATGGTTTCACCCATCACATCACATCATAACATTATCATTTATCATGAATGCCAAATTGAACATATAACAAAAATGAACATAAATAACCCATTAAATGTAATGTGTTTCATCTCATAATAACACATTCATAAACATTAGTTTCTAAAAAGAAAGAGGGAATAACATACATGTTACAAGAATCGTCAATCTTGAATGAGAAGTAAAAGGTGTGTTCTTAAAAGAAGAGTTATTTTGGAAAACATTTGGTTTCACATACATTCCAGTAAAAACATTTATATACAAGAAAAAGAAATACAATTATGAAAAATATTTTTTTATGGAGTAATCATATCATAAAGGAGTGAAATAGGGAGAACCCCAAGGATGAATGTAGGGTTTGAGAATTTCCCCTTACCTTGTATCCGAACACTCCTTTCCATTTAATGCCTTGTATAATGACATTATATTTATTAATTAGAAATTCAAGATCCTTTTATAAATGAAAATGGTTCATTTTGGTTTCTTTATATTATTTTATGGTCCGTTTTATGAGTTATAGGGTTTAAAAACATTGTTCGGGAATGTTCATTTTTATGGTTTTCTTGAGCGGTTCACTTGTATTCATAAATTGATGTTCGGGTAAAACATGGGTAAACATCCAGAAATGATATTACATGTTATTTATGAGATTAAAGGATTTTAAATGATCTTATAATGAATTATTTTATATACCATGTGTATGAATCATTAGATAGAAATTTAATGATTACCATTTGAGTTAATTTGGGCGGTTTTTCGACCACAAGAACTTGTTTTGATTAATAATTTAATAATATGAACATAAGTTACTTACAAAATGTTAAATTGGAAATAATTCATATAACATATTCTGGTTCAAATATAAAAATGGTTTCATGACCATATCTGAAAGTAGAAATGAAAAAATAAAACATGTCGTTCTGGAAGGTGATAGATTAACACCTCACAAACTACGTTTTCTTTGTAAAATAAAAAGAAGGGGAGAAAGGGGTTTGGATGATATAATATCCCATTAGTATCATAAAATTATATTGTATTCATAATAATGGAGTTACCAAACCATTTTTACAAAGATACGGTGGGAGAGAATAAGAAAAGAACTGGAAATTGAATGGAATTTAAAGGAAAAGAAGAAGAGAAATTACCTCTTGAATCCTCCTCTTGAGATCCTCCTTAAGGGACCTATGATTGATATTTTGGTGAGGCCAGAAGATTTTAGACGTGGGAAAGGGGTTAGGGAATATTGTTGGTTAGAGATTATGCAAGGTCTGAAGCTTGAGAGGTGTGACTAAATGAGGGTGTGAAGGGTGATTTTTATAGAGGAGGGGAGAGGGGTTTCTCAACATAAAATTCATTAATTTATTATTTCCTCTCAAGAAAAGGAATGGTGAGTCCTCCATGACCAAGAATAGTAATTTTAACATGTGATACTATACCAAGTGGGCTTACATCAGCAAAAAATCATACATGACTCTATAATTAGCTTATTTAGCTTTTTTTGTAAATTATGGTATTTCACTATTCATCAAAAATCCAAGTATTTCCCAAAAATCCGAAAATTTCACCCCAAACATTTTCAAATGTGTAGAATCAAAAAATGAAGTATATTTTTAAAAAATAACTTTCTAAATATCATTAATTTAATATTTAATTAAAATCATAGTTTATTATTAAAAACATGTTTTAAAACATTCATTTACTTATTCTAAAATATAGGTACATCTTACTTTTACTTGAATATTATTTTTATACTATCATAGGTAAGGTTATTATTCATTAGGTTATATCACTATTCATAAGGGTATGTTACTACTCATAAGGGTATGTTTCTATTCACCCAAAATTTTGTTTTTTCTATTAGAGTCCAAAAATCATCCTGAACACATCCGTGTATGTCAGATTTTCGAAATTCCAAACACAGAAGTGGAAAACTTATGTTTAAAGGTCACTCAGCACTTAGTAGTTCATTATGTTGTGTTTTCATGTAATTTTATGACATATTTTTAAGAAGGTAATTTCCATTTAAAAACTTGGGGTCGTTACATCCCCCCACCCATGCAATTTCACCCTCGAAATTTCACATTACACAAACAGGTGAGGGTACTTCTATTTCATCGCCTCCTCTAGTTCCCATGAAGATTTTTCAAACTTATGGTTCCCCCACAATACTTTGAAAAGGTGGGTTTTCTTGTTGCGTAGACCCTTATCTCTCCGGTCTAGAATCTTTATCGGCTTCTCCTCATAAGAGAGATCATCTTCCAAATGTACAACCTCCGAGTTTAGTAAATGTGAGGGATTAGGTATGTAATTCCTCAGGAGTGATATGTGAAAAACATCACGAACTTGAGCCATATTTAGTGGTAGTTCAATCCGATAGGCCACGTCTCCTATATGTTCAAGGATTTCGAAGGGGCCAATGTACCTTGGGCTTAACTTCCCTTTCTTCCCAAATCACATGACTCTCTTCCATGGTGATATTCGAAGGTAGAATTTATCTCCAACGTCAAACTCCATGTCCCTTCGACAATAGTCAGCCTAACTATTTTGCCAACTCTAAGCAGTTTTGATGTGTTTCTGGATGACTTGAACCTTCTCTATAATCTCTTTCACAAGATTGATTCCAAGTAGCTTTTTTTCTCCAACTTCATCCCAACAGGCTGGAGTTCTACATCAATTTCCATACAAATATTCATATGGATCCATCTTAATACTCGAGTGGAAGTTATTTTTGTATGATAACTCAACCAATGGGAGATGTTGATCCCATCCACATTTTAATTTTAGAGAGTAGGATCTTATCATATCTTCAAGAGGCTGAATAGTCCTTTCAGATTGGGAATCAGTTTGGGGGTGATAGGCTGTCCTGAAATGTAATTCTGTACTCAAAGAAAATTGAAGGCTCCTTTGGAATTTAGATGTAAACCTTGGATCACAGTAAGAGAAAATTGAAAGTGGAACACCATGCAGTCTCACCACTTCTTTCACATATATCATTGCATGTTGTTTAATCGATATATCTTCCCGAATAATGATAAAATGGGCAATCTTGGTGAGTCGATATACCACAACCCATATCTCATTATTTCCCTACGATGTCTTCAGGATACCCACGACAAAGTCCATAGTAACATTTTCCCATTTCCACATGGGTATTGGCAATGGATGCATCATCCCTTTGGACATCTATCTCTCTGCTTTAACTTTCTGACAAACCAAGCAGCTTGAAATATATTATGAAATCTTCTTCTTCATGTTATCCCACTAGAAGTGTTCTCGGTGATCACATTACATCTTGGTTCTACCAGGATGGATAGATAATGTTGATCCATGTTCATTGTCCAATATCTCCTTCTTTATCATGGGAGATGAAGTCACACAAAGCCACATTCCAAACCAAATAACACCATCATCATCGATATGGAAGTCATGCATCTTCCCTTCCTTTACTACATTCACCCTCTTTTGTATCTCCACATCATCCCTTTGTACTTCCTTAATCTTCTCTTGGATGGATGGATACACAATAATTTGAGAAAGGTAGGATGTATCCCCCGCCCTTATGATTTCTAAATCTATGCTTTGCATATCCAATAAGATAAGGTATTTCTCAATCCATAATGTGGATAGAGTAGCAAGTTCTTTTCTTCTTAGAGCATCAGCTACCTTGTTCGCCTTTCTAGGATGGTATGGAATAGAGCAATCGTAATCCTTGAATAGCTCAAACCATCTCATTTATCGTATGTTGAGCTCCTTTTGTGTGAATATATACTTTAGGCTCTTGTGGTCAGTATATACATCACAGTTCTCACCATAATGAAAGTGGCTCTAGATTTTCAAGGAAAAAAACATGGCTCTCAGATCTAGATCATGCGTTGTGTAGTTCTGCTCATGGATCTTCAACTATTATGAGGTATAAGCTATAACATTATCATTTGTCTTGAGTACACAACCCAAGACTTTCTTTGAAGCATCACTATATATCACAAAACTTTCTCCACTTTTCAGTAGTGTGAGTATAGGTGCAGTGATCAGCCTTCTCTTTAGCTCCTTGAAGCTTCCCTCACATTCTTTCATAAATACATAATTTACCCTTTCCTTGTTAACTTAGTTAGAAGGCTTGACAATCATGAAATTTTTCTCACAAAATGTTGGTAGTACTGAGCTAATCCATGAAAACTATGGATTTCATTGACACTGGAGGGCCTAGGCCATTCCTCAATCACCTTTTTTAAAGGATCCATAGAAATTTCCTCACTTGTGATCACATGTAATAAGAACGTGACTTGCTTCATCCATAAGTCACACTTGATGAACTTGTAAAACAACTTATTCTTTCTCAATGTCGCCAACACAAGTCTTATATGTTCTTCATGTTCCTCCTTGCTCTTGGAGTAGATGAGAATATCATCAATAAATACTACCACAAATTTGATGAGGTAATGTTTAAAGACTCTATTAATCAAATCCATAAATATCACAGGAGAATTATTATGTCCGAAGGGAATCAACAGAAAATCATAGTGCCCATACCTTGTACGGAAGGTAGTCTTAAAAATATATTCATTCTTCACCTTTAGCTAATGATATCCAGAATGAAGATCCACCTTTGAGAAGTATTGAGCTCTGCTTAACTGATCGAACAAGTCATAAATCCTTGGAAGAGGATATATGTTCTTTATGGTGATCTTGTTGAGTTCCTGATAATTGATACAAAACTGCATTGTTCCATCCTTATTATTTACAAAGATCACTGGCGCACACCAAGCTGATGCACTAGGGTGTATGAACCCTTTATCCATATGCTCTTTCAGCTTCTTCTTTAACTCCTATAGTTCAATTAGATCCATCCTATAGGGAAACTTTGAGATAGGAGTAGCTCTGAGTATGATTTATATTAAGAAATCTACCTCATAATCCGAGGGAATTCCAGGTAACTCTTCAGGGAATACATTACTGTATTCCCTTAGGATGGGTATTTCTGAAGTTTTTCACCTTCCTTTGAATCAACCATTTGGGCGAAGTATGCTTCTTAATAGGGAATCAATACCCACACAGACGAAGGATTTTTCAAAGGAGATTCATGATCTTCGTTGAATTTTTAGAGGAGCATGGGATGGTTTGGAATATGAAAAGATATTTCCTTTTCCCGAAAGTTGATATGTGCTCTATATAATGAGATCTAATCCATTCCCATTATAGCATTGAGTTCCACCAAGGGAAGTGTTATGATATTTGCTAGAAGAATATTCCCACATAAGCTAATAGGAGAAGAGTCAAACACTTGGGTTAAAATGATTTCACCACTTTTTATTTTTACATACACCTCTACTTCAAGGTTTCAAGGCTTCGATTCTATAGTTTTAGAAAACTTTCAAGACATAAAGGAATGCGTAGGACAAGAATCAAATAATACTTTTTCCATTCTTGAGGGAATATGAAGTGTGCCTTGTATGACTTCATTATCTTGATCCACTTCTGTAGTAGTGATGGCATAAGCCTTGCCTTGTTCCTTTGGCTTTGGTGGCTGCTGACACTGATTACCCTTGAGAACTTGAGGATTAGTGCACTAGCTTGCATAGTGCCATAACTCCCAACAGTTGTAGCATTGAACCCTGAGTGGTTATCTCCTTTATTTTTCCACATTCTCATTCCTTTTTATGTATTTCCGACACTCTTGATCATGTTTTCCTTCTTTCCCACACTTGAAGCATTTACCCATCCCTTTGAGGCAGTTCCCATGGTGCAACTTCCCACATTTTTGGTATGTGGTTCGTTGATTTTTCTTCCCACCTATGTCATTAGATCCACCAGTTTGAAACTCTATATTTTTTTCTTATCAACATAGCTATGGGACCATTATCCAAACTCTATCTCTACTTTGACAGAACACTGAACTACTTGTTCATAACTCCCAAAGTCTCTAATTGCAAGATCCTTTCAAAGGTGTGGCTTTAATCCATTAAAAATCTATCCATTTTTCTATCATTGTTGATAACAAAACCTAAAGAGTACGTTGCATGCCTTGTGGAATTAACTTTATAGGTTGTGACCGATTCTCCTTATTTTTTCTTGATCTCTATGAATTCTGTCTCCACATTTGCGCAAAGAGTTTGTCATAAATACATATTAAAGAACATGATCTTAATGTCTTCCCATTCCATCTCTTCAATTTCCTCCCTTGTCTTGGTGTTCTTAATCAAATCCCACCATTGATCGACATATCCTTCTATACGATAAAAGGATAGAGTCACCTTATCCATATCATAATAGTGAGGCACAAAAAAGATCTTCTCCATGGATTTGACCCACTATTCCGCAACTAGAGGATCGGAAGATCCACTAAATGTCGGTGGTTGTTTCCACATAAAACATTTGATAGCCAGCTGCTCTCTCTTTGGTGAAGGATGGAATTCCCCATTATTATGGTTATTATTCATAACCTAAGATAATTGGGTAAGCATCACCAAGAAGTTTTAATCTCCCCCTCACAAATCATTGGAGATGTCGTTTGGGAAATTGTTTAATTGGCCCTCGCACGAGTTTTTGTCCTGGTTTCTTCTAGTTCCCACCATTTTCTAAAATAGAAAAGGTTAGAACAAAACAAAAGTCAAAAAGTGAGGAATAAATTATTAATTTAAACATTTTATACTAAAATCATAACATATGGGATCCCTATGTAAATATTCTTGTGTGCGTATTTTTACTTAGTTTCATATGAGAGGTTTTCTCTAGGGTTTCCTAATCCTAATTCCCATTTTAACTAAACCTTTCCTCTGATACCAACTATAGCAACCCAAACTTTTCATAAATTCATATTACATAATTTTAAAGATAAACAACAAAATATTATTACACATATATAATCCAACATTTTAGTGTCTTGGGAAAACTAGGACCATACATAACAATTACATCATTGAGCATAAACTTTTTTTATTTCTTCTTCTCTAGATTCTTATTGGCACTTGACCTCTCCTTAGTACATGTAGCCACATGATGATATACATCAAAAGGGGTGAGATAAAATCCCAGTAAATGAATAGATAAGAACAATATATCATGGTATGAGCATATTCATAATATAGGCAAAGAATCATGAACATGATAGGAAGCATTAATAAGAGAATTGAAATGTGGCAATGCATAAAAATGAAACACCATGTCTTAGTGGTTAACTACCAAAAATACTTTTAGGAAAATATAGCTTCTTGTTCACACATAATATCACATTTACTCATGAGATTAATCACTTTACCCAGTGCATTGGAGCACTATATAATTCCATAATCACCCGTCACATTAAAACATTCATATTGCACTATATAATTCTGGACACACTCGTCACATCATAACATTATCATTTGTCATGAATTCCACAATTAACTTATAACAAAAATTAACATAACTAACCCATTAAATGGAATTGGCTTCATCTAATAATAACACATTCATAAACATTGGGTTCCCAAAAGAAAGAGGGAATAACATGCATGTTACAAGAATCGTCAATCTTGAATGACAAGTAAAAGGTGTGTTCTTAAAAGAAGGGTTCTTTTTGAAAACATTTGGTTTTACATAAATACTAGTGACAAAAATGTATATCCCAGATAAGGAAATACATTAATGAAAAACATATTTTTAAGGAGTAATCATATCAAAAATGAGTGAAGTAGGGAGAACCTAAAGGATGAATGTTGGGTTTGAGAATTTCCCCTTTCCTTGTATCCGAACGCTCCATTCTCTTTAATGTCCAGTATATCGACATTATATTAATTAATTATAAATTCAAGACCCTTTTATAAATTAAAAGGGTTCATTTTGGTTTCATTATGTTATTTTATGGGCCTTATTATGAGTTATAGGTTTTAAAAACATTGTTTGGGAATGTTAGTTTTTATGGTTTTCTTGAGCGGTTCACTTGTATTCATAAATTGAAGTTCGGGTAGAACATGGGTAAACATCCATAACTTATGTTACATGTTATTAATGATATTACAGGATTTTAAATGATCTTATAATGAATTGTTTTATATACCATTTGGAAGAATGATTAGATAAGAATTTAATGATGATCATTTGGGTTAATTTGGGCGGTTTTTTGACCACAACAAACTTGTTTTGATTAATCATTTTCTAATATGAACATAAATAAGTTCCAGAACATTAAATAGGAAATAATAAATATAAAATATTCTGGTTAAACCATAAAAATTATTTCATGACCAGATCTGAAAGTATAAATGGAAAAATAAAACATGTCATTCTATAAGGTGATAGATTAACACCTCACGAACTACATTTTCTTTGTAAAATAAAAAGAAGAGGAGAAAGGGAGAGAGATGATATAATATCCCATTAGTATCATATAATTCTATTATATGTATATTATTGGAGTTTCAAAACCATTTTGACAAAGATAGGGTGGGAGAGAATAAGAAAAGAACTTGAAATTTTAAGGAATTTAAAGGAAAAGAAGGAGAGAAATTACCTCTTGAATCCTCCTCTTGAGATCCTCCTTAAGGGGCCTAAGATTGGTATTTTGATAAGACCAGAATATTTTTGACGTGGTGAAGGGTCTAGGAAAGATTATTGGATAGATTATAGGAATGTATTGAAGCTTGGTATGGGTGAGGAAATGAGGGTGTGAAGGGTTGTTTTTATAGTGGAGGGAGGAGGGGTTTTCTCAATATGAAATTCATTAATTTATTATTTCCCTTCAAGACAAGGAATAATGAGTCTTACATGACAAAGAATAGTAATTTTATCATGTGATCCTGAAACAAGTGGTCTTACATAAGTAGAACATCATACATGACTCTGTAATATGCTTATTTAGCTTTTTTTTGCAAATTATGGTATTTCACTATTCATCAAAAAATCAAGTATTTCCAAAAAATCCCAAAATTTCACCCCAACCATTTTTCGACGTGTAGAATAAAAATATGAAGTATATTTTTCAAAATTAATTTTCTAAATATTATTAATTTAATATTTAATTTGAATCATAGTTTTTTATTAAAAAACCAGTTTTAAAACATTCATTTACTTATTCTAAAATATATGTACATCATAATTTCACATGAATATTATTTTTATTCTATCATAGTTAAGGTTAATATTCGTTATGGTATATCATTATTCATAAGGGTATGTCAGTATTCATAAGGGAATGTTACTATTCACCAAAAAAATTATGTTTTTTCTATTAGACTCCAAAAATTATCTTGAACACAACCGTGTATGTCAGATTTTTGAAATTCCGAACACAGAAGTAAAAAAATTATGTTTAAAGGTCCCTCGGCACTTATTAGTTCATTATGTTGTGTTTTAATGTGATTTTATGAAATATTTTTAAGAAGGGAATTTCCATTGAAAAACTTTGGGTCATTACATATGCTATCAAAATTATCCTATGATTTTCCATGATAAACATTTGTGTAGTGAATACCTATCCCTATTTACACTCAAGGGTATTCAACTTGATGCATCTATCCTTAATTTGTTAGGGTATTCCATGAATTTACACCACACTCCTTAATCATGGGATTAAATGTGATAAAATATGATCCTATTTGGCACAATTATGAATTCACATGATATGAATGTGACTGGTGGGACCAAACAAATATAGTCATCCAATCCATTGGGTAATGTTTCAGTCTCATGATATTCTATGTATGGTAAAAATGAGGTTATTATATTAACATTATGTTATGTTTTCTCTTTTTTTAGCATCAACTTATGTTTAGGATGTCATATTTTATGTTGTTGACACATTCCAATGTTTCTTTCTTGTTATAATCATATATCATGCATCAATGTTAATTTTTGTGATTCATAACCCTTTTATGTTACCTTTATATAGATATTGAATCTCATGTACCACATTACATTATGATATTCTTTTATTATTTCCTTAATAAGATTTATAGCTCTCTCATTTATTCTATATATCCCCAGGTTATCTTGTGTCATTTTAAAAAAACAATAATTTTATGGCATGTTAACAAAGATTTCAATAATGTCATTGTGTCCCTATTTTAAGTTTTTTATGTTATTTACCCAATTATCCAAATACACTAGGACTCATGGTCTTTTGGGGATATATTAAGTGTATATTTATATAACAAATCCTGAATTATGGTGTATTAAATACATGGGTTGTCATAGATGGAGTGAATTATCTTCGTTTAAAACTTTTTGCAAGATTTTCTCAATAAGAGAAAATTTTAAATGTGGTGGATAATATATATCAATTAAATTTATATTAAAATATTCAAGATGGGTGTGATTAAATATATCCATGTAATGATATAAACAATAAACACTGAAAACAAAAAATACTTTATAGTGGTTCTCCTAAATCTCTAATCCACTCTTCACAAAATCTCTAACTTCTAGAGAGATGTGGACATTCACTATGATCTTCAATTTTTAATGGAGTGAAAAACCTATTAAAATATTTCCATTTTACACCCTATAGGAACAACCCACGCTCTTTATGTTAAATGCATAACTTACCCTACATTTTTAAGTAGAGGTACATTCTTTTCATTTTATAAGAAATGGTATAAACTTGTGTATATGTTTTTTTATAAAATAAAAAAATTATTTCCTCATGAAGGATGTATATCCATTTATATGAATTTTTCGTAAACATTAATTAAAATAGATATAATACTTAGAAAATTATATATTAAAAAAAATTAAAACCAATAATGTAGTTGAATGAATATGTTGGATATGGATATGAAATATTTTTCCCTTAATGAAGATAAATTTAACAATATAGTTTTGGGTTAAACAACACTTCTCCATTATAAAATTAAAATGGAAATAATTGAACAATTCAAAACAAACATTTCAATACTTTTTATCTAATTATCCAGTAATGTTAGTCTGCTACTAGTTGTCAATAAGCCATTATCGATGATTCAACAATGAATCATTATAATAGATAAATCTAGATAATGATTAATTAATTTATTTATGAATTAAAATCTATTCGAATAATGGTTTTTATAATTCTAGAAAATTTTATAATTATAAATGTTTAGATAAGTCAAATGTAGAAATTATTTGATACTTGTTTAAACTCTTTCACTAACCAAGTATAGATTCCCCCATCTTTCCTTCATACTGTGAACTATTTCAAATGTATTCCATTTTTTGGATCACATGATACGATTCATTATGTAAAATTACAATGTATTCTATTAATATAAGGAAGTAATTTGATCAATGTTTATGTATTCTACTTATATTACATCCTCTTCTCAATGTATTATACATTGACTTAAAGAAGAAACATTTTCATTAATTCTTCCCACATTTCTTCATATAATATTGAAACATTTGAATGTTTTATCCTTAAAATTATTAATATTATGTATTTATGAAATATCATATTAATGATAATTACATAGAGAATTCTATCCTTAATTCTCAACATAACTTGGATCATCAATGTTTTACCAAATCATCAGATATTTTTACCAATGACAAAATTCCACTCAAACCTAGAGGGTTTCAATCCCAATATTTTCTATCAATAAAACTAAATGATTAAATTATTAATCTAATATAAATTTGATAGAATTTAGGTAATTAATTTTGTATAAATAAAATATTTGAACCATTTTTTTAGAAAACAAAGACCCATAATGCTTAATATGTCATTTTCTACTCACTATCTTAAAATCGAACCACATAATGTGAAATATAAAAAACCATGTGAAATAGATTCAGGGAATAACTTTAAATTATATCTCACTTACATGAATGATATTAGTATAACATTCACTTTTATTCTTACTCATATAGAAAATTTTTGGACTGTGTTGGATCTTATTGTAGTATGTATCCATGAATTATTCTTCAATCATAACCATCAGATCATATTTACCTCAAGGATATGATTATGTTTCATATTAAAATAGGATAATTTGTAATAATATATTGGTGTAATATGGGGATGTTGAATAACACTTGTTAATATATCTCATATTTGTACAATGACATGCAAATCCATGATAAATTCATTTAAAAAACCATATATCAGAAAGGAAAAAAATACTAGAATCATCAGGGATGATTCTTATCATATATAGTGATAAGAATATATCATATATCATAAATTATGATTCAAATAATAGTATATCAAACCTTGTTCCATTTTATACATTAAAATAAGACTAATCAACAACCAATATATGATTAGAAACACAAAATATTAATATGATATGCTTGAATAAGGATTTAAATAATTAAATCAATAAAACATGAATATCTAATGAATCACCACAAAAAAGAGTCTTGTAGTCATCTAGTTTCATCCTTCTATCATTAAAAATGATATACATTAAAATAGAAAAAACATGAAATGTCATATACTATGATATTTTTAAATCCTAATTCATAAAAAAATAACAACTTTGCTAAATATCCAACAATTATATATTTATAATATATAATGATCGAATAATAATTAAAATTATGGTAATAATAATAAAATTAATATAAATTCAAACATAAACAATTTTATATGAATAAAAAAACTCCTATATCATAATCCATAAAAATCATATAAATATAATAATAGTAGAACAAGTAAACATAGTTAAAAAGTGATAGTTTTTTGTAATTATTAAAAAAATTGAAGGAAAGAAAAAAGATGAAATATTTACCCCTTTTTTATAATTACAAAACACTCACATACTCTACCCATTTTTGAACAATAAAAAAGGTTATACTTAAAAGTAAATATAGTGTAAGAATATCTATAATAAGACAATAGTAAGGAGAGTAAAAGGTATAATAAATTTAAATAAATTACCTTAGATATACTAAAGAGTAAGAATAAATAATTAAATCACAACTCATGTAAAACATCTCTTCTATATCCAATATTTAATCATAATTAAATGATAATGAAATAACAACCATGGTAAATAATTCATTGATATTTCTCATTCATTCCCGCAAGATGGCCCTTAATAAATAATATAAATCAAATTAAAATGAATTAGAAAAGGGAGGTCATAATTTTATATAATAAAAACACTTAATGAGATACATTTAATTGATGAGACATTTGAAAAAAATAATACCAAATGAAATACATAAAAAAGAAACACAAAAATCATGCTTATAAAGAATTTGGTTCTATTTTATCTTTTTCTAAATTTATAGAATTTTAAATATTTATTCTTATTATATTTCTCAATTTATTTTTAGAATTTTACCATGTTCTTTCTTTCATTCTTTTATGACTATTCACCCATCTTTTCCTTATAAATTACTTCTCTCACTGATCAACTAATTATTCTTTTTTCGGTTTCCTTTAGAGAAATAACTCATCTCAATACTATTATAATCTCAAATATTGTATCTATAAAATATAATAGTTTTAAAACTTATATTACATTAATTATTGTGTATCTAGATGAAATAGTTAGATTAGATATAAAATATACTTTGAAAAACATATGCTTTGTAGGAGTAAATGTAATCAATGAGAAAAAAGAAGTTATTGCCTCTTATTTCAAACCATAACAGTAGAAAAGAATATTTTAGCCTCAGTTTTTAAATAGAACTAATGTAGGAAACATTAAAAATAATATTTTCAATATTTTTTTTTGGAAAATTGACATTGAAACTTCTCCGAAAAGATAATTTAAACCATGTTTCAAGGTTAGTTGTTTTGAGAAAAATCAACTTTGAAAATAAATTTCCATGTCAGTTTTATAAATTTATCCAATATGGAAAAAATAAATAAATATTTCCTTCCAAATAAATTTTATAATAAAAATGATGATGGAAAATTTATAAAGTACTTTTTACATTTTATTTTACCAAAAAAACTACGTCGAAATTATTATTATTTTGATTCCACCCCTGTTTATAAGAAAACTAATGTGGAAATATCTATTAAAAAACAGATTGAATTACCCTCTCTAAAAAATCTGAAAGACTATAAAAACTAACAAAATATACCAACTTAAAGTAGATAACAACCCTATAAAAAGAAACAAATACAGCAAATTAAAGTATAAAATAGATGTCTAAATACTTGTTTTTAAACATTAAATAGGAGAATTACTTGATAGTTTAAAATTTAAATATACTTAAAAAATATTTTGAAAAAAACATCAAATATGGGTAAGTTACTCATTCGTATAAAACTAGAAATCATTGAAAATATATAATAAAAAAAATATCCCAATATAAAAAAATATAATATTTTGATATAAACCCTAAAACTATTAATATAACTAACCTTATCATATTCAGTTGTCACCCCAGTTGTGAGAATCTCAAACACGACTCTTTGAACATAATAACCACATTCAATCAATCCTTTTTGATGATGAAACCATGGTTATTAAACATTAACATGAAAATAAAAACCAACACACACACACACACATATATATATATAATAGAATAAAATATTATCGAATATAAAATATATTTACCCTTAATTTCACGTATTTGATTTTATTTGTCTCTTGCAATGACAAGCGATCATTTTTAAAATTTTTAGATAATCTATATTTTTATATATAAACTATGAAAAAATGTATATAAAATAATAATTAATAATAAGAAACTTAAAAATAATAATAATAACCAATTTTTTTTTTCAATTTTCAAAAAGTTTTACGAACTCCACCTAATAAAGAGAAAAACTAATATAATGTGAATTCATATTGGAAGAATACTCTTAATATAAAATGACCACTATAATATAAAATTTTAATTATTAATGACATTAAAATGAATATTATTTCATAATTATCAAAGTCTTTTTACCCTTCAATGAATGAACAAAACCAGCACCCAATCTCTATATTTTCTAATCTTTCACATATAGATGTAACTCTAGCATCATTTTACAAAACTTTCAGAGGCGTTGAAATGTATTCTAATTCAATTAGTGTATGAAAATTAGTGGTCTCATTTTTGATGCCAAGAGTGTGTATATAACTAATTAAATAAGTAATAGAGTAAGTTATTTTAAGGCATCATTATATAGAGAAATAAAAACTAAAACATAAATTTTATTTCATAGAAAACAATTGTAACATAGCTATGATGAAGGGATTGGGTAATGGTTTAATATTATGAGATTCCATGTATGGTGCATGGGAAGTTATCCTAATAACATTATGTTATGTTTTCTGGGTTTTTGGCCTCATGGTATGATTATGATATCATGTTTTATGTTGCTGACACATCCCCATGCTTCCTTTATACTATAATGTTCATGTTTATGAATCTTACCCCTCATATGTTACTTTAATATTCCTTTTTTACTATCATGTATTCCTTTAAATTATCCAATGATTTTATTATTTCTTTACTAGTATTTATAGATCGAACCTTTATTATGTATGTCCATAGGTTATCCTGTACAATTTTAAAAGGATTATGGAATTTTATGGCATGTTAAGGAAGTTTTCAATAATTTTATTCCATACCAATTTTATGTTGTTATGATATGTAACCAATTACCCAAATACACTAGGCCTTATGATCTTGTGTGGTAGTATTAAATGTATCTTTATATAAAAAATAAAAAATTATGGAGAATTAAATATATGTGTTTTCATATATGGGTGAATTGTATTCCTTTAAATGTTTTTTCAAGATTTTATCTATTAGTGTAAATATTTAATGTGATGGATATTTTAAATAAATTAAATTCCCATTTTAATATTCAGTACGGGTATGATTAAATTCATTCAAGTAAAGAGATAAAAAAATAAACACTAAATAAATAATATATTTTATAGTGGTTCACATAAATATCTAATCCACTCTTCACATACTCTTTATCATTTGGAGAGATGTGGAATGTATAACGATATTTACTTTTTAAGGGAGTGAAACCCCTATTAAAAATTTTCTTTTTTCACCTTAAAGGCACAACCCACTGTCTTTATATTAAAGGCATAACCTACCCTACCATTTTAAGTATAAGTATAACCATTCATTTTATAAGAAAAGGAAAAACCTTGTGTGTGTTTTTTGATTATGTAAACACAAAAAATGTTACCTTTCAAAGGAGGCATAACCATATCCATGAATTGGATTCATAAAATAATGGGAACAGATACAATACTTAGACTATGATAGATAAAAAGAAATGAAGAACATGAAATGATGTTGAATGAAGATGGTGGCTATGAATGTGAAATATTAATCCCTTAATGATGATATACTAAACAACATAGTTTTGCATTCACTAAAACATCTCCTTCATAAAATTAAAAGGAAAATAATGGAATAATTAAACAAAAACATTTCAACACTTTGTATCTATGTATCTTGTAATGGTAGTTTACTGCAAGTTTGTTATAAGACTTTATTAATGATTCAAAAATGGATAATTATAATATATAATTATACATGATTATTTATTCATTTATTTATAAATTATACTCTCTTATAATCATGGTTTTCATATTTCTATAAAAGTTTACAATTGGAAATTGTTAGATAATTCAAATGTGGAAAGTATTTGTTACTTGTTTAAACTTGTGAATTATCCTAGTATCACTTCCTACCTATTTCCTTTATATAGTGAACCCTTTTCAATATTTCCTATTTTAGGATCAGTTGACACAATTTCTTATTTAATATTAAAACGTATTCCATCAATATAATGAATTCACTTAATCAATGTATATGTATTCTACATATACTGCATCCTCTTCTTATTTAATTATGCATTGAATTAAGGAAGAAACATTGTCATTAATACTTCCAAAATTTATTTCATATCTTATGAAAACAATTTAATTTTATATCTTAATTATTTTTAATATTATTTCTTTATTAAATATTATATTAATTCTCAATTAATTGATAATTCTTCCCTCATTGGTCAATGTTAGTAAGATAATCATTGTTTTACCAACATTTCATATTTATTTTAAAAATAACTAGATTCTTATCAACACTATAGGTTTTTGATCCTAATGTATTTCATAAATAAAAACTAAATCCTTAAAGGATTAAAATAATATAAATTAGATAAATGGTAGGTAATTCATGTAATAGAAATTAAATAGTTGAATAATTTTATTTTTCAGAAGACAAGGACACCTAATGATTAAAATTTCATTATCTATTCACTATCTTTAACTTCAACCACATACTATAAAATATCTAACACCATTTAAAATAGCTTAAAGGTAAAAATTTCCCTCAGATATCACTCCCATGGATGAAATTAGTATAACATTATCTCTTTCTCTTACTCACATATAAAATCTTAATGTTGTGTTTTAGATTGTTGTAGTGTGCATCCATGAATTATTCTTCAATCATAATTAGTGGATCATATTTACTTCGATGATATACTTATGTGACTTCTTTAAATATGATTATTTTTAATAATATCTTTGTATTATATGGATATATTGAATCACACATATCAATATATATAATTTCTTAACTATGACATAAAAATACATGATAGTTTCAATAAATAATCCATATATCATAAAAAAATGATATAATCATGATGGATGATTATTATAATATGCAGTGATACAAATATATCATATAACATCAATGATGATTCAAATTATAATAGATCAAACCTCACTAAACTTGATAGATTGAAACAATCTTAATAAGTAACTAGTATATGCTTAAAACCACTAAATATCAATACAATATGATTGAAGAAGGATTTAAATAAGGAAATAAGAAAACAAAAATTTCTAATGAATCATAAAAAAATAATATCCTCATGGTCATCTAGTGATATACATCTATTATTAAAAATGATATACATGGAAATTGAACAAAACCACTTATATTATATTCTATGATATTTTTTAATCATAATTCATAGAAAAACAATAACCTTCTAGAAAATATTAATAAATTATATATTTAGAATGACCAATGAACCAAGCATAGTTAAATTGATTCTAATCACAATAAAATTAATAAACATTTAAACATAAACTCATTAATATGAATTAAATAAAATTACATATTATAAACCATAAAAATAATACAAAAAGAATAAAAATAGAACAAATAAAACTAAATAATAAATTTAGAGTTTTTTTGTAATTATTAAAAAAAATAAAGGATAGGGAAAAGAGCCAACATGACCCCCCTTTTGATAATTTTAAAACATTCACTCACTCTCCCCCATTTTAGAATTTTAAAGAATGTGATACTTAAAAGTTAATATAGTGTGAGAATATCTAGAATAAGGAAATAGTAAATAGAGTAAAAGATATAATATATTTAAATAAATTCTCTTATATATACTAAAGAGTATGAATAAATAATTAAATTAAAAATCAAGTAACTCATATCCCCCATTTAAAATAGTTAATCATAAGTACATTCTAATGAAAGAATAATCATGGTAAATACATCATTAATATATCTCATCCATTCCAGAAAGATGTCACTTAAATAATGTAATAAATTTAAGAAAAGTTAATAAGAAAAGTGAATCCATAATTATATGTAATAAAAACTTCCAAGGAGATATATTTAAAAGATGATACTGTTGAACGAAAAAAACAAATAAAATAAATTCATAAAAAAGATACAAAAAAATAAAAATTATAAATAATTTGGTTCAATTTATTATTTTTCTACATTTCTATACATTTAATTACTCATCCTTATACTATTTCTCAATTTATTCTTACACTTTAACCATATTTTCAATTTCATTATTTCTTAACTGTTTACCCATATTTTCCTTCTCAATTTACTTCTCTGACTAATGAAATAATTGTTTTTTCAGTTTCATTTTGATAAATGAATTGTATTATTGAAATTAAGATCTCATATGGTATCTATAAAGGATAATATTTTAAAATATTATATTACATTCATTATTTCAGAGATAATTTTTTTAGAGTAGCTGTAGTGTCTAGTTTTTAAAACATAAGTTTTATAGGAGAAAATTTAATCAAAGGAAAATAGTAGATAAATCTTTTTATTATGAACCAGAATAGTGAAAAATAATATTTTAGCATTGATTTTTAACTGACATTGATAAAAGAGAAATTAAAAATAATAGATTTGACATTGTTTTTTAGAAAGTGTACATAAAAAAATCACTTAAAACTGAATTTAATCCATGTTTCAAGGTTAGGTTTTCTTGTAAAAACTGATGTTGAAGATATTTGTAACACCCCAAGATTTCATAGTATGTTATATCTTCAATGAAATTCAATAAATTGCACTACACGCAATATCGAGTTCGAGCACACCACAAATTACCAAATTAATCGTTCAAAAAGTTGTTATGAATAGTATTAACCGAAATTTGAATTTTATATACTCCATATAATTTTAACATCCATATTATGTTTTTAGACATAAAAGAAGAACAAATTAAATTTTTCAGATAAAAGAAGTATTTTTCAAAAAATGAAATTTTACCGCCTTTTAATGGAGAACCCTTTTTAAATAAAATATTCAACACTTTTTTATATTCAATTTGTAAAAATAAACTTCTTCTTTAGAATAAGGACATAAAAATTTAGTTTGGATAAAAGTTTGGTGTTTTTCTTATAAAATTCATATTTTGATGAATATTGGAAAATACTATTTATTAATTAAAACCAACTTTTTTAATCGAAATAATTTATATTTTTAAATTATAAATTTGAGGAATTTTAAAGTATCATTAGATTATATTTTTATCACTTAATATAATTTAGGTCATTGGATATAATTTCACATTTAAACTGAACATAAACCAGGGTCAATCTTTTGATAGTTATTATTTCTTAAAAACACGGTTTTTATTTTGACAACGAGAATCAATTTTAAATTAATTTCTGCCACTTCTGTGTTTTGAATTTGGAAAAATGGATTCCCTATTTGGAATAATGAGTTCCCAATTGTGTAAATATTTAACATTTATTTTTAGACATTATGAAAATTTACTTCATTAAATATTTTTTCTTCCATGGTTAAAGGGAAAACCTATTAAATAAGTGTAAACAAATATTATAATAATATTATTAAATTACAATAACATGTGTCATATTCCTATTGGTTGAAATATTTTTGACCATGGACATCGTTGGGTCTATTTGGGGACTACTTCGAGCCACTTGAGAGTGATAATGACACTTTATATTAATTTGATTAAAGTAAAGACAAAAATGACATAAACTTATATCTTTTAGTAAAACAATTATTACAGGGTGTTATATAAGTTATATTTTTTTACTATAAATATTAATTATAAATATAAAATTATTTCCTACATAATGGTATTTTATTTATAAATTTTAGACATTAAATAATTCAATTTATTTATGAAGTAATGATGATGCAATAATTACCTTATTAATAAAAAAATCAAATAAATGGTATTATAAATTTTAAAATAAATATAATTTCAACATTTTTATGACATCAAAGAATTTTAAAGGTGAATATTACATGTTTTTATTGATTAAATGTATATTTTTTCTTAGTAATCAAGTTTTTCTGACTTTCACAAAAACCAAATACTAAATAGTGTCAAAATTGTCATAAATGAGTTTTTAAAACAAATATTATATTATTAAATTATATAATATTTATTAAAATCTAAGGTTCGGAAAAAGGGATTAAATAATACTATATATGTCATTAATTAACCACTTGATTTTTTCTTGGATGTTTAGATTATGTTTATTAACCATATAGTGTAAGAATACAAGAAGACTCGGTAAAAGTTAAACTTTTTAACGAAGAGTTAAATTTAAACGATAAGGTTAATATGGTAAAATAAACCAGTATAAAACCTATTAATTGAGTGTTTTTAGACCTATCCCCACCTTATCATATAAATAAATCATTTTGGAGCCATTATAAAACGAAAATTATTTTGTTATAAAAAAATATTTCAAGATTTTCCTAAAGTGACCCTCACATCTCTTATAAAAGGGAACTTCACATTATCTCAAAATCACCCCTACAAAACCTTTTGGCACAGAAAAACCCTACTCAAATATCCACCCAACATTCCTCACATAAACCTAGTGTCCTTAAATTGATCATAAATCCAACTTAAGGATCCCTTTTGATCAACTCAAAAGGATACACCCGAAGAAGAGGTAATAATTTCACCACCCTCGTTCAAGTTCTTTTCTTCTTCAACTTCCAATATCATTATTGTTTACATGAAAAAATAATAACTCCACTACTTTCTAAATAATTTTATGTTATTATAAATATTTTACAACCATATTCATTATTCTATTCATCCAATAAATGACAAAGTCACCATATGTGCGTACGTACGGCTTACCGTCTCCACATCGTGGTGTAGTTTGTTATTCAAACACTTAATTATTTGTATTGGTATAATAATTAGTATAATTGATGTAAATAATAAATATAACATGTTAAGGATTATTTATATATGATATATCATCAAATTATATATCATTTCATCATCAATATAATGATATTGTCGCTTGTGCGTATGTACGGATTACCGTCTCCACGACACGATGAGATTCATTTCCACATTCACCATTAAATAGTGATTATAAAAATATATATTATTAATAAGTGTGTGATATATGACATAATAATTCTACTTAATATATATATATATATATATGAACTTACATATATCTTATTCACTTACTTCCATTCAATACGATATGAAAACAGAAATAGTGTTTATGCGTACGTACGACCTACCATCTCCATAAACGGTGTTTTCCATTTCATATATATATGTTATACATATTTATGTTCTAAATATATATGATATATAAATCATGTTTTATATTATAAGATTATTTAAATAATTATCTAAATGATACGATCAAGAATTACCAGAAAAAACACTTACGATAAAGAATGCGAGTATTACCCTAAATGTTAATTTAACATGGAAAACATTATTAAATGGGAAGTATAAAGTCATAAATGAATCATGTATGATATAATAAATATGAATATGGTTCTGGTATAATTTAATAACATACTATGGTCATTATAAAGGATGTTAAATTTACCCTCGACCAAATGAAAGTGCAAGGTAAGGGTTAATTCTACAATCTCTTCATTATCTGAGGTTGTTTTTACGTGAGTATCTAATAGAACCTATTTATCTTCCACATATGTGTTTCATAAAAATATTTTCAAAGGAAATATTTTAAGGTTTTATGTAATTTAATCTTTAACGATATCATCATTTAAATGGTTTAAATATTTATTCTTCTAAATCATTCTCATTAATGTCCATGTTTTAGAAATTGTTTTTAAGGGTTTTTTATATGGACATGAATGTTTTTAAAATATTAATTCCTTTAAAAAGTTTCAAAGTGGTATGGTAATATTTTATTAAAAAATCTCTTTAAATGTATTCCTTTCTAAATTGTGTGACTTTTAAAATTTTTCATGAAAAAAGGTTATTTCTCTCAAAGAGTTTTACAAATAATTTTCTTCTATGTCAACATCCTTTGATGGATTTTTAATTAGTATGAAATTGATTTGTTATGTTACAAATATTCCATATTTTATTGAAGTTTTTTGATATATTTGATTGTGGATGTGTTATTTTTATTCAATTTAGGGTTCATTGTTAAAGTATTGTCATTTTGTATGCTAGTTTTAATACGAATGTTTATGTTATGAACTTTTCATATGAGGAATGTATTGGACATAGTATGTGATGGGTGGAGCCTTCAATAGCTCCTTGGTGAATTAGTTGGTCTCATGATACAATTATATGTGTCATTGGTTCTGGCCTTTCCCAATTTAATATATGGTTTTGGCCAAGCCCTTAATCATTTTTATAAATCTTGGATAAGGCCTTGAAAAAATGTTTCAAAATGTTTGGCAATATACATTCCTTCATTTTGAAAATAATATTGATGGTTCATGTAGTAATTCAACTAGTAGAATACCCATGATTATGTTTTATTATTTCTTTATTTACTCAGCTCATATTCCTGCTATAATGTGTTCATGTTTATTATTTGTAAAGGCATGTGTTTTCAATTATTCACCATGCCTAATGTTTATGTTATCTTCCACTATATTGTTTACTCTTACTGAGCATTTGAGCTCACCCCTTTCTTATGATTTATTTTCCCAGGATATGAAGAAGTTAGTTATGAGTGAATTTTAGTAATACCCTAGAAGGATTGGATGTTTCTAATGGAATAAATTAGTGTTGTATTTATTTTCAAGTTGTAATGTTGAACGTATGTATATATCTTATTTCCAAGGCTGCTAAACTGATCAGTATTTTGGGATTTGATCCCTTGTGATCATGCCAATGTTATGTAATAATGCACTGCCTCTAGGTAATTGGGGTTAGGTATTTAATGTTTGTATCAGAGGAAGTTTAGTACAAACCTTGGAAAATAGATTAAGATGAACTCCAATTAGATAACATTACCCTAAGATATAATTTGAGGATTTTTATATAAGAACATCTTTGAATTTTGGTAATGTAGATATTTTGTGTATTTTCCAAGCAATACAACCCTGTATGGATATGAGCAGGTAGAGGTGGCTCTGGAATAGATGTAACTAGGAGTGAAAAATATGACAAGATATTTCGAGCTTTACCTGGGGTATCCTAGAACACGACAACGGTCGTTGCTGCACTCTTGGTTACGACACTCTAGGGGGATATGCTTAGGATAATTTACATTTTAATTAGAAGCCATTATTAAGGATTTATGAATAAATACTTTCTCAAAGAAAACATTTTATGATTATATATTATATGCAGAGTCTTTTTAATTGACGTTAGGTATTTTACAAGCATGGAATTATTAATTGTGATTTACAAACTAACCTAGTGTATGCCATTGTTTAGAAATGACACCTAGTAGAAGGAATGAGAACTCTAGTAATACGCACGATCCAATGATTAAGAAGGATCATACTTTTCATGGTATTAAGCAAACATTTAGAAGGGAAATAGTCTCCCACATATTCTCATTATATGAAGAACCTGTATCATGTGTTAATAAGATAAGTAAAAAATTCTCTATGTCCTATGGCTTTAAATGGAAGAAAGAGATGAAAAAGATGGAAGAGAGAAAGATAGATAAAGGGAAGAGATTGAAGGAATGATTTTCCCATATGTGATAATTGTGGAAAGAATAACCTTGGTAAATTATTTAAGGGAATGAGAGTTTGTTATACGTGTGGAGAAAAATAAAACCAACCACGTGATTGAAAGGGTAAGAAAAAGGTGTCAAAGGTACAAGGCTTCATTTTCAAGGGGTTGGTACACTATGCGAATCAATGTCCAAATCATCAGAGTATTCCCCAACTGATTCTATTGGATAATAATCAACTTATGATACTACCACAGATGAAGAAGAATGACTAGTGTTCTTATGTTGTTATTAAAGAATTATTTCATTTGAGTTTTGTATCAACAATGTACTGGTTTTATGAATTATGTAAATAAATAAGGATTGTACTGCAGTACTATTTCATTGAGGATTTGAGATTATATGGTTCTAATAAATGTTACTCAATAATAGGTTATTTTTTTTGGGAAAATATATGGTTGAAGGAAAGATAATTCTTAATATGGTTCTGATATTAAGTTAGTGATTTTGGATAAGATATGATTGATTTGGATAAATTACATTTGATATTCTTGACTATCTTGAAACTAATTAATGATTTGTATATTCCATCATTTTTGGAGTTTACCTTATTTTTGGAAAGGAGTATATATAGTATTCTATAAATAATAAGGGAGCATGAATGTAATCAATAAGTTTTTATGGTAATTCAAGGTGTTATAGTGTTTCAAAAGAATACACGATAAAGGTATTCACATGTTATTATGTGGAAAAAAGGATCTTCATTGTGTTTACCTTACTTATAAATTTTGGACTATGAGTTCGAATAGAAGTATTTTGGATAAGTCTAAAGGTTAGAATAAATTAATTTTGACATTGGATATTATTTTTAAGGTTAAGTTATTTCTTAATATTATTTTTGTATTATTACAAAAAGGACAACCCGAAGGTCGGGCGATAACCCATCGCGTCCGGCAAGGCTGTGAGACTTGAACCCGCAACCGAAGGGTGATAAGGGTGGATCACCTACCTCTGACATACGTGATGCCCTGGTTTTTATTATGTAGTTTTTTAACAGTTAGAAAAATGAATTATAAATTCATTATTTTTGGAACCCTATATGATTAGGATAAATAGAATATTTTTTAATTCTATAATCTTTTAGAGTGAAAGATGAGTTTGGGGTAAGAATAAGTTGAAGGATGAAACTCTACTTGTCAAATATATATATATATATATACTCTATTATTCTATTAATAATTTAATTCATCAACATTAGGGAAGGGATCTTAATACCAAAATTGTGTTATCTTAATACCATATGTTTTGATGAACCGATGATATTTTACATCATATTTGATTGATGCCTTTGAGGCCCTCAATTTTACACTTGTTTTTGATTGATGACCTCAATCAATCCCTAGAAATTTTTACATTTTTCAACCAATTATTTGTCTCTAATTTCCACTAATTTTCTCCTAATTCAATTCATAATTTGGTGGTGACATAATCATTTCCCTTTCCTTCTTATTAAGACTAAATTTTATGAACCCAATTTTCGAGGTGAGTTTTCCAAAAAGGTATTTTTATAAATTTAAACATTTATTTTTGATTTTTTTTTCAAATTGTGATGAAAAAATTTATTTAAGTATGGGATAATTTAACAACCCAGTATTTCATAGTATGTTATCTCTTCAATGATATTCAATAACTTGGGCTACGCGCAACACCGAGTTCGAGCGCACTACAACTTACCAAACTAATCGTTCAAAAAGAGATTATAAATATTATTAACTTAATTTTGAAATCTATATACTAAATATAACTTTAACATCCATATTATGTTTTTTAAACATAATATAAGAGAAAAAAATCAAATTTTTAGATAAAAGAATTATTTTTCAAAAAATGCAATTTCGTCGACTTTTATTGGAGAAACCTTTTTAAATACAACATTTGAAACTTTTTTATATTTAATTTTACAAAATAATATTATTCTTTAAAATAAGGACATAAAAATTTAGTCTGGATAAATTTTTTGTGTTTTTGTGATAACTTTCATATTTTGATGAATAGTGAAAAATACTAAATTTAAACTAAAAAATACTTTTTTAATCAAAATAATTTGTAGTGTTAGATAATAAATTTGAGTTGTTTTAAAGTATAATTATATTATATTTTTATCATTTAATATAATTTAGGTCATTGGATTTACTTTCACATTAAAACTGAACATAAACAAGTATCAATCTTTTGATAGTTATAATTTCTTAAAAACACCCTTTTTGTTTTGACAAAAGGAATTAATTTTAAAAAAAGTTTTTCCACTTCTGCATTTTGAATTTAAAAAAATGTATTCCATACTTTTAATCAAAAGTTCCAAATTGTGTAAATAGTTATCTTGTATTTCTAGACATTAGTAATATTTACTTCAGTAAATATTTTAATTACCATGGATAAAGGGTAAATTTAGTAAATAAGGGCAAGAAAATATTATTATATTAATATTAAATTATACTAACATGTGTCCTATTAATATTGGTTGATACATGTCCGAACATGGGCATCCTTTGGTCGATTTTGGGACCACATGGTTCCACTTGAGAGTGATAATGACACTTTATATTAATTAATTTAAAGTAATGTCAAAAATGACAAACATATATATCTTTTAGTAAAATAAATTTTACAAGGTGTAATAAAATCTTTATTTTTGACTATAATTATTAATTATAAATATAAAAATACTTTCTACATAATGGTATTTTATTTGTAATTTTTAGACTTTAAATAATTAAATTTATTTATGACACAATGATGATGTATTAATTACCTTATTGATGAAAGAATCAAATAAATGGTATTATCAATATTAAAATAAATATAATTTGGACGTTTTTATGACATCCTAGAATTTTATAGGTGAAAATTACATGTTAGTATTGATTTAATGTATCTAGTTAGAAGTAATCAAGTTGTGATGACTTTCAAAACAACCAAATACTAGATAGTGGCAAAATTGACATAAATGAATTTTTAAAACAAATATTATATTATTATATTATATTATATTCCAAAAAATATAACTATCAGAAAAAGGGATTAAAAAATATTATATATTTATTTAATTAACCAATTGAGGTTCTCTTTAATGTTTAGAGTATGTGTATTAACCTTATAGTGTAAGAATACAAGAAGACATGACAAAAGTTAAACTATTTAACCTAGAGTTAAATATAAATATAAGGTTAATATGGTGACCTAAACCTATCTATAACCTATTGGTTGAGTGGTTTTGGACCCATACCCACATTATCATAGAAATAAAACATTTTGGAGCCATTAGATACCTAAAATTATTTTATTATAAAATAACATTCCAGGATTTTCCTAAAGTGAACCGCACCTCTCTTATAAAATGGCACTTCCCTTCTCTCAAAATCACACATCCAAATATTTTTGGCTCAAACAAACCCTACCCAAATATCCTCCCAACTTCACTAAAATAAAGATAGAGTCCTTACATTGATCATAAAGGCTACCTAAGGAGCCGTTTTGATCAACTCAAAAGGAAACACCTGAAAAAGAGTTAATAATTTCACCACCCTCTTTTGAGTTCTTTTTTTCTTCCACTTACTCTTCTATATTGTTTTCATAACAAAATAACAACTCCAGTAACTTATACATACTATGATAGTATTATAAATATGTTACAACCATATTCATTATTCTATCCATCCTATAAATGACAAAGTCACCATACGTGCGTACGTATAGCTTACCGTCTCCATGTCGTGGTGTAGTTTGTTATTCAAACACTTCATTATTTGTATGGTTATAATAATGTGTATAACTGATGTAAATAATAAATATAATATGTTAATTATTCTTTATATATGATATATCATCCAATTAGATTTGATTTTGATGGTTCCAGGCACAGCGGAAGCTCATGGGTGGATGTGCCCACTTGGCTTTTTGTCATTAGCAAAGATCAATCCTAGATCAATACGATGATAAATGACAGACTCTACCGATCGAATCATAGAAATATTCAAAGAATAAGAATATTCCCAGAACAACAAATGAGGATCGTCACAGGTTGATTATAATTAATTTAATTAATTAACAAGATGTACCTTTTACGACATTCTTTCTTCATTGATATTTCTATTCATGTTCCAATGTGATTCATCATTGTGTTGTAGAATCCAAGTGTAGAATTCCTATAGTTGTGATCCACACATGCACCACGTATCTTTGGATGTCACCAAAGGAGTCTCTGGGTGCTAGCATGGAGAAACCATTACTTGCATTTTTTTCCTTAGATCGCGTTGATCCAATGGAGGAGGATCTCTCTCGGTCTTTAGAGCATTCTTGGAGGAAGGAATTATTTCAGTCTTGAGAGAATTTTCCAGAATTTTTGTGCACAACAATTAAGGAAACTTTTTGGGGTTTTGAGGATATTTACAATCGTGTTTGAGGTTATAGAGTAATGACAATAAATAAACTAGTTACACATTTTATTTATTTCATTAAATCTTATTAAAAACCCCCATGTCGAATCATTAATTCCTTGACAGGTGCCCACACTGATTATAAAATATCATTTAATAAAACAATATTATTTCCTCAAAATACCAAATCAAAAAACTACATGGTTTGTTATCATTAATACATGGAATGTACTTGTTTTTCATAAAACTACATAGAGTGTAATCATTAATACCCGATATATACGGGTTTTTTCATTTCCTTTCCAAAATGAAAACTACACGGTGTGTAATCATTAATACACGACGTGTATATCTTGTTTTCATTTTATTCTTCCTAAATCATTAATTTTTTTTGGCTTCCGTGAATAATTATTAAACCCCGTACATGAACAATATTTATTCTACTTGAGATACATGAATACACTTAGTGTGTGACCCTCTAGGACTCTTTCTCGTTGGCTTTAGGCGGCCTTGCCTAAAGTCCAAGATTACTATCTAGCAACGGGTCAAGGAAACCAAGAGAAAGAAGTTGATGCCGCATTGACATGTAAAATCATATGAACACTTAAAGTGTAATTTAATCCCTTTTTTTAATATCTCGTCAAACAGGTTTCATGGTAGTGTCACGAACCTATATGCTTGATCTGTCATTCTTTGACTTCCAGAAATAAACTCGTTGTTACACCATGGACATGAAATTTGGGCAACAGTTCTCTTTCAATCAAACGGCCCGATATGTCTACTTCCATAAATATGGAAGGGACAAATTCTTCCTCGACTTATCCATTAACAACATTTCATTCGTAATGCACCCAACATACCCTAATTCCCGCCAACTGTCTTCGTGACGGTTTTCATCAGAAAATCTAAGTGAACGAATCACGACATGAGATAATGATAATAATCTAGTATATGGACCATTGCAGATTCTCATAGATAGAATGTATGATAACACCAAGACATGCAGAATTTCTACTAGCGGGTCTATTCTCATAATCTCCCATCTTGGAGATTACCAAGAGTTAACTCCATGAGAGAGAGTCTCGTCTTCTTACAAGTACTCACACATGACGGTCTATGTACTATGTGTCATATCATAGTATGTCATCAAACTGTAGAACATTATTTAAGAATATTTTTATAACATTTTAAGGTTTTCATCATAGCAGGGATCTTCCATGACATTATTAATGCAACAAATATTCGAGGACATTATTATATTATAGTCATGCAGAACAATGAAAAATATATATAATAAATTTACATTCACATAATCAATGAACAAACAGTTTGTTCTGAGGACATCATCTCTAACAAACTCCCACTTGGACTAGATCCAACTACCTATGACTTTTAGTTTTTTAGACCTCACATGATGATCATGTTTCTACTGATTCAAGGCTTTAGTTAAGGGGTACGCCATGTTGTCATCCGTGGAAATACTTCTAATTACAACTTCACATCTCTGAGAAAAATCCCTCAAGAGATGATACTTTTGATGTATGTTCTTTGTCTGCTGATGTGACCTTGGCTTTTTTGCAAGTGCCACCGCTGTAGTATTATCACAATAGAGTGTGATAGGATATTTATTCCTAGGTACTAAATATAACTCTTGGAAGAAACATCCCATCCATACTACATCCTTAGCTGCCTCAGAAGCTGCAAAATACTCGGACTCTGCTCTAGAATATGCCACCACACCTTGCTTTGTGCTCTTCCAGCTCACTGTACGTCCATTAAAACTGAATTTGTATCCATCCCGAAACTTCATGTCATCTAGATCAGTCTAGAAACTAGAATCTACATGTCCTTTGATGACTAGTTCCTTATCTCCTCCATAAAACAGGAACATATCCTTAATATGCCTCAGATACTTAAGGATAGTCTTGACTTCCATCCAATGGTTGAATCCTGGATCTGTTTGATGTCTACCTAACACACATAATGTGTAAGCAACATCTATCCTTGTACATAGCATTTCATACATGACTGACCCAATCGCGGATGCATAATGGATCCTTTCCATTTTCTTTCATTCCTCATGTGTCTAAGGACACATTTTCTTGGAAATATGAATGCCATGTGACACTGGAAACAATCCCCTCTTGGACTGTTCCACACTGAATCTCTTCAGTATCTTGTCAATGTGTGTTCATTGAATCAGGCCCATCATTCTCTTGGATATATCACGATGGACCTTGATCCCAAGAATATATGTTTCCTTGCCTAGGTCTTTCATAGAGAAACATTTATCCAACCATGCCTTAACTGATTGTATGACAGGTACTTCGTTTTTGATTAGTAATATTTCATCAACATATACTATTAAGAAAATTACTGCACTTCCTCTAATCCTTTTGTATACACAAGGATCACATTCATTCTTAACAAAGCCAAATTTTGTTACGACTTCATCAAAATGAATGTTCCATGACCTTGATGCTTGTTTTAATCCATAAATGGATTTCTGTAACTTACATAGATTTTTGGAATCCTTTGGGGTCCCAAACCCTTGAAGTTGTGTTATGTAGATATCTTCATGGGGGTTCCCATTAAGTAATGATGTTTTGACATCCGTTTTCCAAATTTCATAGTCATGGTAGGTGTCAATGGCCAATAAGAGTTTGATGGATTTCAGAATCACAACTGGGGAAAAGGTTTTATCATAATCAATTCCTTGATGCTATCTAAAACCTTTTACAACCAGTCATGCCTTATAAGTGGTGACTTTTCCCTCCATGTCCAGTTTATTCTTGAATACCCATTTATTACCAATTGGATTTACATCAATTGGAGGATCTACCAAAATCCAGACATCGTTTTGGTACATGGAATCCATTTCAGAATTCATGGATTCTTGCCACTTGGAAATGTTTTCCCCTTCAACTGCTTCCGTGATGGTAATAGGGTCATCATTGTCAACCAATAACGAGTCACCATCCTCGGTGACAAGAAAACCATATCGTTCTGGTTCTCTCACCTCTCTCATGATCCTACGATGTTCTTGTGTCTCTGGAACATATTGTTCTTCCATGGGGCTTTGTGGAATCTGTTCTTGTACCAAATCCTGTGTATCTTGAGCCTTGTCTTCATCGAAGTCTATTCCACTCCCATTATCTCTTTAGGATATGCACTCCATCTCAAGGAATATGGCATGTCTTTCCACAACAACCTTTTCATCTAAGCAGTTATATAGGTAATGTCCCCTTGTTTCCTTGGCATATCCTATAAAGGTACACTTTGTGCCTTGGGGTGAAAGTTTTTTACCTAAACATGCATTAACAAATTCTTCTCTAACCCCACACATGTAAATTAGATAACATGGATTCGTGTCCACTCCATAACTCGTATGGAATACCATTTATCAATTTATTTGGTACTTGTTTTAGTATGTGTGATTCTTTTCGTAATGGATATCCCAAAAGGGTAATGGAATACTCACATGACTCATTATTGATCTCACCATGTCCAATAGGGTTTGGTTCCTCCTTTCCCTTATACCATTCCACTGAGGTGTATAAGGAGGAGTGAGTTGAGATAGAATACCAAACTCCTGTAAGAAATCAATGAAGTCCTGATTAAGATATTCTCCTCTTTTTTCTGAGCAGAGTTTCTTAATCTTTTACCAAGATGGTTCTCAACTTCATTCTTGTATTCTTTGAACCAATCAAAATAATATGACTTCTACCTCATTATGTAAATATGTCCATATCTTCTAAAATAATTAGTAAAAGTTATTAAGTACAATAACCAACCCCTTGCTTCAACTAGAAATGGTCTAAACACATCCGTGTGAACTAATTCTAGAATATCTTTAGTCATTTAACATTTCCCACTAAATGGGGTTGTGGTCATTTTTCCTTGTCGACACGCATGACATACACCAAGTGGTTTTAGTTCGAATGAATCTAAATACCCCTCTTGATGCAATTTTTTCAAATCTTTCTCATTGACATGACCTAGCTGATGATTCCAAAGTTGGGTGTGGTAGAAGTCATGTGAATTAACTTTTTCATCTATTTCCATTACTTGGTTTGTGTAGTCTAACACATAAAGGCGGTTATATAAATGTGCCCCACCAAAACAAATTCTATCTTTATAAAAGTAGAAACATTCATTTTTAAACATAAATATGAATCCATCAGAATCTAATCTACATACTAAAATAATGTTTTTGGTTACAGAGGTTTCATAATAACATCAATTTAATTCCAAGATCATCCGAGTAGGCAATGTGAGGTGGTAGTCTCTGATAGCTACAACAGCGAGTCTGGCTCCATTGGCTGCTCGTAGATCCACCTCACCTCGGTCAGTATTTCTTAATCTACTCAGTTACTGTATTTGGATACATATGTGAGCACCACAGGAAATATCTAATACCCAATTGGTATAAATAGATAGATTTCATTTGATAACAAATGAACCTGAAGCTTCCCCTTGCTTCCTTGGCTTGGTGCACTTTTTATTCTAGTGGCCCTTCATGCCACATGCGAAACAAACAACCTCATGTCCTCTTGCCTCCCTTTTGATGTTACTTTTCTTGGGAGGCCTTGAAGATGCTTTGGGCTTAAATATCATCACCTTACCTTTCATTTTATTCACCATATGGATAGAAGGCTTTTCACTCTTCATATCATTGTACACTTGATGAATGAGGATGAGAAGATCTGATAAAGACTTCTCAATGTTTTTCATATTTAAATTTACAACAATGTTGGAGAATCTCTGGGGGGAGTGATTTAAGAATGAGATCGGTAACCAGTTCTTCAGGGATTTTAAACCCCAGAACCTCCAAGGGAACAATGTAGCCAATGATCTTGACTACACGAGGCCTATCCGGGGAACCCTCTCCATGCTTGCTTTGAAATAGAGCCATGGAGATGTCAAACCTTCCCTATCTTTCTCTTACCTGGAATAGACCATTGAGGTGCTCGAGCTTTCAATAGGAATCCATGTATTTATGAGACTTCATGAGCTCACTAGATATTGATGACAACATCAAACATTGAACATCGAGTGCATCGCTCAAATTGTGCTCACAGACCAGGATGTCTTCATCACTCGCCCCTTGGGCAGGAGAATCAGGAAGTGGGGACTCCAGCATGTAAATTTTTTTCTCATGGCATAGGATAACCTGAAGGCACCTAAACCATTCATGAAAGTTACTACAAGTGTGTATCTTGTCTTTATCCATAATTTATCGCAAAGAAAAAGTGTTTGAATAGTTTTTAATATTGATTCTACAAATTAAAATAGCATATTTTTTAGTACTTTCTTGATTACATTTTATGAAAAATAATTAATTTTATTAAGTCTCCCACTATTTTATAATGTCACAATGGCCCTCACCATTGAACTCAGAATGTCTAGTAGCCATGAAATTCTAGTGTCAAGGATCCATATTCCCCTTTGCATCACCCAACCTAGGGTTGGTCAAGCTATTTAAAGGTATTTAGGTAAGTAGGTCTTTTCCAACTATGAGATTACAGATTCATTATCTATTGAGTGGACTCCCCAATCCTAAAATCTTGACTTGTATTTCCTCAACCCTTGCCTCCATTTTACAACAAGTCTATCAAGTTATACTCCTATGGACGTAAAATATTTAAGTCAACCCAAAACTTTCATAAGAGGTTCTTTTATAAAAGTAAGTGTCCCAACAAGGGTTGGTCAAACAAATAGTTTTATTGAGTCTTTCCCTTAATCAAGTAACGGAAGGATTGGTCGGACATAATATGGCATTAGATGGAATTTAATCTTTTATTTCTAGTTTTGAATTATCACATGATTTTTAATATTAAGTGATGCTTTCTTAAGTGATTAACAATGTTCTAATAATGTTTACGCATAGTACAATTTTTATTTTATTCCATCTTTTCAAGCTTGTTTATTTCATTAACTATCTGATCAAGACAACACATACATAATAAATAAACCATGCAATTAGATAGAAATAAAATAATATGTCATGATCATGATCTTATATTGGTTAGCTTATCTAGTGGTTTTCATAGGCTAACCCTGACCTAGGGAAAAACACCTTGAACCCGCTGGTTCATGTTTTGCAGCTCCCACCTATCCACCGTTGTATCTTCTTGGGTTTGTATTACCTCAGCTTCAGATTTTGAACCATATCCTCTGGCTTGGGAGATCCTCCATTACATTGGGTTTACATTAAAGAAACCATGGGCACATAGGCCCTACATTTTATTAGAAGAAGTCTCGCAGGCCAATGAATTTAAATGAAACCATACACATACAAAGGGTCTTTGGTTTATCTCATGATCATCCATAGCATACAATGACATTTACACATATTTAGTATTCAAATTATTTTAATCATTATTTTATTTAAGATAAGTCGTGCTTGAATTCAATTAATTATGATCTTAAAATTAATCACTTCTTTATCTTAAATTCCTTTCTGAATGTCCCTGAGATTCTTCTCATCCAAACTCCTTGTACGGGTCTTTGTAATTTGGAGGAAACCTGGTGAAATTCTATTTCAAGAAAGTACACGACATATAGAATATATTACACGATGTGTATTTGTTTTCACCCTTTATCCAAAGTACATGCTGGGGGAATTGGAATGATTTCTGTACTTTGGAAATTTTGGATTACACAGTGTGTAGATTAGTCTAACACGATGTGTACTTCCTTGTAATGTGGTTACCGGCCTAGAAATCCTATGTACACGGTACATGACTTCTCCTTGTACACAGTTTCTCCTGGGCTGGATCAGACTACACAACATATTGATTCAACATACACGCCATGTATTTCAGTTTCCATGCGCTGTTTAGTTCTGGTCAAAATGGTGTAATAAATACATAGGTATACTCAATTCACACAGTGTGCTTTGGCAGACTAGTATCGGTATGTTGAACCTAAGTACACGATGTGTAGTTTTCACTACATGTCGTGTATGATTGTGTTGTATAGATAGAAAGAGCGGATCATCTAGATGAGTTCCTCATTTTTATTTTAATCAAAATTAAAATTAAAAGGTTGTTTCTGTGATGTGAATCCATAAATGAATGAGGAAAAACAGATCTCGTTCATTTAGATTTATAGAACAATTTATCTAGAATTGAATCAAATATAAATGCGTAAATTATCAACGAAATTTAAATAACTATAATCAACTTTTTTACCTCATTTTGATACAATTTGATGGTTCTGGGTGCGGCGAAATCTTGTGGATGGATGTTCCCACTTGGCTTTTTTCATTATTAATGATAAATCTGGGAACAATACAATGATAGATATCAGACTCTTTGGATCAAATCACAGAAATGGAAAAAGAAGGATAATATTCTTGAAACCACAAATGAGTATCATCAATGGTTGATTATAATTAATTTAATTAATTGACAAGAAGTACCTTTTAAAGTGTTCTTTCTTCATTGATATTTCTGATCACGTCCTGATGTGATTCGTTATTGCGTCGTAGAAGCCAAGTGTAGACTTCCTCTTGCGGTGATCCACACATGCACCACATATCTCTGGACATCTCCAAAGGAGTCTATGAGTGTTAGTGTAGAGAAAACATTGCTTGCGTTGTCCGCCTTAGATCACGTTGATCAAATGGAGGATGATATCTCTCAGCCATGAGAGTGTTCTTGGTAGAAAGAATTATTTCAGCCTTGATAGAATTCTCCATAATTTTTGTGCACTATGATTAAGGAAAAGTGTTGGGGTTGTGAGGATATTTATAATTGGTTTTGAGGTTATAGATTTATGACAATAAATAAATGTGTTACACATTTTATTTATTTCATTAACTCTTATTGAAAACCCCCCGTGTCGAATCATTAATTCCTTGAAATGTGACCATGCTGATTATAAAATAACCTTTAATAAAACAATATTATTTCCTCAAAATACTAACTAGAAATACTACATGGTGTGTAATCATTAATAAACAGTGTGTACTTGTTTTTCATAAAACTACATGGCGTGTAATCATTAATACACAACATGTACTTTTTTTTCATTTCCTTTCCAAAAGGAAAACTACATGGCATGTAATCATTAATACACAACGTTTATATCTTTTTTTCATTTTATTCTTCCTCCATAATTAAAATGATTTAGGCTTCCTTGAATAATTATTAAACCACATTCGAGAATAATCTTTATTCTACTTGAGATACTTGGATACACTTAGTGTGCGAACCTCTAGGCCTCTTTCTGATTTGCATTAGGCAGGCTTCCCTAAAGTCGAAGATTTCTTTATAGCAACGGGTCAAGGCGCCCAAGTGAAAGAACATGATGCCACATTTAAATTTCACCTCATATGAATGATTACCATGTAATTTAATCCCTTTGTCTCAATATCTCATCAAGAAGGTTTCATGGTAGTGTCAAAAACCTATATGCTTGATCTGTCATTCTTTGACTTCCCGAAATAAACTCATCGTTACACTTAGGCCATGGAATTTGGGTGACTGTTCTATTTCAATAAAAGGTCCCGAGATATCTACTTCCATAAATATGGAAGGGATAAATCCTTCCTCAACTTATCAATTAACAACATGTCATTTGTGATGCACCCAACATACCCTACTTCCCGCCAACTATATTCATGATGTTTTTCGTCAGCAAATCTTAGAGCACGAGTCATGACATGAGTTAATGATAATATTCTAGTATAAGGACCATTACACACACTAGTAGATAGAAATTTCTGATGAAACCAAGACATGAAGAATTGCTACTAGTAGGTTTGTTCTCATAATATCCCATCTTGGAGATTGCCAAGTGCGAACTCCATGAGAGAGAGTCTTGTCTTCTTACAAGTACTCACACATGATGGTCGGTATACTATTTGTCCTATAATAGTATGTCGTCCAACTTTATAACTTTATTTAAGAATATTGTTATATCATTTCAAGGTTCTCATCATAGCGGGGATCTGCAATGACCTTATTAATGCAACAAATATTCCCGGACATTGTTATATTACAATCATGCAAAATAATAAACAATATATATAATAAGTGTACATTCACATAATCAAAATAAAAACATTTGGTTCTTAGGACACCTACTCTAACAGATTTCACTATCAATATAATGATATTGTCGCTCATGCGTATGTACGGATTACCATCTCCACAACGTGATGAGATTAATTTCCACATTCACCATTTAATGATGATTATAAATATATATATTATTAATTAGTATGTAATATATGACAAAATAATTCTACTGAATATATATATATATGTACTTACTTATATCTTATTTACTTACTTTCATTCAATACGATATGAAAACGAAAACAACGTTTATGTGTATGTACGACCTACCATCTCCATAAATGGTGTTCTCCATTTCATATATCTATCTATTAAACATATTTATATTCTAAATATATATGATATATAAATCATGTGTTATATTCTAGAAGTATTTAAATAATGATTTAAATTATACGATCAAGAATAAGCAGTTTAAACATGTACGATAAAGAAAGAGATTATTACCAGAAATGTTAACTTAACATGGAAATCATTATTAAATGGGTAGTATAAAGTAATAAATGATCCATGTATGATATAATAAAAATGAATATGGTTATTTTATAATTTAATAACATACTACGGTCATTATACCGAAGGTTAAACATACCCTCCACCAAAGGAAAGTTCAAGGTAAGGGTTAATTCTAAAATCTCTTAATTATTTGAGGATGTTTTTACATAAGTATCTACTGGGACCTCTTTATCATCCACATCTGTGTTTCATAGGAATATTTCGAAAAGGAATATTTTAAGGTTTTATGGAAGGGAATCTTTAACAAGATCATCATTTTTAATTGTTTAAATATTTATTCTTCTAAATCATTCTCATTAATGTCAATGTTTTCAAAATGGTTTTTATGGATTTATTTATATGGACATGATTGTTTTTAAAATGTTAATTCCTTTCAAAAGATTCAAATTGGTATGAGAAACTTTTAGTAAAAAATTTCTTTAAATGTCTTCCTTTCTAAATTTTGTGACTTTTAAATGTTTTCATGAAAAATGTATAATTCTCCCAATGAGTTTTACAAATATTTTTCATCTATTTCAACATCCTTTGATGGATTTTAAATTTGTTTTAAGTTGAATTAATATGATACAAATATTCCATATTTTATTAAAGGTTTTGTGATATATTTGATTATAGATATGTTATTTTTATACCATTCCTAGTTTATGGTTAAAGAATTGACATTCCATATGCTAGTTTTAATAAAAATGTTTATGTTATGACCTTTTCATATAAAGAATCTATTGAACTTATTATGTGATGGGTGGAGACTGATATAGATCCTTGGTGCATCGGTAGGTCTAATGAGACAATTTGACGTTGAATTTGCTGAGGCCTTTCCCATTTTGATATATTTTTTTGGTCAAGCCCTTAATATTTTTTAGAAGTCTTGGATGAGGATTTGAAAAAATGTGTCAGAATATACGACATTATACATTCCCTCATAATGAAAATAATATTTATGGTTCATGTTGTTATTATACTAGTAGAATACCCATGATTATGTTTTATTATGGTATTATTTACTCAGCTCATATTCCTACCATAAATTTTTCATGTTTATTATTTGTAAAGGCATGTGTTTTATATTATTCACCATGCCTAATGTTTATGTTATCACCCGCTATATTGATTACTCTTACTAAGCATTTGTGCTCACCACTTTCTTATGTTTCATTTTCCTAGGATACGAAAAAGTTAGTTTTGAGTGACTTACAGGAATAATCTAGAAGTCTTGTATGTTTCTAATAGAATAAATTAGTGTTGTATTTCTTTTCAAGTTGTAATGTTGATCTTATGTATGTATCTTGTTTCCAAGGATACTAAACTGATCCGGCTTTTGGGATTTAATCCCTTGTGATCATGCCAATGATATGTAATAATGAACAGAATTTTGGTTACTAGGGTCGGGGTGTTACAATATCTTTCCATGTTATTTTTATAAATTTAACTTATGTGGAAAGAATAAATAAAAAAATATGCATTTCCACATAAGTTTTATAAAAAAACCCATTGTGAAAAAAAAATCTACAGGACTTTTGATGTTGTTCTTTTCCAAAAAACGAGATCGAGATTCCTCTTATTTTGATTCCACACCAATTTGTAAAAAAAATTAATTTGGAAATATCTATTTAAAAAAACATATCTAATTACCCTATCTATAAACATATGAACCCCTATAAGAAAAAACAAAATATAAAAACTTCAGTCAGAGAAAAAACCTATAAAAATAAATACAATACACCAAATTAAAGAAGAAAATGGATGTCTAATTATCATTTTTCAAACTTTAATTAAGAAACATACATGACAATTTAAAATTTAACCATACTTAAAAAATAGTTTTCAAACAGACTTAGAATATGAGTAAGGTCTTAATTAATATAAGACTCAACATCATTGAAATTATATAATAAAAATTATTGTTATAATATTAAAAAATAGAATATTTTGATATAAAACCTAAAATCATTAATATAACTAACCTTATCATATTCATTTGTCACCCCAATTGTGAGAATATCAAACATGAAGATTAGAAAATTATAACCACATTCCATCATTACTTTTTGATGAAGAAATTGTGGTTATGAAAGTATAACCTGAAAATAAAAACCAACACACACACACAGAGATATATATATATATATATGATAAAAAACAAATATAATTTAATATAAAATTTATTCACACATAATTTCTTGTATTTGATTTTATTTGTATTTTATATTGATAAGTGATCATTGTTTAAATTTGTACATGACATATATTATTATTTATCAACTATTAAAACATTAAAAAATATGAATTAAGAATAAAGATCATATAAAAAATAATACAAACTGCTTGTTTAACAATTTCATAAAATTTTATGAACTCCGCCTAATAATGGGTGAAACCAATATAATGTGAATTCATGTTGGAAGAATATTACAAACATCTAATGAAAATTACAATTTAAAAAATTTCACAATTACTGACATTAAAATAAATATTAGTTCATAATTATCTTTATCTTTATACCAGTCAAGGAATTGAAAAAACTAGAACCCAATATCTGTATTTTCTAATCTGCCACAGATATAAGTAATTGTAGCATCATTATCCAAATATCACACGTTTTTTTGAAATATATTTTCAATCTATAAGATAATTAAAATAAGTGTCATCATTTAGAATTCAATGTGCATGTAGATACCTTATTAAATAAGTAATATAGTAAGTCAATTGATGTCATCATTATTTAAATAAAGAAAAACTAAAACAAAAATTTACTTAAATATAAAACAACTATAACATAGGTATGATGATCACATTGGGTAATGTTTTAAAATAATGATATTATATATATAATTTACAAGATGTTATCCTAAATACATTATGTTCTGTCATCTTTGTTTTTAGCCTCAACCTATGCTTCTGATATCATGTTTTATGTTGTCGACACATTATCATGTTGCCTTTATATTATCATCAATATTATGCTTTAGTTTTCATGTTTTTGAATCTTACACCTTTTATGATACCTTGGTAGGCATATTTAAGCTCATGAACTACTCTACCTTATTCTATGTTTTATTAATTTCATTTCTAGGATTTATAGCTCACTCCTTTATTATGTATGTCCCTAGGTTATCTAGTGTAGTTTTCAAAGAAATATGAAATTTTAGGTAATGTTGAGGATGTTTTCAATAATTTAGTTATATCCCTACTTTATGCTTTTATTTTATGTACCTAATAACACAAAAAAAACAGGCATCATGATCTTGAGGGGTTGTATTAAGTGTATCATTATAAAATAAATCCTGAATTATGATGTGTTAAAGACATGGGTTTTCATAAAGGGGGTGATTTGTATCAATTAATATTTTTTCAAGATTTAATCAATCAGAGTAAATATTAAATTTCATGGACAATATAAATCCATTAAATTCATATTCTAATATTGAGGAATGGTATGATTAAATTCATTCAAGTAATGATAGAAAGATTAATCACTAATGCATAGGATATTTTATATAGGTTCAAGTACATCTCAAATTTCTCTTCACATATCTCTAAATTCTAGAGAGATGTGGAAATGCACTATGATATTAACTTTTTATGTGAGTGAAAACCCTATTACATTATTTCTTTTTTACACCCCAAAGTTACAAACCAATGTCATTAAGTTATCGGTATAACCTACACTACTTTTCAAGAATAAGTATAAAATTTCATTTTATAAGAAAAGAAACCACCATAAATATTTTTTTGATTAAATAAGAATGAAAAATATTAGCTTTTAAAGGAGCTATACCCTTGTCTATTAATTACTGTTTTAACTTAATGAAAACAAATACAACACTTAGATAATGATAGATCAAAACACAAATAAAATGTTATAACCATTAATGTAGTTGAATAAAGATGATGGGTATGGATGTGCAAGATTTCCCCTTAATGAAGATATATTAAACAATATAGTTTGGGGAACCAAGACTTCTCCTTCAAAAAATTCAAATGAAAATAATGGAAAAAATCAATATAAATATTTTAATACTTTGTGTCTAAGTTTCTAGTAATGGAAGTCTACTACCTGTTTGTTATAAGCCTTTTTCAATGGTTAAATAATGGATCATTATAATAGATAATTCTTCATTAATATAAAATCACTTATTTATGAATGATACTCTTTTTTAATCATGGTTTTTATTATTCTAAAAAAATTAAAAATTAAAATGGCTAAATAAGTAAAACATTGAAAGTATTTTTTACTTGTTTATTCTCATGTATTAACCAAGTATCGCTTCCCATCACATTCCTTTATATGGAGAAATATTTATAATGTATATTACTTTAGGATGACATGATATGATTACTTGTTTCATATTACAATTTATTTTCATAATATAATGAACCCATTTGATCAATGTGTAAGTATTCGACTTATACTACATTCTCTACTAAACGTATTATGCATTGACATGAGGAAGCAAAATTGACATTAATTATTCCCAAATTTCTTTCATATACTATGTAAAAATTTAAATTTCATATCTTAAAAGTTCATAATATTATTTCTTTATGAAATATCATATTAATGAGTAGTTTATACGTAATTTTTCCCTCAGTGCTCAATGTTACCAAGATCATAAATGTCTTAATAACTCTTCATATTTTTTTACTGATAACCATATTCCTCTTAACCTTGTAGGATTTAGATCATTCTGTCATTCAAAAATAAAAACTAAAACATTAAAGGATTAAAGTAATAAACATTAAATATAAGTTAGGTAATTCATATAATAGAAATAAAATAGTTGTACCATTTTTTTAGAAAATCGGGACCCAAAATGCTTAATATATCATTGTCTATTCACTATCATAATATTCAACCAAATATAGTGAAATCACCAATACCATGTGAAATAGATTAAAGATACAAATTTTACTTATATCTCACTCCCATGAATGATCTCAGTATAAAAATATCTCTTATTCATACACATAAAAAAATTTAATCATGTGTTGCAGCTTGTTTTATTATGTATCCATGAATTCATCTTCAATCATAATCAATGGATCATATTTACCTAAATGATATCTTATGTTCCTTATTAAAATAATATAATTTTTATTAATATCTTAGTATCATAGGGATAGGTTAAATCAAACTTTTCAATATATAAAATATTTTTACTATGACATGCAAATCCATGATAGTTTTAATAAACAAACCATATATCATAATGAAAAGAATGATTGAATCATAAGGGTTAATTTTTTATCATGTCTAAAAATAAGACCATATCATATAACAACATTGATGCTTCAAATTCTAGTAGATGAAACCTCATTCAATTTGAAATACTAAAACAATATTAATCAACAACCAAGATATGCTTAAAACCATTAAATATCAATACAACATGCCTGAAAAAGGATTTAATTAATGAAATTAAGAAAACATGAATTTATAATGAATTATAATGAAAGAATAGTACTGTTTCCATCCAGAGACATCCATCTACCATTAAAAATGATATACATTGAAATAGAATAGAATATTTTATGCCATATACTCTGATATGTTTCAATCACAATTCATAAAAACCCAGAACCTTTGATTTTTTTAAATAATTATATATTTTGAGTAACCAATGATCCAAGAATAATTAAACTGATGATAATCATAGTCAAATTAATAACCATTTAAACATAAAAATATTTATATGAATTAAAATACTCATATATCATAAACCATAAAAATATTTAAGGACAAAAAAATAGAACAACTAAAACATAATAAGTAAGTGAGAATTGTATTGTAATTATTAAAAAAATTAATGGAAAGGGTGAATAAACCACGTCCCCCCTTTTGATAATTGTAAAGCCCTCAAAAACTCTCCCCCTTTTTATAATGATTAAACAGTTGATACATAAAAGTTAACATAGTGTAAGAATATCTAGAATAAGAAAACTATAAGGTGATTAAAATTTATAATAGATTTAAATAAATTTTCTTATATATAATAAAGAGTATTAATAAATCATTAAATTATAACTCAAATGAAAAAAATCTCCCATAAATAATAGTTAATCATAACTAAATGACAATGAAATCATAACAATGGTAAATAATTCATCAATATTTCTCATCTGTTCCAGAAACATTCCCATTAATAAATGTAATAAATCAAATTAGAGTTAATAAGAAATGGGTATTCTTAGTTATATACAATAAAAAATTCCAAATAGATACATTTAAAAGATTCTAGAGCTGATATTAAAACGAGACTAAATGAAATACTTAAAATAGAAACACATAAATCAAAATTATAAAGAATTTGGTTCCATTTAATATTTTTCTACATTTCTATACATTTAAATATTTATCATTATTCTATTACTCAATTTCGTTAAAATATTTAACCATATTTTTAGTTTCATTTTTCTATGACTATTCACCCATCTTTTCCTTTAAGTTTACTTCTCTTACTGATCAAATAATTCTTCCTTTTTAGTTTCCTATTGAGAAATAACTTGTCTCTCTACTATTATAATCTAAGATATTGTATCTATAATAGATAGTATTTTCATATATTCTAGTAAATTTATTATTTAAGCTAAGGAATAAATAGTCAAAGAAGATATAAAATCTAATTTGAAAAACCCAAGATATATAGGAGCAAATTTAATCAAGAAAAACAAAGAAGATGGTGGATGTTCTTGTAAACCAAAAAAGATGAAAAGAATACTCTGTCATCGGGTTTTAATAAAAATTAATATAGGTGATGATAAAAATAAGAGTTTCTACTTTATTATTTAGAAAATCGATGTTGAAAATTATTCTAAAATTGAATTTAAGCCATGTATTATGGTTAGTAAAAAAACTGATGTTGAAAACCTCTTTCCATATTAGTTTTATAAATTTAACCGATGTAGAAACAAAAAATAATTAAGTCTTCCTTTCCACATTGGTTTTATAAGAAAATAGATGTGGAAAAATTTCCATAGGACTATCGACATTGTCTTTTACCAAAAACCATCATCAAAACTCATATTATCTTGATTCCACCCTAGTTTTTGGAAATATCTAGTTAAAAAAATAGATTGAATTACCTAATCAAAAAAAATCAAAAACCCTAAAAATAGATTATACCAACATAAATTTGATAATAACCCTACAAAAATAATTATAATAAACCAAATTAAATAATAAAATGATTATCTAAATACTATTTTTTTAAATTATTTAAGAGGCATACTTGATAATTTAAAATTTTACCATTCCTAATTTTTTTAAGAAAACTTCAAAGGTGGGAAAGGTATTCATTAATATACAACTCGGAATCATTGAAAATTTTTATTAATAATGAATCTTATAAGATTAAAATATTTTGATATAAAACATAAAATTATTAATATAACTAACCATTTCAAATTAACTTGTGACCCCTGTTATGAATATATCAAACATGAATTTTAGAACATAATAACCACATTATTTCTTTCCTTTTTGAAGATGAAACAATGGTTGAGAATCATTAACTTGAAAATGAAAACCAACACACACACACAAACATATATTTAATAGAAAATAAATATTATCTAATATAAAATATATTTACCCTTAATTTCACATATTTGATTTTATTTGTCTTATGTATCAACATGGGATCATTGTTAAACCTCCTAAATGACCTATATTTTTTTATATCAACTATCAAGACATGTATAAACAATAATAATTAATAATTAACAACTTATAAAAAAAATAAAACCAACTTTTTTTACATTTTTCTATTAGTTTTACAAACAATTCATAATAAAGAGAAACAACAATGTAATGTAAATTCCTATTTACCAAATAATATTTACATCCAATGAAAACTACAATATAAAAATTACATAATTAATGAAATTAAAATCAATTTTAGTTCATAATTATCTTAGTCTTCTTACCCATCAAGGAATGAAAAAAACCAGTACCCAATCTCTATATTTGCTAATATATTTCATATAAATGTAATTTTAGCATCATTATCAAAATATTGAATTGGTGTTGAAATATATTCTTTATATAGAAGCCCATAAAAAAAATTGGTCTCATTTTGGATGCAAAGAATGTGTAGATACCTAATTATATATGTAATATTATAAGTCACTTGAAGTCATTTTTATTTGTTGGCACCAAAATGTTGGATGAAAAGAAAGAAGAGAAAGAGGCCCCACAGCCGGCTTCGCAAAGCCACTACGCGGAGTCCACCCAAGCAACACGACCGCCGTGAATCCAAGGAGGCGGTTCCCTCTGTGAATGGCCCTGATGTATGTGAGACCACTGCGAATCCGAGGAGGTGGTACCCTCTTCAAATGCCCTTGACATTCATGCACCCACTGCGAAGCATAGGAGGTGGTACCCTCCGCGAACGCCGATGATATTCGCGACCCGTCGTGGAGCAACCCAATCCCTCTTCATGCTGCATAAGATCTGCTTCATGATGTATCTTACCTATAAATATGGAGCTCCCCCTGAGCTTTCCATACGGACAATATGACCTTTCGGCTTTTTAGCTCCCAAATCGTAGAGCACCCTTTTCTCTGCAAATCATGAGCTACATGAGAAATTTTTGCTTCAGGAGGTGTCTCGCCATTGTATCGCTTTGATCCCCTCTTCTGAGAGGTATGCCTTTTGCGAAGAATAAGGGATTTCACGAAGGAAGGGGATCCCCAAGGGGACCCGGGTTGTTGTGGAGCATTTATGCTTTGCGAAACACACTTCATGTACACATGATCTGTTTGCTAAGGCAGGATCACTGTACTTCACGAAGCACATTGCTTCCTGATATCCTGCTTCACGAGGAACCTTTGTTTTGAGAGGCTGTGCTCCGAGAATGCCTTATCACTTCACGAAGAACATCCCACTTGCACCTACACCCCATGCTAAGGCTAAGGCACCCCACATCGCGAAGTGCACCCCTTCGCCAGTTCCCTTCACCACATAGATCAACCAAGCTCCACAAGGCCCCTGCCTATGGACCCCTCTTCTTAGAAATTCCTTCTCCCATACAACCCTCCATGTTTTCACGATGTGACTTCAAAGTCCCCTAGACAATACCTCCCGTAGCGTTGCTCCGCCTAATGCTTCTTCGCATAGGCATGCTAATGGATATTTCTTCTTCGCAACGTGGACACCTCAATGGTATGGTACGTAGGAAGCCTCCATGAGGTTCAAGACCAACACCCATCGGACCCCTGATTCATCTTCACGTCGGTTCACTGATGACCACCCGAACTACGAGGACTTTGATCCATGCTAAGACATGGTATGTAGGAAGACTCCCTGGGGTTCAAGACCACCATCCAAATGGACCAAGGTCCTTATTCAGGTCGGTTCTCCGACACGCCCCCATTCTGCATGACGTTAAACTACATCCCAATCCAGAAGTAAGCCATTGTGATCCCACCATCCAGTTGTTCCGACACCCCTTCAAATCGGTTCAACAACCCCTTTTTAACTCGAACTATGGGGACTTTGATCCATGTCACGACATGGTACGTAGGAAGCCTCTATGAGGTTCAAGCCCCTTCACCTACCTGGACCAAGGTCCTTATTCAAGTTGGTTCATTGTCACGCACCCATCTGAACTACGTGGTCTTTGATCCATGTCAAGGCATGGTACGTATGAAGCGTCCTTGAGGTTCAAGCCCACCAACCATTGGTCACGACCGCCTCCGTGTTGGTTTACCAGGCCCCTATCCCAAACTACGTGGACATTGATCTGTGCTAAGACATGATACGTAGGAAGCCTCCACGAGGTTCAAGCCCATCACCAATTGGACCAAGGTCCACATTCACGTCAGTTTACCGGCATCCATACCCAAAGTATGGGGTCTTTGATCAATGCTAAGGCATGGTATGTAGGAAGCCTCCTGAGGTTCAAGCCCACTATCCATCAGACCAAGGTCCATCTTCACGTTAGTTCACCGGTATCCATACCTGAACTATGGGGTCTTTGATCCATGCTAAGGCATGGTACGTAGGAATCCTCACAAGGTTCAAGCCCACCACCTTGTCATTCTGATCTCCATCACGTCGACTCACCAACACCCAGGAAGCCTATGGTATAAGCCCCACACATCCATTATCTAACTAAGAGGACTTTCATCCATGCAATGGCTTGGTATATAGGAAGTATCTTTGAAGATCAAGACCAAAAACATCGTCCATCCTGATTCTTACCCGGGCCACCACATCCCGGTGAGATCATGCCAGCTCATTCCCCTCCATAGTATTCAGGATCCTGCCCATGTGCTAGACCCAATATCAGTGTTCCCTCAAGGGGGTTCTTCAATATGATCCACTCTAGGTAGTGTTCTGATCAGCCCAATCCGTCTCCACTAGACGTTAAACTTGTGGCATACCCTGTGTTAAGCATGGGAAGTTGAGGAAAATATCAGATACATGCCTAGGGAATATGATTCCCCATGCTCATTGTGGGATGCCTCAGGCATCCGCACCCTCGAGAAGCCCTATAATAAGGGACAAAATACAGACACTCCAATTCCCTAGCATCAGGACATTCCAGTGATGCCTCAACGTGACTACTCCCCCAAATGAAGGTTTCTGCCCTGACCGGACCCCTTGGAATGTCCTGACAGAAGTAGTGTGATTAACCGGCATCCATGGAAACATGGCACTGAGAAGAGTTTCATGAACAACATATTAAATCTATGAGGGAGATCCGGACTAGGTGACGAATTCCGAGGAGGAATCCACAAAAGTAAGAACCGACATCCCATCATCCCATTTCGATCAAGGAGCAGATGTACCTGAATAAGGAGCGAATTTTACCCGCCTTTGGAAAGAGGGAATGCGGGGCAACCGAACCGTGCTGATGTCCCCCAAACATGATAGACGCGTGAGCCCCAGCAAAATCATCAAAAACAGAAATGGTGTACCCGATGTGAAATTATTCTCCTCAAAATGGTGATTAGTAGCACTCGAGACATCAGTAAAGTGACATGTCACCGGATCTAGATATCTTGCACCGAGCCTCACCAAAAAATAGTGGGTCTGACGTGAAACTCACCAGAAGTTGGGGCAGTCAAAATGTTGGGTATCTTGGTTTACGACATTGTTTGCATGGATCCCTCTTACTGGTAATGGTAGACGGAATGGTGTTGGGGCACTGGGTGTCGATTCTTTTTTCTGTTAGCACAAATGAGCTGATCACCCTACCTTTAGGAACCCAGATGCTACATCCAGAACTAGATCACCTCCTACCCACCGACATAGGGGCATGGGAAATTTCAACACAGCTACCCCACATGGTTCTGCCTCTTCTACGACGACCTCGACTTCCATGAGTACAGGGCACCCATTCTCCCACTCCCCATTAGGAATTATCCAACAGAGGGTAATTAAAGACCTTGTACGTAGGTATGAGGAGGAGGGGGGAAACCCTTCGAGGGACATGGCCTGCCTAGATTTAGAGGCATCTGTGCCTCGCTGTCAACACCGCCCCCGAGGGCCGCGCATGGAGCCACTGCTCCCCACTCCAACCTTCAATCGTTTTGGGGGCCTCTCACTGGAATGCCACGACGACTCCATGCCTTACGCCGCTGAGGTAGGGGATGTTCGGGCCCGCCCAGCTAGAGTTCCTTCCAATGAGTTCCCAACGAGGGCCCCCAACAGGTCGCGCCAGTGCCGCCACCCGATTCCCCGAGCTGAAGAGAATGTAGACTACCTATCTGTACCACCGGTACCTGCCCGGCTAACCCGAAGCCAGCGTCAGAAACGGGCTGTGGAGGACACCCATGAAGTTCGTGGAAGGGGGAAGTATGCTGCCCTCCTCTTCAGCCCTATTTGATGGAAGCCCGACTCGATATGCGATATTGAGGACATGCCCCCAAGAAGGGTCACGGTCCACATGGCCAATGTCATGGAAAAGGAGGACGAGTTGAAATTTCTTGGTGGAGACTTACCCCCTGAGGGTGTTCCACCATTGTTGGACCCATCAGGGGGGATTTCTCATCAGTATAGGAACCTCCTAGGTCTCCCTATGCCCACTGAGTTGTTGGTACTCAGTCGGAATGCCAGTAAGGGTAAAGAGCATGTCAGAGTTGTCATGCACTCTGACCTATCTACCTTAGTGCAGAAGATGGTGGAAGACCCAGATAAGGTCGCATTGCGCCATAAAATTGCTGAGAAGAAGAGGCTGGTTGACGAACTCTTGTCCAAACACGCTATAGAGTGACGAACGAACTATGGTGGTCCTAGGCCGAGGCAGAAGGGGCAATAACAACTCCCCCCAGTGAGATGCCTCCAGGAAACCCTGATCATACCACTCCCGTAGAAATTGTTGAAGCCGGAACTCACAGAAAGAGGGCGCGATATGTCTCACCAAACCCTCTCGAACAGCGCGACAATCCTAGGAATCTGGCCCGGGTTCCCCCAGCTGCCCTACAGGCCGCTCTGCCAGTCGCTCCATGAGCCGTTGAACCCATCTACCATGTTGAAGATCCTGAAAATGCACTCATGGTTAGGGATGCCCGCCAAGACAGGGACCCCCGTCTGGACGATCCAATGGTGGCACTCATCCCCTGCCTCGAGGCATTGGAAACGTGGAAGGTGGTAGTCCCACCAGATGGAAAACCATATCCGGCATGGGTGGATGATATGCCTGCACCCCCCGATTATGGAAATCCCACTTTCTTGCCCTTTAACGGGACAGGGGACCCGCCGCAATAGCTGGACGACTGTTCCTCTAGGTGTGGCCCCATTTTGGGTCTCCATCATAGCAAGAAGCCTCCAAGATCTGATGTTTTGTGTAGACATTAGAAGGCCCTTCTTTTGTCTAGTACCGCCAGCTCCCCATTAGATCGCTGAACGGCTAGGAGGAACTTCACTGGTAAAATCCTATACCAGTTCAGCTCCACCAGACAAAAGACTAGCATCGCAGACCTCTTCAGGTGCAAAAAAAGGATCGATGAGTGAGTCGCGGACATTATCGCCTGATGGAAGGGGCTCACATACTCCATTGACATGCCGCTGACTCTGGAGAAATTACTAACGATGTGAATAAGGAATGTCAAAACAGAGCTGATTCCTTCCCTGATCACTCAAAACTACCACGGAGGGTTCCGAGACTTCTCAGATAAGGCCCAGTGCCTTGAGGAAGCTCTGCAACAGGCTAGTCAGGCATGTCCGCTGCCCCCTGTGATCCCAGCAAGGAGGGATCCCAGATCCGAGCCCATTGCGGTGGACCAAATAGAATCCCCAAGGTAGCTAGAATTATTGCCAGTATCACCGGCTCCATAACCTCACAGAGTCCCTCCACCTCAGGAACAACCTCTTGCCCAGCAGCGACCACCTCAGAATCGGTTGGTTCCCCCACGCAACACGCCACCACCACCTAGGTGAGATAATCAGGCTCTTCCTCCTCAACAGGATCCTCCGGCCCCTCTTTAAGGCTAGGCCCTCAGCACGCTAACCAGAAAAAAGACACCAAGCTTACTCGTTCAGCGAGGATCAGGTCCCGGGTTACTTACGTAGTTCCCTAGAGCATGGTATTGTATGCTTACCTGAGTGCAGAAGGCCGACAGAGGCGAATCTCACCGACCACCCCAACTACTGCCCCTATCATCAGATTCTGGAGCATACCCTCAAGCAGTTCAATGTGTTTAAATACTGGCTCTAGGACTAGGACGATAACAACATAGTTAGGTTCGGCCCAGCCCTCACACAAGTGGTGGGTGTCTTTGTGAGGTCAGAAAGAGGTAGCGACGATGAAGATGAGTGGCATCAGGTTCCCAGCTGTGGATCTTAGAATTATGACAACTGGATGTCTTTTAAAATACCCTCTCATGCCCATGTAATTAATTGGGAATGCCTAAATCATCCGGTGCCTTTAGAAGCTACGGACAACGCCTCTGCATCATCATCTCAGCTGACCTCTTCCCAGAAGAGCAAGCATCGGCGACGCAAGAAAAAGCGACACACTCCACCAATGTTGTTGTCATCCTGCACTCTCGGTGACTTCATGCCCCCTTAGATGGGGATCCCTCTCAGAATACTCCTAGTGGTGGATGATTTGTCAAGTGATAGTTAGGGGTACACATCAGTTAATACTGTGGAGTTGGTAAATCCCTATATGACTCCCGATGAGGGGTAACACCAGGAAAACCTCCCCAACATCCCCAGCCGACACCAATGTCGGTTGAACCGTGGCCATATGGGTCGCCAAGGAATGTAAGCTAGAACTTTTATCTAGGATGTATACACCACTGAGACTAGACAACAGGCCCAGTGTAGAGCTCAGCAGGTGCAACCTCATCATCTGGTGTCCATAGATCTACCTACACCGTCGTTTGTGCTACTAGATTTAAGAAGTGATACCTCATTTGTACCGTGGCCAGTCTTGCCCTATTGCAGGCTGATCTCAGTTTTCTGGTCCTCATTCGGCAGCTTCTCTTCAGGCCTCGGCTAGTGGGCAATGAGGCGTACCTAGCACTAGCCAGCTGCTGGTCCAGCCGGCAGGGCCCGCCGTGCTTCCAAATGCCGAGCGGCCTCCTATAAGCAGAAGATCATGTTTCTGGCCGAAGTATGATGTCCTCAAGCACCTTTTAAGCATCCCAATGAGGCTTTCTATCCTTTAGTCTCTTCACCTGTCGTCAGACATGTGTGAGGTGCTCGCCGAGGCTTTAAGAAGCCCCATCAAGATTGAGACGGAGGTAGCAGCTGCAAATGCTTTTCACGCAGAAGGCAATTAAGAACGCCCAATGCCTGATAGTTATCTCGTTCCTTGGTGAAGAAGAAGACCCTCCCATACAGGGGCCCATTCGTCCACTGTACATCACTAGCCAGTTCAATGGCATGGATGGTTTCCGCTGTCTTGTAGACATAGGCTCTAGGATTAACCTAATCCCGACTCGGATGCGACGGATGCTGGGGTTGTCTCAGGATGATTTAACTCCCTCTGACCTAAGAATCCAAGGATATGACAGGACCGAGCAGACCTCGGTCGGAATGATCTATTTGAAGACCCAGTTCGGTGTCCTAGTTGCCTGTACCGAATTCATGGTTGTCTCTCAGAACACCGCGTGCAATGCACTGATGGGAAGGCCATGAATTCACCTGCATGTAGTGGTCCCCTAATTATATCACTAATGCATCAAATAATCCCTTAATAGTCTAGTAGGAGTTCTCCATGGAGATGCATCTCCTTTTTCCTCTTCTGAAGCCCGCTATCTGGATGCTCACTATTACAAGAACAAGGATATGCAGATTCTGGAAAGTGAGATTGAGCCCGCCACAGTCACCAGTGACCCTTGGGAAGGTCTGGATGACGCCTACATGTTCCCAATCCATCAGTTGGAGTCCACGACCCCCGACATGGGGGAATGCTTTGTTGTTTTGGGTGCAAGAGGAAGGCATGTTCATAGGTCCAGGCGACGACAAAAAATCACCTCGTACTCCTACAGAAACGAGGCTCAGGTGACCCCGGAACCTCCTACCCACGTACAGTATCGGGACGTCAGGCTCATGGAAATCGAGGTACGTCATACGTGTCTGTTTAGTTGGGCTGGAATTAACTGACTCAAGCTGACGTGCCACTACTTCTTTGATATCATCATGCGTGGCCCCTTAGGCCGAAGGTCAGATGGGATTGGATCGACTCCCTTCATCGCTATGGTCTTAGTGGCGCATGTGTCTTCTGATGTGTTGACCACTGCCACTCAAGCCGACACTAGCCTCCCATCAGAGCCTGGTGGCTCAAAAGCGACTCCCCCATCAGAATATCCCTCCACAAATGGATAATAGGATCTGGAGGATGCTCCCCTTGCCTTTGATGAAGGCGTCTCTACCTCGGTCGATGAACTGGTACATGTGAACCTTGGTAGCGAGGCAGATCTGAGACCCACATTGATCAGTGCCGCCATGTCCCTCGAGGAGCAGCAGCAGTACTTGAACATCCTTAAATAGAACTGTAACGTGTTTTCCTAGAGTTACGACGAGATGCCAGGACTAGATCATCAGGTAACCGTCCACCGCCTTGGTCTCCCGATAAACCATCACGGGTTCAAGAAGCCCCCCATAAAGATGCACCCTTTTCATGGTTCCATGGTTGAGGCCGAAGTGGAAAATCTCATCAGATCCAACTTCATCAAGGAAGTCCATTACCCTAAGTGGATAGCCAATATTGTGCATGTCTGGAAGAAGAACGGGCAGATCAGAGTCTATATCGACTTCCGCAATCTCAACCGCCACTGTGTGAAGGATGATTTTACCCTTCCAGTGACAAAATTGTTGATCGGTGCTACGGCCGGGTCCCAAGTCCCCTCCTTCATGGATAGGTATTCTGGGTATAATCAGATCTGGATGGCCCCCAAGGATGAGAAGTCCACCACTTTCGGGGCCCCCAAGGTACATTTTGTTACCAGGTTATGCCCTTAGGCCTAAAAAATGTAGGTTACATCTATCAGCGATCCATGAATCTCATATTCAACCTGATCCTAGGAACATTGGTGGAGTGCTATGTGGATGATCTGATGGTCAAATCTCGCCAGCACCCAGACCATCTCAAGGACCTTGAGAATGTGTTCGGCTTCCTCCGTTACCGCCACTTGAAGATGAACCCATTGAAGTTTTCCTTTGGGGTCACCTCCCGAAATATTCTTGGATTTGTTTTCAGGTACTGAGGCATCGAGATTGACCCATAGATGATCAAGGCCATCAGCCAGATGCCTCCCTTGAGGAATATTTGGGAGCTTTGAGGCCTCTAAGGTCACTTAGCCTATATACGCCGATTCATTGCGAATCTGGCTGGCAAGTGTAAGCCCTTTTACCGGCTCATGAAGAAAGTCTCTACCTATTAATGGAGTAAAGAGTATCAGACCACATTCGAGGAAGTCAAGCAGTATCTACTGCAGCCTCCGGTCTTGATGCCAACCATCTCCGGAAAGCCACTATTCCTTTATGTGACCGCCCTGGAATGGTCTCTCAGCGCCCATCTCACCCAGAAGAACAATGAGGGGAAAGAGAACAGTCTCTACTACCTCAGCTGTATGCTCCTCAATATAGAGACCATATACTCCCCCATAGTAAAGATCTACCTCATGAACGTGTTTTCTATATAGAAATTGTGACGTTACCTGCAACACCATGAATTACAGTTGGTCTCTCGGGTAGACCCACTAAATTATATTCTGAACCGCCCCATGTTGACTGGACAACTAGTGCGGAAGGTGGTAATTCTCCAGGAGTTTGACATCAGGTTCGTGGCTTAGAAGGCTATCAAGGGGTAGGCATTAGAAAACTTTCTATCCTCCCATCCAACCTCCACAGACCAATCCATGGACCTAGATTTTCTTGATGAGTCAATCCTCTCAATCGTTCATTCCGCCTCATGTTGGAAAATGCACTTCGACGGTGCCTCCTGGAGCCCCACTGGTAGGAGGCTCAATGATCCTCGGCTCAACAGAGTGGGTCCAGGTATCGTCTTCATCACCCCGGTGCAATCCATTCTACCTACTCATTCCTGTTGTAAGAAGGCTGCACCAACAACGAGGCGGAGTGTCAGGCTCTCATCACTGGCCTCGAGCTGGCCCTTGAGATCGATGTGCCCCATTTTCCTATGAAACGAGATTCCAAACTAGTCATCAAGCAATTCAATGGTGACTACATTTTCAGGAAGCTAGAGCTTGTTCCATTTTTGGAGTGCACCCTCCATCTAATGGCCCAGTTCCCTTCTCGACCAGAGGTTACCCATTTCCCTTGGTCACATAATGGTCGAGCAGACGCTTTGGACGGCTTAACTGCGTCACTTGTAGAACCCAAGCAGGATGATCTGATTATACATGTGGCACACCAAAGAGTCATCGCCCCTATCACCCTAGATGATGATGATGGCCTGCGGGTAAGCCATCTTACCACCAGATCCTCCACGTCAGGGGCCCCAGGTTCTTCATATGCAGTGGTAGAGATGACTCCTGAATGGAGAACCCCTTTGGTCGAGTATCTTCAAAATGGTTGCCTCCTAGATGATCGGGCCGAGCAAGTGAATTCAATGCCATGCGCTACATTTTACCCTCCAATGTGGTCCTAGTCTTGAGAATTCCCTCTATAAGCATTGTTTCAATGGTGTTCTCCTCCATTTCATCCAAGGAGTTGAGATTCCATAGGTCATGCATGAGGTTTATGTCAGCTCCTATGGTGCCCACCCGGATGGGCCAAAGATGTCCCATCAGATCCTGAGACTAGGGTACTTCTAGCCCTCTATGATCCACGATTGCATCGAGTTCTTCAAGAGATATCACGGATGACAAGTTCATGCTAATTTCCTGCATCGTCCTCCAGAACCTCTCCACTCCACCAAGTACTCTTGGACCATTGCAGTGTGGGAGATCGATGTCATGGGGATATACCCACCAGCGACAGCTCGCCAGTGCGGGTTCATCCTGACTGCTATGGATTTATTCTCCAAATGGGTAGAGGTAGTCCCACTCAATGAAGTTAGGGCTCAATCCATTTTCGATTTTTTGATCTCCAACATTATCTACCGATTTGGAGTCCCTCATGCCGTGCTCACCGATAATGGCACAAACATCCAAGCAGTTAAGTTGAATAAATTGTACACCAATTACAACATTCGTTCCAACCATACCTCCCGCTATCACGCGCAGGCAGACGGACAGATCAAGGTGTTCAACAAAACCCTGTCTAACATTTTTCATAAAATGGTTGGCCAGAATAAGAAGAGTTGGTCGGAAAATCATCCCAACATCCTCTGGGATTATCAGACGATGACTCACAATTCCACATAGGTGACTCCATATTCCCTGGTGTATGGGGCTGAGGCCGTCCTGCCCATCGATATCCAGCTTCCATCGTTACGCACTGTAGTATATGACCATCGAGCGCTATATAAGGTGGCTGAAATCCATCTAGATGAATTGGAAGAACATGATGAGAGTAGGCTCTGTACCCTGCACAATCTGGAAAGGAATCAAGATAAGATAGCTTGAGACATCAACATGAAGGTTCACCTCCACTCTTTTCTGCAAGGAGACTTGGTGTTGGCCCTCAGAGCGCCAATGATCCCTAGCAAGAAACCACCCAAGTTGGATCCCAAATGGGAGGGTCCTTATATCATTCATAAGGTTAACTCCAATGGCGCATATTCCTTGTTGACCATGAGACACTAAATGAGGCTAATTTGCATTGTTAATATACATAATATTCATGTTCTTTATTATTCATAAACACCATTTTAGAGAATTTTACACTTTGAACATCATTTCACATTATGATTGTAATACCTTCTTAAAATGCACTATTATGTGGTACATTTTTGAACATCATTTGAAGTACCAAATGATTCATCTGATTTTACATATTTTAATTTATTATTTTTTTAAATTTATATACATTCAAATATTAACATGTTTCATTCAGGTATTAATGGAAAATTCATGGAAGAAGATGGGGATATTTTGTGATGAAAGGAAGCAATTCTAGAGAAGGCAGATTGGACACCATCCCACTGATGAGACAGTGCGGCCCAACATACAGGCCCAATGAATCCCAAATTTTGTGGGTTTATAGATGCCATGTATAAGAACAAATCACTCTTCATGATCCAATGCTATGTCGGCATCCATAGTGTCCATTTAGTCATCACAATTTAGATATAAAATTCTGGTCCAGATTCTGCGGCCCAGAAAAACAGCCCACCAATTAAACCATATCTAGAAAACCATAACTCGTTTTGGGTGGATATTTTACAAGATGTTAGGGTAAATACTGAGGTTAATTGAATTATTCTATGTCCCACCCAAATTAGGCCATCTAGAAGGTGTTTCATGCGCCTCTGTTTGGTGGATGCAAGCTGGATGCCTTTTCGGGTCAAGGGTGGAAAGTCTTCTTTCCACAAACCTTCCACCACCCTAGACCTACCATACTCAAGTGGGATGACTTGGAATGTTGGAGGCTATACCCAAGGGCTCAAAAATTTTATATTTAAGGAAGTGGTGTTGGAGGATTGAAGAATCTTTGGTGCTTTGTTCAATTGTAATGTTATGCTGCAATTTTGTTTTCTCAAATTTGTCTTTCACATGTAAGTTGTTCAATTCACTTTAGTTTCATAATAAAAGTTCTTCTTATACTCTTATTCTGTTGTTATTCATATCACTTTGATACCTTTGGATCGAGGTGTGAATTTATTCACACCAAACCTTGTGAAATTATTCACACAACGGTGGAGTGATCATTTTATTTTTGTTGTTTTCATTACTTCTCCATTTCCTCCATCATGAGTCTACTTTCCGCTTCCATTGAAACCATGGGATCAATGGAGGGATAAACCACTTATGGGTTGATCCAAGGGAGTAGAAAGGGTCTGTATTGGATGTTATTTATCACCCCATTAATGTATAATCACTTCTTTAATTGAGATTTTTATTTGATGATTTTTAAACTCCATCATTTTGTTGAATTTAAGGCCAGAAACATCAAGTGCTTATACGAACCTTTACCTTGATGTGCTCAAAACATTTATCCTTAAAGTGTATAGGTGATTAGTATTAAAGGGTGTAGGAATTAAACCAGTAAGTGATGATGTTGTTTTATCTCCTTAAATGAACCCATCTCAAATATAATAAATTGAAATCATTGAAAAGGAAATACGTCCAATCCACCCTGAGCAATAACCTAGGGTCAACTCATTATTTTAAATTGAATTAACTTAAGTCTCTTATAGTTCCTTTAAACCCATCTAAAATCAACCCATTTTGGCCACTTCATAGCCAAAAACAGTCCATAGAATGTACGTGTCTATAGGTTACTTCTTAGGCCTCTGAGGATTCGACAACCCAAGCTAAACTACAAGGACCATCCTACTTTCTTCGCTTGGGTAAATTTGAGCGAGAATCAAATTTTGGCACCATTTCCGGGGACCTAAGGAAGTTATCATAGACACTAGAATCCTTTTCTCACCCCAATTTTCTATTCTCATTCCATATTTCACTCCAATGGAAATCCCTTTTTAACAAACCCAAACATGGGGAACCTCTCCCTACATTGATCACCCCACACCAAGTATGATGTACAATGATCATCCTTGTTTCTACTGGTGGGATAACTATCATGATATTGAGACACAAGGTTTTAACTCCTTTTCTCAACAAAAAATTCCAACCTATTATGAGTTTTAATCCCAACAAATCCAATCAGAAAATCCTCCTATGGAATTCCAACAACATAGTTATCCTTCTGGAATAGACCATATGTATCAACCCCTTATCCATCCTAATACAAATCCATTAATCCCTACACCAACTGTCCCTTCTATAACCTATGTGATGTTTCTTGTTTCCCACAAACCCCACATAAATTTATTGAATAACCAACCTTTTTATTTGGGATAGATGAAGAGGATCAAGGAATTATTGAAGGGTATTTAAATCAAGAGGAAATTGACTTTTTGGATTCAAAAGAGGAGAATTTGACATCATGGATTGAGTCTCCTAAGTGTCACTTCATTGATGATTTTTCAAAAAAACCAATCACTGAACCATTAAGAGAAATCAAAAACTTTGAGTCCATAACCATTCCTAACACTAATATTTCCAATTTTGTTGTTGAATCTTCTATTCCCAAGGAACCAATTATATTGATAAATCTTGAAAATAAAATTCAGATTTATCCAAATTCCCAACCTACGTCTGAAAGTATTAGTCTTCCTGAACATGAACATGTGTCCTTTCCATCCTTCCTCAAGTTTTCATTCATTGCGGATATCCAAAACCATCTTGTTTTCATTGTTTCTTCTCTTGATATAAATAAAATTGGAATGACCCTTGATGTATTAGGGAAGACTAGAGAAGCAACTAGAACCACCATTTCTAATATTTCTTGTATTTACAAACTCATTTTAGAAAATAGGTTTGTTAATGAAACAAATTCTAAACATATAATCAATCTAAACCTAGTTGAAATGGTGAAAAATGTGGTCCTTAAAATGTTTAATGTTTGTATTGGTTAGGTTGGGGGTTTCATGTCGAGCTAACGACATTAAACAAAGTGTTGCATGGGAGGCAACCCATGGTTTTCAAGTTTCCAATAATTTTGTTGTTGTAATAAACTTTATATTTTAAATAGGATTAATGAATCATTTTTATATTAAAAAATAAAAAAATTAGAGTGTTGAACTGTTCTTCTATTATGAGTATGTATGGGTATGAAAGGGGAGCACCATATTCATCTGTGTCACATGGTTTGATCCTTGAGTAATGCCATACCCAGAAATATAAAAATAAGACAATGTATCATCAGTTTATTTTATTTTAATGTATTTGTAGGTTAAAATAAAAATACAAAAAAATATGTAATAATAATAATAAAAAGGGACGCATCATGGGTTGTGGGTCAAACCCCATCACAACCGGCGAAGCTGCGGGGATTCGAACCCGGGACCGAAGGGAGATAGGGGCACGCGCTTACCACCGACCTACGGTTTTGTGTGCTTCCTTATTCTAATATATATATATATATACTTATCTTTTACTTTATTATATAAATATATAAATATATATATTGTTTTTTTTGTTTGTTTGTTTTGTTTTTCCTTTTTCTACTAGGGAACTCTACAAGTGACATGGATATCAAAGGATTAAAAGGGAGCAGGAAGAATTTCAACTTCAACCACCAGGTGACTTCATTCCATGATCCTCATTTTCAATTTCCTTTTTGAACATTCATTCTCTACCTCTACCATATTCTAAATTTTTTAAACACGGGGGGTCAATGTTATTTTAAGTTGGGGGGAGATAAAATAAAAAATGCTTTTGTGTCAAAAAAAAGAATGATTTGAAAAAAAGTGAAAATGGAAGGAAAAATTCCTTTAACTTTGAACATGGTAATACACATTGCACACTTTGAAACTGAATATCAAATAATTTAGCATGCCCTGATTCTGATTTTAATCCTCTTATAATTTCATGAGCATAGATTTTGGAATGTGTGGATGTCCAATGTGATATTTCATCGTTTATATTTTCATCCAAATAAAAGAAGAACACAATGCACGTCCTTTGGATAGTGGGTTATTAGTTTAAGTTCATGGGGTCCTCCAAATAAATAGCATAGGTTTGGTGATCATTTTATTTTAATATGATTATTCAAAAAAAATTAAAAAAAAATTGCACGTAGAGCAATGAAATGACCTAATGTGTGGCTTTCAACACTTGGGGATCGTGACTCCATAGTTGTCTGGCCCAGAGTTAGTAATTTTATCTCTATTTTTGGTAATTTGAATTTGTTTTTGACTGTGTTAACTCGAGATGATGCCCGAGTATGTGGGATTCACTTGGTGCCCTAAGGTCTTTGAGCCTGGGAGTCATCGGCAAAGTCTCGCTACAGGGGTTGACTCTTTTGAGTGAAATTTCAATTACCATGGAAAAACTGCAAAAAAAAAAACAAAAAACAAAACACAAAAAACACAAAAAAAATAATACAATAATAAAATTGAATACTCATCTTAATATTGAAATGTGATTCCACCTAGATCTTCCGTCATTTCCCCCTTGAATGAAGATGAACCCCCATGTCTATTGTGATGCACAACACATCCTCATACTTAATTGATATTGGATGAAATATGGAAATGAATTTGAACAAAGGAATGAGCTTGGGATTGGGATCATCATATGAAACTATCTTTTATTAAAATATTTTGATGGGTTTCATGATTGTTTGGTATAAGGGTTTATGGTGATCATTGTGTATTAAAATGTTTTTGGAAAAGGGAATTCGAATTTCATATTGTTGAGATATATTTTTCTCGGGACTAGAAAAACTCAAGTTTGGGGGTGTCATTATCCACAAAATGAGGATAATTTTAATTTTTAATATACATAATATTCATGTTATTTATTATTCATAAACACCATTTTAGTGCATTTTACACTTTGAACATCATTTCACATTATGATTGTAATACCTTCTTAAAATGCACTATTATGTGGTACATTTTTTAACATAATTTGAAGTACCCAGTGATTCATCTGATTATATGTATTTTAATTTGATATTTTTGGAAATTTCTATAAACTCCAATATGAACATGTTTCATTTAGGGATCAATGTAGAATTCATGGAAGAAGATGGGGATATTTTGTGATGAAAGGAAACATTTCTAGAGAAAGAAGATTGGAAACCAGCCCACTAATGAGACGGTGGGGCCCAAAATACAGGCCCAATGAATTCCAAATTTCTTGGGAAGCTAGAATACACGTATAGGAACAACTCCCTCTTAAGTATCCAATTCTAAGTCTGCCTCCATGGTTTCCATTTAGGCGGCCCAATTTAGAGATAAAATTCTGGGCCAGATTCTGCGGCCCAAAAAAACAGCCCACAAATTAAACCATATCTCTAAAACCATAACTTCTTTTGGGCGGAGATTTTACAGGATATTAGGGGACATCCATAGAGTAATATATGTATTAAATGGCCCACCAAAATTCTGAGATCTAGAAGGTTTTTCATTCGCCTAGATTTGCTGGATGCAAGATGGATGCCTTTTCGGGTCAAGGGTGGAAAGTCTTTTTTTCCACAAACATTCCACCACCCTAGAACTACCATAATCAAGTGGGATGACTTGGCCTATTGGAGGCTCGAACCAAGGGCTCAAAAATTCCTATTTAGGGTAGTCGTGTTGGAGGATTGAATAATCTTTGGTGCTTTGTTCAATTGTAATGTTATGCTGCAATTTTGTTATCTCAAATTTGTCTTTCACATGTAAGTTGTTCAATTCACATTAGTTTATTAATAAAAGTTCTTCTTATACTCTTATTATATTTTTATTCATGTCACTTTGATACCGTTGGATCATGGTGTGAATTTATTCACACCAAAACTTGTGAAATTATTCACACAATGGTGGAGTGATCATTTTATTTTTGTTGTTTTCTTTACATCTCCATTTCCTCCCTCATGAGTTTACTTCCGCATCCATTGAAACTGTGGGATCAATGGAGGGCTAACCCACTTATGGGTTGATCCAAGGGAGTATAATGGGGCTTAATTGGATGTTATTTATCACCCCATTAATTTATAATCACTTCTTTAATTGAGATTTTTATTTGATGATTTTTAAACTCCATCATCCTCGTTGAATTTAAGGCCACACACTTCAAGTGCTAATACAAACCATTACCTTGAAGTGCTCAAAACATTGATCCTTCAAGTGTATAGGTGATTAGTATTAAAGGGTTTAGGTATTAAACCAGTAAGTGATGATGTTGTTTTGTCTCCTTAAATGAACCCATCTCAAATATAAGAAATTTAAATCATTGAAAAGGAAATACGTCCAATCCACCCCGCGAAATAACCTAGGATCAACTCATTATTTTAAATTGAATTCACTTAAGTCTCTCAGATTTCCTTTAAAACCATCTAAAATCAACCCAAGTTGTCCACTTCATAGCCATAAACAGTCCATATAATGTACGTGCCTATAGGTATCTTCTTAGGTCTCTGAGGATTCGACAACCCAAGATAAACTACAAGGATCGTCCTACCTTCTTCTCTTGGGTAAATTTGAGTGAGAATCACCATGCATGGTGAGTGCATAACTCCTCCCACCAATGCCATGTTCCTCAAGAATTACTTTTCCTGTGCCACTCGGTCTTGCATGACCTTCAACTGTATGGTTCTGCATGACTTTAAACTGGATGGTCCAGCACGACCTTAAACTGTATGGTCCTTCATGACCTTAAACTCAACGGTCCTGCACGACATTAAACTGTATGGTCATACATGACCTAAAACTAGACATCCCTACACGACCTTAAACTATATGGTCCTACATGACCTTAAACTGGACGGTCCTGCATGACCTTAAACTGTATGGTCCTGCATGACCTTAAACTGGAGAGTCCCGCATGACCCTAAACTGCATGATGGTCTTGCAAGACTTTAAACTGTACAGTCCTGCATGACTTTAAACTGCGCATCATCTTGAATGACATTAAAATGCATTTTGAGAACTATGTATGGATTGATTCCCATCCTCATGGGATATTTAGGAACGCTCAGACGCCTCATCTTGAGCCCATCCCCGAGCTATTCTCTTTGACTATCCCCACTGGTTATAGCTTTGTAAAAGGGTCCTTGCATAATATGGAGTAGGCTTCCTTATCCCCACTCATATGAGGACTATAATGGTCACACCATGTGCCCTCTACCATTCTTCTATCCTCCGATGGCTTCACCGCACGATGTTAAACTGCATGGCCTTCAAGAACTACGTATGGCCTGATTCCCATCCTCATGGTATACGTAGGAACGCCCGGAAATTTTGTCTGTTGGCCCAGCACAAAAGCCAGAATCTTCCCCTCATGTCAAGACATATGGAAAGGTTCATAATTTTTCCCCAATTAACGTAGATCTAGTCTTGATCCGACAGTACTTCCCCCTCCCTGGGGACGTTTTCCTCTTTCATAGATGGGTACAACTATGCTTCACTCACTCCATGACTGGGATTCCATCACCTTCCCTATCTGAAAGGGACCCTGAATGGTATGGATTTTAGGCCTAAGGGCCCTCTTACCACTTTGGGCCAATGCCCTTGAGGATGTCGAGCAACAAAACGATACAAGTCCTGCATTTTTAATTTGGTCAGCGGTCAATGCTCGTTTGTTGCTCCCATCAGTACACTATAGGGATGTTGTGTTTCGAACATGGTCAACAGTTGTCCTGGATTGTTAGGACCACCCCATGATATCCCAAACATCGTGTGTAGTGGTTCGTTCTGCCCCGTCGTATCTAAGCGACAAACTCCCCTCAGGCGATGCCAGCTATCAGGACTGGTTGGACGGAGATAGCCAAGACCGGCTCTTGGTTTCCCACACCGAGCACCTCTCACGTGGGATTAGGAGTTGTGATGGGGCAATAACCATAAAAGAGGGTGTATGACCTTCCACCGAACCCAGGTTATCTCTGATAGGATTGTACAACATAGTGTGGGATTATGTCCTCATTCACGTCGAGTTACTTGTTGTGATGTACATATCCCCGGGATGAGACCTTCCCCCGACCCTCATCCTCACTGCAAGACGTTAAACTACATACTATTCAGGCCTCCCTGAACTAGGCCCGGCCTCAGGCCCTTTGGCCTTTTCGGGACCCAAGCCCTTGTCCTCACTGCAAGAAGTTAAACTACAGACTTGTTAGGACTCCTTGACTGAGGCCAAACCTTAGGCCCCTTGGCCTTTTCGGGCCCCTGGCCCTCGTCCTCACTGCAAGACGTCAAACTCAAGACTGGTCAGTCCTCCCTGACTGAGGCCCAGCCTCAGGCCCCTTGGCCTTTTTGGGTCCCCATCCCTCGTCCTTACTAAAAGACATTAAAATACAAGCTGGTGAGGCCTCCCTGACCAAGGCCCAGCCTCAGGCCCCTTGGACTTTTGGGGTGCCCGACCCTCATCCTTACTGCAAGAAATTAAACTGAAAGTCATTCAGGCCTTCCTGACCGAAGCCCAATTATTAGGACCCTTAGCCTTTTTGGGCCCCTGGCCCAAGCCCTCTCTTATGGGAGTATATGGTGTGGTGTGGGATTATGTCTTCATTCATGTCGGTTAATTCTCCTTACCATACACGTCCCTTACTTAGGGGTATCCTACTCCCCTCCTCATCCTTCCTGACGTTAAACTGCATCTTGAGATCTACGTTTGGCTTGATTCCCATCCTTATGGGATACGTAGGACCACCCGAATGTCTAGGCTTCGGGTCTAGCCCCACCTCCTGGAAATCTCCATTTCACCTTGGCCCCTTAGCCTACCCTTCCCTGGAGAGGGGAATATATGTCATGGTATGGGATTATGTCCTCGTTCGAGTCGGGCTTGTAACGACAACTCCATGCACCTCTCCTTCCTGAGCATCCCCGTCGACCCTTGTTAGCGGTTCACCAATGTGCCCAAGGATACTCTGGTTTAGTACCTGGAATCTCAGACTCCGCTCGGACATGTTTTCACCCGCTTTTCAGGCTTTGTGTCTCCCTTCATCAGGGCTTTCATCACCTTTCACACCTGGAGGTACCCCCAAGAACAGCATGGATACCACCCCTAAGGGATATCTTACTGTTATGGGCCAACACCCCTGAGGGATTCATACAACAAATTGATAAAAATCCTACATTGTGAATATGGTCAATGGTTGATGCTCTTTTTTTATTCCCACTTCAGGCTAACATAATATAGATATTGTGTTTCTACCACGGTTAACAGTTATCCTCCATCGCCACGCCAACCCCATTAAGCCCAAAATGTTGGTTGTAAGATTCACATCCTTCCCCACCTTCTCATGTTCAAGTAGATCTTCGAAACTCTTGGTATTATCCCTCAGTATGCATCGACATCTTAGGAGGACCAAAGCCATGATGGGGACGTCATTCGGGGCACTGTACGGATTTCCCTTTGATGGGTGTTCTAGGTATTGAAATAAAGATCTTCCTCCCTTGTTTCCCACACCGAGTTTAACTCACGTCGGCTTAGGGATCGGGTCGAGGTCTGCGCTTACTTGGAAAGCTTCCATCCCTCCATGGTCCGAACTCTAAGACCAAAAACTAAGATCTACAGAAAAACTACGTATAGATTGAGTCCCATCCTGTTGGGATATGTAGGAATGCCCAGACCCCTGCTCTATGGGTCTATCTTGAGGTCTGATAATTCATCTTTTCGGTCCCGCCTTCGGGACATTGACTATGGGATCACGTGGCGTGGTGTTGGATTATGTCCTCATTCACATCGGGTTTGCAATAGCCACACCACGTGCACCATGTTCTATGAATTATCCCTCTTGTTTCTTGTCCCACAAAATGTTAAAAGGAACCTTTATAACGACATATGGTTTGATTCCCATCCTTATGGGATATGTAGGACCACCTAGACGTCTCATTTTTGGGTCCAGCTCAGTTGGGACCTAGTTTCTCTATTGCATATGGTGTGATGTGGGATCATGTCCCCATCCGCATCGGATATGTTTCATGGCACCGTACACACTCCCCACCTTGCATTGTCTATGCTACTTCTGTGATGCATGACTTTAAAATTCATGCTTGGTCCTACCACATGACCCTAAACTGTGACAATATTGTCCTGTCCGCACAATGAAAAATGGTGTTGCATTGTGATTTCCTCACTCAAGGGGAAACCATGTTGGGAATTGGTCATACGCCATGCCATTTTTCAACACCTACTACAACTTGAATCTTGTGGCGACACTAGGGCCTGCTACCCTAGGCCTATCACTTCAAAAATAAAAACCACTCACCATAAAGGAAAACAAGATCTATCAAATATCGCTTCTTTTGGTGCACGGGCCACGCTCGCATGCCCCTTTTTCCATGGAACTGGTACCTTACCGTGACCCCTCAAGGGTTACATGTAGCATGATCCCCATCCTCATGGGGTACATAGGAATTCCTGTGAACATCACATCAGGCCCATCTCAACTCTCGTTTTCGGTCCCTCGACCTAAAAACTCTCTGAGGAGCATGTGGTGGTCGGAGCCCCCGGTTCCCATTCACGTCAGGTATTTGAGGTACCCCACCATGTCTCTCCTATGTTTCCTCTCATCCATGTTTTGAATTATACAACCCTAAACTAAGATATCCCTATGGGAAGGGACTCAACTCACTCTATCTAATACTCTCATTGTTGTATTCAGATGCTTTTTGACAAAGAGCCCGAAGTGTGGAATCTTCATGGAGACATTCCTCTCGTTCCCTGTCCAAGCTGTGTGGGCTCACTATTTGGATCATCATCCTCTTCCACATCCAAAAGGACCCTTGGATGACATGGATTCTAGGCTTAAGGGATCTTTATGGATGATGGACCTAAGGGATCTCCTATCATTTCGGGGCAACATCCCAAAGGATCTAGGACGACATCTTCGACAGGTCCCATGTTTCAAACATGGCCAATGGTGGACCCTCATTTGTCTATCCCTATTCCAGGCTAACGCGATATGGATACTGAGTTTCCAACACAGTCAACAATTATCCTCTATCGTCACACTACCATCATTGTGATCATAATTTAGAGCATCATGATATACACATTTCCACTTTCTCATGTTCAAGTGGGTCTCTAACATACTCATCTTTATCCCTTTATGCGTCTAGGTGCGCTACATAGTCGGGTTAGCATCATTGGGCCAGTATTTACCGATCGTCCCTTTTCCCAACCATTTCCCTTCCTATATTGGGAAATTCCCACCACTACTTCTTCTTTCCCACATCAAGCACGACTCACGTGGGCTTAGTAGTTTTCGTAGGATGTGTACCTGCACAACTAGGCTTCTCATCGTCCTACATGATGTTAAACTGTGCTTCCAGAACTATGTGTGGCATGATTCTCTTCCTCATGGGATATGTAGGGACACCCTGGTATTTTTCCTAGGTTCTAGCCCCCAGGAATCATAAATCCTATTCTCCCCCCTTTCCAGACCCCTGGCTGGACCCCTCGTAGGGAACCGTACAACTGTAACTCTACCCTGAACAAGTTTAGGATGCCCCAAGATGATATTGGGAAGCGACGAATCCCTCGCTAGAGAGGCTCCGTCTGAAGGAAAGAATGATCCATGATTAGACCGATGCACAATATAGTGTGCTTCCACCACGATGGTGTAACCCCAAGAGTGTTGGATTCTATTCGAACAAACCCTCACTCCACATTCGATGCTTTGCATGCCCCCTTATTCAGACCCTCATACTCTTTCATGTCTAAAGGAACCCTCTAACAATATGGATTCTCGGCCTATGGCTCGCCTACTGTCCTGGGTCAATGTTCTGGAAGAAAAATGGATGGAATTTCGAGTCAAGCACCATGTTTCGAACATGGTCAGCAGTCAGTCCTCATTTGTTATCCTCATTTCAGGCTAACGCAATAAGGATACTGGGTTTTGAACATGGTCAACAGTTATCATTCATTGTCATTCCACCCCATAGTGTTCCGGATTTTGGGTATCGTGATTCACACCTTCCACTTCTCTATGTTAGGACTAATCCCAACACCCATGGCGTTACCCTGCTCGTGCACCAGAGCACATCAGAAGAATGGTTCATCGATTGTTCTAAGGTCCTAATCCTCTGATCTGGCCTCTCCCATGTCTTCCTGGAATATTTGGATTGGTTACTTAATCCCCGGATACCTGAATCTTGGATGACGCATTATGCTCAGATTGAATAGCATGGCAATCACCCCTTGTTTCTCATATTGGGCTTGACTTGAGTGAGCTTAGGGACTAACCACTAGACATTTCACAAATATAACAGACGCGTATGAAACCAACCTTGATAACAAGGCTGATTCATTCTATGGCATCAAATAAATCATAAAATGAAAGTACATTTGAGAGTTTGTGATTCTTACAACACTCGGGGGTTTATTCCTCCTATAGACGGGTTGAACCTGTCAAAAGAGAGTTGTAGTTCTTCCACCCTTTGACTTGTGGCATCCAAGAGTTGCTGTCGTCGGTTCAACTCTCGCTCCTCCATAGCAGCGATGGGGCGCAGTTCATCAGCCTCAGTCTGTGCCTTCTCTACATCAGCCTGAATGACGACCATTTCTTCGGAATCATAGCTCATACGCTCTTCTGCCTCTGCCAGATGGGCCTTTAATCGCAAGATCAACTCTGATTGTTCATTAAGAGAGGGTGATTGCTCATCCACCCAGATCTGAATCAGTTGGACTTCATTTTTAGCCTCCCGGATCTTCATAATGTTTATCTTCTTCCTCCACTGCTAGCCCACGCTGAGACCACGATCATACTCCCAGATCTTCTCTGCCATGAGATCTCAGATGAGGAGATGAGGGCGCTGGGCATCCACTCCCCCAGCACACAGTTCGCGCAGTCGCAAGAGAATTTTTTCCATCTCATCCATCCATAATGCCTAGGGGGTCTTTTTGATAACGTGAACGACCAGCTTCCATGATCAGTGGAAGACTATATTACTATCCTCTTCATCAGAGGCTATCTCATCGCAGTCCGCGCGATTGGAAGGATCGTATGAAGGATATGCCCTTAATAAATCTTTAGCGGGATCTTCATCTGGAATTGCATCTGGTGCATCATTTGGAGTTGGATCAGGCTTGGCAGGACATGGGTCAACCAGTCAATCCTCATAGTCGGACCCCACCTCAATGACCTTGGGCATGACCCCGCTGGTGGTCCCGCCATTGATAGGGAGTGCTGCAGCTTAGGTGGGCTGGGTAACTCTCTCTATGATTACTGGTATGCGCCAGGGAGGGGTGCTGCCAGAAATCCTAACTAAAATCGCCACAATGACCCATTCTAGTCGAAGAACTGTACGTGATAGAGAAGGGATGAATTTCAGTTGGCATGATCAACGTGTGGAAGTAACGAATTCAGTAGATAGGACTTATAGAGATCGAACTCCAGGTGCTGCTCCTGAGTTGATGTTGATGGGACCCCGAAGCGTGGCCCTCTGTATATTGTCGGAATGTCCAAAGATTCAGGAGGATCCACCTCTGGTGTCCTAGCCCCACTCAACATAGAACTGGATGCGTCCAGAGGTGCGGGTTCCGAGGGCCCTTTATTATCGCCCACCGAGGGGCGAGAGCGAGTTCTGTGAAGAAGGTCCTCTTACGCGGTTCAGATGTTGGTAAGAAATCCATAATGACCTGATAGCAGACCCCAAGAAAAGAAACATGGGATGTTACCTCGAGAGCCTCCACCAAATACTCAAGACCCGAGTCTTGATCACTGACTTCACCTTCCTCCAACGGGCTCCCTCCACTGGCCTCGCACCCCAAGAGGATTCGTCTAATTCTTCGGGTAGGGGGAAGCTCTTTCTTAGCTTAGCGGCTGATAGTTGTGGGGGAACCTTCTGATCCAGCAGTACCCTTACCCGGTCTTTCATCGGACTCGGGGAACCCCTGGAATGTACAATGTCCTCCAACTCATCCAGATAATGCTCCACCTTCGCCAGAGACACCGTAAAACTGGCCCGGATAGGGCCTATACCTGGTAGATCCATCCTGAGATTGTCTAGGTGTTCCCATATCTCGGATGGGCCAATGAATTTGCAGTTGAGATCCTAGATGTCCCAGGCCTCTGAGAAAACAACATTCTCTGCCATGTCAATATGGTGCAGCTGTTTCTCTGGAGCCTGAGTGGATATCCTGCAAAATCCCCTCGGTGGCTGCCCCTTCGGATGGCTCTGCTCTTTTGGGACCACAGGATCCGCTGCCATTGTTAGACCCATCACCGCTACCTCACCCTTAGCTGGTGCATGTCTCACTGCCATGGCAGCCCCACCACCACGAGAGGCCCTTGCTGCCTTCCGGACCTGGCCTCGAGATAGAGAAGGCCCACCATTACCAGCTCGAACAATTGGTTGCTTCAGCATTTCCCCCGGATAATTTGCCTCTCAGCTTATGTCATACACCTTCACTAGTACAAAGGCGGTAGTAGGCATAGGTAATTCATTTCTCATTTTCCCATCTTCCCGTGTGAACATGAGCCACAATTTCCTCATCACACATAGGTGCTCCTCGTGGTGCACCTCCCAGTAGACCTACGGGGTCAACTGTTGTAGGCATCAGAATTGCCTTGCAAACCGGTGTGGGGTGTACGGCTCGCGTAGAGGCTCGCTGTCCACCCTTGCCACCAAGACTCCAACTTGAAAGGCCAGAAGATAGGACTGGTGCTCTTCTGTCCCCCAACCATCGTCATTGAGTAACCCTGTCGGCAATGGGAATAGGTGAAAGTTAAACTCGTCCACTTGCCACACCTGATTTAGTACCAACGGTGTGGTTAATTTGTCTGGAAAGCTCCCGAAAACATTTAGAATGGATGGGTGGAAGTTTGACCTCGGAGGCAAGATGGGTTTTGGATATTCGTAAACCCGCTTGATGTGCATCACAATCCACCCATACAGAATATGGAAGGGCCCACATATCCTCTGTGGCCTCTTGCCCTCACTAACATGTCGTAGAATCTTGTACAATTTGGAGAGCATCGAAATCCCCAGATTGACCCACCCACCTGTGGCCAGCATGGATTCCATGATGAATGAGCTGGGCCACACCCCCATGTTGGTATCCCTCACTAGTAGGATCCAACCACATATAAGGTCCGTGATAAACACCGCCAGTCTGACTATTGGCTGCTGTTCGGTGTAGACATTGAAACCCCAGGTCTTCCATTGGTTGTCCTATATGATCCACCAATATGAATTCTCCTTGGCCCATTGAGCCCCCTTCGGGAAAGTTCGAGGCCTCGTGGGAAACTCTCGATCCTCTGGGAAGTTCAGGAACTGCTTGAACCACTTCTTGAAGTGGACATCCCTCACCGCTTATTTGTCTTCTCTATGGACCGGCCCCATCAGTGCCAGCGCCAGCCACGACATCGGCTCCGGATCCTCCCACGTGCTCATGATAGGGACGAACTCATCATACATATCCTCTAAGATCGGGACCCCCGAAATCTGATGGACATCCCACAGACTGATGCCAACCTCCCCATGGTGCAGGTGAAAAGTGTTGGTCCTAGACGACCATATGCTCAATAGCTCTAGAATCAGTTGAGTCGGTTTATATATGTGGAATTGGGAGGCCTATGTCGCCTCATACAAGCCCACTCTCCTCAGCTCGGCTCCAAACTCCTCACATGAGGCACCTACCAAGTAGGCCCATGCCCAATCATCTGTGAATTGATGCCCTGGCATAGGTCCCACTCATTGGACTACCCCTCCATTGAATCCCTCAAGGATGCCTTCAGTATTGTGCAGTACATGGGAGGGGACGTCTCTGGCTACAATGGATTCCCATAAACATTGTTCAGATGATTGTACAAGCAGTCGGTGGTGATAGGTGTGAAGTCCTCCCGCGTATGACCATCAGCCACCCTGAACCATTGACGCTGGCACGACGTGCTCCTGAACCAGTAAGTTGGTTCGTCCCTACTTTCCTCAGCAATGAAGATGTCATCCCTCAACCCGAATCCATACAAAGGAAGCCTCCTGTACAATAGATAGTTGTTTTGGATCTATGATGGCAGCACCATTATTGAATTATGGTCCGAGTGGCTACGGACCAACTCTCATAGGCCCAGGTAATTTGTCATCTCATCCCTCTGGACGGCGTCTGCAAGCACCCCCCGGGCAGCTTTTTGATGGGCCATTTGGTTTTAAAGGATAGGAATTTTTTTTAGCTCGGGTCACGAAGCCTGTTCACAGATCTCGTTCGTGAAGCTGAGTCACGGAGCCTGGCCTCAGCTTGCAAGTGCACGTTCACGTGGCACTGTCACAGAGTAATAGACTCGCAGGTTTCCGCGATGCCCGATTCTCAGAGAGCTGGCATGGAGTATGCGGAGGTTCACGAATTGAGAGTGCAAAATGACAAAATTGTGGAGAAGGGAAAGGATAAAAGAGATGTCTGACCCCATATTTATAAGAGGCGGACTTCGAAGCTTTGTGACACATCCATTTCGCACGGAGCGTCACAGCATGCCCGGACCGCGCGACCCCTGTTCGCCTCACGCACCCTCTTTGCGAGGCAGCACCATGAACGGCTGATGATTTTAGCGATTTCCCTCAGAGTTATACCCTTGATACCTCTGCGGCTCTAAGTATGAGGGGGGTCATTTGTTAGTGCCAAAATTTTGGATGAAATAAATAAGAGAAAGAGGCCTCGCGGCCGGCCTCACGAATCCACTGTGCGGAGTACCCCCAAGCAACGCAGCCGTCGCGAAGCCAAGGAGGCGATGCCCTCCACGAATGCCCCAAACATTCGTAATCCCACCACGATGTCGAGGAAGAAGTACCCTCCATGAATTCCCATGACGTTTGGGAGCCCGCCGCGAAGCCGAGGAGGTGGTACCCTCCAAGAATTCCCCTGACATTCATGACTATCCACGAAGCAACCCATTATTTCTTCGTTCCACATAAACACTGCTTCGCAGCACCTCTTGCCTATAAATACTCGGCTCCCCCCGAGCCCAGACAATGGACAATCCAACATTTCAGCTTCTCAGCCCCCAAATGTTGATGCACCATTTTCTATTCGAATCATGAGCTACGCGAGGTATTTTTGCTTCGCGAGGTGCCTCGCCAATTTCTCGCTTTGATCCCCTCTTCTGAGAGGGATGCCTTTCGTGAAGCCTAGGGATTTCGAGAAGGAAGGGGATCCCCAAGGGGACCTGGGTTGTCATAGAGCATTTATGCTTCACAAAACACCCTTCATGTACACATGATCCATTTTTTAAGGCAGGATCAATGTACTTTGTGAAGTACAGTGCTTCCCGACATCCTGCTTCGCGAGGCACCTTTGATCCAAGAGGATGTGCTCCACGAATGCCGTTTCACTTCGCGAAGCACATCCCACTTTCTCCTCCACCCCATGCTATGGCTAAGGCACCCCACTTCATGAAGCACACCCCTTCTCCAGTGCCCTCCACCACGTAGATCAACGAAGCTCCACAAGGCCCCTTCTTATGGACCCCTCTTCTTGGTAATTCCTTCTCCTGTGCAACCCTCCAAGTTTGCACGATGTGAGTTCAAAGTCCCCGGGATGATACCGCCCATATTATTGCTCCTCCTAATGCTTCTGCTCATAGGCACGCTAATGGTTGTTTCTTCTTCACATAGCCATGATAATGTGGACCCCTCGATGGTTTGCTCCGTGACCACCCTTCACCATGGAATTTCTGGTGCCTTCCCTACCACTAGGAGCAGAGGGTAACGATTATATAAGTCCTAGGGGTGTGGAGTAAACCCACCTTGTCTGAGCTACATGAAATTAAACTACCAAGCACCCTTGTCCTCAATACACGACTTTAAACTGTGACATCTCACTATGCCTCTCACATGGGGTCCCCCCCTTGGAGATACTTTATGCCCCCCGGTCTCCACAAGGGATCATATCCTCTTTCTGGGAGTGGAATTTGTCCGTGGGTGAGGGTAGCCACCTTGGTATAAGCCCCTAGCCGTTCTTGTAGGAGGAAGAGCCCCCTTGATCCCTCCTTCCATCTTTGGTCCCCAAGGCCAGCGGAGGACGTGATAAGGAACATACTCCCCTCCTCTCTTCCTAGGTGCAAAATCCCTCTCCTTCTGCGCTTTTTCTCCCTCGGGCCTCCATCCTAGAGTAATTCCCAGCACCATGGGCCGCCCAATGCATAAGACCCTATTCACTTCCCATGGATGCACTCTTCATGAAGTGATCGTTAGGTCCTGGCAACCTATTGTCTCTCACACTGATCATGACTCTAGTGGGCTTAGAGTGAGCACCGACCATGACACACCTTGGGCCACCTCAGAGCGTAAGCCCCAAATTCCCCCATCCCACATGACGTTAAATTGCATTCCAATCCAGCGATAAGCCATTGTGACCCACCCGAACTATGTGGACTTTGATCTGTGCTAACGCATGGTACGTAGGAAGCCTCTATGAGGTTCAAGCCCAACACCCATCGGACCCCCGGTCCAAATTCACGTCGGTTCACCGATGCCCAACCAAACTACGACGACTTTGATCCATGCTATGGCATTGTACATAGGAAGAATCCCTGAGGTTCAATACAACCATCCACATTGACCAATGTCCTTATTCACGTCGGTTCTCCAACACGCCCCCATTTTTCATGACATTAAACTACATCCCAATATAGCGGTAAGCCGTTGTGATCCCACCATCTAGTTGTTCCGACACCCCTTCACATCGATTCAACATCCCCTTTTCAACTCAAACTATGGGGACTTTGATCCATGTCAAGGCATGGTATGTAGGAAGCCTCCATGAGGTTCAATCCCACCACCCACCTCGACCAAGGTCCCTATTCACGTCAGTTCTCCAACACTCACCCATCTGAACTACATGGTCATTGATCCATGTCAAGGCAAGGTACGTAGGAAGCCTCCCTGAGGTTCAAGGCCACCAACCATTGGTCCCGACCACCTCTGTGTCGGTGTACCAGGACCCTATCCCGAACTATGTGAACTTTGATCTGTGCTAAGGAATGGTACGTAGGAAGCCTCCACGAGTTTCAAGCCCATCACCCATTGGAACAAGGTCCTCATTCACGTCGGTTTTCCAGCATCCATACCCAAATTACAGGGTCTTTGATCCATGCTAAGGCATGGTAGGTTGGAATCCTCACGAGGTTCAAGACCACCATCCATCAGACGAAGGTCCATCTTCACGTCGGTTCACCGACATCCATACCTGAACTACAAGGTCTTTTATCTATGCTAAGGCATGGTACGTAGGAAGCCTCACAAGGTTCAAGCCCACCACCTGGTCATTCTGATCTCCTTCACGTAAGCTCACCAACACCTAGGAAACCTAGGGTGTAATCCCAACACATCCATTCTTCAACTACGAGGACTTTGATCCATGTCAAGGCATGGTATGTAGGAAGTCTCTTAGAGGATCAAGACCAAAACCATCATCTATCCTGATTCTTACCCAGGCTGCCACATCCTAGTGAGATCATGCCACCTCATTCCCCTCCATAGTATTTGGGAATCCTCCCACATGCTATCCCCAATATCAGTGTTCCCTCAAGGGGGTTCTTCAATCTGATCCACTATTTCTAGAGTTCTGATCAGGCCGATCTATCTCCACTGGACGTTAAAATTGTGGCATACCCTGTGTTAAACATGGGAAGCTGAGGAAAATCTCAGATACATGCATTTGGCATATGATTCCCCACACTCGATGTGGGATGCCTCGGCCTTCTACACCCTCGAGAAGCCCTATAATAAGGGAAAAAAGATAGACACGCCAATTCCCCCTGTCCAGACACGCTAGTGATTCCTCAACGTGACTAATCCCTCAACTGAAGGTTGCTGACCTGACCAGACCCCTTGGAATATCCTGACAGAAGCAATGTAATTAACCGGCGTCCATGGAAACATGGAACTGTGAATAGTTTCATGAACAACGTATTAAACCTATGAGGGAGACCCGAACAAGGTGACGAGTTCTGAGGAGGAATCCAAGAAAGGAAGAACTGAAATCCCGTCATCCCATTTCGATCAAGGAGCATACACCCCCAAATAAAGAGAGAATGTGGCCTGCCTTTGGAATGTGGGAATGAGGGGCAACATAACCGCGACAACGTCCCCTGAACGTGAGGTACACGCACGCCTCGACAAAAGTGTCGGAAACAAAAATGGTGAACCTGATGTGAAATTATTCTCCTCAAAATAGATATTAGTAGTGCTAGAGATATCAGTAGAGTGACGTGTCATAGGATCCAGATATCTGGCGTCGGGTCTTGCCCAGAAAATAGTGGTCCTGGTGAGAAAATCACCAGAAGTTGGGGTAGTAAAAATGTTGGGAATCTCATTATGTGACGTTTTCAACATGGATCCCTCTTACAGGTCATGTAAGATGGAATGGTGATGGGGAACTGGGTGTCGATTCCTTTTTCTGCCAGCACTAATGAGCTGATCTCCCTTCCTTCAAGAACTCAGTTGCTGCATCTGGAACCAGATCACCTCCAGCCCACCGGAGTGGGGACATTGCAAATCCAGTCACTCTCCTATGTGAGGACCTTCCTCACATCCTAGAAGCATCCGAAGAAGGTCATCCTCAACCTAGTAACCAGAGGGGTGGAGATCAACTTCACTTCACCAGCACCCAGCACAGAGGTCTTATCCATGTTCAGTCCAATCAGTACGAGACCTGCCTCACTCTGATGTCACCAAAGGAACTAGGCATGGAGGTCCAACCTATGCTCCCATCAGTTCTAGCGGGGGTCCCACCTATACCAGCATCCAACACAGAGGTCCTCCCCGTGTCCCCTTTGAAATCTTCCTCGGTGCTCCTCACACCTAGACCCACTCAGGCGGAAGTACTCCCCGCCCCAACACTAGTACGGCTGAAGGACCGTCTCATGCCAGGAATTTTACCTTCCCCGAAGAGACATCCCAGGCCAGGAAGGTGGGTCATCATAGCTGCAAGAAGAATACTGAAAAGCTTCAGACTGAGATCAAACCGGTCTGTTTCTCAGATTCTGAAGCAGAGTACGACTTAGCGGTGGAACCCTCCCCCCTGTCCTCTATGTCAACGACCGGGGCAGGAACAAGGTGTATCAGCCTCATTCTTCGAGAGTGTGAATTCCATCAGATTCTCACCTCTCTTCGCAGGTAAATATAGGAGGAGGAAATTTGGGAGTCCCACAACTTCCAACCGTGAAGTCACCACCATCATCACTAAACGCGCCCTCTACCTCGACCAGAGATCATGGAGAGCTATTTTGGGGATCGATGAAGGTTGAGAAAAAGCGTGACCCATCACCGGTAACCATGATCCCTGCACCAGAAGCTATGGATTCCATCCCGTCGTATCATGATATTGTGGTCAGGTCACCTCACTCCTCGAAGGATGGGCCAGAATTCGGCGGCCAGTCGGCTCGTTCTCCGTATTCTCCGCCTCCTAGTCTACTATCTCAGCAGTCCAAATCAGTACCACTACTGGTTCCTCAGCTGCATTCAGTTGACAAGTGGGGAAATACAGGTCCAAACCCTGAATCCGAGCCCAAGAGCTTCTAGAACATTCTTGCGGCGGATCACTTCCTAGAGAAGTTCTGGCCAGTGGCAGCATCAAACTTCTGTGCGCCGAAATCCCTCACCCCAGAGGAAGTTGGGTGCTTCTGTCAAACCCTATGGGCGGAGAACTTTCATCTTCATTAAAATTGGGTGTTGTACCCGAGGATCCAAGTGCACTTTGAGGAAATCGGCGAGCAGTGTCGTCTAGTCGATTTGGACACACTCCCCAAGGCCCAGCACCACGAGTCACCAGGTCGCTCGAGGACCCTCCGACAAAGATGCGTTCAGATTTTCAGGGTACTCCACAAAATCATCAGGGAGGCTACCCCCATGTGCAAGTCCATGGCTAGGGGAAGTATGATGCCCTCCTCTTTAGCCCTATTCGATTGCAGACCAACTCAATATGCGATATTGAGGACATGTCCCCAGGAAGGGTCACGGTATACATGGCCGATGTTGTGGAAAAGGAGGAAGAGATGAAATTTCATGATGGAGGCTTACCCCATGAGGGTGTTACACCATTGTTGGACCCATCAGGGAGTATTACTCATTAGCAGAGGAACCTCCTAGGTCTCCCTCCGCCCACCGAGTCGTTGGTACTCAGTCGGAATGCTGGTAAGGGTAAAGATCATGTCAGAGCTATCAAGCAATCCGACCCGTCTGCCTCAATTCATAAGATAGAGGAAGACGATGAGAAGGCCATGTTGTGCCATCATCTTGTTGAGCAGAAGGGGCTGATCGACGAACTCTTGGCCGAATGCGCTATAGAGAGACGACCCGACTATGGTGGTCCTAGGACGCGACAACAGGGGCAGGAACAACTCCCGCCGGCGAGATGCCTCCGGGAAAACATAATCATACCACTCCCATGGATAGGGTTGAAGCCGGAACTCACAACAAGTGGGTGCGATACATCTCAACAAAAACTCCTAAACGGCTTGATAATCCAAGGAATTCAGCCCGGGTTCCCCCAGCTGCCCCGTAGGCCGCTCCGCCAGTCGCTCCATGAGCCGTTGAACCCATCTTCCATGTCAAAGAGCCTGACAACGCACTCGTGGTTAGGGATCCCCGCGAGGACAGGGACCCCCCGTCTGGACGATCCAACAACAGTACCCATCACCCGCCTCGAGGCATTGGAAACACAACAGGTGGCAATCCCACTAGATGGCAAGCTATATTCAGCATGGGTGGATAATATGCCTTCACCCTCAGGTTTTGGAAATCCCAGTTTCTCGCCCTTTAATGAGACAGGGGACCTGCCGCAACACCTGTCCCACTTTTCCTCCATGTGTGGCCCCATGTTGGGCACTCCAGCACAGCAAGAAGCCGCCAAGATCTAATGTTTTGTGTAGACATTGGAAGGCCCTGCTTTTGTCTGGTACCACCAGCTCCCCATTGGATAGATGAAAGGCTGGGAGGATCTTCACTGGCAATTCCTATACCAGTTCAGCTCTACCATGTGAAAGACCAGCATCACAGACCACTTCAGGTGAAAGCAAAGGCCCGATGAGTGAGTTGCAGACGTTATCGCCTAGTGGAAGGTGCTCACATACTCCCTCGACATGCCACTGACTAATGAGAAATTATTTATGATGTGCTTAGGGAATGTCAAAACGTAGCTAATTCCTTCCATGATCACTTAGAACTCCCTCGGAGGGTTCCTAGACATCTCAGATAAGGCCCAGCGCCTAGAGTAAGGTATGCAAGAGGCTAGTCAGGCGCGTCCACTGCCCCCTGTGATCCTAGCAAGGAGGGATGCCAGATCCAAGCCCACCATGGTGGCCCAAATAGAATCCCCCAAGCAGCTAAAATTTCTTCCAGTAGAACCGGCTCTGCAACCTCGCAGAGGCCCTCCACCTCAGGCACAACCTCCTGCCCAGTAGTGACTGCCTCAGAATCGGTAGGTTCCCCCGCGCAATGTGCCACAACCGCCTAGGTGAGATAATCAGGCTCTTCCTCCTCGGCAGGTTCCTATGGCCCCTTTTCAAGGCCAGGATCCCAGAGCCCCCTATCTAGATAAAAGACACTAGGGTAACTCGTTCAGCGAGGATCATGTCCCGGGTAACTTCCATAGTTCGCTAAAGTAGGGGATTGTATGCTTACCTGAGTGTATAAGGCCGACAGAGGCGAATCTCACTGATCTCCCCAACTACTGCCCCTATAATTGGATTATTGGACATAACCTCAAGTAGTGGTATGTGTTTAAATACTAGATATAGGACTAGGTTGATAACAACATAGTCAGGTTGGGCCCGTCCCCGTCACAAGTGGTGGGTGTGTTTGTGAAGTCAGAAAGCGGTAGCGACGACGAAGGTGAGTGGTAGTAGGTTCCCAGCTACGAATATCAAAATTACAACAACTGGATGGCTCGTAAAACATTCTCTCACACCCATGTCATTATTTGGGAATGCCTGAATCAACCAGATCTTTTAGAATCTATGACAAGTGCCTCTGCATCATCATCTCAGTTAACCTCCTCCCAGAAGAGAAACCATCGACGGTGCAAGAAGAAGCAACGTGCTCCCCCAATTCCATCACCATCCAGAACTCTCAGTGAATTCATGCCCCTAAGATGAGGAACCCTCCCAGAATTGACCCAATGGTGGATGCTTTATCAAGAGACATTCAGGTGTACACTTCGGTTAATACCGTGGAGTTGGTAAATCCCTATATGACTCCCAACAAGGGGGAATGCCAGGAAAACCTCCCCAACATCCCCATATGACGCCAAATTTTGCATAACCATGGACATATGGGTCGCCAAGGGATGTAAGTTGGCACTTTTAGCCAAGTTGTGCACACCACTGAGACCAGACAGTAGGCCCAACACAGAGCTCAACACGCGCAACCTCCTCATCTGGTGTCCTCAGATCTACCTCCACCATCGTTTGTGCTACTAGAACAAGCAGAGATACCTCGTCTATACCACAACCAGTCTTGCCCTATTGCAGGCCGATCTCAGTTGTCTGGTCCTCATCCGGCAGCTACTCTTTGGGCCTCGAGTAGTGAGCAACGTGGAGTACCTAGCACTAGCCAGTAGCCTGTCAAGCCGGTAGGGCCCGCCATGCCTCTAATCATAGAGCGACCTAATGAAAGCAGAATATTACGCTTGGTGCGGAAGTATGATGTCCTCAAGCACCTTGCTGGCATGTTAGAAAGTCATTCTATCCTTGACCCTCTTCACCTGTCATCAGACATGCGTGAGGAGCTCGCTGAGGCTTTAAGAAGCCCCCTCCAGTTTGAGATGGAGGTAGCAGCTGCTGAAGCCTTCCACGCTGAGGCAATTGAAAACACCCAATGCTAGGTAGTTTTCTCATTATATGGTGATGATGAAGACCCTCCCATACAGGGGCACATTCGTCCACTATACATCACTGGCCAGTTCAATGTTATGGAATTCCACCGCTGTCTTGTTGACACGAGATCTAGGATTAACCTAATCTAGACTCAGATACTGTGGAAGCTGGGGTTGTCTGAGGATGATTTAACTCCCTCTGACATAAGAATATAAGGATACGACATGACTGAGTAGACCCCGGTCGGCAAGATCCATTTGAAGACCCAGTTCGGTGGTGTAGTTGCCAGTACCGAATTCATGGTTGTCTCCCAGGACATCGCGTACAACGCATTGATGTGAATTCCATGGATTCACCTGCTTGTAGTGGTCCCTTCATCATAACAAAAATTCCTCAAATACTTCCTCAATGGTCGGGTAGTCGTGCTCCAAAGAGATTTGTCTCCTTTCGCCTCTTGTGAAGCCCGCTATCTGGACACTGACTATTACAAGAGCAAGGATAAGCAGATTCTGGCAAGTGATATTAAGCCCACCATGGTCACTAGTGACCCCTGGGCAGGTCTGGATGACGCCTACATCTTCTTGATTCATCGGTTGGATGCCACAACCCATGATATGGGGGAATTCTTTGTTGTTTCAGGTGCGAGAGGAAGGAATGTTCCTAGGTCCAAAAGACGATGAAAAATCACCTCATACTCCTACTCAAACCAGGCTCAGGTGACCTCGGAACCTCCTACCCTCTTACGGTATTGGGATGTCCGGGTCATGGAAACGACGGTACATCATACATGTTTGTTTCGCCGAGTTGTAATTAACCAGCTCAAGCTGATGCGCCACTACTAGTTTGATATCATCAAGCGTGGCCCCTTGGGCCAAAGGCCAGATGGTATTGGATCAACTGCCTTCATCTCTATGGTCTCAGTGGCGCATGAGTCTCCTGATGTGATGACCGCTGCCGCTCAAGCCGACACCATCCTCCCATAAGAGCCTGGTGGCTCGGATGCAACTCCCCCAACGAATGATCCCTCCAAAAGTGGAGAAGAGGATCAGGAGGATGATCCTCCTACATTTAAAGAATGCATATCTACCACGGTCGATGAACTGGTACAGTTGAACCTTGGTAGCGAGGCAGATCCGAGACCCCCATTGATTAGTGCCGCCATCTCGCTCGAGGAGCAGCAACGATAAATGATCTTCCTTAAACAGTACCATGAAATGATTTCCTAGAGTTAAGATGAGATTCTAGGACTAGATCCTCAGGTAGCCATCCACTGCCTTGGTCTCCCGACAAACCATCGCGGGTTCAAGAAGCCTCCCAGAAAGATGCACCCTTCTCACGGTGCCATGGTTGAGGCCAAAGTTAACAAGATCATCAGATCCAACTTCTTCAATGACGTCTAATACCCCAAGTGGCTACCCAACATTATGCCAGTCAGGAAGAAGAACAGGAAGATCAGAGTCTGTATCGACTTCAGCGATCTCAACCTCCACTGTTCGAAGGATGATTTTCCCCTTCCAGTGAAAGAATTTTTGATCGATGATACATCCGGGTTCCAAGTCCTCTCATTCAGGGTTGGGTATTCTGTGCATAATCAGATCCGGATGGCCCCCGTGGATGAGGATTCCACCACTTTCAGGGCCCCCAAGGTACTTTCTGTTACTAGGTTATGCCCTTCAGCCAGAAAAATGCAGGTGTCACCTATCATCGGGCCATGCATCACATATTCAATACGATCCTGGGAACATTGGTGGAGTGCTATGTGAACGATCTGGTGGTCAAATCTCACCAGCGCTAGGACCATCTCAAGGACCTTGAGAAAGTGTTCCGCATCCTCTTTCCCGCAACATGAATATGAACCCGCTGAAGTGTGCCTATGGGGTCACCTCTGGGAAGTTTTTGGGGTTTTTTGTCAGGTACCAAGGCATCGAGATTGACCCGGAGAAGATCAAGGCCATCAACCAGATGCCTCTCCCGAGCAATATTCGGGAGCTTCGAGGTCTCCAAGGCTACTTAGACAACATACGCCGATTCATTGAGAATTTTTCTGGAAAGTGTAAGCCCTTTTCCCAGCTCATGAAGAAAATCTCTGCCTATGAATAGGACAAAGAGTGTGAGACCGCGTTTGACGAAGTCAAGTGGTATCTACAGCAGCCTCCGGTCTTGATGCCACCCGTCGTCGAAAAACCACTTGTCCTTTATGTGACCACCCTGGAATGGTCTCTTGGTGCCCTGATCTCCTAGAAGAAAAATGAGGGGATAGAGAACAACCTCTAATACCTCAGACGCATGCTCCTCGATACGGAGACTAGATACTCCCCCATTGAAAAGAGCTGCCTTGCGCTCATGTTTTCCATACAGAAAGTGTGACATTACCTACAGAACCATGAGGTATAGTTGGTCTCTCGTGTAGACCCACCAAAGTAAATTCTGAACCTCCCCATGTTGACTGGCCAACAAGCGCAGTGGGTGGTAATTCTCTAGCAGTTTGACATCAGGTTCGTTCCTCAGAAGGCTATCAAGGGGCAGGCATTGGAAGACTTCCTAGCTTCCCATCCATCCTCGGTGGACCAATCCCTGGACCTAGATTTTCTTAATGAGGAAATCCTCTCAGTCGATCATGCCATCTCATGTTGGAAAATGCACTTCGACAGTGCCTCTCGAAGCCCCACTGGTAGGAGGCTCAACGATCCTAGGCTCAACAGAGTGGGTCTAGGTATCATCTTCATCACCCCAACACAAGCCATTCTACCATACTCAATACTGTTGTCAGAAGGATACACCAACAATGAGGCAGAGTATCATGCTCTCATCACTAGCCTCGAGCTGGCCCTTGGGATTGATGTGCCCCATTTGCACGTGAAAGGGGATTCTGAACTAGTCATCAATCAAGTCAATGGTGACTACTTTGTTATGAATCCAGAGCTCGTGCCATTGTTGGAGTGCACCCTCCATCTAATGTCCCATTTCCCTTCTCGACCAGAGGTTACCCATGTCCCTCGATCACAGAATGGTCGAGCAGACGCTTTGGCTGGCTTAGTTATGTCACTTGCAGAACCTGAGAAAGATGATCTGATTATACATGTGCACATGTTGTGATTGTCTTATCATTTTTTCAAACGTATCCAACACAACTTACCCAATTTGATCAACCATGGAATGTTTTTGCGCATTTATCTCATATTTTATGGAATCTATTTTTGTTTCCCTCAATTTATTACTTCGATGATCAAAAAGATTCTTAATGCTGAAACAAGTCTCATACCCTCTTAAAAAACTGGGGTAATCTAGATCTTCGAATGATGTAGCTTGAATGTACATCCTAAACATAGGGGGAAAAGTCCCCTATGTCACTTTCTCTCAAAGGTAATCCTAAAATAATAAATTAAAATGGTATATTGGAATTATGAATTTAAAAAATAAAAAAATTCAATGAAAATAATAATCAATTTCTTATAATTCTATCAATGACTTCCTTGGATTGATCTATTATATAATTTTCTTTTTTTTAATTCCTATAATTTTCCATTTTTCATGACAAGTGGGTGGAGATTGAGGAACTAATTGAAACTCGTCTGAACCACTACTATATTTATCTCACAATGCATCAAAATTTTCATTAATATTTTCCCCTCGATTAAATGATACCCTTCATGTGACAAAGTATGATGTTTTACAGTCTTCAACTGGATCTCTCAGTGAGATCTCTTGGAGGCATGTTACAAAAAAATAAACTAACAAGTAATTATGTAATATATAAGAAATTTTACTATATAAAACAAGTATCATACCATAAATTCTTCATCATATCAGGTGGAAAAAATTTATTCTATGTATCTATATCTAGAAACTCATACTTGAGGCATAAGTTTTCATTCTATAAAGTCCCATGCACACAATTTTTTCATCAATTTTGTTTTGAAATCTCTCTATAGAATTGATGCTAAAGGTAGACATATTTTATTAATTTATTTTATTTATTGAAAGTTAAATGTCATCTATAATTGAATATATTAAATATTATCCATATAAAAAAATAATGAGATAAAAATAATTAATTGATATATTTTTTCATTATGGACTCTCACAACTACTCTTTAATCATCTTATCGGTGGAATTAAAATAATGATATAAAGTGTTGACAAGCTGAAGGTAAATATATTATGTTTCATTATATAGTGGGGTCATACTCTAAATGTATTCACATGGATATCAAGTCCAATCTAGAATACCATCCACTTTTTTTTCTCTCTTTTAGTCTGAAAAAGTTCTTATCAAACTGTGACATATGTTTTTCTGAATATGAATATTGTCAATGTTATGTTTTATTTCATAAAATATCTAATTAAATAGTTCAATTAAGATAGACTATTTCTTACAGATATTTTTTTGATGGAAATAATGTTCTTTCGTTAAAATTCAAAATCAATATTTTTCACCTTGTGGTAATATTATTTAGCTGAAAATGGATGTTGGGGGAAATTATATAACAATAAACCATTAAATGTTTTTTTAATCTTTGATATGGAGATTAATTTGAAAAAATATTTTATGTACCATGTACATTATCTTTCTTCTATTCTAAAATTTATTAGATGAAGTCTCTTCTTAAAAAATTGGGAATTCTTTATGTCCTATAACACTATATCCAGATAAGTTTCTATAGGTATGAATTTTTTTTATAGTGAATGTTATCACATCAGATAAATGAAAATAAACATTCTTTTAGGTGTAAAAAACTATAGCACCAGTCTCCCAGAGAAATTTCAAACCATCAATAAAGGGGGAAAGATACACAATAATATCATTTCATAGATGTTTTGGAAAATGAAACATTAAGCTCATCATATAACATTATTTATTCATATATAACAATTGGGATAAGTTTTAAACTAGCAAAAAAATAGGTCATTAAATACGTTGGCTACTAAGGCTTTGATATATATTCATTCCATCTATGCACAGTCACATTATGATATTTCTAGCTTCACTTCCAAAATAAGGAATTTTTATAAAATCTCTTCCATTATAGTGAATCAATAGGGTGATGAATGTTCTCATCAGAGATTAACTCATATGTATTCCATCTTAACCTTTTTCATAATTTCAATTTGAAAATAGAGACTTCAAATGAGGAATTAATAAAAGTTACCAAATTTCATTAGTAGGAGGATTAATGCAAGTACCTAAGAATAAATCAAAGTTGATTTTTTCATTAATCTTATATCATGATGTACCACATATAGGACATTTTGGTAAACATTCATATTAATTCCTATGGAACACACAATCATTAGGTAAAGAATGTAACTTTTTATAACCCATCCCTATTGGGAATAATATTTTCTCTACATCATAACTGGAATCTAGAAGTCCATTGCATTCTAGAAGTAGCTCTTTTATTAATTTCAAGTAATTTGATGTATCTTTTTTCACTCCAACCATCTCTTTATTTCCATTTATCCAATCGTAGTGAAGCTAATAATACTTTAAATTTAGTTAAGACTAATAATATTTTCTTCTTATAATCTTCATACAATCATTTAATATTTTATATTTTTTCATTGGTTTCAACACCTAAATCAGAAAATAATTTTTCAATAGAATCGTATGTCTCATGATGAATATTTAAATCAAAATTAGATGTTGAATTTTTTGTTATTTAACCATTCCATATCCAACATGAATAATTATGGCTAAAAACATATAAAATGAGGTGATCATTAATTTATATGGAAGTTCAATTTCTCACATTTAGACACTTCATGCATGGATAGATAATCAAATATTTTTTTAATATTTGATTTAGAAAATTACAGTAAATCATTTATTCCTTTTTTTATTCATCAATGACTCTTTGTATATTTATCCAATTACAATCCATTAATTACCTAATATCACAATATAAAATGTGAATATATTAAAACATAAAATAATTTAAAAATATATACAAGTAGATAAATTTGAAACATAAATAAATATAATCAAAAAAATCAATAACTGACAACTATTTAATCATAGAAAAATATTATACATAATTTTCAAAACATATCATTGAAAAATTTAAATAAAAGTAATTAACCATATAAAAAAGTAGATAATTCAAACATGGTAAAATTTTTAACAAATAATTTTTCTTTATAACAATTTAACAGTGAAACAAAATTTACAGGAAAAAATTAATCAAAAGTAATTATATCAAAAAAATTACAAATGGGAAAAAATTGAAGAGAAAAAAAATGATTTTAATAAAAAAATATATAATGATAAAAAAATTTATAAATAAAAAATTTCTATAAATAAATAAAAAATTTGAAAAATAATTTATAATCTTAAAAAAATTATAACATTAAAAAAAGGTACAAAAAATTTTAATTGTTAATAAAATGCAGAAAAACACATAAATGGATGAATAAAATTTATAACTACAAGAAAATTAATTTATATTAAACAAATAAAAAAATAACTTACAAAATATGGAGGTCGATAATGAAAAATAGATCCTAAATTTTGATAAAATCCATCAAAATTTTCAGCAACAGGGTGAAGGTTAGAAGATTTAAGAATTTTTTTGTCAAAAAAAAATTAGAAAAAAGAACTAAAATAACTTGAACTACAGTTTCTAGTTAATGATAATAGGGTTTTTATAAATGAGGATCATAAAAAAGGATAAAGAATAAAATATTTTATAGAACATTAATATAGAATGTTTGTTAAAAAAACTAATATTGGAGAATGATAATAATTGAAGGTCCCTAGGTGCCATCCTAGCTCGATAGTAAGAGGTATTTGATGGAAATGAAATGAGGGTTTTAGGGTTGTGATATTTTTTTAACACAATATTTTTTTTGTTTTTTGAAAACTAATGTTAAAGTATTTTTTGTTACTTTTCTTTTCATTTTTCTAAAAAAAATGGCATTAAAGGTTCACCACCACACTTTTAATATTTATTACCTAGAAACCAGTGTTAAAACATCAATGTAAAAGCCACTATTACCATTATTTCCAACTACATTTTCCATAGTTTTACATAAAAATATATTTATACGATATTTATTCTTTATTAAACATTATTATTACCAATAGTTTCTTTAGGTAAACAAGTTCTCTTTATTTTATTTGGTATGATAGTCTCTATTTTAGGACCAATCGACTTCTATGATGAAGTATCAACCTTCTAGTGTTTCACCATATATACATTTTCTTTATCAAGTTTCTCTATTTCTTCTAGAGGAATAGATTTAGCTCCATATTTCCTTAAAACTCATCATCACCTTTTGCAACATATTTTTAAAATGAAACCTTATTTTACTTTGAAATGAATAAAAAAATTTCCTTTAAAGGTTCATTATGTAAGGTTTCCATGATCTCTTTGTCTAAGGAAAAGGTAGGTTTTTTTCTTTGAACACTTGACTATCCATATTTACCTATTAATGTAAGAACCTATGTCTGATTTTTTTTATCATAAGTCTATATTAAATTGATTGAAATTTGATCTATTCACCAATTTAATTCAGAGAAAAAGAAATATTGTTTATCTCTTCTCTATGGGAAGTTAGTATTTTGTTTAACCCATCTTTAGGAGAAATCCTCACTTCCTCATGTTCTTTCTCAAATTACCTCTTTGAGATGACATCATCTTACAATTCTATTATCCTTTTATTTGAATACCCTTCCCCTTTAACATTTAATCCGTATGAACAACACTCTCTATCCAATTCCTAGATGAATCATATGTCTTTTAACATTCAATGGAAGAATATGACATGTACTAGAATGAAACTGCCTAAAAAACCAAATTTATCATCAATGTACTATAATGACCATAGATCCCTAGATATGTTTCAAGAGATTAACTTTATTTATCTGATACATGTTCCCTCATTTTCAATCCTTCTATTCTTCTCGTCATATGTACTTTTCAGCTTCTTATGAATCCTATATAAAATCCTTCAAAAAAATGTATTTTCCCATCATACCATTTTCTTAGGAAGTATTATTTATAGAACTAAATATTATCCAAATGAAATTTAACGTCATATTACTTAACATTAAATGAAGCGCATACATGTCTCAAAATTTTACAATCTCAATGTCACCCATTCTGGGAGAAACTACACTTTGAATAAATTTCTAAAAAAAATCACTCTTAGGTGATAACTGATGAGATTTTATACTGTCATTATCGTAACTATATAATAAATTTTTTAATATTTATTTATATTAAACTCATTTATCCATGGGAATGTTCCTACTACAGATACCAATATTACCAATATATTCTATCAAAAACATATTTGTAATCTCAGTTGAAGTGACAACAAAGGAATTCCCATTAACTTTCAATGAACATATGTTCTGTTCTTCCATTTTCTAAATACTAAAATTACCTTAAAAATCTATAACATAATTCTCATAACATTTTCTAAATTTGGATCAAAATATCAAAGTCCAATTTTAAAATCTTAAAAAATCTGAAAAACAAACGTACATTATTCTTTACACTTTATATCAATCAAACATCAAAAAATAATATACTTTTCAAACCATTTATAATGAAGTTTAAATATATAATTGGGTAATTTGGACTTCTTAGAATCGAAATATACATAAATACTTTTTCTCTTGGGTATACCTTCAACCGAAACACCTATTCTTTTACCTTTCAAATGTGGTAGAAAATAATTCCTTTTTGGACTTCCAAAAGGATCATGTATAAATATTTTTTTATTCTTCTTATGAACAAATTATAAAAACCAAAAAAAAGAACCAATAAACATTTCTAATATTTAAAGGTATTTTTTCAAATTTATTCCATTAATTTTGATAACACGATGATTGAGATTTGGATTGAAGAGGAAGATCTTATTTTCTTGAAGATAGGTTCAAGGTAAATAAATAATTCACATCACACCATCTATAATTTATATTTACTTAATCCTAAATAAAAAATAAATAATGAATCAAATAAATGAAAAAGATAAAATAGTTATATTATTAAATTTGGGTTTTTATTTAAATGGGTTCCAAAATTGTGGTAATATATTATAATTTTGGACAAACCCAAAATCATGAAACTGTTCATGATTTTTCCTTATTCTTTTTCATATTTAAATATTTTAGGAGAAAATAAATATAAATTTTTTTGTAAAAAATATATTTCATAATTCTATTATGTTAGATACAATCTTTTCTCAGATACGTCCCCCATTGATTTTTTTGTTGAACCTATGTTGGGAGGGTTTCTTCTTCCTTGGACCTTAGTGGTCGAGTCTTGCTCAGATACAAAGATCCTTTTTTGGAGGGAATGACCTAAATTTTGGGGATTTGTGTTTTTTGGAATTAGTTTATGCAAACTATAAATGTGTTAAATTGGATTATGATGGTTTCCCATGAGTTTGGAAGGATTTGGAGGTGATTTAGGCCTTTTCTATGGAAATAAGGCTCAAATATATCTGTGTCTAATATACACGTAGTTTATTTGTTACAAGATGAGTATAACGACCCATAGTTTACATACATTGTTATTACTTTAAAATTGAAGCACACTTATTACAACATATAACAAAACCAGGAAAGGACCGTATAGGTATAGAGTCTTGAGAAACTGGGAAACATAAACAACTGGTTCATAAAGCATTTACTTTGCCACCCATTTATTTCATCATATCTAGAGTCCCTTTTTGGAATATCCTACTTAATAACCATCTTACTGACCTGGGGAAATAAAACATAAAAAAGGGTGAGCTCAAATGCTCAGTAAGGGTAAACAAAAGAAATATCAATCACATCATATACATAAGAACATAACTTTTGGAAATCTTAACCTGCAAAAGAAATCATAATTTCATAACATGGGATAAATCATAGTAGTGAAATGTAATCCCAATAATCATAACTTAAAACATGAAACTTTTTGGCATACACACATAATCATAGAGAATCATTTCTTGTTTGTCAAGACTCATTGCCAAAACTATCTTAGTGGACAAAGTCCATTTCTGAATCGAGTTCTCTCCTCGTTTCAGTCCTGTTTCACTAACCCGGTTTAACCTGCCGTTCCAGCCATGTCTATCTCATGAGATATAAAATCTTTACCCAATGCATTGGAGGGAGATATAGGTCCCACCCATATCATAATGATACCATTCTTATGCGTGCCAAAAAATCAGAAAACCATACATCATAGCATAACCAATGTAATAAAAATGGGAATCTTAAACATCGTGACATCATAAAAAAATTCATATAAGATAAAGGAATTCATAAAAATACAATTCCATCACAACATAATCAAATCAATGTAATAATAGGGATAAAAACAGAACCCTTTAATTATCTTAGATGGAAAATAATTTTGATAAAACACTTGAACTCCATTCTTGAGGAAAATATCCTTTCTGCTTCAAAAACACTTTTCCTTTCTTAACATGTCGAACAATTATAAACTAAAATAAGTTGATTAAAAATAAACTTGAAAACTTGTAAAGGAACCTTCTTGGAAATAATGTTTTAAAAATCCATTCATGCCGTATAAGTTAAAAAACAATCTTCGTACTTCTGTTGGAAAAGTCAAAAAGTACCTCGTACGAAAAACGACAAAAGATTCCTTTCATATCCTTTACTAAAAACCCAAAAAAGGGTAAAATTGGATTTAAACAATTGTAGGTGAATGGAAAGAGTTTTACATATTGAGAAAACATGGATGTGGATGATAAAATACACCCCAGTAAATGCCAATGTATAAACAGTCTCAGATAAAAATGAGATTGTGATATTTCCCTTACCTTAGGTCCGATTTGCCTCGTAAGTGTCCGATCCTCCTGTATAATGATTTAAATAATGTTATTGACTTATTACAGAATCATTTTTATTGTTATGATATCATATATGGTCATATTCTTAGCTTCTTATTAGTAATATTTCATTACAACTTGTTATTCGGGTGTTTATTACTTTTTGTTCTTATGCGTGTTTTGTCGAATAAATTCTTATTCTTATCTTTAGGTTATAGATACCTCATTTCCAGAATTTTATTAGTGTAATATATATCATATTAATTCATTAAATTCATTTATATAATCATTATGCAATGAAGATCATGTAGAACGAGTCGCATCACATCGTGGAGACGGTATTCCGTATGTACGCACAAGCGATGATATCCTTCCCATGATCATGGAATTGTATTCGAGTGTATGTATACTATTTAAGAATCAATATCACATTATAATAATCATATATAGTCATTATTTATACCATTATACCAATCCAAGTAAGGTTGTGGTGGAAAGTAGAATACACCATGGCGTGGAGACGGTATTCCGTACGTACGCAGGCGCGAGGATTTCATTTTCCGTAGGATGGATAGATAGTGAAATAGGGTTGTTTAATACTTATAATAACATATCATTATATGATTCATAGAGATGTTATTACTTCATAATGAAACAACTAAAGAAGAAGAAGTGCAAGAAGAAATAAAGATGAAAGAATCGGTAACGGACATTACCTCTTCTTTGAATTGCTTCTTTGACACCTCCTTTTAGGGAATTACAATTGGTCTTTGAAGAAGACCAGGACATCTATGATGTATAAAGGGAATTGGAGAGGAGAAAGTGGCAGGGTTTGTCTGAGATTGAAGGCTCAAAGTGGTGTGAGGAAGAGAGGGAGGAGGTGCCCATTTATAAGGGAGGATAGGGGCACCTTTGGAATAACTAAAAATTTTATTTTATTATAAAGCCAAATTCGGTTGTAAATAGCTCAAAATTGATTTATTTTGAAGCTAAGGAGGGGATGGGTCGAAATCATCTCATCAAATAGAATTTAGACAAGTTTAGGTTCCTATTTTGACCTTATTATTTAGATTTAACATTAAGTTAAATAATTTTTCTTTTACCGTGTCTTCTTGTGTTCTTACACTATAAGGTTAATAAACATACTATAACAATCTAAAAGAACCCCAATATGTTTATTATTAATATATATAACCTTATATAAGTCATTTACCCGAACCATAGATTTTTAGGAAAAAAATAACAATTAATAATATAATATTTGTTTTAAAAACTATTTTATGTCAATTTTGACACTATTTAGTAATTGATTTTTGTGAAACTCATAACAGAATTATTAGTTTGAAAAAAGTTAATTAAATAAATAATAACATGTAATATTAACCTATAAAATTAGTGTAATTCATAAAAAGTCTTAAATTACATTTATTTGGGTATTTATAACATCAATTATGTCAATCTTTCATTAATAAGATAATTACTGCATCATCTTTGTGTCATAAATAAATTAAATTATTTAATGTCTAAAAATTACAAATAAAATACCATTATATAGGAAATATTCTTATCTTTCAAATGAATATTTATAGTCTAATTTATCGTATATATAACCTTATATTAAAAATTATTTACTTATTAAACTTTTATTTTAACTATTTTAACCCTTCTTTAAATAAATTAATAATAAATGTCCTAATCTAATCCAAGTGGTCCTAAATGGTCATATTTTATTCCTAAGATTGTTTTTGGTCGAATTAAACTTATCCAATAGATTTAGGATATGTGTTAGGGTAATAATAATATCATTGTTACCCTTAATTACCATATTTACTTTTAACCGTGGTAAATAAAAGTAAAAAGTTACCATTCACCAAAAATTATTTTCATCTCATTGAACCGCGTTTTACATACTGACATCAACCGTGTCTCTCGGATTTTTGAAATTCCACTCACAGAATCGGTAAAATTATGTTTTATGAAAAATTCAGTATTTTAACTACCACTTAGTGGTTTCACTATTCATCAAAAATTGAAATTTTTCAGAAAAATACAAAAATTTCACCCTAGGATAATTTTGATATTCCGAATCCAAAAATGAAGTCCATTTTGAAAAATAAAATTTATAAAATTTCAAAAAGTGGTTATTACTATTCATAACTGCAAGTTTTAATAATATTTTATTAGCATATCATTGTTTAGTGAAACTCGGTATTGCGTACGACGCAAGCTATCGAGGAAGGTCGCGATTTTGTGTAAAGCAAGGAAAGCAAGTGTTGTGTGTAGAAAAAGATTCCTTTGATGATTTATATAACATAAAAGTCTCGAGTGTTACAATCTACCTCCCTTAAAATGAATTTCTCCCTCAAAATTCGTCACATTGTAACAAACATATGAGGATACCTCTCCCTCATCATATCCTCAAGCTCCCATGTAGCTTCTTCTAATTGGTGGTTCCTCCATAAAACTTTCACTAATCGAGGGGTCTTGTTTCGTATGACATTTTCGCTATGATCCAGAATCTCTATCGGCTGTTCTTCATGAGAAAGATCCTACTCCAGCGGTACAACTTCTGAGCTGAGTACATGTGAAGGATCAGGTATGTACTTTCTCAAGAGAGATACATGGAACACATCTTGAACTTGAGAGAGATTCGGTGGAAGTGCCAATCGGTAAGCTACCTTCCCAACACGATCCAGTATTTCTAAAGGACCGATATATCTAGGGCTCAACTTCCCCTTCTTTCCAAATCTCATGACCCTCTTCCAGGGAGATATTCGTAAGAACACATTATCACCTACTTCAAACTCTAGGTCTTTTCTTCGGTTGTCGGCATAACTTTTCTGTCGACTCTGAGCTGATCTTATGTGTTGTTGAATATATCTGACCTTTTCTGCCATTTCATCAACGAGATCGGGTCCTAATAGCTTTCTTTCCCCAACTTCATCCCAGCAAGTTGGAGTCCTGCATTTCTTTCCATAGAGAGCTTCATAAGGATCCATCTGAATACTAGAGTGAAAGCTATTATTATAAGAAAATTCCACCAAAGGTAGGTGTTGATCCCAACCACCTTTGAAATCCATAGAGCAAGCTATCAACATATATTCTAGAGTTTGAATTCTTCTCTCAGACTGACCATCTGTCTGAGCATGATAAGCAGTGCTGAAACTCAACTCTATATCCAGAGTATGCTGAAGACATCACCAGAACTTCGAGGTAAATCTTGGATCCCGATTAGATATAATAGAAAGTGGTACTCCATGCAATCTTACCACTTCCTTTACATATATCCTGGAAAGCTGATCCAGAGAGAAATCCTCTCTAATAGCAATGAAGTGTTCAAACTTTGTAAGACGATCCACTATAACCCAGATAGAATTATTGCCTTCGGATGTTTTAGGATGTCCTGTGACAAAGTCAATAGTGATGTTTTCCCATTTCCATTGGGTATGGGTAATGGTTGTAACATCCCCTTAGACTTCTGTCTCTTAGCTTTAACTTGTTGAAAAACCAAGCATCGAGAGACATATTCAGCAACATCTCTTTTCATGCCATCCCACCAAAAGTACTCTTTCAGGTCCCTATAGATCTTCGTGCTTCTAGGATGAATAGAGAATGAAGAACTATGAGCCTCATCCAGCAGGTCCTTCTTTAATTTGGGGATGGGAGGAACACAAACCCGATTCCTGAACTCTATTATCCCATCACAATCAAGGTTGAATTCAGGAACTTCTCTCACCTTCTTTTGTAACTCGACATCTTCTTTCTGTGCCTCTTTAATCTTCACATGTATAGATGGTTGAACATTCCTTTGAAAAAGATACGATTTTCCACTTTCATTATAATTCCAAGATCCATCCTTTCTAAATCCATAAATATTGGATCTTTTGTGATCCTCATAATGGATAAACTAGCATGGTCTTGTCGACTTAATGCATCTGACACCTTGTTTTCATTCCCAGGGTGGTAATGAATTGAGCAGTCGTAATCCTTAATCAGCTCCAACCATCTTATTTGGCGCATATTCAGCTCCTTTTGTGTGAAAATATACTTTAAAATTTTATGATCAGTATAAATATCACACCTCCCACCATAAAGGTAATGCCTCCAAATCTTTAATGCAAAGATTACCGTAGCTAACTCCAAATCATGAGTTGGGTAATTTTTCTCATGTATTTTCAACTGTCGTGAGGCATAAGCTATCACCATATCATTTTTCATAAGAACACACCCCAAACCCTTCTTGGATGCATCACTGTAGATCACAAACCTTTCTCCACTACAAGGCAGTGTGAGCACAGGTGCACTGGATAACCTTCTTTTCAACTTCTTCAAATTATCTTCACATTCCTCCATCCAAACAAACTCAACTCCTTTTCGAGTCAACTTGGTGAGTCGATTAGATAATCGTGAAAAATCTTTCACAAAACGTTGATAATATCCATCCAAACCAAGAAAAAATCGGATCTCAGTTTCTGTTGTTGGTCTTGACCAGCTTTAGATAACCTCTATTTTTTCTGGATCCACAGATATCCCCTCTTTTGAGATTATGTGACCCAAAAATGAAACTTTTTGAATCTAAAATTCACACTTGGTAAATTTGGCATAAAGCTTCTCCTTTCACAGGGTCTTCAATATAATTCAAAAGTGATCTTCATGTTCTTCCTTGCTTTTTGAATAGACAAGAATATCATTTATAAAGACTACCACAAGTTGATCACGATAGTCTCTAAAGACTCTATTAATTAGATCCATGATGATAACATGAGAATTAGTAAGACCAAATGGCATCACTATAAATTCATAGTGTCCATACCTTGTAAGGAAAGTCGTCTTTGGTATATCCTCCCTTTTGACCCTTAATTGATGATACCCTGAACGAAGATCAATCTTGGAAAAGTATTGAGCTCCACGTAGTTGGTCAAATAGGTCATCAATGTGCGGGAGTGGATATTTGTTCTTGATAGTGATCTTGTTATGTTCTCGATAATCAATGCAGAGTCTCATGGATCCATATTTCTTCTTAACAAACCAAATAGGTGCTCCCCAAGGTGACGCACTAGGGCGTATGAACCCCTTATCAAGATTCTCATGGAGTTGCTTCTTCAATTCCTGCAACTCAATTGGGGCCATTCTATAAGGTGTCTTTGAAATAGGAAAAGCATCTGGTACGAGTTCTATTGAAAACTCAACTTCACGATTCGTTGGAAGACCCGGTAATTCCTCTGGAAAGATATCATCAAACTCCCGTACAATGGGCATATTCTTAATCGTGAGTTTCTCACCAACCATTTGTGATAAATAAGCTTCATTTAGTGGAATCAAGACCCATAAGATAGAAGAAATTTCCACTGGAAGGTTATTTTCATCCTTTCATTGATAGACGATCATAGATTGATCTGGAATATGAAATGTGACTTCCCTTATTTGGAAATTGATATGAGCTCCATGTCGAGAAAGAAAATCCATGTCATGAATCACATCAAATTCCACTATAGTAAGGATCACAAGATTTTCAGGAAGCACTATCCCACAAACTTCAATCGGAGAAGAATTATAAACTTTTGATGCGACTGTTGTGCCATTAGGGGTTGTCACAACTAACTGAACATCTAACTGTTGAGGTAATATAGTGATATCCTTAGAAAATTCTTCAGAAATAAAGGAGTGGGTGGATCCAGAATCAAATAAAACATTTGCTACTTTAGAGTGGATGGTAAGTGTACCTTTCACCACATCGTTATCGTACTCCACATCGCTGATAGAAATTGCATGTGACTTTCCTTTGTCTTTAGCCTTAAGAGTTTGTTGACGTCGACCATCATCATCAACCCTTGAATTTGGGCATTGATTGGAATAATGCCCCATCTCCTTGCACTTGAAACATTGAAGTGTAGTAGGGTTATTCTGTGTATCCCTTCCATTATTTTCATCATTAGAAATCTTCTTCCCATCATTGCGGCATTCAAATGCCCGATGACCTTCCTTTCCACATTTGAAACATTTACTTTCCCCTTTAAGACAAGTCCCTACATGTTTCTTTCAACACATTGAGAATAAGGGAAAGCTCATCTTCTTTTTAGTGTGCTCTTTATATTTTCCTTTGAATTCCATTTTCCTCTTCTTATCAAACCCATATGACTGATGGGTTACTCCAATCTCCATCTCGACTTTGAGAGCACATCGAACGATTTCATCGTAGCTATTGAAGTCCCTTATGGCTAACGCCCTTCGAAGACATGGCTTTAAGCCACTAAATAATCGATCTATCATACTCTCAGGTTGGATAATAACACCAGAAGCGTACCTTTCAAGTCTTGTAAAATTTTCTTCATAAGTACCAACAGATTCATCATCCTTTTGCTTCAGTTCAAGAAACTCTTTCTCCATCTTTGTTCGGAGAATATGAGGGAATTACTTATTGAAAAATAAGTTCTTGAACTCGTCCCATTCCATGGAATCAATTTCATCCCTTTGCCTTGTATTCTTAATAATATTCCACCACTGATCAACATCTCCTTCCAAATGAAACACTTCTAGGATGACTTTATCATGTTCAGAACATTGAAGAACTGAAAATATATTTTCAGTAGTACTAATCCATTGTTCAGCAACTAATGGATCAGTAGACCCGCTGAAAGAAGGTGGGCGCTGCCTCATGAAGGATTAAACAGAATGATTCTCCTTCCTTTTCTCGTTTGGAAGTCCTGCATGATTCATAGCTTGAGAAAGTTGTGTGATCATGGCTACAAGATTTTGCATTCCGGCTCCCATAACGTTTGGTTGCTCCGGGGGACAATCATTACATTTCCCGTCGCATTCCGCATTAAAACGGTCCTTCGGGTTTCAACCATTGACTAAAACCAAGAAGAATAGTGTGAGCAACATGAATTATAATAGGAAAACCACATAATCAAGAATAAAATTTCACACTTAAGGTCTTATCCTAGGTTATTCATGGTCATTTCTAAAACACTAAGATTGTGTTCTATGCTTATAATTATCCTTAGGGTTCTTACTAAGGCTTTCACATCCTAGTTTCCAAATGTTGACTATTCCTTTCCTCTGATACCAACTATAACGACCCATACTTTACATACATTGGTATCACTTCAAAATTGAAGCACACTTATTACAACATATAACAAAACTAGAAAAGGACCGTATAGGTATAGAGTGTTTAGAAACTCGGAAACATAAACAACTTGTTCATAAATCATCTAATTTGCCTCCCATTTATTTCATCATATATAGAGTCACTTTTTGGCATATCCTACTTAATAACATTCTTCCTAACCTGGGGAAATAAAACATACAAAAGGGTGAGCTCAAATGCTCAATAAGGGTAATCAAAAGAAATATCAATCAAATCATATACAGAAGAACATAACTTTTGGAAATCTTAACCTGCAAAAGAAATCATAATTTCATAACATGGGATAAATCATAGTAGTGAAATGTAATCCCAATAATCATAACTTAAAACATGAAAATTTATGGCATACACACATACTCATATACAATCATTTCTTATTAGTCAAGACTCATTGTCAAGACTATCTTAGTGGACAAAGTCCATTTCTAAACCGAGTTCACTCCTCGTTTCAGTCCTCTTTCACTGAACCGGTTTAACCTAACGTTCCAACCATGTCTATCTCATGAGATATAAAATCATTACCCAATTCATTGGAGGGAGATATAGGTCACACCCATCTCATAATGATACCATTCTTATGTGTTCCACAAAATCAGAAAACCATACATCATATCATAACCCATGTAATAAAAATGGGAATCTTAAACATCGTGACATCATAAAGCAATTCATATAAGATATAGGAATTCATAAAAATATAATTCCATCACAAAATAATCAAATAAATGTAATAATAGGGATAAAAACAGGACCCTTTAATTATCTTAGATGGAAAATAATTTTGATAAAACACTTGAACTCCATTCTTGAGGAAAATATCCTTTCTGCTTCAAAAACAGTTTTCCTTTCTTAACATGTCATAAAATTATAAACTAAAAGAAGTTGATTAAAAATAAACTTGAAAACTTGTAAAGGAAGCTTCTTGTAAATAATGTTTTAAAAATCCATTCATGCCGTATAAGTTAAAAAAACATTCTTCGTACTTTTGTCGGAAAAGTCAAAAAGTTCCTTGTATGAAAAACGACAAAAGATTCCTTTCATACCCTTTACTAAATACTCACCGAAGGGTAAAATTGGATTTAAAAAATTGTATTTGGATGGAAATAATATTACATATTGAAGAAACATGGATGTGTATGATAAAATACACCCCAGTAAATGCCAAAATATAAACAGTCTCTGATAAAAATGAGATTGTGATATTTCCCTTACCTTAGGTCTGATTTGCTCGTAAGTGTCCGAACCTCCTGTATAATGATTTAAATAATGTTATTGACTTATTCCAGAATCATAATTATTGTTATGATATCATATATGGTCATATTCTTAGCTTCTTATTAGTAATATTTCATTACAACTTGTTATTCGGGTGTTTATTACTTTTTGTTCTTTTGCGTGTTTTGTCGAATAAATTGTTATTCTTCTCTTTAGGTTATAGATACATCATTTCCAGAATGTTATTAGTGTAATATATATCATATTCATTCATTCAATTCATTTATATAATCATTATGCAATGAAGATCATATAGAACGAGTCGCATCACATCGTGGAGACGGTATTCCGTACGGACGCAAGAGCGATGATATCGTTCCCATGATCATGGAATTGTATTGGAGTGTATGTATACTATTTAAGAATCAATATCACATTACAAGAATCATATATAGTAATTATTTACACCATTATACCCATCCAAGTAAGGAGGTGGTGGAAAGTAGATTACACCACGGCGTGGAGATGGTATTCCGTACGTACGCACGCGCGGTGATTTCATTTTCCGTAGGATGGATAGATGGTGAAATAGGGTTGTTTCATACTTATAATAACATATCAGTATATTAGTGATACGGATGTTATTACTTCATAATGAAACAACTAAATAAGAAGAAGTGGAAGAAGAAATAAAGATGAAAGAATTGGTAACGGACATTACTTCTTTTTTGAAGTGCTTCTTTGAGACCTCATTTTAGGGAACTAAAATTGGTCTTTGAAGAGGATCAGGACCTATAGGATGTCTCTAGTATAGTGGAGAGGAGAAGGTGGCAGGGGATGGCCAAGCATGAAGGCTCAATGTGGTGTGAGGTAGAGAGGGAGGATGTTCCCTTTTATAAGGGAGTAGAGGGTCACCTTTGGAATAACTAAAAATATTGTTTTATTATAAAGACAAATTCTATTTTAAATAGCTCCAAATTGATTTATTTCGAAGATAAGGTGAGGATGGGTAGAAATACTCTCATCAAATAGAATTTAGTCAAGATTATGTTCCTATTTTGACCTTATCATTTAGATTTAACATTAATTTAAGTAATTTTACTTTTACCGTGTCTTCTTGTGTTCTTACACTATAAGGTTAATAAACATACTATAACAATCCAAACGAACCCCAAGTTGTTTATTATTAATATATATAACCGTATCTAAGTCATTTGGCCAAACCTTAGATTCATAGTAATAAAATAACAATTAATAATATAATATCTGTTTTAAACACTATTTTAAGTCAATTTTGACACTATTTAGTAATTTATTTTTGTGAAACTCATAACAGAATGATTAGTTCAAAAAAAGTTAATTAAATCAATAAAAACATGTCATATTAACCTATTAAATTAGTGTAATTCATAAAAAGTCTCAAATTACATTTATTTGGGTATTTATAACATCAATTATGTCAATATTTCATTAATAAGATAATTACTGCATCATCTTTGTGTCATAAATAAATTAAGTTATTTAATATCTAAAAATTAAAAATAAAATACCATTATGTATGAAATATTTTTAGCTTTATAATGAATATTTATAGTCGAATTTCTCTTATATATAACCTTATATTACAAATTATTTACTTATTAAACTTTGATTTTAACTATTTTAACCCTTCTTTAAATAAATTAATAATAAATGTCCTAATCTAATCCAAGTGGGCCTAAATGGTCATATTTTATTCCTAAGTTTGTTTTTGGTCGAATTACACTTATCCAATAGAATTAGAACATGTGTTAGGGTAATAATAATATCATTTTTACCCTTAATTACCCTATTTACTTTTAACTGTGGTAAATAAAAGTAAAAAGTTACTATTCACCAAAAATTATTTTCATCTCATTGAAGCACATTTTACTTACTGACATCAACTGTGTCTCTCAGATTTTTGAAATTCCACTCATAGAAGCGGTAAAATTATGTTTTATGAAAAATTCATTTTTTAACTACCACTTAGTGGTTTCACTACCATTGTGTGAGTGGGCCCTGGATAAATAATGAATTTGAGAATGGATTAATGTGTATTTATCATGACATGAGACCTTTGGGGATTGGTTGAAATATAATCCCATGGAAGGGGATTATTTATTATTTAAAGGACTGGTTTTCTCTTGATATACGATGAATTTTTAACTGAGAGACAAATGATAATTTTCTTAATTAACCGCTGAGGATTATGAGTTGAAATTATGATATCCTTGATGTTGTTATTGGGAATTTAATTGAAACCGTAATTCCTATATAGTAGGTATTCCTAGAGTGTGAGGTTATAATGGTTATATATTGGGCTTCACCTAGTGAATAATAAAATGATTATATATAGGGATCTACCCAGAGGCTGTATTGCTAATATAACACACTTGGCCTAGTGATACATGCTAAAATACTTATATATCAGTATTTTAACAATTATACATATTTAAATTCTTATATTTATGGATTTTCCTAGAGGTTTAAATTCTTATACAGAGGGATTCTCTAGGTTATGTGATTATTCCATGGTTTATGGTTATGGTTTTCATGGTAATACTACATGCTCATAGACATTTCAGCATGGATCTGATGGAGGTTGATTTATGTATAGTATTAATTGATTAATAACACACATATTTATCAATTTATTTGATGAAATTATTAACAGAATAGTTTTATTATACAATGTTGTATTACAATACTATGTTTTAATCATACCCTATTTAAAACAACATTTGGTACCTAAGAAGAATAAATGAATTTAGGTTTGGATAAAGGAAATAAACCGTGTTTCTGATTTTTTTCTTGATAGATGGGATGGTGTTTAGAGATGAGACCATCATAGGGTTCGAGATAGGGGTATTTTGAGTGTATTTGTTTCCATATAAGTCTTTTATTTGTATTTTTTATGTTGACATGTATATACAAACAAGTTGATCATTACATAATTTGTTATTATTAGTTTATTGGTTCCTCATTTCATTTCCTAGTTGTATGTTTCACTGTTTACGCTATGTTTATTACTATGATATTTATTTATATAGTTTAGTTATTTTTTGTTATATCTCTATACTTGGGGGTATATTCTCCCCACTATACTTGGCATGCCCCATATTGGTTAATAACCTCTAGTGTACATGGATTCATTATTGAGGTCCCATAACCAAGCAAATTTTTTCCATGTGAGAGAGTGCCAGATTGGGGGACGTTACAATGTGGTATCAGAGGCAGGTTTTTCTTTTCTATTGATTTATTATATGGGAAATTTTTAAAGGATACTAGGATGTTTCAGGACTTGGAAATGAGTTCATTCATTGGAGTAGCTAACCCATGTATGGGGGAAATATTTGAGTGCCTAGGGATTAGATTGTTATTCATGAAGGTCTCTTGTTATGGTTGATGTTACTTATCCTAGGTTGATTCACATGTAGTGAGATGTTATTGTTTCTTAAGACTATTATTTAAAATAATGCCCAAATATGGTGCGAGATGAGTATGAATGAATTATGATATTCATATAGGTATATATTGACATTCCTTTTTCATGATAGAGACCTATTTATTGTATATGATATATACTTTCCTATATGAAATGTGAAATGAGAGACCTATTGTATATGATAATTGAAATAATTGGCATGTCATTCTAAAAAACTTTTAATCCATGTTTAGAGAGACAATGAGTCATTTTTTCTCTATTTATATCACCTATTAAGGATGACCATGTTGTTATTCAGTGTTATAAGGAGTGTGTTTGTGTTGTAGAGAAAATGCATATCCAATAAGTTCAAGTTTTTCATTAGGTGAGTGGAAATCAGCACACTCCTTACACTGATGAACTGGGTATTCCTATAGTTCCTATGGATCATATGCATGTTAAGCATTTTAACAGATTCTTGAGGGTCATACGATCCATAAATGGGGTACTATTCATACCATGATTTAGATGTATGAGTTGATGAGGGATTTTAAGCTATAGCATTCGCCTATATTCATTGAAAAGGGAGGCCCCCAGATAGCTGAGTATTGGATTGATTTATTCCATATGATCATCAAGCATCTAAATACACACATATATATGAGGTTTATTATTTTTACATACATGATTCACGGACCTACCACGCATTTGAGGGATATTCCGGAGGGAGATAAGCAATAATATGATTTATCTTGAAAGAAGTTAGAGATTTTTTTCCTAATAAAATTATATCTAGAGATGTTGATGGATGATAAGGCTCAATATTTCATGAATTTGACATAGGAGGGAATTCCATTGATGTATTATGTGGAATGTTTCACCTACCAGCAACATTTTGATCCATCTTTAGCCGCAGATGATATCTATAGGGTGAAATATTTCTGAGATGGGATTTGATATGAAATTAGGTCAGAAGTGAATGTATTCCACTCGATTAGATTTTTGGATGTAATGAATCAGGCAGTCATCATATAATGGAATCTAAGAGAGGCCCTGACTAGTGGAAAAGAAGTTTCATGCGGGAAAACTTGGAGCTCCTCTTATAGTGGAAAGAATCACTAATATAAAAGTTATTGTCAAGTAAACATAGGACATAAAAGTTTGGGAAATGAGAAACCATATCAGGGAAATGTTTATTTTGAATACTATCAGTCTGGTATATTGGGATATAAGTTGCCTCAGTGTACATACCCCACATTGGTGTGCCATTCTTGTGGCCAGCTAGGACATCTTTAGAGGTTTGGCAGAACCGTCTCCTAGAAGAGTAGTGTAAGAGGAACATGAAAGGAACCAGTGTATGTGAAGGACATAGCTACACCTCAACATTTGGGTAGTTATTTTTCAATGAGAGATTTAGTTATAGGTAAGGTATGTGGTACCCTAGTTCAAGAGTAGAAATACCAAGAATATAGAATAGTTTTGGGGATTTATAAATGAAATTTGGGAAGAAACATCTAGTCAAATACATGTTATATAGACTACTCTGGCTATTGTGGGTGTAGGACCTTCCACTATTAGAGGTGTGATTATTATATCATCTACCCATTCTTTTGTTTTTTATATATGATAATAACATTCCATTTTATCTTCCCGTTTTGAAAATAGCATTATCATGGTTATGTAAATATTAGAATATTTTTTCCCATTGATATACCATTATGAGTGCAGTCCGAGAGTATCAAATGTCGTAAGGTGTGTTATTTAGATATTTGTGGTTATTGTTTATTTTGGGAACCTTATGTGCTTGAAATGTTTGGATTCAATGTTATTATTATTCTGTGTTTGATATTATTATACTAGGACTATATCGATTATTTCCAGATGAGAGTTACCTTTTCATCTCCAAAAGGAGGCTAATATTTTCACCAAGGAGAGTGGGATCTTCTTGCTAGTTATACAAGACCAATTCAGTTCATATTGTATAGTCTCATGGATCCGATATCATTCTTTATTCATGATTAGGGTGGAATTTAGTAGTATTTTTTTACTCAAGTTGTAGAAAATTTTCCAAACATATTTCTAAATGAGTTCTATGACTTACCTCCCAGTGGGAGATCAAGTGCATGATTTCCTTGGTTCATGGAGAAAATCTATTTTATATTATGCCTTATAGAATAGAACCAAAAAATCTTCAAGGGTGGAAATTTGAGTTATAGGATATTGAATATAAAATTTTCAAATATCCTAGTATATCTTAGTGGGGTTCTCTAGTTATTTCTCCAATAAGGATAATGGTACTTTGTGGTTATTTTTGGATTATGAGAGATTGAACTAAATGATGGCCAAGAACTGATATACCCTGCCATGTATCAATGATATAATTAACTATATGAGAGGTTTTAAGATATTTTCCAAGATCAATTTTAGATCAGGATACCATCAATTGATGGTGAGACCATCACTCATACCACAAACTACTTTTAGGATCAAGTATGGCTTGTATGAGTTTGTAGTGATGTTGTTTGGTTTGAAAAATGCACCACCAGTAATAATGACCATGATTAATTGTATTTTTCATCCTTTTATGGAAATATTATGGTGGTTTTCATTAATGACATATTATTTTACTCCCTATTATAAGATGATCATGTCTAATATAATGACATCATCTTGAGTACATTGAGAGAACATTGGATTTAAAATAATCTTACCATATTTCATTTACAGAATGATAAAATTAACTTCATTGGCCATGTAATATCATAGGTAGGGGTTTTGGTGGCCCATAACAGGTTTTATCCATGGTATCATATGATCATTCCCAAAATGTATTTATGATTCAGAGCATTCTAGTTTTATCAGGTTATTATAAGTGATTTATCTAGGACTTCTCCAATTTCGAAGTACCGATTTCTGGGATGGAAAAGAGGGGATTGAAGTTTTATTGGTTAGATGCTTGCGAGATATCATTTTAGAATTTGAAAGGTAGGATGATCATAACAAAAGTCCTCATATTATATATACTGGGTAAAGATTATAATGTGTACTTTGATGCATCTAGAGTTAGACACATATAATTTCTGATGTAGGAGGATCAAGTGGTTTCTTAGGGAACTAGGGAGATGATACCATGTGAGAGGGATTATCCTACTCAAGTTATAGAGTTATCTATGGTGGTACATTCCTTGAGATATTGGAGAAACAATATTTTGGGTGAGTGGTTTGTGGTGTACACAGACTACAAGATCCTCTTGTATATCTGTTCTCAACTAGACCAAACCCTTTTGTAGAAAAGTTAGGTCGAGTATATACTATATTTCGTCTCAATATGGCTTACACAATAGGTAATGAAAATTACATTGTTGATGTATTGATCTAGAACATGAAGACAAAGGTAATGTGGGAGTATTTTAATGAGTGGTGGATGATTGAACTTTTTCAAACATGCATTTAGATATTTAGGAGTCCCACGGGTGAGTAGATTTAACTTCAACATCTATCATACATGTGGTTATTGACCTGATTAATATAGAGTAGTTATTTGATTAAGAGGTCTTAGTTATGAGAGATAACTTATATGGTGGGGATCCACCAGTGGGTTATTATTTAAAAAGTTGAAATTATCTTCTTTTTCATGGACAAGTATGTGTTCCCATAGGTTTAAACTTGGAGTTTATGAGAGAGTATCATTATATTTTATGGGTAGTACAACTTATTATTAAAAATATATTTAATTATATCTTTATAAAGTACTGGTGGCCTAGAATGATGAAGGAGATAATAGAATTTATGTTGAGATATTTCATATACCAGCAGGTGAATGTTGAGAAACAGATGTCTTATAGGCTGTTGCGGCATCTTCACATTCTTGAGTGTAAATTTGATGATGTCCCAATAGATTTTGTGATAGGATTACCTAGGAAAACCCTTAATAATGACGCAATATGGGTCATTATGGGTCGACTCGTAATGGTTTCCCACATATTTTCTATTATGGATACCTTCATTGATTATGATCTAGGTAGTATTTATGTGTGTGATATAGTTCATTTGTATGGCGTTTCGAGGGGTATAATTTCTAATTGATATCCCTATTTCACATCGTCATTCTGGAAGGGTTTTCAAAAGGCTCTAGGTTCATAGTTTCTTTAGAGTGCAACCAATCATCCTCATACTAATGGTCAATCTAAGTTAACTATTTAGGTTCTAAACGATATGTTATGAGCCTATTTTTTGGATTTTGGTGGTTCATGGGTGTATCATTTGTCACTCATGGAGTTTTCATATAATAAAAACACATAGGAATCGATAAAGATGGCATATTATGAGGCTTTGTATGGAGATTCCTTCCATTCGCCTCTTTGTTGGTTAGAGGCGGGCGAGTCCAAACTTGTTTGTCCAAGTATCATGAAGAAAAAATCTTAAATGTTTAGCAGATTATGAGACATTTGGTAGCTATATAGAGTAGAAACATATTATATACTGACCATTAGAGATGACCTCTTGACTTTGAGGTAGGCCATATTGATTTCATTTAGGCATTTCTTTGGTTGGGTAAATTCCATATCTGGAACCACAGGAAGCTAGCACCTAGGTTTATTGGGATATTTGACATAGTGTAAAGGGATGGTCTAGTGGCATACTGATTATCCCTTCCACAACACTTTAGTTCCATCATGATGTGTTTCATGTGTCACAAATTTAGAGATATCATATTTACCATTATAATGTGGTATACATAGAGAAGAATTTTCTTGTTGTAGATGTATCCTTTGAGAAGCATCCGATATAGATTTTGGACCATACTAAATAGTATCTATGTGGTATAACTATGCCTCTACTATGAGTGTATGGAAAATATTGGCATTTTCAAGAGGAGACCTAGGAGAGGTATTTTGACATGTGATAAAAATGTAAAGACTTGTTTGCTGAGACCCCATAGTGATGCTTAGAGTAGCTTCGGGATGAGCTATTATACGGTGGGAAGGTTGTAAGATCCCAAAATTTTCTAGGTATGTTCCTATTTGAGTTTTTCATTAAACCTATGTTTTTTGAGTCTTTCTTCTTCCATGGACCTTGGTGGTCAAGTCTTCTTTGAGGAAGATGATCCTTTTTTTAAAATGACCTAATGTTTCGGTATGTATGTTTATTTGAATAAATGGGGTTCAAGTATAAACATGTTAAATGGTATTACAAGGGTTTACCATGAGTTCATAAGGTGAAAAAGGTAAACCAAGACATTTCAATAGAAAAAATTAAAAATATATCTATAGGGAATTTACATGTCATTCAATTATTCACAATGTGTATCTACTTTTAGACACATGTCATGAACTGGTTCATGATGTGAAATGGTTACATGTTATGAACATTTTTCACATCATTCAAATGTCAGATAGGGTAGAAAAAATAAGCTATTGGGAAGGGTTTTTCAATATAACACTTAATTAAGGATTACACAACTTGTAATATACTTACACACCGTTTAAGTCATTGTATATATTATTTCAAGAACATTCTGTGCTTATTTTTTCAGTCATCTGTTACAGACCTTCCTCCTCTCGAGCCTTAGTTTAATTCGAGGCATTTTTGGAAACCTTTCCTCCATTTGATATGTACTGATCATGCATCTGATCCCTATTGAGTGATTATTCTTAGGTTTAACTTCCCCCTCATTGAACTTTGTTATGGTGGTGAAATATTTTGACCATAGTGTATTTTGGATTTTTATACTGACCTAGGTTGATCTAGGTTCTTCATGCGATCTTCTAAGACTTCATCCTTATTGGATTTTGTCGTTGGAATCATTGCATTGACCACCGATAAAAGGTATAGGGTATAAAAAGTAACCCTGTGGCCTCTTTAATTGTTAATTATATGAAATATTGTGATTTTTCTAACACAATGTGCATTATAATTAATTTATTGGCTTAATAATGGTAAATAATGATTTAAAATATTGGTTGGATCCCTTTTATTCAATTTTTTGTTGTGACATGGCTTGTGGCTACCTGTTGGGTGAGGGGAACCTGGATAAATAATAAATTGGGGAATGACTTAATGTGTATCAACCATGACATGAAACCTTAGGTGACTGATTGATATAGAATCCCTAGGTAATGTATTATTATTTATTTAAAGTACCAATGATATTTTGATATAATATTAACATGTAATTGAGTGACAAATGGTAATCTTCATAGTTAACAATTGTGGATTATGATATGAAATTGTGATATACTTACTATTTTTTAATTATGTTATGAATGATATTATAATGATTATATAACAGGATATGCATAGAGTTTGAGGTTGTAATTCTTATATAGCAGGATTTCCTAGTGAATGCGGAAATTCTTATATATAAGGCCATGCTCGGAGCCTGTAATGGTTTTATAGAGGGCCTAGCCCAACAATACATGTTAAAATGATTATAAAGTGGGACTTTACTAGTTATAAACAAAGAAATGATTTTAAATATATCTGTTCAAGGAGGCTGAAATGCTTATACAGAGGTATTCTCATGGTTATGAAATTCATCTAGAGTTTATGGTTATGGTTAGCATGGTTCAGCTACATGCTCAGAGCCATTTTATTATGGTGTCAAAGCAAGTTCATTTATGTATTTTATTAATTTATTAACTAATACACATAATTATAACATTATTGAATGAAAATATTATCAGAATAGTTTTGTTTAGACATTGTGGGGTCGACCTACTGATTTTTATTCACACCCTATTCAAGCCTCTTTTTGGTACTTGAGAAGATTACATGGATGTTGGTTTGGAGATGGGAAATAGACCTTGTTGGTAATTTTTTTTATTACTGGATGGGATGGAGTTTGGAGATGGGACCAACATGGGGTTTTGGACCAGGGTATTTTGAGTTTAATTGGTGTCAGTTGATTCTTTTATTTGTATTGTTTTGAATTTCACATTTAGATACATATCTACCAGTCATTACTTGATTTGTTATTGTTGGTTTATTGGTTCCTCCATTCATTTCCTAGTTTTATGTTGTACCATCTCTTCAATGTTAATTTCACTGATATTATATACATTATTTATTTCCACTATCTTTTAACTCTATATTAGGGGTATAGTCTCCCCACTATACTAATCACACCCCCACTATTAGTCGGAAACCATTGGTGTATGGGAAGGAATGCTTGATGTCCCATAACAAACCTTAATTGGACACATGATAGAGTGTCGGATTGCGTGATGTTACATATTATTTCAAGTTTATATAGTTTTATTTTAACTAAAATTATTTCAAATATTAAGTTCATTTAAATCAGAACATAAAATTTTATATAGATTTATTTACTATTAAATTATAACTGCATCATGTGTATGTTTATACATTTATTTAGTACAAAATATCAACATCAAAATCACTGAGGGAAATTTTTACCACATCTAGACTTGTGTATATCACAACCATAGTGACTATGTTTTCTGGGATGAGGTGGAGTACTAGGTAATGATGGAAAATCCTCATTCACAAGCTTTATCTCTATCGGTAAAATAGTTCGATCGAGTTGGGTTTTCAGTGCCTCCTCATACCAGGATGTGGGAATATTAAGAGCATAGGAATTTATTTTTTATGTCATCATTAATGAGTGATAATGTGAATATTAGTTAACTGGTGGTGAAAATCTAATTGAAAAATCACGGCCCTCATCCCCTTGGGTCTCCATTAAGTACTATGGGTACTATATCCATATATAAAAATTACACTCCTTTGGTTTACATTGAAACTAATGATGAACCTGAGATGATGAAGTTAAGTACTATAAAGGATGAATAAGATACATAAAAGGTATCTAGATTGGATATATATAAGCTATCATGGTAGATAAATCATCCACTAGGGAAGGTACACTAGCTGTTGTGGTTGGATCATTAGGCATATGTGCCACATTATATCTATATTGGTTACATCCCTAACAAAATGATAGTGGTGGAGGTGGTGGTGTTGTAGAATATTCTATTGTAGAAACACAATGATCATGTTTTTATTTGTACTTGTGTGTCTATTCATTATACACACAATCACATAGGGTAGAAGGAGGCTCTCTAATATCCAAGATATGTCATTGCAAGCCTCTTTTGTAAAAACCTTCTCTACCCAAGGACTTGAGATGTGTTTAACATGCTCATGTCTCTCATTCTATAAATAATATTATATTCAAGTTAGTATAAAATTTAAAATAAAAATTTTAATAAAATTTGATGGACTTACCCAAACATGGAGTCCTCTATCGTGACATGTAAGGTACAAAATGGGGTGTTGTCTATACTAATACTCATATTCAACCTGATCAAATAGATGATGGTGAAATATGTAATTTACATTCTGAAATATACTATAATATATTCTATTATCCTATTACACTATGTACATCACATCATATCACACCCAATTTGTGTTCTGTTTCCCAGTAAGATTCATAGAATGTAAACATACTTCTTTTTAGGAGTAAGAGGAATACAATGAATGAATTGAAACTATCTCATCACCCGATCAAGATAATGTTTCTTAGATAGGTGGAATTTAAAGAGTGTAAAAATCACTCCACATTCTTGGATCATATATGTAAAGTATGGTTGAGACGATTCCATGACATATCTATGGTACGAGATCCAGACAACCTAAAATTCAATAACATACAATAATATTAATAAATATTATATTTGTTAACCTAAAATAAAAAAACAAAATATGTTTTTTCATATATAATATGGGATATGGATATCAGCAATAAGATGAAATCTATTTAAATTTTTCCTAAATGTATGTTAATGTTAAAGATCCTGATTCTTCATATCAATCAGTGTAATATACAGATAGTAAATGGAAAAAAATAAAAAACCCATAGTTTAGTATGTAATAATACATTTAACATACTAACATCCTTTTGAATATTCCTATAACAAATTCCAAGGCAATAATATCACAACACATAGATAATTATGGGGGGGAAATCTGATACCCACATTTGTAATAAAATAACACATCCCTCAATCTGTCTTCTCACTAAGAGACATGTTATACATATGGATCTATAAGTGTTTGACAATACAACTGAGCCTTATATATATGCAAATGTTTTATCCAAATGATCTATAAATGGAAATCTCAACAGGTGAACATATCATATGGAATGATTAGTGTACAACATGCCTATAAGGAATCATAAAATATGAGAACACTTTTGTATAATAATGGTGACATCATCAGTATTGATTGGAAATACTATTAAGTGATCATACTCCTATGACATCCTTAGTCAAATTCTCTTAAAAACGACTCTCTAAAAATTAGAACACCAAGTGATGATTGAAAACATATGCCCCATATTTTGATGTGTCTCATATAACAACATATCAGTGAATGGGTAGACCTAACATAAACATGACATCGTCCATTATAGTTATAATCACTCCATGCATCCTATGAAATGTGTGTGTCTTTGTCCCCCACTTCAATACATTTTATATGAACAGATAATGATCGACAGTTTTGTATTCAAACATGGAAACCCCATAGAAAAAGATGATATGTAGGTATAGAACGATGAGTACTGAAGGTGAATTGTGGAGGAATTGGTTCAATATCTAAATGGAAAACTATTGAGTGTGATGATCTACCGGTATATTAGCTGAAACATGAGTGTTCTATGATGAAACCAAGGATCCCTCTATACCTATGTGTAATATTTAAATTAGATTTTGTAAAAATGTTATACATACCAGCAAATACATTTATTAAATGAAAACATCAAAATTTTTTAGGCATATAAATATAAATCAAGGTGTTATAATATAGATCCATGAAAATATAAATAGGTGTTTAAAATAACACATCAAACAGGCGCAAATAATTAAGATGTCCCTTCTCTCACAGAATATATAAGTCAATTATAACCATATTGGTAACATATTTCTCATTTTGACGATAATCTTGATCACTTGGAAAACCCATTTTATTTTGAATACAACTCACCCTTGGATTAATCATGGGTTCACTATATCTTTGTTTAGAATAATCCTTAGTGTATTAAGAGAACTTACAAAAGTAGGATACTTATTTATAGGAATACATGAAGTATAGTAGCATTCCTTAACTGTACATGGATGATATAATGGGTTAGTAAAATTCTATGATGACTACTGAATACTGAAACATAATGTAGTGTCATTCATATAGGGATAATATGATTCTTAAATATTTCCACTATAATAGTATTAGCCATATATTAAAACCATATATACATGACCACTTCTACCTATGAATGGATAATGGATATTAGTAACATCAAATCTGTTTCATTAGAGTCACATTCCAAGACAATACATGAAGAATCATCCCATATAATCCTTTATAATTTCTATTGATTTTTTTCTCTATATTTTAATACATAGTTGATACCATAATTAGATTTTCTTCCCCATTCCACAAAGTATTTATCTTAGTGATAATTTTTTCTTATACTAAATGTGTGATCTAAAATTTGAGTATTCCCTTGAATACTCCATTAATACATTCAAAAATATTTTTCATTAGGTGTAAATATCTTATGCTTCCATCACCTACCACCATCCATTTATCATTTGTCATTTTTATCATGTAATCATAAACTCCTCAGTTCTCTCTTCAGATGCATTTGAGGAATTCCTATATCTTATGTTGTCGAGGTTCATTTGTTGTATTTATGAAATATTTTTTTAATTGTAATTATTTAATAAAAAAACATTGAAAGTGGATAAGTGATGAAAACTAACACAACATGATTCCCTTCTTCATACCCTCATCTTTGAACTTCATTCACATATTACTGGAAATGTGAAAAATGAAATATTGATGGTAAATAAGAGGTGTCTTTTGTTTTTTTCCAAGTGTATCAGAAGCATCCGATGGTTGACGATATATTAAAATTTCTTTTAATAATGATTTCCTGAAACCATGAGTAAAGATATTTCATGTATAATTTATAAATAATTTATTTACTATCTAAAGAAATAAATACCAAGGATTAAGAACATTCTTCAATTCTGATTGTTGATCATCTGAAAATACCCTTTCATATTTCCTTTGTTTCACTGGGAGGATCAAAGGATATAATCCTTCTAGCAGTGATCCACACATGCTCCCAAGATCTCTGAGAAACACCACTCAATCATTGAGTGCTAGCATAAATAATCACATGTCATGCATAGTTCATTCTTGATCACTCGTTCTTCAGCCTTAAATAAATCTATCTTCTGCTTCTTGTTGTTTATATGAAGATAGAAGGTGGAATCAAGAGAAAATTCACTGGGCGCAAAAAAACCACTATTCTCAATTTTTTGGATGCAATATACAATAGACATAAGTGACTATTTATAGATATAGGGTTTAGGTTAAAATATTTTTTAATTTTATGATTACCATTACATAACATTTAAAACCTTTAATAATCCCCATGCCACATAACTATAATAATAGTATTATTATATTGTGGTGTGTGCCATCTTGTGCAATAAACAAATTATTTAACAATGTTGTTAATTAATATTTTTCACCTGACTTGGTCTTGGTCCATTCGAGCTCATTTAAAATTTATTAAACAATGGATTAAATATTTTATTCACAATCCAATGAATTAATATTATATATATATATGTACATTATCAAATAAATTATTTACTAAGAAAAAAATAATTATTTATTACCTTGTGAATAATAGAGATCAATAGAACATGAATAAAATTATTCCATGGTCTTGAGAGTAATATTTCTTCCAATAAATAAATTGAAATATAATTTAATTGAGATCAATGGAAACACTTACCATGTGACCCTCTATGATTATTTATTTTTGGCATTATGCGGTCCTGCCTAATGACAAATATTACTATCTAGAAATAGGTCAAGGAACCCAAGAGAAAGAACATAATACCACAGTGATGACAACTACATGAAAACTCTCAATGCGTAATCTAATACATTTATCTCAAAATAACATCAAGTATGTTTCATATCCATTTCACCAACCTATATTCCAGATATTTATTTTCCTGAAAATTTAAAATAAATACATCATTACACAATGACTAGGGAATTTAGGTAAAATAGTTCCATTCTGATAAGAGGTTCAATATATAATCTTCCATAAAAATGGAAGATACAAGTCCTTCCTTATCATATCTATTAATGACATGTCACTCAGGACTCACCCAACATATCTATCTTTTTCTTGAAGTTTTATCATCATAGTTTTCAAAGTACATCTATGTAAAAGTGTTTTAATATGAATTAACAATAATCATAAATTCTATGGACCATCAGACATGCTTGTAGATAGGAATATTCGATGAAACTAAAACATATAGATATCCTATCAGGAGATATATTCTCATAATATCCCTTATTATAGATTAATTAGTGTTAAATTCATGAGAAGAATCATCATATGATTATAATTACTCATACATGAGATTCTATGTACTATGTGTCCCATCATAGTATGTTAGCCAACCACAAATCATTATTTGTGAATATTGTCATAGTTTGTCTGGGTTCTCATCATAGTAAGGAACTACTAAGACCTTGTAAATGTGATGTATACTCTAGGATATTATTACGTTAGAGTTATAAAGAACAATGATCAATATTTAATAAGAAGTTTTATTAATATTCAATACATCAATATTTCATGTAATCAAAGTAAAAACAGTTTGTCTTAGAACACCAAATCCAATAAACATCCACTTGTAATCGAGCCAACTTCATATGAAATTTAGTCAACTAGATCTCACATGATAGTCATGTTTATACTAAGTCAAGTATTTAGTCATGGGGTCAATAACATTGTATTCCATGTAAATAATTCTCACTATAACTTCACCACTTTGAGAAAATTTCATAATGATATGATAGTTTAAAAGTATATTCTTCATCTGCTGATTTGACATTGGATTTTTTTAATGAAGTAGAACTACATTATTTTCATAGTAGAATGTGATGTTATATTTACTTCTAGGTATCACATCAAGATCCTGTATACATTTTCACACACATACTACTTCTTTAGATACCTGATAAGCCAAAACATACTCAGACTCCACTAAAGAATCTGCAACCACAACCAACATTAATCTCTTCCAGCTAGAATATCCTATCTTAAAAATGAATATGTATCACATTTATGTATTCATGATATCTTTATCTAATTGGAAACTAGAATCTTTATATCTTATGATGAGTAATATTTCATAACCTACATAATTCACGACCATATCCTTAGTATGCCTCATATACTTAATGATATTCTTGACTACCAACCAATGGGGATCACCTGGATCAAATTGAGATTTTCCTACCACAATTAATTCATGGGAAACATCTAGTCTACTAAAGAGAATTAAAAACATGCTTAAACCAATCCCCGATACGTATAGAATACTTTCCATTCTACTTATTTCCTTATGTGTATGAAGACAAATTTTCCTTGAAATATGAATACCATGTGATGCTTGAAAAAATCCCCTCTTGGATTGTTCTATATTGAATATTTTCAATGAATGTACTTTGAACTATGAAAATAAACCTCTTTGATCTATCATGATAAATATTTATCCTAAGAATATATGATGCATTGCTTAAGTCCTTCACAGAGAAGAATTTATTCAACCACACATTAATAGATTGAAATATTATAATTTCATTTACAATGAGTAATATTTAATCAATATATTCTATTATGAAAATGAATTCACTCCCAATAAACCATTTATAGACATACAAGGTTCTTTAAGAAACCAAATTACATTGTATCTTTATAAAAATTAATTTCCCATTACCTAGATACATTCTTTAATACATAAATGGTTATTTTAAACATTCTTAAGTTTTTGGTATCCTTTAGAGTCAAAAATCATTTAGGTTGTGTCATAAGGACATCTTCTTGATGGTTCCCATTAAGGAAGGTTGTTTTGAAATGAATTTTCCAAATCTCATAATCAAGGAAAGATGCAATGTAAAGTATAATTACGATGGATCTAATTGTTGAAGCTAGTGAAGAAGTTTCTTCATAGTCAATGACATGACACTATTTACACCCTTATATAACCAGTCACACCTTATAAGTACCGACTTGTCCTTTTGTGTCAAGTATCTTCATGAATAACCATTTATAACCAATATGCTTTACATCTACTAGAGGGTCTAAAAAATCTAGAATTGGTTTTGGAATATGGAATCCATTTCAGAATTCATGACCTCTTTTCACTTGGAAACATGTTTTCTACTAACTTCTTCATTGAATGTTATAAAATCATTACTATCAACTAATAACGAGTCACCATCCTCGATGACTAAAAAATCATACAATTTTGGTTCTATAACATCTCTATTACTCCTTCGAAGTAATTTTGTATCTGGAACAATATCTTATTCCATGTCATTTTGTAGAATTTGATCATGTGTCAACTATTGTGTATCTTGATCGTAGACTTCATCTAAGCCTATCTCTCTCCCATGATATCCATTGAAGATAAGATCCTCCTTAAGAAATGTGGGAAGTATATCAATCAAAACCTTTTTTTATGAATGTTTTTATATGTAGTATCTTTTATTTCATAGGGATATCCTATAAAAGACACACTTTCTGCCTTGGGGTGAAAGATTCTTACCTAAATAGGCCTTAACAAATTCTTGACAACCCCATACATGTAAGTATGACAACATATGTTTCATTCCATTGTATAATTGGTATGGTATACAATCTGTTTCTTTATTTGGAACTTAGTTTAGTATGTAAGATACTTTTTGTAACATGTATCCCCAAAATTATAGTGTAAGACTCGCATGACTCATCATTAATATCACCAATTCCAATGAGGTTGAGTTACTCCTTTCAATTAAACCAGTCCATCGAGGAATAGAAGGAGGAGTGAGTTGAGGTAATATCCTGAAATCCTATAAATAATCAATTAAGTCGTAATTAAGTTATTCTTTACCACAGTCCGAGTGGAGTTTCATTACCTTATTAATGTGATTATTCTCCACTTCATTCTTATATTCCTCAAATTTATTAAAAGAATCTTACTTATACCTCATTAATTATAAATATCCATATCTACAAAAATCATCAGTAAAATTTATGAAGTATGTGAACCCACCCATTTACTCAATAAGAAATACTCAACTCACATTGGTATGAACTAATTCATGAAGTTCTTTATCTCTTTCAAAATTTCAACTAAATGGGGTTAAGGTTATTTTTCCTTATAATCATGCATGATATACACTAAGCGGTTTTAGTTCAAAAGAATATAAATATACATCTTGTTTTAATTTATTCAAGTGTTTTTCATTTACATGACCTGTCTAGTGATACAAAAGTTGGGTGTGGTATGAGTCATGTTAAGTACCTTCATTAACAATTATTGTTACTTAGTATGTGTAATCCACACATAAATAGTAACGCCATGGTTGTAGATTCTCGGAGTCAATGCAATATTTTATTATAATAGAATGATTACAAGAAAAAAAATCCCAAAGGATCAATTAGTTTGTATGTTTTCTAATACCAACTTACATACATGATACCCAAATTACATTTGGAGAGATAGAAAATACAACATGATACATAATAAACTAAAATAAACTGTCTCCTTGAAATCTTATACAACTTTATCTTCTTTATAACCTTGGGAAAGGAGACATAATAAGGGTGATCTAAAATGATTAGTACGGGTTACATAAGTTCTAATAGTGAATAAATAATAAGTGAATCATAATCAATTAGACATAAATAATATGGCATGTCGAATAAATGAAAACACTTTCCAACCATAAGCTGAGAATAAAAATGCATCCATAGATTTTTTTCATAGTGAAAAGCTCATGGATAGAAATAAATGAATAATGAATAAAGAGAATGAATATTATTTGGACACCACAAATCTGGAACATCAATAATTATACCATCTAGATGGTTTATGTCTGTGGGTGGAAACCCATCTTTTTTTGGAATCAAACTAGAAGGGTTTGTCTCCAACTGATTAGCCTCATTAGACGTGTCGATGCATCGAGGGGATATTGCGGGCCCCACCCATCATGACCAGTCCAAATAATTATTTATACATATATTCAATACATGTGCAATATTCGTTTTCAATATCTGTATTTAATAGAGGATACAAATGAATAAGTATTTCCCCAGTTAAAATAGCATTCAAAACAACCACCGTATCTGAAATGGTATTCATATTAAGGAAATAATCATATCCATGATACAAGAAAATGGATATTTAATAGAATTATTTTTTAAAATTAAAAATTATCTCCAAGGGGTAGTAGATACACAACATAAGAATGATTAGGTGCACAATACCAAGTAAGTTTCAATGAAATTAAAATTGAGACAAAGTCCCTTACCACATTATAATCAATTTAATCATATGACCAAAAAATAATAATCATTAGTTTAATTATATAATACCATGTATATAAATATAATCATGATATTATATATCAAATGGTAGTACATATACATAACATACAAGAAATAATTGGTGAACAACGTAAATCTTATGGAATGAAAAGTGAGATGATAACCCATTACCTGATGACCGAGTGTGTTCTTGAATTGATATTAATGACTTGAATAATCAAATTTTGATTCATTAATTAATAATTAAAGAACCTAATATACATTTAATTGATTTATATTGACCTTACAAGGTTCATTCATGTAATTTTTCTTGGGTTTATGAGGATCAATTTTGTTGTTTTGGAGGCATTTTCTTTCTTGGTTTTCATGATCGGTTTACTTGTATTCATGAATGGAAATTCGACTGAAATGTGGTTAATCATCCATAATTTTTTAAAATATATTATTAGTGACATTAAAAATATATTAATGGTCTCATATTGATTTTATTTATATACCATGAGGATGAATCATTAGATTAAGTTAATGATAAACACTTGGATTAAGTTGGATTTTTTGTGCATAATGAAATTGTTTTGTATTATTATTTTATATTATCAGTGTCTATGGATTCCAAAACATTGAATAAGATAAAATAAATACATTTGGATTTTTTTCAACCATTATAAAGGTTTTTTGACCAGTCTTGAAGAGGGTAATATAAATTGACAACTAATCGTCCTCAAATGTGATAAAGTGACACATTTGGACAATGCTTTCAATTTTAGTATAATAAGAGGATGGAAAGAGAGATGATGATGAAATATTCCATTTGTAGAAGTAAAATTGTAGTTTATGTAAGGTAATGAATGTATCATATCATTTGGATGAGGGGAGGTGGGGATAGATCAGAAAATGAATGGAACTTGTAAAAAAAGTTGAAAGAAAAAGGAAGAGTTGTTCCCCTCTTGAGAACTTCTCCTTGATAATCTTCTTAAAACCTTTTTTGGCCTTTTGGTGAGACCAAACTATATTTTTCCTGGAGGAGGGCTTGGGAAGTGTAATATTTATAACTCATGCAATGATCAAATTTTATTGGTGTGAGAGGCAGAGGGGGCGAGGGGTGGTTTATATAGTGGAGAGGAAGAGGGTTTTCTTAATATTTTAATCATTAGTTTATTATTTTTCCCTAATACAAGAAATAGTGATGATTCCATGACCAAAAATAGTAATAAGTGCATGTGATTTAGAACTTATGGTTTCTTACATCTTCAATTATGCAAGGAATAGTTTATTTATCTTATAATGTATTTATACTTTAATTACCATATTTTACTATTAAAAAAAATCAAGTATTTCAAAAAAATAAAAAAATTAACCCTAACCATTTTTAGATGTGTAGAATCAAAAAATGAAATCCAATTTTCAAAAAATAATTATAACTTGGAGAAATTTAATTTTTAATTAAAATCGTCATTTACTTGAAAAATACCAACACTTAAAATATTCATCTTCATTTTTAAGGTGCATAAATTTTATTTATACTTTCATGGGTAAAGATTCCTTTCATAAGGGTAATTTACTACTCATAAGGGTAGGTTAATATTCACCAAAAATTATGTTGATTTTATCAAACTCTAAATATCACCCTATTTGCAACTATGTATGTCTGTTTTCCGAAATTAATAACACAAAAGTGGAAAATTTATGTTTAATGGCCAGGTAATGTCTATCTCCTACAAATAAGCAAGTGTTTTCTCATAGAGATTTAGTTTTTCATGGAATATAGGCTATCTAAAGAATTGAATGTATTTAAGAGAAACATAACATAACATGTTTGGGGTGTTATATAAATACCATTATTTCAATGTTCCTTACCATAAAAATTATATCTTTACCAAATAAAAAAAAATTTATCCCAAATTTTTAAATAAACCCATCCATATATAGTCTATATATAGAAATAATGTTTTTTGTAACTTATGGAACATAATAAAAACCCTTTCAAAACTAAAATAATTCTTTCCAGAAACATGAGGTGGTAGTCCTCGATAGCTATAACAGTAAGTTTTGCTCCATTTTCTACTCATAGATCTACCTCCCGTCAGTCAATAATTCTAAATATACTTGGTTCTTATATTAGAATACATATGTGAGGAGAAAAAGTGGTATATAATACACAATTTGTAGAAATAGATAAATTTCACTCAATAACAAACACACTTGAAACTCTCCCTAGCTTCTTTGGATGGGTGCATCTTTTTCTTCCAAAGGCTCTTCTTTCCACATGAAAAACATGAATAATCTCTTTAATTTTCATTCCACTTGATCTTCATCTTCTTAGAAGGGAGTTAAGAATATTTTGTTTAAATAACTTTTATTTCCCTTTCTTTTTGTTCACCATAAGTATAGAATGATTTTCTCACATTTAATCATTATCTACTTGGTGATGGAGTGTAAGAATATTTGGAAGAGACATATAAATTTTGTTCATATTAAAATATAAAAAACATTGGAGAAGCTATGAGGGAGTGATTATATAATGTGATCAGTTCCAAGTTCTTCATGGAGTTTAAACCATAGATTTTTAAGGTTATCTATACTTCCAATCATCTTGACTACATGAGGCCTAGCTGGGGAACCATCTACAAGCATACTCAAAAAGTGTTCCTTGGAAATCTGAATTTTTTCATCTCTAGTCCTCTTCTAGTAAAGAACACAAAGGTTATCAAGCATTCTATACATATCCATGTTTTCATGAGAATTCATGAGTTCACTGGATAAAATGGAGCATCAAACAATTAATGTATACTGCATCACTCACATGTTTATCATAGAAAAAGAACTCTTCACCGCTCACCTCTTTTGTAGTCAAACCAGGAAATGAGAATTATAGAAATTAAAATTTTCGTTATTGGTGTAGCAAAACCCGCATGATTTTGAACCATTATTGGAAATTACTTTTAGTTAGGAGGTTAAATATATCCAATATTGATCATAGGGCTAATGTGGATGAAAATTATTCCATTTTATTTTATAATTAAAATTGTATATTATTAGTACTTTTCTTAATTACAATTTGGGTGAGATATAACAAATTAATTTATTTTATTAAATCTCAAACTATTTTTTCAAGTCATAATATACCTCAATAGTGAACTACGAAGGTATTGTTTCTAGGAAATTATAGTGGAAATAATCCCCATATCATTTCTAAATGATCTATACTTTGACCATGAAAATTATAAGTAAGTAATTAGGTTGGTGGTATTTCCAATGGTAGGCCTGGAGCACCTTGATCTATTTAGTGGATTACCCTATCCTAAAACACTAACTTGTATTTCCTCAACACATACCTCCAATTTTTTAATGAATATAATTTTTCCATTAAACTCAATATATGTTCGGTTTTCCATTCCAAAACACTCATGAGAACTCCCTGATAAAAGTAAGTGTATAGACTTTGTCCATGTACTATTCTTAGTTCTATGGTTTCATTTCCAATCATGTAATGGAAGGAATAGTGTGAATTAATATTTGGTTGAGGAATTTTAATTAATTTATTAATAAATTTTATTTTTTTTATCATTTACATGCCTTTTTAATATTAAGTGTATGTTAATTAATTAATTAACCATATTGGATAAAACAAATTACACATAATTAATTTATTTAATTTCCATGTTTTCATATTAATTCATTCACTTATGTAACTTCAGTCCTGCACACATAAAAAAATAATGCATCAATAAAAATAAATAAATAAATTTAATGACCTGATCATGTTCTTTTCTAATTATTTATTTAATGAGCATAAATTAAATCAACCTATGGACTAAAGTAATAACTCCATTTTCTTTCCATGGAATTAGTTACAACATTCCATCTATATATCTAGGTATCACCAAGTTGGAATATTTACGGTTCCATATTGAACCGCCTCCACATTATTTAGGATTCTCCATTTATTACAAGTAGTTATTATTCACATGTAGGTGAGGGGATCCAAAGGATTTGTTAAATGGGCTTACTTAAATATGATTGGACATGTAGGTCCTATGTAATAATGGAAGGAGGTATGACATATAGAACATAATCTAATTTAATGTTAAATAATTTCAAACCCATGAAATAAATTAAATTAAATAAATTACAACACATACATAGGTCTTTGCCAATCTCATGATCAGTCATACATGCAACGAATACACAAAAAGTAACCGAATATCATTCATTTCTATATTCATCTTTTTATTATTAAGATAAAAACACTTGAAACAATAAATTAATTAATTATCCTTCATCTTAATGATCATATGAACATAATTGGAGATAACCATCATTAATGTAATTCATGGAAAATAAATGATAGAACCAATAATTAAATATTTATTGCTATAAATTAATTGATCATTTAATAATATTTAAAACCATTATTAAATTTCTAAATACAAATTGTTGTGATAATATAGAAAATAAGGCTTTAATGATGTAATTTTCAATTTAATGTTTTTTTAATTATACCATTTAATGAAAGAATACCGAGAGTGTATAGTCTAGTTACACATCGTGTACCTTGGTTGCCATGTATCTGGGTCATAAGCTGGAGATCTCAGTGTGTTAACTAATTTGGACTAGACAAAATTTTCATGCCATCTAAAGGCCATGTATCCACTTTCCACATTCTAGGTTGGACCGACCAACATGCGGTATACAAGAAATGTAACACGTGTAGTTAACTACTCTATGAATTTAGTTAAAATGCATATGTGTACACAGTGTTTACTCCATCTCCACACCATGCTACCCTGTTTTAACATCCACTAATTTGGAACTTATAGATGGAGTCTCTAGTTGTTCCTCATCTATTTTTAAACCATAAATAAAACTAAACATCAAACTAAGATGATTAATAAATGAAATCATGTTAATTTATATTGGATTAAAGAATCAATAATAAGAAATAAAAAAATAAACAATTATTGTACATGGATAAAAAATAAAATAAATAATTATAAATTTAAATGTGACTACTCTTATACAACATAATGGTTCTGGGTGTAGGAGAAGAAAGCAGTGGTGAATGATATATTAGTATTTCTTTTAATAATCATTTTATAAAAACATGAGTGATGATCTTACATGTAAAATTTATAATTAATTTATTTAATATCTGAAAAAATAAATACTTGAGAATAGGAAAATTCTTCGTTGATGATTATTGATCATCTGAAAATACCCTTTCAAATTAGCTTTGTTATACTAAGAGGATCCAAGGATAAAATCTCTCTAGCAGTGATCCACACATGCTCTAATGATATTTAAGCAACACCACTCGATCACCGGGTGATAGCATGGTGAATTGAATGTTCTGTGTTGTTCATTATTGATCATTCATTCTTAAATAATGAAGAAATATCTATTTCACTTATTGTTCTTGAGGGGGATATAGAAGTAATAGTCAAGAGAGATTTAACTATGCACAAAAATTTTATATTCTCAATTTTTTGGATGTAATATACATTAGTCAGAATTGTCTATTTATAGAGTTAGGGTTTTGGTTAAAATATTATTTAACTGCATTTCAGCCATTAAATAACATTTAAAACCCTTAATAAACCCCATGAAACATAATAATATCATTATTATTATTTTTTGGGACGTTCCAACTTGCACAATAACAAATATTATACAATCATCTTGTTAATTAATATTTTTCATATGACTCAATCTTAGTCTCTTAAAACTCCTATAACTTTTATTGAACAACAAAATAAATATTTTATTCATAAATAAATTTTTTATTCACAATCAAGAAAATGAATATTTATTAAAAGATTTGATAAATAAAAGAAATATTTTATTCACAATCCAGTGAATAAGTATTTTATATATATTCATATAATTTAATAAATTATTTATTAATAAAACATAAATATTTATTACCATGTGAATATTATCAATCAATAAAACCAAAAAAAAATTATTCCTCAGTCTTGAGAATATTAATTATTTCAATAATTAATTTCAACTAGAATTTATTAGAGATCAACTAAATCACTTAGTGTATGACTATCTGTGATTCCTTCTCATTCTCATTAAAAAGTTTTTCCTAATGTCCAAGATTACTATATATAAATGGGTCAAGGAACCTAAGAGAAAGAACTTAATATCTCAACAATGTAAACAACATATGAATGCTTGATTTGTAATATAACCCTTTTGTCTCAATATCTCACCAACCAGGTTACACATTCATGTCAAAAACCTATATGCTCGATATATATTTATTTTAATATCTAAAAAAACATGTCATTACACCATATCCATGGAATTTGTTGTAATGGTTCCATTCCAATAAAATGGTCGAGATAAAAAAATTCATAAATATAGAAGAGTCAATTCCTTACTCATCTTATACATTATTGACATATAACTCATGAAGCACTAAACATATACAACATCTCCATGATCTTTTATTGTCATGGTTTATGAAATACATATATGTACATAATTTGTAAAATTGATTAATAATAATATTAAATTATAGGGACCCTAACACACCCTCAGAGATATGAATATATGATAACACCAAAACATGAGACATTCCTATTGGTGGGTCTATTCTCATAATATCCCATCTTAGAGATTACCAAGTGAGAACCTCATGAGAATTTTCCTCACCTACTTATGAGTAATCGCACCTGATAGTCTAATTACTATGTGTCCCATCATAGTATGTTTTCCAACCACATAACATTATTTAAGAATATCATCATTGTATATAAAGGTTCTCATTATAGCATGGAAATGCTATGAACTCGTCAGTGTGAAATATACCTTAGGACATTATTATATTAGATTCATATAGAATAATGACATTAAGTAATAAGCAGTTCTACTTATATCCAGTACATCAAATATTCGTGTTATCAATGTATATACATTTGGTCCTAGGAAACTAACTCCAAAAACCTCTATGTAAGACCCTAAAAATTTATTACCTCTTTAATTGGTCGATGAGGATCTTAGATCAAGTAATTCACTTTATAATTTAAAATATATTATAGAATGTGATCTATAAAAAAACTCTTGGTTGAAATGTTATCCATATCAATGATAGAAAAAACTAATGGAACTATATCATGATTTACATCCTATTTCGTGGAAACTAACAACTATCTAATGCACTTCACTCAAAAAAGTGATTCCATTTTGAATAAACATATTACAATGTATAAATGGAATAATGAAAGTTAGTATTTCACAAAAAATTCTATTAAATACTACCTTAGAATGATCCTCCTAATTTTATGGCATCACATACTCTAAAGTGTATAATCATTAAATGACTTAATTGTTGTGATATAGAAACTACATAAGTTGTGTAAACACCTAAACTGACCTTTACCAATCATGATAAACATTCAAAATCACTTTCTATCATCCCATATAAGACTTCTCATAGGATATTTTGGGTTTGAAAAAAAATTGTGCTCTCTCAAGATGAAGAGTCCCAAAATATTATTGGTATTATATTTCCATTTCAAAAATACTTGTTGAAATTAATTCATTATCCAATTTTATATTGTCATGTGTCAAACAATAACCATTGATATTTTATATTTTAAAATTCAAATTATGTTTTCTATAAAATAGGGACCTGTAGTGCTTAACACATCTTCTCCTGGTCATAATATTAAGCTTCAACCTCTTACTATATAATCTCTAATGATATGTGTGCTATCTTAAAGGTTTATAATTCACTTAGAACAAACTCTAATGAAAGATCTTAGTACAATATTCCCTTTTGTTCACAATCTGTCAAAAAATATTATGAACATGTTAGAACTTGTCCCAATCTACGTCCATGGATTTTTATCCATTTATACAAAATGACTTATATTTGAATTAAGAATATTCTTGTGTATGTTATTATGATATGATCGCATGTAATGATATTTTGGAATCACATGGAGTGGTTTAATTACACCTATCGATATATTTAAGTCAGTTTCTGTGACATTGAAATTATTGATAGTTCCAAAGAATAAACCATATATCATAAATAATGAAATGATAGAATCACAAGTGTTTATTTATATAATATCTAGAAACACTACTATATCATATAACATCAATGATGCTTTGAATTCCAGTAGATCAAACACCGTCCAATTTTACAGACAAAAAAAGATTAATTAATGACCACAATATACATAAAACCATTAACTATTAATGTCGAATGCTTGAAGAATGACTTAGTAGTAAAATAAAGAAAACATGAATTCATAAAGAACAAAAAAAGGAATTCCATGTTCATATTAAAACATCCATCTATTTTTAAAAATTATATAGTATAAAATATAATAAAAGAGGTTATATTATATTCTATGATATGTTTTAATCATAATCTACAAATAAAAATTATCCTTTCAAAAAATATTCAACAATTAGAGATTTTGATTAACCACAAATCAAATCATAATTGAAATGATGATAATCGAAGTCAAATTAAAAGACATGTAAACAAAAACACTTTAATATGAATTAAGAAACTCACAAATCATAAACTATAGAAATCATATAAATATAATAATAATATAAAAATTACAATATAATAACAAAGAGAGAGTTGTTTTGAAATTATTAAAAAAGTAAAGAGAATGTCTGGGATCCAATAATCATACTATCAAGAGTATTATTATTATAACCCCATGTTTAATGCACTCTGTTCAATTTACAATGTAGTTTAAATCTATATAGGAAGAAACTATATATTTTAATAAAATTCAGGAAGGCATATGAGATTAGGAGAAGAAGAATGTGCCATAATGTTAGGGTTGGTCCCACATAGGTTTTCCTATATATATCCCTTACGTGGAAATCAAAACCCTTATAGTTTGATGTTTTGTTTTAATGTCATATGATAAAAAGTGATAAAAAATAAAATGAGGCTGTTAAACTCAGGATAATAAAGGAGGCACAATATGTTTATTAGATCCATACGAGAGTGAATTATTTCATACGATTTTAGGCCATAAAATAAAGACTATTGTTTTATACATTTTAGGGTCATATGATATGTACTAATGTTATACATTTTTATGTTTTGAATCAAAGATATATATGGTGTATTTTAAATTCATATAAGTCGGACAAATATTGTTATTTTAAACATCACAATACCAAGACCAATGAATTTTTCATTTTAACGTCATGTGGATAGATCCACTAGATGAAAAATGCATTGTAATGGTCAATGTAAACTTCAAGGATAGGTGTATGAATTACACTAGGTTTGTAGTATAAAAATAATTTTTCCCCTCAATAGCCATGATAGTGTTAAAATTTGATAGGAATTTAATAGATTCTATAAAATTAATGATCTTTATTATAAATGAGATAAAATAATGAGGACCATTTAATGACCTGATAGAGGAAAAGTAACTTCATGGGGGGGGGGACAGATCTCTATTTAGCACAGGTTTCTCATTGGAAAAAAATACATGGTGATATAGGCCACATGGCTAAGGAAAGTGACCAAATAATGAGAGAATTTATTTATAGGTGAATGGAATTGGAAGATAAATTATTTAGTGTAGGACCCAATTGAAATAAATCTACTGATTTTAAGGGTCAAATTCAGTGGGATGATGTGTCTTCTCTAAGGAAGGTGAGTTGGGAAAAGGATAATCGCATGATAATACATGAGGGTTGGGTGAATCATCATTATATTAAAGGGGGCATAATTATAATACCCTTTACATATCCTTCAAAGAAATATTTATGGAAATATGTCATGCACATATGTTTGTATTTGAGAACTATGTGGAGTTTTATGTTAAGAAGAGGATATATTAAAATCAATCAGATGGCTCAAATTTTCCCATCCTCAATCTCTTCCCTTCTGTTTCGATCTAGAAATCACTAGTGAGAGTCCATCAAACTTGGATATAGTAATATTTGAATTTATCTCTCTCATGTTAACCTTTTTTATACTCTATCACATCTATATTGAATTTGTAATTTAATGTGTCTATTTATAGGTAGAGGCATCAGGGTTCGTTAATCTTTATCTTGGAATGAACCCAACCTTGAGTTTAAAACACAACCAACCTCTTTAGTAAATGTATGAGGTTTAGCAGATATTGTTCAACCATAGAGAGGTGTGTGTGGGGGTGGGGGTATAAGTGGTCTCAAAAAACATGGAATCTATTCCTAATTATGTGATTCTCATAACTAGTTAGTTTAAATATAAATCAATATTTAAAATTTAATGATGAGACGTTGATCAGGAGAGAAGGGAATCAAACAAAAAGGTTTTTAAAAGGTTCACTCACCCTTATTATCATGTGGATAATCCTTGGTGTGAATAAATGTCAATACCTCAATGAACATTCCAATTTTTTTAATCAAATGATCAATTAAATGAATAAGATGATTGTCTTCAAATCTGAATACAAGATGAATAATAAGCATTGAAAAGTCAAACAGTCTCTGATTATCAATCCAAAAATACCTCTAAAATTTGTTCTTGGTGTGAACCCGTGTTCTCCTCCTCCAAATATTTCTAATTCCTCCTTGGATTTGTCAAATAATATTCCAATCTCTATTTACTTCCTCTCTTACACATTTATTTATCTAGGCGGGTCACCACATATTTATAAAAATAACTTGATTATCAGTGTGATGCTACCTGTTGTTGTGTATTTCCTATATATGAAATACATAAAAGTATAAATCCCAAAAAATCATGGACATAACACACCTAGATTTTGTGAAATATTTTTTTTCAAATAATTTTAATTATTTTGATTTCTTGTTCTACACACAACACCGAGTTTTAACAAAACAAGAATTCCTATTAAAACATTATTATTTAATATGATAGTTATCACCTAGCTATTAGAATGGTAAGTATGAATGGGATTATCTAAATTATGATAATATATGGTTTAAAAATGTATGTAAAATGAATTATTTTTTGATCAATTAATTAGAAATGAAAATAAATAACATTTAAAAATAAATAAAATCTTTTTTTGAAAAAATATTTTCATGTACAGAAACATATTTTACACCAATAATTTTAAAAATCACTTGTTTAAATGATTTTATTAACATTTATATATTATATATTAAATAATTTTTTTTATCATTTATAGTATGTGTTTTTTATATAAGATAAAAGAATAAAATTAATTTTACACATAAACCCGTATTTTAATAAAAATAAGCTTCATTTTTTTACGAACATATATTTTTAAAATAATTATTTACAATTTTAGAAAATTTTATTTGATAAAAAGAAATTAATTTTTTAAATAATAATTTTTGAATTATTTGGTGGTGATTTTTTGAGTGTTTTCTAAAAAGATAAATTTTGTAATGAATAGTAAACTATAATGATTTTTATTGAAAAACATTCTTTTACTTCCAATAATTTAGAAGATAAATTTTATTTTAACATGTTTTTAAATGTACAATTATTTCAATAATATATCTATTAATACAATTTATGTCATTTTAATCAATTTAATTTTTAATTTTTATATAAAACTTTTTAAGCTTTGGAAAATTTTCTCGTTGGAAAATCGCTTTTTCACTCCTTTCCGTGATTAATTTTAAATTAAAATTATCCAATTATGTAAATTCAATTTTAATTTTTTTTTAAATATGTTGAATCGTAGTAATTTGTATTATCTAATAATTCTAGATTAATTTTTTACCATAATGAATAGTAAAATAGTTATATTAATTTCTATGGTTAAGGTTAAAACAAAGTTTATGAGGGTTTAAACTAAAATGATACTGGGTTAAATGACCTATAAACCTGTACAAAATCAATTTTATTGACATATTGCGACCTTATCACCTCTAAGGATTGATAATGGCCAAATTTTATCATTTTTTCAAGTGGAAAACAATTGTAATCCTTTTTCATTTCAAAAAATACCAGTTTGTCCCTCACCTCACTTATAAATGGACACCCTCTATCCATTACTCTTCACACTTAAAATGCCTTTATATCATAAATTACATATCAAAATTTATTCAGCAATTACCTTCCCATATCCTAGATTCCTTGGTGAGATCATAAAACCAATGTAGGAAGTATTTAGGTAAAACTTAAAGAGGTTTCTCAAAGAAGATGTAAAGATTTTGACTATGCCTTTTAATTTTACTTATTATTATAACTACATAAAATATTAAAAAAATATGAAAAAAATAATAAAACCCGTATATAATATATAATGATATCTTATTGTGTGAATTTAATAACCTAAATTCATCTCCAATTCCATCAATTGGGATATAAAATCAAAATAATTGTGTTTTGCGGACTACCACCTTGAAAACCTATGCTATTTGTTTTCCATAAAAACATCTACTAACTGAATATAATGATGGATTTAATATTTATATATTATTTTTACGATATTTTTATACCTCTTAAATTATAATACTACATCTACCTTCTTACCTCCCAAACTGTTGGAAAACAATAACATCATTTGTGTGTACGACATACTACCTTCTCACGAACTGATGTGATGTGTTTTTCATTTTTGTTTTACTTGGATGCCAATAGGATATATTAAATTAATAAATATAATATTTTAAATATAATTATAGTTATGTAAATATTATATCACATATAGCTTCTTATTTTTCATTTTGTGGGGGATACAATAATTTCATTCCTGTGCACTATGGACTACCGCCTCACAAAGTGACATGATTTATTTTTCACTGACTCTTTGGATTGATGGTGAAAAGGATAAATTTAATGAATATTATATATATATATATATAAGAAATAACAATGAATATATATATGTGATGTATTACTTACCTTGTTTTCATTCCCTTCGTTGATAAAACAGAATCAGTATGCATGCATACATATGACTTACCATCTCCATGAATAGTGTATTTAATTTTCTATATTTAAAAATATTGGATATGTCTAAATACATATACAATGAATATATATAATATTTATACCAAGGTTTACTTTATTGATATTATTGAACCATGATCAAAGTAATAGGACCAAAAACAAAAAATCAAAACATTCACGAAAAACAAAGCAGTTATTACCCATAACCTGATTTTAATAAGGAATTACTAATAAAACGGAAATAATAGGAAATAAGTAAATAATATATGGTATGATATATAAAATTATAATTATATACTATATTTATAATACAATTCTCTTTATTATACATGAGGTTTTAATGTGTATGAAGGAAGTCGAGACTTAAGGTAAGGAATTTCAATCTCACTTTTTTTATGTGAGACACTTTCCTTATTCACCACATGTTTATTTTATGTGGTGTATATACTAAAAAAATTTAGTTTTTAATGATTCAATTGAAAATTATGATTCTTTAAATATACAATTTATTAGATCTCTTTAATGGGGTTTACAATTCACAAGTTACCAATGCGGTAATAGATTTTTGTCTTAATTTATCTTCTTTGGGACATATGTTATGTTATGCACCTATATACTTTAATGATATTTTTATACAACCCATTTGATATGTTATATAATTAATAAAATTATATGAAGTATATTTAAATCTTATTTTGATGTAATTATTTAATGGATTTATGATTCAAAAGTTAGCAAAGTGGTAATGGAATGATGTTACGTTCTCATTGTTCATTGAGATTGTTTATGATTATGATTTTGAGGATGAAATTTTTTCATACATCTCTAAATAAACTCATTAATTTTCTTTTACTATAGTTATTTCATGAAGATACATGTTTTTGCTTAATTTTACTCACTTTAAATACTCATTATTTTAGAATAATGTTTTTTAAATAAAGATGACTTTATTTATCTCTTCAGTCACGAACACTTTTTTCTTATATATCAATGTTTTATAAAAACGTTTTCACAAATTTTTTAATATTGCTATCAGATTTTTTTAAATTAATTTTACTCTTTTTTACATTATATGTATTTATTTTAAAATCAATAATCATATCTCATTCAAAACAAGTTACATATGGGTTTTACTAAAAATGTGAAAGGAATATTTTTTTTAATGTGTATGTAATTTCATTCATTCATGACCACATACTGTTTTAGATATTCCATTCAAAGATAAATTTTTTTTAAGGGAATGTATTTTGATAATGTTTTATGATTATATTTTTTGAATATGGAAAGGATATTTTTTCTCAAGAAATGATTTAAATGGGTTTTAAATATCCATTTATAAATTTTAAATGATATTTTAAAAAATATTTCTGAAATATTTATTAATTTCTACATTTTAGAAGATTTTTTAGAGAAATTTTATTTTCCTCAAGAATTTTCTAATTAATTTTTGTGTAAAAAAATTTCCATCTCTGAAGACATCCTTTGATGTAACATAAAATGTACTTGGCATATGATCAAATGATACCATCTTTATACCTTTTTTAGAAAACTTATGATTATGATGAAAATATGGTTATTAAACATGTTTATTTCCATGTGTTATACTATAATGAAATATTTATGAAACCATTCCCATTTTCATGGGTTATGATATAATGATTCATTTATGATCTTGTGGCATACAAATGTATGTATTATGTGATGGGTCAGACTTATATCCCCCTATAATGAATTGGGTAAATATGGAAAACTCCTGAGTAAACATGTTATGTGTGAACCTAATTACATGTTCACAATTTTATGTGTGAACCTGATTACATGTTCATAACGTTATGTGCGAACCTCATGACATATTCATAATATCACACATGAAACTGATTACATGTTCACAATGTTATGCATGGACTTGTATTTAAGGTCCATAATGTTATTCATGGACATAGTTACATGTCCATATATTTATGAGAGGGCATAATTTCGTTTTCTTAACTTAATGATTGATCCTATTTCTATTTATACATGTTAACAATGTTATAATTTTATGTGCATTCCATAAATCTATGTCTTTTGAAAATTTTGTATTCTAAGGTCTCATGTTCTTTGATTCCATTTTGATTCGTCTATTATAAACTACTAATATTTATGACATGACACAAGATTTTGAACTTTAGTATATAGGGTATGGTTTTTATATTTTATGCTCATGTTCTCATACACTAATGATCTGGTTATATTTATATATTTCCCATGTGTATCCTTGTTCAGCATCTAAGCTCACCATTTCTAATTTTTCACTTATTAGGTTATGAATAAAGGGTTTAAGTAGGGTATGGTTATGAAGAGTAAAAATGGGGAAGATATTTTTGGGATATAATAAAGATCATTAAAAAAATTAAATATTGTATACCTAGTCTCCAAAGACACTAAATAATTATGGTTATTGGGTGTGTATTTGTTAAATGTATCGAATATCCATTTATTAAGATGTTATATATATATATAATAACATTATGTCTATACAGTTGGTATTAGAGGATATGATTAGTTAACCATTTGAAACTTGGATGAGAAAACATTAGTTATATATCTGGGGATATTTCTAAGGATATGTTTAAGGATAAGTCAAAGTATATGGAAATTTCTTGGAATTTTGGTGAAGGATAGAGCGAGTGGTTTCCAAGAAATTGTATCCCTTTATGGATACTCTATGTAGTTGTGGTTCTATTAAAAATATACCTAGGGGTAATAAATCAGAAAAAGGAATTTCATTTTTGACTCGAATGTTACCTAGTACCCAAAAATGGGCCTTAATACACATTTAGATTGAAACTCATGGGAGGTATGCTTTGGATATTTAGAAACTCTATGCGAACTATCATGAATGATTTATATAATGACCATAAATGACCTAGGTTAATCCTAATGTTTCATATATTTAAAAGAATTTGTTATTATTTAGATATACTATAAGGTTTTTTTCAGGATTTTGTGGTTTTCCATACAAATATTTTTTCTCACGCTATTCTTTTTTGAATGTGTTAGTGGAAGGAACCAGAGGGAACTTGATTAATATTGAATGTGATTGTTTATGTGTTGATATGAAACCAAATTGTATGATGAATGGAGTAAATGATGTTATGATTATTTCTAATCATTTATCATGATATATTATTAACAACCTACACCTTAACCAACTTTGGGACTCAACAAAGGAGATAATGATAGAGTTTTTTGGGAGTTTAGGTAGTGGACACCAAAGAGGAAAGAAGATTCAGTTTTATAGATCTCATGAAAGTGGGAATAAGAACACAGGGAATGTATCAAAGGAATAAAAAGATTTTTATATGTGAAGATAAAGGAAACTAAGTATGAGATTTTCGAAAAAAAGTGAAACGTTCAATTAACACAATGGAATAGAATAATAGATTCCATAAGGAATCAAAATGGTTGAATGTTATAAATGTTGAAATTATGAGAATTATGCAAATCAATGTCATATAGGCAAAAATCAAGAATAGGACCATAAATTTGGTACTAGTAAATGTTTTATTATTGATGATGAAGAGACTACAAATGACATATGAAATAATGGAGGTATTAAGGAATAAGATGATGAAGCCTAGTTAATTATTTAAGAAAGAGGTTTAATGATTAAGGTTTTTATGTATTAGAATTAAATAATTATAAAATATATAATGATTGTTCAATATATATTTTTCATTAAGGATTTTGAAAAATATGTTTAATGGTAATAATGACCTAGAAAAATGATTTAATAAAAAATGATATTCTATAGAACACACAAGATAAAGGGAAGATAACACTTAATATATTTCTGATATTGAGATAATAGTTTTTGGTTAAAAAGGTGATATATTTGAATATTTTAAATTGGATAGTATTGATGATCTTTAAATAGATTAACAATTTGTAGACAAAGTTGTTTATGTTATCATTTATGGAATATATTCAATAATCTGTGGTTTTATCCATGTAATTAAAAGGTATGTATGATATAATTATGGTTTTATAGTAATTATGTTTATTACCATATTTCAAGAAAATATATAAATAAGGCATTAAAATATTTGGTATGTGAAAATTAAGTGATAATTTATGATAATTTGGGGATTAATGTTAAGTCGATTTTTGTAAAATTTAGTGATCTTTTTTATAAATTTTGAATTTTTGTAGGGTCATAAAGTTAACCATTTTTGGAATGGTTTATGTTTGGATTTGGATAGGGTTTTATAGATTAATGTTTTATTTATCCATATAATGATTTATTCATATAGTATGACCTATGATAACCATTTTTTTATAATAACATGAGATAAAAGGAATGAATTATCATTATTCTATGCATATTATTTTTCATTAGTTCTACATACATGAAAAATTAACCTGTTAGAGTAAGATATGCAGTGTAAATTGATCAAGGAACAACAAATGGATGAGATTGTACTTATGAAATATAATGAAATTGGGTAAGTATATCTTCATGTGAAAATTATTCAGCTTTAGGAAAATGATCTTGATATAAAATTGTGTACATTTATATTCATTTCTGATTAATGAATGGTATTTTAACCTATCTCAAATTTATGTCTTTTTGGTTAACTTTCTCTCAACTATTCTCTCTATCAATCTCTATTTGTGTGTGGGTGTTTTTTCTCATCTATGTCCATGTTTTCACTTCCAAACAATTTTTTATAGTATATAAACCAATTTATGTGTTATGATTAGTAACATTAACACATAACTTTATTCATTTTATAGAGAACTTGTATTAAACATTTTTATGACGTAGATTTTCCAAAATGGGATTTTCAAATTTTAAATCCTTGTTTACCAAGAAAAAGTTCAAATTGTGAGGACAATATTTAAGTGCGGCGGGGGGGGGGGGTTAGAATCTAACTCCATGATATTTTTTATTGAAATGATTTTAATTTCATTGGTATATTGTGTTATATTCAACACTATGTTTTAACTAATTATGACATATTATTAAAATAATTTTATTTAAATTGATAATTGACACCTAGATGTTGGAATTATGCGTAAGAATATGATTAAATAAATTGTGAAAATATATGGTTTACTCTTGTATATAAAAATTAACTATTTCATAGACAAATAATTAGAAATAAAAATAACATCCAATTAAAAATAAAGTGATTATTTTTCTAAAAAATAACTTTCCTATATACAAACATGTTTTACCTTAATAAATTAAAAAATTAATTTTGGTGAATTATTTGATATAAAATATATTATGTATTAAATAAAAGTTTTAATATTCATATTACGTAATTTCAATAATATAGTTAAAATTAAATCAAAATTTAGGTTTAAACCTATATTTTTCTTAAATTTTTTTCCACATTTTTTGTAGTTATTTTTTTAAATTATTTTTATAATATTTTAGAAAATTTATTTGAAAATATTAAAATAATTTTTTAAACATTAATGTTTTAAATATCTAGGGGTAATTTTTTTATAATTTATTAAAATGATAAATATTTCCATGAATAGTAAAAAATACATGTTTTTATTAAAAAACTACCTATTAATTCAAAGAATTTACCAGAAAACATTTATGTTAATATGGTTTAAAAAGTAAAATTAGTAAAATTATATATCTATTAATCCAATTTAGGTCATTTTAATCAACATGAAAATATTTTTCTTATATAAATAGTTTTAAACTTTTGATGCTTTTCTCTTTAGAAAATCGATTTTTCATCACATATACAAGATTATTTTTAAAATAAATTTTCACCTTATGTGAATAGAATTTTAAAACTTTTATTAAATATTTGTAATATGAATAATTTATATGATCAAATAAGGTAAAATTAATTTTTGACCATAATTAATTATAAAAAAAGTAAAAGCTAATTACCACGATTAAGGTTTAAATGGGTTTACCGAGGAGTTAAAATAAAAAGATAAGGGCTAAAATGACCAAAAACTTGTAAAAAACCCATTGGGTAACCATATTTTGACCTTATAACCTATAATTTCTGATAATTTTACATTTTAAGACTTTTTCCACTTAAGAAATGTGGTTACACTATTTTGGTTTAAAAAATTACAAGTGGGCCACTCACCTCACACATAAAACGCCCCACCATATCCTCTCCTCTTCAAACATCAAAAATAATTTTTGGAAAAAACATACCCAAATATAATTCTTAATTACCTCCAAAAATCATTGAGTAATTTTTTTGATCATAAATCAAATCTATGAAGGCTTTTTTTAGACCTAAAGAGATTTTCCGAAGAAGGGGTAATGTTTTTAACTGTGCATTTTTGTTTCACTTCATCTTCAAAATCATTAAAATATTTTCTTACCATGATAAAATAATAATAATAGTATATCCTATATATTGATATGTTATTATGTTAATTTAATAACCTATATCGATATATACTTTCATCATATGGGATATGAAATCTTTATTAGCTTGTATGGAGGACTACAGCCTGGGGAACCGATGTTATTCGTTTTCCACAACCACCTATCAAGGATGGTTATAATGATGGATTTAATGTTTTTATATGATATTTAATATATTATTATATATATGTAATTTTAATAAAACATATATATTCTTACCTCCCGACCCATTGGAGAACAATAACATCGCTCATGTGTAGGGTAGACCACTACTTAATGAATCAATGTAATGTGTTTTTCATTATTTTACTTGGTTGGTAATAATGATAGATTAAACGAATACATATGAAATTTTAATATAATTATAACTATAAAATAATTATATCACATGAACACTTTAACTTTCCATTCATTTGAGGATACGATAATGTCGTTCATTTGTACGTTGGACAACCACCTTTTGAAGCAATGTGAATCATTTTTCACTAATTCATTGCATGGAAGGTAATGAGGATGAATATAATGATTATATGTTGTATATATTACATAATAAGTAATCTAGGAAATTTATTTATTATTTAACTTCCTTTAATTCCATTCATGAAGAAAATTGAAATAGTATTCATGTGTAGGTACGACCTACCATCCCCATGAATAGTCTGTTTCATTTTCAATCAATAAATTATATGGATTGCTATAAATAAAGATATAACTAAAATATATTATATTTATATCATGGTAATAATTATTTATATTATTGAACCATTATAAAATTAATAGGACCATAAATAAAAAATCAAAATATACACGAAATACAAAGTAGTTGTTACCCATAATGTGATTTACATAAAGGATTTTTAATAAAAAGGAAATAAAATGTTATAGGAAAATAAAATATGGTATGATAAATATAAATATGGTTGTAGAATTCATTTATAATAAACTTATATTTATTATAAAATAGTTTCTAATGTTTATGATTCAAGTTGAGACTTAATGTAACATATTTCCGTCTCACTTTTTTTTGTGACACACATGCCATATTTACCATGTGTTTATTTTATCTAGTGTATATACTAACCTTGAATATATTTTATGATGGTTATCTGGAAAATTATGGGGATTAACATATCCATTTTAGAATCTATATTTCATGTGTCTTATAGTTCAAAATCTACAAAAGTGGTAAGGATTTTTTGTCTCAAATTTTCCACTTCAGAATATACAACATGTTATCCAACTCTATCATTTTATAATGAGTATATACATAAAAATTGACATTTTATACATTAATATTGTATTATTAATTATATTAAAAGTTTCTTGTTATAATTTTATTTAATGGGGATTATGATTCAAAATTTTCCATGTGATAAGTGTTTGATATTACAATCTCATTATTTATCGGGATTGTTAATGATTATGTTTTTGATAATGAAATATTATGATCCATCTATCAAGAAAATAATGACTTTTTTTCATACATTTATTTCATTAGAAAAAATAATTTTACTCTCTTTATGTACTCATAATTCCAAAATAATTTTAAAAATGAAAAATCACTTTATTTCCTTATTTGATTGAAAAAACTTTTTCTTCCATATCCATGATTTTTAAAAATGTTTTATAAAATGTTTTAATGTTCTTCATGGATTTTTTTAATGTTAATTTTATTCTTGATTACAATTTTGAATTTTTTTTAAAATGAATATTAAAGTTTCTTCAAAAATGGGGAAAATATAGATTTTATAGAAATTGTGAAAGTAGTATTTTTTTAACAAGTATGAAATTTCCTACAATCATGAACACTCAGTGTTTTAAACAATCATTCAGAAGTGTCAAATTTTATTTTAATAGAAATGTATTTTGAAAATATTTTATGTTTTTAGAATGTTTTTTTTCAAATTTTAATGTATATTTTACTCAATAAATGTTTGAAATGAATTTCTTTATATCTCTTTATAAATTTTCAATGTTATTTTAAAAGAAAAGGATTTCTGAAATATTTTATGAGTTTATTATTTTAAAAAGGTGATTTAATGAGAAATTTTATTTTCCACTAGAACTGTTCCATGTTATTTTTCATTAAAAATAATTTTCCATCTAAGATGACATTATTTTTTGTTACTTAATCAATACTGGGTATATGATCCAATAATAAATTCTTTATTATTTTTTTTGATGATTTATGATTATAATGAAAAGATGTCTATGAAACATATTTCTTTCCATGGGTTGTACTATATTTAAATGCTTATAAAACTAGTCCCCTTTTCAGGGGTTATGATATGATCAATGTTTTATGATCTTATGTCACAATAATGTATGTATTATGTGAATGGTGAGACCTATATCTTCCTCTAATACATTGATTAAATATGGATAACTCATGATTAAATATGTTATGTGTGAACCTGATTACATGATCATAATGTTATGTGTGAACCTCAATACATGTTTACAATGTTATGTGTGAACCTAATGACAAGTTAATAATTTTATGAATGTTCTTATTTATATGTTCATAGTGTTACCTGTGAACCTATATTTCATGCTCATAAGGGTATTTATGGACTCATTTGTATGCCCATAAGTTATTGTGTTGCATTTATTTCATATCCTTAACTTTAATGAGTAAACTTGTTTCTATTTATATATGTTCACAATGTCATAAGCTTATGTGTATGCTAAAAATCTATGTATTATTCCAATGTTATGTTCTCATTGATCATGTTCTTTGATTCCATTATGATTCATGTATTATAAACTACCAATATGTATTCCATGATGCAAGTTTTTGATCTTTAATATGTAGGGTATGGGTTTCATATGTTATGATCATATTCTTATACCATTATTCTCATATTATGCTTATGTATTTCCCATGTTTAGCCTTACTGAGCATATAATCTCACCATTTCCTATGTTTCCCAGCCCAGTTTATAAAGAATGGTTTTAACTAGGATTTTTTATCAATAGTTAAAAAAGGGGAAGATCATTATGGGAGATGATGAAGATCATTCACTAAATAAGAATATTATTTACCTAGTCTCCAAAGGCAATAAACCATTATAGTCATTGGGTGTGTATTTTTAATGTTTAAGGAATATTTTTTAATTAACATGTGATATCTATGTTTTTTAAGCATGGATATCTATATTAGAGTATCTAATAATAACTTTTTATGACCTTGAAGCTTGATCAGCGGAGTATGACCTGACATCATTGATTTTTCAAAAACAAATCCATTGATCTCTTATAGATAGACTCATAGTTGCGTGAAACATGTAAAATGGTGTGGCATGCCTTAAATATAATGAATACAAAAATCCTCAAAAGAATTTCACCCATGATGTAGTGATGTGGAATCTCCCTTTATGTCATGGTCATCTTCACATCACCACATGTTTCAGTGTGAACCATTACCTCATAGTGCGATACCACAAGACTCCAAAAACTATTTTGATTCTTATTTATACTGGGGTTGTCTTTATGGAATAGTTTTATTCTTATTATAACTTATATGTAACCTTAAGGTGAAACTAATTAACCTATTTCATGGAATTTATCATGTCCAAATAATTTCATTATCTTGTAGAACTAACTCTACAACATTGGTTCTAATGTTAGATTTACTTATTCTACCACAACATGAAAATGTAACCAAACACATTATAGAATTATTTAATATCATGTATAATTAATGATTTTATATTTAAGACTAACTCAAAATCATTTAAGATATACTTATTATTATATAACATTCATTCCCTTATATTCTGGGACTAACTCATCCCAACTGTGGTGTAAGAAAAATCCATTATGCCATAGTTTTTTTATCTATAGTAAAACATTATTTATTTTATTCATGTGCATGTACACTTGACTATAAGGAGCTTCTAAATTTTCCAAAATAATTTTGCAAATGAATATGACATGAAAATAGCCCAAACTCAAGAATGAAGTTCCTTATTTAAATATTCATAGCATGCCTTCAATACAGTGGTCATATAAACATGTCACCATATGATGAAATGATGATTGTGAGAGAAATCTATCCTTTAGTGTAATAAATATGACATTTTAGGTCTCAAATTGAGATAAACGTAGCTCCCCCTTAGCTAATTCACTTCATGAGGTCTCTTCCTTCTCTAATATCCTAAAGTGATCTTCAATATCCCCCTTTTATGTATTGGGATCATGTAAATTAGCACATAATATCTTCACAAAACTTAATTTACCAACACCTAAAGCTAACCTTGATTTAGAAGAGTCCATAACTCCATTATCCCTAGATGATCACTTGAAAAAGAGACTATATTCTAAACCCATTTTCAAGAATAGATAATAGTATTCCCCCTTTTTATCAATAAATTCATTATAAAAAAAGTGTCAAAGATAATAAGAAAAATTATTCACATTGTGAGGATGAATTCACTCCTACAACACTATCACATTATTGAAGGAATCATTAAAAATATTTTTTTCAAGCTACCCATGAATTTATCATTAGTTTTAAGATATTTTAATGATATCACACCATAATCAATCTTCTCCACGATGAAGTGGTACATGATGTCAATATTCTTTGAGCACAGATTTTTCACCGAATTCTTTTCCATTTTGATTTCACCTTGTTTATAACATCCAATCAAAAATGGATATAAAACATCAACCCTAATGTACTATAGATTTGAATTAATCCATCTCTTATGAGAATAACTTATTACACAACCACATAATCATCTTTCATTGAGTAAAGAGTAATAAAATCTTGCTTCTTGGATTTCCATGCAACACATATTCCACTGATAAATAATGAATATATGGAAATTAACTATCTATATCAAAAATATATTACACAATCAGCATTGTTATAGACATAAATCTTAAATGTTTTATTTTAATTATACCTTAGGAAAAAATCTAAAGTTTTTTTAATAGACCACAAGATCTATTTTTCTTCTATAAGCTACAATTCCGTTAGGTTTCATTATAGTAATGAAATAAGGGTAACTCAAAACAAAATGTCCAATATTTATTCCATTAAATAGAGTTTAATTATAATGTTCCTTAAAAATTATTTTTGATTCAGATTCCTTTCTTCTTCATCTAGAAAGAAATTAGTCCCATGTGCTACATGACTAAAAAATTCTCTTGATTACTCCATGAATTTGTTTAAGTAACTTACAAGAATACTTTTATTTTGATGGAAAGTTAAAATCTATTGGATTTTTTACTTGAAACCCCAATAAAAATTTCATATAATTAATCATTGAGATCATGAAAATATTCTTCGTTTGGGAGTAAATTTATTTACACAATCCCTCTCTATTACATAAAAAATATTTCATATACATACATAATCACAATGTGTAAATTTGGGTCATATAACTTATCATACATATTTTCATCCAATTTTCCTTTCATGATCTTAAATATTATATAGTGTTTTTAATATAATTACTATAGTACTTGTTATATCCAAAATATTTCTTTCCTCAACTCGAGCACTTATGATCCATCATTTTTAAGGATAAACCCTTCTAGTTTTTCAACAGACTTTTTTGTCAAGTTCATCATTAAATAATTATGAATTTAAATCTATTTTGCAAACCTTATAGTTTCATTGAGAAAAAAATCACAAGAAATATTTAGATAATTTCAATCGTTGAAACTAAAGATAATTTCACAATAAAATCAATACCCTTATTTTTGGAGTATTCTTTTGAAACATGATGTGCTTTATTTTTTGATACTTATCATTTCTCATTGATCTTATTCCTGAAAACCCATTTTTACATCACATTTTATGTGACATTATAGAAATTAAAAAGTTTCATTCTTCTAAATTAAGTTGTGATCTTCTTTTTTTCATGAAACTCAATGATCATGTTTCAAGGCTCCATTAACAGCCTTTGGTTTAACCTATGAAATTAAATTTTTATGATAAAAACTTCTCTGTATCATTCAGGTTTGAACACCTTTGGTTCTATCTATTAGAATATTTTTAGGATCACCATGTTTTCTAAATCATTGAATCTTACAACCTCCTTAATTTGACCCTTCCTTATTATTTTAATTTTTATAATCAACCTATGATTTTGAAACTCTACTAGATTTGTAATAATCTTCTGTTGTACACCATTTCCAGCTTATTTAGTGTCATTATCAATGAATGATGATGTTTTTAATGGTTTTCAATTTCTAACACAATTACATAAAATATGTAAATAATATTTCTTAGTTTATTATTATAACAATGATATCTTTTCTCAATAGTTGTATAACCAATAAATATACTATATTAGACTCTCTAATAGAAATATTCAAATTGATTTGATTTAATCTTGAAAAAGAATTGGCTACTGAACACCTTTAAATTCTTTAATCATGTATTCTTCTTAAACCACAAATCAAATGGTGTTTTGACCAAATTGGGTAGATGTAGGCACTGTTTCAAAATAAAGACAATAATAGTTGTGGCTTGTCCCTAGAAATATTATTAAGTGTCATAGTCAGATAGAATTGTTCATCTATTGTCCATAGAGATCTAATTACTTATCTCAAAAACTAATTTTTTGGAGTCATATATAGGTAACAATGTCATATCCCATGATTATTGGGATATTCTTTAAATGCTTCATTATTTTATTTGGATATAATATTGGATTGTAATATTATTATAACATAACCTATTTGATTATCATAAATATTATTAATGTGTTTAAGTTTATCAAGATATTTTTTATATAAAAAACAGACAAAATTTATATGAGAAAATCATCAAAAAAGTAATGAAATATTTATCCCCATTAGTTGTCTTCGAGATCATTGGTCCACAAAAATCAGTGTGTACTAACTCAATAGGTTTCTTTGTTTCAATTTCCAGTGACTTGTGACTCTTATTAATTATATATCAATTATGACATGTAATAAATGTATTGATTTTTTCACATTGTATCTTTATTATATTTCTTAAAGAATAAAGCCTGATAAGCTAATATATATTCTTCTACCTCAAATGGATAATTCTTTTATTTCATAACTGATCTTTCTATTTTTTGTTCATGAAACAATAATTTTATTCCTAAAAAATATAGAACAAGTTTATTTTTTTTCTTCCCCTTTAATGTAATCATACCATACTTTAAACAATTTATGAAAAAATCGTTCTTCTAAATGAGCACCTCCTTCCCACTATTAAAACTTTGAGAAACACTAAGGATATTTTGTCTCCATCCATATACAAAGAGACCATCATTGGGTTTTTAAACCAATCATGGTGTATCCAACTTATTATAAATTGAGTTATCCAATGTTTCTTAAAGTCATAGATCCTACAACATATTATTGGATATCTTTCAAGTATTTTATTTTTCGGGTCATGTGTGATGATTATCCACTATCAATTATCCTTGAATTCTCTCCTTTTTCATCCTTATAAGATACATTGACCATTATTTCATGTTCATAATTATTTCTCCTATGAAAATATCTTGAACCATCCTTACATTTCTATTTATTTAGTAGAATAATAAGACACTTTTTGGGGGGCTGTTTTTATTAATCACACCACCCACAAGATTCTTCAAGAGAATCAAAGGTATTTTGAAATTGAAATCTATCTTTGGGATATTGTCTAGGTTGGACTTTAGAAATTTCGGATTTACCCCCTACCCCAGTATTCAACACCTCTATTTGATTGAGTAAGTTAGTAATTATACTAGAACATATAGGCATTATTCCCATGTAATCCACAACACTAATATCATCCTTCAAAGGAAAATATCATTTGATAAAAAATGGTTCTTCAAACACTTCATGTTGGGGTTATATATAATTTGGTATTCATTGATTCTTTTCATTATTCTCATGATTAGGAGATTTCTCCTTTACCTATGCTTTTCCCTTATGCTTTGGATCAATATTCTTATCTTTACACACATCTTTTCATTTAAAATTTCTAACACTGAAATTATTTTTATAGTGGTCGTGTAATAATTTTTAAACAAGAAAATAACTATTTATTTCCTTTATCACACCTAAAATTGATGCAATTGATTGTCCAAGTGTCCCAAACAACTATTACGGGTACATTAGGATAATCATTGGTCTTTATAGTAGTTTTAAAATATTTCTCCAATTTTTTAGAGATTTCATTAACTTCATTAAAAAAAATTCACCCAACAACATTGGATTTTGTTAAGGATTTCCTATCTTCTATTTCTTCATAAATTATAGCATGACTACTTCCATCAATATTGAACACATAATCAATCAATTTTATAACCCAAAATTTTTCATAAAATTTAATGTAAGTCTCAACTTCTTATTCATCCTCACTACTATCATTATCTTCAAAAATTTATAAAAAGTTTATCCTTTTGTGTTTGGAAAAAATTACATTTTCCATTGGAAGAAAAATTTGACTTTTAACATTTTAATGATTTTTTATTTAAGGAAATACATGGTTATTCATAATTTTATTAAAAATATTATTATTCTTAAATTTTTATAATTTAAAATTGAAACTTCAATAACTTCACTCTTGAAACACTTCTATAGTAGCTTTCCTTGAAACATTCCTTTGCCTCTTCTCATACTTCTTGAAATATATGGCAGAAGTTCATAAAATTTCACTTAAATATCTTCATATTAATTAAAATAATATTCTTCCAAAAATACTTCTTTCCCATCCTTCTCTTATTTTAAGGGGTTAATAGGAATTCCCCTAGTAGACTTTATCTTTTTCTTTAAGAACCCTTCATATAAATTTCCTAATTAATCATAATATTATACAGATTATCTAATGGAAGTGTACCTAGATCATAGTCTTCACGTAGTGAGACCTTTACATCAAACCCATTTGATAGAATACATAGTATCTTCTCAACAATCATAAAATCCTTTTACTTCTCACCAAAACCAATGATACTGATCACTACATAATTAAATCTAGTGAATATTTCATCCAATATTTCATCATTATTCATTTTTAGATCTTCATTTTTCAACATCCAATATTATAGCTCAATTTTATTCACATTCGCATTACCTTTTTAGATGTTTTCTAGTTTATACTATATTCTTTTTACAATATTTATTCCTTTTAGTTTGATAAACTCCTTTTCTAAAATATATGAAATTATGGAATATCAATCATATGTATTGTTTTCTAATTTCATTTTATCAATTACTACAATAGATACACCATTAGAAAAAGTAATAAAACCATCATTATAATTCTACTGAAATTCATTACCGGTTAATAACATGTATGGATGCGCATAATCATTCCACATATAATACATTTTCCTATAGAATGTAGGAATCCTATTTTTTACTGAATTAGTATTTTAAATATTTATAATATAAATTATGTTCCTGAATCTTCTAATATAGATAAATAAATTTCATTTTAATCTCTAAAAAAAATTAATTGAAGGGAACCTATATCTTCTGCCACTTGAAAGGGATCTGCTGTGTTATTTTGAATTCAATTGGGAGAATCAATGAATTTACTTATTTTTATGTTTATTTAAAAGCAACATTCAACCCCTATTAAAGTAAATTATAAATTTTCTATGATATATGATAAAACCAAAAACATAGTAGTAAAAATATATTTTTTACAAGGATCACCATCCAAAATGAGTATCTGCTTCTATGAATGATCTAGTAAATCCTTTGATTTCATAATCTAATTGAATCATCATATTAGATACAATTTATAGGGTTTATCCTTAATATCATTATATTAAAATTTCTCACACGGATTGTGTAAATTTATACCACATAATAAAAGTTATTGAATCTATTTTTTGATAAGAAATGTGTCCTCAACCCAGTTATATTTCTTTAGAGTTGACATTGATATTATTATTCTTCCTCTTCCACATCTACACACACTAAAATAGGTAGACTTCTATATATTTTACCATTATATATATGTATATCTCTTATTATTATTTTTTCTCACACACAATATTTACATAATAGTAGAAAGTATGTTCTCTAACAATAAAAATTATTTTCCCTATTAAAATTCAAATTTCAAATTTGAAATTATAACATGAAACTCCATTAAACTATTTCTCAACTTTTTATAATTTAAATTTGACCCCAAATTTCATCCTATTCATTTTAATCACCATATATTTATTAAAGAAATAATTTTGATAATATTTGACCCCCTTTGAGTAATCCAGATCACTAATACATAGTTTCTAAACAATTACTTCTTAAATACATCAAATTTAATTTTTTGGAAAATCTATGACCCTTGTGTTTGAATCTATATAGTATATTTACAGTTACATATCCCTATAAAACTATTGACTACTTTTAAATATCATAGTAGTGACCCTTATTAATTTCCTTTCCCATAGATCAACCCTTATGTATAAGTAAACCAACTTTTTTATGTTTTTTTTTACTTGATATCAACTCTTACATATTATAAGAGTTACCATTTTGTGTCACTTATCACTAAAGAGACTCTTACACATCAACAATGTTACCTTTATAGACTAGGGACTATGAAAATTTTCTTGTCTTCTTATGTTCATCACTATAATGACATTTAGTTATTGAGAATGGTTACACTTACATATTGAAGACTTAAGCAATTTTCTACTCCTAGCCTTATCATCATATAGTAGCCCTCATATATCACCATTGGTCGAGAACATTTATTGGTTATTCAGTTTAATTAATTAGGATTTTAATTTTTCCTATTACTCTATCCTCTCCCCTAATTCATACCCAAGAGATACCAACACATTATGAGGATGTGGAGGTAAGAAGAGCTGGCCAGGTTGCAAATATTATTCCATGGGTGATCAAAGAAGGAATTTGGATGTAGTGATTGTGGATCATACCTCAAAGTTATGTGATATTGAATCATTGGAAAACTACATTGAGGTAGGGAACATTATTTAATTTTGAACTCATTTTTATTTTTAAATTAAACCATCTTTTCATATTGGATTAAGTATGGTATGCTTTTCATTTTCATTTGGGAATTGGTTTGAATATATAGTAATTAGGACATATTTGGGTAGCTAGAAATAATTTTTCATATAGAAATACCTAATACACACTGTGTGATCTCAATTAAACACACCATGTAGTTGTTCAATTCATTTTAGGTTAGAGAAAATGTCCATATATTGTGTTGTCAATATGGGAAATCTGTATAGGAACCCTGGTTACACGACTCGAGGTTTGGACATGTACATGAATTTATTACCATGTGATGGATATGGAGTGAGATTTTACTTTCCCTATTGTGTTACATGACCAAACATGGTGCTAGGAAACACAACAAGATACCATGTACCCCACACACAATGTAAATTCAAGACACCCAATGTACTAGGGAAGTACAAAGTGGGTTGGATTAAAGTACCCACCAAAGGTTTGGTGATTAGGAGTGCACACCATGAACATGTAGTAAACATCATGTATTTCACTATTATTATAGGTTTTTTCTTTATCTCTCCCTTCAATAATATTTGGAAATGGATGGTGTCCATTTGATCGCGTTATCGAGAACGTCAAATTAGTTGTTTAATTTTGACTAGAATTTTTCAGTACAACATCAACCCTAGGTCGTCTCTCGACGGAACCTTAGATCATTAATTTGAAAAAAGCGGATTTTGATTATGAAAGTAGAAAGGTAAATGGGGTTTCATAGTACCTTGTTTTGATGATAAAAGTTGACAATAAAAAATGAAAGCTATAAAACAAAGTATAAGTAAACAAGATTGATTAAAGGTGATCAACCCGGGGAAGTCTCATGATGCTCATCCTTCATCGCTTCAAGGGATAGGGTTATGAACTTTTAATACCTGGTTTGTAACAGATATTAACGTAGTTTTACTGAGTTTATTCTAGGATACCTCCTAGGTTTTAGTCGAAAACACACAATGATTCACCAGATACCGCTGATGATTGAGTGATTTGTGTTCGACATCATAACCGAAACTCACCAAGGCAACACACGAAGAACTCGATGTGCTATTGAGGATTGTATGTTACTTATTTGTGATACCATTAAATAAATGTGCATGATCTTGACAGTGATTATGTGAGTACAATTGACCAATATGAACCGTACAAACACCATAATTGAACGAGGGAAGAAAAAGGGATGAATGGTGTGTGAAACATCACATGAAAGGGTACCCCCAAACATGATCATTTGAGTTGAGTATAAAATAACAGTATATAACTCAATTAAATAAAAATATAGGATGAGGAAAAACAACATACAACCTGGAATTAAAAAGATCATTAAAAATAATACAAGTTTGAAGCTCGAGATTACATCACATTCATCCCCGGGTGATCACAAGGGGTTTAGAAACCCATGGGAGGGGAAGAAGAAGAAGATGTTGAAGTAGAACTTCCCATAGGCTCCAGAACTGATAGGGATGTTGCAAATACTACATGGGGACTCCAAAATGGTAGCACCTTGCCTCCTGGAAGAACTTCCAAATGGGGAGCCCAAGGTGCCATTTTATAGGAAAATTGGAAGGTGATTTTAAGGACACTGATTTATTCAATACAATTGTACCACGATTTTAAGCCTTCATAAAGTCTTATCTCGCTTTGGAGAAAATAGAAAAGTTTTATCGCCACATCTTGTTTGTATCCACCGAATGTTTAACACCATTTGAACAACTATAGCTCTGTATATTGATAAAATACAGAACAACACATTTGACTTGCTCCAGCTTTGATTCCTTAGACAGATCTGTTAGTATGGTCATTGTAGAGGACGAATGGGGCTATAGTTCCTTCATATTATATGTAGCCCATCAAATTTAGGACTGTACCACAACATTTCAGCCCATTTGGGTGCACGATTCAGTTGAAATATGCGGTTGAGTCCAATGGTGTTCTTGGATCATGTGCAGATTGGCCCATCTTTCTTGGACTTCATCATGGGTTCTCCAAATCACCTCCACCTTAAATATAATTATCAAAACATGTAACATTTACCTTTTTAACAGTCTTAAACACAAAATTATTGAATCAAACATGGAATGAAAATTTTTATTATACTTGTAATTTTCAATACAATTCCAGTTTAATGCATTGGTATAAGGGTGAAATAAAACAGTGAATTGTGGTATGATCACCATTCGAAGTATATCTCCGCATAGGATGTTATGGCGAGGCCCAATTAATAATTTGAGGTGTTTGAAAGATAATTTGAAATGGGTTGTGGAACTTAATCCCTCATAGATAACAAAAAATTTTAGATGTTAGAACATAGCAGATGAAATGGATGTATACTTCCTATAGCGCAATTAGTCATTAGTAATGGTACCGTTGTGTGTGTTAATATAGTAGTATACTATGATAGTTTTTGGTTTCTTTTGGTATCTTAGAGGAAAGTGGGATATGTACTTCGGTATTTTTCTTGTAATGAGTTATACACTCTTTATAAAAAAGTAGTTTATTATACATTATAAAATGAGATATTCATGGAGAAATATATCATTCTCCACATGCACCATGAAAGTAATATTTTTGCACATTTTGTTGATTTAGAGGATGATGGATTTCGATGTTTTCTCTTAATTCGAGATGCCCTCTATGGAAAATCTATTTTCTGCAAGTAGATAAAATCTTCCCTTTTTCTAGTTGTTTCTTTATTTATGATTGAGTGAGATAGAATAAAATTATAATGTGTTCCTGATGGTCTATTTGACAATACAATTTGAGTTGGTGACCTTTGTGTGGTGGCAGTGTGGTATCTGGATTTATTCACCTTCCCTAGGCCTATGTACCAGGTTAAAGAGTGAGCTCTACTTTTTTTTTACTAGAGTTAGTATCCCCTTGTGGACCTAGGGTTGTGATCCCCTTTTCCTTTTTTATAGGTAGGGTAAGGTATACCATTATATTTATCAAGGAACGTGAACCCCTCATATGGTAAAATACATAGAGGTTATGTATCCCCAATGGCCAGGGGTGTGATGTTATATTAATGAATCGAATATAGTTGGTAAATTCCCCTTCTAGGTGGGGCATGGGACCTCCCGGAGGGGTCTATAATGTTTTCAGATCCCCCAATATTTGAGGCACACGTTATTATATATTGATAATGGTGGTTTTCTTTATGTATTATCTCTCCCCTGGGAGTGGAGCATGATCCCCAATATGGTTATAGAGTTGGAATTGACGATCATGGGTTTTCAGTAGAAATGAGTCTATGAATGGGGCTAGTACCTCCTTACCCAGGTTTTACATACCAGTGATGCGTGGATCTCTACTATCATTTTCTAATTACATATCTTTAGGATTATAATGGTTGACCTCCATGGATGTTTTATGCATATAGAGGCTTGTGGATAAAGAGGTTATTCAATTTCATCCCTCTCATTTCTCCATATAGAGTGGATAAAAATTTGATAGTGGTTACTATTCCAATGTATGATTAACTTTAACCTCAAGTATATATGATATTTTAGGTTCCCATCTTTCACTGGTTGATTGAGAAATTCCTTTTTTAGGGTTTCAATTTTTTTTGATTATCTTTGATGTAATGATATCACCAAGCAATTTCCATTATGTAATCTAGTTTGATTGGTGTAGTGTGGGCCCACATTTAGGGAATTAAGCCTATGTATTAGTCCTAGTTTTTTACCTAACATGGAAATGGTGGTTTGGTATGGGGTAGTGTAGTTCTTTGATGGGTGTACATTCGATAGCTGAGGATTCTTCTAGTTTTTCATGGGGAATATTGAGGGTGCGCATGAAGATAAGAGTACCACTTTTTTGAATGTGGCAGTTTTATCCTATGACATTGGTGGTGAATAGGGAGGTGTTTACCCCTAATGTGTGGCACCTATTTATTTGTCCCCATGGTGCAGGTGAGTGGGATATTGGGTTCCCCTAGTTTCCCCTACTGTAAAGGGTGTAAATAATTTGTGGGAGTTAAGTGACGTCATCTCTTTGAATTAGTGTCTCATTGGGTTGTGTGGCATGGTCATACAACATTCCCCTATTGGTGTCCTTCCTTATGACCCTATTTCCTTTTTGTTTTCAGGGAATCCAACAGGGTGTTTTTATACTCACCTATATATAGAGATTATTCTCCACACATGGTGTGTGTAGGAAGCAAATTTATAGGTTGGTGGCCTTTTGGACCTGGTACGGTAGAGCTATATATTAGTGGAGTTGACAAGACTCGAGAGCTAGCAGGGTTCATATTAGAGATGACATGTCAAGGTGGATCTCTTCTCGTAGTCACTAGTGAGGTACACTTTCATATTTTACATTTTATATCCTTATGTATATCTTTCATGGTTTTCAATAATTTTTTGGTTGGCGGAATGTATATATTTTACTATAGGATATTCAGTGTAAGGACTTTATTTTGTTTGATATGCCAACTAGGGGCCAGTTTTCAACCCTTGTGGCACTTATGAGTTTTTTCAAACTGAGAAACCAAACTAGTGTGTAGTAGCTAACACATTCCTATGCAATGAATCTGATAATCTGATACAAAATCGTTAGTACTCTGGTCATTAGATGTTTTGTATTGTGATATAGGTTCATGCATCATGTAGTGGTCTATTAATCTTTTGATTTCACAATGTGGAATCTTATCAGGTTTTTTCCACTATGTAATGTGGATATTTATTTTTATTATAGGAATTATTTTACTATATGGGAAACTTAGACCTTATACAGAGGATGAGAGCACCAATACTACTTCCAGATGTGTGGGATCTCTTGGAGGATATATATAAAATATTATTATGGTTGATTCCATATTTATATCGGGTATATATGAAACTATTTCTTCATGGGGTGCTAGATCCTCTATATGTGGAGTAAGTATCACCCCCATCTAAAGAGCTCAGATGGGGTTCCAGATCATTCACCGTGGTCATTACTCCCATGAAAAATTGGTCTTACTACTATTTGTGTGTCCCCATATTAGATTGTATTGTTTTTCACCCCTAGAGGTATAGAGATCATGTATACCATTTATGGGGAGTAAATCCATTACATGGGCATGGGGTTAGTATTCCCTCAACCCTCATGAGGAATGGGCCTCCAATATTATGATGGGGTCCATATTCTCTTGTTGAACATGGAATGATTCTCCATATAAGGAGGGTAGTGTTCATGAAGAGATGAGGTATGGTTCATTTATCCATGTAAGTTAGTACTACCCCCCAGATACATAGTCTATAACTACGATCTGTTAGGCTTGGGTTCTCCATTGGAGGGGTAGTTTCCCCTAAATGTTCTGTCATGGGTTTAGTACTCCCTCAGTTATAGAGAGGTGTGGTACCCTATACAATAGAGGTGTTGGTATCCCCTAGATATAGGTAATATGTCCTCCTACTATGGAGATTTGGTGTGGTTCAGATTCATTACTGGTGATGTCGATATCCCCTTGAATAATCTTTATACACTTATTGAGGTGGGGGTACTTCACCATAAATCAATGATTGATTGGATTTTAGATCCATGTGATATTCATTTATGATCTTGCGACTAGGAGAATTATTCAAGATGATCCATTGGTCATGTTGATGTTTCCTAAGGAGATCAATTGATCAGAGAGAGGGATGAGTATAAAGATTTTGGTGCTAGGATTAGAAACAATGGTTATATGGGTGCACCACTCACGGGTTCATGGGATCCTTTTTACTAATACCTTATATTATGGATGTTGGAATATGTTATATGATAATAACCATGATTAATACCACAATTTATGGCCTATATATGGATGAACTAGGTGGTGATCTATGAGGTTTAGGTGAAAACTGTGGCATTTTATTAGGATGAACATGATCATTAGAAATTTCATGTTCTTCAATCCAGATATTTCATTTTTGATTGGGGTACTAGAGCTACTTATATAGCCTATGGACAAGGGGAGTGATTTTTGAGGTATCTATTGGAGTTGACCATTTATAACTATTTCTACCAACGATGAGAGAAATTATGGCTGGGAATTCACTAGAGAATCCACCATAGTAAAATGAGATGTATTGGTGTTGTCATGGTGATGAGCGGTCACCCTCAGATGATGCTTTAGAGTTTCATTGGTTTTGGAAGGAATTTCTTCATTCAGGTGGAAGGATCATGGTCCACTTTATTGATAATAGGACCTAGCTAGTGATAGGGACCATCCCTCATAGGATTCATCTTGTTCCATCATAGGTTTGTGATCTTGGTTTTGTATATTGTGGTGTTTTAAGTGTAAGACCTGTAATTGTGGGATAAATAATTACCCCTTTTTCCATTATTTATGTTCCTGATGTGATTAAGGATCTAATTAATGAACCCTTTATGATATCCTTTTGTGAGGGTACTCAAGGTGTAGAGTTAAGGGTTAGTTTATGATTCCATTTTTCTATTATTAGTGAACAAAACATCACATAGAGTGACCTATAAATTTTCTAGAACTAGGCCCAATTATGTGCTTGGATGGAGGTTTGTTAGACCATGCATGTTCAATAATAACAAGTATCTATCTATGTATCCATTAATATCCTTATATTCATACCCTCTTGGGTTTCTTGGTGTGCATTTTTTGTGGAGTTTCCAAGAAGAATATCTATGGATGTGGGTATAGATATCTATTTCATAGAATAATTATGAATATTTAGAAGTAAGTGGACATGAACCATGAGTTTTAGAGTGGATAGAGATATTTATTTGTGAAATATGAGGACCTGGATGAGTTTAGTGGTGAGGATCTGCAATCCCCATAACTATTTGTGAGGAAAGTATGAGGGGGTTGATGTTACGATGGTGTCCTGAACTAGTTGACATCAATGTGTGTACACTTGGGTGTTTTTTATTGTAGTGACGTAGTAGAAGATGGGTGTTTCACTCTTGTTGGTATGAATGAGAGTGGATAATGATTTATTATTATTATATCAAAGGGATAATATTGCGGTTTCTCCTTTAAGGTGTGGAGTGTAATGCCCCTATAAATTTCTTTGGTGAATGAACCACATATATTTTATGTTGATGGTTTATGAAATCACATTACATTTGTTAGGTTTATATCACACCATAGGAAGAAATTTTTTTTGAGTGGTAATCCTCGGTGAGTTTTCATAAAGAAATTTATGTGTTGGTCAAGATCATTCGCTATTTTGGATCGAGGAAAAGAAATATTGGATTCAATATCCCTGACCAGAGATGTCACAACCCGTCCTTGGGACCTGTGCCATGACAACCCAAAGCCCGCCTTCCATAGGCCAGGGGCTGCCGACTAGCACCAAGGTGTAAATCCCGACAAAAAGGGGAAGGTTTGCCTTTATAAAGCAAACAAACACCACAGAGTAAGTAAGAAGAAGTAAACACTAAGTAAACTAAGTACAACAGTGAGTGCGGAAAAGTAAGTGGGCTACAATACAACCCCAAAATAGAATTAAATTATAACTGAAAAGAAAGTAAAGCAACTGAAAAGTAAAGCAGCAACACCGAGCCATCCACAGGAAATCCCACCTGAAGGGTGGGTACAGATAATCTCCTCAGCTCCTTGGGTCCAGCTATCCACTCCGTGTTCGTCCCGCCCAGTGGTCCACCTCCAAGTACCCACTCGCTCCGCAAACCACAACCACGATCATCGATGTCCATCGTCTGCATCCAACACAATGTAGTGCAGGCATATCCCGTGCAGGGGTGAGTATACGCTACTCAGTAGGGACCCCGAGACCCCCTAAGGTCTCCCAGAGTCCACAAAGAATAATCCAAAAAGGAAAGATAGAAACACGAAGAAACAACCAACACTACTTAGGTATATTACCATACATATACCTAAGTCATCAATTCCAGTTCGGCTCCAACATCTGAGCCCAAGTTTGATCACATCCACACAAGATAGTACAACCCAATCCATAATGGAAAGAACAACTCAATCCACAAAGGAAAGCACAACCAAATCCACAAAGGAAAGCACAACTCAATCTACAAAGGAAAGCACAACCGAATCCATATAGGAAAGCACAACCCAATCCACATAGGAAATCACAACCAAATCCACATAGGAAGCAAGTCAATCATATCGAAGATAATGATTGAAAGTCAAGACTCATCTCACATAGGAATACATCATTTGTAAAGCGAAAGGAGATGATCAGATGTAGTTACTGATTCATCTAGTTGGGACCCACGTAGGATACTAGACCAGATAAGCTGTCAGACCCACATAGGATACTTGTCCAGCTACTCTGTCGGACCCACGTAGGATACTACAACAGAGGTAAATACTATCGGACCCATGTAGGATACAAGTACAGTAGTTTTCACCGCCAAACCCACGGAGGATTCCAGTACGGTTTTCGTCGTCGTCGAACCCATAGAGGATTCTAGTACGAGATTCTTCACCGTCAAACCCATGGAGGATTCCATTACAGTTGTCATCTTCGTCAAACCCACAAGAGATTCATGTACGAATGTATTCACCGTCAAACCAATGGAGGAATCAAGTACGAAAGTCTTCACCATCGAACCCATGGAGGATTCAAGTACGAAAGTCTTCACCATCGAACCCACGGAGGATTCTAGTACGGTTGTCATCTTCGTTGAACCCACGGAGGATTCCAGTATGAAAGTCTTCACCGTCGAACCCACAGAGGATTCCAGTATAGTCCTCGTCACTGCCGAACCCACAAAGGATTTCAGTGTAGTTGTCATCGCAACCAGCTCTAGGGTTCCTACAGACAACATGCTCATTTCCTAGAGGGTCCGCTCCTTGAGCCAAGGGGTCGATACATAACCTGGCATGCATTTTGAATTTGATGTATCCCAAAGTTCCGTCTCATCGATAGGAACTCAACATGACAGACGACACGTCAATCAGACGCCCGGTCTGAGTGTTATTGGATTTTTCGTTCCAGGGGCCCGGTTGGTTTTTAAGTCAAAACCAACCCAACCACACACCAACTACGTCCAAACCTCGAGTAGAGTAAGCCAAAAGGTCTGTCTCACTAAGATGAAACCAACATAGTCGACGACATGTCGATCGGACGTCTGGAGCTCATGTTATAAGTGTTTCCGCTCTGAGGGCCCGATTGGTTTCGTGTTTGAACCAACCCGGACATACCCATAGTTCTCCTAAACCCTATGTCTAATATTCTAAAACTACCGTCTCGATCCAAGGATCGCATCACAACTTACGGTGCATCGATCGGTGGTATGTATCCCACGTTATGGGCAATTGACCGAAGGTGGTCCGAAGTGGGGGTCTGGGCTCGGTCCGTCTTGATCCAACCCCCACCGGGGCCGGTCCAGACCGGGTCGGGCCCGGCTGAGTGTGACCCGGCCGGACCGGGGGGGGTGGAATGCTGGCTCGGCCAGCGGGCCGAGATGGGGGGGGGGAGGACGCGGTCCCCCCTTTGCCAGCGGATGCAGCGCTGGGCGCCACGTCTCCCCCAGGATCCCGTGCAGCCGTGGGATCTGGTCATTTCGCCGCCGCCGCGACTTCACCCGCAACGGCCTCTACCGGCGGCGCGCCTTCCGCGGACCACAAGACGTGCTCTGGAGGTCCATTTTTCCTGCCTTCTGTGCCTGCGGCTCTCCCGAGACCAGTAGATTACTACAACGTGTTAAAAATGCCTTTGCGGCCTGCTTCGTCATCGCCCTTCGATCCACACACCAATAAACAAACTGCGGAGGGTTGTCAGGTCGTGTTTGTTCGGCACGCACCCTCCGCGTTAGGTGTTTTTTAAATGGAAATCATTAAAAGACATGCTTTAGATGAGGGTATAAGTTATTCAAGGTAAATTATTCAAACACCCTGAAATTAAAATATGCATGCACGAGGGGATGATTCACATATACACATTATATGAAAACCCCCTACCTGGAAGAAGTCATCGAACGAGGATCGTCACAGAGAAATGGGGTCACGGAAGACGGCATCACAGAAAGAGTCTCTATACGTCGTCGGTGTATGATTGATGAAGGATGCAGCATGTCGCTTTCTTCGACGCGGGAAGAAGGTGCAAAGATGGTATGATGTTCTTTGTCGAAGCTTCGACATTCTTTGCGAGGAAGACAAATTTCTTCAAGACCACGAGAGTTCTATCCTTGATTCCGCACAACGAATCCACCACAATAAAATAAGACCTTGTCTTATTTTATTCACACACATATGTGACAACATTAATTTGAAATTCAAAATGAATTCACCAAATAAATTAACGCCCGTTGTCCAATTAATTAGGTGTTTTATTGGTATGTATATAATGTGGATGAAAAACTGCTTGAGTTGACATGACTTTAAAACGTGGGAGCGGGTGAGTTACAAAATAAATTTCAAGAGGGTGGTTTAATGGAATTGAAGGGGTGGGGCTCGTGTGGGACCCACTTCACTAATATCCTACCAAGTGGAGTGAGGATGTAGTGGGTCCCACTCCAACCTCCATGCATAGGTTATAGCTACTTAGAAAAGAAATAAAAAATTGTTGCACAAATTTTTATTTCGTTCTTCAGTCAACCCATTTATTTAATAACCTCACCCGAGCTAACACAGCTCCAGAAAAGGTGTTTCTAATTAATTACTGGCACTATGGTTTCATCGGTGCCCTCAGATTTCTATTTCGAGCACCAGCTCAAAAGTTAGGAAAACCCGCTCGTTCGTTCACTGAACGTACCCGAACTAAACTTCTAAAATTGATTCCGGGCACACCAGGCCTCAGAATCAGGAGCTGTCCGAAACTGCGTACTCGTAAAATCCCAAGGAAAATTAAGAAAAAATTTCCCATGAAATTTACGAGTCTTTATAAGAGTTTTTGGGTTTGATGCATTTCTATGTTAGATTTGTTTAGGACCCCTATGTGTGATGATCTTCCAAAAACATAGTAGCTCATTCAATGATGTTCTTGTCTCCCAAACAATGTCATCATAGTGGCCTTTTAGAGAGTCATTGTGGATGTTCCTTTTTGAGTATGAAAAACCTTAATGTGGTGACAATGTAATGATATAGTTTTACCCATGTCAAAACCATTATGTGTTGTGTATTTTCAGGGCCCCATGCCTTTTTAAAGGGTAAAACTAAAACTTTACCTAGGATAATGACCTTGGAAAATAATTTATAATGGTTCCATTGTTTCCAGAATGTGGCATTTACCCTAAGGCAGGAATTTTGTTAGGTTCCATTTTTGGTTATTTATTTGAAGTATTTATTATTTTTTAAATAATTGTAAGATATATTATGTGATTTTGGACATTTATATATCATAAACATGTCTCTAGATGGAAATTATAATACCATGATTTAATCTAGAATAGGAAGTTTTACCTAGGAGAGGTATAATTTATTTTAGGGTTCTGAGCCTGGGTTGGGTCTATTTAATGGTCATTCCATTTAATTATTTACATTTTTATTTAACCTTATTAATCTCCCCAATCACCTAATTCACACCTGATAGAAACTAAACCCTCTTCCCTGTTGATGAAACATATCTAAGAGGATGTAACATTGGAAGAAATATTCATCCAAGGATTATCATAACGTAAATCTGGATACAATGACCTTGGATTGCAGATTAGAGGTGTATGATCTTATATATTTGAAAAAAATCTTCAAGGAATGTATTTTTTATTGGAACTCCACATTTTCTTGATTCATAAATAAATATTTCATTTTATATTGGATCATGTATGAATTTCTTTTCGTTTTTTCATTTGGGATTGGTTTGAATCCATGGTTCCCAACATGGATTTGGGTAGATCATATGAGTTATACGATTGCAAATCTAGACTATATTTCCTATTATCTTTAAAACAGACACCATTTAGTTTTTTAAAGCCTCTAGGGTTAGAGGAAATTCTCACACAACATGTTGTCCATATGGACATGACAATATGGACCCTTTGTTACACAATGGGGGGTATTAGCATGTACTTGTCAAGAAAACCATATAAGGGACATGGTGTGTACATATACATTCCATTATAGGTTATGCTACACAACTTGGTTATAGGGAACACATTTAGGTACAATTTAACCAACACACTATACTGTTTCAAGACAACTCATTTACAGGGGAAGTTGATGATGATTGGACAAGAGTACACACCCATGGATTGTAAACTGGGTGACCATTCCGTTTAATTATAGTGAACAATATATGTTTTCCTATTATTCTAGTTTTGAGATTATTCTCACCATAAAACCATATTTGGAAATAAAATGTGTATATTTTGAGTATATTTCATTATAGGGCATTTTAGTGTGGTCATATTCTTTATTAGAGGTGTTTACGAGATGATACTAAATTGGTTTTAGATGTTAATACCTTGGATCCAACAACCAAATTTAGATGTAGGAGAAGAGTATGTGTGAGGGATATATACTTATCATATTGAAATTAGTATATAGAAATTTTCCTCTCATGTGTATTTAGAGATTAGTAACTTATGATATATTTTGGTGGCTTTGGAAATATCAAAGGATAGTGGTTCATGAATGTCAATGTTCATATAAGTGTAATTAGTACCCTCTTCATGGTATATTAGATTTGTGGACCTTATATAGGTGTGAGATTTATGGAGTAATATCTTTGTATCCACATGAACCATGGAGTTTTAATTGGTGCATGTGCATTGGATTTATAGAAAGAGGGAGTTGGACATTCACTCCTTAGTTAAGACTACCTCCATGAACTATATTCATTTCGATGGTAGATAACATCTCCCCATTTTCATGTTTTTTCTCGAGTAATGACTTAGTGATATTGAGATGCATTGTAGAGTTTTCTTTATTTAACTATTCACTAAAAAACCTAAGTTGATTCACTTTTAGGGGAACTATCATGGTATTTGGATCTAGAAACTTCCCCTTGGCATATGTACTAGGTTTAGGAGTGAATATGGACATTTGTTGGTAGAGTTGGTATCCCCCTAGGATCCAAGTTTGTTATACCTATTCATTCTACATATCCAGCGTTTGATATCCCATTAACTTCATTCAGGAATGTGATCCCCTCATATGGGATGAAATAGACATAGTCAACTATCCCTTGTGGCCAAGGGTGTGATCCTCTATTTGTAAATGGAATCCAGTTAGTTTTCCCTAGTTGGGAGGGGAATGGTACCTCCAAGTGGGGGTATGACATTCATGGAATCCCCCATACTTATAGGTGTGATTTTTATCTTCATGAACAATATCTCCCGATGGCATGGAATGGGATACTTGATGCATTTACTGATTTAGCTGTTATTGTTTGGTAGAGACTGATCAATGTCCAGGGTCAGTACCCCCTCATCCAAGTATTATGTACCAGTGAGGCTTCGGTCTCCTATGATCATGTTTGGGTGAAAATAATGGTTAACCTCCTTGGATGGATTATGTATGTAGAGGATCAGGGAGAAAAAGGTGATTCAGTTCATTCAGTCTCAGTTTTCTTTTTCGGTGAAGAGTGAGTTATGATAGTGGTTTCTCTTCAAATATATGATTTCCTTTAATCATCAATATTCCTAGTATGTTGGGTTCCCATATTTATATTATTGATCAAGGCATTCAATTATTTATGTTATTTGAACTATAGACTTCTCTTTGATGTGTTGAGAGCACTAGGTACCATCAATTGTGCACTCTAGGATGTTTTTTGTAGAGCATGCCCTCGTTTTGGGAATAGTGGTGAGTCAATAGTCCCAATTTCTCAACTAATGTGCTGGAAGTGGTTCTATATAGGGTAGTGTATCTCTATGATGAGTGTACCTTCATTAGATGAGGATTTTGATAGCTTCCCCATTGTAGTGCTAAGGGATTTCATAGAGGAGTGGTATCTATTTTTCATATAAATGGAGTTACCTCTTATATCATGGCTAGTGAACAGGGAGGTGTCTTCCCCTAAGGCATGGGACCTATTAAGGTATCACAATGATGTAGTTGAGTAACATATTGTATTACCTATATTTTACCCAATGTTAAAGTGTTAAAGTCATGTGTTAGCGTTTTTTTAACACCCCAATATTTTATGGTATGTATCTTTTGAAATTTTACATCTTTGATAGTTTATGCTTCAGGCAGCGTTGAGTTTAAAACCATTATATACTATTAAATATGACAGTTGGAATAGTTATATGGCCATCATGAATAATAATATGACCAATAGAGTAGTAAATTAACCTATAAAATTACAAATAAAATTTGGGTATCTTATAAACGAAAATATGATATTTTTATATCCTGGAATAAGTAAATAAATGATTTAAATATGATAAATTAATTGTTTATATTTCTATGAAACATGGACATTTATTTATAATTTTATTATGAAAATAATGATTTAAAAGAATTTTTATTTCCATAAAATTGATTTATAAATTATTATTTTATTGTATTATGATTATAAAATAATTTTATGTGACCTTAATTAATTTCTCATAGTGTCATAAAATAAGTTGTAATTTTAAAATTATTATTTTTGAAATAAATGTAAATTTTAATTAAAAATAAAAATTATCATATTTATAAAATTACTTTCACAAAATAGAGTCCATTTTTAATTATCCACATCTAAAAATTTTTAGGGAGAATTTTTGGGATTTTTCTAAAATAGTTGAATTTTTAGTGAATAGTGAAATACATTAATTTACGATATTAGATTAGTATATGAATTATTGAGTTATGGAAGATGTATATATGATGTAGGAATAAATAGTTAATAATCACATACATTAGTTTCTATATTTATCCAAAAGAATCAATACAATTGATAGTCTTGAACCAAAATAATAAACTAATTAAAAAAACATATCTCTCCTCCACTATAAATACCGCCCCTCACCACCTCTTCTCCTCACACCTAAAAAACATTTAATCTTGTCAAATTTATATAAAATTAATCTACCATATCTCTACCCCATGTTATGATCTTTATGGTGTCACCCAAAATTCCATTTCAATGTTCTTTTAGGTGGCTTTCAATGAGAGGAATTTAAGAAGTAAAATCTATGTTCGTTCTTTTAATTTTCATTCAATTTATTTTATTTTATTATCCTTTTAATACATTATATATCCAAAAATTAATGATAAATAATATCTTATATACACTATAATTTTTTTATGTTAATGGGATATTCACCATAAATTCTTTTCACTTCTCCTTTTTGTTCTAAAAATGAAAACGTTGTACGTGAGGTGTCGATTCACCACCTTTGTGATTGATGATTCTTAATTTTCTAATACCACCTTAATGTATGATCATAAAACCATTTTTACACTGAAAAAATATTTTAAAATGAATATTATAGGTTATTTAGTGATCCAGAACTTGTATATATACAGAATACTAATTAGTAAATCTAGACTACTGCTTCATGATTGAGAAAACAAAAAAATAATCTAAATGGTTATCACTAATATTTTTTCAATTTAATCATCATAATTTATAGAAAAAAAATATAAAAGGCCATTAAAAATTATTTATTTTAACTAAAAACATATATTTTTAATTCTCATTTTACAATATCTTTCATACATCTATACAAGTGAATTAGTCATGAAACACAAGGAAATGAACACTCCTAAATGATGAAATTGAATCTTATAACTCATCAATATGGTCATAAATGAATATTATAAAATTATAATAAATAAAATACATGATTAATATGTTCTTAATTAAATTATTAATGAATTTATTTTCATTATACCAGACATTAAGTGAAAGTGTAGAACACTTTCCAACATAAGATAAGGAATTCTCCTGGAACCTCCATTTTTATTTAGGCTATTATTTCTCTCACTTTATACCAAAGTTACTATTTTTTATTTTTATATAAATCATAAAAATTCAGTTTATATTTTTCAAACTCATGTATCTAGATCATTTCCTCTTTCCTTTATCGGATGTACGTGTTTGATAAGGATCCCTTTTCAATTCTTCTTGATAAGAAATCCTGATTAAAGGGTACATCACAATTTCTTACCCATTTTTAAGTATACATCATAATATGTTATAAGACACCAATATTTTTATAAAATCACCCTTTTATCATGAAAAATATCTGATCTATCTTTAGGATTTATGTAAACATTTAATCCTTCATTCAATTTAAATAATCTTTTATATTTTTCATCCAACCAAACTGAAGAGGCCCATTTTGAATGTTTCTTAAAAAAACATTTTAACATGTTTTCACTTAGTTTGGACTTAATTTATGCCTAAAAAAATTTAATTTTCCCTTAAATTTATTTCTAGGATATACATATTTATAATATGATTTTACAAAAAATAAAAACTAATTTTCCAAAACCACTATGATTTCCAAAAGTAAAAAGGTATTTCTCTCAAGAATCACTCAATGATTTTATTAGAGTATTAATTTATATCTCAAAACACTATATTTAATATTATGATTTATTTAAATTGATCTATTATGATACCATGTACCGTATTTTATCAAATTTTTTATGATTATTTTGATTGGGGATGTACTATCTTGATACCATTCGCCATATTACTTTGGATGGTTTATTATTATGTTCATTGTTTTGGTGAAGTTATTAAAATTTCATATGTTAGTTTCAATATGATTGTATATGTTGATAATGTTTCACCCCTTTCATATACAGAATAAATTGGACTTAGTAAGTTATAGGAGGGGCCCACTTAGCCCCTCAATGCATTGGTTGGTCTCAGGAGGGAATCTAGACTGGGTTTTTACCCATTTATATATGGTGTCTTGGATAAAGCCTTGAGGGTATTATTAATTCTCTAATTATGATAGCAGAAATTAATAATCTATGTGATTATTTTACTAGTATAATATCTATGGTTAATTCTGATTCTCAAGTGATTATTTATGGAATTATTTAATTAGCTTTTATTCCTTTAGTATTATGATGACGATTATGTTTTAATGTCATGTGTTTATAGTTATTAAATATTCCTTATTATTTATGTTTATTTATGATTTCTTATTCTATATTTATTACCCTTAGTGAGCATTTGATCTCACTCCTTTCTTATGTTTTACTTTTCCCAGGATACCATGATGTATATTATGACTAATATATAGGGTTAATATATGAGAATAATGGTGTTTTTCAAAAGATTATCTATGATTTATTTTATTTTTTAAACTATGATATAAATTTAATGTATATAATATGGCTTCCAAAAAATATAAACTGATTGTTCCATCATGATTCAAGCCTTGTATCGATCAAATTGTAACAAATTGAGGCACTAGGTCCAAGATACTGGGGTCGAGATCTTTACAGTTTGTATCATAAAATGTTTTGTATAAACCTTATTTTTAAAACATAGATTAGGGAACATAACCCTATGATATACATTGAGGATAAGAATCGAAGAAAATCCTAGAGTTTTGTTAAGGTGGTTATTGTGTGGGTATTCCTAGAAATATATTCATATATGGGTACTACAAGTGGGAGTGGTTCTGAAACATATATACCAGGGGGTAACAAATCTGATAAGGTGTCTTGGGTTTTACTCATCGTAACCTGGTACACAAAAGCAGGCCTTACTACTCACATAGTTTTACACTCCTCGGGTATATTCAAAGGATATTTCGTATTTTATTTAGAAACAAATATGAAGGATTTAAAAGTAAATATATCTCCAAAGAAAACAGTTTTATGATTATGAGATTATCCATGCATAAATTTCCAATTTATGTAACATGTTATTCTAGTATCAAATTGTGAATTTTGATTCATAAAAAAATTTAGTGTATTTATTTGTTTAGAAATGACACCTAGTTGAAGGAATAGAAACTGTATCAACAATCCATGAATAGATTTTCCCAATATACAAGATAATGATGTTGTAACTGGAGCTACAAATAGTGTAGGAAAACTTATAAATATTTTGGGATAGATGAATCCAGTTATGAATAATTACCTTACCTGTATATAGCATCATGATTCACAACATATAGGAACAATGTTAGACCACTTAATAAGACAACAACCTCCATCATTCAATGGGACTACAAATCCATTTTTAGCTAAGCAATCGATAAGTTACTTAGAGAATATATTTCTCTCTTTGGGAAGTAAGAAAAGAGAGAAGGTTGTCGTGGAAATTTTATGTATATTAATATATTTAGATTAATAGTGGATATTGATTATAAACACAAAGAAGGAGGAATAAATAGATAACATGGAATGAAAGGATTTTAAAGAACATTTTTTTGGAAAAAAATTTCCCCCATGGACAAGAAGTGGATATGAAGAGAAAATTATTAAATCTAAGTCAAAAGGGGGATGATAACATTACTATGTTTGAATCCAACATTTCATGTTTAGCAACACATTATATGAATTATGTACACAATCCAAAGAGAAATACTGATTGATTATTTTATGGGGTTAAATGATTCTCTAAAGGGAACTAGTCTCCTACACATTCTCATCATATGAATATATACTCTCATGTGAAATCAAGATAGAGAAATAATTCTATAGGTCTTATTACATTAAAGTAATTCAATATAAGAACATGCCTTCTGAATACTCTAGAAAATGAATTAAGAAAAATAGGGAAAATGGATTATTTACCATTCCATCCTATAATGAATGTGCAAAGAAACATCATGGAAGATGCCTATTGGGGATGAGAGTTTTTTATAATTTTGGATTAAAAATCCAAAAAGACCTTTATTTCAAGGGAACTAAATAATCTACCAATGCTCAATGCTTCAATTTTAAATATATGAGTCATTATGAAAATGATTATCTTAAGAGTTAAGAAAACTTTCCCTAAAAAGTGGAAATATAGAATGGTTGTGATTATGTGATCAAATCTATTGAGGATGAATTTCCAAATTATGTAGTGGAATATAATTTAAACATTTACTCAAACTTAAATGATGATTTATTTGATTCTTGATCATCACATTCTTTTATATCTTCCGAGTTCCCCAAAAACAATTAGACATTTAAATTTTGATTTAAAAAAGGTGTTGTCAGTTAAAAATCTTAAGGGAAGTTTCATTGCAACAAATATGTGTCAGGAAGTCCCCTTTATGACACATAAACATTCTTTACTTACTAGAATTATCATCATATATATGTTTGACTTTGATTTAATACCAAGTACAAATTGGTTTTAAAAATATGATGCTAAAAACTTTTATAAGAAAATTAAATTATTATTTGTGAGGAAGATGTATAATACCTTATCTTTAGAGAAAAAACCTCACCATTTTATTCTTATCTAGATCCTCCCCAAGTAGACGTAAAAAATGAAATTTTGTGGGAGGAATATAAAAAATCCTTTATGGATAAGGAATGAAATATTCAATCTAAGGATGTACCTATTGTACAAGAATACATTGATGTATTTTTGAAGGATTTACCTGGGCATCCTCTATTGTGGGAAGTTGATTTTTATATGAATTTAATCCTTGATGAAAGGCTAATATCAAGGAATCCTTATAGAATGAACACAATAAAATTAGAGGAGATGGATAAATAACTAGGGGAGTTTGGTGAAAAGGGATTTATTTTCCCCAGTGTTTCTCTATAGTATACCCTTGTTGTTTTTTATTAAGAAGAAAGATAGATCCATTATGCTATGTATTTATTATAGGAAAATCAATGCTATTATAATAAATAAAAAGTATCATCTTTCTCACATTAATTATTTATTTGAATAACTTCATGGAGCACAGTATTTTTTTGAAGATTTACCTTCATTCTTGATATCATTAGTTTCATATACAGAAGGAAAATTTTCTTAAGACAACATTTCTAACTTGGTATGGACATTAAGAGTTTATAGTAATGCCATTTGGACTGACTAATGCACAATCTGTTTTTATGGAACAAATGAAAGTGTAATAGAGAAATATCTATATGATTTTTTATGTTATTTGTTGAGGATATATTTGAATACTCCAAAATCTACGAGGATCAATAGAACCACTTACGGATTTTTCTGAAGTCTCTTTGAAGAAAATAGTTATATGAGAAGTTTAAAAAGTGTGAATTTTGCCTTAAAATTTTTCATTTCATGGACACATTATCAATAAGGATGGAATCAAATTTTATCCTATTTAGAAAAAGGTGATTTAGGAAATGAATACACTAATGAAATTAACTATGGTATGCAATTTCATTGGTTTAGCAGGTTACTATCAGTTTTTTGTTCAAAATTTTACTGATTAGCTAACCCATTAACCAAGATTACTCAGAAAGAGGTTATGTTTATTTAGAAAAAAGTAATATAAGTAAGTATTTGATAAATTGAATAAGATATTAGTGAATAAATTTCTATTGAAACTACCATCGATAAATGGTCGATTTTTTATTTACAACAATGTATCAAATAAAGGACTCAGTTGTGTCCTTATGAACAATGACAGATTTTTTTACTATGCATCAAGGCTTTTAAAAACTCATTAACAGAACTATATAACTCATGATATTTAGTTATAAGTCATAATATTTCTTCTAAATATATGGATACACTATCTCAATTGTAAAATCTGTGGGATATATATAGATCACAAGATCATCAAATATAACTTATCACAGATTTAATGTAATATGAGCTAAAGGCGATAGATCGAGATACTCAAGGATTATGAATGTTCAATCCAATACCATCTGGGAAAGTTTAACAATGTAGAAAATTATTTTATTAGGAAGGATGATGGAGTTCAAGAAAAAAGTATTGATAAGGATCATGTGTACAAGGATCTAACAGACATGGATATGACAATTATCATGGAAGGTGAAAGATCAGTAATTTTTCGATTTGTTTCAAAACTATATTCATGGAAAAGGAATAAAAGTTCCCAGTATCATTATGAGAATTATAAAAGGAAAATTAAATATGTGATTGATGGGAAAATTGGTAGACATTATATATTATGATGGAATTTTAAAATTTTGGAAGAGGCTTTATTTTCCCTCTATATCCAAGCTAAAAATGGAGTTATTGGATGATGCCAATAGATCAAATTAATATATACACCCTAGTATCACTAGTATGTATAGAGATTTGAATTGACATTTCTAGTGGGATAATATGAAGCAAGAATTTGATAATTATATATGAAGATGTTTAGTATGTCCATTGGTGAAGTTAGAAAGACAACATCCAAGAGAATTCATGTAACAGTTTTTTATTCCTACATGGAAATGGGATGACATTACTATGGATTGTTTCATTATATTACCAAATAATCCAATAAATAATGAGAAAATATGGGAAATTTCTAATCAACATACCAAATCTACACATTTCCTTGCTATAATGGAGGATTTCCCACCGGGGCACCTTGTACGACTCTAAATTTTTTGATGTTTTAAGACTTCATGGAGCACCTCTTCCAATTGTGTCTGATCATGATTCACGATTTACATCAAAATTATAGAATATTATTCATATGTCCTTAGATGATAAAAATTATTTGAGTAATACTTTTCAACATCAAACTAAAGGATAGTCGAAATGAACTATTCAAGCTTTAGAAGACATATTGTGGTCCTTCTCACTAGACTTTCAGGGTATACGAGGTTAGTATTTTCAGTTGGTAGAATTGTTTTATGAAAATATCTTTAATTAAGTATTCAAATATTCCATATGAAGAATTATATAGAAATATATGACCTACACCGACTAGTTGGGATGAAGCTGGTGAAAGGAAGCTTGTAGGACCAGAACTTGTGGAGACAACAACAACAATGGTAAAGAATATTCCAACCCATATCAAAACAATCCAAAGTAAGAAAAAGATCTATGTCAGTAATTGAAGGAAGGATTTGGGATTTCATGTGGGAGATCATGTTTTATTGAAAGTATCTCCATCAGAGGGTGTTGAAAGATTTGGTAAGATAGGGAAATCGAGCCCCAGGAACATCATACCGTTTGAAATCCTAGAGATAATTGAAGTAGTTGATTATTTTTTGGGGACACCACATATCTTTTCTAAAGTACATAATGTGTTCCACATCTATTTGTTAAGGAAGTACATGTGAGATCCAATAAATGTCCTCAATTATTAAGGAATAGAATTGGAACCTGATGTATCTTACTATAAAGAGCCTATCTAGATTCTAGACACTAAAGAATAGGTGTTGAGGAATCATATGGTTTGGCAGGTAAAGGTACTTTGAAAAAATCATATAATTGAAGAGGCGACTTGGGAACTAGAGGAAATTATGATGATGAACTACCCAAATCTTTTTATGAGGTGAAATTTTAGAAATTTCAAGGACAATTTTTTTTGAAGGAATATAGAATATAACACCTCAAAATTTTATGTTATGTCTCTTTTAAAATTTAAATTTTATATAGTTTATTCTTCACACAACGCCGAGTTTAAAACCATAATATATAGTTAAATATGACCATTGGAATAGTTATGTGAACATTAGGAATAGTAATATGACCAATAGAATAGTAACTTCACCTATGGAAGTATAAATTAAATTTCGGTGGCTTATAAAATAAAATATGGTATTTTTATATCATTGAATAAGTAAGTAAATGTTATAAAAAATGTTAAATTAAGTGTTGATAGTTTTATGAATCATAAATGCTTTTTTACAAATTTATAATTAAACAATGATTTAAAAAAATATTAATTTTCCTAAAATAGATTCATAAATTAATATTTTGTTGTCTTATTATTATTATATATTTTTAAGAGACCTTAATTAATTTTTCAAATTGTCATAAAACATGTTATAATTTTAAAATTGGGTTTTTTTTTGAAAAAATGATGATTTTAATTAAAAATTAAATTTATAATATTTATTCAATTTTTATCATAAAATTGAGTTAAATTTTGTGTTATACACATCAATAAATGGTTAGAGTTCATTTTTATGATTTTTTCTAAAATATTGGATATTTTTGTGAATAATGAAATATGTTAATTTACTATAGCAGCTAAATACCAGAATTATTGAGTCATGGATAATGTAGGGATGATGTAGGAACAATTATTTAGAAATCACATGAAATATTTACTTCATTTACTCACAATAATAATTACTATTGATATTATTGATCCAAAAGAATAAACTAATCAATAAAAAAAACACCCCTCTCCTCCATTATAAAATCCACCCCTCTCCACCTCTTCTCATTATACCTCCAAAGCCTTTAAGTTTGTCAAATATCTTCCTGATCCATATAATGTTTTTTTTAAAATTATGTTCCTGTTTTTATCACTCAAAAGTCCATTTTAAAATTCCTTAAAGAAGTTCTCAATGAGCGGAATTCAAGAGGTAAAATCCCCTTTAGTTTTTTAAATTTTAATTCATTTTTTTCTTTTCTTATCCTTTACTTAACTCCTATGTAAATTCATTAATGATAACTACAATATCTATTATATAATATATTTTTATTATGTTAATGGTATATCCATCCTTAATTATTTTGTCTTCCACTTTTTTTTTATAAAAATGAAAATGTCGTTCGTGAGGTGTCGATTCACCACCATCATGGATAATGATTTTTAATTTTCTAATACAAACTTCATGGATGGTTATGAAACCATATTTATGGTTAAAAAAATTGTAAAATTAATATCAAAACCGATTTATTTTTCTATAATTATTATATATTCATAATATTAATTAATAAAATTAAACCAGTGCATAATGATCGAAAAAATGCCTAAATAATCTAAATGGTTATCATCAATGTTTTATCTGAGGAATCATCCATATATATGGGAAAAATTATTTAAATGATAATAAATCTTATATAATTTCAATAATAACACATACTTTCAATTATTTATATCTTTTCCCATTTTTCATGATCTTTGATACATGTATAGAAGGGAAGAAATAATGAACCCCAAGGAAACAAACACTCACAAATGATGAAATTAAATATTATATCTCATAAGAATGGCCTTAAATAAAATAAATAAAATTATAATAAATAAAATAAATGTTGAATAGGTTCTGAATTATATTAGTAATTAAATATCAAATTTCATTACCTAGGAAATTATGTTCAATTTCATAGCATTTTCTAACATAAGGTAAGAGTTTCTCCCCAATCCTCTATTTTTCCTTCGGACGATGATTTCTATCTATTTACCTCAATGTAATTATTATTTGTATTTATATAATTCCACTCAATTAGTTTTTTATTTTTCTAACCCATGTATCTATATAATTTCATGTTTATTTTATGGGTATGTAAATGTTTTATAATATTCACTTCTCAGTTCCTCTCTATAAGAAAGCCCAATTAAAGGGTACTTCCCAATTTCTTACCCATTTTCAAGTACACTCCATAATCTCTTATAAGACATCAATATTTTTCTAAAGCAACAATTTTTATCATCAAAATATATCTTAACAATTTTCTGGTCTTATGTAAATAATTATTCTTTTTTCTTATTTGAAGACTCTTTTATATTTTACCTCAATCCACACTGAAGTGGCCCATTAACAAAGTTCCATGAAAAGTATTTTTACGTGTTTTCACTTCAGTTGGATATCATTTATGCCACAATAATAATTTCATTGTACATACCTTTTTGCTTCCGGATATGCATCTTTATAATCTAATTTAATGACAAATACAAAAATTATTTTCCAAAATAACTCTTCATTCCAAAAGTAAAAATGCTCTATCATGAATTCCTCAATGATTCTGTTGGAGTATTTTCATATATATCAACAAATTTGGTTGAATATTATTATTTATTTAAATTAATATATTAAATTACCATATACCATATTTTATATAATGGTTTATTATTATTTTGAGTAGGGATGTAATATCTTGATACCATTCTCCATATTACACTATTTGGTTTATGATTATATTCATTGTGTAGGAAAGGTTGTAAAAATTTCTTATTTATTTTTAATATGAATGTATATTTTAATTATGTTTCAACCCTTTTATATGAGGAATTAATTGGACTTATTAAGTGACAACTAGGGGCCGCTATATACCATTAATACTTTGGTAGATCTTATAAGACAAACTAGACCGGGGTTTTACCCATTTATGTATGGTTTCTTGTTAAATACTTGGAGATATGTTTGTGATGTAAAACATTATAAATTAAATCATTATGAAAATTTCAATTGATAATACATGTGATTATTTTATGATTATAATATCCATTGTTAAGTCTCATTCTCATGTGATTATTTATGGTATAATAAAATCAGCTTTTATTCCTACCATTTTATGATCAAGATTGTATTTTTATGGAATTTTTTTTAGTTATTTACCATGCCTTATTGTTTATGTTTATTAATGATAGATTTTTCAATATTTCTTACCCTTAAGGATCGTATAATCCCACCCTATTCTTATGTTTCAATTTTCCCAGAATTCTAAGATATATATTATGACTGATATGCAGGATTAAGCTAGAAGAAAATGGTGTTTCTAAAAGGATTCTATATAATGTATTTTGTGATTTAAATTATAATGTAAGGCTTATTTATGTTATCTAGCTTCCAAAACTAATAAACTAATATGTAATTTTGTATTTGAGTCTTGTATCTATGACATTGTAATAAAATGAGGCAATGGATCTGGGCTACTAGGGTCAGTGTCTTACAATTGTTATTAGAGAAAGGTTTTTAGAAACCTTGGAAACTGGATTTATAAAACCTAGATTAGAAATCATAACCCTATGATTGACTTTGAGGATAATAATATAAGAACATCCTAGAATTTTGGTAAGGTCGATATTATTTGAGTCTTCCTATCATTACATCCCTATCAGGAAACTACAAGTGGATTTGGTTATAGAAAATATATAACTAGGGGAAATAACTCTAACAAGGTGCACTAACCATGACTCGACGTAACCTGGTACATGACAAAAATACTTACTATGCACATGGTTGGACACTCTCAGGGGATATGGTTATGATAATTCCAATATTTACTAAAAACCATTATGAAGGATTTTAAAGTAAATATTTCCCTAAATAAACCGTGTTTATGATTATGATATTAGTTATGAATTAATTTCCATTTTATGATAATTTTTTTCCAGTTTGAAATTACACATTATGATTCATAACCTAATTTAGTTTATTCCCTTATTTATAAATGTATCTTAGTGTAAGTAATCGAAATCATATAAATTCACGTAATATATGTATGGATTTACCAACTATAAAAGATATTGATGTTGGAACGGGAGCTTCAACTAGTGAAAAACAACTTATAACTATAATGGGACACTTGACTCAAGTTATGAAAAATAACCTTACCCATTTGAATCATCATGATTCACATTGTGCAAGAACAATGTTAGACCCCTTCATGATACAATAACCTCCATCATTTAATGGGACTATAAATACATTTGTAACTGGGAAATGGATAAGTTCCTTAGAGAATATATTTATTACTTTAGGAAGTAATGAAAGGGATATGGTTGTCATGGAAAGTTACCATCTCTTGGGAGATACAGAACAAATTTTGTCATTGATTCAAAATAATAAGGAGGAAGAAGAAATAACAAAAATGGAATGGAAGGATTTTAAAGAACTTTTCTTGGAAAAATATTTATCTCATGATCATTGAGAAGATATAGAGGGGTATCTATTGAATCTGAGGAAAGGGGAAGATGATAATGTTGCTATTTATGATGAAAACTTTACAAGTTTAGAAATTCATATTGGTGATTATGTACACAATATAAAGATCTGTATTGATCGATTGTTTGATGGGTTAAAACCATTACTCGAAAAAGAACTAGTCTCCAAAACATTCTCATCATATGAAGATATAGTCTCATGTGCTATCAAGGAGATAAAAAATTATATACATCTTATGACTTTAAAGGAATGAAAGAGAATAATAGGGATATTAAACACTCTACGGGGAATAAGGTAAGAGCTGAATTTCCATCCAAAAAATAAATGTAGAAAATTATCATCATATAACATGCCTATTGGAAATGAGAGTTTGTTACAATTGTTGTGAAAACTTCCAAAAAACCCATGATTGAATGGGAAAGAAAGAATCTACCAATTTTTAATGTTAAAATTTTAAAGATATGGAAAATTATGAAAATTAATGTCTTATGAATCAAGGAAACATTCCCAGAAAAGTAAAAGGGGGAATGGCCAAGCTTATGTGACCATGACTGCTAAGGTTTAAGTTTCTAATGATGCGGTGGTAGGAACAATAATCATTTCCTCAAAACTAACCAATTCTTTATTTGATTCTGAATCATCACATTCTTTTATATCTACTTTGTTTACCAAGAAAACAAATCATTTCTATTTTGATTTAATAAAGGATTTGTTAGTCAAAACTCTTAAGGTAAGTCTCATTGCAACAAATATTTGTCGGGTTGTAAATTTTATAACTCATAAACGTGAAGTACATGATAACCTTATCATTATACATATGGTTGAATTTGATATAATCCTCAATATGGATTGTATTTCAAAATATTATGTGAAATTATATTATAAGAAGAAGGAAATTGCAATTTTTGGGAAGATGTGAAATATCTTATCTTTAGAGCAGAAACCTCATCATTCTATTCTAATATATATCCACCCCAGTAGCTATACTAAATTAAGTTCCTGGGGAGGAAGAGAAGACATCATTTATGGATGATGAATGAAATATTAAATTTGAGGATGTATCTATTTTACAAGAATACATTGATTTATTTTTAGGGGATGTACCTAGACATCCTCAAAAGTGGGATGTCAAGTTTTTTATTGATTTAATCCTTGAAGAAAGGCCAATGTCAAATAATCCTTATAGAATGTCCACTATATAATTATTGGAGCTGAAGAAACAACTAGATGAGTTGGGTAAAAAGATATTTATTTTCCATAGTTTTTCTCTATGGTGAGACCTTGTTCTTTTTGTTATTAAGAAAGATGGATCCATGCGGCTGTGTATTTATTATAGGGAGATAAATGATATTACTATAAATAAAAAGTATACTCTTCCTCACATTGATGATTTATTTGAACAAATTCACAGAAAACAATATTTTTTGAATATTAATGTTCATTATGGATATCATTAATCTCATGTAAATAAGGAAGATATTCCAAATACATTATTTTTAACCAGGTATGAACGTTATGATTTTATAGTAATTCCATTTAGAATAAGTAATTCTCCCCTTAATTGTATATATCTAATGAATATAGTATTCAAGGAATATATTAATTATTTTTTCTGGTATTTATTTATGATAACTTGTTATAATCTAAAACCTATGAGGACCATGAGAACCACTTGTGAATTTTTCTGAAGAATCTTATAAGAAAAGTCTTATATTTGATGTTTGATATGTGTGAATTCTTCATTCAATAAATTTATTTTCCTATACATATTGACTCTATAGATGGAATCTCAATTGATCTAGTGAAGATAATGGTAGTTAAGGAGTGTCCTACCCCAATGAAAATAATCTAGGTATGTAGTTTTATTGTTTTTATAGGTTACTATTAGTGTTTCATTTAAAAAATTTCCAAATTAGCTAACCCATTAACCAAATGTACTTGTAAAAGAATTTAGTTTATTTGAAAAAATTAATGTAAGGAATGATTTCAATAATTGAAGAAGATATTAGTTAATTAATCATTAGGCAAGGGTGATGGATCGAGCTACTCAAGGATTATGATTGTTCAATACAATTACATACAGGGAAGCAGAATATTGTAGCATAATTTTTGATCAAGAAGATTTATAGAGTTTTTAAAAGAATGAGGATTGAAAAGGAACCTTTTTACATGGATACAACAACTATGGGAATGGGAATTATCAAGGAAGGTGAATCATCGCTAATTTTTAAATTGGTTTCCAAACCATCATTAATGTAAATGATTGAAATTTATCAGTCAAATGATGATAATTTTCAATGAAAAATTAATTCTCTTAAAGATGGGAAACTGGTTGACTTTGTATATGAAGATTGGATTTTGAAATAAAAGAAGAGGATTTGTGTTTCCTATATAATTGATCTAGAAAGGGATTTTTTGGATAATGCCCATAGATCTAATTTCTTTATACACTATAGTGGAATTATGATGTAGAGATATTCAAAGGACCATTTCTTGTGGGATAATATGAAACAAGAAATTTTAGATTATGTATCAATATGTTTAGTATATCGAAAGGTAAAGGATGAAAGAAAAAATCCTAGATGAGTCATGTAACCTCTATCTATTCATTCATAGTAATGGTATTACATTACTATGGATCTTTTCACTAGATTAAAAAATATTCTATAAAAGAATGATATAATATGAGTCATTTTTGACAGACTTATCAAATCTGCACATTTCCCTATTATAATAGAGCATTTTCCACTAGTTCACCTTGCACGACTCTATATTAATGGTGTTGTAAGACATTATGGAGAAACTATTTCAATTGTGTCTTATCAAGATCCACAATTTACATAGAAATTTTTGAAAAATATTCAGAGATCCATAGACACTAAACTTAATTTGAGTAGTTCTTATCACCCTCAAAATGATTGAAAGTATAAAAGGAATATTCAAACTTTAGAAGGCATGTGGTGGAACCACTCACTTGACTTTCAAGGTTTGTGAGATCATTATTTTTCTTTAGAAGAATTTTACTATAACAAGAGAATCCATTCAAATATTCAAATGGAACCATATGAAGTGTTATAGGGAAAGATATATTCTACACTAACTTGTTCGGATAATGTCGGTGAAAGGAATCTTGTAGGCCTAGAACTTGTGGGGGAAACAATGAAAAAGTCAAATAATATTCAAACACATATCAACATAGCTCAATGTTAAGAAAAAGTTCCATTCCGATAATCTAAGGAATGATTTGGAATTTCAAGTGGGGGATTATGCTTTACTGAATGTATCTCCATGGAAAGCTGTTATAAGATTCAGTAAGAAAGGGTAACTCATCCCCATGTATATAGGACCTTTTAAAATACTATAGATAATTGGAGTTTTTGTCTATCATTTAATGATGCCACCTAGCCTTAATAATGTATACAATGTTCTCCAAGTCTCTTTGTTAGGGAACTGTATGCCAGACCAAAAAATGTCCTCAATTCTGATGAAATAAAAGTGGTACAAGATTTATCTTACAATGAAGAGCCTATATATCCAGATTCAAAACACTAAAGAACTAGTTTTGAGGAATCATATGACTCATATGGTAAAGGTAGTTTGTAAAAATCATAAAATTGAAGAGGTGACATGGGAACCATATGAAATTATGATGCGGAACTACCCAAATTTTTTTATCATCTATCGTTATGGAAATTTTAGGGATGTAATTTTTTGAAGATGGAGATATTTTAATACCCTAATATTTTTTTGTATGTCTCTTTTAAAATTTAACATCTTCACTAGATTATGCATTATGAAACACTAAGTTTAAAACCATAATGTACTATTAAATATGATTTTTTGAATAGTAATGTGACCATTAGGAATATTAATATGACCAATAGACTAGTACATTCACATTTTAAAGTGTAAATAAAATTTGGGTATCATATAAATTAAAATATTTCATATTTATATCATGGAATAAGTAAAAAAAAATTTTAAAAATAATAATTAATGTGATGATATTTTTATAAAACATAAATAATTATTTAAAATTTTATATATTAAATGTTTATTTAAAATAATATTTATTTTCATAAAAAATCATAAACTAGGATTCTATTTCCTTTTGATTATAAGATAATTGTATTAGACCTTTATTAATTTCTCAAAGTGTCAAAAAACAAGTAATAATTTTGAAATTGGTATTTTTTTTGAATAAATGATGATTTTAATTAAAAATTAAATTTAACATATTTAGAAAATTATTTTCATAAAATTGTGTCCATTTTTTAATTATACACATAAAATATTATTTAGGGTGATTTTTTGGTATTTTTCAAAATTAGTTGAATTTTTGTGAATAGTGAAAATGGTATTTTACGATATTAGCTAAATACATGAATTATTGAGTCATGGATGATGTTGGAACCATTATTTTAAACTCACATTCACCAGTTACTGTATTTAGTTACAATTATAAATACTATTGGTAGTATTGATCCAAAATAATAAACTAATGAAAAAAAATAATCCAAAAACACCCCGCTCCCCCACTATAAATACCACCCTCACCACCTCTTCTCCTCACACCTAAAAAGCATCGAAGCTTATCAAATTTTAACCAAATAACTCTTCCAAAACTACAACACACATTCTAGTCTTTCTGGTCTCACCCAAAAGTGTATTTCAAATTTCCTTAAGGAGGTTCTCATGTAGAGGAATTCAAGAGGTAAAATCCCTTTTCGTTTTTTTAATTTTATTTCAATTTCTTTTCGTTTCTTATCCATTTATTAACTCCTCTATCAAAATATTCATGATAAATACAGTATATTTTATATATATTAATTCTATTATATTAATGGGATATCCACCATGAAATTTTTTCTCTTCCCCTTTTAGTTCAAAAAATGAAAACGCCATCCGTGACATGTCGATTAACCACCTTTGTGGATAATGATTTTTCATTTTCTAGTACCACCTTCAAGGTTGGGCATAAGATAATTTAATAGTTAATTAATATTTAAAAATTTATACCATAACTTATTTAGTGTTATGGAACCAGTATATATAGATAATATTAATTAATAAAACTAAAAAGGTGCTTAATGATCGAAAAGAATTCCAAAATTCTCTATATGGTTATCATATACATTTTATCTAACAAATAATCCTCATATATAAAAATAAAATGATATAAAGGAAATTAAATATTATTTATTTTAATTAAAAACCAATAATTTGATTCTATATAACACTTCAAATTTAATAGGATCTTTCAAACAAGTACACAACTGAATTGATCATAAAACCTTAGGAAACAAACACCCCTGAATGATGAAATTGAATATTATAACCCATCAAAATAGACATTAATGAACTAAATGAAATTATAATAAATAAAAAACATATTTAAGAGGTTATAAATTAAAATTATTAATGAATATAATTTTATTACCATTTATATTACGTACAAGAACAGAACACCTTCAGACATAAGGTATGGGATTCTTCCTGAACCTCCATTTTTCATTCGGGTTACACTTTATCCCTCTGTATCCCAATGTAATTATTATTTATTTCAATATACATATTATAAATTAATTTTATATGTTCAAAACTCATTTATCTAGACCATTTCATCTTTATTTGATGGTTAAGTTCATGTTTATAAGGTTCCCTTTTTAATTCCTCCCAATAACCAAACTCAATTAAAGGGTATTTCCAAATTTATTACCCATTTTAAAATACACACTATAATATTTTATAAGACACCAATAATTTTATAAAATCACTATTTATATCATGAAAAACTATATTATCTCTTTTCTAGTTTTATTTCAATAATAGATCATTTGGCCTCTTTAAAGACTCTTATATTTTCCCTCAAACTGCACTGAAGTGGCCCATTTTTAAGGCTTCTTAAAACTATTTTTACTTGTTTTCACTTCAGTTATAAATAATTTATTCATAAAACACAATTTTATTATCCTTAAATTTTATTTTTCGGTTACTCATGTTTATAATATGATTTTATTAAAAATACAAAATCATTTTATAAAAGAACTCTTCTTTCCAAAAATAAAAACGGTATTTATCTTAAGAACTCCTCAATGATTTTATTAGAGTATTTACATCAATTTTAACATACTATTTTTAATATTATGATTTATTTAAATTGATATATTATGTTAATATCTACCATATTTTATGGAATGGTTTATAATTATTTTTATTTGGGATGTACTGACTTGGTGTCGTTCTGCATTTTACTCGGGATAGTTTATGGAAATGTTCATTGTTTGGGGAAATTTATTATCATTTCATATTATAGTTTCAATAAGAATTTATATGTTGATTAAGTTTTACTCCTTTAATATGAGTAATGAATTTAACATAGTAAGTGACTGGTGGGACCCTCAATAGCTGTAACACTCCAAGCTTCCACGATACATTTCCCTTTGAATAATACAATAGCCTATGTTGTATGCAACTTCATGTTCAAACAAACCACAACCAATAAAACTAGCCATTATGAATAGTAATACCCAATTTTTTAATTTTTATTAATTTTAACATACAAAATGGACTTAATTTTTGGATTCGGAATATCGAAATTATCTTAGGGTGAATTTTTTGTATTTTTCTGAAAACTTTCAATATTTGATGAATAATGGAAAACACTTCGTTATTATTTAAAACTGAGTTTTTAATTGAATAATATATTATTTTATTTTAATTTATTTTAAGTAAAAATAGATAAATAATACCTATATATGCTCAATATAATTCATTGGAATCATTTTGTAATAATACTAGATATGTAAAATTTTATTGATCTTTTTACCGTCTTTTACCCACCTCTTAGGAGCATTTGAAAATTCTCATAAAACATAATTTTACAGCTTCTGTGAGTTGAATTTCAAAAAACCAAGAGAAAAGATTAATAGCTGTAAGTAAAATTTTGTTCAATAAGATGGAAAGTAATTTTTTTAGGAATAGTAACTTTTTACTTTTATTTACCACGATTAAAAGTAAATAGGGAAATTAAGGGTAAAAAAGATTTCATAATTACCCTAACACATGTCATAATTCTATTGGATAAGTGTAATTAGACTGAAAAAAAAACTTAGGAATAAAATACAATCCCCTTTGTTCCACTTGGATTAGATTTGGACATTTATTATTATTTTATTTAAAGAAGAGTTAAAAGAGATAAAATCAAAGTTTAATAAATAAACCATTTTTAATATAGGGTTATAAATAATATAAATTCTACTATAAATATTCAGCAGAAAGATACAAATATTTCCTACATAATGGTATTTTATATATAAATTTTAAAAAATACATAATTTTTTTTATTTATGACACAATGATGATGTAGTAATTACCTTATTAATGAAGGATTAGAATAATTGATATTATAAATATCCCAATAAATATAATTTGAGACTTTTAATAAATTCCATTAATTTTATAGGATAATATGACATGTTATGGTTGATTAAATTAATTTTTTTCGAAGTAATAATTATGTTATAAATTTAACAAAAAAATATCAAATAGTGTCAAAATTCACATAAAAGTGTTTGTAAAACAAATATTATATTATTAATTGGTATTCTATTCCTAAAAATATATGGTTAGGACAAAGGGATTAAATAATATTATATATTTCATTAATTAACCACTTGAGGTTCTCTTGTAAGTTTATAGTATGTTTATTAACCATATAATATAAAACATCAAAAAGACATGGTAAATGTCAAATTATTTAACAGAGCTAAATCTAAAAGATAAGATTAATATGAGGACATAAACTTGTCTAAAACCTATTGGTTGGTAGGATTATGACCCATACCAAACATATACTTTAAATAAATCATTTTGGATCCATTAGAAACCAAGAATTATTTTATTATAAAATAATATTTAAAACTCTTCCTAAAGTTACCCTAATCTCACTTATAAAAGGGCACTTACCCTTCTCTCCAATTCACACCTTCAAAGACATTTGGATCTACTAAAACCTACCCATGTATCCTCTCAACTGTCTTACCTTAACCCTAGAGGTCCTCCTTTAGTCAGAAATCCAACCTAAGGACCCCTTTTGATCAAATCAAAAAGATGAATCCGAAGAAGAGGTAAATATTTCATCACCTCTTTCATGTTATTTTCTTCTACACTTCATCCTTCTTTGTTGTTTACATTATAAAATAATAACTCTTGTATATTCTATATAATGTGATGTTATTTTAACAATGGTATAACCATATTCATTATTCTATCCATTCTATAAATGACAAAGTCACCATACGTGCATACGTACAGATTACCATCTCCACGTCGTGGTGTACTTTGTCATTCAAACATTTCATCATTTGGATGGGTATAATAATGAGTATAAATGATTTAAATAAAAAATATAACATGATAATGATTCTGTATATCTGATATACCATCCAATTATATATGATGTTAATATCAAGATAATGATATTTTGGCTCATGCGTACATACAGATTACCGTCTCCACGAACGCGATGAGATTCATTCCCCATCGTAATCATTCAAGAATAATTTTCATTTTATGAGTAAAAATAATGTTTATGAATATAATATCATTCTATATATGAATCATATACATCCTATCCATAACAAACATGTCTTACGTAACCAAGCAAATAAAGGGAAACAAATCAGTTAACACCTGAAGCGATGATACTACTAAAATACCATTAAAAAAGCAATATTAGAAGATCATATATGATATCATATTAATATATATGGTTCTTTTATAATTTAATAAAATTATTTTACCTTTATAAATGATGTTAACCTACCCTCGACCAAGTAAAAGTACAATATACGAGTAAATTTCACAATCTTGTTATTATCCGAGGTTGTTTTTACGTAAGTATCTACTGGGACCTCTTTATCATCCACATCCATGTTTCTTAAAAATGTATTTCAAAACATTTTTACTATTTACTGGAATATAGGTTAAAGTCATTTATACCCTTTTTTTATTGTTTTAAAAAGGGTTTGAAAGGAATGTTTCCATCATTTTCCAAACAAGGTACTTTATGACCTTTTCGGAAAAATTAAGGTAATAATGTTTTTTTAACTTATACGATAGGTGTGGAAATTTTATACCATTATAAAATCACAAATTATTCTCATAAAATCTTATAATAATATTTTAAAATGAAATGTTTACTTTTATAAATATTTGACTTTCAAATTATTTCCAAATAGAAAGATATAATTTCCTAAAAAAGTTTTGATTTCATCTATATCAACATCCTATGATGGGTTTTAAACTTGTTTGAAGTTGATTTATTATGATAAATATCTTCCATATTGTATTGAAGGTTTTGTTATATATGTGATTGTGGATGTGTTATTTTTACACTATTCATGGTTTATGGATAAAGTATTGACATTTAGAATGATGGTTTTAATATGAATGTTTATGTTATGTTTAAACCTTTTCATATGAGGAATGAATAGGAATTCGTAAGTGATGGGTGAAGCCCGTTATAACTACTTAATGCATCGGTAACTACCATGAGAAAAACTAGTGTCTTGGCACAAGGCCTTGAAAAAATATTATTTTTAGTCTTGGAACAAGACCTTGACTATGTGGTTATGAAGTCTGGCATTATGCATTACATCATTATGAAGGTGGCTATTGATATTGAATGTGATTATTAGACTAGTAAAATATCCATGTGAATAAGTAAATGAAATTATTTGATTTTATCTTTTCCAAATTTTTCTAACGTTTAATTTGAAAAGGCTTTTGTTTTAGTCTTACATGACCTTAAATGTTTATGATTATTTATGAATGTTTTCTCTATATTGTTATCCTTACTGTGCATTTGATCTCACCCCTTTTTAGGTTTTATTTTACCCAAGATGTGAAGAAGTATATTATGACTGACCTATAGGGATAGAATAAGGGATATGAGTGTGGCCTATGGAGACTATGTTGTTTTAGTTTTTCATTTTATAATGTAATGTAAAACTTATGAATGCATCTAGTATTTCCAAGGCTACATAACTAATCGGTATTTCAAGACTTTATCTTTTGTAATCATTCCAATGTTATGTAATAATGCACTGACTCAGGGTAACTAGGGATGGGACATTACTATTGGTTTCAGTGGGAGGATTAGTACAAACCATGGAAGCTAGATTTAGAAAAACTATGATTAGAGAACATTACCCTAAGATAGAATTTGAATATTAGTACAGAAGAAATTCCTAGAATTTTGGTACTATAGAGATTTTTTGAGTTTTCCAAGAAACACATCCCTATCTGGATACGACCTGGTAGAGGCAGATCTGCAACAGATGTAGCTTGGGCTAAAACCTAAAAACACTGCTTTGAGCTAGAATCGAATGGGAACTAGTGCATGACAACAAGCCTTGTATGACTCTTGGTTACGACTCTCCCCATTGATATGCTTAGGATAATTATCATTTTCATTAAAAACAATTATTAAGGGTTTATGAGTATATTTTAATTTAAAGAGAACATTTTTATGATTATGTATTATATCCATAAACTGTTCAATTTATGATAAGTGTTTTACATGTTTGTAATTATGTATTGCAATTCATAAACTAATCTAATGTATTCCATTTTTTAGAAATGGTGGCTAGTGGAAGGAATGGAAACCATGTCAATGAACGTAATACATGTAGGGATTTCCCTCCAACTCAAGATAATTATAGTGGAGCTGGTGATTCAACTGGTGTTGATAAGTTTATCACCATGTTGGGATAACTCACTCAGGATATGAATAATAACTTTACCAGTATGGAGTACCCTGATCCACAACGCGAAGGATCAATGTTAGACCGCTTCATGAGGAAAAAAACACCAAAATTCAATGTGATTACAAATCCATTAGTAGTCGAGCAATGCATAAATTCCTTAGAAAAAATATTTCATGCATTGGGAGTAGCAAAAGGGAAAAAGTTGTCATGGTATTCTATCACCTAATGGGAGATTCAGATCAATGGTGGTCATTGATTCAAAACAGAAAGAAAGATGATGAAGTATCAAATATGGAATGGATGGTGTTAAAAGAGGATTTATTAGAAAAATACTTTCCTCATGGCCATCAAGTGGATATGGAAAGACAATTTTTGAGTCTGAGGCAAAAAGAGGATGAGAATGTTGTAAAATATGAAGCTAACTTTACAAGGTTAGCAAGGCATCCTGCAAATTATATACATAACCCAGGAAGTAATACTGATAATTTCTTTGATGGGATAAAACCATTTCTTCATCGAGAATTAGTCTCACAATCCTTCTCATAATATGAAGATATCGTCTGATGTGCTATCAAGAAAAAGAAATAATTCTCTATGTCTTATGAAATTAAATCAAAACAGGAGAAAAAGATATCTGTGGAACACTCTAAAAATGGAAATAAGGGAATGAAAGGAAAAGTTGCATATCCATCATGCAGTAAATGTGGGATGAAACACTCTAGTACTTGCTTAAAGGGAATGATAGTTTGTTACAAGTGTGGTGAAAAAGGCCACCAAGCTCGTGACTGCAAGGGGATGAATGAGGCTGTCAATATTGTATGCTAAAATTGTAGAGAAACAGGGCATTTTTCCAATGAATGTCGTAAGATCCAAGGGAACTTACATCAGAAAAGGACAAGGGAGCATGTACAAGCTTATGTGATCACTACTACTAAGGTTGAAGCTCCGAAATACACGATGGAAAGTAATTTAATGGTTTACTCAAGTTTAGAAAATGCGTTATTTGATTCTGGATCATCACATTATTTCATATCGTTCCAGTTTTATAAGAAAGTTATATATTTCCAATTGATTTAACATGGGATTTGTTAGTCAAAACCCTTAAGGGAAGTATCATTGCAACATGGTTTTGGGAATCAGTTCCCATTAAGGCATATAAACATTATTTATCTTCTGATTTCATTGTAATACCCATGATTTAATTTGATATAATCCTCAGTATGGATTGGATTTCAGACCATGATGTGAAAATTTATTGTAAGAAGAAGGAGGTTAAATATTTCGATGATGATAATGAGTGCCTTATATTTAGAGAAGAAATGTCTCCATCTTATTCTTATCTAAATCCACCCCCATTAGCTCAACTAAATTTAATTATTGGGGAGAAAGAAAATGAAATAATTGTGGGAGAGGAAAGGAATGTTCAAATAGAGTACATACCTATTGTGAAAGAATATGTTGATATGTTTCCAGAATATTTTCTTGGACATCCTTTGGAATGAGAAATTGAGTTTCCCATTTATTTAATTCCTAGTTCAAGGCCCATATCGAAGAACCCTTATAAAATGGACAATGTAGAATTAGTGGAACTAAAGAAACAACTAGAGGAATTGAGTAGTAAGGGATTTCTTCTCCCTAGTGTTTCCTTATCGGGATCCCTTGTACATTTTGTTAAGAAGAAAGACGCATCTATGTGGTTCTACATTGACTACATGGAGATCAATGCTATAACAATAAAGAACAAGTATACCTTACCTCACATTGATGATTTATTTGACCAACTTCATGGAGCTCATTATTTTTCAAATATAGACCTATGATATGGATATCGTCAATTTTTTGTGATGAAGAAAGGCATTCAAAAAACAACATTTCAAACCATGTATGGGCATTATGAGTTTACAGTAATGCCTTTTGGATTGACTAATGCACCCTCTGTTTTCATGGATCTAATGAACAGAGTTTTCAAGGAATATCTTGCTTAATTTTTAGTGGTATTTATTGATGATATCCTGGTATGCTCCAAAAGCTATGAAGATCATAAAAATCACTTGCGCCACATTCTAAAAACCCTCAGAAGAAATGAATTATGTAGGAAGTTTAGAATGTGTGAATTATGGCTTCAAGACATTTCCTTTCTTATCTATATAGTCTCTAGGGATGGAATATCTTTTGATCCTTCAAAGACCAAGGAAATCGATGAATTTCCATCACCTATGAGTATAACTGAGGTACACAGTTTCATTGGTTTAGTAGGTTATTATCGATGTTTCGTCCAGAATTTTTCATGATTGGATAACCCATTAACCACGCTCACACACAAAGGGGTTAAATTGTTTTGTAAAAAATATTATGATTAATGTTTTTAAGAATTGAAGAGAATATTAGCCAATGCTCCTATCATAACTCTACCACCAAGGAATGATGGGTTTGTTATTTATAGTGAATTATCAAAAAAAGTACTTGGTTGTGTCCTTATGCAGAATGACAGGGTTATTGTCTATGCATCACGACTGCTAAAACTTCCTGAAAAAAATATCCTACTCATGATCTTGAGTTAATAGCTATAATCTTTGTTTTGATGATATGAATACATTATCTCTATGGTGAAAATAGTGAGATATATACCGATCACCAGAGTTTGAAGTATATTTTTTCATAGAAATAACTCAACATGAGGCAAAATAGATGACTTTAACTACTCAAGGATTGTGATTGCACAATACAATACCACCCGGGGAAGGCCAATAAGGTGTAATATGCTTTGAGCAGAAAGGATCAAGGAGTTTTGAACAAGATGAGAGTTGAAAGGGATACTATTTTCATGGGTCTAGAAAAAATGGATATGGGAATAATCATGGAAGGTGAAACATCAATAATTTTTCAAATGGTTGTTAAACCATCTTTACTAGAACAGATAAAAAGTTCCCATGCTGATGATGAGGAGTTTCAAAAAAAATTAAAGCTATGAACAATGGGAGATGGATCGACTTCATATATGAAGACATAATTTTGAAATTTGGGAAGATACATTGTGTTCCTGATATACCTGATCTGAAAAGGGAATTGTTACATGATGCTCATAGCTCCAATTTCTCTATACACTTTAGTATCACCAAGATCTATAGAGATTTGAAGGAACATTTTTGGTGGGACAACATGAAGACAAAGTTTGGTGATTTTGTGTCAAGATGTATGGTTTCTCAACAAGTGAAAGCTGGAAGGAAACAACCTGGAGGGGTCATGCAACCTCTTCCCATACATGAGTGGAAATAGAATAATATTACAATGGACTTTGTCATTAGGCAACCAAATACTCCAATAAGGAATGATGAAATATGGGTCATTGTTGATCATCTTACCAAGTCAGCACATTTTTATTCTATAAGCGAAGATTTACCTCTTTAACATCTAGAAAGACTATATATTAATGAAGTTTTAAGACATAATGGAGTGCCCTTATCGATTGTTTCTGATCATGATCCCCATTTTACATCAAGATTTTGGAAAATTATTCAGAAAGCCTTGGATAATGAACTTCATTTGAGCACTTCCTACCACCCTCAAACTGATGGAAAATCCGAATAGACTATTCAAACCTTATTAGACATGTTGAGATCGTGATCAGTTGACTTTCAAGGTATGTGGGATCAATATTTACCTATGATATAATTTTCCTATAACAATAGCTTTAAGTCAAGTATTTAGATGGAACCATATGAAGCATTATATAGAAAGAGATGTCACTCACCAACTTGTTGGGATGATGTTGGTGAAAAAAACTCATAGGTCTAGAACTTTTTGAGGAAACAATGGAAGAGATGAAAGTTATCCAAACCCACATAAAAGAATCCCAAAGTAGGCTAAAGATTTATGCTGATATATAAAGGAAGGATTTGGAATTTCAAATAAGAGACCACGTTTTCTTAAAGTTGTCTCCATGGAAGGGTATTATAAGTTTCGTTAAGAAGGGTAAATTGAGTCCTAGGAACATCGGAGCTTTTGAAATTCTAGAATGGATTATATTTGTTGCTTATCATTTGGTAATGCCTCAAAGTCTCTCTGAAGTTCAGGATGGGTTCCACATATCACTTTTGAGAAAATACATGCATGACCTAACGCATGTACTTACCTATGAAGAATTAGAAGTGGAACCCAATCAATCTTATTGTGAAGAGCTTATCAAAATTCTTGATACCAGAGAACATGTGTAGAGAAACCAGACGACTCATCTGGTAAAATTTCTATAGAGAAACCATATAATAGAAGAGGCAACGTGGGAACCTGAGGAACTTATGATGAAAAACCACCCAAATCATTTTATGCAGTAATATTCTAGAAATCTTGAGGACGAAATTATTTTAAGGAGGGGAGAATATAACACCCCAAGCTTTCATGGTACGTTTCCCTTTGAGTAATACTATAGCTTGTCTTGTACGTAACTTCGAGTTTAAACACACCTCAACCAATCAAACTAGCTGTTATGAATAGTAATACCCACTTATTGAAATTATATAAATTTTATATTTCAAAATGGACTTCATTTTTGGATTCGGAATATCGAAATTAACTTAGGGTGAATTTTTGGTATTTTTCTGAAAACATTCATGTTTTGATTAATAGTGAAAAACACTATGTTATTGTTTAAAACTGATTTTTTATTAAATAATTAATTATTTTATTTTATTTTATTTTATATCAATATAGATACATAATACCTATATTTTTTCAATATAATTCATTGGAGTCATTTTGTAATGATGTTAGATATATAAAATTTTATTGACCTTTTTACTGTCTTTTACCAACCTCCTAGTCGCGTTTGCAAATTTACATAAAACATAATTTTTCCACATATGTGAGTTGAATTTAAAAAATCAAAAATACATGGTTAATATCATAAAGTAAAATGTGGTTCAATAATATGATAATAATTTTTGGTGAATGGTAACTTTTTACTTTTATTTACCACGGTTAAAAGTAAATAGGATAAGTAAGGGTAAAATGATATTATAATTACCCTACAACATGTCCTAATTCTATTGGATAAGTGTAATTCGACCAAAAAAACATTATGAATAAAATATGATATTGTTTCTTCCACATGGACTATATTAGGACATTTATTATTAATTTATTTAAAGAAGAGTTAAAAGAGTTAAAATCAAAGTTTAATAACTAAACCATTTTTAATATAGGTTTATCCATAAGATAAATTCAAATATAAATATTAATTAGAAATATAAACAAATTTCATACATAATGGTATTTTATTTATTATTTTTATACATTAAATAGTTAAATTTATTTCTGACACTATGATGATGCAGTAATTACCTAATTTGTGATAGATTAAAATAATGGATATTATAAAAATCAAAATAAATATAATATGAGACTTTTAATGAATTCCATTAATTTTCTAGGTTAATATGACATGTTATGATTGATTAAATTAATTTTATTCGAAGTAATAATACTGTTATAAATTAAAAAAACAAAATACCAAATAGTGTCAAAATTGTCAAAAAAGAGTTTTTAAAACAAATATTATTTTTTTAATTAGTATTATATTCCTAAAAATATACGGTTCATCCAAAGGACTTAAATAATATTATATATGTCATTAATGAACCATTTGAGGTTCTCTTGGATGTTTATAGTATGTTTATTAACCATATATTATAAAAATACAAAGAGACATGGTAAATGTAAAATTATTTAACTAAGAGGTAAATCTGAAATATAAGGTTAATATGATGACCTAAAATTTTATAAAACCTATTGGTTGGGAGGTATTCAACCCACACCCTCCTTATCCTTTAAATAATTCATTTTTGAGCCATTATAAACCGAAAATTATTTTATTATAAAATAATATTTCAAACTTTTCCTAAAGTGACCCTCACCACTCTTATAAAAGGGCACTTCCCCTTCTCTCAAATTCACACCTTCAAAGCCATTTGGATTGGAAAAATCTGGCCCAAATATCCTCTTAACTATCCTTACTTCGTCTTAGAGGCCTTACCTTAGTCATAAGGCCAACCTAAGGAGCCCTTTTAATCAAATCAAAAGGAAGAACCCGAAGAAGAGGTAAATATTTCATCAACTCTTTCAAGTTATTTTATTCTTCCACTTTCTCTTTATTTTTTGTCTCCATTAAAAAATAATAAATCCAGTATATTCTATATACTATGAAGTTATTATAAAAATGGTACAACCATATTCATTATTCTATCCATCCTATAAATGACAAAGTCACCATACATGCGTACGTACGGATTACCGTCTCCACGTCGTAGTGTAGTTTGTTATTCAATCACTTCATCTTTTGGATGGGTATAATAATGACTATAAATGATGTAAATAATAAATATAACATGATAATTATTATTTATATATTATTTACCATCCAATTATATACGATTTTAATATCATAATAATGATATTTTCGCTCGTACATACGTACGGATTACCGTCTCCACGAACGCGATGCGATTCATTCCCCATCGTAATCATTCAAGAATAATTTTCATTTTATGATTAAAAATAATTTTTATGAACATAATATCATTCTGTATATGAATCAAATACATCATACCCATAAAAAACATGGCTTAAGTAACCAAGCATAAAAAGGAAAATGAATCAGTTAACATATGAAATGATGATACTACTAAAATATCATTAACAAAGCAATATTAAAAGATCATATATGATATCATATTAATGAATATGGTTCTTTTATAATTTAATAAAAAATATTTTACAATTATATAGGAGGTTAACCTACCCTCGATGCATCAGCAGGTCTCATGAGACAAAATAATCAGGGATTTTACCCATTTTTGTATGGTGTCTTGGTCAAAGCCTTGATGGTAAATTTATGATGTCTAAGATTATACATTCCCTCATTATGGTACTAGTAATCTATAATCCATGTGATTATTTGACTAGAATAATATCAATGGTTAAGTCTCATTCTTACGTGATTATTTATGGAATTATTTAATCAACTTGTATTCCTTCTATATTATGTTCAAGATAATGTTCTAATGGATTGTTTTTTAGTTACTCACCATACCTTATTGTTTATGTTTATTTATGATATATTTATATATATTTACCACCCTTACTAAGAATATGTGATAAACCATTTCTTATATTTTACTTTTTCCAGGATTCCAAGACGTATATTATGACTGATATGTTGGGTTAAGCTAGGAGAATAATGGTGTTTCTGAAAGGATTATTTATGTTGTATTTTTTTTATAAATTGTAATATAATGTTCATGTATATAATCTAGATTCCAAAACTTCTAAAATTATTGTTAATTTTTGGTTTGAGTCTTGTATCTATGTCAATTTTATAAAGTGAGGCACTGGCTCAAGGATACTAGGGTCGAGGTCTTTACATTACTTATTCCTTATCTCTAAATCGGTTTCCATTTACGGTGTATTGGGCTGTTGTACAGATTGACCTTATTTTTTATGGACACGATACCTCATTTCCCTGTTGTTTTCAAGGTTTACTATTGGTTATTTTTATACTCACCCTTACATGGGACTTTCTCTCCCAATATATATGTATATATGAAGACAACGTACAAGTTGGTGGCCTTTGGGACCAGGTACTATGGTGTTGGATCTTGGTGGATCTATTGAGACCGTGGAGCCTACACAGACCATATTAGAGATGACATGGCATGGTGGATCTCTTATCTAGTCACTTGTGAGGTACACATATCTATTTAACATTTTTCCACTTATATATATCCTATATATTTATATTTCCTTTTGTGGTTTTATGGTATGTATGTATTTTTATACAAGATGTTTAGGTTAAGAAATCCCATTTATTTAATATTACAAATTGAAACTCGTCTTCATCACATGATTTATTAGAGGTGGGATTGGGGAATAAAACGTAGCTTACTACTAGTCTATGCATGATAAATATATATTTCCCTTTTTGATAGAAAAATATATATCATACTGAAGCATAAGTCTAAATTCAATCCCACATTGAATATATTTTATGCTTAAGTTAGTATATTGATTTCAATGAATCAATGATTGAATTAAAGAGATATTTTAATGTGTGTTAAGGAGAGAAAAATTTGTAGTGGTGGTGTATTAGTGTAAAAAACATTATAAAAATTCATATAAATGTTCTTAAGCCTATTTTATCGTTATATCTCATTGTAACCAAGAAAAAAATTTGTTCAAAACATTGAGGTAGAGTAATAATAATGTATGATTCATTATATTTAAAAGGTTCCACATTTCATTCTTTTTTTATCAAGTTGAAAATCTTAGTTCATTAAGGTTGAAATATTTCTGTACACATCTATATTTTATTACAAATAAAGAGTGGATTTTTTTAAATATATAATATGTTTCTAAACTCCAGTACAATAAAAATAAAGAAAAATATAAAATTAATATATTAAAAAGGAAAAAATACTATGAATAATCTTCTCCAATCCTTTACACTTTCCTATAGTGATAGGTCTTGAATTGTACCTTTCTTAATTTCTCAAATAATAGAAAAACTCACTAAAAAAACCAATAAATAATGTCTTACTATCTCTATATATTATCACAATTCTCATATATGAACACAATAATTAAATATTTCTTATCAAACTACTGCATGGTGATGTGTACCAAAACATGGTATCATCTGGTCAATATTAGAACGAGAAGCATTGGAAGGGAATATTACCACTTTTGAATATCATCTATAGTTTAATTATTTAAATTATATCTCTGACCAATACTATATAAAGGTTCCCAATGAACCATGACATAATGCCTAATATATATATATATATATATATCTTTTAAAAATCTATCTAAATTCTATTTATAATATTCCACATTCTCTTAAAAAATGATGTGTTATAATTGAGTACGGTATACAAGTATTTTAATAAATTTCACTTTAAACCATGAAGACTAAAATGATCATTTTTATTGAGATAATGTTGTGGTGTTAGGCCTATAACACTTTCCTCTCTTCACAGTTGAAAAATAAATCCACTATTAAATATATAGGAATAATGGAAAAAACCAATGTCATTTCCATTTTATACTACAAAATAGTGGTCTTATACAAAAATATGATTCCTTCTCCATGGTTAACGAAACAATCATATTTAAGAACATTACACATCGTTGTAAATAAAAAAATTATTCCCTCATGCTTCTTATAATTTACTCATCATGAAGCAGACCATGATGTGTTTTCAAGAACACTATGAGGTTGTTTCAGCAACCCTTAAAATTATTTATTCCATTATATACACTTGATAAACAAGTTAATATATATTCAAAACTTGGTTATCATAAATTGGAATTAAAAATATAATTACATTCAATACTCACGATTTATGATCTCAATACAAGTTTTATGGTATGATCTTAATGTGAGAGATATCTAACCACCAAATCATTATGAGTAATCCTACTCTTGATGAAAATATCAAAAAAAAAATAACAAGTCCCTTATAAGGGCCTCTAAACTCCCCCATTTTTATTTCACTTCGTGAGGACTCTTTAATATCTAAATTTTTTATTTTTTATAAATAAAGTACAAACATTAAGTAATAAATTTATCTACCAAAAAACTTTATCATCTCCCACTATGATGAAATTTCTCTTTAAATTTTCTCACATTTTCTCCACCACCCATGTGAATATTATTTTACCAAAATTTACTCAATATCTAATAATATATTAATCCCATTTGTCAATAAATCTAAATTTACAAAATTAGGAAAATAAAAACCTTAAACCCACTAGGTTGTAGGGAGAGAATAAACTTCTCACAATACTCTATAGTGTTTTAAGGTGACATTCATAGAGTTATTTTTAAATATATCCATGAAATGTTAATTTATTGAAAGATACACTATTTTTATCTCATAACATTCTATATTCTCAATGATGAAGTTATATTTTATGTGTATGTGTATCAATCTCCAATAAATTACCGTATTATTGTAAAAAGTGATCCTAATTTTACCTTCACTCTAAATAATAAACTATAATATGACAACCACCATCATTTAATTGAGTTATGAATTTGTATAAATAATTAAACATGTGTTTTGTGTAGTCATAACATATTCAGGTTGATTTTTAGTGATATGTAACATATATTACTCCAATGGCTAAGGTACCATCAGATGTAAATGTTCAATTTCATACATCACCTTCAAAATTTGTGTGAGAAAAAACATTAAGATTTAAGGATTTATCTTTTTTATACCTAAATAAAAATTTAATATTTTCTTCAAAATATCTCAAAATTTACTTAATTTACCATAGAATGTGAATCCATCAAGTTTCTTTAAAATCAACAACATAATATAACAGCCAACATGATGTCCATTCTGGATACAGTCAAGTAATGTTAGTTTCCCCTCAACCTTCAAAAATCATTTTAATCCAAATATATTTCTTTAACCATATTCAATTTAGTTTTAAGTGAAATAGGTTTTTATGATTCCCCCAAATACTTACTCCTAAAACAAATTATCATCACATAAGAATATTTTTCTTGTGAAAAACATGTGAAATCTACTATATGTTCCCACTGAAAAACCAAAGAATAATTCAAAATGACTTAATATTTAAATTTTGAATCCATATTTAATATTTAAATAAATTATTTCAAATATATTCACATCATTAATAGAAAAAATAATATCATAAATGTATTGAATCATAACGAGTGAGGTTGTGTTATTTTCCTTGATATATAAATTGTGTTCCACATTTCTTTTCTTGAATAACCTTCCTTTAAATATATTTTAAAACATTGAATACCGTTGTTGAGGAACTTATATTATCCTCTAATGTTGTTTATTTCACCTTTATATATTAGAACCAAAACTTTCAAAAATAAATCCTTTTTTAATCATTGTACACCTCTTCTTTATATTTTAAATTTATGAATTCTAACTAGGAATATATTTAAAATACTCTATATATTTTGTAGTTTAATCATAATAAACTTTTTAATAATTTAAATTCATGAAACTAGAGATAATATTTCATAAAATTAAATACACTAAACTTTTGAGTAAGCTTTCTAAACATTATGAGATTTTTTTGTGGTACCCATCCTTTCTTATTGGGGTTTTTTCAGAACACCCATACATTGGGGCCCAACAAAATTTATTAGTTTTCATTCCTCTCTATATAATTTAATACTTTCACTATATATAAAATCAAATACTAATAATGTATATTTTTTTCCACACATTTCTATTCAAACTATAATAGAATGATTGTGTTATCGGAATTCCGTAACAATATTTTAATTTCAACACCCCTGCTATAGTCATCAAAAATATTTTTAGATTGCACATGTTTTTTGCTATTAATAAGTTGTATACTTTTTTTCCAAACATTATATATACCGAGAAACACCAATATTTTCTTATAAATCCTATAAAACTACTATAAAATTAATACAATACCCCAATAATCATCATTTTCTCTATAAGCTTAATCAATCACATTATAAAAAATTGATGTTCATAAAGTAACATTCTGGTTTTCAACTTTATTGTGGAGTTTTTTAATATAACTATAGTAAATCAATCCTCTATAAGTATATCAAATAAATATCCCTTCAACGACTCATTCAAAAATTTTGATTAAATATATTCCTTTTATTTTAATGTAACATGGAATTCCAAACACCTTCCAACTATTCTTATTGGATTTCTCTACACTCACACCTCATAAAGTGCACTAGATAATTTTTTTTTCAAAGTGTAAACCTATAATAAATGTGAAGAACTACTGAAATAGATCTTTTATAAAATTATTTTAGTATTCCATACTCCAATAAAACATTTCTCTAAATTTAAACCGAAATATAGTTCATCATTTAATGATAAATTTTTTGAGGCATATATTAAAAACTATATTCATGTATTATTCCATTATTATAATGATATACTTCATGTTTTTCATTTTTCTATTATGATCCATTGTTATAAATAAATATTTAAAAATATTACCAAATTTCATTTTAGTAACAAATTAATTTATTCTAAACCCTTCAACGTATAATGATTTACCCACCATGAAATAAAAACATGTTATAATATTAAAATCATCAAAAAATATAGAAATTATTATTTCTGTTGATTGATTTCAAACCAATAATACTAGACACAACCAATTTTAGTAGTTCAATTTTCATATTGCTTTGTGTCTCTATTTTCTTGACACTCATTATCACCATCCTTCCTTAGAGTCAAACATCACATGTGTTCCATTTTAATCAGTTTAACATTGATTTTTTTATCCATGAACATGATGAGTTTAAATATGTTATTTTGGAAAAAATGAACAATTCTTCTATATAAAATATAGTTTTCTACTCATACACTAAAACATCATGAATATCCTTCATTATTTATTTTAAATAATTTTTCTTTCATTCACTACAATTTCATCATGATAATTTCATCCTTAAACCTCCTAATTATACTTATATTCTCTGTAAAAATCTAATCTTTTATTTTATAATAATATTTAGATACACTAATCAATTATGTCATAACACATTAATAAAGGGAGTTTCACTAAAAGAGAACTTCATTAATCTAATTTGTGTGCCTCTAAATCCTTGGGAAGTTAAAGCGATATTGATTCAAAATATAACAAAACAACATTGAAATTTATGAACTCCATTAAAAATAAATTTATTTTTGATGATGCTTGATGAGGAACCGCTATGAAAGATCATAATATTTTTCCTTTTTGAGCCAATGTGGGAAACCATGATCACCATTACATAATCATAATCTATCCAATTATAATTATATTTGGAGTTACCTCTTTTTGATTTATCTAAAATATTAGTAATGTAAGGAACTTTTTGGTGTAATATGATTATTTATTATACCTAGAACTGGTCTTGATAATAACATAAAATATTTTATGATGGTTTACTATCCCTTTAGATTGTTGTTATGGTTTTCCATTATTCTTTTCATATTTACCCCCTTAACTCATTGACTCATTTTTATTGAATGATGTATATATTATACCGTTATAGTATTCCTTATGATAATAAAAACCACTATACCTATATGTACCATTAAATTTGAAATGTATCCTCATTGGATGAAAATTTTATTTCTTTATTTTACGGTAATTAATTTTCCTTGGTTGAGGAGTATTATTATTTACTTCACACTTATCAATATTTGTTTATATATATTTATTGTTGTAATTTTCTTTAGTCGTATACTAAATCTATTTATTATTCCACAACTCGTTATTTCAGTTATTTATAGAACCTCTAAAAGATGTTTCAATTAGTGTTTCAAATTAATTTTGTGAAAATATAGTTATATTTCTCTTCTACTAGTCACTGCCTTTTATTTTATTACTACTTTGAGTGTATAATATGATACTATGTTACTTTATAAGATAATTTTCCTCTAATATTGTGACATTGAAAAATTCATAAAATACATTCAAAGATTCTACAATATATTTGATATAATTTCTAAGCTCAAACTAAAATTTATTTAAAAAATTATCTCATTCAAGAAACTTCTTCTCATGAGATTTAACCTCTTCATTCTATATAATCCTATGTTATTAATGTTATATAAATTTTATGTTTTATTAATATTAATGTTATGAATTTTTATTTATCCAATAAATATATATTTTAAAATATATATATATATATATATATCATTGTGTGTGTGTGTTTGTTTATTTTCATAATAAATGATTATTGATAAATTTGATACTCATTATAAATTTAAAATTATTATTATTACATCATGAAATCAATTATGTTTTATTTAATGGTTAAATATATTTTCTTAACAGGTGTACCTAATTTAATATACTTAATGATTTATTTAATTATTAGATATTTTTTAAAATATATGTATATATATATATGTTAAATAAATGTATTTATATTTATTTTCGTAATTATAATCATTTAAATAATTATGGAATGGTACAAATAAGAATAATGTTTTTATTTTAAAAAGAAATATTTTCTATTCTAAAAATAGATTATTTTAATATATTATGAGTTTTATTTTAAAATGTAATTGTTATAGATTGATTTTTAAAAGTTAAATTGTATATTTTTAATTATCATATCAAAAGTAGATGAAAAGGATGTTGTTAAATATTTTCAAAATCAACATATGATATTTTGTAATGAATTCCATTTTAATCAATTTTTTTATAAAAAATTAATAAAATATTATAAATGATATTTTTTATTTCAATTTATGTTTACATATATTTAAAGAATTAATTTTTAAATTCACCATTAAAATTTAATGTTGTTATAATTGGATTCTTGTTTTTGAAATTTAATTCATTTTAAATAATATTTTCAAATTCAAATTGAATTTTATTAATTATTATATTATAAATATATAGATTTTGAAAAAAATTGAGAAATATATTCAGAGATATCATAATATTATAGATATAAAATATTATTTTTTAAATTTTCAATATTTATATTCCATTTGATTAGGGGTTGAGTAACATAGATGAATTCATTTTAAAGAAAATAAGATTTCATGTTTGAATTGAACATTAGAACCAATGATTAAATATGTTTTTGGAAATTTAATGAACACTTATGAAATGAATGTAAATTTTAAAAATTCTATATATATTTATATGGAATCAATTTATCAATTCAATAATGAATTAAATTGGTTAATAGGTTGAGAAACACATTTTAACATCATTATAAAATAAGAGTTTTAGTTTAACTAAAATTGTAATTATTAATATAATTTTTACGTAAAATGATATAAAATATTTTAAAAATATATGAATGATATTAAAATGTATTAGATAAAAAAATTTAAATTTTATATTCCAAAGAGGAATTTTAGTTGGATAGAGATTGAGTACGACATTTGATCTTATTTTTAAATTAAGAGACTCAGTTTAAATGGAATTTTATATGATATTAATTTATTTTTATATATAATGCTAGAAATGAGTATTTAATCATATAGAAATTGAATTTAATGATATTATATATTAATTATCTCATAATAAATAAAAATTAATTTTTTCAAGATAAATACGAAAATACTTTTTATTCTTAATGTAGTGTGTTCACAACATAAGAAAAGTAAAAAATGGGGACCCTAAGGATAAATTGGGATGGGAAAATTATTTTTTTAAACTTAAGGGATCAATATAATCCTAAATAATTTATATAATTATTATATATTTAATTTTATAATTCTATCATAATCTTATTATCAATTTAGAAAAATAACCTTCAATATATATATATATCCATGTGATTTTTTTATTAAAAATGATTTATAAATTGGTATAAAATAATAAAACCTTATAATTAGTTATTAATGGATAATTAATTTTTTATTATATATTTTATTTTCAATTTATGATCCAATTTCAACTTGAAAATTTAAATCTTAACGCTTAAACATTAAAGATTTTCAAAAATGACATCAAATCTTGTCTATAAAAGGGGACACATTCTACCCTTTCCAAAAAATAGTTTAGTTTTATCTCCATATTATGATCATATTACTAATATAATATTACCTAAACATGTTTTATAGCATTTGATAATAAGAAAAATCCTCATATTTTCCTTATAAAGAAGATCCTTAAGTGAATATTTGATTTTTCAATGTAAGTATCATCTTCTACATTGTTTATTATATTAATAATATTCCTTTAAAAATTATTAAATATTAATTAAATCATTAATAATATGATATTGAAATTAATAAAACTCTGTAATATGTGTATAAAAATGAAGTATATAATGTTTCGTAAACTTTTTTACTTTACCTATTTTTGAATCTTATTTTATTTGTAGTAAATTCATGTTTAGATCAGTTCAAAAACTTGAATAGATTTACTCTAATTCATAAATTACATTCATAGAGGATTAAAAAAAATTAATAATAAATATTTATTATATATTAGTTCAATTTAATTTGTTTTTATTATTCAAGAATTATAAAATTTTCCTAATAATTATCATATTAAAAACAAACAATCAATGTCATTTTTAAGGATTTAAAACAAGCGTTCCAAGGAAGATTTTATAATTTGTCACTATCAACCAAAATAATGAATTTAGTTCACCAAATAATGAAATAAAACATATAAAGTTATACTTTTAGATAATATGTAACCACTGGGAATAAATATTTGGTTTTTTCCATTATACTAAATCTTTTTTTGGAGTTATAAATAGAACATCTTCAAAATAGGATATGAAAAAAAAATAATCCAATAAATAAATAATATATGGTAATGAATGAATTAAAAGGAAAAAAATAAGGAATGAAGATTATGAAAGGGTTCAAAAAAATTAAATAATTAGTATGATTTGATTATTTAGGATGCTATATGAAATATGAAGTTAGATGATCTCTAGGTATGGGTATTGTTAAATCAATTTTCCTTCAATGAGTTATATTCTTTCATATTTAAATATGTCCTTTTAATATTGAATAGATTCCTCCATTTAATTGTTTTATATTTTATTTTCTATTTTTTTGTGAGGAATTATGATTCTATCACATAATTTATTTCTTTATAGATTCCTAATTCACATGTTATGATCTTTTTGAGAATTGTTTCTTAGTCCTTTTCTCTATTAATTTATAGTTATTATATTTTTTATTCTATTAACTCTCTATCTAATGTCACATAATAATATTATTTCTCTTATTATTATTAACCTTTTTAATATATATTTTATTATTCTCCTTAATTTTCCTCTCAAATTGTAATTGGTTATGCCATTACATTTCTTGAATGATATTTTCTTCGGTTATCATTGATATTTATGCTTATATAATGAAATGAAAGTGAGAATATGTTTTATTCGTTATATAATTCTTGTAAATTATATATTATGATATGTGATCTCAAAATTTACCCCCCCCCCCAATGAATTGCGTAAATATTTAATCTTCATAAAAGTCACATTGGAATAAATTAGTTGGGTTATTCTGTTTTAGGTGACTACGAGTGATTACAGATGATTCGATTATGATATCCCATGATACTCTCATTAATATTATATTATATTTATAATTTTGTATTATTTTTCTATATGACCCTCTTTATATTTAATTTTTCTGAGTTATGTAATTTATTTAATGGTTTAATTTAATTTTATGATTATATATGTGTTTAATGTTCCTCTCTAGAAATTTTATGATGATTAATGTATTACTTCTCCTAATAAGTTCATTTATTTTCTCCTACTTAATAAGAAATTTATGCTCAACCCACATTTGATAATTTATTTCATAGAGCATAATGATGTGTAATATTGATAACTAAGTCAAATATCATGTTATGATGATTAGTATTTAATGAATCGAGTGAAAATAGCATGCCATGGGAAAGAAATAGATTAATAATAAGAGTAAAAAGAATGGGTTTTTATGTATTATTAAGGATTATGTTTATTAAATATCTAAATATATTAACTTAAAGGTCCTACTAATGAGTGTGTGTTTTAATATTTTTATAAAATATATAATTATGGGACAGTTACATTCTAACCATTATAGGTAGTATTTATAACACCTTGGGTTTTTATGAATTATTTTTTCTGAATAAATTAAAATTATTTGATGGATTGAATTTCATGCTACACCAATTTAATATTTCATTATATGTAACCCCAATTTAATCATTCACTAAACAGAGTAATGAGTTTAACTTGGGGTACACATAATGCAGAACTTAGCTTGCGTTACACACAATAATAAACTTAAACGAAACATGTCACATTATTAAAATATTATTATAGTAGTCACCTATAAATTGGAATGATATGCATGAAAATGGTTAAATAAAATATTAAAATTGATTTTAAACATGTATATAATATTAATTTTCTGGTGACCAACTAACTATAAATGAAAATAAAACCCTTTTGAATCTATAGGAAACCATTTTTGGAAAAATATTTTTATCAATAATGTTTTTCTAAAAAAATTAATTAAAACCTTTTTATGGAATTATAATTACAAAATATTTATATTATATATTTAATCAAATATTTTTAAATTCATATAATATATTGGATAGGCATAAGACAAGAACAAATCCTATTTTACACAAGAATAATAATAATTTTTTAATGGCAGTTTTGCTGCCTTTTAAGGATTTACATATTTTAAAACTAAATTTTGAAACCTTTATAAATTTTATATAAGAAAATAAAGTTAATTCTTGAATTCATTATTTGAAAATTATCTTTGGGTTAATATTTTGTATTTTTATGAGTAGTTTCTTTTTTTTTGATGAATAATGAAAATACTGAATTTTAATTGAAAACTGAATTTTCATCTATATAATTTTTAATGATAAATTATATTTTTAATTGTTTTAAATATTAATTAGTTAAATTATAAATATATTAATCAAATTATGGTCCAATGGATCATTTTTATATTTAATTTAAATATAAAAACTCAATAAACTTTAGAGCATTTTCACTTTCAAATACTGCTTTTTCATCCCATATACATGATTAATTTTCAATTTATTTCTACCATATATGTCATTTGATTTTTTAATAATTGATATAATATTTTAAATAATCAATATTTATTTTTTATAATATGGTAAAATTAATTTTTTACGAATTTTATTACGGAAAACAGTAAAAATTAATCACGATGATTAAGAGAAATATGAGATTATTGTGGGACTAAAGATTAAATGTAAGTAGAAAAGTGACCTATAAACTTTTCAAATTCCAATTTCATGGAAATATTTTGACCATAAAATTTCATGGATCTAATTTTGATCATTATTGAATCCTTTTGTAGGTAAAAACGTGTGAATACCTAATTTTTGTTTTAGAAATGCCATGTTTTCCCTCTCCCCCGCTTATAAAGGTTCCCAACTCTTCCCCTTTCTTGAGACATATAAATCCAATTAAATTAAAAAATAAATATAAAAATATCTTCTAAAATTCATTAATTTCAACAAAAAATCCCCACTTTTGGAATAAATCCTTCTAAGGAAGTCCTTTTGTGCAAACAAAAGGAGTTACCCAAAGAAGAGGTAATGTTTCCCAACATGAATTTTTCGTTTGTTTTTTTATACTCCACATTTAATTATTTTTATATCATGAATAACTAATAAAATCAATATCCTCAATATATTGATAAGTTTTTAATCAAATTTTATCACCTATAACTTGAAACACTTCCATAAAATGGGATACACAATCATCATTTGTGTTTAGGATAGACTACCACCTCACGAACCGACATCATTCGTTCTTCCACTACATCCTATAAAGGTTGAGAGTAATGATAGAAATAAAATTTATATTTATTATATATACTATATTTATGATGTATTTAATCTTTTGGAATTATTATATAACACATAAATTCTTTCTTTCCATTTTGTGGGAATACGATAACATCATTCGTGTGTATGAAGTACTACCTCCTCACTAAGATATGTTATTTGTACACACATTATATGGAATGTAAATTGTATTTTTTTTAAAATATGTGATATTTTTGGAATAAATTTTATTAAATAATTATAATAAAATATATACTTTTCTTTCTTTTAATACAAAAATAAAATGAAAACAACGTTCATGTGTACATACGACCTACTGTCTCTATGAATATTGTATCTCATTTCCAATTTCTATATTTTATAGATTGTTTTAAATAAATCTTATATATATATATATATATGATATTTATTTCATATTTTACATCCTAGAGATTTTTAAATGAAAATTTAAGTAATAATACCATTAATATAATGTCAAAACATGTTGGAAAAACAAATCAGTTATTACCCAAAATGTAACTTTTATCATGGAATTATTAATAAATGGGTAATATAAAGTCATAATAAAATAATATATGGTTTTATATATATGAATATGGTTTCGTGATAGATATATAATAAAATTATATTCATTATACATGAGGTTTTAACTTGTACAGAAGAAGTAAAGACATAAGGTTATAGGATTTATAGTCTCACTTTTATTTCTGTGAGGCCTATATTATATTCACCACTCATTTTTGGGTGTATATACTAAAATATGACATGTTATATATTTAATTTAATTTATTTCATGATAATAAATGTTTAAATTTCTGTTATTATATCACGTATCTCATGATTCAAAAGTTACTCAACTAGTAAGGGATTTCCATCTCTCTTTTATTTTTCATTAGGCAAAAGTCATGTTCTACAACAATTTCTTATATGTGGTGTTTGTAATTTCCATGGATATTTTATATGATTATTATATTGATAATTATTTGGATTTAAATATCCATTTGAAGAACTAAATTTCATGGGGTTATGGTTTCAATGTTACCAAAGCGGTAAGGTAATTTCTTCTCTAATTACCTTCTTTGAGAAACATGTTATGTCATGCACCTAAATTATTTTAAGAGGTTTATATATTTCTCTTAGACAGGTTATATCCTAAATCTACTTATTTTAATGATATTTTAAACTTCATTTAATGTTATTTTTTCATGGGGATTATGATTTCATGTTACCAAAGTGATAAGATATTATTTCTATAATCTAGTCATTTATCATGATTATTTATGATTATACTCCCATTGATGAAATATTATGATATATCTATAAAGAATAACCAGGAATTTTATTATCCTATTTTATTCATGATACCTTCAAGTAATAGTTCTATTTTATCAATATTTGGTACTAAATATAAATAATAAAATATTTTTAAGAAAATCCCAATTTATTTGACTATTCAATTAGAAATATGTATTATTAAAAAACCAAGTTTTCAAAAAATGTTTTCAGAAATATTTTTCAATTAGAATTTAATATAATTTTAAAATGAAATGATTTATAAAATTTTTTATTTTTAAAAACTATTTTAAATTGTTTTTAAATCTTCATATATAAGCCTTTAATGTTATTTTCCAAGATAATGGTTTTCAAGATGTTTTATATTTAAAAAAGTTTTTTTCCTAAGTGGAAAGGATATTTTCCTCAAGAAATTTTTTAAATGATATTTAAAAATTAATTCCCATATAAGATGACAATAATTGATGATACATATTCCTTAATAAGGATATGATCCAGGGAAACCATTCATATTCTTTTATTGAATGGGATAAGTTTAAGATGACATGTTGTTTATGAAACCCGTTTATCTTCCACATGTTATACAATGATAAAATGCTTGTGAAACCCACTTCATTTCATAGGTTATTATATGATGAATGATTAGGAAGCCTATATATTATTCATAGGTTATGATGTAAATAAATGTTTATAAAACCCATTTCATTTCATAGGTTATGATATGCAGAATGTTTATAATCATGTGAAACATATAGGTATAATTATAATGTGATGGGTGGGACCAATATATCAATCTAATTCATTGGATAATGATGGATGCCTCATGAGTATATATGTTATTTTTAAACTTAATTACATGATCTCAATTTTATGCATGAACCTGATTACATGTTTACAATGTTACATGTGAAAATTATCATGTTCCCACAATGTTATGTGTGAACCTTATTTCATATTCACAATGTTATACCTGAAACTGATTACATGATCAAAATATAATGCATGATCTGGATTACATGTTAATAATGTTATTCATGGAACTGAATTTAATGTCTATAATGATATACATAGACCTCATTTCTTGTCCATTAGTTTATGTAAGGGCATGATTTCATGTACTTAACATAATGAGTAAACCTATTTCAATTTATACATGTTCAAAATATTACAATATTTTGAATATACTATAAATATATTTCTTATTCAAATGTTATTTTATCATGGAAAATGTTATTTTATTTTCATATGATTCAAGTATTATTCACTACTAATCATTATTCCATGACTCAGAATTATGATCTTTGATTTACAGGATATGGTTTTCAAGTGTTATCCTCATGTTAGCATACACTTATATCGAAGTTATGATTATATCATTTTCTACCCTTATTGATAATCTAAGATAACCATTTCTTATGTTACTTTTCCCCAAGTTTTGAATAATGGTTTTAAGTTATATTAATAAAGGGAAATATCTCTATGGAAACATTGAATATCATTGACCAATTTAGAATATTATGTCCCACATTTCCAACGAAACTAAATTATAATGGTCCTTGGGTATGTAATTTTGTAACGTGATGAGTATTATTTTAAAATTATGTAATATCTATTTATTTTAAGGGTTAGATGATATAGTTGGTATTAAAGGAAAGGTTTAGTCAACCTTTGGAAACTAAGATGAGAAAACATTAGTGAAAATCCTAGGGCTATTTATAAGGAAATGTATAGGGATTTATCTAAGGATAAGTATAAGGATGAGTAAAATTTTAGGAAAATGTCATAGAAATTTGGTAAAGGATTAAGGTAGTGATCCCAATCAATTACATCCTTGTTTGGATACAACATATGGATATATCTCTAAAATAGATGAACCTATGGGTAAAAACCATGAAAGCACTATATTGACCTAGACTCAATTGGGAACTAGTGCATGAAAATAAGAATTTATACACACCTAGTTTGACACTTCCGAGGGATATGATTTGGAAATTTGAAAACTCATTACAAAACATCATAATGAATTTAAATATAATATGGCAATGAATAACCTAGGATTAACCTATGGTGTCATAGATTTAATAACTATTTGTCATGATTTAGACATCATATAAGTGTTTTTTCATGGTTATGTGGTTCATCACTATGATTAGTGTTACTCACACTATGATTACGGTTTTAGTCAATGACTAGAACCTGAAGGAATTGTGTCAATGAGAAATTCAATGGACAATGAAATTATGGCCTTCCTATGTAACTGAATTTTATGGAATATGGAATGAAACCCTTTTTTATACAACCAAAAAACCTTATCAATCCATGAATAATTCTAGGCTTATAAATGATCAGAGGGAATAATATTTTCATTAATCATTTATAAGACAATTCCAACCATATCTTAAAAGAACAATCAATCCTCATGTTTCTTAGAAATGTATATGTACCACTTAAATTATACTTTCCATTCTACATTGTTCAGAACATGAAAAAGTTATTTTGTTCGCTTATCGCTTGAATGGTGAAGAGAATAAATGGTGAATCATTATCAATAATATTAGGAAACATGATAAAGTTTACTCCATATATTGTGAAGAGTTCATAAAATTAATTTTCAGTTAGCTCCTTCCTTATATACTTTGTAAAAAAGGTATATTAGAGTTTCCTGCCCAAATCAATATTTTGACAAGAAAACTAAGATAGATTTCATAGGAAAATATAGAAACCATAGATATTAGAAGATGATATTTCCTTTATGATCAATGTGTGGGAAGAAACATGGTTTAAATTTCTTGAATGGTATTGGAAGGTGCTTTAAATTTGGAAGGTAAGATCATTAATTCCACAAATTTCCAAATATAATTAATGGAAAAATTAATGCAATGAAGGAGAAAAAAACAAAAACTTAATCACCACCCACACATTAATGATTAAATTTTTAATAATTTATGAATTAGTATAAAATGTGACCTAATCCAAGGACTAACGTGGATTATAATACAAAAAAACTATGAAGAAAAAGGATAAAGGGAATGTTTATTCTATCATAATTGATGAATTGAACCACCATAATTTGGGAATTCTTATCATCCCCTCCTTAGTAGGGAATTTCATGATATATTTTGTATGAATGAGACCCATATATATCTTATTGTTAATACTTTATTGAGATTTAATGTTATTAAATTCATGGATTTTCGAATAATAAAATCATATATTCTATTAGTACAATTATGAACACAAGTTTTGAATAAAAATGTTATTTGTATAAGATAAGATATTATTTAAGGAATAAAAGTTGAATTATATTTTTGAAGAGTTATAAGGTTAAGCATTTATGGAATGGTTTAGGTTAATATTTGTAAGAGGTTTTTTAGATTAATGCTTCACTTCACTATAAGAAGATTTATATATATTGAATAACCAGTGCTAACGTTTTTACTGTATTGATAAGTAATGATAGAAAAAAAATTCATCATTATATCTATGGACTATATAACTTATTAGTTCTTCAAGAATAACAAATTCACCTTCATTTCTTGGAGTAATGAATGAATTGTAAATTAATCATGTCACAACTAAAGGGTGAGATATTCCTTATAGAATGGAATGGATTCAAATAAGTATATATTCTGAAGAAAATTATTCAACTTTTGGATAAGGGTCTTGAATAAAAATCATAAATAATAAATAAATTTTAATTATATATATTATTCAAATATTCTAAATCAAAAAAAAATCACTTGACACATGACCACAAGTTAAAAAAAATTGATTATTGCTTCTTTGCCCTCCTCTTAAGTAGCCATGCCATCCCTTTCTCCATCGAATATCACCCCACTTACACTAGTAGTCAACATCCCCTCTTGGATGCTAAAACATTACTCTCAATCTCATATCATAGCTTTTCATTAGGGGGCTTCCTTTAATGAAGTGCATTATGGATCTACAGATGATTTATCACTACAAAGATTTCCAAAGATCGACGAGAAGTTTTCATCCATAGTTTAAGAAGGAAAAAACATGGTGGTTGAGGTTCCTTCCCAAAAATTTAATGAATCCTTATAACATCTAATGTGGACCCTAGTGGTGAGATTTGGTGATGATAAACCATCCCTTCCCATATTCCATAACCTTTTGGACTAATAGGGGTTGGATTCTGTAGAAAGTGTTTCCTCCCCGAATCAGAATTCTTTTTGGGTGGCTTTACATTCAAGGGAGTATTTTCTTCAAGCATGGAGTAAAATTCCTTGATCTATAGGGTGATTTCATTTCAACCTTTCACATTGTGGGATGAAGTCCCATTATTTGGAGATTCTTCGAGTGTGGTTGTTTGGATTTCCCAACTAGTTCTACCACTTCTATTTAATAATGATTCATTTTTGAAGTCCATCAATGAAAATCTCAGGACCTTTCTGTATGTGGATGGGAACACTCTTCTCCTTTAAGAATATTCAATGCCTCATATTTTTATTGATATGGACATATCTAAATATCTTCTGGACCGTATTTTCTTTCTGGATTAGGTTTAATTTGAATGGAGCCAAAATTTAGTTTACCCTTTGCCTCCTATAATTTTTCATTCTGTGAGATTCATGGACTATTATTTATCATATATAGAAAACATGGCCAAGGTAAATCTAGTGGGAGGTCTTACGACCCCTAAAAAATATTACTTCTCTAATAGGGAAGAGGATACTTCTCACAAGTATGGTGGAGAAGTTCAATGGCCAGGTGATTTCAAACTATTTAGATGCTTCTAATCAGAGATACTCAATGGATTGGGTCTCACACTAAAATGACTCTCGTGATAGTGTTACATATTTCCTAGATCTAGTTCCATGCACAACACCAAACCCTTTATCTCATAATTATGGGATCTCCTAGGCTAAACCTAGATTTCTTGTCTATAAATGTAGAGGAAAAGGTGTTTCTTCCTACTTATATATTCATGTTTTCCCTTTTTGCGAACTAGGTCCTTTTAATCAAGAATTATACCTAGATTTTCCTCTCATTGAGTTTTCTTTGCATGCATAGGATCCCCAGACACCGTCGAACTATTCTCCATCCCATCCTTCTTACACGGTACATCCTTATTCAGATAATTCTCTTGATTTGGAATAAACATGTATGAATAATAATTTTATTTCTAAGTCCATTTCATCCAATTATTCCACAGAAGGATATTATAGTGTGCTGAGGGGTGCTAAAATTCAGACCCGACATTCTACATCCTCTAGTCTTATATTGTCTTATCTATTTTTCAGTGGGGTGTGTACTAGATCTCAATCTAGGAACTAAAGATACCAATCCAATCCATAGATTAAAGGTTCCATGTTTTCTAGGGCCAAATACAGGAACTGTTTTTCAAGGATATATTTTCTAATATGGATTTCATGAGGCTTGGTTGATTGCGTAAAAATAGACTTCATAGCTAGGGAATTCCAAAAAACATCCAGTGTCTCTCATTGTTATCCTAGAACCCAATCAAATGACTAATAAAATTTTATAGTTCACACAAAATATCTAAATGTGTGTATGCATGCATGCTAATACACAAAACCTGTATATATGTCTTGTTTGGAAATACATCTTCCTAGTAGATCTGGTTAATGCATCCGAGAAGATGGTCGGGTTGAACATTTATTCAGGGTTTCATATCTTATAAACATCCTTTGTATACATTATTTGTGATGCACATATGGAATATATGTTTTGGCATGATATCGAATCCTTTGATCTAGGTGATTTTTCATGCATCACGTGAGGTGATTTAATATATTATGGATGACTTGAAGGAAAAGAAAAGTAGGGGTGAGTTTCCAAGGAAGTCTAGTGGGTTGTTTGTACATTTCATGGATTGAATAGGCATTAAATATATAGTTTTTATAGGATAGTGAATAATGTGGTGTAATAACCAGAAAAGATATTATCACTCATGGTGTCACCTTGATAGGTGTTTGGACAATGATGATTCTATTGAAGCGTTTCCAAAAGTTATGGTTACCCATCTATTATGTTTCCATTCCAACTATTCTCCACTCTTTGTTTCCCTATCCTCTGTGTATGAAAGATGTGGATGTTTTAATTTCTCACAGTCGTGGACTGGAATTCCAGGATACGATCTTGTTTTAAGTGACTCGTGGAATAAGAAAACATTGGGAAATGCATGGATGAGGCTTCATATTAAGCTTATACATCTTATATGTGACCTCCTATCATGGATCAATAATCACCCCCCCATGATTCTAATACATGGATGCAGTTATGATTGAAATTGACCATATGTAACTTATTATTGAGAATGATTTGAACTATGATTTGTTCAGTGGTATTTCAAGAAAGAAGGAAATCTTGGTGGGTTTGATACAAAGGCTTGAGTGACAGTATGTGAATAATCTAGAAGAAAGATTATTCTTGAGGGTGATAGAAATATCACATTCCACTATATAGGTTTGAAGGGGAAATTATATATAGATAACCCCAATATCTTGATGGAGGATGGTTCATATATTGATGAATGGGACATATTAGGGGGCGTGGAGGAATCATATTATGAATCTCTAATAGCTGGCCCGAATCCTCAGCTGAGTGAGGGAGACCTAGGGGGATAAAATAACCTCTTCAATGTGATTTTATCCTCGGTTTCTAGTGTAGTAAATGACCTCTTAGAAGTAGTACCCTTGGAGGTAAAAGTTAACAAGGTGATGAGGGGTCACAACCTAAATAGTTAACAAGGGCTTGAGATCATTTTAGGTCCATATTAAAAAACTCCTAGGATGTGGTAAGGCATGATATGGTGTGGTCTATTCTTGAATTATTTTATGGTGGAATATTGCCTCACTTTTCCCATTCCACTTCTCTACTCCTCATTCCAATGTTTAAGGAAACCCACCATCTACAACATTTTCAACGAATTAGAATATCTTAATTACCTTTTTATATTATAGCTAGTGTAATCATTCTTATATTGTTGGATCATATTCCCTGTTGGATATCATAAGAACATTATGGAATTGAAAATGGAAAGATGATAATAGGAGAAATTTCTATAGAATATGAAGTGTTTTTTAATATAAAAACAATTTCCTTGGATCAAACATGGTAATCAAGGTATACAAGGATAATACTTGTGATATAATCTATTGTAAATTTATCATTAAGGTGCTAAAAATATGATTTTTTCTACATTTTCCACTAATCACATTTTCAGATGCTTGAACTCCTCATGGTTGCCCATATTCATTTTAGGGATGAATTATGGTTTTTAAAAGATATGTGAGGGCTCTACATGGGGGATCCCCAATCCCCAAATATCATTATTCTTTCACATGATGTCCTTAGTAGGAACATAAATATGAGTATATCGAGTGGAATTACTATTTTATATCAATATAGGGTTCTCTTTATTTTCATCACTCATATCATCTTTGTGGATGACACAATTATATTCACAAATTATAGTAAGAGTTTAGTTCATGGTATGAACAAGGTTGATGAAAATTATTGAAAATGGAGAGTCCATGTAATCAATTGAATGAAGGGCGGTCTCTATATATCAAGTAGATGTCTAGAAAAGAGGATAAGTTCACTTTATAGTAGTATGGGTATCCAACAAAGGAGTTTCTACATGGAATACCTGGGGGAGCCTATTTCCTCATTTAGATTGCATATGTATCACTTCAACCAGATATTGGGAAGGATTACAAGTCATTTAATGAACTCTAAGAACATATATTTTTCTTTCAGTGGAAGAATAACTATGGTTAGTAGTTTACTTATGCCAATAACAATTTATTCTCTATTTATGATTAGAGTAATAAAAGAAGTCATCTATAATATTGATAGGATTCAAGCACCATTTATCTAGGATGATAATGAAGATACGAAGAATAATTGGTTGTCTTGTATGATATTGGAATGATCAATGATGGATAGAGGTATAAATCTGAAGAATATCATGGATACCCTATATGTAACTAATGAAAAGCTCTCACGGGTGGTGGTTTAGGAAAGAACCCCCTGGGTAGGAGCTATATGGGTTCACAATTAGGGGGAAATGGATGTAGTGGGAGTATCATTTTGGACCATGTTTCAGCCTCATTACTTGACTCTTAAATTCCACTATCGAGGGATTGTAGGGGGGAGATATATCATTTTAGAACCAAAATTGGGTTGTTTCCAAGCTCAGTTTTCTAGGGTGTCTAGAAGTGGATATCACCTTCTAGAAGGAAAGAAAAAAAATTATCTTCATTAACGTAGTTCTAGAAAACAAACAACATGAGATCATTAATATCATTGATGTTAACGATGATCCAGATATATGTGTTTTTACAAAGTCTTCTTCAAGGGACTTCTAGGTGAAATAATTTAACATATTGATAACTAATTCAAGCCAATGAGATACTTGGGGTGTTCTTATCTGGTGTAAATAGGTTAAAAAAAGTATAATTTTATTGTATAGAGGATTATAAAATGAGTGCTACCATTGAATATAATATTAAATTAATCAGCATCAGCATGGTATCTAGGTTTATGTGTAGCAAAAAATTATGTGAGGAAAGCTCAACCCACATTTTTTAGGGAGATTGGTCTCATATGATCTAGAGCATCTTTAGTAATTTTATAGGTATCCACATGTATTACCTTATGAGTACATCCTTTCGTGAAAACTGGTTCTAGGGAGAGAAACAATATAGCTCTAAGAGAAAGTGAAGAGTTGTAATATTGATTGTAGGGAGTTGGTGCATATGGACACCAAGTAATAATAGTCATTTCGATGGTGGTTTCTTCTCCGGTAAGACAATGGTGATCAGAAAAAATTCTATTGATGGACATGAAGAGGCTTATAAATAATTGGAAATATGTTTCCACCCTCTGACCACTACAGATAGGCATGTCCTCTCCCCCTTAGTTTGTGGTATCTTTCTGGGGCACTTGGTCTAGTGGATTCACAAATTTTAGGTAAAAAACATAACACAGGTGGATCATGTTTCATGGGATCAATACAAGGAGGTAGAGTGGTATATGATTCTAGGGTTAATGTAATTTTTGTGTACTCTGTGTATTTTTGGTGTGGGAACTCCCTTAAAGTTGAGTCCATGTAAATTCTCATAGGATTCCTTCTCTATAAACAACAAAATGCGAGTTTAATGGTGGTGGAGGTAGATTTATTAATCCTTTATTGTTCCCTAAATAATTCACGTGGATATCCATGGTCAATTACATACATAGTCAAAAGGTTTAGGGGTATTATTTACAATAAAATAGAGGTCCTACTTATTTTTTTAGGAAGGTAACAGGGTGGCGGATTATATCACCCCATACTAGGTCAAGAAGGTGATATCATTTACTGTCCTAGTAAGATTTTATATCCATATGAGTGGGTGAATATTGTTTTAGTTAATTCCCGTGGGATTCATCCCTTCAGAGCACCTTAAGGGGACATGCTTGTGTTCTTTCTATTTATCATATTTATTATCTTTTTGGTCTTTGTGTTATTTTCTTATATAATAAATAAATTGATGATGATAATGCGGATAAGGTGTTGGAAAAAATATTTTATCCTAATACCTTTATTTATGATGAATGGGTGGTATTTCAATAATCACATATTTATAGTTGGATGATTCTTAAATTTCTATTAATCATTCTGTTTCTTATGATCAATGACATTTATCACTCTCTATAATTATTTATTTTTTTCTTCCTTTTCCACATATTTACTTTCCACCTCTTTTCTCCTATGTGGAAACCTAGTTATGAGTTACTTAGGTAACCTGTTTGTTTCAAACTTACCCTCTATAATAGAAATTTTAGTATTAAGTTTTTTGAAGTGGGTTTATATGAAATGAATTTGCATGTATTAAATCCTTGAAGACCTTGATGAATTTTAATGGCGAAATCTGTTTTAAGGGGGTAGAATTTAACACCCTGGGTTTTTATGAATTATTATTTTTAGAATAAATTAAAATTCATTAATAGATTGAATTTAACACTACAACATGATAATATTGACTTATATAAAACACCAATTTAATCTTTAAATACAAGTAACACTGATTTTAGATTGTGTCACATGAAACACTGATCATATATTACATTATACAAAACACTGAGTTTAAATGAAACATGACACTTTTTTAAAATATTATTGCAATCATCACCTAGCCAATATAATTATGGGTATGAAAAGGATTATCTAAATTAGTAAAATATGGTTTAATTATGTATATAATATTAATTTTTAGGTCACTAATTAACCAGAAATGAAAATAAAACCCCTTTGAAAATATGGAAAATTATTTTTGGGAAAACTATTTTTATCAAGCATATTTTACCTTATTAAACAAATTAAACCAATTCTAGTGAATGGTATTAATTATAATCCAATATTATATATTCCATCAAATGGTTTTACATTCATCTAATAGATTTTATAGGCATAAGGTAAGAAAAAAAATATAATTTTATGCATAAAAGATGTATTTTTCTAAGAGCAGTGTCACCACCTTTTAATGATGCACTTATTTTAAAACTAAATTTTGAAAAATTTATAAATTCTATATCAAAAAATAAAATTTATTTTTGTAATCCTAATTTCAAAATTATCTTTTGTTTTTTCTGAGAAGTAACATTTATTGATGAATAATGAAAAATAATGAATTTTAATTGATAACTAACTTTTCATTTAAATAATATATTTTGTTAAATTACATTTTTTATTGGATTAAAAGTTTAATTTGTTCATGTATACATCTAGTATTCAAATTAAGGTCATTTTAATCATTTTATACTAAAATTAGATAAAAAAATTGAAAACTTTTAGTATTTTTTCTTTTGAAACATGTTTTCTTATCCCGTCCACATGATTAATTTTAAATTCATTTCTTCCACTTATGTGATTTTTATTTTGAAAAATAGATTTTATATTTTTAATCATAATAATTTAAAATGTTAAAAATTATGAATTTTTTTTTACCAAAGTTATTAGTAAAAATAATCAAAAGTAGTCATTATTATTAAGAGAAAAAAGAGTTTACCAAGGGACTAAACCATAAAAAAAGGAGGAAATTGACATTGAAACATGTAAGAAACCCATTGTATTGAAATAATTTTACTATAATCCACCATGGAACTAATTTGGGGCATTATTAAATCCTTTTTTAGGTAAAAACATGGGTATACATAACTTTATTTTCATAAATGTCAAGTGTGTCCTCTTCCCCACTTATATAAGGCCACCACATGTTTAAATTTATTCACACTTACCAAGACATTTGTATTAGAAAATATCCTTATCAAATTATTTTACCAATTTTTTTAATCTCAACCTTGAATCCTCACTTTGGGAAGAAACCCACCAAAGGAAGTCATTTGGTACAAACCAAAAGGTGTTACCCAAAGAAGAGGAAACATTCATCAATGCACATTTTGGGTTTATTTCCTCATCCAAACCATTATGTTTTTCTTATAAAATAATTATTTAATAAAATATGTATCCTAAATATACATAAAAGTTTTTATTTTATGGGTATGACAAAAAATTAACACACTTCCATCAAATGGGATACAGAATCATCATTCTTGTGAATGGTGGACTACCGTATCATGAAACGATGTTATTCATTAATCTGTTACCACCTATCAGGGTGGTGAATAATGTTAGATATACAGTTTTTATATGATATATATGATATTAATTATGTCTATGATTTTTTAATTATTATATAACATGTAATTTCATGTTTTCCATTTTGTGGGATTATAATAACGTCATTCGTGTGTACAATAGATTGCCGCCTTGCAAAGTGATGTGATTCATTTACATTTTACATGGAATGTATTAAGGATGTTTTTAATAAACATATTATATATATGGCATAAAAATTATTCTATAATGATAATATACCTTTATTTTTTATTTTATTTGATAATAAAATGAAAACAACATTCATGTGTATGAATGACATATCCTCTCCATGAACGGTGTATCTCATTTTATATTTCTATATTTTAAATATTATTATAAATACATATATAACGAGTATATATCTATTTATATTATATTTATATCAATTTTTTCATTATATAGATTTTTAAATCATGATCTTAGTAATATTACCATGAATAGAAATTCAAAACATGTACATGAAAAAAAAACAATTATTACCCAAAACATAACTGTAATGTGAAATTGTTAATAAAAAGGTAATATAAATTCATAATAAAATAATATATGGTCTTGTATATATGAATATGATTCTGTGGTAGATAAATAATAAACATATATTTATTATACAATAGTTTGTAACATGTATGAAGGAATTCAAGGCTTAAGGTAAGGGGATTTCTAGTATCACTTTTATTTCTGTAAGACTTATTTTATATACACCAATCATTTCTTTTGTGTGGTTTATATAATTAACATTGAGATGATATATATTGAATTTAATTTACTTATACATATTATAGTTTTCAATTGATTTTATTATTTCATGGTTCTCATGATTTAAAATTTAATAAAGTAGTAAGGCATTTCCGTCTCACTTTTATTTTCTGTGAAACACATGCCATGTTCACAACATATTTCTTGTGTATGGTTTGTGTACTTCCAATGGATGTATTTTATGATTATTATAGTTATAATTATTGAATTTTATATATCCACTTTATAATCTCTATTTCATTGGGTCACAGTTTGAAATTTACCAAAGTGGTAAGGGAATCTTGTCTCAAATTTCTTTATTTGATACACATGTTATGTTATGCATTATTATTCATTTATGAGGTGTATATATTTCCATTTTAAATGTTATATAATGAATATAATTATTTAAATGATTTTTTAATATTCATGTAATGTTATTATTTCATGGGTATTGTGACTCAACATTACCTAAGTGGTACGAGTATATTTTTAGAATCTCATTGTTTATTGGGATTGTTTATGATTGTGCTTCTATTAAAGAAAAATTATGAATCATCTCTCAATAATATTCATGAATTTTCTAATCGTCTGGATATTAATGTCGTCTTCAATTAATGGTAGAATTATTCTTTTCTTTTTTACTTAAGATAATTAATAAAAAAAATTTAAGAAAATCTAACGTTGTTTCTCTCTTGGGTCGAAAATATATTTAATTAAAAAACACGATTTCTAAAAAAATCAAAAATAATTTTAATTGATATTTTAAGATAATTTTCAAATCAAATAATTTTTATTTTTTTATTTTTAAAATGTTTTTTGAAATGTTTTTCAAATCTCACTTTATAAGTATTAATAGTTATTTTCAATGAAATTTGTTTTCATGATGATTTATGTTTTAAAATTTGTTTTTTATAAGCTGAAAGGAAATTTTCTACAAGAACTGTTTTTAATGATATTTTAATATTATTATTTATCTAAGATCGCATCTATTGATGTTAACTATTCATTATTAGTGATATGATCCAAGGAAACCATTCTAATTCTTTCCTGGAATGGTTTAGGTTTAAGAGGACAAGTGGGTTGTGAAACGTATTTATCTTACCAGGGTTAGACCATTTAAAATACATAAGAAACCCACATATTTTCATGATTTATACTGTTATGAAATTATTTTCAAACCTTTCTATTTATCACATGTTATGATATGATGAATTATTTACAATAAACATTTCATTTCATGGGATATGATATAGTTAATATTTATGACCTTGTGGCATATATATGTATGATTAATATGCGATAAGTTGGAAATATATCTCCCTATAATAAATTAGGTAGAGATAGATACCTCATGAGAATATATGTTACATCTGAACCTGATTACATTTTCATAATGTTATGCGTTAACCTGATTACATGATCACAATATTACGTGTGAACCTTATTACATGTTCATAATATTATATGTGAGCCTTATTACATGTTCACAATGTCATGCATGAACATGATTACATGTTCAAAATGTTATGCATGAGCCTAATTACATGTTGAAAATGCTTTACATGGACCTAAATTTCATGTCCATAATGATATGTGTGGGCCTAGTTGTATGTCCATAAGTTTATACAAGGGCCTGATTTCATGTCCTCAACGTAATGAGTAAAACTATTTCTATTTATATATGTTTAAAATGTTATATAATGACGTGTATGCCAAAAATCTACGTCTTATGCCAATTTTATGCTATCATGGATCTTGTTCTTTTTTTATGATCCATGACTTATGAACTGCAAATATTTATTCCATGACTCAGGATTATGATCTTTGAGTTGATTGGTATGGTTTTAAAATGTTAAGATCTTCTTCTTATATACTTATTTCTATGTTATTCTTACCTATTTTGTTTGTTTACCCTTACTAAGAATCTGATCTCAACACTTCTTATGTTTACATTCGCCAGGTTATGAAGAAATGTTTTAAGTAGGATTACTAAATGATAATATCTTTTTGGGAAACATTAAATATCATTCACCTTGTTATAATATTATGTTCCATGTTTCCAAAGACACTAAACTATTATGATCCTCAGGAATGTGATTTTTAAATTTGATGAATATTAATCTAAAATGATGTAAAATCCATGTGTGTTAATTCTAGGCTGTTATAGTATCAGAACGGAGTTTAGATTATATTTGAGGTTAAAATTTTATTTAATATAGACAATTTAAAAGGTTTAGATAAGAAATTTTTTTAAATATATTTTAAGGGATATATGGTAATGCTTTTATAAAACATTAGGGGTTAGTATATTAATGAGACTATTCTTTCATGAGGAAAAAATTAATTGAATTTTAGCACATATCTTATCAATGTTTAAATAATTTTTTTCTTATAATTTAGTAATGATGATTTTGAGAACTTTTATGCTTTAGGGATATTTATAATTGGACAGAGGAAATAAAAGAAAAAATTAATGTAATCATGGTTTGTCCAATGATTTCATTGTTTTAATTGATGGTTTTAAAAGATAGGAAATACTAGAATTATGTTTTCATATAATATATTAATATGATTTTACTGTATATTTCATTTTTTCATATTAACCATTTTTATTTTAATAAATCGCCTCAAATTGGAGGAATAAATCATTAGATAATTCTTCATGAAATAAAGTCCACACCCATTTATTGGATACCTAGATCCATTAATGGCTAAAAAATAGGCCAAAATTGTAAATGAATAAATAAATAAGTGTTTTTCTAGATATGGGCATGAAATAAATAAACTATTCACTTCACCATTTATATTTTTAATTGAAATAGTAGTGTAATCATATCAAAAAAGACAACTAAAACATGAAATTGTTCCTATGAAATAGAATGGATTTTTGTAATTTTTTTCTCATAAACCTTATCACAAATAGTTTAAATAATTTCTCAAACTCCAAAATAGGATAAATTTATCAAGTCCTATGTATAAAACATCATCAAACATTCAAGGTGTACCTTTGGAAACTCAATCAAAAGTATAAACCATATTTAATTAAAAAGAAACATACATGGCTTAAATAGAAAACATTAATGAAAATCTAATCATATGGCTATTGTGAGGGAAATTATATATTTCTGGGTCTTACCTAAAAAATTTATATTGATTCATAGAAAAATCTAAATTTTTTGTTACAAATTTATTAATCTATACTCATTTTTCTCATTAGTAAGAAAGAAGTAAAATTTTGAGGACATAATTTCCTTAGGGGAGAGAGAGAATGTAACATTCATTTTTTTAATAATATATCACTTATATGTTTTAGTAATATTTAGGTTATGAAATATTTTTATTCAGGAAATAATTATTTTAAATTTTATATAAATTTATGTTAAGGAATTATAAATGTTACATGATCAACTAGATATTCATTATAGATTTAAAACATTATGTTTACTTCCTGACCTAAATTTTAAATATGTTTTTTTAACATGGATTCTCATTTTGATCTGGTTAATGAATTATATAATTATTAGATAATTTATAAATGTATATTTATGTTAATTAATGGTATTTATACTTATTTTCATTACTATTAGAATCTTAAAAATAAATAGTCCATTGTACTAACAAATAATGTATTATTTATTTTAAAAACAAATATTTGTTTCCATAAAAAAGGTTTATTTTAATATATTATGTGTTTTATTTTAAAATTTAAAATTTAATATTTAGAGATTTTTTTTAATAAAATAAAATTTATATTTCCAATAATCATGTGAAAAATAAATGAAACATATTTTTTAAAAAATTTATAAAAACAATATATGATAGTAAATAGTAAATATGATGTAGAATCAATATTTTCATACAAAAAAATATTATAAAGCTTGTGAATGATATTTTTACTTTAATTTGTGTTTTTAAAATAGTCAATAGATTATTTTAATTGTTAATGTTCTAATTCAATTTTTGTATAAGCTGGGTGATACATTTGAATTTTAATTTCTTCAAAAAACGAGAGTTTAAATTCAAATTGAATTCTATAATGTAAAAATTTATAAATATAAAAAATATTTTATAAAAATTGAATAATATATAAAATATGATAGAATATTATAAATAAAAAATATTATTATTTAAAGGACTAAAATTAAAATTACATTTTATCAGAGGTTTATTAATAATGTAGGAATCATTTTAAATAATAAGGGTTTAAGTTTGAATTGAAAGTTACAACCCATTATTAAATATGTTTATATAATGTTATTTAACACTTAAAAAAGTTATTAAACATGTATTATTACAATATATTCTAAAAATATAAATTTTTAAAGTTAATAGTTGAATTAATTTTTTAATAGGTTGAGTAAAAATTATGATAGTATTTTAAAAATAATAGTTTGGGTTTATATGAAATTATACACATTATTATAATTTTTTTAATCTAAAATGATATGGAATATTTATAAAATAAATAGAATATCTTTAAATAATTATAATAAAAAATATTAAATTTTAACGTCAAAATATGAATTTTATTTGGTTAGAGACTGAGTAAATAAATTGATATCCATTTTAAATCAACAGTTTGAGTTCTAGTGGACTTTTACATCCAATTAATATTTTTAAGTATAAAATTGTATTAAAAGGTATATAAACCTAATAAATTTTAATTAATTTATAATACGCATATAATAAGATATACTAATTATCAAATTAAAATAAATTAACTTTTTTGTTAAGTTAAATATGAAAATACTTATTGATGTTTATGTAGTGCTTGAACAACATAAAAAAATTAAAAAATAATGAATTAGCGATATGTTTTATAATGGATAAGGATATTAAAAATTTTAATAGATAATATGTTCATAAAAATTGATATGAAGATTATAACATTAATTACATAATTATATAGATATTTTTATTCCCAATTTTATTGAATATTAATGAAAATCTATATAAATGGAATTTTGTTTGTTAAAATCTGTTTATAAATTAGTAAAAATTTACAAAACATATTGTTGATGCTCCTTTCCATCACAGAGTCCAATGAATGGAAAAGGGGAATACCTTAAGCATAATCAGGGTCACCCTTTGAAGAACATAAAAAATTGACAGAGGGATGAACCAAGAACTCATTTGGAGGGCGTCACTGATGTATCTTGAGCATCGTGCAAGTTACACGCGCTCCACATAAGGGTCGCACAAGTCACTTGCACGCCCTATTTGTTACACCCCAAGATTTCATAGTGTGTTATTTCTTCAAAATAATTAAATAACTTGCACTACACGCAACACCGAGTTCAATTGCACCATGACTTACCAAAAAAAGCCATAGTATTAACTAAATTTTAAACTTTATATAATCCTTATAATTTTAGAATCCATATTATGAGTTTCTTAGTCATAATGCAAGAACAGATTCATTTTCAGTATTGCACTTTTATCAACTTTTGATAGTGAAACCTTTTTGAATACAATATTTTAAACATTTGACTAAATGGAGACATCAAAAAATTTAAAATGAAACATCCCAAGCTTCCACGGTACGCTTTCCTTTGAATAAAACAGTAGCGTGTGTTGTACGCAACGTCGAGTTTTAACACACACCACAACCGATCAAACTAGCCGTTATGAATAGTAATACCTAAATTTTGAAATTATATATATTTTATATTTTGAAATGGACTTCATTTTTGGATTCGGAATATCGAATTTAGCCTAAGGTGAAATTTTGGTACTTTTCGGATAACTTTCATATTTTGATGAATAGTGAAAATTACTAAATTTTAATTAAAAACAACTTTTTTAATCAAAATAATTAATAGTGATAAATTATGAATTTGAGTGGTTTTAAATTATATTTAGAATATATTTTTACAATTTAATATAATTTTGGTCATTAGACATAATTTTACAATTAAACCGAACATAAACAAGTGTCAATCTTTTGATAGTTATTATCTCTTAAAAACACGCTTTTTGTTTTGACAGCGGGAATTAATTTTAAATTAATTTCTGCCACTTCTGTGTTTTGAATTTAGAAAAATGGATTCCATATTTGGAATCAGGATGTTCAAATTGTGTAAATAGGTAACTTTTATTTTTAGACATTTTGAATAATTACTGCGGTAAATATTTTATTTACCATGGTTAAGGGTAAATCCGGTAAATAAGGGATAAAAAATAATATTATAATAATACTAAATTATCCTAAAACGTGTCTTAACCCTATTGGTTGATACATGGTCGACCATAGGCATCTTTGTGTCAATTTTGGGACCCCATGGATCCACTTGTAAGTGATAATGACACTTTATTTTAATTAAGTTAAAATGAATACAAAAATGACACAAGCATATATCTTTTAGCAAAACAATTGTTACATAGGGTTATATAAGTTGGATTTTAGATTATAATAATTAATTAGAAATCTAAAAAGATTTCCTACATAATGATATTTTATTTATAATTTTAAGACATTAAATAATATATTTTATTTATGACACAATGATGATGCAGTAATTACTATAATAGTGAAAAATTAAAATAATTGATATTATAAATACCCAAATAAATATAATATGAAACTTTTAATGAATTAAACTAATTTTATAGGATAATATGATATATTAGTATTGATTTAATTGAATTTTTTCGAAGTAATCAATCTGTTATGAGTTTCACAAAAATCAACTATTGAATAGTGTCAAAATTGACATAAAAGAGTTCTTAAAACAAATATTATATTATTAATTGATATTAAATTCCTAAAAATCTAATGTTCGGACAAGAGACTTATATCATGATATGTTCATCATTAATGGACCACTTGGGGGTCGCTTGGATGTATATAGTAAGTTTATTAACCATATTATATAAAAATACAAAGAGACAATGTAAAAGTGAAACTAATTAACTTAGAGTTAATACTTAAAGATAAGGTTAATATAAGTACCCAAACCTGTATAAATTCTATTGGTTGAGTGTTTTTCGACCTATCCTCACATTAACCTTTGAATAATCAACTTTGGATCCATTAGGAACCGAATATGAATTTATTATAAATTAATATTTCTAGCTTTTCCAAAGGTGCCCCTCACCCCTCTTATAAAAGGGCACTCCTCCTTCTCATTTCTTCACACCTTCAAAGCCTTTTGGTTCGGCCAAACTCTGCCCAACTACTCTCCCAACAGCCCTCAATACAACCTAGAGGCCTTAGTTTGATCAGAAAGCCAACCTATGGAGCCCTTTTGATCAAATCAAAAGGAAGAACCCGAAGAAGAGGTAATGATTTCACCACCCTTCTCCAAGTTCATTTCTTCTTCCACTTCTTCTTCCTTTGTTCTTACCATTCTAAAATAATAACTCCAGTATCTCACATATACTGTGATGTTATTATAAATATGGTACAACCATATTCAGTATTCTATCCACCCTTTGAATAACATGTCACCATACGTGCGTACGTACGGCTTACCGTCTCCACGTCGTGGTGTAATTGTTATTCAATATAATATTATTTGGATGGGTATAATAATGATGTGTAACTCATGTAAATAATAAATATAACATGTTAATGATTCTTTATATATGATATACCATCCATTTATATATTATTTTAATATCAAAATAATGATATTGTCGCTCGTGCGTACGTACGGACTACCGTCTCCACGAACGCGATGAGATTCATTCTCCATCGTATCCATTCTAGTATAATTATCATTTGATGATTTAAAAATGATGTTTAAGTACTAGATATCATTCTGGATATGAATAAGTTACAACAACCATGGCTTATGTAACAAAACATATTAAAAGAAAATGAGTAAGTTAACTCCCGAAACGACGATAATTCTAAGATATTATTAACAAACCAATGTTAAAAGATCATATATGATATCATATTAATATATATGATTCTTGTATAATTTAATAACAACTATTTCACCATTATACAGGAGGTTAACCTACCCCATCCAAGTAAAATTTCAAGTTAAGGGTTTATTTCACAATCTCTTCATTATTCGAGGTTGTTTATACGTAATAATCTACTTGGATTTCTTTATCATCCACATCCATGTTACTTCGAAATGTATTTCAAAACATTTTTACTATTTACAAAGAATATGGGTTATAGTCATTTATACCCTTATGTGTTTTTAAAGGAATATTTCCATCATTTTCCAAACAAGGCACTTTTTACCTTTTGACAAATTTAAGGTATGAATGTTTTTTTTAAACTTATACGGCAGGTGTAGCTATTTACCGCTGTTATAAAATCGTCAAATATTCCCTTACAAGCTTACAAGGATATTTTCAAAGTAAATGTTTTATTTTATAATTATGTGACTTTTAAATGATTTCAAAATGAATAATTTAAGAATTTCAGAAAGGTACTCTTTATCAAAATCTGAATTTTAAATGTTTTAAAGATTTATCTTTATAAATCTTTTTAATTAATGTCTTCAAAATGGTTTTAAGGATTTATTTATATGGACATGAATGTTTTTTTTAAAATGTTAATTCCTTTCAAAAGTTTCAAAGTGGTATGGGACACTTTGATTCAAAAATCTCTTTTTAATTACTTCCTTTATAAATGTGTGACTTTTAAATGATTTAAAAAAAAGAGATATTTCTCTCAAATAGTTTTGATTTCATCTATGTCAACATCCTTTGATGGATTTTAAGCTTATTTGAAGATGATTTATTATGATATAAAACTTCTATATTGTATTGAAGGTTTTGTGATATGTTTGACTGTGGATGTGCTATTTTTATACCATTCATAGTTTATGGTGAAAGTATTGACATTTCGTATGCTAGTTTTAATACGAATGTTTACGTTATGTTTAAACCTTTTCATATGGGAATGCATTGGACTTAATATGTGACGGGTGGAGCCCGCTATAGCTCCTCGATGCATCGGTAGGTCTCATGAGACAAACTAGTGTCTTGGCACAAGGCCTTGACAAAATATTATTTGTAGTCTTGGCACGAGGCCTTGAATATGTGGTTATGATAGTCTGGCATTATGCATTCCAACATTATGAAAGTGGTTATTGATTTTTGCATGTGATTATTCGATTAGTAGAATATCCATGTGAGTAAGTAAATGGAATTATTTCATTTTATTTATGCCATACCATGTTGAAAGTTCATGTTTGAAAGGCTTTTGTTTTAGTTATACAATGCCTTAAAAGTTTATTCTTATTTATGAAAGTTTCTGCTATATTGTTATCCTTACTGGGCATTTGAGCTCACCCCTTTTCTATGTTTTATTTTTCCCAGGAAGTGAAGAAGTAAGTTATGAATGACCTGCAGGGATATTATGTGGGGAATATGAGTGTGGATTATGGAGACAATATGTTGTTGTAGTAGTTTTTCGTTTAATGATGTAATGTAAAACTTATGAATATATCTAGTGTTTCCAAGGCTACTAAACCAATCGGTCTTTCGAGATTTAATCTTTCTTGTGATAATGCCAACGTTATGTAAAATTGCACCGAATCTGGGTAACTAGGGTCGGGGCGTTACAGTTGGTATCAGAGGGAGGTTTAGTACAAACCTTGGAATCTAGATTTAGATAAACTCTGATTAGAGCACGTAGACCTAAGATGAACTTTGAGGATTAGTATAGAAGAACTTCCTAGAATTTTGGTATTGTAGAGATTTTGTGAGTTTTCCGAGCAATACATCCCTGTCTGGATACGAGCAGGTAGAGGCGGCTCTGGCACAGATGTACCTAGGGGTAAAACCCGAAAACACCGCTTTGAGCTAGACTCGAACGAGAACTGGTGCACGACAACGGGCCTTGCTGCACTCTTGGTTACGACACTCCCGGGGGATATGCTTAGGATAATTCTAATTTTCTTTACAAACCATTATGAAGGGTTTATGAGTATATACATCCTCAAATGAGACATTTTTATGATTATGGATTATATCCATAAATAGTTCAATTTATGTTAAGTGTTTTATAAGTATGGGATTATGTATTTTGATTCATAAACTGATCTAGTTTATGCCATTGTTTAGAAATGGCTCCCAGTAGAAGGAATGAGAACTCCAGAAATGCACATGATCTAAAGAGAAGGAAGGAACATATCTTTCATGGTCTTAAGCTAGAATTTATAAGAGAAATAGTCTCCCTTGTATTATCATCATATGAAGAAATAATATCATGTGTTGATAAGATAAGTAAAGAGTTTACTGAGTCCTATGGCTTTGAAGGGAAGCAAGAGAAGAAAAGGATAGAAGAGAGAAAGATGGGTAAAGGGAAGAGGGAAAAAAAGAATTTTCCCATATGTGGTAACTGTGTAAAGAAACACCCTGGAACTTGCCTGAAAGGAATGGGAGTTTGTTATAAGTGTGGAGGAAAAGGGCACAAAGTACATGACTGCAAGGGTAAAAAAATGGTTTCAAATGTACAATGCTTCATTTGCAAGGAGTTTGGACACTACGCGAACCTATGTCCCAGTCATCAAACTATGCCGCAAATGATGCTATTGGATAATAATCAAGTTATGATACTACCACAGATGAAGAGGAATGATTAGAGTTATTATGTTGATTATATCAATTGAGTGTTGTATCAACAATGTACTTGTTACAATAATCATGGAGTATATAAGGATTGTACTACAGTACTATTTCATTGAGGACTTGAGATTGTGTGGAACAAAGAAAAGTGACTCAATAGCAGGATAAATTTTTGGAAAATATATGGTTGAGAGAATATAGTTCTGATACTGAGGTAGTGATTTTGGAATAATATGTGATTGTTTTGGATAAATTATATTGGATATTCTTGACTACCCTGTAACTGATTAATGATTTGTATATTCCATCATTGTTGGGGTTTAAAACATTTTTGGATTAATGAAGTATATCCAGCTTTCTATATGGAATAAGGGAGCATGAATGTAATCAATAAGGAATATGGTAATTCAGGATGTTTCGGTGTATTAAAAGAATACATGATGAAGGTATTCATATGCTATTACGGGGTAAAAAGGTTCTACATTATGTTTACCTTACTTATAAATGTTGTACTGTGAGTTTGGATAGAAGTATTTTGGATAGTTCTAGTTTGGATTATTTTGGATTGCCATAAAAGGACAACCCGGAGGTCGGGCGGCAACCCGTCGCGTCCGGCAAGGCTGCGAGACTTGAACCCGCAACCGAAGGGCGACAAGGGTGTATCACCTACCACTGGCCACGAGATGTCCTGGATTAAATAATGTAGTTTTTATTAAAAGATCTTGTAGATGAATTATAAATTCCTTTATTTTGGAACCCTATATGAATAGTGTAAATAGAATTTTTTTTACATTCTATTATCTTTTAGGGTGAAAGATGAGTTTGTGGTAGAAATTTATTAATGGATAAAACTCTAATTATAAAGTAAGTATATCTCCTTATGATCTTAGCCAATCTCATAAATAAATTCCTCAATATTAAGAAAATCAACTTAGAACAAAAATGTTTTCCTAGATGGTACCTTAAATCACCACTAATTCATGGCTTTGGGATTGTTGGCCTTTTCATAGCCATGTTCTCTACCACTCTCCATCAGATAATTGATGGTTAGATTTCTCTTCCATATCCATATTTTCCTACATGGAACCCTAGTATGTGTTATTTTCGGTAATCTTCATACTTTCCACTCTTTATTTTAAATAGAGGCCTCGTTAATTCATTTTTCGATGTGGGATTTCAACTATGATATTTTGAAACGTCAAAAATGTGTTATCCTAATACCCTATGTTTTGTTGAACCGATGGTATTTCAAATCATCATAGATTGATGAATTTAAGGACCTCAATTATACACTTCTTTGTGATTGATGATCTCAATCACTACCTATAAATATTTACGTTTTTTCTCTAATTATATGTCTCTAATTGCCACCAATGTTCTCCTAATCAAGATCATAATTTGGTGGTGACCCTTTCATTTCTCTTTTCCACATATTAAGACTAAATTTTAGTAACCCAATTTCCGATGTGGGTTTTCCCACAAATATATTTTCTATTTTCAACCTTTTATTTTCGAAGAACAATTTCAAATTGCGAGGACGCAATTTATTGAAGGAGGGGAGAATGTAACACCCCAAGATTTCATAGTGTGTTATTTCTTCAAAATAATTCAATAACTTGCACTACACGCAACACCGAGTTCAATTGCACCAATACTTACCCAAAAAAAGCCATAGTATTAACTAAATTTTAAACTTTATATAATCCTTATAATTTTAGAATCCATATTATGAGTTTCTTAGTCATAATGCAAGAACAGATTCATTTTCAGTATTGCACTTTTATCAACTTTTGATAGTGAAACCTTTTTGAATACAATATTTTAAACATTTGACTAAATGGAGACATCAAAAAATTTAAAATGAAACATCCCAAGCTTCCACGGTACGCTTTCCTTTGAATAAAACAGTAGCGTGTGTTGTACGCAACGTCGAGTTTTAACACACACCACAACCGATCAAACTAGCCGTTATGAATAGTAATACCTAAATTTTGAAATTATATATATTTTATATTTTTAAATGGACTTCATTTTTGGATTCGGAATATCGAATTTAGCCTAAGGTGAAATTTTGGTACTTTTCGGATAACTTTCATATTTTGATGAATAGTGAAAATTACTAAATTTTAATTAAAAACAACTTTTTTAATCAAAATAATTAATAGTGATAAATTATGAATTTGAGTGGTTTTAAAGTATATTTAGAATATATTTTTACAATTTAATATAATTCTGGTCATTAGACATAATATTACAATTAAACCGAACATAAACAAGTGTCAATCTTTTGATAGTTATTATCTCTTAAAAACACGCTTTTTGTTTTGACAGCGGGAATTAATTTTAAATTAATTTCTGCCACTTCTGTGTTTTGAATTTAGAAAAATGGATTCCTTATTTGGAATCCGGATGTTCAAATTGTGTAAATAGGTAACTTTTATTTTTAGACATTTTGAATAATTACTGCGGTAAATATTTTATTTACCATGGTTAAGGGAAAATCCGGTAAATAAGGGTTAAAAAATAATATTATAATAATAATAAATTATCCTAAAACCTGTCTTAACCCTATTGGTTGATACATGGTCGACCATGGGCATCTTTGTGTCAATTTTGGGACCCCATGGATCCACTTGTAAGTGATAATGACACTTTATTTTAATTAAGTTAAAATGAATACAAAAATGACACAAGCATATATCTTTTAGAAAAACAATTGTTACATAGGGTTATATAAATTGGATTTTAGATTATAAATATTCATTAGAAAGCTAAAACGATTTCCTACATAATGATATTTTATTTATAATTTTTAGACATTAAATAATTTATTTTATTTATGACACAATGATGATGCAGTAATTACTATAATAGTGAAAAATTAAAATAATTGATATTATAAATACCCAAATAAATATAATATGAAACTTTTAATGAATTAAACTAATTTTCTAGGATAATATGATATATTAGGATTGATTTAATTGACTTTTTTCGAAGTAATAAATCTGTTATGAGTTTCACAAAAATCAACTATTGAATAGTGTCAAAATTGAAATAAAAGAGTTCTTAAAACAAATATTATATTATTAATTGATATTAAATTCCTAAAAATCTAATGTACGGCCAAGAGACTTATATCATGATAGGTTCATAATTAATGGACCACTTGGGGGTCTCTTGGATGTATATAGTAAGTTTATTAACCATATTATATAAAAATACAAAGAGACATTGTAAAAGTGAAACTAATTAACTTAGAGTTAATACTTAAAGATAAGGTTAATATAAGTACCCAAACCTGTCTACATTCTATTGGTTGAGTGGTTTTCGACCTATCCCCACCTTAACCTTTGAATAATCAACTTTGGATCCATTAGGAACCGAATATGAATTTATTATAAATTAATATTTCTAGCTTTTCCAAAGGAGCCCCTCACCCCTCTTATAAAAGGGAACTCCTCCTTCTCATTTCTTCACACCTTCAAAGCCTTTTGGTTCGGCCAAACTCTGCCCAAATACTCTCCCAACATCCCTCAATACAACCTATAGGCCTTAGTTTGATCAGAAAGCCAACCTAAGGAGCCCTTTTGATCAAATCAAAAGGAAGAACCCGAAGAAGAGGTAATGATTTCACCACCCTTCTCCAAGTTCATTTCTTCTTCCACTTCTTCTTCCTTTGTTCTTACCATTCTAAAATAATAACTCCAGTATCTCACATATACTGTGATGTTATTATAAATATGGTTCAAACATATTCAGTATTCTATCTACCCTTTGAATAACATGTCACCATACGTGCGTACGTACGGCTTACCGTCTCCACGTCGTGGTGTAATTGTTATTCAATATAATATTATTTGGATGGGTATAATAATGATGTGTAACTCATGTAAATAATAATTATAACATGTTAATGATTCTGTATATATGATATAACATCCATTTATATATTATTTTAATATCAAAAGAATGATATTGTCGCTCGTGCATACGTACGGACTACCGTCTCCACGAACACGATGAGATTCATTCTCCATCGTATCCATTCAAGTATAATTATCATTTGATGATTTAAAAATGATGTTTAAGGACTAGATATCATTCTGGATATGAATAAGATACAACAACCATGGCTTATGTAACAAAACATATAAAAAGAAAATGAGTAAGTTAACTCCTGAAACGACGATAATTCTAAGATATTATTAACAAACCAATGTTAAAAGATCATATATGATATCATATTAATATATATGATTCTTGTATAATTTAATAACAACTATTTCACCATTATACAGGAGGTTAACCTACCCCATCCAAGTAAAAGTGCAAGGTAAGGGTTTATTTCGCAATCTCTTCATTATTCGAGGTTGTTTATACGTAATAATCTACTTGGATTTCTTTATCATCCACATCCATGTTACTTCGAAATGTATTTCAAAACATTTTTACTATTTACAAAGAATATGGGTTATAGTCATTTATACCCTTATGTGTTTTTAAAGGAATATTTCCATCGTTTTCCAAACGAGGCACTTTTTACCTTTTGACAAATTTAAGGTAAGAATGTTTTTTTTAAACTTATACGGCAGGTGTAGCTATTTACTGTCGTTATAAAATCGTCAAATCTTCCCTTACAAGCTTACAAGGATATTTTCAAAGTAAATGTTTTATTTTATAATTATGTGACTTTTAAATGATTTCAAAATGAATAATTTACGAATTTCAGAAAGGTACTCTTTATCAAAATCAGAATTTTAAATGTTTTAAAGATTTATCTTTATAAATCTTTTTAATTAATGTCTTCAAAATGGTTTTAAGGATTTATTTATATGGACATGAATGTTTTTTTGAAAATGTTAATTCCTTTCAAAAGTTTCAAAGTGGTATGGGACACTTTGATTCAAAAATCTCTTTTTAATTACTTCCTTTATAAATGTGTGACTTTTAAATGATTTCAAAAAAAAGAGATATTTCTCTCAAATAGTTTTGATTTCATCTATGTCAACATCCTTTGATGGATTTTAAGCTTATTTGAAGATGATTTATTATGATACAAAACTTCTATATTGTATTGAAGGTTTTGTGATATGTTTTACTGTGGATGTGCTATTTTTATACCATTCATAGTTTATGGTGAAAGTATTGACATTTCGTATGCTAGTTTTAATACGAATGTTTATGTTATGTTTAAACCTTTTCATATGGGAATGCATTGGACTTAATATGTGACGGGTGGAGCCCGTTATAGCTCCTCGATGCATCGGTAGGTCTCATGAGACAAACTAGTGTCTTGGCACAAGGCCTTGACAGAATATTATTTGTAGTCTTGGCACGAGGCCTTGACTATGTGGTTATGATAGTCTGGCATTATGCATTCCAACATTATGAAAGTGGTTATTGATTTTTGCATGTGATTATTCGATTAGTAGAATATCCATGTGAGTAAGTAAATGGCATTATTTCATTTTATTTATGCCATACCATGTTGAAAGTTCATGTTTGAAAGGCTTTTGTTTTAGTTATACATTGCCTTAAAAGTTTATTCTTATTTAAGAAAGTTTCCGCTATATTGTTATCCTTACTGGGCATTTGAGCTCACCCCTTTTCTATGTTTTATTTTTCCCAGGAAGTGAAGAAGTAAGTTATGAATGACCTGCAGGGATATTATGTGGGGAATATGAGTGTGGATTATGGAGACAATATGTTGTTGTAGTAGTTTTTCGTTTAATGATGTAATGTAAAACTTATGAATATATCTAGTGTTTCCAAGGCTACTAAACCAATCGGTCTTTCGAGATTTGATCTTTCTTGTGATAATGCCAATGTTATGTAATATTGCACCGACTCTGGGTAACTGGGGTCGGGGCATTACACTATTCCTTTTTTCACCCAAGGTGCCTAGTGGCCTATAAATATCCCTTGTAGGCCCCCCATTTCTAGGATGAATTTTCTAAAACTCAAATTCAAGCTTTGGTCGTCCAAGTCTTTTTCTGATGTATTCTGAACACTTCTAAGGTAATTCATTACCTAGAATGGAAGCTCTAAAGAGGAAGAATAATGCCTAAGTGTTAGAATTCATCAACACTTACGCGCTTAAGTGTCCACCCATTAAGGGAAATGAAGACACTTGTGTGCCGCCTTACCCTATCAAGGGAACTTCCATGCCCACTTTTGGAAGCCTATAGGGATGATACTAAGGGCTTGAGTTCAAAGTCACCCAAGTATTACTCTATTGGTTATTATTCTCCCAAGGTGACTCGTATTGCACAAGTCTACTTGTGCGAACAGGGCTTGCGTGCCAGAAAAATACTTGCGTGTCACCTTCCTAGTCACCTACTTTCCTCAAATCCACCTCTCCTCTTTAAGGTATAGTCTTCAAAACCCTCTTCAAAGCCATCATTATGGCATGATTCCTTTGTTGGATTCCTTATCTGAAACCAATTATGTGAGAACCTCTCCTAAAACCTCATGACTTACAAGTTTTATGTCACCATGGTTAGAGGTTTCCTATATAACCTCATCCTTTAAGATGATAATATCCTTAACCTGGGCCTCCTTCTTAGGAGTAATCCCCAGTCCTAATCCCTTTAACCTGGGACTCCTTATCAGGAGTAAGCCCCAGTCCTAATCCCTTTAAACCTGGGCCTCCTTCTCAAGAGTAAGCCCCAGTCCTAATACCTTTAACCTGGGCCTCCATCTCAAGAGTAATCCCTAGTCCTAATTCCTTTAACCTGGGCCTCCTTATAAAGAGTAAGCCCCAGTCCTAATCCCTTTAACCTGGTCCTCATTCTCAAGAGTTAGCCCCAGTCATAGTCTCATTTGATCTGGGCCTCCTTCTCAAGCGTAATCCCTAGTCATAATTTCCTTCATCTTTGGGAATCCTTCTTAGTAGTAAGCTCCAATATTAATTCTTTTGATTTGGTTTTCCTTCTCAGGAATAAAACTCAATCATAATTCCCTCTTAATTTAGGATACCTTTTCAGGAGTAAGTCCTGGGTTAAAATTCCAAAAATCACCATAAAATACATATTCCTTTATGGAACCTGCTTCTTGGGCAGTCATACATATGTAATCCCTTCATCAGTTCTCATAACTGTACCTTTTATGGCACTATCATCAAATTTACTGATACCTATTGTTTCTCAAACTGAGCATGACTCATGTGATCTTAGAGTGTGAAAGTAATCATGACATTTCATTATTGGATATTAACCATGCATAAAACCCATATTTTATTATAGAACTACATGGGTTCTGATTCCTTTTTAACAAGGACATGTAGGTAGACCATATATGGGTACGATCCCAACTCTAAAATAATCCCTATCTTTCTGAAGGACAATAAAATTCAAGTGCCCCACAAAGTGGCTTTAAAACATGTATGGTCATCATAATGACCAAGAGATTTCTATATAATTTATTAAAGGATACCATTTAATAAGAATATCTAATACATACAGATGATTCTCCATCGAAGAAGAACCTCAAATACATATAAAAGATTCTCTAAATCTCATACACATCAACAATTGATTTCTAAATCTAATGGAAAACTCATTTTTAACTTGTTGAATTAATAAGGATTCATGAACATAACTTAAATCTACAAGAGAGTCCTAGAGTAGGTAATAATTCCCCCCAAAAATGTGTGATGAGGCTGAACTCCCATCCTATCGACCAATGCAAATTCATAAGCCTCATCTGTCCACAACTAATGAGCACCTACCTTTGGAATGTTGGTCCAAATGGATATAGAGTCATTGGATGTTTCCAGTTCTACAAATAAACCCATTAGAAACTGAGTGGAATGTTTGAACCTAAAAAAACATGGTAATCCCCGGTTCCATAAGAAACAAAAATGGTGAACCTAATGTGTGTCCTTAACCAAGTTAAAATGATGTTTTACTTATTTTTTAGGCCCCTATTAAACTCAATATGAGGGCCAACAAAGTAGTCAATAACATGAGTGCTCATCCAAAAGTTGTAGTCTGGCTAGACTTATCTTGATTATGTCTTCTATATTAAATAGGAACTCTTTTCCAAGATCTCTCTGCAACACAGAATGGATTCTTTAAAGTTCACACTTGTGAATGCATCGACCACCCTCATGGTGGATCCTCATCTGCTCTAAGGATGGAATCACCTACTTAGCGTCTTCAATGCTGGGTCTCAAATGTGTTGGTGAGGGAATACTGTCAACACGGTACCATCCTGACTCTAGAGGCCACTCAACAAGCCCTCCAAGTTAAAAACTCACCTTGGTTGTTCAGACAGTGACAACCACTGATCAAGAAGAAGGCGATGGTAACCACCGTCTCCAACCATTTCAGGTTGTTATCCCCAGAACGAAGCAACCAGTCCCTCCCATATTATAGGGAGGTGAATTAAGAGGTCAGTCAAGGCATCAGTTCAAGAAGATAGGAGTCCTTCCAGAGGACTCCCATCAACAATCTCCGCTAGAATCGTGACGTAGTACACCCTCAACATGAGGAGGGTATCACCTCTAGGCGTTTGGATCAGGTTCCTCAAACCTGAAAACGAAAGAAAAATTTTCAGAGGAAAAATTTGGCTAATAGGAATCATTTTATTACCTCTATCCCCTCTGAAGAAGTCCATCAACCAAACTTGAAGGCAAACAACAAGTGGACACACAAACCTGTCTGTTCTAATCCTGTGGTCCAATAGACTCGTCAGGCAGAAACCTGCCAATAATTCCAATAAATTACAATGGAGTACTATAGGAAGGCACATACACCTGTTTATAATTCATCATCCAATCAGTAGGCTTGTCTGACTACAACCAGAGAAGCTCACCAACCAAATATGGTGACCACCTGTAAACAAGCACATACACCTGCTTACAATCACCAATTTTGTCAATAGTCTCGTCTGGCAGTATTAAAGGAAACACTTAAAACATTATTTATGGGGAATATTTAGTAGGCACATACACCATCCAATGTATATCAAGTATGAAAATAGTCTTGTTTGGTAGCACCCAGAGAAGTCAGTCGGAAAGCTCCGACGACAAATTTGGATCAGACTCAACTCTCTGCACCTATGCATAAGTACTGTCAATATCCATTGATAGGAGAAGGAGGACAGGAGCAGGAACATACACCTACTCTAGACACGGAATGGATGTATATTCTTGTTCTGGTAGCTGATGTCACCAAGCACATTCTGAAAATAGTGAAAGAGCAGAAGCAAATCCTTGCCCATATTCTGGATACCTGTCAGAATATTATAAAAACTTCTGCAACATCACAAGTAAAGAAACATAAATCTATCCCTATCAGTTGAGTGACTCATCAACATGTCACTCCGGATTAGATACACACCTCTGTTTAAATCCAGAAGGGTCATGTGGCATACTCCCCCATGTCATATGGACAATCAAGTTAGGCACATACACCCGATTGAAATGGAGATAATCTGCCTAACCTGACCATTTCTCATGAGAAGGCACATACACCTTCCCATAATGACCACTTTAATCAAAAAGTGGTTTCCAAAGTGAGTAATAAGGCGTCCAAGAATAAGACCCATGCAACACAGTTAAAAATTCAAGATCCAATCTGCAATAAGGCCTTGATTAATGCTGGAGTTCCTGACGCCCTCTGACAAATATATGTTACAGATCAAGATTATACTCTCTCATTTCCTAATTCTGGAAGTAATAATAATAATTTTGAAGGTATTCATCAAACACTTCCTCATGAAGGCTTGCTTTATGACAATTCGGTCAATCTCGAACTATCATCTTCAGATGAGAGCCATGATAACCCTATGCATGGCCAGAAGATCAAGGAGCAAGAAGTTCCCTCTTTTGTTGTAACCCATCTTGGTTATCCTCCCCATGATGATGAATTTATTTTAGAAAGTCCTCTCCACAGTAGTAATTCGCATTTCCTAGAAAATTCATTAATGGACAATAAAGTAACGAGAAAGCCCTCTTATCTTGAGGCACTTGCAAATGCGAGGCCAGTCATGTCTGATTCCTTACCATTAATAGGTGAAATACATTCTCAACCAGATGATATCCCATGGTGTAGGTAATTCTCCGAACCACCCCTGGGTCATTCATCTTCTAATTTGACAATTGGATTCTCTAACAATCATGTTGAATCTGATGAAGCAACAAAAAAGCATCAGCTTTGGTCCAATCAGGTAGAAGAATCTTCATCAAATGACCAAGAGGAAGTGTTGAATTTGAGAAAACAAATAGAGAAGAGTGAAATACCAGTCATGTTTTGGCCTTTGGATGACTCTCAGTATGATCTTCCAGAAACGTTGATAGAAGATTGTATTCATGATATTCATCTCAACATATGGAAAACTCTTCGTCACTTAAAAGAGAAAATATTATCTTATGATGAATATCAAAATCATGTTAAGATAATAGAAGGGTTGAAATTCCAAATTGACATGGCATCTCTCTCAGTTTCTCGACATCCAAAGGTTGAAAAGCAGCAGAGATCCCTTTAGCGTTCATTCCATGGCATGTTGAAAAGATTACGCCAGTTAATTATCAATTCCACATCTGGTATTCATATCAGGGGATGGGGTGTTCCTGGAGCATTTCATTTTACTATTCTCTCCATCCAACAAAGCCTACCAAAAGTGGTCTAATGCAATGTTATTTCCCATTGCTGGCCACATCTAACTGGTTTTGTGTGTAATCAAATGCTTCCTCAAGAACATGCCTCAACTAGTTCTTCCCAAAGTCAGGCATCTAACGAACAAGTTGTTGAATTACTATTGCATCAAGAAAATGAGAATATCTAATAGGCTTCTTGTTTAAAGCATGCACATCATCAGGTGACAGAGGTGTCAAAAATAATCTGATGGTCATCTGATCCAGGTGATTTAAGTGGATGTCGGATGATGCATCCGTCTAATTTATGGACTAATATATGCAAAATCAGGAGAGATTTTATGAAAGTTTTAGATATAGTAGATCAAGAGTCACCTCATCTTTCAAGGTTGGGGACTCTTTTAATCCAACTCTCGAGATCAAGAGACAGGATTCGAGGAGTTGAGCAGAAAAAACAGGCACAGTTCCAGTCCATCAGACTGGGGACTTTTTCAAATTCTCAATATTTTCCACAGTAAAAGTTAGTCTTCTCACTATTAGGGAAGAATCCACCAGAGGAACATAGAGCCAAATTATCATGAGACTCCCTCCAAATTAAGATTCATAAAGATGATCATGAGGGATCAACCAAACAAAAGGAAAAGTCTTATAAAGGACATAGAAGAACACAATATCGTATAAGCACTAATAGAAGGGTTACAATGTGTTCTGCATCGATAAATGTCATCAATGCCATTTTCACCATTCCCCCAGAACATGAGGCTCACTCAGGGGAATCAGATGAATAATTTCATGTTCAAGAGGCTGTATACATAGAGGAAAATGAAGAAGGTGGGTGTACCTGAAATCAAAGGCTTACCCAGAATCTAGGTATTCCTTAAAATAACCAACACCCCCTTCTTCGAATGGCATCTAACAAGGGGAAAGAAAAAAATTCAGGTTACCATCCACCCTAACTCTGTAGAAGGTCAATCACTCTCATTTGAGGAAAGGTTCACACATCAAGAGGAATAAATGATGGAGTTAAGGAGTTTAAATACAGAACTACTTCATGGTAGTCTTCCTCCTAAGCCCACTGGAGTTAATCACTCAAGGGAATTTGTTTCATCTACTGGGTTGGATCAAGAATATACCCATTTTCAAGTACACCCTTGCAGGTCTAATCCTATGGGTCATACGTGACAACAACTGGTAATACTACCATCAGTTACAGTACCAGTCGCCACCCCTGTCCAAACTCCAGTTCTTGCACCTATACAGGTCCAAGCTCAAACAAATATTTCTCGAAAATTAATGACTATCATTGAGTAATTAATAGCTCAGTTGGAAGATATGGAAGGAAAGCATGCACTAGTTAAATTGGAGAAGAGAGATTACCCAGAATGGGTTGATGCAATTCATCCCCCGTAAAATTTTGCGAGTACCACATTCCCAATTTTTAATGGTTCGGGAGATCCAGAAAAACACATTACACATTTTGTTTCACATTGGATCCTATCTTGGGAACTCCTCAACAACAAGAAGCATTTATGCTCAGGTGTTTTGTGCAGTCTTTACAAGGACCTCTTTCGTCTGGTACAAAATCATGTAATCTCAGTCAATTACTGGGTGGGAGGATCTCTATAAAAAATTCCTTCTTCAATTTAGCTCAACATTGCCAAAGAAGACAATTTTTTATCTTTCTAATTGTATGCAAAGGGATAATGAAAGTGTTTTGGATTTTATTGCTTGCTGGAAGGGGTTAACATATTCCTTAATTTTAGCACTCCCTCAAGAAAAGTTGCTGCCAATCTGTGTGGAAAATCTACGTGATGAATTACACACACCATTGATCCCTGTGAAATACAAAAAAGGGTTTCAAGGCCTAACTTCAATTGCTCAGCATATTGAAGACTCTCTTAAAAAGGCTAAGGCTAAAACTCCTGTAATTCCATCAGTTCCAGGAATGAGAATAGGGAAAGAATAGACTGCTACTGTTACACTTAAACAAGCAGTTGTACCTGCTTCAACTTCAAAACCTACATCATATCGAAGGGCTCCACCTCATGAGCGTCAACAACAATGGATTCCTCATCAAGATGGTAAAAGAGATCAAAGTTGGAAATAGTTTGAAGATTTGAAGAACAAAGTTTATTCTCTCTGGAATGAACAGGTTCCTGGCTACTTCATCTCGGCTTTGGAAAACAATCTGGTTTTGTTGCCATGGCCCAAAAGACTATACAAGGAAGGAGATGAAGACCTCCCCAACTATTTCCCATTTCATTAGATGTTGGGGCATCCCATTCAGGAGTGTTTTTTCTTCAAGGACCTCCTGAAAAATATGGTGGACTCTAGACAGGTAAAACTGAAAGGTTATTCAGCCCACGTACCATGTGTTACTGCTACTGATCCAGAGGAAGAAGGCGAATGACATGAAGTCAAAAGAAAAAATGCATAGAAGTATGATGATTGGATGATCATGAAAATAGTCAACCAAACTCATGCCATTTTAAGAACACAATTGAATCAACCAATTGTGTCTTCATCTATGAATGCCACATAAAAAACCCCTTAATCAGAAGGAAAATCCTCAAAGAAGTGGCATAATTTGAATAAATAAGAGCAATCAGAAGAATACGAGTTTGTGTCAAAGCTTAATTTGTCTTTGACTTTTGTAGATTTTATGCCATCTACATCAAAAGTACTGGTACCTCCCCACCAAATGGCACAACCTGAACTGGATAATCATGCAAAATCTTTATCAGAGGAATATTTGATCTTTGGTTCGGTTAACATGATTCATTTAAAAGATCCTTATGCCAATTACCGATTATATTATGATGAGCCTAAGTTCCCTATATCTAACAGATGAATTAGAGGAAGAGAAAGTGTTTTAGGATACATGGGGATATGCGGATATTCTTGAAGCCATTATTTTAATCCTACCCCTACCAGAACTGTATATGTGGCAGAGACTCATGGAAATGCCCTTCAACAATCTCAACAAGAATAAGAAAGTTCTTCCACACATTGTTGATTTGGTCCTGATGCAGTTATTTTGGAAGACTGTTTAGGGGTCACACATTCTTCCTCTCGACAAATAGATATACCTAGTCGGTCTAATTTATAGAAGTTATGAGTGTTTCCAACTCCTACCCCGATACGAGATGCCTCAACTACCAAAGCATCAACTTCCAAGGCACCTGCAAAACCACATTTTCCTGATGGTAAATGCAGACCTTTGGACCAAAATTATGATGTCTTGAAACATTTGGCCCATGTACCAAAAGTATGTAGTGATATCTTTTACAGATGAAGATGAAGATGATTTTGTACATGGGCACATCAGACCATTGTATTTATCTGGAAAAGTCAATGATATAGACATCCGATGAGCTTTCATTGATAATGGATCATGAGTAAATCTCATTCCTATTTGTACTCCATCGATTGGGGCTCACCGAATCTGATTTATCTCCTTCTACTTTGATTTTACGAGGATACGATAAGAATAAACAAGAACCTCAGGGAAAAATTACACTCAGACCTTAGTTTGGAGACTTTGTGTCTAATTCATATTTTGTGGTTGTTCGTCGGGATGCAGCTTCAACATTATTTTTGGAAGTCCTTAGCTACATCAACAAGCAGACATACCTTCATCGTACCATCAGTGTCTCAAATATTATTTCATTGGTCAAATTGGGACATTTTATGGTGACAAATCCCCATTCAAAACATGTGAATCTCAATACATTGAGGTTGATTTTTATCAAATGGAGGTAAAGAAAAAATCCATGGAAAACAAGGTTACCAAAATTAATGATCCATATGGTTTGGAAAAGATTCCAGTAAACCCATTCATATATGTGAGTACAGATTATTTGTTGCCTTTTAGTCAAATTGATAGGATAGACCTAAATCGAAAAAATATTATGGAAACTTCCATAATGTCAGTTACGGCAATCGAGCCAGACAACATGGGAGAAATTGTTTATTTTCCAAGCAGTGATGAAAGCTTAAATGTAGATGACTTCATTTCATCCGCTGAAATCTAGAAATTCTATACTTCATCAACTATATTAGAAGAAGTTATAGCAATACCAGAGGAAAATAATGATATCGATTCTCAATCCATCATCTCCTCTCTATCACCTCAGAAAGACCCTTCATCAACAATAGGGTTAGAAATGACAGCCTCTTCTTCAATATGTTCAAGTTATAACTTCTCCCCTAGCCATAGAAGTTCTACTTCATTATCTACTATGCGAGTAGAAACAGAGGAAGTAACACATATTGAAGAAGAAGAGGAAGATCTTAGAGATGCTCCTCCAGCATTTGAGGAGGGTATCTCTACCACTATGGATGAACTCAAAGAAATAAATCTGTGAACAAAAGAAGATCTGTGCCACACTTTAATTAGTGCAGCCAAGACTCTTGAAGAGAAAGAAATAGACACTTCATTTTTAATGAAAAATCGAGATTTATTTTCATGGAATTATACATAAATTCCATGTCATAATTCTGATGTTTCCACTCATCATTTGGGTTTTCCATAAGAACATCAAGGATTCAAGAAAGCCTCAAGAACAACACACCCAACTTATGCATCCAAAATTGAAGATGAATTTGATAAGATTATCAAAGATAACTTCATCATAGAAGTTCATTATTCGAAATGGATGGCTAATATTTTCCCTATGAATAATAAGAATGGAAAATTAGAGTTTGCATTGACTTTAGAGATCTTAATCGGAATTGTCCCAAGGATGATTTTCTTGTTCCGATAACGTAACTCATAATTGATGCAACAGCTGGCTACAAAGCTCTTTCCGTCATGGATGGATATTCTGGGTATAATCAAATATGAATGGCTCTAGAAGATGAAGAATCTACTACCTTCGTAGCCCATCAAGGTGTGTTTTTTCTATCGGGTAATTCCCTTTGGTCTGAAAAATGATAGTGCAACATATCAAAATGCCATGTACTATATCTTCAAACCCTTTTTAGGGTAATTTGTTGAATTTTATGTGGATGATTTGGTGGTTAAATCAAGACAACGTTCTAATCATTTGGATGATCTATAAATCATAGTCAACAAACCTCGACAACACAATTTAAAGATTAACTCCATGAAATGTGCTTTCGGGGTAACCTCAGGAAAATTTCTCGGCTTTGTTGTACACCATCGTGGTATCAATGTTGATCCTGAGAAGAAAAAATTAATCCTTGGTATGTCACCTCCTAGAAATTTTGAGGAATTAAGAGGACTTCAAGGGAACTTGTCCTATATTGGGAGTTTCATTGCCAATTTGGCAGGAAAGTGTTTACCCTTCACCAAATTAATGAAGAAGGGAGTCACCTACTAGTGGAATGAAGAATTTCAATAAGCATTAGATATTCTCAAGAGATATCTCTTGAGTCCACTGTTATTAATTCCACTCATTGAAGGAAGACCACCTATTCTTTATGTGACATCTTTAGAGTGATCATCGGGTGCCTTCATTTCCAAAAATAATGATGATGGGAATGAAAACAGCCTTTACTATCTCAGTCGGACTATGCTTGAGGTAGAAACGTGATATTCAAGTATTGAAAAGTGATACCTAGCATTAATATTTGTAGTTCAGAAGTTGATACACTACCTGAAACATCGTGAGGTCCAATTGGTATCTCACAATAACCCGCTCAAATTTGTCCTTAGTCATCTGATGCTTACAGGACGTCTGGCAAGCTGGGCAGTTATTTAGCAGTAGTTTGATATCCAGTATGTATCTCAAAAGGCAATAAAGGGACAAGCTCTAGCTGATCTCCTTGCTGAACACCCATCTATAGAAGATACATCTTTAAATATTTAACTTCCTGATGATGAAGTCTTCTCTATTCAAGATAATCCTCAAACATGGAAAATGTACTTTGATAGTGCCTCTAGAAGCTCAACTGGTAAGAAAATGGAAGATCGTAAATTCAACAAAGTTGGGTTAGGAATCATACTTATTTCCCCAGAAAAGGAAGTGCTACCCTTTTCCTTATTATTGTTGGAAGGCGGTAAAAATAAAGAAGTATAATATCAAGCTCTCATTGTAGGCATGGAATTTGCGCTTCAGGGACATGTGAATCACTTGAGGGTAAAAGGTGATTCAGATTTGGTAATAAAACAAATAAATGGGGATTATGCCATCAGACAAAAAGATTTAATCCCTTTATGTGATTACGTCAGAGAGTTAATAGTGGAATTTCCCTTCGAACCAACATTTTCTTATGTCTCACGGTCACAAAATTCCCAAGTTGATGCATTGGCTAATGTAGCCACAGCCCTAGAAGATCCAAATCCGGATGAAGAAATCATCAGTATTGCCCACAGCCATGTAGTTTCACCTTTTTTTCAAATCAGAAAAGTGTAAATCAGTGAAATCAGTCCCATTTCTGAACCATATGGTCATACTACAGGATGGATGCCACCTATTTGGGAATACCTTAAAAATGGAACACTCCCACCTGATAGAGCCGGGAAATAACATGTTCGGTGATGTTTGGTCAATTTTACTCTTTATGATAACCTAGATCACCAAACAATTCTCTACAAGTGAGGTTTTGATGGAATTATCTTCAGATGGATTGATGGTGAAGAGACAATGGCTGTCATGAATGATGTTTTTACAGGAGTTTGTGGTGCCCACCAGCCTAGACATAGAATTTCTGGTCAAATTCAATGTCTTGGATACTTCTAGACTTCAATGATACAAGATTGTGTTGATTTCAATAAAAAGTGTCATTCTTTCCATGTATGTGCCAACTTCATTCATCAACCCCAAAGTTCCTTCATACAGCTAAATACTCATGGCTATTTTCCACATGGGGAATGGATGTAGTAGGAACTTATCCTCTAGCTACATCCATGCAGTTTAAGTATATTCCTACTACTACTGACTTCTTTTTCAAATGGGCAGAGGCAATACCTCTAAAAGAAGTTAGTTCTAAAAGCATTGTTAGCTTCGTCAAGTCTAACATCATTACCAGATTTGGTGTCCCTCATACAATATTGACGGAAAATGGCACCAACTTCTGCTCATTTTAGGTGGGAAAGATATATCAAGAATACAACATCAAATCCATCCATTCATCTTGGTATCATGCAGTGGCCAATGGCTAAATAGAGGCTTTCAATAAGACTCTTTCAAACATACTTCAAAATATGGTGGATAAAGGTATGAAATCATGGCCTGATAAACTTTTTCATGCTTTATGGGCTTATCAGACCACCACCCGCATTGCTACGCGGTCAAATATTTATTCATTGTTATATGGAACAGAAGCAGTCTTCCCCATTGAGATTAAATTACCTTCACTAATAGTATCCACTGGTGATTATTCATCCACATATGAACAATCTCATAAGTGATTTGATGAATTGGAACAATTAGATGAAAAACGATTGTGCACCCTGCACCACTTGGAAGTCTATCAGAATCGAATGGCATGAGCTTTCAATAAAAAAGTTCATCTTCATTCATTCATTCAAGGAGAATTGTTATTGGTCCTCAGAACTCCAATGATTACAGAAAAGAAGCCTCCAAATCTTGAGCCAATGTGGGAAGGACCTCACAAAATACATAAGGTCTACTTTAATTGAGCATATTCTTCAATATAAGTGGGTGGATAACTCATTACAACTCCAACCAATGAAAGATTATTGAAGAAGTATTTTGTTTAACAAAAATACACCCTTTATTCCTCACTGCAAGACTTTAAACTGTACAGTCCCTTTAGTCCTCACTACAAGAGTTTAAACTACACAGTCCCATTGCCCTCACAACAAGAATTTAAATTATATGGCCCCTTTATTCCTCACTGCAAGACTTTCAACTACAAGGTCCCTTTAGTCCTCACTACAATACTTTAAATTGCATGGTCCCTTTAGTCCTCACTGCAAGAAATTAAACTGTATAGCCCCTCTATCATCCAACATTACTTTAAACTGTGTCCCCTTTGTCGTCCAACATGACGTTAAACTATTAGTCCGAGATCCAAGATGTTAAATTTCCAAGCACCCCATGTCTGTGAAACATGACATTTATACTCTGAAATATTCCCTTATATGTCCTACGTGATGTTAAACTGTGCATCATTAGGGTTGTTGTTACCTCTTGTTTCTCACACCGAGCATGACTCACATGAGATTAGAGTAAGCTTCATCCATAACACCCTCTCTGGGCCGCTAACCACACGTAAGTCCCAACACCATCTTCAGGTTGTCTTTAAGTATATCTCAATCACCAATTCATTATCAATAAAACTCCGTGTACTTTGATCCTTGCCTTCTAGGCTGGGTACGTTGGCAACCTCCTGAGGTTCAAGCCCAAAACCAATATCTTCACATCGGTTCACCTCAATCTCATATGATATTGATCCGTGAAGCCCCCCTCCAAAACCAATATATTCACATTGGTTCATCATCTTCCTTGATATATGACGTTAAACTATACATTCCCTCATTGTCCTTGTCTGCATAGCAATACATCCTAGCTACATGATGCTAAACTATGTAGCACCGGTCCATGCATATGACCTTAAACTATTTGTACTTTTGTCATGTAGGACAATAAACTAAACAATCTTTGACACCATCACCTGGGAGGGAATCATTATTGACATTGATCTCAAATCATGTTATATTCCAAGGACTACGTTCATACATTGCAATGCCCAAACCTTTAATCTTGGATCCAACCATCATTGCACTAAAGTCCCCTTTCACCCTTCAAATGTATGAACCTAATCCGTTCAGAGGGTATTTCAAGAACTATGTATGGCTTGATTCCCATACTTATGGGATATGTAGGAATGTTCCAGCATCTCTCGAACCCAGCCCCAAGTCTTTGGGCCTAACCCCAAACTCTCCTTTCAGTCCCTTGGCTAAAAATATCCCCCTGTGAGCACGTGAATGTGGTACGAAAACCCTGATCATTATTCACATCTGGTTTATAAAAAACACACAATGTGACCCCCTCATTATGGTATGAACTCTACAAACCTAAACTAAGATCTCCTACACTCTCGTCCCAAATAATGTTAAACTGTATTTCACGAACTACGTATGGATTGATTCTAATCCTAATGAGATATGTAGTGAAGTCCAACATCTCAATTCAGGACCCATCCACAACAAGATTATGGACAACATTGGTCTATATATCTCTTCTATGCATTGAACAATACCCATTTTCATGTGTCATACTCCTAAAATTAAATACTTCCAGATCTCTATGACCCATTTCTTGAATTCTGGTCACGAAATGGTCGATACTTGGGAATTCTTTTTCTTGACCATGCAGCAGGTTCCCTTAGGTGGCCTTACGTAAGTAGTCTACATAACGGACATGTCATCCAAAAGATGCTATTATTTGACTATGCAACCATTTCCCTTAAGTGGGCCTGCATAATTCGAACAGCCTAACGGGTTCGTCAAATAATGTTAACTATATTCTTTGGGGGAAAACCTCTTTTTTCCTTATTAGTCTTAATGACGATATGTAGGGATTTGCAAAAACAACCATCCTTAACATATTTGTCCCATATGCTTTTTCATGATCTCAATTTATTCAAGTATATGGTTTATATTTTCCTTCCCTATGTTTGGGTCAGACCTTCGCATGAGTGACATTCATACAATTCTTTGAAAATGTTTATTGGGAATATCCTATCCATATTCAAGTAACTCTCTCCATACAGCAGACTCTATGCTTTGGGAAATTTCAATCTCCATAAACATTAACTGGCTTTTAGCAATAGAAATGTAAAATTTCTTAGAGTTCTTTTGCCTGACTATGCAGCACATGCCCTTAGGTGGCCTTCCATAAGTAGTCTACATAATGGACATGTCATCCAAAGATGCTATTATTTGACTATGCAGATAATGCCCTTAAGTGGCCCTGTATAATTCAACCCCCTAACAGGTTTGTCAAATAGTGGTAACTTCACTCTTAGGAAATACTTCCTATAATTCCTTTTAGCCCTTTTTTCATATCATCTATCAGATTCAAAATTTCTTATGTCATAGTTTACATGTTTTCCCCCATACTTTAATGTGGTAATATGTTTTCAAACAAATTATCAAGGAATTGAGTCAATTTTAATCCATTTAGTCAAATCTATTGGACCTTAAACATTAGCCTTTTCATGTCATACATGCATGAATATAAACTGCTAACAAAAGACAGGGTACTCATTAAATTGGGAACTTGTAAAAGGAACTCTGAACAAAAGTCACGTCCCAGCTTTCTAAACATATGTATTATATGATTTAGGAAATATTGAGCAACAAAAGATGCAATGTTTGTGGGGTTTTTTTGTATAATACTAGTAAAAATCATACTATTCTTACTAGGCCAATTGGTTTAGCTATGAAAAAATATATATAAGTAATTATCAAGAGAATGAAGGTAGAAGTTATTTAAGATGAAATGTCTTTTTCATTGATGAACAAGATTAGAAGAACATCCACAGATTAGAGTATCTTCTCTTTTTCAAGAATTACAAGAGGCTTTCAACATAACTTTTCATTTGATTTACGACATCCCGAGCTTCATTAGGAACCACTTGAAGTTCATTCACTTGACCAGCTTCAATCTTTTCAGCTTGATGAAGTGCCTTCTTGGCATAAGTGATGGCTTTCATACCATCTGTTTGGAATCTTTCCAATGAATTGTTATGCAGGTCAAGTTCCCCAATAATGGCATCTAACTGTTGCTGAAGATGCATCTATTGGAAAAATTTCTCTTGGATCTTATACTTCAGCTCCTTCATCTTTGTAGCATGATTAGCCTCAGCTCGGGACACCACCGCCTCAAATTCTCTGATATTGGTCAGCACCCTTGCTCTGATTAGATCTTGAAAACACCTTTTCTCCTACTCCTTTAAGATCACTTGTTTCACTATGGTATAGATCTCTTGATATCCAAAACCGCCAAGTCCCACCATGATGAACAAGTATGAAATTTAATGGATCTTTTAAGATAGCTCTTCAAGAGGCACTTCAGAAATTATTTTCCATATATTTTTCCATGCCTTGTGATGTGAAAATTTGAGCGCCTTTTCCACCTTTGGGTCTGATTCAGCATCACTATCACATGGGGGAATATAGTTCGGGATTAATGCACTTAAGGAAGTGCCTTGTTCTTCTCCTTCCCCCTGACCCTTGGTTCTTCACTTTCTACTCCCGTTGGGGCTGAGGCTGAGGCTTCACCTCCAGATCTAGGCACTGAAATATACAACCCTACATAGTCAATTGAAAACTTTGTTTAGTTCCGAAGGATAAAAAATGTTGAATAGATGTCTTTCAAATTATGTACATTCACAAATATTATCATCTTTTACCCAAAGGTAGATCTGTAGCATGAGAGGGATCCTCCCCGTCTTTCCTATATTTAACAGGATTTTTAGGACGGGTTTCAGGAAGTTTTGTCGGGTTAATCTCTACCTGAGCTAGTTTCTCTGAAATGATAAGGTTGTCTCTACCACCTTCAAGCATCAGCAGATCAGCGACTTACTCAGACGGAACTACACATTTAAACCAATCATGGTCATAGATGTAAAAAAATTTTTTAACAGGACGAAGGATAACAGTCATGTCCAAAATCTTCTAAATCACATGGTAATTTAACATTATCAATAATTTCTTTAAAATATGCGCCAAGTTTCATAATTGAATCTAGAGATATCTCAGATTCCTATTTAGTCTCACTAGTAGTAGCATTTGACAAATCCTCTTGGCGACCCTCCTCCAGCGACCTCTGACCCCGAATAGCTTCCTCAGAGAAAATTTTGGAGTCAATTTCAGTGGTCTCCAAATGTCACGGTGCAAGTGTTGAACACAAAGCATGACAGAATGGAAGTCAGTTGATGTCTTCATTCAATGTTCTATGAATTATTGTTAATTTACCAGAAGCAGGCTCTTCCCTCCTTGCAGTAGGTACATGAGTAGTAGTGGGAATAGAAGATGGCTCTTCTTCTCTCTTCATTTCTTCAGGAGTATCCAGGCCATCATGAATTTGTGACTGTTCACCGGAACCCTCCGTCGTCCTTAGATGAGGGTGATTCCTCTCCCCCAAAGGGGAAATTGAAGAAGCCCCTGCAATCCCAATAAGTATGAGTAATCTTTTCATATGTTAGGATTTATGACTATCTGAATGACTTACCACTACTGATAAAGGGTTTAGCTGTGGACTTCTTCTTTTGATGCCTTTTCTTCTTTGAATTTTTGGGTGTGTTGACATTGTCACCTCCAAATATAGGTATTGGAGAGTGAAAATCCCTTTATAACTCCTCATCCATGGCTTTCAAGCTTAAAGATACCTTGCCCGACTCCTGAGGAGATTCAACGGCTCCAAGAGTGGTGCCACGAGGGTTGTACTGCGGTGAAGGGACCTCAGTAGTTCCTTTATTAACAAGATGTAGGATTAAGAAACTAATTTCCATGAGTAAAAATCTATGACTAAAACTAAATTTAAAAGAATATAAGGAAAGTAATTTACATCTTCAGGAGCCACGTAATAATGGAACTCATCATCTACTGAAGCACCAATCCCCTTAGTGGTGCCACGATTCATAATTTCCATCACCTATTAGTAATATTAATGGAATAATAAGTGGCATATATGAGCATTTCCAGCTCTCTGATGCAAGCCCACACTTTATCGGGGTTATCCTAGAAGGGGATATCAACAGAATCCTGAAGATCCCCCACTCAAGGGATAAGTATTCCTTCACATAAGTCCATCCAGGCAGTTCCAGCATCACAATATAAACTCTTCCATGTTTGGACAGCCTCTGGTCATAAATATTCATCATGTGCACCAGAAGGCCGCGAAGAGGGTCCTGCAATCTGGGACTTCAACTTCTTCCCTTCTCCTGCAATCACAGATAAAGGATAAGAAAATGAAACTTGTTTCTCTATAAAAGAATAGAGTCTAAATTTCCTCAATGATATAACTCACCAGGAGTCGATGGAGTAGGTCTCTTAACTCTGGCAGGAGGATTATATCTGGCCCAAGGTCGCTTTGACGCATGTTGTGCCTCGTCATCCCCATCCTGGTAATCTAGTGAATCAGCCCCGGTTGAGGAACCTGGTGAATTAGCTTCAGGTGAGGAAGAATCACCTTCTAGATGAAGGTTTTCTTTCCTGATGGTTCTTTTTTTTATCCCCACCCAAGGGACTGGATGATTCAGTACCCCTCTAGGGTATGATGCTACCCAGTTCTTGGCATACCATGTTGTCAATTGACTCTCCGCTCCAGCAACTGGTAGATCAAACACTGCCATGGTTTTCTCTATAGTTTTCAGAAAGAATACTTTTTGGGAAAAAATTGGATGATTCTCTAACCTAACATGCACGAGAGGAGATAAAAAAATCTGTTGTAGACACATGAATTGGAATGCAAATCTATATGGAGCATAGGCATCACATATAATCATTCCATCAATTCTGGTGGCCAATACACCATCTCTACAAGCCAGCATATATGTCCTTAATTCCAGGCTAGTTGTTCCATCATCAACAAACCTCCCTGTTGGAAGATTTCCATAAGGAAAGAAATGAAATTCCTTGAACATGCTCAGCCTCACCTTCAAATCATAGGAATTGAGGGATAATAGTGAAATTTTGGAAAATGCCTGCACTGATGACCTAAAAGAACTTCCAAGAACCTGTACTCCTCTCCATATAGTGTATTTCCTAAAGTGAGTGGTTATCCATCCCCACAAAACATGGAATGGTCCCACTATTCTCAAAGGAGATTTACCCATATAGACATGGAGTAAGCTCCTGTGAATCTTTGCCAAAATCGGGGTGGCCAACCCAACAATTTTTCTCTCAGCCAACTTGGCTGCAAAAACAAAGGTACCTAGCCTGATGCCTCCCTTATAATCCATAACTTTTATAAGATAAAAACGTAGCCACAAGGATAAGAAGCCTACCATATGGGATTCTATTGGATTCTTTGATTCACTTTATAACCCCACTTTTCAAACTCTCCCGCTTCCAGAGTTGGCCAGAATGTTCCAAGATCAACCCTCTTCTCTGCTCTGGGCAGCTGGTAGGATGAATATAGGTGGGCCCATTCAACTTCTTCTTGATCATAAACATATCCATCTACTCCTCTGGATGAATATCCATTCTATAATGAGTTTTGGTGGACTTTGAATTCTTGAGCTTCTGGAAAATTTTCAATAACTCTCGATCCAAAACAGGAGTCTTCTCCGAATCATTCCAATTCACCTTGGGGTGGATGAATTCATCATACATTTCTCCTATATTTGGATCCCCTAAGAACTTGTAGACATCCCAAAAACTGATGACTACTTCTCCATGAGTCAGATGGAAAGAATTGGTTTCTGGGCTCCAGCGGCTGATTAGCTCCGACACAAAATCATCATTCCTCTAGACATATTTCTGCCCAGCCCAACCGGCTGCATATATTGCAGCTCCCTTCAGATCCTTGAAAAACTCTACATAGGTTTTTAGCACCCAATATTCCCACATCCAAGTTGGATTCACACCTCCTCAAGGATTGAAGTCCCAACTCTTCTTTCATCCCTTAGATTGATCTATCTAAGAATTTAGGAAAATAGAGGGACAACAATGCAGCTGCAGCTCAGGATTTTGAGGCTTCAGATCTAGACCACATTGGCTATGACGCATTATGAATTCCTTCTCCACTATCCCATCATTGATAAACGATACTGCAACTGAGACATTTGCTGAAGATAAATTGGTGTAAGTCTGAAACCAGGAATGAGGAATATAATTTGTTGCCTCTAGAACGTTGACTCCTTGTAGATGACCATGGACATATAAAGGCAAGTAAATGCTATGTGGGAAGTTGACATGATATTTATTCAAGTACTTAGCCAAATCTAGGAGAGTAATGTCGTAGATATCATAATAGTCATGACCAACGATGTTTATCATATCGTCTAATCTCTTGCTGGCCAACTCATCAGCCGATCCAATTCTTTTGGGAACCACTGAATCTACACAAAGATAAAATAGTTAACTTTTAAGAAAGACTTTTTTATGTAATAATTGTGTAGAAAACAAAAAAAAGGCCAAGGCATTACGGCGTGCATGTTTGTTCGTGGAAGTAATCCAATGTAATTAATTTCGTGCAAGTCAAAATCTTACTGAAGAAGTGCGACACAAAAAAAGAGAGTGATTGACCGAGGAGATAGAGAAACTTGTGCAACTAGAGATGAAAATATTTGAAGGTAGGATGATTTTCCTGAAGTGACTCACATATATATAGGTGATCCAACAACCATGCATGCCGGAACTATCTTTTCAGACACTTGCATGCCAACATCTGCGCGTCGTTGAACCCTTGTTTCTTATTTTCCTCATAGTCAAATCTTCTTTCCTTTTTCAGATACTATTTTGAGGGGGGACTTTTGTTGATGCTCCTTTCCATCACAGAGTCTAACGAATGGAACAGGGGAATACATTAATCCCAATGAGGGTCACCCTTTAAAGAACATAAAAAATTGACAAAGGGATGAGCCATGAACTCATTTGGATGACATCGTGCAAGTATCTTGAGCACCGCACAAGTCACCTGTGCACCACATATGGGTCGCGCAATTCTCTTGCGTTCCCTATTCATTTTTTCACCCAAGGTGCCAACTGGACTATAAATATCCCTTGTGGGCCCTCCATTTCCCGGATGAATTTTCCAAAACTCATATTTATGCTCTGGTCACCCAAGTCCTTTTCTAACAAATTCCAAACACTTATAAGGTAATTATTTACCTAGAATGGAAGCTCTAAATAGGACGAATAAGTCCTATGTTTTAGAATTCATCAACACTTGGGTGCCTAAGTGTCCACCCATTAAGGGAAATGAAGACACTTGGGCGCTGCCTTGCCCTCTCAAGGGAACATGCGTGCCAAACTTATGGAAGCCTCTAGGGATGATACTAAGGGCTTGAGTTCAAAGTCACCCATGTGTTACCCTATAGGTTATTCGTCACCCAAGGTGACTCATGTCGTGAAAGTCTACTTGCATGACCATAACTTGTGCGCCAGAACAATAATTGTGTGCCTCCTTCCTATTCACCTCCTTTCCTCAAATCCACCTCTCCTCTTCAAGTCATAGCATTAAAAACCCTCTTCAAATCCATTTTTATGGAATGGTTCCTTTGTTGGATTCCTTATTTGAAATTAATTCTGTGAGAACCTATCAAAAAACATCATGAATTACAAGTTTAATGTCACCATGGTTTGAGGTTTTTTATATAAACTCATCCTTTAAGATGAGAAGATCCTTAACCTAGGCCTCCTTCTCAGGAGTAATCCCCAATCCTAATCCCTTTAACCGAGGCCTCCTTCTCAGGAGTAAGCCCATGTCCTAATAACTTTAAACCTGGGCCTCCTTCTCCAGAGTAAGCCCTATTCCTAATCCCTTTAACCTAGGCCTCCTTCTCAGGAGTAATCCCCAGTCCTAATCCCTTTATCCTGGGCCTCCTTCTCAGAAGTATGCCCCGGTCCTAATCCCTTTAACTTGTGCCTCCTTCTCAGGAGTAATCCCTAGTCATAGTCTCTTTTAACTTGGGCCTCCTTCTCAGGAGTAAGACCTAGTAATAATTTCCTTAAACGTTGGGCATCCTCCTTAGGAGTAATCCATAATCTTAATAATTTTTATTTGGTTTTTCCTTATCAGGAATAAAACTCAATCATAATTCCCTCTTAATTTAGGCTTCCTTTTCAAGAGTAAGTCTGGGGATAAAATTCCAAAAAACACCATAAAATAAAAATACTTCTATGGACCCTGCTTCCTGGGCAGTCAAACATATGTAATCCCCATATAATTTCTCATAACTACAAATTTTATGGCACCATCATAAAATTTACTGAAACCTCTTGTGTTTCACACCGAGAATGACTCACATGAGCTTAGAGTGTGAAAGTAATCATGAAATTTCTTTCCGGGCCATTAACCATGCATAAACCCCATATTTATTTTATCGAACAACATGGGTTATGATTCCTTTTTAACAAGGATACATAGGTATCCCATCTACAGGTACGATCCCAACTCTGAAATAATCCATGTCTATTTGAAGGACAATAAACATCCAGTGCCCCACTGTGTGGCTTTAAAACCATTATGGTCCTCATAATTACCAAGAGATTTCTATATAATGTATTATAGGATACCACTTACTAAGAATATCTAATACATACGGATGATTCTCCATCGATTAAGACCTCAAATACATATAAAATATTCTCTAAATCTGATACATATCAACCATTGATTGCTAAATCTAATGGAACACTAATATATATACTTGGTTAATTAATAAGGATTCAAGAACATAACTTAAATCTATAAGAGAGTCCCAAAGTAGGTAATAATTCCCCCCAAAAAGGTGTGATGAGCCTGAGCTCCCATCCTCTCGACCAATGAAAATTCCTAAGCCTCATCGTTCCACAACTAATGATCACCTACCTTTGGAAAGTAGGTCCAAATGGAAATAGAGTCATTGGATGTTTCCGGTTCTACGAATAAACCCGTTAGAAACCGATTGGAAATTTTGAACCTTAACCAAACAAGTTCATCCCCAGTTCTAGAAGAAACACATATATAGAGTCATGAATGGATGAAAAATAATATAATATATTGTTTATAATGCATGTATGATCCACTTACAGTTGGTAAACTACATTCTTAACCCTTGGTGAATGAGAAGTTTGGAAATTCCATGAAATGTTTTATATAAGCGTTACTCATTATACATTTTACAAAACACATATAATGTTTTTTTCTATCCATATTATGGTCATATGTATTTTTATTTAATACTTATAATCTTTATATAGAGATTAGTAATAATAAGGATCCCTAATGTTTTCTTACAAAGGAGTTCCTTAAGGAAATATTTGACAATTCAACGTTTGTATTAACTTCTTTATTATTTATATTGATAATCATATTCGTCTAAATATTCTTTAATATGATTCAGAATATTAATAAAATGGTATTAAAATCAATATAATTCAATAATAACTGTATAACAATGAAATATACATGGTTTTATAAAAAATACTTCTTTGTGGTATGCTTGTGTTTGGATCGGTTCAACCACCAGATACACTATTTTCTTAAAAATTTTAATTGAGTATAAAAAACATGAATACTTAATATTTATGATATATGATTCTAATTTATGTGATTTTTATTATTCTTTGATAATAAAATACCCTTGATAATAAGGATTTTAAAAGATAACAACCAAGTTCCTTTATAAACGTCTAAAACACGCTTATCAAGTATACTTTTTTATTTTGTTTCAGTTTAATAAATTTTTGAAATAATTTTCTTATTGAATAGAATAAATCATATAACTATAACCTATTAGAGTTTGCAGAACCATTTAAAATTTATCTTTTACCAATAGCGTTAAACTGGAGTAGTGTAGGAATTTTGATCGAAATAACATTTAAATGACCAACCCAATAAATATAAAATAAATAAATGAATATTAAATTATTATAAAAAATAAAAAATAAAAAATACAAGGAAATAAATATGAAAAAGGTTTTAAATAAATTAAATAATAAATAAAATTTTATTATTTATTAAGATACACGATATACAATGTTAGTCGTGACTTGAGGTAAGGGGAATCTAGACTCAGTTTCATTTCATTGATTTATATCCCTTCATCATTGGATATGTTATTTTATGATTATTTATATTCTACCCTTTTATATTTTTAATATTTTTCTTAATATTTTATGAGGATTTAATTTTCTATAAAATAATATCTTTCTTGTATGATTTTTAATTCACCCGTTATGATCATTGCAAGTAGTTTTTTAATCCTTTCCTCTGTTGATTTATAATCCATATATTTATGTTTCCTTTAATTATTTTTATAATTTTATTTATCAATATTTATTTGTATATTATTATTAATCTTCATTTATCCATATTTTAGGTTTATTTAATATTTTCTTCTCAACAAAAAATTATTTCAACCATTCTATTTTATGTGTTATCTTTTCATTGGTTAACTTTGATGCTTGTACTTATATATTGAAATAAAGGAACCCATATGTTTTATTCATGATATGATTCTAATAAATTTTATATTATGATGGGTGTGAAAATAATTATATATCTCATAATGTATTGGGTAATATTTTATTTTCTAGAGAGGTTTTGTTAGAATCAACAAATTAGGTTATTCCATTATGGTTTATTACAACTCATTATAGGATATATGATTATGATGCCTTAGGACAAATTATGGAATATTCTCTTATATTGATACTTTAATATGAATTTTATTTTTGTTCCTATTTGTATACCATTTACTTAATTTATTTAATTTATATCATGATTTAATGTAAGTTTATGATCTTATAAATTTTCAATGTTTTTCTCTAAACTCCTTCCGTGAGATTTAATTTATTCTATATTCTAATGAGTTTATTCTATTTATTTACCCCATAATGATATTTATATGCTGATTTTAAAATTTTTAATCATTTTTATAGGTTTTAAAGATGATTTGGAATGATAATGAAGTCAATGTTCAAGTTATGATGAGTAGTATTGAATGAAGTAAATGAAAAGATTGTGTCTTTTAGAGGAAATGGATTCTTAATAGGTTTTAAAAGGATTGGTTGTTATGTATTATTAATAGCTATGTGTCCTAATTATCTAATCACTAAACTTAAAGGTATTAAGAATATTATTTGTTTGAAATATTATTAAAAAATATATAACTATGATCTGGTTCTGTTTATTTCTTTACACATTATCTTTATACATGTTACAAATATCAATTTCATTAATATTGGATGTTTCAATAATCATTTAATTGCATGATAATTTAAGGATTGTATAAATTGGGGAACTATAACAAAATAGGTAATGATATAATAAGTTTTAAAATAATTTATAATATTTTTACATTCATCCAATATATTTTATAGATATGATAAAAGAACATATAAAGTTTAATGCAAAAAAGATGTATTTTTCTAAAAAGGCAGTTTTTCCACCTTTTGATGGAACACTTTTTTTAATCTTGTTTTTGAAACTTTTATAAATTATATTTTAAAAAATATAATTCTTATTTAAAGTAAGAATATAAAAAATTACTTTGGTAGTATTTTTTGTATTTTTTATATGTTCCATGTTTTGATGAATAGTTAAAAATATCTATTTCTAATTGGAAACAACTTTTTCATCTATATAATTTAAAGTATTGATTATATTTATTATTGGTTTTAAAGTATAATTATTACACTTTTATATCATTTAATCAAATTTATGTCATTGGAATCAATTTTACATTGAATTTGGATATGAAAATATTTCACCCTTTTGAATGTTTTTACTTTTAAAACTCGTTTTCTTGTTTCATCAACGAGATTAATTTTAAATTATCTTTATCCACTTATGTATTTTGAATTTTGAAAAAAAAGATTCCATATTTTGATTCATAATTTATAAATTTATTAAATACTTCACTTTTAGTATTAGACATTATGAATAGTAACATTGGTTAACACGCTTAAGGGTAAATTAGGTAATAAAGGGAAAACAAAATATTATAAATTTTAAAAAATCACCTTAATAATTATTCTAATGTTATTTCGTGAGAGATTGTTATCCAAAATTATCCTTGGCCCTATTTTTTGAGATATTGGATTCACATTTTTGACATTAATAAATTTAATTAATTCTATTCAATAAAAATCAATTTGGTCATACATTTATTTTTAACAAGTGAAATACTTTTAATATGGGGATATACAGAGGATAAATTATACTATAAATAGTAACATAAAATATATAATTATTATATTCATCATTGTAATTTATTTTCAATTCTTAAGAGAGTAATAATTAAAATAATGGATTATATAATAATGATGTTGTAATTTATTAGTTAAAGGAAATATGAAATAAATGATTTTAAAAATATTAAAATAAAAATACTTTGATATACCTAATACCAACCAAAACAATTCATGATTAATTTTACATGTTAGTGATGCGTTCAATGTTTTAGTTCTATGATATCTTGTTTTAATGATAATTTTTAAAATTGAAGTAATGAATAGTGTCAAAATTGACATTAATGACATTTTAAAATAAATAATATTGTATTAAAAGAAGTAATTTCATTTAAAAATATAAAATTTGGAAAAATTATTGGTATATGTATAAAAATTTTATCAATTAATCAATTATTAGTGTTGTGAAATTTTATAATATCTATATTAACCCTCAACGTGTAAATTACATAATATCACTGTAAGAATTTAAAGGGTAAAATGAAGGTTAAAACAAAAATATAAGGATTAAGAATTAATTAAAACAATTATAATTCTCCTTGGATGATAATATTTCAAACCATACTAATCCTATATTCTAAAAAATACCTTTTACCCATTTGGAATATAAATTTAATTTATATTAATTTAATATTTAAATAATTCCAAGAGTGCCCCTCCCCGCTCTTATAAAATGGAACTACTTCTTATCATTTATTCACAATTCAAATGATATTTTTTGGAAGATATATAACCATATACATTCATATAATACCTAAACACATTTTATTTTCATTATTTTATGGATAACACCCTCTTTAGTTGTGTTAAGGAGATAATCAAAGGAGATCGTCCAAAGAGGAGGTGTCGTTTTTAATTAAGTGTTTCTATTTTATTTCTTCTTCCATTTCCCTAAAACATTATTCAACAATTATTAAATTATAACTCCATTATCATCCATATAAATATGTGTTATTATGTTAATACAATTACCTAAATCCATCTCCACTTCCATCAAGTGGGAAAATAATCAATCCTTCATGTATACAACTAACTACCACCTCATGATCTAATATAATTCATTTTTCATCACCATCTCTCAATAACGGTTATGATGATGTAATTATGGTATATATATGATATTAATGAAATATTTATCATTATTCAATAATAATAAATCATCTATGTTCTTACCTTTCTATGCACATGAAAATGAAAATGACATTCGTGCGTAAGTGCAAATTATCAGCATCACGAAGTGATGTGAATAGTTTTTCATCCCCACATCACATGGATGATATATATAAGTATATATAAATTATTAGTATGATAATAAATATATTATTATAATTCAAGAAATATAAAATTACACTCACATTATTTCCATAATGATCATTGAAAAACGGAAACGTTACTCATGCGGACGTATGACTTACTGTCTCCATGGTTATAACATAGTCCATTTTTTGATAACCATACTTAATGGTTTTATTTTAAAGTAAAAAATATGTATAAAAATTATAATAATTTTATTAATATTTTTCTAGAGATTATGGAATAATGAGAACTTTTAATATTGGCATCATACCAAATTTATTATGGACTCATGTCTCGAATATCGTCAAAATGTCACACAAGAAGTTAAATAATTAAGTAATTGTTATAAAATGATAACAAGTGATATAAAATAAATAATTAAAATTAAAAATTCTCTAAATAAATTAAATATATAATATATTTTTATTATCTAGGAATATAAATATTTTATTTTATAATTTGGACTCAAGTTAATGGGCTTCGTCTCAATTTTCATTTGTTGACGCATATTTGGTTGTTATGCACCTATATTCATTTTCTATTGTGTATATAACTTTACATTGACATGTTAAATCATGAATTTATTAGTTTTTATGATATTTAATGTTTTTTTAAATGTTTAACTTTCTTGTTTTATACGATTTGATAGATTACAAAGTAGTAAGGTAATTCTTAACACAATTTCCATTATTTCGGTAAAACTTCTACTTCTTGATTATATTCTTCTAAGAGTACGTGTGAAATTATTTTTGAATCTATTATGTTTTAATTAAACTTTTTTATGTTTATTTACATAGGATACACATAATCAATTAATTTTATTAATAATCACTTCAATGATATGATATTTGTAAGGTATACATCAACTAAAACAACATTTTATGTTTTTTAATAATTTATTTTTATAAATAATTTTCATTCATGTCCATGATTTAAAAATGAATTTTATGAATGTATTTATATAGAACATATATTTAAAAATTTTAAATTTTCTAATTTCTCTTAAATATTTCAATGTTTTATGGGAAAATTTGATATAAAAATATCTTTTTAAATGTTATATATGGGTTTTCTATTTCAATAACATGAAATTTTTTCTTAAGAGTAAAAATGAAATTTTTTAAATTACATGTTAAAAACTGAAATCTTTTATGTGTTATGATTATATAATGGTACTTTGTAATGTAATGGATGGTTACATGATAAACCAAATAAGTTTAGTTATATGATAAACTAATAACTGGTGGGTCCATGATATCCCTCCAATGCATTGAGTATGGAATTAGACAATATGGCTATTACATTTTTAAGAGTGAAATGTATGTAATTAGACCATATAGTTACTCCATATAAATATAATTATGTCCCATGATACCTTTACGTGTTATATATTCTTTCTTTGGGTTTACGGTAATCTTACGATTACAAAAAGGGTATGAAATGAGTTTATTTTCAAAGGAATGTTTTTACTATTTATTAAGGGTGAATAGTATTACTTTATGATAATGTTTTCATGGGTTTCATGTTTTCACATGAATAACAGTTTTCCTTCATTTGGTATCTCTTATAGATCTTTTTATGCTCATATGATGTTTTTAAATGTTTTCCATGGGATTTAATAATGGGTAATGGAATAGAAGGATTCATTTTGAAAGTAAATAAGATCCCCCATAAATGAAATCATGAATTATATTAGATGTTTTCTATTAAGAAAGAAATTGATACATTTTTTAGTATCTTATATGAATGTGGGATGTTATTTATGAATTATGAAATCATTCTCTAAAACTCTAAACCTTAAAATATCCAAATAGGTAAATAAGGTAATTTTCTTGACTAAAAATCAAAATTATGTAATGTTTAAGGCCATGTACTTATAGGTACCCCATGTAATTTCATATATCAATGTAATTATTAAATTATTAATTTAAATTCACTAAGGGTTACATTTATTAAACATGAGTTTTTATTTTTTAACACACAAACCAAAAAAGTAATTCATAATTGAAATTCCTTTGGAATTTATCAATATTAAATACCCTCTTAAAACTCCCTTCATCACTAGATGATATTTTAAAACTATTTTATGTTGAAATATAATCATGAGCACCTTCATTCTATATGTTCTCTTATTCCAATTCATTTTCCTAATCCAATAATGACATATATTTTTTGATAAAAAATTAAATTTATTTTATAAATTATAATTTTCCTTGAAATTAAAAAAGAAATATATTTCACTATGATAAATTGATACCATATTTTATTTTCATTATGATATTTTAGTTTAATATTCCTCATCAAATTCTTTTTTTCTCTAAGAATTTTAATAAAAATTGTACAATCATTTCAAAATTATAACTATGGAATATATGTTTACCCTTACACATAACATTGATTATGTGAAGACCTAGGTAATTTAAATAGTAATGAAATTTATTTCTTTATTAATATTCATGAATATATTTTATGGATTCATATTCATTATAATATTTTTACATGATTTTCAAATAAAAAAATCAAATTATTTAATCCCATCTAAAGTGCATTCAATGAATTATATAGTTTTACTAAAAAGTTTAATTTATAAATTTTAGAAACTAAATTTTATAAAAGGGTATTTAATTTTTAGATCATAATATAAACGTTATCTTAGGGTGAATTATTGGTATTTTTATGAAAAGATTGATTTTTGGGTGAAAAGTGAAAAATATCGATTTCTATAAAAATTGTCATTTCATTTCAAGTTTTTAAAAAGTATTATTATATTTTGGATTTTTTTTAAATTAAACTTTTCTATTTTAATAAAAATAATAAAAATAATTCCATATGAATCAACTTTATACTTAATTTTTGTATAAATTCATCTTAAGGCTTAAAACTGCATTTTTATAAAAAAAAATTCATGCATTTTTCATTCTTATATTAAAATTTATTTCTTCCATTTATAGCAATTTTATATTGAAAATTGGTCATTATACTTTTAATTATGAGTATTAAATTTAAAAATTATTTTAATTTAATTTTTTTCCCTTATAAATAGCAACCATGGTAATGTTTTATCACTACTTTAAATGGTAAAAGAAGCTAATTAGGGATAAATTTTTCTCATAAGGTCACAAAATATCATCTTAATTATTAGTTGAAAAAACTATTTACAAATATATAACATTATATTTAGAATTTTATTTATTTATTTCTGCTTTACCATGATTAATACATGTATAGTATTTAAAAGTTATGAATTATGGTTGATGTATCGCTCCACTCACTTATAAAAAGGAAAATCCTACCCTCACTTATTCAGAATAATTTAGAAGTATATATCATTAATTACTGATCATAATAACTTAAAAAATATTCTACACACATCCTATAGGTTCTTGTCTCTTTAAAAGATCAACCTAGAAGTCTTAAGTTGTATGGTAATGGAGGTTTTCCAAAGAAGATGTACAACCCTTAACCATGTACTTTTATGTTTATTTTTTATTATTTCTACTTTAATCCTCTAAAGAAATGGTGACATAATAAAATATGTATCTATAATAAAAAAATTAATTATATTTTTTGTAAAATCAATTTTTATCACCTTTTCAATCACAAGGGAAATGTAAAAATCACTCAGGCGTAGATGTGGACTACCAACCCCATGTAGTGATGTGTTTTGTTTTTATCACCACCTCACATGCATAGTTTTTATAATGTATTTAATAAATATATATTATATTTTTTACATAATTTTGGATATTAAAATATAATATTATATCTACATTCTTACCATCACATCAATTGACAAATGAAAAATGTTTCTCATGCGTATGTGCAGACTACCACCTCTATGAAATGTTGAATTTCATTTTTCATTACCACCTTACATGGATAGTCATATGGATGGAAGTAATGAATTAATATGATAAGTATAAAATAAATATTATTATATAATATTCATTATTTATCTTATTTTCATTCCATGTTTTATAAAAAATGAAAACATTGTTGGTTTTATATAGAGACTAACTCTTCATGATATGACCTATTTCATTTTCCTGGTCCAAATTTCATAGATGGTTATAAATTTAATTTATTGTATAAAAATAAAAACTATTTAATTATAAATATTCTAGATATTATGTAACATTTACCCCTTTGACCATGGTCAACCTACCAAAGTGGGTTTGAGATTATGAGCTGAATGTCCTCAAAATGACAAAAAATAACTAAATAAATTTTGTAACTATATAAGACTTGGTAATAAATGAAATAAAAGGGATTATGAAAATTTAATAATACGTAAAAAAGATATTAAAAAATTCAACAATTAATATAGTTTTATTATATAGGAGTTAAATAACCTGCTCAGAAAGTGAGACTCTAGGAATGGGATTTTCTTATAAAATGATGGTTTAAATGTTTTAAAATATTTCACTTTCATATCCAGGTTATTTTAAATGTTTCAAAAAATTTCATTTATATTATTCAATAATTTTAGTAAATTAGTTATGAACTATATTGTAAATTCTTTAAAATGTTTTTAAAATGGAATATTTTTTATGTTTTCCTTGTCAGTCAAATATGAATGGTTTTTCTACAAAATTATAAAATATTGGTTTTTAATGTTTACCACAAGATCAAATTTTCCCACTATCATAAACATTATTGGTTATCAATATTAATATATAAAATTACATTGTTTTTTTAAAAAATATTTTATTCTCATTATTCTAGGAATGATTAATTTTCTTGTGTTTTCAAAGGAAAAGGGATATTTAACCCTATATTTTTACGTGATATCCAAAAATGATATTTTATATGGTCTCAAAAGATTATTTCATATGTTTCATAGTAAAAAGTTCAATATTATATAAGATTTTTACATTTTAGGGTTCTTTTAAATTGTTCATGATTATGGGTGGACTTGATATATCTCTCGAATGCATTGGGTAATGATTTTCTTCCCTAGATAATTATATTGGAATTAACTAGGCAGGTTATTCCATTTTCATGGGTTCTTATAAGGGTTGTATAAATATGATTTCCCACGTCACCTAAATGAATTTTCCATTATTTTAAAATATTTTTTTTGGTAATTATATTATTATATGTGGTATTTCAATGGGATTATATTTTAGTAAGTTGTATAACCTTTTTAAGGTTGAAGGTATAATTTTTAAGAAAACATTATTTATTGGTTCCAATGTTTTTTAAGAAACCATCATGATTATGAGGTTTCATTCATTATTGATTAAAAAAATGTTTTATGAAAAACTTTCGTCAATAAATCTGATTTCATGAGTAATTAAATGAAAATTTTAGTTAAATGTTTTTTATTTAGAAGATAAATATTTCTAATGTATTTAAAAGTTTTTTAAATGAACTAATAGGTTAATTTAGTTTTTATATACCTTAATAATATTTTTTTTCTCATCCCATGTTTTCAATTATTCTCTAAAGGGTTTATGGATGAGAATCAATGATATAAATGTTTATATTTTTTCAGTGGTGGTTCATTTTTAAAATATGAAAAAGTGAATTGAATGGAAAATATGTATAAATTTTATAATCCAATAATTTTGGGGAAAAAGACATGAAGTTGAAGTTTCCACATTGTAATTATATGAGTTTGATACATACTATTGTTTACTAATTATCTAAAAATATAAACATAGAAGATACAGATAAATTATTAAAGTGAAATACCTGATATTAGACTCATAATTTTATATTATTAAAGGAATGATTCTTTATAGTTTGTATCAGTTAAATAGTGGGGATTTTATCCTTAACACCTTCATGTGAAAATTGGGGGAATAATGAATCTCTTCTGAGGGTCATAATGTGGAATGGAATTCCACTTGGGATTATGGTTACAATACCACCTTGTAAGTGTATCTACCAATGGAGTGATCTGATAGGTATTTTTTATATCCCACTAGACATGATACCAGACCTTTATAGTTGGTATCTAAGAAAATATTAGATAAATTTTTATTTGGGATGTTATTAAGAAATTTGTTTAGGGATATTAATATATGAATTATATTATTAGGAGGATTGTTTTTGGATTCCATGTTGTTACATCTAATATATTTCTATTTGAAAATGGTTTTCCACAGTGGAAACATGGTGAATTAATTGAAAATAATGTTGAGGATAATATCCTATTTTATTAGTAATTTTGAATGGTTGGAATTAGAATAAATCACTTGGTATCAATTTTAACATAGTTAAAGCAGGATATAAACAGTGCTACCTATATTGGTGAGTGAGAAAACTATCCATATAAGAACATATATATAGTGGTTCATTTCATAAAACCAAATCCTACTTCATTTGGTGGATCCTCAGACTAAGTGACATCAAAAGGATAGATCAATTCTCTTGGAAAAATATTAAAAAATTTGGGTTGTTCTGGACATGAAATGGTAATTATTTTAACTTATCATTTTGAAGGTGAAGCTAGCCAGGGGTTATTATTGGTTATGAATAAAAAAATATGATATTGATTCCATGGAGTGGAGGGTATTTAAGGATATTTTCCTTAGGAATTATTTTATGTTGGTTCATCAACATTGTATGGAAATATAGTTTTTGGAACAAAAGAACATATATAAAGACTCTTTTTCAACTTATGGGGATGAATTTACTATATTGGCCAACTATGGAGAAACCCTTTTTGGGACCATGTTAGTGAAATTAAATACTTTTTTTGAATATTGAAACAAAACATATGAATATATTTATATTTTCATGAATTTAAAATCTTTGGGAAAGTTGTGTGGTGTTCTGAGAATGTTGAGATGGATTTTTTTTAATTTTATAATAATAAGGATAACAAGTGGTCCATGTTGAATGAAATAGGGAAGAATACAGAAAATAAATATGATGATAAAAGAAAAATATTTCCTTGTTATGATTACTATGTTAAGAATTATCCTGGTAAGTCTCTCCTAAAATATAGGAAGTTTTGTAGATGCTGTAAGTTGGCTCATACAAGTCAACATTATAAGGGAAAAGGTAATTTTAATGGTTAAACCAATAATGATAATCTAGAAGTGAGGGGTTATAATTTTTTTTTTGAGATGGTCCATTATAAATATTAGTGTAAGAAGATAAACATGAAGGATTGAAATCAGTGGGACCATAAGTATAAGGGTGTGGAAAGTCATTAGTAACAACCTTGAGAAATTAAGGACCACAAAATGAAGTGGTGAATGGTAGAAAACTTGTTTACTCAGATTATTTTAATATCTTTTTAAATTCACAGACTACAATATCTTTTATTTCTATGAAATTTTATAGTAAAATGTGAATATCACCTCAAGAAATAGAGATATATAATTTGGTAAAAAGTCATGGTGGAAGAATTAAAGCTGCACCAATTTATAGGAATCATCTTATTATTATTTGTGGAATGATTTTTCCTATAAATATGTCAATATTTTCTATAGTTTTGTTTAATTTTATTCATGATATGATTGGTTTTATGTTTATTGTGCTAAGATAAATTATAGAGCTAAGAAATTTATATTAAATTTCTAGAGAGTGTTTGAATTTTTATATATGAATTCGTTAATACATATGATAAAATATTAATATGTCGAGAAATTTATTAAATATGGAATTTGGATCTATATTTTATTATATTATTGAAAGAAAAAAATTGTATAAATTAGTGATGTTTCAGTAGTAAAGGAATATATGAATGCATTTCTTAATGATTTTCCTTGTGTTATCCCATATTGTTATGTTGAATTCACTACTAGATTTGTTAAATATTATAATACAATTACAAAACCTCTTCATATGAGGGTTCCATTAGATTTATTATACTTTAAAATATAGTTTCAAGATATTCTTGATAAGGGTTTCATTAATCCTAACAATTCACCATTGGTGCTCCTCTATTTTTATTAAAAAATTGATTATTGTATGAGAATTTTAATTTATTATAGATCAGTCAATATTATTACTTTTATGAATAAGTATTTATGGAATCATATATATGAATTATTTGATCAGCCTATAGGATCATAGAATTTTTAATAGATTGATCCCTTGCCAAGAAATAATCAGCTCAAAGTGAAGGAGGAATAAATTCAGAGGACATTATTATATACTAGGTATATCTATTATGAGTTTTTAGTTATTCCCTTTGGGTAAGTAAATTTACTCATAGTATTTATGGATCTTATAAATAGAGTTTTCCATAACTGTTTTCTAAATTTTTTTGTGTTTATTGATTAAATTATGGTATATTGTAAAAGATATTAGGATAATTAAAAAATCAAATGATTTTTCTACAAACCTTGAATGAAAATAAAATATATATAACATTTAGTAATTTTTAATTTTAGTAACAAAAAATATCATTTAGTGGGTATATTATTGTCAAAAATGGGATAAAATATTATCCTATTAAAACTAATGTGGTGGAAGAATGGAAAAGACCTACCGATTTATCTGAGATTCATTGTTTTCCTAAATTAGTGGGTTATTACTATCAAGTTATTGAAAAAAATCATTGTTATCTTCCCCCCCTAAAATAGTTAACTCAAAAAGGGTTAAAATTAATTTGGATAAAGGATTATATTGAAATTATTCAGAATTTAAGAATAATATTTGTTAATGTTATAGTATTAGCCATTCCATTAAGAAATACTGAATTTATTATTTACAATGATGCTTTATTGAAGGGAATTTATTGTTATTAATGGAAAATGATCATATAATTTCTTATATATCACAAAAACGAAAACATCATGAATATAATTATCCAATTCATGAACTGGAGTAAATAATGGTGGTTTCAATTTAAAAATTTAAATATATATTCTATTTAGGGAAAATATGAAACATATATGTATCTTAAATGTTTTATGTACATATTCAATAACAAATAATGGGACATGAGGAATAGAATATGGACATAACTAATAAAGGATTATGATTACACAATTCACTATCATCCAATTAAATTTAACAATGAAGTTTATGCCTTAAGTAAAAAAGGAATAATTCATCATTAACTATTCTTTATTAGGAATATGTTTCTTTAGTAAATGATTTGATGAATTTGGAAGAGGAAAATGTGCATGCAGAAACCCATTCTATTTTGGACTAGGTATCAATGATATCATCAACATCAGAAAGAATTAATAAGGATTTGAAAGAAGATATTACTTTGAACGGAATAATGAAACTAGTTAAGGAATGAAGGTTTCCTAAATTTATTATTTACAATTAAGGAGTTATAATATTTGGAAAGAAACTATGTGTTTGGAGTGCATTTCAGTTGATGATAGAATTGTTGAGTGAGGATCAAATCATTATATTTTCAATTTATTTTGATAGTACTAAGATTTATAGAGACCTATTAGAAAATCATTAGTCATAAGTATTGAAAAAGGATATTGATTATTTTACCATCAAATTATTAATTTCAAAATTGGGTAAAGATAAATGAATGCTATTAATGTTGGTGCTTCAACTTTTTATAGTTACTGAACGGAAATAGGAGAATATATACCTGGATTTCATGGTGATATTGAAACGAAAATCTTTATTTAATAATAAAATTTGGGTTTTTATTGATTCATTGATTGATTCTTCTCATTTTCATCGTATTCAAGATATTATTCCTTTAGATCTGTTTTCCCAACTCTATATTAATGATATATCTAGATTACATGGAGTTCTTCTCTCTATTGTATCTAACTGTTATACTATATTTACATAATTGTTTTGAAAGGAATTCATAATCTGATGGGTATTGTAGTATGTTTAATTATATATTTTTTATTCTTAATATGATGGATAATCTAAGTGTATAATTCAAGCTTTTAAGGATATGATTTGGGCATGATCATTGGATCAATAAAGAAGTTGGGATCAATAAATTGAATTAATAGAGTTTTATTATAATAAAAATTTTCCATTATATAGATGAATATTATGAGTGAGGATTTAGAAATTAGTATCGTACTAATGCTTGTTGATATGAAGTAGGTTAGATAAAGTCATTGGGATCTGATTTGGTAGAGGAGGTGGTTGAAAAGGTAAAAATAATTTAACACTATATTATGATAGCTTAGAACATGCATAAAGGTTATGATTATAATTTAAGGAAATATATTTTCTTTAATGTATGAGATAATTTTTTTCTTAAAACATCCCCTTAGAAAGGTGTTTTTGTTTTTGGTAACAAATGAAGGTTAATCCCATGGTTTATTGGTCGATATAAAATTATAGAGAAATTAGGATTAGTTTTTTACTAGGTAGCCTTACCTTAGCTCTTATCTTAGGTACATGATGTGTTCCATATTTCATTTTTAACAAATATATACCATATGGATATAATATTTTGAGACCTAAAGTAATTCAATTGGATGATATATTTTTAATAAGGTATATATAATGAAGATTCTAGGTCATCGAGAGTAGGTGTTACCAAATATGGTTACTCACCTAGTAAAAATTTTATGGAAAATCACAATATTGAGGAAACAATGTGAGAACAAGAAAAGTTTGTGAGGAAGAAATATCCTTACCTCTTTAAGTGATAAATAAAATTGCAAGGAAATAATGTATTTAAGGAGGGAAAGACATGAAAGATAAGTAAATGTTAATAATAAATCAATTTAATGTATTATTAACATTAATTATTAGAAATTATATAATCACTGTTGACGCTCCTTTCGTCACAGAATCTAAAGATCGGAAAAGGGAATATCTCAGCTGAAATTGATTCATCCTTTGAAAAAAAACATCAAAAATCGACAAAGGCATGAACAAAGGATCAACAGCAAATCCACCGTGCAAGTTATACCACTGCCGCGCAAGTACACTTGCGCGACACCCTTGGTCGCACAGGTGACTTGCGCGACCTAAGTGGTAACCGCTCGGTAACCACCAGGGGTCTTCTTTTGCCTATAAATAGACCATGTGGGCCCCCCACACGGGAGGATCTTTTTCCAGAAACTCGGATTGAAGCTCCCGACGCCCAAGTCTCTTCTCAAAGCTTCTGGAACACTTCTAAGGTAATTTCTTACCTAGAACGGAAGATCTAAAGAGAAGAAGGAAGGCCTAAGTATTGAAACTTATCAAACACTTGCGCGCCGACTTATTTCCTTCAATATAACTTGCGCGTTCCTTTTCTGGAAGAACCTCGAGAACATTCTAAAGGGTTTAAAAAAGAGTCTCTCAAGTATTACATTGCTGGTTGAAAATCGCGCAAGTACACTATGTGTCGCGCAGGTATACCTGCACGACCAATACTTGCGCGCCCACGGAAGACTTGCGCGCCTTGCAAGACTTGCGTGCCCCTATCTTTTTGGGTGCCCATCTTGCCCATTTTTACCCCTCTTAAGACACTTCACCATTCCTTTTCAAGATTCAGTCTTCAAGACACTCTTCAAAGCCATTTATGGCATGATTTCTTGATTTGACTTTCTTATCTGAAAGGAATTATGTGGAATCTCTCTCAAAGTCTAGTGATTTAAATATCCTTATGTCACTAAAATACGGAGAGTTAATTCATTCAACCTCATCCTTTAAGATGAGAGAATCTTAACCTGGGTCTCCTTTTTAGGAATAATCCCCAGTTATAAAACCTTTAATCTGGGCATCTTCCTCAGGAGTAAGCCCCAAATCCTTAAAGTTCTCAATCTTGGGCATCCTCCTCAGGAGTAAGCCCCAATCAAGTCCTTTAATCTTGGGCATCTTTCTTAAGAATATGCCCCAACCTCAAATATAGCTATCCTCCTCAGGAGTAAGCCCCAAACCTTAATCCCTAACCTGGGTCTCCTTTTTCAGGAATAAGACTCAGTCATAACCTTGGGCTTCCTTTTAAAGAATAAGCCCCAAGTCCCCTAACTTGGGTCTCCTTTTCCGGAATAAAGACTCAGTCATAACCTTGGGTCTCCTTTTCAGGAATAAAGCCCCAAGTCCCCTTAAATTTTTCTTAACCAGTCATAATTTACCTTTGATTTGGGTTTCCTTTTCAGGAGTAAAACCCAATCATAAATCCCCTCCTAACTTGGGCATCCTCCTTAAGAGTAAGCCCCAAGATTAGAGTATTCAAATCTCCATGAAGCACATATAACTTTATGGACCCTGTTCATGGATTTTCTCCCTAAAAGTAAATCCTAAACCTTCATCTATCTGGGCAGTCATCCATACATAATCCCCAAACAAATTCTTATGATTGCATCTTTCATGGCACAATAATCTAAATTTTACCAATACCTCTTGTTTCTCACACCGAGCATGACTCACGTGAGCTTAGAGTGTAAAAGTAATTATGACATTCATCTTTGATCCATCAATCATAAACATCATACTCCATTTCTCGAACTACGTGGGTTCTGATTCCTTTTCCAAAAACAAAGGATACGTAGGTAGCCCATTTATGGGTTCGATCCCAACTTTGAAATAATCCATGTCCTTCTGAATGACGATAAACTTCAAGTGCCCCACTGAGTGGCTTTAAAACCAGCCTGGTCATCATAATGACCAAGAGACTTTTATATAAATGTTTTGAAGGATACCATTGACCAAGAATCTATAAACAGATATAGATGATTCTCTATTGATGAAGAGCCTCAAATACATATAAAAGATTCTCTAAATTTCTTGCATATTTAATCATTGATTGTTAAAACTAAAGGAAAGCTCATTTTATACTTGGTAATATAATAAGGATTCACGAACATAACTTAAATCTATAAAGAGAGTCCCGGAGTAGACAATAATTCCCCTCAAAAAGGTGTCATGAGTCCGACCTCCCATCCTCTCGACCAATGCAAATTCCTAAGCCTCATTAGTCCACAAGCTAATGAGCGTCTGCCTTTGGAAAGTAGGTCCAAACGGATGTGGAATCATTGGATGTTTCCGGTTCTACGAACAAACCCGTTAAAAACCGATCGGAACGTTTGAATCTCCCGTCCAGGAGGTCATCCCCGAATTCCGTGCGAAACAAAAATGGTGAACCCGACGTGAATCCTTAACCAAGTTAAATTGATGTTCTTCTTATTTGTTAGGCCCCTTGGGCCAACAAAGCAATCATTGACATGTGCTCATCCAAAAGATGCAGTGGCCGGATTCATCTTGATTATGTCTGTTACATGGAACATGCACTCTTTTCTCAAGATCTTTTGCAAAATGGCATTCCTTAAATTCACCTCTGTGAATACTGCTGCTGTGAACACCTCTACTGTGAGGTCTGCTGCTGTGAAAACCAATGCTGCTACTCCTGCTGGAACGTCATCCGCTCTGAGGATGACATCACCAACTCAGCGTCTTCAACGCTGTGTCTCTAATGCACTGGTTAAGGAGTACCATCGCAACGGTACTATCCCAACTCTGGAGGCCGCTCGTCAAGCCCTCCAAGTTAACAACTCTACCTGGTCGTCCGGACAACGGCGGCCAGCAATCAAGAAGCAGGCGGTGCTGACTACCGTCTCCAACCGTTTCGGGTCGTTATCCCCGGAACGCAATTTCCATTCACTCCCTTACTCTGAGGAAGTGAATGAGCAGGTCCCGCAGGACCTTAATTCAAAAAGATATGAGTCCTTCCCGAGGGCTCCCATCAACAATCGCCGCTAGACTCGTGTGGTAGTGCGCCCTCAACATGATGTGGGTAACGACTCCAGGCATTCAACTCAGGTTCCTCGAACCCGAGAAGGCAAGATGAATCGCCAGAGACGGAATCCGGTTAATTATAAGCAGGTTGTCATCCCTGCCATCTCTGGAGAAGTCCACCAACCTAACATGGTGGCAAACAACGAGCAGGCATACACACCTGTTCGTTTTAATTCCGTTGTCCAGCAGACTCGTCTGACAGCATCAAGCCTATCCCGCCAGGCAATTCCGGCGGAGTACCATAGGCAGGAACATACACCTGCTTATACATCACCAGTTAGTCAGCAGGCTCATCTGACTACATATGATGGATCTTGTCAACCGCGTTTGGCGAAGTGTAATCAGCAGGCACATACACCTGCTAATACTAATCTGGCCTACCTACAGTCTCGCTTGGTAGCACCCAGAGAAGTCAGTCGGAAAGTCCCGATGACAAACAGGAGGCAGACTCAACTCTCTGCCTCCACACTTGAGTACTGTCAGGATTCACTGACAGGAAAAGGAGGACAGGAGCAGGCACATACACCTACTCCAAGCCCGGAATGGACGTATATCCCTGTTCCGGCGGCTGAACTCACCAAACATATTTTGTCAATGGTGAAAGTGCAGAAGCAAATTCCTGCTCATATTCTGGATGCTTGCCAGGATATCATAACAGCTTCAGCATCATCTCAGGGACAGACACATAAATCTATCCCTAGCAATGGAGTGACACATCAACGATTCACTCCAGAACAGACACACACATCTGTTCCAGTCCAAGAGGGTTATGGGGCATACTCCCCCATATCATACGGACAACCAAGTCAGGCACATACACCTGATTTTAGTGGAGATCGTCAGCCTAACCTGACCATCTTTCCTGATCAGGAACATACACCTGCTCAGAGCAATCACTTTCGTCATCAAGTGGTTTCTAAAGCGAGTAAGAAGGCATCTAAGAAAAAGATCCGCCCAGCACAGTCAGGAGATCAAAGGCCAATCTGCAACCAAGCCTTGCTCGATGCTGGAGTTCTTGAAGCCCTCAGACATTTATCTGTCGGAATTCAAGATTCTACTCCCTCAGTTACCAATAACGGGAACATTAATTCTGAAGGTCTTCAACAGACACTTCCTCTTGAAGACTTTCTTCATGAAAATTCGGTCAATCTTGAAGTTTCTTCTTCAGATGAGAGCCACAGGAACCCTCTGTGTCTTCAGAAGACCAAGGAGCAAGAGATTTCATCGTTTTCTATAACCCATCATGACGGTCCTCCTCATGGTGATGAACTTCGCTGCGAAAGTCCTCTCCGCAGTAGTGATTCACATTGTCTCGAAAATTCTTCATAAGGCAATGTAGTGACGAGAAAGCCCTCCTATTTCGAGGCACTTGAAAACGTAAAACCAGTCATGTCTGATTCTTTACTATCGGCAGGTGAAACTCTGTCTCCATCAGAAGATAGCCTGGGGGTCAGGTTATTCTCTGAACCTTCCCTGGGTCATTCATCTTCCAGCATGAATAGTGATTTCTCTACCAATCTTGTTGAATCCGATGAAGCAACAAGGAAACACCATCTCTGTTCCAAACAGGTAGAAGAATCTTCATTTAATGATAAAGAGGAAATGCTGAACATGAGGAAAAAACTGGCAAAAGGTGAAGTACCAATCATGTTTTGGCCTTTGGCTGACTCCCAGTACGACATTCCAAAGATGTTGACGGATGATGGAATCCATGATATTCGTCTCAACATATGGAAAACTCTTTGTCAAATAAAGAAGAAGGTATTATCTTACGATGAATATGAAAATCATCTTAAGATAATAGAAGGGTTACAACGCCAGATTGATTTGGCATCTCTATCAGTCTCTCGGTATCCAAAGGCTGAAAAGCAACAGAGAACCCTTCAACGTTCATGCCTTGGCGCACTAAGAAAATTGTGTCAGTTAATTGCCAATGCTCCATCTGATGTTCATATCAGAGGATGGGGTGTTCACGGAGCACTACATTTCACAGTGCTTTCCGGTCAGCAAAGCCCGCCGAAAATGGTCTCATGCAATGTTATTGCCCATGGCCGGCCACAGTCAATGGGCTTTGTTCATAATCAAAATCTTTCTCAAGAACAAGCTTCAACTAGTTCCTCTCAAAATCAAGTATATAGAGAACAAGTTGTTGAGTTGCTCCTACATCAAGCAGGCGAGAATATTGCACAAGCCTCTCGTCTGGAGCAAACACATCATCAAATGATAGAAGTTTCGGAAATCATCCAAAGGTCTATTGAACCAGGTGATAAAAGTTGATACAGGTTAATGCATCCAGCTAATTTCCGAACTAAGATTCGCAAGATCAAGAGAGATTTTAAGAAGATCTCAGACATAGCATGTCAAGAGACACCCCAGCTTGCCAGACTGGGGACTTCTCTAACCCAACCCTCAGAATCAACGAATGGGATTCGAGGAGTTGAGCAGAAGCAGTAGGAACATCCCCAGTCCATCGGACTGGGGACTTTTTCAAATACTCAATCCCTCCCTCAGAGAAAGTTAGTATTCTCTCGATTAGGGAATAAGCCTCAAGAGGAACGAAGAGCCAAGCTGTCAGGAGATTCTCTCCAAGTGACGGTTCTCCAAGAAATTCCTGAGGGATCAAGTCAACGGAATACCATGTCTCATCATGGACATGGAAGGAGACAATATCACAGAAATGCTGATAGAAAGGATTCCATGCAATATGCATCCATTAATGTCATCAATGTCGTTGCTGCTGATTCACCAGATGAGGCTCAATCAGAGGGATCAGACGAAGAGGTTCCTGCTCAAGAAGTTGCGCACACAGATCTAAATGAAGAAGGTGTGTGCACACGTAATCAAAGGCTTACCCAAAATCTGGGTATTCCTTCAAGTAACCCACTTCTCCCTCTCCGAAAAGGATCCAATAAGGGGAAAGGAAAGAATCAGGTTACTTCTCACCCTTCCTCTGAAGGAGGTCAATCGCTCTCATTAGAGCAAAGGTTTTCACAACAGGAGGAAGAAATGAAAGTATTAAGAAGGTTGAATGCAGAACTACTTCAGAGTAGTCTTCTTCTTAAGAATTCCGAAGTCCGACAGCTGAAGGAATTTGTTGTAACTACTGAGATGGGTCAAGAATATCCTCCATTATCAGTACACCCACAGAGGTCTAATCCTACGGGTCAAACGCAACAACGGTTGGCAGCACTACCATCAGTGGCAGCACCAACCACCATGTCTGTCCAAGCTCCATTTATTACACCTACCCAAAACCAAGTTCAACCTGACGTTTCTCAAAAGTTAATAACTACTATTGAGTCATTAACAGCTCGGTTAGAAACTATGGAAGGGAAACGGGCGCAAGTTCAACCTGAAAAGAAAGTTTACCCTGAATGGGTAGATTCAATTTCTCCTCCATCCAGTTTTGGGAACCCAATTTTCCCTACTTTCAATGGATCAGGCGACCCTGAACAACATTTGACGCATTACGTGTCTTGTTGTGATCCTATGATGGGAACTCCAGAGCAGCAAGAAGCAGTGAAACTCAGATGCTTCGTGCGAACCTTGCAAGGACCAGATTTTGTCTGGTATACAAGCTTGCAATCCCGGTCAGTCATCGGATGGGAGGATCTTCGTCAAAAATTCCTTCTTCAGTTTAGCTCTACATTGCCAAAAATGACAGTTTTCGATCTTACAAACTGCAAGCAAAGGGAGAATGAAAGAGTCTCTGATTTCATTGCTCGTTGGAAGGTATTAACGTATTCCTTGAGTTTAGCACTCCCTCAGGAGGAATTGTTGCCAATCTGTGTGGCAAATTTGCATGACGAATTACGCACGCCATTAATCCCTGTGAAATACACCGGAGGGTTTCGAGACCTTACTTCAATCACTCAACAGATTGAAGATTCCCTTATACATGCAAAGGTTAAATCTCGTGTAATTCCATCAGCTCCAGGAAGAAGAATGGGTAAAGCAGAAACTGCTACAGTTAGTCTTAAACAGGCATCTGTACCTATTTCTACTTCAAAACCTTCATCTTCTCGAAGGGCTCCACCTCCTGAACGCCAACAACAAAGGCTGTTTCGTCCAAATGATCCAAAAGATCAACTACGAAAACAATTTGAGGATATGAAGAGTAAAACATACTCTTTCTGAAGTGAGAAAGTTCCTGGTTACTTCATTTCAGCTCTGGAAAATAATTTGGTTCAATTACCAGTGCCGAAGAGGCCAAACAAGGAAGGAGATGAAGACCGTCCCAATTATTGTCCCTTTCATCAAATGTTGGGGCATCCCATACAAGAGTGTTTTGTCTTTAAAGACCTCCTGCAAAAGATGGTCGACTTGGGACAAGTCAAATTGAAGGGTTCTTCAGCTCATGTAGCGTGTATTACCTCTACAGATCCAGAGGAAGGAGGCGAGTGGCAGGAAGTCAAAAGAAAAACTGCGAAAAAAATATGATGATTGGATGGTCAGAAAGACAATCAATCGGACCCATTCCATTTTGAGAACACAATTGAAGAAGCCAATTGTGTCTCCTACAAAAGCTGCAGTAAAGCCTCCATCAAAAGACAAATCCTCAAAAGGGCAGCGTAATTCAAAGAAGAAAGAGGAATTCGGAGAAGATGAGTATGTAGCAAAGCCTAAATTGTCTTTGACTCTGGCAGATTTTATGCCATCTACTTCGAATCCACGGGCACCGTCCCACCAAACGGCACAGCCTAAACAGGCTAACCAGGCAGAGTCTTTATCAGACTAAGAGTTAATCTTTGGTTCTGTTAATATGATTCAATTAACAGATTCATATTCCAGTCTTGATGAGCCTGAATTCCCTGTATCAAATAAGGGAACCCGAGGAAGTTCTAGAGGTTCAGGACATAGGGGAAGACGTGGATCTTTTCGAAGCCACTACTCTAATTCTACCCCTTCTAGCACTGTATATGCAGCAGAAACTCGTGGTAGAGCCCTTCAGCGAACTCAAAAAGAACAAGCAAGTTCTTCTGCCAATGGCCAACTCAGCTTCGGCACAGTTATTTTGGAAGACCGATTAAATGTTCCATCTTCTTTATCTCAGCAAGTAAATGGATCTAATCAGTCTAATTTTCCAAAACCAAAGATGTTGCCAACTTCAATACAAGATGCATCAGCTTCCAAAGCATCTGCTTCCAAGGTACCTACTAAACCGCATATTCCAATTGGGAAACGCAGACCTCTAGATCAAAAGTATGATATATTGAAACACTTGGCCCAAGTACCAGCCAAGTTATCAATTTTGGATGCTTTGAATCTATCAAGAGATCTTCGGGAAGCACTCATCGAAGCTTTGTCAAGTCCTCATGAGTTTGAAGCTAAAATTGCTGCAGCTGAAATTTATCACATAGAGAATAATCCTGCAGAATGCCATGCAGTGATATCTTTTACTGATAAAGATGAAGATGATGTTGTGCATGGGCACATAAAACCTTTGTACTTATCTGGCAAAGTCAATGGTAAAGATGTTCGAAGATCTTTCATTGACAATGGTTCAGGAGTCAACCTCATGCCCATTCGCACACTTCGTCGATTGGGCCTCACGGAATCTGATTTATCTCCTTCTACCATGATGTTGCAAGGATATGATAAAAATGAAAAAGAACCACTGGGAGAAGTTACGCTCAGAACTTAGTTTGGAGATCTTGTTTCCAATTCAGATTTCATGATTGTTGATCAAGACTCAGCTTTCAATATCTTGCTTGGAAGACCCTGGCTACATCAGCATGCAACTATTCCGTCATCATACCATCAATGTCTCAAATACTGTTTCGATGGTCAAGTTGGAACATTGTATGGTGATAAGGCCTCGTTCAAGACATGTGAGTCTCAATACATTGAGGCGGAATTTTATCACATGAAGGGAAGAGAAAAATCTACAATGAAAGAAATTACCAAAGTTTATGCTCCATATGGTTTGGAAAAAATTCCAATAAATCCATTTTCACATGTGAGTACAGATTATGTATTACCTATCAGTCAAATTGAAAAAATAGGCCCAAATCAAAATACTCTTATGGAAAGATCCATAATGTCAATTATGGCAATCGAGCCAGACAACATGGGAGAAATTGGTAACTTACCAAGCAGTGATGAAAGCATAAGTGGTGACGTTTTCATTTCGTCTGCTGAAATCCAACAAGTCTATACTTCGCTAATCAGGCCAGAAGAAGTTATAGCAACACCAGAGGTGAATATTGATGTCGATTCTCAATCCATCATCTCCTCTTAATTTCCCAAAGAAGACCCTTTATCATCAATAGGGTCGGAAATGGAAGCTTCTTCTTCAAAATGTGAAAATTTTGACATCTCTTATGATCATGAGAATTTCGTTTTTTCATCTACTTTGCAAGTAGAAACGGAAGAAATAAAACATGATGAAGAGGAAGAGGAAGATCTTATAGATGCTCCTCCAGCATTTGAAGAGGGTATCTCTACCACTGTGGATGAACTCAGAGAAGTAAATCTGGGTATAGAGAAAGATCCACGCCCCACTTTAATTAGTGCGGCCATGACCCTTGAAGAACAAGAGATGTATATTTCTTTTATAAAGCAAAATAAAGATATTTTTGCTTGGAATTATATAGAGATGCCTGGCCTTGATCCTGATGTTACCACCCATCATTTGGGTTTTCCAAAAGAACATCGAGGATTCAAGAAAGCCGCAAGAAGAACACACCCAACCTATGCTTCCAAAATCGAGGCTGAAGTGGATAAGCTTATCAAAGATAACTTCGTCAGAGAAGTTCAATATCCCAAGTGGATGGCTAATATTGTCCCTGTAAAGAAGAAGAACGGAAAAATTAGGGTTTGCATCGATTTCAGAGATCTTAATCGGTATTGTCCTAAAGATGATTTCCCAGTTCCGATTACAGAACTCTTAATTGATGCGACGGCTGGCTATGAAGTACTTTCTTTCATGGATGGATATTCTGGATATAATCAGATCCGAATGGCCCCAGAAGATGAGGAATATACTGCCTTCAGAGCTCCTCAAGGTGTGTTTTGTTACCAGGTGATGCCCTTTGGTTTAAAGAATGCAGGTGCAACATATCAACGCGCCATGCATCGTATCTTCAAACCTTTTCTAGGGAAATTTGTTGAATGCTATGTAGATGATTCTGTGGTTAAATCCAAACAACGTTTTGATCACTTGGCTGATTTGGAAGTCGTATTCCACAAGCTTCGACAACATAATTTGAAGATGAACCCCTTAAAATGTGCTTTTGGGGTAACCTCAGGAAAATTCCTCGTCTTTGTTGTACGCCATCGTGGTATTGAAGTCGATCCTGAGGAGACCAAATCAATCCTTGGTATGTCACCTCCTCAGAATTTGAAAGAATTAAGAGGACTTCAAGGACACTTAGCCTATATTCGGTGTTTCATCGCCAATTTGGCAGGCAAAAGTTTACCCTTTACCAAATTATTAAAGAAAGGAGTCAGTTACCAGTGGACTGAAGAATGTCAAGAAGCATTTGATGTTCTCAAGAAATACCTCTTGAGTCCACCAGTACTCATGCCACCTGTTGAGGGTAGGCCTCTTATCCTCTATGTGACAGCTTTAGAGCGATCATTGGGTGCCTTTCTCGCTCAAAAGAATGATGCTGGGAATGAAAATAGTCTCTACTATCTCAGTAGAACTATGCTTGAAGCAGAAACCCGGTATTCAAGTATTGAAAAGTGCTGCCTAGCATTAATCTTTGCAGTTCAGAAACTGAGACACTACCTGCAACATCACGAGGTCCAATTGGTATCTCGTAATAATCCACTCAAATTCATCCTTAGTCGTCCAATGCTTACAGGACGTCTGGCAAGGTGGGCGGTTATTCTACAGCAGTTCGACATTTAGTATGTTTCTCAAAAGGCAATTAAGGGCCAAGCTCTGGCTGATTTCCTGGCTGAACATCCTTCAGTGGAAGACACGTATTCAGATATCGAACTCCCTGATGAGGAAGTTTTCTCTATTCAAGAGAGTCCTCAAACATGGGAAATGTATTTTGATGGTGCTTCTAGAAGTCCAACAGGGAAGAAAATGGAAAATCCTAAATTCAACAATGTTGGTTTAGGAATTGTGCTCATTTCTCCAGATAAGGTAGTGTTACCTTATTCCTTTTTGTTATGGGAAGGTGGTACCAATAATGAAGCTGAATACCAAGTTCTCATTACAGGCATGGAGTTAGCGCTTCAAGCACAAGTGAATCACTTAAAGGTGAAAGGTGATTCAGACCTGGTAATCAAACAAGTCAATGGGGATTATGCCATCAGAAAAGAAGAATTAATCCCTTTGTATGATTACGTCAGAGAGTTAATGTCGGAATTCCCTTCAGAACCGACATTTTCTTATGTCCCAAGATCACAAAATGCTCAAGATGATGCACTGGCTAATATAGCCACAGCTTTAGCAGATCCAAATCGGGACGAGACAACCATCTGTATTGCCCACCGTCGTGCAATTTCACCTTATGTTCAAGTCAGAACAGAGGAAATTAACGAAATTAGTCCCATTCCTGAACCGTATGGTCATACTACAGGATGGATGTCACCTATCAAGGAATACCTTCAAAATGGAACACTTCCACCTGATAGAGCCGAGAAAGAACAAATTCGGCGACGTGTGGTCAATTTTACTCTTTATGATGGACCAAACCACCTCGAGAAAATTCTCTACAAATGTGGTTTTGATGGAGTTCTCTTCAGATGTATTGATGGTGAAGAGACAATGGTTGTCATAAAAGAAGTGCATGCAGGAGTCTGTGGTGCCCACCAGTCTGGACATAGACTGTCTGATCAAATTCGAAGGCCTGGATACTTTTGGCCTTCAATGATACAAGATTGTGTTAATTTCACAAAGAAGTTTCATTCATGCCATGTATATGCCAACTTCATTCATCAACCTCCAGAGTTGCTTCATACAGCTAAATACTCATGGCCATTTTCCACATGGGGAATGGATGTGGTGGGACCTTACCCTTCAGCTACGGCCAAGCAGTTTAAGTACATTCTTACTGCTACTGATTTCTTTTCCAAATGGGTAGAGGCAGTACCTCTCAAAGAAGTCAGTTCTAAATGCATTGTTAGCTTCATCAAGTCTAACATCATTACTAGATTTGGTGTCCCTCATACCATATTGACGGATAACGGCACCAATTTCTGTTCTTATGAGGAAAAGAAATTGTATCAAGAATACAACATTAAGTCCAACCATTCATCTCGATATCATGCAGCGGCTAATGGCCAGATAGAGGCCTTCAACAAGACTCATTCAAATATACTGCAAAAGATGGTGGATAAAGATAAGAGGTCGTGGCCTGATAAACTCTTTCATGCTTTATGGGCTTATCAGACTACCACTCGCAATATAACGCGGTCTACTCCATATTCATTAGTATATGGAACAGAAGCAGTCTTGCCAATTTAAGTTCAATTACCCTCACTCAGAATAGCCATTTGTGATCAGTTATCAACAGATGAGAAATCCCAAAAGCGGTTGAATGAATTGGAACAGTTAGATGAGAAAAGATTGTGCACTTTGCACCACTTGGAAATCTATCAGAATCGGATAGCACGAGCTTTTAACAAAAAAGTTCGTCTTCGTTCATTCATTCAGGGAGAATTGGTGTTGGTTCTCAGAGCACCAATGATACCAGGAAAGAAGCCTCACATGCTTGAACCAAAATGGGAAGGACCTTATTCAATACATAAGGTCTACTCCAATGGAGCGTATTCTCTGATCTCAATGGATGGAGAACACATCACGACTCCAACTAATGCCAGATTTCTGAAGAAGTATTTCGTATAAACACAAAATATTGTTCCCAGAACCATGACTCTTACAATTGGTTCATTCAACAATGGTCCAGTATGACCTTAAACTGCAACTTCGTCCAACATGACGTTAAACTGTGTCACATTCAATGTCTGAGATGACATTAAACTATATTTTGTTCGAGATGACATTAAACTATATTGTGTCCTATCTACATGACATTAAACTGTGTGGCATTTTAAACCGTCAAGCATGAAATTAAACTGTAAAAAGTCCCCAGAACTGATATCCTCATATTGGTTCACCTTAGTCCTAGCTACATGACTTTAAACTGTACAACATCAGTTCGTCCTTGCTATATGACGTTAAACTATACAACAATGGTCCAGTATGACTTTAAACTGCAACTTCATCCCACACGACATTACACAGTGAAAAAGTTCCCTAAACCGTCCAGCATGACCTTAAACTGCATCATCCCTGGTCCATGTATATGACCATAAACTATTTGCAAATCCCTTATGTCCAGCAAGACGTTAAACTGTGACGTCCTAACTACATGATGCTAAACTGTATAAAAGTCCCTCACGTCCAAAAAGACGTTAAACTATATAATCTCAAAGGTCCAGTATGACATTAAACTGCACCATTCACGGTCCTTGCATATGAGCTTAAACTATTCTCACTTTCGTCCGACATGACGTTAAAATGGTACACTCTTTTGTCCTTATTGAATGACATTAAACTGCACAATTCCCCTTTCGTCCAATATGACGTTAAACTATTGTATCCCCATCGTCCTAACTACATGACGCTAAACTGTACAGAAAGTCCTTGATATGTCCTACATGACATTAAACTGTTATTTTGTCCCTGCTACATGACACTAAACTGTGTAGCACCAATAGTCCTAACTGCAAGACTTTAAACTGCATAGTCCCTTTTTATGTCCTACATGACATTAAAACTGTGCATCGTTAAGGTTGTTATTACCTCTTGTTTCTCACACCGAGTATGACTCACGTGAGCTTAGAGCGAATATCAACCATAACACTCCCTTTGGGCCACTAACCATGTGTAAGTCCCAATAATTTTTTTTATTTGATCATTGTCCACAAGAACAACTTGATCATTAATTCATTATTTAATTGAACTACACGGACTTTGATCCTTGCCCTCCAGGCTGGGTATGTAGGCAACCTCCCAAGGTTCAAGCCCAAAAACAATCTCTTCACATCGGTTCACCACAATCTCATATGATGATGATTTGTGAAACCGCCCCTGGAATCAATATCTTTACATTGATTCACTTTCGTCCTTGTTATATGACGTTAAACTATACAACACTTTTGTCTGGTACGACAATAAACTACAATATTCTTTGATTCCCTCATTTGAGAAGGAACCATTATTGAAATTGATTTTTTTTAATCATGTTTCATTTCAAAAGACCACGTGCATACATGGTAATGCCTAAACTTTTTATCTTATTTTAAAACCATCATTGCACTAAAGTCCCTTTTCACCCTTCAAATGTACGAACCAAATTTGTACAAAGGGTATTTCTAGAACTACGTGGACTTGATTCCCATCCTTATGGGATACGTAGGAACATTCGAGTGTCCCTCGAATCCAGTCCCAAGTCTTTTGGGCCTAACCCCAAATTTCACTTTCAGTCCCTTGGCTGAAAAGTCCTCATGAAAACACTCACTGTGTATTCATTATTATGGTCCGAATTCTATGACCCTAAACTAAGATCACTCATACTTTCGTCCTGCACGACGTTAAACTGCATTTCAAGAACTACGTATGGCTTGATTCTCAATCTTATGAGATACGTAGTGAAGTCCAAGTTTCAATTCAGGACCCAGCCACAACATGATTATGGTTTTTATTGACCTATGTATCTCTATATACATTGGACAATACCCATCTTTATGTGTTGTAATCCTAACCTTAAATATTTTCAGATCTTCATAACCCTTTTCATGACTTCTAGTCACAAAAATGTCAAACTTCTGAGAATTCTTTTGCCTGACTATGCAGCACGTGCCCATAGGTGGCCTTGCATAAACAGTCCACATAACAAACTTGTCAGCCAAAAGATGCTATTCATTTGACCATGCAGCCAATGCCCATAGGTGGCCCTGCATATTTCAACCCCCTAACGGTTTTTTTTGTTAAATAATAGTAACTTCATTCTTGGGAAGAATGCCTCTTTTGTCCTTATTTGTCTTTAACGACAATATGTAGGGATCCGCAAAAAATAGCTATCCTTAACATATTTGTCCCATATCCTTTTTCATGATCTGAAAGTATTCAAGTCTATGGTATATTTTTCTTCCCTAGGTTTGGGTCAGACCTTCGTAGGAGTGATATTCATCCAGTTCTTCGATGTTCTTGTTGGAAATATCTTCTTCATATTCAAGTACCTCTTTCCATACAACAAACTCTATACTTTAGAAATTTTGAATCTCCATAAACGTTCACTGGCTTTTAGCACTAGGAAAGTAAATTTCTGGGAGTTCTTTTGCCTGACTATGCAGCACGTGCCCATAGGTGGCCTTGCATAAACAGTCCATATAACAGACTTGTCAGCCAAAAGATGCTATTTTATTTGACCATGCAGCCAATGCCCATAGGTGGCCCTACATATTTCAACCCCCTAACGGGTTTTGTTAAATAATAGTAACTTCATTCTTGGAAACTAATTCTTCTAATTCCTTTTAGCTCTTTTTCATATCATTCCTCAGATTCAAATATTCTTAAGCCATAGTTTACATTTTTCCCCTCATACTTGAGTATGGTAATATGTTTTCAGATAAATTGTCAAGGAATTGAATCCATTTTTTTATCCATTTCGGTCAAAGCTATTTCGACCTTAAACATTATCCCCATTATGTCCGGTGTGCATGACTTTAAACTGTCCACACAAAAGACAAAGGAACTATGAATAAAATTCAAGTTCCAGCTCACTAAATATACATTTTTGTATGATTTAGGTAATATTGAGCAGTTAAAAGATTCAAAGTTTGTAGGGTTATTTTTAATAATCCTAGTAAAAATAAAACTATGATTACTAAGCCCATTGGATTAAGTAAATTTGAAGCAGGTAATGAAAGAATGCAAGTACAAATACCTTTACAGTGGCGCGACATCAAGGAAAAAATTAGAAAACAGAGCAACCTGCGCGGTCAAGGTGACCTGCGCGGTGAGAGCTCGAGAAGGGATGAAGTCCGGAAATCCGGATACTTGTACGGAGGTGAGGCCATGTATTTATAGGCCAGGAAGCCTACCTGCGTGCCACACCCAGAGCGAATAAGGCCTGCGCGACGCAGACTTGCGCGCCGCCCTCTGCGCACTGAAAGACTTGCGTTCCCTCCCTTTTCCTTTGGAGGGATTCGATTTCCTCAGAGTCAAATCCTCATTTCTCTCTGGATCCAACTCTGAGGGGGGACTTTTGTTGACGCTCCTTTCGTCACAGAATCTAAAGATCGGAAAAGGGAATATCTCAGCTGAAAGTGATTCATCCTTTGAAGAAAACATCAAAAATCGACAAAGGCATGAACAAAGGATCAATAGCAAATCCACCGCGCATGTTATACCACTGCCGCGCAAGTACACTTGCGCGACACCTTTGGTCGCGCAGGTGACTTGCGCGACCTAAGTGGTAACCGCTCGGTAACCGCCTGGGGTCTTCTTTTGCCTATAAATAGACCCTGTGGGCCCCCCACACGGGAGGATCTTTTTCCAGAAACTCGGATTGAAGCTACCGACGCCCAAGTCTCTTCTCAAAGCTTCCGGAACACTTCTAAGGAAATTTCTTACCTAGAACGGAAGATCTAAAGAGAAGAAGGAAGGCCTAAGTGTTGAAACTTATCAAACACTTGCACGCCGACTTATTTCCTTCTATATAACTTGCGCGTTCCTTTTCTGGAAGAACCTCGAGAACATTCTAAAGGGTTTAAAAAAGAGTCGCTCAAGTATTACATTGCTGGTTGAAAATCGCGCAAGTACACTATGTGTTGCGCAGGTATACCTGCGCGACCAATACTTGCGCGCCCACGGAAGACTTGCGCGCCTTGCAAGACTTGCATGCCCCTATCTTTTTGGGTGCCCGTCTTGCCCATTTTGACCCCTCTTAAGACACTTCACCTTTCCTTTTCAAGATTAAGTCTTCAAGACACTCTTCAAAGCCATTTATGGCATGATTTCTTGATTTGAATTTCTTATCTCAAAAGGAATTCTGTGGAATCTCTCTCAAAGTCTAGTGATTTAAATATCCTTATGTCACTAAAATACGGAGAGTTCATTCATTCAACCTCATCCTTTAAGATGAGAGAATCTTAACCTGGGTCTCCTATTTAGGAATAATCCCCAGTTATAAAACCTTTAATCTGGGCATCTTCCTCAGGAGTAAGCCCCAAATCCTTAAAGTTCCCAATCTTGGGCATCCTCCTCAGGAGTAAGCCCCAATCAAGTCCTTTAATCTTGGGCATCTTTCTTAAGAATAAGCCCCAACCTCAAATATGGTCATCCTCCTCAGGAGTAAGCCCCAAACCTTAATCCCTAACCTGGGTCTCCTTTTTCAGGAATAAGACTCAGTCATAACCTTGGGCTTCCTTTTAAAGAATAAGCCCCAAGTCCCCTAACCTGGGTCTCCTTTTCAGGAATAAAGAATCAGTCATAACCTTGGGTCTCCTTTTCAGGAATAAAGCCCCAAGTCCCCTTAAATTTCTCTTAACCAGTCATAATTTACCTTTGATTTTGGTTTCCTTTTCAGGAGTAAAACCCAATCATAAATCCCCTCCTAACTTGGGCATCCTCCTTAAGAGTAAGCCCCAAGATTAGAGTATTCAAATCTCCATGAAGAACATATAACTTTATGGACCCTGTTCATGGATTTTCTCCCTAAAAGTAAATCCTAAACCTTCATCTATCTGGGCAGTCATCCATACATAAGCCCCAAACAAATTCTTATGATTGCAACTTTCATGGCACAATAGTCTAAATTTTACCAATACCTCTTGTTTCTCACACCGAGCATGACTCACGTGAGCTTAGAGTGTAAAAGTAATTATGAAATTCATCTTTGAGCCATCAATCATAAACATCATACTCCATTTCTCGAACTACGTGGGTTCTGATTCCTTTTCCAAAAACAAAGGATACGTAGGTAGACCATTTATGGGTTCGATCCCAACTTTGAAATAATCCATGTCCTTCTGAATGACGATAAACTTCAAGTGCCCCACTGAGTGGCTTTAAAACCAGCCTGGTCATCATAATGACCAAGAGACTTTTATATAAATGTTTTGAAGGATACCATTGACCAAGAATCTCCAAACAGATATAGATGATTCTCTATTGATGAAGAGCCTCGAATACATATAAAAGATTCTCTAAATTTCTTGCATATTTAATCATTGATTGTTAAAACTAAAGGAAAGCTCATTTTATACTTGGTAATATAATAAGGATTCACGAACATAAATTAAATCTATAAAGAGAGTCCTGGAGTAGACAATAATTCCCCTCAAAAAGGTGTGATGAGTCGGACCTCCCATCCTCTCGACCAATGCAAATTCCTAAGCCTCATTAGTCCACAAGCTAATGAGCGCCTGCCTTTGGAAAGTAGGTCCAAACGGATGTGGAATCATTGGATGTTTCCGGTTCTACGAACAAACCCGTTAGAAACCGATCGGAACGTTTGAATCTCCCGTCCAGGAGGTCATCCCCGAATTCCGTGCGAAACTAACACATTCATTAAAACAATTTTATATGTTTTTTAACATAAAAAGAACGAATAGTCTTATTCTAACTAATGTGTTCATCTTGTATTATATGGTTTTATTTTAAATTAAAATTTATAAATTTTGGAAATTTTATTTGGTATAATGTATTTTTTTATATCATCATATCATGTTTATCCTAGGAGGAATTTTTTGGCTTTTATGAAATGATGTATTTTTTGGTGAATAGTGATAAATACCAATTTTTATAAAAAACTCATTTATTTTCCTTCATATAAAAAGAAAAATTATATTTTTGATTTGTTTTAAATTAAAATTATTCCCATTTAACTAAACACAATCTAATTAATTCTATAATAATCAATATTATACTTTTTTGGGTATAAACTCATTTTAAGGCTTAATAATGCATTTTTCTAAAATGCTATTTTTCATTGTGTTTTGAGTTCATTTATTAAAAATAATTTTTTCCACTTATACAAATTAAATATTTAAAAATATATTTCACATATTGAATTATTTGGATAAAATTTAGTAGTGAAAAAAATTTAAATTTTATTCATAATGAATAGTAACATGGTTAATTGTTATCACCATGGTAAATGGTAAAATGTGTTAATTAGTGCTAAAATCTGGTGATAATGTCAAAAAATATCCAATTAAATATTATTTTATATGCATATTTTGACACTTATCACCTAATATTATAAAATTTATTTATTCCGTTCCACATAAACAAGAGTAATAAATTTATAATATATAAAAGTTGAGAATAATTGCAAGAGTATCACTCCCCTCGCTTATAAAAGGGAACCTACTCTCCTAAATTATTAAAAACATTTGATCACTATATATATATATATATACAAAATAACAACCTAAATACCTAAAAAAATTCCATGCCCACATCCTTGATTTTCTAGTCTCTCCAAAAGGGCAACCTATATGGCTTAATGTGTAATTCAAATGAGGTTTTCCAAAGAAGAGATATAATACTTAATCGACATCATTCATGTTAATTTATTATTTTATGTCATTAAAACATATGATAACCAATATGATATAATAATATAAGTATCTAAAATATAATTAGATTTTATTTTTCTTTTTTAACCCTTTTTCAACTACTTTTTCCATTCTATGGGAAATGTAAACGTCGCTCATGCGCACATGTGGACTACCACCTCTATAAAGCGATGTGATTCACTTTTCATCACCCCATAAAATGGATGGATATTATGTTGGATTCAATAAATATATATAATATTTATGACAAAATTATATTTCTATAATGATAGGGTAATATATAATTTATTACCCTCCCATCTGTAGAAAAATGTAACACGTCATTCATGCATACGTACACTACCACCTTTATGAATGATGCATTTAACTTTCCATTACCACATCACTTGGATGTTCATAAGGATGGATTTATTGAATTAAAATGATACTTATAATATAAATATAATTATTTAAATTTAATTCTTTATTTTATTTCCTTTTTATCTTTCAGAAAAAATGAAAACATCTCTCTTGTGAATGTGCCGACTACCACCTCTAGATACAAAACAATGATTTTTTCATGTACCCATTTCATATTAGGTTATTAAATTTTATTTTGTGTATAAAAATGATACTTTTTTCAAGATTAATATTATATATATTGTGGGATAATGAACCCTCTAACCATGGTCATCCTATGATGGTTTTTTTTTTGTATTATGAACCGAACGTCCTCAAAACACCCAACATAAACATAAAAAATTTAGTAAATATATAAAAAAATGTAATAAATGAAAAAAAGGATTATAAAAAAGTAAAAAACCTGAAATATTATCTTAAAAATTAAATATTTAATATGATTTTATGATATAGGAGTTAAATAATGTATGTGGTGAGTCAGGATCAATGTATAGGATTTTACTTTAAAACATTGTTTTGAATGTTTTAAACTCTATCCTTTCCATATATATGTTCCTTTAAATGAATTAATATTGTCCTTTTTTGTGCTTAAGATATTTTTTAAGTTTATTTTTAACAAATATTTTCCATTCTTTACAAATGTGTTAAAAAAGGAATATTTTTAACATTTTCCACGCGTATCTCATTTGTCTCTTTTTTACAAAAGTATGAATGAATGTTTTTTAATGTTTATATCCTGACATGAGTTTCCCAAAATAACATTTGTTATTAATTATAAATATTCATCTTTAAGTTATTATGGTTCTTAAAAAAATTTATTATTCTTGCTCTTCAAGTAATTTTTAGTTTTTAAGATTGTTCAAACGATTAGGAAGATGTCTCACTCTATTTTTATGTGATATCAAAAGGTGATATTCTATATATATTTAAAATAGTATTTCAATATTTTTATGATAAAAAGTGAAATGATATATTTTTATGCCTTTTATGTTTCTTGTACATTGTTTTCATGTCAGGTGATCCCGATATAACTTCTTAATGCATTGGGTAGTGATTGTTTTATCTAGGATATTATTGTATTTAAGTTGGAATGTTATTTTATTTGTAATGATCCGTACAAGGGTTATATAAATATTATATGTCAAGTAATATACCTAAGTTTTATATGATTTTGAAATACTTTTTATGGTATTTTTTTGATTTTATAACCAAGGAAAATGAGATTATGTTTTAAAGAAGTGTATGAAACTCTTAAGGGTGAAAGGTATGTTTTTCAAGAAAAGGTTTGTCAGGGGTTATATTATATTCTAATAAAACCCAATTATTAGGATTCATTAATTCCTTATTGAATAAAAAAAATTCTGAAAAACTTTAATAAATAATATTGATTTCATGAGTATGTAAATGAATATATGAACTCGAATTTTATTCATTAAAAGGTTAAAATTTATTATAGATTTCATAGTTTTTCAAATGGAATAAAAGGTTCATTACCTTTTTATATACCTTAAAAATAATTTTTTTATCATTGTAGTTTTTAAAATTTTTTCATAGGGCCTATGTATGAGTAGGATCTATATAATTTTTCATATTTCCATTGTGGTGGATTTTTTTAAATGAAGAATAAATAACATTCAAGAAAATTAAGTTTAAATTTAAAATTTTGATTTTTATAGAAAAAATTGAAATTTGTTATCTGTTTTATCTTGTTAACGTATGTGTTTAGTATGTAAGAGATTGTTCTAATTATTTATAACTATGAACCTAAAAATCATAATGGTGTAAGAATGTGAAATCCTTGTTATCAATCACTTTATTACGGGTTGTTAAAGCCATGACCCCATATATTTTTTTGCAATTCATTAGAGATTACAGTTTAAATTTATTGAAATCCCTAGAATCATCATCACTATATAGCAATTTTTCCATATAATTTTTAAAAAATTTATTTTCAAGCCTTTAAAATATTTAAAATCAATATCTTTTTCATCTTTCATTTTTTTTTCTCCAATACTAGTCCACATATCATTTAATAGTCTACTAGGATGTTGTTATGAATTTAGATGGTAAACACATCTAATTATTGATCTCATAAAGTAAAACTTTTAGCCTCATTCACATCTATGAGAATCCACATTAAGTATTTTACCATAATATAATCTCGATGAACATCCAAAAAACATCATATCTATCTAACAATATTTTTGACTTGAATAAAAATTGATTCTCTAATTTTTCATTGTCCATCCAAAATCTCAAATTATGCCTGAAATTATTAATGTCATGATACACTAAACATATTTTATCATTTAATAATTTTTAATTTTCTTTAATATGGTGGTTATTATTTTGAAACCTAGTGCTCACTTTAGTTATGAATCCTATAGTAATTAGAGTAATGCAATTCATGGTATCCCATAGATTCTATATTTTACTTATTTGGTAATTGGAATGTGATACTAAAAATATAATGGATTCGTAATGGATATCCTAATATGATATTAATTGAGGGACTTCAGAAATCTATATAGGAATTATTTAAAGGGGGCTAATATGAATAAATGTGACAAAAAATACCCAAAAAATTCAAAAATGTTTTAATGCATATTAAATTGTAGGATCTTAATATAACCAAGAAAATAAATTTTATTAGAGAGAGAGAGAGAGTAATATAATAAGATATAATATATTTACAAGGTTCGGATACTATTTTTTTATACATCTTTGGTGATTAGTGATTTTGATCCACATAAAACATAATTTTTTATTATAAAATAGAGAAGATAATTTTGAAAATTATTTATTATAAAATTCAGTAAAATTATTCAAATACATAATAAGTATGAAAGATAACTAAAAATTGAAAATAAAAATATATTATATTGTTTAATCCACCTCAAGTAACATTAATGATGGTTTATGTGTGATCATTTCTCTATGTATTGTCCCTATTCATTGGAAAAAGATCAATTTTTAAATAATTTCAATCAAACCATAGTGCTGTGATGTATAAGATGATGTGGGTTTTTATATAAATATCTATACATATAAACCATGATAAAAAATCATATCTTAATTTAATTTCATTGGCCATTTCCTTCTTCAAAATATATCTATGACTGGGACATGGCGTGGTTGTTTATGTACCACTATATAATGTCCCACCATTATGTCAATTATCAAAAAGATACAATCATTTTCACTTCATACCATCCTATAACAACTTAAACTATGATATGTGTTTTTCTAAGTGTGACATATAAATATTGTGAAAATTTTCTCCCTAAATCATGTTGATCGAAATTATCTTTTTTCTTGATATTAAAACATGGTATTTGAACAACATCATCTTCCACTCCTTATGGTATAAAAAATTAATCCACACATAAATTTCTAGGAATTAATTACAAAATCTTGGGTGTTTTCATTATACACCATGATATGAAAGACTTAACCATGACATGTTATAATTTCACATGGTGTAAAAAATATTGAAAAATAATTTTAGAAACCAAGGGAAAAAACAACTATTTTTTTAAACTCCACATATAACATTTTCTATGACAGTACACATGACATGTTTTCCAAATCACAACACTATAGTTTATGATACCTTGAAATAATTTATTTCCATTCATCCAATTTATCTTCAATTAAGAAAATTTAATATAAGATCAAGATTAAAATAAATTCAACATGAAATAACAGGTTATTATCATGAAATAAAATCTCAAGAAACAATATACAATTATCTATCAATGATGGAGTCATCTAAACAACACATTATTTCATACAGTAATGTGTTTGAGATTTCCCCAACCCTATCATTAATGATGAATAATCTATTAAATACGTCTCAATTGTAGGATTTTTAACTCCTACATTTTCTATTCACATAGTGGGGGTTTGAATTATACTTGTTAAAAAAATGAAAACATAATAAAAGACCTTCTATGTGATCAAACTTCTAAGATTTTAAATTCTATCTCATAATATTCCTAATATAAAATAAAATTTTTAACATTTGAATAAATAATTTAATAATTATTAATAATTATTAATAATTAATTTAACTTGTTTCTATTCCCAAATTATTAAACAATATCATTCTTAGTAAAAGATATAAAATCATTTTAGTAATTAAGTAACTTAATGAAATACTTAACCAAATATTATATAGATTTATTCAATTCTCATGAATATGACTGAATAATGTAGTCCTAATTATAAATTTAAATTCATAAATAAATATTTATTAAATATTATGAACTAATTATGTATTTTATGAAAATAGATAATACTCTATCAAACAAAATTCTTATATGATTGAAATAAATCATATCATATTAAATCAATCACATTTTCATCACATATATAAAAAAATTTATTCACACATATGTTTGGGAATAATCTAGAATAAATGAAAAATGTCACCAAGAATGTTGAATCTAATCCTATTATATTATAATGTCATGAAATATCTATATTACAATGATGTAAACTTCAGAATGATCATCTATTATAGCTAGGGACATTAATTTAAATTATTTTTTATATATTGACTATCCAATATATGAAACATCACCATGATTCATTATTTATATCATCACCTCATATCAACATAATAATCCCCTGAACCATAACTTGTTTTCCTCAATTTTTGATTTATATCTATCCATTTTAATTTCAATGACATAAACATAGTGGTGAAAATACTCTAAAAATGTTTTTTATATGTCCAATAATTCTTAATTATAACTTTCCATAAACAATGTATCCTTCTAAATGATAATTTTTTTTTAAAATTCTTTTTCTCCATCTATAAAATATATCATTAATATCATTTCTTGCAATGTAAAATCATATAAAAATAGGACCATGGAGATAAAATTAGAATACCACCACAATAAACATGGTCGTTTTATAATAAAATAGTGTTGTATGATTTTATATTTATTTCTTATCCCAAATTACTCCCTACCTAAAATGTATTTCCATGAAAAAAATGACCCCAATCATAACATGGAATATATATATAGTTGATTATCCTAATGTGTCCAATACCCACTACTTCATGTTATTAAACTTATATTTGTTATATTATCACTCTTTCAAAAGTATAAAAAATTATATGAAGTGGCATGATTTCTACATTTACCATATATTATATGATGATTTATAACCTTTTGTGGAAATAAATTCATCTTCCTCAAAAACAAATTATAATATTGTGTGTATATTTAACATAATAAATACCCATATATTTTAACTCCTTGTTGAATATATGTAAAATATCCACATCATTAAAAATTAAATCAATAATAACCAATGTTAATAAATATATAATTTAAAGTATAAAAAACTATTAATCATTATTGGAATAGTAAGAATTCCATAGAACACACCTATAATGAACAATATAAACTAAGAACCCCTCTTTTTCCTAAAATAATGATCAGAGTGACACTCAAAGCCTACCCTTAATAGACCATGGGTTTATGATTATAAATATGTGTATAAAAACAACTAAATTTTATGAATAAACATTATAACCCCCCAATATAGAGAATAAATGTCACGACCCCCTCCCACCAAAGATGCCTCTCCTGAGCTGGCAATGGTGAAAGGGAGATAATGACCCCCAAGTCCCGCCTCAAGTAGGCCCCGGGTTGGTGACTAGCACCAAGGGTATGACTTTTCACAATATGTGAGGCATTACCCTTTTTATTATTTAGGATTGGGAAATAGGACATGTCAACCACCAAAAAGGGAAAAGAACAAGTGTATAGAAATAAACCCAAACCATTCCCACATGCATGATTAAACAATTTTATAACAAGGAACAAGTACAAGAAAGCTCAAAAGTACAATACCAAAAGAAAACAAGAGAATAGTAACTACAACAACTCCAACTGCCTAACTAGTAGGGTCCCGCACGACCCTGGTAGTCCTTTTGGAAACCTGAAAGTAAACGTAGGGTGAGCATAAAAGTATACTCAGTAGGGAAACCTAAAGCTCTCGTGCACAAGTGGGGAGACATCCTAATGTCCCGTGAGAACAACAGAAGAAACCTAGCAAGGAATTTTATCCACCCAACCTCACCAGCCACACTCACCAAAACACAAGCACAACAAGTAGTAGTAGTATAAGAACAAGAGTATTGGGTACCCCGCACCATTTCCCATTAGTTAGCTGAACGTCTTGACACTATCACACTCTCCCCGCCTGGACACACCTGGGCCTCATAACCACACATCCCACCCGCACACACCTGGGCCTCACAACCACGTATCCCGCCCACACACACCTAGGCCTCACCACCACGTATCCCTCCCGCACACACCTGGGCCTCACAACCAAAACCACATCCCCGCCCGAAGACACATGGGCCTCATCCCGAAGATTCTTGGGAACAGTAATAGTAACAGAAATCTCACCCGAAGACACCTAGGCCTGAAATCAAAACCTACCTAAAGAGTCTTAGGTGTAAGGTCGCCTCAATCCATTATAGCCTATAAGCCTGACCGAAGAGTCTTGGGCCTAATCATCCCAATCGAAACCTACCGAAAGAGTCTTGGGTGTAAGGTCGCCTCAAGCCATCACAGCCTAGGGGAGAAGGAGTAGGAAGGAGCTAATAACTATGGGAAAACACCCTCTCCCATGAAATGGGAGTGTTCGGCACTAAGTGCTCAACATGGGTGTGGTGCGATAAAACACAAAAGATACAGATATATATATATATAGCAACCACTCAGCCCAACCTATGGCTTCTAAAAATAGAAACTGAGCATGTGTCTCGGCACTGCTACCATGAAGCATGCCTACAACAAACAACCCCAACCCCTTTAAGTTTTTCACGTTTCAGCAGAAATTAGCTTATTTAGTTCCTTAACTACGGGGCAACTATCCACAACCAAACACTTCAAACATTCATAAAACATATCCCTTCCATCCACAAAGCAAGTTAGGAAAACACATCAACACGGCAAGTCCCTTCTTGTTAACCAACCAACCCATAACCCGTTCACATTAATACCCAACCCTGCGGACCTGCTGCCAACCGCCATAACCACAACTGCACCGAAACCACACATCATCATCCCTTTAATACCATTTATTGCAGCCTCGCTGCCCATCACCATTAAACATTCACATCTTCCCACAACCAAGTCAACCGCAGCCCCGCTGCTCACCCAAACCACAACAGCCCACAAAACACCCCCAACACAACGCCACGTAACCAATCCAACATCCACATGTTCATTATTCCATTTTGTTCAACCAGGGTGATCACACAAGGGTTCTAGATTTTCATTTAAACGGTCAATAATACGTGATTAACCAATTTCCACATTCAACAAAGTTCCACTCACAAAAACGGTCTAGAAAGATATGGCAACATTTAATTGCGCAAGTAAGGGCCCCCAACGACCGTGATTTTCAGTAGTCATAAGCCTATTCATTTCACAGCATAATATAACAGGATATAAAAGGTAAAGTAACAGCAATCACAAACTTCCCAACCCCGTTCTTTAACCAGTTATTATCTTCATTTAGTGGTTCAACTGTTTCTCATGAAAACAAGTGGATACCCACCCCACATGATGAACTAATTAGAGATACGAAGGTAAGATCCCTACCTCAATAGGTTCTGGTCACAACGCTCCCCAGATCAACTTTAGAGGACGTCCGTCGGCGTCCGTCACTTCTGTCGGGTCCCGGAAGAACCTCCTCGGGTGGATGTGGGAAAGAAAAGGCCGAAGGAAAAACAACGGACCCAATCTCAGAAGTTCCGCCTCATCTTTACGATCTCGTGGCCACTGACGGATCGTAAATCAGAGCTCGGACGTAAAAGTTATGGAAGAAAGAGCCTTCGAGTCTCTTAAGAGAGCTCTGCTCAGAGGAGAGGGGAGGAGAGGTGTGAGTTGAAAGGAGGAGGGGACCCCTCCTTTTATAGGTGTTAAAAGAAAAAGTACACGGCATGTACTTATGGTACACGGCGTGTATATGGCTTTCTTCACACGGTCTCCACGCGGCCTCCAACGCGGCTCCGCGGCCATTGACTGGTCAACACACGGTTTGAAGGTAACGTATACGCGAGGAAAGACTACACGGCGTGTATATTGGACACATGACGTGTACCCATTTATTGCACATGACAGGGACACGGATCCAACGCGACACACGGTCGACGACTGGTCAACACACGGAAACGCGTACGCGGGGAGGGACTACACGTCATGTAGTACTGGACACACGGTGTGTACCCATTTTATTCACGCGGCAAAGACTCGGCCATCCACACGGGGTATACCTGGAAAGACGGTACATGGCGTGTACTCAAACAACATGGCATGTAGTTTCAAAATTCTGGAAAGTGTGGGAAAAGTCCATTTTACCCTCCAGAACACTTGTAGCCTTCTTTTTGACAAAGGAATTGGACGGAGAGGTCTGTTCCATTACATCAGATACCTCTTACAACATTCTCATCCCTGAGAATTCAAAAACCAACCCAGGGGACCCAACAAGTTACCTCTTAGGTTCCTTGTTATAACATGAACCCAACCAACAACCCTAATTAGGTGTTAGGAATTCCTTCTCCTAAGTCGAGATATTATCCGCTTTAGGCGGCACTGACTTGCCTGCACGGGTTTAATCGCATCCTCATTAATGCATCTCGATTAAGTATTGGGTCTTCCCACTTCCATACATTAGGAATTTCAACTCGAACTGCCCGAGCACGTGGTTTTGGAAAAATCCTTCTCCTATGTCGAGATATTATCCGCTTTAGGCGGAACTGACTCGCCCGCACGGGTTCAATCGCATCCACATTAATGTGTCTCGATTAAGGGTCAGGTTTTCCCCCTTCCCACACATCCGGAAATGTTACACATTACCAGGGAACAAGGAAACAACAGGTCTCACAACTTACAAGTCAGGCATTTCATATATCAAAGGTACAGAGTATAACATCAACACAAAGCTCCGAAGAATAAGAGAAAACACAAGTCAAAACAATTCCAGGTACTGAGCGTGCATCTGGGTCTCCCGCTCCCAAGTTCTCTCCTTGAGGCCTCCATGCCTCCACAACACACGAGCCAAGGGAATGGTACTACCACGAAGACCCTTCTCTTTGCGATCCTCGATTCTGACTGGCCATTCCTCGAAGGTCTCGTCGCCTCCAATATCCAACTCTCCCCAGTCGATAACATGAGATTCATCGTGTAAGTATGGACGAAGCTGGGAGACGTGGAAGACGTCACAGACTTTCTCCATCTGAGGTTGTAGTCCCAGCTGATATGCCACCTCGCCGACTCGCCTCAGCACCTCAAAAGGTCCGATGAACCTGGGTGAGAGCTTGCTCCCTTTCCCAAACCTCTGCTGCCCCCATCGAGGGGAAACCTTCAAGAACACAAGGTCTCCCACCTCGAACTCCAAGGGCCTCCTCCGACGATCAGCATAAGAATTCTGTCGGTCCTGAGCCGCCTTCATCCTCTCACGCTCAAGCTGGACTTTCTCCATGGTGCTCTGCACTACCTCTAGCCCAAGAGCACCTGTCTCACCAACCTCTGCCCAGCAAATGGGTGAACGGCATGGCCTTCCATACAGAGCCTCAAACGGTTCCATGCCAATAGTAGAGTGGAAGCTGTTGGTGTAGGAAAACTCTACTAAAGGCAAGTGTCGTACCCATGATCCTCTGAAATCTAGAACACATGCTCGCAGCATGTCCTCCAATGTCTGGATAGTCCGGTCCATCTGCCCATCGGTCTGGGGGTGGAAAGCAGTGCTAAGGAATAGCTGGGTGCCACCAGACTCATGAGGTAAACTGAGTATACCGATCTGATATGATAGTCCTCCAAACACCATGAAAACGCACCACCTCGTCTATGTACCTCTGTGCTAAGGTACTCACCGGGCCCGACTCCTTGATTGCTAAGAAGTGAGCTGATTTCGTTAGACGATCCACCATTACCCAGATAGCATCATAACCACCCTGAGCTCTGGGTAGTCATGTGATGAAGTCCATTGAGATGTCATCCTACTTCCACTTGGGGACATCTAAAGGATGCAACAAACCATCGGGAACACGGTGTTCAGCCTCCACTTGCTAACACACTAGGCAATTAGCCACAAACTCCACCACTGCCCGTTTCACCCCGGGCCACCAAAACTGATCCCTCAGGCCTCGGTACATTTTTGAAGCTCCTAGATGTACCACCATGGCTGAGCTATGAAGCTCACGGAGAACTCCATCATGTATTGCCTCTGGAACAAACAACCTTACCAGGAAAAGCATCCGATGTCGGCTGTCCTCTGACCATCCCTCTGGAGCATTCCCCTAATCGACACGATCCCGAATCACCTCTGCCTCGGCGTCCCCCCACTGAGACAATTCCACCTGCAGCGACAAGGAGGATTGCATCATCATCTGGAACAAATAGCCTCCAACGCCTTCTTCCCTTGCATCTAAGTGCAGGGCATCCAATTCTCCCATCGCCTTCCAAGCATCAGCGGATTCCCGAACAACTTCCTTATGTGAATTCCTGCTCAGGGCATCAGCCATGACGTTTCCCTTACCTTCAGTGTAAGAGATCTCAAAGTCATAGTCTTGGAGAAACTCGACCCATCTCCGCTGCCATAAGTTCAGGTCACGCTGGGAGAAGATATAACACAGGCTATTGTGATCTGAGAAGACCACAAAGCGCTCCCCAAAGAGGTAATGTCACCACAACTCCAATGCGAACACTACTGCTACAATCTCCAGGTCATGGGTGGAATAGTTATGCTCGTGAGGGCACAACTGTCTAGACCGATAACAAATCACGCCCTTCTTCTGCATTAGCACGCACCCCAGACCAAGGCCAGAAGCATCACAAAACACTTCATACAACAACCTCTCCTCTGGAAACCTGAGCACGGGAGCACTAACCAGCTTCTCCTTTAGGTAGTCAAAAGCATTCGGGCACTGATCACTCCATAGGAAGACCTAATTCTTCCTAGTCAAGGATGTCAATGGAGTAGAAACTCGAGAGAAGTCCGAAACGAACCTCCGATTGTAACCTACCAACCCCAGGAAACTATGAACTTCTGCCATGCTCTTGGGTGCTGCCCATGAGACAACTGCCTCCACCTTCGATGGGTCCACCGATTCTCTATGCTGAGACACCACGTGCCCAAGGAAGTGTACTTCTTGTGTCAAGAACTTACACTTCGACAATTTCCCGTAAGGCTGGTGGTGTCGAAGGACTCCCGAGACTGCCCTGAGTTGCTCAACGTGCTCCTCCTCTGATCTGGAGTAGATCAGGATGTCATCGATAAACACAACGACGAACCGGTCCAGAAACTCTCGGAAGATAAAGTTCATAAGTCCCATGAACACAGCCGGTGCATTCGTAACTCCAAACGGCATCACTACAAACTCGAAGTGCCCATACCGTCACCTGAATGTTGTCTTCGAGATGTCATTGTCCTTCACCCACAGCTGATGATATCATGATCATATATTAATCTTAGAAAACCAACCTTCTCCCCTCAGCTGGTCGAAGAGATCATCTATCCTTGGAAGGGGGTAACGGTTCTTGACCGTTACCTGGTTCAGCCTTCGGTAGTCTATGTATAGCCTGAGACTACCATCTGCCTTCTTCACGAACAAAACTAGAGCACCCCTTGGCGACATGCTAGGTTGAACAAAACCATTCTCCATCTGATCGTCAATCTGAATCCGCAGCTTCCGCAACACTGAAGGTGCCATCCGATAAGGGGCAATCGAAATCGGACGGACACCAGGCTGTAAGTCTATCCCGAACTCAACGTCACATCGGGGGGGGGGGGTAGAGTCACATCCTCCTTAGGAAAAACATCGAGGAACTCGCAAAACAACTTCCGGGACATCCATCATCTATGTATCAGCTGGAACCAGTGATAACCCTCCCAAAAAGGAAATGAGATGCTCCACATGCCGGCTTCCCGCCTGATAGCTCTTCTCGCCAACAAAAGATACGCGCTGCCCATCCACGTCGGAGAACACGACTCTTCTCCGGAAGCAGTCGATAACGGCACTAACAGAAAACATCCATTCGATGCCTAGAATGACATCGTATGGCTACATCTGTAATAGAAGAAGGTCTCCACTAGATTGATGTGGTCCCAACGTCATCCCACATCCCCGGAAAACACAAGATACATTGGTCTGGCCCCCAACTGGTGTACTTAGTACCAGTAGCACGGAATGTCTCTCTACGTCTAATCCCAATTCATGGGCTAGACTAGGTGCAACAAAAGAGTGAGAGGCTCCTGAATCGAGCAAAGCAGAAACAAGATTGCTGAACAAACAAATCGTACATTGTACCACCTCTGGTCCCACTGGAGCTGCCAACTCTGCTGCGTACAAATGTCCACGCCCCACTCCTCTTCCTCTCTGATGTCTTCCACTTCCCCGACCACACCCTGGTCGAGGTCCCTGAGGAGCACCCTAAGGTCAGCCTCCTCCCGCAAAGTCTGCCCTCAGAGGAGCATGGTCCTGCTGTTGCTGGAAGGGCCTCGCCAGCAACAGGTGCTGCTGCGGTGGGCGCTGAACATGCCCACCTCCACTGTACGGAGCTCGGGTCGGGCACTGACTCTGAACGTGCCGGAAACCTCTATAAAAAAAACACCTCGGTCCTGGGCTCGTGGAAAAGGGACGAGGACCCAAAGATCTGAACTGGAACTGCTGGGGCCTGCTCCCCACTAGCCTAAACCTGGATGGTCATGTCGCAGGAGACCTGCTACTGACTGCCTTCCCCTTCGACGAACTGGCTGAAACACCTCACGCGGTGCACCTCCCAGCGAGTGCATCCTCTCTACGACCTCTGCCTTTTTCTGCACCACCAAGTACGTTGGAAGGGTGAAGGCGGTGATAGCATACTGGAGTGAAGGACGAAGCGCCTCCTCTAAAAGTCTCGCCCGAGACTACTCATCCGGAAAGAGATCCGAAGAAAAGCGCAGGAGATCCTTGAACATGATCCCCAGCTCTCGTACCGACATAATCCACTGCTGAAGGGAGAGTAAATCTTGCCGCTTCTCCGCCTTGATCATGGAAGAAAGGAATTACTCTCAGAATTCCTTCTCAAAGTCAGTCCATGGAACCTCTGCCTCTATCCTCTCTCTGAGGTAGAGCATCCACCACTGTCGTGCCGCACCTCTTAGCTGACTGCCAGCTAGGGGAAACCAGTACTCCCTCGGAGCATGGATCAAGGTAAAATCAATCCCTAGCTCCTCAAGCCACCCCTCCATCTCTGTATCTGAAGTACTACCCTCGTACATCTTGAGGGTCTACCGCTGGACGGAACGGAGAGTCTTCTGCCACTGGCTATCTTCCTCCTCTCGGTCAATCCTCAACTGATCGACCGCCTGGATCTGTTGGGCATCGGCCGTCTGAGCCACCCGGGGACGACTTCTAGGTGCCATATCTATATGTTAAACAAGGATCGCCTTAGCCCAAGTAGTAAGGAAAAACTCAATGTTTTATTTATCATTTTATTTCAATTTCTTTCCTAGAACACCCAAATCACGTAAAACACAATCATGATGATGCATGTACCTTCCCTAGGGTCTCTACCCTGCAATCAATATAGTCTCACTTGGTCGTTCGGTAGGCTTAGATTCCTTGCATCGAATCACGGGGGGTCCTAAAATCCCGTGTCCTAACTGGTCTTCCTGGCCTATGTCATGTACCAAGATTGACTAACAATGTTGCCCTACCATACCATGCAATCCTCACTGTGCCTAACTCCAGACTCCATCCTATCTCTCAACCATCACCTCTGATACCATTGTGTCACGACCCCCTCCCACCAAAGATGCCCCTCCTGAGCTGGCAATGGTGAATGGGAGATAATGACCACCGATTCCCGCCTCTAGTAGGCCCCGGGTTGGCGACTAGCACCAAGGGTATGAGTTTTCACAATATTGGAGGCATTGCCCTTTTTATTAATTAGGATCGGGAAATAGGACAAGACTACCACCAAAAAGGGAAAAGAAAAAGTGTATAGAAATAAACCCAAACCATTCCCACATGCATGATCATACAATTTTATAACAAGGTACAAGTACAAGAAAGCTCAAAAGTACAATACCAAAAGAAAAAAAGAGAACATCAACTGCAACAACTCCAACTGCCTGACTAGTAGGGTCTCGCACAACCCTTGTAGTCCTCCTGGAAACCTGAAAGTAAACGTAGGGTGAGCATACTAGTATACTCAGTAGGGAAACCTAAAGATCTCGTGCACAAGTGGGGAGACATCCTAATGTCCCGTGAGAACAATAGAAGAAACCAAGAAAGGAATTATATCCACCCAACCTCACCAGCCACACTCACCAAAACACAAGCACAATAGGTAGTAGCAGTAGTATAAGAACAAGAGTATTGGGTACCCCGCACCATTTCCCATTATTTAGCTGAACGTCTTGAGGCTGTCACACTCTCCCCGCCCGCACACACCTGGGGCTCACAACCACACATCCCGCCTGCACACACCTGGGCCTCACAACCACGTATCCCCGCCCACACACACCTGGGCCTCACCACAACGTATCCCGCCCACACACACATGTGCCTCACAACCACAACCACATCCCCACCCGAAGACACCTGGGCCTCATCCCGATGATTCATGGGAACAGTAATAGTAACAGAACTCTCACTCGAAGACACCTGGGCCTGAAATCGAAACCTACCTGAAGAGTCTTAGGTATAAGGTCGCCTCAAGCCATTATAGCCTATAATCCTTCCCGAAGAATCTTGGGCCTAATCACCCCAATCGAAACCTACCCGAAGAGTCTTGGGTGTAAGGTCACCTCAAGCCATCAAAACCTAGGGGAGAAGGAGCAGGAAGGAGCAAGTAACTATGGGAAAACACCCTCTCCCATGAAATGGGAGTGTTCAGCACTAAGTGCTCAACATGGGTCTGGTGCGATAAAACACAAAAGATACAGATATATATATATAGAAACCACTCAACCCAACCTATGGCTTCTAAAAAGAGAAACTGAGCATGTGCCTCGACACTGCTACCACGAAGCATACCTACAACAAACAACCCAAACCCCATTAAGGTTTTCACATTTCATCAAAAATTAGCTTATTTAGATCCTTAACTACTGGGAAAATATCCACAACCAACCACTTTAAACGTTCATAAAACATATCCCTTCCATCCACAAAGCAAGTTAAGAAAACACAGCAACACGGCAAGTCCCTTCTTATTAACCAACCAACCCATAACCCGTTCACATTAAATCCCAACCCTGCGGCCCTGCTGCCAACTGCCATAACCACATTCACACTGAAACCACACATCATCATCCCTTTAATACCATTTATTACAGCCCCGTTTCCCATCACCATTAAACATTCACATCTTCCCACAACCAAGTCAACCGCAGCCCCGATGCTCACCCAAAACACAACAGCCCACAAAACACCCCAAACACAAAGAAACGTAACCAAGAAAACATCCATATGTTCATTATTCCATTTTGTTCAACTGGGGTTATCACACAAGGGTTCCCGGTTTTCATTTAAACAGTCAACTTTACGTGATTAACCAATTTCCACATTCAACAAAGTTCCACTCACAAAAACGGTCTAGAAAGATAGGGCAACATTTAATTGCGCAAGAAAAGGCCCCCAACGACCGTGATTTTCAGTAGGCATAAGCCTATTCATTTCACATCATAATATCATAGGATATAAAAGGTAAAGTAACAGCAATCACCAAATTCCCAACCCCATTCTTTAACTAGTTATTATCTTCATTTAATGGTTCAACTGTTTCTCATGAAAACAAGCAGATACCCACCCCGCCTCATGCACTAATTAGGGAGACGAAGGTAAGATCCCTACCTCAACAGGTTCTGGTCACAACGCTCCCCCGGATCGACTTTAGAAGACGTCTGTCGGCGTCCGTCACTTCTGTCGGGTCCCGGCAGAACCTCCTCGGGTGAAAGTCGGAAAGAAAAGGCCAAAGGAAAAACAATGGACCCAGGCTCGGATGTTCTGCCTCGTCTTTACGATCCTGTGGCCCCTGACGAATCGTAAATCGGAGCTTGGACGGAAAAGTTATGGAAGAAAGAGCCTTCGAGTCTCTTTCGAGAGCTCTGCTCAGAGGAGAGGGGAGGAGAGGTGTGAGTTGAAAGGAGGCAAGGACCCTCCTTTTATAGGAGTGAAAATAAAAAGTACATGGCGTGTACTTATGGTACATGGAATGTAATTGGCCGTTTTCACACGGTCTCCATGCGGCCTTCAACGTGGATCTGCGGCCGTTGACTGGTCAACACACGGTTTGAAGGTAACGCATACGCGGGGAAGGACTACACGGCGTGTAGATTGGACACACGACATGTACCGATTTATTGCACACGATAGGGACATGGCTCCAACGCAACACACGGTCGACGACTGGTCAACACACGGTAACGCGTATGCGGGGAGGGACTACACGACATGTAGTACTGGACACACGGTGTGTACCCATTTTCTTCACGCGGAAAAGACACGACCATCCACACGGGGTATACCTGGCAAGAGGGTACACGGTGTGTACTCAAACTACAAAGCGTGTAGTTTCAAAATTCTAGAAAGTGTGGGAAAAGTCCATTTTACCCTCTAGAACACTTGTAGACTTCTTTTTGACAAAGGAATGGGCCAGAGAGGTCCGGGCCATTACAATACGCCACCAATAACCTTTGTATTACATGAAATAAAAACCAATCCTCATTAGATGTAAATTTCATTCATAAAGCAGGTATCCAAAATAAAATACCAAAAAGAAGCCTGTCATAACCAACCTCCACTTGGAATCCCTCCTTGACCTTTAGGAAAGATGAGAGCGATCATTAAATCCCACATCCAATATTGCAAAAGGTAAAGACAAAACTTTCTGGTATAAAACAACCAAATGTAAGGAGTTACCCTTATAAGTCCCAAAAATAAAAAATAAAACACCCAATCATCACCATATAATAAATAGAACCAACATCACACATGTACCAATATGAAATGAAATTTTATACAAATATAATGTCTCTTAAATTAAACTAAGAAAATAAACTCCTAGGTAGTGACTCCAAACATATATCCCAACTATAATGAATGTTATTTATAATTAAATCCCTAAGTCCATTCTAGAACCCAAAACAATTGTATGACATATATAGGGGTTAGTATACATGTATACTCAAATAGATCATCAGTAAATATTATACAAAAAGTGGGAGAATCATACTCATGATTTAATGAGTAAATAGCAGAACTGGCATACACCTAATTCACGTCCACTATACCAACATCCCCAAGGATCTCTCACCAAGTATCACATCTATGTATTATAGTGAAATATATAAGAATATAAAAAAGAGAAACCCAAACCACTCTCCTAATAATTTTTCACTATAATTCCCCAATGAAAAATGTCTTGGTGATCCCATCATTTCCCTATCATCAAAACCATATCAATGTAGTACATGTACAAAGTTACATATGATATGGGTCAGAATGAATCCCTACCCACCCCAACTCGCTTAGGATCCAACAAATTCCTTGAAACCAATCCACATTCATAACCACGAAACCATATCCAAACAAAAAATTATCTTCGAAAATATGAAGATATAATAATCTTGATAAACTTCAACCTTTTACCTTCCTACTACCATGAACGAACCCCACTATATACCACATAACCATCACATGAATATCAAATCATGTGAACATAAACCTCAGGTCTTCACAACCTTTCCTTTTATAGAATAGAGAGTGAGGAAGAGGTAATATTAAACCATCCATTCTCTCTCCAACGTAGATTCTTTGGGAAGACACCTGGAAACCAAAAAATTTGGGCATCAATAAGGTTATCCGACTTAGGTTGGGTGTGTATGAAATAACAAGGAAATTCATGATGTAATAAATGTAAACACAATCTCAACCTAGTAAGATCACACTAAAAAATTAATAACACAACCCATTAACAAAACCACATCTACAAAAAATTATACTAAAATCTTCTACCATTGTTACCTCATCAATTATCCCACCTTCCCGAACAAAATAACCATAATAAAAGGCATATTTTCTCTATGTAAAAACCCATAAAAACATTTCCAGATTTACTATTTAACTACAAATATTACATTAATTATGATGTTCATTGACTATATTTTATGAAAAAAAATCATTATCTAATTCTAATTTCCTTTCCAACCCATACCAATTTGTTTAACCTCACAAAAATTTATTAAAACACTTCCACATTAAATTCCACAAATCTATCTGAATATTATTATTTATTTCCATTATATTTAATTCTATCCCATATCATAAGGAATCTATGAAATTCACCTCACCTCATACATCCATCACTCACATCATATACCATCAAAATAATCCCATTTATCATAAACTCACTACAAATTACAAAAATCCAAAACTAATACCAACAATAACACCAGGAAATTTGTATTCACGACTCCTTTCATCTAAATTATCTACATCTAGTTAGAATGTCATCAGAGTTTCTATATTATGCAGACAACACATTCATTTCTAGATTTAAATTATCATGCACTTATGATATGTGTTTCTAGAAAGTAATCACAATATTAAACATGTTCTTCAATAGTAACACAATTAAAATTAGTTAGAAAGACACAAAATAGTAATATCATAGACATTAAAAAAATAAAACAATAATGATGATAAGACACATGTGATACTCTCTTCTACTTATTCTTAATTATTCATGTTTATATATTTATTTTTATGTTATTCAAACTATTTAATCAATGGAAAATAGTATCATGATAATTCCACATTTCACATAAGATAATGGAATGTTCTTGAATCCACTACATAGATATTCTATTTAATAACTCATTGTTGAAAATTAGAAAAGAATAGAGATAATTTGGTTATAATCTTGAAATAATGAAGGAAAATTCAATCTAATCACATATGGGCATGATAAACTTGAGGGGTGGGGATTCAGTAGTCATGGATCAAGAAAATAGAAGACTCAAATAAAAGGGCACTCTTTGAATTCAAATTACATAAATCATTTCATGCGGCGATCTTCCTGGGTGGTTTCCTTTTAATACTTAACCAACTCCATTAAATTATCAATTAAATAGGTCCAAAAATTTTATAATCATTTAAATGTATTCAATTTCCTTGAATAATATTTCAAATATTTCAAGGTGAAAGGGTTTTAATTTCATAAAAAAATTCTCATTTTTAATATTTTATGATTTAAAATTCCTTTTTAAAACGTAAAATATATTTTCTGTCAAATGGGAGAAAATGAAAAAAATAACAATACTATATATAATCATATACAATATAATTCCATAAAAAACTAAATACATAAGTTGTTTCAATATGTATGATTTTTAAATTTATTGAACATAATACATAAAATGTTTTCCTAGAAATAAATATTTTGGTAATGTTTTTAGTTTGTATATATGTTTTTTATACTTGGAAAACATTAATTGCATTGTATAATTGTAATATATAACATATTTCAATTTCAAAAACCCTTATGTAGGATATTTCTATCACATGTAAGATGTTTTACTTTACAAAAATTCCACATGTAACATATTTTATCAATTTGAAATACATTCACCTTTATGAAAATTCATTACATAATATAATCTTAATACCTTAAATTTTCCCTTTTAAATATTATGATACATAATATATTTATAATGTGTAAGATATTTACTTTATGAAATTATAATACATAAAATATTTTAATACGAAATATTTTTATACCTTAACAGAAATCAATACATAAAATATTATTAGAGTTAAAAAGAAATGCGTAAGATATTTATTCAATACAGAATATATATGAATCTACTAAGATTCAAATGTGTAATATAATTTTGAAAATGTGAGGTTTTTATTATTCATTAAAACATATGTAATATAATTTGAGAATAAAATTAGGTTTTCTAAATTTTATAAAAATTGACACATATCATTCTATAATTAGGAAAAAAATCAACTAAAAGTATAAAATCCCAAAACAAATTCATGTATTTAAATTAAATCACTAAAAATTGAAGATTACTTCTAAAATTTTAAGTTAACCTATAAAATTATAGATTCATTTATAAAACTATAAGACTACCTCCAAAATCATAAAAACACTTTTAAATTCATATTTTTAAATGATAAGAACCTACCCAAACTTCTAATACGACCTCAGACCGCCATAAATACCCAATAAAAATCACAGATGGGTTTGGGAATAATATTAGAATTTAAATCAGATACCTCTGCAATAATTCTCATCCTTGATAATTAAAATCAAACCCAGAATAAAACCATCAACATTTACCAAAACACTTCCCCTATGAGAGACCTATTAAATAGATGTAACTCCAATATTTAAATCACAATTCAAGAAAATGAACAAATAACCATCAATATATCATTATAGAATAAAATATTCTATGACAAGTCAACATCACATCCAACTCCTCATTGCTAAAGAAAACCATGGATCAAAACATATTGGGATAATAATTATGCATCTATGATCCATTCTTATAAGTACTTTGCTCTATTCTTCCATGCCTCTATAAAATTATAACAAAGAAGAAAACTCACCCATGAAATGATTTCTCCTTGTAATCTAGAATCTTGACTACTCTCTCTGTGAATATTGCATCATAATCAATATAGAACTATCTTTAATAAATGAAATTTTTGTCATTGTGAACATATCAATGAATCCAAAACATATGAAAATCATCATGAACTCAACTCAGCTATGGAGGAAGAGTTAAATGATATTCCACATCACTAATGAACCATAACACCTCAAAAGGGCCAACAAACAAAAGATAAATATTACTCCCCTATCCAAACCTCTATTTTCCATGATGATGGGAGACCTTCAAGAATATACTATATCAAACCTAAAACTCTAGTGGTCTCCTCCTTCGGTCAACATACAACATTTGACGGTCATGTGTCGCTTCCAACCACTCTCAAATTATCTAAACCTTATCTATTATTCTATACACCATATCTTTTCTATAATGTGAGGAATCCCCAACCTCATTACATCACAATGAATATCTGAAAGATCATCTACACAAAACCACAAACATTACATGGCAATGGAAGTGTGATCGTAATTGTTATAATAAAACTAAATTTAGGAAAGGTGCTTTACCCATGATCCAAAAAAATATAGAACACTGGCTCACAACATATACTCTAGTGTTTTAATGGTCTATTATGTCTCCCCATATGTATAACGATTGAAATCCATGATAAGGTTAGTTTAGAGCCAAAATAGCACTTGATACCCACCCATTCTTGTGAAGTGAAACAAGGATCATAATAACAAATATGGTTATAAATACCCCATGAAGCTCCACTACCTCGTCCATATACATCCTCTCAAGAAATTTAATAATGATTGAATACCTAGACACTATGAATTGAGCTGAATTTATCAAACAATCCACAATCACCCAAATAGAATCATATCCTCCCTAGGATTTGGTTAAACTGAAGCTTGAATCCATTAAAACTTCCCATACATTCACTCAAGAACATCCAATGTCCACAAAAACCCACTTTTTACATGATCCTCTACCTATAACTAATAAAAAATCGAGCATGACAATAAAAAAACTACTACCAACTGCTTCATCCAAAATCCGAAAATATGAATCTTCAATGTATGGTATATCTTGAATATAATTATATAAATTTCCAATTAAATGATATGGAACTCACGGGGAACCACCACATTACTAGGAAATTGAATAAAAAATATCCCTTGAACGAATATCTAATGGTGGTCATACTTTAAACATCCCTTTGGAGAATCACCATAGAATAAATGACCTTCAATCACCTATTAATATGAGTCTCCCCACTGAGACTCCTCCACCCACTACATTAAGGATTATTGAACTATCATTTGGAATAAGAAACCTACACCTCTAAAATCATCCATATCAAAATTCATTACTAATATATCCTCCGTCACACTCCAAGAATCACTAAAATTCTAAAAAAACATCATCTAGTGACCTGTTACTCAGTGGATCTTTAACTATATTCTCTTTCCCTATGGTGTAGAAGATATCAAAGTCATAATCCTTTACTAAGTTCTTCCATAGAATGTGAAATATATTCAGATCCTATTAATAGAAAACATACCTTATGATCTTGTGATGTATAATGACTAAAAAATGATCCTTGATGAGGTAATACAGCTAAAACAATAGATGAAATAGAACAGTCGCAAACTCAATATCATGGATGGAATATTAACACTATTGGCAACAAAATGGACTAGACTAATATGAGATCACTTACCACTATTTCATTAATACACATCTCAAACAAATATGAGAATCATTATAGAAAACCTCAAACATTTCTACCTCCTTTTTTATATAAAGTATGGAAACACTAATCAACCAGTCCTTCAAGTAATCTAAAGTTTCTAGACACCGACTAGTCTATATGAAGGTCTAGTCCATCTTGGTCAAGGTTGTCTACAGGGCTAAAATATGGGAGAATTTAAACATGAATATCTGAAAATATATCATGAGACCAAGGAATCTACATAAATTTCCAATATTCGTAGGATATTTCAAATAAATAGGTACCACTATTATCAGGGGATTGAATTCCAATCCCTCTTGAGACACAACATACCAAAGAAAATTCACCGCTCACATCCAAAAATTTCACCGGAAAAAAATTCAAAAATGTTTTTTGTGCTAATGTACTTGTTAAATAACCCTATGATTTTAGTTCTATTTAGGATCAATGTACGGGATCACTAAGAGGGGGAGGGGGTTAATCAAAGATTATTTTTTATAAGAACGTATATCAACATTACATGGAAATAATCCTAACCTCTAAAACCCTGTTAGAGTAATAATGGACTCATATATAAATATCAAATGAACATTTTTTATGTAGAAAATAAAAATAGATATCATCACACAATGTTTACATGGTTTAGAAAAAATACCTACTCTATTCCATGTTCGTTATTCCCCCCCACCATGGATTCTTTTGCTGACTTCCTTGCAGATTGCGAAGGCATGGGAAAAATGGTTATAATCCCCCTAGTACTCAACCTCCATCCAACCCCAGCTTACTCTCAAAATATGCTCTTATACAACATTTGGTTATACCCCTAACTATTCTAACTATATTGAATGAAGTTGCAACTTGTTTTACCCCTATCCAATAATATTTTGAAGAAACTTGTAATACTCCCATATACAACTTAATTGTTTCTTCTTTTCTAATCTAGGTCTAAAAGTTCTTCACCTCCTCTATAAAATTCTTGATTAACCTCAACTGGGTTCAATATTTAATATCTTCAATAACCTTCTTGTGATTTTTTTGTCTTGAAACTTTCTCCTAATATTTGGTAGAACTGGATATACCCAATCTGTGTTTTTTCAAACTCAAATAAAAATATCCCTCACTAAATGTACGTTTAATGAATTCATCTAGTTTACTTTCTTCTGATGAATGCATTCGGTTTTACTCGATCTGATGACTCTATCCAGTTGTAATCAGTGTGATTAAATAATAATTTCTACATTTGGAGTTACACTGTCCTATTACATCATCAGATGAATCTCGATATTATGAATCAATTTAGTCCCTATGAACTTCTTTCTTTAAATGAGTAGGAACTAAATCATCAACTACTAGCTTTTCTCTGTTTGATTGAACTTTGATTGAAGATCCCATATTTGACGAATCTTCATCCAATGACACTTCTTCAAACTAAATGATATCTCCATTGCAATATCATCATTATCTAAAAATTTTAGAGTGTTATATTTTGGTATATGTGAATAGTGTAATATAATAATGTACTTCCATACCCCCTTTATAATGGTTATCCTAAAATGGAATTGGTAGAAAACTAATTCGTCATTCCTTATCATCTTAAAATATCTACAATCTTCTAAGGTTTTCTAGAATCTTCTAGAATCTTCTTAATTATTTATAAATTCTCTATGGTTTCCAACCATTATCAAATATCCTTAACGTCAAACATTAAGGATGTTTTCAAAACATCTTCATTTCATCTAGATATAAAAATTTTAATTACTATTTTTAGCATTGAAATATTTAACGACTTTGTATATTTTATGGAAAACTCTTTACATTTACTCTATCTAGTGTTTTTCTATACATTCCATAGTTGGGACTTCTCTATTCATTGATACACATCCATTATTTTTTGTCTGATGACTTCATTAACAATCATCATCTACTTTAGCTTCATCTAGATTGCCTTATGTTAAGAAACCTTCATCTAGAGTGCATAGCATATCTCCATCAAGTGAGTGTCTATTTAATGTTCCTCTCTTCATTTGGTACCTTCTGTTCGGTGCACCTCATATGAAATTTATCTCTTATGATAGTCTATCTAATCCCATTAAACTTCATCTCAATCACCATACATCCTTATCTACTTAGATAATCTTTAAATTTCTACATTCTATATGAAGTATGATATTTTTTCCATTGGATATTTCAAGAATCTATCTAAAGGAATTGATCTGGTGGTTTTCTCAGATTTACTATGCCTATTTTTCTTTCCTTTATCTAATATCGTTGACAATCTATCCTCAGTCTAGTGAACATTGTACAATCCCATTCTATTTCCATTCATTCTATATAAAAAATGTGTACCTCAATCATTTTATGGATTCTTCTTAAATCTCTGAAACATATACTTATATATAGTAAGAAATTATCTTATTTTTGTTTCTTTATGTGGAAGCCTAATTTTCCATCTGATCACCTATGTTAATCATCTTCTTCTGGTAACCCATTTTCGGTAATCACACTTTTGGAAATGTGTGTATGTAAGACTTTTTCTAGAAAGTGTGTCTAGAAGAAATAAGATCCCTCTTTGATCAAAATCTTATATCGATAGGTCTTCCCCGATTTTAGTAACATGATAACAGAAAGCAATCATATGTTTTGGTTAGTAAACTTCCTCAACTTCTAGGACCTTCTATAATGAATGTTTCCCCCTCATCTTATTTAATTATATTTCATACATAATTTCCATAAGTATATATTTTACATAACTTCCTTAAGTAATCTTGAATTTCATTTAGTGAAAAATTTATTACTTGAGTTTCTTAATAAATCTCCTTTAACTAAACAACTCTATGTTTATGTGGTAAAATCAAGGTTGTCAATGTTGTACACAAAAAAATGTTCATGTAATACATACTTCATATTCATTACAACATCCTTATATCATGGGAAATATAAATAATTTCTTTGAGAAAATTCTACACCCATCTCAAAAAACACATCAAAAATTGTTCAAGTGTATATACAAAAATTCCCCAACATCTCATTTTTCTCTACATCATTACTTTCTTCTTTAATAAATGTAAGGGTCTAATACCTACACTTCATATTTTCTCTCCTTAAGGGTATCACTCTATTTATCCTCATGGTTGGGAAAAATTGCATGTTTTCAATTTTATTTGTTATAAAACTTCTACACCACTCACCCGACTTCCTAACTTATCCTTTAATTCCCTACAAGTTAGTATAGATAAACAAGTACAGTGGGAAAAATGGGGAACCTCTATTTTCCATAGAAGTAAATTTTAGATTGAGAATCTTTTCTCAGTATTTAATTCATCATATTATTTTTGTATTTTTCATTGGATGTGTTTTTTTCCTTTTGTTTAGTCTTCAAAAAAAATTTAACACCTTCCTTATAATTTATAGATGCTCTAAATGCTGCTATGAAATTTTCTTCATATTTAGAAGAATTTTTATATATTAAGTTTGCAACATCATCTTTTTGATTTTATCTTGAGTTGATATTTTTTCCATAAAATTTTTTTTAATATGCCTAGATTTCCCACATCCCTTACATATTTGTTGAATTTTTAAACTTTCAACTAATGATAACTATTTTTCAAAAATTTTCTCATATTTAGAAACTTGTTACACTATATTTTATTTAGAATATTTTTGTGGTTATTCAAAATTTATTTCCATCGAAATATAATTTTTCCAAATAGGAAAGAAATATTTATTTCCATTTCTATCTTTATGACTCTTCCCAACATTCATAAACTATTCATATTTTTTAAAATTTTCTTTTATTACTGTTTATGCTTTACCATTATTCACTTTCTGAACATTTTTAACATCCTTATCTTTCCTTTTTTAGAAAAAAAATTTCCCCACTCAAATTTTCTCCCTATTGATTCATATCCACTTCCTAGTAGAGACATATTGTACTAGTATGAATAAGTTATGTACACAAAAACTCTACAAAACTAGTTGTAACCTCTAAATCATAGAATTTTAGGATGATAATAATCATTTCCTAAACATTATTTTTCTTCAGAAATCTTGGGAAACATTGGTCAGCATGATACACTCTAGAATAATTACACTCTTTCTTTGAAAAAGAAGGTTTATAAAAAATTTTCACTTTTAAATATATACTTTTAGTAAAAATAGATATATATTGTCACTATTGGGAAATAGAAATAACTTTATTCTATAAACCATTTTGTTCATCATCTTCAGAATTTTCACCTTTAACCTCAATTACTTTGGTGAAGGCATCTCTTATTTTTGTTAAATAAAATTATGTTATAAGAAACTTTAATTCATGTTTTAACAAAAATTATTATTTTTAATCCAAATTATATTTAATAAAAAGTACAATCTTTTTTAATTTAGTCGATTTCAACATTTTCTACTTACTTTATTTAACAAGAGTAGTTTCTAACATATTGATATTCTCATCAACGAATCATTTTTATTTATATGTTTTTGGATTCTATTCTAGTTCATAAAAATTCATATTTTTATCTTTAATAACATTATGGTTTATCTTATCCTTTTTAATTCATTCCCCATTAACAAAAATTATTTCCTTAAGTTCATTATTCAACCTATTTCTTTAATTGTTGAGTTGAGTATTTTCCTCAAGTTCTGCTTCCAAATTCACTTTTAGAATCAACCCAATTTATGTTATTTCTTCAGTAACATCATCACTATATTATAAATCAATTTTTTTTATAACTATAGAAAAATAATTTACATGATGATCAGTTCCATTGCTTATTAAAGAGGCATCATACTCTCTTCTACACCAGAATGGTTTCTTTTTTTTTTTGTAAGGAAAATTTTCCTTATTTTTCTTCCACTTCTTTTTTATAAGATTTTTTCTATTCTTCTTCTGAATTAGAAACATAAACATTATTCATAGGATTGTCTTGGAAAAAAATTCCTTTTTATTATAATTCCAACATTTGAGAGAGTGTTTACCGTTTCCTTTCCATATTCCCTTTTTCATATCACTTTTAAAGAATAGAAATGACTATTTTGAAAAATTATGATTCTTCCTCTACTAATGAATCAAATGATTCTTCTTTAGATTATTTAGCCCTAATATTTTTTTAACAAATATTAGAAGGAAATTTCATTCATTTCCTTTTTCTTAAAGACAAAATATTTTCTCATTTCATTTGACACATGAATATTCTGAAGTTCATCCATGGATCAATCTTCCTGACTTTATAAAACATGTAAATTGGCATCAAATATTCCAAGAATGTTTCTCATCATGTTTTTTACAATAGTTTAATATTATAGCTTCCCATAAAAACCTCTAATATTGTTGAAATTTTTATTAAATCATGTGAATTAGTCATAAATACTTTCTTCATCGTCCATCGTTATATAATTAAATATGATTCTACAAATTTGTAACATATATTACATTAATTTTTCATTTCATTCATAGTTTCTTCTAAACATAAATCTCATATTATTAGATATTGGAAACACTATATTATTTGAGTAAACATTTTCCATAAGAGATATCAATATGGAATAATGATCTTACTATCAACTTCTAAATTTCTATTATCAACTGCTATCAGAAATACATCATTAGTGAGAGGAAATATCATTATTATAGTATCTATAACGTCAAGGCCTAGATATAGAAAATTGGGTAATATCTTATTCTTTCAACTATGAAAATTTCCTCCATCAAAAATAGGAACCTCATTTTTGTTCACTGAATTGAAGTTCTCCATTCACAAAGATTGATCTTTTAATAGGAACCTTACACAGATACCAATTTTTTTCCCTTAGGATAAATGTATAGGATCGCTAAGGGTGGAGGGGGGAATCAGTGATCATTTAATTTATTTTATAATTATTTAATAAAAATGATTCTAAATGTCATAGGTAAAATAGATTATCCTATGAAAACATGTTTGAGTTATGATAAAATCAAATATTAATATCAACCTAACCATTTATATGTATTAAATATAAATATAGATGAACACATGATATTTAAAAGGATAAATACCCAAATGTACTCCTTTCAAGGTTGATCATTCCCCCCAAAAGGATTCTTTTACTAATTTCTTTATAGATTATAAAGGCATAATTAGAAAATTTTTATACCACCAATACTCATTCTCAAGCCATCCTTGGTTTAGCCCCCCATCAATCATCTCATTTGTCACAGTTTGTAATACACACAACCATCCTAACTATATCCCCCGAAGTCATAGCTGGTTATACACCCTAAAAACAAGCCTTTTGAGAAATTTTTTATACCCCCAACTATAGGCTCTTTCTTTATTGTTTTTTGATCCATATAAAAAGGTTCTTCACTTCCTCCCTAATAAAAATTGACCAACCACACCAGTGGACAATCAACAAGATCTCTAGCTATCCTCTTAAGATTTATTTTGTATCGATACTTCCACTTGATATTATGTAGACCTAGATATGATCAATCTGAGTTTTTATAAACTCTAATGAAAAAATAATTAATAAAATGCATGTCAATGACATCAACCATTTTTATTCCATATGATGGATCCATTCAATTTCCCTCCATTTGATGACTCTATCTAATTCTCCATAGTGTACTTAAATACTAACTATTACATTCATAGTTACTCCACATGATTACTTCATTTGATGAATCCCCATTTGATGAAGCTGGTCAGGCCCTACGCAATTCCATCATGGATTGAGTTGGAAATCAATCATTAGCTCATATCTTTTCTCTAGTTAATGGAACTCTGATAGAACTTTCTCTATTCGACAAATCATTATCCAATAACTATTCTCTAACCTGAATGTAATATCATTTGGTATCGTAGTCTGTTATAGAAACCTCATATAATATTTTCATATTAACGAATAGTTTAAATTTCCATTTTATTTTCATACCCTTTATATATAGGCTCTCCTTAAATTTAATAGTTGGGAAACCAATTCCATTTTCCCTCTCTGTTGAACCACTCTAGAATCTTCTCATATATTATAGAGTATTATCGAATATTTTTAAAGATTTAATATTTATCAATCATTTCCAACCATTATAAAATTCCTTTAACATCATAAATTAGGTTTCCTTTTAGAACATCCATATTTCATATTTATATAAAAAATTTAATGAAAAAATTTAAAATTGATATATTTGAGGACTTCGCATATTTTATGTAATGCTCCATATATTTCCTAGGTCAAGTGTCTATATGTCGATTTCCATTATAATTAAATCTATATCTATTAATACACCTCCATTATTCTTTATTCGACAAATACATTAACTTTAATCATCCCCTTCACCTTTTACCAGTTTCAAATTGTTATGAAGCCTTCATAACTTGTTCTTAGTGTACCTCCTTTTGGTGAGTATCCATATGGTGAACCTTTCTCTATTTGGTACCTTCCATCCCATGCACCTCATATAAAACATATATCAAATGATAATCCTTCTGATCCCACTAAATATAATCTAAAAATTCTTACACCATTATATGCTTGAATAATATTTTCATTTATCCATTCATTTTACTCCACAGTATTCCATTTGTTGGATATTTCAAGTGACTTTTTAATGGACTTGATCTGTTGAAACTTCATATTCATTTATATCTATTTTTATAATGGATTTCCTTACTCTATTATATTTCCTTCAATATATAGCAATGAAAATATATCTTTAGTCCAATTAAAGTTTTTCTATACCATTATATATTCATTCATTCTATATCAGCACTTTGTATCTCTAACTTTGTATGACTACTTCTTCAAGAATTTGAACTTGGAATTATATCCATTGATATCTTATCCCCTTTTTTATATATAAATATAGTTTTAATATAATAAACATCATAAATTATATTCTTATGATGAATTGTTTCTAGTAAAATCACTTCTAGAAATGCATTTGTTAATGTCTTTGACCAAAATTTCTTTCTAGAAGACATCAAATCCCCATTGATCAAAAGATTTTATCATGTGTTCTTCTATGATTTTAGGAACTTGATATAATCATATAATCATATGGTTTTTTATTAATGTTCCTTATGTTCCACGAACATCCATAATGAAAATTTCCCACTCAATTTTCTTATGTAAATTTCTTACTCAAATTCCATAAGTATATTTCTTACACAAGTTCCATAAGGGACTCTCTCTGCAAAAAATATCAATACATTGACACCATATAAAACCAAAAAAACTTGGGAATAAAAAATATGTCATAAATACTCCTTGTATGACATTGATTATGTGAGAATTTCATTGATGAACACTACCAAAAATTGATCCTAGAACCCACAAAACACAATTTTCTTGAGTTCTTTGATAATTGTTGGTGCATTTTTGACACTGAACCACAAAACCATATAATGAATGTGATCATACGAACAAATCAAATAAATATTTAGGATAGCATCCTCTTCCACCCTCATCTAATGGTATCGAGAATAAAAATAGTTCTTTAAAACCCAACTCAATTCCTTCACCTTATCAAATAAATCATCTATCCTTGGAAGATTTTAACAGTTCTTGAGCATATCATGATTTATTCCCCAATAGGCTAAACACAACCTCATTCTACCATACTCTTTCAACGGGAATAATTCATGTCTAACCATAGTGATACATTGGGCCAGATAAAACCATTATGCATTAAGATTTCAATCTAAATCCACGACTTTTATAGCTCAGAATGTTTCATCCAATAAGAAATCATATATATAAGAGAATATACATAAAATAAATCTATCCCATACGTGATATATTTTTATGTTTACAAGGTCACAATATACTTAGGAAAACATTTAAAAACTTCTTTATAAATCTGGGAAACTCTACCACCTATGCCTTGACCAAATAAAAATACAACACTGTTGGTTGAGATAATATCTCTGAACATCTATGACCCATTTGAAAATTCCAGTAAACAAAAAATGCCAAATTTGAACCCTCCTCATAATAAAACACTACCATACTCTCGAAGTAGTCAATAATAAAATGCATAGAATAAAACCAATCGATGATAAGTATGAAATCATAGTATTTTATTTTAAATTATATTAAATATCAATAAGACCAATTATACATCGTCACCAGCTCATAATCCCAATGTAGTAACTCTGGTTTTAAACTATAAGACTTTAGAATATTTTTAGGAATATTTATGAATCCAAGAAATGACTCTTTATGAGATTTTGACACCTGTAGAGCGTCGATGTGGTGATATTAGAAATATTAAATATATTTTATCACGTATGCATATTTTCTTATGAAACATGGAATAAATCCCATGTGGAGTATTTGGTTGGAAATCTGAGGCCGCAGTTGATTTTATATTGTAGAATTTACCATTGATAAGACATAAACATTGTTGGCTCTAGTTTTTTCATTGGAGGAGAAGCATGGATGGGGTGTTAAATGGAGGATATTGTTTTAATAAAATTAAAACAATATCCTTTCTCCCCCACCCCCTTGGTGAACAAGGTAGATGACCCCCTACAACTTTCCCCTTGGAGTGATGGACATATATGAGTCTGAACTGAGGAGAAGAGGAGACACTATTCTTATGTATTTATGTAAATCACTCTATGATCATAGTTCAGTGGTTTCAGAGTGTGAATCTACAACCAAGGCTTCAGAATTTCACCATGAGGTTGGCATATTTGAGTTTTAGGTCTTGATTCACCTTTTGATTATTTTTTAAGGTTTTATATCCCTTATAAAATTTATAGGGATTCTATAAGGGACTATCATTGTGTTTCTAGGAAAACAGGGGTGATTTGGGTGGCTCTTAGGGAATTACCATTCAAAATACCAATCTACATGATGTGTAGTGAAATAGAACACACTGTGTGTTCTTCCCTTTTGGGGAAGATATCTTTTGGGTAATACAAGTTGTGTACTAAGGTTACATGTGTCATAGTGACCCAAGGTCCTGTGGCCATGGGACAAGTCTAGGGAAGCTATGTGAATTTATAAGGCCATGTGAAAGTACTTTATCAATCTGCACATACATGGGGTAAAAAACATGGGCAGAAGCAAGGGACATGGTAAAGGGGAGTGGTATTCCAAGACATGTTGTATACCATCTGTACACACTTCCTGTGAGATACAGATGGTCAATCCATGTGGGGGAAGAAATGGTTGGGTGGATGAAGTGTGACAATACACACCATGTATTCCCACATTCAAAGCCAATCCAAACAAATTGATGAAATTACCAGGTGTTCAAGAAGGGTCACATGTTGTGTAGACCATCTTACATGTTGTTTAGTCCTTTTTTGAGTATCCTCCACCCTTCATGACTCCTTATCCATATCTTGGATTTAGGCTATCGATTACCCTATATTGGTTAGTTTTACAAGTATAATGAGATGGTATCCTTCATTCTGATTTTCGAAAAACAACATGGAATTAATCAAGAATGAATCTATTGCAGCAGTGTTAGATCTTGGGCAGTGATCAGGCTGGATAATTGGGTTGAAATCAGGGTGAGTACCCTTCCATATTAGATCATGATGTGGGTCTCATAGACTCTTTAAGTTGGTAGATCAGTGATACCCAATCATAATAGGTTACAGGTCTCATACCCATGGTTGTGTTGTAGTGTGAGACATGGTATGACATGTGTTATGCTCCCATAAGTGTCACTAGATCGATGCATAAGATCAGTTGGTTTTGCTATAGTGGTGTTGGGGATGGCACTCCTCTATCGTATTATGGTTCATGATTCCCCTACATCTCAGACTGATATAGATGGAACTACTCTCTTGTACCAGGGTGTGGGTTCTTATTATCAATAATTTTATTAGATAGAGATCCCCTATCATATTAGGGTGCGGTCCCTCCACACTCATTGAGCTGAGCGGGTAATACTCTCCATACTTTACTAGGTGTGGGTCCTCTATTCTTGGAGTGGTACTCATCTACTAGGATATGGTGTAGGTCCTCCAAACACAATGTATAAGAATAGTGGTACTCCCCATTCATACTAGGAAGTGGATCCTTTTGCCTAGGGTTAGTACTCCCCTTCCGAGTTAGGGTGCGAATCCCCACTATGAGTAGATTGATTGAGTGGTACTCCCCTATCATACCAATGTGTAGGTCCTATATAATTTTAGATGTACTTTCCTATCATACTAGGGTGTTGGTTTTTTATACATTGAGGTGTGCCCCCTTGTGTTAAAAGGGTGTGAGTCCTCAACTAATAAGTTTTACTCCCTTGTCAGGTGAGGGTGGGGGTCCCCTAAGTAGGGAGTTATACTCCCCTACTCTATGGAGTTGTGGGTCCTATATCATTTGAGTTGTAATAACCTTCTATAATAGAGAATGGTTCCTCATCTATGGAGTATTACTCCCACATAATTGAGTCATGATTGAGAGAAATTATACTATTGGATTTGAATATCCCTCTCCAATGGAGCACAGTTCTAAGGAGTTGGGCCCTACATTTATTATATATGATTCCTTGATAAGAGTTGGTCTTCCCTTGACATTTTAAGGTGAATACCTCTCCCTATGGGTGTAAAAAAGGTTTCATGGGTTAGATAGGATCTATTTCTCCTTCTTCCAGGGTGCATGGAGAGGTGTATGTCCCTCCACTTTCTCTATTTAGAGAATATGCACATGGTGCATAGTCTAGGGAACTTTTTCCTCATCTATATTCAGAGGTGAGTTGAGGGCCTCTCCACTTGGGTTTTTATATGCTTGTGCATGGTGAACAGAAATTGGTTATTAGTCCTCTAGTTTTAGTCACTAGAGTTAGGCCTAGTGGATTGCTCCTGATGAAGTGTATCTCTTAGATGAGTTCCATTTGGGATGGAAGTGCCATGGAGTGTGTTCCCCCATACAAGGTTTACTTTTGATCTTCAAGTAAAATCTCATTGCTAAATATGAGGTCAAACCCTCATGAGACATGGTATCTCAGATGAGTATATCTAGGTTTTAATAGGGGTCTTTATGTTTTTTACATATTGGATGACACACCATGTGGTATGATATGACTATTCATTTATAGTTGATGATGTTAATGATAGAGTTTCTCTCTTATTTGAGTTCCCTTTGGTTGGGTTGAGAGGACTATTTTCTTTTAGAAGATTCATTTTCTTTTGGTGTTTTGGGTAATATACTGAGTATTTGTTTATTAACCTCTACATGATATTTAGCCACAAATTTTTGTTTCTTGTGAAAACCACATTCTGTTGAATGGAGTTCTGGGAGGACCCATAGAAGGTGAAGCTTAGTTAGATGGATTAAGTGAGGTGTTTACCAGAGCTTGGCCAAGGATATTTCCATTAGTTTCTTTGGATAGTGATACTTTCATTCTTAGTAGGTTGAATACTTTTATAGTTTTTGGTGGGTGTGTATTTTTCACTTTTTATACTTTTAGAACTATGGTTATGGGTTAGATAAATGAGTTCATTTAATTTAAGTTTATATATAGCTCTACACTATTTCATGAAGACTTTTTCTGGTGCATGTGTATATGTACCTTACGAAAAGGACTCTCATGTGTTTGATTTTCCAACTCAATGCTAGATGCCAGCCCGTGGCCTATTGAGGTGGGCCTGGGGAGTCACGGCTTGAGCCCTATTGGGTTTGGTCATAACAGAGTGCTATCATAGGAAGGTAAGCACTTTACGACTATAGTGTTGTAATGTTTTCATTGATTACATAGAGAAAGTGTTAAAATGTTTCGACTTCAACTTCTAGGCTAGAGACTCCAGTATTGGTGTAGAGGACCACATGTCCATTCAAAAGGACACTGATAACCTTTTTTCAAACATTGTACATTATCACTCTATTCATGGGGAAATTCTGATATGTGCATCACATATGTAATTACCCTGAATTTTTGAATGATAATTTTTTCCTAAGAAATTTTTTGTTATATAAATTTTTACTTAACAAAACTATATATCAGTAATATTTATGTGAGTATAATTTGAAATGAAACCATTAGGTTTCAACAATTATATGATCATTGGTCAATTATGACTATTGGTTAATACTAATGTTGGGAACAATACTCTTGTTAAAAAATTAAACGTTATAATTAGTTCTTATAGATAGGAATGAAAAATAATAATTAATATAGAAAGGGGAAATGATGGCCTCAACCAGTAGAGTCACACCATATAATGCCAATTTTTTAGTGATTGGGAGGGAGGTAGCATCATTAGGATTTGATCTTGACCACGCCCAAGCTTAGCTTCAACATGTCAATATTGAAATAAATCACATACCATAGAATTTCATGTTATTAAAAATTACCAGTCTAGCGATGTTAGTTGAGCCACCGCATGAATATATACCCCTTGTACACCTTAACCATAGGTCGTATCTGGGTGTTATAAGGGGTTACATGACCTGACCTTTGTTGCTAAAATATAATATCTTTTTATAAATAATTTTTTATTTCATTCATTCCATTTTAAGAATACTGTCTATTTATATAATAAAAATGAAATTGAAGAAAATGATTTTTCGAAGAAAATGATTTTTCGAAGAAAAATTATAATATATAAAAAATAAATAAATATTTATAATAACCAAAAATATTATAAATTATTTTTATTTTAATGAAATAGTGTGATAAAGACATTCTTATTTAAATATAAATTATAAAATAATTTTATTTTTTTCCTAATGTTTGAAATTTCACTATGCATTTTCAATCCAATATTTTTTTTAATAAATATGGATTTTTATATTTAAAAGGTAAAATTATAATGTTAATATAATTATTATCATAAAATAAATATCATTTTTGTAATCATCATGTGGAAATTATGCTGGAGTAAATTTATTCGAATTTTATAATTTTTTCGAATAGTAATAATGCAGTTTGAATTTTTTTAATATGTTTAATGGAATCAAAATTATGTCATAATGATGTAATAACTACTTAATCACAATAAAATACTTAATATAATTTATTTTATTAATATGAATTATTTTAATATATTTTAATCAATTTTATAATCTGTAATTTATTTTCTAAATTCCATAATGGAAATATTACCTATACAAATGTTATTTAATAAAAAATTTAATTCTACATTCTAAAATAAGTAATAAAAAATGATGGTTGACTCTTTTGGGTTAAAATTACATAAATTTTTTCCCAATCTATCCATACCATTGGAAAATATCATGGTATATCCCATGGTTTTTCATTTACTGTTACCTAGGTTTCAAAGGCCTTTATTTAAAAATTAAGAACTAAATCCTATACTTTTTGTATAAATACTCACCAATTTTTTCATTTAAGTTAATTACCAATTCTTCCTCTATGAAAATATGATAGTTTTTTCTCCCAAGGAGTCCTCCCAAGGTGTCATCAAGCACTCAAGATCCCTATCCTCATGTTTTAAAGAACTACACATCAAGTTAAGGGAAATATCATTCTTTTCACTTCGTTTCAGGAAAATATTTTATATATGGATTTCAAATGTTATGGTAACTCTCTTATATTTAATTTTTATTCATTACCTTAAATCCAAATTATGATTCATCAATGGGATACCCATATCCCCTCTCTTTTTACCCTTTCTAAAACCATGTTGCATACCCGTTATACTATCGATTTTACTTCTTAAAATTTCTCTATTATCCTCAAGAAATTCCCTTTTATTTTTCTCTTGTGAATACCCAAATATATTTATTTTGCAATAATATTCACCAATATATAAAAATGATTTATTTCATTATGTTATTGACATACAAAAAATGCCTCATTCCCTTTCTATGGGTAAAAAATGACATAATGAAAACGTTTTTAAAGCACATTTTAAAACACTATAATTTTGATGTGAAACATATTTAATTGATTATCCATGGGTTATTTATGTATTTTTTTATTATGATATATGTGTATCACATTATATAATACATATGAATAGTGTACTCTAATATCACTCCTATTCATTGGGTAAAAAATTTAATATCTAGAGATTACATGTTATACAATACCATGGTGAACAACCTTGGTAGTTTTTATGACACCACGGTGAGAAACCTCAGTGATATGCTTATGAATGTCTAAATTAATTATTTTAAACACATTTCAATGTTATTATTTATATAATTTTTTTTATTATATTCCTCTTTTTCCATTTCTCATGCATGTTTGATATTTCTCATGTTCTTATGGATAATTATTATGATCACATATAAAGTGTTTCCCATTATTTCCATTCTTGGGCCTTATTCTTACACTTTCCTTTAATGTATGTTCCAATTATATGATATACAATAATTTTACATTGGAAAAACTCTTTATCAATCCATTCTAGTTGATTAAAATAATTATTATTTCATGTATTATATACCTTTTTTTCAAGAATCAAAATGTTAAAAGTTCCTCTGTTTGTACAATGTAATGCATAGTTATGTAATAAAATTGCAGTATTCCATTATTGGAATAAATGGATGGTTTATTTATTTATGAAAATCAGAATTTGAAAACATTAGGAAGAACCATATAAGTTTTTTTAAATATTGTAAAACATATTGTATTTTGGTAAAATATTATGTAAGTGGCATCTGAGAAAATAAATCCCATTATAGATACGAATAAGTGGACATAGTTCTAAAACAGATATAAACCAGGGTAAAAACTCGGAAAAGGTTAATCCGGCCAAAATTTGCATAATATGGTACTCGAAAATGGTCCTCATAGTGGACCTAGTTTGACACTCCCAAGGGATATTTTTGGTTAATCACAAATTGTTTATGATCCATTATGAAGGATATATAGAAATTATAATTCTTGTTAATGAATAACATATTTAAGCATGATGTTTTAGGACATAAAATTATTTTAGATTTATAATATTATTAAAAGAAACAAGTTTCTCACTTAGGTTTTATTCTTTTAGAAAATCATGGGAAATAAGAGGAACCAAATAAATGGTGGTGATAATGTACTGGGCACTGACAGCCCTCCGATGGAATACATAATGGAAAAAAATATTAGAATAATGAATAAATTGACTCAAGTGATAAACAATAACATGAGTAATGTTGAGAGACCATATTCACCTTGAAGGGAACAACTGTCCATTGATTCTTTTATGCATTAACAACCACCTTCTTTCAGTGTATTTACCAACCCATTGATTTATAAACAATAGATAATCTCTACATAATAGATCATTTATTGACTCTTTTTCTTAGAACAAGATAAAGTCACCCTGGTTGTTCATTACTTAGAGGGATAAGCTAATCAATTGTGGGGACTGGTTAGAAAATAGAATCCAATATGGGAGACTGATTTATGGAGTGTGAAGAGTTCATGGGAAATTGTTTCAATAAATACTTTCCTTGTTCGGTGTGCAAAAAAAATGGAGAATGAATTCTTCAAACTGAATTAGAAGGAAAATAAATCTATAGGAATTTATGAGATGAACTTTATAAGGAATTATTGTAACACCTATAGCTTTTTCATGGATCCTAACGAAATGGTTGATAGATTCTTTGGTGGAATAAGACCCCATCTGCAGAATAATATTTCTAACCAAGACTATGAAAGCTAAAAGAAGAAAGTGTGAAGTTCTATGAAGGTTAAGATAGAGTTTTAAGAGATGTAGTGGTCCCATAGATGAAATGAAAGAAATATATTGATGGAGCCAAGATTATGGAGGAACATTTATCATGGAATAGTAGGAAATCAAGTGAAACTTCCCACATTAAACAAATGTGGGAAGAAGAACATGGCGAACTTCTTGCTCAGAAGTGGAAAATGTTACAAGTGTGGAAGAAATGGCCATATTGCTCAAAACCTTCATAGTGAGAGGAATCCTCAACATCTCAGTGCTAATGATAAATGGATGATGGTGCATGCCCAGCATGAATTCCAATTATATAAGTGTTGAAATATTGGTAAGTTTTCCAATCACTATAAAAAATATTAAGATAGTGTAAGGTAATCATCATCAACATCATCATAGGACAAGGGAGAAAGTTCATGATTTTTCTATCACAAGGTATGAAGTTTAATCTCAAAATGATGTGGTGAGAGGTACTATCATTTTTCTCTCAAATCCGTCATGTAATTTTTTTGATTCCGGTTCTACACATTTCTTTATTTCGTCTATGTTTTCAATGAATATAGAACCAAACTCAAAACTGCTAAATGTAGAGGTATAATTCATGACTCATGGTAGGATTATCCAAGCATCAACAGTGTATATAAAATCTAGTATTGATTTTGGTGAGAATAATATCATCACAAATCTAGTAGTAATTTCCATGATGGAATTTGACATTATAGTAGGGGTAGATTGGCTCTCAAATTATAATGTGAAGATTAAATGAAAAGGAAATTAAATATTAGTCATCTAGAATAGAAATCTACAGTTATATTGCATGGAGAGATATATCTACATGAGCTCTGTTTAAAATCACCTCCCATTTCTATATTTATAAAAACGGTCGTTGAAGATGAAGATGGGAATGAAAGTATATGAATAGAAAATTTCCCCATCATGCAGGAATACATAGACGTATTACCTGAGGAGTTACCTAGACCTCCCCTAGAAAGAGAGGTAGAGTTATCCATTAAATTCATTCCTTGATATAAGATGAAATCAAATGCCTCATGTAGAATGAAAAATGTGGTGCTAGAAAAATTAATGAAAAATAATCAAGATCAATTGGAGAAGAGTTTTATCCAACCAAGTGTGTCTTAGTAGAGAGAACCTATACTATTTGTGAAAAAGAATGATGGATCAATGTAGCTATGCAATTATTATAGAGAAATTAATGGAATCATAATGAATAATAAGTACCCTCTTCAAAGGATTGATGATTTATTTGATGAGCTTTATGGGATCAATTATTATACAAGATTTATCATTGATATGGTTATCATAAATTGAGGGTGGTGAAATAGTATATTCCAAATACAACCATTTGATCAAGATATGGGCATTATTATTTTGTTTCTATTCCCCCAATTTAGACAATTTTTCCTTTTCTTTTTATGGATTTGATTAATATAGACCTTAAATACTACCATGATAAATTTTTGGTAGTTTTTATTGATGATATTTTGATATATTCTAAAATTCTCAATGATATTAAGGATAATATAAGGGTAATATTTAAATAAATGAGGAAGGATAGGATATTAGGAATATTAATAAAATGTGAATTTTTTTTACAATAAGTTTCTATATTAGGGAACATCGTAACCAATAAAGGAATCTCAGTTTACCCTACCAAGACAAAGGTTGTGGAGGGGTGGCCTCATATTACAATAGTAATAAAGATTCGTAGTTTACATGGTTTAACAGGATATTATATGAGGTTTGTGAAAAAAATCTCATGACATTATAAAACAATAACAAAGTTAACTCAAAAAGGTGTTAAGTACATCGTGACATTGGAGTGTGTGTAATGATTCCAAGAGCTAATGAAGAGAATGGTTACTATACCATTGTTACCTAGACCCTCTATCAAATAATTATTAATTATTTTTAGAAATTCATCTATGGAAGGGATTGGGTTTCCCCCCATAAAAAATGACAAGGTTATTGTTTATGCATCTCAATAGTTAAAGCCTCATGAGTAGAAATATCCTACACATGATCTATACTAGTTATAGTTTTTAATCTAAATATATGGAGACACTATATTTATAGGGTGAAATGTGATAAATATGAAGACCACTAATTTTTGAAGTATATATTCACACAAAAGAAATTGAAAATGACATAAAGGATATGGTTTGAAATTATTAAAGTCTAAGTTTGTTCAATTTATTATCCCCTTGGAATAGAAAAAAAATTCACTGATTCATTAAGTAGGAAAGACCCTATTTTAGTAGAAATGATGACAATTAAAAGAGAACAAACAATCAATGACATCGTAAGATAAGACATGGGAATCATGGGGAAAGGTACATCATCAACACTATACCAAATGAATTCTCAACCATCATTATTAGATAATATTAAGAAATATGAAATAGAAGATCCATTGTTATAGAATAAGATAGAGACTATGAAGAATGGGAACTTTCTTGAGTACAATATTGATTAAGAAGTTGTATTGAAATTTTTTACAAGGATATGTGTTCCATGTCCTCCAGAGGTAAAGTCGGAGTTGATGGATGAAGCTCATAGATCTATATTTTCTATACATCCTCGAATAAATAAAATGCACAGGGTCCTTCATGATCATTATGGGTGGGATAAAATGAAAAGGGGGATTTCTAACTACACTACAGGGTTCCTAGTGTTTCAAATTGGGAAGCAATAGAGATGACTTTTTAATGGAGTATTATAAGCACTACCAATTACAACATGGAACAGTGAATATATTACTATTTTATTTTTCACTGCTCTCCCAAGAACATCAAAAGGAAACAATGTGATATGGGTTATAATGGACGGTCTCACCCAGACTGCCCAATTTATCTATATTTGGGAAGAATTAACTCTTTTGAACAACTTGCCAACATTTACATGGATGAAGTGGTGAGGCTGCATGGGGTAACAATTTGTATCCTTTTTTATCAAGATCCAAGGTTCAAATAAACAATTATGGAGAATTATTCTACCAAATATGTGTACCGAATTGAATTTTAGTAAGACCTATCAACCCCAAACTGATGGAAAATCAAAAAGGACTATTCAGATGCTCAAGTAAATTCTAAGAACATTCTCAATGGAATTTTAAGGTGGACGGGATCACGATCTCCCATTAGTTGAGTTATCATACAAACACATCTTCCATTATAGTATTCAAATGGTACCCTATGAAGGACTTTATGGAAATTGATATATAAATCCTACTTTTTGGGATGAATTTGGTGATAGAAATCTTTTTGGACTTGATATTGTAAAAGAGATGACAAAAAAGGTTCATTCTATCCAAAAGAACATAATAGCTTCTCAGAGTTGAAAAAAGATCTATGTTGAAAATCATCAAATGGACATAGAGTCTGATGCTGGAAAAAACATTATACCATCCAATTTTACTTTGGAAGAGAGTCATGTTCTTTTGGAAGAAAGGGATTCTTAGCCTCAATTACATTGTTTTCTATGAAATCCTTGATCACATAAGAGTACTAACCTATCATCTTGAACTTCCACTAAATATATATCATGTTCATGATGTATTCAAAGTATCTCTCTTGAGGATGTGCATACATGACCCTTCACTTGTACTAAATCTAGAGGTGGAATAACTAGAACATGAATTATTTTACAAGGAGTAGTCTATGGAGATCTTGTACCATGGAGACATGATTATAGGAAACAATACTACCCACCTAGTCAAAGTGTTGTGGAGGAACCATAAAAATGAATAAGTGACAAGGGTGCCAAAGGAAATAATGAGGCAGAAGTACCCACGCCTTTTCGCAACCGAGGTAATGAGAAGAAATTTTGAGGATGAAATTTATTAAGGGGGAAAATGTAACGACTTAGAATTTTTGAATGATATTTGTTTCCTGAGAAAATGTCTGTTATATTATTTAATACTCGAAAAACTATATCTCATTAATAATGAAGTGAGAATAATCGGAAGTGTGACCATCGAGTTTAGACCCTTGTATGACCTTTGTCAGTTATGATTGTTGGTTAATACAACCATTGGAAACAATAATATTGTAAAAATTTAAATGTTATAATTAGTTATTATAAGTAGAAATGAAAAAAGAATAATTAATTCTTAAATGATAAACGATGGACTCTACTAGTAGATCTGTTCCGTATGAATCCCATTAATCATAGAATGGGAGGAAGGTATAGTCATTGGGTTTTTCTCTTGACCAAGCCCAAGCAGAGCCTCAACAAATGAAGCTTGGACGAAATCACCTACAGGAGAAGTTAATGTTAGTGAAAATTACCCCTCGAGCGATGTTAGTCAATCCTTCCCCTAAATATATCATTATCTCACACCTTACCCTTAGGTAGTATATGGGTGTTATAAGAGGTTATATATCATGGCCTTACTTTCTAAAATGTAATCCCTTTGTATAAATAAAATTTATATTCCATCATTTTTGTTTTCAGAATATTTATATTTAATAAAATTGAGATAAAATTGAATAAAATTATTTTTTCAGGCAGAAATTGTACTTTTTATAAAATATTTTTTTAATAAACTACTATATTATAATTAATGTTAATTTTGGTGAAATTATATGATAAGAAAACTCTTTTATAATATAAATCATAAAATAATTTTATTTTTTCTAACTGTTTGAAATTTAACTTTGCATTTTCAATCCACTATTATTTTCAAAAAATAAGGATTTTTATGTTCAAAAGTAAAAATGGTCATATTTATAGAATTATTTTAAAAAAAAATAGATATCACATTTTAAATCAACACATATAAATTAGGGTAGAGTGAATTTATGAGAGTTTTCTAAAATACATTATTTTTCGTGAATAATAAAAATACAGTTTGAGTTTTTTGATATGTTTAATGAAATCATAATTATATCATTGTTATATAATAACTCATTAACAAACATTCAAAACATAAATTATTTAATTTTATTCAAATCAAATATTTTAATATATTTTAATCAATTTTCAAATGTATAATTTATTTCCAAATTCTAAAATGGACAGATTAACTTTAAAAATTATATTTTATAAAAACATTAATTTTCCATAGCAAAATGAGTGATATAAAATTATGATAAACATTTATGGATTAAAATAACAAAAAATTTGTCCCATGCGTGCAATACCTTTGTAAAATACCATGGGTAATCCCATGGTTTTTCATTTACCACTACCGTGTGTCCAAGGCATTTATTTGGAAATTAATAAACAAATCATCCACTATTTCTATAAATACCCACCAATTTCTATATTTCCTTTCACTCCAAATTCCTTCTCCAAAAATTATATATTATTTACCTATCTAGGTGTCCTCAATCCTTCGATGTCCCTATCCTCATGTTTTATGAACTACATTTCAAGGTAAGGGAAATATATTTCTTTTCTCTTCGTTTCAAGATCTTGTTTTTGTATATGTCTTCGGAATGTTATGGTAACTCTCTCTCATTTCCTTTTTATTCAATACATTACTGAAAATTTTTGTATTATAAATGGGATACCCATGTTACTTCACTTTTTAAACTTATCTAAATCCATGTTCTATACCGGTTATGCTGATGATTTTACTTTTAAAATTTCTCTCTTCCACAAAAGAAATTCCCTTTTATTTTCTCCATATAAATACCCAAACAACTTTATTTTCTAGGGGTATTCAAAAATATTTAAAATTATTATTTTTATTCTATTTTTGACATACATAAGACCCAAATTCCCTTTTCATGGGTTAAAAATGAAATAATGATCATGTTTTTATAGAATATTTTAAAACCCTGTGATTTTTTATATGAAAATCTATTCTTTTATTCTCCAAGGGTTATTTATTAAATGTTTGATTATGATATATGTGGATAAAATTAATTATTAAATATGAAGGGTGTTACATAATAGTGATCCAATTCATTTGGTAAGTAATTTAATCTCTATAAATGACATGTTATACAATATTTTTGGTGAATACCCTTTTTAATTTCTATGAAACCTCAGGGAAAACACATGGTGATATTCTTATGGATGTCCCATTTAAATTTTATATCCAAATTTCAAAGTTATGATCCATGTTCTTTTCATTATGATATGACTATTTTTTCTATTTCATTTATGATATTCCGCAAGTTCTTATCAATTTTTCTCATGATCACATGTAAAATGATTCCCTAACTTTTCCTTACCAAGCCTTATGCTCACTTATTACATTGATGTATATCCCCTTGTTATGAGATGTAGTAATTGTACATAGGATTAACCTTTTGTGAATTTATTCAATTTGATTAAAATAATAATTTATGTTTTCATGTATTATGCACATTTTTTCTAAGAAACTAAACTTGAAAAGATCCCCTATTTGTACAATTTAATGTTACGTTATTTAATGAAAAGGAGGGATTCCAAAATATAGGACTGGGTTTTGGATTTTCTTATACTTCTTGAGTTGGATCCCCAGATATACTCTTTGTCTTTTGGGGGAACTAATTATATTTCAGGATGACTCTGTGATGACATCCAAACAAGGTTATATGGTATGATAATGATAACAATATACCCTGAGATAAGGATTCAGTGTAAGGAACAGGTCTAGAGGAAGTAGCTCTAAGTGGTCCCCTAGTTGGTCCTCCACCCGTTTAGCTTCATATTGTTCTGAAATAGGAGACTAAGGATGCATGTAGGCTAAGTGAGTTATATGGGTTCTAGAGGAAGTGACCTCTAAGGTATCAGAGGGATCCATACATCATGCAGATGATGATTGGCTTGAGGTAGTCACATGTTTTTTCCACCTTATATGGAAACCTTTTGATCAGATGGTGGTCGTAGCAGTGAGCCTTCTATAGGGTTATGTTAGGAGATGGTGTATTCTTGTGATTCATAACCATAATGAGGTGGAGCTCACTTGGGTGATGTTCTAATGTCTCTTTATGGAATAGTTTTACCCAGCTAAATTACGATCAATGTGTATCCAGGAGCTTCTGTAGCTTCAATAGGGTAACCTGACCATCAAAGAGTACTCATGGAGCTTCACAGACCTATCATGATACTCTCGGGATATGGTTTGAGATATGTTTTTCAATGATCTGATATTTGAGTAGAGCCTTAGAAGATACATATGATAAAATATGGTATCCTGGTGGATTACCACTTATTTGGAGGTGTTATGGTGTTTTCTAGTTTTGTAGAGATTCATAGAGGAGAGTCCAGATGATGTGGTTTTTTGTTTTGACTATGAGGTCGAAATGTTTTCTTTGATCAAAACTAATAGTCGATATGATCATGGTGCTGGAGGCATAACCATTCCTAGACTCATTCACAAGGGTCTGAAAATAATGTTCCATGATGAGGACCTATTTATATATAGAAGAGTTAGTCTTATGCTTTTGATGGCAGATGATAACTTTCTAGAGCTAGTCCAACCTATTGTGTAACCAAGAGGGAGATGGTCAACGAATCTCTTTGGCGGAGGTAGTGTTTGGAGTGGGATGTTTTATGTGACGGTGGACATAAAAGAGTAGTGATTAGAGCTGCATAAGGTGGAAGATGGTTCGAGTTACTACCACCACCCCAGGTGACCTGTGTTAGGGTGAAGGAGAATGAGGATGGGGGATAGGATACATGCAATTCGCAGAGGCCTTTGACCTAGAGTCTCTGAGGATGGATAGAGGCTCTATTTTCTTGACACTTCATGCTCGAGGTTTTCCCACGTTGATGTGGGGAATCAATATAACCCTATATTTCAATTCATTGATCTATCTTCAATTTCATGAAGAATAGGAAATATTCCCCCACTGAGAAAATTATGTGTGATTTGATTAAAACTATGTCTGTGAGTTAATTATATCCAAAGAAGATAGTGTTGAGGTGTGGTGGATAAGTCCTGATGGCTTTTTTGGTTGGGGTAGGGTTTTGTTGTTGGTTTTCCTAGAGGTACTGGTAAGAAACAAGGAATTTAATCATGTATCCCTGTGTTTTTTGTATGTTCCCTCATGTTCTCGACACCATATCATATATTAGATGCTTGAGGTGGATGTGGTGCAGTTTGACATGAATTTAGAATCAGATTAATTTGGGATGATTCCCCCTCAAAGAGGTGTTCATGAGATTGCATGAAAAACTATGTGGGTGAGTTAGTGTCACCTAAATCGGAAATTATCGAGGTTAAGTGGGATAGTTCCATTGAATTTTGTGTTTGAAGTAGGGTTTCATTGGTATCTACCTCACATTAGTGAGGTGGTGTACCACTATGACCTATTACCACATATGGACTATGTGGTTAGTGTTTTCCACTTTAACAGTTGAGGAGACATATGTCATTAGTCACATGATGTTGAACATGTTTTAGTTGGACATATGTGTGTTTTGACCTTTCTGATTCCCTTGAGAGCATACTTGGAGGCAACAAGGGAACCCCATAGTGATCTCTCTAGCGTGGAAGTTCTAGTAGAGATCTCAGTTTCTCTCTTTTGTACTAACTATTTATTTTGGGGGATGAAAAACCTTAAGGTGTGGAGGATTTAGTGACTCAATTTCTCACATGTACAACATTGGAATATTTCTAAGAATATTTTCTAATCCAGGCGTTGAGTTGACATGGAATTATAAGTCCCAAAGAGCCAAAATGTGGAGATATTAAAAATATAAAATATATTTTTAATATGAATGCATAGTTTATTTTGAAATGTAGAATAAATCCCAATAGGAGACTCATATTAAAAATACGATACATCTGTTGAGTTCAGAATGTGTCACTTACCCTTAGCGCAAAATAAATATCGTCCCATTGGGTGTTCAGCCAAAGGTAAAGCATGGGTGGGGTGTTAAATGGAGGACATTTTTTAGATAAAATAAAAACAATAACCATTATCCCCCACACACTTGGTGTTCATAGAATAGGATACCTACCCATTTCCCCAGAGAGAAATGAATGAACCAAAGGCTGAATTGAGGAGAAGAGGCACTGGTGATCTTCGATCTTAAAAGCGATCACTCTTGGATAGTTTTGCAGTGACATCAGATCATGAATCCTATCCCGAAGCTTCATAGTTTCTTTATGAGGTTGGAATATTTATTTTTTTAGTTTCAATACACCTTTAGATTATTTTTTTATTTTTTAGATGTTTTAGGAAATTTCTAAGGAATCTATGAGCGTCGATCTTTGTGTTTAGGGGGAAACAGGTGTTATCTGGGTGACTCACAGGGAATTACCATTAAGAATTACCATTTTCATGGAGTGTAGTGTAGTGGATCACATCGTGCATTCCTCCCATTTTGGGGAGATGGATTTTTGGGACTATATGTCTTGTATCGGCATTACACACCATTTAGTGACCCTAATTCATGTGTCTATGAGACAAGGCCAAGGTATCCATGTGAATTTAGATGACCAGGTGTAAGTACACTACCAATGTACATGGACACAAGGTGAAAAACAATGATGTAAGAAATAAGGATTTCAAAGAGGGCTGTTTTATATGATATTTTGTGTACCATGGATACACGATATGTGTGAGAGATGGCTAGTCGATCCATGTATAGGATGACATGGATGGGTGGTTGCGATGAAGTATGAAATGTTGTGTACATCCTGCACACTCCATGTATACCAACATTTTCAACCAAGCCATTAAAACGTGGTACATGAACAAGTGTTCAGGTGGGATCACACTCCATGTAGACCCCCTTACACACCATGTATGGATTTTTGGAGGATCTTCTTCTCTTCGTAACTCCTTATCTAGGGATTTGATTCATTCATGTGAGTAGTCTATCTTGAGTATCTTTCCATGTTGGATGTGATGGTTTCCTTTGTGGTGTATTTTGAGGAATTATGTGTCCTGAATTGAGAACGATTCTCTTATAGTAGTGCTAGATGTTGGTTAGTGATTAGGGTGGATCATTGGGTTGGCGTTGAGGTCGGAACCCTTCCTTACTATATTAGGATATGGGTCCCCTAGATTCTTTAGGTCATTAGAAAAGTTTTACCATATTTTAATATTGAATGGGACCCCAACCCATGGATATGTTTCTGTGTGATACACGGCGTGACATGTGTGATGATCCCTTGATTGTCTCTTTACTGACACAAGAAACGGTTAGGGTTTACTAGAGAGATGCTGGGATTGGTTGTCCACTATTGATTTTGGGCAAGCATTACCATTACCAATCAGACCAGTAGAGATAGAACCCGCTACTAGACCAGGTTAGGGGTTCCATATATCATTCAGGCTATTGGATAGATCTTCCCAATCGTATTTGGGTGTTGGGTCTCCACACTCGTTGATCAGGGGGATTAGTACTTCCCTGATGTTCTAGGGTGTAGGTCTTCTATGCTTGTAGTGTTACTCCTTTATTATGATAGGGTGAGATCCATCCATACATGATGTGTAGGTAAAGTGGTACTCCCCTGTTGTAACAGGGAGTAGGTCCCCTACCTTGGGGTTAATACTCCACTACTGAGTCAAGGTGATGTTCTGTATAACGATTATATGGATTGAGTGGAACTCCCCTATCATACAAGGGTGTGTTTCCTGCATCCTTTGAGTTTTACTCCCCAATAATAATTGGGTGAGGTTCCACTATCATTTTAGTTTTAATCCCCAATAATACTAGTGGATTGTTCTTGATGGAGTCTATCTCTCAGATGATTTCCATCTAGAATGGAAGAGCTCATGGATTATGTTCTCTTGGATGTGTTTTACATTTGAGCCTCATGTAAAATCATGACAATGGATATGAGGTTGGAACCTCATGAACGTAGAGTCTCATATGAGTATATATAGTTGTTTCTAAGAGTCATTGTGGTTTTTACATATCTTTCATGATACACCATGTGGTATGAGATGGCTATTCATAACCAGTGATGTTTGAAATGGAGTTTCTCTCTCATTTGGATTTCCTCTAGCTGGGTCGAGAAGAGTGTTGCCTTTATGTTTCTACCTTTTCTTTTAGGTATCTAGGGTACATACTGAGTATTTTTATACTCACCCCTACATGGAATTTTCCCACACATGTTGTGTCTTGTGCATACCATAGGATTTTTAATCGGGTCTTAGGAAGACCAATAGAAGGTAGAGCTAGTGAAATGGATTGATCGAGGTGTTTATCAGAGCTTATCCATGGATATTTTTTATATTATCATTTAATATAAATCCCCATATTTTTGGAATTTTGGAGAAATTTGCAGTTTTTAGTGGGCATGTAATTATTCCTTTTTATTCTTTAAGTACTCTAGTTTTGGGATATATCTATGAATTAATTTCATCCCAGTTTATATATATCTCTTCAATTTTTCATGGAGATATTTGTGGGTGCATGCATATAGTAACCCTGGGATAAGTCTTTTCATGTGTTTGATTTGAATACACAAAGCTACAATTCAACCCCTAGAATATCGAGGTGGTCTTTGGGAGTCATGGCTCGAACCCTGTTGGTTTCGGTCGTGACACCCATCATGCATCAAGAAAACTCATCTAGCCACCAACTAGCATAGTCGATGTATAGAGAAATCAAATAATATCTATCTTGAGGCCCAAATCATGGGAAAATTATCATTTAATAAAAGAGTGAAATTATTGAAAATTAAATAAATTATAATCCATGGTATAAAATAGAAATATGGCACCTCAAATGATATTTGGAACATCTAGCAGTGTTGTCTCTATCATATGCAACGTTCTATGTCCATCTCCTATTCTTCTCTACTAGTGACCACCTCCATGGCTATGCACAAAACCATTTCCCTAAGTGAAAGAAACATAATATTGGTTACCTTTAATAGATCCATACCCTCTCAATCAAACATAAGGATGCTAACCCTACTACTAATAAAACATTACAACCAATTACTAGTGGGGTTGATAAGTAACATGATCTCCTATTATATAATGGGCCCCAAGAACAGTTGGGAACTAATAATTCTGGTGAATATGACCTGAAAAAAATAACACGATCCCAAATCTCCCATTATATGCCTAAAAACTATTAGACATGATGAATTTATAAGTAGAGGGATAAGGATGGATCTCCACAGTTTGGAACTTCAACTACATTGATATCAATATCCTCTATTCATAGCTATACTACTAAAGAAGATATAATGGCTCTCTCCTGAGATGAACCGGGCTAAACATGTATCCTATCAATCTCCCCATGCTTATTTTCACCCCAAAGTTTGTCGGTAATGTAAATAAGGTGAATGTATATTGAATAATCAGACATAGTTCCTCCTATAATCACCATGATCTAGAATAATAATTATAGAAAAAGTCATGGGTGAAGCAAAGAATATCCTTTAAATTATGATCTTGCACATCAGACATCACATTTTTAAGAGAGATACACTCCTACCACTTCAATTATCTCATATCCAAAATTAAAACTACACCTGAAACCACCTTTAAAAAACATCCCATGAAACACCTTCCTTGTTGAAATCATTTTGTTTTATTTTTGTATTTTTTTTTCAATTGAGAGTTTAATGGAAACACTATGAAGATTATTGAATCATGTGTAGATGGATTTTGATTTTTTTAAATTATGGTTATTCCCCGACTACAAGTTTCATGATGTGAATGAAGTTGAGATTGAATGATTCTTAAGTCCTAAAACATTTATAAGAGTCATATTCAAAAGGATAATATTGGGCCTTGTAAAGATATAATTTGCTTCATGATATTGATGGTAATTCCATGATGTTTGTAATTATAAAATCTGTCTTAGACTTTTATAATATGTAATATAATCACGGAAACATATGATAATGATTTTTAGAATGTAATATGTTATAATTTGAAAAAATTAGGGATTTTTTTCCTGATATGAAGAATTTGGTTATACCATAAAGATGTTTGAAGGAACTTCTGTAATAATGAAAGTTTCTAATATGGATTATGACATGGAAAGTCATTAATAAAAGATAAATTTAAGATAAATTTTGTGCATTCATAAATTTTTTACCATTTCAGATTATTTTAAAGGAAATAATGGGTCATACAATGAAGATGGAATAAAATGAAAAAATGATAAATTCCTACTCTATAAGGTCTATTGGAAGAATTTTTAATGTTTATTAAGGGAATTTCATAACGATATTACACTTTATAATTTCAAGAGGATACTATAATTTCATGAAGGGTTCAGTCATTATAAAATGGAGTCGATGAATATTTATATAAATATGTTTAGGTAAGGCTCGCACTATTGGTGGGTGAGTTGCATCATGATTATTTTTGGGACTATTTTATGATTTTTTCAAAGTGAGCCTCACACTGTGAAGTAATAGGTCATGCTATGATCAATTCAATAATAAAATGGATTATGATATCCATACTATGAGCATTGAGGAAAATTATAGGATCGTCCATGATCCTCAATGAATTAAAAAGGATATATTTAGATGAATAAATTAGATATAGTTATTGAATTGGAATATTTCATAAAATTATAGATCACACCATTACCCATGAGTTGCAAATGAGGTACATGAAATGATTGAGAATACCATGCTATGGTAGAAGAATAATCAAAACATTCTAGGAGATAAAATTTGTTGCATATTTTATAGAGATTTAGTGGGATCAATATATTTTATTGGAAGTTATTCGATGTTTTTAATGACCCCTTTCATGGGTGAAATGGTTAATAAAAGGATTTTTTGGAGAAATTATGCCTTTCTTTAACAGGAGAGTTAACTGTAAAAATAAATACGATAAAAGAGAAGAAATATTAAACATCTAGAAAGCCTAAGAACGGGGAGTTAAAAATAATTAAAATGAAGATCAATAAATTAATGAGTTTAGTCTCATGAAAAACTCTCTTTCTAGATTTAAATTTTTTATTAATTGAAAATCATTATAAGATATCAATATATCACATCTTTTTATTCATTATCTAAAAGTAGTGTGAAATAATATTTGAAGAAGGAATTCCCCTTGATTGGTAGTGTTCCCTTTCTATATAATTATAACAACTATATTGTGTAGATTTTACCCATGTTACGTCGACATGAAATTGATATATACTCCTTCGAATAATCTATATGGAAAACTAAGTAAAATCAATGTATCTTCAATTTCATTTTTTCATATGAATATCACATGTGTGTTGGAAGTTTCACTGCTTCACCTTTTTATTCCTAATACCTGAAAAGGTTCCATTTTGAAAATCAAAAAAATTGAACACCCTAATTCACCCACATCTTATGGTGAATTGGGATTGTGGGTGCAACTAGTTTTATCAAAGACACTAGATCATTACATAATGAATACATCTTTAAGAAGGATGATAAAATAGAAAACAAAGATAATGCAAAAGGGGTTCCTATATTTTTCAAATATAACTTTTAAATATGGAATATCTACATGATATATCACCTATGATATCTCAATCATGATGTATTCACTGCTTCATTACATAGAATAGAATTTAGTGATGGTATGGGTATGTCTATGGATAAGGACGACAAGAATTTGTTTGAAGTTAATGAGAAGGATAAAAATTCTCTATCCATATCCTTATCAAATAAGATATATATGAAATTAATTTAATGTATATCAGCATAATATAAATTTTTTTAACCCAACCAATACTTATAGATGGGATAATAAGGTGGAGGAACATAAATTTAAAGTACAACAGAATACGATTTATGATTTAAAGATTAGACCAAAAAATAACATTGATGACTAAATCAATCATCTCATTGATGTTGTGGGATACATACATGAATATTGATATTAAATTAGAGTAATATCATTAAGAATGTTTTTAGAAGACTAACACCCTTGTACAATTCCAAATCATTATCTCTTGAGGAAAATATCATACAAATATGACTCTCAAATATTTTCATTGAATGTTATTGCCTTATGAAATATGAGTGAAACCAAAAATCACATTTATAAAATCATCAGAATAAATTTATTTCATTGATATAGAGAATATTTATATTTAGTAATACAATGTAAATTATTAATATTTAAGTAATAAACTCATATTTCTTATAGAAAGAACATTCAAGTGATGTAAAGGAAGGTACGAAGGTATACTTTTATTCGTTTATTTAAATTGTGGAAACTTTAATTATATTATAGAAAGATGCTCACAAAATGTAGATAATTTAGCTAAAGAGGATGAAAAATCAAGACAATAGGGAATGATTCCTCTAAAATGAAACTATAAATAAAGAATCTTAAATAGAAAGTGGTTTTAGTGGAAAAATACATTGGGTAATTAAGAATAAGAGGAAATATGCCTTTAATATGATAATGTTATGTTCCTTTCAAATGTGGAATATGTTATGATGTAAATTGTTGAAGGAAAAAATAATAAATGAAAAAATAAGATCAACCAGAAGGATTTGTTAACTATAAAGTTGAACATGAAGGAGATATGTAATAATTGGATATCCAATGAAAGAAATATTAAGATATTGAAAATTTTATGAAGTATTTAACAATATATGTTGATCAACATGAAGATGAAATTACATGGTTGGAGAAGTTAGAGGAAAAAATTGCGGATACCCTATATTATTTTGATTAATTGATTAATTTTAAAATATAAATCATAGATAATTTTAAAATAATTGATAACCACAATACCCTATTTAAAAAAATAATGAATGTAGTTAAATATCTATATAAGAAGTTGTGTCTTTGTGGAAGAATCCTGAGGTTAAATTAAATATGGATAGGAAAAAATAAGTTATAATTTAGGATATTTTTAATAATGATTTAATTAAAAGAGTAGTTAAAAGAATAAGGGCTATTGAAAAAATTCATAAATGAACATAGGCATAGGCAAATAAGAGTAGTGGGGTGCCGATGTCATATTGAGACATATAAAGCTCATGAATTTACTGCATAGAATAAGGAAAAATAAAATGTTAGTGGGAACACTCAAAGGATGAACCAATAGTTAATAAACTAATCCAATTTAGGAAAAATATTGGGAGGAAGTGATAAAAAGATCATTCCATTGATTTAATTATTGTTTTGTGGATTTCTTCGATTTCTAATGGCTTAGTTTATAGAATTTGAGAGATATTTAAGAGGTGAAGATCATAAGAATTCATAGAAAAGGATGATACTGTATTATACATCTCAAATATACATTACATTTTGTTGATATTTATATAACTACTCAATAATTGACCATATGGAAATGAATTAAATATACCAAAGGATTCAAACATACTCCAATAAAAGAAAAAAGTGTAATGTAGACAATAAATAATATGATGTTCCCCTAAAACATCTTTCATTGTTTATAAGAATAGGAATATGATCTTATAGATTTTAATTAAAAAAATAAAGAGATTCCACATTGTGTATGAACTGAAATAGGCATCTCTTGGATAGGGAAAAAGTAACAATATGAATATTATTATAGCAGATATTTCTCTCTAGGAAACAAAAAACAATAGTACATGGATCCTTAATGGTAGTTGTTCATCCCAAATGAAAAAAATTCAAATATCCTAAAAATATTAAGTACCATGTTATTTGTGTGGTTATATTTAGTAATTATAGAGAATTAAAAACAAAATGAAGTAGGAAGGTGGGGATGGATGGAGATAACTAAATAATAAAAAAGTTTTTTTTATGGGTGACATTTAGCATAATCTTCTCAATGTGAGTAACTTTCTAACACTGGACTAAAAACTGCATTCTATCATAAGGAATGATCTATCTAATGAAGAACCAATGACTTTTTTTTAAAAAAATTGATGAATAAAAAATGAATATATCTTTCAGGGTGAATAGAATGAGAACAACACTTGATTCCTTACAATGGATGCAGAGAATATCCATTGGAATCAAATTCTTATTCACATCAGCCATAAAATAATTTAAATGAATCCAAAACAACGGATGAAACTATTATTACATGTTTGAAATGAGATTGATAGATGATATGTGATTCTTGTGTTAGATGGAAAATAATGATAAATCCTATTTGATAAAAAAAGTGGAGATATTTAAACCATTATGTTCTAATATACATTGATTTGTATAGTCACATGAAGGATCTTAGAATATATAGTGATGATTACATCATCTTATTGATTATTTATTATCATTTAATTGGTTGTATCATGTTTATTCAAGACAAAAAAATATGTGTTTAAATGCGTTGAGTGATTTCAAGGAAGCACTAAGAATGGAATTGGAATAACAATCAAGGTTCTTTGATCTAATAATAAAAATAATTACACCTCTCATGAAGTGGAGAAATACTTCATGATGTTTGGGGTAAAGTACGATGTTTTATTAATTATATCACCATAAATTGTTTTTGGTAGAAATTTGAATTTAAATGGTTAAAACTATGGAAAAAAATTACTCATTAAAAGTTTCATATCTCGTCATTAATGGAATTATGTTCTTTAAGTTACTATATACACATAAAATCCATATTTGATAAGACTGAAAAAAAATATAACCCCATACACGCTTTTTCAGGTAATAAAACCAATGCTGAAACGCTTTATAATGTTTTAGAGCATATGTTACATTTAAAACAATGAATGAAGCCAAGGAAGATATGGATATGATGCAGATGAATGGATTTTTATAGGACACTCATTCAAGATTAAATCCTATAAATTTATTATAACATAGTTGTACAAGATAGTGGAAAGAAAATATATTAATATTATTGAAAGAAATCATAAAAAAATATCTATAACTCTAAATATTAGTGTGATTAGTGAAATATAAGATTTATTAGATACTAACCAAAATGGTTCACATAGTCCCACATGTGAGGAGGATTTAGAGGCTGAATTTGTGGATAAAGAAGCTTCTAAAATGATTTAACTAGTGACTCCATAAATAATAAAATGAGTAGAGGTTGATGATCTAAATATCATCAGTGATAAATCCAAACATATGAAAACTCTGAGGAAGAGAAGATTAGAACATACTACATTATTGTATAAAGTTGATCGAACCTAATTTGAAGAAATAGTGAAGGAAAAATCACAAGTTAGTTACATGAAAAATATAATTATATATAATTTAAAAAAACTATAATTGGGAGCTCTTGGACAGTCTGGTAGATCAAAATTTCATAGAAACAAAATGGGTATTCATAAATAAACATAATGAACATTGAAATGTGATTAAAAATAAGAAAATATTGGTGTGAAAGGTGATGCACAAGTGGTATGTGTTGATGTGGAAAAAAAATTCACATTCATTGAAAGAATCATGTCTATAAGACTCATATTTATTGTTTATATCTATAAGAAATATAGAATCTACAAAATGGATAACAAAATAGGGTTATAAAATTGAATAATCCACGAAGTCACATTGAATAACTACGGGTTATTTGATTAAGAATAATGAAAAAAAGTAGTGTAGTATGAAAATGACTTATATAATTTGAAATAAACACTTGGGATATGGAATTCTTATATAGATACATTGTTAAATAAATTGGAATTCAGAAGAGATATATTTGATCACAACCTTTATATGAAATCGACAAAATAAGAAATATTTATGTCAAATCCATAGTGTCTTTTTAGTACTAAATATCTTGTTTTTTTTTCATCCATAACTTTTATTTATAAATATTTTCATTTGATAGGATTTAAAAAGTATAGAAAAGTTAGTTTCACATGATTGGTACATGGTTAAAACTAACAGTGAGAGAAACTCTTCCAAAACCTTAGTTTGGCACCATTGGTGGTTTGTACAGTTAGAATATAGTTTTCCTAACTATGTAAAAATCCATATGAATACCAATGTAGAATAAGTTCTACCAACACTATTTGTAAAACCATGCAACCAAACCATATAGATTACCAAAAAATTTTAACAATGAAATCTTTAATCTTCCATATCCCAAAATAAGGCTTCTAACCCTCTCATTTCTCACTCACTAAAACCCAACACCTCTTTCATGTTTGATTAGTGGTCATCCCCTCTTATAAGACATATTTTTGGGGGTTTTATTAATTTTATCTTTAATATAACTCCTTAGTATGTTATCCCTTATTCTCCTCTTAGCTCTTTTCTTTTTAAATCATATATTTATCTCTACCCTGAAGACATGAAAGCTTAGGGATTCAGTTTCTCTATTTTAATATATTTTACTCTTGATGGTTAGGGGTTTTATTTAATTTGGTATCCCTCCTTCATTTCTTGATGTTGATTCTAGAAAATTTCACATGGTTTAAAAGGTTTATAGTAGGTGATTCTATATGGGCAGATAGTTAGTAAAATATTTAGTGCTTATCAATTCATTTTAAATTATATAAGTTCCATTACAATATTATAAAGATGTTTTGAGGACTAGTTTACATGGGAATAGTTATTTTAAAATTAGTTTCTTAATTATGAGATATATAAGTGAATTGAAAGAGGTTTTATACTATAATTTAAAATGGTTTATATATTGTTTTATTAAATGCTATTTTAATGTGCGGTTTGTCTTATTTGTTAACCCTAATAGGAGACTCTAGATACTTGGGTAAGAGATCCTAGATTCAATAGGGTCTTCCCACTGTTTATGTTCATTTCTAATGGCTATTGAAATAATATATTCATTACCACTACCTTCTAGTGATGTTATTTTACATATATCCCACTAATTTAGTGTTTTCCATAACTAGTGATGTTATTACTCCAAGTGGTCTGGACATGGTGACCATAGGGCATATTTCATTGATGCATATTTTGGAAATGAGTTTTAAATGGACGGGTTTTCCTATTTTATTCATTAAATTTAATATAACTTCTTTATTTATTTCATTTAAAATGTTTCAAAAGTTAATTTAATGTATTATCTTCCAACTACCAAATTTAGATTTCATTAAAAAAATTAGTATATGGAACAATTAGTGGGATCCTACTCATTATGATTTCTCAAAAAATATATACAATAATTGGAGTATGTAGATATTTTTTTATTTCATGAAGGAAAGGAAAAAGAACCACTTGAAAGTAGTGGATATTTATGATAATCTTCTTTCAAGATTATAGAGGTAACATGGTAGGATAATGGCATCGTGTCACATGGTGATTGATAATCAATTATTTTTGTCCCTTTTTGATTCAGTATGTGTATATTGATCAGGTATCACCTATTTAGCATTATATACCGTCCCATTATTCATTTTTGGATTTATGATGTACAATGTATATTACTAAATAATGTTTTCTCATTATGTTATGTTTTCTTATGCTTCTATTAAGATTCTATGGGGTTTAGGCATTCCATTATGTTCTGTAATTGGATGCATGAGCCACCAATGTATAGAGAGGTCATGTTGATCCCATGATTATTATCCTTATGATGTTATTATTTTTAGAAAATAAATTCCCAAATATGTGTCCCTTGATGTACATGCACTAGTTGTCATCCCATGGTGATTGGGAATTCCATTTGGACCATGTCATGAACCGGTTTAGGAGCTCCGATTAGTGGATACCCAGGTTGGTGCATGAAAAAATGGTATCATATTACCAATTTTTTGGTTTATGATATTTGGGGTGTTGGATATATAATATATAAGATTGTCTAGGATCATGAAAAATGTATGAAAGGGTGTGTGGCCAAAAATTTTCCTACCAAACTTTGAGTTTCAAAGGGATATCAGGATGTGCTATAGTAGTCTTGAGTTTGAGTTATCAATAATTTTTGGATACATTTAAAAATTTGAATGTATTTAGAAGAGAATCAATCAAGCTACATGGGCATGGTGTGTAGTCTAAAAATAATGCACCTAGGCTGTGCATCTCGGATGGAAATGATCTTACTATGTTTTTATTTTTGAAAACTATTAATTTTCTTATTAATGTTATGGATTTATTATGGACAACATAAATGATTTTTAAATTGTTTTAAGTTTCATTATCTTAAATTATTTAAAATTTGGCAAGGATAAAGATAAAATCATTTAATAGGTTTCATTATATTATTTTGTTTATTATTATTTTTCTGTTCTGTTACTTTTTTGTTTTTTTTAAATTTAATCTTTAAATCATAGTAGGTTTTTTTGAAACCTTCCTTGAAATTTTTCTTGTTACTTTTAATGATTAATTCAAGGTATTTGAACTAGTAAGAAGCATTATATGATATTTTTAGAGTGAATTTAGGAAATATTGTTCTGTAATGGAGATAGATGGATTTATTAGCCAAATATTTTAATTATGAAAGAGACCATCTTTAAATATTATTTATATCAATCACTTATTAATAGATAATATATTTCAAAATCATATTTTTAATGGTGTAATAATTTTTATAATGGAGTATATGGATTAGATATTCTAGTATTTAGAAAATTTGAGTTTTTGAAATTGTAGTATTAAATTGTAATATTATTTTTCATTGTTATTATTTATTTTATAATGGAATATTACAGGATGAAGAGGGATTTTCATTAATCTAATCACCACTAAATAAGATTCACAAGATCATCTAAAAGGATTATTTAGAGGCCACTTAATTAGAAAGAGGTTATCAATTAGTCCTCATTTATAATTATAATAAACTAGTGTATCTTATCTATGTGTATCATTTACATTCTTAGTTTTGTTTTGTTTTCAACTCCATAGATTATCAACTAAAAATTAGAATATGATGTTTTTTATTATGGTTACAAATTTCTTAGAGGTATTTTTTATTTCATTGAAATTTTATTCAACCTGGAAGAAACACATTCTTGGAGACAAGAATGTTTAAAATCAGTATTGAGTATTTCAAAAATAATTGATCATTGATTGGTTCTAAATCGGATTTATGTGTTTTGTAAAACATTGAATTTATTTTCTAAATTGGGTATAATTTCAAAATTTCACTAGTTTTATTCAACTTAAGTATCTCAAAATCCACATTATAAGAAAATTTCCTTCTAAAATGATACCTATTATATTTTTTGAATTTGATTTTCTTCAATGGAAAGTTAAGGTTTCTTAGCTCTTTAAATTGTAACTTGATATCTTTTAAAAACGGGGTTTTCAATAAAATCATGCTCATAGTATATAACATTCAATGAGGAATGAAACTTTCTATTAATAAACCATTGTATTTAAAATTAACTGGTGAATGTTTCTTGAATGCATGGGGTTTTGAAATATAATGTTGGTTGTGTTGATAATCTTTTATATTAAAACATTTCAATGAAATAAATTATTAGATGATTTCCAATATCACAAAAATTTTAATTTTGTTTTTTATTAGTTTGGTGTTTTAGTTGGGAAGGATACCTAGGATGTGCTCATGTCAATGATTTTTATTACTATTACCTTGATTTCTATATATGGAAGTATAGGTTATCATTATTGTATTTTTTTATGGTTTCATGAAGGATAAGTGTTAATTTATTAACAAAAAGGTTTTTAAATTTGAACTTATGTGTAAAAGTAGTAATAGGAATGTGGGGACCTATTTGATTGAAATAGTTCATATTTGGTTTCATTTTATTTATTGTTATTATGGTTAAAATCATTTTGGGTGATTTTAATGTGATGAAAACCATAGATGTATAATGTGATAGCTAATTTATCTTATTGAATGATTTATTTTAGGTTTCATATTAACTTATAATTTATAAATTTGATTGGTTTTAATCAAATATTATTATTTTAGATAAGCATGTATTTATTTATTTCATAGTTATAACACATAATTATAGGGTATTAAGTTATGTTTTAAGGGTTATTTTATATTTGGATTCAACATAAGTATACACCTATTCTAAAAATGTTACTTAAATTTATTGCACATACCTAATTACATTATATTTATTTGATTTCAAGAGTTATCAAGGGGATAAAGGGTGGGGAGGACCCCACCAGTGTATGATTATCTAATAAATTCTTCTATATTGTTTCAAGGATAATTTATATTTCTATATTATGATTTTATGTGAGTTGTTATAATGTTTCCTTAATATTTTAAATCATAAAGTCCATTATGGATGTCTTATAATTTATTAAATCATTGGTGAAGCATCGTTATTATTTTTTTATCCTTATTTTCTAAATGATTGTATTTTTTGTTTTAAAAAGGGGTATGTTTAGGTTATAAACAAAATTTAGTTTTGTATTTTAGCAGATTGTTGGGTTTAATAAAACATTTAGTTCTCCATTTTTTTGATTCTTTGACTTAAAATTTGATTATGAAGCATCCAATATTTTACATTTTGGGGAAAATGATGTATGTTATTTATGGGTAACATGATTTAACACCTTTTGGAGTTAATCATAATTATTGGGTTGGTTTTTTTAGTAATTAAGTTAATTTATGATGTTTTTTATGAATTATGCCTATCTATTTAACAATAACAAAATTTCCTTCCCAATACATCATTTTGGATTGTGAGTTTCTGATTTTTGGAAATAATTTTTTATTAAAAATTATTTTATTTGATATATTGAAAAGTTAAAATTCGTATTTTATCGATTTTTTTGTTAAAGATTCAATTTGATATGTTACTTATGGTTTGGTTTATGTAGTTAGTAGATTTTTGTGGTCGGGTTCCCATTTATTTTATTTTATGTAGTTTTTTTGTTATTTATTTTCCCGAAATGGGATAGTGGTCTTGAATTTTATGATCCTCTTATTATAACAATATTCTTAGTATGGTGGGTTTATCTCTCACTATATGTTTTTAATTTAGTGTATGTGATTTTCTTCATGTTTTATCATGTTTTTTTACCATGGTGGGAATATTGAGGGACATTACTAGGGAATAAAGTTACATGGTAGGGAGAATTTTCACATCTATTTTCTACTTTTCATGTAATACGTGTATTATTTATTCTCTTCGTCGTTATATTTCATTTCCAGGTATCTATATTCAAAAATATTTGAAAAATTGATGAATAATGGGTTTCATATAGTTAGTTCACAAATAGAGCTAAATGTATGGAATACCATGGCAAACCTAAAGGTTATTATTTTAGGGGATTTATATGGTAAATACATGGTTTTTCCATTGGTGAATAAAAAACTTGTTCCAACCCTAGTAGAATCAGTTCCACCCACATATTTGGTCCATTGTTTGGGAAACCATGTAGTTAAACCATGTGGTCTTCCTAGAGAATTAAAAAAATGAAATTCTAATCCATCCTTATCCAAAATAAGACCATTAACCCTCAATTTTCTCACTCTATCAAACTAGTGTCCTCTACAATTATTTATATACAATCCTACCCTATTTTATGGATGTTTTTTTGGGTTTTATTCAATGGTTATTTAATAAAACAGATGGGTTAGTGATTCATTCTTTTCCTCTTAGTTATTTCATCTTATAATCCTAATTTCTCCCTACCATGAATCCTTAACAACCTAGGATTTATATTTATAAATTTTTAAAGATTTAATTCTTTATTTTTAGGTTTATTGTATCCTTTTGTATCCCTATTTCATATCATGAGAAAGATTATATCCCATTTTATGTGGTAAAAAATGTTTAACGTAGGTGGATTCATATTGACAATTTTTGGTCAAATCGTTGGTGAATGACCTTTTATTTATAATTATAGAAATGATAATACAATATTATAACCATGTTTTGTAGAAATATATATATATATATATGTGTGGAAATGTTTCTTTTAAAAAATCATTATTATTAGTGATGGAAATTACATGAATCATGTTTTATACTATAATTTTAAATGGTTTATAAATTCTTTGAATAAATACTCTCATAAGTTGTGGTTGTTCTTATTGATAAAACATCATGGGAAACCTTGGGTTCTTGGGTAGGTGATCCAATATCATATGATATCTATACCACTATTTTGTACATTTCCAAAGGCTAGTTATATAATAAATTTTGTACCATCACGGGCTAGTGAAGTTATTCTATTTCCATTCCACCGTTTCAGGGTTTTCCATAACTAGGGATGTTTTTTACTAGCTGGTCCTAGTCATGGTGACATTAGGGTGCACTACATTAATGTATATTTTAGAATGGAGTTTTAAATGGTTTTTTTGACATCTTTACTTATTCTATATAATGTTACATGTTTTTTATTTCCTTAAAATAATTACAAAAGTTACTTTCATTATTATATTCAAACTAGCATGAGTAGATTTTAAAACACCCTTCACACCCCAATGGGTGTATGAAGACCGTATTTTTTTGATACAGAAAATGTAAATGCACCAATTTGAATCATATTTTATTTATGATTATATTCTTGTTGGGATTGTTGAGGTGACATGGTTGTATGATTCCCTAATGTCATATAGTGATTTTTTTGTGTATTTTTTCTATTTTTGATTCATCATGTGTATATTGATCATTTTTAATCTATTTTTATTCCCATACCATCCCTTTTTTATTTTTTTGGAATTATGATGAACCATGGGTATTTTTGTATATTGGTAGCTCAATATATTATATTTTCTTATAATTTTACTAATATTCCATATGATTGAGAAATATTTTTATGTTGATGACATCATATTCAACTGAATGAAGTAAAATTCAATTGAATAATTTTCTAAAATGATGATCATGGAGAATTTTTGTTTGTGATCATGGATCTCACATTATTCATCTAAATGAAAGTTTTCTATAAAAAAAGATATAATTTTATTTCTTGGGTGAAATATTTGAAGCATCTATTACGTTAATTCAAGATATAGGATAATGAATAGTTTTTAACACCAATAATGGTTAGAACCAATTTTGAAAAACATGAGTAAGGGAAACCTATTAATTAAACACTTTACAAGAGGATGATTGGAAGCATGATATATCTCACAATAATAGGACCAAATATATTTTTGGTAACATGTTTAGTATCCCATTATCATGTTTTCTAAAGGAGGAGAATATTTTAGTTGTAAAGAAAATAGTGAGGTATATTCATGGAACTCTTGAGTATGGTTTAATGTATTATTATAAGAATAAAAAAGGACTATATATGTAATTAGATCTGAATTATTTTAGAGATATTAGGGTTATAAAATCCATATTTAGTGGAGCGTTTTCCATTATAATAAAGTGAATTTGGTATCTCATAAAAAATAGGAGATAACCTCTCTATGTGTAACAGAAATGAATTCTATTTTAGCTAGAAAGGATTTAATTCAATTATAATATATGAAAGGAAATTTAAAATATGTTAGAGTAGATGTGAAGCAACCCAAGGTAGTCCATTTTGATAACCAAAGTGAGATAAATATAAAAAATAATGTTGTAAAATATTTCTAAATGAAGTATATTGAGATTAAATTCTATTTTATTATAGAACAGCTGAGAAAGGCATGATTAAGCTGGAGCATGTGGGTAAAAATTCACAATTGGTAGATATCATCACAAAGATATTAGACACCATAGTTCTTGAAAGAAAATAAATGAACATTAGTGTTCAAATGACTGCCTCAACATGATGAGGTTTAAAATATACATTATCTCCATTATATATAATTTATTACATGGTAATTTTTTCTGGTAAAAATATATCTTATATTTGGTGTAGAAGAATGGGGGACATACTATCTAGTGTGAGTTGGAGTTTTAGGAAGGGTGATCTGGGATCTAGTACAACACTGTAAAAATCAACAATTTCATCTTGTATCCTAAAATGAGCATTGTCTAACATAGTCTTAGGTAAATTTATAATGAATATTTTCTTAGTACACAAACCTGGATACTTATTTATCATATCAAGAATAGGAGGACCAATTAAATTATATTATAAAAGGTCAAAAGGGGGGGATAGATCTTGAAGAGACTGTAAAATGAAACGATACATAGGGGAATGGTTATAATATATTATGTAGAATTGAAAAAAAAAATCCAAAGGGGTGGAATATTGGAACCTTTGGATTTTTAGGATGTAATTTTGTCTATTAAGTGTTAATAAAAACTCCGTGAAGATCATGATGTATAGGGAGCTATCTTCTGAATATTCTAGAAATAGTTAGTTTCACTACGGCTACAATATTCACACCGTGAATGAATATGATATTGAAAGATGTTCAAAACCTAAAAATTTGATAAGAGTCATCATTAGAATGATAAAATGATACTTTATAAGGATATAATTCATATTGTGATATTGATGTTCATGCAAAGATATATGAGTTTTAAAATTCATTCAAGTATTGGAGAATAAGTGACAATCACTTAAAATTATAATGGTTTTGGTTGGAATATATGATATTTTAATTTGTGATTTTTGGTGATTTTTGGTGATTTTTGTTTCACAATATAATTCATTTGACCTAACTGTGAATTTGGTTGAAAATATTTAGTAATTATATATGTTGGAACTATGAAATGTGTTATGAAAAGTTATCCCTTATAGGTAAATGTATGATAGATCTATATAATGTGTAAGAAGATTGCCTTTTCTAATCACTTTGAATAAAAAAATAGGTTTCACCGTGAAGTACGTGGTCACGATGAAAAGACGAAATGTGATGTAAAAATATAAAATTCCAACTTCATATTATTCTTATGAATACTTGGTAATGTTCCTCCAGAAAATTTCAAAAGTTTGTTGGACTTTTTTTAGAAGATACAGTCACACCGTAGAAGGGTTACTCTCACGATGAAGGATTCAAGGAAAATATAAATAACTCTATCCAGTTGAGGGTCACGATATGGGTTGGTCAACCTCTCTATGATGCTTTTTGGGTAGATTTTTTTTATTCTTTATAGGTGACCATTGTGCGATGAAGTAAACGGTTGTTTCATGGCCATTTTGTGAATAAAATTTATTGTAATATCCATTTTTGCAGAGAGAATAAAAATTTATAGTATCAGGATATGACCATTAGATAATTAAAAAGGAGATATCCATTTAATGAAAATGGATTTAGTTATTTTAATGGAACACATTGTAATAATGGTTATAATTTCATGACCTATGAATTGTTAATGAGGTATATACCATGATGGATGAATCATTCCATGGTAGATGAATACTGACATGAATCTATGACATAATGTTTTTGTGTATTTTATGGATATGTGATAGTATTAACATATTTTTTATGATGTTCTTGGATTATTTTAATGACCCATTGAGTAAGGCATATGTCGAAATAAATGAAATTTGTTTTGAGAAATTATTACCTCATTTTAGAGGATAATTGATTGGAAAACATAATATTAAAGAATAGGAGAAATATTTAACATCTAGAAAAATTAAGAATAGATGGTAGGATATAGTTATATTAATGATCTGGATGGGAAGGAGTTAAATCTCATTGAAAACACCCTTACAGGATTGGGGTTTTTCATTTTCGTAAGAATAATTATAAGTGATCATTATATCAAAACTTTCTATTCCTTATTTACGAGAAGTACACAATGATATGAGAAGAGGTAGTACCCTTGAATCCGAAGTACACCCTTAAATATTGATAAGAAACAGAAGTCATAAGATTATGAGGAAACTTGAATAGGGAGTGGAAGAAGAGGATACAAACCCATTAGAGTGTGACTCCAAATTTCTTGGAGGAGATTCTTGAGATCTTGGGGGGACCATAGAAGAATCTAGAGAGGGTGTTTCAGATTAATGATGTGATCCAAGTATATTTAGAGAATAGAAATGGGATATTGGGTGGGTTTTTATAGGAAATGAGTGGGGAATTCATTATCATTTCTCAAACTTAGTTTTTGGACTCTACATAATAAATAAACCAAAACCAAAAACCATACCATGGGTTTTCCCATGGTTTCATCCAAAGGGGAGAAGTTTTGGTTATTTTATAATGTAAAGGTCTGAACTTGTTAAAATATTATCGTTGGTTGTGTGGAGGTGATTGATACTCTTAAGGAAATGATTTTAAAACCATAAAATATATTATTGGTTTTGGAGGATTCATTAAGGCTTTATAAAATTAGTATAATAAAATTAAAAACACATTGTATTTTGTGGAAAACATATATTTGGACGTGGATAACATTTATAGAATTTGTTACATCACTTTTGGTTCATTTTAATGTCATAATACACACTATATATTTATACCATACTGATGTTTTTCTTAAAAATTCAACTGCTTGGAAATTATCAAAAGTTATCTATAGGATAAGTTCAAAATTTTGTTTCAAAAACTAATATTAATTTTCTCTAATACTTTTCAAAATATTTTAATATTATCTTTTAAATTAATAATCAATATTTATTGATAAATATAATGTTTTTTTACAATAAAGGCTTTCGAACCCTTATAAAAAAATTTGATTTCATAAAAATTGTTTTTGATAATTTATATTTGATAGAAATCATTTAATAATAATATTTTATTAAAATGTTATATATTTTATAAATACAATAATTCATGAAAATAAATATCTTGTTTGAATTTGAATATTACCCAAAAATACAATTTTTTCTTTATTGTATAAAAATAAAAATCATTTATAAAATAACAATAAGAGGTAAATATAACAATTATTCTTTTTAAAATAGAATATAAATATTCATATTATTATGGTATGGATAAAAATCCATTTAATAAACCAGAATATTCCCTATGGATAAGGTGTGCGACTGTGATATTTTCATGGGCTGGTTCTGGGTACATGGTTTGAGTCATGATGTAGATGAGCTTGATATTCTCCCATAAACAGTTTTTCTCATGCTTAAGTTGTTGGATCTCAGCTTAGTCATGGTATAGGGAAAATCTTAAAGATTTTATATACCTTGGATTCTCCATAAACGGGGATTTATAAGGTATGATCCTATAGGTTGAATCCATCAATTCCTTTGTTTGTGTCAATTGGATTTTTCAGAACATTATATTTATACTAATCATGTGATAACTTTTAAATGACTATATTATCAATGATAATTATTCTTAATGGTATTTTAAGTCAAATATCATAAAACCAAATAATTTTACAAGTTCTCTATAAACATAATACATTAAAAGACATTTAATTAAAACACAAGGGTGGTTTTTATTTACAACAGTTTGGGTCGTTACAATAACAATCAAAACCCTTTTTGTATTACACATTAATTCATGATTTATTATATAAAATTACTCATAATACAACCCAAAATACCAATAAGAATAGAGTGTTTGTAAATTAGGTACATTAAATAACAATTTAAAACATTGAATACAACATCTTTATGGGAAACTTCCTTAACAAGCTCATATTCTTCCAATATACTTAAAATTGCATTGGATGACATGGGGGTATACATGAGAAATGGGTGAGTTATAGAGAACAATAAGGGAATAAATATGGAATAAAATGAATAAATTAATCCATGCTAAACGAAATTCATATCATTGGGGTATAAAACGAGTGATAATCATTAACACGAATGTGACATCCCGGTTCCAGGTTCCGCCCAAAGCTTCCCCATACCTGGTTGGTCACATGGCCTCAAGTGAATTTCCCCAAATGCTAGAGGCTGGTGACTAGCAGCGAGGGCCATGTGTGTGATAGTGGGGAAACTATTCCCTCATTGTAAGAGTAATGAAAAAGAAAGAAACAAAACACAACAGAAGAAGCAGTAATAACATGCAATAAGTAAACAACGGATGACTGGAAGTAATGAACAACTGGAGCACATATATATATAAATGATACATGATACATATGTCTAGAAAAGCATCCAATCAAGTCACACTACTAGAATATAGTACCAAAATAATGAAAAAATTAATAAAATAAACTCTTGCTGCATCGCAATCTACAGCATGGTCCCATTCTCTCCAACTCTACAATAATCAAGTACCTGAAGTAGAAGGGTGCTTGACCTTATCTATACCTGTATCAATATAATCTGTTTGGGACCAAAATCACGACCCAAATAGGGTGTGAGATGAATCCTAGTAGGAAACCACACAATGATCTATGCCTAATAGCCAGTGAATATATATGGTAGGAAATAAGAAAAGTTATGATGTAAATAAAAAATTACTCAAAAGTAAAGAGACATATTGTTTCAATTTCATTCATTTTCATATATCATGTATGCAGCTATTCAAAAACAAGTAACCCTATAGGAAGTACTCATATCATATTCCCTCTGGTTCAACAATTATAACCCATAATACAATCTGGAAAGTACACATAGTCTAACCCCTCTGGTTCAACTTTAGCAATGTCTCTATGGAAGCACTCACTGTCAATTCCCCTTGTGGTCTCGCAGCGGTAAAACTATAGACACTCTAAGGAACCACTCATCACCATATTTCCCTTGTGGTCTTTTAATTTGGAACTAAAGACCCTTTGAGGGAGCACACATGTCCATTCCCCCTATGGTCTCTTAACGTAAATTTAAACAGACACTCTAGACAAGCCCTCAGTGTCCATTCTTCCTATGGTCTACTACACATGGTTCCCACAACCATTTGTAAGTTATTCATGCACAACAATGTTCAAAATCCAAATTAAACCTTACTAACTACATGGGTAATAGATTTTATGAACTACTTGTCTAAAAAACTACAAGCATGTTACAACATCATATAATATCACTCCATCCTAACAACACTGGGCATGGAAAACAAGCAGCCTTACAGGAAAAACTAGAACAAACAGTCAATACAAAAACAGACATGGGAAACACATCCATAGCAAGGAAAATAACCCTATTCACAATCAAACAACCTCTACATAGGCACACAAGGAAAAATAAGGCATTAACATGGCTAAAATACCTATACACACAATACCCTATTCTAGGGTATTGGGCACTTTTGCACATAATATTCAATGTTTAACTACGGAAAGGCACACAAAACCTACCTTAATGTTGTACGATCAAAATAGTTAGATCCAAGCCATCGATTCAACAAATAATGGCGTGCATCTACAAAAACAACTAAAAAAATCATCCAAATATATATCACTAAGGGATAGAAATCACGGAATGAGGCTCTAGAATGAGGAAGAACTCACCGTGGAGATTCCAACCAAATCGATGATGGTCGATTCAGAGAACGAACGGTCAATCAGGGGCTCAAAGAAGAATTCCACCATACAGTCACAGTTAGATGAGACAAAATTATAAGAAGAGTGTTCTTCCAATTAGATGCAACCCCAATCCGTTTAATGAAAGAAAAAGAAAAGTACACGGCATGTACTCTTAAGTACATGGAGTGTACATGCCTTAAATGTCCCCTGCTTTAAGCGGTCTCTAGGTCACCACACACAATCGTGTACTTGGCCATTACACGACCAGTACACGGTCACCCGTGGAAATCGGGTATACAACATGTACTTTTAAGTACATGACATGTAATTAAATTTCCGAAAACTCCTCTTTTCCTCAAAAGACCAAAAAAATAGGATCCATACCTAAAAAAGAAGATCCAGGTTCTTACAAACTTCCCCCTATAAAAAAATATCATCACCAACTTTCCTTAAGAAGGTAGAAAAGAAGCATAATGAAATATCTTCGACCACTACGATTGTAAATTGGCCACCCTCTCATAGGTCTCTTCCTGTACTCGCTCATGCTGCCATAGCACCTGTACTAGAGGAACAGACCGGCCACCGAGAACCTTTGCATTGTGATCAATAATCCAGATAGAATGCTCCAAAAATGAGGAATCCACCTCCAAATCAACCTCCTCAGGTTTAAAAACATGAGATGGGTCAAAGAAGCAATGTTGTGGCTGAGAAACATGGAAGACATCGTGCATATCCTAGTACCTATGAGGTAACTGCAACTGATAGGCAATCGGTCTGACTATGTCAAAAACCTCAAATGGCCCAACGTATCTCGGTGAATGCTTACCCTGTCTCTTAATACTCATATGTCCCAACCTAGGTATGACATTTAAAAAAACCTGATATCAGACCTTGAAGTCCAGAGGCCATATCCATCAATCAGTGCAAGACTTCTGTCATGACATGGTAGTAGTCATCCTCATCGAAATCAACTCTATCTGCTTTGTGGTCTCCGAGACAAGATGAGGTCCTAACATAGCTGCCTCTCCTACTACCAACCAACATAGGGGTGATCATCATGGCCTACTATATAAATCCTCATAATTTTCCATCTAAATATTTGTTTGAAAACTATTATTGTAGGAAAAATACACAAGAAGTGTGTGCTTCTCCCAAGAACCTTCAAAACCCAGGACACATGCTCATAGAATGTCCTCCAATACCTGAATAGTATGCTTAGACTGGCCATCTGTCTGAGGGTGGTATGTTGTACTCAGAAGTACCTATGTACCTAAATCCCTCTGTAATCCTTGTCAGACCTGAGATGTAAAATGGGCATCCCTATCTGAAACAATGGAGGGTGCAACTCCATGTAAACGTACAATCTCTGGAATGTACAACCTTCCCAGCTCATCAATACTGAAGGTCTACTTGATCGGTAAGAAGTGAGAAACCTTCGTGAGTCTATCAATGACAACCCAAACCGCATCATTTCTTCAAGGTGACCTCAACAAACCTGTCATGAAATCCATTACGACATCATTCCACATCCACTCATGAATGGTTAATTCCTGCAAAATCCCTATTGGTCACTGATACTTCGACTTCACCTATGGACAGTTGGAACTCCTCATGATAAATCCAACAACATCTATCTTCATACCTAGGGACCAATATTGAATGTGCGGATCTCAATACATCTTGGTGACACCTGGATGAACTTCCCAAACTGAGGAATGATAGTCCCACATTAGTTACTCGTGTATGTCTTCTGATACCCATATGCGCCTAAGGAAAAAAAATATCACATCCTCTCTTACTATCCATCTAGAAATAGGGTCCTCCCTGACACACTCTCCAGTAGGACAAGGCTTTCTGAATCTGATAGATTCCTCATCCGTACTCGATCAAGTAGAGTATAGGTAACAGTCATAGAAGAAATAAACATCTTCCCCTGTCTGCTGTGAACCTCCAAGTGCATCTCAAAGAACAGAGCTGCAAGCTTCCACTCACTATTGGCATCCTGAATTTCTTATTTCTGAGTCCTTTTACACAACACATCATCTACTACATTTCCATTCACAAGTGTGTATGAAAACTCAAAATCAAATTACTGAAGGTACTCCACCCACCTTCACTTTTAAAAATTCATATCCCGCCATGTAAATATGTACTAGAGGATTTTTTGATTGGAGAATAACAAAAAATTCTCTCCCAATAGATAATATCTCCAACAGCATAAGGCATGAAAAAATGCAGCCAAATCAAGATCATGCATTGAGTAATTCCTCTCATCTGGCCTCAACTATCAACACACTAATGAAATGACTCCTTCCCCCTACATAAGAACTACTCCTAGCCTGATACCTAATGCATCATAGTATACATTATAGATCTCTCTCAGATATCGAAAAACGATAATCAATGCTGAAGTCAACTTCCCTTTCATCTCTTGAAATGCAGACTCACAAGAATCTATCAACAGGTACTTCGCACCCTTCTTAGACAGGCCCATCATTGGTGATGCTTAGTGTGAAACTTCTTGTATAAAACATCTTTAGTAACTACCCAGCCCTAGAAACCTTTATACCTCAATTATCTTCTTCATTTTCTACCAAGAAACTATTTCCCTCCCCTTCTCTAGGTCTAATGATATTCCTGTATTTGAGATAACATGACCAAGGAATAAATCTTGTCCATCCAAAAGTTTCATTTAGAGATCATAGCATATAACTGATGCTCTCACATTGTACCCAAAACTATCTAAATAAGGGTATCATGTTCATGTTGAGTGTGAGAGTAAACCAAGATATCATCTATAAAAAACAATGAAAGAATCCAAGTATGGAAGGAATACTTATTTAATCAGTGACATGAATAATACAGGCACATTTGTGAGACTGAATGGCATTACCACGTATTTGTATAGACCATACCTACTATGAAAGGCTGAAAGAGGTATATCTAATGTTCTAACCTGCAACTGATAATAATCGAATCTCAAGTCAATCTTTGATAACGCTCGGGCTCCTCGAATCTATTCAAAGAGATCATCAATACTCATGAGGAGATATCAGTTCTTTACCATCAACTGGTTCAACCTCCAATAATCTACACAATGTTTGAGGGTATCATCTTCCTTATTTGTAAATAGGAGAGGCAAACCCCAAGGAGAAGTACTATTTCAGATGAAACCCTTTACCTAAAACTCCTCCAACTACTTCTTGAGCTCATATAACTCTAGTGTAGAAATCATATAAGGTGCTTCCCCAGGTACAAGCTCAAAATAAAAGTCAACCTGTCACTGTGGAGGAAAACCTGAAAAGTCCTTTGGAAAGACAACCCTAAAACGATTCACCACTGGAGGAAAGTCCCACTATGAAGTCCCCTGGTCAGAAAGTTATATACTTGAAATATGGTCTATAACTCCTCTCAACACATGATTATTGGGTCCTGATATGCTTTCTTGGACCTCCCATTAACCCTTGTGTAAAAACAAACTGCCCCTTGTTGATGCGAAACTCACCCTATGGTGATAGAAATAAAAAACATCCTAGAAGGGAACTAACTAGTCTATTCTGAGAATGAAAACATAGAATGACATCTCTAATACATAAAGGTCCCACGAGAAGTGACACACACCAACCTCAAGAGGGAACTCCTAGTACTGACGTGCACTTTCCATTCTTGTCCCCAACGGTCTGTCTAGTGTCAAGATATCGGTAGATGTAAAGTTACAGATCCCAAGTCTCTCTACAATAGAAAAATATATGAATATATGGGAATCCCTAGTATCAAAAAGTATAGAAGCTAAAACTGAGGCAACTAGGATCGTACCTCGAACTATAGGGGGTCCATGATCCTTCTCCTGCAGAGTCTACTCCACGGCAAAAGTCTAACTTGTACCATAGCCTCGTGACCCTACCTGACCACCTTGAGCTGATACACCCTTTTTTCACTGAAATCCTATCGAATGGATACCATGACCATGACCTCCTCCTTGGCCGGAATGGCTGAGAGGACTTCAGTACCCAGATTAATGTGAAACTTGTGGTGCTGCTTCTGAATGAGGAGTCATAGAAGAACCTCAGTCACCAACTGCTGGGGAGAAAAACTAACAGAAGCACTAATGATGACCCATATTTCTGCAAGAATGATACTCCACTGGGTATCTAAAGTAATGTGGCCTCATATACATGCTCTTCCCACACTTGTTACACACCACCGGGCTACCAGAAGAAGTATCCCAACTCCTTAGATCTCCATGCATAGACTCCAAGTAGGGCTTCCTGCTGTCATTCGGAGGGGTAATAACTCTGGATGATGAGCCACTATACCTCACAGCCTCAGAATCACTTAGATTGAACTCTCTGATTAGTTTCTGGTTTACTATATAGGTGATGGAAGTCATCCTGAAATTTTTTACCCGATATCAGATGTCATGCCTGAGACCATCCTCAAACTTCATTGCCAAAAATAACTCATCACCTCCTGAAATTGGTGTGAAGCACTACATCTCTGTGAAGTGTGAAGAATAATTCATGATTGAAAGATTACCCAGCCCAAGACTCTTGAACGCTCAGGCATGATCGTCCCTCAATGTCTCTAGGTAGAAGTAATCGTAGAAGGCATACTGAAACTCATCCCAAGCCATAACCTGCTGGCGTCCTCCCTGTGAGATCACATCCCAAAATCTCCTAGAGGAATCTTGAATAATATACCTAGTGAGAATCACCCTCCTCTCTAGAGACATCTCCAGATGCTTGATGATTGAAAACATGGATTCTAACCATGACTCTGCATCCTGAGGTCCTCCATCCCCTGAGAATGTGTGAGGATGATACTATTGAAAGACACACAACAACTCTACCATAGACAGGGCTTGATGCAGTACTTCCATGAAGGAATACATAAACCTCATGAAGAATTCTCAGAACTATGCATCAGCACCTATCTCCAGAATGATAGCTGGTGTCATGATTGGAATGACGGGAGGATCTGCGTGTAGTCACAAATCCACCATGTCTGGTATCCAATCGTTGTCCTCAATCTGGGGAACAAATAGAGTATGTCTCGATGGCATGACTATAAAAAGTCAAGTGTACACCTTAGTTCAAGATTATTAAGAACAAAAACTTCAAATCATAGGAAAGGAACTGGAGAAGTAAACAATCATGTTTTACAAAACATGGATACGTGGCATGTATGACCACTACATGGGGTGTTTCCTTATTCCATTACATGGGTGTGTACCTTTTCTACCCCAAATCATGTAATACCACATACACAAAACGTGTTTTACTAACACATGGTGTGTACTTGAATCATCTTCCCCTGCCTGGGTTCTTCTACATGACTTATCCCACACAGTTCTCCTAGAGCAAGACTACACATCATGTTTGTTCTAGAAACGGCGTGTACTAGAATGAAATTCACCAACCCATGTTGTTAGTCACATGAAAAATTACATGGATGACTCTACACGGTGTGTTTTTCATAGACACATCATATACTAACTACCCATAATCCACCTGTGTAGTTTGTCACATGATCGGACACATGACTCCTAAGATAAGGTGTGCACATGGTGTACACAGCATGTCCCACCAAAAAAACTCACATCGTTGTGTCTCTGACCATAGAGCCATTGACATGGTTAGAAACTACATGGCATGTACATAAAGAACAAGGCATGTTCTTAATAAAAACAATTCCTTCATGAATAGGACACATGGGGTGTATTCATCAAAACACACCATGTATTCTAGGGTTTTCTGAATATTATGCTTTAGAAACTACTCCAAAATCCCATAAAACATTGAAACAAGCATTATAATGAAAAATTTTGATCCGTGGGGGCCCATACTCCCCACAAATAAAAGAGTGACATCATATTCATGTCCTTATAAGGAATAATAGTACAATAAATCACATGATCCACCAAATTCTATTCTATGAGGGCCCATAACACTCAAGAGACCAATGTTTGGCGTTCATTTAAAAAAAACCTTACACAATTCAATACCCTATGAAATAGAAGGTATTTTTTCAAGGTATTTATCAGAAAAGCATGCATATCTAGCACAACGACAATCACAACAACTTGCAATTGCTAATACAACCTTAATAGCCTCACAAGAATGCATGACATGAGGTCTCTAGCAAGTTCATATATGATGCATGAGTTGGAATAACCTCATATCATCAAGTTATAATTGAAATAGAACCTAAATAACATAAAAAATAACAACACAAAACATTTTAATCACCCAACTGGGAAATCAAATCATCTGTAATAATTTATAAACCAGAAAATTTCAATAAATGAGGTAGATTGGGTTTTCCATATACATAGGTTAGCTACTCCCAGGCATAGTTTATTAAAAATTACCTATTATTTCCTATCCCTATCTATAGGCTGAAAAAAGTGTTTCAAGAATAAAATAATTCCTTTTATACCACTTTGTAACATCCCATTTCTAGGTTCCACCTAGAGGTGCCCCGTACCCAGTTGGTCACATGGCCTCAAGCACATTTCCCCCAAATGCTAGTGGCTGCCGAAAAGTAGCAGGGGTCTTGGGTGTGATAGTGGGGAAACTATTCCATCATTGGTAGATTAATGTAGTGGAAAAAACATATCACAATAGATAAAGTAGTAATAACATGCAATAAGTAAACTGTAGAGGGCTGTATGTAATAAACAATTGGAGAATATATATATATAAATGATACATGATACATATGTCTAGGAAAGTAAGAAAACAAGTCTCAATGATGAAATAAAGTACTATACCAAATTAGAAAGAAAAAAAACCTCCAACATCATTGCAAGCCTCATCTTGGTACCATTCTCTCTAGCTCCATTACAATCAAGTACCTAAAGTAGAAGCGCACTTGCCATTATCTATACCAGCAACAATATATTCTATTTAGGCCCAAAAGCATGACCCAAACACGGTGTGGGAAGAATCATAGTTGGAAACCACCCAAATATATGTTACTAATATCCATTGAATATATATGTAAGGAAATAATAAAAATTAAGCAGTAAACAAGGAAGTACTTAAAAGTAAACAATCCTACAGTTTCAATTGCATTCATTTTCGAATATCATGTAAGAAGATAAAAACAAAACAAGTAACCCTATGGGAAGTACACATATCCTATCCCCTCTGGGTCAACCAATCAAACACAAGCAACCCTCTGGGAATTACTCATAGTCTAACCCCTCTTGTTCAGCTTTAGCAAAGACTTTTTGAGGAAGCACTCATTGTCAATTCCCATGTGGTCTCGCAATGGTAAAACTATAGAAACTCTGAGGAAGCACTCAACATCCAATTCCCAATGTGGTCTCAAAACATGGATATAAAAACACTCTGATGTATCACATACATCCATCCCCCCTATGGCCTCATAACATAAATGTAAACAGACACGTTGGAGAATCCATCTATCTCCATTCTCCCTATGGTATACTACAGCAGATTCCCATAGCCTTGTATAAATCATTCATTCACAATGATGTTTAAAAACCAATGGAAACATTAAGAAATACTTGGATAATATATTTCATGAACTAATTGTCTAAACTACAACAAGCATGCCACAACATCATATAATATCACTCCATCCTAGAAACACTAGGCCTAGAAAACAAGCAGCCTAAAAAAGAGAAACTTGACCAAACGGTCAATACCAAAACAAACATGGAAAAGACATCCATAGAAAGTAAAATAACCCTATTCATAATAAAAAAACCTCTACTTAGGAACACAAATCAAAATTAGGCATTAACAGGGATAAAATCCATAAACACACAATACACTATTTTGGAGTATTGGGAACTTTTGCACATAATATTCAAAGACTAACTGCAGAAAGGCACAAACCACCTACCTCAATGTTGTATGATTGATATAATTGAATCATAGCCTTTAATTCAACCTAGAATGACATATATCTACCAAAGCGTCTAAAACATTCATCCTAAGATAACTCATTAAACGAGAGAAATCAAGGAATGAGGCTCTAGAAAAAGGAATAACTCACCGTGGAGATTCCAATGTAATCGACGATGGTCTATTTTTGGAGAAAGGATGTTCAATTAGGGGCTTAGAGAAGAATTGTTCCCAACAGTCACTCCTGAACAAGATGGCCTTAGAAGAAGAGAATTCTGTGAATTATACATGATCTCAGTCTTTTTAATGAAATAAAAAGAAAAATAAATGGAGTGTATTCAAAAGTATATAGTGTGTACATGCCTTAACCAGCCCCAGTTTTAAAAAATCTCTATGTCACCACAAATGGTCTTGTACGTGGCCATTACACGGCTAGTACACGGTCACCCACGGCAACCGGGTACACATCGTGTACTTTTAAGTACACGACATGTACTCCTTAAATTTCCAAAAACTCCTCTTTTCCTCAAAAACACCAGACCAATAGGATCTATACCTAAAAGGAAGATCTGGGTTCTTACAATAAACAATGTGGCATTACATAGTATGATATTATAATGGAAACATGGAAATGTGGAAATAACATAAAACTCTACATCATAAACAATAGGTAAGGATAATATCCAATAAATAATGGTGTTTAAAGTAAAATAATAGAATCAGGTATTATCATTGTCCAAACCTTACTTCTCATGAGACTAAACATTACCTGATTCATTAGAGAGCTATATAATTCTAGTCTCACTCATCACTTTCATTTCATTATCATTCTTAAGTGTTCCACATGGATCATAAAACATGAAACCATATATCATAATATTTTATTACATGATCAAAGAGTTTGGAATATATACATGTATGTACCTAATCAGTGATGTATACGTGTATAAAGTTGAACACTCTTGATAGGAAATGGGAATGGTATTCACTACATAATTGTTTTGACTGGAAAATCACGGTGTAATTTCAATAGCATAACAGTGTCACATAATGATTCATAAAATGGTTTCATGAGAGAAAAATGGGTCAATAATAATTTTAAATAAAATTTAATGTTATAGGGACATAAAAAATCATATCCCAACATTAGTAATTGGAAATAGAATGCATAAGATAATGATGGAACTTGAATAAATAAGAGAAGGAGAGGATCCCTTACCTTGAGTGCATGACTCCAAATTCTTGGGAGGAGATTCTTGAGAGATTGTAGGAACCTTGGGAGGACTATAGAGAGGGAAGGGATGTGTATGTTTGTGGTCCAAGTATTTTTGTGAAAATAAATGAGATCTTAGGTAGAATTACCAAGGAAATGAGTGGGGAATTCTTTATCATTTCTCAAACTTAGGTTTTTGGACTCTATATAGAAAAATAACCAAGAAACAATTACCATTATTATTTTCCAGGATTTCCTCCAAAGGGGATTGGTTATCCTTATTATATATGGAAATGGTCTGATCTTGTTAAATATCACCCTTGGTGATGTGGAGGTGAGTTATACTCTTAAAGAAATGATTTTAAACCATAAAATATATTATATGTTTTGGATGATTCATAATGTATTTATAAAATTAATAAATTAAACATAAAATCATTTTATTTTAAGGATAAAACATTAATTTGGTCATGGATACCATTTATATAATTTATTACATCACTTTTAGGTCATTAAGATTTCATAATATACACCATATATTTATATTGTATTTAATTTTTTACCCAAAAATTCAACTATCTCCAAAATTTATATAAAATTGCCCATTTGATAATTTCAAAATTAAAATTCCAAAAATAAAATTCATTTTATCAAAATAATTTTCTATATATTTTAATTTTTATTTTCAAAAATAAGAATCAAAATTTATTGAGAAATACTAGGTTCTCTGACAATAAAAGGTATGTAATCATCATAAAAATCACATTTGTCTTCATAAATATTTTATGATAATTTATAATTGAAAATATTAATTTAATAGTAATATTTCATTAAAATATCATTTATTTCAAAAATCTATTAATTCATGAAAATAAATCCCTTAACTGAATTTGAATACTACCTGAAAAATACAATTTTTTCATTATTGTGTAAAGTTTACAATAATTTATAATGTCATAATAAGAAGTAAATATAATAATAATTATATCAAAAATAGAATATAAATATTCATATTATTTTGGTCTTGATACATATCCTTTTAATACACCAGCAAACACCCTAAGGGTATGGTCCGTGATTGTGAGATTTTTATGGGGAGGTTCAGCGTACCTGGTTTGGGTCATGATCTCAATGATCTTGAACTTATCCACTAAACAGATTCGATCATACTTAAGTTGTAAGATATCAGCTTGTTCATGGTTTATAGAAAATCCTGGTGATGTTATCTCTCTCAGAAGCTTAGATAAATGGGATTCATTGGGTATGATCCTACTGGTTGAGGTCATCACATCCTTTATATGTGTCTATTGTATTTGTTGAAACCCTATATTTATACTAATTATGTTATCAATATTCAATTGATATATTATCAATGACAATGATTTCGAATGGGTTTTAAATTTGATAGGATAAAACCAAAGTAATTAATTTTTTTTATATAACCATATTATATAATAAGACATTTGATTAAAACATAAGGGAAATTTTTATTTATAATAGTTCAGGTCGTTAAACCGATGATTATTTTAATACTTGAAAGATCCCATATATAAATAATAATAATAGTAATTACTTAATATGTGCTAAACCCATAGATATAATAAATATTATTTCCTTGAATTATTAAATTAATATTTATTGAAATAATATTTAATGCTACATTCCTCACTGATCTATTAAACTCATCCCACTAGTCCTCATTAATATTTTTCATGTATTGATTAATGAATATTTATTTAATAAATCAATATAAATGAATTATTCAATGAACACTCAATAAATATTATATTCTCTAAAATAGAAATTAAATATTTTTTAAATATTCTCCTCACAAATATTCTCTCAAATAAATGATGAATGAATATCTGAGATATAAAAGGAATAATTATTAAACCATATTTCAAAATAATATTTATCCAAAATTTTAAATTCATATAAAATTTAAATGGTGTTTTGTATACACTTAGTGTGTTACCCTCTATTCTCCTTTCATAGTGTCATTCGGTGGAACCATGTAATGTCCGAGTTTTTCATCTATAAAGAAAATAATACATAAATAGAAAAATTAGTTAATACCCCATTGAAAAAAAACCTCATATAAACACTCATTGTGTAGGGTAATAATTTTATCATGATATATCTAATTAATCAGGTTCTTTTGGGTGTGGTTTGATAATTTGTTTATAGGTTATGTGTGGAAGCTATGGAAGGAATGAATCCGGATATAGTACCTAGGAACCCAAATGAATATATTACACCATCACCTTGTAATTCCTGGTGTGAGACCAGTGTAAGAACATTATATATAAGGATTTTAAATGATTGAGTTCGGTGGATGAAACATTAGTGGACAAGAGTTTTTCTAAAGGATTCAATTATAACCAAATAAAGTGTATTCTAGAAGAATATTCCAAAAGGACCCTTGAAGTCAGGTATAGTAGAATGAGTATGGTTCGAGATAGTTTAGTATTATCATAGAATATTCAGTGTATTATATGGGTAGCCTCTAGAAGAAGATTGATGGTAGTGGTCAGGTTTCAGAGGAAGGTAGAAAGAAAAATGGAAGAGTCAACTTTTGATTTTAAAATGAAATATCCAGAGGATTATGGTGAATGTTGTATGGAATTCACTCTAACGAGAAGGAAATAAAGATGATGAATTGGAAGAAATACATAAAGATTTATTGAACGAGATATTGTAGAAGAATAATTATTGAGCTAATTAGAAGGTGACAATCATATAGAACCATATTTTAGAAAATTGGTTGGTAAATATTATACAAAATTGGATGTTTCAAAAGCCAATGAATGGTGTCCAACACATTTTAGATGGTTGTGCTAACTAGATGAATAAATGGGGCCCTCCATTTGATGTCCATTGGACCACCTATGTTATTTAAAACTGAGTGAAACTAAGTGGGAATAATAGAGGATGATATGGCTCCCCCCTTTTGAGAATCCAATTTGGGAACAGACATGCACTTGAAGCATCAGATCCAAAGGTGAAGGTCAATATCTAGAATGAAAAAGAGAAAAAAGAGTACATTGAAAGAAGAAACATCTGTTGAAGTTTGTGAGACTTCTTTAGGGAGTGTGTGCAGGGTAACCAAAAGGTGTGAGTTTCCTTATAACCTGAACTTCTCCATGAATGAAATATAGTGTTGTCATTTCTCCTATTGATGTAGGACAAAATTATGAACTAGTAAATTCATGATATGCATTATTCTTATGTTTATACATACACGTTTTTTTATGTCTTCTGTTTTTTCATCTATTGGAATATTTCCCAACGGAGAACCAAAACCAGATGGTGTGATGACTTTTTATGGTGTATAACATGCCTAGAATTACCATTTTTTTGTAGTTGAAGTCATGCTGGGATCTTCTGAAACCATGTCTCACGATTTTTCTTTAGGTGGTTTTATGAATGACTGGGATGAATGTTTTATAATAAGACCCTTTTAGTGTTTTATTACCAAGATTTTTTATTAGAGTGTATTCTTATTCTAGTGGGTAACACCAAAAAATGGTATCATAGGAGTTTCATGTTCTATTGTATGATACCCCTAAGTGGTATCCAAGGAGGTTATAATTCTGATGTATGATACCAAAAAGTGGTATCAAAGGGATTGGCTACCGTTTTTGATGGTTGAGCATGGTATAAATGTTTCATGAGGTTATGTTTATCAAAGTTTCAAAAGAAAGTCACTCTAATATAGCAGTAGTACCATATAATTTTTTAATATAAAAAATCGTATTTCATGGATAGATAATTGTAGTATGTTCCATTGTTGATATTTTTTTGTGATTGGATGGAAGAATGTGGGGTTCCACAAGTTAGGTGGTATATTTGGTTAAGAAGGATATTCACTAGAATATTATGGTAGTACCAACTATGATATTGGATATCAAAATTCCTCTAGATTTAGGTTTCATGTGGCATGTTACATTTATTGTTTAATATAATGGAATCTGGTGAAATACTTATTAAGTTTTGATGGAATCCAATGATGATTCTATGGTGAAAGCTACTTATATTAGGGAAATATCGTGTTTCTACTCCTAGAGGATTTGACTGTTTTATTGGGTGGATAATTCAATGAGAAGAATGAATATGAATTGGTGGTCATGATAATATCACAATAATTTTTTCATAAGTTGTAATACGTGTTTGATTCTTGTTCTTGGAAGGAGGTGTAAGATGAAACCAACAGTTATCATCTCAAATCAATATTTTCATGTATGATTCCCCTATTTGGTATGGATTTGTGGATGGAAAGGGAGATTTGAGTAAGACTACTGGGGATCAGAAGAATGGTTCCCCAAATGACATATTCCTAAAGTTCCCATATCCTTTAGCTGAGGAGGGTGATTGAAATGTTTCCAAGGGTTCACATGATCCCATATTGGAAGAAGGTGTGGTGGGGAACAATTATTATGTTCAATGGAATATTGTCTGTTGATATAGGAGGAATTCTTAAGTGAATAAGATTCATACAAAGGGGGATTCATGGTTATAGTGAGGTGTATATAGGTTTTAAAATATGAAGAAGGAAATTTTTTGAAGCCGTGTTGAAATTCCAGAAATCATATTACCAAAAGAAGAAATTTTAGGGATGGTTATCATGAGTATACTGAAGTTAGAGAAGAATAATGATGAGAATTCTATGTCATGTGAAGTTTTATTTGAACATGGTGGCAGAGAGTGAAATCCTTAGTGGTTGTGGTAGAGGTTCATGTTTTGATGGTTTCTCACATGGAAATCTATTTTACTAATATGTTCCATCAATTATAGGAACCATAATGTAGGTGGATTGGAAGTTAGTTTAGAATATGAGAGTATGAAGTGCATGGACGTTAGGAAGATGAACACATGTTGTCTCTATCATCTGTATAGTATTTGGAAGGAGTTAAATCAACCATGTGTAAACAAAATGAATGGAATCCCCCTGTACAATGTGGGTTTTTTATTTATAATGTGTTAATGAATACTTTTTCATTTATTATATCTATGTAAAAAACATAAGTAAAATCATTATGGAATGAAAGAACCTATGGAATAGAGTTATAATCCTTCAATTGATTGGGAATGGGTTAGATAAAGGGGTGAAAAGGAATTTGTTTCCACACCTACACTAGAATAATTTTTAGTAGGAATTCCTCATGCTGAGAAAATCAGACATTCTGGAAGGAGGAGTTCTAGATTGAGAGAATTTTGATGATTTCTCTGAAGCTCATCATACCAGAAAACTCTTAGGTTATAGAAGATCACATAATCAATGTTTTATAAGTAAAAATATAATAGATTGGGGTGATAGACTTGGTGCATGATGTGATATTTTGGCCATAATTTCAACAAATTCAAATTCATGGAAATCAATTCCTATTTTGATTAGTACAATTCCATGGAGGTATTCAGATGAGTTCCATAGAGGAAACTGAATGGAAGATCATGGATTCAAAAGTTGAGGGAGGATCACTTTCAATTGGATCTCAAATGATCATAAAGAACCATGGACTGGAAATCCATACTAGTGTTATATTATAATAACGATGAACAAAAGTTGAGTTAAAAGGGAATTTATGTGTGAATATGATAATGGTATTTTAGTGGTAAATTATTGGACTCAACCTAGAAAATAGATATCAAGTGAGATAATGTTGGGAGAGTCATGGGAAATGTTTTCTATGTCAAGTGTGGAAACATTATAAAGACAATATCTGAAAGTAAAACTTGGGAACCAAGATGAAGATATCACACCAGCACCATGGAATATCCTAAAAGATACCAATATAATATCATTCATCATAGTTATCATAATTTATTGAGTTCAATGGGTTAAATATGAGGCAATGAGAGTTCATATGGAGGAATTCATCCCAACTGAATGTAGTGTCTTCTGAATGAACATTATAGAAGGATCTTTAAAGTCAGGTTAGATGTAGCATGGGTGAATGGGATTTCACTAGAATGAGGTCATTTTGAATGAATGAAATTTCTTCCTGAATATCATTACAAAATGATCCTTGAAGTTAGGTATAGTGGAATGAGGGAGGATATAGATAGTCTGGAAGGGGAATAATAGATTCGGAGTACCTTACGAGCTTGCTTTTACATGGTTATCAGAGGTAGTGGTTATGTTCCAATGGAATGTATTGAGATAAAAAGAAGTGTAATATTTCGATTATAAAAGTGTCTTTTTTAGAGGATTCTAGTGACTTTTTGGATTCCACTCTGATGAGGAGACACTAATGATGAATCACTAGATGCCCTAACTACAGATTTTTGGAAGGAGACGTTACAGAAGAATCATTAATGAGTAGATTAAAAGGTGATGAACATTGTGATCTAGATGTCTATAGTTGAGGAGGTAATTATTAAATGAAATTTGAACTTTCCAGTTCCAATGGATGGATTCTCATACATTTCAAATGGTGGTTCTTATTGAATGAATGGCTGCATACCAATATAAAGAAGTCTATTGGTCCACCTATGAAATGTACAATTGAGTAGTGTTGATGGGGCCTAATAATGGATGAGGTGGCTCCCCCTTTAAGGAATCTAAACTATGTGAACATATGTGCTTGAGGAATCATACCCAAACTATAAGGTTAATTTTCAAATGGAAAAATAATAAAATAAGGTCATCTTAAGAAGAAACAAGTACAAATGTTAGTGAAAATTATTTCAGTAGTTTGATTAGGAAGACTGAAATAGTTCAGTTTGCATGTAAAATAAATATATCATTTAATGACCAAAAGTGAGTCCATTTATTCCATGGATGTAGGACTAAATATAAAACCATGTTAATTCCTCTTGTTTATTGTGACATATTTTATAATTTCATGTTTTTTGGATGTCTTGTACTTTCATGTTGATAAAAAGGATACATAGAGGATAACTGGAACCAGATGGAGGGATGAATTTTTATAGTGGATGGGGTTCTTGGAATTCCCATTTCTAGAAGATAATGTCATGGGGTGAGGGGGGGGGTCTTCTATAATCTTGTTTTTAATTTTTTTTTACAGTGGTGTTGTGGTTTATTTTGATAGAAATTTTGAAAGTAGGTTCCTTCTGGGTTTGATGCCTCATAGGTTTTATACGGGTGTCATCAACCTGGGTGATAGATTTTTATTTCATAGAATTTTTAGAAATTAACATCCCAAAAATTGATATTTATATGTACTTGAACATGAATTTCTATTTTCATCAAACTGATTGACATAAAATCTTCTACTAAACTGGGAAGGGATAAATACTTTATAACATTATTCATTAATGCAATATCACAAGTGACATGACCAATAAACATGTTGATAAAACAATTTTTTGTTTAATATTTTGTTGATAATAAATGATATAATTTACTCACATTGTGTTAAATATGTTTATTTATAAAATAATTGGGATTTGATCATTCATTTGAAAATTTGTTGAAAATTCCAGTTTTACCCTTTATAGTGCGCAGTAGTATTTCAAAGATAAATATGATTATATTTATTATTTGACTTTGACATTTTGAAATAGTGTTTATAGCTTAATTTTCTACAACTTTTATTCAGGACACTAGAGCTAAATAGTGCATTTGTTTGTTGAGAATGGGCCATGAAGTCAAAGTTGGGCTGGACTCGCCAGAATGGAGAAGCTTCTGTATTTCGGCCATAACTCCATAATCTTGGATTTTATTGAGCCCACAATTTTAGAGGAGATAGAGGAAAATATCCACACATAATATCCTTCTGAAAGGCTGGCCACGTCATGCTTTTGGGTGGTCAAATGGGCGGTGCTAGTTGGCATAAAATATTTGGCTGAGATTCCCCTTTCAAACTTGAAACCACATTGAACCTAGCATCCCCACTACTCTATAAATTAGTGTATTTCTCATTTGGTGGGGTTTGGACGTGAATTAGAAAGTTTAGGGCATATTATAAGAGGTTCCACTCCAATTCTACAAGCAATTCAATAAGGGTATCTCTTGAAGGAAGGATCCCTTCGTCGAAGCCCTAATCTTCTTCTTCATGTTGTAATGTTTGTGTTTTCTTAATAAACATCTTTGTTATTCTTTTATTTATTCTCTTTTCTTATGTTTTGTTTATGTTTTTTATTCTCTTAATCTTTCTATTTGGGAAGTAATTCTTGAGTAGAAGTGTTATTGGGTTATACCCATTATAAACCTTTGCACATGAAAAACGCTTCTACGATGATTACGCCACACATGGAAGAGTAGTTATTTTTAGTAATCAATCTACCTCTCACCTTATTAATTAATTTATTTTGAATAAATGATCTACTGTAATTATCTAAACATGATCCATTAATTGAGTTTTTAAATTATAATAAACTAATTGATCAATTGAACAATTAACACAAACGTGTGTGGTCGGGATTAGTGTGAATTGTTAGAGCACGATCTTAATCGGTAATACAAGACCACACAGGATCAATTTGTAGAGTTAAAATTCAATCCCTAAACTCAATTAATCATCATTTCCAGAGTGGTTATGTGCCTTAATTTACCACTAACCATAAGCAATCCTTTGAACATCAATCAAAGCAGGGTGCTACGATAACATGTTCCGAATCTAGCCTTGGGTTTAATTAATTTCATCTTTGTGGTAAGGTTAATTCTCATAGGGTTCGGGGGTTAAAAAATTAAGGGATAAAAATTAAGTGAATATTAATTTAAATTATAATAATTAATAAATGATTGAAAAGGTAGAGTTAGATCGATTACATCTTTTAAATATTTTCTAAAAAACATCTTTTTGTTGTGTCATTTTAATCGAACTTCATTTCAAAACTAAAAACAAAAAAAATACAATCTTCTTCCAGAAAACTTATTCTTTATTCATAAACTATAACCAACCCCTAAACTTTCAAGTATTTCTTTTATTCTCTTTTATTTTATTTTTAGAATACCTCTAAAAAGTTTTTTTAATTCACTTCCTCCTTCAGGAGACGACCTTGATCAGCCACTCTGTTGCACCTAAGTACCCCAAAACCACATTAATCATTTGAGGGTGCCGACGACGACGCTCTTTAAAATTGGCGTCGTTTCCAGGGAGGCATGTAATTTATTCAACCATTTATAGGTATTTCTTTTAATTTTCATTTTATTATTTTCTTCACCTCTCTCCTTCATCTTTCCCTTTTCTCAAGTTTTAATTTTTTTTATCCTATTCTTCTCTTTTTAGACCATCAACTAAACATCTCATTTTTATTTTACTATGGTCCACTTTCATTCTTTTCATTTTTATTTGATTTATGACATGAAGTAATCCTGAAGATCTCTTAGATCTTGACCCTGAGATTGAATGTAGCCTTAGGGCTCGAATCAGAAATTCTCAGTCTACGGGAAGTTTCAATATTCAACCAGTTGGTGGATTCCTCTCTTATGGAAACATTGAAATTGGAAGCAATTCAAATTCAATGATAAAAGAAGAACCAATGGCTAGAAATAATGGAAATTATCTTAATAGAACCCTTCGAGAATTGTATGCACCTGATATTAACTATCAACCAAATTGTATTTCATTCCCGAATCTTGAATCAAACTTTGAGTTAAAATCTGGGTTAATTCACCTTCTTCCAAAATTTCATGGATTATTTGGTGAGGATCCAAACAAAAAACTTAAATAATTTAATGTGGTTTTCTCAACCTGTAAACTAAGAAATGTTTCTGAAGATCAAATCAAATTAAGAGCATTCCCATTCTCACTTGATGGAGCTGCGAAAGATTGGATGTATTATTTACAACCCGAGGATGTAACGTATTGGAAATATTTAAAAGGTATTTTGTTGCAGAGATTTTTTCCAGCATTGAGGACCACTTCCATTGATAAAGAGATCCCAGGGATCAAGAAAACACAAAGGGAGTCAATGTTTGAGTATTGTGAGAGATTCAAGAAGTTGTGTGAAAGCTGCCCACATCACCAAATTAGTGAGAGATTACTCATCCAGTACTTCTATGAAGGACTCACACATATGGAGAGGAGCATGGTGGATGCTAAAACTGGAGGAGAATTGGTGGACAAGACACCAGTATCCGCACGTGTATTGATCTACAAAATGGCACAAAACTCCCAACAATTTGGCGATCGATGTACATGACATGTTAGAGGAGTACATCAGGTAAGTACCTCTTCTCTTGAAAGTCATTTGATTGATACCAAGTTGGAAGAATTGATCACTATGGTGAGGCAGATTACATTGGATCAAAAGACATCCCAAGACCCTCCTTCAAGGCCTTTTGGCATTTTCACTGAGACAAGCCACCCAACTGACTGTTGCCCACAACTACAAGAGACAGAGGATTGCGCAGCAGTATTCCCAGGGAGACCATTTCAGCAGAAACAACAACCATATCCCCAAAAGATGTTTTATTCATTTTCTCCTACATACAACCAAGGGTGGGAGGATTAATTGGACATGATGTATGGCTCTGGACAACAACAAAGGCCACCCTTTCAACAATACTTCCAGCAGCCTCCACCTTACCAACAGGGTTTCCAACAACCCCAAAGGAGATTTGAAGCTCAAACATCAACATGTCAGCAACAAGGGAATCTCCAACACAAGGTAGACTCTGACACTGATGATCTTTTGAAACAAATTGTTCTTAATCAACAGAATGAGCTGAAGATTCAAGGTTTGGAGTTGAGGGAGTTGAAGAATCAAATGAGCCAGATTTCCACCACCCTCCATGAACTTGTGAGTAAGAATTCCAGAAATCTACCTTCCCAACCCACTCCAAATCCAAAGGGCAATGTTAGTACCATCACATTGAGAAGTGGGATGAAAATGAATGATACATCAGTACCTACCATTCCACTAGGATTCTCCCCAACTCCAGACAAGCCTCATTCCATACCATCTGAGGAGCACACCAAGGAGAAAGATAAAGGTAAGAAAAAGATTGATGATGCTCCTCCTAAACCACTTCCTTTTCCAAATAGGGTTTTTCAAACCAAGAAGATGGCTGAAGAGGCAATGAAAAAGGAGGTTTTGGACACATTCAAGCATGTGGAGATCAATATTCCTCTACTTGAATCCATTAAACAAATTCCAAGGTATGCGAAATTCTTAAAAGAACTTTTTACCAATCGAAGAGGGCTCAAGGGAAATGAGAGGATCAACCTTTGAAGGAATGTCTCAGCACTCATTACACCAACTCTAGCAATGCCAACAAAGTGCAAGGATCTCGGGAAATTCACCATCCCATGTACCATATGGTATTTTCACCTCTCTGATGCTCTTTGTGATTTAAGAGCTTCAATAAATGTGATGACTCACTCTGTATTCTCTTCTTTATAGGTTGGTGAGTAGAATCCAATGAGAGTAGTGGTGCAATTAGCGAATTGAGCTACGACATATCCAGCGGGAGTCCTTGAGGATGTACTTGTCTGGATAAGAGACATGATCTTTCCACCAGATTTCTGCGTGCTTAACATGGAGGATGATCAGGTAAGTTCTCATGCTCCCATAATGTTAGGTAGACCCTTCCTCAAAACTGCGAAAACTATCATAAATGTAAATGAGGGTACACTTTCCATGGAATTTGGGGATGATGTTGTGATATTTAATGTTATGGATTCCATGAAGTACCCCTTATAGGATCACTTTGCATTTGTTATCTCCCATTTTGAACCACCAAAAAAACCCCATGGAATTTTATTGTTCTATGCTTAGGGAGATTATGATTATTGGTTCTAGTTTGATGTCTAAGAGTACTTACACACCTATTTATAATGCAAAAGACTCTATTAAATTTTATTTTGAAATGGAATCATACTCTGATTTTGATCATGTGAACTCTGATTATGACATGGCTGTTGAGTATGTTGATGAATTCGATGGTTTATTCTCTGATGTTGATGATGTATAATCTGATATTGATGCTCTTTGTGCACATATTTCAGTTCCTTCTACGTCTCCATCCATACACCACCCCCTACACTGGAACTCAATCCATTGCCACCAAATATGAAATACTCATACTTGTTGAGTGGTGAGAAATTACCCATTATCATTGCTAACAATATCCCTTTTGAATATGAAGAAAAACTTTTGAATATTTTTAGGGAGAAAATCAGGGAAATTGGGTGGACCTTAGCAGACATATCAGGTATTAGCCCCTCCATTTTCATGCATAGGATTATTTTAGAGGATGGGGCTAAACTGGTGAGACACCACAAAGGAGACTCAATCCCACCGTCCTGGAAGTTGTTTAAAATGAAGTTGAGAAATTGCACAAGTCAAGTATAATCTTTCCCATTTCAGATTCTCAGTGGGTAAGTCCTATTCAGGTTGTGCCAAAGAAGAGTGGTGTCACTGTTATAAAAAATGAAAATGATGAGTTAGTTCCTGTGAGAGTACAAAACAGTTGGTGAGTGTGTATTGATTATAGGAAACTAAATCAATCCACTCATAAGGACCATTTCCCACTTCCATTCATTGACCAGATGCTTGAGAGACTTGCAGGTAGGGCACATTATTTCTTCTTGGATGGTTTCTCTGGCTATTTTCAGGTTCCCATTGCAGCAGAGGACCAGGAGAAGATGACATTCACTTGCCCATTTGGTACCTTTGCTTACTGAAGGATGCCATTTAGACTTTGCAATGCCCCAGGTACCTTCCAGAGATGCATGGTGAGTATTTTTTCTGATTTTATTGAGACCTAAATTGAGGTATTTATGGATGATTTTACATTGTATGGGTCTTCATTTGATGAATGACTAATTAGTTTGGGAAAGGTGTTGAATCGTTGTATTGAGAAGAATATGGTCCTGAACATTGAAAAGTGTCATTTCATAGTAGAGCAAGGCATTGTCATAGGGCGTATAGTGTCAAAACATGGGATAGAGGTTGATAGATCAAAGGTAGATAATAATTCATCCTTACCATATCCTTCATGTGTGTGTGATGTTAGATCTTTCCTAGGGAATGCAGGATTTTATCGGCATTTCATCAAAGATTTTAGTAAGATTGCTCTTCCTATGTCAAGATTACGTCAAAAGGATTCTAATTTTTTATTTGATGTTTCTTGCAAGAATTAATTTGATGAGCTAAAACAACGTCTGACCACTCCACCTATTATACAGCCCCCACGGTGGGAGATTCCTTTTGAGCTTATGTGTGACACCTCCAACTTCGCGTTTGGAGACGTCTTATCTTAGAGGGTGGAAGGACGTTCACATGTGATTGGCTATTCATCAAGGACATTGGATTAAGCCCAATGAAACTACACTACCACAGAAAATGAGTTTCTTGCTGTCATATTTGCTTTAGATAAATTCTGTTCATATTTATTAGGCTCTAAAGTAGTTGTTTTTATGACCATGCAACTTTGAGGTACCTCCTAAAGAATCCAGATGCAAAGCCACAACATATCCGTTAGATGCTCCTTCTTCAGGAATTTGATATTGAGATAAAGGACAATAATGGATCAGAGAATTTGGTGGTAGACCACGTGAGTAGGCTTACTCACACACCAGAGGGTGACACCTTGGACCAGGTACCACTTCGGGACACTTTCCCTGATGAGAATCTCTATACCATCTCAGGTACGCATCCTTGGTATGCTGATTTAGATAATTACATTGTTTTCTCTTAAATCCCAAAAAATTTGAAGAATAATCAAGTCCAAAAATTAAAAAGTGAGTCTAGGTATTATGTGTGGGATGATCCTTACCTCTGGCGCATGTGTAGTGACCAAGTCATCAGGAGGTGTGTTCCCGATCATGAGTTTGAGTCTGTTTTTAATTTATGTCATACACTTCCTTGTGGTGGAAAATTTGGACCCCAATGGATACCTAGGAAGGTTTTAGACTCTAGATTATATTGGCCAAGCTTATTCCATGATGACCATCTATTTTGTAAGTCATGCTCTCGTTGCCAACACACTGGGAACATTTCTAGGAGACATGAGATGCCCCAACAACACATACTATTCTGTGAGATTTTTGATGTATGGGGCATTGATTTTATGGTTCCTTTTCCTAGTTCATTTTGATTTTTTTATATTTTGGTTGTTGTTGATTATGTGAGTAAATGGGTGGAGGCCAAGGCCACCAGGACTGATGATTCTCATGTTGTTGTGGATTTTGTGAAGGCACAGATTTTTTGCAGGTTTGGAGTACCAAAGGCTATCATCAGTGACCAAGGGACACACTTATGCAATCAGAATTTTGCTTCCCTTCTTCGGAAGTATGGGGTGACACACAAAACATCAACACCATACCACCCCCAAACAAATGGCAAAGCTGAGGTTTCAAATCGTGAGTTGAAACAAATATTGGAAAAAACTGTGCAGCCAAATAGGAAGGATTGGAGTAAGCGCTTGGATGATGCATTGTGGGCTTATAGGGCAGCATACAAGACACCCATTGGTATGTCCCCGTTTCGGATTGTTTTTGAGAAAGCATGTCATCTCCTAGTGGAAGTCAAGTAACGTGGATATTGGGCTATATAGAAATGCAACATGTATTTTTCCCAAACTGGAATTCAAAGGAATTTGCAAATTCAAGAGCTTGAGGAGATTTGACTATCATCATATGAGAACTCAAGGCTCTACAAGGAAAGATCAAAAGCAGATCATGACAAAATGATCCAACAAAGGGAGTTTGATGTTGGAGAGAATGTCCTTATCTATAGTTCAAGACAGAAGCTAATGCCTGGTAAGTTGCTTTCCAGATGGTTAGGTCCTTATGTTGTGACTAACAATTTTCCTTATGGTGTAGTGGAGATCATACAAGAGGACACAAGAAGGATCATTACAGTCAATGGGCAACGTTTGAAGAGATACATTGAGGGACTTCCTACTAATGCAGTGGATTTTATCACACTACATGACCCCATCTTCACTTAAGCACATTAGGTAGTTCCTAACCCTTTCACTTTTATATTATTTGTCCTATTTAAAAATTCTGCATTTCATGTGCATATATCATCTCATGGGTTCATATTGAGGACAATGAAATATTTTAAGTGTGGGGGAGGGAACCTTTTAGTATAGTAATTTCAATTTTTTTCCTATTTAAAAAAACAAAAAAATATGTGTGTTTTTCAAATTTTGTGTGTTTATTTTTCAATTTTCTATGTTTTTTAAAATTGGTGTTGATTTTATTTTGATGTTTACTTGACATGAGGTTTTTCCCAGGAGTGTAAAAGGGTATGTGTGAGGGAGTTTATAAAACACTATTTTGATGAATATTTTGTTGATAATAAATGATATAATTTTCTCACATTGTGTTAAATATGTTTATTTATAAAATAATTGGGATTTGATCATTCATTTGAAAATTTGGTGAAAATTACAGTTTTACCCTTTATAGTGCACTATAGTATTTCAATGATAAATATTTTTCTATTTATTATTTAAATTAGACATTTTTTAACAGCATTCCTAAATTAATTGTCTACAACTTTTATTCAGGACACTAGAGCTAAGTGGTGCATTTTTTTGTTGAGAATGGGCCATGAATTCAAATTTGGGCTGGACTCGCCAGAATGGAGAAGCTTCTGTATTTCGGCCAAAACTCAATCCGGGCTTGTATTGAGACCTAATTTTTATTGGAGATAGAGTAACCATATCATCACATATTATCCTTCTGAATGGCCAGACAATTCACACGTTTTGGTGGTCAAATGGGTGGTGTAAGTTGGCATAAAATATTTGGTCGAGATTCCCCATTCACACTTGAAACCACTTTGAACCTAGCCTCCCCACCACTCTATAAATTGGTGTTTATCTCATTTTTTGATGTTGGGACGTGCATAAGTAATTTTAGGGCAGAGAAGAATAGGTTACACTCCAATTATCCAAACAATTCAATAAGGGTATCTCTTGAATCAAGGATCCATTCGTCGAAGCCCTATTCTTCTTCCTCATGTTGTAATGTTTGTGTTTTCTTAATAAACTTCTTTGTTATTATTTTATTTATTCTATTTTCTTCTTTTTGTTTAAATTTATTATTCTCTTACTCTTCCTCTTCGGGATGGAAATATTGAGTATAGGCGTTATTGGTTTATACCCATTATAAACCTTTGCACATGCAAAACGCTTCTACGATGATTACGCCACCCATGGAAGAGTAGTTATTTTTAGTAATCGGTCAACCTCTCACGTTCTTCATTCATTTATTTTGAATAAATTATCTACTATAATTCACTAAAAATGATACATTAATTGAGTTTTTAAATTATAAGAAACTAATTGAGCAATTTAACAATTAACACAAATGCGCGAGGTCGGGATTTGTGTGAATTGTGAGAGCGCGGTCATAATCGGTAATACAAGACCACACGGGATCAATTTGTAGAGATCAAATACAATCCCTAAACCCTATTAATTATAATTTAAAGAGTGGTTATGTGCCTTAATTTACCACTGACCATAATATATCCTTTGAACATCAATCAAAGTAGGGTGCTATGATAACATGTTCCGAAGCTAGCCTAGGGTTTAATTAATTTCATCTTTGTGGTAAGGTTAATTCTCATAGGGTTCGGGGGTTTACAAATTAAGGGATAATAATTAAGTGAATATTAATTTAAATGGTAATGATTAATAAATGATTGAAGAGGTAGAGTTAGATTGATTACATCTTTTAATATTGTCTAAAAACATCTTTTTCTTGTGTCATTTTAATCGAACTACATTTCAAAACTAAAAACAAAAAAAATACAATCTTCTTCCAGAAAAATTATTCTAGATTCATAAACTATAACCAACCCCCATCTTTTCAAGTAGTATTCTTATTCTCTATTATTTTATTTTTAGAATACCTCTAAAAATTTGTTTTAATTCACTTCATATTTTGAGAGACGACCTTGGTCAGCCACTCTGTTGCACCTAAGTACCCCAAAATCACATTAATCATTTGAGGGCGCCCATGAAAGCGCTCTTTCACCTGGCTTACCACAATCATATAACATCTAGTTTTTTCTAGTGAATCAAAGAATGTGAATTGTGACATGAATTGATAAAAATAATAATCTTAAAGTGTATGTACAATTACACAAATTGGTAGATAGGAACATATAATGACACATATAAATATGGATTTCCTTCTCATGGGTAATTTTTTGATAATATTCTTCTCAAAAATTTTCTAAGTGTGTATACCATGAGATAATGTCTCAATGTTTTATGATTCTACACCCCTGACATCCTATATAATTTCTTTCCATTAAAATTATATCATCCTACTTTAAAACATATATTTAATAATATTATTGTGGATTTTAAAGGATCTAATCATAGTTTGGAACTTATATATTGTTTTAGTGAAATATTTACCCTTAGTATATTATCACATATAATTCCCCATCGAAAAACCTTTTTGATGAGATGATAACTTTATTAATATTCGAAATCCTTGAATATTGGTAATCATAAATTTTATAAAAGTTTGTTCTGGGGAACCAACTCTAAAAAACATGCACTTTAACTATATCTAATGATTAATAACCTTTATTACAATATATCACATATGAAATTCATGTTTTTGATGAGAAAAGATTTTATTGAAGGTGTCCACCTCATTCTACTCTATTTAAATTTTTCTCAAAATGATTTCACCCCTCTAATAAAAATCACTAAATTGGTGATACTTTTATATTATGTTCTTTTTTCTATTAGTTTGACCATTGATCCTTTGTGGGATCCCCTAATATAATATTATCACAATACAATGTACTAATATATTTATTAATACAAAAAAAAATAATGTTATTATACAAAGTTACATATCAAAATAAATTTTTTGGGTACATTAGAATCCCCTATATACTCAAACTCTGTTGTAGGATTGACAACTAGCTGCTTTGAAATATTCTAGCTCAGAGAACCTATGTTGAGATAGAAGACATATCTAGACTATGGATACATATTTTTATGATCTATTTTATAGTTATAATCTATATAACCCATTATTACTAGCTCCTAATCTCCTCCATATATAAGGAACATATCCTTAGTTCTCCTCAGACACTTAATGATTTCCATAATTGTAGACTAAACCTTTTCACATAGATCATATTGATATCTTCCTAAAAAGATCAAGGTGTAGGAAACATTGAGATTATTATATATAACGACACACATTATTGATCCAATCACATTATCATATAATATATTACTCAAAATCTCTCTTTATTTTTTGGTTCTAAGAACACATTTTTCGTAAAATATGTATTCCATGGTACATTGGAAATGAAAACCCTACTCTTTATTTCACATTAATTTATGATTCATTACCTAAAATTAAACTTTATACACCCCAAAATGTCAACAACTCTAGTGTATTTGGTAATTAGATACATTACATAACACCTTAAAATAGTAAAATACATCATCTTTATTGAAAACAACTTTATCATGATCGTACGTAAAACTACATGGGACATCCTATTGAAAAAAATAAGAAATGGGTGATCTATAAAGACCAGTAAGGGAATATAAGAGGTATAACCTGAAAAAGATTATAAATTTTAGACAATATGCATACAAAATGGAAGTAATAATCATAAACATGAACAATGAGACATGATATATCATGATAATCATAATGAAAACATGCGGATTGTGGCAACAAATTAAACACTATATTAAAAACATAAGTCAAGCATAAACCCTCCAATATATCATGGTCGACAAATTCCATTAAAGGAATCAAGTTCACTACTTATCCAAACATGGAAAAATAATGATACAAAGCATTAACCAATGCCTTTTGGATATATATAATTCTTGGGGGGCACCCATCACATTCATTTATCCTCATTCTTAACTGTTGCATAAAGATCATACAACATGGATTCATTCAAAATCAAACTTTATTACATGAGAAATGAGTGTGGAATAAAAACATGTAATTCCCCAATCAAAAATTATATGTGTATAAAGGTAAACAACCTTAATAGAAAATGTATACAATATTAACTACACAATTGGTTTTGTATGGAAAATCATGGTGATATTTCAGTAGCATAATAGCATCACATAATGATTCATTCAAATGGATTAGTGAGAGATAAAGGGGTGTATCACTAAATAGGAACAAAATGGTTAGTTATAGGGAAATGTAAAAACATATCCAATAATTATATGTATGGAATAGAAAACATAAGTTGATAAAGAGGCGTGAATAAAGAAAAGAACCCTAACTATAATTTAACATGTTAACAGGTGTACATAAATGATCATGGGAGGATTAATGAAAGTGAAAGGGGTATTTCCCTATTTATACATTAATTTGATTATAAGGGTAATTTGGAAAATCATAACCCAACATAAGAAAATGGAATTTAAGATACAGAACATAAAGCCAGTGTTTGAATGGAAATGAAAAGAGAGAAATACCTTACAGAATGTAGACATAGTAACATCCTACGTAAAGGTAAAATGAGTTAGGATATAATATATCACATTAAAAAATTAATTTGGTAATAAGGGTATGTTTAAAAATTACATGATCTTTCATCCACTAGTTTTTTCCATTGCAGGCTCTCGTTCCCTATCCCTATTAGTTGACTTTTTCCTATTTCTAAAATCATGTAGTTTGCATTATTTTCTGAAAGGGTTGTTTATGAAATGTATTGATTTATGTAATAGTAATGAATAAATCTTTTGGAATAATGTTTTTGCTCTATGGGCCTCTTTGAATCCTTTCTATGCTTTGGAATAAATTCTACTTGAGCATTAGTCAATACCAGCTAAATCATCTCTGAACAAAACCGTTCCAAATGTGTCCAAATAAAAAAAGCAAATAAAATATGTCCAAAACTTCTCTTTACCTATATTGGTACCCCTTAGACTGATACAAAAACCACCATCATATAGTTGAACATACACCACTTTTTTTCTTTGGGGATTTTCACTATCGGTTATAGAATGGGTCACTAATTCACTCTCACAGGTTTCCTGTGATGGAAAAATGAAAAGCACTTCCAAGACTCGCCTTTATGTTTACCAATATCCTACTATGATATTTGGTTTTGGAATATTAAGCTAAATATATGTTTGTCTAGCTACAGGCTTGTGAACAAGGTCATCTTTAAACATTTTTCACGATTGTATCATATTTTTAGTTCATGTAGATACCGAAATAAATTGAATTGGATTTAGTTACAACACTCCCTATAAATAGGTATTGCCATCCCTACATTATTCTTCTAAAAAAATTAGTGCCCGATTAACTATTTGGGATATTAAATAGAACTTTAAGTAATCTTATAATTGTGGATACTATTATTAAAATAGCACCTAAATTTCTAGAAGGCCTTGATTTATTTAATATAGTTGTAGGGAAGAAGGTAGATCATCTGCCTGTATCCTCTACCTTCTTCTTTATTTTGGGGATGGGGAACCCAATGAATAGGAATTTATATTTCCTAAAAAGGGGACACATTCTATCTATGCAAGAAAACGACCTATCAATAAAACCAATGTGCTTCAGCTATACGGCCTTCATGATCCTCAAATATCCCATTTTCTTATGAACATAGTTCTCATAAGTTTAGGGCTCATACCCTTGATTCCCTGAAGTTGAGCCTATTTTTCTGTAACATTGTTTTTGAACCCCATGAATTTTGATTAAAGACTAATTCGACTCATAGGAGATGACCTAAAGTCCCTAAAAATCAGTCATTTTTTTACTAGGTGCAACAAAATTTGATCTATTGGATTTCTTGTTTATAAGGTAAAATCAAATTCTATCATTTTTATACAATATCCAACAATTCAACTTTTGATCTTCTGAGAGGTAAGATCCATTGTTGGAGTGAACGGGAAGATAGGTTTGTAAGTAGAATAATGAAGGCAACCCTCTCTATGGAAGTTGTTTAGAATAGAAGGGGGTCTAGTTAGTTTAGGGTGATACCTTTTCCCTTTTTTGAGGGGTTCTAGAAATATGGTAAATCCCTTGAAAATTAAAATTAACTCCACATCAAGATCTAGGATACTATGAGTATTGTATATTCAGATCTTGCCTCACCCCCTGATTAATGATTTTCTATAAGCTCTAGTAAATCATTTTAGCCACGAATCATTTTCGGTACCATTGATCTATCTCATTCCATATTATACGCATGAAATTTACGTATCATCCAATAAACGAAAATATTATTTATCAAAATACGCCATATCTAATCTTCATTGGCCTTTCATCCTAGAGTGACCCACAACATGTTTTTGATTTCCTTGGCCTTTTGTCCAATTGGAGCTATCTTCAATCATCTGTGAGCCAAGAAATATAGGAACCTAATAAAAGGAACTTCCTATTTACATACGCACTGACCCAATATGAAATAGTTACAACATTAGGAAACATTTAGGTAAACCGAAACATATGATCTTCTTAGGTATTTTCAACAGGATGCATAGAAACAATCTTATTTCTGCCATTGACTTACAGAATTGAACCAGGGGACTCTCTACAAGTCCTTAACCTTCTTTGGATAGATCATCCAACCTTTTCATTCATGCCTACCTTATATCCTAAAAGGGATAATATCGTCATGCTTGGTTCTCCCATAATCTAATGAACTTAAATTCATCACCTATAGATGTAAAGGCTAGTAAAATTATAACAATATCGAAACCTTTCTTAGTATTTTATTTTCAAAATCTTCATTAACTCACTTCATCTATCAATACCTCTATCTTAGATGCTGGTGGATCAACAATGTAAAATACTGATGTGATACTAAAATTTCATCACCAAGGTAAATTGATGGAACTTCCACCGGTGAATTTATTTTTCTTTGACTAGATAATGAAAAACTATAAAAACTTAATCAATTGTGAAAAATCCCCTTAGCTTGTAAAGGCCTCATGATCAGGTGAGTTTCTTAGCCTATGATTTGTTTGGCGCTGATCCCATTCATTTTTTGTTGCATTATGATGCACTTTCTTAACCTGTTATTGGAAATAATAAGATGAATTCAAGATATAGAAAGACTCCTGGTCTAGTTATGAAGGGAATCACTCTAAATAAGGTACAATATTTTGAACATTTAGGAATAAGACCTAAGAGGTTTTTGCTCCTTCTCCTACAGTAATGTAGATTTTGATCCTCCTCCTCCTTGTAAGTAACTAGTTCCCCCTCCAAGGGTTGAGATAGGGAAATATTAGATGCATGTATCAGCTACACAAAATTATTGTTTAGGTAACTAACAACATTCTTCCAATTGGACTGGAATTATAGAGACAACAGAAAGTGCATGTGAGATTCAAAGAAGGGAGAGAAGAATGTATTTACCATCTACTTAGGGATGAGATGCCCTAGCCTGTAAGGGGGTAAAAAATTAGGATTTGGCCCTAAAATTTAAAAGGTATGACTATTATGTTCATTGGGTAACATCCACTCTTGGTTGGGGTGATCCAAACCAAACAAACTTGAGTACTCTCTCATTAAACCATTCGAAAAAGCATAAATCACAAGTGACTGGTACTTTCATATTAATCAATTCTTGAAATTGAGCATAGAACCCCTTTACATAGTGATAATGGCACTAAAAATATATCTCAATTAGGGTAAAAGAAATAATCATATATTGAATCCTTCACAAAGGTACACTAGAAGGGCATTTACTCTGGTTGTTCCCATGTGGCAGGAGCTAAATAATATATATAGTCCAAAAGAAGAAAGTACCACTAGGAGGAGACTATACTAGAACAATCAATAAGTAAAAGACCATTAATTCTTCTATTTGACTATATGAAATCCAATTCTTACAAAAATACTAGGTTATAAACCCTTTTATATATTAAGTGACACGTTTATAAAGGGTTAAAACCTCTTGCGATAAGAATGGCAACAAGGATAAATCTGTTGGGGTAGCAAGTGCTCTCCGGATAGATCGAAAGACGAAGGATATAAAGTAGTTCATCATAAACAAGTATGACCTGAACAATCCGGGTGATGAAATGATCCTCAATTAGTAGTTGAATGTGGCAGCCTCAAAATCAATTTTCATGTCAAGACACCTATCTTGGTAGGTCTTAGCCCACTCAGTCACTTGCCTTGATGTTGATCAATATCAGTACTCTTTAGTTCATTATCCTTATCAGTTATTAAAGGAGTACTGAAAGTAGGTCTTCTTATGACATGTGAACATGAGAGTGGAAGTAAGATGCATGGGATTGGTTGTTTGAAAGATATGTTGTTGTTGGTGTGGTTTGGACAAGCCGGTAGGAACCAGGTGAGGTTCCTAGGACAATGTCTAAATGCATGATTTGTTCCACAATTCTCAATGCACTGACTATAGTATACTCCACTACATAGTAAAAAAATGCTCAGTTTACATAACACCCTAGTACTTCATCACATTTCAACCTAGAGGAAGGAACAACCCAACTATGTGGGACATCAGTTGCTGTAACTAGAATATATATTTGCATTTTTTCTAGTAGGAAGACATGATTGTCTATATATAAGACACGTGATTGAACCATTTCTGGATCAGATTCTGGAATTGGATAACTATCAAAGGTGAGAGCCTTGTTCATTCTGTTTAAATAGTCCAAATACTCAAAAGGGTGGAAAACCAACCACAAACTATACTGGTAGCATTAAACTGCATACAGATCTCCCAGCCACCTATAAACCACCCCTACGACCATCTCCATTCCAACGAACCATCGATTACATTATTTCATCCCCATTCAAGAACGATGAACTATAAAGATAGAGTAACTATTGCATGCACACCACTCACCTGGTCTTTTTGGAATGTCATGACATACCACCACCAGCTGATAGGATCCCAATCATTGATCCATCGTCATAGCTTCCAATCAACCCTATCCCAAATTCATACCATAGATCAAGTCAATTCCATCTAGTAAACCACACTCACTCCATTAATCATTGTACAAAAAAAACCTTGCATATAATTTTAAGCATTCATGAAGCTCATCAGCAATACCTGGGAACTCTGAATTGGAAATATCATGTATTCTCATAATATAGTGATCATAGGTACTCTTCCTATATAATTTAGTTTAGTGTACTAGATTACATGTCTGGTCTTAGCTGGCGTTGTATGTAGTTGCTTCCTTACCCTCCTACCCAAGTACCATTCTAGTGGTACCATCCTATATTGGTCTCTATTCCAACCCCTCCAACTCCATTCCATCCATACAATACATGACCTATTGACCTTTGTATCATCCTATATCGGTTTGAAAAGTCAATACCAACTAATCAATAAGAGTAGTAGGGGTTCTTAGTACTCTACTCTAATAGTGTCACCTCTCTAATGATATCAACTAGGTCACCATATTGAGCCCCATCAACCACATTCAGATTGTGGTGGTGCCAATCCTAGCATTTTTTATCTCGCACCATCTGCTTTGTGGGTATAGGATTCGAGCCTGCTGTTATTCAGGTCATGATCACGAGGAGTCTATCCAATTCCTCCAACCCTCTTCCATCGATCTATTGTCATTGTAATGGTGCCCAGTGATTTTCGAAAAACCTTGGTGATTCAATGTATCATTGTTGTCATCTTACCCCAACAACTATAGTTCCAACTACACCACTCGTTATATAATCTAGATAGTGTATAATCTATCCAGGTACTCTTCTATATAGTGCATATGTGGACCACTGTAGGCACCACTATAGGAAACTTTTTTGCGCCTATATTGGTGCCTATAGTGGTCAGAATATATTATATTGATATTGGGCTTATGAAACCATGCATGCCATACCATCCATCAACACCAACCCGATACATCATAGTCATAGTGTCCATTTATATATTTTTGCATAGAGATCCATGAAACTGTACCCTATGACCATCCATTCAACCACCATCTTAAAGAAGAGGAATTCCTTGTATGGGATGAGCATATGTGGCTGGGTATGTATGCCTGATTAACACATTGCTTTAGAGGGTGAGTCTTTTGACTGATTAGATGACTGTTGTAGTGGCAGGAAAGCATCACATTCTTCACGGGTGGCTCGAATGAATCTAAAACGAAGGAGATAGATGGGAGCAAGGAATGAGCAAGTGGAAAAATTTGTGGGGAATGACTCTGGAACATGAAGGGAAAGTAAAAAAATGAGTTGAATCTCTTTCACCCGATTCATCATAAAAACAAGGACAAAAGTGAATGGATTGATTGAGAGCATGAGGAAAACTCAATGGTATTACCTTTATGGATTCACCTTTCTTGCATAAAGCATTTTTTCATCTCTAAACTCTAAATCGCCTGTGCATATTGCATTCTCCTGAATCTGAATCATTGCTTCTTTCTTTCTCCCCTTCACATGATTTCTACATCCAAAGTATTATGGTTTTGAGTTCATTGATGACCATGTATTTACACATGAGTATTTATACCTAATTAATTATACCTCAAACACCTCAATACTCAAGTCTAAATACTCATGTCTAAATACATTGGTTTATATAATTTGTTTTGGAGCTACAACATGGATAGTTCTCATAGACTATTACCAAGGGTGAGGTTTTTCCTAGGGTAGGTGTATCCTACTTTACATAGTATGTGGTATTTACCTAGCCAAAAAATATCGATAGTATCACATCACCAATCATAGGTGTTCATTTCAATCAAAAACCATGACAACGGTCTGCCTGACTGGTCATACAATTAAATGACTTTTGTCTATCTGATAGACCATTGTGCCATAACCCCCACAAATTATATCCCCCATATGGCTAAATGAATTGAAGACGTCAATTCAGACACATTCAGTTTACTACCGCATCCTGACCAGTCGCTTAATGTTGAAAAAATGAGAGTTCTATTGGAGACCTTGAACCATTGCTGACTTTGAGGTCAGTAGGAAACATAAAAATCATATTGTAGTTGATCATTGTGTGATGAGACACAAGATTAAATTTCCATTTCAAGGAATTCATATGGCTTTGTTTTTTAACAGTTCCAAAAACAAGTTGAGTATCTGGGAAAATACTGAATGGGATAGTCGAGCGGGTGATGTGTTTTCGACGATTGCATGTCATGTTCACAACTCAACCATTAATCTCTTCATATATGATAAAAGGATAAATCAACATGAGTATTGCATTATTTTAATGGCAGGTAATAGAAGTAGACCTTTATGGTAGGTAATAGAAGAAGAATCTCAAAGATGAGGCTGTTAGTATAATATAGGTAATATCACTGTAGAGACCCGAAGCTTGACGTACATTGACATTACATTACATTTGCGGAATACTTAGTACATAACAAAAACACACACACAAGGATCGTAATAGTTTAGTGTCTTTGGAAACTCGGAACGTAATATTCTAATCATGGTGAAAGATCTTCAACATCTCCCATAAAGATCTTTCTTTTTTTACCTAAAACTTTTCTTTATATCCTGGGGAAAAGAAAACATAAAAGGGTGATCTCAAATGCTCAGTAAGGGTATACAAAAGAAAAATCAATCACATCATATTCATAAGTACATAACTTTTGGAAATCTTAACCTGCAAAAGAGAGCATAATTTCATAACATAGGATAAATCATAGTAGTGAAATGAAATCCCAATAATCATAACTTAAAACATGAAACTTTGTGGCATACACACATAATCATAGAGAATCATTTCTTGTTAGTCAAGACTCATTGCCAAGACTATCATAGTGGACAAAGTCCCTTTCTGAATCGAGTAACCCTCGTTTCAGTCCTGTTTCACTGAACCGGTATAACCTACCATTTTAGCCATGTATATCTCATGAGATATAAAATCTTTACCCAATGCATTGGAGGGATATATAGGTCCCACCCATATTATAATGAACCCTTTCTTATGTGTGCCACATAATCATAAACCATACATCATAGCGTAACCCATGTAATAAAAATGGGATTCTTAATCAACATGACATCATAAAACAATTCATATAAGATAAAGGAATTCATAAAAATATTTCCATCACAACATAATCAAACCAATGTAATAATAGGGATAAAAACAGAACCCTTTTATTAGCTTAGATGGAAAATAATTTTGATACAATACTTGAACTCCTTTCTTGAGGAAAATATCCTTTCTACTTCAAAAACATTGTTCCTTTCATAACATGTCATACGACTTTAAAATAAAAGAAGTTGAATAAAAATAAACTTGAAAACTTGTAAAGGAAGTTTCTTGGAAATAATGTTTTAAAAATCCATTCATGCCGTATAAGTTAAAAAAACATTCTTCTTACTTTTGTCAGAAAAGTCAAAAAGTACCTCGTATGAAAAACGACAAAAGATTCCTTTCATATCTTTTACTAAAAACTCACCGAAGGGTAAAATTGGATTTAAATAATTGTAGGTGGATGGAAATAATATTACATATTGAAGAAACATGGATGTGGATGATAAAATACACCCTAGTAAATACCAAAGTATAAACAATCTCAGATAAAAATGAGATTGTGATATTTCCCTTACCTTAGGTCCGATTTGCTTCGTAAGTGTCCGAACCTCCTCTTCTTTGGAACTCTTCTTTGAAACCTCCTTTTAGGGCACTAAAATTGGTCTTTTAAGAAGACCAAGACCTCTAGGATGATACTAGGGAAGTGTAGAGGAGAAAATGGAAGGGGTTGGCCGAGCTTGAGTGCTCAAATTGGTGTGAGGAGGAGGGGGAGGAGGAGGTGCCCTTTTATAAGGGAGGAGAGGGGCACCTTAGGAATATCTCAAAATATTATTTTATATTAAAGTCAAAATCAGTTTATAATGGTTCCAAAGGGTCGTATTTCGAAGCTAATGTGGGGATGGGTCTAAATACTATAAACCAATAGGATTTAGACAAGTTTAGGGTATTATTTTAACCTTATCAATTAGATTTAACTCTAAGTTAAATAATTTAACTTTTACCGTGTCTTTTTGTTTTCTTTAACTATATGGTTAATACACTTACTATAACATGCCAAACGAACCGAAAATTGTTTATTATTAATATATATATCCTTATCTAAGTCATTTGGCCGAACCTTAGATTTTTAGGAATAAAATAACAATTAATAATATAATATTTGATTTAAAAACTATTTTGTGTCAATTTTGACACTATTTGATATATGATTTTTGTGAATGTCATAACAGAATTATATGTTCGAACCAAGTTCATTAAATCAACACCAATATATCATAGTAACCTAGAAATTAGTGTAATTCATAAAAAGTCTCAAATTACATTTATTTTGGTGTTTATAACATCAATTATGTCAATATTTCATAAATAAGATAATTACTGCATCATCTTTGTGTCATAAATAAATTAAATTATATGATGTCTAAAAATTACAAATAAAATACCATTATGTAGGAAATCTTGTTAGATTTATAATTAATATTTACAATCAAATTTATCTTATGTACAACCCTATATTAAAAATGTTTTAGTAAATAAACTTTGATTTTAACTCTTTTAACTCTTCTTTGAATTAAATAATAATAAATGTCCTAATCTAATCCAAGTGGGCCTAAATGATAATATTTTACACTTAAGTTTGTTTTTGGTCGAGATACACTTGTCCAATAGAATTAGGACATGTGTTAGGGTAATATTAATATCATTCTTACCCTTAATTACCCTATTTACTTTTAACCGTGGTAAATAAAAGTAAAAAGTTACTATTCACCAAAAATTATTTTCATCTCATTGAACCACATTTTACTTACTGACATCCTAAGCTATATTACATTCTACCCCCCTTAAAATGAATTTTGCCCTCGAAATTCGTCGGGGTTATAAATAGTTTACTATTCGAAAGTTTCTTTAATAGAAACCCACATCGTAAAAAGGAATACCAAATCGTGGCTTTAAAAACTAAAGTATGAAATGTAACGATTACCCAAATAAACTAATCACTGGGTTTCCACATAGGTGAAAATATGGATATGTAAGAGAAATCTAACCATCATGTTCTGATAGATAGTGGTAGAGAACATGGCTATGGAAAAGCCAGCAATCACAAAGCCATTAATTTGTGACGATCTAAGGCACCATCTGATTCATCAGGTATAAGATCACTAGGACAACATTTTTGGTTTTCAAGATCATTTCCCTAAAGTTGAAAATTTGAATTAGAATAAATACTTACATTATTTTGGAAAAATCTTACTGTTGTTCGTGCCTTGAACAATTTCCACTTCATCTCTTAAATAAATGAAGTTGAATTTGTTATTTGTGAAGTGTTACCAGATTATGTGACAGAATGAAGGGCCATTCCATCTGTCTCAAACAAAAGGTTACATAAGTCATTCTATAGTGAGATTAATCATATATGGTTCCTAAAATGGACTTATACTTCATATATTATACTGTTTAATATATTAAAACTAGTTTCTACTAAACAAGGACTTTTTGTAGGCCAGTGGTAGGCAATAAAGGCCAGTCGCACTTCGGTTGTGGGTTTGATCCCCACAGCCTTGTCCGACGCGATGGGTTGTCGCCCGTCCTGTAGGTTGTCCTTTTTCTAAAACTATATTACTATAACATCCCATCAAAAATATCGAAAATCTTCTATCCTTAAACAATACTAACTTATGTCCAACATAATCCATTCCAATCTTTAGGCTTATCCACAATACTGTAGTCCACTCTCATAACATAGTGAAAACGATTACCAGAGATTTAACACCATCGTCGATTCCCATATATCATAAGATATGTTTTGTTTGTCACGTTCCAAACATTCAAAGTCCTTAATCGTGTATTCTCATGAATACCTTAGTGAAAACATGAATGTAGTTAAATGTTAACACTTTCCACAGACCAAAATCCTCAAAATTCTATATACTCAATCCATGATATCACTTAGTCCTTATATCAATCATGAGCTCATGAATACTGTTAAACATTTCATTTTTCTCGTTTTCCCTTCATTATGCGCATATCATCTTATTTCCAAAAACATCTCAATTACTTTGAATACCACATTAGACCAATACATAAATATTCCAATACTCCATGATACAATATTATTTTGGAATCCCATTTCATAAACACTTAATCATTCCACCACATCGTTGTCATATTCAACATCGCCAATAGTGATCACATGTGACTTCCCTTTGTCCTTTGCCTTCAGTGGTTACTCATGTTGATCATCACTAACCCTTGGATTAGGGCATTTATTAGCATAATTCCCCATTTCCTTGCACTTGAAGCATTGAAGTGTTGGTGGTGTGTTCTCTGCAATGTTTGCTTTATTCACATCATTAGAAACCCTTTTTCTATTACTTCAACACTCAGCTGCTCGATGACCTTCTTTTCCATACTTAAAACATTTTCTAGTCCCTTTAAGACAATCTCCACCATGCTTCATTCCACACTTTGCGCATAAGGAAACATTCATCTTCTTTTCACCATTATTCTGAGATTTCTCCTTGAACTCCATCTTTCGTTTCTTGTCAAAACCATGAGATGGATATGTAACACCAAATTCCATTTCTACCTTGATAGCACAACACACAATTTCTTCATAGCTACTGAAGTCTCTTATAGTTAATGCCCTTCGAAGACTTGGTTTTAAGCCACTGAAAAATCGATCAACTTTACTTTCAGGTTGGATGATAATGCCAGATGCATACCTTGCAAGTCTTGTAAAATTCGCTTTGTATATACCAACAGATTCATCATCCTTTTGCTTTAGTTCAAGAAACTCCTTCTCCATCTTTGTTCAAAGAACATGAGGGAAGTACTTACTGAAAAACAAGTTCTTGAACTCGTCCCATTCCATGGACTCAATATCATCTCTTGGCCTCGTATTCTTGATAAGATTCCACCATTGATCAGCTTCACCTTCCAAACGATATACTGCTAATATGACTTTATCATGTTCATAACATTGAAGAACTGAAAATATCTTTTCAGTGGTACTGATCCATTGTTCCGCAACAAGTGGATCGGAAGTCCCACTGAAAGAAGGTGGACGTTGCCTCATGAAGGACTCAATAGAATACTGTTCCTTTCTCTGCTCATTTGGAAGTCCAGAATGATTCATAGCATGTGTAAGTATAGCAATAAGATTTTGCACTCCATCTCTCATAACATTTGTTTGTTCAGGAGGACAATCATTGCATTGTCCATTGCATTGATCAACACGGTTCCTTCGGGTTCCAGCCATCGTCTAAAACCCAAAAAGACTAGTGTGAGAGGAAAAAATCATGCTATGGAAAACAACAAAATAAAGGGGGAGTACCCTCAATATCTAACATCTTAGGTTAAATTCTAAGATTGTTAGCGCAATTCTAGGACTATAACCTATTCGTATACTTAACCTTAGAGACATCCCTAGACATACCATAGAAATATCTCTAGGGACCTCACTAACGTTTTCGCATCCTAGTTTCCAATGTTTGACTAAACCTTTCCTCTGATACCAACTGTAGAGACCCGAAGCTTGACGTACATTGAAATTACATTACATTTGCAGAATACTTAGTACATAACAAAAACACACACACAGGGATCATAATAGTTTAGTGTCTTTGGAAACTCGGAACGTAATATTCTAATCGTGGTGAAAGATCTTCAACATCTCCCATAAAGATCTTCCTTTTTTTTACCTAAAACTTTTCTTTATATCCTGGGGAAAAGAAAACATAAAAGGGTGAGCTCAAATGATCAGTATGGGTATACAAAAGAAAAATCAATCACATCATATTCATAAGAACATAACTTTTGGAAATCTTAACCTGCAAAAGAGAGCATAATTTCATAACATGGGATAAATCATAGTAGTGAAATGAAATCCCAATAATCATAACTTAAAACATGAAACTTTGTGGCATACACACATAATCATAGAGAATCATTTCTTGTTAGTCAAGACTCATTGCCAACACTATCTTAGTGGACAAAGTCCCTTTCTGAATCGAGTAACCCTCGTTTCAGTCCTGTTTCACTGAACCGGTATAACCTACCATTTCAGCCATGTCTGTCTCATGAGATATAAAATCTTTACCCAATGCATTGGAGGGAGATATAAATCCCACCCATCTTATAATGAATCCTTTATTATGTGTGCCACATAATCATAAACCATACATCATAGCGTAACCCATGTAATAAAAATGAGATTCTTAAACAACATGACATCATAAAACAATTCATATAAGATAAAGGAATTCATAAAAATATTTCTATCACGGCATAATCAAACCAATGTAATAATAGGGATAAAAACAGAACCCTTTTATTATCTTAGATGGAAAATAATTTTGATAAAATACTTGAACTCCTTTCTTGAGGAAAATATCCTTTCTACTTCAAAAACATTTTTCCTTTCATAACATGTCATACGACTTTAAAATAAAAGAAGTTGATTAAAAATAAACTTGAAAACATGTAAAGGAAGTTTCTTGGAAATAATGTTTTAAAAATCCATTCATGCCGTATAAGTTAAAAAAACATTCTTCGTACTTTTGTCGGAAAAGTCAAAAAGTACCTCGTATGAAAAACGACAACAGATTCCTTTCATATCTTTTACTAAAAACTCACCGAAGGGTAAAATTGGATTTAAACAATTGTAGGTGGATGGAAATAATATTACATATTGAAGAAACATGGATTTGGATGATAAAATACACCCCAGTAAATACCAAAGTATAAACAATCTCGGACAAAAATGAGATTGTGATATTTCCCTTACCTTAGGTCCGATTTGCTTCGTAAGTGTCCGAACCTCCTCTTCTTTGGAACGCTTCTTTGAAACCTCCTTTTAGGGCACTAAAATTGGTCTTTTAAGAAGACCAGGACCTCTAGGATGATACTAGGGAAGTGTAGAGGAGTAAATGGCAGGGGTTGGCCGAGCTTGAGTGCTCAAATTGGTGTGAGGAGGAGGGGGAGGAGGTGCCCTTTTATAAGGGAGGAGAGGGGCACCTTAGGAATATCTCAAAATATTATTTTATATTAAAGTAAAAATCGGTTTATAATGGTTCCAAAGGGTCTTATTTCGAAGATAAAGTGGGGATGGGTCTAAATACTATCAACAAATAGGATTTAGACAAGTTTAGGGTATTATTTTAACCTTATCAATTAGATTTACCTCTAAGTTAAATAATTTAACTTTTACCGTGTCTTTTTGTTTTCTTTCACTATATGGTTAATACACTTACTATAACATGACAAACGAACCCCAAATTGTTTATTATTAATATATATATCCTTATCCAAGTCATTTGGCCGAACCATAAATTTTTAGGAATAAAATAACAATTAATAATATAATATTTGATTTAAAAACTATTTTGTGTCAATTTTGACACTATTTGATATATGATTTTTGTGAAAGTCATAACAGAATTATATGTTCTAAACAAGTTGATTAAATCGACACTAATATATCATAGTAACCTAGAAAATTAGTTTAATTCATAAAAAGTCTCAAATTACATTTATTTTGGTGTTTATAACATTAATTATGTCAATATTTCATAAATAAGATAATTACTGCATCATCTTTGTGTCAAAAATAAATTATATTATTTGATGTCTAAAAATTACAAATAAAATACCATTATGTAGTAAATCGTTTTAGCTTTCTAATGAATATTTACAATCGAATTTATCTTCTGTAGAACCCTATATTAAAAATGTTTTAGTAAATAAACATTGATTTTAACTCTTTTAACTCTTCTTTGAATTAAATAATAATAAATGTCCTAATCTAATCCAGGTGGGCCTAAATGATAATATTTTACACTTAAGGTTGTTTTTGGTCGAGATACACTTGTCCAATAGAATTATGACATGTGTTAGGGTAATATTAATATCATTCTTACCCTTAATTACCCTATTTACTTTTAACCGTGGTAAATAAAAGTAAAAAGTTACTATTCACCAAAAATTATTTTCATCTCATTGAACCACATTTTACTTACTGACATCAACCGTGTTTCTCGGATTTTTTAAATTCCATTCACAGAAGCGGTTAAATTAAGTTTTATGAAAAATTCAGTTTTTTGTTTAACTACCACTTAGTAGTTTCACTATTCATCAAAAATTGATGTTTTTCAGAATAATGCCAAAATTTCATCCTAAGCTATATTTCATATTCCCAATTCAAAAATGAAGTCTATTTTACCAAATTCATAACATAAAAGTTTCATTAATTAATTTTATAATTAAATCCCGCTGTTAAAACAAAAAGTGTGTTTTTAAGAAACAATATCTATCAAAAGATTGACACTTGTTTATGTCTAGTTTAAATGTGAAATTACATCCAATGACCAAAATTGTATTAAATTTTAAAAATATATTCTAAATATACTTTAGAAACACTGAAATTAATAATTTATCACTATTAATTATTTCGATTGAAATAGTTGTTTTTAACTAAAATTTAGTAATTTTCACTATTCATCAAAATATGAAAGTTATCCGAAAAGTACCAAAATTTCACCTTAGGCTAAATTCGATACTACGAATCCAAAAATGAAATCCATTTTGAGAGCTAAAATTTCTAAAATTTTAAAAAGTGGTTATTTCTATTCATAACGGCTAGTTTTAATAATATTTTAATAGCATATCGTTGTTTCGTGAAACTCAGTATTGCGTACTACACACGCTATCGAGGAAGGTTGCGATTCCGTGTAATGCAAGGCAAGTCAAGGATTCGTGTTGTGCAAGCTCTTTTTGGTGTAGCGTACAACACAAGACATTAATAAAATTAAAAAGAATAGTTTTCATAAAATCTCGGGCTGTTACAATCACTATTAGATTAGAGGGCATACACTATGTCTCAACATTCCAAACCATTCTATGGAAGTTTAGGAGAAAAATTCGTTCGTGGGTAGCGGGAGAAGAAGGAAATTCTTGATTCAGATCATGATATCCCCATGTACTCATTGGATAAGAGTACTTCTCCTTAACCTGATGATATGTACCTAAAAGAAATGGTTCTAAAAGATCTCACCCTTTAGGGTAAGGTTCTAAATGGTCTGAATCTCTAGAAAGAGTGAGGTCATATATCTATATAATCTAGATAGATTATTAAGATACTTCATGAATCCTATAATCTAAACCCTTATATATTAAGTGTCCCTGAATACTGATGAGGGTGAAGTAGATGAGTTCTAAATGATCTTACCCTTTCTTAATAGGATAAGGTTTTAATGTATATTAACCTTTATTTAGAAAGGATTAGGTTCTAAACCCTTATATATTAAGTAGCACTGAATACCAAATAGGGTGAAGTAGTTGATTTCTAAAGGATCTTACCATTTCTTTAGAAAGTGTCAGGATCAAAACCCTTATATATTATATTAATATTAAGCAGTACATATCGGATATTCCATTTTAGGGAGGGTCAGAAAGACCTACTATAAAATAATAATACTACCAAAAGGTTCCTTGATAAAATCTCATATATGGAGCTCCTGATTCTGTTAATAATATAGGAGGTAGGAGAAGATTAGAACATCAATATCTGAGAAATCCTAGCATAGAGATTTATTTTTTAAGGTTTTTTCCTTTATCAAAGACCAAGACACAATTTATTGAACCAAGAAAAAAGGGGTTACATGATTCTGAAAGACAGAATCTTATTACAATCCATATCATTAAATGGGAGAAAATCACCATGAAAATCTTCCAGCCATGTAATATCCAGATTGACCCCCTTGTTGGAAAGACTATCAGCAACCATGTTTTCTTCATGAAAGGCATGAGTGGAAATGTAGTTGATTTCTGTGAGTGAAGCAAGGAAATTCATCCAACAGGAAGTGAGTGACTAGAAAAGATGAACCACCCCTTCCAAATAGCATGGACAATAGTGGTTGAATCACTTTCAACACAAAGATCATTCCAATCCATTTGCTTGGAAATGTCCACAGCATGGATCACTCCCATCATTTATGCTTCCAGATCTGAGGCCGTACCACATCCACCAAAGAATCATTCATGAAACCTATTTACTAACCCTTCAGAATAGGATTATACTTATATATAAAGGTTTACAACCTTTATTGGATTCATGAAACAGATTAGGGGGGATCTAGCTTTAGATCTAAGAGGACTCGATGAGGGTTCTTTTTTATAAAAAGTGGAAATGAGTTCTTGTGTTTGTGGGTAGTCAATAAGAACATCAGATTCTAGATCTAATTAAATCACATTTCACTACACTACTGATTACTTATGTCAAACATTCATCTTTATACGTCTAACCCTTGGATAGGATTACTTCCATTTCTCATGGAAACACCACGACACTATTAGAGTAGTGTACTAAGATTGATACTTGAACTCAAATGAAAGCACTAGTGGCACTCCCAAAGGCCCATAGGTGAAATAAATAAAATTTGGTCCTCCCTTGGATCATTATTTTCATGGTCGCAGAAATTAAAGAGGAAGGGACTATTAGATTAGAGTACTGAGAGAGAAAAAGCACCAACTCATCTACCCTTTCATGTAACGACTCTACTTACAAAATTTTTTTGAAAAGAGACTGACCATGACCATATATGGATCCTCTTAGGATACCTGAATTAGGTATCCCAGTGAAGTCCTGGAATAAATGAACTATCCAACTATCTAGATTATACTGAGGAGGAACCTAAAATAAAAGAAGTATCTTACTATCTAGATTATACTATGGGAGGACCTGGTGCTCCAGGATTCTCTAGATTATAAGAGGATAGGGAGAACCTGGGAGGACCAGGATTTGAAGAGGGAAAAAAGGTTATTCGGATAGAAGGACTGGTGCTACAACATTCCCTTTTTCTAGAGTGAGAGTATATCAAAAGAGTCTTGAGTCAGCCACAATCAAGGAGACTGAAGCTAGCAGAGTGAACCGAGATATGGGTATCAACCACAACAAGTCACGCATGAAAGACAAGTGATGTGACTAGGGTGCAGTGCCCATTCATAAGGGTTGTGTGAGGTAGTGATATACCATTCATCCCTTTGTCAAGGGAGGATGAGAACAAAACCATTTATTATATAACAATTGTAAGAGAAGAAGAAAAATATGAGAACATGAAAAATGATAATGTGAGTAGAATTTCCTGATTGTGAGAGGCTATGAGAAGGGTGAAAGCATGAATATAGAGATTCAGGGGTACCTTGATTTTCTCTACTGATTTAGATTGATGGTCCAGTTCCCACTATTGGAAGAGTGACTATTCTTCAGGTCTAATGTTGCTACTATTAGAGTAGAGTGCTGACTCGCACTATTATAAGAGTATTGAGACGTGAACTGAGGGAGTCATTGGATGATATGAATATAATTAGGAAGCATGCGATATGGGAGAGAAGTTCCATAAACGATTTCTTCCTCCTTATGAAATAATGTTTACATACATTTTTGATTAGTTCCTATCCCTTTTTAATGAAAGGGTCATATATTTTAGAACTCAGCTACTTCACCCTATTCGGTTGAGAAAGTTCAAGTCTAAAATAATTTGTATGATTAGAGTAGAGTACTGGTATTTTAGGAAGGAAGGTGTGGGATCAAATAAAATGTGTATCAGAACATCAATTCAAGGGGGCACTGGAGGAACCAAGGGTCCCCTGGGTGTGATGTCACATAGCAAACCACCCTCAGTTCTCTACTCTAATTGTAGTGGGAATGGAAAGGGGTTTTTTTCCATCACTCCCATCCACACATTGGAATCATAGAAAGACCTCCCATTCATAGTGTTTCAATTGGTATAACATAGGTAGTATACGTTCATTTGCATTCGATCCTGACCCCCACACTATTTACATTCTAGTGTCAAGCATAAACCCATTTCTGACATGATCGGTATTATAATGTAGCCAAGAGCTAGGTATTCTATCATATAATGTCCATACCATACACCAAAAACCCCAACCCTAACAATTCAAATTCATAATTTCTCACCTTCCATTATGAAGTAATCTACTCTAATAGCCACCACCAACTCCATTCCAGTAGATCCATTGTTTCCACAACCCATTGATCCGTCAATGACATAGTTTCCCCTGCATTTATTGTTCGTTTGACAACCAGAAGTAGTACTACTAATTTTATGGGTATTGGACCACCAAGCCAATAGGCCACTCAACCCCAAGGATAAACTCATGCCAGGATCAACCCCCACTCGATGAGCTACCCCATTCACTATTTATAAAAGGAACGAATCGACTGTCTTGCTTCCAAAATGAATAATAAATAGGCAGCACGACAGGAAAGGGAAACAATCAACCAGATGAGACAGTTCATTAGTTCATGTATTGTTGTAACAGATCATCTCATGATACCTGGTCAATGTGATATATTCCACTAGTTTATGGAAGAAGTGATTAATGGGAGATCGATCATTCCAACTAGTAGTAAGAAATGGATCGATGTGATATATAGCTTTTGAAGATGCAGTAAACCAAGGTTAATAAGGAATGAGATAAAAAATAGGTTATACAAGCATCCCATTTCCAATAGGATCCATACCATTTCAAAACCAACCCCCAAAAACAACCATTTACTAGGACGTACCCTGTAGACCAAGCTACCAATACAGTACCAGACTGAGCTAATAGTGGAACCATAGGATTTTTTGTAACAAAAAATAAAAAAACTGAAGATGTAGTCACACAATAAACACCTAGGCTTATCTGAGCTACAAGAACATGAATATACGAAAGATGATCAGGTTCCCCTTATTTAAGATCGATTGGTGCACCCAATAACCTAGTCATGAGTCATGCAGGAGTTCTGATGAGTATAAGACCAAGCAATGGGGTGATGCTCGAGGACCACTGTGACATCACATAGGTAGGTTGGAACAATTTGTGGATGAACATTGGTATCTAGGAAACATTTACTAGTCTTTGAAGGTATAGGTTGGATTGATGAGGTTTTTCGGTCCATTGGATATCACTATTAGTAGAGTACTTGAAATTCCAATGTCTTTCTACCATTTTGATTTCCACCATTATACTTTACTTTTTAGTCCCCAGGATTCCAGAAGACCGACTACTTTATGCATAGCTATTAGAGTTTTTTGTTCCATTGGATACAATATGTTGACCTCCACCATGAATTTGAGTTGGTCCCACGTGCTATCCTAAATCAATCCCACTAAAATTTAATAGAGTATGGAGCAAGCTCGGTCCTCATGCACATATTTAAAAATCTCTAATTTTGTTCATTTCCAATGCTAAAAAGGAAAATATGAACTACGCATAGAAAAAAGAGTAATTCATACTAGGAAGTGAGTGAGTGATACATACATTGGTATACTAAAGATAAACCAATTCATTTCGTATAGAAATACTCATTCATGTTTACCTATATTCTACACACATGCAATTATTTACTAGTTTGACTTAAGACATTTGATATCTTCTATACAAATGTTAAAAAGATAATGGTTTTAATGCCTTGATATATATATATATAACACCATAGGGTGAGGTTCGAAAAGTTCTTTCCCTTTATAAAGGGTAAGGACGACTCTATCTCTTCTATTCTATCTCGATCTTTTAGTTAGTTGGGATTTAAACCTCTCTCTAGAAATAATGAAAGATATGGTTATAGGTATGAATGAATGCCTTTGTTGCTTTTAGAAGAATAGGTAATGAAGAGGGGTAATAGGAATTTCTTGATTCATTGATCCATAATCATAAACCAGTGGGAGGGTTTTTTTCATAACTTTCATAAAAAGGTCTCATTTCATTACCCTCCCTAAAAGAGAGGGTGGGGAAGAAAAGCAAGGAAAACGGATGTGTACCCCACAAGGGGCCATCTCCCTCTTGCTAAGAGTCCAACAGATCACTTCATAACTTGTCTTTTCAGTCTGAATCACAATAAAGTTATTTCCTATACAATTGGATTTCTCCAAAGAGGTAATCCCACCAAAAATTCCTCTATTCTTCCATGTCCAAGTAATCTTCGAGCTTAGAATCATAAAAGGTTCTGTGAGTCTCCCTTCCGGAACCCTCCACCTTTAGTTCCACTATCTAAAACACTACAATAGCTGACATAAATTTCTTCTAATGATGACTGGTCTGACACAAATAATATAATATAACGGTCCCTATATGATTTACAAATTATGGTGGTCAAATACCTGGTTGGGGAAGGTGGTAATCAATTTCAATGCCTTGTTGATGTCGGATGTACGAAATAAGGAGCTTAATCGTTGAGTCAACTTTTGTTCTCCTCCTTCTGAAGTGAAAAATTAGTATACCCTATATGTATAAGTGTGATAGGTTTCATGAAAATTTAATAAACATGGGATTCATTCTTAATTTAAATAAATTGGCCAATTCCCCTTCGATTACATTATCTCCTTTCCAAGGGTCTGTTTTCCAAATCAATGCAATGAAGCAATCCCAAAGAGCTGGGAGAGGATCCACACCCAGTGAAATGTAATTACGAATACAAATAATGGTAATTATTTATATTTAAGGATTAAATACTATCAACTAGGATAGGTCTAATATTGATATGTGTCCCTAGTGATATGATAGTACTAGACCAACGTGGAATTGAATATAGTTCACGATCAACCCCCTAGAAAAGCAAGGTTATGTTTTTTTCTTAGCTCTTCTTCCTCATCTTCTATGTCTGGTTTCTCTTCTAATATTTCATAGGTTTGTTAGCAATAGAAAATATGGTCAAGTGAACCAATTTGAATGGAGGGAATTAGTAAAAATCTTAATTGGTAGCTGCACATTATGAAGAGGGAAGTGAAGTGTTTTGTTCTAGTCTCTGTCCTCTTGAGCTAAAAGGTATAAATAACTATGTGTTCAATAAGTCATCTTACGGGGGAGGAAGGAAATATTATCTATATTATTTATCTTTATCAGTTTAATATAATGATTTAAATCAAGATCTTGTCCCTACCCTAGCCACCGATCTTTATTCTGATTTGAAACAGAACTATTGTCATATTTCCATGAATACAGATGAATACTATTCTTATGTTTCAAATGAACAAGCCAGTAGCCTGGAAGGATAGGAAACATGTTATGTGATTTCTTATATAACTACAACAATAGGGGTGGTAAACCACCTAGTGAGCCATAACTAACATATATGTGGGAAAGGTATATGTAGATAGGATAATAACCACCAATATATATAAGTACCAACCTACCAAGGAAGGTATGGGGGTCTAAGCTGAATCCCCACACCCGGATATCAAGTTATGATCCTACTAGACAAACTAGTTATTGAAGATAGCATTAAATGTTTCTAATGGAAGATCGCGGATCATATGGTTGTGGATATGGATCATACAAAGTGTAAGATATATAATACAATCCAAGGGTGATTCAATTTTATTAAAGAAGGATCTATGATCTTTTAGAACTATTTATTTTAAAACTAATTTATGTAATTATGTATTAAAAAGGGGTTTCCCATTATTTTTGTTCTTAAAATCAACAGGTGGACACACTTCCTCTCCCTAGCTACATATCCCTATCGGTCGAATGGTGTCTTCATCCTAAGTTACTTCTAATAACTTATGGTTGGATTTCACTTTTGGAGTAAAAACTGAGTGCACATGTGTGTTCTTACATGTGTTAGTCCATCAACTCACCCACCAACTTTAGCCTTAAACTCAAATTTGGATTCAGCTTAAACCATGAAACCTAGTTGAATGTAGGGAAGGGGGGCCTAGATCACCCAAATTTAGTAGTTTCATTGGCATGGAAGGAGATAGAGAGATCACACTGCTTAAGAAAATTGGAGTAACCACAATCAATGAAATGAAACTATTAGAAGAGTAATGAACATTGAGTGAGATATTTGAACATAGAATGATATGTATATAAGAAAGTGGATAACGAAGGCTTATAATAGTGAGGATTCAATATTATTATAGGGGTTGAACTATTCTAAGTCTTCACTTCTTCAAACTTACAAGCTGTTCTAAAAGGCTTATAGTGCACACGTTCCACATATCAACATGGTTCCTTCCACATGGAGGCACCACACATTGTTGGTAGACTCATAAAATAAGAAAAACCAATCGATAATACTTCCACACTAGTACTTATATATACTTACACCTGACATCTTTCCTGGTGGAATGTTGGCACCACTAGCCTTCCAATAGGTTATTCAATGTGACCCAAGGATCCATAGTTGTATTTTAGTGCCAGTGTACAAAAAATAGCACTTATTCAATTCATATCTATCATAGTTACCACTCAAGGAGATTGTTCAAAAAGGGGGTCACAAGGTTTGATGAAAGTGAACCATGTCACCACCATATAGAGTAGAGTACTTGAAATATTATGAGGTCATCCTTGACGGAGCCACCAATATCTTAGTAGGTTCATTCATCACAACATCAACCATTATATTCATCATTAATGAGATTGTGGTTGAGAGGTGAGATGGAAAAGCTATCTATAACCAATACCATCAACCCAAAAAAGGTACTCAACCCTTGTACCAGATATTTGATCCACATACCATGAACACAGTCATATAAGGCAAATAACTAAAATTGGACTTGATTTTCATGTCAAATATTTATCCAAGAACTGCTTGGTCAACATTATGAAACCATTACTAGAAACAAGAGATTTTTTGATGATATTGAAACATCGAGTGAGATGATCTAGTAAGGACAATGATGTCCACAATTTGGATATCATCACCCAATACCGTATACTTTAGAAAGAGGACAACCTTTTGGTATTTGACATATAAATTCCATACAATGATACTTATATATATTGGGTGAGATAATATGAACCATGGACAACCAGGAGGATTAGTGCCCCAAAGGATAAACAGCCACAAAACATACTTGTACCCATTTTATTTTGACAGAAGGAATAATAATGATAAGATCGGGTTCAACAACCGCACAAAAAAGTACCCAAAAACATCATATGATGCCTTCAGTTATGAGATTCCAATGATGTAGTTATGATATTATGCAACCCTCAGCGGTATATGTTGTGGCTATGATGCGATTCAAGGAAAATTATATCCTAGAATACCGAGATTTGGGAATCATATAAAAAATAGACATACAAAGAGAGATCCGATATTGGTCTGACACACCCAACAATCGATGAGTTCATCTAATAGGGATAATGAACCTTGGTCATCTCTGTTTACACTTATTCCAAAGGGAACTCAATAGTAGGTTGATGGATAGAATGTCACGTTGAATATTCCACTTAGTACTCATTCAAGTTCTGAATAGATAGATCAACACAGATAGGTCAACACAGTTCTCTATATGTGTGGAACTATATGTGTTGAGATTCCCGACCATTTCTAAACTTTCAAGAATAGTGATATTTTCATTGAATTGGTTCCAGCTGATTGATTGTGTGGATATGTGAGTTCAAGAGGTTTTATCTCCTCTAGTAGTTGTTCTCCCAGGAACTCTTTCTAGGGGTCTTCACTTCCTCTAGATTGGTTAGGGGGTACTTTTTCCTTCCCCTATATCCATATCCTATCCATATTTCATTTTCTTAAGATTGATTCTCCTATTCTAGAAGTTGAGTGAAATAAATCATTTATCTGGTTGGTCTTCATAGTGGATAAGGATCTCATCTCTGGGGTAAAGTCAAAGAAAGGGCTGTGAAGATCCAAAGCGAGTAGAGACGATAATCTTCTTATAGTGAGTATAGAGAGATTTCCACATTTCTGACCATTGGGAATTTAATGGAGTCAAGGACTATCCGCACTATATAGATAGATTACCCAAACTCTACACTCATTGTCTTGAGGCCAAAGTTCTCCTTTTGAATGGAAAAACTGCATCATGATCCACTACTATGTCAAAAGGGAAAGACAGTACTATCTATATTATAAACTGTTAAAGATAAAGAACTACCAACAGATAATATATATATATGTACTAGTTTTGATTCCTCTAAGACTCTGTATAATATAGGTATTGAGGCACATGACCATATTCAAGAGTATTCTACTAGATTTTTTGAGGTCATGAAAAGAACAAGAGGTACACAAGAAAGAATAAAGCATAAAATGAGATGGTACTTATATATACTTTGGGAAGCGAAAACCATAACCAATTGAAGAAGAGGGACCAGTCAGACAATATATATAATTATAACTTTTCATTCAACTATTGATATAGAAAAAATACTTTCTGAAAAGCCTTTTAGGGGTTATTCCTTGATCCAAGACAACTATTCTTCACATATAAGCTATGGTACCTCTCTCACTACTCTTTCAAGTGAAATAAATTCCTTTCCAGAGAGATACTTACAATTCCTCTTTAACTCGACATCTAGTAGGAGCAACTGATCCATCTAAACTCATGTTCTCATCAATCACGAGTTGTGTGTACCCCTATATACGAGAGGCAATATCTCTCCAAAAACTTTCTAAAATAAATAATATAGTTTTTAATAGTATAATATTTTCGTGTCATTATAAGACTTTCAAAACCTATGTGAAGACCTTAAGTTTTCTCATGCCGATGGGGACATGAAATTGAGATGTATGCTGACACTATGTCAATAGGATCATTTCTCTTCACTCGCATATAGGATCTGTTGAGATGGAGTGCAGTACCCAATCACACAATCATGATGTGACCCCGATTGAGAAAGAACATCATGTATCCTGAATATATGAGTGAGAAAATCTCAAACTACTTGAATGACTATAAGAATGGGAAAATAGTAGAAAATTTCTTGGGAATTTCTATATATATGTACCAATATATTTATTATTTTGGGAACAATTGGCTGCCTGTGGTTCTCCCCTAACACAAATAGAGCAATGAAATGGAAAAAGATTAGAGGACATTCATCCCACACTCTAGTTGCATATGTATATAGCTATAAAGAAATAATTTGACTCTTTCTGACTTTTCAAGACCATATCTAGTGGAATCATTGTTGGAGACGACCTTTTGGTTCTGTTTCATGATCTTGATCCACTAATGGATATGCTGCAGGTCTTTATAATTTCCCAAGACCACCCCTTTATAACACAAGTAGTGATATATATTGAAAGACTGGCTTTCCTTCTTGCAAATATCTATCTCTCCATTTATTTCCTCCCTTTCCCCTTTGAAAAATTGAATGTTTCAATGATCCCACACATAACCTCAAGTACTAACATTTCTACTGACTATATTATACACTGATAAAGATAAAGAACTGGGTTGATTCGAATTCCCTTGCTTATATATTAACTCATCGGGTCTCTCGCCACTTTTCATAGCATAGGTCTTTCATCTCACCCCTCTCACACAATGTATGCATCTCATTGCACATAATATATGTAGGTAGGAGTACTCAATTTCATCGATCTTTTTTTATTAATATATCACCTTATGTGACCCTAAATTTTATAGTCAATGCTCCTTGTATATCAGTCATTCCCTAGGTTGAGAAACTCTCGACCGAGGAGTGAGACTCGATCTCCCCTTCTCATTGTCTATCATAAAATCCTTACTTTCACCTTTCCTTTCTATCTTGATAATTGATATTTTGTTATCAAATGAGAAAACCTCAACCTGTGTAAGGGTCGTCCCCTATCTAGAACCATCACTTTTCACCATCTACACCACATTTTATGTTTTTATGCCCTCAATATATATAAGTACCAGTTTGAAAAAAAAATCAGTCATTATTGATTAAAAATAAGGCATGGTCATAGCATGGGACATCATCCTACCTTTGAATGAAGCCCCATAATTTGAATAAAGAAGGCTCGTCTAATACAAGTCACATGCTTCAAACAATTTCAGTTTTTAAATTCATCATTTTTTGGACACCCTACTCATCTCGAGCTCATATGTTAGTATAATATATATAGTAGTGTTTGGGATTATTCCAAGGGTGGATGGTGGTTAGAGATATACTAGGAAGACAAATCAACCAAACTGGAAATATTAGATGAACCCATCAATCCTATAATGACTATTCTCTTGCATGACTGATAACATTCTAAACTTCTAAAATAGTTGCTACTTCTTGAAGAGAATTTATCTACTACCTACATTATACCAACGAAAACCCAAAAAATAATGAATCATTCAAGTTTGGAAATAGACCAGATTGAGAGACCCCTTATCCTCAGTATAATCTAGAAAGTAGCCTGGTCAGACAACTCTTGGTCCTCACAGATCTTCACTGGGATACTTGTTTCAGGTCTCGCGGGTCTACTACCAATATTATACCAAATATTATTTGGTATATATGGAAGATGGAAAGAAAATCCAGTCATATCTTCCATATCCTAGATACATTCCATTCTCTTTGATGAAAATCAACCTCATACAAGAGATTTTTTTTAAGAGATGCTGACACCAGACTATTAGAGTAGAGAAATGAAATCATTATTGGAATAATATCAAACCTATAACCTATCACATTATATGCATGGAATGAAACTACAACATGAACTCTAAACCATAGCTGTTTTTGTTCCCCTTTCAGTGTGGAAGAAAACATATGTGTATTTTTTTCAGTTCCCTTTTTGTGAACCTCCCAAAAGAGAACTAGAAAAACTAGAGAACCTAGAATCTACTACCCAAGGTCATCATATGATTTGTTTGAATACATTCATACCTAGTTAAACATTGTCTGACCATACCTTAGAGTACCTGGGATATATGAAGTATCTTACTATCTAGATTATACGGATGGCAGAACGCTTTTAATCTAGAGTAGCCTACCTTGTCTGACAAGAACATGGAAGAACTGGGATACGTGAAGTATCCCAGGACTTGGAGGACCATGTTCTCATGATGTTTGTCTTGTCTGATTGTTTTTGTATGGGTTCTCCTAGTTATATTATACCAAGTGAATAAATACTTCTATCTTCATAGGTTCTATAAGATCTGACTATTTTTAAAGGGTCAGAAGACTTTCACCCGCATCTAATTCTATGATGCTCATTGATGTTCAAATCATCAATCCATTCAGTTGTCACATCATCAAACTTGATTATATCATCAAATAGTGATGAGTATAGTCAAATAGAGTATAGTCAGGTACATTATCAATATAATCTCTATTTGTGGTACTGTTATACTAGAGTACTAACAATATATATAATTATCAGTAGTATCCCCCTCATACACTGAGTCATGAGACATATCCATATCTTTTATGAAGATTAATTGAGATGACGACAATGCGGCTAGAAAAAAACCCCATGTCGTTCCATTTATTCTATAAGATAATTGGAACCCAACTAAAATTAAATGATATGATTCCACTTTTTTGTAGTGATCGTAGTGGTTGGTGTGCTTGAATCAGACTTGACTGAATAGGTCATATTGGGATCTTCACCATGAATGATCCTTTGGCAACTTGAATGATTAGATCATGTCAGGAATTGGTATCATCTCTATAATTGTATATAATATTAGCGTAGAGTATAGTATTGAAAGGTAAGAGGAATCAAATATTTGGGAATCACCCCCATTCCTATTAGTGTGAAATGACGTGACTATTATATTAGAGTACTGATAATCTTCTCCTTCGATCTCTCTGTCCCTGACTTCTACATGCACATACCTTCAGGCCTTAGTCATTTATCCAATTCCTTTTCCTGGTCATTTTCTACTCCTCCGACCACCCAGCTATTGTGGATGGACCTAAGTCCAATAATTTTACAATGGTTTTATTAGAGTAGGTTATAAAACCTTATATGTAAGTTACACCATTAGGTTAAGGTGGCCTCGGGATCAAAAACATGCACTAGGGATGAGACTAGGAGAAACCATCACCTGGGATGATTGAGAGATGATGGTCGACCAATGACAGACAACACCAAGGAGTGAGTGATATCTCAAAACTATAGAACTATTCATGAGCATGACTTGATTCTTGAAATGGAAGGATAGAGGATTTCAGTAATAGAAAAATAGGAATTATTCCAAAGGTACTAGTGCAGTGCGAAGTACGATTATCAGCCATACAACAATGACACTGTGAATCTCATTCATATTCTAGATAGAGTGTGATGTGTCCTTCTATTCCAAAGGGAGTGAGAGGGAAAATGGTAAAAGGGTCAGTGGATTTTTTCCCTGTAGTTGGATAGAAAAGAAGCACATATAAGAAATGAATTGGGCATCTATGGCTCTATATTGTCTAGTCAGATGCCATTTTCAAATCTTAAAGAAGAAAATCGACAATTGGTACCTCTTCCCAACCTTCCTAAAAGGGAGGGTCGGATTGGATCTATTTAATACTAATATAATATATAAGGTTTCATAACCTATCTTTTCTAAAGAAATGGTATGACATTTTAAAACTCGGCCAATTCACACAATTCAGTTTTATGTGCTACTTAATACATAGGGGTTTATAATCTAACCTTTTCTAAAGAAAGGGTAAGATATTATATAACATGGATACTTCACCCTATTCAATATTCTATGATAATTAATATATAAGGGTTTAGATCCTGACCCTTTCTAAAGAAAGGGTAAGATCTTTCAAAACCTTTCACTTTAAAGAAAGGGTAGGGTCTTTTATAACTGGGCTGCTTCACCCTTTTCAGTATTTGGTGCTGCTTAATATATAAGGGTTTAGAACCTTGGATACATTAATTATTCTAATAATCTATCTAGATTATATAGAAAAAGGACATCACCCTTTTTGTTGGGTCAGATCTTTTTGAACCTGGATTTCCTTCACCGGTCAAGACATTAGGGGTGATGACGGATCTTCGACGTCTATGACGGTTGGTGTGGTGGTGGACATTATATGTGGACTTTATATGAAAAAAACCAAAAAACTCCTCTTGACTCATTATATGATAGATCATTAAAATGGGGTTTTAACTGGTATACAAGTTGATGATTCAACATATAACTCAAAACAAATGAGTTTCATGAGTTCATCAAGAAGACAGAATGGGGAATGGGTCAGGCACTGCAGGCATGGGTGAGAAAGATCAGAGTGTAACATCTAATCACAACGTCATCCACCTATAAGCCATGGGGGAGGAATCCAATAACATCTAGTGGTGACTGTGTATGATGGATTGGGGTTGTGGTGATGGGTTGATCTAGCTACTGTGAAATAGGATGTCCAAGGGTCAATCAAATGGGTGCAGGAGTCATTGGAGTTGGAAATGGGGGAATAGGATTGAGCGAATAGAAACATCTGACTAGTACTATTCACTCAATCAATAGAGAACACAACATTAGTGGTGAACAAGAACCATGGGGTGAGTAGGCTCATGGAGTAGGTAGGCATCCACCAGCCCGTGGGCACCTATCAGCCTATGGGTCTGGCGTTTGGCATCTCAAATAGAAAGAATATATGGGAGAAGTACATGGCTACTGGAATTGCAATCACTATGCTCAGAAGAAATACAATAGTCCCCCCTATTATATTAGATTACTAATGAATATTAGAGTAGAGTGCTAAGGGGTGACGATTTGAGTGTGCTTTGATTAGTTTGTAATGATTTGTCCATGAAGGTGAAAGATATGAAATTCTTCCTAGCCATTGAGAGTGGACCCTCAATAAGTAGTTCATGACATGTTTGAATTTTTTATTGTCCATGAAAACCTATTATAACATGGGGAACAATCATTTTCAATGGTTGACGTACCATATTCATCCATGACACTGATATTCCAATGAGTACCGTGAGGGGAATTTGAAATATCACCCACCACATTCCGAAGGGAGTGAAATAGAACCCCAATTATAATGTTGTTTGGACAGTCTAAGAAGTGAGTAGCATTGTAGTGTATGGTACTTAAACCTTATGGTCTGGATCAATTAGAGTGTTTATTCACTCAATCAATTCCAAACAGCGTACCTTTTTCATGATGGGTTGGTGAGTCAATGGGAAATGTGGATAGAGATACTAGGTAATGGTGCTACTCACTATTGGGGCGTGGTGCATTTGGACCTAAAACTGATCGAGCTAGCCATAGGAAAGTGGTCAATTTCTAGTTGGTAGTGTCTAACCGAGCCCATGTATGTGTAAAAATATTGTGACAACTGGTGGCTAGGGTTGATAGACCAACTGAGATCAGTGATAACTAGTTTTCCACAAAATATATTTTAGGTGTGCATACCTACAATTGAAATGGCTTGAGGTAGAGGATGATGGTGCATTAGAATTGGAAATGGATATGTGATGCTAGGAGGTGTTAGACTCCATGGGTAATGTATTCAAATAATGTACTGGTATCCATGGTACAAGGAAGATAGTGCAGTGCCAAGATCCATTGTAGAGAGGGAGAGAGCCCATATTGCCTGCTAAGATCCCCCAGAAACTATCTTAGTTCGCATGAAAGTGGGGGTATCAGAGCTGGTTTAGGTAGTCGTCATAGAATCATCCGTATGGATGATTGAAAGAGTCATATCTCACTATTCAATGGTGAGATAGAATTGACAATGATACGTGTCTATAAGTGGTGCACTGAAGCGGTGAAATGATTCTAGCATAGTCCTCCCTCATTATAATCATGATATTAAGATTCTTCATGTATTCTTGGATATGACAATGATGTTGCTATTAGTAGCAGGACATTCTATTGATATATGGTAGCTCCTTGGATACTATTCTTGTAATTTTCTAGAACATTGAATTCTGACATGAGTACACCATTTTAATCCTATTTCCATAGGGAGTGCTAGCAGTATATAAGGGTTTCAATGGGAGGTTGGATGTTTTGTGATAATCGGTCCTTTAGCTCTATTTATTTTGATGGGGGTACTCGAGAGTGAGAGGTTTATATGACTGACAGTGAAACAACAATGAACTAGACCATAAGGTTTAAGTAATTGTTGGTGGTGGACTTTATATGGGGTATTATATATATAATTTCACGACCCTTCTACTGTAGTTCATTATTAAAAGAGTACTGACCATGTGTCGTAATGGAAGAGGGTGGAGGTCCTCAGTTTGCTTCTAACGATGTTGATAGACTATTAGAATAATACTGAGTGTTCCCCATGAAGTGGATGGGTACCTGGATGGATTAGGTACTCTTCAGTAGTTCTCTATTAGAAGAGTACATGCGTAGTTCAGCATTGCTAGAATTGGGCATATCACACATCCGAATCGCATATACGTAAACCTATACATATACATATACATACACATATACATATACATATACATATACATATACATATACATATACAAATACTTATACATATACATATACATATACGTATACATATACATATACATATACATATACATATACATATACATATACATATACATATACATATACATATACATATACATATACATATACATATACATATACATATACATATAGTAGTTGGGGTTGAGTTGCACATGGGAACTGAAAGGTTAGAATCACCCCCATAAGAGTAGTTCAGCATTTCTAGAATTGGGCATATCACACATCTGAATCGCATATACGTAAACCTATACATATACATATACATATACATATACATACACATATACATATACATATACATATACATATACATATACATATACATATACATATACATATACATATACATATACCTATACATATACATATACATATACATATACATATACATATACATATACATATACATATACATATACCTATACATATACATATACATATACATATACATATACATATACATATACATATACATATACTTATACATATACATATACTTATACATATCAATATACATATACATATACCTATACATATACATATACATATACATATACATATACATATACATATACATATACATACACATACACATATACATATACATATATATATACATATACATATACATATACATATACATATACATATACATATACATATACATATACATATACATATACATATACATATACATATACATATACATATACATATACATATACATATACCTGTAGTAGTTGGGGTTGAGTTGCACATGGGAACCAAAAGGTTAGAATCACCACCATAAGATTTTAGTACCAGATGACTGGTCATCGGTTTTATGGCTCATTCACTAAAACACCTCATGCCTATTTGGGGATTGAACACTATATAGACAGAGTACTTGAATCTTCTAATAGTGCTTCCACCTTCAATATGGTAGTGTCGAAGGTGGGGGCAGTTTCAGTTACTCTATCTAATAGTACAGTGATACTTATTGGGGGAAATATGTATAATATATGAGGTATAGGTAGTGGGAATAGGCCAAATCCACTCCAATAGTTCCATTAGTGTTGATGGTTGAAGTAGCTAGGATATGGAAGAATAAATTGAAAACAACTTTGAGTGGATTAGTCGAATTAAGATGGAAAATAGATGACCTTATTAATAACTGACACATGTGTGCCAGTAGATTATACTGTTTGGTGTGTGAGAAAAACATTTGGAAGGAACTCGACAAGCTCTTGATCCAACAATTTTGTCACTATTAGAATAGATTTATGAGGATAGACCTATCTCATTTGACCACCTCTAGTCTATGCATCAAACAGGTGGGGGCAAGGTAGCGACTATTTAGAAAAAACACAAGACTCTCTTAAGAGGTCGACCTACATATAGTCTGACACCTACCCGGTGCTGTAATGCCTATTCATTTGGGTACTGAGTAGAGGGGACCCAAATATATCGACCTGGTGGTAAACAGTGGTAGTAACCCTAACTGTCCAAAGGTAACAAAATTCTTTATCTCATAAGTAGCGACCTGCATGAATGGTGTCACGACTGCCATGCTATCTCCAAAATGGAATCCAGTGAAAATTAAATCTCTGTTTAGATGCTGAGATCTCTATGGCTAGAATGTAAGACCCCGAGAACCTTTACTATTTTCATTATTTTGTGAGAGAAAGTCCAATTTCGCATAGGATGGTAGTAGTGATATGGTCACCTACATCCACTGCTCCACCGGGTCACTCATTCATTCAATGCCCAATGATCTTACCTCAAGAGTGACTAATATATTCTAATAATTGAGACTCACAAGTTATGCTATAGGAACAAAATGGTCCTTTTATATAATATGTATTAATTCCATATCCACAGAAGTCTCTAGATGATTCATAGAAAGGGGAGGAAAGTGGTTCATCCATTCATCCCCCTGTTTCATGGTTTCCCACTACTCTGATACGGTCATGGGGAAACCCAATTAGTTGAAATAGAGAGTATAATATCTATATGGTGGTGGTATTGGTAGAATTTATATGTGGTTATTATCTGTATATGGTCATGAAAATTGTCATTGTGACTGATATTGGATGATACCCTAGTTCACCAGCTTATTTATTCAATTTATGTTCAAGTCTTGGGAACAGAGTGAGTTTTGTAGTTTATCTAGGGTAGATTCCTCATAAAGAGTAACATATGTTGTGTAATGGACAAAGACACCCAACTCTACCGAGAGAGTATTGATGTTCAACACCTGACTGTAAGATGTATCAACTCTAGAAGGAACTGAAAATTCAAAAGGTAATACGAATTGTCGTATATAGTGATTCGGGTAGTTCTGTGTGGTTGTGTGCTCATAAAATTTATCACTGGTATATAAGGGATAATAGTCTAATGAAACCCAAGAGATCAAATCGGCAATTTTTTTTGGCATGTTGGTGTCGACTCATCACCTCCGGGGGAAGAAGTTGTTCCCAAGGGTTCGTTTGTTCACTGATTGAAAACACAGGTACATGAGTTGGGTTTAGAACGTCATGAGATAGTTCAGTTCCTATCAACCATGGGGTCATGAGAATGGAAAGGTAAATTCCCTAGTATGATAGCACTATAATCAGGCATGAGGCTAACCCATTGTGAGTTGGAACCCAAGTGGCAGTATATGGTGCATCTATGTTGTTGGTATCATCACTATTGGTGGTGGTAACCAGTGGATGGTTCTTTGAATGCCACATAGACTTGACCTTGATCTTGGTATAAGAACATTACTCTAGTAGATAGGCAATATGTGAACCATACCTTTTGGAACTTGATCTTTCTCACTAGAAGTGGATATCTAGGAGTTATCATGGAGCAAGCATATTTGTACTAATCGAACAGCTAGCAAATAGGTAGCTCAGTGCTCATGGGCCACAAACCAACTCAGGTAATTGAGTAAATCCACCACGTACACCACCATATTACACAATATCTAATTCAATAGACATGAAAAACACATATGAGTAAGTTTTCCAATGACACTGGATCCATGAGAACTGGTTGTGAATGCATCGAATATAGTGGTGTCTATAGTGGTCCGACTATATTTTATCGATGCCTCATATGATAGTTGATGGTTAGGGGGTTCGATGGTGGATATAGTGGTGCAAGAACTTGAGTTGTAGGTGTTATAATAGAATATTAGTATTATTAGTATGACTATTATTGACTGGTGTCATGTAATTATCATGGATGGGTTGAGTATGTTTGGTTTAGAAGATCATGGTGGTCATAATAGCCAGTTTGTGCGGTCGAATGTCAAGAAAGGTCGAATACCAGGGTTGTTGAGATGTCAAAAATGATATAATAGATAGTCTGGGAGTGGATCCAGGTACTATTCTATAACTATAATATAATAGTATTGTAGAATAAGAATAGTTCAGGTGGAGGTGGTGGTCGGGGAGTGGTTTGGTCTATGGCATTGGACCAAGCGGAAAGGAAAATCAAAACTTTGAGGGAAAAAATAGTCATGCTACCCCCCCTCCCCCACCTTCCCAAAATGTTCCTCCTTCTCCACAAATGTTGTTTGAGTGAGTATACTCAAGGCCAATCATTGCATCTATGACATACTACAACTAGTCTACTATATTGGTATCTATGTTTTTTTAAAAGGTTTCTGTTAGATGCTTCCCCACTCACTGGTACTATATAAATAAGAATACCTAATCGTTTTTCAGGTGGTTTAGTAGAATTGTGTTGAATATTTTGATTGAGTGGATCTGGCACTCTTGAGATCCCACCCTCTCGAATGCCACCACCAAATCACAAGGTTCATGTTCATATTGCATGAGTCAGAGTTCTACTAACCAAGAATGAAAATACCAAGTGTACCATACCAAAATGTTTAAGTATCAAGACAAGGGGGTACGATGAGGTGCTCAAGGTCGACCATAAAGATACAAATGGATTTACAACTAGTGAAACCCAATCCCTTGATTTTAAAAACCACCTAGTACTTATATATGTTAAGGCATTTGGATACAATATCATAAATCAGAAATCACAAAGCGGTATAATTGATGTCATCTCATTAAAATATATATAAGTATCAAGGCATTCAGTGATGTGAATATCTGAACAAATTGACTTCAGTATTTGAATGATGAAATGAACCATACTATATAGAGTAAGGAGTGGCTTGATAAACAAGTAGACCATGCTTCAAAGAAAAGGTTAATGACATACTAGGTAGTGAGAAGAGGGGGTTTGGATGTAGGAATAATATAGGTAGTCGACTTGAATTCCTAGACACTAGTTGTGGTATTGGGAATGAATGGAATGTGGAGGGTGCTACGTTAGCTGGGAGGACTCCCTACTTATCTGTTCCAAGCATGTGTGATGCCACAATGTATCCATTGTCACCTTTTGGAAGTTGGTCTATTATAAAATCAGTAGGTAGTGGTGTTGTGATTGAGGTGGTAGTTGGGGTATTTGGTATGGAGTGGATGGATCCTTTGCATTGAAGGCCTTCAACTCCCAAGATCCTGACATCAACCACATTAGAGTGTTCTTAGACCCAGGATTGAATATAAAGTATATAAAGAGTACTGTGCATAACTAAATTAATTGTGTCCAATAGGCAAAGAGATGAGGATCATAAACTAATTTGGTTCCTTTTTACCTATACTTTTGAGATCATGTATTGAGTTTGTTCTCAGAAAGGGCTAAGGTCTCGCTATTTTAAATATCATATTACTAGAGAAATATTAGATCAATTAGAGGGGCATCCCTAGTCAAGTAATGGGACCTATCAATAGAAGTAAGAGAGAGTTCTCTTTGTCCATGTCAGCTTTAGTATTGAAATTCATGAGTAAGAAAATTTGTTGTTCTGGTATTAGTAAAATCATGGATTCTCTCCCCGAGTGCTTTAACAAAATAAGGAGCAGTTTCACATCTTATTCCATAGCTAATTGTGTAAGAAACGTTTTTATTCCTCCCTAAATAGGGTTTAAAACCTCTAATAGTGTAGTTTATAGATGAAAATGGAATAATGGGTATTTATCTTTCCATTTCAAAAAGCCTATAATTCTTCTTCCATTTTGAGCCAACAGTCTTAGGGATTATATTCTCACTTATATCATCAATAAAATCTATCCACGATTCAATTACTTAATAATAATAAAACCAGTTCACATCATATTCTTTCCTCGGTTATGGCACATTTATCTTAGAATGAAAGTACTATTCTTATTAGTTTTGAAACACAAGACTTGTCTACTTTTGGTCATAAAAGGGTGATCTCTTACTAGGATCCCTAACCCTTTTACTCCTCTCACATCGCTTCCCGAAGTCCCCTATTATGTAATGGCCTTCCCTAAACCTATTTAGAAAGGGACTTGATGAACCATCTATTCCAATGCTTTCAAAAGACCTTATTGGGACCAAACCAACCAACTGAAGGAGTCAGAATCAACTGATCATATCCCTTTATTTAAGAAATTTCTTTTGCCTATCTGCTCTCATATTTCCCTATTACACATTCCCTCTCAAATCAGCAACATAAAAAAATGTCTCTTGCCTATTTGGTTCATTCCAGTTTGAGTCATTCGACAGCTTCGCTTCACCCTGATCATTCTTTCTTTGTTATAGTTGCTTTACTAAAATTCTATATGAATTAATTTAATTATGAATAAATGTTTCCAATTGCTCGAAGATGACCTTTTCCATCCCCCAAGAAATGGTACTCTTCCTCTCATATCCTTTCTTTCCGACTTTCCATGCTTTCAAGATGGGGGGGTATGCATATGCTCAACTATAATCTCTACGCCCTAAGAATTTATATGGACTTACTAAAATTATTTTCATTTCAATTTCATCTATTTCTATATTGAAATTGGAGGTGGGATTATGACCCCTTATATTGTAAGCCTATTCACTCTGCTTCTCTATCATGACATTCAATTTCTTGAATAAGTAGCTGAGACAAGAATTCATGAAAAATGTAATATTTGACTGGTGAGGCTTTGAATATAACAAAGAAATTATAACGTGATTGGATTTATACACACTAGTTCTAATATGAAGTCGGTAATCCTCTAATAGTGAGTTATCTTTTCCTATCGCTATTTTTAGTCACTCAGTAGAGTAAGAAGTCAGGTTCTATAAGATCTGGCCAAAGACGATCAGATATTTTAGAAACATTGAGGATATTAGAAATTTATGTATTAAAAAATCCCTCTCTATGAACTCCCCCTAGACCTTTGTTCGGCCTAAGAACCATCTCTATGATCTTGAGCTCTTCTCTCCTCACTTAGAGAGTGTTCCAATCCACTTCGTTCCACCCAATTTTTTCCCTATCACATGGGGTTATTCCTAATCCAAAGCACCCCTCTTCTATTCATAGTTCATAGGGATATCCCTCTCGATCCTATGCATGAATAAGATATCAAAGTCTTTCAGATATAATCCACTCCTTCGATTCTGTAATTGGTCTACCAGTATACTGAGATACTCACGAGTTACTATATCCCCAAGGCTTTTCCTTTGAGAAATTTTTTTAGCTACATCCCACCTTCTCATGATGAACACCATGATGCTAATTTTAAAAAGACTCTATAATAGATGAATCCTTAAGGTGTAAAGTATCTGTCGAGTCCATCAGATGAGATTGGGGTAAGTCGTCCTTTAAAAAATAATGTGGTTGCATAGGTTTTTGGTTTTGTTTGTAATCTACTCACTTTACAAAAGAGTTTAGCTTTTTCGTTGTCTATCTCGTAATAATTTGATTTCATCCTACTCCTAATCATTTTCAACATCATTGGTCCTTTTTACATAAAATTCATGGCTACTTATTCTATCATTTCCTTAGGAGATTTCCAAATCCACTATTTGAATCCAAGAGAAGAAGTCTCGTAGCCAGTAAGGGATTTCCTTCTACCATGCTAGCAGGCCTAAACACCCTTCTTTATTTGAATTGAATGTGTAATGAATATAGAATGCATTCTACCTGTCTATTTGGGGCTACAATAAATAAAATAAGATTTTTTTTATCAAGGATAGTTCATTGTCGAAAGAGGGAAGAAATGATTGGATTTGATTCGATGACTTTAGTCAATATATGTTGGCCTTTCAATAGAAGGTTTAAATACCGTAAGGTTTATGTAGTGATTTATGTTGTGAGGTATCATTGGTCCATAAAAACATAAACTACATATTTATATATTCATGATCATGCACTATATAGTGTATATTAAATGAAAATAAATGACTCATCTTTATTTTTAATTTCACTTGATTCCAAAAGGACTCTTTCAGAGAATGTGAGAACACATTCCCACGTCAACAAACTCACCCCCTTTAGTGATCCTACTACCTTTATTATATTGACCCAATTTATCTGATAAGTAAAGAAGTTGGTAAGAAAAATAGTATTCATACATCTACTTTTGAGACAGCTTATGTGTGATCTTCCTTCTTTCGAATGAATCTTAGCAGTAGTAGGGTGAATCCATCTTATAAATGAGCTCTTCTTTTGGGCGCCATTGTTCTAATTGAATCCATCTTATGGATCAGTCAATACTACTCTACTCTAATAGTTCAGACTTTCTCTGAAGTGATTTGGGGATCAAACATTCTATTTGGGATTTAAGCGAGGAGTTTCCATCCAATGAATTTTCATTCATTTATTTATATATTTACTTTTACTAAGGTTAAAATAAGACCAACTACATTGAAAATGAAAAGGGGATTGTATTCTCACCATACTAAACTAATAGTTCTGAAACCATGATTTTTTCAGTATTCCTAACCCTTTATAACTCTTAGATATAAGTAGTAGATACTTATATATAATGGTTTAGAACCTCATCCTAAAGGGTCAGATATCTTAGAACCTGTGAGACTACCCCTCTTTAAGCCCTGACCCCCATATAAGTTAATTAAGAAAACCAAAACCAGTAATCTACTATAATATTACATACCTTTTCCTTCTTTGTTATTTATTTCTATCCGGACTATCAGTCTCATTACCATCAATTGAAAACATGTTTTAAAGTATTGAGATCGCTTTAGTACTCTACTCTAATAGTGACCATTCATTATGGATTTTCACCATATTTAGATCAATCATAGGGTACTTATTTAGTTATCAAGGTTTCTAGTGGGTCTTTCGACTCTTCCTTTCCCTAACACATGGATGCCTACGATTTATATTATATCAATGCCTGTTCTTCTACATCTGTAGCATGAAGATGCAACAGATTCTCTAGGGTGATACTTGCCTTTGTTTAAAGTGTCTTCCATGCCAATCTCAGCCCGCTCTCAACATAGAATCAGTGTGATTCAAGCCTTTATGTCTGGTTTCATTATGGAATTATATCTCCTTATTTCATTTTTAGTTTTAGATAGTAGGATTCTTATCCTTGGGAAGACTTGTGGGACAGGACTAAAGAAGACCTTTCTCATTTCCAAGAATTCCATGAATCAGATCGGCCTCCTCAGCAATGAATTTATACATAGATTTGGATTTGTGATCCAGTATTTGGAACTCGGCTAAAATCCCTTACAATATGGTGGAGATGTCAACCTGTAAAATTTATCCACCTTGGTCTTTATGAATGACTATACACTTACTAACTTCATCATGACTGAAATATTTACCTGAGGTAGAATTCTGGTGCCAGACATTTGACTTTCTAGATTAAAGAAAAGTGTTTCGTGAGGTATGTAATCTTATAATAGTGAAATCTTATACTTTCGGAATTCCTATATGAAAGAAGTCGGGGTATCACCTCACCGATGATATCTTTCAAAGGACAGGTTCTAGAAGGGGGTATCACACCTGGATTCGTTGATGCAATATACAAATCTCGATGGTAGTGGACATCTTATACTTGTAGCAGTCACTTTAATAAGAGACGATTTTCCACTTTATTTTCTTCAAGATACTTGTGATTTGACTTCCTTTTATCTTACTTCCCTGAAAAAAGGACTAGTACCCACTCACCTTCTTGGTGAAGTGAAATGCATGAGTACTTTTCACCGTATTTTAATCCAAGTGGGAAATATGTTTATGAAAACTATATAGCACGTTCTTCTAATTACCAATAACATCTCAAGTTGGAAGACCCCTAAGAAGAATAGGTATTTGTGTTTCCACCCTGAATTATTTCAATACCCCAACTAAGAAATAAAAATGGAAGAATGTCATTGTGAATTCATTCTACTACCAATATTATACTGACCCACCTTGAATCGTCTATCCTCTCATTCATTAGTTGACCTGGTAAATCAAGACTTTCTAATATAAGACCTATATTATTCTAATTGTGATGATAACTAGAAATATCATAAAATAAGAAAGATGTTAATTTAGGATGGTTGGTACTTATATATATTGAATGTTATCTTACTTGAATGTTCGAGCTGATTGGGATGGTTAGCTTTAAACTAAATTCTGTGGATACATAGATAACAAAAAATGAATGGACTATATAGAGTTAGTACAATATCCCTTCCAAGAACCCACATTTTAAGACAAATTCCTAGTTATTGTTGGCCAAATTCCATCAGTGGTAGAGCTGCTACATGAATAAGGACTTCTATAAATGAATGACCCCTCTTTATCATCGCCACCCTCTGGGATTGTGATAGAAGCCCCAAGATATGTTGTCTTCTCAGTTGCTGGCTTGGCCATAAGTGGACCAATAACCTCACATTCCTCTTATTTATGGACAAATAAGTTCTTAACCCTTATATATAAGTACCTACTACTTATATCTAATGTTTCTAAAGGGTAAGGAATGAACCCTTTCTTCTTTTGGTTGTTTCCAAGTCATGTGAATGTTAGTTACTTAGAAAGTAATGTAGGCCCACTTATAAAGGAATTTATATTCTTAGGTATTTTATAATCCCTACATTTATTTAGATATCTTGGAATCCTATTAGGAGGGAGATGTCTTCATATGATCTACGTTATTCTGGTGCCCTTTATTTACTTCTTGACTCATTCAATATTCCTATTTGTAATGCCTATCTGTTCTGGAAGATAGATTCCTTGACAAGGAAGGGTAGCTAACTGCATGATAGGGTGGCACATAGCTCAGGGTGGAACACTATATGAAACGGGAAGCTAAACAATCCCATTTAGTTTGGTATAATCCAGCTAGGAACTCTTCAATATAGTCTATTGGCATGTAGTCTCATAATATACTACGATCATGTACACAAAAGATTCTGGACTTAGATATGGTGCTACTCTTTCTCTTAGTCTCAATATCATACTAGTTTGAGGGGGAATGCCTTATCTCTCTCTCTCTATACATTCAACTACCAGAAATTCAAGGATACATAGAGAGAGAACTTCATCAAGATATAAAGTTCCAACTTCAAGAAAGATCTCCAGAAGAGGTTAGTCGTAGGACATCTTATCATATCTGGTGCGTCTCTTTTACCCTAACTCTAGAGAATGTTGTAGGTTTCATTATACATAGACTGAAGAGGTCATGAAGGAGGCCTCATTATTATACTATAATATTCTCACTTAAAGAGCTATTTGTACTCTACTCTAATAGTTTGAAGAGATCACACTTATTCAAATCCAAAATCTCACTCCCATGGGGCGAAATGCCTCACATACAATATTACGAATGCATGGGGATAAGAAAGAAAAAAATCCACACATCTCTATAGCTTGGCCTTTTTCTTCTATGAGAAAATCAATCTTAACCCTCCCTTTTAGGGTGGGTCAGATAGGTGTTACTTAATATTAATATAGTATATCAGGGTTTAGAACCTAACCCTTTCTAAATAAAGGGAAATATCTTTTAGAACTTGACTACTTCATCTTATATGGTATTCGGTGCTACATAATATAAAAGGGTTTAAAAACTGACCCATTATAAAGAAAGTTTAAGATCTTTTAGAACCTTACCCTATAAATAATGGGTAAGATCTTTTAGAACTCAACTTATTAACCTTATTCATTATTCGATGCTACTTAATATATAAGGGTTTGGAACCAGGGATACATGAATTATCTTAATAATCTATCTATATTATAATTATTGAGGACCTCACCCATTCGTTTGGGTCAGATGTTTTAGAACCTTAACCCCCCAAAACACAACGACGCTATGTCATTGGGTTTGCAATATCCATTCTCTATTCCAAATAGCTACGTCAGGTATGATGGTCATATCCACTCGAGGAATCGAATAGAAACTGACATGGGATTATCTCTTCTAGACTGGTCATTGGGGAAGATTCACTGGGTGGGTGGGTTCCAAATGGGGGTGAACATTATACTCCTATATTGGTGTTGAAATTATTAAAGTAGTCAGTTACACTTCAATATATTCCTTGCACCAGGTTCTTGGGCTCTATGATATTGTGTGGACATGATAGACATATTCTAGGCATCAATGGTCGGCTTCCTCAGGAGTGAACTATATTTGGGTTCCAAAAGGTCTTCATTTTCATTGTAAAAGAGGGAGAAATACCTTTTATTGTCATAAAGATGGTGGTGGTCGAAGGAAGAGAGAAATAAATAAGAATCTCAGTATAAAATATCATCCCACTATAGGTACCACTATATGTATTAAACCGCCTATAGTGGTGCCTATAGTGGTTCCTATATACAATATAGAAGAGTTCCAGGAAAGATTATCTGAGGGATACATGATGTATCCCTAATAATGACCAACTACCACTTTTTTAGGGGTACAGAGGGTGAAAAAATCAAGATCAGAGAAGTAGTACTCTACTTTAATAGTCTCAGAACTGCACTTCTATTCATTTAGGGATGGTGTGATTTGGTCAGTACTCTACTCTAATATTGAGGTTGGGAAATCAATTGTTTGGAATTGGAACTCCCACCCACTCAAGTCGGTAAACTATTGGAAGTAGATCAGCTACAATGGGAATGGCTGGAAGGTTACAGGGACAAACGATGCTCAGAATCAGGACTATTTAGTCAGAGTACCTGTCATGGGTGATTGGGGTTTCTGGTGGCAGGGACAAATATTCATATAATATAGGTATATACCAGACTAGTAGTAAACAGATAGAAGCATGGTCGACTCGGGTGGAAGAAGTGTCTCTTTTGAGGGGGAGGTGGTAGGGTCATCTATTGGGAAGCTATTTGGGAACATGTTTTCTAGATCGAATTCCAATGCCACAACTGGTTGCATTCACCTATTGGAAAAAATTCATCTATTTATGCCTAGTAATCTCAATATACTATATATATGATCATGGTCAGAGTATGAGGGTTGTGCTGCATTTAGAAAGTACGGTTTCACCTATGAAAATCAGGAATTAATTTACTATTAAGAAAGATAGACATGATGTTACACTTTCAAGAGGAATTCATCCATGGGTTTTGCACTGCTGTAGACTATCTATCTGAATATTGATTCCATGTATACAATTGGTGTATGGGAATGGGTTGGTAGGAGGGTCACCGGATCAAATGACTTGGTCTCTTGGGAATTAGTGATATCACTAGGTATCTAGGCCTAGAAGGCCATATCAGTTGGTTATAATGGTTGGATCTCATTGAGAAGGAGTCACCATATCATACATACGTTTCATTAGTTCATATTCTTCTCATCATAAATATTCTATTTTACTACCATGCAGACACTTGGTGAATGGAGGACATTAAATTTTGGTATTCTAGTATATAAAGTGTGTCTCAATACTCTACTCTAATATGTGGAACTTGGGTTCTAGGGCTGGGGATCCCCTAATACTCTCATCATGATACAGAGTGGTGGGCATATACCAGATCAGCCAGAGGTCGATGTTGTTTTTGGGGGGTTTTTCCATCTCAAGGGTGGTCATGAAACTATTCATATGGGACAACTAGAATCTAGTATGGGAATTATAAACTCCAATATTGAGATGGGACACATTGCAATGCATGTCTCATAGAAGGTAGAATGGGGACTACCTCAAAATGGATTCTCTAGTACCTATATAATACTGAGTACTCATATATTTATATATATAGTGTCATAATCATTACTCTACACTAAAAGTAATCTGGAAGTATTGGTGGGTCACTACTGTAGAGGAAAAGTACCTATTTGATACATCACTCTTGGACTAATACACTCTGAAATGGGTAGTTTCTTTGCATTCCATTTATAGCTCTGAGTGGGTGAAGTCAGTTCCTGACACATAGAAAGGGTCAAATGTAAGGTACATGACACTGTATAGTTTATCCATGTTAGTTACTTACACTTATATATTCCTATTGAATTCATTTATCTATCCCTATCAGTATTGGACTAGTTCTTTATCCCTATCAGTGGTGGTTGTGGTGGTGTTGGGGTGGGGGTTTGAAGCATAAGGCACTTGAGGCAATGGAATGGCATCATACATTAGGTTTTTGTGGTATATTAACATTGGAACAACATGGGGTTGGGTGGATAGAGAGGATTGGCTGAGTAAAGAAGGTGATTTGACCTCGATGGGTCTTTATCATTGCATGAGTTTTTTCGGGGTGATTGTAGAGCAAGATACTGATGTGATGCAACTCAGCTTTTCTGTTGGAGTACCATTTTCATCAGTATATCAAGTCATATGATGACTACAGACTATATGTGATGAGTTATATGAGGTATTCATGGGGGATTGTATGAAGTGACCAAAAGGGGTGTTAAGGAATAGTTGTGAGTACATTAGTGGGTACGCTTCCTATATAGTTTAGAGTATAGTACATTGGGAAGGTGCAGAAGGTAAAATGATAGCTGGTGATGGGGAATGATCAGGTCGAACAATATGTATACCACTACTGACCTACTATCTTAGAGTGGATGGGGTGACATGGATGGTTCAGGAAACCTCTCAAGCTGGTAAGGTATGCTTGATTCACCGAGGAGTTCCTATCATTTGGTGGATCCAAGTCTAGGTCCAATGTCAGGAGCTATCGGTGTTGGGGCCAATACAATTGGTGGTGTTTATTACATGAATCCAAGTTTCAGGTGTATGATAGTTTGTATTATGGGTCCTGTGGTGATCTTATACACCTTTTTTACTTTGGTGTCGTGATGTGCTACGTGAAGCGAAGGTAGGTATCATTCCACAGTAGTGAAAAATGAATTTAGATATGGCTCTTTTCTATTCATAATCTTGGATTTTATATTCATTCTTTCTCTCTTTTGGGAATCATATCACTCTGCTTTGGCACCAGTGATAGATGTCGGATTGATCTGGCCACTCCAAGTCATCTTTCATTTCGATCCTCGGGAGATTTCAATGCTGAATACACAAATTCCCTCAATGTCGGGAGCATCAACCACTTAGGGTCATCATGATCCACAGAACGAAATGTATGATCAATCTATTTTATCTTTACTCGATACCATTGCATTGGATCTAGTTTTCAATGGGGTTCAATGGTTGAAATCTATACACAGCTACTTTGCGTTTTTAGATTGTATATATGGTTCAACATTTTCCTTAAAAACTTGGTGTCATGGGTTTCATGAAATCATTGGTACACAATACTTGAGAATCTATTGTTATTTCCAATTGATAGGGTAGTTTGATATGTCACATCTTGTTGGATTTGAAATGGTAGCATGGTACTAGAATTTTGTAGATGTTGTTTGGGTCATCCCCTTTGTCTCAGTATATAGGTAGGGAGGTTAGGGGTAATTGCAACAACTAAAATACACTGCTTGAACACTATAGTAGTAGAGTACTATCCATAGTTGGTATTTAGAATTGGATATTTGAGGTGATATTCTCAAATACCATGGTTCAATAGAGAAAATGGAAGTGGGGGTTATCGGAAATAAGTCTTATAAAATGGTTCTTGGAGTCAAAATCTTACTTTTTCACTATTGGTTGGGATGGAAGAGATGTTGGAAGATCATTTCCCAGCGTCGTTCCACCAAATTTTTTTCTTAGGCTATTTAAAATTGTTCATGGTGATCCACCTCAAAGATGTTTTTTGGATGATTCTGCTTAGCGCATTTTCGTTGAATTGATTTGAGATGTGAATCAAATAGAATGTGGAAATGACGAATGGATAAGTGATTGAAGTGGATGGTTTCTATGACTTGTGACTTGGGATGGGGCCACATCCACTCACTCAATATATATAATTATCAGCTAATTTAAACAATCATAACCACACACTCAAGTACAAAGGAACCTCATCTAAAGACTTTTGGTATAAATAAAATAGGTAGTTGATTATTCTTCTGGTTCATATCCCCACCTTTGGTTCAAGGATGTGACATGGTGGTTTGGAATAGTGACCAAATAGAGTTAATTATCAGGTATAGAGGGCGTTCATGTGATCAAGTACTTTAATCAAATAGTCAGGTGACATGAGCAATTCTAGTTAGAGAAGACATGTTATCCAAGACTCTAATCTAGAAATCTTATGTTCGAGGTGGTATAATTTGACTTCTAAATATATTGAGTATATTTGAACTGCATATTTGACTTCCATTGCAGCTCCAAATACACCTATCAGGGAATATGATAGAGGGTACACTGAATCCTCCTTCACTCAACACCAAAGGAGTGCCTCCAGCCTCGTGATGATGGATGTTTACTATCTCTCTTCCAACCATCTCCACTCACACCTGGGGGTACTTCCGTACCACCCTAGGGAGTATATCGATATTGATTACCGATACTTTGCAATCTTGACATAGGTTTCATACTTATATATATTGTTTGTTACTATCATTTGAGGGTTCAATATGGCTACTTTTTCTCTTCAGGGGTGAAAGATTATTGGAATTCAATTAGTAGGTAGCTTACCCCTTCATCATATCATCCGCAAGGATCACTCGTATGACTTGAATATGATGGTATGTATGTATAATATAAATAGTGGATAGTTGTTTTCATTTCATCTAGTACTTGGGTAACTCAGCATAATATAGGTAGTCGGGTTAGGGGGTTCTGATCATGATCTACTCCAAAAAACTCAACCCAAACACTATGTTCCCCCAGTACCATTAGACGATCAATCAGTATAATATAGTTAGTGTAACCTATGAGGAAATGATCGATCACTATCATCTATCACATAAGAGTTCCTTGGAAGAAGAAAGCATACAACTTCAGTTCTCCTTTGGAAAAATGGAGTTTCATTATAATATAGGTTGTAGGCTCTATCCAACCATTCAACAACTCCAAAAGTGCTCGACATGACACACATAAGGTGTTTGGGGAGGTAATTTCAAATAGAACTATAACCTCCACCCACTTCCTTAAAATCACATGAGTTAGGGAAAATAGCACTTCATTCTTCCAAAATTTCATTAGTTTCTTATCCCTATTAGTGAATGACTCTAGAACCTTGCTCACTCTAGAACCAGAATGAGACTCACTAGTTGACTCCCACTCCAAATCATAATCAGTCTAATTAGGTTGTAGATTTACATGATAGCTTTCTCTAACAAAATCTTAATAAACTAGCTGACATTCTATCTTGGGTGGCTTGTATGGATGAGCCATTATATTCTAATAGTTGAGGATATGATTTTTTTTCTTCCTTTCTTGCAGGATAGGTATACTTGTTATAATGTAGGTAGTAGTATAGTGGAATGGTTAGAGGGACATTGACGATGTAAGATGAGTGTTAGGGAGTGGACCAGTTCTCCTACTATAATGAGGTTAGAGGGGTAGACTCATACACCATCACTAGGGGTGATACTATAGCTTAAATCTCAACTTTTGGTTGATGCTGCAACTGAGAAAAGTATCATGTGGGATAACTTAACTTACATGGTGGTTCGCTATCTTTCTCAGCTACTTCATATCTATGGGTTATAAAGGGCCAGATCTATGGTACATGACCATATATATAGAACCTATTTCATTTTGTTTAAGTGGGTATACAACACTACCAATATTATACTGAGATAGTTTTTGTTTATATTGAAGAGAGTGAAAAGCCACAATATGGGAATTTTCTCTTTGATGGTAAATGATGAATCAACTTTGGCCAGGCATCCCCAAGTGCAGAGCATTGGGAAATAGGTCAGGTACTCTGTCTATATTTTACTATAAGAGTAGAGTACTAGAGGTTGAAGGAACAGATCAGGAGAAATGGAGAGAGGGTGGTACTTATATATATATATATTCATTGTCTCATAAACAAGTAAATAGTCTATTTTTCTCCACAATACATCCATTTTGTGTCCCATTAAGAGAAATGTTTGATGAATTGACTCGAGAGTAGGAAATTACAGATATAGGTATTTTTAGTGATGGTCATGCTTGTAGAGAGTTATGGCGATGTGCATTGACTTTGGTATGATGTCCATTGAGTTCCCTTGATCGTGTGGTTCTTTACCTGTATTGGTCTATTAGAATGAGTACTGAATTTGGGGGAGTATGTGATTTGGTATAATATAAGTAGTAGACTATCTTCGTATAATATAGGTATTAGAATATCATGTTCTTGCTCGAGCAATAACTTTGGGCACTAGGCCTAGGGGAGTCCTATCTGGTAGATAAGACCATACCATCAAGATGTTTAGTTCTAGGTCCCTTCCTATACCATGAACGCAATATGGTACTGAAGATCCTACTCAGATATGTTCATATCTTATCCTTAAAGAGGATTTTACACAACCAACAGGTCAATGAGTATGTGAAACTCTTCAAGCGTCTCTAGTTACCTTCATCTATCTCCAAGATGGAAGATTTTATAGACCTAGACATCAACAAGTAGAGGGAATTGGCGATGAGAAAAGTCTAAATAGATACAAGAATTACAGACTCAATTGTAAAGTGGTGGTGAGATTTAGGGTAGAAACCTCATGTCACTTATGACGGTGAAATGAATATAACCTACACATACATATAATTCAGTAGAATTTCCCAACTAAATAGGCTAGCATCCAGTTAAGTACTTACTCTTGAGATGAGATCTTATGTTTTATTGTGTCACATCATGAGTACTCTAAAAATACTGTGGATGAATCTATCGGTGGTCGAGAAGAAAGAAGAAAAACTGACTGATTTGAAAGTAGGATCAAGGTAGAAAATGAAAGGATGTGATATCGAATCTGACATCCTATTATAGTACACCTCCTAAAGACAATAAGAACTACAACTGTAGGAAATAAATATTGACTAGTATTCAGCATACAATACATGAATCATGTATCCTATCTACTCACTAGGAGATAATACTTCATATATCCCAGGTCCTCCTCTGTATAATATATTTAGTACACCATGCCCTCTTATAATCCATAGTAGTTACGAAAATCAAAAGGGTGAATACTACCTCTATTATACTGACACGACACTGATATAGACTGATAGGGATAAGGAACAGGGTTTCGAAATGGTAGTTGATCATTTTCATTCTATTCAGTAGTATGTGATTACTGACGATTATTAAAAACAATGGCAACTCAACTCGGAACAAGTTTTCCAATCTAAATGATGTCCTCTATTCTTACAGGAAAGGTAGGAGCATGGGGGGTCAAAAGTCACATCATGAGCCAATTCAATACCACCATGATAGAAGGTCCAGCAGCTCAACCCCTTATTTCCTTATCCCTCTCCGAGAGTGGATGGTTTTGTGGTTACACTGACCACCCCTGAGCATCAGACCCTTCCAAAACTGGTTCTTATATATTGAGGTACTAACTTCAAACCTCATTATAGATCTAATAAATTACCATAGATAAACCCATTCTATAAACAATCACCCATGCACATATATACTTTCATGAACCTACTCTGACCTACTCACCCCGAGGTCGTAGGGTTTTTGTAGGAGGCCGAAGGAGTGAGGGAAGTTTCTACCTATATTATACTATGATGGTAAAACTAGAGTATACCCTCAATTCCCTATTGAAATGCATAACGACACTGTACAACCCTCCAACTACACATTTTGTGATGCAGTGCGTAGCTATGTATCATTGCACTATATAGAGTAATGGTCAGTAATTTATTCTATATAGTCCACTCTAATAGTCTATCATCCCCCCTTATCACCTAAAAATACCCACTATATAGAGTACTATACTAATGACTCCATTACACCCTGTGATCCTTATCCCTGTCAGAATACTATAGAGGGAGTAATGAACCTCTTGATTTGATATGGCCACCTTGAATGGTGTCCCCGTGTGTGCTTCCTAGACGTTTTCCTTCCACTTCCACTGATCTTGAATAGTCTTGAATGGAAGGTATACTTGACCTTGATACAATCATTTGAATCACCTCTAGCACAAATCCGAACATCATTTCTATATCATAGAAAGTGATATTGTTCAATCCATCCCATTTTCTAACTGTCATTGTTGTATCATGACTAGTGAATCCAACCCCAACTCTTAGTTCCTTATCCCATTTTGTTTGTACCTCATACCATACTGAGCAGCCTATCCCCAAGACTTATAGTTGAGCCTATGACTCACCTTTCCTAGCCTATGGGGAATACAAGTTTATAGTCAAATAGTTATGAGGGAAAGAATCAAGATATTTTAGAGTTGACCATAGATACTGGGCATTATAGTGAGGCTCACTCAACGCTTGAGAAATACATCTAATGTGATACTTCATGTATCCTTGGTATAATAAAGGTAGTAGGTAATGGGATAAATCATGTATCACGGGCCAAGAAATGACCAGGTCAGACATGGTAATGACCCGGTGAGTCTTCTAGTGATGGATGTCCTGGTCATTTACTGGGAAACATGAATCAAGTATCCCAGATCAACCCTATGATAGGTGAATTATCCCATACCAAGTCCTCTCTGAGATAAGTTAAGTATCCCAGTCTGTACCTAGTCCTATATTAGGATACATTAAGTATCATATAGTCTTGATTATACAGATGGAGGGCCTCTTATAATCTAGGGTAGCCTTCCATGTCTGACCAGACCTGGGAGGACTTGGAATACATGAAATATCTTACTATCTAGATTATATGGAGGGAGGACTTGGAATTTAGGAAGTACCATTCTATCTAGGTTATACCAAGGGAGTACATGGAATAAATGAAGTATATTACTAACTATATTATGTAGATGTAGGACATGGTGCTCTAGGATACTCTAGATTATTAGATGGAAGGGAGGTCTTGGGAGGAGTAGGTGCTCACCGACCAAGGAGTACCTCTGATATCTAATTCAGTTATCCTAGTGAAGACCTAGGGGCCAATGAACTGATAGGTTGCTCGACCTATAAGAGTGTGGTACTAGTATTTATATATATTGATCTGAAATCTTGGGCATCTTATGACGTCGATAGCTGATCCTATAAGAGTATAGTACTGAGGACACCTCTGGCTTGATGAATGTCATACCCGCTATATCGAAGATGGGTGCACGGTCTCCTCTCACTTCGAGCACCAATAGCATTCATGTGACCCTAACACCCCCTCCTTATTTGTTCCCCATCCAGTAGCTAACCATACCACCCAACAGTGCACTTTTTCTTGAAGGTAATTTAATCTAGTGTATAATGTCTGGTCGAAGGGATGGACAATTAGAGTAGAGTACATACTCACTTACGGATGACAAACCGAATTCATGGGGTTTTCAAGGTGATGTGTCCCCATTGATACATTGACAACCAATCCAATACCACATGAATGGGACATGTTTCTTGATCTAGTTCCACCTATAAGTTGAAACAGAGATTGGATTTTTTTCAATGTCTTTTGATGCAATTTTGAACCACTACGCCAACTCAACTGCAGTTACAGTTGTGTTGCTTCCTGCCTCACCATAATGTTTCACCACACCTATCCTAATCATGTTTTGATTGAGTGGATGTATGGACTTTTAATTGAGTGAGGCCTTTAAGACAAAGCACCCAAGGCTCACCCAATGGTGGCAATCCTAATTCTCCATGCTGAGTAATGGTGAGACATTTAAGACAACGGTTGAAGAAAAACATATATATGTAATTTTGAATTTCATTAACCATAACAAATACAGATCATGTATAGGATGAAGTGGCATCTATATTAGTACTCTACTCTAATAGTATCATAAAAAAGGCACAAACTAATACACAATTGATATTGGAGGATAAGGTGGTGGCTTTGGTAATCGCATGGATCAACCCCCATTTCAACTTTAAGAGTTGGGGATCATTGTGGTCAGCTCAGTAAGTGGACCCACCATCTATATGTTCCACTAGTACTTATATATATTGAAGGTCCAATCGAACCATATGTTCCCATGTTCAAATAGACTATATCTACTATGTAATCTTCTTCTCAGTACTCTACTCAAATAGTGGTGAACACTGGGCACCTTGTGAAGCTGGAAATTATATAGGTGTTTGATGAAGTATGGTCATGATGGAATGGTTAGAGACTAGTCAATATATATATGTACAAGTATTTTATGAGAATAAATAGCCAATGGGATCAATCATGAATGGATGAGTCACTAGTAATATAATCTAATAGTCCAATCAACCCCACACCTTGAAGGATCCAACTCCAAAAGGAGTCTTTGTGGTACCCATTGTGTGATAGTACTATTATTGATTGGGATGATGAACCATATGATCCAAACAATATATATATGTACTGTGTATGAAGGTATATTCTGAAATAGAGTCGATGGTCCTAGTCATTCGATGAAACCCCCTTCTCTTCCAAACAACCACACCATGATGCATCACAAGAATTCCAAAAATCACAGTGCCTTCTTGAAGTAGTTGAGAATGGCCCTTGAAGCCCCGCCACACCACTATAAAATACTAGTAGTAGAAAATTTAGTACGCGAGTCCACAACCTTTCACATCATTCCTTATTTTCTACTACTAGTTTGGAGTTGAAGAAGCTTGTGAGCTCTGGTTAGTGAGTACCTGGCCAAATCAATGCCAATGCCAAATGAACCATGTTTTTATATAGTATAAAATGTTAAATTTGCAGTTAATGATTCATGGGGATGTTGGGGGATTCCAATTTCAGTACTATCTCATCGTATCATCACATACCATAAATCTATAAATGCACCTCAAGAATAATACTAGAGGGAGGCCCAGAGTTTGAAGGCCTCTATATTGCACGTAAGGTCTCTTTTTGGAGGTGATTTGGTTGACCATAGGGATACCGGTACCCAACTACATGAAGGTGAAATTACTCTGGTATTCAAGAGTAAAGGATCACCAACTCAGTTTTTTGACAGTAAAAAACATTGAATGTGATTCCTCATTCGAATTTAATCAACACCTTGAGAACCATCAATGGGTTCAACCTCAATATAGTATAGGAAGTAGTCCTGAGAATAGAGGATAGACCATCCAAGTGAGAAGAGGTATTCTTGTGAGGAGGAATCTATATTCAGAGGTCTTGGTGTTTTGATGGGGGGTTCATCGATTCGTCCCTTTCGATATGCAATAGTCGATTCTCAATACTCTAATCTAAAATTTTTCACAAGGTTATCGCTACTCTTGTTGATGAAAACCTCCACCTCGTTATAGGTATTCATCCATTTTAGATCTGATTCATGGGGTTGTGGGTTTTCCGAGTTGTAACGCCCCGACCCCAGCTACCCAGAGTCGGTGCATTACTTCGTAACATTGGCATTATCACAAAAGATCAAGTCTCGAAAGACCGATTAGTTTAGTAGCCTTGGAAACACTAGATACATTCGTAAACGTTACATTATATCATAAAGTGAAAAACTACAATAACAAAGTCTCCATAGTCCACACTCATATCCTCTTCTGACTATCCCTGCAGGTCATTCATAAAATACTTCTTCACATCCTGGAAAATATTAAAACATTGAAAGGGGTGAGCTCAGATGCTCAGTAAGGATAACAATATTGCGGAAGCTTTCATAAATAAACATAAACATTTAAGGCAATGTATAACTAAAACAAAAGCCTTTTAAACTTGAACATCAACATAATATGGAAAAAGTAAAATGAGATAATTCCATTTACTTCTTCACATGGATATTCTACTGGTCGAATAATCACATTCAATATCAATAACCACTTTCATAATGATGGAATGCATAATGCCAGACTATCATAACCACGTAGTCAAGGCCTCGTGCCAAGACCACAAATAAGATTTTGTCAAGGCCTCGTGCCAAGACACTAGTTTGTCTCATGAGACCTGCCGATGCATCGAGGAACTATAGCGGGCTCCACCCGTCACTTAGTAAGTCCAATGCATTCCTCATATGAATAGGTTTAAACATATCATAAACCATAACATAATCGTATCACATAAAACATGCATAAAGGAAACATAACATTTCCACATTTCAATCACAAGATATCAATACAACACTTTGATATGATAAAAACGCTTTCAAAACCATTTTCAATACCAAAATAAAAGAAAGTTAAAACTTTGTATTTATTTTTCATTAAAAAAATGATGGCTTGTAGAGGAAGCCGAAACTCAAATAATGGTCACGGCGGCGGAGAAGTCATTGTCGCCGCATAAGTACGGAAAGAAAAACATTCCCTTTTGTCGTTTAGCAAAATGCTTCGTATAAAAAGATTCCTTTTGAATAAACGTAAAAGTCAAAGGGGTTTATACACCGTATAAAAGAAATTTGTGTATAAAACAAAATATGCCTCAATGAAAGGAGATTGAGACGAAGTCCTTAAAAAGATCATTTTTAAAATAGAATAGATATTTTATGTGTATTCACTATAGGTACACATAAAGAAAGTAAAAATACAAAATAGGACATAATAACATCATGACATAATTTGAAAGTAGGAGATTAACCCAAAGAATGGAAATTGGGTTAAGAAGTTCCCTTACCTCGTGTCTGACTTGACTCAACCATTATTTAACCTCTTGAATAATAAACTAGAGTTAATATATACCTTATTAAGAACCATTTTCAATTTCATTATCCTTATTATATCACTTATTACAATGATATGAACATTATGTAATTATTTAAGTTAATAACGGTCGTTTTGTCGATCTTTGGTACTTGAGTCAACAATAAGCTTCTTATAATTACAAGTTGTTTATGTGGTGAAATATCCATTATATCCAGAATTATATTCATGATATAGATGTCATATATATCTTATATATCCAATATTACGTAACATTTAGAGGTAAGAAATGAAATGCACCGTTCATGGAGACGGTAATCCGTACGTACGCATGAACGCTACTTTCATTTCAATTTCATATTTAATGGAACTAAATCATAATGATATAAATTTATAATATAATTCCAGTATAATATAGTGTATAATACCATTTACTCCATCCTTTATACATCCCACATATGGCATTAACGATTCAAATCACTTTGAGGGGGCGGTAGTCTGCACTTCCTAAAATGAAATTATCGCGTTTTACCCATAATGGAAATCATAAAGTAAGCCATAAATGAGAAATACAGAAGCATAAGTAAAACATAATCACATTATATATCATATATAAATATAGTGACATCTTAATGGCCACCTTTGAAGGTGTTATATGAGTGTTGAACAATCATCGTTTCATGAGGCAGAAATTCGCCATCCACAGAAACCGTATGTTCTTTAACCATTAGATGTAGGTGTGTGTAAGTGTAGCTCGAATCCTTCTTATAAAAACATCCTATTATATTGAGGATACTGGTTTTTTTACAAAAGAAATGAATAAAAAGAGTTTAGGGGGTTGGAGAATAAAAATAAAACAAAACAACATTAGAAAAGACATTACCTCAAAATCGGGTAACTCTTTTTGATTTGAGCCAAAGGCTTCCTTGGGAATTGTTCTGCCCAAAGTGAGGCTTCTATGAGTAAGGGAGGAATGTTGGGAGAGTATTTGGGCAGAGGTTGGCCGAGCCAAATGGCTTGAAAGTGTAAATGAGGTGGGAGAGGTGGGGGCCTTTTATAAGTGGAGAGGAGGGGCACTTTTGGAAAGATTGAAATGTTACATTATTTCACAATGCTTTTCGGATTCTAAAGGTCCCACACTTATATAATTAGAGGATATGGTGATAAGGTTTCGAAATATCTTCATCCAATAGGCTTTGGATAAGTGTATGCCTTGGATTTTGCATTATCTTCTCATTTTATTTAAATCGTTAAATAATGAGGTCATCACTGCATCATCATGATGTCATAAATAATTTAATTTATATAATGTATAAAAATTATAAAAAAAATACTATGATGTAGGAAATCTTTTTAGCTTTCTAATGAATATTTATAATCAAAATTTGGACTTGTGTAACCCCACTTAAATACTGGTTTAGTAAAACAACTCATGTTTGTGTCAATTTAATTTTAACATTAAATAAATATATATTAATGTCATTTTCCAACTAAAGTGGCTCCATGGGGTCCCCAAGTTGACCCATGGGTTGTCTTGGTCGGACTTGACTCATCCAATAGGAGTAGGACAAGTGTCATGCTCATCTCATATTATAAAAAAATTATTTGTACCTTAAACTACACTAATTACCTCTAATCGCGATTAAGAACTTAAAAGTTACTATTCACCAAAAAATATTTTAATCTCATTGAACCACATTTTACTTCTTAAGGACAACCATGTATGTCGGATTTTTGAAAATCAAATCACAAAAGTGGTAATATTTCATTTAAACGAAAAATCAGTTATTTAACTACCACTTAGTGGTTTCACTATTCATCAAAAATTGAAGTTTTTCAGAATAATGCCAAAATTTCACCCTAAGATATAATTGATATTCCGAATTCAAAAATGATTTCTATTTTACAAAATTCCAAACATATAAGTTGTATTAATTAATTTTATAATTAATTCCCGCTGTTACAACAAATAGCGTGTTTTTAAGAAACAATTTATATCAAAAGATTGGCAATTGTTTATGTCCAATTTCAATGTCAAATTAATTATAATGACGACCATTGGATAAAATGATAAAAATATATTCCAATTATACATTAAAACCACTAAATAGTATAATTTATCACTATTAATTATTTTTATTAAAAAATTTGTTTTAAGTATTTTTCACTATTTATAAAAATTTGGAAGTTCTCGGAAAATTACAAAAAATTCAACATAGGCTAATTTCCATATTAGGAATACAAAAATGAAGTCCATTTTGAAATATAAATTTTCTATAAATTTAAAAGGTGGTTATTACTATTCATAACAGCTACTTTGATTAGTTGCGATGTGTTAGAACTCAAACTTGCGTACAATGCAAGCTATTGCATTATTGAATGAGAAGCGTATCGTGGAAGCTCGGGGTGTTACATTCTCCCCTCCTTCAATAAATTGCGTCCTCGCAATTTGAAATTTTTCTTTGATAATAAAAGGTTGAAAATAGAAAATACCTTTGTGGAAAACCCACATCGGAAATAAGGTTAATAAATATATAACATTAAAAGAAAGCAGGATAAGTACAAAGGTCACCCGATATAGCCCATTCTAGGATTCTATGAAAATATGGATATGAAAGAAAAACAAACCATCAAGGTCTGATGGAGAGTTATAGAAAACAGGATTAGGAGAATGTTTAACCATAAGAAAATCACAAACTTGTGATTGGTTAAACGGTCATTGAATCCCCAGTTGGAAAAGTTAACCGACAACATTTTTGTTTTAAGTTACCTTTTATAATGTTGAGGAATTTATTTATGATATTTACTAAGAACGTAAGGGAATATACATACTTGTTATGTATACTTTCATTCGTTAATAAATTTTTACCACAAACCCAACTTTTACTCCAAATGGTAACAGAACTCAAAAATATTCTATTTATCCTAATTGTATAAGGTTCAAAATGTTAACACATACCATTTAGATTAGTAAAACTATTTTTTAATAACCAGGGACTTCCTGTAGGCTAGTGGTAGGAAATAAAGGCTTGTCGCACTATGGTTGTGGGTTCGATTCCTGCAGCTTTGTCCGACGCGACGGGTTATTCCCCACCCTGCAGGTTGTCCTTTTCCTAAAAATATAGTACTATACTATTACAAAAATAATCTTCATAAATGTTTTAACCTTAAACAATACTATCCAAAGTTCAACTTAATCCACTCCAACCTTTATAGTTATCCAAAATACCTTCATCCAGACTTTCTCTAAAAGGTCTCTAAATTCCAAAATCAATTGTAACATCAGATTCCCCGAACAAAGAAAAGTTTCTCTTATTGTCACATACTAAAAATATGATTACCTTCATCATATTAAATCCTTAATGGAAACAACATGTACTGCAGTACAGTCCTTATATATCACATTATTCTTATAACCATAATCTAGTTCTTGAGTCCAAAAACACAAATACAATAATTATTCCGCTTCAATTGTAGTCACAGCATAAGATTGGCCTTGATCCCTTGGCCTTTTCTGAGGTAAGTTTCCTTGACGCTTAGGACATTCATTTGCATAATTCCCTGTTTCCCTACAATTGTAGCATTCAACTTTGACAGCCTCTTTCTTTCCCTTGCAATCAGGAGCCTGGTGACCCTTTTCTCCACATTTATAACAAACTCCCATTCCTTTTAGGCACGTACCAGGGTGATTCTTCCCACAATTATCACATAATGGAAAATCCTTCTTTCCCTTTTTCCCTTTATCTGTCTCTTGTTCCACCGTTCTCTTCTTCTCTTGCTTTACTTTGTTGTCATAAGACTTAGAGAATTCCTTTTCTGTCTTGATAGCACACGAGACAATATCTTCGTATGATGAGAAGGATTGTGATACCAAAGCTCGACGGAGAAATGGTTTTAACCCATCAAAGAAACGATCAATCTTACTCCTTGGGTTACGTATATAATCGGCATCATGCCTCGCTAACCTTGTAAAGTTAGCCTCATACTTTGCGATATTCTCATCCTCCTTCTGCCTCAGACTCAGAAATTGCCTTTCCATATCTGCTCGATGGTCACGAGGAAAGTATTTTTCTAAGAAAATATCTTTGAACTCCCTCCATTCCATATTCGATACGTCATCATCTTCCTTTGTGTTTTGAATCAGCGACCACCACTGATCGGCATCTCCAGTGAGGCGGTAAACTGCCATGACAACCTTCTCCCTTTCACTACTCCCCAAGGCATGGAATAGTTTTCTCTAAGGAATTTATCCATTGCTCAGCTACTATAGGATTTGTACTCCCATTGAAGGTTGGTGGTTTTTTCCTCATGAAGCGGTCTAACATTGATCCTCCACACTGCGGATCAGGGTGCTCCATACGAGTAAGGTTATTATTCATAACCTGAGTGAGTTGTCCCAGTATGGTAATAAGTTGATCAGCACCAATTGTATCTCCCGATCCACAATAATTATCCTGATCAGGAGGGCAATCCCTACACGGAGTTCGTGCATTGATACGGTTTCCATTCCTTCCACTAGGCGCCATTTCTAATCAATGGCATAAACTAGATTAGTTTATGAATCAAAATACATAATTCCATACTTGTAAAACACTTTACATAAATTGAACTATTTATGTATATAATCCATAATCATAAAAATAAATGTTTTCTTTGAGAAAGTATATACTCATAACCCTTCATAGTGGTTTGTAAATAAAATGAGAATTATCCTAAGCATATCCCCTGAGAGTGTCGTAACCAAGAGTGCAGCAAGGCCCGTTGTCGTGCACCAGTTCCCGTTCGAGTCTAGCTCAAAGCGGTGTTTTCGGGTTTTACCCCTAGGTACATCTGTGCCAGAGCCGCCTCTACCTGCTCGTATCCAGACAGGGATGCATTGCTCGGAAAACTCATAACATCTCTATAATACCAAAATTCTAGGAAGTTCTTCTATACTAATCCTCAAAGTCTATCTTTGGGCTATGTTCTCTAATCATTGTTTATCTAAATCTAGCTTCCAAGGTTAGTACTAAACTGCCTCTGATACCAACTGTAACGCCCCGACCCCAGCTACCCAGAGTCGGTGCATTACTTCGTAACATTGGCATGATCACAAAAGATCAAGTCTCGAAAGACCGATTAGTTTAGTAGCCTTGGAAACACTAGATACATTCGTAAACGTTACATTACATCATAAAGTGAAAAAATACAATAACAAAGTCTCCATAGTCCACACTCATATCCTCTTCTGACTATCCCTGCAGGTCATTCATAAAATACTTCTTCACATCCTGGAAAATATTAAAACATTGAAAGGGGTGAGCTCAGATGCTCAGTAAGGTTAACAATATTGCGGAAGCTTTCATAAATAAACATAAACATTTAAGGAAATGTATAACTAAAACAAAAGCCTTTTAAACTTGAACATCAACATAATATGGCAAAAGTAAAATGAGATAATGCCATTTACTTCTTCGCATGGATATTCTACTGGTCGAATAATCACATGCAATATCAATAACCACTTTCATAATGATGGAATGCATAATTCCAGACTATCATAACCACGTAGTCAAGGCCTCGTTCCAAGACCACAAATAAGATTTTGTCAAGGCCTCGTGCCAAGACACTAGTTTGTCTCATGAGACCTGCCGATGCATCGAGGAGCTATAGCGGGCTCCACCCGTCACTTATTAAGTCCAATGCGTTCCTCATATGAATAGGTTTAAACATATCATAAACCATAACATAATCGTATCACATAAAACATGCATAAAGGAAACATAACATTTCCACATTTCAATCACAAGATATCAATACAACACTTTGATATGATAAAAACGCTTTCAAAACCATTTTCAATACCAAAATAAAAGAAAGTTAAAACTTTGTATTTATTTTTCATTAAAAAAATGATGGCTTGTAGAGGAAGCCGAAACTCAAATAATGGTCACGGCGGCGGAGAAGTCATTGTCGCTGCATAAGTACGGAAAGAAAAACATCCCCTTTTTTCGTTTAGCAAAATGCTTCGTATAAAAAGATTCCTTTTGAATAAACGTAAAAGTCAAAGGGGTTTATACACCGTATAAAAGAAATTTGTGTATAAAACAAAATATGCCTCAATGAAAGGAGATTGAGACGAAGTCCTTAAAAAGATCATTTTTAAAATAGAATAGATATATTATGTGTATTCACTATAGGTACACATAAAGAAAGTAAAAATACAAAATAGGACATAATAACATCATGACATAATTTGAAAGTAGGAGATTAACCCAAAGAATGGAAATTGGGTTAAGAAGTTCCCTTACCTCGTGTCTGACTTGACTCAACCGTTCTTTAACCTCCTGAATAATAAACTAGAGTTAATATATACCTTATTAAGAACCATTTTCAATTTCATTATCCTTATTATATCACTTATCACAATGATATGAACATTATGTAATTATTTAAGTTAATAACGGTCGTTTTGTCGATCTTTGGTACTTGAGTCAACAATAAGCTTCTTATAATTACAAGTTGTTTATGTGGTGAAATATCCATTATATCCAGAATTATATTCATGATTTAGATGTCATATATATCTTATATATCCAATATTACGTAACATTTAGAGGTAAGAAATGAAATGCACCGTTCATGGAGACGGTAAGCCGTACGTACGCATGAACGCTACTTTCATTTCAATTTCATATTTAATGGAACTAAATCATAATGATATAAATGTATAATATAATTCCAGTATAATATAGTGTATAATACCATTTACTCCATCCTTTAGACATCCCACATATGGCATTAACGATTCAAATCACTTTGAGGGGGCGGTAGTCCGCACTTCCTAAAATGAAATTATCGCGTTTTACCCATAATGAAAATCATAAAGTAAGCCATAAATGAGAAATACAGAAGCATAAGTAAAACATAAACACATTATATATCATATATAAATATAGTGACATCTTAATGGCCACCTTTTAAGGTGTTATATGAGTGTTGAACAATCATCGTTTCGTGAGGCAGAAATTCGCCATCCACAGAAACCATATGTTCTTTAACCATTAGATGTAGGTGTGTGTAAGTGTAGCTCGAATACTTCTTATAAAAACATCCTAGTATATTGAGGATACTGGTTTTGTTACAAAAGAAATGAATAAAAAGAGTTTAGGGGGTTGGAGAATAAAAATAAAACAAAACAACATTAGAAAAGACATTACCTCAAAATCGGGTAACTCTTTTTGATTTGAGCCAAAGGCTTCCTTGGGAAGAGTTCTGCCCAAAGTGAGGCTTCTATGAGTAAGGGAGGAATTTTGGGAGAGTATTTGGGCAGATTTTGGCCGATCCAAATGGCTTGAAAGTGTAAATGAGGTGGGAGAGGTGGGGGCCTTTTATAAGTGGAGAGGAGGGGCACTTTTGGAATGATTGAAATGTTACATTATTTCACAATGATTTTCGGATTCTAAAGGTCCCACACTTATATAATTAGAGGCTAAGGTGATAAGGTTTCGAAATATCTTCATCCAATAGGCTTTGGACAAGTGTAAGCCTTGGATTTTGCATTATCTTCTCATTTTATTTAAATCGTTAAATAATGAGGTCATCACTGCATCATCATGATGTCAAAAATAATTTAATTTATTTAATGTCTAAAAATTATAAAAAAACTACTATGATGTAGGAAATCTTTTTAGCTTTCTAATGAATATTTATAATCAAAATTTGGACTTGTGTAACCCCACTTAAAAACTGTTTTAGTAAAACAACTCATGTTTGTGTCAATTTAATTTTAACATTAAATAAATATATATTAATGTCATTTTCCAACTAAAGTGGCTCCATGGGGTCCCCAAGTTGACCCATGGGTTGTCTTGGTCGGCCATGACTCATCCAATAGGAGTAGGACAAGTGTCATGCTAATCTCATATTATAAAAACATTATTTGTACCTTAAACTACTCTAATTACCTCTAATCGCGATTAAGAACTTAAAAGTTACTATTCACCAAAAAATTATTTTAATCTCATTGAACCACATTTTACTTCTTAATGACAACCATGTATGTCGGATTTTTAAAAATCAAATCACAGAAGTGGTAATATTTCATTTAAACGAAAAATCAGTTATTTAACTACCACTTAGTGGTTTCACTATTCATCAAAAATTGAAGTTTTTCAGAATAAGGCCAAAATTTCACCCTAAGATATAATTGATATTCCGAATTCAAAAATGATGTCTATTTTAAAAAATTCCAAACATATAAGTTGTATTAATTAATTTTATAATTAATTCCCGCTGTTACAACAAATAGCGTGTTTTTAAGAAACAATTTATATCAAAAGATTGGCAATTGTTTATGTCCAATTTCAATGTCAAATTAATTCTAATGACCGCCATTGGATAAAATGATAAAAATATATTCCAATTATACTTTAAAACCACTAAATAGTATAATTTATCACTATTAATTATTTTTATTAAAAAAGTTGTTTTAAGTATTTTTCACTATTCATAAAAATTTGGAAGTTCTCGGAAAATTACAAAAAATTCAACATAGGCTAATTTCAATATTAGGAATACAAAAATGAAGTCCATTTTGAAATATAAAATTTCTATAAATTTAAAAGGTGGTTATTACTATTCATAACGGCTACTTTGATTAGTTGCGGTGTGTTAGAACTCGAACTTGCGTACAATGCAAGCTATTGCATTATTGAATGAGAAGCGTATCGTGGAAGCTCGGGGTGTTACACGACTGACTCGGGTTGTCCTCCAATTTATTATCGAGATGTCGACAATCACCATCAGGCCACCTTTGAATGGGACAACATATTGGATTTCTTGAATGCTGGACATCTTTCATTGGGTATCATCCATTGGTGGATCTGGGGGATCCATCTCGAAGGGTACAACATGCGATCAACATCTCTGATTTGAGCTGGTCCAAAGGGCTGCCCTCGAGGCCAAGGTGGTGTCTTCTCGCACCATGTTGATTCCATCAGTACTCTAATCTAATAGTATTGCTCATAAATCCAAATTGTAGTATCCTTTGGGTGATCGATTTCTGTTTCATCTATAATCAAAGTGCAATCAATCTCACCAATGAGTCTGTTAAGGGACAGGGTGATTGCAATACACAAGAAATACAATAGGTTCATTTGTCCTATAGTAACATACGGGTACTCATCAAGTTGACATATGATCCATCCATGTAGTATGAGATCTGAAAATAGCAACCAGAAAATTCCATGGGCTATAGGGCCAAATTAGGAACTACGTACAGACATGGGATAAAAAAGTGATCAAAAAAATAGAGACAAACTCAAGTGCAATTGCAGCCACACCACTATATGTGGAAGCAATACTATGTAGAAGGGCATAAAGTGGTAGGAAATACCATTCAGAAACAATATGGGTTGGGGTTAGCATCAGATTAGTAGTGATAGAATTGCTGGGATGCAAAAAGAAATGGAGTTAAAAAAACAACTAGCACGAGCCCAAGGGAACATGAAACCAATCCTACTAGATCCTTCACATAGAAATAGGGAAAAGAATATATTTTATCCATCTCTTAATACACACCCAAGGTATTATTGGATCCATATTGATGCAATGAGGCCAAATGAATCAAAGTGGATACTAATATTAGAAATGGAAGTACACGAAGAAGTATATAAAAATGTTAAGGTTGGATTATTAATGGATAACCCACCCCATATCCATGATAAGCTGGTGTTTCCCACAACTAGTATGGTACTCTTGATGCTGGTTATGATAGTTTCTCCCCAAAAGGTCATCTTCCCCCAAGGATGTATATATCTCAGAAACGTTGTCCCAATCAATAAGTGTAGTACCAGCACACTAATACCCTAGACCCATTCCCATGAAATGATAAATATATCATGATATATTCCACAAAATAGATGTAGGTTAATGACAAAGAGAAACATACTTCCCCCATTCGAATGCATATATCAAAGAAACCAGTCCCCAAAAACATCTCTCATTAAGGTTTCCACACAGGAGAACACAAGATCGACATTTAGTGTGTGATTTGTCGATAATAAAACACCAGATACAAACTATAGTAATAAAAAACCAGCTAAAGGCCCAATTCCCCAAGAATATTATATATTAATAGGGTTTGGATAAGCAATCAAGTAATGATGGAGTGTTGAGATTACATGATTTTTTAGCATCGAGAATTGTTGGTGCATCATTCAATCATTGAAATTTCTACTCCACCCAAGATCTCAATTGTGATCTACTGCTCCAGCCCCCTTCCATATTACTGAACACCCATGAAAACATCCAGGATGTGTAATAGTATTCCATGATTTTATATGTGTGAATAAGGTCCATTGATCATGGAGTTCAGAGTGGATATTTTGGACATTCCCAAGACCTCTCTAGTCCATTACCAATACACTAACCCTACTCCGAGCTACCTTTCCATAGTTCCCTTGAATCATAGTACTTTTTCTTTAAAGTTATCACTTAGATGATGCATTCGACAATTCCATATGGCCGAAGCGGAACTGTTAATTTGAAGCCCAAGATCCTCACTCGACCCGTGTCCATATCTATATCATAGATATCATGCCCAACACATCCCACTACATTATACTACAATACATGATTCCAAAAGAAAACATTGCCAAGGGTGGAAAACTGGAAGGATGATAATAGTTGAGACTATTGGAGTAGAGTACTAACATTGTGACCAAATAGACACTATTAGTAGAGTATTAATGGAATTGAAGGAGGAAAACCATCCCCGATTGTTAAATAAGAGTAAAGACTATATACATGGCAACACATATCCATGATCATACTACACCACGAACAACCTCCCATTCAATCACAATGATTTTCTAATTCCCCCACTCAATGACTCCACTATCTATATTATACTGATCCACCACCAATATACATTGATTTGTGAATCACCATAGGGTGGATTGGGTAGTCATCCAAAATTATTATAGTAGAGTACTGACTATAAGAGTAGATTACTAATCAGAATCATTGGATATTTGGAGCATCATTCAATGATAAATATAGTAAAAACATGATCTAGTAAGATCTATACCCCGAGTTTTATCCCAGTTGATTCTAGCACCAATAATAGTGTTTATAGATCTCCAATAAAATAGAATCATTCTTGTAGTAGAAGCATTGTCCATGAGAAACCACTCGAGATATTGATTGAACTATGCCCAACCATCAGATTGAAAAATAAATAGATTCCTAGGCTCAAAGCTCTAAAATAATGAGGGGTGAGCTCGAGTAGTATGAGTAATGGTGATAACGCTATGGGAATGCCTTAAAGTAACTAGACACTTAAAAATTGTATCCCATATCTCTAAACACCCAATAGAAAGATGCCAATGAATATCGAAAATGTTGGAAACCACATACAGAGCAGGTGACTAGTAATAGTGAAGCAAAATGGAGCTGGACCTAGGGCATTGCAAAATAATGAGAATGTAAAAGTGATAGAGATGCGAGGGGGAAACATTTTTTCACATTGATGCTTCTACCTCATATATTTTAGTCAAATTGCATGGGAAAGAAATCATCAAATAGCTATGAAAATGATTTCACTGGATTAGGTGCTAAGGTTCCCCCTTTGGAGTGACTAAGAAAAGAACAAGTACAGCTGGCAAAAGAGATAGAAAAAAACAGGGTTGGACTTGTGAATGAGAGATACATGTTTCTAAATCTCAAGGTTATTGACAGGTGAATGGAAAATTGCTTCAATGGGATGATATTGATCCATACATGAACAATAGAATCCCGGAAGGCTTCACAACTGAAAATTCCACTTTTGATGTTAAAATCATCAATCAGGTGCTCAAGTAAAGGGACATCGTGAATTTCTCCACAGGCTGCTTCCAGAAAATCTTGGGAACTCTTATTATCCATCAAGACTCCCAATTTTTCATGTATATTAGATGAAATATCCACATTCCATTCACTGGATGGGTGAATACTGGTAGGATGAACCTCAAAAATTCCAGTAGAAATTGATGATGATCATCATGAATCATTATAGTAGATGCATCTGTCTCATGACTTTTCATACTACTAGTTTTGTTCCGAATGGGTTCACTATAGTAGAAGAAGTATCACCTGTTTAGAATTTTTCTATCAAACAATATAAGTTGTGAACCATTTAAATTCATTATGAATTGATCCAAAACCATGAAAAATATCAACAGATGCACATCCATGGGTGTCAATACGGTGAGTGAATGGGTAATCATGTTGTTTGAGCTACAGAGCGCAAGGGGTGGAAGAGACCTAAATTTCATGCACTGATAGTCTACACGTGAACCAATGTCAGATGGTTGTATAGGTATGGTATGTAAATCATTGCACAGGTGGCTCTCTCGCTCCCAACAACACTTGGTATCATCTCTATTACTATATATAATAGTACCGTAGAGGAGTACTAACTTTTGGAATTATTCCTGGAGGATCATGATTCTATCCCAGTACTTATATATTGTACTATTACATATAGTTATAGAGATGATACCAAGTTATAGGTCTTCCTGGATGTAAGAGTATCCTCGATAATCATGAAACCATATAGATATTATACCAAGATGATTTCGGAGCAGTGCGGTAGGTAGTTCACAATCATACACAATGAGCCAGTGGTATCGCAAGATTCGTACGTACTTGACGCTATATTCCACAATACACTCACAAGTACCCATATCATGATAAGTGTAGTATATAGCCCCACGCTAGTCCATCCTTTCATTATATCCATCCTCCCATGACACAGGCAGTATGCAATAGTTGAACAACTAAACCCTTCTGGTTGATATCATAATTCTGCCTCCCGAACCCCATGAGTCTAAGTCGAGTTGTTCAGTTCTCATCCCATGAGTTCTTGCAAATAACACCCATTAGCACTGCTCTTCTCATCCAAAATGTTATACCCACATTGATAATCTTGGATATAGCTATGTGGTGAGATAGACAACTCCCAACCTTTCCAAAGGTCGTGGAGATCTGGTTTCGAGGTTCTTTCACAATGTCCAACTATGATGATGACCACTCAGTTCCTTCTTCTCGATAATCTAATATTATAGTCACCATAGTTAACATGCTCTTCCAACTACCTCTGTTCCTCACCCCATTCCTAATACACTGAACAATGTCTAAGTACTCTTCTAATAGTGTCAATTACTCTAATATAATGTACTCTAATATATAGTTATAGAAGAGTACCTGACCTTCTAGTACTCATCGAGATTCTTGAATGTGTGTTCCCCCAATGTCCTTTCATTCCAAGCTCCAAGACCACACCTTCCCATGATGCATACAGTACCACCTATGGTTTGAGCACTTGCTTGCACCCCACTATTAGTATAACATAGGTAGTAGCTTAGTACCCCCCCCCCCTCTATGTTTCCCATCATTCGATTCCTCTAATACCAAATCATGTTGGGGAAGGACCCAATCCTCTGATACCTATATTATACTATGTCTATTAGATTAGAGTATTGAGGATCTGCCGATTGGGTGCACTCGTCGCTTGACTCGCACTCGTAGGCATACACTTGGCTTGATCCTAGTTATAAAAATTTATACAAGTACCAATGACTATAACATTATACATAAGTACCATTCTAGGGGGTTGACTATGGTCTCAGGTCTCCATCTCCATCGTAGACCCCACTACCAGTTCTGACAGACATAAGTTAGTACCTATTTTTTGATGCATATGGTCATTTCATTGGTTTCCATTAGACATTGTGGTGTAGTGGTGTCACAAGATCCAAACACCATCCATTTGGTATAATACATCCAGGTACTCTTCTATATGGTCTATAGGCCCCACTATAGGCCCCACTATATGCACCATTATAGGCACTTTTTTTAGTGCCTATAGCGGTGGCTATAGTGGTACCTATATTGGGCCGATTGAAAATATATATAAGTACCAGGTTCACAAAATGCAAAAAAAATGAATTGGAAAAATTTTAATGTAGATTATGATGCCATTACATTACTACTAGTCCTATGCTTTGATGACCCCCATTTAGTACTCAACTCTAATAGTCTTGTATTTCAACTCAACTCCCACCACCTACCTTTTTCAAGCCTCGGGCCTACCCACCTCTACTCGCCGAAGGCCCAAGGACACCATCATCATAGCACAGTGGTTGACCTGCCATTCCATTGACACTGCATACCAACTCAGGCATTCCCCCACGGTCTCTCGAGTCCATGACTCCATCTCAGGGCACTGCCCATTTGGCACCCCCTTGTTGCCCCCTTCCCATAGGCCAGTGGTGACCATTACCGTTTCATAGTATACTTGGATGTACCAAGACAATCAACTAGTTTCCCCCACCCTCAACTCACTAAACACCCCCATACCCATTCAAATATTATCCCGCAAACTGTAGGAATTAAACCTATGACCATCAGGTTTTGGGGACCCACGTTCAATCAATAGTGAACTAAGATAACTGGCGAGCGACCTCATTGACACTGGCAGCTGGGTTTTTTCACTGTTCACTAGTACAAGAAAATTACCAAATGGATTAAATAAATGGTATACCTAGATTATACATTATATTTCTTATATTATATTGTGGTGCTTGAACTGACCCAATCTTGGTGGTCCTTGACCCAAATCATATGACAACCCCCATGACTTTATTGATATTTTGAATATAAAGTCCACATATACAGTCCACCTTTCAGCCCCACACACACCATTATACCCCAATATGGGTACTCTATTTTAATATTGTCTCAAACTTGGTATAATATATGTATTAGAGGCAATTTTGGAATCACAAGTCCATTGGGGTGATACCAAGTTCAAGGACTTGTATTTGATCTTTGTGACACTATTAGAAGTGTACTAATCAACAACCAAGCCAAATGAACCCCCCAACACCATATATATGAGTTGATGTGAGATTCCAGCACCATGGAAAAACATTCCCAACCAAGGTGAGCCCAACTTCCCATGGGTGGATTGGCATGGTGGTGGATGAGATGGAATTGGATTCAAGGAGGTGGTCATTTGGGACTGGTGTCATTCCCAGTTCGCCAATGGAATAGAATCTGGGAAACCCAAAGCAACTACATCTATAAGATTGTTCAACATTTTATGATAATAAAACAAATTCCAAGAAAACATCATATCCCTTTGTGATTGTGTTGATTCTAGTTCTGAAGTGGTGTTCCGTACCAGCACTGGCATTGCAGTAGTTGTATGGTCATTCTTTCGAATCATATAGTCGATATTGCATGTTCTCCATGCACTCCCTCTTATAATCTAGAGTATCCTTGAGCACCAGTTCCTCCCATGTCTGGGAGGACCTGGGATACATGAATTATCCCAAACCATGGAGGACATGGACATTCACAGTGAACGCATGATCCCCCTAGGTGTTTCTGAATCCATACATTCAGTGTTATGATTCTTACAATTGATCATCCTATCCCTTTCTAAATAAATGTTCAGATATTTTTGAACCTAACTCTTAGAACCCTTATATATAAGTAGAAGATACATATATATAAGGGTTTATAACCTTACCCAAAGGGTAACATATTTTAGAACCTTGAAACCCCCACAGGTTGTCTCTTTGTGTTGACTCGTTATGTGAGGATTTTTAGGTCCAATCACCATCACGTGTTCTACATCCATCACCATCAATACCATTCATTATAGCCTATCAGTACTCTACCCAAACGGTATCATACCTCCAAACTATTGTATAGTACTAAAGCACCACCTTCGTATTCCCTCCACATTGATCATGGTGTTTTAGAGAACATGAAAAAATCATATCGTACTTTTTCAATCTTTTTAGTGTCCCTTGAATTCACTAGGACATCATGTTTGTATAATATAGATTGTGGACATCAATGATTTTTGGTAGTATTATTAGGGTATGGTACTCACTATTAGGAGAGTTCCGAGAGAAACAACCTTGAACTAGTCCTTGATTGGTTTAATATAGGTAGTAGAGGTCATATCATTATATTCAATATAATATAGGTATAAGAGGTGGTAGTGATACTTTCAATGATAAAGAAGATCCCATCCTTGATTATAAGATCATTCACTACAACACCGTACTGAGAGAACGAGCTATGCAGTTGCTAAGTACTCTACTCTATATAGTTTGGTAGCTTCTGGCAGTGGGTCGTAAAAATGACTGGATGAATGAAGAAGAACGTGCCTACAATATTATATCTATCTACTTAATTAATTAATTGATTTCATATAATAATTGATATTTTTTCTTCATTACCTCAAGTGTGAACCTCGTGATCCCATCTGAATTGAAAGGACAACTATCTCTGAGGTAGTGTGTGATTTCTATCTCATATTGTGTTATTCCATCAACATACATTCAATCAAAGAATCCATTGACTGCTGAATATAGTACCAGTAGTTGTTTTTCAAGAGCCTGTGGATGATTTAGTGGTTTTTTCATAACTTCTGTAAGTCATACACCTTGATTATGAATAGTCGGAGTTGCTTCATCCAGGTCTGGTCCAAATTGAGCAAGGGATTCCAATTCTTGACATTATGCCAATTCTAGTTTTGAATCTCCACATACTTGTTTCATAAAATTCACTTGAGAAACTAAGACAACTTGACTGACCAATAAAACAACATTGATTGCTGGGTACATACCTCGATAAAAGTGCTATGTGTCTGAATAGATTTTTCCATCACAAATTGGGATCACATTAGTGGTAATGTAGGCTGATATGTCTCCCTCTTGTGTTTATATAATGGGAAGGGTGGTCAAGATACCTACAATGAAATTTTCCAATCATTTAGATACTTATTCTAATAGATGAGATTGTAAATTGAAAACATCACCTGGGAATACCTCCTGGACTAGCGGTTGGTGTAACAATAATGCCATTTGTTTATATGCCACTGCCTATTTTGAAAGATCTTCATATACGATCATAACAAGAATTACATGATCGTGGAAATATTCCCCCATTTCATAAACAAAATATGATCCAAGAAATTGAAGTGGATCAGTTTCTGAAGCAGTAGAAGACACCAAAATGGAATACCCCATACTAGAAATATTCGAGTGTAATTGAATGACTTGTTCCACCATTGATCATTTTTTTCCTTTAACTATATATACATAATAGAGATTTTCCTGTTCTTGAGTGGTGGTGATCACCTGATTTTGTAAATTAATTGTATCAAACCCAAGGATTGGTTTTCCCATTTTTCAGTCCCCAATGATGAGTTCTCGTTGCCCCTGACCAGTAGGCATCAGGCTATCCACCACTCTATGACTAGTCTGCATTAGCATATGAATCGGTTGGTGTTCGATAATTACCAAACCTATTAGTTAAATTTTTCTAGTCCTGAATTCTTGGTTTGTGGTTGGGGTATTTTCAATTGGAACACCCAAATCGTTGACAACACAACCCAACTGGCACATCCCCGATGGCCGATCCACGATCAAACCAGTGCACGTGACATGATCTTCTTTTTTAACAGTGGTATCCAACCCCAACACTACTATACAAATAGGCTCGGGGTCCATATTCAATGTTATTCCTTTCAAACCACTAGAAAACTGGATCATTTCATCCCATTTCAATTGATGTGACCCAGATACATGTGTAGTTCCATCCCCATATCCCATGACTAGCCCATTTGTTTCCACCATTTGTGTACTCGTTGTGTCAAATAGGTGTATTCGACTCTCTAATGAGCTTGTCAGTTCAACAAAATGGGTTGGTTTGAGGCTCCACCTGTTCCATCTGAGGGGTCATGGCCAGATGTGTGATTAGAGTCAATGGATAATGAATATCGTGCATGGTCGGGAATGACTCAAATCAAGAATGAAATGTCCAAAATTCGGAAACTAATAGGGATAAACTATTTAGGGTCACGTAGTTTAGATCTAACCCTTCATAAAGGTACAAGAAAGAAGTGTGACTAGTGAAGCCAAACATGTTCTGCACAATATATAGTAGTGTACTTTTCAGTAATACATAATAAATTGAGTAGCATGCCCATGTATACCATTCCCACCATTCTTCCAGTGGTTCAGATCTTATCATAACCTTGTCAATGTGAGTATCCTTCGAAGGTAGAGGCCCATCTTCTTGTTTCTATAGACAGTGTGGTGGAAAGGTTAGTTGAAACTGTGATGGTGGTTGACCATAGAGATACTGGTACAAATAAGAGAGGAAACGTCTGTCCCATGCCCATTCTCATGTCTGACCACACTCCAACCATTCGGGTCTATGGCCATCGAGAGAAAATACTTTCTTCATATAGTCACATTGAATTAATTTGTTCTTCCTACCATCTTGAAATAGTAATCTACTCTATAGTTAAGAAAAGGCGTGGGCTCTAATGATCCATATATTTAAGTAAGAAACCCAACATGAGATATTACATTTACAATAAGTAAGGATATTTCTTTAAATGATTCCAGTAGGAAGGTGGTTCCTAAAAAGGATGTATATGTTAGTATATTCAAATTCATAAATATAAAAGCTAATGAATACACTAAATCTCTGTTATCAGGTATTTAAAATTGAGTCTATTATGTAGTTTGTCTGGATGAAGAGGTACATATTAGCTATGATGTTTGGGTTTTAATTAAATCCATCATTTGTGGTGTGGTGTATGTGAACCACTATAAGATCAAGATATGGATGCTCGGAAGCATTTTTATCTCGATCATATAACAGTACTCAAACTAATGAGTAAGAAATTCCAGTCTTTTATAGTAGCTGATATGAAGACAGTTTTAATAGTTTATTTTCATGTTCCTTGCACAGTGGGTTTCATAGTGGTTATCCAGAATGAAAACCAATCCAGATAATTCAATTGAAACATATTTCAGTGATGATATCATAGATTAAATACCTGAATTTGATGAAAGGTGTAATCGAATGTTGTAAAACATTATAGATCATGAAGAAGTGGTTACTGCTGAAACTATGATTTGAATGGTTTACTTTCATAAAATATCACAATTCGAGAGTCAATATATATAATTAATAGTCATGAAATATTATGCTTCTCATGGGGACCATAAAAAATCTTATGAGGAACTATAGGCTTTAAAAGTTTGAAGCATATAAAGAAAATAAATAGGTATTTCATCAAATAGATTCATATAATCTCTGAATAGGTTTGTTCTTGGAGAGTGAGGAAAGTCAAGGTTTCGGGAAGGACGAGGAGAATGACATTAATGGTTCTCCCTATCAAGAAATTTCAAGTCAAGATTATTAATGAAGTAAAAAATATTGATTTTAGAACTTGATTGTCAACATGATTATCCAGTCAAGAAGGAATGTTTGGGTTCCTGGAGCTCTATTTTCTGGCATCAGTTTAGAGTACGATCATTGGTCTATGAGCTAGTTTTGCTGTTGAGGATGGATCAGTCCTCGACTGTGGCATGCAATTTTCTGGGAAGACCTTGTAGCCCAGACTGTTTTGATGGGGGGAGGGTAAGATGTAAATCTCCTTCCAATGGGCTCATGTTAAACGAGGATGGGTCATGAATGCATGGAATGATGAGAGACGGTGGGGTTTTACATGACTTAGAAGGCTCAGTTTACCTAGCCTTTAGTGTCACCTTTGGTATGGGTAATTCGTTGGGGGCAGAGTCTCGGGCCCTCCTTACGGGTTTGTGGGTATGCAGTAGTAGTGGCATTCAGGTGACGGAGGTTGAGTAAAACTCGGAAGTATTGGTTAATTATATTTGGGGATGGTTGGATGGGCCTTGGGAGCTAGCTTTTATCATCAGGAGGTGTGCCTTAGAGACCAACCATGGACAGCTCATGCACCATAGTTGGATGGAGGGAAATTTTGTTGCAAATGCGCTAGCTACGATTGGAAATCCAGGGGATGAGGTCGTTATTCATAGAAGATTGGGAACTCTTCCACCTAAGTGTAGGTCTTTTATGATAAGGTATGCCTTAGGGTTACATTAATTTCCGCCTTTGTGATTTTCTCGGTTGTAACCATTTTTGTCCTTGTCCATTTATCATTTCTATAAAAATCAATTTATAGTCAGCTACTCAAGATGGAGGGATTAAATATAGGGATTTTCTACTATGCCTATCATGGCTACTAAATCGAAAGGTTCATTTTATACTAAGGGCTCTGGGTTTCCAACTAAAATAGGATCTTTATATAGAATGTCTATAGAGACTGGAAGGGGTGTTGTGTACTATGGAACCTGATCCCCACCTGTCCAGGTCAAGATCCAAAGCTATCACCTATAAGGGACCCTTCCTTTTCCATATTCAGTTCGAGTTTAATAAATAGGTGGAAATACATAGTATAACGAGGAAAAGGTATAGTTGGTTTATTTCAAGAAAAAAAGAGGAATCATAGAGAAGAGAAACAATTTAATCAGTTGAACAATAGATCCCTAGATACAGCTAGTGGTAGACCTTGGGGAAAAGCTATAAGTAAAAGAATTCAATGGAAGATCATGTTCCTGCATACATGAGAATCTTACCCCACAATATAAAAGTAATAATCACCAATTGATGTTGATCCAGAACCACCAATAGAGAAATTTGCAGGAAGGATGGTAGTAGTAGTTCAAGATGTAGCTGACTAAGATCTAGCAACAGATTCAGTGGAACGGTCTCTAGGCACAGATCTGTATTTAGTCCCTGTTTGAGGGATTTCATTAATGACATAATGAAAGGTGGAAGTAGTGGATTCACCCGTTGATTCAGAACCAAGGATATTTGGTTTCAGACCTCGTTTACTAAAATTTAGTTGGAGCTCAAATGCTTATTCTAACTTCTGATCCAATTTGAGTATCATAGCTCACAGTAGAACCTACTACAAAAGAAGAGTTTTTGGTTTCCTTTCTAGTTTTGTTTCAAGAATCGATGTTAGTGGATCCCATAGAGGTAAAGGTTTGAGCAATGATGGTATTAGATGGAGCATAGTTTTTAGCTAGAGCATAGGTAGAGAAAAACTCTAGTGAACAACTTTCCTACATTATTCTTTTTTTCATTCCATTCATTCCCCTATGAGTATTACTATATAGGAGGATAGTACCAAGAAACCAGTTAGTTCATAAACCCTCCAAATAATACCAAATCTTGTCAGATTTACGTCCTTCTAGTTGATCACTCATTTTAAGACCATGAACTTGTTTTCAAAGAAGATATAAACCCAAAAAAGAGGTACCATAGTACCAACGATTATACACGAGCCAATCCTGAACCCACGACGTCAAGTAGGTACTGTTCTATATAGTCTCTAGGATGTTTTGTTATGTTTGTCTCAGTTCTTTATCACTGCCTGTTTGGGTATCAACTTTAACTCTTTTAGGAACTTCTATTCACATAGGAGATAGATGATATGAGTCTGGAGAGAGCCATATCTCAATCCATTTTGTACTACCGGGGTATGTTATCCTAACTTCGCTTCATGTAGCACATCGTACCCCCAAACAAACAAGGTGTATAGGATCACCACTAGCCCCATCATACCCACTATGGAACACCTATGACATGGATTCATGTACAAAACACCACCAGCTATACCGGACACTATGTTGATTTCTCTCGACATTGGCCATGGACTTGGATACCCCAAATGATAGGAATTCCGAAGTGAATCATGCATGCCATACCTATCCAAGAGGTTTCATGAACCATCCATGATGTCCTATACACTCCAAGATAATATGTTACTAGTGGTATATGTAGTGTTTGATCAGATCATTCTCTCTCACCATCTTTTGGTTTTCCTTCCACACCAACCCTAAGTACTCCTATCAAAACAATATGGGAGGAGTACCTGTGAATGTAATCATGATCATTCCTTAACACCCCTCATCGGCCGCTTCATCTAATAACCCATGAATAACTCATCTATATCATCATATATAGTCTATATTCATCATATGGATTGATATTCTATTGTAAATGGTACTCCAATATCCTAGTTTAGTTGAGGCACCTTAGTATTTTGCTCTGCCATTGCCCTGAAAAACCTCACATGATGATAAAGAACCGCCGAGGAAAAACCACCTTCTCCACTCGGCCAATACTTGTGTTCCAGCCTGACCCATTTTGGTCCATTTTCAATATACCACAACAACCTAATGTACGATTCCAGTTTGGTGCCTCGAGTGTATTCTACTGCATACCCCCACCACAACACCACCTCAACCACCATTGATAGGGATAAGAAACCTCTCTAATAATGATTGGGATAAGGAACTGAAGCTGGTAGGAAGAGAGAAGTAGAATTAATTGATATAAATATACTATATAGGGTCATGTACCATATATCTAACACATTCTAAAATTTCAAGAACTATCTTCACCCACTCGTAGCTACAAATGGAACACAAAGTGAGTACCCAATTCTGAGTGTATTTGTCCAAGAGTGCCGCATCAAATGGGTATTTTTAATATATAATAGTGACCTTCCAATTTTTCAATATTACTTTTAGAGAATATTACTAATGATGAATCTATATATTTAAATAAAAGAGTATTCTTTATAATATAGGTAGTAGAGCTTCCATTTTGAGGTAGTCCCCTTTCAACCTTGTGTGTGTTGCAGATCGCAATGTGTCAGGTCTCATGATTGGAGTCTAGAATTCCCATACTTAATTCTAGTAGTCCCATATGAATATCTCCATGACCACCCTTGATATGTATAAACCCCCAACACCAACATCAACCTCTATCTAATCAGATCTCTTCCCACCGCTATGTATCGTGATGCCAGTATCAGTGGATGCCCATCCCTAGAATCCAAGGTCTGCCTATTAGAGTAAAGTATTGAGACACACATTAAATGATATAATACCTCCATATAATGTTCTTCTTTCACCAAGTGTCCATGTGGTAGAAAAATATATTGTTCCGGCTGAGTAGAACATGGACGAATGGAACCTTTTTACAGCATGGCATCCCCCTCTTAGTGAGATCTGACCTCAATAGCCAACTGATATGGCCTTCCACATCTAGCTCCCAAGTGATTTCTATAATTCCCTAGACCCCGAGTCATTTGATCAAGTGACCCTAGTCCATCCCATGCCTGTAAACTAATTGGATACTTATCATCGATATTTAGATAGATTTTCTACACTGAAATCTTGAAAGTAGAACACCAAGTCTATCTCTTTTTATAGTGAGGTCTTTACCAGTGTTCATAGGAGAAACCATACATTCTGAATTTATCACAACCCCCAACACAATGGACCTATTTTATATGGTTTTAAATGTCCATGATCTATTCCAAATTGCTAAAATGGGTATGATGCCCATATCCACTGGTAGAATCGAATGACACCTGACATGGGTTATTCACTTCTGGACAAGTCACTGTGGGATGCACCGTGTGGTTGGGTTCCCAATGGTGGTGGATAGTATCCTCCTATATCAGTTTTGATACTATTAGGGTAGAGTTGGGTACATTTCCTATATATTTTCCAGTATAAATTTTGATCGGATAAATATAGTTTAGAGTTAAATTGACTTCTTTCCATCCATCACTGAACTTGATCCCGCATATTGAATTGAAAATATAATCACTCCTATCAGAAAAAGCTAGTTCAACCCTAAATTTAATGTCTAAAAATATGTTGGTGCAGTATCAAAGGTTTATAAAGGATGGTTACAAGACTTTGATTTAGAATATCTTAGTTCTTTATGTATTTCCTGCTATGAGTGAATACTTGAAATTAAACAGATTCTCTTCATATTCTTTCTTGAATCAAGGACTATAACTACTTCATCAAGGACAAAACTTTAGTCAGCCTTCAAAAAATTAGTACCTATTGGTGACCTTTTGATACTTCAAATTTTTGGTGGAGCACGGGGGTAGGGTGTCAAAATTATTTTGGTTGAAAATCAAGATCTTGAATCATGGTGATACCCTTATTAGTTTCTCAATTTTCAGTTATTTTATTTACAGAATGTAACAAGGTGGTGGTGCTCTATAAAATGTGACATAATTCTGGACAAAAAGGTATATTCACCAATTGATAATAGTCTATAACATATTGGATAATGGACCTCTGTAACGTTGAACAAAGTTTCAATTAAAATATGAAATACAGTCTAAAACATATTGTATTATGCACCTCTGTAATGTTTCTTTAGTGTTGTAAATATGAAATATAGTCTATCACATATTGGATAATGCACCTCTATAACTCTTCTGTAACATTTAACATAGGTTTAATTCAAATATGAAATAATTATAAGTCTAAAAAACATGCATATTCTATTTGGTACACCACAAAAATATATCATGATATCCTAAATCATATATTCATCATATTTTATATTGATATGCCAATAATAAAATTATAACACCAGTTCACATAATAGTAATTCACCTTAGGGTAACACTATATAACCTAATATTACTCCATTATGTTATATATCAATGGATTTAATGATAAAATTGTTGAACATAATGAATATGAACCAAATGATAACCCCATATAAAATATATTTTCATTGAAAAAAATATTACATACTCTTATAAATAATAACCATGCTTACCACATTTCCTATACTGAAAACCATAATAATAGATAAAGTAATTAAAAATTTACACAAATTAAACAATTTTTATAGAAATTTAAAAAAAAAATCATTCCCCTAAATTTTTAAAATCGGTTCATTAAGTTTTTGTGGACTTAAAATATGCTTAATGACACATATGTTTAATGAATAATCTGTTTTATTCCCCTCAACGTTTAACTAAAAATAATTTTCATTTAACATATGTTAAAAGTTCCATATGTGGGTCTTTAAAAAATTACTCAAATTACACATCTTTTTTTCCCCAAAATGGGTAAAAATTAGCATCAAATGGGTTAATGAAAAGTTGTTTAGTGACACGCATGTTTAATTAAAAATATGTTTTATCCACCTAACGGTTTAATAAAAAAAAATTTAATCTATGTTCAACATTATGGAGTGGCATTAACCAATATGTTATAAACTGTAATCAATTGGTGAATATTTGATAGAGTATGTCATGATACAATTCACGGGTGCTCCAAAAATAATAAGTCTATAATAGAGACTTATTATTTTTTGGTACACCCTTATATCATGATATCCTCCATTGTATATTCACCAACTAATAATAGTATAGAACATAATGGGTAACACACCTCCATAACATTGAAAATAGGTTCAATATGAAATACAGTCTATAACCTATTCGATAATGAAACTCCATAATGTTGAACATAGGATTAATTACAATATGAAATACAGTCTATATCATATTTTATAATCTACCTCTGTAACATTTTTGTAATGTTGAAAATATGAAATATAGTCTATAACATATTGGAAAATTCAACTCTATAACGTTTAACATAGTTTCAATTCCAATATAAAATAATGATAAGTATAAAAAACATACATATTCTTTTTGGAAGACCACAAAAATACATCATGATATCCTTAATCGTGTATTCGTAAAAAATTATATTGATGTCTCTATCATAAAATTATAACACTAGTTCATATAATAGTAATGCACCTTATGATAACACTATATAAACTGATATTATTCCATTATGTTATATATTAAAGGATTTAATGACAACAATATTGCACATAATGAAAATGAACCTAATTATAATGCCATATAACCTTTATTTTCTTTGAAAAAATATGTTACATAGTGTTATAAATAAAAATCATTCTTGACACATTTCATTCATTGAAAACCACAATAATCGACAAAATAATTAAAAAATTACACAAATTACACATTTTTTAGACAAATTACACATATTTTTTATTCCAATTACTTTTTAAATTAGGTGAATTAAATTATTTTGTAATTAAAAGATGTTTAATGACATAGATGTTTATGAAAAATATATTTTAGTCCCCTCAATGTTTTATTAAACATGATTTTCATTTAACCTGTGTTAAAAGTTCCATATGTGGGTCATTGAAAAATTTGGGAAATTAAACATATTTTTTCCAAAAATGGGTAAAAATGAGCATCAAATGGTTAAAAAAGAGTTTTAATAAAACATATGTTTAATAGCAGATCGATGGCACCTTCTGTTCAGTAGATCATGATGATCATAAGTGATTGATGCTCCATATGTTGGGGGAATCAAGGTATTCATCATTGAAATCTCTTAAGGATCGAAATGCAATATTCCTTGGGGTAGCCAGATGAATCTGAACTCTATCGCTGGTGCCAAAGTAGAATTATAAGATTCCCAAAAGAGAGAAAGAAGGAAAAAAACCTCTGAGATTATTAATTGCAAAGAGCCATATCTCTACCCATTTTTTAATACTGGGGTATGCTACCCTGCCTTCTCTTCACATAGCACATTGCACAACCAATGGAACATTGGGTATATGATCACCACTACCCCCATCATACCAATTGTGGAACACCCATGACATGGAAACATGTACAAAACACCACCAACTATAATGGCCCCAACACCAATGGATCCCAACATTGGCCATTGAATTGGCTCCACCAAATGATAGGAATGCCTCGGTAAATGAACGATGCCTTACTAGACCAATAGGTTTCATGAATCATCCATGCCACTCCATCCACTCCAAGCTTGTATGTCAGTAGTGGTATACGTAGTGTTCGACCTGATCATGTCCTGTCACCAGCTATCAGTTTTCTGTCCACAACTTCCGTAAGTAATATACTCTAAAATATATAAGAAGATTACCCATGAGTGTACTCACATCCATTCATTAACACTCCCTATTGGTTTATTCATCCAATCCCCCATTAATTCATCATCTATCTCATTAAATATAGTCTATAGTCATCATAAAACTTGATATACTACTGGAAATGGTACTCCAATATAAGAGTTGAGTTTTAGCACCTCAGAATCTTGCTCTTCCATCGCCTTAAAAAACCTCAAATGATGGTAGAGAACTGTCGAGGTTGAGTCACCTTCTCCACTCATCCAATCCTTTCTCTCCACCCACCCCATGTTGTTTTGTTGACAATATTCCATGAAAACCTGATGTGTGATGCTAGTCCAATGCCTCAATTACCTTCCACTACATACCCCCACCACAACACCACCATAACCACCATTGATAGGGATAATGAACTGTTCCAATGCAGATATGGATAAGGAACTAAAGCCGATAGGATGATAGAAGTGGAAGAAACTGATAGGTATGAACTATATATAGTCATGTACTGTAGATCTGACCCTTTATAAGGGTCAGGAACTGCCTTCACATGCTCGAAGCTGTAAATTGAACACAAAGAGAGTACCCATTTCCGAGTGTATTTTTCCAATAGTGCTACATATAATAGGTAACATGCCTATAAATCCCATTTTTTGTAACATGCCTAGAATACCCATTTTTTGTAGTTGAAGTCATGGTGGGATCTTTTGGAACCATGTTTCACAATTTTTCTTTAGGTGGCTTTATGAATGACTTGGATGAATGTTTTGGAATAAGTCCCTTTTAGTGTTTTATTCCAAACATTTTTTATTAGAGTATGTTCCTATTCTAGTGTGTTGCAACAAAAAATGGTATCATATGAGTTTCATGTTCTTCAGTATGATACACCTAAGTGGTATCCAAGGAGGTTCTCATTCTGATGTATGATACCAAAAATTGGGATTAAAGGGATTGGATACCATTTCTGATGGTTGAGCATAGTATAAATGTTTCATGAGGGTATGTTTATAAATGTTTTAAAATAATGTCACTCTAATATAGCATTAGTACCGTATAATTTATTGATATAAAAAATCTTATTTCATGGATAGATAATTGTGGTATGTTCCATTGTTGATATGTTTTTTTGTGATTAGATGGAAGAATGTGAGGTTCCACAAGTTAGGTGATATATTTTGCTAAGAAGGATATTCACTATTTGATTATGGTAGTACCAACTATGATATTGGATATCAAAATACCTCTAGCTTTAGGTTTCATGTGGAATGTTACATTTGTTGAGTGATATAATGGAATCTGGTGAAATACTTCTTAAGTTATGATGGAATCCAATGATGATCCTATGATGAAAGCTACTTATATTAGGGAAAGATCATGTTACTACTCCTAGAGGATTTGAATGTTTTATTGTGTGGATAATTCAATGAGAAGTGTGAATGTGATTTGGAGGTCATGATAGTATCACAATAATTGTTTCATAAGTTGTAATAAGTGTTTGATTCTTGTTCCTAGAAAGAGGTGTCAGATGAAACCAACATTTATCAGCTCAAATCAATATTTTCTTGGCTGATTTCCCTATTCGGCATGGATTTATAGATGGAAAGGGAGATTTCAGTAAGACTAATAGGGATCAGAATATTGGTTCCCCAAAGGACATGTTCCTAAAGTTACCATATCCTATAGCTGAGGAGGGTGATTGAAATGTTTCCAAGTGTTCACTTGATCCCATACTGGAAGAAGGTGCGGTGGGGAACAATTCTCATGATCAATGGAATATTTTCAGTTGATATAGGAGGAATTATGAAGAGAATAAGATTCATACAAAGGGTGATTCATGGTTATAGTGAGGCGTATATAGGTTTTAAAATCTACAAAAGGAAATATTTTGAAGACGTGATGAAATTAAAGAAATCATATTACCAAAAGAAGAAATTTTAGGCATGGTTATCTTAAGTATACAGAAGTGAGAGAATAAGAATGATGAGAATTCTATGTCTTGTGAAGCTTTATTTGAACATGGTCGCAGAGATTGAAATTTTTAGTGGTTGTGGTAGAGGTTCATGTTTTGATGGTTTCTCACATGGTAATACACTATTCTAATAGGTAACATCAATTATAGGAACCATAATGTAGGTGGATTGGAAGTTAGTTGGAATATGGGAGTATGAAGTGAATGGAAGTTTAGAGGATGGAAAAAAAATTCTCTATCATCTACATAGTATTTGGGAGTAGTTAAATCAACCATGTGTAAACCAAATGAATGGAATCCCACTGTACAATGTGGGTTTTTTATTTATAATGTGTTAATGAATACTTTTTCATGTTTTCATATCTGTGTAAAAAACATAAGTAAAATCATTATGGAATGGAAGAACCTCTGTAATAGAGTTGTCATCCTTCATTGGATTGAGAATAGGTTAGAGAAAGTGGTGAAAAATAATTTGATCCCATACCTACACTAGAATAATTTTTAGTATGAATTCATCATGCTGAGGAAATCAGACTTTCTTGAAGGAGGAGTTCTTGATTGAGAGAATTTTGATGATTTCTCTGAAGCTCATCATACCAGAACACTCTTAGGTTATAGAAGATCAGATAATCATTGCTTTATAAGTAAACATCTAAAAGATTGGGGTCATAGACTAGGTGCATGATGTAATATTTTGATCATAATTTCAACAAAGTCAATGTCTTGAAAAGCAATTCCTTTTTTGTTTAGTATAATTACAAGGAGGTATTCAGATAAGTCCCATAGAGGCAACTGAATGGAAGATCATGGATTCAGAAGTTGAAGGAGGATCACTTTCAGTTGGATCCCAAATGATCAGAAATAATAATGGGCTGGAAATCCATACAAGTGTTATATTAGAAGAAGGATGAACGAAAGATGAGTTAAAAGGGAATTTATGTGTGAATATGATAGCGGTATTTTAGTGGTATATTATTGGACTTAACCTAAAAAATAGATATCAAGTGAGATAATGTTGGGAGAGGCATGGGAAATGTTTTCTATGTGATGTGTGGAAACTCAATAAAGACAACATCTAAAAGAGTCCAAGATGATGATATCACACCAGCACCATGTAATATCCTAAAAGAGTCAAATAGAAGATCATTCATCAGAATGATCAGAATGGATTGAGTTAAATGGGTTAAAAATGAGAGAATGAGAGTTCATATGGAGGAATTCATTCAAACTGAATGTAGTGTCTTCCGAATGAACATTATAGAAGGATCATTAAAGTTGGGTTAGATGTAGCATGGGTGAATGGGATTTCACTAAAATGATGTCATTCTGAATGAATTAAATTTATTCCAGAATACAATTCCAAAAGGAACCATGAAGTTAGGTATGGTGGAATGAGGGAGGATATGGATAGTCTGGAAGGGGAATAGTATATTCCGAGTACCTTATGATCTTGATTTTATATGGTTATCATAGGTAGTGCTAATGTTCCAAAGGAATGTATTGAGATAAAAATAAGTGTAAGGTTTTGATTATCAAGTGTAATTTTTAGAGGATTCTAGTGATTTTTTTGGATGCCACTCTGATGAGAAGACACTAAAGATGAATCACTAGAGCACTTCCTACAGATTTTTGGAAGGAGATGTTACAGAAGAATCATTAATGAGTGGATTAAAAGGTGATGTACATAGTGAATTGGATTTCTATAGTTGAGTAGGTAATTGTTAAATGAAGTTTGAATTTTCTAGATCCAATGGATGGATTCTAATACATTTCAAATGGTGGTTCTTATTGAATGAATGGTTGCAAACCACTATAAAGAAGTCTATTGGTCCACATATGAAATGTACAATTGAGTAGAGTTGATGGGGAATAATAATGGATGAGGTGGCTCCCCCTTCAATGAATCTAACCTATGTAAACATATGTGATTGAGGCATCATACCCAAAGTAAAAGGTTAATTTTCAAGTGGAAAAATACAAATAGAAGGGCATATTAAGAAGAAACAAGTACAAATGTTAGTGAGAATTATTTTGGTAGTTTGAGTAGGAAGACCAAAAGATTTGTGTTTCCATGTAACATAAAATTCACATTTAGTGACCAAAAGTGAGTCCATTTATTCCATGGATGTAGGACTCAATATCAAACCTTGTCAATTCCTCTTGTGTATTGTGACTGATTTTATAATTTCATGTTTATTTGGATGTATTGTACTTTCATGTCGATAAAAAGGAGACCTTGAGGAAACTAAAACCAGATGGAGTGAAGACTTTTTATGGTGGATGGGGTTCTTGGAATTACTATTTCTAGAAGTTAATGTGATGGGGTGGGGGGTCTTCTATAATCATGTTTTTTATTTCTTTTATAGTGGTGTTGTGGTTTATTTTGATAGATGTTTTGAAAGCTGGTTCCTTTTGTGTTTGATGCTTCATAGGTTTCATACTAGTGTAATCAACCTATGTGATATATTTTTATTTCATAGACTTTTTAGAAAATAACTTCGCAAAAATTGATAGGTCCGTGTACTTGAACATGAAGTTCTATTTTTATCAAACATATAGAGAAAAAATCTTCTACTAAATATTGAAGGGTGAAATACTTTATCACATTATTCATTAATGCAATATCAGAAGTGAAATTCCCAATGCACCTAGCTTTCCACAATCATATAACATCTTGTTTTGTCTAGTGAATCAAAGAATGTTAATTATGACATGAATTGATAATAATAATAATCTTACAGTGCATGGACCATTACACAATTTTTTAGATCGGAACATATAATGACACATATAAATATGGATTTCTTACACATGGGTAATTTTCTCATAATATTATTCTCTGGAAATTTATAAGGGTGTATACCATTAGATAATTTCTTAATGTTTTTTGAGTCTACCCCCTGACATCCTATATAATATCATTCTAGTCAAATTATATCAACCCACTGTAAAACATATATTTAATAATTTTATTGTGGAACTTAAAGGATCTAATCATAGTGTGGAACTTCTGTATTGTTTTAGTAAAATATTTACCCTTAGTTTATTATCACATATAATTACTTATTTAAAAACCTTAATGATGAGATGATAACATTATTAATATTCAAAATCCTTGAATATTGGTAATCATAAATTTTATAAAAGTTTTTTCTAGGGAACCAACTCTAAAAAACTATCACATTCACTATATCTAATGATTTTTGACCTTTATTACACTCTATCACATATGAAATTAATGTTTTTATGAGAAAATATTTTATTCAAGGTGTCAACCTCATTCTACTCTATGTAAAGTTTTCTCACAATGACTTCACCCATCTAATAAAAATCCCTAAATTGGTGATACTTTTATATTATGTTCTTTTTTCCGTTAGTTTGACCATAGATCCTTCGCGGGATCCGCTAATATAATATTATCATAATACAATGTACTAATATATTTGTTAATACAAAACAAATAATGTTATTATACAAAGTACAAATCAAAATAATTTTTTTTGGGTAAATTAGAAGCCCATATATTCTCAACCTCTGTTTTAGGATTGACAACTAGCTGCTTTGAACTATTCTAGCTCAGAGCTCCTATGTTGAGATAGAAGACATATCTAGAATATGGATTCATATTTTTATGATCTATTTTATAGTTAAAATCTGTATAACCCATTATTACTAGCTCATAATCTACTCCATATACAAGGAACATATCCTTAGTTCACCTCACACACTTAATGATTTCCATAATTGCAGACTAAACATGTTCACATGGATCATCTTGATATCTTCATACCATGTTCAAGGTGTTGGACACATTGAGAGTAGTATATAGAATTACATACATGATTGATCCAATCACATAATCATATTATATATTACTCATAATCTCTCTTTATTTTTTGGTTCTGAGGACACGTTTTTCTTAAAATATGTATTCCATGTGACATTGGATATGGAAACCCTACTCTTTATTTCACATTAATTCATGATTTACTACCGAAAATTAAACTTAATACAACCCAAAATTTCAATAACTGTAGTGTATTTGGTAATTAGGTAAATTATATAACAAATTAAACTAGTAAAATACATCATCTTTATTGAAAACATCTTTATCATGATCGTACTTAAAACTACATGGGATAACCTTGGGAAAACCTAAGAAATGGGTGAACTATAAAGACCAGTAAAGGAATATAAAAGGTATAACCTGAAGAAGATTATAAATTTTAGACAATAGGCATACCAAATGGATGTAATAATCATAAACATGAACAATGAGACATGATATATAATGATAATAATAAAGAAAACATGTGGATTGTGGCAACAAATTAAACACTACATTGCAAACATAGGTCAAGCATAAACCCTCCAATACATCATGGTAGAAAAATTCCTATTTAGGAATCAAGTTCAATACTTATCCAAACATGGAGAATAATGATACTAAACATTACCCTATTCCTTTTAGAGCTATCTAATTCTTGGGGGCACCCAACACATTCATTTATCCTCATTCTTAATTGATCTATACAGATCACACAACATGGATTCATTCAACATCAAACATTCTCACATGAGAAATGAGTGTGGAATAAAAACATACAATTCCCCAATGAAAAATTATATGTGTATAAGGGTGAACACCCATAATATAAAATGGATACGATATTAACTACACAATTGGTTTGGTATGGAAAATGATGGTGATATTTCGATAGAATAATAGCATCACATAATGAGTCATTAAAATGGATTAGTGATAGATAAAGGGGTTTATCATTAAATAGGCATAAAATGTTTAGTTATAAGGAAATGTAAAAACATATCCAAAAATTATATGTATGGAATAGAAAACATAAGTTAATGAAGAAACGTGAATAAAGAAAATAACCCTAAATATATATTGACATGGTAACAGTTGTACATATGATCATGTGAGGATTAATGAGAGTGAAAGGGGAATATCCCCATTTAAACAATAAATTGATTATAAGGGTAATATGTAAAATCATAACCCATCATAAGAAAATGTAATTTTAAGATACACAACATAAAATAAGTGTTTGAATGGAAATGAGAAAAGAGAAATACATTACAGAATTTCGACATAGTAACATCTTAAGTAAAGGTAAAAATGAGTTAGGATATAATATATCACATTAAAAATAAATTTTGTAATAAGGGTATGTATAAAAATTACATTATCTTTCATGAACTAGTTTTTCCAATTGCAGGTTCAAGTTCCCTATCCCTATTAGTTGACTTTTTCCAGTTTTGAAAATCATGCAGTTTGCATTCTTATTTGAAAGCTCTATTAATTGTTGTTTATTTAAGGTAGTGCTTTATGTATTAGTAATGAATAAATCTTTTGGATTAATGTTTTTTCTCTATGTGCCTCTTTTAATTCTTTCTATCATTGTGAATAAATTCTACTTGAGCATCAGTCACTACAAGCTAAAACATCTCTAAACAAAACCGTGCCAAACGTGTCCAAATAAAAAAAGCAAATGAAATATGTCTAAAACTTCTATTTACATATAGTGGTACCCCTTATACTTCTAAAAAACACCATCATATAGTTGAACATACACCACTTTTTGTTCTTTAGTGATTTTTACTATCGGTTATAGAATGGGTCACTAATTCACTCTCACAGGTTTCCCATGATGAACAAACGAAAAGCACTTCCAAGACTCTCCTGCATGTTTAATAATATGCTAATATGATATTTGGTTTTAAAATATTAAGCTAAATATAAGTAGGGCTAGCTAATGGCTTGTGAACAAGGTCATCTTTAAACATATTTCATCCTTGTATCATATTCTTAGTTCAGGTAGATACCGAAATAAATTGAATTGGATTTAGTTACAAAAATCCCTATAATTAGGTATTAACATCCCTAATTTCTTCTTCTAACAAAAAATTAGTGCCTATTTAGCTATTTTGGATATTAAATATAACTTTAGGTAAACATGTAATAGTGGAGACTATTATTAAAAGAGCACCTAGATTTCTAGAAGGCCTTTCTTTATTTCATATTGTTGTAGGGAAGAAGGTAGATCATCTGCCTATATCCTCTACCTTCTTCTTGATTCTAGGGATTGGGAACCCAATGAATAGGAATTTATATTTCATCAAAAGGGGACTCACTCTATTTATGTAAGAAACCGACCTATCAATAAAACCAATGTGCTTCAGCTATACGACCTTCATGCTCTTCAAATATCCCATTTTCATATGATCATAGTTATCATAAGATTAGGGATAATACCCTTGAATCCATTAATTTGAGCCTATTTTCCCATTACATAGTTTTTTAACCCCATGAATTTTGATTAAATACTAATTCGACTCATAAGAGATGACCTAAAGTCCTGAAAAATTAGACATTTTATTACTAGGTGCAACAAAATTTGATCAATTGGATTTCTTGTTTATAAAGGGAAATAAAATTCTGTCATTTTTCTACAATATCCATTAATTACAATTTATATCTTTCGAGAGGTAAGATACATTGTTGGAGTGTAAGGGAAGCTAGGTTCGTAAGTAGAAGAATGAAGGAAACCCTCTATTTTGCAGTTGTTCATAATATAAGGGGGTCTAGTTAGTTTAGGGTGAGACCTTTTCCCTTTTGTTGAGGGGTTCTAGAAATAAGGTAAATAGTAAGAGAATTAAAATTAACTATGCATAAATATCCAGGACACTGTGAGTGTTCCATATTCAGATCATGCCTCACCCCCTGATTAATGCTTTTCTATAAGCACAGGTAAATCATTTTAGCCACGAATCATTTTCGGTACCAGTGATCTATCTCCGTCCAAATTATACAAATTAAATTTATGTATCCTTGATGTTATTACTATTTTAATGACTTATTAAATACTCTCTTCACTTATTTTATATAAAATTTGTATAATTTATGTGAAGTATTAATGTTTTAATATTAAGTATAATTTTTGAGCATTTTTAGAAGTAGTCCTATTGAGTCAGTTTACTATTTTAATAATAAATTTCACTATACTGATACACATTTTGTCGTTCTTGCTTTTTAGGATTCTACTTTAAATATAAAACATTTCACTATAAGGAACCATGAGCCAATTCTTCCATTTGAAGGGTCATATGGTCCTCACAAACAAGACCAAAGAATCTGTGAAGAAACTAGACTATTCATGATGATTGATTTACTGGGATAAATACAGAAGTAAAAATTCCATTATTCTCCACCACAGTTCTGGGGAAGATTTATGGAGTCCAAGATAAAACTTTCAAGGCCTAATAATAAGAAAAATGGGCCCAAATGATGCATTGAAATCTAGCCCACCATTCTGGCCGAGAAATAAAAGAAGCCCACAACTATTGACATTTATCCTGATTTGGACATCCTTTCGAACAGAGATTTCTTAGTGTGAAAGATGAGATATTTCCGGACAACTCTTTTGAAGGAATTTTTTTTATTTGAGAGCATCTTCTTTTTCCTAAACCCATTCACATAATGGACTTTGAAAAAGTCTGTATTGAAATGTACAGATCATAATTGTTTAGTAAAACCGCCATAACCTTTGCTACATAAGTCCAATGGACGCCATATTTTCACATTAGACATAGGACTTTTATATTTACAACTTCTAAGTAGAAGATATTTCATGATTCAGTTGTATGAGTGTCCAAATTCGCGAGCCAAGTGTAGGGGTAATTCTAGAATGCAAACAGTCCACCATCTAGGGCTATAAATACATCCCCTCCTCTCCTTTTCAAAAGGGTTGGAATTTCAGAATAGAGGAGGATCAATTGGCACGACCAGGGCTCTTCCAAAGGCCTGGGAGGACATTCCAAACTCATTTTTTCACTTGATATATCCTTACTCCTCTCTTTCATTTCGTTTACTTTTGTGTTCTTCTTCATTTGAAATCTTGTAAGTGTTTGTTTTGTAATTCTGTTTTAATGAATGTTTCTACTTAAATATCTCTTACTCTCACCCACATTATGTAGTTTAATATTAATGTTCTTAAAATATCCTTAATAAATTTAAAATCCATTATCTTATTTTGATTCCTCATTAAATCTAAATTCTATATTTAACAATTTATTCATCGTTTGGGTGTGTGTTCGGCGCACTACTCTTATCTTGTCCATTTATTTTTCTTCTCTTTATAATTATTCACCATAAACATATATTACCTGATTAATAACCATCTTAGTGGCTGAGTAAATCTATCATTGGGTTGAGTTTTAATTTAGGTATGTTAAGCGATTGAGTGCTTTTTCTCAATGAGAATTCATTGAATTAACATTGTGTATGTTTGACTTAGCATGTCATGGATTAATGACTTGTTTTGTTTAACGTGTGGTTTCCATGGATTATTGGAACCATAAATACACTACCATAAATAATATATGATCAATATTAGAACCATAAGTTAAATTAAGGCTTGGATTAAAGCCTTAACACTTTGAAATTCCAATCAACGTCAACTTGTGACATGGGTGTTAATTTAATTGTAATATAAAGCAAAGCTCAAGGATATCACAAGCTTAACTAACCTAATGATAAAATCACCCCAATCATTATAAATTTGTTAAATCAATCATTATCAATTAGTCATTTCAATTAAGCTTGGAAAATAAACCCCCCAATCAAAAAACAATCAACTAAAAACAAACGACTATTACAAAGTATCATCGTCGAGGATTCGACCGGAGTGCTGATAATCCTCCACTAAAATAAAAGATTATTTATCAAAATAGGCCATATATGATCTTAATTTTCCTTTCATCCTAGAGTGATCCATTGCAGGTTTTTGATTTCCTTGGCCTTTGTCCAATTGGAGCTCTCTTCAACAATCTGTGATCCTAGAAATCTACGAAACTAATAAGAAGAACATCCCATCTACTTACTCACTGGCCCAATATGAAATAGTTACGAAATTAGGGAACATTTATGTAAACCCAAACATATGATCTGCTTAGGAATTTTCAACAAGACCCAAAGAAATAATCTTATTTCTACCTTTTAATTATAGAATTGAACCATGGGACTCTCTATAAGTCTCTCACCTTATTTGGATAGATCATCCAACCTTTTCATTCACACCGACCTTATAGCCTAAAAGTGATAAGATCGGAATGCCTGGTTCTTCCATCATCAAATGAACTTAAATTCATAACCTATAGAAGGCAAGGCTAGTAAAACTATACCAAGATTGAAACCTTGCTTAGTATTTCGTTTTCAAAATCTTCTTTCACTCACCGCTTCTATCAATACATATGTCTTAGACGCTGGTGGATCAACAATGTAAACTACTGAAGTTCTACTAAAATTTCATCACTAGGGTAAATTGATGGAACTTCCATTGCTGAATTTTTTTCTTTGACAAGATAATGAAAAACTATAAAAACTTAATCAATTGCGTGAAATACCCTTAGCTTGTGAAGTCGCCCTGCTTAGGTGAGTTTCTTAGCCTATGATTTGTTTGGTGCTGATCCCATTCATTTTGTGTGGCATGATGATGCACTTTCTTTACCTGTTAGCAGAAATAATAAGTTGAATTCAAGATATAGAAAGTCTCTTAGTCTAGTTATAAAGGGAATCGCTCTAAAGAAGGTACAATATTTTGAACGGGTAGGAATAAGACCTAATAGGCTTTTGCTTCTTCTCCTACAGTAATGTATCTTTCGATCCTCCTCATCCTTGTAAATAACTAGTGCCCCCATGGGTTGAGATAGAGAAATATTAGATGCATGTATCAGCAACACAAAATGATTGTTTAGGTCACTAACAACATTCTTCCCGTTGGACTGGAATAATAGATACAACAGAAGGTGTAGGTGAGATTCAAAGATGGGAGAGAAGAATGTATTTCCCATCCTCTTAGTGATGAGATACCCTAGCCAGTAAGGGGGGAAATCATCAAGATTTTTCCCTGAAATTTAAAAGGTACGACTATTGTGTTCATTGGGTAACATCCAATCTTGGTTGGGGTGATCCAAACCAAACAAACCCGAGTACTCTCTCATTAAACCATTCAAAAAATCCGAACTCACACATGACTGGTACTTTTATATTCGTCAATGCCTACAATAGAGCATAGAAACCCTTTACATAGTGATAATGGGACTAAAAATATATCTCAATTAAGGTAAAAGAAAGAATCATAGATTGAATCCTTCACAAAAGTACACTAGAAGGTCATGTACTCTGGTTGTTCCCATGTGGCAGGAGGTAAATGATATATATAGTCCAAAGGAATCAAGTACCACTAGGCGCAGATCATACAAGAAAAATCCATAAGTAAATGAACATTAATTCTTCTATTCAACTATATGAAATCCACTTTTTTTTAAAAATACTTGGTTATAAACCCTTGTATATATTAAGTAACACCTTTATAAAGGGTTAAAACCTCTTGTGATCAAAATGGAAACATGGATGAATCCGTTGGGGTAGCAAGTGCTCTTTGGATAGATTAAAAGACCAAGGATACAAAGCAGTTCAACATAAACAAGTCTAACCTTAAAAATCATGGTGATGAAATGATCCTCAATTATTAGTTAGAATGTGGTAGCCTCATAGTCAATTTTATAGTCAATCAACCTATCTTGGTAAGTCTTATCATACTTATTCACTTGCCTAAAAGTTGATCAATATCAATACTCTTCAGTTCATTATCCTTATCAGCTGTTAAAGGAGTACTGAAAGTAGGTCTGCTTATGTATTGTTATATTTCATGTTGTTTAATGACATATAATTAGCTAAAATTGGAACAATATCCTTTCAACAAAGGAATCATGTCACTCAGTCACTTCTATTAGTCAATTATTTCAAACATCAGAAGATGGTCAAGGATCAACCCCTATCTATAAAAAACAAATGTAGCAAACCGATTGGCCCCTCAATAATTCGATAGCTAGTACTAACTCAATACTATTAGTGTAGAGTCTGGTAATTTTCTTATATAGTTTCCAATATAAAGTCTAATTGAATAAATATAGTTTAGAGGTAAATTTACTTATTTCCATCCATCACTCGACTCAGTCCCACTGATCGGAAAGAGAACATAATTACTCATGTCAGTCTAAGCTAGATCAACCCTAAACTGAATGTCTAACAATAAGTTGGTTCATTATTTGAGGTGTAGCATAGAAGAATATGAGACATTGATTTAAAATCTCTTAGTTCTTTAAGTATTTCCTACTATGAGTGAATACTTGAAATGAAATTTATTCTCTTAAGATTTTTTCATGAATAATGAGTTGTAACTACATCATCAAAGACAAACCTTTACTCTCCCTTACAAAAAGTAGTACCTATCGATGACCTTTCGAGACATCAACTTTAAGGTTGATTGCTTGGGGTAGGGTTTCAATCATATCTTGTACAAAAAATAATGATCATGAAACTTAGTGATACCCTTATTGGTTCCTCCATTTTTGGTTATTTTTTCAGAATGAAATAAGGGGTGCTTCTCTTGACAATGCAAGATAATGTGTCTTCGTTTCCTGTTTCGGAGGAAGTCCCTTATTTCAACCTGGTTAACCAGGATACCAATTAAATTTTGTCTATACTTCCTAGTAAGAGTAATATTTGTCATAATGAAATCCATGGGTAGGTAGCAGTTACGTCTCTAGTTAATGGAATGTAGCCAAGTTCTAAGAAGAACTATCATATATCCATAGGGGAACACACTAGTTTGAGAGAGTACGATATAGAAGTAGGTAATAGCTTTCAAATTCAGGGTTCTGACATTTTTTTAAGGATGTGCATAGTTGATTGTCCTATTCTGAACCAAGGATCAATTCTTAACACATGTAGTTGATACTTTTATCTTCTTCCCTATTTAGGAGTTATGATGATAAAGTGGATCTAGTTTCTTATGCATACAGAATGGTTAGGGATATGGCGTGTGTTTATAGCATGTTCTTGAAAGGGAACACAATTGTACATAAATTGAGAAATCAAGTACCTCTTACCTAAAGATTGATTCTTTCCTCTTTCTTTTCTATTTCGAAGAGCTTTATTTCTTATGTATACCTTCAAATGAAAATATATATACATACCAGCATGAGATCGAAGGGATTAAATAATAGCAGTAAAAAATCATTTGTTAAAAAGGGAATTCACATCAAAAAATAGATCATTAATGCTAGTTGCATGGTTGAAATTTGTAGTAGTAAAGGAAACTAGTAAAAATCCAAAATCATATGAAGCAGTGGTAAGAGAAAGAGAATAACTAAGCGTGCACTGTAGTGTCCTGCTTTATTTGGAGGGATTTAGGAATCAAATATCCATTCCCATTTTATGTTTGGAACAATTTTCACCATAGCTATGTGAAGCTATATGACTCATCACTATTCTCATAAAAAACCTTCACTATTTTCTCACCCTTTAGAAAGGGTAAGATCTATGGTACTTGACCCTCTATGGGTAACCATTTAGAAAAATTATATATAAGTAGCGGATATTATATAATATATAAGTGTTTAGAACCTGAACCTATTCAGGTGTGATCTTTTAGAACCTCACCCTTTAGAAAGGGTCAGATCTACGGTACTTGACCCTATATAGTTCACCCTTTAGATGGGTTCTACTTATATATCAAGGGTATAGAACCTTTGGCCATCTACTAGTCAGTATACAATAAGCATTGATAATATTAGAGTAGGGTAAACAATATTAGAATATTGCTGACATCCTACCACATTCATGTGTGTGATTCACCATGACTCACTCTTATTCATCGCTTTAGCCATAGGATATATTTTACACGCAAGAAAAAATGCATTCTGATCCTCTTCTTCGAGAACGATTGATTTGGTTAATGGGGCTGCCAACCAGACCTCTCAAATTGTAGTTTAGTCATATTCCCCTAGTACTTCTTGTGCTTCATGATGTGGGGTCACCGCCATATGCCTATTCCCACTACCACCATCTCTCAATGAACCCTATATTCTTTAAGTACTCCACTCTAATAGTGTTGGTAAAATATAGGTAGTAGAATTTACACAACTACTTATACTATTTAATTGGTGGTGAAATCAACAATGCCAATGTCATCCCATATCATTCCAATGCCAGTGAATATGGAATTTTCTTTATCAAAACATGCAGGAGATCAGGTTCATTCAGTGGCCAAATTAATGACAACACTCTTTCTTGAACATGGAGATAATGTCGAGGAACCAATACTACCCCATGGATATCATTCATATAGTCTGGAAACATCAACTCATCCTATTTATTCTTGGTTTATTGTAATGGTAGCTATGCTTGTAGTTTGATGGGCCCCATGAGCTCACCCTGAACCATTAATCACCTGAGTTCCCAGGAAACTCACCGCTAACTCTATCACCCCATATCGTAATGGAATACCTGACTCATAATTAATATATTTTAATAGTCATTTCCATTAAGATTCATCCTACCTATACCCCCGCCCTTTGGGATCATCATATAATGGATCATTTTTCCACCTTGGTAAAATGCTAACTAAGGCCCTATATCCATTCCATGGCCTTCCAGTTCACATGGTAGGGTCTGTGTGGTATATTATCCTTTGGAATTGACCATCCTCAGTAGTAAGAACACATCCACCACACCATGATCCCCATGACCATTCTACCATATCTATGACTATCAAACGATCAGACACTATATAAATAGAGTACCTGACCCCATTTCATGAGCCAATTTTTCTGTCTGGAGTTGGAATCATGAGCACACTATTAAAAGAGTACTGATGACTAATAGATATATAGTCATTGTTCGACTACCTATAGTATACCTTATACTACCTATATTATTATGATATTTTTTCATCTTGAGTGGGTATCAGTATAAATAATTTATGGTTGTTTTTCTAAACATAGTTGGGAAGTGGGGCTGGTAGTCTTAGACAAATATTATACCAATGTGGAACCATGTGATTGGTGATCGGATAGTGTAAATGTAAGACCTCATCTTATCATTTCACATCACCCCGTGTGCCATATGGAAAGTCAGAAAATTAGGCATCCTAGGTTGCTTGAGCCCCCAACTCCACTGCAACCATAGAGTCGGTATAATATAGGTAGAAGAATATATGGAAACATAGTTGAGTGTATCCAGCTCATGGGCACAACAGATACATAATTAATTGAGTAGAGGGGTTGGCCATTCACTTAGAACACTGAAATAATATGACCAGAGCACCACTAACTCCATTCCAATAGCTCTTCCTTCTACCATATCCAACTAGGAACCATCAATCCATATCATATCATATCATATCATAGTAGTACGATTGACCAATCGACTAGGAAACATAGGTATGATGGGTACCCTGTGTAGTGGGAGATAGTTACTCTTCTAATAGTGGAAATCTTTATCCCCATAGAATAAAAGGGTTTTCTGGTTGAGATGGTCAATCAAATCACTATTCAAATAGAGACGGCTTCACCCACACTCGGTTTCTACTCGATGCCCTCCATTTCTCTACCCACTCCACTCCAACCCTTTCACTCATACCCGATAATATATACCATGAGGCCACTATTAGATTAGATATTTTGTGGAACTAGAATTATATAATGTACTATTTGACATTCCTTTATCTTTTCCCCCTTTGTGAAACCACTCAGATATCCCATAATGGCACATGCCATTGGCCCCTCTAGCACTGAGCTACGCCTAGTTGGAGTGGAAAGGTAATATTTTTTTCAATGTCTGATAGATTCCCCATCCCACCGCGGTCACTTGGGCTTTGGATTCTCTGTATATAGTCTAGTTGGTCATACCACATTAATTCCCACTAGTCGTACCATTCTAAACCATTCCACTAACTAATTCTAGTTTTGTTTTGTTATATTTTTTCAAACCAAATCAAATATTAGCTAGTCATTCAAGTTACAATGAATCATATGACATGTGAACATGAGAGTGGAAGGAATATGCATGGGGTTCGTTTTTTGAAAGATATGTTGTTGTAGGTGTGGTTTGGACTAGCCGTTAGGTACCAGGTGAGGTTCCTAGGCCAAAGCATAAATGCATGATTTGTTCCACAAAACTCAATGCACTGACTATAGTATACTCCACTACATAGTATAAACGTTCTCAGTTGACATAAACACCCTGGTACTTCATCACATTTCAACCTAGAGGAAGGCACAAGAAAACTATGAGGGACATCAGTTGTTGTGACTAGAATACAGATATTCATTTTTCCAAGTAGGACAACATAATTGTCCACATATAAGACTCGTGATTTCACCATTTTTTGATCATATTCTGGAATTAGATAACTATCAAAGGTGAGAGCCTTGTTCATTCTATTTAAATAGTCCAAATACTCACAAGGGTGAAAAACCAACCACAAACTATACTAGAAGCATTAAACTGAATACATCTATCCCTGCCACCTATGAACCACCACTACGACCATCTCCATTCCAATGAACCATCGATTACATTGTTTCTTCCCCATTCAAGAATGATGAACTATAAAGATATAGTAACAATTTCATGCACACCACTCACCTGTTCTTTTTTGGAATGTCTTGATGTACCACCACCGGATGATAGGTTCCCAATCATTGATCCATCTTCATAGCTTACAGTCAAACCGTTACCAAATTCATACCACGGATCGAGACGATTCTATCTAGAAAACTAAACTCACTCCATCAATCATTGTACAACAAAAAAACATGCATCTAATTTGAATCGTTCTTGCATCTCTTCAGTAGTAACCAGGAACACTGAATTGGAAATATCATGTATTCTCATAATATAGTGATCACATGAACTATTCCTATATAATTTAGATTAGTGTACTGAATCACATGTCTGGTCTCAGCCGGCGTTGTATGTAGTTTCTTCTTTACCCTCTGACCCAAGTACCATTACAGTGGTATCATCTTATATTTCTCTCTATTCCAACCCCACCAACTCCATTCCGTCCATACAACACATGAATGATTGACCTTGGTATCATCCTATATCAGTTTTAAAATCCAATACCAACTAATCAATAAGATTAGTAGGGGTTCTTAGTACTCTACTCTAATAGTGCCACATCTCTAATGGTATCAACTAGGTCACCATATTGATCCCCATCAACCCCATTCAGATAGGGGTGGTACCAATCCTAGCATTTTCAATCTCACACCATATCCTTCGTGGGTATAGGATTCAAACCTGCAGTCATTTAGGTCATGATCCTGAGGAGTCTATCCAATTCCTCCAACCCTCTTCCATCACTCTATTGTCATTGAAATGGTGCCCAATTATTTTCCAAACACCTTAGTGATTCAAGGTATCATCGTTGTCATCTAACCCCAACAAATATAATACCAAATACACCACTCGGTATATAATCTAGAGAGTGTATAATCTATCCAGGTACTCTTCTATATAGTGTATATGTGGACCACTATAGGCACCACTATAGGAACCTTTTTTGGTGCCTATATTGGGGCCTATAGTGGTCAGAATATATTATATTGAGATTGGACTTAGGAAACCATCCATGCCATACCTTCCATCAACACCGGACTGATGCGTAGTAGTCATGGTGTCCATCTATCCATTTTTTCATAGAGATCCATGAAACTATACCCCAAGATCATCCAATAAACCACCATTTTAAAGAATATGAATTCCTTGTATGGCATGAGTATATTTGGCTCAGTATGTATGCCTACATAACACATTGCTTTAGAGGGTGTCTTTCGACTGATTATAGGTTTTTTGTAGTTGTAGGAAATCATCACATTCTTCACGAGGGGATTGAATGAATATGAAACGAAGGAGATAGAGGGGACCAAGGAGTGAGCAAGCGGAAAAACAAGTGGGGACCGACTCTCGAACACGAAGGGAAATTAACAAAATGAGTTGAATCTCTTTCACCTGATCCAACAGAAAAGTGAGGAAAAAAGTGAATGGATTGATTGAGAGGAGTAGGAAAACTCAATGGTATTACCTTTATGGATTCACCTTTCTTGCATATACCATTTTTTCATCTCTGAACTCTAAATCACCTATGCGTATTGTGTTCTCCTGTATATGAATTGTTGCTTCTTTATTTCTCCCCTTCACACCATTTTATTATCCAATGTATTATGGTTTTGAGGTCATTGATGACCATGTTTTTACACCTGAGTATTTGGACCTAATTATTTAGACCTCAAACACCTCAATACTCACGTCTAAATACTCATGTCTAAATAAATTGGTTTGAATACATTGTTTTGGAGCTATAACATGGATAGTGATCATAGTCTATTACCAAGGGTGAGTTTATTCCTAGGGTATGTGTATACTACTTTAGTTAGTAGGTGGTATTTCCCTAGTCAAACAATATCGATAGCATCACATCACCAATCATGGGTGATAATTTCAATCGAAAACCATGACAATGGTATACTCGACAGGTCATACAATTAAATGACTTTTTTCTGTTCAATAGAACATTGTTTCCATAACCCCCACTAACTATATCCCCCACATGGCTAAAGGAATTGAACACATCAATTCAGCTACATGCAGTTCACTACCACATCCTGACCAGTCCCTTATTGTTTGAATAATGAGAGGTCTGTTTAAAACGTTTAACCAATGCTGACTTTGAAGTCAGTAGGAAACATAAAAATCATGTTTGGGTTGATCATTTTGAGATGACACAAAAGATTCAATTTCAATTTCTAGGATTTCAAATGGCTCAGTTTCATAATAGTTCAAAAGACAAGTTGAGTAGTTGGGACAATAATGAATGGGATAGTCGAGAGGGTGATTTTTTTTCAACGATTGCATGTCATGTTCACAACTCAACCATTAATCTATTCATATACGATAAATGATCAATCAAAACTATTATAGAATTATTTTCATGGTAGGTAATAGAAGTAGACCTTTATGGTAGGTAATAGAGGATTCATCTCAAAGACGAGGCTGTCGGTATAATATAGGTAGTAGCACTATTAGAGTAGAGTACAGACACAATGTCTCAACATTTCAAACCATTCAATGCAAGTGAATGAAACAAATTTGTTCGTGCGTAGTGGAAGAAGAAGGAAATTATTGATTCAAATCATGATATCCCCATGTACTCAATGGATAAGAGTACTGCTACTTAACCAGATGATATGTACCTAAAAGAAATGGTTATAAAATATCTAACCCTTTACGGTAATGTTCTAAATGGTATGACTCTCTAGAAAGAGTGAGGTCATCTATCTATATAATATAGATAGATTATTAAGATACTTCATGTATCCTAGAATCTAAACCCTTATATATTAAGTATCACTAAATACTGAAGAGAGTATATTAGATGAGTTCTAAAAGATCTTACCCTTTCGTTATAGGATAAGGTTCTAAAATATATTAACCTTTTTTTAGAAATGATCAGGTTCTAAACCATTATATAATAAGTAACACCGAATACCAAATAGTGTGAAGTAGTAGAGTTCTTAAGGATCTTACCATTTCTTTAGAAAGAGTTAGGTTATAAACATTTATATATTATATTAATATTAAGCAGTACCTATCTGACCTTCCCTTTTAGGGAGGGTCAGAATGACCTGGAATAAAACAAGAATACTGCCAAAAGGTTCCTTGATAAAACCTGATATATGGATCTCCCGAGTCTGTCGATAATATAGGAGGTAAGAGCAGATCAGAACATCAATATCTGAGAAATCCTAGCATAGAGATTGATTTTTTTTAAAAGGTTGTGCCTCTATCAAAGTCCAAGACACAATTTATTGAACATAGAAAAAAAGGTGTTACATGATTCTGAAATATGGAATCTTATTACATTCCATATCATTAAATGGGAGAAAATCACCATGAAAATCATCTAGCCATGTAATATCTTGATTGACCCCCTTGTTGGAAAGACTATCAGCAGCCATGTTCACTTCATGAATGGAATGAGTGGAAATTTAGTTGATTTCTATGAGTTAAGCAAGGAAATTCATCCAACAAGAAGTAAGAGGCCAGACAGGATGCACCACCCCGTTCCAAATAGCTTAGACAATAGTGGTTGAATCACTTTCAACACAATGATTATTCCAATATTTTTGCTTGGAAATTTCAATAGCATGGATCACTCCTAACATTTAGGTTTCCAGAGCTGAGGTCGTACCACATCCACCAAAGAAGAATTCATAAAAACTATTTCCAAACCCTTCAGAATAGGCTTCTACTTATATATATGGGTTTAGAACCTTTCTTGTGTTCATGAAACAGAGTAGGGGGGATCTAGATTTATATCTAAGAGGACTCAACGAGGGAACTTTTTTATAAAAAGTGGAAATGCGTTCTGGTGGTTGTGGGTGGTCAGTAAGAACATCTGATTCTAGATCTGATTAAATCACATTTCACTACACTACTAATTACATATGTCAAACATTCATCTTTATACTTATGAGTCTAGCACAAGAGTACTTCCCTTTCTCAAGGAAACACCACGAAACTATTAGAGTAGCATACTAAGAGTGATACTTGAACTCAAATGAAAGCATTAGTGGCACTCCCAAAGGCCCATAGGTGAAATAAATAGCAGTTGGTCCTCCCTTGGATCATGATTTTCATGGTTGTGGAAATGAAAGAGGAAGGGACTATTAGATTAGAGTACTGAGAGAAAAAAGATCCAAATTATCTACCCAGTCATGTAACGACTCTACTTACAACAACTTTTTGAAAAGAAACCAACCATGACCATATATGGATCCTCCTAGGATACCTGAATTAGTTATCCCAGTGAATTATTGGAATACATGAACTATCCAACTATCTAGATTATACTGAGGGAGTACCGAAAATAAATGAAGTATCTTACTCTCTAGATTACACTGTGGGAGGACCTAGTTCCCCAGGATGCTCTAGATTATTAGTGGATAGGGAGCACCTAGGAGGACGAGGATTTGAAGAAGAAAAAAAGGTTAGTTAGATAGAAGGACTGGTGCTACAACTTTCCCTTTTTCTAGAGCGAGAGTATATAAAAAGATTCTTGAGTCAGCTGCGAGCAAGGAGACCGAAGCTAGCAAAGTGAACCGAGATATGGTTATCAACCACAAAAATTCACACATGAAAGACAAATGATGTAACTAGGGTGCAGTGATCATTCATAAGATTTGTGTGAGGTATTGATATAGCTTTCATCCCTTTGTCAAGGGAGGATGAGAAAGAAACCATTTAATATATAACAATTGCAAGCGAGGAAGAAAAATATGAGAACATGAAAAATGAGAAAGTGAGTAGAATTTCCTAATTTCGAGAGGATATGAGAAGGGTGAAATCATGAATATATAGATTTAGGGGTACCTTGATTTTCTCTACTGATTTCGCTTGATGGTCAGGTTCCCACTATTGGAAGAGTAACTATTTGTCTTGTCTAATGTTGCAACTATTAGAGTAGAGTGCTAACTCACACTATTACAAGAGCATTGAGACATAAACTAAGGGAGGCATTGGATGATATGAAGATAATTAGGAAGAATTTGGTATGGGAGAGAAGTGCCTTACTCAATTTCTTCCTCCTTATGAAATAATTTTTATAGAAAATTTCGATTAGTTCCTAACCCTTTTTAATGAAAGGGTCAGATATTTTAGAACTCAGCTACTTCACCCAATTTGGTTGAGAAAGTGTCAAGACTAAAATAATTTGTAATATTTGAGTAGAGTAATGGTCTTGGAGGAAGGTAGGTGAGGGATCAAATAGAATATGTATCAGAATATCAATTCAAGGGGCATTGGAGGAACTGATGGTCCCCTGGGTGTGATGTCACGTAGCAAGAAACCCTCAGTTCTCTACTCTAATTGTAGTGGAAATGGAAAGAGGTTTTTTCCATCACTCCTATCCACCCTTTGGCATCATATAAATACCACCCATTCATAGTGTTTGAGTTGGTAAAATATAGGTATTAGACATTCATTGGCATTCAATCCTAACACCCAAAACTATTTACATTCCAGTGTCTAGCATCGACTCATTGGTGACTTGATCGGTATTATAATGTAGCCAAGAGCTAGGTATTCTATCATATAAAGTCCATAACATCCACTAAAAAACCCCAAACCTAACAATTAAAAGTTGTAATTTCTCACCTTCCATTCTCAAGTACTCTACTCTAATAAGAACCACCAACTCTATTCTAGTAGATCCATTATTTCCACAACCCATTGATCCATCAATGCAATAGTCGCCCCCCTGTATTTCTTGTTCATTCAACAACCAGAAGTAGTACTACTAATTTTATTGGTATTGGACGACCAAGCCAATAGTCCACTCAACCCCAAGGATGAACTAAATCTAGGATCAACCCCCAATCGACGAGCTACCCCATTCACTATTTAGAAAAGGAAAGAATCGACAGTCTTGTTTCCAAAATTAATAATAAAAAGGCATCACAACAGGAAAGGAAAGCACTCAACTAGATGCGACAGTTCATTAGTTCATGTATGGTTGTAATGGAGAAACTCATGCTAGCTGGTCAATGTGATATATTCCACTAGTTGACAGAATAAGTGATTAATGGGATATCGATCATTCCAACCAGTAGTAAGAAATGTCCTGGTGCGACAGATAGCTTTTGAAGATGCAGTGAACCCAAGGTAATGAGGAACGAGAGAAAAAATAGGTTATACAAGTATTCCATTTCCAATAGGAGTTGTGCCATTTCAAAACTAACCCCTAAAACCAACCATTTACTAGGATGGAGCCTATAGACCAAGCTACCAATGCAGTATCAGACTGAGCTAATTGTGGAACCAAAGGATGTTTTGTAACAACAAATAAAAAAACTAAAGAGGCAGTCACACAATAAACACCCATTCTTATCTGACCATAAAGAACATGAATATTCAAAAAATGATCAATTTACCCTTGTTGAAGATCGATTGGTGCACCCAATAACCCAGTCATGAGACAGGTAGGAGTTTTGATAAGTACAAGACCAAGCAATGTCGTGATGCTCGAGGACCACTGTGACATCACATAGGTTGGTTGGAACGATTGGTGGATGATCATTGGTAGCTAGGAAAAATGTACTAGTCTTTGAAGGTATGGGATAAAATGAATATGTTTTTTCGGTTCTTTGGATATCAATATTAGAATAGTATTAAAATTGTGATGTATTTTGACCATTTTGTTTTCCACCAGTCTACTTTACTTTTTAGTCCCAATGATTCTGGAAGATTGACTACTCTTATGCATACCTAGTTGAGTTTTTCATTCCATTGGATACAATATGTTGAACTCCACCATGAATTTGAGTTATTCCCATGTGCTATCCAAAATCAATCCCACTAAAATGTAATAGAGTATGGAGCAAGCTCGGTCCTCATGTACGTATTGAAAAAGCTCTTATTTTTTCCATTTCTAATGCTAAAAAGGACCATACGAAATACGCATAGAAAAGAGTAATTCATGCCAGCAAGTGAGTGAGTGATACTTACATGGGTATACGAAAGATAAAACAATTCATTTTTCATAGAAATACTAATTCTAGTTTACCTATATTCTACACACATGCAATTATTTATTAGTTTGACTTAAGACATTTTGTATCCGCTATAAAAATTTCATAAAGATAAAGGTTCTAAACCCTTGATATATATATATTTATATAACACCTTAGGGTGAGGTTCGAAAAGATATTTCCCTTTATAAAGAGTAAGGATGACTCTATGTCTTCTATTCTATCTTTATCTTTTAGTTAGCTAGGATTTAAACTTATCTCTAGAAATAATGCAATTTATAGTTATAGGTATGAATGAATGCCTTTGTAGCTTTTAAAATAATATGTATAGAAGAGGGGTAATAGGAATTTCTTGATTCATTGATCCGTAATCATAAACCACTGGGTGGGTTTTTTTAATAACATTCATAACATGGTCTCATTTCATTACCCTCCCTAAAAAGGAGTGCAAGGAAGAAAAGCAAGGAAAACATATGTGTACCCCACAAGGGGCCATCTCCCTCCTACTAAGAGTCCAACAGATCACTTCCTACCTCGTCTTTTGAGTCTGAATCCCAATAAAATTATTTCCTATAGAATTGGATTTCTCCAAAGAGGGAATCCCACCATCTCTTTCTCTATTCTTCTGAGTCCAAGTCATCGTCGAGCTTTGAATCGTAAACGGTTCTGCGATTCTCCCTTTCGGCCCCCTCCACCTTTGGTTCCACTATTTAAACCACTACATTAGCTGACATAAATATCTTCCAATGATGACTGGTCTAACACAACTATTATAATATAATGGGCCCCATATTTTTTAAAACTTATGATGGTCAAATACCTGGTAGGGGAAGGTGGGAATCACTTTCAATGCCTTGTTGATGCCAAATGTATGAATTAAGGACCTTAATAATTGAGTCAAATTTTTTTTCCTCCTTTTGAAGTGCTAAATTAGCCTACCCTATATGCATAAGTTTGATAGGATTCATAAAAAATTAAAAAACATGGGATTAATTCTTAATTTATATAAATCGGCCAATGCCCCTTCCATTAGATTATCTCCTTTCCAAGGATTTGTTTGCCAAATCAATGAAATAATGAAATCCCAAAGGGCTGGGGGAGGATCCACACCCAGTGAAATGTAATTACGAATACAAAGATTGGTAATTATGTATATTGAAGGCTTAAAGCCTATCAGCTAGGCTAGGTCCAATATTTATACGTGTCCCAAGTGATATGATAGTACTAGACCAACATGGAATTGAATATAGTTCACGATCATCCCCCTTGCAATGAAAGGTTATGTTTTTTCTTCACTCTTATTTCTCATCTTCTATGTTTGAGTTCTCTTATGAGATTTTATAGGTCGGTAATCAATAGAAAAAATGGACGAGTGAACCAATGTGAATGGATGGAAATAGTGATAATATTAATTGGTAGCAGCACTTTATGAAGAGGGAAGTGAAGTGTGTTGTTCTAGTCCATGCCCTCTTGAGCTAAAAGGTATGAATAACAACAGTTTCAAGAAGTCATCCTACAGGGGAGGAAGGAAATATTATCTATATTATTTATCCTTATCAGTATAATATAATTATTTAAATTAGGATCTTGGCCCTACCCTAGCCACTGATCTACATTCTGATTCGACACAGGACTATTGTCAGATTTTCATGACTAGAGATGAATACTATTCATATCTTTCAAAAGAACAAGCCAACAGCCTGGAAGGATAGGAATCATGTGATGTTCTTTCTTCTAGAACTACTAGAATAGGGGTGTTGAACCACCTAGTGAGCCATAACTAACATACATGTGGGAAATCTATATGTAGATAGGATAACAACGACCAATATATATAAGTACCAAACTACCAAGGAAGGAATGGGGGTCTAAGATGAATCCCCACACCAGGATATCAAGCTATGATCCTACTAGACCAACTAGTTAATGAAGATACCATTCGATGTTGCTGATGGATGATCCCAAATAAGATGGTTGTGGATATGATTCTTACAAAGTGTAAGATATAAAATAAAAGCCAAGGGTGATTGCATTTTATTAAATAAGGATCTATGATCTTTTAGAACTATTAGTTTTAAAACTAATTTATGTAATTATGTATTCGAAAGGAGTTTCCCATTATATTTTTTCATCAAATCAATAGGTGGACCCGCTTCCTCTCCCTATCTACATATCCCTATTGATCAAATGGTATCTTCATCCAAATCTACTTCCAATCACTTATGGTCGGCTTTCTCCTTCGGAGTAAAAACTGAGTGCACATGTGTGTTCTTACATGTGTTAGTCCATCTACTCGCCCACCAACTTTAGCCTTAAACTCAACTTTGGATTCAGGTTCAACCATGAAACCTAGTTGAAAATAGGGAAGGGGGACCTAAATCACCCAAATTTAGTAGTTTCATTAGCATGGAAGGAGATAGAGAGATCACACTGCTTAAGAATATAGGAGTAGCTTTGATCAGTGAAATGACACTATTAGAAGAGTAATGAATGTTGAGTGAGATATTTGAACATAGAATGTTATGTATATAACAAAGTGTATAAGGAAGACTTATAATAGTGAGGATTCTATATTATTCTAGGGACTGAACTATTCTTCACTTCTTCAAACTTACTAGATATTCTAAAAATCTTATAGTGCACACACACCACATATCGACATGGTGCCCTTCAGCACCACCACATGGAGGCACCACACATTGTTGGTAGTCTCATACAAGATGACAAACCAATCGATAATACTTCCACACTGGTACTTATATATACTTCCACCTGACATCTCACCTGGTGAAATGTTGGCACCACCAGCCTTCCATAGTTTATTCAATGTGACCCAAGGGTCCATAGTTGTATTGCAGTACCATTGTACAAAACATATCACTTATTCCATCCATCTCTATCATAGTGACCAATCAAGGAGACTGTTCAAAATTGGGGTCACAAGGTTTGACTAAAGTGCAACAAGTCACCAACATATAGAGTAGAGTACTTGAAAGATTGTGAGGTCATCCTTGACTGAGCCACAAATATCTTAGTAGGTCCATTCATCACCACATCAACCATTATATTCATCATTAATGAGATTATGGTTGAGAGGTGAGATGTAAAATCTCTCTATAACCAATACCACCAACTCAAAAAAGGTACTCAACCCTTGTACCAGATATTTTAACCATGTTCCATGAACATAGTCATATAAGGCAAATAAATGATATTGGACTTGATTCTCATGTCAAATATTTAACCAAGAACTACTTGGTGAACATTATGCAACCATTACTAGAAATAAAAGATTTTGAGTACGATATTGAAACATTGAGTGAGATGATATAGTAAGTATAATGATGTAAAAAATTTGGAAATCATCACCCAATACTGTATACTTCAAAAAAAAGGATAGCCTTTTGGTATTTGACAAATAAATTCCACACACAAATATTTATATATATTGGGTGAGAGAATGCAAACCAAGGACAACCAAGAGGATTAGTGCCCCAAAGGCTGACCAGCCACAAAACATACTTGTTCCCATTTTCTATTTATAGAAGGAATAATAATGATATTATCGGGTTCAATAACCGAACACACAAGTACCCAAAAACATATATACTGCCTTCTGTTATGAGATGCCAATGATGTAGTTATGAATAATGGGATCCTTGGTGGTACATGTTGTGGCTATGATGTGTGTCAAGGAACATTATATCCTAAAATATCAGGATTTGGGAATCATATAAAAAATAGACATACATAGAGAGATCTGATATTGGTTTGACACACCCAACTATCGATGAGTTCAAATTATAGGGATAGTGAACTTGGGTGTAACACCCCAAGATTTTATAGTGTGTTATTTCTTCAAAATAATTCAATAACTTTCACTACACGCAACACCAAGTTCAATCGCACCATGACTTACCAAACAAGCTGTTCAAAAGAGGTTATGAATAATGTTAACTAAATTTTAAACTTTATATAATCCTTATAATTTTAGAATCCATATTATGAGTTTCTTAGACATAATGTAAGAACAAATTCATTTTCAGTATTTCACTTTTACCAAATTTTAATAGTGAACCCTTTTTAGATACTATATTTTAAACTTTTTGACTAAATGCGGACATCAAAAATTTAAAATGAAACATCCAAAGCTTCCACGGTACGCTAGCGTGTGTTGTACGCAACATCGAGTTCTAACACACCGTTACTAATTAAACTAGCCGTTGTGAATAGTAATACCTAATTTTTGAAATTATATATATTTTATATTTTAAAATGGACTTCATTTTTGGACTCGGAATATCGAATTTATCCTAAGGTGAAATTTTGTACTTTTCGGGTAACTTTTATATTTTGATGAATAGTGAAAATTACTAAATTTTAATTAAAAACAACTTTTTTAATCAAAATAATTAATAGTGATAAATTATGAATTTGAGTGGTTTTAAAGTATATTTAGAATATATTTTTACCATTTAATACAATGTTGGTCATTGGACATAATTTTACAATTAAACCGAACATAAACAAGTATCAATCTTTTGATAGTTATTATCTCTTAAAAACACGCTTTTTGTTTTGACAGCGGGAATTAATTTTAAATTAATTTCTGCCACTTCTGTGTTTTGAATTTAGAAAAATGGATTCCATATTTGGAATCAGGATGTTCAAATTGTGTAAATAGGTAACTTTTATTTTTAGACATTTTGAATAATTACTGCGGTAAATATTTTATTTACCATGGTTAAGGGTAAATCCGGTAAATAAGGGTTAAAAAATAATATTATAATAATACTAAATTACCCTAAAACGTGTCTTAACCCTATTGGTTGATACATGGTCGACCATGGGAATCTTTGGGTCTATTTTGGGACCCCATGGATCCACTTGTAAGTGATAATGACACATTATATTAATAAAGCTTAAATAAAAATAAAAATGGCATAAGCTTACATCTTTTAGAAGAACAATTTTTACATAGGGTTATACATGTTGGATTTTCGATTATAAATATTCATTAGAAATATAAAAAGATTTCCTACATAATGATATTTTATTTATAATTTTTAGACATTAAATAAGTTATTTTATTTATGACACAATGATGATGCAGTAATTACTATAATAGTGAAAAATTAAAATAATTGATATTATAAATACCCAAATAAATATAATATGAAACATTTAATGAATTAAACTAATTTTCTAGGATAATATGATATATTAGGATTGATTTAATTGACTTTGTTAGAAGTAATAAATCTGTTATGAGTTTCACAAAAATCAACTATTGAATAGTGTCAAAATTGACATAAAAGAGTTCTTAAAACAAATATTATATTATTAATTGATATTAAATTCCTAAAAATCTAAGGTTCGGCCAAGAAACTTATATTATGATAGTTTAATCATTAATGGACCACTTGGGGGTCGCTTGGATGTATATAGTAAGTTTATTAACCATATTATATAAAAATACAAAGAGACATTGTAAAAGTGAAACTAATTAACTTAGAGTTAATACTTAAAGATAAGGTTAATATAAGTACCCAAACCTGTCTAAATTCTATTGGATGAGTTGTTTTCGACCTATCCCTACCTCATCCTTTGAATAGTCAACTTTGGAGCCTTTGGAAACCGAATATGAATTTATTATAAATTAATATTTCTAGCTTTTCCAAAGGTGCCCCTCACCCCTCTTATAAAAGGGCACTCCTCCTTCTCATTTCTTCACACCTTCAAAGCCTTTTGGTTCGGCCAAACTCTGCCCAAATAATCTCCCAACATCCCTCACTACAACCTAGAGGCCTTAGTTTGATCCGAAATCCATCCAAAGGAGCCCTTTTGATCAAATCAAAAGGAAGAACCCGAAGAAGAGGTAATGATTTCACCACCCTTTTCTAAGTTCATTTCTTCTTCCACTTCTTCTTCCTTTGTTCTTACCATCCTAAAATAATAACTCCAGTATCTCACATATACTGTGATGTTATTATAAGTATGGTACAACCATATTCAGTATTCTATCCACCCTTTGAATAACATGTCACCATACGTGCGTACGTACGGCTTACCGTCTCCACGTCGTGGTGTAATTGTTATTCAATATAATATTATTTGGATGGGTATAATAATGATGTGTAACTCATGTAAATAATAAATATAACATGTTAATGATTCTGTATATATGATATACCATTCATTTATATATTATTTTAATATCAAAAGAATGATATTGTCGCTCGTGCGTACGTACGGACTACCGTCTCCACGAACGCGATGAGATTCATTCTCCATCGTATCCATTCAAGTATAATTATCATATGATGATTTAAAAATGATGTTTAAGGACTTCATATCATTCTGGATATGAATAATATACAACCTATCCTTTACAAACATGTCTTACGTAACAAAACATATAAAAGACAACAAGTAAGTTAACACCCGATATAATGATAATACTAAGATATTATTATCAAATCAATATTAAAAGATCATATATGATATCATATTAATGTATATGATTCTTGTATAATTTAATAACAATTATTTCACCATTATACAGGAGGTCAACCTACCCCAACCAAGGAAAAGTACAAGGTAAGGGTTATTTCACAATCTCTTCATTATCCGAGGTTGTTTATATGTAATAATCTACTGGGATCTCTTTATCATCCACATCCATGTTTCTTAAAAATGTATTTCAAAACATTTTTACTATTTACTAGAATATGAGTTAAAGTCATTTATACCCTTTTTGACTTTTATATGTGGTTTATAAAGGAATCTTTCCATCGTTTTCAAAACAAGGTCCCTTTTTAACCTTTTCGACAGAATTAAGGTAAGAATGTTTTTTTATACGGCGGGTGCGGCTAATTTCCGCCATTATAAAATCTTCAAAACTTCCCTTACAAGCTTATAAGAAAATTTTCAAAGAAAATGTTTTATTTTATATGGATCTTAAATGATTTCAAAATAAAAGGAGATATTTCTTTAAAAAGAATTTTGATTTCATCTATGTCAACATCCTTTGATGAATTTTAAGATTATTTGAAGTTGATTTATTATGATACAAAACTTCTATATTGTATTGATGGTTTTGTGATATGTTTGACTGTGGATGTGCTATTTTTATACCATTCATAGTTTATGGTGAAATTATTGACATTTCGTATGCTAGTTTTAATACGAATGTTTATGTTATGTTTAAACCTTTTCATATGGGAATGCATTGGACTTAATAAGTGACGGGTGGAGCCCGCTATAGCTCCTCGATGCATCGGTAGGTCTCATGAGACAAACTAGTGTCTTGGCACAAGGCCTTGACAAAATCTTATTTGTAGTCTTGGCACGAGGCCTTGGCTATGTGGTTATGATAGTCTGGCATTATGCATTCCAACATTATGAAAGTGGTTATTGATTTTTGCATGTGATTATTCGATTAGTAGAATATCCATGTGAATAATTAAATGGCATTATTTCATTTTATTTATGTCATACCATGTTGAAAGTTCATATTTAAAAGGCTTTTGTTTTAGTTATACATTGCCTTAAATGTTTATTCTTATTTATGAAAGTTTCCGCTATATTGTTATCCTTACTGGGCATTTGAGCTCACCCCTTTTCTATGTTTTATTTTTCCCAGGAAGTGAAGAAGTAAATTATGAATGACCTGCAGGGATTTTATGGGGGGATAATAGTGTGGTCTATTGAGACATTATGTTGTTGTAGTAGTTTTTCATTTTATAATGTGATGTAAAACTTATGAATATATCTAGTGTTTCCAAGGCTACTAAACCAATCGGTCTTTCGAGATTTGATCTTTCTTGTGATCATGCCAATGTTACGAAGTAATGCACCGACACTGGGTAACTGGGGTCGGGGCGTTACAGTTGGTATCAGAGGCAGGTTTCGATCCTGGGACCTGTGGGTTATGGGCCCACCACGCTTCCGCTGCGCGGAAGCGTTATACGGAAAGAATAGTGAAAATTTCTAAATTTTAATTAAAAACAACTTTTTTAATCAAAATAATTAATAGTGATAAATTATGAATTTGAGTGGTTTTAAAGCATATTTAAAATATATTTTTACCATTCAATTTAATGTTTATCATTGGACATAATTTTACAGTTAAACCGAACATAAACAAGTGTCAATCTTTTGATAGTTATTATCTCTTAAAAACACGCTTTTTGTTTTGACAGTGGGAATTAATTTTAAATTAATTTCTGACACTTCTGTGTTTTGAATTTAGGAAAATGGATTCCATATTTGGAATCAGGATTTCCAAATTATGTAAATAGGTAACTTTTATTTTTACACATTTTGAATAATTACTGCGGTAAATATTTTATTTACCATGGTTAAAGGGTAAATCCGGTAAATAAGGGTTAAAAAATAATATTATAATAATACAAAATTACCCTAAAACGTGTCCTAACCTTATTGGTGGACACATACCCGACCATGGGCATCCTTGGGTCAATTTGGGGACCCCTTGGAGCCACTTGTATGTGGTAGGGACACATTATATTAATAAAGTTAAAATAAAAATAAAAATGGCATAAGCTTACATCTTTTAGAAGAACAATTTTTACATAGGGTTATACATGTTGGATTTTCGATTATAAATATTCATTAGAAATCTAAAAAGATTTCCTACATAATGATATTTTATTTATAATTTTTAGACATCAAATAATTTAAATTATTAATGACACAATAATGATGCAATGTTTACCTCATTAATAAATCATTTAAATAAATAAGATTATAATGATTAAAATATTATCTAAAACCTGTCCAATTCTTATTGGATGATGTTATTTAGAATATGAGTCATCTTATCTTCGACCTCAATGATTTTTGGACCATTATAAACCGAATATAATTATATTATAAAGTAATACTTTCACTCTTTCCTAAAGAGCCCCTCTTCTCCCTTATAAAAGGAGACCACTTCTACTCATTCCTCACACCTCTCAAGCCAGTTGGCTCGACCAAAATCTGCCCAACTAAGCTCCCCACATCCCTCTCCTCCTCCTTGAAGCTTCCCCTTAGGCAGGAAGCATTTCAAGAAGTCCTTTGGTTCCAACCAAAGTGAGTTACCTAAATTAAAGGTAACGATTTCTCTTAAATTATTTTCATTTATTTTGCTTCTTCAACCCCAAAACTCTTTTTATTTCCTTTCTTTTGTAACAACACCAGTATCTTCAATATACTAGAATGTTGTTATAAGAAGGATTCAAACTACACATACACACAACTCCATCTAATGGATGATGAACATAATGTTTCTGTGGATGGAAAACTAACGCCTCACGAAACGATGATTGTTCAAATACATCTTACCGCCTCTCATGGTGGCCATTATGATGGCACTGTAATTAAATATGATATTAATGATATATATTTTATATATAAGCTTCTGTAATTCCATTTTATTTCATACCATTATTCGTTTCATGTTGTATATACATACGATAATTTCATTTGAGGAAGTGCGGACTACCGCCCCCTTAAAATGATATTACTCATTCATACCACACATGGAACGTATAAAGGATGGTGTTAATGAACTTAAGTAACATGTATAAAATATTATATTATACTAGAATAGTAATATACCTATGTATCATTTGTATTCGATTCTTTTAAAATAAAAATTAAATGGAAGTAGCGTTCGTGCGTACGTACGGACTACCTTCTCCACGAACGCGATGAGATTCATTCTCCATCGTATCCATTCAAGTATAATTATCATTTGATAATTTAAAAATGATGTTTAAGGACTTGATACCATTCTGGATTTTAATAATATACAACTTATCCTTTACAAACATGTCTTACGTAACAAAACATACAAAAGCAAACAAGTAAGTTCACACCCGAAACAGCGATAATACTAAGATATTATTATCAAATCAATATTAAAAGATCATATATGATATCATATTAATGTATATGATTCTTGTATAATTTAATAACAATTATTTCACCATTATACAGGAGGTTAACCTACCCGAACCAAGGAAAAGTACAAGGTAAGGGTTATTTCACAATCTCTTCATTATCCGAGGTTGTATTATACGTAATAATCTACTGGGACCTCTTTATCATCCACATCCATGTTTCTTCGAAATGTATTTCAAAACATTTTTACTATTTACAAGAATATGGGTTAAAGTCATTTATACCCTTGTTTGATTTTTTTATAAGAGGTTTATAAAGGAATCTTTCCGTCGTTTTCAAAACAAGGTCCTTTTTAACCTTTTCGACAGAATTGAGGTAAGAATGTTATTTTTTAACTTATACGGCGGGTGCGGTTATTTTCCGCCGTTATAAAATCGTCAAAGCTTTCCATACAAGCTTATAAGAATATTTTCAAAGAAAATGTTTTATTTTATATGGATCTTAAATGATTTCAAAATAAAAGGAGATACTTCTTTAAAAATAATTTTGATTTCATCTATGTCAACATCCTTTGATGGATTTTAAGATTATTTGAAGTTGATTTATTATGATACAAAACTTCTATATTGTATTGAAGGTTTTGTGATATGTTTGACTGTGGATGTGCTATTTTTATACCATTCATAGTTTATGGTGAAATTATTGACATTTCGTATGCTAGTTTTAATACGAATGTTTATGTTATGTTTAAACCTTTTCATATGGGAATGCATTGGACTTAATAAGTGACGGGTGGAGCCCGCTATAGCTCCTCGATGCATCGGTAGGTCTCATGAGAAAAACTAGTGTCTTGGCACAAGGCCTTGACAAAATCTTATTTGTAGTCTTGGCACGAGGCCTTGACTATGTGGTTATGATAGTCTGGCATTATGCATTCCAACATTATGAAAGTGGTTATTGATTTTTGCATGTGATTATTCGATTAGTAGGATATCCATGTGAATAAGTAAATGGCATTATTTCATTTTTACTTTTGCCATACTATGTTGAAGTTCAAGTTTAAAAGGCTTTTGTTTTAGTAATGCATTGCCTTAAATGTTTATTCTTATTTATGAAAGTTTCCGCCATATTGTTATCCTTACTGGGCATTTGAGCTCACCCCTTTTCTTTGTTTTATTTTTCCCAGGAAGTGAAGAAGTAAGTTATGAATGACCTACAGGGATATTATGTGGGGATATGAGTGTGGATTATGGAGACAATATGTTGTTGTAGTAGTTTTTCGTTTAATGATGTAATGTAAAACTTATGAATATATCTAGTGTTTCCAAGGCTACTAAACCAATCGATCTTTCGAGATTTGATCTTTCTTGTGATCATGCCAATGTTACGAAGTAATGCACCGACTCTGGGAAGCTGGGGTCGGGGCGTTACAGTTGGTATCAGAGGAAGTTTAGTACAAACCTTGGAAGCTAGATTTAGATAAACTCTGATTAGAGCACGTAGACCTAAGATGAACTTTGAGGATTAGTATAGAAGAACTTCCTAGAATTTTGGTATTTTAGAGATTTTGTGAGTTTTCCGAGCAATACATCCCTGTCTGGATATGAGCAGGTAGAGGCGGCTCTGGCACAGATGAACCTAGGGGTAAAACCCGAAAACACCGCTTTGAGCTAGACTCGAATGGGAACTGGTGCACGACAACGGGCCTTGCTGCACTCTTGGTTACGACACTCCCGGGGGATATGCTTAGGATAACTCTCATTTTCTTTACAAATCATTATGAAGGATTTATGAGTATATACTTCCTCAAAGAAAACATTTTTATGATTATGGATTATATCCATAAATAGTTCAATTTATGTTAAGTGTTTTATAAGTATGGGATTATGTATTTTGATTCATAAACTGATCTAGTTTATGCCATTGTTTAGAAATGGCGCCTAGTGGAAGAAATGGAAACCGTATCAATGCACGCACTCCATGTAGGGATTGCCCTCCTTCTCAAGATAATTATAGTGGGGCTGGTGATGCAACTGGTGCCGATCAGCTAATCACCATACTGGGACAACTTACTCAGGTTATGAATAATAACCTTACCCGTATGGAGCACCCTGATCCGCAGCGTGGAGGATCAATGTTAGATCGATTCATGAGGCAACAACCACCAACGTTGAATGGGAGTACAAATCCCTTAGTAGCTGAGCAATGGATAAATTCCCTAGAGAAAATATTTCAGGCTTTGGGGAGCAGTGAAAGGGAAAAAGTTATCATGGCAGTTTACCGCCTCACTGGAGATGCTGATCAATGGTGGTCATTGATTCAAAACATGAAGGATGATGATGAAGTATCAAATATGGAATGGAGGGAATTCAAAGATCTCTTTTTAGAAAAATACTTCCCTCGCGACCATCGAGCGGATATGGAAAGGCAATTTCTGAGTCTGAGACAAAAGGAGGATGAGAATGTCACAAAGTATGAGGCTAACTTTACAAGGTTAGCGAGGTATGCTGGAGATTATATTTGCAACCCAAGAAGTAATATTGATCGTTTCTTTGATGGGTTAAAACTATTTCTCCGTCGAGCATTAGTCTCACAATCCTTTTCATCGCACGAAGACATTGTCTCATGTGCTATCAAGACCAAAAAGGAATTCTCTAAGTCTTATGACTTTAAAGCAAAGCAAGAGAACAAGAGACCTTCTGATCAATCTGGGAATGGAAATAAGGGGAAGAAAGGAAAGGTTGAATATCCATCTTGGGGTAAATGCGGGAAGAAACACCCCGGTACTTGCTTGAAGGGAATGGGAGTCTGTTACAAGTGTGGTGAAAAAGGCCACCAAGCTCATGATTGCAAGGGGAAGAAGGAAGCTACCAACGTTCAGTGCTACAATTGCAGGGAGATGGGGCATTATGCAAATGCATGTCCTAAGCGTCCGGAGAACTTACCTCAGAAAAGGCCAAGGGATCAAGGCCAGGCTTATGCTATCACTACTGTAGAGGTAGAAGCTCCAAAAGATGTGGTGGCAGGTAATTTAATGGTTTCCTCAAGTTTAGCAAATGCATTATTTGATTCTGGATCATCGCATTGTTTCATATCTTCCCAGTTTGCTAAGAAAATTAGATATTTCCAATTCGATTAAATAAGGGAGTTGTCAGTTAAAACTCCTAAGGGAAGTATCGTTGCAACAAAGTTTTGTGAATCAGTCCCCATTAGAGCACATAAATTTTCTTTATCTGCTGATCTCATCGTCATACCTATGATTGAGTTTGATATAATCCTTGGTATGGACTGGCTTTCGGACTATGATGCGAAGATTTATTGTAAGAAGAAATAGGTTACGATTCTTGTTGATAATGATAAGGAACACCTTATTTTTAGAGCAGAATTGTCACCACCTAATTCTTATTTAGATCCACCCTCAATAGCTCAACTAAATTCAATTATTGGGGAGGAAGAGAATGAAATAACTGCGGGAGAGGAAAGGAATGTTCAAATAGAGGATGTACCTGTTGTGAAAGAATTTGTAGATGTATTTCCAGAAGATTTACCTGGACATCCTCCAGAACGAGAAGTTGAGTTTTCCATTGATTTGATTCCTGGATCAAGGCCTATATCGAAGACCCCTTATAGAATGGCCACTGTAGAGTTAGTCGAACTAAAGAAACAACTAGAGGAATTGAGTAATAAGGGATTTATTCTCCCTAGTGTTTCTCCATGGGGAGCCCCTGTTCTTTTTGTTAAAAAGAAATATGGATCTATGAGGTTATGTATCGACTACAGGGAGATCAATGCTATAACGATAAAGAACAAGTATCCCCTACCTCGTATTGATGATTTATTTGACCAACTGCATGGAGCACAATACTTTTCAAAGATTTACCTTCGATCTGGATACCATCAGTTGTGTGTGAAGAAGGAAGACATTCCGAAGACAGCATTTCGAACCAGGTACGGGCATTACGAGTTTACTGTAATGCCGTTTGGATTGACTAATGCACCCTCTGTATTCATGGATCTGATGAATAGAGTTTTCAAGGAGTATCTCGATGAATTTGTGGTGGTATTTATTGAGGATATCTTGGTATACTCCAAAACCTACGAAGATCATGAAAATCACTTGCGCATTATCTTGAAGACTCTGAGGAGGCATGAATTATATGGGAAGTTTAGCAAGTGTGAATTCTGGCTTCAGGAGATTTCTTTTCTTGGCCACATTTTCTCTAAAGATGGAATCTCTGTTGATCCTTCTAAGACCAAGGCAATCCAAGAATGGCCAGAACCTACGAGTATAACTGAGGTACGTAGTTTTATTGGTTTGGCAGGTTATTATCGACGTTTCGTCCAGAATTTTGCCCGATTGGCTAACCCACTAACGAAGCTCACACGTAAAGGGGTTAAATTTGTTTGGACAGAAGAGTGTGAAGAATGTTTTGAAGAACTGAAGAAAAGATTAGTCAATGCTCCTATATTGACTCTACCATCGGGGAATGATGGGTTCGTTATTTATAGTGATGCATCGAAGAAAGGACTTGGCTATGTCCTTATGCAGAATGATAGAGTTATTTCCTATGCATCACGACAGTTGAAAATTCATGAACAAAACTATCCTACTCATGATCTTGAGTTAGCAGCTGTGATCTTTGCTTTGAAGATATGGAGGCACTACCTCTATGGTGAAAAATGTGAGATTTATACTGATCACAAGAGTTTGAAGTATATTTTCTCACAAAAAGAACTCAACATGAGGCAAAGGAGATGGCTTGAATTACTCATGGATTATGATTGTACGATACACTACCACCCGGGGAAAGCAAACAAGGTGGCAGATGCTTTGAGTAGAAAAGACCATGGAGTTTTGAACAATATGAGAATTTAAAGGGATCCAATTTTCATGGATCTAGTGAAGATGGACATGGGAATAACTAGGGAAGGTGAAACATCAATGCTTTTTCAAATGGTTGCCAAACCATCATTACTAGAAAGGATTAAGAGTTATCAGACCGATGATGAAGAATTCCAAAAGAAGATTAAAGCTGTGAATGATGGGAGATTGAGAGACTTTGTGTATGAAGATGGAATTTTGAAATTCGGGAAGAGACTTTGTGTTCCCAATATACCTAATCTAAAAAGGGAATTGCTGGATGATGCTCATAGTTCCAATTTCTCTATACACCCTGGGAGCACCAAAATGTATAGAGATTTGAAGGAACATTTTTGGTTGGACAACATGAAGAGAGAGATTGCTGATTTTGTGTCAAGATGTATGGTTTGTCAACAAGTGAAAGCTGGAAGGCAACAACCTGGAGGAGTCATGCAACCTCTTCCCATACCGGAGTGGAAATGGGACAATGTTACGATGGACTTTGTCATGGGGCTACCAAAGACTCCTAGAAGGAATGATGCAATATGGGTTATTGTTTATCGTCTTACCAAGACAGCACATTTTCTTGCTATAAGAGAAGATCTAACCCTGGAACGTCTAGCAAGACTATATATTAATGAAGTTGTGAGACTTCATGGAGTACCCCTATTGATTGTTTCTGATCGTGATCCCCGTTTTACTTCAAGATTCTGGAAAAGTCTTCAGAAATCCCTGGATACTGAACTTCATTTGAGCACTGCTTACCACCCTCAGACAGACGGACAATCAGAACGGACTATTCAAACCTTAGAAGACATGTTGAGATCTTGCTCACTTGACTTTCAGGGTATGTGGGATCAATATTTACCTCTGGTAGAATTTTCCTATAACAATAGCTTCCATTCGAGTATTCAGATGGCACCATATGAAGAGTTATACGGAAAGAGATGTTGTACACCAACCTGTTGGGATGACGTTGGTGAAAGAAAACTTGTAGGCCCAGAACTGGTGGAGGAAATGGTGGAAAAGGTGAAAGTAATCCAAAATCACATCAAAGCAGCTCAAAGTAGGCAGAAGAGCTATGCCGATAATCGAAGGAAGGATTTGGAATTTCAAGTCGGTGATCATTTTTTCCTGAAGGTATCTCCGTGGAAGGGAGTCATACGTTTTGGTAAGAAAGGTAAATTGAGTCCCAGGTACATCGGACCTTTCGAAATTCTAGAACGAATTGGGGCTGTAGCTTACCGATTGGCAATGCCGCCAAGTCTCTCCAAAGTTCACGATGTGTTCCACGTATCTCTATTGAGGAAATACTTGCCTGATCCGACTCATGTACTCACCTATGAGGAATTAGAACTGGAACCCGATCTGTCTTATTGCGAAGAGCCCGTCAGGATTCTTGATACAAGAGAACAAGTACTGAGAAACCGGACGACGCGTCTGGTAAAAGTTTTGTGGAGAAATCATAAGATGGAAGAGGCAACGTGGGAACCCGAGGAACTTATAATGAAGAACCACCCGAGTCTTTTTATGCAGTAATACCCTAGAAATTGCGAGGACGCAATTATTTGAAGGAGGGGAGAATGTAACACCCCAAGCTTCTACTGTACGTTTCCCTTCGAATAATGCGATAGCGTGTGTTGTACGCAACCTCGAGTTCTAACACACACCACAACTAATTAAACTAGCCGTTGTGAATAGTAATACCTACTTTTTGAAATAATATATATTTTATATTTGAAAATGGACTTCATTTTTGGACTCGGAATATCGAATTTAGCCTAAGGTGAAATTTTGGTACTTTTCGGATAATTTTCATATTTTGATGAATAGTGAAAATTTCTAAATTTTAATTAAAAACAACTTTTTTAATCAAAATAATTAATAGTGATAAATTATGAATTTGAGTGGTTTTAAAGCATATTTAAAATATATTTTTACCATTCAATTTAATGTTTATCATTGGACATAATTTTACAATTAAACCGAACATAAACAAGTGTCAATCTTTTGATAGTTATTATCTCTTAAAAACACGCTTTTTGTTTTGACAGCGGGAATTAATTTTAAATTAATTTCTGACACTTCTGTGTTTTGAATTTAGGAAAATGGATTCCATATTTGGAATCAGGATTTCCAAATTATGTAAATAGGTAACTTTTATTTTTACACATTTTGAATAATTACTGCGGTAAATATTTTATTTACCATGGTTAAAGGGTAAATCCGGTAAATAAGGGTTAAAAAATAATATTATAATAATACAAAATTACCCTAAAACGTGTCCTAACCTTATTGGTGGACACATACCCGAACATGGGCATCCTTGGGTCAATTTGGGGACCCCTTGGAGCCACTTGTATGTGGTAGGGACACATTATATTAATAAAGTTAAAATAAAAATAAAAATGGCATAAGCTTACATCTTTTAGAAGAACAATTTTTACATAGGGTTATACATGTTGTATTTTCGATTATAAATATTCATTAGAAATCTAAAAAGATTTCCTACATAATGATATTTTATTTATAATTTTTATACATCAAATAATTTAAATTATTAATGACACAATAATGATGCAATGTTTACCTCATTAATAAATCATTTAAATAAATAAGATTATAATGATTAAAATATTATCTAAAACCTGTCCAATTCTTATTGGATGATGTTATTTAGAATATGAGTCATCTTATCTTCGACCTCAATGATTTTTGGACCATTATAAACAGAATATAATTATATTATAAAGTAATACTTTCACTCTTTCCTAAAGAGCCCCTCTTCTCCCTTATAAAAGGAGACCACTTCTACTCATTCCTCACACCTCTCAAGCCACTTGGCTCGACCAAAATCTGCCCAACTAAGCTCCCCACATCCCTCTCCTCCTCCTTGAAGCTTCCCCTTAGGCAGGAAGCATTCCAAGAAGTCCTTTGGTTCCAACCAAAGTGAGTTACCTAAATTAAAGGTAACGATTTCTCTTAAATTATTTTCATTTATTTTGCTTCTTCAACCCCAAAACTCTTTTTATTTCCTTTCTTTTGTAACAACACCAGTATCTTCAATATACTAGGATGTTGTTATAAGAAGGATTCAAACTACACATACACACAACTCCATCTAATGGATGATGAACATAATGTTTCTGTGGATGGAAAACTAACGCCTCACGAAACGATGATTGTTCAAATATATCTTACCGCCTCTCATGGTGGCCATTATGATGGCACTGTAATTAAATATGATATTAATGATATATATTTTATATATAAGCTTCTGTAATTCCATTTTATTTCATACCATTATTCGTTTCATGTTGTATATACATATGATAATTTCATTTGAGGAAGTGCGGACTACCGCCCCCTTAAAATGATATTACTCATTCATACCACACATGGAACGTATAAAGGATGGTGTTAATGAACATAAGTAACATGTATAAAATATTATATTATACTGGAATAGTAATATACCTATGTATCATTTGTATTCGATTCTTTTAAAATAAAAATTAAATGGAAGTAGCGTTCGTGCGTACGTACGGACTACCTTCTCCACGAACGCGATGAGATTCATTCTCCATCGTATCCATTCAAGTATAATTACCATTTGATGATTTAAAAATGATGTTTAAGGACTTGATACCATTCTGGATTTTAATAATATACAACTTATCCTTTACAAACATGTCTTACGTAACAAAACATACAAAAGCAAACAAGTAAGTTCACACCCGAAACAGCGATAATACTAAGATATTATTATCAAATCAATATTAAAAGATCATATATGATATCATATTAATGTATATGATTCTTGTATAATTTAATAACAATTATTTCACCATTATACAGGAGGTTAACCTACCCCAACCAAGGAAAAGTACAAGGTAAGGGTTATTTCACAATCTCTTCATTATCCGAGGTTGTATTATACGTAATAATCTACTGGGACCTCTTTATCATCCACATCCATGTTTCTTCGAAATGTATTTCAAAACATTTTTACTATTTACAAGAATATGGGTTAAAGTCATTTATACCCTTGTTTGATTTTTTTATAAGAGGTTTATAAAGGAATCTTTCCGTCGTTTTCAAAACAAGGTCCTTTTTAACCTTTTCGACAGAATTGAGGTAAGAATGTTTTTTTTAACTTATACGGCGGGTGCGGTTATTTTCCGCCGTTATAAAATTGTCAAAGCTTTCCATACAAGCTTATAAGAATATTTTCAAAGAAAATGTTTTATTTTATATGGATCTTAAATGATTTCAAAATAAAAGGAGATACTTCTTTAAAAATAATTTTGATTTCATCTATGTCAACATCCTTTGATGGATTTTAAGATTATTTGAAGTTGATTTATTATGATACAAAACTTCTATATTGTATTGAAGGTTTTGTGATATGTTTGACTGTGGATGTGCTATTTTTATACCATTCATAGTTTATGGTGAAATTATTGACATTTCGTATGCTAGTTTTAATACGAATGTTTATGTTATGTTTAAACCTTTTCATATGGGAATGCATTGGACTTAATAAGTGACGGGTGGAGCCCGCTATAGCTCCTCGATGCATCGGTATGTCTCATGAGAAAAACTAGTGTCTTGGCACAGGGCCTTGACAAAATCTTATTTGTAGTCTTGGCACGAGGCCTTGACTATGTGGTTATGATAGTCTGGCATTATGCATTCCAACATTATGAAAGTGGTTATTGATTTTTTCATGTGATTATTCGATTAGTAGGATATCCATGTGAATAAGTAAATGGCATTATTTCATTTTTACTTTTGCCATACTATGTTGAAGTTCAAGTTTAAAAGGCTTTTGTTTTAGTAATGCATTGCCTTAAATGTTTATTCTTATTTATGAAAGTTTCTGCCATATTGTTATCCTTACTGGGCATTTGAGCTCACCCCTTTTCTTTGTTTTATTTTTCCCAGGAAGTGAAGAAGTAAGTTATGAATGACCTACAGGGATATTATGTGGGGATATGAGTGTGGATTATGGAGACAATATGTTGTTGTAGTAGTTTTTCGTTTAATGATGTAATGTAAAACTTATGAATATATCTAGTGTTTCCAAGGCTACTAAACCAATCGATCTTTCGAGATTTGATCTTTCTTGTGATCATGCCAATGTTACGAAGTAATGCACCGACTCTGGGCAGCTGGGGTCGGGGCGTTACAGTTGGTATCAGAGGAAGTTTAGTACAAACCTTGGAAGCTAGATTTAGATAAACTCTGATTAGAGCACGTAGACCTAAGATGAACTTTGAGGATTAGTATAGAAGAACTTCCTAGAATTTTGGTATTTTAGAGATTTTGTGAGTTTTCCGAGCAATACATCCCTGTCTGGATATGAGCAGGTAGAGGCGGCTCTGGCACAGATGAACCTAGGGGTAAAACCCGAAAACACCACTTTGAGCTAGACTCGAACGGGAACTGGTGCACGACAACGGGCCTTGCTGCACTCTTGGTTACGACACTCCCGGGGGATATGCTTAGGATAACTCTCATTTTCTTTACAAATAATTATGAAGGATTTATGAGTATATACTTCCTCAAAGAAAACATTTTTATGATTATGGATTATATCCATAAATAGTTCAATTTATGTTAAGTGTTTTATAAGTATGGGATTATGTATTTTGATTCATAAACTGATCTAGTTTATGCCATTGTTTAGAAATGGCGCCTAGTGGAAGAAATGGAAACCGTATCAATGAACGCACTCCATGTAGGGATTTCCCTCCTGCTCAAGATAATTATAGTGGGGCTGGTGATGCAACTGGTGCCGATCAGCTAATCACCATACTGGGACAACTTACTCAGGTTATGAATAATAACCTTACCCGTATGGAGCACCCTGATCCGCAGCGTGGAGGATCAATGTTAGATCGATTCATGAGGCAACAACCACCAACGTTGAATGGGAGTACAAATCCCTTAGTAGCTGAGCAATGGATAAATTCCCTAGAGAAAATATTTCAGGCTTTGGGGAGCAGTGAAAGGGAAAAAGTTATCATGGCAGTTTACCGCCTCACTGGAGATGCTGATCAATGGTGGTCATTGATTCAAAACATGAAGGATGATGATGAAGTATCAAATATGAAATGGAGGGAATTCAAAGATCTCTTTTTAGAAAAATACTTCCCTCGCGACCATCGAGCGGATATGGAAAGGCAATTTCTGAGTCTGAGACAAAAGGAGGATGAGAATGTCACAAAGTATGAGGCTAACTTTACAAGGTTAGCGAGGTATGCTGGAGATTATATTTGCAACCCAAGAAGTAATATTGATCGTTTCTTTGATGGGTTAAAACTATTTCTCCGTCGAGCATTAGTCTCACAATCCTTTTCATCGCACGAAGACATTGTCTCATGTGCTATCAAGACCAAAAAGGAATTCTCTAAGTCTTATGACTTTAAAGCAAAGCAAGAGAACAAGAGACCTTCTGATCAATCTGGGAATGGAAATAAGGGGAAGAAAGGAAAGGTTGAATATCCATCTTGTGGTAAATGCGGGAAGAAACACCCCGGTACTTGCTTGAAGGGAATGGGAGTCTGTTACAAGTGTGGTGAAAAAGGCCACCAAGCTCATGATTGCAAGGGGAAGAAGGAAGCTACCAACGTTCAGTATAATTATCATTTGATGAGATTCATTCTCCATCGTATCCATTCAAGTATAATTATCATTTGATGATTTAAAAATGATGTTTAAGGACTTCATATTATTCTGGATATGAATAATATACAACCTATCCTTTACAAACATGTCTTACGTAACAAAACATATAAAAGACAACAAGTAAGTTAACAACCGATATAATGATAATACTAAGATATTATTATCAAATCAATATTAAAAGATCATATATGATATCATATTAATGTATATGATTCTTGTATAATTTAATAACAATTATTTCACCATTATACAGGAGGTTAACCTACCCCAACCAAGGAAAAGTACAAGGTAAGGGTTATTTCACAATCTCTTCATTATCCGAGGTTGTTTATATGTAATAATCTACTGGGATCTCTTTATCATCCACATCCATGTTTCTTAAAAATGTATTTCAAAATTTTTTTAATATTTACTAGAATATGAGTTAAAGTCATTTATACCCTTTTTGACTTTTATAAGTGGTTTATAAAGGAATCTTTCCATCGTTTTCAAAACAAGGTCCCTTTTTAACCTTTTCGACAGAATTAAGGTAAGAATGTTTTTTTATACGGCGGGTGCGGCTAATTTCCGCCATTATAAAATCTTCAAAACTTCCCTTACAAGCTTATAAGAATATTTTCAAAGAAAATGTTTTATTTTATATGGATCTTAAATGATTTCAAAATAAAAGGACATATTTCTTTAAAAAGAATTTTGATTTCATCTATGTCAACATCCTTTGATGAATTTTAAGATTATTTGAAGTTGATTTATTATGATACAAAACTTCTATATTGTATTGAAGGTTTTGTGATATGTTTGACTGTGGATGTGCTATTTTTATACCATTCATAGTTTATGGTGAAATTATTGACATTTCGTATGCTAGTTTTAATACGAATGTTTATGTTATGTTTAAACCTTTTCATATGGGAATGCATTGGACTTTATAAGTGACGGGTGGAGCCCGCTATAGCTCCTCGATGCATCGGTAGGTCTCATGAGACAAACTAGGGTCTTGGCACAAGGCCTTGACAAAATCTTATTTGTAGTCTTGGAACGAGGCCTTGGCTATGTGGTTATGATAGTCTGGCATTATGCATTCCAACATTATGAAAGTGGTTATTGATTTTTGCATGTGATTATTCGATTAGTAGAATATCCATGTGAATAATTAAATGGCATTATTTCATTTTATTTATGCCATACCATGTTGAAAGTTCATATTTAAAAGGCTTTTGTTTTAGTTATACATTGCCTTAAATGTTTATTCTTATTTATGAAAGTTTCCGCTATATTGTTATCCTTACTGGGCATTTGAGCTCACCCCTTTTCTATGTTTTATTTTTCCCAGGAAGTGAAGAAGTAAATTATGAATGACCTGCAGGGATTTTATGGGGGGATAATAGTGTGGTCTATTGAGACATTATGTTGTTGTAGTAGTTTTTCATTTTATAATGTAATGTAAAACTTATGAATATATCTAGTGTTTCCAAGGCTACTAAACCAATCGGTCTTTCGAGATTTGATCTTTCTTGTGATCATGCCAATGTTACGAAGTAATGCACCGACTCTTGGTAACTGGGGTCGGGGCGTTACATTGGGGCATCTCCGTTTACACTTATTCGAAAGGGAACTCGATATTGGGTTGATGGAGAGAAAATCACATTGAATATTCCACTTAATACTCATTCAAGTTCCAAATAGATAGATCAACACATATAGGTCAACACAGTTTTTCTATATGTGTTGACCTATATGTGTTGAGATTCCCGACCATTTCTAAACACTCAAGAATAGTTATATTTTCATTTAATTGGATCTAGTTGATTGATTGAGTGTATTTGTGAGTTCAAAAGGTTTGATCTCCTCTGTTAAATGTTCTCCCATGAACTCTTTCTATGGGTCTTCACTTACTCTAGATTGGTTGGGGGTATTTTTTCCCATCCCTTATATCCATCTCCTATACATATTTCATTTTCTCAATATTGATTCCCCTATTCTAGAAGTTGAGTGAAATAAATCATTTATCTTGTTGGTCTTCATAGTGGATAAGAATCTCATCTCCAGGGGAAAGTTAAAGAAAGGGTTGTGAAGATCCAAAGTGAGTAGAGGCGATACTCATATAATAGTGAGTATAGAGAGATTACCACATTTCTGACCATTGAGAATTCAATGGAGTCAAGTATTACCCACAATATATTGATAGAGTACCCTAACTCTACACTAATAATCTTGAGGCCACAGTTCTCCTTCTTCATGGAAAAACTGCATCATGAGCCGCTACCATGTCAAAAGGGAAAGACACTACTAACTATATTATAAACTAATAAAGATAAATAACCACCAACTGACAATATATATAAGTACTAGTTTTGAGCCCTCTAAGACTCTGTATAATATAGGTATTGATGCACTTGACCACATTCATGAGTATTCTAATAGATTTTTTGAGGTCGTGAAAAGATAAATAGGTACACAAGAGAGAATAAAGCATAGAATGAGATGGTACTTATATATATTTTGGGAAGAGAAAACCTTAACCAATTGAAGAAGAGGGATTGGTCAGATAATATATATAATTATCACTTTTCATTCAACTATTGATAGAGAAAAAATACTTTCTAAAAAGCCTCTTAGGGTTTGGACTTTATCCAAGACATCTATTCTTCACATATTAGCTATGGTACCTCTCTCACTACTCTTTTAAGAGATTTAAATTCCTTTCTAGAGAGATAATTACAATTACTCTTTATCTCAACATCTAGCAGGAGAAATTGATCCATCTAAACTCATGTTCTCATCAATCACGAGATGTATGTACCCCTGGATACACGAGGAACTATCGCTCCAGACACATTCTGAAATAAATAATATAGTTTTTAATAGTAGAAGTCATTCTTGTCGTCATAAGACTATTAAAACATATGTGAAGACCTTCAGTTTTCTCATGCTGATGGGGACATGAAATTGTGATGTATAATGACTCTATGACAATATGATCATTTCTCTTCACACACATATATGATCTGCTGAGATGGAGTGCAATACCCAATCACACAATCCTGATGTGACCCTGATTGAGAAAGAACATCATGTATCCTGACTATATGAGTGAGAAAATCTCACTGCTTCAATGACTATATTAATGGGAAAATAGTACAAAAATTATTGGGAATTTCAATATATATATGTACCAATCTATTTATTATTTTGGGAACACATGGATGGTTTTTGTTCTCCCCTGACACAAATAGAGAAATGAAAAGGAAAAGGATTAGAGGACATTCATCCCCCACTCCAGTTGCATATGTATATAGCTATGAAGAAAGACATAGATTCTTTCTAACTTTTCAGAACCATAGCTGGTGGAACCATGGTTGGAGATGCCCTTTTGGTTCTATTTCTTGATTCAGATCCACTAATGGATATGTTGAAGGTCTTTTTAATTTCCCAAGACTGCCCCTCTTTGATAGTAGTACTGATATGTATTGATAGATTGGATTTTCTTCTTGCATATAGCAATATGTCCATCTATTCCCTCCCTTTCCGCATTTAAAAAGTGAATGTTTCAATGATCCCACACATATCCTAATGTACTGAAAATTATACTAACTATGTTATACACTGATAAGGATAAAGAACTGGGTTGATTTTAATTCCCTTACTTGTATATTTACTCATCGGGTATCTTGCCACTTTTCATAGAATAGGTCTTTCATCTCACCCCTCTCACACAATGTATGCATCTCATTACACATAATATATGTAAGTAGTTGTACTCAATTTCATCAATCTTTTTTTATTAATATATCACCTTATGGGACCCTCAATTTTATAGTCAATGGTCCTTGTATATCAGTCATTCTCTTGGTTGAGAAACTCCCCACCTAGGACTGAGACTCGATCTCCCCTTCCCATTGTCTATCCTAAAATCCTTACTATCCCCTTTCCTTTCTATGTTGATAATTGATATTTCGTTATCAAATGAGAAAACCTCAACCAGTGTAACAGTCATCCCCTATCTATAAACCATCACGTTTCACCATCTACACCCCATTTTATGTTTTTATGCCCTCAATATATATAAGTACTTGTTTGAAAAAATTGTTCATTCATGAGTGATTCTAAATAAGGCATGGTCAATGCATTGGAAATCATCCTACCTTTGAATGAATCCCCATACTTTGAATAAATCAGGCTCGTTTAATACAAGTCACATGCTTCAAACAATGTGAGTTTTTAAATTCATCATTTTTTAGACACCCTACTCATCTCGAGTTCGTATGTTAGTATAATATAGATTGTAGTGTTTGGGACTATTCCAAGGATGGATGGTAGATAGAGATATACTAGGAAGACAAATCAACCAAACTATAAAATTTGATGAACCCATCAATCCTATAATGACTACTCGCTTGCATGAATGATAGCATTCTAACCTTCTAAAATAACTAATACATCTTGAAGAGCATGTCTCCACTACCTATATTATACTAATGAACACCCAAAAAAGAATGAATCATTCTGGTTTGGAAATAGACCAGACTGAGAGACCCATGATCCTCAGTATAATATAGATAGCAGCCTGGTCAAACAACTCTTGGTCCTCCAAGATCTTCACTGGGATACTTGATTCAGGTCTCACAAGTCTACTACCTATATTATAGCAAATATTTTCTAGTATATATGGAAGATAGAAAGAAAATCTAGTCATATCAACCATATCCTAGATACATTTCATTCACTTTGATGAAAATCGACCTCATATAAGAGATTTCTTTTAGGAGATGCTGACACCAGACTATTAGAGTAGAGTAATGAACTCATCATTGGAATGATATCGAACCTGACACCTATCACATTCTATGAATGGAATGAAACTACAACATGATCTCCAAACCATAGATGTTTTTGTTCCCCTTTTAGTGGGGAAGAAGACATATGTGTATTTTTTCAGTTCCCTTTTTTTAAACCTCTAAAAAGAGAAATAGAGAAAACTGAGGACCAAGAATCTTCTACCCAAGGTCATCATATCGTTTTTAAAGACATTCATGCTTGGTCAATCATTGTCTGACCATACCTTGGAGAACCTGGGATACATGAAGTATCTTACTATCTAGATTATATGGATGGAGGAACTCTTTTAATCTAGAGTAGCCTACCTTATCTTACCAGAACATGGATGACCTGAGATACGTGAAGTATCTTAGACCATGGAAGACCATGTTATCATGATGTTTGTCTTGTTTGATTGTTGTTGAATGGGTTATACTAGTTATATTATACCAAGTGAAAAAAATTCTTCTATACGCATAGGTTCTATGAGATCGGACTCTTTTTAAAGGGTCAGAAGACTTTCGCCCGCATCTAATTCTATGATTCTTAGTGATGTTCAAATCATCAATCCATTCAGCATTCACGTCATCAGACTTGATTGTATCATCATATAGTATAGAGTATAGTCAAATAGAGTATAGTTAGTTACATTGTCAATATAATCTCTACTTGTGGTACTGTTAGACTAGAGTACTAACAATATATTTAATTATCAGTAGTATCCCCCCTCATACATTGATCCATGAGACATATCCTTTTATATTATGAAGAGGAATTGAGATGATGACAATGCGGCTAGGAAAAAAACCCATACCATTCCATTTATTCTATAGTATAATTGGAACCCAATCGAAATGAAATGATATGCTTCCACTTTTTTGTAGTGATTTTAGTGGTTGGAGTGCTTGAATCGGACTTGACTGAGTAGGTCATGTTGGGATCTTCTCCATGAATGATCTGTTGGAAGCTTGAATGAGTAGATCATGTCATGGATTGGTATCATCTCTATAATAGTATATAAGATTACTGTAGTGTATAGTATTGAATGACAAGAGAAAATAAATATATGGGAATCACTCCCATTCCCATCAGCATGAAATGAATTGACTATTATATTAGAGTACTGACAATATTCTCGTTCGCTCTCTAAGACCCTAAATTCTACATTCACATACCTTCAGGCCTTAATCATTCACCCAATTCCTTATCCTTGTCATTTTCTACTCCTCCGGCCACCCAGCTAATGTGGATGGACCAGATTCCAATGATTTATCAAAGGTGTTATTTGAATAGGTTATAAAACCTTATATATAAGTTGCACCTTTAGGGTAAGGCACCCTCAGGCTCAAAAAGACGACTAGGGTTGATCCTGGGAGAAACCATCACCTGATATGATTAATAGATGTTGTGTAGAGACCCAAACTTGACATACATAGAAATTACATTACTTTTTTATAATACATAATACATTACAAAAAAACAGACACCCAAAGACCGTATTAGTTTAGTGTCATTGGAAACTTGGAACATAATCTTCTAATCCTGTTAAAAGATCTTCAACATCTCCCATAATGATCTTCCCCTTTTGATTTCCTACCTAAAACCTTTCTTTAAATACTGGGGAAAGAAAACATATAAAGGGTGAGCTCAAATTCTGAGTAAGGGAAAACATGTAGAACATAAAACAACCCATAAACATTTGAACGTAAAACCATGAACATAAATCATCAAAATCCTGAGTAATGAAATAAATATTGGAAGTACATAAGGCATAGTTCATAAAGGAACATTAATCATGATAAAATATCATGGGAATAAAACATGTAATTGTGGAAAACCATTAAGAACATGTTATGATTTCCATCGTATCCAAGGAATTGTTTCCAAGACCATCATAGTGGACAAAGTCCATTACTGAACTGGGTTTACTTGTCATTCGATCCCTGTATTACTGAACCAGATTCACTTTACGTTCTATCCATATCTATCTCATGAGATATAAATCTTTACCCAATGCTTTAGAGGGAGATATAGGTCCCATCCATCTTATAATGAAATCATTCTTACTTTCTCCACAAAATAAACATAAATCATTTATCATAACCCAAAGAATAAAATGGGTTTCATAAACATCATCTCATCATAACATAATCCATATAAAACAAATGGATATAATTTCATCATAAGAAGAATAAAAACATATAAATAGTAGAGACATTATACTTGAAACATAATCATACTAAATAATGTAATCTTATATGAGAAAATAGATTTGAAAAGACAATTGAAATAAATTATTGAGGAAAATATCCTTTCTTCTTCAAAATCATTTTCATTTCAAAAAATTCCATTAAATTCTAAAATAAAAGGATTTTGATGAAAATAATAATGAAATCTTGTATAGTAAGCTTCATGATGAAAAGAGGATATGAAAACGTAAAAATCTGTTTATGTCGTATATGTTAAAAAAACATTCTCCTCGTACTTTTAACAAAAAAGTCAAAAAGTACAACGTATGGTAAACAAAAGAATGATTCCTTCCATAAAACAGAGTAAAAGTCAAAGAGGGGTAATCATGACATTAAACATACATGGAATAATATTAAACACATTATGAAAAACATTTTATGGACAAGGATGAAAAATATAATCACAGTAAATACTTAAGTATAAGCAATCTCGGATAAAAATGAGATTTGAAAAATTATCCCTTACCATATGTCCAATTTATTCCATATGTGTCTGAGACTCCTGTATAGTGGGTTTAAACATATTATTAACTTTTAATAGAACCATAATAATATTTATGATATCCTATATGATTCACTTACAACATTATATAACCCGTTCATTTATCAATTCAATGTTAAAGTAGCGTTTTGGGTAAAATCGTTTAATTTATCGTATGTGTTTCGACTTATTGTTCTTGATATTATTACTTATATACTGATTTAATTAATTAAATAATGTATAACATGATTTATATATAATATATATTCAGCATATAAATATATATGATAGATCAATAAATGGAATGAAATACACTGTTCATGGAGACGGTAGGCCGAACGTATGCATGAACGTTGTTTTTGTTTCCTTATTGAATTGAATGGAATTAAGTAGATGAAATATATATATATATATATATATAAATGAATTATCATTATTATTTCATATATATCATTATTATTCATTATATATACTTTATAATCATTCTTGAATGGTTAATATGGATAATGAATCTCATCGCGTCGTGGAGACGGTAATCCATACATACGCACGAGCGATGATATCGTTCCCATAATTATTGAATGGAATTAGAGTTGATGATATAATATTTCAGAATCAGTATCATGTTATACTAATCATATATAGTTATTTTTTACACCATTATTCTCATCCAATTAAGGTGGTGGTAGAAAAACAGATTACACCACGGCTTGGAGATGATATTCTGTACGTACGCACGTGCGGTGATTTCATTTTCCGTAGGATGGATATAAGGTGAAATAGGTTTAGTTCATATTTTTTATAAAATATCAGTATATGAGTGATACTGATGTTATTATTTTATTATGAAACAACAAAATAAGAGGATGTAGAAGAAGAAATGAACTTGAAAGAATTGGTAATGGATATTAGCTCTTCTTCGGCGCGCCTCTTCTAAACCTCCTCTTAGGGAACTAAAGTTGGTCATTGAAGAAGACCAGGACCTCTAGTATGTTTCTAGGAAAGTGTATAAAAGAAATGGGTGGGGTTTTTCCAAGATTGAAGGCTCAATGTGGTGTGAGGAGGAGAGGGAGGAGGTGCCCTTTTATAAGGGAGGAGAGGGTCGCCTTTGGAAAAACATAAAATATTATTTTATGATAAATTCATATTCGGTTTATAAAGGCTCCAAAGTGACTTATTTCGAGGATATGGTGGGGATGGGTCGAAATCCCCTCAACAAATAGGTTTTATACAAGTTTAGGTTACCATTATAACCTTATCATTTAGATTCAACTCTAAGTTAAATAATTTAACTTTTACCATGTCTTCTTGTATTCTTACACAATATGGTTAACAAAATTACTATAAACTGCCAATCAAACCCCAATTGGTTCATCAATGTCATATATATTATTATATAAGTCTTTTGAAAAAACCTTAGTTTTTTAAGAATAGAATATCAATTAATAATATAATATTTGTTTTAAAAACTCTATTATGGCAATTTTGACACTATTTGGTATTTAGTTTTTTCTAAATTCATAAAAGCATTATTACTTAGAAAAACATTCATCTAAAAAACCTTAATATATTATATTAACCTATAAAATTAGTTTAATTCATAAAAAGTCTAAAATTAAATTTATTTGGGTATTTATAATATCAATTATTTAAATATTTCATTAATTGGGTAATTACTGTATCACCATTGTGTCATAAATATATTAAATTATTTAACATCTAAAATTTATAAAAAAAATACCATTATTTAGGTAATATTTTTATCTTTATAATTAATATTTATAGTCTAATTTATCTTATGTATAACCCTATATTAAAAATGTTTTACTTATTAAACTTTGATTTTAACTCTTTTTACTCTTCTTTGAATTAAATTATAATAAATGTCCTCATCTAATACAAGTGGACCTAAATGGTAATATTTTATACCTAAGGTTGTTTTTGGTTGAATTATACTTATCCAATAGAATTAGGACATGTGTTAGGTAATAATAATATCATTTTTACCCTTAATTACCCTATTTACTTTTAAACGGGGTAAATAAAAGTAAAAAGTTACTAATCACCAAAAATTATTTTTATCTTATTGAACCAAATTTTACTTAATGATATCAACTGTGTCTCTCGAATTTTTAAAATTCCACTCACATAAGCGGTAAAATTAAGTTTTATGTAAATTTCCAAATTCTCCTTGGAGGTGGGTAAAAGATGGTCCAAAGTTAAATAAAATGTTTATATATCTAAGATTATTATAAAATGAATCCAATGAATTATGTAACACCCCAAGCTTCCACGGTATGCTTCCATTTGAATAATACAGTAGCGTGTGTTGTATGCAATTTTGAGTTCTAACACACACTGTAACCAATCAAACTAGCCATTATGAATAGTAATACCCACTTTTTAAAATTTTATAAATTTTATCTTTCAAAATGGAAATCATTTTTGGATTCAGAATATCGAAATTAGACTAGGGTGAATTATTTGTATTTATTAGAAAACATTCAAATTTTGATGAATAGTAAAAAATACTAATCATTAATTAAAAACAACTTTTTAAATCCAAATAATTTATAGTGATAAATTATACTATTGAGAGGTTTAAAAGTATAATTAGAATATGTTTTACCATTTAATCCAATATTTTTAATTGGATGTAATTTCACATTTAAACTAGACATAAACAAGTGTCAATCTTTTGGTAGTCATTATTTCCTAAAAAAACACACTATTTGTTTTGACAACGGGAATTAATTTTCAATAAATTTCTGCAACTTCTATGTTTTGAATTTAGAAAAATGGATTCCAAATTTAGAATCCGGAGTTCCAAATTCTATAAATAGGCAACATTTATTTTTAGTGAATTTTAATAATTACTTCGGTAAATATTTTATTTACCATGGTTAAAGGGTAAATCTGGTAAATAAGGGTAAAAAATAATATTATAATAATATTAAATTACCCTAAAACGTGTTCTAACCCTATTTTTTGATACATGTTTGACCATGGGTATCTTGGAGTCAATTTTGGGACCCCATGGAGACATTTGTAAGTGATAATGACACTTTATATTAATTAAGTTAAAGTAAATACAAAAATGACATAAGCATATAACTTTTAGAGAAATAATTTTTAAATAGGGTTATATATGTTATATTTTAGACTATAAATATTCATTAGAAATATAAAAAGATTTCATAAATAATGGTATTTTTTTATAATTTTTAGACATTGAATAATTAAATTTATTTATGACACAATAATGATGCAGTATTTTTCTTATTAATGAAAGAATGAAATAATTATTATTATAAATGTTAAAATAAATATAATTTGAAAGTTTTGATGACATAAACGAATTTTATTGGTTAATATGACATGTTATAATTTCTTAAATTAATTTTTTTGAATTAAGAAAGTTTTTATAAATTTATCAAAAATCAATTATTAAATACTGTCAAAATTGACATAAATGAGTTTTTAAAACAAATATTATATTATTAATTGATAATCTATTCCTAAAAATCTAAGTTTCAGCCAAAGGACTTATATAATGATAGGTGTATCATTAATGGACCACTTGGGGGTCTCTTGGAAGTATATAGTATGTTTATTAACTATATAATATAAAAATACAAAGAGACATGTTAATGTCAAACTATTTATCTAAGAGTTAAATCAAAATGATATAGTTAATATAGTGACCCAAACCTATCTAAAACCTATTGGTTGAGTGGTTTTAGACCTATCCCCACCTTATGCTTAAAATAATACACTTTTTATCCATTAAAAACCTAATATTAATTTATTATAAAATAATATTTCTAGCTTTTTCTAAGGTGCCCTTCACCCCTCTTATAAAAGGACACTCTCCCTACTCACTAATTCACACCTTCAAAGACTTTTTTATTGGCCAATCCCTGCTCAAATATCCTCTAAACTGACCTCTATTAATCCTAGAGGCCCTCCTTTTATCAGAAATCGAACTTTAGTATCCCTTTTGATCAAATCAAAAGGAAGAACCCGAAGAAGAGGTAATAATTTCACCACCCTCTTTAAAGTTCTTATCTTCTTCCACTTCTTCTTTTTGTTATTTCCATTCTAAAATAATAAATACAGTATCATACATATACTGTGAAGTTATTATAAATATGTTACATCCATATTCATTATTCTATCCATCCTTTGAATGACATGTCACCATACGTGTGTACGTACAGATTACTGTCTCCACGTCGTGGTGTAATTGTTATTCAATACTTTATTATTTGTATGTGTATAATAATGATGTTTAATTAATTCAAATAATAAATATAACATGATAATTATTCTGTATATATGATATACCATCCAATTATATATTAATTTAATATCAAAAGAGTGATATTGTCGTTTGTGCCTACGTACAGATTACCGTCTCCATAAACATGATGAGATTCATTACCCATCGTATCCATTCAAGACATAATTTCATTTGATTATTAAAAATAATGTTTATAGACATGATATAATTCTGTATATGAATAATATACATCCCATCCATAAAAAATATGTCTCACATAACAAAGAATATAAAGGAAAATGAATCTGTTAACACCTGAAATGACGATAATACTAAGATATTATTAACAAATCAATGTTAAAAGATCATATATGATATAATATTAATTTATATAATTATTTTATAATTAAATAACAATTATTTAACCATTATATAGTAGGTTAACCTACCCTCGACCAAGGAAAAATTACAAAGTAAGAGGATTCTTATCTCACTTTTAATTCCGTGAGATTTCCATTGTTCACCACTTATTTATTGCATGTGGTGTGTGTACTGCCCATGATTGTATTCATTGTGTAATATACCTTAATTTATGGATATTTACATCATCATTTTGTTATCCTTCTTTCATGGGTGTATGTTGCATAAGTTACCAAATTGATAAGGGAATTTGAAATTTCAATTTCCACTCATTCGGCTTTACACATACTTCATTGATTATTTTAATCCAAGATTATGTGTGGAATCACAATTAATTTGCTTATGTCATAATTTTCACTCCTCTTTTGTGGATATACTTTTGATAAACATAATAACTCCATTTATAAATTCTCAAGTCATCAATATGAACTTGATAAGAGTAATTTTCACTCAATATCCATTTGTTGAGTTAAATATCCAATTCATTGGTGTTGTTTTTACAAGATTATTTGTGAATGTCCTATGATTGATTTACACTAAATATCCAATCATATTGAGTGTATTTATATTTGTCACACATAATTATTTCATTGATTTATCCTTACCCTAATGATACCGTCTTTATAAGATAATTCATCTCAATTTACATTCCATTGAGACTTCTTTGTTGTTATACACCAAATCACTTTTATATGGTGAATATAATGTACTTTGACATAGTATATCATGAATCCCTTTATTCTCATGATATTAAAATGTTTTTATTACCTCAATTATTTTTATCCAAGTTTCTCTCTTTTGGTTATGAACTCTAACTAATATATCATTTTAAATGTTTTAAAGATTTATTATTCTAAATCTTTCTCATTAATGTCCATGTTTTAGAAATGTTTTTAAGGATTTATTTATATGGACATTAAAGTATTAAAATTAAAATTACTTTTAAAAGTTTCATAGTGGTATGGGAAACTTTGATTCAAGAATCTATTTTTGAATGGCTTCTTGAAAAATAGTGTGACTTTTAAATGATTTCAAGAAAAAGTGGGATATTTCCATCTTATAGTTTTGATGATTATTTTAATCTATGTAAATAACTTTCATTGTTCTTGATTGAGGTTAATCTGATACAATATAATATTCCATATTGTATCGAATGAGTTATGTTTGACTGTGGATGTGCTATTTTTATACCATTCATGGTTTGTGGATAAATTATTGACATTTTGTATGTTAGTTTTAATACAAATGTTTATGTTATATTTCAAAATTTTCATATAAGGAATGCATTGGACTTAGTAAGTGTCGGTTGGAGCCCGCTATAGCTCCTCGATGCATCGGTAGGCCTCATGAGACAAACTAGTGTCTTGGCACAAGGCCTTGACAAAATATTATTTGTTGTCTTGGAACAAGGCCTTGAATATGTGGTTATGATAGTCTGGAATTATGCATTCCATCATTATGAAAGTGGTTATTGATATTTCATGTGATCATTCGAATAATAGAATATCCATGTGAATAAGTAAATGGAATTATTTGATTTTATCTTTGCCATATTATGCTGAAGTTAATGTTTAAAAGGATTTTGTTCTAGTCTTATACCATGCCTTAAATGTTTATTCTTATTTATGAAAGTTTCCACTATAATGTTATCCTTACTGAGAATTTGAGCTCACCCCTTTCCATGTTTTATTTTCCCTGGATACAAAGAAGTATATTATGACTGACCTCCAGGGAGAGTAAATGGGATCTCAGTATTTTATATGGAGACAATGTTGTTGTATTTTCCATTTTATGATATAATGTAAACCTTATGAATGAATCTATTACTTCCAAGGCTACTAAACTAATTGGTCTTTCGAGACATGATCTTTTATAATCATGCCAATGATATGTAATAATGCACTGACTCTGGGCTTCTGAGGTCAGGGCATTACAAATTAAATTTAACTTATATAGGTATTATGTATCAATTTTTACCTAAAATAAATTCAAATAAAATAAATAATTATTTAAATAAATATTCGGATTAACCAATAACTCAGGGTTTTCACTATTCAAAAAAAATTGAAAGTTTTCAAAAAAATACCAAAAATTCACCCTAGGCTAATTTTGATATTCCAAATCCAAAAAAGAATTCAATTTTGGAAGATAAAATTTATAAAATTTCAAAAAGTGAGTATTACTATTCATAACAGCTAGTTTATATAATAACATATCATTGTTTAGCGAAACCCGGTATTGCATACTACACACACTATCGAGGAAGGTCGCGATTGCGTGTAATGCAAGGCAAGTCGGGGTCGTGTGTAGTTCAATCTACCTTTAGTGTTGCATATACTGCAAGCTAATATAGTGTTGTGTATTGTACAAGATAATCTTGGTGTAGTGTACAATAGAAGAATTTATGAAATTAAAAAATATATATATTTCATAAAATCTCGGGGTGTTACATTCTACCCCCCTTAAAATAAATTTCGCCCTCAAAATTCATTGGGGTTATAAATCGTTTACTACCTAAAAGTTTTATCCATAGAAACCCACATCATAAAAAATAATACTATAACATAATTTTAAAAAGTGAAGTATGAAATGTAATGGTTACCCAAATTAACTCATCACTGGGTTTCCACATAGGATAACATAGGTGAAAATATGGATATGGAAGAGAAATATAACCATCAAGTTCTGATGGAGAGTGGTAGAGAACATGGCTATGAAAAATCCAACAATCATAAAGCCATTAATTTGTGATGATCGAAGGTACCATCTAGGACAATGTTTTTGGTTTTCAAGATAATTTCCCTAAATTTGAAGAAAATGGAATTATAAGGAATACTTAATTGATTTTGGTTTTCAACATCTCACCATTGGTTGTTCATTGAACAATTTCCACTTCATATCATAATGAAATAGAGTTGAATTTTTCATTTGTTAAGTGTTAGAAGATCATATGATTGAATGATAGGTCATTCCATCTGTTTCAAACAAAAGGTTAGAAAAAGATATTAAATATACATAAGTCCATCTATGGTGAGATTAATCGTATATGGTTCCTAAAATAGACTTATACATCAACTATCATACTGAATAATAAAATAAATATAATTTCTACTAACCAGGGGATTCATGAAGGCCAATGGTAGGCAATAAAGGCATGTCGCACTTCGGTTGTGGGTTTGATTCCCACAACCTTTTCGGATGCAACAGATTGTCACTCGTTCTACAGGTTGTCCCTTTTCTTAAACTATACTATTATAAAATTCCAGAAATAAAGTCGAGAAAAAGTTTTATCCTTAAACAATACTATTTTATGTTCAACTTAATCCATTCCAACCTTAAGACTTATCCAAAATACATCTGTCCAATCTCATAGTATAAAGAAAATGATTACTGGAAAGGTCACATAGCAAGCACGTGAATACCATCATTTATCCCCCATATATCATAAGATATATCTTTTTCATCGCATTACAAATATGTGAATACATTAATCATGTATTCTCTTGAAACATAAATTACCATAGAACCTTATTGAAAACATGAATTATGTGAAAAGTTAACTCTATCCACATACCAAAATCCCAAAATTTCTATATACTCAACCCATGATATCACATTGTCCTTATATCAGTCATGAGATCATTAATACTATTAAACATTTCATTTTATTCTTATCCCTTCATTATGCGCATATCATTTTTGTTCCAAAAATATTTCAATCACTTTTCATGGTTACAGGTACCATATTCTTATGGAAAACCACAATGAACCAATATATAGATATTCCAATATACCATAAAAGTACCTCGACAACATTATTCTTGAATACCAATACATAAACACTTCAATCCATCCTCTTCAATGATTGTCATAGAATATGTACTTACATGATTTGGAAGTAACCTCTTAGGTCAGGGCATTGAATTGGGTAATGCCCATGTTCTCCAAAGATAATGCATTGAACTCCATAATAGTTTGCCACTCTATGACCCTTCTCCCCACATATAAAACATCTTCCCCTCCATTTGATGTATTCATTAAGGTTATTATTCCATTCTTTAGAAATCTCAATCTTCATTTCTCTATGCTCCTCACCATGTGAACATGCATAAAAGTCCATCTTCCTCTTATATAATGAATTAAGAATACCACTAAAGTTCACCTTGTTAATCATATAACGCGATGACGGATTCAGCATAATCACAGAATATTTCATTCTAGGAATTACACAATTTCGTTGCTCATAGCCACCAATTTGTCCATTAGATTCAATGTTGACCCAATTCCTTCTAGTTCCCTCCATTGACTAAAACTAAAAACCATGGTGTAAGAAACAATTAAAATAATGAGGAACCACATAATCATAAAAAGTCACTTATGGGATGTCTAACTTATCACACATTCTTTAATCAATGACACCTTAGGTTCACCCTAGGTTATTCATGATCATAAACATAATTATAGAACTATAACTTATAGTTATACTAAACCATAGGGGCATCCCTAGACATACCTTAGAAATATCTCTAGGGATCACACTAAAGTTTCTGCATCATAGTTTCCAAAGTTTGACTAAACCTTTGCTCTGATACCAACTATAGCGGTCTGGAATTATTTCCAGTGGACTAAAATTGATACCTATTAAAGTACTCCATGGGCGGATAAACCCCTTGGGTGGGACATACCACCATCCTGGTGGTAGCCGTTTCCTCATGAAGCCCTTGGGTGGAGAGCCATTCTTCGTCCAACGCTCACATGTCGGAGTTACCAAGGATTGGATTCATTCCTAGATCCTTTGCTCTGATACTAACTTTAGATACCGAAAATTGATGTACGTAGAAATTAAATTACTTTTGTGGAATACTTAATACATTACAAAAAAACAGACACCCAAAGACCGTATTAGTTTAGTGTCTTTGGAAACTCGGAATATAATCTTCTAATCCTATTGAAACATATTCAACATCTCCCATAATGATATTCCCCTTTTGTTTTCCTACATAAAACCTTTCTATAAATCCTAGGGAAATAAAACATTTAAAGGGTGAGCTCAAATGCTCCGTAAGGGAAAATGTGGAGAACATAAAACAACCCATAAACATTTGAACGTAAATCTATGAACACAAAACATCAAAATCATGAGTAATGACATAAATCTTGGAAGTACATAAGGCATAGTTCATAAAGGAACATTAATCATGATAAAATAGCATGGTAATAAAACATGTGATTATGAAAAAACATTAAGAAAATGTTATGATTTCCATAGTATCCAAGGCATTTTTTCCAAGACCATCATAGTTGACAAAGTCCATTACTGAACCGGGTATACTAGCTGTTATAGCCCTGTATTGCTAAACCAAATTCACTTGCCGTTCTAGCCATGATTATATCTTGAGATATAAATCTTTACCCAATTCATTGGAGTGATATATAGGTACCACACATCTCATAATTAAATCATTCTTACTTGTTCCACAAAATAAACATAAATCATTCATCATAACCCAAAGAATAAAATGAGTTTCATAAACATCATCCCATCATAACATAATCTATATAAAAATAATGGATATGATTTCATCATAAGAATAATCAAAACATGTAGATAATAGATATGTTATACATGAAATTTAATCATACTAAATAATGTCATCTTAGATGGAAAATAGTTTTCATAAAACACATTAAATGAATTATTGAGGAAAATATCTTTTCTTCTTCAAAATAATTTTCTTTTCACAAAATTCCATTCAATAATAAAAGAAAAGGATTTTTTTGAAAATAATAATTAAATCTTGTAGATTAATCTTCATGATGAAAAGATTCTATGAAACCATAAAAATCCATTTATTCCATATAAGTTAAAAAGACATTCTCCTCATACTTTTAACGAAAAAGTCAAAAAGTTCCACGTATGGTAAACAAAACAAAGATTCCCTCCATAACACAAAGTAAAAATAAATGATGGGTAATAATGACATTAAACATACATGGAATAATATTAAACACTTTATAAACAAATTTTATGGACATGGATGAAAAATATAATCCCAGTAAATACTTAAGTATAAGCAATCTCGGATAAAAATGAGATTTGCAAAATTATCCATCACCTTATGTCCAATTTCTTCCCTATGTATCTGAGACTCCTGTATAGTGGGTTTAAACATATTATTAACTTGTAATAGAACCATAAAAATATTTATGATATCATATATGATTCACATACAACTTTATATTACCCGTTCATTTGTCAAATCCATGTTAAAGCAGCGTTTTGGGTAAAATCGTTTCATTTATCGTACGTGTTTCGACTTGTTGATCTTGATATTATTACTTATATAATGATTTACATAATTCTAGAATGTAAAAAATGATTTATATATAATATATATTCATCATATAAATATATATTATAGATCAATAAATGGAATGAAATACACCGTTCTTGGAGACGGTAGGCCGTACGTACACATGAACGCTGTTTTCGTTTCCTTATTGAATTGAGTGGAATTATGTAGATGATATATATATATATAAACATAAATACAGTAGAATTATTATGTCATATATATCATTATTATTCATTATATATACTTTATAATCATTCTTAAATGGTTAATATGGAGAATGAATCTCATCGCATCGTGGAGATGGCAATCTGTACGTACGCACGAGCGATGATATCATTTCCATAATTATTGAATGGAATTAGAGTTGATGATATAATATTTCAGAATCGTTAACATGTTATAATAATTATATATAGTTATTTTTTACACCATTATACCCATCCAAGTAAGTTTGTGGTGGAAAAACAGATTACACCCGGGCATGGAGATGATATTTCGTACATACGCACGAGCGGTGATTTCATTTTCCGTACGATGGATAGAAGGTGAAATAGGATTGGTTCATATTTATAATAACATATTAGTATATTAGTGATACTTATGTTATTAGTTTATTATGAAACAACAAAAAAAGATGATGTAGAAGAATAAATGAACTTGAAAGAATCGGTAAAGGATATTACCTCTTCTTCGACACAGCTCTTCTAAACATCCTCTTAGGGCACTAAAGATAGTTTTTGAAGAATACCAGGACCTCTAGTATGATTCTAGGAAAGTTTAGAAGAGAAATGGGAAGGTTTTTTCTAACCTTTAAGGCTCAATGTTGTGTGAGGAGGATAGGGAGGAGGTGTCCTTTTATAAGGGAGGAGAGGGACACCTTTGAAAAAACATAAAATATTATTTCATAATAAATTTATATTCGGTTTATAATGTCTCGAAACTAACTTATTTCGAGGATAGGGTGGGTATGGGTCTAAATCCTCTCAAACAATAGGTTTTAGACAAGTTTAGGTTACCATTTTAGCCTTATCATTTAGATTTAAATCTAAGTTAAATAATTTAACTTTTACCATGTCTTTTTGTATTCTTACACTATAAGGTTAATAAACTTTCTATAAACTGCCAATCGAACTTCAATTGGTCCCTTAATGTAATATATATTATTATATAAGTCTTTTGTCAAAACCATATATTTTTTGGAATATAATATCAATTTATAATATAATATTTGTTTTAAAAAATCTTTTATGTCAAATTTGACACTATTTGGTATTTTGTATTTTCTAAATTCATAAAAGCATTATTACATAAAAAAATTATCTAACCAACCCTAATATGTAATATTAACCTCTATAATTATTTTAACTCATAAAAAGTGTCAAATTACATTTATTTTGGAATTTATAATATCAATTATTTTAATATTTCATTAATTTGGTAATTACTCCATCCCTATTATGTCATAAATAAATTAAATTATTTAATGTCTAAAAATTATAAATAAAATAAAATTATGCGGGAAATATTTTTAGATTTATAATTAATATTTATAGTCTAATTTATCTTTTATATAACTCTATACTAAAAATGTTTTACTTATTAAACATTGATTTAAACTCTTTTAACTCTTCTTCAAATTAAATAATAATAAATGTCCTAATCTAATCCAAGTGGACGTAAAGGGTAATATTTTATTCTGAAGGTTGTTTTTGGTCGAATTACAATTATCCAATAGAATTAGGACATGTGTTAGGGTAATAATAATATCCTTTTTACCCTTAATTACTCTATTTACTTTTAACTGTGGTAAATAAAAGTAAAAAGTTACTATTCACCAAAAATTATTTTTATCTTATTGAACCACATTTTACTTACTGATATCAACTGTGTCTCTCAAAGTTTTTAAATTCCACTCACAAAAGTAGTAAAATTAAGTTTTCTGTAAATTTTCAAATTCTCCTAGGAGGTGGATAAAAGACAGTCAAAAGTTCAATAAATTTTTTATATATCTAAAATTATTATAAAATGACTCAAATGAATTACATTGAACTTACATAGGTATTATGTATCTATTTTTACCTAAAATAAATTCAAATAAAATAAATAATTATTTTAAAAAAAGTCAGTTTTAACCAATAACTCAGTGTTTTCACTATTCATCAAAAATTTAATGTTTTCAGAAAAATAGCAAAAATTCACTCTAGGATAATGTCGATATTCTGAATCCAAAAATGAAGTCCATTTTGAATGAAAAAATTTATAAAATTTTAAAAAATGGGTATTACTATTCATAATGGCTAGTTTATATAATAACATAACGTTGTTTAGTAAAACATGGTATTGCATATTAGACACGCTATCGAGGAAGGTCACGATTTCATGTAATGCAAGACAAGTCAGGGCTCCGTTTAGTGCAATCTCCCATTGGTGTTTCATTTAACATAATCAAAATTTATTCCATTTATACATTAAACAAAATCTATACTTAATATTGCATAGAATAATTTCCACAAAAGGAAGTTGAAATTGTGTGTAACACGAGCCAAGAATAGTGTTATGTATATTACAAGCTAATACGGTGTTGCATATATTACAAGATAATCTTTTTGTAGTGTACAATAGAAGACATCAAAGAAATTAAAAATATATATCTCATAAAATATCGGGGTGTTTCGTGTTGGTCGACCAATGACAGACAACACCAGGGAGTGAGTGATATCTCAAAACTGTAGAACTAGTCCTGAGCATGACCTGATTCATGAAATGGAAGGATAAGGGATTTGAGAAATAGAAAGATAGTAATGATGCCAAAGGTACTAGTGCAGTGTGAGGTACAATTATCAGCCATACAACGATGGAATTATGGATCTCATTCATATTCTAGATAGAGTGAGATATGGACTTCCATTCCAAAGGGAGTGAGAGAGAACATGGGAAAAGGCTGGGTGGCTTTTTTGCCCGGTAGTCGGATGGAAAAGAAACACATATAAGAAATTAATCGGGCATATAAGTATCTATGTTTTCTAATCAGATGCCATTTTCATATCTTAAAGAAGAAAATCGACAACTGGCCCCTCTTCCTAACCTTTTTAAATTGGAGGTTCATATAGGTTATACTTAATATTAATATAATATATAAGGTTTTAGAACCTAGATTTTTTAATGAATGGGTAAGACCTTTTAGAACATGGCCACTTCACACAATTAGGTTTTCTATGCTACTTAATATATAAGGGTTTAGAATCTAACATTTTCTAAAGAAAGGGTAATATCTTATATAACATGCATACTTTACCCTATTTTGTATTCTATGATACTTTATATATAAGGGTTTAGAACCTGAACCTTTCTAAAGAAAGGGTAAGATCTTTCAGAACCTTACCCTTTATATAAAGGGTACTGTCTTTTAGAACTTGGCTACTTCACCCTCTTCGGTATTTGGTGCTGCTAAATATATAAGGGTTCAAAACCTGGGATACTTGAATTATCATAATAATCTATTTAGATTATATAGATAGAGAACATCACCTTTTTTTTCGGGTCAGATCTTTTTGAACATGGATTTCCTTCACTGGTCAGGACATTGGGGGTGATGACGGATCTTCTACGTCTACGATAGTTGGTGTGGTGGAAGACATTATATGTGGACATTATATGAAAAATACCAAAAAAATCCTCTTGACTCATTATATGATAGATCCTTCAAATGAGTTACTAACTAGTATACAATTTGATGATTCAATATATAACTAAAACCAAATGAGTGACATGAGTTCATAAAGAAGAAAAAATGGGGAATGGGTCAGGCACTACAGGTGTGGGTGATAAAGATCGGAGTGTAACGTCCAATCACCACATCATCCACCTATAAACAGTGGGGGAGGAATCCAAAAACAGATAGTTGTGACTGGGTTGGATGGATTGGGGTTTTGGTGATGGGTTGATCCAGCTACCCTGAAATAGGACGTCCAAGGGTCAATCAAATGGGTGCAGGAGTCATTGGCATTGGAAATGGGGGAATATGTCTGAGCGAATAGAAACATATGACTAGTACCATCCAATAAATCAATAGAGAACACAACATTAGTGGTGAACAATAACCATGGGGTGAGTAGGCTCATGGAGCAGGTAGGCATCCACCAGCCTATGGGCACCTATCAGCCTATGGGTCCGGCATTTGGCAGCTCAAATAGAAAAAATATAAGGGTGAAGTAAATGGCTATTGGAATTGCAATCACTATGCTTAGAAGGAATACAACATTCCCCCTATAATATTATATTTCTGAAGACTATTAGATTATATTGCTAAGGGGTGAAGATGTAAAGACCCGTAAATTTCAAGGATATTTTTTTCTTAATTTTCTTTGGAATTTTACAAGAGCGAAGCTTCTGACGGCACCTGATTCCGAGGCCCGGTGTGCCTGGAATCATTTTCTGAAGTTTGGCTCGGGTATGTTCAGTGAACGAACATGCGGGTTTTTCTAACTTTTGAACCGGTGCCCAGAATCGAATTTTGAGGGCACCGATGAAATCGCATCGCCGGTATTCGCTTAGAAATGCCTCTTCCGGAGTTGTGTTTGCTCGGGTGTGGTTTTTAATTTTTCGGGCTTAAAGTTAAGAAATAAAATAATTTTGCGACAACTTTAATTTATTTCTCTTAAGCCACTTGGAAGCCACTTGAAGCCACTTAATGGAGGCTTGAACTGAGTTGAACTGGATAGGATGCTATCCAGAAATATCCTACCCCTTGGTAGGATATTTGTGAGGTGGGTCCCGCACGAGCCCCGCCGTTTCTTTCCGCTAGAAAACGCACCCGCGCAAACCCGTCTTAATGAAAGTCAACTGACACGTTTCTTAAAATCTTAACAGACCATTTAATTGTGCGGTTTATTTCATAAATTAAATGAGCTGTTTCTTTCGTTGAATTAATTCTACGAATTAATGGTTCGTTTCTTATCTTTTGAAATTCAAATGTTTAGTTGTGTAAATAAAATAAGGCTTAAGCTTATTTTATTTTTGGTTGAAACTTGTGGCGTGGAGAGGATTTGGAGGAAAGCGTTCTTCTTCGGCGAAGAACGCGAAGAACGCCAAACCTGCGGAGATCGACGACGTGAAGCCTTGAACTGCGACGCCAACGGATCTCCCTTCGCGACGCTTCTTCTGCGACGATCCAACCCCGCGACAGCCTTCGATCGACAACAACCAAGGTAGGGGGTTGCGCTTCTTTTTATTTTCTTTTTGGATTTCAACAACAACATGGATTTAATTATTATTAATTAAATCCGTATGTTCTTGGTCCTCGGAGATCGTCGACGCGACGCCCTTCCGCGGTGTGACGATCACCTCCTTTCGCGACGGTCAATTCCGCGACGACCTCGCATCCGACAGCGACGGCAAGGTAGGGATTTATTTTGGGAATTACCCCCATTTTCTTTTTATATTCCAGTAATTATTTCTTTAAAAAGTTAAAGAACTGGATTTGTGAACAATTTTAAAATTATTAAAATTGTTTTTTCCGTTCAAATAAAGAACCCGTTTTTATGAAACAATTTTATTTCATTAAAAATTGCTTCGGATATGCATTCATGTGTTGAACTTTAATTTCTCCCGTTGCTTTTATCTAACGCAAAGGGTGCGGGTCAAACGAACACGGCCCGACAACCCTCCGCTGTTCTTCGTGTTTTGCAGATTTGGTGGGCGACGGAAAAATATGATGCAAGGGCAATTTGATGATCCCGCAGTAAAGAACGGAACCCGGGAGGAACAACGGCGCAGACGGGAAGGAAAACGGGCCACCGGAGCGACTTCGGTGGCCCGCGGAAGCCGGTGGTGGCGCGGGTCGCTGGCGCGGCGGCGCCGGTGGCCGGAGGCGGCGGCACCCCACAGGTGTCCAGCGCGGCACCCCGCGGGTGCCGCGGGTGTCCAGCGCGACACCCCGCGGGTGTCCAGGGCGACACCCCGCGGGTGCCGCGGGGTTGTCACGCGGCGCGTCCGGCTGTCTAGCCGACACCCCGCTGGTGCCGCGGGGGTGTCACGCGGGGCGGCGGCTTTCCCCCGCGTCGGCCGCTCGGCCGAGCCGAGCCGGACCGGCCCTGGCCGGGCCAACCGGGTCGGACCCGACCCGGTTCGGGCCAACCAGGGGGGTCGGGCCGGGTCGGCCCGGGCCCGGATCCCCCGTCTTCAGACGACTTTCGTTCAAACGCCCGTAACTTGAGCTACGGGCCTCCAAACGACTCACCGTTAGTGGAAACACAATCCTTGGAGAAAGACGGTCGTTTCGGTTTATCGCACTCAAGGTTTCGGAATACTTTGGGTTCGGCCGGGTTGGTTCGTACACGAAACCAACCGGGCCCCTGGGACGACAAAGCCAATAACTCTCAGACCGGGTGTCCGATTGACACGCCGTCTATTTCATTGAGTTCATGTTGATGATACGGAACTTTTGGCATCCTTCGCCCGAGTTTTGGATACAGTTGGTAGTGGCCGGGTTGGATCGCACCTGAAATCAAACCGGGCCCCTGGAACGGAAAAGCTGATAACTTTCAGACAGGACGTCCGTTTGACGAACCGTCAGCGGCGTTGATGATCATGTTGAGAAACGGTCCCTATGAGTATACCCTATGAGAGATCGGGGTACAGTTGAGATACGGCTGGGTTTGGTTCACTCACGAAACCAACTGGGCCCCTGGGACGAAAAGGCTAATAACTCACAGACCGGGCGTCTGATCGACGCGCCGTCTGTTGCGTTGAGACCCATGAGACAAGGTGGTCCTTTGAGATAATTCTTTGTGGGACCTTGAGATACATGGAGTATCGACTTGCAGCTCGTGGAGCGGACCCTCCCAGAGACGAGCGTGCGGAGTACGGAGACCGTGTAGCCCACTGAGACCTGACGACTGCTTGACTGACTCGACTTGGAGTGAGTCGACTAGACCAGTGGACGGAGCACTACTTTGTTTGGGTGCAGACCCATGGCGGACGGAGTACTACCTGTGTGATAGTGCAGACCCGCGGTACTCGTCCGGAGAGTACCTCAGCAGGCTACTAGGGGGTGTGCACTACTGTGTTTGAGTGACATACCTCGGCGGGAAGCACTACTGTGTTGGGGTGGCTGGCCCGCGGTACTCGACAGGAGGAGTACCTCAGCAGTCTTAAGTTAGTGAGCAGTACCTTGGAGTCGTGACAGGACCACTGTACACTCTAGAGACGGAGCTCTTCAGTAGTTACGATTTCGATAATGAAAATCCTGGTTTGAGCTGAGACTTTTTGACCTTTGTGTTTCCTCATGATTGAGATGGTTCACTTGATAACTTAGATATATGTATGGGCATATACCTGGGTAGTGGTTATCCGTTGATTTCATGATCCTTGTGTTTCCTCATGATTGAGATGGGTTACATGATAACTTAGGTATATGTATGGGCATATACCTAAGTAGAGGTTATCTGTTGAGATCTTCTTGTGGTTATCCTTGTTGGTTTTAGTGAGACCTTTAGGGTCTCGGGGTCCCTACTGAGTATCGTTATACTCACCCCTGCACGGGCTATGCCCGCACTAAGTTGTGTTGGTTGCAGATGACGGACATCGTTGATCGTGGCTGAGGCTTGCAGAGCAGGACGGTACCTGGAGGTGGACCACTGGGCGGGACGTGCTCGGAGCGGACGGCGGGACCTGAGGAGCATTGGAGCTATCTGTACCCACCCTTCAGGTGGGATTTTCAGTGGATAGCTTGGTGTAGCAGCTTTTACTTTACAGTTGTTGTTTTCCCTTTCGAGCTGTACTTTACTTTCAGTTGGGTTTGTATACTGGCCCATTTACTTTTCCGCACTTCAGTTGTACTCTGTTTTTACTTAGTGTTTACTTTTCTGCTTGCTTACTCTGTGGTGCTTGTTTACTTTACAAAGGCAATGCCTTCCCTTTTTACCGGGATTTTCGCCTTGGTGCTAGTCACCAGCCCCTGGCCTATGGAAGGCGGGCTTGGGGTAGTCACTGCACGGGCCCCGAGGACGGGTCGTGACAAATTGGTATCAAGGGCGGTCAGTTCTACTGCAGACTCTGATCTTTCTTTCTGTGAAGCAATAGTGTTAAGGGTACCGAGTGTGGTTTTCAGTTCAGGGAGTCTAGTGTTGGTGCGGGCGGCCGACGTATCCATACACTAGGACCCTGGCAACTGATTTCCGACTTTGTGCACAAAAACACTAATTGCGTGTGTGTTTTCAAAGGTTTCCCCCCTTAAAACAGCTCAAACCAGGTCAGCTCACCGGGTATAATCGTTTGACCGTGTTACATTGTTTCTTTCGGGATGCCTTTTCTCGGACGACCAGTTAGACCCCAAAGGGATGTGCGTGCTGACAGCCTGTCGAGTGACGAGGCTTCGGTACAGGGCCCTCTTGCAGTTGAGGCACCAGCGGAGGCACCAACGGTACTACCATATGTTGGGCCACCGATGCCACCAGCCCCAGCAGTAGGTGATGCCCGCTACTTGAGCGCACTGCATGAGTTCCAGCGCCAGAGGCCACCCAGTTTCGGGGGAGAGACGGACCCGCAGGCAGCTGAGGATTGGATGGAGGCAGTGGTGGGAGTCTTCAGGCTAGTGGGGACGCCATCGGACTTCATGGTGACCATTGCTGCCAGCCTTCTTCAGGCAACAGCAGGCTGGTGGTGGAGCCACTTGTTCCAGTTTTGCGATGGGATGGATTTCACATGGGAAGACTTCGAGACCTTCTTCAGGGTGGAGTTTGTGCCAGTAGCTCTACACCCCGAGCGTGTTCAGGAGCTGCTGCCTTTGCCGCGTGTTTTTCGATCAGAAGCCGAGTCATCTGTGGGCAGTAGACAGATGATTCAGAGGTCTAGGAGGACCATAACAGCAGTAGGGCGATCTCGGGTTTTAGGACCGGTGGTGCGGGGCACCCGGGGTGGGGTCAGAGCCAGGCGTGCCAGAAGCAGACTGTGTTACTCGTGCGGTGGAAAGGGGCACCTGGCACGTGACTATCAGACTCCTCGTACAGTTGATCCATAGGCTTTTGAGGATCCACCAAGGCAGAGGCAGCGACGAATGCTTGAGAAACAGTAGAGCAGTGGACAAGGCAGTAGAGCTCCTGAAGCAGGTGGTCAGGAGCGGAACTAGTGGATACGTCTCTTGTACTTCTCGTTCCATGTTGATGTTGTTTTTGTGTCTTTGTACCATGAGCCTCAATAAAATAAAGACACTTATCTTGTGATGTTTTCTTTCTTATCCTCTTTTGTGATGTTACTAAGTGGTCCTGGTTAAGACTATTGACTTGACCCTCACTTTCGAAATTCCTACAGGAGGAGACCCAGTGACCTCACACTGATGCCGACAGTGTGACTCGACCCTTGGAGGTGAGAGTGACAGTTGGATCTCTTAGTAGTTACGTCGAGGCCTTACGACGTCATCCATGGAATGAATGCATCCTTCATGCCAGGATTGACTGTATTAGGAAATGTGCGTGGTTCATCTAGAGAGGGGATGAGACCAGGTTTCTCTTTTTGGCAAAGGAGAAATTTTAGCAGCTCTTCCAGATCGTATGCAAAGGAGGTGCAGTTCATCCAGGTGCGGATGAAGACTACACAGTGCAGTAAGAAATAGGAAACCAGTCCCAGTCTTAGAGACTCGGGCGTGTTAAATGTTTCAAGAAGAGGAAGCTTAAAGGAGAGATGAGTCTATAAAGCAGCAGACGTGGAGGCACAGCTAGGAGAGCAGTGTGAGGTGGTGTACATCCTAACATGGTACATCCACCCGCCTTAGTTATTCCCGCCAGGCTCAGGGAGCTGGAGGGCGGTGGAAGAATGCGGCTGCATGCGGTCAGGAAGTGTGACCCAATGGATCTAGAAATGATTCAAGGGACAGTCTGTGTCCACTACTAGCTGTTGTAGTAACAAACGTTGATATGAATGATTCCTCGCTTCCACAAAACTTGTTCCAGACCTAGAGTTTCCGGTAAGCCGTGGACTTGACCCTCACGTCTGGAGATACCTTGGGAGGAGACTCGATAATCACACTTACGCCGATGGTGTGGTCAGACCCTCGAGGCGAGAGTTCTGGTTGGAATCTCTTGGTGGCAGCGTCGAGGCCTTACGACGTTAGTTTGAGTATGGAATGTGCAATAACTGTTCATACTCAAATTGAAGGTTTTAGGAGAACGTTGGGATGGGTTTTCCTTGGTCGGCGGAAAAGGAAACCCCAGGCAGTGCAGGGTAACTGTTGCACAGGAGGGTGCGACCGATCACTCTTGATTCGGTTAACCGTACCCTCATAGCAGCAGTCGTTTTGAGTTTCAATTCTAACAGAAATGGAGACCTCTGGAGTTCGAGGATGACGACCACGTCTTCTTACGGGTCTCACCTCGACGAGGGTTACTGAGATGTGGCCAAGGCCGCAAGTTATCTCCGAGGTTCAATGGACCTTTCTAGGTCCTCAGCTGGGTAGGCTGGATGGTTTACCACTTGGTCCATCCACCTCAGTTGCACTAGATGCACGACGTTTCCACGTATCTCAGCGGAGGAGATACGTGCACGACCCGACACAAATCTTTGACCATGGGGAGCTGGTCTTTGGTGATGAGGTGACTTTTACGGAGTTTCCTGTTGGGATCGAGGATCGACAAGAGCGGCTCCTAGGAGGATGGCTGATTCCTCTTGTGCACTTTCTTTGGCAGCTCGGGGACCTCTAGGAGAGCACTTGGGAGTGGAAGGCTCAGATGCGTGCTCAGTACCGCCTTTGTTTCCCTAAGTTTGTGTTGGAGCATTACGGGGACGTAAAGCCCTGTGGTGGGAGTAATGTAAAGACCCGTAAATTTCAAGGAAATTTTTTTCTTAATTTTCTATGGAATTTTACAAGAGCGCAGCTTCTGACGGCACCTGATTCCGAGGCCCGGTGTGCCTGGAATCATTTTCTGAAGTTTGGCTCGGGTACGTTCAGTGAACGAACATGCGGGTTTTTCTAACTTTTTAACCGGTGCCCGGAATCGAATTCTGAGGGCACCGATGAAATCGCAGCGCCGGTTTTCGCTTAGAAACTCCTCTTCCGGAGTTGCGTTTGCTCGGGTGTGGTTTTTAATTTTTCGGGCTTAAAGTTACGAAATAAAATAATTTTGCGACAACTTTAATTTATTTCTCTTAAGCCACTTGGAAGCCATTTGAAGCCACTTAAAGGCGGCTTGAACTGAGTTGAACTGGATAGGATTCTATCCAGAAATATCCTACCCCTTGGTAGGATATTTGTGAGGTGGGGCCCGCACGAGCCCCGCCGTTTCTTTCCGCTAGAAAACGCACCCGCGAAAACCCGTCTTAATGAAAGTCAACTGACGCGTTTCTAAAAATCTTAACAGACCATTTAATTGGGCGGTTTATTTCATAAATTAAATGAGTTGTTTCTTTTGTTGAATTAATTCTACGAATTAATGGTTCGTTTCTTATCTTTTGAAATTCAAATTTTTAGTTGTGTAAATAAAATAAGGCTTAAGCTTATTTTATTTTGGGTTGAAACTTGTGGCGTGGAGAGGATTTGGAGGAAAGCGTTCTTCTTCGGCGAAGAACGCAAAAACGTGAAGAATGCGAAGAACGCGAAGAACGCCAAACCTGTGGAGATTGACAACGCGAATCCTTGTACTGCGACGCCAACGGATCTCCCTTCGCGACGCTTCTTCCGCGACGATCCAACCCCGCGACAGCCTTCGATCGACAACAACCAAGGTAGGGGGTTGCGCTTCTTTTTATTTTCTTTTTGGATTTCAACAACAACATGTACTTAATTATTAGTAATTAAATCCGTATGTTCTTGGTCCTCGGAGATCGTCGACGCGACGCACTTCCGCGGTGTGACGATCACCTCCTTTCGTGACGGTCAATTCCGCGACGACCTCGCATCCGACAGCGACGGCGAGGTAGGGATTTATTTTGGGAATTACCCCCCTTTTCTTTTTATATTCCCGTAATTGTTTTTTTAAAAATTTAAAGAACTGGATTTGAGAACAATTTTAAAATTATTAAAATTGTTGTTTCCGTTCAAATAAAGAACCCGTTTTTATGAAACAATTTTATTTCATTAAAAAAATTTCGGATATGCGTTCATGTGTTGAACTTTAATTTCTCCCGTTGCTTTTATCTAACGCGGAGGGTGCGGGTCAAACGAACACGGCCCGGCAACCCTCCGCCGTTCTTCGTGTTTTGCGGATTTGGCGGGCGACTGCAAAATATGATGCAAGGGCAATTTGATGATCCCGCAGTAAAGAACGGAACTCGGGAGGAACAACGGCACAGACGGGAAGGAAAACGGGTCACCGGAGCGACTCCGGCGGCCCGCGGAAGCCGGTGGTGGCGCGGGTCGCCGGCGTGGCGGCGCCGGCGGCCGGAGGTGGCGGAACCCCACAGGTTTCCAGCGCGGCACCCCGCGGGTGTCGTGGGTGTCCAGCATGACACCCCACGGGTGTCCAGGGCGACACCCCGCGGGTGCCGCGGGGTTGTCACGCGGCGCGTCCGGCTGTCTAGCCGACACCCCGCGGGTGCCGCGGGGGTGTCACGCGGGGCGGCGGCTTTCCCCCGCGTCGGCCGCTCGGCCGAGCCGAGCCGGACCGGCCCTGGCCGGGCCGGGCTGGGCCAACTGGGTCGGACCCGACCCGGTTCGGGCCAACCAGGGGGGTCAGGCCGGGTCGGCCCGGGCCCGGACCCCCCGTCTTCGGACGACTTTCGTTCAAACGCCCGTAACTTGAGCTACGGGCCTCCAAATGACTCGCCGTCAGTGGAAACGCAATCCTTGGAGAAAGACGGTCATTTCGGTTTATCGCACTCAAGGTTTCGGAATACTTTGGGTTCGTCCGGTTTGGTTCGTACACGAAACCAACCGGGCCCCTGGGATGAAAAAGCCAATAACTCTCAGACCGGGCGTCCAATTGATGCGCCGTCTGTTGCGTTGAGTTCCTGTTGACGATGCGGAACTTTTGGAATCCTTCGACCGAGTGTTGGATATAGTTGGTAGTGGCCGGGTTGGATCGCACCCGAAATCCAACCGGGCCCCTGGAACGGAAAAGCTGATAACTTTCAGACAGGACGTCCCTTCGACGAACCGTCAGCGGCGTTGACGATCACGTTGAGAAACTGTCCCTATGAGTATACCCTATGAGAGATCGGGGTACAGTTGAGATACGGCTGGGTTTGGTTCACTCACGAAACCAACCGGGCCCCTGGAACGAAAATGCTAAAAACTCACAGACCGGGTGTCCGATCGACGCGCCGTCTGTTGCGTTGAGACCCCTGTGACGAGGTGGTCCTTTGAGATACTTCTTCGTGGGACCTTGAGATACTTGGAGTATAGACTTGCATCTCGTGGAGTGGACCCTCCCAGAGACGAGCGTGCGGAGTACGGAGACCGTGTAGCCGACTGAGACCTGACGACTGCTTGACCGACTCGACTTGGAGTGAGTCGACTAGCCCAGTGGACGGAGCACTACTTTGTTTGGGTGCAGACCCATGGCGGACAGAGTACTACCTGTGTGATAGTGCAGACCTGCGGTACTCGTCCGGAGAGTACCTCAGCAGGCTACTAGTGGGTGTGCACTACTGTGTTTGAGTGACATACCTTAGCGGGAAGCACTACTGTGTTTGGGTGGCTGGACCACCGTACTCGACAGGAGGAGTAACTCAGCAGTCTTAGGTTAGTGAGCAGTACCTTGGAGTCGTGACAGGACCACTGTACACTCTAGAGACGGAGCTCTTCAGTAGTTACGGTTTCGATAATGAAAATCCTGGTTTGAGCTGAAACTTTTTGACCTTTGTGTTTCCTCATGATTGCGATGGGTCACTTGATAACTTAGATATATGTATGGGCATATACCTGGGTAGTGGTTATCCGTTGATTTCATGATCCTTGTGTTTCCTCATGATTGAGATGGGTTACATGATAACTTAGATATATGTATGGGCATATACCTAAGTAGAGGTTATATGTTGAGATATTCTTATGGTTATCCTTGTTGGTTCTAGTGAGACCTTTAGGGTCTCGGGGTCCCTACTGAGTATCTCTATACACACCCCTGCACGGGCTATGCCCGCACTACGTTGTGTTGGTTGCAGACGACGGACAGCGTTGATCGTGGCTAAGGCTTGCAGAGCATGACGGTACCTGGAGGTGGACCACTGGGCGGGACGTGCTCGGAGCGGACGGCGGGACCCGAGGAGCATTTGAGCTATCTGTACCCACCCTTCAGGTGGGATTTTCAGTGGACAGCTCGGTGTAGCGGCTTTTACTTTACAGTTGTTGTTTTCCCTTTCGAGTTGTACTTTACTTTCAGTTGGGTTTGTATACTGGCACATTTACTTTTCGGCAGTTCAGTTGTACTCTTTTTTTACTTAGTGTTTACTTTTCCGCTTGCTTACTCTGTGGTGCTTGTTTACTTTACAAAGTCAATGCCTTCCCTTTTTACCGGGATTTTAGCCTTGGTGCTAGTTGCTAGCCCCTGGCCTATGGAAGGCGGGCTTGGGGTAGTCACGGCACGAGCCCCGAGGACGGGTTGTGATAGAAGATTTGAGTGCGGTTTGATTAGTTTGTAATGATTTGTACATGAAGGTGAAAGCCATTACATTCTCCCTAGTCATTGAGAGTGGACCCTCAATAAGTAGTGCATGACATGTTTGAATTTTGTATTGTCCACAAAAACCTGTTGTAACATGGGGAACAATCCTCTTCAATGGTTGACATACCATATTCATCCATGACACTGATATCCCAATGAGTACCGTGAGGAGAATTTGAAAGATCACCCACCACATTTCGAAGGGAGTGAAATAGAACCCCAATTCTAATGTTGTTCGGACAGTATAATAAGTGAGTAGCATTGTAGTGGCTGGAACTTAAACCTTATGGTCTGGCTCAATTAGAGTGGTTGTTCACTTAATCTATTCCAGAAAACGTACCTTTTTCATGATGGGTTGGTGAGTCAATGGGAAATGAGGATAGAGCTACTAGGTAATGGCGCTACTCATTATTGGGACGTACTGCATTCGGATATGAAACTGATTGAGCTAGCGATAGGCATGTGGTCACTTGCTAGTTGGTAGTGGCTAATCGATCCCTTGTATGTGGAAAAATACTATGACAACTGGTGTATAGGGTTGACAGGCCAACTGAGATCAGGGATAACTAGTTTTCCACAAAATCTATTTCAGCTGTGCTTACCTAAAATTGAAATGGGTTGAGGTAAAGGATACTGGTGCATTGGAATTGGAAATGGATATGTGATGCTAGGAGGTGTTCGACTCCATGGGTACTGTATTCAAATAATGTCCTGGTATCATTGGTACAAGACAAGCAGTGCAGTGAAAAGATCCATTATTGAGAGGGAGAGATCCCATATTGTCTGCTAAGGTCCCCAAGAAACTATCTTAGTTTGCAAGAAAGTGGGGGTATCAGAGCTGGTTCAGGCAGTCGGCATAGAAGCATCCATATGGATGATCGAAAGAGTCATATCTCACTGTTAAATGGTGAGTTAGAATTGACAATGAAATGTGTCTATAAGTGGTTCACCGAAGTGGTGAAATGATTCCATCACTGTCCTCTCTCAATATAAACTCGATATTAAGATACTTAATGTATTCTAGGATATGACAATGATGTTTCTGTTAGTAGCAGTACATTCTATTGATATATGGTAGGCCCTTGGCTACTGTGCTTAGGATTTTCTAGAACATTGAATTCTGGAATGAGTATACCATTTTAATCCTATTTCTATAGGGTGTGTTAGTAGTATATCAGGGTTTCAATGGGTGGTTGGAAGTTTTGATATAATCAGTCATTTAGCTCTCCTTATTTTTGATGGGGGTACTCGGGAGTGAGAGGTCTATATGACTAACAGTGAAACGACAATGAACAAGACCATAAGGTTTAAGTAATAGATAGCGGTGGAATTTATATGGGGTATTATATATATAATGTTCTGACCCTTCCATGGTAGTTCACTATTAAAAGAGTATTAACCATGTGTCGTAATGGCAGAGGGTGTAGGTCATCAATATTCTACTAACATTGTTGATAGACTGTTATAATAGTACTGATTATTCCCCATGAAGTGGATGGGTACCTGGATGGATCAGGTACTCTTCGGTAGTTCACTATTAGAAGAGTACATGTGTTGTTCAACATTTCTAGAATTGGGCATATCACACATTCGAATCGCATATACATAAACATAAACATAAACATATACATATACATATACATATACATATACATACACACACACACACACACACACATATATATATATAGTAGTTGGGGTTGAGTTGTGCATGGGCACCGAAATGTTAGAATCACCACCATAAGGTTTAAGTACCAGAGTACTGTTCATCGGTTTTATGGATCATTCACTAAAACACATCATGACTATATGGGGACTGAACACTATATAGACAAAGTACCTGAATCTTCTAATAGTGCTTCCACCTTCAATATTGTAGTCTCAAAGGCGGGGGCAGTTTCAGTTACCCTATCTAATATTCCAATGATACTTTTTGGGGGATATCTGTATAATATGGGTGGTAGAGGTAGTGGGACTAGGCCAAATCCACTCCAACAGTTCCATTAGTGTTACTGATTGAAGTGTCTAGGATATGGAAGAATAAACTGAAAACAACTTTTAGTGGATTAGCCGAATCAAGATGGAAAATAGATTACCTTACAAATAACTGACATAGGTGTGCCAGTAGATTATACTATTTGGTGCTTGAGAAACCCATTTGGAAGGAACTCAACAAGATCTTGAACCAACAATTGTGTCATTATTATAATAGATTTCTGAGGATATACCTATCCCATTTCAACACCTCTGGTCTATGAATCCAACAGGTGGGGAGCAAGGTAGTGACTATTTAGTAAAAACACATGACTCTCTTAAGAGGTCAACCTACATATAGAGTCTGAAACCTACCCAGTGCTGCAAGGCCGATTCATTTGGGTACTGAGTAGAGGGGACCCAACCGTATCGACCCGGTGGTAAATAGTGGATGTAACCCTAACTATCCAAAGGTAGAAAAATTCTTTATCTGATAAGTAGCGACCTGCACAAATGGTGTCATGACTTCCCTACTATCTCCAAAATGGAATCCAGTGAAAATGAACTCTCTGTTCAGATGCTGAGCTCTCTATGCCTAGAAAGTTAGACCCCACACATGTTTACTATTTTCTTTGTTGTGTGTGAGAAAGTAAAATTCCTCATAGGATGGTAGTAGTAATATGGTCACCTACATCCACTGCCCCACTAGGTCACTCATTCGTTCAATGCCCAATTCTCTTACCTCAAGAGTGACTAATATATTCTAATAGTTTAGACTAACAAGTTACACTGTAGGAACAATATGGTACTTGTAACACCCCAAGATTTTATGAAAAATATTCTTTTAATTTCATTAATGTCTTGTGTTGTATGCTACACCAAGATTACCTTGTGCTATACGCAACACCGTATTAGCTTGCAGTTTACGCAACACTATTCATGGATCGTGTTACACATAATTTTGATAATAGTTATTCTACGCAACATTGAGTATATATATATATATTCAATGTATAATTGAAATATGTTTGTATTATGTTATACGAAACAACGAAGGATTCTTGCACAGCACGCAACCCTGACTTGCCTTGCATTACACGCAATCACAACCTTCCTCGATAGCGTGTGTTGTACGCAATACCGGGTTTTACTAAACAACGATATATTATTATAATATTATTATGAACTAGCCGTTATTAATAGTATTAACCAAATTTTGAATTTTATAACATTATTATTCATCTTACACATTTTCTAGAACATGGTATAAGAACAAAATAAATTTTTCGGGTAAAATAAGTATTTTTCAAAAAATGCAGTTTTTCCGCCTTTTGATGGAGCACCCACATTAAATCTAGTTTTTTACATTTTTATAAGTTTAATTTTACAAAATAAAATTCTTCTTTGGATTCATAAAATAAAAATTTACTTTGGATAAATTTTTCATATTATTCTGGTAACTTTCATATTTTGATGAATAGTAAAAACACGCTATATTTTAATTAAAAACATCTTTATTCATCGCAATAATTTATATGGTTAAATTATAATATTGAATGGTTTTAAAGTATAAATAGATAATATTTTTATCATTTAATATAATGTATGTCATTATCATTGATTCTACCTTGAAATCGTACGATAAATCAATTCAATCTTTTGCAATGTTTTAAAGAAAAACCCATTTTCTTTCGACAACAGGAATAATTTTAATTTAATTTATGAAACTTCTGTGTTTTGAATTTGAAATAATGAATTCCATATTTGGAATTAGTGGGTCCAAATTATGTTAATAGGCTACTTTTAATTTTTGGGAATTATGAATAGTAACTACGGTAAATTTTATTTACCATAGTTAAAGGTAAATTGGGTAATTAAGGGTTAATATAATATTATAAAATTATCCTAACACTTGGAAAAATCCTATTGGATGACTAAAAGTCGACCCATATCACCTAAGGGTCGGATTAGATTCATTTAATGGACTTGTTTCCATGAAAATAAGTTAATTATTATTAAAACCAAAGAATGTGACAACATGTCACTTTCTTAAATCTTATAAGTATAATAATTTTAATTTAGTGATAAACATCATGAAACTTCGAACATGAATAGTATCCAGAATTCTAATACAATTATCTACATCATAGGAATTTATTTAGAATTTTTAGGGATTAAATAATTATCATTTATTATGACACAAAGATGATTCAGAAATTGTCTTATTAATGAAATATTGACATAATTGATGTTATAAATACCCAAATAAATGTAATTTAAGACTTTTTATGAATTTCACTAATTTTAAATTTTAATATGACATGTTATTGTTGATTTAATTAACGTTTTTTAACTAATAAATCTGTTATGAGTTTCACAAAAATAAATTACTAAATAGTGTCAAAATTGACATAAAATAGTTTTTCAAACAAATATTATATTATTAATTGTTGTTTTATTCCTAAAAATCAAAGGTTCAGCCACATGACTTATATAAGGTTATATATATTAATACTAAACAACTTGGGGTTAGTTTGGCTTGATATAGTAAGTTTATTATCCTTATAGTGTAAGAAAACAAGAAGACACGGTAAAAGTAAAATTATCTAACTTAATGTTAAATATAAATGATAAGGTTAAAATAGGAACCTAAACTTGTCTAAATTCTATTGGATTAGAGGAGTTCGACCCATCCCCACCTTAGCTTCTAAATAAATCAATTTGGAGCTATTTAAAACCGAATTTGGATTTATAATAAAATAATATTTTTTGTTATTCCAAAGGTGCCCCTCTCCTCCCTTATAAAAGGGCACCCCCTCCCTCTCTTCCTCACAACACTTTGAGCCTTGAAGATCGGCTAAACCCTTCCAAATTCTCTTCTACACTTCCCTAGAAACATCCTAGAGTCTATGGTCTTCCTCAAAGACCAATTTTAGTGTCCTAAGAGGAGGTCTCAAAGAGGCGCTTCAAAGAAGAGATAATTTTCGTTACCGATTATTTCATCTTTATTTCTTCTTCTGCATCTTCTTATTTAGTTGTTTCATTATGAAGTAATAACATCAGTATCACTCATATACTGATATGTTATTATAATTATGAAACACCCTATTTCACCATCTATCCATCCTTCGGAAAACGAAATCATCGCGCGTGCGTACATACGGAATACCGTCTCCACGCCGTGGTGAAATCTATTTTCCACCACCACCTTACTTGGATGGGTATAATGGTGTAAATAATAACTATATATGATTACTATAAAATGATATTGATTCTGAAATAGTATACATACACTCCAATACATTCCCACGATCATGAGAACGATATCATCGCTCGTGCGTACGTACGGACTACCGTCTCCACGACGCGATGAGATTCATTATCCACATTAACCATTCATGAATGATTATAAAGTATATATAATAAGTAATAATGAAATATATGAAATAATAATGATACTGGATTTATTTGTATATATATGTATGTCATCTACTTAATTCCATTCAACTCAATAAGGAAACAAAAACAGCGTTCATGCGTACGTACGACCTACCGTCTCCATGAACGGTGTATTTCATTACATTTACTGATTTATTATATATATGTATATTATGAATATATATTATATATATATAATGTTTTATATTCTATAATTAAGTAATCATTATCTAAGTAATCATATGAATAATTACAAGTCAAAACACGGACGACAAATGAAGCAATTTTACCCAAAACGCTCTTTAACATGGAATTTACAAAAGAACGGGTAATATAAAGTCCTAAGTGAACCATATATGACATCATAACAATTAATATGATTCTTTAATAAGTCAATGACATTATTTAAATCATTATAACGGAGGTTCGGACACTTATGAAGCAAATCGGACCTAAGGTAAGGGAAAATATCACAATCTCATTTTTATCCGAGATTGTTTGTACTTTGGAATTTACTGGGTTGTATTTTATCGTCCACATCCATGTTTCCTCAATATGTAATATTATTTCCATCCACCTACAATTGTTTAAATCCAATTTTACCCTTCGGTGAGTTTTTAGTAAAAGATATGAATGGAATATTTTGTCGTTTTTCATACGAGGTACTTTTTGACTTTTCTGACAAAAGTACAAAGAATGTTTTTTTAACCTATATGGTATGAATGGATTTTTAAAACATTATTTTCAAAAATATTCCTTTACTAGTTTTCATGTTTATTTTTAATCAACTTCTTTTATTTTAGAATTGTATGACATGTTAAGAAAGGAAAAGTATTTTTGAAGTAGAAAGGATATTTTCCTCAAGAATGGAGTTCAAGTGTTTTATCAAAATTATTTTCTATCTAAGATAATATAGGGTTCTGTTTCTATCACTATTATTACATTTACTTGATTATGTTTTGATTGAAATATTTTTTATGAATTCCTTTATCTTATATGAATTGTTTTATGATGTCATGATGTTTAAGATTCCCATTTTTATTACATGGGTTATGCAATGATATATGATTTATGATTTTGTGGAACACATAAGAATGGTATCATTATGAGATGGGTGGGACCTATATCTCCCTCCAATGCATTGGGTAAAGATTTTATATTTCATGAGATAGACATGGCTGGAACGGTAGGTTATACCGGTTCAGTGAAACAGGATTGAAATGAGCAGTGAACTCGGTTCAGAAAGGGACTTTGTCCACTAAGATAGTCATGGCAATGAGTCTTGACTAATAAGAAATGATTCTCTATGATTATGTGTGTATGCCACAAAGTTTCATGTTTTATGTTATGATTATTGGGATTACATTTCGCTACTATGATTTATCCCATGTTATGAAATTATGATCTCTTTGCAGGTTAAGATTTCCAAAAGATACGTTCTTTTGAATATGACGTGATTGATATTTCTTTTGTTTACCCTTACTGAGCATTTGAGCTCACCATTTTATGTTTAATTTCAAAGGACATAAATAAAGGAATTAGGTTTTAAAAAAAGAGGTCTTTATGGGAGATGTTGAAGATCTTTCACCATGATTAGAAGATTATATTCTGAGTTTCCAAAGACACTAAACTATTACGGTCTGTGTGTGTGTTTTTTTGTTATGTAATAAGTATTCTGCAAAAGTAATGTAATGTCCTTGTACGTTAAGCTTCGGGTCTCTACAGTTGGTATCAAAGGAATGGTTTAGTCAACCATTGGAAACTAGGATGCGAAAACGTTAGTGAGATCCCTTGAGATATTACTAAGGTATGTCCCTAAGGATAAGTATACATATAGGATATAGTCCTAGAACTACGGTAACGATCTTAGAATTTAACATAAGATGTTAGATATTAAGGGTACTCCCCCTTTACTATGTTGTTTTCCCTAGCATTATTTTTGCCTCTCACACTATTTTTTTTGGGTTTTAGACGATGGCTAGAACCCGAAGGAACCGTGTTGATCACTGTAATGGACAATGCAGTGATTGTCCTCCTAAACAAAAAAGTGTTATGGGAGATGGAGTGCAAAATCTTATTTCTATAATTACACAAGCTATGAATCATTCTGGACTTCCAAATAAGCAGAGAAGGGAACAATATTCTCTTGAGTCCTTCATGAGGCAACGTCCACCTTCTTTCAGTGGGTCTTCCGATCCACTTGTTGCTAAACAATGGCTCAGTACCACTGAAAAGAAATTTTTAGTTCTTCAGTGTTCTGAACATGATAAAGGCATCTTAGCAGTATATCGTTTGGAAGGTGAAGCTGATAAATGGGGGAATCTTATCAAGAATATGAGGCCAAGAGATGAAATTGAGTCCATGGAATGGGACGAGTTCATGAACTTGTTTTTCAGTAAGTACTTCCCTCGTATTCTTTGAACAAAGATGGAAAAGGAGTTTCTTGAGCTGAAGCAGAAGGATGATGAATCTGTTGGTATATACGAAGCGAATTTTACAAGACTTGAAAGGTATGCATCGGGTATTATCATCCAACCTGAATGTAAAGTTGATCTATTTTTCAGTGGCATAAAACCAAGTCTTCGAAGGGCATGAGATATAAGAGACTTCAGTAGCTATGAAGAAATTGTGCGTTGTGCTGTCAAGGTAGAAATGGAAGTTGGTGTTACATATCCATCTCATGGTTTTGACATGAAACGAAATATGGAGTTCAAGGAGAAATCTCAGAATAATGGTGAAAAGAAGATGATTGTTTCTTTATGCACAAAGTGTGGAAAGAAGCATGGTGGAGATTGTCTTAAAGGGACTAGAAAATGTTTTAAGTGTGGAAAAGAAGGTCATCGAGCAGCTGAGTGTCGATGTAATGGAAAAAGGGTTTCTAATGATGTGAATAATGCAAACACTGCAGAGAACACACCACCAACACTTAAATGCTTAAAGTGCAAGGAAATGGGGCATTATGCTAATAAATGACCTAATCCAAGGTTTAGTGATGATCGACATGAGCAAACACTTAAGGCAAAGTACAAAGGGAAGTCACATGCGATCACTATTGGCGATGTTGAATATGACAACGATGTCGTGGAATGATTAAGTGTTTATGTAATGGGATTCCAAAATAATGTTGTATCATGGAGTATTGAAATATTTATGTATTGGCCTAATGTGGTATTCAAAGTGATTGAGATATTTTTGGAAATAAGATGATATGCGCATAATTAAGGGAAAATGAGAAAATGAAATGTTTAACAGTATTCATGAGCTCATGATTGATATAAGGACTAAGTGATATCATGGTTTGAGTATATAGAATTTTGTGGATTTTGGTATGTGAAAAGTGTTAACTTTTAACTGCATTCAAGTTTTCACTATGGTTCAATGGGTATTAATTTTTTCAAGAGAATACATTTTTAAAGTATTCACAAGATTGGAATGTGACCAACAATATATATATATGGGGGATAAATGATGGTATTCACATGCTTGGTTGATGACATTTCAAGTAATCTTTTTCTTTATACTATGAGCTTGGACCGAAGTATTTTAGATAAGACTAAATATTGGAATGGATTATTTTGGACATATGCTAAGTATTGTTTAAGGATAGAACTTCTTTCGATATTACTGATGGGATTTTATAGTAATGTAGTTTTAGAAAAAGGAAAACCTGCAGGACGGGCGACAGCCCATCGCGTCGGACAAGGATGTGGGAATCGAACCCACAACCAAAGTGCGACTGGACTTTTTCGCCTACCACTAGCCTACAGAAAGTCCCTGTTTAGTAGAAACTAGTTTTATTATATTAAGCAGTATAAGTCCATTTTAGGAACTATATAAGATTAATCTCACTATAGATGGACTTATGTATTTTTTTGATAACTTTTCTAACCTTTTGTTTGAGACAGATGGAATGACCCATCATTCTATCACATGATCTTCTAACACATCACGAATGACAAATTCAAATTCATTTCTTTAAGAGATGAAGTGGAAATTGTCCAAAGAATGACAAACAGTGAGATTGTACCAAAATCATGCAAGTATTTCTTTTAATTCATCAACATTAGGGAAATGATCTTGAAAACCAAAAATGTTGTCCTAGTTCCCTTATATCTGATGAATCAGATGGTACCTTAGATCATCACAAATTTATGGCTTTGTGATTGCTGGCTTTTCTATATCCATGTTTTCTACCACTCTCCATCAGAACATGATGGTTAGATTTATCTTCCATATCCATATTTCCACCTATGTGGAATCCCAGTGATTAGTTTATTTGGGTAACCGTTACGTTTCATACTTTTGTTTTTAAAGATTTGTTTTGGTATTCCTTTTTACTATGTGGGTTTCTATTAAAGAAACTTTCGAATAGTAAACCATTTATAACCCTGACGAATTTCGAGGGAGAAATTCATTTTAAGGGGGGTAGAATGTAACACCCCGAGATTTTATGAAAAATATTCTTTTAATTTCATTAATGTCTTGTGTTTTATGCTACACCAAGATTACCTTGTTCTATACGCAACACCGTATTAGCTTGCAGTATACGCAACACTATTCTTGGATCGTGTTACACACAATTTTGATAATAGTTACTCTACGCAACATTGAGTATATATATATATATATTCAATGTATAACTAAAATATGGTTGGATTGTGTTATACGAAACAAAGAAGGATTATTGCACAGCACACAACCCTGACATGGCTTGCATTACACGCAATCACGACCTTCCTCGATAGCGTGTGTTGTACGCAATACCGGGTTTTACTAAACAACGATATATTATTATAATATTATTATGAACTAGCCGTTATTAATATTATTAACTAAATTTTGAATTTTATAACATTATTATTAATCATACACATTTTGTAGAACATGGTATAAGTACAAAATAAAATTTTTGGGTAAAATAAGTATTTTTCAAAAAATGCAGTTTTGCTGCCTTTTGATGGCGCACCCACTTTAAATCCAGTTTTGACATGTTTATAAGTTCAATTTGACAAAATAAAATTCTTCTTTGGAGTCATAAAATAAAAATTTACTTTGGATAACTTTTTCATATTATTCTGGTAACTTTCATATTTTGATGAATAGTAAAAACATGCTATATTTTAATTAAAAACAACATTTTTCATCGCAATAATTTATATGGTTAAATTATAATATTGAATGGGTTTAAAGTATAAATAGAAAATATTTTTACCATTTAATATAATTTATGTCATTAGCATTGATTCTACCTTGAAATCGGAGGATAAATCAATTCAATCTTTTGCATTGTTTTAAAGAAAAACCCGTTTTCTTACGACAACATGATTAATTTTAATTTAATTTCTGCAACATCTATGTATTGAATTTGAAAAAATGGATTCCATATTTGGAATCACTATGTCCAAATTATGTTAATAGGATACTTTTTATTTTTGGGAATTATGAATAGTAACTATGGTAAATTTTATTTACCATAGTTAAAGGTAAATTGGGTAATTAAGGGTTAATATAATATTATAAAATTATCCTAACACTTGGAAAATCCTATTGTATGACTAAAAGTAGACGCATATCACCTAAGGGTCGGATTAGATTCATTTCATGGACTTTTGTCCATGAAAATAAGTTAATTATTATTAAAACCAAAGAATGTGACAACATGTCACTTTCTTAAATCTTATAAGTATAATAATTTTAATTTAGTGATAATCTTCATGAAACTTCGAACATGAATAGTCTCCAGAAATATAATACAATTATCGACATCATAGGAATTTATTTAGAATTTTTAGGCATTAAATAATTATCATTTAGTATGACACAAAGATGATGCAGAAATTGTCTTATTAATGAAATATTGACATAATTGATGTTATAAATACCCAAATAAATGTAATTTAAGACTTTTTATGAATTTAACTAATTTTATATGTTAATATGACATGTTATTATTAATTTAATTAACTTTTTTCTAACTAATCAATCTGTTATGAGATTCACAAAAATCAATTACTAAATAATGTCAAAATTGACATAAAATATTTTTTAAAACAAATATTATATTATTAATTGTTATATTATTCCTCAAAATCTAAGGCTCTGCCAAATTACATAGATAAGATTATATATATTAATAATAAACAACTTGGGTTTAGTTTGGCTTGATATAGTAAGTTTATTAACCTTATAGTGTAAGAAAACAAGAAGACACGGTAAAAGTATAATTATCTAACTTAAAGTTAAATATAAATGACAAGGTTAAAATAGGAACGTAAACTTGTCTAAATTCTATTTTATTAGATGATTTCGATCCATCCCCACCTTAGCTTCTAAATAAATCAATTTTTAGCTATTTAAAACCGAATTTGGCTTTATAATAAAATAATATTTTTTGTTATTCCAAAGTTGCCCCTCTCCTCCCTTATAAAAGGGAACCCCCTCCCTCTCTTCCTCACAACACTTTGAGCCTTCAATATCGGCCAACCCCTACCAGATTCTCTTCTCCACTTCACTAGAAATATCCTAGAGTTTCTAGTATTCATCAAAGACCAATTTTAGTGCCCTAGGAGGAGGTCTCAAAGAGGCGCTTCAAAGAAGAGGTAATTTCCGTTACCGATTCTTTCATCTTTATTTCTTCTTCTGCTTCTTCTTATTTAGTTGTTTTGTTATGAAGTAATAACATCAGTATCACTAATATACTGATATGTTATTATAAGTATGATACACCCCTATTTCACCATCAATCCATCCTTCAGAAAACGAAATCGCCGCGCGTGCGTACGTACGGAATACCGTCTCCACGCCGTGGTGAAACCTATTTTCCACCACCACCTTACTTGGATGGGTATAATGGTGTAAATAATAACTATATATGATTAATCTAAATTTATATTTATTCTGAAATTGTATAAATACACTCCAATACATTCCCACGATCATGAGAACGATATCATCGCTCGTGCGTACGTACGGACTACCGTCTCCACGACGCGATTAGATTCATTCTCCACTTTAACCATTCATGAATGATTATAAATTATATATAATAAGTAATCTTGAAATATATGACATAATAATTATACTGGATTTATATGTATATTTATGTATGTCATCAACTTAATTCCATTCAACTAAGTAAGGAAATGAAAACAGCATTCATGCGTACGTACAGCCTACCGTCTCCATGAACGGTGTATTTCGTTCCATTTACTGATTTATTATATATATGTATATTTGGAATATATATTATATATAAATCATGTTTTATATTCTGTAATTACGTAATCATGATCTAAGTAATCATATGAATAATTACAAGTCAAAACACGGATGACAAATGAAGCAATTTTACCCAAAACGCTCTTTAACATGGAATTTACAAAAGAACAGGTAATATAAAGTCATAAGTGAACCATATATAATATCATAACAATTAATATGATTATTTAATAAGTCAATGACATTATTTAAATCATTATACCGGAGGTTCGGACACTTACGAAGAAAATTGGACCTAAGGTAAGGGAAAATATCACAATCTCATTTTTATCCGATATTGTTTATACTTTGGCATTTACTGGGGTGTATTTTATCATCCACATCCATGTTTCCTCAATATGTAATATTATTTTCATCCACCTACAATTTTTTAAATCCAATTTTACCCTTCGGTGAGTTTTTAGTAAAAGATATGAAATGAATCTTTTGTCGTTTTTCATACGAGGTACTTTTTGACATTTCCGAAAAAAGTACGAAGAATGTTTTTTTAACCTATACGGAATGAATGGATTTTTAAAACATTATTTCCAAGAATAATCCTTTAAAAGTTTTCAAGTTTATTTTTAATCAACTTCTTTTAGTTTAGAATTGTATGACATGTTAAGAAAGGAAAAGTATTTTTGAAGTAGAAAGGATATTTTCCTCAAGAATGGAGTTCAAGTGTTTTATCAAAATTATTTTCCATCTAAGATAATATAGGGTTCTGTTTCTATCCCTATTATTACATTTACTTGATTATGTTGTGATGGAAATTTTTTTATGAATTCCATTATCTTATATGAATTGTTTTATGATGTCATGATGTTTAAGATTCCCATTTTTATTACATGGGTTATGCAATGATGTATGATTAATGATTTTGTGACACACATAATAATGGTATCATTATGAGATGGGTGGGACCTATATCTCCCTCCAATGCATTGGGTAAAGATTTTATATCTCATGAGATGCACATGGCTGGAACGGTAGGTTATACTGGTTCAGTGAAACAGGACTGAAACGAGGAGTGAACTTGGTTCAGAAAGGGACTTTTTCCACTAAGATAGTCTTGGAAATGGGTCTTGACTAATAAGAAATGATTCTCTATGATTATGTGTGTATGACACAAAGTTTCATGTTTTAAGTTATGATTATTGGGATTACATTTCACTACTATGATTTATCCCATGTTATGAAATTATGATCTCTTTGCAGGTTAAGATTTCTAAAAGATATGTTCTTATGAATATGACGTGATTGATATTTCTTTTGTTTACCCTTACTGAGCATTTGAGATCAACCTTTTATGTTTTTTCCCAGGACATAAAGAAAGGAATTAGGTTTAAAAAAAGGAGATCTTTATGGGAGATGTTGAAGATATTTCACCAGGATTAGAAGATTATATTCTGAGTTTCCAAAGACAGAAAACTATTACGGTCCTTGTGTGTGTGTTTTTGTTATGTAATAAGTATTCCGAAAAAGTAATGTAATGTCCTTGTACCTTAATCTTAGGGTCTCTACAGTAATTATATTTATTTTGTATTAATTCCATATCTACAGAAGTCTCCAGAAGATTCATAGATAGGTATGGAAAGTGGTTCGTCCATTCATCCCCCTTGTTTCATGGTTTCCCACTACACTAATACAGTCATGGGGAAACCCAATTAGTTGAAATAGAGAGTATCATATCTATATGGTGGTGGTATTGGTGGAATTTATATGTGGGTATTATCTATATATGGTCATGAAAATTTTCATTGGTACTGATATTGGATGATACCCTAGTTCATCAGCTTATTCATTCAATTCATGTTCAAGTATTGGGAACAGAGTGAGTTTTTTAGTTCATATAGGTCAGATTCATCATAAAGAGTAACAGATGTTGCGCAATGGAAAAAGACACCCAAATATACTAGGAGGGTATTGTTGTTCAATGCCTGACTACAAGATGGAACAACTCTAGAAGGAACTGAAAATTCAAAAGGTAATATGAACTGTCAGCCACTGTGAATCAGGCAGTTCTCTGTGGTTTTGTGCTCGCAAAATTTATCACAGGTATACAAGGGATAACAGTCTAATGAAACCCAAGAGATCAGATCGATAATTTTGCTTGGAACGTTGATGTCGACTCATCACCTCCGAGGGCAGAAGTTATTCCCAAGGGTTCAGTTGTTCTCTGATTGAAAACATAGGTACATGAGTTAGGTTTAGAATGTCATGAGATAGTTTAGTTCCTTTCAACCATGGGGTCATGAGAATGGAAAGGTAAATTACCTAGTATAATAGTACTATAATTAGGCACGAGGCTAACCCATTGTGAGTTGGAACCCAGGTGGCAGTATATGGTGCATCTATGTTGTTGGCATTATATCTATTGGTGGTGGTCACCAGTGGATGGATCTTTGAATGCCACTTAGACTCATTCTTGGTCTCGGTATAAGAACATTACTCTAGTGGATGGTAAATATGTGAACCATCCCTTTTCGAAATTGATCTTTCTCACTAGTAGTGGATATCCAGGAGCTATCATGGTGCAAGCTTATTTGTAATAATCAAAAAACTAGCTAATAGGTAGCTTAGAACTCATGGGCCACCAGCCCACTCAGGTAATCGAGTAAATCCACCACGTACACCACCATATTACACCATATCTAATATAATCTACATGACAAACACATATGAGTTGGTTGTCCAATGACACTAGATCAATGAGAACTGGTTGTGAATGCATCAGAGTCATGGTACGATTGACCTTGGTGCCAATGTATCTACCAAACAGAAGGCAGTAGGTTGATTCGGGTTCCTCGGTGTAATCTAGCCAGGTACTCTTCTATATATTCTATAGGAGGAACACTATTGTAACCACTCTAGGAACCTTTTTTTGGTTCCTATAGTGTTGTCGATAGTGGTCCGACTATATTATATTGATGCCTCAAATGATAGACTATGGTTCGAGGGTTCGATGGTGGATATAATGGTGCAGGAAATTGAGTTGGAGGTGTTATACTAGACAATTAGTAGTATTAGTATGACTATGATTGGCTTGTGTCATGTAATTATCATGGATGGGTTGAGGATGGTCAGTTTAGAAGATCATGGTGGTCAGAACAACCAGTTGGTGCGGTTGAATGTCAAGAAAGGTCGAATATCAGGGTAGTTGAGATTTCAAAAATGATATAATAGATAGTCTGTGATTGGATCCAGGTACTCTTCTATAACTATAAGATAAGATTCTTGTAGAATAAGAATAGTTCAGGTGGAGGTGGTGGTTAGGGAGTGGTCTGGTCTTTGGAATTGGACCGAGTGGAATGGGAAATCAACCTTCGATGGAAAAAATAGTCATGCTACCCCCCACCTTCCCAAAATGTTTCACCTTCTCCACCAATGTTGTTTGAGTGAGTATACTCATGGACAATCATCACATCTATGGCATACTACAACTAGTCTTGTATATTGGTATCAGTGTTCTTTTTGAAAGGTTTCTATTGGATGCTTCCCCACATACTGGTACTATATATATAAGAATACCTAATCATTTTTCAGGTTGTTTAGTAGAATGGTGTTGTATATTTTGATTGAGAGGATCTTCCACTCTTGAGATCCCACCCTCTCGAACACCACCACCAAATCACAAGGGTCCTGTTCATATTGCATGATTCGTAGTTCTACTAGCCAAGAATGAAAATACAAAGGGTACCATACCAAAAGGTTTAAGTATTGAGACAAGGTTTATGATGAGGTGCTCAAGGCCAACCATAAATGTACTAATGGCTTTCCAACTAGAGAAACCCAATCCCATGATTTCAAAAACCACCTAGTACTTATATATATTAAGGCATTTGGATACAATATCACAAATCACAAAGTGGTATGATTGATTCCATCTCATTAAAATATATATAAGTATCAAGGCATTCAGTGATGTGAATATCCAAACAACTTGACTTCGGTATTTGAATGATGACATGCACCCTACTATATAGAGTAAGGAGTGGATTGATAAACATGTGGACCATTCTTGAAATAAAGGTGAATCACATACTAGGAAGTGAGAAGAGGGTGTTTTGATGTAGGAATATATAGGTAGTCGGCTTGAATTCCTGGACACTGGTTATGGTATTGGGAATGAATGGAATGGGGAGTGTTCTACCATAGCTGGGCGGACTCCCTGATTATTTGTTCCAAGAATGTGTGATGCCACAATGTATCCATTGTAGCCTTTTGGAAGGTGGTCCAGTATAAAATAAATAGGTCGTGGTGTTGTGATTGAGATGGTAGTTGGGGTGTGTGGTATTGAGTGGACGGATCCATTGCATTGATGGTTTTTAACTCCCAGGGTCATGAAATCCACCACATTAGAGTGTTCTCAGACCCGGGATTGGATATAAAGTATATAGAGTGTATTGTGAATAACCAAATGAATTGTGTCCAATCGCCAAAGATATGGGGAGCATAAACTAATTAGGTTTCTTCTTACCTATCCTTTTGAGACCATGTATTGAGTTTGTTCCCGGAAAGGGCTAAAGTCTCGCTATTTTAAATATACTATTCCTAGAGAAATATTAGATCAAATAGAGGGTCTCCCCATGTCAAGTAATGGGACCTATCAATAGAAGTAAGAGAGAGCACTCTTTGTCCATGGCCTCTTTAGTATTGAAATGCTTGAGTAAGAAAAGAGGTTATTATTGTTTTAGTACAATCATGGATTCTCTCCCTGAGTGATTTAACAAGAGAAGGAGCAGTTTCACATCTTAGTCCATAGCTAATTGTGTAAGAAACGTTTTTATTCCTCTCTCAATAGGGATTAAAACCTCTAATAGTCTAGTTTGTAGATGAAGATTTAATAATGGGTATTTATCTATCCATTTCAAAAAGCCTATAATTCCCCTTCCACTTTGAGCCAACAGTCTTAGGGATTATATTCTCACTTATATCTTCAATAAAATATATCCACAATTCAATTACTTAATAATAATAAGAGCAGTTCACATCAGATTCTTTCCTTGGTTATGGGACATTGATTTCAGAATGAAAGGACTATTCTTATTAGTTATGAAACATAGGACTTGTCTAATTTTGGTCATTAAATGGGGCTCTCTTGCTAGGATATCTAACCCTTTTACTACTCTCATATCGCTTCCTAGAGTCCCCTATTATGTAATGTCCTTCCCGAAACCTATTTAGAAAGGGACATGGTGAACGATCTCTTCCCACGATTTCAAAAGACCTTATTGGGACCAAACAAACCAACTGAAGGAGTCAGAATAAACCTCTCATATCCCTTTATTTAAGAAAGATATTTTTCCTATCCACTCTCATATTTCCCTGTTACACTCCTCCAATGGCTCAAAGGCCTTCATTTTTTATTGATTTTTGATAATCCACCTTTCAAGGGGTGAGGTGGAACCCTTACAAGGCCCGTAGGCATAAGTATTACATGGCCTGTAGGCCTTAGAGGAATTCATTTTCCCGTAGGATTCAAACATTACATAAAACCTAGGCTAAATACTTGGAACTACTCCTCCCCAGCATCTTCCTCATGAAATCAGCTCTCTACCTTCGCATGGTTGTTCGTCTAGGCATTCCCGTGCATTCACAGGCTTGTCCCGATGGCAGGTGCCATACCCCCTCATTTTTGCAATCCGTTTAGCTTCTGCTATGGTGAAATCTCCTTGCTCATCCTCCTTTAGAGCTTGTTCCTTGTAGGTTGTCTGGTTTGTTTAAGCCATTCGATAGCTTCGCTTCACTCTGATCTTTCTTTCTTTGTTATGGTTGCATGACTGGCATTCTATACTCATTCCTTTAATTATTAATAAATGTTTCCAATCACTCGAAGATGACCTTTCCAGCCCCCGAGAAATGGTACTCTTCCTCACATATCCTTTCTTTTCGACTTTCCATGCTTTCAAGCTAGGGGTAAGCATCTAATCAACTATGATCTCTATGCCCTAAGAATATATATTGACTTATTAAAATGAATTTCATTTCAATTTCATCAATTTCTCTCTTGAATTTGGAGGTGGGATTAGGCCCCCTTATATAGTAAGCCTATTCACTCCACTTCTCTATCCTAACATTAACATTCTTGAAGAAGTAGTTGAGACAAGAATTCATGAAAAATGGAATATTTGACTGGTAAGTATTTGAACACTATAAGGAAACTCTATTGTGAGTGGATTTATACACACTAGTTCTAATATGAAGCCATTAATCTTATAATATTGAGCTATCTTCTCCTATCACTATCTTTAGTCACTCAGTTGAGTAAGAATTCAGGTTCTATAAGATCTAACCCTAGATGATCAGATATTTTAGAAACATCGAGGATACTAGAAATTTATGTATTAAAAAATCCCTCTCTATGAACTCCCCCTAGACCTCTGTTCCACCGAAGAACCATCTCTAAGATCTTGAGCTCTTGTCTCCTCACTTAGAGAGTGTACCAATCCACTTCATTCCACCCAATTTTTTCCCTATCACTAGTGGTTATTCCTAATCCAAAGAACCCCTTTTCTATTCATAGTTCATAGAGAGATCCCCCTCTATCCTATCCATTAATAAGATATCAAATTTGTAACACCCCAAGCTTCCACGGTCTGTTTCCCTTCGAATAATGCAATGGCGTACATTGTACGCAACTTCGAGATTCTAACACACCACAACCAATCAAACTAGCCGTTATGAATAGTAATACATAATTTTTGAAATTTTATAAATTCTATCTCTCAAAATGGACTTCACTTTTGGATTCGGAATATCGAATTTATCCTAGGGTGAAATTTTGGGACTTTTCAGATAACACTTATATTTTGATGAATAGTGAAAATTACTAAATTTTAATTAAAAACAACTTTTTAAATCAAAATAATTTATAGTGATAAATTATATTATTGAGTTGTTTTAAAGTATAATTAGAATATATTTTTACCATTTTATCCAATGGTTTTCATTAGAATTAATTTCACTTTGAAATTGGACCTAAACAGTTGTCAATCTTTTGATATATATTGTTTCCTAAAAACACGCTATTTGTTGTGACAGCGGGAATTAATTATAAAATTAATTAATGAAACTTATATGTTTGGAATTTTTTAAAATAGAAATCATTTTTGAATTTGTAATATCAATTATAGCTTAGGGTGAAATTTTTGGCATTGATCTGAAAAACATCAATTTTTGAGGAATAGTTAAACTACTAAGTGGTAGTTAAAAAATTGAAATTTTCATAAAACATAATGTTACCACTTCTGTGAATTGAATTTCGAAAATCCGAGATACACGGTTAATATCAAGAAGTAAAATGAGGTTCAATGAGATGAAAATAATTTTTGGTGAATAGTAACTTTTTACTTTTATTTACCACGGTTAAAATTAAATAGGGTAATTAAGGGTAAAAATGATATTAATATTACCCTAACACATGTCCTAATTCTATTGTACAAGTGTATATCGACCAAAAACAATCTTAGGGAAAAAAATATTATCATTTTGGTCCACTTGGATTAGATTAGGACATTAATTATTATTTAATACAAACAAGAGTTAAAAGAGTTAAAATCAAAGTTTATTTACTAAAACATGTTTAATATAGGGTTATACATAAGATAAATTCGATTGTAAATATTCATTAGAAAGATAATACTATTTCATACATAATTATATTTTATTTATAATTTTTAAACATTAAATAATTTAATATATTTATGACACAATGATGATACAGTAATTACCATAATAGTGAAAAATTAAAATAATTGATATTATAAATACCCATATAAATATAATTTAAGACTTTTAATGAATTACAATAATTTTCAAGGATAATATGACATATTAGGATTGATTTAATTAACTTTTTTTGAAGCAATTGTTCTATTATGAGTTTCACAAAAATCAACTATTGAATAGTGTCAAAATTGACATAAAAGAGTTTTTAAAACACATATTGTATTATTAATTGATATTAAATTCCTAAAAATCTATTATTTGTCCAAGAGATTTATATCATGATACGTATATCAGTAATGGACCACTTGGGGTCTGTTTGATGTATATAGTAAGTTTATTAACTATATAATATAAAAATACAAAGTGACATGGTAAATGTCAAACTAATTAACTAAGAGTTAAAATTAAATGATAAGGTTAATATAGTAACCCAAACATGTCTAAATTCTATTGTTTGAATGTTTTTAGACCTATCCCCACCTTAAACTCTGAATAATCAACTTTTGAGACATTAGAAACCGAATATTAATTTATTATAAATTAATATTTCTAGCTTTTCCAAAGGTGCCCCTCACCCTTCTTATAAAAGGGCACTCTTCCTTCTCATTTATTCACACCTTTAAAGCCTTTTGGTTCGGCCAAAATCTGACAAAATACTCTCTCAACTTCCATCACTACAACCTAGAGGCCTTTGTTTGATCAGAAAGCCAACCTAAGGAGCCCTTTTGATCAAATCAAAAGGAAGAACCCGAAAAAGAGGTAATGATTTCATCACCCTCTTCCAAGTTCCTTTCTTCTTCGACTTCTTCTTTATTTGTTATTACCATTCTAAAATAATAACTCTAGTATAATATATATACTGTGATGTTATTATAAATATGGTACAACAATAGTCAGTATTCTATCCACCCTTTGAATAACATGTCACCATATGTGCGTACGTACGGCTTACCGTCTCCACGTCGTGGTGTAATTGTTATTCAATATATTATTATTTGGATGGGTATAATAATGATGTGTAACTAATTTAAATAATAAATATAACATGTTAATTATTCTTTATATATGATATACCATCCATTTATATATTATTTTAATATCAAAAGAATGATATTGTTGCTCGTGCGTACGTACGGACTACCGTCTCCACAAACACGATGAGATTCATTCTCCATCATATCCATTCAAGTATAATTATCATTTGATGATTTAAAAATAATTTTTAAGAACATTATATCATTCTGGATATGAATAGGATACAACCTATCCCTGACAAACATGGATTATGTAACAAAACATATAAAAGAAAACGAGTAAGTTAACACCTGAAACGACGATAATTCTAAGATATTATTAACAAAGAAATGTTAAAAGATCATATATGATATCATATTAATGTATACGATTCATGAATAATTTAATAACAATTCTTTCAACATTATATAGAAGGTTAACCTACCCCCAACCAAGGAAAAGTACAAGGTAAGGGATTTTCTTATCTCACTTTCAATTCCGTGAGATTTCCATTGTTCGCCACTAATTTACTGAAAGTGGTATATTGTGTACTGAAATCTGATATATATTATCATTATTCTCTTTATATTCTTGTTATTCTGTAAATCATTTGGTGGTTATTAACTTTTGGTCATATGACTCAGTTGATTACAACGTGGAAAGGGGTTTCTTAACTCACTCTTAATTTCGTGAGAATTCCATTGTTCACCACTTAATTATTTCATGTGGTGTATGTGTACTGACCATGATTGTATTCATTGTGAAATATACTTTAATTAATGGGTATTTACATCATCATGGTATGATCCTTATTTCATGGGTGTATGTTTCGTAAGTTACCTAATCGATAAGGGAATTTGAAATTTCAATTTCCACTCATTTGGATTTACGCATATTTCATTTATTATATTACTCCAAGATTATGTGTGGAATCACTATTCATTTGATTATGTCATAATTTCCACTCCCCTTTTCTGTGGATATACTTTTGATACACATAATCACTCAATTGATAATTTCTCAAGTCATCGATATGAATTTGATAAGAGTAATTTTAACTCACTCTCCATTTGTTGAGTTAAACATCCAATTCATTGGCGTTGTTTTTATATGATTATGTGTGAATAACCTTTGATTGATTTACACTAAATATCCAATCATATTTAGTATATTTATATTTTTCACACATAACTATGTCTTTTATTTATCCTTAACCTAAGGATACGGCCTTTATGAGAGATTTCATCTCAATTTACATTCCATTGAGACTTCTTTGTTGATATACACCAAATCACTTTTATGTGGTGTATATAATGTACTTTGACATAGTATATCATGAATAACTTTATTGTCATGATATTATAAAGTTTTTATTACCTCAATTATTTGTATTCAAGTGTCTCTCTTTTGGTTATAATCTCTAACTAAAATACCATTTTTAAATGTTTTAAAGACTTATTCATCTAAATCTTGATCTTTAATGTCCATGTTTTAAAAATGTTTTTAAGTATTTATTTATATGGACATTAAAGTTTTACAATTAAAACTCCTTTTAAAATGTTTCAAAGTGGTATGGGACACTTTGATTCAAAAATCTATTTTTAAATGGCTTCTTGACAAGTAGTGTGACTTTTAAAATGATTTCAAGAAAAAGGGGGATATTTCTCTCAAATATTTTTGATGATTATTTTCATCTATGTCAACATCCTTCATTATTCATGATTGAGGATAATGTGATACAATAAAATCTTCCATATTGTATCAAATGCGTTATGTTTGACTGTGGATGTGCTATTTTTATACCATTCATGGTTTGTAGTTAAAGTATTGACATTTCGTATGCTAGTTTTAATACGAATGTTTATGTTATGTTTAAAACTGTTCATATGAGGAATGCATTGGACTTAATATGTGACGGGTGGAGCCCTCTATAGCTCCTCAATGATCGGTAGGTCTCATGATACAAACTAGTGTCTTGGCACAAGGCCTTGGCAAAATCTTATTTGTAGTCTTAGCACGAGGCCTTAACTATGTGGTTATGATATTCTGGAATTATTCATTCCATCATTATGAAAGTGGTTATTGATATTTCATGTGATCATTCGACTAGTATAATACCCATGTGAGTAAGTAAATGACATTATTTTATTTTATCTTTTCCATTTTATGCTGAAGTTCATGTTTAAAAGGATTTTGTTTTAGTTATAAACTGCCTTAAGTGTTTATGCTTATCTATGAAAGCTTCTGCTGTAATGTTATCCTTACTCAGCATCTGAGCTCACCCCTTTCAATGTTTTATTCTTCCCAGGATTATGAAGAAATAATTTATGAATGACCTGTAGGGATAGTATGAGGGGATATGAAGACAAGATGTTGTTGTAGTTTTTTTACCTTATGATGTAATGTAAGACATATGAATATATCTAGTGTTTCCAAGACTACTAAACTAATCGGTCTTTCGAGACATGATCCTTTGTGATCATGCCAATGTTATGTAATAATGCACCGACTCTGGGTATCTAGGGCTGGGGAGTTACAAAAGTCATTCAGATATAATTCACTCCTTTTATTTTTTTAATTGGTCAACTTGATCAATGAGATGCTCTCGAGTTACTATATCCCCTAGGCTTTTCCTTGGAGAAAGGATTTTTGCTACATCCCACCTTCTCACGATGAACACCATGATGCTAATTTTAAATAGACTATATAATAGATGAATCTGCAAGGTGTAAAGTATCTACCGAGTCTATCAGATGATACTGGGGTAGGTCGACCTTTAAAAAATAGTTTGGATGTATAGGTTTTTGGTTTTGTTAGTAATCTACTCACTTTAAAAAAGAGTTTAGTTTTTTTCATTGTCTATCTCGTAATAATTCGATTGAATCCTACTCCTAATCCTTTTTCATATTCATTGGTCCTTTTTACATAAAATTCATGGCTACTTATTCTATCATTTCCTTAGGAGATTTTCTAATCCAATATTTGAATCCAAGAGAGGAAGTCTTGTATCCAGTAAGGGATTTCCTTCTACCATGCTAGCAGGCCTAAACACCCTTCCTTCTTTGAATTGTATGTGTAAAGAATATATCATGCATTATCCCAATCTATATGGGGATAAAATAAAGCAAATAATAAAGTTTTTATTAAGGATATTGCATCATCTAAAGAGGGAAGAAATGATTTGATTTTATTTGAGGACTTTAGTCAATATATGTTGGGCTTTCAATAGAAGGTTTAAATACCATAAGGTTTATGTAGAGATTTATGTTGTGAGGTCTCATCGGTCCATAAATATATAAAATATATCTTTATATATCCGTGATCATGCACTATATAGTGTATATTAAAGGAAAATACATGACTCTTCTTTATTTTTAATTTCACTTGAATCCAAAAGAACTCTTTCAGTGAATGGGAAAACACATTCCCACATCGACAAACTCACCCCCTTTAGAGATCATACTACCTTTATTATATTGACCCAATTGATTAGAGAAGTAGATAATTTGGTATGAAAATTAGTATTCATACATCTACTTTTGAGTATGATTATGTGTGATCTTCCTTCTTTTGAATGAATCTTAGCAGTACTAGGGTGAATCCATCTTATGAATGAACTATTCTTTTGGGCGCCCTTGTTATAATTGAATCCCTCTTATGGATCCTTTAATAGTACTCTACTCTAATAGTTCAGACTTTCTCTGAAGTGATTCGGTGATCAAACCTTCTATTTTCGATTTAGGTGAGGAGTTTCCATCCAATGAATTTTCATTCTTTTATTTATTGATTTAATTTTACTAAGGTGAAAAGAAGACCAACTCCATTGAGAATGAAAATGGGATTGGATTCTCACCTTACTAAAGTAATAGTTCCGAACTCAAGCTTTTTTCAGTATTCCTAATCCTTTATAACTCTTAGATATAAGTAGCAGATACTTATATATAAGGGTTTAGAACCTCACCCTAAAGGGTCAGATCTCTTAGAACCTATGAGACTACCCCACTTTAAGCCCTAACCCACATATATGATAATTATGAAAACCAAGAACCAGTAATCTTCTCTAATAGTACATACCTTTTGCTTATTTGTGATTTATTTCTATCCCGACTATCAGTCTCATTACCATCCTTTGAAAACATGTTTTAAAGGATTGAGATCACTTTAGTACTCTACTCTAATAGTGACATTTCTTTATGGAATTACACCATATTTAGGTCAATCATAGGGTACATAATTAGTAATCAAGGTTTCTAGTGGGTCTTTCAACTATTCCTTTCCCTAACACATGGAGGCGTACGACCTATATTATACCAATGCCTACTCTTCTACATCTGTAGCACAAAGATGCAATAGATTCACTTGGGTGATTCTTGCCTTCGTTTAAATAGTCTTCCATGGCAATCTTAGCCGACTCTCAACATAGAATCAGTGTGATTCAAGCCTTTTAGTCCGGTTTCATTATGGAATTCTATCTTCTTATTTTAGTTTTATTTTTAGATAGTAGGATTCTTATCCTTAGGAAGAATCGTGGGATAGGCCTAAATATGACCATTCTCATTGCCAAGAATTCCATGAATTAGATCGGCCTCCTCGGTAATGAGATTATACCTAGATTGGGATTTGTGATACTGTATTTGGATCTTGGCTAAAATCCCTTACAATATGGTGGATCTTCCAACCTCTCAAAGTTAACCACCTTGGTCTTTGTGAATGACTCCATGCTTACTAACTTCTTCATGCCTGAAATATCTAGCTGATGTAAATTCTAGTGCCAGAAATTTGACTAGCCAGATTGAAGAAAAGTAATTCATGAGGTATGTAACCTTCTAATAGTAAAATATTATACTTTTGGAATTCCTATATGAAAGAATTAGGGGTATCACCTCACTGATGATAGCTTTCAAAGGACAAGTTCTAGAAGGGGGTATCATACCTGGATTCGTTGATGTAATAGGCTAATCTCGATGGTAGTAGACATCTTATAATTGTAGCAGTCACTTCAATAATAGAAGCTTTTCCACTTGATTTGCTTCAATATACTTGTGATTTGACTTCCTTTTATCTCCATTCCCTGAACAAAGGACTAGTACCCACTCACCTTCTTGGTGTAGTGAAATTCATGAGTAATTCTCACCATATTTCAATCCAAGTGGGAAAGATGTTTATGAAACTAGATAGCACATTCTTCTAATTACCGATAATAGATCAAGTGAGAAGACCCCTAAGAAAAATAGGTATTTCAGTTTCCACCCTAAATGAATTAAATACCGCAATTATGATATGTAAAGGAAAGAATCTTATCATGAATTCATTATACTACCTATATTATACCAACCCGCCTTGAATCGTCTATCCTCTCATGCATTAGTTGACCTAGTAAATCCAGACATTATAATCTAATACCTATATTATACTAATGGTGATGATAACTAGAAATATCATAAAAGAAGAATGATGTTAATATAGGTTGGTTGGTACTTATATATATTGAATTTTATGTTACTTGAATGATCAAGTTGATTGGGATTGTCAGCTTTCAACTAAATTCTGTGGATAATGAGATAACAAAAAATTAATGGACTATATAGAGTTAGTACAATATCCCTTCTAGGAACCCACATTTTAAGAGAAATTCCTAGTCATTTTTTGTCAAATTCCATCAGTTTTAGAGCTTCTACACGAATAAGGACTTCTATAAATGCATGAACCCTCTTTATCATTGCCACCCTCTAGGTTTGTGACATTTTCCCCGAGATATGTTGTCTTCTCAGTTGATGGCTTGGCCATAAGTAGACCAATAGCCTCAAATTCCACTTATTAATTGGAAGGTATGTTCTAAAACCTTATATATAAGCATCTACTACTTATATCTAAGGTTTCTAAAGGGTTAGGAATGAAAAATTTCTTCTTTTGGTTGTTTCCAAGTCTTGTGACTATCAGTTACGAAGAAAGTAAAGTAGGACCACTTATAAAGGAATTTATCTTCTTAGGTATTTTATGATCCCTACTTGAATTCAGATATATTAGACTCTTGGTAGGAGGGAGATGTCTTCATACAATCTACATTATTCTGGTTCCCTTTATTTACTTCTTGACTAATTCAGTATTCCTATTTGTAATGCTTATCTCTTCTGGAGGACAGAGGCCTTGACAAAGAAGGGCAGCTAACCGCAAGATAGGGTGGTACATAGATCATTATGGAACACTATATGAGAAGGGAATCTAAACAATCCCATTTAGTTTGGTATAATCGAGCTAGGAGCTCTTCTATATAGTCTATTGGCATGTAGTCTCACAATATACTACGATCATGTACACAAAAGATTCTGGACTCAGATATGGTGCTACTCTTTGTATTAGTCTTAATAGAATACTAGTCTGAGGGGACATGCCTTATCTCTCTCTCACTCTCTATTCAACTAATAGACATGCAAGGACACTCAGAGATATATCTTCAACAAGAGAGAAAGTTTTGACTTTTGGAAAGAGCTCTAGAAGAAGTTAGTCGTAGGACATCTTATCATATCTAGTGCTTCTCTTTCACCCTAGCTCTCGAGAAAGATGTAGGTTTCATTATACATAGACTAAAGAGGCCATGAAGTAGGACTTAGTATTCTAATCTAATAGTCTCACATCAGGAGCTGTCTGTATTCTACTCTAATAGTATGAAGATATCACTCTTATTCAAATCCGAAATATCACTCCCGGGGGGGGGGGGGGGGGGGGGGGGGGGCGAACTGCCTCACATTCAAGATTAAAAAAGCATGGGGATAAGAAAGAATAAAAAGGAACACATCTCTATAGCTTGAGATTTTTCTTCTTTGATAAAATCAATACTAACCCTCCCATTAAGGGAGGGTCAGATAGGTGGTACTTAATATTAATATAATATATCAGGGTTTAGAACCCGACCCCTTCTAAATAAAGGGTAATATCTTTTAGAACTCTACTACTTCATCTTATTTGGTATTCAATGCTACTTAATATAAAAGGGTTTAGAACCTGGCCCTTTATAAAGAAAGGTTATGATCTTTTAGAACCTCACCCTAAAAATAAAGGGTATGATCTTTTAGAACTCAACTTCTTACCCTTATTCGTTATTCGGTGCGACTTAATATATAAGGGTTTGGAACCTAGGATACATGAATTATCATAATAATCTATCTAGATTATAAGGATTCAGGACCTCACCCATTCATTTGGGTCAGATATTTTAGAACCTTAACCCCCAAAACACAATGAACCTATGTCATTGGGTTTACAACATCCATTCTCTATTCCAAATAGCTACGATAGGTATGATGGCCATATCCACTGGAGGAATTGAATAGAAACTGGATTGGGATTATCTCTTCTGGACTGGTCATTGGGGAAGATGCACTGAGTGGGTGGGTTCCCAATGGGGGTGAAAATTGTCCTCCTATATTAGTGTCGATATTATTAAAGTAGTCAGGTACTCTTCTATATACACCTTGCACTAGGTTCTTGGGATCTTTGATGACGTGTGGACATGATGAACATCTTCTATTCATCAATGGTCGACTTCATCATGAGAGAGTTGTAGTTGGATTCCAAAAGGTCCTCATTTTCATTTCCAAAGTGGTAGAAATACCTTTAATTTTCATAAAGATGGTGGTGTTTGAAGTAAGAGAGAAATAATGAAGAACCTCGGTATAACATATTATCCCACTATAGGTACCACTATAGGTATTGAACCACCTATAGTGGTGCCTATAGTGGTTCCTATAGACAATATAGAAGAGTTCCTGGCTATATTACCTGAGGGATACATGAATTATCCCTAATAATGACCAAGTCCCACTTTGTTAGGGGTACATAGGGTGAAAAAATCAAGATCAGAGAAGTAGTACTCTACTCTAAAAGTCTCAAAAACGCACTTCTATTCATCCAGGGATGGTGTTCTCAGGTCAGTACTCTACTCTAATAGTGAGTTTGGGAAATCACTTGTTTGGAATTTGAACTCCCACCCACTCATGTCAGTAAACAATTGGTAGTATAGAAGCAGCCATGGGAATGGTTGGAAGGTAGGAAGGACAAACGATGCTCAGAATCAGGACTATATAGTCAGAGCGCCTTTCGGGGGAGATTGGGGTTTCTAGTAGTAGGGAAAATTATTATTATAATATAGGTCTATAACAGACTAGTTGTAAATGGATAGAAGCATGTTTGAATCGGGTGGAATAAGTGTCTCTTTTGAGGGGGAGGTGGTAGGGTCAAGTAGAGGGAATCTATTTGGGAACATGTTTTCTAGATCAAATTCCAATACCACAACTGGTTGCATTCACCTATTGGAAAAAAATCATCTATTTATGCCTAGTAATCTCAATATACTATATATATGTGCATGGTTAGAGTATGAGGTTTGTGATTCATTCAGAAAGTATGGTGTCACCTATGAACATCAGGAAAGAATTTACTGTTTAAAAAGATAGACATGGTGTTCCACTTTCAAGAGGAATTCAGCCATGGGTTGTGCAATGGTGTAGACTATCTATCTGAATATTGATTCCAAGTATACAATTGGTGTATGGGCATGATTGTTTTGGACGGTCACCGAATCAAATGACTTAGGCTCTTGGGAATTAGAGAAATCACTAGGTATCATGTCCTAGAAGGCCATATCATGTGGCTATAATGGTCGGATCTCATTGAGAAGAAGTCACCATATTGTATGTAGGTTTCGTTAGTCCATATTCTACTCATCCAAAATAGTCTATTTTACTACCATACAGACACTCAGTGAAAGGAGGAAATTAAATTCAAGTATTCTAGCTTATAATGTGTGTATTAATACTCTACTCTAATAGGTGGAACTTGGGTGCTGGGGTTGGGCATCCACTGATACCCGCATCAGGATACAGAGTGGTGGGAACCGACCAGATCAGCCAGAGGTTGATGTTATTGGTGGGGGGTTTTCCACCTCAAGGGTGGTCATGAAACTATTCATATGGGACAACTAGAATCTGGTTTGGGGCTTCTAAACTCCAATCTTGAGATGGGACACATTGCAATGCGTGGATCACAAAAGATAGAATGGGGACTACTTCAAAATGGATGCTCTACCACCTATACAATTCTGAGTACTTTTATATTTATATATATAGTTTCATCATCATTAATCTACTCTAAAAGTAATCTGGAATTATTGGTGGGTCACTACTTTATAGAATAAGTACCTATTTAATGCAACACTCATGGACAAATACACTCAGAAATGGGTAGTTGCTTTGCATTCAATTTGTAGCTCTGAGTGGGTGAAGTCAGTTCCTGGCCTTTAGAAAGGGTCAAATCTACAGTACATGACACTATATAGTTTATCCCTATCAGTTACTTACACTTATATATTCCTATTGGCTTCAGTTCCCTATCCCTATTAGTATTGGACTAGTTCCTTATCCCTATCACTGGTGGTTGAGTTGGTCTTGGGGTGGGGGTATGCAACAAAAGGCACTTGAGGCACTAGAATGGAATCATACATTAGGTTTTCATGGTATGTTGACATTGGAACAACATGGGGCTGGGTTGAGAGTGATTATTGGCTGATTAAAGAAGGTGATTTGACCTCAATGGGTCTTTATCATCACATGATTTTTTTCAGGGTGATTGTAGAGCAAGATACCGATGTGATGAAACTCAACTTTTTTGTTGGAGTACCATTTTTATCAGTATATCAAGCCGTATGATGAATACAGACTATATGTGATGAGTTATATGATGTATTCATGGGGTATTGTATGAAGTGACCAAAAATGGGTGTTAAGTAATGGTCGCAAGTACATTCCTGGGTACGCTTCCTATATAGTTTAGAGTATAGTACATAGGGAAGGCGTGGAAGGAAAAATGGTACATGGTGACAGGGATTGATCAGGTCAAACACTATATATACCACTACTGACCTACTATCTTGGAGTGGATGGGGCAACATGGATGTTTTAGTAAACCTCTCGGGCTGGTAAGGTATGCTTGATTCACCGAGGCATTCCAATCATTTGGTGGATCCAAGTCCATGGCCAATGTCAGGAGCTATCGGTGTTGGGGACAATACAGTTGGTAGTGTTTTTTACATTAATCCTAGTTTTAGGTGTTCCATAGTTGGTATTATCGGTCTTGTGGTGATCTTATACACCTTGTTCCTTTGGTGGCGTGATGTTCTACGTGATGTGAAGGCAGTGATCGTACCCTAGTAGTGAAAAATGAATTGATATATGGATCTTTTCTATTGATAATCGAGGAGTTTATATTCATTATTTCCCTCTTTTGGGAATCATATCATTCTTCTTTGTCACCATAGATAGAGGTTGGATTGATCTGGCCACCCCAAGGCATCTTGCATTTTGATCCTCAGGAGCTTCTAATGCTGAATACCCAGATTCCCCAACATATGAAGCATCAACCACTTAGGGCCGTCATGATCCATATAACGGCAGGTATGATCAATCTATTTTATCTTTACTCACTACCATTTCACTGGATCTAGTTTTCACTAGGATTCAAGGGAAAAAATCTAAACACAACTACTTCTTGTTTTTAGATAGTATATATGGTTCAACATTTTCCTTAAATACATGGTGTAATGGGTTGCATGAAATCATTCGTACACTATACTTGAGCATCTATTGTTATTTCCAATCGATAGGTTAGTATGATAGGACACATCTCATTGGCTTTCAATTGTCAGCATGGTACTGGAATTTTGTAGAAGTTGTTTGGGTCATCCCCTTTGTCTCAGTATATAGTTGGGGAGGTCAGGGGTAATTAGAACTACTAAAATACACTGCTTGGACACTATAGTAGTAGAGTACTGTCCATAGTTTCTTTTTAGAATTGGATCATTGAGGTGATCTTCTCAAATACATGGGGTCAATAGAGAAAATGGAAGTGGTGGTTATCAGAAACAAGGCCTATAAAATGGATCTAGGACTCAAACTCTCACTTTTTCACTATTGGTTGGGATGGAAGAGATGTTGGAAGATCATTTCCCAACCTCATTCCACCTCATTTTTTATTGGGATATTTAAAATTGTTCATCGTTATCCACTTCAATGATGATTTTTGGCTGATTCTACTTAGCGCATTTCCGTTGAATTGATTTGATATGTGAATCAAATGGAATGTGGAAATGACGAATGGATAGGTGATTGAAGTGGATGGTTTCTATGACTCATGACTTGGGATGGATCCACATCCACTCACTCAATATTTATAAGTATCAGCTAATATAAACAATCATAACCACACACTCAAGTACAAAGGAACCTCATTTAATGCCTTTTCGTATAAATAAAATAGGCAGTTGATTAGCCTTCAAGTTCATTCCCCCACCTTCGGTTCAAGGATGTGACATGGTGGTTTGGAATAGTGACCAAATAGGGTTAATTATCAGGTATAGATGGCGGACATGTGAACAAGCACTCTAATCTAATAGTCAGGTGACATGATCAATTTTAGATAGAGCATACATGTTATCCAGTACTCTAATCTAATAGTCATAAGTTCGATGTGGTACAATTCAACTTCCAACTCTATTGAGAACCATGATTTTGAGTATATTTGAACAACTTATCGAACTTCCATTGCAACCCCAAATACACCTATTAGGGAATAGGGTCGTGGGTACACTAAATCCTCCTTCACTCAACTCTAATGGAGTGCCTCCAGCCTCATGACGATTGATGTTTACCATCTCTCTTCCGACCATCTCCACTCGCACCTAGGGGTGATTCCGTACCACCCTTGGGAGCATTTCGATCTTGATTACTGAGACTTTCCAATCATGACATAGGTATCATACTTATATATATTGTTAGTTACTATCATTTGAGGGTTCTATATGGATACTTTTCTCTTCAGGGTTGAATGATTATTGGAATGCAATTAGTAGGTAGCTCAACCCTTCATCATTTCATCCACTAGGACCACTTGTACGACTTGAATATGGTGGTATGTATGTATAATATAAATAGTGGATAGTTGTTTTCATTCCATCTAGTACTATGTTAACTCAGCATAATATAGGTAGTCGAGTTATGGGGTTCCGATCATGAGCTACTTTGAACAACTCAACCCAAAAACCGAGTTCCCCCAGTACCATTAGACGACCAATCAATATAATATTGGTATTGTAACCTATGAGGACATGATCGATCACTGTCATCTATCACACAAGAGTTCCTTGGAAGAAGAAAGCATAAACCTCCATTTATCCTTTGGACAAATGGAGTTTTATTATAATATTGGTAGTAGGATCTATCCAACCATTCAAAAACTTCTAAAGGGATTGGCATGACACACATAAGGTGTTTAGGGAGTGAATTTTAAATAGAACTATAACCTCCACCAACTTCCTTAAAATCACATGAGGTAGGGAAAATAGAAATTCATTCTTCCAATATTTCATTAGTTCCTTATCCCTATTAGTGAATGACTCTATAACCTTGCTCCCTCTAGAACCAGATGGAGACTCACTAGTTGACTCCGACTCCATGTCATACTCAGTCTAATTTAACTTTTAGATTTACAGGATAGCTTTCTCTAACATAATTTTAATAACTTTGGTGACCTTCTATCTTGGGTGGCTTGCATGGATGGTCCATTATATTCTAATAGTTTAGGATAGGAGTTTTTTTCTTCCTTTATAGTAGGATAGGTAGACTTGGTATAATAAAGGTATCAGTATAGTTGAAGGGTTAGAGGGACATTGGTGATGTAAGATGAGTGTTAGTGAGTGGACTAGTTCTCCTACTACAATAAGGTTAGAGGGGTAGACTCATACACCATCCCTAGGGGTGAGACTATAGCTTAAATATTGACTTGTGGTTGATGCCACAACTAAGCAACGTAGCGTGTGGGATGACTTAACCTACAATGTGGTTCACTATCTTTCTCGACTACTTTATATCTAAGGGTTATAAAGAGTCAGATCTATGGTACTTGACCCTATATATTGGACCTATTTCATTCCATTTAAGTGGGTATACAACACTACCTATATTATACTAAGATAGGTTTTGTTTATATTGAAGAGATTGACAAGGCAGAATATGGGAATTTCCTCTTTCATGGTATATGATGAATCAAGTTTGGCCCGATATCCCCAAGTGTAGAGCACTGGGAAATAGGTCGGGTACTCTGTCTATATTGTACTATTAGAGTAGTGTATTAGAAGTTGAAGGAACAGATCAGGAAAAATAGAGAGAGGGTGGTACTTATATATATTTTCATTGTCTTATAAACAAGTAAATAAGGTATTTTTTTCGAAAATACAACCATTCTGTGTTCCATTAAGAGAAACATTTGATGAATTGACTCGAAAGTAGGAAATGACAAATATATGTCTTGTTAGTGATGGTCATGCTTGTAGAGATTTATGGCGAAGTGCATTGACTTTGGTATGATGTCCACTGAGTTCCTTTGCTAGTTTGGTTCTTTACATATATTGGTATATTAGAGTGAGTACTGACTTTGGGGGAGTATGCGAATTGGTATAACATAAGTAGTAGACTATCTTGGTATAATATAGGTAGTAGACTATCATGCTCTTTCTTGAGAAATAACTTTTGGCAGAAGGCCTAGTGGAGTCCTATCTGGTAGATAAGACCATACCATTAGGATGTTTAGTTCTCGGTCCCTTCCTATATCTTGCATGTTTTAGGGTACTGAAGATCCTACTCAGATATGTTTATATCAAATCTTTAAGGAGACTTTGACACTATCAATAGGTCACTGAGTATGTGATACTCTTCAAGAGTATCTAGTTACCTCCATCTAGATCCAAGATGGAATCCTTTAGAAAACTAGACATCATCAAGTGGAGGGAATTGAAGATGAGGAAAGCACAAAGAGATACAGGAATCAGTTACTCAATCGCAATGCGGTGATGAGATTTAGGGTAGAAACCTCATGTCACTTATGATGGTGAAATGAATCTATCCTACACATACATATGCTTTAGTATAATTTCCCATATAAATAAGCTAGCATCTAGTTCAGTACATACTCCTAAGATGAGAGCTTATGTTGTATTGTGTTACATCACGAGTATTATTAAAATAGTGTGGATGAATCTATTGGTGGTTGAGAAGAAAAAAGAAAAACTGACTGATTTGAAAGTAGGATCAAGGGAGGAAATGAAAGGATGTTCTATCAAATATGACTTCCTATTATAGTTGACCTCCCAAAGACAATAAGAACTAAAACTATAGGAAAAAATACTGACTAGTGTTCAGGATACAATACATGAATCATGTATCCTATCTACTCACTATGAGAGGATACTTCACGTATCCCAGATCCTCCTCTTATAATATATGTAGTACACCTTTCCCTCTGATAATCCATAGTAGTTACGCAACTCATAATGATGGATACTACCTATATTATACTAACACGACACTGATATAGATTGATATGGATATGGAACATGGTGTGGAAATGGTAGTTGATCAATTTCATACAATTCAATAGTATGTGATTACTGAAGATTATTAAAAACAATGGCAACTCAACTCGGAAAAAGTTGTCTACTCTAACTGATGTCATCTATTCTGCTAGTAAAGTTAAGATAATGGGGGTTTAAAAGTCACATCATGAGCCAATTCAATACCACCATGAGAGAAGGTCAAGCAGCTCAGCCCCTTATTTCATTATCACTCTCTGAGAGTGGATGGTTTTTTGGTTACACTGACCACCCCTGAGCATCACACCCTTCCAAAACTGGTACTTATATATTGAGGTACTAACATTGAACCTCATTATAGATATAATAACTTACCATAGCTAAACCCATACTATAAACAATCCCCCATGAACATATATACTTTCATGTACCTACTCTGACCTACTCGCCCCTAGGTCGTAGGGTTTGTGTAGGAGGCCGAAGGAGTGAGGGAAGTTTCTACCTATATTATACTAGGATGATGAAACTCGAGTATACCCTCCATTCCCTATTGACATGTATAACGACACCATCCAAACCTCCAACTACACATTTTGTGATACAATACGTAGTTGTGTATCATGGCACTTTATAGAGTAATGTTTAGTAATTTATTCTATATATTCCACTCTAATTGCCTATCACCCCCGCCCCCTTATCGCCTAAAAATCCCCACTATATAGAGTAATGTACTAATGGATCCATTAAACCTTGTGATCCTTATCCCTATTAGAATAGTATAGAGAGATTAAGGAACATCTTGTTTTGATCTGGACACCTTAAATGGTGTCCTCATGTGTGCTTCCTAGTCGTTTGCCTTCTACTTCCACTAATCTTGAATAGTCTTGAATGGAAGGTGTACTTGACCTTGATACACTCATTTGAATCACCTCTGGAACCAACCAGAACATAGTTTCTATATCATATAATGAGATATTGTTCAATCCTGCCCATTTTCTAACTGTTATTGTAGTATCATGACAAGTGAAACCAACCCCAACTCTTAGTTCATTATCCCTATCAGTTCTTACCTCATACCATACTGAGCAGCCTATCCCTAAGACTTGTAGTTGAGCCTATGACTCACCTTTCCAAGCCTATGGGTAATAAAAGTTCATAGTCAAATAGTTATGAGGGAAATAATCAAGATATTTTAGAGTTGACCATAGATACTGGGCATTTTAGTGAGGCTCACTCAACACTTGAGAAATACATCCAATGGGATACTTCATGTATCCTCGGTATAATAAAGTTAGTAGGTAATGGGATAAATCATGTATCCCTAGCCAGGAGATGACCAGGTTAGACATGGTAATGACCTGGTGAGTATTCTTGTGATGGATTTCCTAGTCATTTGCTGGAAAACATGAATCAAGTATCCCAGGTCAACCTTAGGATACACTAAGTATCCCAGACCAAGTCCTCTGTGAGATATGTTAAGTATCCCAGTCTGTACCGAGTCCATTCCTAGGATAAATTAAGTATCTTACAGTCTAGATTATATATATGGAGGACCTCTTATAATCTAGGGTATCCTGCCATGTCTGACCAGACCTGGGAGGACCTAGAAGACATGAAGTTTCTTACTATCTAGATTATACAGAGGGAGGACCTGGAATTTATGAAGTATCATTCTATCTAGGTTATACTGGGGGAGGAAATGGAATAAATGAAGTATATTACTAACTATATTGTATATATGGAGGACTTGGTGCACTAGGATGCTCTAGATTATAAGATGGAAGGGAAGTCCTGGGAGGACCAGGTGCACACCGACCAAGGAGTGCCTCAGATATCTAATTCAGGTATCCAAGTGAAGACATAGGGGCCAATGAACTGATAGACTGCTCGTCCTATACGAGTGTGGTATTAGTACATATATATATTTATCTGAAATATTTGGCATCTTATGATGTCGATAGTTGATACTATTAGAGTAGAGTACTAAGGACACCTCCAGCTTGATGAATGTCATACCCGCTATATGGCAGATGGGTGAATGGTCACCTCTCACTTCGAGCACCAATAGAGTTCATGTGACCCTAACACCCCCTCCTGATTTGTTCCCCATCCAGTCGATAACCATACCACCCAACAGTTCACTCTTTCATGAATGTAGTTTAATCTAGTGTATAATGTTTGGTCAAAGGGATGGAATATTAGAGTAGAGTTCTTACTCACATATGGATGGCCAACCGGGTTCATGGGGTTTTCAAGGTGATGTGTCCCCATTGATGCATTGACAACCATTCTAATACCACATGAATGGGACATGGTTCCTGATCTAGTTCCAAATACAAGTTGAAATAGGGACTGGCCTTTCTTCAATGACTTTTGATGCTATTTTGAACCACTACGCCAACTCAACTACAGCTACAATCGTGTTGCTTCCTGCCTCACCACAGCGTTTTACGACACCTATCCTGATCATGTTGTGATTGAGTGGATGTATGGTCTTTCAATTGAGTGAGGCCTTTAATAAAAAGTACCTAGAGCTCTCCCAATGGTGGCAAACCTAATTCCCCATACTGACTAATGGTGAGACCTGTAAGGCAATGGTTAAAGAACAACCTATATATGTAATTTTGAATTGGATTAACCATATCAAATAAACATCAAGTATAGGATGAAGTGGAATCTAGATTAGTACTCTACTCTAATAGTATCATAAAAAAGGCACAAACTACTACACAATTGATATTGGAGGATAAGGTGGTAGCTTTGGAAATTGCATGTATCAACCCCCATTTCCACTTCAAGAGTTGGGGATCATGGTGGTCAGCTCAGTAAGTGGACCCACCACCTATATGTTCCACTAGTAGTTATATATATTGAAGTTCCAATCGAACCATATGTTCCCATTTTCTAATAGACTATATCTACTATGTAATCTTCCTCTCAGTACTCTACTCAAATAGTGGCACACACTGGGCACCTTGTGATTTTGGAAATTATATGAGTGTTTGAAGAATTCTAGTCATGATGGAATGGTTAGAGACTAGTCAATATATATATGTACCAGTCTTTTATGACAATCAATAGCCAATGGGATCAATCATTAATGGATGAGTCACTAGTAATATAATCTAATAGTCCTATCAACCACACCACACCTTGAAGGATCCACCTCCAAAAAGAGTATTTTTGGTACCCATTGTGTTTTATTTCTATAATTGATCGGGATGATGAACCATATGATCAAAACAATATATATATGTATTGCGTATGAAGGTATATTCTGAAATAGAGTATATGGTCCAAGTAATTCGATGAAACCCCTTCTCTTCCAAAAAACCACACCATGATGCATCACAATAATTCCAAAAATCACATTGCCTTCTTGCAGTAGTTTGGAATGGCCCTTGAACCCCCACCACACCACTATAAAAGACTAGTAGTAGAAAATTTGGAACACGATTCAACAACCTTTCACAACATTCTGTATTTTCTACCACTAGTTTGGAGTTGAAGAAGATTGTCTGGTTAGTGAGTACCTCACCAAATTAATGCCAATGCCAAATGACCCATGTTTTTATATAGTATAAAATGTTAAATCTACAGTAAATGATACATGGAAATATTGTGGGATTCCAAATTTAGTACTATATCATCATATCATCATATACCATAAATCTATAAATGCACCTTAAGAATAATACTAACAGGAGGCCTAGAGTTTGAAGGCCTCTATTTTGCATGTAAGGTCTCTTTTTGGAGGTGATTTGGTTGACCATAGGGATACTGGTAACCAACTACTTGAAGGTGAAACTACTCTGGCTATTCAAGAATAAAGGATCACCAACTCAGTTTTTTGACTGCAAAAAACATTGAATGTGATTCCTTGTTCGAATTGAATCAACACCTCTAGAACCATCAATGGGTTCAACCTCAATATAATATAGGCAGTAGTAATGAGAGAAGAGGACAGAACATCCAAGAGAGATGAGGTCTTCTTGTGAAGAGGAATCTATTTTCAGAGGTCTTGGTGGTTTGATGGGGGTTCATTACTTTATCCCTTTCGATATGCATTAGTCGAGTCTCAGTACTCTACTCTAAATTTTTTCCCAAGGTTATTGCTACTCTTTTTGATGAACACATCCACCTGGATATAGGTATTCTTCCATTTTAGATCTGATTCATGGGTTTTTGGGTTTCTCGAGTGACCTGGGTTGTCCTCCAATTTATTGTAGTGATGTAGAAAATCACCATCAGTCCACCTTTGAATGGGACAATATATTGGATTTCTTGAATGTTGGAGATATTTCATTAGGTGTAATCCATTGGTGGATCTAGGGGATCCAAATCGAAGGGTACAACATGCGATTGACATCTTTGATTTGATCTAGTCCTAAAGGCTTCCATCAAGGCCAATGTGGTGTCAACTCGTGCCATGCTGATTCCATCAGTAATCTAATCTAATAGTATCGCTCCTGAATCCAAACCGTACTATCCCGTGGGTGATCGATTTCTGTTTCATCTATAGCCAAAGAGCAATCAAACTCGCCAATGAGTCCATTAAAGGACGGGGTGATTGCAATACACAAGAAATCCAATGGGGTCATTTTTCCAGTAGGAACATATAGGTACTCAGCAAGTTAACACTTGAGCCATCTGTGTAGTATGAGACCTGAAAACAATAACCAAAAATGTCCTTGGGATATAGGGTGAAATCTGGAACTACATACATCCATGGGACAAAAACTGAGAAAAAATAGAGATAAACTCAATTGAAATAGCATCCACACCACCATATGTGTAAGGGATACTATGTAGAAGGTGATAAAGTAGTAGGAAGTACCATTCAGGAACAATATGGGTTGGGGTCAACATCAGATTAGCAGTGATAGAATTTGTTGGGATGCAAAAAAGAAATGGGGTTCAAAAAAAAGAACTAGCACGAGCCCAAGGGAACATGAAACCAATCCTACCAGATCCTTCACATATAAATAGGGAAAAGAAGCTATTTTATCCATCTATGAATACACATTCGTTGTATTATTGGATCAAAATTGATGTAATGAGGCCAAATCAATCAAAGTGGATACTAATATTAGAAATGGAAGTACATGAGGAAAACTATAAAAAATGTTAAGGTTGGATTATTAATGGATAACCCACCCCATATCCAAGATAAGATGGTGTTACCCATAACTAGTATGGAACTCGTGATGCTGGTTTTGACAGTTTCTCTCCAAAAGATCATCTTCCCCCAAGGATGAATATATCTTAGTAATGTTGTCTCAATCAATAAGTGTAGTACCAATACACCAAAACCCAGAACCCATTCCCATGGAATGATAAAACTATCATTATATAATCCATAAAAGATATGTAGGTGAAGGACCAAGAAAAAAATACTTGCCCCATTCGAATGCAGATATCGGAGAAACAAGCCCCCAACAACATCTCTCATTAAGGTTTCCATGCAGGAGAATGCAAGATCAACATTTGGTGTGTGATGCGTCGATAATAAAACAACAGATACCAACTACAGTAATAAAAAAAACCATCTAAATTCCCAAGTCCCCAAGAATATGATAGATTAACCAGGGTTGGATAAGAAATCAAGTGCTGATGGAGTGTTGAGATAATAGGTTGTTTCAGCATCAAGAATTGTTGGTGCATCATTCAATCATTGACATTTCTGCTCCACCCACGATCTTAATTGCGATTCAATGCTCCCACCCCCGTCCATATTCCTGAACACCCATGAAAACATCCAGGATGTGTAATAGTATACCAAGCTTTTATATGTGTGAATAAGGTCCATTAATCATGGAGTTCAGAGTGGATATGTTGGAAATTCCCAAGACCTCGCTAGTCTATTCCCTGTATGCTACCCCTAATCCGAGATGTCTTTCCACACTTCCCTTGAATCGTAGTACTTTTTCTTTAAATTTATCACTTAGATGACACATTCGATAATTCCATATGGCTAAAGTGGAACATCTCATTTGAACCCCAAGATCTGGACTCGACCCATTTCCATCTTTATATCATAAATAACATGCCCATCACATCCCACTACTTTCTACTACAATAAACCATTCCAAGAAAAACATTTCCAAGGGTGGAAAACTTGAAGGATGATAATAGTTGAGACTATTGGAGTAGAGTACTAACACTATGACTAGATAGACACTGTTAGTGGATTACTGATGGAATTGAAGGTGGAAAACCATCCCCCATTGTTAAATAAGAGTAAAGACTCTATATATGGAAACACATATCCATGATCATACTACACTATGAACAACCTCCCATTAAATCACAATGATTTTATAATTCCCCCACTCAATTACTCAACTATCTATATTATACTGAGCCACCACTAATATAAATTCATTTTTGAATCACCGTAGGGTTGTTTGGGAAGTCGAACAGAATTATTATAGTTGGTTAAAGACTATAAGAGTAGATTACTGATCATAATCGTTGGATATTTGGAGCATCACTAAATGATTAAGATATTAAAAACATGATCTAGTAAGATCTATACCCTGAGTTCCATCCCTGTTGATGCTAGCAGCAACAACAAAGTTCCTGGATTTCCAATAAAATAGAATCGATCATGTAACGGGAGAATTTTCCATGAGAAACCACTCAAGATATTGACAGAACTATACCCGACCATCATATTGAAAAATAAATACATGTCAGGGATCAATGCTCTAAAACAATGATGGGTAAGCTCGAGTAGTATGAGTAATGGTGATAACGTCATGGGCATGCCATCAGGTAACTAGACGCTTAAAAATTGCAGCCCATATCTCTAAACACCCAATAGAAAGATTCCAATGAATATTGAAAATGATGGAAACCACATACAGAGCAGGTGACTAGTGATAGTGAAGTAAAATGGAGTTGGACCTAGGGCCTCACAAAATAACAAGAATGTAAAAGTGATAGAGATGCGAGGGGGAAATATTTTTTCACATTGATGCTCCTACCTCCTATATTTTCATCAAATTGTGTTGGAATGAAACCATCAACTACCTATGAAAATTATTTCATTATTCATTGCTAAGGTTCCCCCATTAGAGTGACTAAGAAAAGAAAAAATACGACTGCCAAAAGCGATAGAAAAAAACAGGGTTGGATTTGTGAATGAGAGATACATGTTTTGAAATCTCAAGGGGCTTGATGGGAGAATGGAAAATTGCTTAAATGGTATGAGATTGATCCATATTTGAACAATAGCATCCTGAAAGGAATCACTCCTGACAATGCCACTTTTGATATTCAAATCATCAATCATGTGCTCAAGTAAAGGGATATTGTGGCTTTCGTCATGGGCTGCTTCCAAAACATCTTGGGAAATATTATTATCCATCAAGTCTCCCAATTTTTCATGTATATCAGATGGAAGAACCACAGTACATTCACTAGATGGGCGAATACTGGCAGGATGAACCTAAAAAATTTCAGCAGAAATTGATGATGATCATCATGAATCATTAAACTAGATGCCTCTATCTCATGACTCGGCATACTAGTAGTTTTTTTCTGAATGGGTTCATCACAGTAGAATATGTATCACTTGTTTATAATTTATTCATCAAACATTGGAAGTTGTGAACCATTTAAATTATTTATTAATTGATCCAAAACCATGAAAACAATTGACAGATGCACAACTATGAGTGTCAATACGGTGAGTGAATGGGGAATCATGTTGTTCGAGCTATAGATCACAAGGGGTGGAAGAGACCTGATGTTCATGCACCGATAGTATACACGTGAACCAATGTCGGATGGTTGTGTAGGTACAGTATGTCCATCATTGCACATGTGTCTCTCTCGCTCCCAACAACATAAGGTATCATCTCTATTACTATATATAAGAGTACCGTAGAGGAGTACTGACCTTTGGAATAATTCCTGGAGGATCTGGATTCGATCCCAGTACTAATATATTGTACTCTTATATATAGTTATATAGATGATACCAAGGCATAGGTCTACCAGGGTACAAGAGTATCCTCGATAATCATGAAACCATATAGATATGATACCAAGATGATTTTGTAGTAGTGTGGTAGGTAGTTCACAATCATACACAATGATCCAGTGGTATCTCCAGATTCGTATGCACTTGCCTCTATGTTCCACACTACACTCACAAGTACCCATATCATGCTAAGTGTAGTAGCTATCCCCACGCTTGTCCATACTTTCATTCTATCCATCCACCCATGACGTAGGCAGAATACAATAGTTGAACAACTAAACCCTTCTTGTTGATATCATCATTCCACCTCCCGAACCCCATGAGTTTGAGTCGAGTTGTTCAATTCTGATCCCATGATTTCCTGCAAATACCACCCATTAACACTACTCTTCTCATCCAAAGTGTTGTGCCCACTTTGATAATCTCAGATATATCCATGCGGTGAGACAGACAACTCCCAATCAATCCAAAGGTCATGTAGCTCTGGTTTCGAGGTTCGTTCACAGTGTACAACTAGGATGATGACCTCTTAGTTCCTTCTCCTCAATACTATAATCTAATAGTCAACATAGTTTACATTCCCTCCCAACCACCTCCATTCCTCACCCCATTCTCAACATGATGATCTATGTCTAAGTACTCTTCTAATAGTGTCAAGTACTCTAATCTAATGTACTCTTATATATAGTTATAGAAGAGTAAATGACCTTCTAGTACTCATCAAGATTCCTGAATGTGGGTAGCCCCATGTCCATTCATTACAAGCTCCAAGACCATACCTTCACATGATGCATACGCTACCACCTATGGTTGGAGCACTTGCTCGCACCCCACTATCAGTATAACATAGGTAGTAGCTTAGCACCCCCCTCTATGTTTCCCATTAGTCAATTCCTCTACTACCAGTTCAGGTTGGGGAAGGAACCAATCCTCTACTACCAATATTATACTGAGTCTATTAGATTAGAGTATTGAGGATCTGCCGATTGGGTGCACTCGTCACTTGACTCGCACTTGTAGGCATACACTTGGCTTGATCCTAGTTATAAAAATATATATAAGTACCAATGACTATAACATTATATATAAGTATCATGGTAGGGGGTTTACTACATTATCGGGTCTCCATATCCACCATAGACCCCTCTACCAGTTCTGACAGACATAAGTTAGTACCTCTTTTTTTATGCATATGGTCATTTCATTGGTTGCCATTAGAAATTTTGGTGCAGTGGTGTCACAAGATCCAAACACCATCCATTAAGTATAATATAACTAGTTACTCTTTTATACGGTCTATAGGCCCCACTATAGGTACCACTATAGGCACCATTATAAGCACAATTTTTGGTGCCTATAGTGGTGGCTATAGTGGTACCTATAGTGGGCCGATTGAAAATATATATAAGTACCAAGTTCGTGAAACGCAAAAAAAAATGAATTGGAAAAATTTTAGAGTAGAGTTCGATGCCATTCCAGTACTACTAGTCATATTATTTGATGACGCACATTCAATACTCTACTCTAATAGTCTTCCATTTCAACTCAACTCCCACCACATACCTTTCTCAAACCTTAGGCCTACCCACCTCTACTAGACCAAGGCATAAGGACACCATCATCATAGAAGAGTGGCTGGCCTTCCATTCCATTGACACCGCATACCGACTCATGCATCCCCCACTAGTCTCTCATGTCCATGACTCCATCTCAATGCAGTGCCCATTTGGCCCCCCTTGTTGCCCCTTTCCCATAGGCCAATGGTGATCGTTCCCATTTCATAGTATACTTGGATGTCCCAAGACAATCAACTAGTTTCCCCCACCCTCTACTCACCAAACCCCCCCCCCCCCCAAATTCATTCAAATATGAACCCACACACTGTAGGAATTAAACCTATGACATTCAGGTTTTGGAGACCCACATTCTATCAATACTGAACTAAAAGAACCGGTGAGCAACCTCGTTGACACTGGTAGCTGGGTTTTTTATCTATGCACCAGTATCCACAATTACCAAAAGGATTAAATAAATGGTATACCTATATTATACCTTCTACTACCTATATTATATTTTGGTGCTTGAACTAACCCAATCTTGGTGGACCTTGAACCAAATCGTCTAACAACCCCCTAACATTATTGATATTTTGCATATAAAGTCCACATTTCACCCCCACACACACCATTCAACCCCAATATGAATACTCTATTTTAATATTGACTCAAACATGGTATAATATATGTAGTATAGGTAGTTTTGGAATCACAAGTCCATTGGGGCTATACCATGTTCAAGGACTTGGAATTGAGGTTTGTGACACTATTAGAAGTGTACTGATCAACCACCAAGCCAAATGAACCCTCTGACACCACATATTTGAGTTGATGTGATATTCCAGCAACGTGGAAAAATATTGACAACCTAGGTGAGCCCAACTTCCCTTGGGTGGATTGGCATGGTTGTGGATGAGATGGAATTGGTTTCAAGGAGGCAGTCATTTGGGACGGGTGTCATTCCCAATTCTCCATTGGAATGGCCTCTTGGAAACCCAAAGCCATTACAACTGGATTATTGTTCAATATTTTATTACAATAAAACAAATTATAAGAAAACCTCATATCCCCTTGTGATGGTGTTGATTCCAGTTCTGAAGTAGCATTCTGCGCCAGCGCTGACATTGTAGTAGTTGTATGGTCATTCTTCAGAATCATATAATCGATATTGCATGTTCCCCATGCACTCCCTCTTATAATCTAGATTATCCTTGAGAACCAATTCCTTCCATGTCTGGGAGGACTTGGGACACATGAATTACCCCAAACCATGGAAGACCTGTACATTCACAGTGAAAGTATGATCCCCCTAGGTGTTTCCGACTCCATACATTTGGTGTTATGATTCTTACAACTGATCATCCTAACCCTTTCTAATGAAATGGTCAGATATTTTTGAACCTAACTCTTATAACCTTTATATATAAGTATCATATACTTATATATAATGATTTATAACCTTACCCAAAGGGTATGATCTTTTAGAACCTTGAAACCCCCACAGGTTGTCTCTTTGTGTTGACTCATTATGTGAGGAATTTTAGGTCCAATCACCATCAAGTGTTCTGCACCCATCACCATAAACCACATTCATCATAGCCTATCAATACTCTAACCTAATGTTATTGTACCTCTAAACTATTAGTGTATAGTACTAAAGCACTACCTTCGTATTCCCTCCACACTGAGCATGGTGTTTCAGAGATCAATAAAAAACCATCTCGTACTTTTTCAATCGTTTCACTTCTTCGTGAATTCAATAGGTAATCATGTGTGTATAATATATATTTTGGACATCAATGAGTTTTGGTAGTGTTATTAGGGTAGGGTACTCACTATTAGGAGATTTCAGAGAGCAGAAACCTTGAACTAGTCCTTGATTGGTATAATATAGGCAGTAGAGGTCATATCATTATAATTGGTATAATATAGGTATTAGAGGTGGTAGTGATCCTTTCACTGAGAAAGAAGAACCCATCCTTGATTATAAGATCATTCACTATAGCGCCGTATTGAGAGATAGAGCTATACAGTTGTTAAGTACTATACTCTGTATAGTTTGGTAGCTTCTGCTAGTGGGTCGCAAAACTGACTAGTTGAATGGGGAAGACCTTGCCTACTATATTATATCTAGCTACTCTATCAATGAATCTATTTCATAAAATAATTGATATGTTTCCTTCTTTACCTTAAGTGTGAACCTTGTGAGACCATCAGAATTGAAAATCCAACTATCTCTGAGGCATTGTGTGATTTCTATCTCATATTGTGTTATTCTATCAACAAATATTCAATCAAAGAAAACATTGAATGCTGAATATAGTACCAATTGTTTTTTTCAAGAGCTTGTGGATAATGTAGTGGTTTTTTCACAACATCTATAAGTCATACACCTTGATTGGGAATAGCTGGAGTCGCTTCATCCAGGTCTGATCCAAATTGAGAAAGGGATGACAATTCTGGACATTATGCGAATTCAAGTTTTGAAGCTCCACATACTTTTTTTCATAACATTCACTTGAGAAACTAACCCAACTTGACTAACCGATAATCCAACATTGATTTCTAGGCACATGCCTCAATAAAAGTGCTCTGTGTCTGAACAGATTATTCCATCACTAATTGGGATCACATTGGTGGTAATATAGGCTGATACATCTCCCGCTTGTATTTTTATAATGGGAAGGGTTGTCAAGATACCTACACAAACATTTTCAAATAATTTAGATACTCTTTCTAATAGATGAGATTGTAAATTGAAAACATCACCTGGGAATACCTCATGGACTAGTGGTTTGTGTAACAATAATACCATTTGTTGATACGCCACTGCCTATTTTGAGAAATCATCATATACAATCACAACATGAATTCAATGATCATGGAAATATTCCCATATTTCACAACCAAAATATGTTCCAATAAATTGAAGTGGATCAATTTCTGAAGTAGTAGAAGACACCAGAATGGAATACCACAAGTTGGAAGCATTCAAGTGTAATTGAACAACTTTTTCCAGATTGATCATTTTTTCCAATAGCTACATTGACATAATAGAGATTTTCGTGTTCCTGAGTGGTGGTGTTCAACTGATTTTGTAAAATCATTGTATCAAACCCAAGGATGGGTTTTCCCATTTGTCAGTCCCCAATGATGAGTTCTTTTTGTCCACGACCAATAGGCATCAGGCTATCCACCACTCTGAGACCAGTCTTCATTAGCTTATGAATCAGTTGAAGTTTGATAATTCCCAACCCTATTAGTTAAAAATTTCTAGTCTTGAATTCTCAGTCTGTGGTTGGGGTATTGTCAATTGGAACACCCAAAGCATTGACAACACAGACCAGCTGGCACATCCCTGATAGCACATCCATGATCCAACCAGTGCACATGACCAGATCTGTTTTTTTAACAGTGGTATCCAACCCCAACACCACTATACAGACAAGATCGAGGTCCAAATTCAACATTATGCCTTTCAAACCACTAGAAAACTGGATCATTTCAGCCCAATTAAATTGATGTGACCCAGATACATGTGCAGTGCCATCCCCATATCCCCTGACTGGCCCATTTGTTTCCACCATTTGGGTACTCATTGTGTCTAATAGGTGAATTTGACTCTCTAATGAGCTTGTCAGTTCGGCATAATGGGTTGGTTTGAGGCTCCACATGTTCCATCTGAGGGTTTAAGGCCAGATTTGTGATTCGAGACAATGGATAATGAATATCACACATGGTCAGGAATGAATCAAATAATGAATGAAATGTCCAAAATTCGGAAACTGATAGAGATAAACTATTTAGGGTCAAGTAGCATAGATATGACCCTTTATAAAGGGACAGGAACAAATTGTGACTAGTGTAACCAAACATGTTCTGCATAATATAGAGTAGTGTACTTTTCAGGTATACATAATAAATTGAGTAGCATGACCATGTAGACCATTCCCACCATTCTTCTAGTGGTTGATATCTTATTTCAACCTTGTCAATGTGAGTTTCCTTCGAAACTGGAGGCCTAGCTTCTTATTTCGATAGATAGTGTGGTGTCAAGGTTAGCTGGAATAGTGATGGTGGTTGACCATAAAGGTACTGGTACAAATAAGGGAGGAAACGCCTGTCCCATGGCCATTCTCGTATCTGAGCACACTCCAACCATTTAGGTCTATGGCCATCAAGAGAAAATACTTGCTCTATATAGTCACATTTAATTAATTTGTCCTGCTTACCATCTTGAACAAGTACTCTACTCTATATAGTTAAGAAAAGGCAAGGGCTCCAATTATGCATATATTTAAGTAAGAAACCCAACATGAGATATTACCTATAAAATAAGTAAGGATATTTCCTTAAATGATTCAAGTAGGAAGGTGGTGCCTAAAAAAGGATGTATATATTTTTATTTTCAATTTCATAAAGATGAAATCTAATGAATACAGTGAAGCTTTGTTATCAGGTATTTACATCCGAGTCTATTATGTAGTTTGTCTGAATAAAGAGGTACATATTAGATATGATGTTTGGGATTTAATTAAAGCCAACATTTGTGGTGTATCATAGGTGAACCACTATAAGGTTAGGATATGGTTACTAGGAAGTATTTTTATCTCGATCATATAATAGTAATCAAACTAATGAGTAAGGAATGTCAGTCTTCCATAGTAGCTGATATAGAGACAGTTTTAATAGTTGATGTTTATGTACCTTACGTAGTGGGTTTCTTTGTGGTCATCTAGAATGAAGACCAATCTTGATAATTCAATTGAAAAATATTCCAGTAATGATATCATAGATTGCATACATGAATTTGATGAAAGGTGTAATCGCATGTTTTATAACATTATAGAGCATTTAGAATTGGTTACTGCTGAAAATATGATTTGAATAGTTTACTTCCATAACTTATCAATATTCGAGAGTCAATAAATATTAGTAACAGTAATGAAATATTATGCTTCTCATGGGGAGCATAAAACATCTTATGTGGAACTATAGGCTTTACAAGTTTTAAGAATATAAAGAAAAGAAATAGGTGTTTCATCAAAAAGATTCATACAATATCTGTATAGGTTCATTCTTGAAGAGTGAGGAAAGTCAACGTTTTAGGAAGGACGATGAGGATGACATTAATGGTTCTCCCTATCAAGAAATTTCAAGTCAATATTCTCAATTAAGTAAAAAATATGGATTGTAGATCTTGAGTTTCAACATGATGAGCTAGTCAAGAAGGAACACATGGGTTATCAAAGATCGATTTTATAGCTTCAGTTGAGATTACGATCGTTGGTCTACGAGCTGGTTTTTCTATTGAGGATGGATCATTGCTCGACTGCGGCATGCAATTTTCTAGGAAGACCTTGTGGCCTAGACTATTTTGAAGGGGGGTGGGTAAGATGGCAATCTCCTTCCAGCAGGATCATGTTAAATGTGTATGGGTCCAAAATGCATGGCATAATGAGAGGCAGTTGGATTTTACATGACTCAGGAGGCTCAGTTTACCTAGCCTTTAGTGTCACCTTTGGTATGAGTAATTCATTGGGGGTGGAGGCTCAGGCCCTCCTTATAGGTTTGTGGGTATGCAGGAGCAGTGCCTTTCAGGTGTCAAAGGTTGAGTTGAACTCAGAAGTCTTGGTTAAATATGTTTGGGGATGGTTGGACGGGCCTTGGGAGCTAGCTTATATCATGAGGAGGTGTGCCTTAGAGACCAACCAAGGACAGCTCATGCACCATAGTTGAAGGGATGGAAATTTTTTGGCGGATGCGCTAGCGAAGATTGGAAATCCAAGGGACGAGGCCGTTATTTTTAGAAGCTTGGGCACTCTTCCACCTAAGTGTGGGACATTTGTGATGAGGGATGGCTTAGGCTTACATTAATTTCGGCCTCCTTGAGTGTCTCGGTTGTAAATGTTTTTGTACTTGGCCATTTATCATTTATATAAAAAGCAATTTACAGTCATCTAGTCTGTAAGGAGGGATTAAATACAAGGATTTTCTACTATTCCAATCATGGCTACTAAATCGACAGCTGCATTTTCTACTAAGGGCTCTGTGTTTCCAACTAAAATGGGATATTTATATAGAATTTCTATAGAGACTGGAAGGGATGTCATGTACTATAGAACCTAATCCGCACCTGTCTAGGTCGATATCCAAATCTATAACCTAAATGGGGCCCATTCCTTTTCCATATCCAGTTCAAGTTCGATAAATTGGTGATAAGACATAGTCTAAAGAGGAAAAGGTTTCTTTGGATTTTTGTATGAAAAAAAGAGGAATCATAGACAAGAGAAACAATTTAATCAGTTGTAACAATAGAGGTCTAGATATAGCCCGTGGTAGACCTTGTGGAAAATCTATAAGTAAAAAAATTCAATGGATGATCGTGTTCCTGCATACAAGAGCTGGTTACCCCACAACATAAAAGAAGAATCACCAATTGATGTTGATCCAGAACCACCAATAGGAAAAGTTGTAGGAAGGATGGTAGTATCAGTTCAGGATGTAGCTAACTAAGTTCCAACAACGGATTCAGTGGCAAGGTCTCTAGGCATAGATCTATATTTAGTCCATGTTTGAGGGATTTCATTAAAGACATAAGGAAAGGTGGAGGTAGTGGATTCACCCATTCATTCAGAACCAATGATATTTTGTTTCATACCACGTTTACAAAAAATGTTTTGGAGCTCAAAATCTTATTACTGACTTCCGATCCAATTTGATTATCATAGCTCATAGTAGAACCTACTGTGAAGAAAGAGTTTTTGGTTCAATTTCTAGTTGCAGTTAGAGAACCGATGCTAGTGGATCCCATATAGGTAAATGTTTGAGCAATGATGGTAGTAGATGGAGCATAGTATTTAGCTAGAGCATAGACAGAGACAAACTCTAGTGAACAAATTTCCTACTTTATTCTTTTTTTCATTCCATTCATTCCCCTTTGAGTATTCCCATACAGGAGGACAGTCCCAAGAAACCAATTAGTTAATAGACCCTCTAAATAATACCAAATCGTTTCATATTTACATCCTCCTAGTTTATCTTTCAATTTAAGACCAGGACCTTGGTTTCAAAGAAGCTATAAACCGAAAAAAAAGATGTACCATAGTACCAACGATTATATGCGAGCCAATCCTGACCCCACGACCTCAAGAAGTTACTGTTCTATATAGTCTCTAGGATGTTTTCTTATGTTTGTCTCAGTTCCTTATCCCTATCTATTTGAGTATCGACTTTAACTCCTTCTGGCGCTTCTATTCGCATAGGAGATTGATGATATGAGTCTGGAGAGAGCCATATCTCAATCCATTTTGTACTACTAGGGTATGTTGTCCTACCTTCGCTTCATGTAGCACATCGCACCCCCAAACAAACAAAGTGTATAGGATCACCACCAGTCCCATCATTCCCACTATGGAATACCCATGACATGGATTCATGTACAAAACACAACCAACTGTACAAGAAACTATGTCGATAGCTCCCAACATTGGCATGGACATGAATCCACCAAATGATAGGAATTATGAAGTGGATCATGCTTCCCTTACCTATCCAAGAGGTTCCATGAACCATCTATGATGTCCTAAACACTCAAAGATAATATGTTAGTAGTGGTATATGTATTGTTTGATCAGATCATTCTCCATGACCATATTTTGGTTTTCCCTCCACACCTACCCTAAGTACTCCTCTCAAAACAATATGGGAGGAGTACCTGTGAATGTACACGTGATCGTTCCTTAACACCCCCCATCGGTCGCTTCATCCAATACCCCATGAATACCTTATCTATATCATCATATATAGTATATATTCATCATATGTCTTGATATTCTATTGGAAGTGGTACTCCAATAGCCTATTTGAGTTATGGAACCTCAGTATATTGCTCTGCCATCACCCTGAAAAAACTCACATTATGATAGAGAACCACCGGGGTCAAACCACCTTCTCCAATCGGCCAATACTTGTGTTCCGGCCTTACCCATTTTGTTCCATTTTCAATATAGCTCAAAAACCTGATGTACGATGCTAGTTCGGTGCCTCAAGTTCCTTATGCTGCATACCCCCACCACAACACCACCTCAACCACCATTGACAGGGATAATAAACTGGTCTAATAATGATAGGGATAAGGAACCGAAGCTGGTAGGAATAGGGAAGTAGAATTAATTGATATCAATATACTATATAGGGTCATGTACCATATATCTAACCGATTCTAAAAGGTCTAGAACTGTCTTCTCCCACTCAGAGCTACAAATGGAACGCAAAGTGAGTACCCAATTCCGAGTGTATTTGTCCAAGAGTGTCACATCAAATGGGTACTTATATTATATAATAGTTACCTTCCAATGTTTCAATATTACCTTTGGAGTAGAGTTCTAATAATGACTCTATATACATAAATAAAAGAGTATTCGTTATAATATAGGTAGTAGAGCTTCCATTTTGAGGTAGTCCCCGTTCAACCTTGTGTGTGTCGCGGATCACAATGTGCCAGGTCTCAATATTGGAGTCTAGAAGACCCATACAAGATTCTAGTAGCCCATATGAATATCTTCATGACCAACCATGATATGAATAAACCCCCAACACCAACATCAACCTCTGGCTAATCAGATCTCTTCCCACCGCTCTGTATCGTGATGCTAATCTTAGTGGATGCCCATCCATGGAATCCAAGTTCCACCTATTAGAGTAGAGTATTGCGACACACGTTATATGATATAATACCTCCATATAATTTTATCCTTTCATCAAGTGTCCACGTGGTAGCAAAATACATTGTTCAAGCTAAGTAGAACATGGACGAACAAAACCATTGTATAACATGGAGGCCCCCTATTAGTTAGATCTAACCTCAATATCCAACTGATATGGCCTTCCACGTTTATCTTCCAAGTGATTTCTATGATTCCCTAGAGCCCAAGTCATTTGATCCAGTGACCCCAATCCATCTCATGACTCTACACTAATTGGATACATGGCATCGATATTTAGATAGATTGCCTACACTGAAATCTTGAAAGCATAACACCATGTCTATCTCTTTTAATAGCGAGGTCTTTACCAGTGTTCATAAAAGAAACCGTACATCCCAAATTCATCTCAACACCCCAACACAATGGACCTATGTGATTTGGTTTTCAATTTCCATGATCTATTCCATACATCTATGATGGGTACGATGGCCATATCCCATGACAGAATCGAATGACACCTGACATGGGTTGTTCACTTCCAGAGTACTCACTATGGAAGATGCACCGAGTGGGTGGGTTCCCAATGGAGGTGGACAATATCATCCTATATTGGTTTTGATACTATTATATTATAGTTGGGTAAATTTCCTATATAGTTTCCAGTATAATTTTTGATTAGATAAATACAGTTCAGAGGTAAATTGACTTCTTTCCATCCATCAATGAACTTGGTCCCACCAATTGGGATTAAAAGATAATCACTTTGATTTGTAAAAGCTATTTCAACCCTAAATTTAGTGTCTAACAATAAGTTGGTGCAGTATCAAAGGTTTATTAAGGATGGTTATGATACTTCTATTTTGAATCTCTTAGTTCTTTACGTGTTTCCTACTATTAGTGAATACTTGAAATGAAATAGATTCTCTTGAGATTCTTTCTTGAATCAAGGACTATAACTACTTCATCAAGGGCAAAACATTAGTCACCCTTCAAGAAAGTAGTACATATTGGTGAAATTACAAGACTTAATATCTAAGGATGAGCACTGGGGGTAGGGTGTCAATCTTATTTTGGTTGGAAATCAAGATCTTGAAACATGGTGATACCCTTATTAGTTCCACAATTTCCAGTTATTTCATTTATATAATGTAACAAGGAGGTGGTTCTCTAAATAATGTGACATAATTCTAGCAAAAAATGTATATTCACCAATTGATAAATGTCTATAACATATTTGATAATGCAACTTCGTAACGTTGAACATAGTTTCAATTAAAATATGAAATACAGTCTAAAACATATTGTATAATGAACCTCTATAATGTTTATTTAGTGTTGTAAATATGAAATACAGTCTATCACATATTGGATAATGCACCTCTGTAACTCTCCTGTAACATTTAACATAGGTTTAATTCAAATCTGAAATAATGATAAGTATAAAAAACATGCATATTCTATTTGGTACACCACAAAAATACATCATGATATCCTAAATCATATATTAATCAAATTTTATATTGATATGGAAATAATAAAATGATAACACCAGTTCACATAATAGCAATTCAACTTATGATAACACTATATAATATAATATTACTTCATTATGTTATATATTAATGGATTTAATGATAAAATTGTTCAGCATAATGAAAATGAACCAAATGATAACCCCATATAAAATTTATTTACATTGAAAAAATATATGACATACTCTTATAAATAAAAACCATGATTAGCACATTTCCTACATTGAAAACCATAATAATTGAAATAATAATTAAAAATTTACACAAATTAAACATTTTTTATAGAAATTAAAACTATTTTTCATTCCCCTAAGTTTTTAAAATAGGTTCATTAAACTATTGTGGAATTAAAATATGCATAATGACACATATGTTTAATGAATAATCTGTTTTATTCCCCTTAATGTTTAATTAAAAATAATTTTCATTTAGCATATGTTAAAAGTTCCATATGCGGGTCTTTAAAAAATTATACAAATTACACATCTTTGTTTTTCCCCAAAATCGGTAAAAATGAGCATCAAATGGGTTAATGAAAAGTGGTTTAATGACACATATGTTTAATTAGAAATATGTTTATTAACCTAATGGTTTAATTAAAAAAAATTGTAATTTAACATATTTTCAACATTATGGAGGGGAATTATCCAATATATTATAAACTGTAATCAATTGGTGAATATATGATGGAGGATGTCATGATACAATTCATGGGTGCTCCAAAAATAATATGTCTATAATAGAGACTTATTATTTTTTTGGTACACCCTTATATCTTAATATCCTCCATTGTATATTCCCCAATTGATAATAGTCTATAACATATTGGGTAACACACCTCCATAACATTGAAAATAGGTTCAATATGAAATACAGTCTATAACCTATTCGATAATGAAAATCCATAATGTTGAACATAGGATTAATTAAAATATGAAATACATTCTATATCATATTTTATAATCCACCTCTGTAACATTTTTGTAATGTTTAAAATATGAAATATAGTCTATAACATATTGGACAATTCAAATCTATAACATTTAACATAGTTTCAATTCCAATATGAAATAATGATAAGTATAAAAAACATACATATTCTTTTTGGAACACCACAAAAATACATCATGATATCTTTAATCTTATATTCATAAAAAATTATATTGATGTGTCAATCATATAATTATAACACTAGTTCATATAATATTAAGGCACCTTATGATAACACTATATAAACTGATATTACTCCATTATGTTATATATTAAAGGATTTAATGATAAAAATATAGCACATAATGAAAATTAACCCAATTATAATGCCATATAACCTTTATTTTCATTGAAAAAATATGTTACATAGTGTTATAAATACAAATCATTCTTGACACATGTAATTCATTGAAAACCATAATAATCGACAAAATAATTAAAAACCTACACAAATTACACGATTTTTAGACAAATTGCACATATTTTTTATTCCCCTTGATTTTTAAATTAGGTGAATTAAATTATTTTTAAATTAAAATATTTTTAATGACGCAAATGTTTAATGAACAATCTGATTTATTCCCCTCAATGTTTTATCAAAATTGATTTTCATTTAACCTATGTTAAAAGTATGTGGGTCTTTGAAAAATTTGGATAATTAAACATCTTTTTCCAAAAAATGGGTAAAAATGAGCATCAAATGGTTAACAAAAAAAATTAATGAAACATATGTTTAATGATAGATTGATGTTACCTTAAGTTCGGTAGATCATGATGATCATAAGTGATTGGTGCTCCATATGATTATGGAATCAAGGTATTCATGATTATAATCTCTTAAGGATCGAAATACAAGATTCCTTGGAGTGGCCAGATGAATCTGACCTCTATCGTTGGTGCCAAAGTAGAATTATAATATTCCCAAAAGAGAGAAAGAAGGAACCAAACCTCCGAGATTATGAATTGCAAAGAGCCATATCTCTACACATTTTGTAATACTGGGGTATGCTACCCTACCTTCTCTTCACATAGCACATTGCGCCACCAATGGAACATTGTGTACAGGATCACCACTAGACACATCATACAAATTGTGGAACACCTAGAAGATGGGAGAATGTAAAAAACACCACTAACTATACTTACCCCAACACCAATAGCTCCCGACATTGGCCATGGACTTGGCTCCACAAAATGATAAGAATTTCCTCGGTAAATGAACCATGCCTTACTAGACCAATAGGTTTCATGAACCATCCATGCCACTCCATCCACTCCAAGATAGTATGTTATTAGTGGTATATGTAGTTTTCTACCTGATCATGCCCCGTCACTAGCTGTCAGTGTTCCTTCCACACCTTCCCTAGGTAATATACTCTAAAATATATAGGAAGAGTACCCATGAGTGTACTCACATCCATTCATTAACACTCCCTATTGGTTTACTCATCCAATCCCCCATTAATACCTCATCTCTCTCATTAAATATATTCTATAGTCATCATAAAACATGATATACTACTGGAAATGGTACTCCAATATAAGAGATTTGTTGCATCACCTCGGAATCTTGCTCTACCATTGCCCTGAAAAACCTCATATGATGATAGGGAACTGTCGAGGTCAAACCACCATCTCCACTCATCCAATCCTTTCTCTCCACCCACCCCATGTTGTTTCAATGTCAATATACCATGAAAACATGATTTATGATGCATGTCCAATGCCTCAAGTACCTTCCACTACATACCCCCTCCACAACACCACCATAACCACCATTGATAGGGATAAGGAACTGGTCCAATGCGGGTAGGTATAAGGAAATAAAGCCGGTAGGAAAATAGAAGTCGAAGTAACTAATAGGTATAAACTATATATGTTCAAGTACCATAGATCTAACCCTTTATAATGCTCAAGAACTACCTTCGCACGCTCAGAGCTATAAATGGAATGGAAAGAGAGTACCCATTTCCGAGTGTATTTTTCCAAGAGTGCTACATATAATAGGTAATTTTAATATATAGTAGTGACCCTCCAATGTTTCAAGAGTACATTTAGAGTAGAGTACTGATGATGAAACTATATATATCAATATAAGAGTTATTGATATAATATAGGTAGTAGAGAATCCTTTTTGAGGTAGTCCTCATTCAACCTTGTGTCAGCCACACATCATAATGTGTCTTGTCTCAGGATTGGAGTTCACTAACCCCATTATATATTCCTATATTCACATATAAATATCTTCATGAATACCCCTGAGATAGCCAAACCCCCAACACCAACATCGACCTCCAGTTGATCTGATCTCTTCCCACCGCTCTGTATCGTGATGCAAGTATTAGCGGATTCCCAACCCCAGAACCCAAGGTCCACCTATTAGATTAGAGTACTGAGACACACTTTTTATGCTAGAATACCTACATTTAATGTTTTAATTTCCCCATGTGTCTGAATGGTAGTAAAATAGACAATTCTGGCTGGGTAGAAGATGGACTAACAAAACCTACATACGACGTGGCAACCCCTTCTCAGTGTGATCAGACCTCGATAGCCAACTGATATGGGCTTCCACATCTTGATCCTATTGATTTATCTAATGACCAAGAGCTAGAGTAGTTTGATCTAGTGACCCCAGTACCATTCCATACTTATACACAAATTGGATACTTCGCATCGATATTTTCATAAATAGTCTACACTAATGAAAAACACATGGCTGAATTCCTCTTAAATGTAGAACACCATGTCTATCTTTTTTAACATTACAATCCTTCCTGGTGTTCGTAGGTGAAACTGTAATTTCTGAATGTAGCTCAACCTCCAAACTATAAACATGCTTATATATATAATGTGTGTCAAGAGTTCTAGACATAACTAGATGAATTTTTTCCAATAGGTGAATGCATCCAGTTTCATCATTGCAGTTCGATATAGAAAACATGTGCCCAATTCACTTCCCTACAGTTGTTCCTACCAAACCACCCTCAAACGAGACACCTCTTCCACCTGAGTACACTGCACTTCCATCTATTTACTACTAATCTGATATATACCTATATTATAATAATACTCATCAAAACTTCCAGAAACACCAATCTCCCTCGATAGGTACCCGGTCTACATAGTCCTGATTCTAAGCATCATTTTTACCTACAACCTTCCATCCATTCCCATGGAAGCTGGTCTACTACCTATATTATATCGACTCAAGTGGGTGGGATTTCTAATTCCAAATAAGTGATTTCCCAACCTCACTATTAGAGAAGATTACTAACCAGAGCACACCATCCCCAAATGAATTAATGAGTTGTTCTAAGACTATTAAAGTAGAGTACTACTTCCCTAATCTTGATTTCTTCTCCCTCTTTACCCCTACCCGAGTGGGACCTAGTCATCCTTAGGGATAATTCATGTATCCCTTGGGTAATATAGCTAGGAGCTCTTCCATATGGTCTATAGTAACCACTATAGGCACCACTATAGGTGGTTCAATACCTATAGTGGTACCTATAGTGGTATGACTATATTATACTGAGATTATTCTTTATATCTATATTTTGTCTACCAACAACATCTCTATGACAATAAAAAGTATTTATCCATCTTTTATAATGAAAATAATGATCTTTTTGAACCCAACCATAGCTCTCTCTTGATGAAGTCAGCCATTGATGCATATCAGATGTCCATCATCCCCACACTACAACAAGGATCCCAAGAACCCAGCGCAAGGAATATATAAAAGATTACCCAAATACCCTAATAGTATAGACATTGATATAGAAGTATATCTTCCACCCCATTGGGAACCAACCCAATCAGTGCATCTTCCCTAGTGACTAGTCTGGAAGAGAACAACCCATGTCAAGTGCCACTCAATTTTTCTAGTGGATATGGCCATCATACCCACTATAGCTATTTGGAATAGAGCATGGATTTTTCAAACCCAAACACATAGGATCATTGTGTTTGGGGTATTAAGGTTCAAAAATATCTGACCCGAAAGAAAGGATGAGGTCCTCTATCCATATAATATAGATAGATTATTACGATACTTCATATATCCTAGGTTATAAAACCTTATATATTAAGTAGCAATGAATACCAAATAAGGTTAAGTAACTAAGCTATAAAAGATATTACCCTTTCTTTATAGAATAAGGTTCAAAAATATCTTACCCTTTCTTTAGAATGGGTCGGGTTCTAAACCCTTATATATTATTTAGCACCGAATACCAAATAGAATGGTGTATCCGATCTCTAAAAGATATTACCCTTTCTTCAGAAAGGATTAGGTTCTAAACCCTTATATATTATATTAATATTAATTATCACCTATCTGAAACTCCCTAAATGGGAGGGTGATGATTGATTTTATCCCAAAATAAATAGGGTTAATCTATTGATATGTGTTTCATTTTCTTCTTTCTTATACCCATGCTTTTTTAGTCCTATATGGGAGGCAGTTCACCCCATAGATGGTAGTTTTTGGATTTGAATAAGCGTTATCTCATAATACTATTAGAGTAGAGTACTGATACTTCTTTGAATGAGACTGTTAGAGTATAATATTTTGGTCTCTTTAATTACCTCATTAGTTTATGTATAATTAACCCTGCTTCTTTCTCTTGAATTAAGTTAAAATAGATACACCAGATATGATAAGATGTCCTATGACTATCCTCTTTTGGAGCACTTTACCGATGGCGGAACATTCTATCTTGTTTAATTTCATTCTCTAAGTGTCCTGGCATGTGTGGTAGTTGAATAGAGAGTGAGAGAGAGATAAGGCATACCCCCTCATACTAGTATCCTATTGAGCCTAAAAGAAATAGTAGCACCATATATATCTAAGTCCAGTAACTTTTCTGTATAAGATCAGACTATATTATGAGAATACATGCCTATAGACTATGTATAAGAGTACCTATCTAGATTATACCAAACTAAATGGGGGTTTTTTATCTTCCCCTTTCATATAGTGTTCTGTCCTGATCTATGTGTTTCCCTATCTTGTGGGTAGATTCCATTCCAAATCAAGGCCTCTATCCTTTAGAACAGAAGGCATTAGTACTAGGAATACCGAATGAGTCAAGATGTAAATAAAGGGTGTTGGAATAACATAGACCATACGAGGCCATATCCCTCCTGATAAGAGTCAAAGAGATCTGAATATAAAAAGGGATCATAAAACACTTAAGGAGAGTAATTACATTATAAGTGGGACTACTTTCCATTTCGAGTAACTAACAGTCACAAGACTTGGAAACAATCAAAATAAGAAATGGTTCATTCATAAAACTTTATGAAGATTATATATAAGTATTAGATACTTATATATAAGGGTTTAGAACATATTTTTCCATAAATATGGGGAACACAAAGTAATTGGTTCACTTATGGACAAGCCAGCAACATCGAAAACAAAAAATCTTGGAGCTACTATCGCAAACCCAGAGGGTGGCAGTGATGAAGAGGGTCATGCATTTATAGAAGTCCTCCTTGGTCTAGAAGCTCTAAAAATGATAGAATTTGACAAAAATCCACTTGTAATATCACTAAAATGTGGGTTCCTAGAAGGGCTTTAGTACTCACTCTATATAGTCCATTCATTTTTTTATCTCTACAACCACAAAATTTAGTTGAAATATTACTGTCCCAATCAACTCGGTCATTGTTGTTGGATAACACTCAATATATATAATTACCAAATGAACTACACAGATAAATTTCTTCTTTTATGATATTTCTAGTTAGCATCACAATCAGTATAATATAGGTAGTAGATTAGAATTTATTGAATTACCTGGTCATCTAATGCATGAGAGGATAGATGATTCAAGGAGAGAAGGTATAATATAGGCATTAGAATGCATTCATGATGAGATTATTACCTTTCCTTTTCTTAGTTGGGATATCGAAATAATTTATGGTGGCAACTCAAATACCTATTCTTTTTAGGGGTATTCTCACTTGATCAATTATCAGTAATTAGAAGAATGTGCTATCAAGTTTTCTTAAATACCTTTTCCACTTGTTTTGAAATATAGTGAAATGTACTCACTCATTTCACTACTCTGGGATGGCGAGTGGTTTCAAGTCCATTGTTTAGGGAAGGAAGATAAAAGGAATTCAAATAACCAGTATCTTGATGTAAATAAAGTAGAAAATATTGTCTTATTGAAGTGACCTCTACAATTATAAGATTTCTAATACCACCGAGATTGGAATATTGAATCAACAAATCTGGTTTTGATACCCCTCTTCTTGAACGAGTCGTTTGAATGTTTTCATCGGTGAGGTGATTCCCCGCCTACTTTTTCATAGAAATTTTCCAAGTATATGATTTCACTATTAGAATAGTACCTGCCTCTTGAAATACTTTTCTTCAATCCGAATAGTCATATGTCTCACACTAAAATTCCACATCAGCTAAATATTTAATGAATGAAGATGTTAGTAACTATATAGTAATTCACAAAGACCAAGGTGGATACCATCAAGACTTAGGAATATTCACCCTATTGTAAAGGAATTTTTCCGAGTTCCTAATACAAGATCGAAAATCCAAATCTGGGTATAATATCATTATCGAGGAAGCCAATCTGATTCAAGGAATTCATGGCAATAAAAAAGGCCATCTTTAGGACTATCCCACCAGTCTTCCCACGTTTAGGTATCTTGCTATCTAAAACTGAAACTAAAATAAGGGGATAGGATTTCATAATTCAACGAGACAGAAAGGCTTTAATCACGTTGATTTATGGATAAGAGAGAGTTGGGTTTGATATGGAAGAAACTTTAAAAGAAGGTAAGAATAACCTTAGTGAATATATTTCATCTTAATTCTACAGATTTTGAAGAGTGGGCATCAGTATAATATAGGTAGTAGGCCCCCATGTGTTAGGGAAAGGAAGAGATTAAAGACACACTAGAAACCTTGATTATTAAGCTACACTACTATTGAACTAAACAGGGAGTCAATGCATAAAAAAATGTCACTATTATAGTAGAGTATTGAGGTGATCACAATCATTGTAAAAATGTTTCCAATGGATGGTAATGAGAATGATAGTCAGGATAGAAGGAAAGCACAATGAAGAAAAATGTCTGTGCAATTATAGTAGAGTACTAGTTCTTGGGTTTTATAATTATCTTTTACGAGGGTCCGGGCTTGAAGTGGTGTAGTTTCATAGGTTCTAAAAGATATAACCCTTTTGGGTGAGGTTCTAAACCCTTATATATAATTATATTCTACATATATCTAAGGGTTCTAAAGGGTTAGGAATCCGATAACGAAGCTTGAGTTTAGAACTATTAGTTTAGTAAGGTGAGAATCCAATTATTTTTTCATTCTCAATGGATTTGTTCTTCTTTTCACCTTAGTACAGGTAAATATCTGACTACAAGAATGAAAATACATTGGATGCAAACTCATCACATTAATCCCCACCATAAGTTTTAAGTACCAACTCACTTCACAAAATGTCTAAAAATTTAGAGTAGAGTATTTTTGACTGATCCTTAAGATGGATTCTCTGAGAACAAGGGCGGCTGAAAGAAGAGCTCATTCTTTAACTTGCTCACCCTACTACTGCTAAGATTCATTCAGAAGAAGGAATATCTCACATAAGCTAACTCTAAAGTAGATGTACGATTACTCATTCCCTTATCAATGTCTCTACATCTCAAATCAGTTGGATTGATATAATATTGGTAGTAGGATCTCTAAAGGGTGTGGGTTTTTCAATGCAAGAATGAGTTTTCCACTATTTTCAAAGAGGCATTCTAGATTCAAGTTAAATTAAAATGAAAGAAGAGTTTTTTCTTTTCCACTACTCTACTCTACATAGTCTGTGACTGTGAAGACATAAAGATGTAGTTTATGTTTTTCTGGACCAATGAGATGTCACAACATAAGTCGGTACTTAAACCTTATGGAATTTAAACCTTCTCTTGAAAGGCCTATAAACGTTTACTAAAGTCATCAACTAAAATCCAATCATTTCTTCCCTCTTTCAAAACTGCACTCTCCTTGAAGAAAACTTCCTTATTTTCTTTATTGGAGCCCCCTATAGATATGGAAAACACAGGCTATATGCTTCAAATATGCAATTAAAATAAATATTGGAATTTAGGCCTACTATCAATGTAGAAGAAAATTCCTTACCAGCTAGGAGACTTCCTCTCTTGGATTCAAATAGTGAATTTGCAAATCTCATAGGGAAATGATCGAATAAGCTACTAAGAATGCAATGTCAAAAGGAGAAATGACGATGAATGAGGAGTAGGAATAGGTAGGGATCAAATGATTATGAGATAGACAATAAAAAATATAAAATCTTTTTCTCAAGTGAGTAGATTATTGAAAATACCAAATACCTTTGTAGTCAGACTATTTGTTAAAGTTCGACCTACCCTAGTCTCAACTGATGGAATTGGAAGATACTTTATGCCATAAGGATTTAGCTATTATGGATAATTTTTTCAACCAACATCATCGTGTTCCTTGTCATAAAGATGGATGTAGCAAAAAACCTTACTCAAAGTAGTTTCCTAAGGGATATAGTAACTTGAGTGGATCTCAATATACTAGTAGAAAAGTTATAGAATCTAGGGATTTAATTATATCTAAAATCATTTGAGATCTTATTCATGCACATGATATAGGGGGATCTCTCTATGAACTATGAATGGAAAATGGGTTCTTTGGATTGGAAATTACCACTAGTGATAGAAAAAAAATAGGGGGGAACAAAGTGGATTGGTAAGCTCTCTAAGGGAGGAGACAGGAGCTTGAGAGCATAGAGACAATTTTAGGTCGGACAGAGGTCTAGGGTGAGTCTAGAGAGAGGTATTATTTAATACATAAATTTATAGTATATTCAAGGGTTATAAAATATCTGAACCTTTAGGTTCATGTATTTTATAACTGGACTACATACTAAATTGAGTTACTAAATATAGAGGTAGGAAAAGGTAGCTCAATATTTGAAGAGTAATAAGATCAATGTATAAATACAACATATAAATCCACTCATGTTAGACTTTCCTTATTCAGTCCAAATCCTTCCATGTAAAATCCATCACTTTTCCTTGAATTATTGTCTCAACATCTTCTTTAGAATGTGAATGTCGGGATAGAGCAGTGAAGCCAATAGGATTACTATATAAGGGGGCCTAAGCCTGCCTTCATGTTCAAGAGAGAGAGATAGCGTAAATTGAAATGAAATTCATTTTAGTAAGTCCATCTAAATGCATAGGGGAGAGAGATCATAGTCATGAAATACCATACCCTCAGCTTGAAAGCAAGGAAAGTCATAAATAATTGATATGAGAGGAAGAATACCATTTCTCGAGGGCTGGAAAAGGTCAAATTTGATCGATTGGAAAAATTAATTAATATTTAATGGAAGGCATATAGAAGGATGGGCAAGCAACCAGATCAAAGAAAGAAATAGGAGTGTGAGGTGAAGATATCGAATGGATCGAACGTGTAAGAACTAGATAAGAAAGAGACATTCTTTTCTGTTTATAGTTTGATAGAGCATGTGTAGTTGGGAAATATGAGAGAAGATAGGAAAAATCTTTTTCATAAATGAAGGTATCAAAGCCTTATAGTCTGTCTCCTTCAGTTGGTGAGTTTGGTCCCAATTAGGACATATGAAAGTGAAAGAAAGGGCTCATTCACCAAGTCCCATTCTAAACAGGTTTAGGGAAGGACATTACGTAGTAGGGTACTCCAGGAAGTGAGACAAGAGGAGTCAAAGGGATAGGGATATGAGGAAGGCAGTGCCCTTTTCTGCCCATAATCAGACAAGGTATGTGTTTTCTAGCTAATTTGATTATGTATTTTTTTCTGGGATCGATGTGTCATAGGTGAGGAAAGTTTCTAATGTGAACTAAAGATATTATTCTTAAGTAACTGAATCATGTCTATCGTTCATTGGAGTTATAGGTGCGAATCTAATCCTTGATAATACTTGGTGAAAGTGTAAGGAGAATTATTGGCATTCTGAAATAGAAAGATAAATACCCATTATTCCATTTTCAATTCCCAACTACACAAGCAGAGGTTTTTATCCTTATTGAGGGAGGAATAAAAATATTTCATACAAAAATAGGTGTGGACTCAGATTTGAAACTGCTCCTTCTCTTGTAAATTCACATAGGGAGAGAATCCATTATTGTACTAATACAAGAACCACATATTTTCTTAAACATAAATTTTAGTACTAAAGTGGTTGTGGAAAAAGATAACATGCCTGTTATGCAATTGAGAGGTCCCATTATTCGATTACGGTAGCCCCTCTCCTTGATCTGATCTTTCGTGAGGAATCGGATATTTAAACCAGCATGACCTTATCCCTTTCCTATAACAATCTCAATACTCAGCCTAAAAATAATAGGTAATAAGGAAGATAATTTATTTATGCTCCTCAACTCTTCTCCAATTGAACAGAATTCATCTGGATATACCTAGTACACTTGGTATACTATATATCCATTCCTGGGTCTGACCCCACTCCAATGGGGTGGATGTCATGACCCTGGCAATTAAATACCATCAATGTAATGGATCCATCCACTCCAAACCCCTACCCCTAACTACCATGTCAATCATAACACCACTACCTACTACCTTTCTTCTTGACCACCTTCCAAAAAGAAAAAAATGGATACATGGTGGCATCACACTTGCATGGAACAAATAAGCAGGGAGTATACCTGGCTAAGGTAGCACCAGCTCCTTTCTATTCGTTCCCAATACAATAGCAAGTGTCTAGGCATTATAGTCTACTACCTATATTATACTGACATCCAAACCCCCACATGTCACTAGAGATATGTTATCTAGTATGTGATTCAACATTGCTTTTAGGCATGATCAATGTGTTTATTGAACTACTCTTTACTATATATAGTGGGGTGCAAGTCATCGCTCATGAAGTCGAGTTGTTCAGATATTCCCATCACTGAATTACTTGATACTTATATATTTTTTCATGAGATGGCATCAATTGTATCACATCGTGATTTATGAATTGTGATATTGTAGGAAAAGGACTTAATATATATAAGTACCATGTGGGGTATGAAATCAAGTGTTTCAGTTTCACCAGTTGGATTGCCATTTTTCCATTGGTGGTTGGCCTTGATCACCTCATTGTACCACCTATCTCGATACCTAAACCATATGGTAAGGTACCCTAGGTATTTTCATTCTTTTTTAGTTGAACATCGGCTTGTGCTATAGTACCATGATCTTTGTGATTTGGTGGTGGCATTCAAGAGGGTGGGATATCAAGAGTGCTAGATCCACTCAATCAAAATTAGCAACAACATTCCACATAACCACCTGTGAAATGCTCAGGTAATCTTATATATATAGTACTGGAAAGTGGGGAAGTGTCCAGCAGAAACCTTTTGGAAAGAACACATGCAACACTATACTAGAATAGTAGTAGTATACCGAAGATATAGTAATTTTACTTGAGTATACTCAGTCAAACGTAATTTTTGGTGAAGGTGGAACATGTTGGGAAGGGGGTAGCATGACTGTTTTGGCTGTCAAAGTGATACTTTCTTTTTCTACTCAGTCTAATGCCAGAGACCAGTCCACTTTCTGGGCACCAAATCCACCTGACCTATTATTATTATATTGTACACTTATATTATAGTTATATAAGAGTATCTAGATCCACTCCCAAACTGTCTATTATATCATTTCTAAAATCTCAATGACCCTTTGACCTTTCTGAATATTCGACCGCACCAACTGACCATTCTGACCACCATGCTCTTCCAAACCGACCACCCTCAACCCAACCATGAAAATGACATGCCACCAGCCAATCATAGTTTTACTAACACTACAGGTAGTCTAGTATAGTACCTCCAACTCCCATTCTAGCACCACCATATCCACCATAAAACCCTGCGAACCATCGACTATCATATGAGGTGTTATATAATATAGTCAGACCACTATAGTCAACTCTATAGGCACTAAAAAATTGTCTATTGTGGTGCATATCATGGTCCACCTGTAGACTATATAGAATAGTACCTAGCAATATTATACTAATGAATCTAAAACAACATGTTCCCTTCAGTTTGGCAGATGCATTGGCCCCATGGTCGACCAAACCATGACTATGATGCATTCTCCATCGGGTCTTGTGGTTCTAGTGTTGTTGGATATAAAACTCATATGTGTTTGTCATATAAATTGTATTTGATATGGTGTAATATGGTAGTGTGTGTGGTGGTTTTACTCAGGTTCCCGAGTGGGATGGGGTCCCATGATCTCCGAGCTACCTATTAGATAGTGGTCTGATTAGTATGAATATGCCTTCTACATGATAGATCCCTGATCTCCACCACAGGTGAGAGTGATTGGGTGAAAATAGGGAAAATTCAAATCTTTCCTATCCTCTAGGGTATTGTTCTTCTACTGAGTCTGAGAACAAGTCAATGTGGTGTTCCCAGATCCATCCACCAGTGACCAGCACCAATAGAGATGATACCAACAATGTAGTTTCACCGTATACAACCACCCGAGTTCTGGATATCAATGTTTTGGCCCAGAGCTCGATTACAGTCCTTTCATACTAGGGGGTGTATCGTTCTGCTCTCATGAACACATGGTAGATAGGAACCAAATTGTATCACAATGTAAACCAAATCATCTACCACTATTTTCAATTAGTGAACAAATAAACCCTTGGGAACAACTTCTGCCCCAAGAGGTGATGAGTCGAAATCAAAGTACCAATCAAAACTATCAATCTAATATATTGACATTTCTCATCTTGTTTTCCCCAGTGTAACTTTGATCCATTTTGAGAGATCCCAACCACATAGAACTTCTCGGTTCACTATGGTCGATAGTTCAGATTACCTTTTGAATTGCCTATCCCTGCTCGAGTTGTGCAATATTATAGTTAGGTGTTGAACACCAATACATGCCCTATAGTGTTTTGTGTCTTTGTCCATTGTGCATCACCCATTAAAATTTAAGATGCATCCACCATAGATAAACTACTGAACTCACTCTGTTCCCAATAATTGAACTTGAATTGAATGAATAAGTTGATGATCCAAGGTATCATCCTATATCAGTCTCAATGAAAATGGTTATGACAATATAGAGATAATACCCATATATAAATTTCACCAAGACCACCACCATATAGAGATGATAATCTCTATTTCACTTAATTGGGATGCCCCAGGACTGTATCAGAGTAGTGTCCAACCTTGAAATAAGGTTGGTTAATGGCCGAACTTCTTTCTACACTTATACAAGAATCGTCTGGAGCCTTATGTGGATATGACCATAATAAATAATATATATAAGTACCAACTTGTGACTATATTGTAAATTGTGAGTCTGAAATATTATAATTCATTAGTAACTCTTGAGGTTCTAGTATTGGTCATTAACTGAATGAGTGGCTTAGTGGAGTAGTGGCATTATGAGACCAGATCACTACTACCATCCTATAAGGAATTTGACTGTCTTGCACACATTGAAGTGGATATTCAAGGTACATGGTGTCTTATCATCTATATATAGGGAGATCGACATCTGAACCAAGAGTTCATTTTCGACGGATTCCAGTTTGGAGATAGTAGGGTAGTCGTGATAGTATTTGTGCAGGTCGCTACTTATGCAACAAGGAATTTCACTACCTTTAGACAGTTTGGGTTACTACCTCCTTTTACCACTAGGTCGATATGGTTGTACACCCTCCCCTCGGTACCCAACTGCATCAGCCTTATAGCACTAGATAGCTGTCAGACTCTATATGTTGGTCAACCTCTTTGAAGATTCCTGTGTTTTTAATAAACAATCACTACCTTGCTCTCCACCTGTTGGATGCATTGACTGGAGGTGACCTAATGAGATAGGTCTATCTTCAGTATTATATCATAATAGTGACACAACTGGTGGTTCAATGTCTTAACGAGTTCCTTCAAAATGGGTTTCTCATACACCAAATAGTATACTCTATTGGTGAACCTGTTGTCAGTTGTTGGTACGATCATCCGTTTTCAGGCTTGATTTGACTCATCCACTCGTAGTTGATTCCATTTTATGCTTCCCATAGCCCAACCACTTCCACCATCAACACTAATGGAATAGTTTGAGTGGATTAGGCCATGTCCTGCTACCTCTACTACCTAGATTATACTGATTTCCCCCAAAATGTATCACATGACTATTAAATATAGTAGCTGAAACTACCCCACCTTCAGCACTTCCATAAGGAAGGTGGAAGCACTATTATAAGAGTCTGTTACTTTATCTATATAGTGACCACTCACCCATATAGTCATGAGGTGGTGTTAGTGAATGGGCCATGAAACCGCTGACCCATCACTAGGTACATAAAACTTATGGTGGTGATTTTAACCATTTGGTGCCCTTTGCGCAACTCAACCTCAAGCTACTATATGTATATGTATAGGTATACATATATGTATATATATAGGTATATGTATATGTACATGTATATGTATATTTATATGTATATGTATATGTATATGTATATGTATATGTATATGTATATGTATATGTATATGTATATGTATATGTATATGTATATGTATATGTATATATATTTGTATATGTATATGTGTATGTATATGCGATTCAGATGTGAGATTTTCCCAATTTGAGTAATGCTGAATTGGTCATGTACTCTTCTACTAGTGACCTACCGAAGATTTCATGGTCCATCCAGGAACCCAACCATTTCATGGGGAATCCTTATAACTATTCTAATATTCTATAAATACTATTATAAGTTTACTGATGACCTCCACCCTATTCCATTGCAGCACATGGTCAGTACTCTTCTAATACTAAAATACCATATAAGGGTATAGACATTATATCTAGAATACCACATATAATGTCCACCACCAACTGGTACATAAATATTATGGTCATGTTCATTGGTGTTTCACTATCAGTCAAATAGACCACCCACTCTTGAGTACCCCCACTAGAAAAAGGAAAGCTAAGGGACTAATACACTCAACACTTCTGACCACCCATTGAAACTCTGGTCTACTATTGGCGCTCCCTGTGGAAATATGATTGAAATAGTATAATCATGTAAGCATATATCTTTCGAAAAAACACAAGGAATAATATCCAAGGCCCTACCATATATCAACAGAACATCCCACTACTGAAAGCAACATTGTTTTCATATCCTAAAATACATGAAGTATCTTACTATATAGATTATACGAAAGGAATATCATGATGGAATCATCTTGTTGCTTCGATACACCACTTATAGACTCGTGTCATTGTCGATTCAAACTCACCCTTGACCAGTGACCTATGATTCTTTCAATCATCTATAAGGATTCTTCTAAGTCAACCGCCTAGACCAGCTCTGATACCCCCAGTTCCTTGTGTAGTAAAATAGTTTCTTGGGGGCCTTAGCTAGCGATATGGGCTCTTTCCCTCTCAACAATTGATCTTGTACTACACAATCTTTATTCTACCACTGATACTAGTGAAGTATTTGAATAGAGTACCAATGGATTCAAAATCCTCCTAGCATCACATATCCATTGCCAATGCAAATGAACTAGCATCCTCTAACTCGGGACATTTTGATTTTAGGTACGCATTACTGAAATAGATTTCATGGAAAAATAGCTATCCCTAATCCCAGTTGGCCTATCACCCCTAGACACCAGTCATCCCAATATTTGGTCACATACTTGGGCTCGGTCCGCCACTATCAACTAGAAAGTGACCACATGTCTATGGCCAGCTCGATCGGTTCTTGGTCCAATGAAAGCATGTCTCAATGGAGAGTAGTTCCATTACCTAGTTGCTCTTGCCACATTTCCCATTGACTCGATGGCATAATATTCAATAGGTATTCCATTTCGAATCGAGTTAGTGACCAACCACTATAATTGAGCCAAACCATATGGTTTAAGTACCAGGCACTAATGTGCTACTCACTTCTCCGACTTTCTAAACAACATCAAAATTGATTTCTATTTCATTCCCTTAGGAATGTGGTTGGTTCTCTTTAAAATGATTCTCATGGTACTCGTTGGGATATTTGTGTCATGGTAGAATCCAGTATGTCAACAACTGCCAAGGTTGGTTCCGGGTGTTTCTATAGGTTACTGTAGACAATATAGAATTCAAACACGATGTGTACTACTTATTGAGGATCCACTATCCATGGTCAAAACGAATGTTAGGTCTTTCAACTAAATGGGATGATCATTCCGAATTGTTCAAACTGCACTCTAATCATCACCCCTTAGTAATATACTCTAACATTCATCAGTTATATACTCTAATATGATGGACATTCAAATTCCTTCCAAGCACAATTTTTGTAATTTCAATAGCCCACTATTTCATCCATTTGGTCTTTCTATTTGAGCATCCAAATTCTGAACCCATAGGTTGGTAGGTGCCCATGGAATGGTGGATGCCTACCATCCAAATGAACCCACTCACCAAATGGTGCTCGCTCACCACTACTGCCATGTTCTAGGTTGATTGAGTGTATGGAGATATTCAAATGTTTCCATTCACTCTAATATGTTCCCCCATTTCCATCGCCAATGTCTCTCGCACCCATTTGATTGGCCCTTAGACATCTTGTTTCATGGTAGTTAAATCAACCCATCACCTCCATCTCAATCCATTGTACCTAGTCACTACTAGATGTGCTTGGATTCCTCCACCCATGGCCTATAAATGGATGATGTGGAGGTCAGATTATTTGATCTGAGTTTTCTCACCCATGCCATCTGTACATGCCCCACTCCCCATTACCTCATCCTGATGACCTCATGGAACTCGTTTGGTTTGATCCCTATGTTGAACCATCCACTTGTATGCTAGCCAATGGCCCATTTTCAGGATATAGAGTATAAAATTTAAAGGGGAATTTATTAGTTTTTAGAAAATAAAGTCCACATATAAAGTACACCACCCACCAACGTCCATAGGCATAGAAGGTCCCCCAACTCCCTTGATGTCAGGACCGATGAAGGAAATCTTGGTTCTAAAAGATATAACCAAAATGAAAGGGTGAGGTCCAACATATGTATAATCTAGATAGACTATAAAGATACTTCATGTATCCCAGGTTCTAAACCATCATATATTAAGTAGCATCGAATACTGAATTGGGTGAAGTAGCTGAGTTCTAAAAGATATTACCATTTCTTTATAGGGTAAGGTTCTAAAAGACCATACCCTTTATTTAGAAAGGGGTCATTTCTAAACCCTTATATTATGAGTGGCACCGAATAACGAATAGCGTGAAGTAGCCAATTTTTGAATGATCTTACCCATTCTTTTGAAAGTTCCAGGTTCTAAACCCTTATATATTAATTATCACTGAATACCGAATAGGGTGAAGTAGCTAAATTCTAAAAGATCTCACCCTTTCTTTTGAAAGGGTCATGTTCAAATCCCATATGTATTATATTAATATTAGGTAGCCCCTATCTAGGCCTCCCATTTAGGTAGGGTCAGGAACCCTCCATTCCCAAGCAGCCAGTGGAGCAAATTCTTGGGGAGTGCTTGAAACTAGAGAACCCTGAAGGCGTAGCATGGGCCAAGGCAAGGTGTTGGGTGTTTGTGGGTGAGGAAAAAGTCAATGAGGTATACATGGTCCTATAGTTAATCCTAGTTTTTGATGCGTATGAAAAGGCACCATCATCCACCATACATCCCGAGCGAATGAGCCAACTAAGTGAGTATAATAGAAGGTCCAACCTGTGCACCATGAACTATTCATAACACTTTATATTCCAACATCCAAATAACTCTATAGAGTGGAGAAAACAAGTGCTGGGTATCCTTTTTGGCCATTCTCCTTGCACATTCAGGCAAGCGATTAATGGCATTAGATGACCTACCACTAGAGAGACCGCCCATGAAACCACTTTCTTTTCTCATCCTAGAGGATGATCAGGCCATTCTAGAGAGCCACCATCCATTCCCCAATCAGATCTACATCATTATAAGAATACCTCACTCCTGACACCCCTAGACATTATATGCTAGAATACATGTATCGGGTCATCAACCCCTCTCGAAAACCCATACTCTAAGTCAAGTACTCTCCTCTATATAGTTATGAATTGCATCTGATAGAAATAAAACTTGTGAGGTCTCCACCCATTGGAATGCATCCAAGAATTCCGGCACTCAAATCAATGAGGTTTCAAGGAATCTAAGTAGTTTCATTGATATTAGTTTCTTATCCCTATCAGTCTATCACATCGGCCTGCTGGCAGTTGATGAGCACAATGTTGCCCTAATGCTCGATAACCATGGTCCTGATCTATTATAATAATAGAACACCCATATATATGAATTCCCTCATTTATAACCCTCCCTAAAGGGATAATACTTATATATAAGGGTTTAGATCCTTCAGACCTAGCTTCCTCCCAAACCCCTGGATGCCCAACCTTCATTACTCTACTCAATATAGTGCAGGGGCACCTAGACATTCATTCAGTGGTACAGTATGGTAGGTTCCCTCTCATACTCACTCTATATAGTCCATAAATCGAACCTTGAACCATCGGTTTAATCCATACATGAGTAGTACCACTTCTGAAGATATCTCCTGAAAACCCGCCCCTTTCTTGCCTTCATGGAACCTCCGACCAGTGACTGCTAAATGGCCTGATGTCGAAAAACCATGGCCAACTCTATATATATATATATTAAATAAGAGAGGATTATTTATATGTGTACATTATATGATAAATACCAATAAATTCCTCTTTTATGAAAGAATATTGTATGGTTCACTTTTCTAGCCTTCATGGACCTTTATAACCCATAGATATAAGTAGTAGATGCCTATATATAAGGGTTTAGAACCTTATCACCAAGCGGTTGTTTTGACTGGTGGAATCAGGGAACAAACCCATGTGGCCAAAAGGGGGTGAGGAAGGGAACCATCTTTCACTCCTCTAGGCCCACTATCACTTGTAATTGTCCCCACTTCACCAAATAAAAAGAGATGTCTGTGCGGGGATGGATAGTTGTGGATTACGAGCCGAATGGCCTCCTTCGATGACACCTCACTAGAAGTGTATACTAGGGTGTCCAATCATAATGCCTTGAGCCAATGGCCGACTAGTGCATGGTTTTGCACCACCATAATTAGATGAATATATTTGGGGGAAGTGACTGAGCTGGTGAACTGTCGTTTAACATGCATGGATGTTACATGGAGAACACTCAAGGAATTCAACCACATAGTAGGATGAGTTGGATTCAATACTATTTTAATAGTGTGGAAACCATTGGAATGTAGGGTACTTATATATATTGATCATTGACCCCCAATTATATATAGTCTATAAGGGTCCTACTGTATATTATATATTGATCATGAAAGGTCCAACTGTTTCTCTTTTCCACTTGTATATTGTAACACCCCAAGCTTCCACGGTGTGTTTCCCATTGAATAATGAAATAGCTTGCATTGTACGCAACTTCAAGATTCAAAAACATCGTGACCAATCAAACTAGTAGTTACAAATAGTAATACCCAATTTTTGAAATTTTATAAATATTATTTTTCAAAATGGACTTCATTTTAGAATTTCTAATATCAAAATTAGCTTTGGGGGAATTTTTTGTATTTTTCTCAAAACTTTCAATTTTTGATGAATACTGAAAAGAATTGCATTATTGGTTAAAAACAATGTTTTATTTTAATAATTATTTATTTTATTTAAATTTATTTTAGGTCAAAATAGATATATAATACATATATAAGTTCAATTCAATTCATTGGAATCATTTTATAATAAGTTCAGATATATAAAATTTTTATTGAACATTTTACCGACTTTTACCCACCTCCTAGGAGAATTTGCAAATTTCCATAAAACATAATTTTACCATTTCTGTTATTTTAATTTAAAGTATCCGAGAGCCACGGTTAATATCAGAAAGTAAAATTTGGTTCAATAAGATGAAAATAAATTTTGGTGAATATTAACTTTTGACATTTATTTACCATTGTTAAAAGTAAATAGGGTAATTAAGGGTAAAAATGATATCCTAATTACCCTAAAACATGTCCTAATTCTATTGGATAAGTATAATTCTACCAAAAACAAATGTAGGAAGAAAATATGTTCCTCTTAGGACCACTTTGATTATATTAGGACATTTATTATTATTTTTATTTAAAGAAGAGTAAAAAAAGTTAAATTGAATTTTTAATAACTAAACCATTTTTAATATTGGGTTACAGACAATATAAATTAGACTATAAATATTAATTATAAAGCTCAAAATATTTTCTATATAATTTTATTTTATTTATAATTTTTAGTGATTAAATAATATAATTTATTTATGACATAATGATGATTCAGTAATTACCTTATTAATGAAATATTAAAATAATTGATATTATAAATATCCAAATAAATGTAAATTTAGACTTTTGATGAAATCCACTAATTTTCTAGGTTAATATGATGTGTTAAGTTTTGTTAAATAAATTTTATTTGAAGTGATAAAGTTTTAATGGCTTTCAAAATAAAATCAAATTCTAAATAGTGTTAAAATTGAAACAATTGAGTTTTTAAAACAAATAATATATTATTAATTGATATAATATTAATAAAAATATAAGGTTCATCCAAAAAATTTGATAATATAATATATTAATAATGAACGACTTGGTGTTTTCTATGAATTTTATAGAATATTTATTAACCATATAGTATAAAAATACAAAAGGACATGGTAAATGTCAAACTATTTAACTAAGAGTTAAATCAAAACGATAATGTTAATATGGTGACATAAACCTATCTAAAACCTATTTATTTAGAGGTTTTAGACCCATACCCACCTTATCCTCTACATAAATCATTTTGGAGCCATTTGAAACCGAAAAAGATTTTATTATAAAATAATATTTTAAGCTTTTCCTAAAGGGACCCTCACCTCTCTTATATAAGTGCACTTACCCTTCTCTGAAAATCACACCTCCAAAGCCATTTGGATCGTCCAAACTCTGACCAACTATCCTACAAACATTTATCCATTTATCATAGAGGGCTTAATTTGGTCAGAAATCCAACCTATGGAGATATTTTGATCAAATAAAAAAGGAAGAACTCGAAGAAGAGGTAAATATTTCATCACCTACTTCAAGTTCTTTTATTCTTCCACATCCACTTTCTTTGTTTTTTATGTTCCAAAATAATAAATTCAGTACATTATACATACTGTGATGTTATTATAAATCTATTACAGAAATATTTTTTATTCTATCCATCCTATAAATGACAAAGTCACCATATGTGCGTACGTAGGGCTTACCGTCTCCACATCGTGGTGTAGTTTGTTATTCAAACACTTAATTTTTGGATGGGTACAATAATGAGTATAACTATTTTAAATAATAAATATAAAATTTTAGTGATTATATACATATGATATACTATCCAATTACATACGATTTCTCCATCAATATAATTATATTATCGCTCGTTCGTACGTACGGATTACCGTCTCCATGAAAGCGATGAGATTCATTTCCCCATCATAACCATTATAGAATAATTTTCATTTGATGAGTAAAAATAACATTTATGACCATAATATCATTCTTTATATGAATCAAATACATCATATCCATAACAAAAATGGCTTACGTAACCAAGCATATAAAGGAAAATGAATCAGTTAACACCCGAAACGATGATACAACTGAAGTATTATTAACAAAGCAATATTAGAGGACCATATATGATATAATATTTATGTATATAGTTCTTTTATAATTTAATAACAATTATTTAACTATTATTCATGAGTTTAACTTACCATCGACAAAATAAAAGTACAAGTTAAGGGTTAATTTCACAATCTCTTTATTATCCGAGGTTGTTTTTACGTCATTATCTATTGGGACCTCTTTATCACCCACATCTGTGTTTTCTTAAAAATGTATTACAAAAAAATTTTAATATTTAATATAATATGGTTTAAATTCATTTATACCCTTATTTGACCGTATATGTTTTGAAAGTAATTTTCCCATTGTTTTCCAAACAAGGTACCTTATAACATTTTCGACAATATTAAAGTAAGACTGGTTTTTAACTTATATGGCAGGTGTGGCTATTTTTTGCTGTTATAACATCATCAAAGCTTCCCATACAAGATTATAAGAATATTTTCAAAATAAATATTTTCTTTTATAATTATGCGACTCTTTAATGGTTTCAAAATAGAAAGAGGTATTTCTTTCAAATAGTTTTCATTTCATCTATGTCAACATCCTTTGATGGATTTTAAACTTGTTTGAAGATGATTTATTATGATAAAAATCATTCATATTTTATTGAAGGTTTTGTGATATATTTGACTGTGGATATTTTATTTTTATACCATTCATGGTTTATGGTTAAAGTATTGACATTTCGTATGCTAGTTTTAATAAAAAAGATTATGTTATGTTTCAACATTTTCATATGAGAAATGTATTGGACTTAGTATGTGACGGGTGGAGCCCACTATAGCTCCTCCATGTAACGGTAGGTCTCATGAGACAATTAGACATGGAATTGGATGAGGCCTTTCCCAATTTGATATATGGTTTTGGCTAAGGTGTAAATCATTTTTAGATTTATTGGACGATGCCTTGAAAAGATGTTTTAGAATGTACGGCATTATACATTCCCACATTATGAAAATAATAATGATGGTTCATGTGGTTATTCGACTAGTAGAATACCCATGACTATGTTTTTTATGGAATTATTCTACTCTGGTAATATTTCATCCATAAAGTGTTAATGATTATTATTTTTAAAAGCATGTGCTTTTAATTATTCACCATGCATAATGTTTATGTTATCTTCCGTTGTGTTGCATACCCTTACTGAGCATTTGAGCTCACCCCTTTTTATGTTTCATTTTCCCAGGATATGAAGAAGTTAGTTATGAGTGAATTTTTGGGATAATCAAGAAGTCTTGTATTTTTATAATGGAATAAATTATTGTTGTATTTATTTTCAAGTTGTAATGTTGTACTTATGTATGAATTTTGTTTCCAATAATACTAAATTTATCGGTCTTTCGGTACATGATTCCTTGTATCATGCCAATGTTATGTAATAAAGCATAGATTTGGGTAACTAGGTTCGGGGAAATATAGTTGGAATCCGAGGAAGTTTAGTATTAACCTTGGAAAATAGATTTAGAAAAACACTTATTAGAGAACATTACCCTAAGATAGACTTTGAGGATTAGTATTGAATAATTTCCTAGAATTTTGTTGCTGTAGAGATTTTGTGAATATTCCAAGAAGTATATCACTTTCTAGATACGAGAAGGTAGAGGCGGCTCGCTCACAGATGTACCTAGGGGTAAAACCCGAAAACACCACTTTGAGCTAGACTCGATGGAAAAATTGTGCACGACAACGGGCCTTGCCACACTTTTGTTACGAAACTCCTGGGAAATATTCTTAGGATAATTATAATTTTCTTTACCAACCATTATGATGGATTTATGAGTATATAACTCATAAAAGATAACATTTTTATGATGATGGATTATATCCATAAACTTTTCAATTTATGTTAAGTGTTTTACAAGTTCCGAATTATGTTTTGCAGTTCATAAACTAATCTATTGTATGCCATTGTTTAGAAATGGTTCCTAGTAGAAGGAATGGAAACTGTATCAATGCATGTAATATATGTAGGTATTTCCCTCCTACTCATGATAATTATAGTGGATCTGGTGAGGCAACTGGTGCTGATCAGCTTATCACCATACTGGGACTACTCACACAAGTTATGAATATAAACCTTACCCGTATGAAGCACCCTAAACCACAACGCAGAGGATAAATGTTAGATATCTTCATTAAGAATAAACCACCAACATTCAATGGGTCTAAAAATATAATTTTAGCTGAACAATGGATAAATTCCTTAGAAAAAATATTTCATGCTTTAGAGAGTAGCGAAAGGGAAAACGTTTTCATGGAAGTTTATCACCTCACTAGAGATGCAGATCAATGGTGGTCATTAATTCAAAACACAAAAGAGGATGAAAAATTATCAAGTATGGAATGGAGGGAATTTAAAGAGATTTTCTTTGAAAAATACTTTCCTCGTGATCGTCGAGCGGATATGAAAAGGCAATTTCTGAGTCCGAACAAAAGGAGGATGAGAAAGTCACAAAATATGAATATATCTTTACAAGGTTATCAAGGCATGCTATAGATTATATATGTAACCATATAAGTAAGATTGATCATTTCATTTATGGGTTAAAAGCATTTATCCAACGAGAATTAGTCTCATAATCCTTCTCATTGTATGAATATATTGTCTCATGTGTTATCAAGAATAAAAAGGAATTCTCTAAGTCTTATGACATTAAAGAAAAGCAAGAGAAGAAGAGATATGTTGAACACTCTTGGAAAGGAAATATGGAAATAGGGAAGAAGGGAAGAGTTGAATTTCCATCCTATGATAATTATGGAAGGAAGCACCCTAGTGCTTATCTAAAAAGAAAAGAAGTATGCTACAAATGTGGACAGAAAGGCCAACATTCTAGAGATTGTAAGGGGAATAAAGAAGCTACCAACATTCAATGATAAAATTTTAGGGATATGGGACATTACGAATATGAATTTCCTAAGCATCAGGGAAACTTACCTCAGATAAGGACAAGGGATCAATGACAAGCTTATGCGATCACTACTGGTGAGGTTGAAGCTCCGAAATATGTGGTGGTAGGTAATTTAACGGTTTCCTCAAGTTTAGCCAATGATTTATCTGATTCCGGATCATCACATTATTTTAAATGTTCTCAGTTTGCAAAGAAAATTATATATTTCCAATTTTATTTAACAAGGTAGTTTTCAGTCAAAAATCTTAAGGGAAGTATAATTAAAATAATGTTTTGTGAATCAGTGCCCATTAAGGCATATAAACAATATTTATCTGCTGATCTAATCATTATACCCATGATTGAATTTGATATAATCATCGGTATGGATTGGATTTCGGACCATGATGTGAAAATTTATTGTAAGAAGACGGAGGTTACAATTCTTAATGATAATAAGAAGTACCTCATCATTAGAGAAGAAACATCACAATCAGATTCATATCTAGATCCACCCACAGTAGCTCTAATAAATTCAATTATCTCGGAGGATGAGAATGATATAATTATGGGTGAGGAAAAGAATGTTTGAAAAGATTACATACTTATTGTGTAAGAATATATTTATGTGTTTATAGAGGATTCACCTAGACATCCTCTAAAATGAGAAATTATGTTTTCCATTGACTTAATTCCTAGTTTAAGGCCCATATCGAAGACCCCTTATAGAATGTACACTGTGGAATTAGTGGAACTAAAGACACAACTATAGGAATTCAGTAATAAATGATTTATTCACCATAGTGTTTCTCAATGGGGATCCCATGTCATTTCTGTTAAGAAGAAATACATATCTATGAGTTTGTGCATTGACTACAGGGAGATCAATGATATAACAATAAAAAACAAGTATCATGTACCTCATATTCATGATTTATTCTACCAACTTCATGGAGCTCAATATTTTACAAAGATTGACCTTCGATCTGGATATCATCAGTTGTGTGTAAAGAAGGAAGACATTCTAAAACAGCATTTCGAACTAGGTACATGCATTACAATTTACAGTAATGCCTTTTGGATTTACTAATGGACCCTTTGTCTTCATGGATCTAATGAATAAAGTTTTCATGGAATATCTTGATGACTTTGTAGTGTTATTTATTGATGATATCTTGGTATACTCCAAAAGCTATGAAGATCATCCAAATCACTTGCGCATTATTATAAGGACTCTTATAAGAAATGAATTATATGGGAAGTTTAGCAAGTTTGAATTATGGCTTCGGGAGATTTCTTTTCTTGGCCATATTATCTCTAAGGATGGAATCTCTGTTGATCCTTCAAAGACCCAGGAAATCCAAGAATGGCCTTCAGTGACGAGTATAACTGATGTAAGTAGATTTATTGGTTTAGCAGGTTATTATCGACATTTTGTCCATAACTTTTCACGTTTGGCTAACCCATTAACCAAGCTCACACGTAATGGGGATGAATTTGTTTAGAAAAAAGAGTGTGAATAATTTTTTGAATAACTAAATATAATATTAGTTAATTCTCCTATCTTGACACTACTATCGGGGAATCATGGGTCTGTTATTTATAGTGATGCTTCAAAGAAAGGACTTGGTTTTTTCTATATGCAGAATGATAGAGTTATTGCCTATGCATCACGACAACTAAAAATTCATGAGAAAAAATATACCACTCATGATCTTGAGTTAGCAGTTATAATCTTCTCTTTGAATATTTGTATATACTATCTTTGTGGTGAAAAATATGAGATTTATATTGATCAGAAGAGATTGAAGTATATTTTCTCACAGAATGAACTAAACATGAGGCAAAGGAGATGGATTGAACTACTAAAGGAGTATGATTGCACAATACACTACCACCATGGGAAGGAAAATAAGGTGGAAGATGCTTTGAGGAGAAAAAATCATGGAGTTTTGAATAATATGAGGGTGAAAGGGATCATATTTTCATAGATCTAGTAATGATAGATATGGGAATAACCATGGAAGGTGAAACATCAATACCTTTTCAAATGGTTTCCAAACCATATTTACTAGAAGGATAAAATATTTTCAGAATGATGATAAGGAGTTTCAAAAGAAGATTAAAGATGTAAATGATGGGAGATTGAGTGACTTCATATATGAAGATAGAATTTTGAAATTTGGGAAGAGACATTGTGTTCACGATATACCTGATCTAAAAAGGGAATTGTTGATTTATTCTCATAGCTCCAATTTCTCTACAGACCCTTAGAGAAAAAATATCTATAGAGAGTTTAAGGAACATTTTTGGTTGGACAACATGAAAAGGGAGATTGTTGATTTTTTGTGATGATGTAAAGTTTTCCAATAAGTGAAATCTAGAAGACAACATCCTAGAGGAGTGATGAAAAGTCTTTCAATACCTTAGTGGGAATGGGATTATATGACGATGGAATTTTTTAGGGGGCTACCAGAGACTCTTAAAAGGAATGATGCAATATGTGTCATTGTTGATCACCTTACCAAGTCAGCATCTTTTCCTGCTATAAGAGAATATTTACCACTTGAACGTTTAGAAAGACTATATATTAATGAAGTTGTAATAATTCATGGAGTACCCCTATCGATTGTTTCAGATCATAATCCCCTTTTACATCAGGATTCTAGAAAAGTCTTTAGAAAGACTTGGATATTGAACTTCATTTGAGCACTGCCTACAACCCTCTAACTGATGGACAATCAGAACGGACCATTCATACCTTAGAAGACTTGTAGAGATATTTCTCACTTGACTTTAAAGGTATGTGTGATCAATCAATACTGGAAAAATACCCTATAACAATGATTTGGAACCATTGGTATAGGTCTCCAAGCCATTGGTATATCCTATACCAACGGTTTGGAGAACCTTTGCCAAGTAAGCTGTGGGGATAGGTCTATACAAAATTTTTTGGGAAAACTGTTGGTATAGACCTATACCAACGGTTTTGAAAAACATTTCTATATGAAATTTAAAAATCTATACCAATGGTTCTATAAAATTGTTGGTATATGTAATTCAAAAATCAATCATTTGGTTGGTTCTGATCACAACACCTCCCATTTATGATTGAACAACTTAACCACTAACCTAACTTACTTTTGTGAACACAATTTCAAAAATATATATATTTATTATTATAAGTATTTTATATTTTGATTTATTTAATTTCATCTATAAGAAGATTCCATTAATAATACATGTATCTATACCAAAGGTTCTCAAAACCGTTGGTATAGGTTCTTTGATTTGGGGACCTATACCAACGGTTTTGGAAAACCATTGGTATAGGGGGGACCTATACCAATGGTTTGGCCAAAACTATTGGTATAGGGTCTCTATAATGGACCAATTCCAATGGTTTTGGCCAAACCATTGGTATAGGTCCAAATTAGTATACTATATGAACGGTTTTCCCAAAAGCGTTCGTATAGCTCCAAATTAGTGACATATACCAACAGTTTTGGGAAAATGTCGGTATAGGTCTATATATGTGACCTATACCAATGGTTTTGGCCAAACCATTAGTATATGTCCAAATTAGTGAACTATACCAATGGTTTGGCCAAAACGTTTATATAGATCAAATTTCCAGTACTGAATATTTACCTCTGGTAGAATTTTCCTATAACAATATCATCCATTCAATTATTCAAATGGCACCATATGAAGCATTATATGGAAAGAGATTTCTCACACCAACTGGTTGGGATGATATTGGTGAAAGAAAACTCATAGGCCCATAACTTGTTGATGAAATGATGAAAAAGGTGAAGGTTATCCAAACCCACATCAAAGCAGCTCAAAGTAGGCAGAAGAGGTATGCCGATAACCGAAGGAAGGATTTGGAATTTTAGGTAGGAGATCAGCTTTTCTAGAACATATCTCCATGGAAAGGAGTTATATGATTCGGTAAGAAGGATAAATTATATCTCAGGTAAATCAGAACTTTCATAATTCTAGAACGAATTGGGGTTGTAACTTACCATTTAGCAATGCCACCATGTATCTCTAAAGATCATGATGTGTTCCACGTATCACTATTGAGAAAATACATGCCTGACCCAACGCATGTACTCACCTATGAGGAAATTGAATTGGAACCTGATATGTCTTATTGTGAATATATTTTCAATATTATTGATACCATAGAACAAGTAGTGAGAAACCAGATGACTCGTTTAGTAAGAGTTCTATGGAGAAACCATAAGATGGAAGAGGAGATGTGGGAACCAGAAGAACTTATGATGAAGAATCACCCGAATCTTTTTGTGTAGTAGTATTCTAGAAATTTCGAGGATGAAATTATTTGAAGGAGGGAAGAATGTAACACCCCAAGCTTCCATGGTACGTTTCCCTTTGAATAATGAAATATCTTGCATTGTATGCAACTTCGAGATTCTAACAAACCGCGAATAATAAAACTAGTCGTTACAAATAGTAATACCCTATTTTTGAAATTTTATAAATTTTATTTTTAAAAATGGACTTCATTTTTGAATTTTTTATATCTAAATTAGCTTAGGGTGAATTTTTGATATTTTTCTAAAAACATTAAATGTTTGATGAATAGTGAAAAACACTGCGTTATTGGTTAAAACTGAACTTTAATTTAAATAACTATTTTTTTTTAAAATTTATTTTAGGTAAAAATATATACATAATTCCTATATAAATTCAATTTAATTCATTATATTCATTTTATAAGAAGTTTAGATATATTAAAATTTTATTGAACTTTTTATCGTCTTTTACCCACTTCCTAGGAGCATTTGCAAATTTGCATAAAACATAATTTTAGCACTTCTATGAGTTGAATTACCAAAATATGAGAGACACAGTTAATATTAGTAAGTATAATTTTGTTCAATAAGAATAATAAAATTTGGTGAATAGTAACTTTTGACTTTTATTTACCATAGTTAAAAGTAAATTGGGTAATTAAGGGTGAAAATTATATCACAATTACCCTAACACATGTCCTAATTCTATTAGATAATTATAATTCGACCAAAAAAACATTATGAACAAAATATGATCCTATTTGGACCATTTGGATTAGATTCAAACATTTATTATTATTTTATTTAAGAAGAGTTAAAAGAGTTAAATTCAAAGATTAATAACTACACCGTTATTAATATAGGGCCACACACAATATAAATTCAACTATAAATATTCATTATAAAGATAATAATATTTTCTATATAATTATGTTTTATTTATAATATTTATACATAAAAATAATTTAATTTATTTTTGGCACAATGATGATATAGTAATTACCTTATTAATGAAATATTAAAATAGATGATATTATAAATATCCAAATAAATGTAAATTGAGACTTCTGATGAATTAAACTAATTTTCTAGGATAATATTGAATTTTAGGTTTGGTTAAATAAATTTTATTTGAAGTGATAATGTTTTAATGGCTTTAAAAAAATCAAATACTAAATAGTGTCAAAATTGACATAATAGGGTTTTAAAAAAAATACTATATTATTAATTGATATAATATTTATAAAAATATAAGGTGTTGCTAAAAGACTTAGATAAGGTTATATATATTAATAATTAACCACTTTGGGTTCGTTTGGTTGTTTAAAGTATGTTTATTAACCATAAAATATAAAAATACAAAAAGACATGGTAAATGTCAAACTATTAAACTAAGAGTTAAATTTAAAAGATAATGTTATTATGGAGACCTAAACCTGTATAAATCCTATTAGTTGAGCGGTTTTCGACCCATCCTCACCTTATCCTCTAAATAAATCATTTTGGAGCCATTATAAACCGAAAATGATTGTATTATAAAATAATATTTCAAGTTTTTCCTAAAGTGACCCTCACCTCTCTTATAAAAGGGCACTTCCCCTTCTCTCAAAATTATAACTCCAAAGCCATTTTTCTCGGCCAAAATTTGCATATATATCCTAAAAACTTTCCTCCCTTCATCTTAGAGGCCTTACTTTGGTCATAATTCCATCTTAAGGATCCCTTTTGATCAAATCTAAAAGGAGTAACCTCAGGTAGAGGCAAACATTTCATCACCTCTTTCATGTTCCTTTTTTTCTTCCACTTCCTGTTTATTTGTTGTTTCCATACCAAAATAATAAATCCAGTACCTTATACATACTATGATATTATTATAAATATATTAAAACCATATTCATTATTTTATTCATCCTATAAATGAAAAAGTCACCGTATGTGCGTACTTACGGCTTACCGTCTCCACGTCGTGGTGTAGTATGTTATTCAAACACTTTATTATTTGGATGGGTATAATAATGAGTATAACTAATGTAAATAATAAATATAACATGTTAATGATTCTATATATATGATATAACATCCAATTACTTATGATTTTTCCATCAATATAATGATATTTTCGATTGTGTGTACGTACGGATTACCATCTCCACGAACATGATGAGATTAATTTCCCCATCGTAAACATTAAAGAAAGTTTCATTTTATGACTAAAATTAGTGTTTATGAACATAATATAACTCTGTATATGAATCAAATACATCTTATCCATAAAAAACATGGCTTACATAACCAATTATATAAAGGAAAACAAATCATTTGACACCCAAAACGACGATACTACAGAAATATTATTAACAAATCGATATTAGAGGATCATATATGATATCATATTTATGTATATAGTTATTTTATAATTTAATAACAATTATTTAACTATTATACAGGATGTTAACATAGCCTAAACCAAGGAAAAGTACAAGGTAAGGGTTAATTTCACAATCTCTTTATTATCTGATGTTGTTTTTACGTAAATATCTAATGGGACCTCTTTATGATCCACATCCGTGTTTTCGTAAAAATATATTTTAAAACATTTATAATATTTACTATACTTTGGGTTAAATTAATTTATACACTTATTAGACCTTATATTTTATTAATGGAATCTTTCCTTCATTTTCCAAAAAAGATACTTTATGACTGTTTCGAAAAAATTAAGGTAATACTGGTTTTTTAACATATACTGTGGGTGTAGCTATTTTTCACCATTATAACATCATCGAAGCTTCCATTACAATCTCATAAGACTATTTTCAAAATAAATTTTTCTTTTATAATTATTTTACTCTAAAATTGTTTCAAAATAGAAAGAGGTATTTCCTTCAAATAGTTTTCATTACATCTATGATAACATCCTTTGATGGATTTTAAACTTGTTTGAAGTTGATTTATTATGATACAAATCTTCCATACTATGTTGACGGTTTTGTGATATTTTTGAATTTGGATGTGTTATTTCTATACCATTCATGGTTTATGGTTTAAAGTATTGACATTTTATATGCTAGTTTTAATACAAATGTTTATGTTATGTTTCAACCTTTTCATATGAGAAATGTATTGGGCTTAGTATGTGATGGGTGGAACCCGATATATCTCCTCAATGCATCAGTAAGTCTCATTAGACAATTAGGTGTGGAATTGGATAAGGGTTATCCCAATTTGATATATGGTTTTGGCTGAGGCCTAAATCATTTTTATACATCTTGGACGAGTCCATGACAAGATGTTTTAGAATGTCTGGAATTACACATTCCCTCATTATTAAAATAATAATGATGGTTCATGTGGTTATTAAACTAGTATAATACCCATGACTAGGTTTTATTATGGAATTATTTTACTCACTGCATATTTCTTCCATAAAGTGTTCCTGTTTATTATTTATAACGGCATGTGTTTTTAATTATTCACCATGCTTAATGTTTATGTTCTCTTCCCCAGTATTGCTTACGCTTACTGAGCATTTGAGCTCACCCCTTTCTTATGTTTAATTTTCCCAGGATATGAAGACGTTGGTTATGAGTGACTTGGAGGCATAATCTAGGAGGTTGGGATGTTTCTAATGGAATAAATTAGTGTTCTATTTTTTTCAAGTTGTAATGTTGAACTTATGTATATCTCTTATTTCCAATAATACTAAACTGATCAGTCTTTCATGACATGATTCGTTGTATCATACAAATGTTTTTTAATAATGATTTGACTCTGGGTAACTTGGGTTGGGGCGTTACACATATCCCCTTCTTGGATATCTTGGTTGCACGCTCCATCCGTGCACCTCGAACTCCACCAGCTGATGAGCCCCCACCAAACATCCTTCATTTACATCACCACCCAGAAATTTATGGATGATGGAAAGGGGTGAATATTTTTCTTCCAGTGTGATCATTATTGTTTGACCTATGTGATAGGTTCCGAGAATATTAGTCATACACCCTCAAAGAAGGCATTCCACCCCCTCCCACCTTGCTCGTGGTGAAGGTCCCGTATAGATGAATCATAACCCCTTTCAATGCCTTTCATATCATGGTTCGACGAATTACACATAATATAGGTTGTGTATCCACTCCGGTATTATTATAATATAGGGATCAACCCCCCACCACCACCACCACCAAGTTCCCATCTCTCAATGACTTCGTACTATAACCTATATACTGATAGGCCCGCAGTTATGCATGTGTTTTATTCCAATTGTTCCACCACTACCAATTCTCAACCTCAACACCAAACAACAATCACCCAAGTACCATTTCCTTTTCACTCCATATCTCTATGACAACTATATCCAGGAAGGGTGACTCCATAATGTTACGGTATTAATTGGCTCTACTATAATGGGAATTCCAATGAATGTGTAGTACTTTAACCTTCACTGTCACCACCATATCACCTTTTTTTGGGAAGGTAGTTTCATAAGTAATATTAGTGGGGCAATGTAGGTATACCAACTTGTAGCCATCAGTTAGTGTTGAGTTAGGGTATTGGTGCCCAGGAATTCTGGGAAGTGCATCACCCAACGATCCATCATCAACGGGTGTTATTCGGGCCAAAACACATTTTTGTAACATCCATACTAGTTGTTGATCAATATATTCCATATAGATATAAAACTACATGATCTAATACAAGGCAAGACTTGATGTGATTTGGAAGACCGACTCAGGAGGTGTCATTGTAGCGGCTGGGATAAGTGGAAGGACCATGATAAAATGACGAAGGTGACCCAACACTATCAGTTCCCATAGGAATGTAGGTGAACCAATATCCCAAGTGTGGGAATCTATATAGAATATGATGGGCCATGAAACATAGATGGAAATTCCTGGGACTACCTGGAATCTGACAGAAAAAAGGAATGAAAATAGAACGACCAAGTGAAAATAGTCTAATAGGCTAGGTAGAATCATGCATTATAGTGAGTGAGTGATGAAGTTGTTGGCCCACACTGAAGGAAAATATCAACAAGACGACATGAGTATGGTTGGAGTTAGAAACTAGAACACTATCAAGAAACCAAAATTTAAATGGTGTAACTGACGAGATCTCTCCATACACCCATAGAAGGAAAGTAGAACCATGATTGACCCCATTTGATACACCAATAAAGAAAATAAAATGTAGACCGTAAATTAGGGATATGTTTGAACAGCATTTGGGAGACCACCAATTGATTTTGAAAAGACAAAATAGGAGAATTCCGTACATCTATATACTGGTTTGGCTATCTGAGATATGAACTCTTCCTTATTCTAGTAACGCTTCAACCATGTCAAAAAAAAGACATCCCCAACCTCGAAATAAACATATTCACACATCAACCATACAATAATTTGAATGGTACAAACCTGGTCTGTGGGATCCAAGGTTATCATCCAGATGATATAGTCGTCGGACACTGGGACCCTGTAATAGTTACTGGTCGAAATGAGTGTACTCGTGAGTTTGGATGGAAAATATTAATAGGACCTCAGTTCAACCATTGGGATACGACAGTGGGGTTGGAAGGATGGGTGTTTTTGGTTTTTCTGGTGTCACCATTTCCAAATAGTAGTAAACTGTTAGATTTATACTACACTCTCATATCATAGTAGGGTGTTAAGATGTAGGTGTCCTACTTGACTACTGGGAATGCTCTAAACACCGACACTTGTTATTTAAAACTATTGATCAACTCAAACCATACCAACTACTCAACCTTCGATCATGCAAATGCTAGTGCCAATGCCAATATACGAGCTCCAGTGGGTTGTGAATGGACAACCCTGCTATTCAATTTATTATGTAGGTGCAATGAATATATTGAAATATAAGATTATTGATGATCCTGGGTACTCTCCATATATAGTCGCAGGTAGATTCACCAATGGGATCAGACCTACCTCCAGTACACTAATATCTCGCAGAAAACACACTACAAATAAGACACAAGTGTTCGTTCACTCTTTCAAAACCACAACTAAGAATAAGAATATAAGTGTGTGGTGACCTTCAAATGACTATATAGAATATTACCTATGCCCTGTGAGACCTTCATTGTTATAATCCACACTCTTCACTTGTATTGAGATTTATTCTTCAAACCTTGGTCTCTTTGAAGCATGATTCGGTCACATATATGACTTCGTGAAGCTTGAAGAGTGATCATATTTTCTCTCTCCTCCTTCTTCTCATGATAATATCCCATCCTTGGTTTTTAAAGATATGTATGTCTCATGGCCCTTTGATATGAGCCTCCCTCATTTGGTTGAAGCTCTTTTATCATGGGATATAGTTCATCCTTAGGCATTTGATTGTGTGATCTAAGTATTTTTAATAATAGGTCATCTCTATCTATTATCCATACCAATGGAGCTGTTGACTCTAGGCATATGAGTTCTAGGTGAATCAATCGGAACTTTATATAGTAGAGTACTTTTATGGTAGAAGATGCTTGGAAGAACACAATTATAAGTGTACTGATGGAGGTTTCAAAGTAGTAGAGCATCGACACCAGACTCTTTCTAGACCTCTTAACAATATATATAAGTAACAGCCCAATACAGTTCTTTGTCCCTTTGTTCATATTCTTTCCCCTTATTCTTGGACATAAATAAACAATATAGTCTCTCTATATCTTATATGTACTACTGACTTCTTCGTCTTCCATGAAATGTCCTTAGGCTATTGACGTTCTCTATTACTTATATTATACTGACTATCTCTCTTCTTTTTATGGCTTCCATTAGTGGTCAAAATTTATTATTTTGTTATGTCCATTTTGGTATAATATAGGTTGTAGAGTCTTTTGGTATCCAATGGGATATGAATCATTACTCTTATACAGTACTCTTATATGTATTTATAGAGATTATACCAAGTCTTGCTCCCAGGTAGACTCTCATGGGTGTTCAAGGGGTTTGAGGTCAAACCTCTTTTCTATGCGCATGTCCAATCAGTAAGGCCTCGAATACAAATCAATCCTTTCATTCTCTCATGAAATCATCACCCTTGAATCTTCTCTTTCTTAGTACTCTACTCTAATTGTTTATCTTTTGAATTCAATTCAAGGATCCATGTATCTCCAATCAGGATAGAATAGAGCCAAGTATATTGAAAAAACCTAGGATCATAATAGATTGAATAGATAGAGACATGGTGTCTTCTCCTACTACCTATATTGTACTAATAAATGAAAGGCCTCTGCTACCTTGCAAAAATACAATCACGTTTCTTGACCGATTAGGAGAATGCTTCCTCTGATAAGGATAAGAAACATGAGAACAAAGAGAGTGTCTTTGTTTCTAGAAAAGGGGAAGATCTCCCATAGTTTCATAAATAGGATATATAGTCTATCGTAGTTCCAACACTGAACTAGCAGACTAGCAACGGAGATGTGACCTTGTCCATCTTCTTGGACTCAAAAAGTGATGACAAGACTATATTAAAAATAGATAGAATATAAGATCTAATAGATAGTATGATTATAAAACAATCCAACCATAAAACATTTTGATCTCAGTTGAGTTTCATCAAAAGACATTGAAGATTTAAGGCTATAGCCGCTCGACAGAAAAGTAGGGATTAAGTGAGATGTTAGACTTATTGAAGTGTAGAAAAATCCTCAACATCTGTTTATAAAGAAAGGGTGGTCTTGGTCGTGACCCTTTTCAATAGGATTATACTTATATATAAGGGTTTAGAACTTGAACCTTTATAAAGGGTCACGTTCTAAAAGATATGGTTGTTAATAAAGGGTTAGGAAATGAGACTGATAAATCTATAATGTTGTAGAGTAGTCGTTACTACGTCATTTGAAGTGGGTAAGTGTTTAGTGAAAAAATTGTAGAAATCCAATCCATTGGAATGATGTTAGTGATAAGTCCATATAAAGAATCATACTTGAGATCTTGACCCGATTCTCCTCTGATTACATTTCTATTATTATAATTATGTGAAAAGCTTTTTATTTCAACCCTGATTGGGTTGAGATTTCAAGTTGGAATCATGGGTTATTCTGATTGGACAAGACTAGAGTAATATTTATCTCATGCATACATAAGATTTCATTATTCTTTGGTGACTATTATTATCTATTCTTGATACCCAAACCTTAAGAACACAATTTTTGTGTCAAGGGGTGGTTCTTTGAGCATCGTTTAAGAGGCAAGAGGGATATTGAGATCTTGACAACCCTCAACCAAAGGATTCCATTAAACCATTTGTATTTTCCAGAATGATTTACTCACCAAGATTTGTATTGAATTTTAAATGATCTCATTATCTCATAATTCAAAAACAACACTTTTATTTACCAACTATTAAACTCTTAAAATCAAGCCATTTTCATTAAACTATTTTGAAACCACCCCTCTTTTAGTACTTCTTATTAAAAATGCACACTCTAAACCCACCATCTCTCATTGAGAGATGATCTAGGGTATTCCCTAGACTACACATCAGCCTTAAAATCATAATCAATTTGACGTTTCATGACAGTGCGGTCAAATTTTGGCGCCGTTTTTGGGAGTGCATTGGTTTTTAGTGATTGTTTTTATAAGTTTTTTTTTGTAAATTTTGTGAATATTTTTTTTTTCCTCTTCTACCTTTTCAAGCACTTTTTTTTACTGATCTATTATTTTTATAGGTTTGGTGCATGATATTTTATACTCCAAGATATTTAGCACATTTTTTATCCTGAACCAGAGAGGACCCTATGTCAAAGACACCAAGACACACAAGACAAAACTTTGAAAGAGGACACACCACACATTGACACTATTCTTCACCCTTCTTCTTCTTGAAATGACATCAAAAATAAAATAAACTTGTATAACATGGCTGAAAATAGTATAAAACTAAAATAACTGACCTCACCTGTTGTTGATATGCAACCCGCATACACTCAATGACAAGGAGAGACACCCGATTTTGTATTAAATTCTGGTTTAATTCATCTATTACCAAGATTCCATAGACATCCTAGAGAGGATCCACACAAGCACTTAAAATAATTTCATACTATTTTATCAACATTAAAACCTAATAATGTGGATGAATAACATGTAAAGTTAAGGTCATTCCCTTTTTCATTAGAAGACACTACAAAAGACTAGATTAATTATGTTAATTCCCCAATAATCGGTTGGGTAGACATGAAACGCCTTTTTTGAAAAATATTTCCCAGCCTCTCACGCAACAACTATAAGAAAAGAAATATGTGGTATTAGAAAACCATAAGGGGATGTATTACATGTATATTGGGAACACTTTAAAATGTTTTGTCTAGGATGTCCACACCACTAAATAAGTGATCAAATTTTAATTGAGTTTGTTTTGAAGGATTAATTCCAATTGATTGAAATATTATTGATGCTGCTGTAGGTGGTGCTCTAGTTCATAAGACCCCAATTTCTACAAGAACCCTGACAGGGTACATGGCATAGAACACTAAAAATATTGGTACAAGGTCAAGTGTATCCATTCGAGGTGTCCATGAGGGGTAATGTACCCAATTCGAGAGGAAGGTGCACACGAAGTTCGAAGGGGTAGGTACCCTTATTCGTAAACTTGTTCTTTACCAAGGGAAATATATATATCTTCCATCCATCCATTGTGATATATGATCTTCTAACACCCACTACTCTGACCAATGTCCCCAATTGAGAGAAACTTATGAGATTTGTGAGGAAATATTTCCATACCGACCCTATAACCATCCCTTTAGGAAATAACCATACTATACATCCAACTTTGGGAGTAAATAAAATCAATATTATAGGAAAGGGGTATTCAAACCAACCTCATCAACCATGGAACAACAACAGTAGAGTAGCTAGAGTATCCATCCACCACCACCACCCATAAATCCTCAACCACCCTAAAGGCCTTTCCAACCACCCCCTCAAAAACCTGAGCCTAGCCTAAAAGATATGATGAAACAAATGGATTACAACAATCAATAATTCCTAAAAACCTCCCATGCTTCCATACAAGACCTCACAACCTTATTTTTCCAACTAGATAACTCGGTGGGTGAAATTCAAAGTCATGGGTCGGGTAAACTACCCTCTCAACCAGTAGTTAACCCTAGAAATAAATGAAATGTTAGTGAAATCACCCTTAGGAGTGGAACTCATCTTCAAAGCCAAATGACCCATCTAATTGAGTCATCCCCTCTTGAGGAAACCACCATCCTAACCACTGCTAAAAATGATCCCAGAGAAGAACACCCTTGTCCTGAGAGAAGTCCTTCCAATGGAATGATTGTGTATGTCTATGAGTCTCCTAGACCAACCATTCCTCTTCCATTTCCCAAAAGGGACACCCAAAATACAAAAAAAAATGTTAACTGAACATGATAGTGAAATATTTTTAACATTAAAAAAATGCAGGTTAACATCCCCATGATTGATGTCATTAAGAAATTTCCAAGATACATCAAGTTTCTAAAGGGGATGTGTAGACACCGAAGGCGACTTTGAGGTGATGAGAAGGTAAGCTTGGGAAGAATGCCTCACCATTGATTGAACCATCACTTACTACCAAATTTGATGATCCTATAACCTTCTCGATTCCATTCCCCATAGGGGAGTATTCATTTTCAAATGATATGCTTGATTTAGGTGCTTCTATAAATGTAATTCCTCAGTATATTTACTCTAAATTATAGGTTAGGAACTAAAGCCCACTCATATTTTTGTTCAGTTGGATAATAGGAGTACATTACACCCTTTTGGTGTGTTAGAGTATGTTCTTATGATGGTGAAAATTTTAATTTTTTCTGCTGATTTTTATGTGCTATAAATGGAGGATGATAGGATGAATGGACATGCCCCAGTTATATTGGGGAGACATTTATTGAATACCATCAAAACCATAATTAATTTCCATAATGGTACATTATCTATGGAATTTGGTGGTGCATAGTCCATTTCAACATCCTTGATATCACGAATCATCCCTTAGATGATCATTCCTACCTCTCTATTAATTCTATTGATGTATTCCTTTCCGTTAAAAAATCTTTTCTTTCCCCCAATCCCCATTATGAGTTTTAATAATTGATTGAAATGTTAGGTAATCAATCATGCATTGATTGTTGTAGTGGTCTAGAAAAATGTAAGGTATGTTTGTTGGTTGATGATTTCTTGAAAATTGAGGATCCACTGACCATCAATGATACTGCTAAGCTTATAGAAGCTCATTCCCCATTAGAGAATGATACTATTGAGTAGTTAGATGAGATTAGTGACCTCTCACATTCACACACACTTACATAAATCCAAACTCCTCATTAATTGGAGCTAAAACAACTGCCTCAAGATTTAAAATATCCATATCTTGAAAATAGAAACAAGTTTTCCGTCACCATTTCTAGTTCACTCCCTCCGGAGCATGAATTGCAACTGTATGAAAATTTAAGGGAGTATAAACAAGCTTTAGAATGGACACTTACTGACATTACTGGTATTATCACATCAATTTATAGACATCATAATTTATTAAATTATGAGGCTAAACAAGTGAGGAAGGCACAATTTCTACTGAACCCAAAACTCATAGAAGTTGAGAAAAAGGAGGTAACAAAATTAGTGGTTGTTGGAATAATTTACACCATATCTAACAGCCAATGGGTCTATCCCATTCAAGTAGTTATTGAAAAAACTAGCCTTATAATAATCAAAAATTAAATCAATGAATTGGTTCCAACTTCTGTGTATAATAGTTGGCATGTCTTCATTGACTATCATTGACTATATCAATACACTAGGAATGAAAATTACCCATTTCCATTCATTGAACAAATGCTTGATATGCTATTAGGGAAGTCCCATTACTATTTTTTTGATTGGTGCTCTAAATATTTTGAATTCCATATTTCTCCTGAAGATTAGGAAAAGACAACCTTCACTTTCCCCTTCGTCACATTTTCATATAAGAGGATTCCATTTGGTCCGTGAAACTATCTGGGTACTTTCAAATGATGCATGGCTACTATTTTTTCGGATTACCTAGAAAATTGCATGGAAGTATTCGTGGATGATTTCAATATTTATGGCTCATAATTTGATGAATGTTTAAGTAGTCTTGGTTTATTCCTACCTCACTGTATTGAAAAGAATCTCATATTAAATTATGAGAAATTCCATTTCATGGTGTGACAAGGTATAGTTTTGGGACATATAATTTCTGGGGATGGTATCCATGTAGATAAATCAAAAGTGGATTTCATTTCTTCCTTAACATTCCCTAAAAAATTTATGAGATGTGCGGTATTTACTATGTCATGATAGATTTTATCGTCATTTCACTCATGAAATTAGTAAGATTGCACTCCCCCTCAACCGGTAACTCAAAAAAGAAAAGGAATTTGTTTTTGATAAATATTGTAAGTTAGCTTTTAATAAGTTAAAATGGAGTCCCACGGCACCCCCGGTAATCCAACTACCTCAGTGGGATTTACCATATGAGCTCATGTGTGATGAATCTAATTATGTAGTTGGGGAAGTCTTATCACAAAGGGTCGATCGAGATCCAAATGTCATTGTCTATGCTTACGTACTTTGAACCCTTCCTAAACAAACTACACCACAATTGAAAAATAATTATTTTCCATTGTGTTTGCCTTGGAAAAATTCATGTCATACCTTTTGGGGTCCAAAGTCATTGTGTTCTCAAACCATGCAGCCCTCCGATCTCTCCTTAAGAAATTGGAATCCAAACCATGCCTCATTAATTAGATGCTCCTCCTCCAAGAATTCAATCTAGAAATTATAGATAACAAAAGAGAAGAGAATGTGGTGGCTGACTATATCAGTAGGATTCCCCTATCCCCATACATTGACTCATCCCCCATGTATTCCTACTAATGATACGTTTCCTTGTGAGCAATAGTACCGAGTGAATGATGATATCCCCTGGTATGATGAAATTGTAAATTATTTTGTAGCATCTTGAATTCCTACTAATTTCTAAAAAAACTAGTATGATCGTCTAAAACATGAGTCATATCGGTACATTTGTGATGACCCCTACCTTTGGTGCACCTATAGTGATCAATTCCTTAGGCGTTATGTTCCTGATAGTGAGTTTTAGTCCATCCTTATATTCTGCCACACTTTTTCTTGTGGGGTCCACTTTGGTCCCTAATGGACTGCTTGAAAGGTCTTTGATTCTGGTCTCTTTTTTCCAACACTTTTTCAGGATACCCATGATTTTTTAAAATCTTGTCGTCGTTGTCCAAGAATGGGGAATGTATCTAAAAGAAATGAAATGACACAAAGACTGTTTCTCTTTCATGACATGTGTGATGTTTGGTGCATTGAAATTATGGGTCCATTTCCCAATTCCTTTGGAAACTTGTACAATTTTATGGTAGTTGATTATGTGTAAAAATGGGTAGAGGCCCAAGCCACAATGAAAGATGATTCCAGAATAGTTGTGGAATTTTTGAGAACTCAAATATTTTGTTGGTTTGGATTACCTAGGTTCATAATTAGTTATTAGGGATCTCATTTCTGTAACCTAATAATGAAATCACTTTTGTGTTAGTATGTGGTCGGTCATAGAGTGTCTACTGCCTATCACCCACAGATCAATGGTCAAGACGAGGTGTGAAATAGAGAGGTAAAACAGATTCTTGAAAAATGGTTCAACCCAATAGAAAAGATTGGAGTCTTCAACATGAAGATTCATCATGGGATTACCGTACTGCATTCAAAACCCCCACTGGTTGTCACCTTATCAGCTAGTGTCTGGAAAGAGTTTTCACCTTCATGTTGAGATTGAGCACTGGGCCTACTAGGCCATTAAAAATACAATTCTAACCTTTTTGGTGTAGGTTATCATAGGATGTTACAGATTCCAAAGCTAGATGAAATGCACATAGATGAATATGAGAACTCTAGAGTTTATAAGGATCAAACCAAAGCATCCCATGACCGTCTCATCCTTCATTGTCGGTTCCACATTGGGTAGTAGGTCGTCCTCTACAATTCTAGGATGAAGTGGCATCCAGGTAAGCTTCGTTCCCACTAGGTTGGACCATACAATGTTACTAACATATCTCCATTTAGTGTTGTCTGGGTTCAAAATAAAGAAACCATGAAAACCTTAACTATCAATGGGAAGCGGCTAATGCACTTCGACGAAGCCCTTTAAGAGTAACCAATGTAGAAAATCTAAGATCAAGAAGCATTCTATGAATAACACCCACTAGGTTTTATCCTTTTTTACCACATTCTATTTTATTACAGTGAGGAAATTGCACACTCTAGGTGTGGGGGATGGTTATATTACTAGGTTATTTAGTAATTTCATCATATTTCTTCTTTTTCACTTTTTAGATGTCTAAATAGTAATGTTACTTTGCCCTATTTCCCTCCCACTCACCATTATTCTACAATATTACTTTTTTATGCCCATATTATCATGGAAAATTATGACTATTTAATCATGGAAGTCATTGAAAATCCATGTGGAATTTTCATATTTCATGTTGTTTTAGCATTCCAAAAAAATCTTATACAATGTGCATTTCAGCAAAAAATCAATATTGTGGTGTGTCTTTCATTTGAAATTTAGTACTTTTTCAATGATATAAATGGTTGTATCATTTTGAATCCTTTGAGAAGAATGGTTTCTTTTTTGGGAATAGTTTAATGGAAAATTTTGTCACTTAATTTCGCCACACAACTTTTTACCCAAATATAAAGTGTGAAAATTTCTACATAATAAAAGGTAAATGTAAATTAGGTTGATATTTCTCTACTTTACAAAATCATTTTTCCATGCGTTCATTTTTTATCAGATATATTTCATTACTGTAACAGATTGACATATGTGTGTGTATCTGTTATCTAAATATTGTATGCCCTAAAAAAGGGTTGTATATTGGGAAGGTAAAAAACCACCCTTTCTTGACCTTTGATCTTGTTATAACTATTACAATTTGTCTAATGAGGAGGTCAAACATGGGTTGGGAGAAGAGTGTGAGATTTGTTCCAAGTGAAACTTTTGAAAAAAAAATAATAAATGAGGGGAGTGAAGAAATGTAAAACTTATTGGGATATCTAGGTCAGGAGCTTATGGTTTGACTTTTAAGAATTCTTAAGTGAGTGGGTCTTGAAATTTGATTGCAAAAGATGTGGCACAAGTTCGGTGGAAAGGATTGTGTAAGTAGAAAATTATTGAAATAACTTATATTTACTCAATTAAAAGTTAAAATATTAGCATGAAATGTTTGTTACACACACACGTGGAGAATTTGTGACATGATTAACTATTTATTTATTTTCTTTGATTGGTATCATGCATCTCTTGGAATTTTATTTGGATACAAATTTTTAAAGATCTTTTTCAATGATCGCTGAGAATAACTCCTCGGTGTGATTTTTTTCTTTGATCACATTTATATTTGGAATTAATTTTCATTTTATGTTAAATATTTATGAAGTTGGAAATATTTAAATTCATAATTTTTTAAAATATGACTTTTCCCAGGGGTGAAAAGGATTAGGTGTGGGGGTGTGATTGTACCACGATTCACTATGTCATTTTCACCCTTACACCATTATATTAAACTGAATTTGTATTGAAAATTTCAAATATAATAACAAAATTCACTTCAAGTTTGATTCAATTATTTTGTGTTTATCACTGTTAAAAAATGGTAATGTAACTTGTTTTGATAATTTCATTGAAGGTGGAGATGATTCGAAGGACCCATGATGAAGTCCAAGAAAAATGGGCCAAACTGCGTAGGATCCAAACACACCAGTGGATTAATCTGCCCACTACTATAAGACCGTGCCTCCAAATGGGCTGAAAATTTTAGGGATGGTCCAATATTTAAAAGGATACATTTCATCTCAAAGAACCCAATCTCGATTTGGCTTCTATGTGTCACATATGAATTGATTTATCCAAGCCACCGAATATGCACAAAGTCAAAAGTGGTGTTCTGTAATATGTCAATATCTTGGCCTGTAATTGTCCAAATGGCTCTAAACATTTAGTGGAGATATTCAGGATGTGGGTAAACAACTTTCTAGATTTCTAATAGGTGAGATAATACATTATGGCCATCAAACACCTTGAACCAATTGGTTTCTCAAAATCAGGATACTCAAAACCACCTACAAATTTTCATATAAAATGGAAGCTTGAGATCTCCATTTTTATGTTCGGCCAAGAGGCAAAGATTTAGTATTTTGGAGACCCAAAGGATTCCTCTAACAATCCAAGGAGTTATGGAGGCCCCTATCTTCACAGGGGGATCAAGGATGAATGCAAGGTTCCACCCGAGCTTCCTCCTCATTCCGATGATGATCTAAACGGTGGATGGTAATTTCGACGGAGCTACACACACTTGGGTGGGAGTTCCACCATTTGTTCTTCTATTAGTTTTGTGTAATTTTTGTGCTAAATCATTCACTTATTTATTATCTTCAAATTATTCTCCTCTGATTTCATTTCTATTATTATAATTAAGTGAAAAACTTTTTTTTCAACCCTAATTGGATTGAGATTTCTAGTGGGAATCTTGGGTTATTCCGATTGGACAAGACAAGAGTCCTATTTATCTCACATGTACATAAGACTTCAGTATGATTTAGTAACCTTTATTCACTATTATTGATACCCAAACCTTGAGAACATGATTGTTCTATCAAGGGATGGTTCTTTGATCATCGTTTAAGAGAAAAGAGGGATGTTGTGATCTTGACAACCCTCAACCAAATGATTCAATTAAACCATGTGTATTTTGCAGAATGATGATCTCACCAAGATTTTTAGTGAAGTTAAAATGATCTCCTTATCTTATAATTCAAAAACACCAAAATTTTTAATCAACTATTGAAATCTTAAAATCATGTCATTTTCTTTAAATTATTTTGATTCCACCCCTGTTTTAGTACTTCTTATTAAAAACGCACACTCTAAACCCACCAATGCTTCTTGAGAGATGACCTAGGGTATACCCTAGACTACAAATCGACCTTAAAATCATAATCAATATGATTTGTCATGACAGCGTGGTCAGAGAGGTGTCAGTATCATCTCCATATAGTTCATTTTTCTTATTCACTTCTTTTTTATTGGCCCTTACCTACCTACCAACAAGAAAATGGAAACACTAATGCACAATGGTGGTCCTAGATTAGGTAGGGAACTCATCAATTTTCTACTTTTTTTCTTCCCCTTTAACTACTTATCTGATTATAATTGTGGCTAGAAGGTAGATAATGGGGGGCTAGTGAGGCATGGTCTAAGGACAGAACTAGAATTTGTAGTCCTTTAGCTTAATGTTCTTGAAGTATAGTAGTCGATTTTATCTATTACATTTCCAATTCAACATCATTATGTTCCTATAGAGGAGACCATGTTCAATTCTATGTAGTGGAACAGGGTAATAAAACCATGGTACCAGAACAAAACTACCAAAAAGAGTCTTGGGTGCCTAAAATTCTAGAAAAGAGAAGCTTGGAAGGTCAGTATACTACCTATATTATACCGACATCAATTTGAAAATAGAACTACGGATGTTGGGCCATGCCCCTTTATCAACCACTCAAACCAGATCAGTATATAAGGAAGTATGCTACATGTAAGATCAAGCCAATCTAGATGCAACATGGTATTTATCATATAAAGTCATAGGATGATGACATAGTGGGTGCTGAGGAAGAAACATCTTAGGTGTAGTGGATTCATGATATTTCTTTAATGACTATTAAAGTAGAGTACTGATCTCCCCTTTCTTTTGAGATGATTACTTCCATACTTTTTCATGCACAGGTGTGGAAATCCTATATTCAGTGGAACCGGGGTCAGAGGTGGCTGATGTATCATACTGATGTGGTGTTTACTAGATGGCTTAGTAAGGCTAGTGAGGCATGTTTGAGAGCTTAAGTAAAATCATGGATCCATATAGGATTAATTTTGACTAGTGGCCCTAGTCAGGTGACTTTTTAGGCCCAAATAGTGATGATTGATTCAGAAACTATTTCATTAGAGTACTCATTATTAGAAGAGTACTTGACACCCATGTAGTTTGATCCGTAGTTAAATATCAATAAATATGGTCTTTTAATACCTCTCCCTTATGGTCCTATCCTTTTTAAAATAGAATATTTCTCACCTAGACTCGAGGAAGCACATCTCTATTTATAGAGTACTTCTTGGATTAGATTGGTTGGATGGAAGGGAAGGATAATAGTAATGGATAATAGGTGATGCATGCTAGGGTGAGGGAACTCTATCTTTCATTGTCTGCTGAGAGACACCAATCAAGTAGGTATTTCTTCACAAATAGTCATTTGATTACTATAGGATCATATGAATTGAATTAAATAGTTCTAGACCTTGATAAGTTAGGAAAAATGTAACGACCCAAAGTTTCATTAATGGAAATCCATCATGATCTAATTAAATGTATCTTTATGTTTATATAAAATGTCAACTTCATTGGTTTTATGTTATGATTTTTGACCATTTCTAATATAGCTGTTGAACAGTGATCACATGATTGGTATAAATATAGGGCTTTAACAAATCTAAATTTACTCAGACAAAAGAAGCGATGGCCTCATCCAATAGAATTGCTCCATACGAAGCCCATTTGTTGGAGCTTAGAAAAGAGGTGGCATCCTTGGGCTTCTCTCTTGACCAAGCCCAAGCTGAGCTTCATCATGTCAAGCTCGAATGGAACCTTCTACGGGAAAAGTGGAATTTGATAGAGATTACCACCCGAGCAATGTTATCCGAGCCACCCCAAATGTCAGTCACCATCGCACACCTTACCCTTAGGTCTTATGTGGCTGTTATAAGGGGTTATGTAACAAATAAATAGTACTATGTTCATGCACATTATTTTTTTGTATATAATAATGAATATACATTCTTGTCATTATTGATACATTGTAAATAGTTTTTAAAGTAAAAATAATGTTTTAAGTTATTATTTAATTCAGAATTCTATTTTATTAAATTAAGGGATTTTTGAATTAAATAATATTTTATTAAAATATTATTATGAAATTGATTTTTATTAAATATAAATGATCTTATAATTTTATGAATGCAATTGTAATTTTTATTAAGGTTTGAAAGCCATTTTTTTTCAAAACCCGTGAATTTTTGATAAATGTCAGTTTTTATTTTAAAAGTGAAACATAACATATTTAGAAAAGTATTTAGATAAAATAAATGTTATTTTTGGAATCATGATGTTGAAATTATCCAATGGTGAATTTTTCATAATTTTTAGAGACAGTCAAATTTTTGAGTAAAAATTAAATACCGTTTAAATATATAATGTGTTTTATGAAATCATAATAACCCAATAGTGATGTAATAAAATACTATAATCTTTATGTTCGGCCAATATATGTTTTAACATTAGAATAATGTGATTTTGGATTTGTTTGTCTTACTTTTCAAAGCATTGATGAACCCCTCAAGACTTATTAAACACATTGTCTTTTTAAATTAATTTCCATGGGAGTATGACTCAAATCCACATAAGCAACCCTATTATTTTAAGAAGTTCGGACTTTGGACTTATAAAATATTTTTTCCCTATTCCCTTTGACAGAAACCATGGGCAAAAACCAGGGGATGGTTTTTGGTTTGGATTAATTTAATGTAAGGGGACCCAAACCTAAATAATAAATAATTCCCTCACTTTTCCTATATAAACCCACCCAAGCTCCCACTTCCTCCTCACTCAAAGCCTCTTGAGTTCGTCCAAACTCTGCCCTACTCTATCTAGAATCCTCCCAAGGTTCCCCAAGCTCCCATGAATCCTCTCACAAGCCTCTCTCTAGCCTTTGGAAGCACACTTCCAAGTAAGGGTATTCACCTTTATGAACATTTACTTATTTATTATAATGTTTCATGTATGAATTCCACATTCCTTTATCGTGGAATAAATTATTATGTTTTATGAATCCATGTTTTATGATCCATGTGGTAGACTTATGCATGAAATGAAATTTTTAAGAAGGGTGCGCCCTTATAGCGCTCCAATGAATTGGGTAAAGTATAGTATCATGATATGTCATGTGCAATGAGTGTTGACTCATGCTAATTCAAGTGAAATTAGTTTTTACTCATGCTTCATGTTCAATGAGGATTTACTCTTTCTCCATGTGCAATGAGCCTTGGCTCATACTAATTCCATGTTAAGTGTTGTTGCTACATTTCCATGTTATGATTATCATCCTTTATCATACCTTTATGTTCATGTTTCTATTGTGATCTTTTGATATAGCTATTTTCTAACATGTATTGTACTCCTCATGTATTTTTTGTTTATTCCCTTGCTGGGCTTTATAGCTCACCCTTTTCTTATGCATGTCCTCAGGTTATCCCATGCAATGCTATGTACGAGGGAATGGAGTGGTCATGTAAAGGAATTTTTCAATAAAGATGTTGTATTTCATGTTTTAAGTTGTTATGTAATGATCCTAGGCCCCAAAGACACTAGACCGTTCAATATTATTTGTTGTACCAAGTGATGTTTTATGTAATAAATCATGTTTAAGTTGTAATAAAAAGCAGGGTTGTCATAGATGGTATCAAAGGATAGGTTTAGTCATTTTTGGGATTAGGATTAAAAAAACCTAGTAAAGACTTAGATACAAGACTAAGTATAATAAAAACATCCCTAAGTTTTGTTATGTAATGAGTAATTGGTTTATCAAACAAATACATCCCTCTCTGGATACGAGCAGGTTGAGGCGGCTCTGGCACAGCTGTATCCTAGGGGTAAAACCCGAAAAAACCGCTTTGAGCTTGACTCGAACAAGGACCGGACCATGAAAACGGGCCTTGCTGCACTCTTGGTTATGACACTCTAGGGGGATGTGTTTTGAAAAATTCACAATCTTATTATGAACCATTATAAAGGGAATTTTAAAAAATGCCCCTAAGAATATATGTTAGAAAGTAGACCATGAAAATCCTAGATTAAAGCCTATAGACTCATGAGTTAAGGAAATAAAAGTTTATTTATAATTCGTCAACTTTTGTCTTTGTATTACCCTTTATGTGTTACCCCTAAATTTCCTTTTATTCCAGACAATGGTCGGTAATAGGAGGACTTGGGCTAAAAACTATTGTGAAGATCAGTGTGATGACTATACTATTGAGATGCCCAATCCAATGGGAGCGGGAATCGCAAACTTTGTCTCGCTTCTATCTCATCTAACTCAAGTTATGAATATAAACATGGGTCAAGAGGAACGTTCAACCCCCCCCCCCCCCCACCCCCAAGAAAGAACACGTCGCTACTGAGAGCTTCATGAGACAAAGGCCTCCTACTTTTAGTGGATCATCCGATCTCACGATCGCTGAACAATGGATCAACTCCATTGAAATGATCTTCTCCATCCTTCAATGTTCTGAAGAAGAGAAGGTTCTCCTAGAGGCTTATCGTATGGAGGGTTAAGCTATTCAATGGTGGATGTTGATAAAAAGAATAAGAAACCTGAGGAGGAGATCGAGGCGTTGGAATGGAAGGATTTCCAGAAGATGTTTTTTGATAAATATTTTCCACGCACCCTTCGGCTTAAGATGGAAAGGGAATTCCTTTCCCTCAAACAAAAAGATGAAGAATCTGTTGGAGTGTTGTAGGAAAACATTACAAGGATTTCACGATACGCTTCCGGATTTATTGTTACCCCTGAATAAAAAGTTGACTGCTTCTTTGGTGGGATAAAGCCTGGCCTACGGAAAGCATTGGAAATCTGTGACTTCGAAATCTATGATGAAATTGTCCGATGTGCACTCAAGGTCGTAATGGAGATCGTAGAATCATAGGGGTATCATGGGGATAAGAAACGTAAGGTGGACTTCAATGCCGGTGGTCTGATGGATAAATCCAACGGTGCTAAGAAGATCCAGCATCCCACTTTCCAAAAGTGTGGAAAAAAGCACCCTGGAAATTTCCTTAAGGGGACGAGGAAATGCTTCAGGTGTGGAAGGGAAGGGATCCTAGCTGTTAACTGTCGGCAAGAAAGACCCGCGGCTACGACAAAGGAGAGGAACTCTCCGTTCGAACCTCAACACGTTGTTCAATGCTAAAATGAAAAGAACTGGGTCATTTTACAAATCAGTGCCCTAATCCAAGGGTTTTTAGAGGCAACCAACAACCTCCAAGGAATCAAGGAAGGGATTTTGCCATCACTTCTGCCGAAGTGAACCCCGACAACGAAGTGGTGACAGGTATGCTAGTTATTAATTCAAGAATAGAGAAAGTACTTTTTGATTCAGGTTCTACGTATTCTTCTATATTTCGAAAGTTTAGTAGAACAATCCCAGCACCACCACAAATCATGGAAGTGAAGATGTCGGTGAGTATGAAAAATGGGGTAATCATTGCATCCCATGAATATAAGTCCTCCCCTTTTATAATCTATGGATTGAATTTCTCTGTGAACCTCGTCATACTCCCTCTGGTGGAATTTGATGAAATTCTTGGCATGGATTATCTTTCCTTACATAGATCCAACATAAATTTTCGGGAAAGGGAAATCACACTCTATATGGAGAATCGACCCTCGATTCTTTACAAGTGTAAGGAGGAAGATGAATCTCTTTTAGCCCCATCATCTCATGAATGGATAATATTTCCCTATGAGCATGCGTATCTGTCTCAGATGATTGAGTCCAAGGAAGATACCATCCTTGAGGAAATGCCTATTGTGAGGGAATTCGCTGAAGGGTTTCCCAAGGAACTGTCTGGTCTTCCTCCTAGAAGAGATGTTGAATTCTCAATTTAACTTATACCTGGGGCATTAAAAATATCCAAGAATCCATATAGAATGGCTGTTGTAGAGCTTGAAGAGCTGAATAAACAACTATAGAAGAACCTGGATAAAGGGTTTATACACCCAAGTGCTTCACCATGGGGTGAACTAGTCCTCTCCGTTAAGAAGAATGATGGTTCAATGTGGCATTGCATCAATTACCGTGAACTTAACAAAATCACGATAAAGAACAATTATCCTCTCCAAAGAATTGATTACTTGTTTGATCAGCTGTGTGGAGCACAATACTTCTCCATGGTGGACTTGCGGTCGGGATATTATCAAGTATGGGTGAAGAAGAAAGATATCCCCAAGACCGTTTTTCGCACAAGATACAAGCACTATGAATTCATAGTAATTCCTTATGGACTCACTAATGCTACAAAAACATTAATGGACTTAATGAATAGAGTATTTAGAGATTACCTAGACAAATTTGTGGTAGTCATTATAAATGATATTCAAATATACTCCAAAACCAAAAAGGATCATGATGAGCATTTAAGAACTGTACTGGAGACTTCGTGCAAGGAGAAGATCTATGAAAAGTTCAACAAGTGTGAGTTCTGGTTGAAGGAAGTCTCATTCTTGGGCCATATCATCACAACCAATCAGATATCTGTGGATCCCTCCAAAAAAGATGCAATTGAGGGATGGATGAGGCCAACATCAGTAACGGATATCCGTAGCTTCTTGGGGTTAGCTGGATATTATCGGCGATTGGTGAGAAATTTCTCACGATTGTCCAACCCTCTTACCAAGCTAACTCGAAAGGGAGTAAAGTTTTCTTGGAGTGATGATTGCGAAGAAATCATCAAGGAGTTGAAGAGGAGGATTATCACTGTGCCCGTGCTCACTTTACCCACAAGTGGGGAAATTTTTTTTCTATTCAGTGATGCTTCGAAGAAGGGATTTGGCTGTTTGCTGATGCAGAATAATAAAGTGATATCCAATGCCTCATGGAAATTGAAAATCCATGAGTGAAACTATCCAACACATGATCTGGAGTTGGTGGCGGTGATCTTTGCCTTGAAAATCTGGCGACATTATCTCTATGGAAAGAAATGTGAGATATATACTGACCAAAAGAGTCTTAAATATATATTCACATAGAAAGAGCTTAATATGTGACAGAGAAGATTGATAGAGCTCATCAAGGATTATGACTGCTCAATCCATTACCACCCTGGGAAAGCGAACAATGTGGAAGATTCCCTAAGTAGAAAGGATCCGGCGATTCTATAAATGATGAGAATTGAGAAGGATCCAATCTTCTTAGACTTGATGAAGATGTATATGATAATCATAGAGAAGGTAACATCATCAATACTTTCACAAATGATTGCTCAACCATCTCTTTTGGAAAGGTTAAAGGATGCTCAAAAGGATGATGTGGGAATTCAAGAAAAAGTGGAAGCTATCAAAAAGGGGAAATCCTCGGAGTTTAATGTTAATAAAGAAGGAATTGTTCGATTTGGGAAAAGACTATGTATTCCATCGAGTCCGGAGCTGAAGAAGGAACTTTTGGATGATGAACATAGTTCAAATTTCTCTATTCACCCAGGGAGCACAAATATGTATCGAGATCTCTGAGAAACCTTTTGGTGGGATAACATAAAGAAGGAGATCGCTGAATATACATCAATGTTTCTGGTGTGCCAGAATGTGAAGGCAGAGAGGCAGAAGTCTACGGGGATGATACAGCCATTTCCCAGACCAGAATGGAAATTGGAGAACATCGCCATGGACTTTGTCACTGGACTTCCGAGGACATATAAAGGCAGCAATGTGATATGGGTTGTGGTGGATCTTTTTACAAAGACTGCACACTTAATTTCTATTTGGGAGGATTTCTCATTGGATCAACTAGAACAGATATATATCAGAGAGGCGGTAACGTTTCACGGAGTACCACTATCTATTGTGTCGGACCGAGATCCAAGATTCACCTCTAAGTTTTGGAAGAGTCTTCAACATGCTCTGAATACTGAACTAAACTTCAGTACGGCCTATCATCCTCAAACTGAAGGCCAATCTGAGGAGACTATCCAAACACTTGAGGACATGTTGAGAGCATTCTCAATGGACTTTAAAGGAGGATGGGATCAACATATTCCTCTAGTTGAGTTCTCTTATAATAACAGTTTCCACTCAAGCATCCAAATGGCACCATATGAAGCCCTGTATGGGAAAAGGTGCGTAACACCGGCATGTTGGGATGAGGTCAGTGAACGTAAGCTTCTTGGATGAGAAATGGTCGAAGAAATGGTGGAGAATTTGAAAACCATTCAGCAGCATATCATGGCAGCCCAGTGTCGACAGAAGAGTTATGAAGATAACCCTCGATGAGACCTTGAGTTTAAAGTTCGAGACATGGTGTTTCTACGCATATCTCTATGGAAGAAGGTCATGAGGTTTGGAAATAAAGGGAAGTTAAGTCCAAGGTACATCGGCCCCTTAGAGATTCTTGATCATGTCAGGGTTGTGGCCTATTGACTAGAACTTCCACCTACCATGGCCAATGTACATGATGTCTTTCATGTATCCCTCTTAAGGAGGTACATACCGGACCCTTCACATGTAATATCTTCTAAGGTGGTACAATTTGAAGATGATCTTTCTTATGAGGAGAAACTAGTGAAGATCATAGATCATAGAGAAAAAATTCCACAAGATAAGACAATGCCCCGTGTCAAGGTGTTGTGGACAAACAACATGTTTGAAGAAGTGACTTGGGAATCGGAGGAAATGATGAAGCTGAGTTACCCACATCTGTTTTAGTGTGGGAAAAGGAAAATTTCGAGGGTGAAATTTCATAAGGGGGGAATATAGTAACGACCCAAATATTCATTAATGGAAATCCCCCTTGATCTAATTAAATGTCTCTTTATGTTTATATAAAATGTCAACTTCATTGGTTTTATGTTAATATGTTTCACTGTTGCAAATATAGCCATTGAACAGTGATCACATGATTAGTATAAATATAGGGCTTTAACAAATCCAAATTTACTTAGACAAAAGAACTGATGGCCTCATCTAGTAGAATTGCTCCATATGAAGCCCACTTGTCAGAGCTTGGAAAAGAGGTGGCGTCCTTGGTCTTCGCTCTTGACCAAGCCCAAGCTGAGATTCATCATGTCAACTCGAATGGGGCCGTATACGGGAAAAGTGGAAGTTTATAGAGATTACCACTCGAGCAATGTTATCTGAGCCACCCCAAGAGTCTGTCACCACCGCACAACTTACCCTTAGGTCTTATGTAGCTGTTTTAAGGGGTTATGTAACAAATAAATAGTACTATGTTCATGCACATTATTTTTTTTGTATATAATAATGAATATACTTTCTTTTCATTATTGATACATTGTAAATAGTTTTTAAAGTACAAATAATGTTCTAAGTTATTATTTAATTAAGAATTATATTTTATTAAATTAAGAGATTTTTGAATTAAATAATATTTTAATAAAATATTATTATTAAATTAATTATTATTAAATATAGATGATCTTATAATTTTATGAATTCAATTGTAATTTTTATTAAGGTTTGAAAGCCATTTTTGTCAAAACCCGTGAATTTTTGATAAATGATAGTTTTTATTTTACAAGTGAAAATTAACATATTTAGAAAATTATTTAGATAAAAAAAATGTTATTTTCGGAATCAGGGTGTCGAAATTATCCAATAGTGAATTTTTCATAATTTTCTGAGATAGTCAAATTTTTTAGTAAAAATTAAATACCGTTTAAATATATAATGTGTTTTATGACATCATAATGACCCAATAGTGATGTAATAAAATACTATAATCTTTATGTTCATCCAATATATGTTTTTCCATTAAAATAATGTGATTTTGGGTTTGTTTGGCTTTCTTTTCAAAGCATTAATGAACCCCTCAAGACTTATTAAACACCTTGTCTTTTTAAATTAATTTCCATGGGAGTATGACTCACCTCCACCTAAGAAACCCTATTATTGTAAGAAGTTCCGAATTAGGCCTTATAAAATAGTTTTTTCCTCTTACCTTTTCCAAAAACCATGGGCAAAAAACCTAGTATGTTTTGTGGTTTTCATTAATTTAATGTAAGTTGACCCAAACCTAAATAATAAAGAATTCCCTCACCTTTCCTATATAAACCCACACAAGCTCCCACTTCCTCCTCACTCAAAGCCTTTAGAGCTCGTCCAACCTCTACCCTACTATCTCTAGAATCCCCAAAAGTTTCCCCAATCTCCCAAGAAGCCTCTCAAAATCCTCTCTCTAGCCTTTTTAAGCACACTTCTAAGTAATGATTTTTTCTTCCTTTCTCATTTTGGTCTCATTTTATTTAAGTTGTTTTTCCCTTTTAATTTCAATTATGAATGTTAGGGTAAGGTTTCACACCTCCCTCATACTTCCCTATTTATGTTTTAATAATGGGAGACCCCTTTATCTCTCATTAAATTCCTCCCATGCACACCCGTTACTATGCCGAAATTCCGAAAGGAACTTCTCTCTCCTCATTTACATTCAAGCAATACCTTTGTATCATGAATATAAATTCCATTAAAATTGTTGGGACATGTATCCATATGACCTAATTACTATCCATTACATGTAAATATGATGAGTAACCCCTTTATCTCTCATCAACTATTTCTATTAATTCTTATGTCACGCCGTTACACAGCTGAAATCACACCGATTTTCTAAGACAATGCCATTGTGTAGTGAATACAGTGCCCATTTCTCCATCAAGGGTATTCACCTTTATGCACATTTACTTATTTATTATAATATTTCATGTATTAATTCCACATTCCTTTATCGTGGAATAAATGATTATGTTTTATGAATCCATGTTTTATGATCCATGTGGAACACTTATGCATTAATGAAATGTTTAAGAAGGGTGCGCCCTTACAGCGCTCAAATGCATTGGGTAAAGTATAGTATCATGATATGTCATGTGAAATGAGTGTTGACTCATGCTAATTCAAGTGAAATGAGGGTTTACTCATGCTTCATGTTCAATGAGGATTTACTCATTCTCCATGTGCAATGAGCCTGGGCTCATACTAATTCCATGTTAAGTGTTGTTGCCACATTTCCATGTTATGATTATCATAATTTATCATACCTTTATGTTCATGTTTTTATTGTGCCCTATTGATATGCCAATTTTCTAACATGTATTGTACTCCTCATGTATTTTGTGTTTATTCCCTTACTGGGATTTATAGCTCACCATTTTCTTATGCATGTCCTCAGGTTATCCCATGCAATGCTAAGTACGAGGGAATATAGTGGTCATGTAAAGGATGTTTTCAATAAAGATGTTGTATTTCATGTTTTAAGTTTTTATGTAATGATCCCAAGCCCCAATGACACTAGAAATCTCGATCTTCTTTGTTGTTTCAAGTGAAGTTTTATTTAATAAATCATGTTTAGGATGTAATAAAAAGTAGGGTTGTCATAAAGAAACTCCTCCAGAGGGAACTTGACATAATGAAAGGAAGGAGATGGTTCACCTGGATCAATACAGCATAGTCCTAAGCTGGTAGAATTGATATGGGTCTATCAACTCTAATTTCAGCTTGAGCTTGGGAAACATACTAAGAACATCATTCAGAATGAGATTAAAGGGTCCTAGCTTCCAAGGTCCTCTCTCACTTCTCATTATGGTGGTCAATTGGTGGCCCTAGGAATTGAGGCCAATAAAATAATCTACTACCTATATTATACCAAATCTATAAAGAAACTGTAGCAAGTGAGACAGAAATCTCAATGTTCATATGCAATTTCCACATCGAGATCGGGATTGGTAAACCCGGCCCAATGTGTTGATTTCTAAATGAATGAGTGAGAGGCTCGAAGAGTAGGGATCCTCTATAAAAGCATACCAAAAAGAGAGATCAAGCTAACAGATGGTTTTAAACACATGATATATAATTAGCAGATTCAGGGTCAGGTTCTAAATGCTTATATATTAAGTAGAGCCTTTATAAAGGGTTAGTAATCTAGAACTACAAATAAATTAGACTGTATTATATGATTGATGGTGGAACATGATATCCCCTATCCATGTCGGTCTATCCACACTTATGCTGGGTGGGGATATACAAAATAAATTAAGTAGCTCGAAACATGGTAGATGGATTTGGGCGTTTCCCACCTTGGAAATGAAGATATGTGATATTAGGTTCATCAATTTTTCATTCTGTTCTATCAGGTATTTTATTTGTTGTTGGTGGTGCTACTATAGGATTTGGGTCTCACTAATGAACATCATATTCGATCCCAAACATAAAAATATAGATAACCAGCATCCATGAAGATCATGATTTGTATTATGAGCATCTATAACTACATATCATCAGAATCTCACTATTTATCTATAGTTGGATCCCCATTATCTATGCCTTTTCCCATCCCCAAAATTCTTATATGTGAAGAAGGGACTTACTACCCTTTTTTATAATAATGGGTAGTTCGGGTTCGGTGTGATAGGAGGAATAAAATTGAAATCCTTGATGTCTCCTCTTTCCTTTGTTTCTCATACTCCCTCCCTAACACTTTATAAATGGATGATACTTATATATAAGGGATTAGAACATAACCCTAGTGACATTCATATCATACCTGGGAAGAGTCAACATCATGAATCTAAAAGCTAGCGATTCTCACTAGTATCATAATAGAGTCAAGTATTACATAACGATCGACTTAGCAGTGTCATTCAATCCCTTATTATTTTGATATTATGAAAAATAGGACTTTAGTTGTTGAAATAGAAAGATAATACGAAATTCACATAGATAGAGATAGAGGCAAGGTAGAATAAGCGATGTTGGAGGTAGGGCTCCAAGAAGCTCATACCCATTGGAAGGGAAATTACCCTTAGGTCACTCACCTCTCTTCACTAAGCTAAGACAGAGAGAGGGAGAGAGTGATATCCACTTGAATCAATCTCAACGCCAACCTAATATTGATGAATGTTTGGATAAAACTAAACTTTTTATGATCCCCACAATTAGAGTAAAGTTCCTTCTCAGTGAGCTTCTTTTGTCCTACTAGGGGATGAATCTAAATGAATGACTTATCAGATTAAGAGGTATCGAAGGTACTCTACTCTAATAGTTTGTATTGTAAATTTGGTGGTAGAGGAATATATAGATAGTGTAATAGGATCTTCTAATACTATCAATACTCTACTATAATAGTGTCGATCCTCCTCCATATTTTTAATGAAATCTATTCTCTCTTAGACCACTATAGGAAGGACCTATTCATTTTCTTCCCTAATTTGCTCTTGATGGGAGGATGAAAATAAGGTCTATTTTCTTAGTTTCACATAGAAAGGTCAAGGAAAAGAAGGAATATGAATAGTAGAAGAAATGGAAGTCAGTTCCTTATCCCTGCTATTAACCGAAGTAAGGCAAGATGAATACTATTGAATGTGAATGGACAACTTGGTATTCATATCCATACAGTTGAGAGACCCTCAAAGAGATGTCAAAGAATGCCAGTACAGATAGGGATAAGGAACATAACATCTATCTATGGTTTTATAGAATTAATATAGTAGATTACTTAATCCATTGAGAGAAAAAAGTAGAAAGGTGCAGCGGAAGTGTTGGTCCATCTACAAGTCCTAATCTTAGCACATAGACAGTTGAGGTCAGCGGAAAGCATTTACCATTCATTTCATATAGTATTGTTGTTATACCCCTAGTTCCTACAACTTGATTGAGTTAGCTAGTCCCATATCAGAAATCATATCCCAAAGGTGAGAATTCAAAAATGTCTTCTCAGCAGAATTCTAATGGTGTGATGAATGGTACTCTCAATAACGAGGAATCAAGAATCAGAGTGATTCTCTATCTGGGCCCGTTTTCCCATATTTTCATGAAGCATATGATTCAAGACTAATCCTTTTTTAGGATAAAGTCTGTTTGGAGAGTCCAAGGTGGTCCAATAACCTCTACAACCTATATTATACTATGTTTAGATTTGATATTTTATGCTTTTGGGGTTCCTGCCAAACATATAGTGGAATCATGGATATTAATATACTCCTAGAAGCTCTCAAGACCAACCCTTTCTATATTAACGAGTGGATAGTTCATTTGATATATAGGGGATACCTGACGACATCCCTTCACGAAGAAAACCCCAAGTACATTCATTTTTTGTCTGCTAATGACCCTTCTCAATCCCTATATGCTTAATATTTATGGTCAGTAGTAATTTAATTCTTGATCGATGTGGGAAAAAGGACACAAAAATATAAATGTGGTAGGATTGATGAGGCGGTAACACTTGGCATGAGTGTGATAATAAACCAACCTATGTGTATGCATTAGGTTAAGTGAAGGTAACCCACAAAATCCGTTATTATAAGAGTATATAAATGAGGTTGAGATCGAGGAAATTTTGGTGAAACGGGGAAGAGATAGCCAGATCAACTCCGGTTCCAATGGGGGATATGGAATAGCTGGACCATAAGGTTTAAGCACCAACTTATGAAATGGATTTAGAGTATTATAGTATTGTAATGACATGTTATTGTAGTGAGTAGAGTTAAAATAATATAGTTAGTAGGAAAACTGTATCTCCTGATCTAGACTTGGAGGTACCTTTACACCTTGGTATAATCTATATTGATATTCACATGAATCAAGGTTTTTTGATATGCGGGGAAAGTGAATTGTAGGTATCCAAAAAGTAGGAAACTTCATTCCTCGTTTTTGGTAAGAGATATAAAGTATTCTATCATATAAATTATATAGAATTTTCTCTTCAATGTGTATATTGTTATATTTATAACAATTTATTAACTTTTATACTATCCTTTCCCTTTTCCTCACAAACCAACTTCAGTACTTTAGTCTATATAGTCTTATTTTCTTGTCATTTCCTTTTATCATGTGGACTGGTGATGATGCATAGTCCTTCCCACATCGAATCTCAACTAGGATACTACCTATATTGCATATATAGTAGCCTTGACTCTACATTTTTGTTTGTTTTTTGAGATGAGGCCAGACAATCTTTGATTCATACTGGGATGGTAGAGTCTTTCAATTCCCATAGGAGAAAGACATATACAAATATAAGTTAGAAAGAGTACAAGATCAAAGGGAGAAATACAATCTACATGAGCTATCCTTTCTATGACCTAAGTGAGAAGAAAGAAAGTTAATCAATCTTAAGGTAATTTTCCTTGTTCAGTTGACCATCCAAAGGAAACATCACCTCCCAACCACGGAGCTACTATGGTTTTGGAAATTGGATCTCATAGAGTTAATTATTTTTCTCAAACCAACACATATGACATCCTTCTTCTCTCCCAAAAGTTTTTTTCGTGACCATGCTCATGATTTCAAGAGTCCACTCTAATCTAAAAGTTTAAATTTTTTCAACCCTAATATATTCTAATAGTAAAGAAATCCACCTATTCCAATTGTCCCAACATGCTCTATTCATCGTCATATGCTCGACTCGATCACCCCACCACCAATGAATCATAAACTCACCCACTCCACTCACCCCACACCCATTTCTTCTAGACCCATATGGAGAATCAAGAATGTCCACTATCATTTTTAATTCAATAATGCCTTCTAGGTTTTGAAAAATTAGATTGTCTTCCCAAAGCAGCCCCGAGTTGGCCTCCTCAAATCACCAAGATAAACAGTAACGTCATGATTCACCCAGTTCTTAAACCCATTCGAGGATTCACACACCGTTCTCACATGACACAACTGCTACTCCCAACACTTTCATATGTCAATGAGTTGGTTGATTTCATTGGTACACCAAAGGTAGAATATTAGATTAATTTCTACCCTATTTAATGATACTAGGTATGATTTCATGAATTATTCCCTCTAAAAAAACAATGATGGTTCTCCCATGTGAGTTTGGAACCCAACTACAGAACCATAAGGAACTTGAGCTACTGGTTATTTGATTTAACCCCCAACCCATCCCATCATATGTCTTCCATTAGATTAGATCAACACCCCAGAACTATATGTGATCTCCCAGGAAGATAATATAGATCCATTGGCATGTTATGTCTGCAAGAAAGTCATACAAATGCTATCTGCAACTGCACTTAACCATTCTAATATTTCAGCACCCAAATAGCTCTATGTTGACCGTATTGACCATCTCATTCAAATTTCCCTGAGAACCCAACTACAACATCTCATAGACTGCTACTTATATATATTTCCTAATTGATTGAATGAACACACTAGCTACCAAACACACCACACTAGCCCAAGTTGGAATGCCTAACTAATGAACAAATCAAGTTGGATAGAGCTTAACCCATGGTGAATGGTTTGGGAAGGTGATTGGTGCCACTGTTTCATAGAATCTACAATTAGAACTCTCATTACTATATCTAATAATACCTATATATACATGAGATTCATGGTAGATGTTGCCGACTGGTCTGAATGAAATGTACCGCTTCTTGAGGATTGTACTCAATTACATATCATTCCAAGATCACCTGAACCAATAGACTTCAATCATCCACTCTTTCCACTCACACATAGGAATCTGGGGCATTCTAAAACCGATTTGGTTGATAATGACCATCCACTCCCAAGGGAAAACGGATCCACTCATAGGGGCAGCTAAACTCTGAACATAACTATTCCCATAGGTGATATAGCCAATCGAGATTTATATCCCATCTCAAAATACCGAATGATTGTCTTAGGTTGTAGGTGGGCACCAAAAAAGCTGTATCAAAATGATAGCAGAACACCCACCATCAAAATCACGACTTTCAAATGATTTATGGGAGCTCGGAAAAATTCTTTTGGAATCAGTCTAGGAAACTCAACCTGAAACCACCCCATTCGGTCTCGGTCCCATGGATCAACGTCTATGCTTCCAATTAATATGATGGTTGGATGGCCATACCATGCTTGAATATTTACATTTTTTCCTATCTCAAGAAATGGAAAAATTCCCTCTTACTTCTCACTGGGAACCTGAATAGGAAGGCGTGGAGGTTGGGAACTCAATTATACGTTTACAATGAGATCCATGGAACATTGGAACCTGATAAAAGCACATAATGAAGAGATAACATAGTAGTAAAACCATATCATAGACTATTGGAAATGAGAAAGAACGAGAACTATGATCTTCCCAATGGCTAAAGAAAGATTATTCATGGGTTGGAATGTCATGGGGGTTCTTTATCAGAGTGGAAAGAGGTACCCAATTTCACTAGCTTTTATGATCATGGACATGGACTTAATATATATAAGAACCATCCTATATATATAAGTACTGCCTTTGCTGAAAAGGAAATGAGTGTACCGTATTGGAAATGATGCTTGAACGAGGAGGTATACTGAGAGATTGGGGCTCCAAGATAGGTTGGTAAATAATAAGTGAAAGGATGGTATTGGAATTAGAATAATGGAACGATTGGAGAGGGTTGAACAACTCGAAACATCCATATGGACAAACCATTGCACTATTACGGGTGCTGAAGTGCCACTAGAAATCAAAATGGATGAAATGAGAAGAAAAAAATTGTATTTGGGCCATCTGACCTTGGATATATGTGTATCACGACTAGAAACTAACCAAAAATGGACACCACTGGCTTGATCCATTCCACTCTCTACCATCCACTCCCATATGCCTTCATTGTGCTATGGCATTCCACATTAACACACTGGAAAAGCCCCATATAAGTCATCAAATTACATCTCGTCTGATTTGATCCATATGTTGTATTCCCCAAGACTATAAATAGATCATTTAAAATCAGTTATAGGATCGTTATGCCATTGAGCCACTAATACCATAAGGAAAGAGAGGATTGAACCCCCTACTTTACTCTAATAGTGAGGTGGTCATTCTGTGGTTCGAGATCGGATGCCTTATTCTTCTAATTGAAGTGAATGTACACTTGAAATAGTAGATCATGGGTCCCATGCTTAATGAATATTTAACCACCACCAATTCCATGCATTCCATCCTTATAAGAATAAGGAAGCTGATGATTGCGTCCCTCCCTGGTATGCCCAATATGAGGCATTTATGATCCTCAGTACTCTACTCCATGTTTTCCTTGGTACCATTGGGTATTTGAAGTTACTTACTTTCTATTATAATCCCCACAATATATATATATGTTTTAGTCCAGGAGTCCCAATCGTATGTGGACAACCTAGTCAAATAAAGTTGCTCAACTCAGATGACTCACGCATCATCAATTTATATTCTGCTAGGAATGATGGACACTACTCCTATTATATGGAACTATTATATTACAGTTATATAAGAGTACCCGATATGTTGTTTTTTGGTCCCCACTAATCGGGGAAACATGATAGTGTGATCAACGGTTCCTCGGCCCGTGTGAGACCACCTAATATACAATATCACTAGTACAGATTCCTATTCAACAGTGTTGAATTCTATGCTCGAACTGCCATGTCCAACTACAGAAGGCCTGGTGGCCCTATATTCTACTGCCCTTGGGGCCCCTTTCCAATTTGGCCTAATATCACTACCATACTTATAATAATAAGGAAGCAGGGAAATAAAGAAACAATGAATGTCTCATATCTAAACAACCTGTCACCATGCTACGCTATCCCCACCATATGAAACCCCCTACCAATTCCAAATGGTGATACCTCTACTACATATATTATTCTAAATAAGAACCTCCATAGTTTAGTGGGTACTAAAAACTCAATCCATTGTGCATAAAATGGTGGGAGTAGAAGGTGTTCTGAACCAATTTCAATGCTCCCCATCTCAACACCACCAAGACCACCAAAAAAACCTCACATGTGATTCGATCATGTGATTCATCCATGTGATATTGAATACCAAATAACATGGACAAATAACATGTTTAGTCTAACCATCCTTAACCATGACCCCAATTGAACATGGGACACTCGATAGTCCAATTGAACTACCAATTGTATTACACAACTGACATCGCCGAAAAAAGGCAATGCCATATTAGAATAGACTTCTGACCCCATTGGTTCAAGCATGAGTTGTCCATACCAAGGACTACCAAATCCACCCATTTCTTATACCTTTTCTATTTCACCTAGGCATTCCCCATTCACAGTTATGGCCATCCTTCCCATAGATTATTCCAGGATGTGGTAGGGATTTGAGTTAGGCCTTGCAGCAGATGCATACACCATTTCCCAATTCCAAACCCATCCATATTCATGCTATACATTCTCTCCATCCCATACCCCTCATTGAACCCATGGTCATTTCCAGGTCCTCACTATGATACTTCATGTATCACTGGGATACATGATTCATGTATCCCAATAAATGGGTAGGACATACCAGGGTATCAATGTATCATCCTTTATGGGTACTTCCAAGCACACCATCCAATTATGTGATCAAGAGGGTGGTGGGCCCATGCTAAAAGATATCAACCTCCCTCTTGATCTCTGATCAAGGGGGGATTGAAGATATTAATGCATAAACCAGAGGCGACAATGTCATGAGTGATAGAAATAGGTGCTATGTCTATACAGTTTTTCGAATTGCTGTCTCAATGGCATACATCAAGTCAAGGGAATCAAATGTCCCAATCAGCTACCCTTTCAACCCCATCCATTAGGATGTGTGACAAAACATGCATGATCCAACTGTGGTTAGGTTTTATTCTAATACCTATATTATACACTGATAAGGATAAAGAACATATAGATTCCTATAACTAACACTATTTTTTCCCCTCTCCATTGGTATCAACCCCTACATCACAATTGATATGGTTATCATCACCTTTCATACTTATCCAATGGTTCCCCTCATATATGGAAACCATTAAGAACCAAAGTTGATCATGGGCACATTGATCATATTTTCCACTAGATAGTGAGATAGAATCATGACAAACAATACTGAATACTATACCACTTGAGACTTAGTTTATTTTAGTTTATAAGAGTCCTGCTGATTTATTCAACACTTTTGTTCTGAACTATGTCCACGATGAGGTTGGAACACTAGTAATAATATATATTTACGGACAAACAATAGGCGTCTTCGATCCAAGGAATATCACGATCAATGATGTTCAAAGTACATTGAAACATCCCATCCAATTTGATTGGATCAAGATTAGTTGTTGTAGTGATTGTAGCATGAAGTACCTTTATATATGAACTTTGATAATTTCAACATTAACATCATCAGTTGACTAACTAAAACAAATGAAATATCCCCCAGAACCACCCTATCAGACACCGTTTCACACCACAAGATCACTGCTCTATGGTAAGATGGTATCATCCATGGTGGTAGTAGAGTTAAGGAAACGAATGTTGACATAGTGAGAGGCTATAATGGATTCTATGAAAATCAAATGAGGGAGACTATAACTATACTACCAACACTAGTTTATTTTCCATCACACTAACATGAGAAAGGGGGAACAGTACTGAGATCGTGATTACCCCAATGAGAGAAACACAAGTCAGTGCTTTAGTGGTGGCATTCCCCAGTACCCAAGCCATTTGAGTTCATACCACACTTTTGATTCATTATAGAACCTCTCCCTCCAGCTTCCCCATTGATGTTATTGTACTGGAGAACTATCTTTCTTGGTTGGTCGACTCACTCTATTATGGTTTTCCAATGGGTCCACTATATCTAGCAAAATCCTTTCAAGAGCTTCTAGAACAGTGTAGGTATAGGGAAATGGTAGGGGTTCTAGACTACGGTCATTAGACATCTAATCAAGAATTCACGAAATGAGATCTTTAACATACTAGCTATCCAATATGCTTTTCCAAGGGTCTTCCAAGGACTTCACTAGGATACTTGATTCGGGTTTCCCATTGAAGACATGGGATGACTAAGAGAGGCTACTATCTAGATTATATGTTGGTAAAATCAATCATGTACTCTTCTATATAGTTTATAGGCATGCATTCTCATAATATAGTCGGGTATCCAACTATTTAGATTATACCCAAAGGATGCATGTTTCATGTATCCTAGTGAGTGCCTATAATACATGAAGTATCCCAAAGAATGACCAGGGGCAAGAGGGTGAACCAGTATGGAACACAGATGAGACAAAAAATTCCATTATTGAGGAAAAAAGTCTACAACTTCAATTAGAGAAAACACCCAAAATTTCCTACCCAAATGATTTTTTTGTCATTCAATTATTGTGCATAAAATATTGAATCAACTCACTGAACATGTTTCCAATTCCAATTGTTTCTCTAGCTAAAGCAATAGTATCATCACTAGCACCCATTGATTTTGCATGGTCCAACATCTCGTTCCTTAAAACATGCAACTTTCTGATACCATCTTTTCATGGAATTGAACCTTGAATTTGGCTTCAACCTATTTCACCATGCCTCTACTACCTATATTATACTGATCGGAGCAATAGTTGAGTTAGGGTTGATTTCCCTCAACCTTCTATATGGTTTTTCATTAGGAGTGGTGGCTGAGATGCTTCCATTTGTGCCATGGGAGAACCTCCGGGTTACTATTTAGAGTAGAGTACTTGATTTTGATTCAAATGTTGTATTCAACCACCAAGTCTATGACTAGAATATCCATACTATATAAAGTATATTACTTGATCTAGACATATTCTATTACTCATGGAAACACCACCTGGTCCAAGCACTCCATTTCATAGTGTGTTCACTCACCTGGTCTAGAGGTGGTTGTTGACTTGGTCCAAGTACTCTATTTCACAGTGTTCTCACTCACAAGTTCCTTAATAGGATACAAGAAGTATCCCAAGACTTCATTGGGATACCCGATTCAGGTATCCTAGTGAAGACCTGGGAGGACCAGGACATTCTAATATCTAGATTATATGTTGTTATAATCAAGCCAAGTACTCTTTTATATAGTGTATAGGCATGTATTCTCATAATATAGTCTAATACCATACTATCTAGATTATACCCAGAGGATACATGATTCATGTATACCTAAAGTAATCTTGGGATACTATATACAAGATTACCAGACTATATAATATTGACGGTTTCACTGGAGTGGCAATGGGGAGATCAGGTAGGCGCCTCAAGGAAAGGAGTTGATGTTGATCTATTGGGCCAATGGTGCATTTTCCCACTATTTATATTATAACAAGAAATGTGTTGGTTTTGGTCATGTCAATGGGGTTTCTCATTTGTCCCCTAACCCCATGCCTATATATCCAGTGGTCCATATATTACTAGACGGGAAACGTCTTGTACCTAAGTTAAACTATGCTTCCTAGTACTCATGTAGAACCATTAGCTATAATCGATGACTAGCCCATGGCCCCGGGTTTTAATCTCATCTTGTGATGCAATACCCAAAGACAATTCCACCAAATGGAAAAACCATCTCTTGCCACACTATTAGAGTAAACTATATAGAATAATGCACTGAACATTAATCTATATAGTTCAATTCATCTGTGCTCGAGCGAACCCAAACACTCTAATCTATATAGTATGGTCATCTAGACCTCTTTTTGAACCACCTCATCATGTACAAGAATCATGGTAGGCAAAATATGATCCCCCAGACCTCGTAGTTAAACTATTTCTTTTCTTTTTATGCCTTACATGCCATTTAGACCAATTGATTTAAGTGTTTATGAGCCTACCACTATTATTAGAGTAGTGTAGTGACTCGGGTGGATGAAGAAAATATATGGACACATGTTTCCTATCTCATCAAGAGTGTTGGTATTGAGATGGTTAATTTCATTGGATCAATCGTTTCCCCATTGGCCAGTAGTGCTCACTGGCACACTTCCATTCCATCTTGGAATAATCTCTATCATTCATTCTACTTTTGGTATAAAATAGATAGTATACTACCTATATTATAATAAATAATCATTTCAGGTTGATAATTTGAGCCTAGATCCCATGGAATATATATCATATATGACACAGTCCACCCCAATTCCTCTAACCAAAATAGTTTTCTTACCTCTACCTCAACCCCCAAGACCAACTTACAACCATTGGCATGACTGTTGGAACACCACTGATGCATGACTACTAGAATGATCACCGCTTTTTTTATAAGAATCATGTTTCCATATCTTTAACCACCATTTCCTAGTTTTTATATATATTTTGGAAGAAGAAAAGTACCCTAGAGTTCATTTATTGCCTCTTCCCATGTTGTAGTGTGAGATAATTTGTTCCCTCTCCCATGAAAATCTTTGTCCAGATACCTTGTGGGAGTTGAAATAGTCATGGTGGTATTTTTCATTCCCCTTAGTTGGTGTGGTGTGATTTTTCTCTCTCCATTAGTATTATCTACAAAAATATTTGTCCTGGTAGATCCTGGTCAAGTTGATGACCTGGAAGCATTATTAGAGTAGAGTACTAGCACAAAGCACTTCTTGCTTTTAGAATCATTATAGAATAGAGTACCATGTAGCCACTCAAGACATTCCCTTGGTGTAAGGTGGAAATGAGCATGAAAGGTCTTTTTTGACTGTGAACAGGAGCACCTATAGGCCAATGACAATGCCTTGAGGTACATGGTCCATTAGATCATCCCATCTCAAAATCCAATGAAAATGCTATGTTGTGGGAATTAAATACCACCAATAACATGTGATTCATGCATGATGTCGTAGTAGTAGAAGTAGGTGAAGATCATATACCTATTGTGTGACCTGCTACCTATCTCTAGTACTATATAGACAAAGTACCTGAATATACTCTAATAGTGCCCCACCTTCGATATCAGACCTCATGACCTTCGGTAGTTTCATGGGACAATAGTCCAATATCTATATTATATCGATAGCTCTAGGCATTGGGTTCAGGCATGTAGCTGGTACATTGCTCTAGTTGATCAGTACTCTACTATAATATTACTATAGAGACAGAGTACCTAACACTACTCTAATAGTCATTTATTCCATGTATGTGGTGGTTGATGGCATCTATGCTCTACCAAGAAATCGTATTGGCTATCTCCCTAGGCTCCTGCCTCATTTCATAGGAATATAGTTGAAATTAATTGTTCCATACTAGATAGCTGTGAGCATCCCCTATATCGTTAATGTGGTGGTGCAGGTTCACACAACTTGTTTTTCCATGTACTACTTGCACCTGATGGTCTTGATCCACCATGGTTTGTTCAGTACTATTATGGTACACTTATATATAGTTATAGATATGATACAATGTTTTTGTGGTGGTGTTTGATGGTCGGTCCCCTTCATCCTACCGGTTGGTTTGATACAACTCTATAGTGACTGGGTGAGTGCTGGGAATTCAACGATCAAAATGGAAGATGTGCCTATTGTGAAACGTGGAACCAATCAATTTCAAAGCATGCCCATTCACACCCCATTCACTTGCCTTTGGTTCGGGGAATGCGCTGGGAGCCTACCTGCTAGCCCAAAAACCACTCATAGAAAATAAGTACTCTACTATATATAGTGTGTTCTCCATCTCAAATACTCTAATTCCATCATCCACCAAGCGGATCCATGTTGTGTTGTGGGATATAAGCTCTCATTGCATCAACGATACACATATAAGGACTACCGAGCAGCTAGGTACTCTTCTATAAAGTCTATTTATATTAGACTGAACCACTAAAGAGTACTAGTGCACTGAAAGGAGATAATTGACCCTATCTTCTCAAGACACTCATTGAACGGGGGTTGGGTATAGCAGTAGTTTAACCTGCAGAAATCGTGTTAAAAGCTTAATGCTCTATCGGTTGATCTATACACCCACCTCACCTCGAGGGACATAGTTTCTAGGTTGGATGGTGATAAAACACTATTTTTTGGAATATTTTATTGATAATAAATGATATAATTTCCTCACATTGTGCTAAATATATTCATTTATGAAATATTTTGGATTATATCATTCATTTCAAAATCTGATAAAAATTCCAGTTTTACCCATTTAAAATGCACTGTAGTATTTCACACATAAATATTTTAATATGGATTATTTGAAATTAAATTTTATAATAGGGTTCCTAAATTAATTTTATACAACTTCTTTTTAGGACACTAGAGCTAAAAAGTGCATTTGGATGGAGTAAATGGGTCATTAAGTCAATGGTGGGATGGACTCACCCGAATGGACATGAGTTCTATATTTTGGAGATAACTATTTCATCTGTGCTTTTATAAGGCCCAACTTTTGATAGGGGACCGTAGATTCAATTTTTCACAGATCTTCCCTCTGAAAGGAGTTGATTCATGCGTTTTGGTGGTCAAATGGATGGAGAAATTTGGATTAAAATATTTTTCCGAATTTCCCCATTCACACATGAAACCACTTGTAACCTAGCCTCCTATTCACTCTATAAATTAGTTTTTTTTCATTTTTTGGGGTTGGGACATGTATTAAGAGATTGGAGGAAGAGGATAATTGGTTTCACCCAAATTATCCAACCATTGTAAGAGGTATATCTCTTGAAGCAAGGATCTCCTCATTGAAGCCTTCTTATCTTCATCATGTTGTAATGTTTTAATTTGTGTATGAAACTTCTTTGTTCTTCGTTTATTTCTTCTATTTTCTTCTATTTTTATTAAAATTTATTCTTCTTATAATCTTCCTATTTGGGTTGGAATCAAGAGTGGAGATGATATTGGGTTCTACCCATTCAATCCATTGCTCAGGCAAAACGTCTCCACGATGACCACACCACCCATGGAGGAGTAGTGTTCTAGTGATCGATCTATCTTCTACCCTATTCATTTAATTATTTTGAATAATTGAGAAAATTTAATTCACATAATATGATCCATGAATTGTGTTCTTAAATTATATGAAACTAAGAATGAAATTGAACAATTAACACAAAAACACACGTGGTCAAGGTTTTGTTTAAGTTGTGAGAGCACAAATTTAATCGGTAATACAAGACCAATTGAGATATGTTTATAGATTTAAAATATATTACCTAAAAAAATCCATCCTCATTCCCCAGAATGGAAATGTGCCTTAATTTACCACTAACCATAAGCTAAACTTATAATATCAATCAATACAGGTTGCAGCTATTGAATGTTCTGAAGTTAGCCTAGGGTTAAATTCACTTCATCTTTGTGGGGAAGTTAATTCTCGTAGGGTTCGTGATTTAACAAATTAAGGGATAATTAATATGTGAATGTTAATTTAAATGATAATGATAAATAATTGAGTGAAGAGGTAGATTTAGATTCATTACGCCATTTAAATATTGTCTAAAAAACATTTTATTGTGTTTTTTAATCAAACATCATTTCAAAAATAAAAACAAAAAAATGAAATATTCTTCTAGGAAACATCTTCTAATTTTATAAATGATAAAAAACCCATCATCCTTACTAGTAATGTTTTTATTATCTTTTATTTTATTTTTTGAATATCTTTAAGAAGTTTTTATAATTTGCTTCCTCCTTTGAGAGACGGCCATGGTCAGCCACTCAGTTGTACCTAAGTAACCTGACACCAAACATCATTTGAAAGTGCCCATGACAACGCCTTTAAAATTGGAACCATTTCCAGGGATTCAATTAATTTATTTAACCAATTAGAGGTATTTATTTTATTTTTCATTTAAATTTTTTCTTCTCCTCTTTCTATCTTCTTTCCCCTTTCCTAAGTCTTTTTTCTCTTACTCACTTCTTTTATTTTTATCAGACCAAATAGAAATTCTATTCTTTTTATTATGGTCCACTTTTATTTATTTCCTTTTTACCTTTAATTGATTTATGGCACAAACTAATCCTGAAAATCTCTTATATCATGACACTAAGATTGAACGTAGCCTTAGGGATCGAATCAGACATTCTCATTCTACAGGTAGTTTCGACATTCAACCAGTAAGAGAATTTCTCCACTCTAATAACATTGAAATTTGAAGAAATTAAAATTCAAACATAAAATAAGAACCAATGGCTAAAAATAATGGAAATGAACTTAATAGAACCATTCGATAATTTTCTGCACCTGATATTAATTATCAGCCAAATTGTATTGCATACCCAAATCTCGAATCAGACATTGAACTGAAATCTGGGTTAATTTATCTTCTTCCAATGTTTCATGGATTATCTGGCGAGGATCCAAAAATTTATTTGAAATAATTTAATGTGTTTTTCTAAACCCTTAAACACAAAAATGTTTTTTAAGATCAAATCAAACTAATAGAATTCCCATTCTCACTTGATGGAGCTGCAAAAGATTGGATGTATTATTTACAACCTAAAGATGTAACTTGTTGGAATGATTTGAAATGTGTTTTCTTGTAGATATTTTTTCCAGATTCAAGGATAACTTCCATTTGTAAGGAGATTTTGAGGATCAAGAAAGCACAAGGGGAGTCAATGTATGAGTTCTTGGAGCAATTCAAGAAGTTATGTGCAAGATTCCCACATCACAAAATCAGTGAGAAACTCCTCATCAAATACTTCTATAAAGAAATAACACATATAGAGGGGAGCATGGTTGATGCTACAGCTGGATGATCATTGGTGGATAACACACAAGTAGTTGCATGTGTATTGATTGACAAGATGGCCCAAAACACCCAACAATTTGGCGATCAGGGTACACCACATGTTCGAGGAGTAAATTGGGTAAGTACTTCTTCTCTTTAAAGTCATTTGATTGGTACTAAGTTAGAATAATTAAAAAATATGGGGACACAGATTGCTTTGGCTCAACAGACATCCTAAACATCTCCTTCAAGGCCTTGTGGCATTTTCACTTAGACAAGCCACCCAACTGACTGTTGCCCCAAACTAAAAGAAACAAAAGATTTTGCAGCAGTGTTTCTTGAGAGACCATATCAGTAACTAAAAAAACCATATCCTCAAAATAAGATTGATTTCTTTTGCACCAGTATACAACCAAGGGTAGAAAGATCAATCAGACATGATGTATAGCTCTGGACTACAACAAAGTCCCCCTTTTCAACAAAACTTCCAGAAGCCTCCGCCTTACTAGCAGGGTTTCCAACAACCCCAAAGGAGATTTTAAACCCAAACATAAACCAGAAAACAAAAAGGTAATCCCACATAGAAGGTAGATTATAACATTGATGACATATTGAAGGAAATTTTACATAATCAACAGAATGAGCTGAAGAGTCAAGGTTCGAATCTGAGGGAGTTGAAGACTCAAATGTGCCAGATTACCATTAACCTCCATGATTTGGTAAGTATGAATTCTGGAAATCTACCTTCATAACCTACTCCAAATCCCAAGGGTAATGTTAGTTTCATCACATTGAGAAGTGGGAAGCAAATGAATGATACATCTGTACCTACCATTCCACTAAGATTCACCTCAACTCTAGAAAATCCCAATTCCAGACGAACTGATGATCAATCCATGGAGAAAGATAAAGGTAAGTAAAATATTGATGATGTTCCTCCTAAACCACATCCATTTCAAAATAGAGTTTTACAAACCAACAAGATAGCTGAAGAGGCAATGCAAAAAAGAAGTTTTGGATACATTCAAGCGTGTGGAGATCAACATACCTTTACTTGAGGCCATCAAGAAAATCCCAAGGTATGCGAAATTATTAAAAGAACATAGTACCAATCGACGAGGGCTCAAGGGAAATGAGAGGATCAATCTTTAAAGGAATGTGTTAACACTAATTACACAAAATCTAGCAATGAAGACAAAGTTAAAGGATCCAGATACATTCACTATCTCATGGACCATAGGGGATTTTCACTTTTATAATGCACTTTGTGATTTGGGAGCTTCCATAAATGTGATGCCTCACTATGTATTCTCTTCTTTGAAGGTTGGAGAGCTGAAGCTGACGAGATTAGTGGTGCAGTTGGGAAATAGAGCTACGACATATTCAGCGGGTGTTCTTGAGGATGTTCTTTTCTAGGTAAGAGACATGATCTTTTCAGTAGATTTCTATGTGTTTAACATGGAGGATGATCAGGTAAGTTCTCATTATCCCATTATCTTAGGTAGACCCTTCCTCAAAACTACAAAAATAATAATAAATGTTAACAAAGATACATTTTCCATGGAATTTGTGGATGAAGTTGCGATATTTATTACTATGGATTCCATGAAGTACCCCTCAGAGGATCATTCTGCATTGTTTATCTCCCATTTTGAGCCACCAAATTAAAAACCCATGGAATTTTATTTTTCTATGCTTAGAGAGATTATGATTATTGGTTCAAGTTTGATGTCTAAGAGTACTTCCACACCTATTTCTAATTCAAAAGACTCTCTTAGATTTGATTTTGAAATGGAAGCATATTCTGATCATTTGAACTCTGATTATGACATGGCTATTGAGTATGATGATTGATTTAATGATTTATTCTCTGAATGTAAAGATTTCTATTCAGATTCTGATGCTCTTTGTGCACATATTTTAGTTCATTCAATATCGCCATCCATACAACACCCCCTTCATTGGAGCTCAATACATTGCCACCAAATCTCAAATACTCATACTTGTTGAGTGGTGAGAGATTACCTATTATAATTGCTAATAATATTCCTTTTGAACATGAAGAATTTTTTTGAATCTTTTGAAGGAGAACGTTAAGGAAATCAAGTGGACCTTGGATGAAATATCAGGTATTATCCCCTCTGTTTTCATGCATATTATTCTTTTGGGGGATGGGGATAAACCAGTGAGGCAATCACAAAGGAGACTCAATCCAACACTTTTAGAGGTTATTAAAAATCAGGTTAAAAAATTTCTTGAGGTAGGTATAATCTATCCCATTTCAGATTCCTAGTGGGTGATTCCTATTCTAGATGTTCCTAAGAAAAGTGGTGTTACAGTTGTAATAAATGATAGAGGAGTTAGTTCCGATGAGGGTGTAAAACAGTTGACATGTGCGTATTGATTATAGGAAACTAAACCGGTCCACTTGAAAAGACCATTTCCCCCTCCCATTTATTGATCATATACTTGAGAGACTAGCTGGGAAAACACACTACAATTTCTTGGATGGATTTTCATTATATTTTCAGGTTCCTATTGCTTCAGAGAATCAAGAGAAGACAACATTCACTTGTCCATTCAGTATTTTTTCCTACCGAAGGATACCATTTGGACTTTTCAACACCCCAGGTACCTTCCAGAGATACATGGTGAGTATTTTTTCTGATATTATTAAGACCTGCATAGTGGTATTCATGGATGATTTTACAGTGTATGGGTCTTCATTTGATGATTGTATCTCTAGTTTGGGAAAGGTTTTGAGTCATTGTATTGAGAAGAATCTGGTCTTGGACTTTGAAAAGTGTAATTTCATGGTAGAGCATGACATTGTCTTAGTGCATGTAGTGTCAAAACATGGGATAGAAGTTGATTAATCTAAGGTATATATTATTTCATCCTTACCATATCCTTCATGTGTGTGTGATGTTAGATATTTCACAGGGCATGCAGTATTTTATCAGTTATTCATCAAATATCATAGTAAGATTTCTCTTCCTATGTCATAATTACTTCAAAAGGATTCTGATTTTGTGTTTAACGATTCTTATAGGACTTCCTTTGATGATCTAAAAAAGTGTCTGACCACTCCACCGATCATACATCCCCCATGGTGGGAGACTCCTTTTGAGTTTATGTGTGATGCCTCGAACTTCACAGTTAGAGCTTTCTTATCTCCGAGGGTGGAGGGACGTTCACATGTAATTTCCTATGCATCGAGGACACTATATTTAGCCTAATAAAACAACACAACCATATAAAAGGTTTTTATTGCTATCATACATTCTTTAGATAAATTCTGTTCATATTTATTGGGCTCTAAAGTAGTTGTTTTTTCTGACCATGCAGCTCTGATGTACCTATTGAAGAAGCCAGATGAAAAGCCCAAGCTAATCTGATAGATGATCCTTCTTCAGTAATTTGACATTGAGATAAAGGAAAAAGGGGGTCAGAAAACTTGGGGGCAGACCACATGAGTAGGCTTACTCACACACTAGAGTATGGCACCATGGACCAAGTACCACTTCGGGACACTTTCCCCGATTAGTATCTTTATTCTATCTCAGGTATGCATCCTTGGTATGCAAATTTAGTGAACTACTTTGTTGCATATAAAATCCCTTCAGATTTAGAGAAACATCAAGTCTAGCATTTTAAGAGTGAGTTTAGATTTTATGTGTGGGATGATCCCTACTTATGGCGCATGTGTAGTGACCATGTTATTAGGAGGTGTGTTCTTGATCATGAGTTTGATTCTATTCTACAAATCTATTGTAAACATGCTTGTGGTGGACACTTTGGACCCCAACGGACAGCTAGGAATGTTTTAGACTCTGGATTATGTTGGCCTAGCTTATTCCATGATTCTTAGGTGTATTGTAAGTCGTGCTCACATTGAAAACACACAGGAAACATTTCTAGGAGACATGAGATGCATCAAAAACCCATATTATTCTGTGATATTTTTTATGTGTGGGGCATCGATTTTATGGGTCCTTTTCCTAGATCATTTGGGTTTTTCATATTTTGGTTGTTGTTGATTATGTGAGTAAATGGGTGGAGGAAAAAGCCACCAGGATTGATGGTTTACATGCTGTTGTAAACTTTTTCAAAGTGCATATTTTTTGTAGGTTTGGAGTAACGAAGGAAATCATCAGTGAACTAGGGAAACACTTCTACAATTGGAATTTGGCTTCCCTTTTTTGGAAGTATGGGGTGACACACAAAACATCAACACCATACCACCCCCTAACAAATGCCTAGGCTGAGGTTTCAAATCGTGAGTTGAAATAGATTTCGGAGAAAAATATGCATCCAAATATGAATAATTGGAGTATGTGCTTGGATGATGTACTATGGGAATATAGAATAGCATACAAAAATCCCATAGGTATGTCCCCATTTCGGATTTTTTTGGGAAATCATGCCATCTCCCTGTGGAAGTTGAGCATTGAGCTTATTGAGCTATAATGAAACGCAACATGGATTTCGCCCAATCTGGAATCCAAAGGAAGTTGCACATTCAAGAGCTTGAGGTGATTCTATTGTCTTCATATGAGAACTCAAGGATTTATAAGGAACGAAAAAAAGTAGCTCATGATAAAATGATCCAGAAAAGAGAATTTCATGTTGGAGAGAAAGTCTTACTATATAGTTCACGACAGAAGCTGATGCCTGGTAAGTTGTGTTCCGGGTGGTTAGGTCCTTATGTTGTGACTAATGTTTTTCCTTATGGTGCTATTGAGATAACACAAGAGGACACTATAATTATATTTATAGCCAATGGTCAACATTTGAAGAAATACATTGAGGGACTTCCTACTGAGGTAGTGGATTTCATCACACTACATGACCCATCATCACTTGAGCATATTAAGCTATTCCTAAACCTTTCACTTTTTTATTCATTTTCCTATTTAAAATTAGAAATTTCATGTTAATATATCATCTAATTGGTTCACATTGAGGACAATACAATATTTTATGTGTGGGGGAGGGAACCTTTTAGTTTAGTAATTTCAATTGTTTTCCTGTTTTTTAATGATTTTCAAAAAAAATTGTGTTTTCCCAATTTTGTGTGTTTATTTTTCATTATTTTGTGTGTTTTTGAATCTTTTGAGATTAAATGATTATCATAACCATTTTAAAATCCATATCAATAAGTGAAACAATTTTTCCCATGAAACCGAGCTTAATTGAATGCTGAAAATAACTTTGTTTCAAGTTCAAATCTTTAGTAATTTCATGAAAAACTACTCTGAATTTTGAATCCCATGCCACATCTCCCTGTCCTCATATTTGAAATAACTTTCCTATTCGTCTTATAAACCATTCTTTTCATATTCTTCACATTCACGTAACTTCTTGAGAGAACCAAACCATGCCTGCTATAACCAGAATTAAATTTATTCCTATCAAAACATGAGGGTTTGATGTACTAATGTTTAAATGATTGAGGCATTTGTTTATTATTAAAGCTCCTATTTCAATTAATCCTTTTTTATAATGGCCTAACATGAACATTTAATCCTTTTAGACCTTAGAATCAATGAAAAAACTATTTGGTTTGGCAAATTACAAACGAATTTTCTCTATCAAACCAACTCTTGAAGTAAAATTGCATCATCTATTTGAACATAAGTGTGGGGGAATCTATCTTGTTTTATGATACCATATTATGTGATTATTTGGATGGGAAATGAAATTTCAAAGAGTGATGTTTTCTACTAAAAAAACATTCTATTTAAAGTTGTGCATTTCTGGAGCTTTCATGATAAAAGAAGTTGTGCCTTTATGAAGCTTCTGATGAAGAAAAAATGTTGTGCCTATCTAGAGCTTTCATGAAAAACTATGTCTGCGAGGATTGCCATTTTTGTTTCTAAAATGATGAATGGTGTAAAATTTCCATGAGTCTTCATGATTATGGAGATGAATTGATACGAAGAGTTGTGATGAAGAGACCATACATGAGTGACAATTATAATATTGCAATTTTTCTTCAAAAAGAGTCAATCCCCCCTCATTCAGCCTCAGAATTTTTCACATATTAATCCTACCAACTGAAAGCCATAGAAAAAAAACCTAAAAATTATAAATGATAAACATATTCCCTTGACTCACATCAGGTGGAAATGTAATAATTTATCAATCCTATGGTGACCCTTGTATGAGTTTGGATGAGAAAGACATTGCTAAAAAATTGACATTTGTGTGATAAGAGAAAATTCTACTAAGGTAAGTGTTTTGTGCATGTGTGGATAATTGAATTGGAAATATATTGAATAATATAAATGGAGAACTTGAAATAATGGTTTTTTATGAGGAATGATATCTTTTGATTCTTGGTGTGTATTTTTGGATCTCAAGTATATATCTTTTAAAATTTGTTTTGATTTGATATTTATGTGTACTTAAGATGAGGTTTTTCCCATGAATACAAAAGGGTAATTTTGGGGGAGTCGATAAAACTCTATTTTTTGAATATTTTATGGATAATAAATTACATAATTTCCTTACATTTTTCTAGATATATTCATTTATGAAATATTTGTGATTAGATCATTCATTTGAAAATTTGATGAAAAATCTCATTTTACCCATTTAAAATACACTGTAGTATTTCACGCATAAATATTTTAATATGACTTATTTGAACATAACATTTTATAAAGGTTTTCCTAAATTAATTTTCTATAACTTTTATTCTTTACACTAGAGCTAACTAGTGCATTTGGATGGAGTAAATGGCCCATTAAGTCAAGGGTGAGCTGGACTCGCCAAAATGGGCATGTTTTCTATATTTGGGCCATAACATTTTCATCCATGAGTTTACTAGGACCATATTTTGAGAGTAGCTCTAGGATTAAATTTCTCACAAATCCTCCTTCTATAAGAAGAGCTGATTCATGCTTTTTTGGGGTCAAATGGGGGGTTCAATTTGGATTAAAATATTTGGCCGAATTTCCCCTTTCAAACTGGAAACCACTTGTAACCTAGCCTCCACTCCACTTTATAAATTAGTGTTTCTATAATTTGGATGGGTTGGGACGTGCATTAAGATATTGTAGTTAGTGGATAATTTTTTTCACCCAAATTATCCAACCATTGTAATAGGGGTATCTCTTGAAGCAAGGTTCCCATCATCGAAGCCTTCTTCTCTTCATCATGTTGTAATGTTTTCATTTGTGTAATAAACTTCTTTGTTATTATTTTATTTATTCTATTTTCTTCGGTTTTGTTTAAATTTATTCTTCTATTAATCTTACTAATTATGTTGGAATCAATAGTGGATATGAGATTGGGTTCTACCCTTTCAATCATTTGCTCATGAAAAATGTCTCCACGATGGCCACACCGCCCATGGAAGAGTAGTTTTCTAGTGATCTATCTATATTATACCCTCATCATTAAATTATTTTGAATAATTGAGATACTATAATTCACACAATATGATCCATGAATTTTGTTATTACATTATAAGAAAATAGGAAATTAATTGAACAATTAACACAAAAACATGTCAGGTCGAGGTTTTATTTAATTTATGAGAGTGAAAACTTAATCGATAATACAAGACCACACCAGATAATATTGTAGAGTTAAAATATATTCCATAAACACAATTTATCCTCCTTCTATAGAATGGAAATATTCCTTAATTTACCACTGACCATAAGCTAACCATAGAACATCAATCAAAGAAGGCTACTACGATTGAATGTTTTGAAGTTAGCCTAGGGTTAAATTCACTTCATCTTTGAGGTAAAGTTAATTCTCATAGGGCTCTGAATTTAAAAAATTAAGGGATCATAATTAAAATAATGTTAATTTAAATTATAATGATAAATAATTGAGTGAAGTGGTCGAGTTATATCGATTACGCCTTTTAAATATTGTCTAAAAAACATCTTCTTGTTGGGTATTTTTAATCGAACTTCATTTCAAAAATAAAAACACAAAAATGAAATCTTCTTCCAACAAACATATTCTAGTTTTTTTAAATGATAAACAACCCCTCATCCTTACAAGCAGTTTGTTATTCTCTTTTATTTTATTTTTATAATACGTTTATGAAGTTGTTATAATTTTCTTTCTCCTTTAAGAGACGGCCTTGGTCAGCCACTCTGTTGCACCTAAGTTACCCGAAACCGAACATCATTTGAAATTTCCCATGAAAATACCTTTTAGATGGCTCAGGTATACTACCTATATTATATTTATGAACACCTATTATTATTCTAATAGTTTTCCATTCCAATACAGACCCTTGGGTGTGTAGTGACATATATAGGATGACCTCGACTAATTGAGTAGAATAAGGATGGCACCATTCAAACCATTTCCAGTTCAAACCACTTATTGTATCGATCACTCATATAAATAATTGTTGATCAACAGTACGAAAAAATCTCAATTCAGCTCATGATTTGATATTCCCCTATGGTATCCGTGGTCCCTTCAAACATAGTTTCCTTTTTGGCTATCCCGATAGACCTCTTTCCAAACGACCTTGATCCTAAGTACTCTACTCTACGTTACTATTATATATATAGTCCCATTCATCAATTCTCTCTACATGGTACGATGACTTGGATTCCCCATTCCCATAACTATAGCTTTCCAACCCCAAGTCTCAATTCCATCGTTTTCGTTAGGTGGTCTTGAGCCAATTGATCAGACTCTAGCCTAGCCACTCCACTGAAACTGCAATTCCCCCATAAGCCAATAGTAGTTAAAATGGAATTATCTTATATGGAAACAACCATCTCTTAGAGCCCCATATTGTTCTTCCGTGATACGGGAGAAAATTTGACCCACATGTTCATTTCGGTCACCCAATCAGTGTAGTCAACATTTCTGAAACAACTTTGTACACTACTGTATTAGTATACACTAGATGGGACAACAATTAGAATAATAAATGTCTCGTGTTCACTACTAGAGAAACCACCATCAGTTCCATAGGTAAGAGGTTCCCTCTGATACCATTGATGTTCAATCGCTTTGATCATCAAGATCGGATCAACGATCTCGTCCAATGAGTATAATAGGGAAAAGAAAGGGACAACAATGAACATCAGTGTGATATTAGGCAATATGGTCTGATATAGCTTGAGATTAGTTCCATGAACAATCCATTTACTCAGTAGTACCTTGGGAATGGGGAACAACCATAATGCTCAAACTAGAATCCGTGAATCAAACACTAAGATCACATATTGGAAGTGAAAAATATCATTATGTAACTCAATGATCCCCTGCATGATCGGTGCATCTCACTCTTGGGATCCTAACAGCCATGGATGATATGAATCACATATAGTATCTAGTTTGGTGACATTGATGTTAATTTCTTTTTTATTGTGTAAATAGAGAAAGGCCACCTATCACTGCTGGATCATTGCACCTAGACACCTCAAATAGTACTATTTCATCGTCGGTATTGGGGGTGATATTGCCTCGAGTATTATTATAATATAAGTCCCTAATTCAAGAACCTATATTATAATAATATATTAATTTTATGTGTACTTAGTAGTAGGAGTTGATTCTTTGAGATTATCATTCCATTATCTGAAGACCTGGTCTGACCATTCCGGGCTAGACAAGTTAGGCTACTCTAGATTATAAGAGGTGCTCAATGATACTCTAGATTATAAGAGGGAAGGGTCTACTACCTATATAATACTTAGGAGGAACTGCAATAAATGAAGTATCCTATCCCAGTGAGTACCTAGGATACATGATTCCTGTATTGTATCCCATACACTAGTAGATCTTTTTTTTCTGGAAATTGTATTTCTTGTTGTCTTTGGGAGGTCCACTATAAAAGAATGTTAGATTCAATAGCACATCCTTCCATTTTTTTTCTCAATCCTACTTTCTAATCAGTCATTTTTTTCTTCTTTCTTCTTAATCACAGATATATTCATCAACACTATTAGAAGAGCACTGATGATGTGACACAATACAACAAAACACTCTCATATCATGAGTAGGTACTTAACTAGATGTTATCCCATTTCATTGGGAATGTATACTGAATCATATTTATGTGTATGATAGAGTAATTTCACTTCCATAAGAGACTTGAGGTTACTACTCTAAATATCATCACCACCTTGTGATTGAGCCATCGATTATAGTACCTATTAGCACTTTGCTCATCCCCGATTCCCCCCACTTATTGATGTCAGTGTCTCTAAAAGCTTTTCTCTTAGAACTAGATAAAGTTAATAGGAGACACTTGAGGAATTTCACATACTCGGAGCCCTACTGATTGCGTCGATGTATCTATATGTATAAGATAAGAACATATCTGAGTAGGATCTTCAGTAACCTACTGTGTACGTGGTATAGGAAGGGACCTAGAACAGGCCTTCCTTATCGTATGGGCACATCGACTGGGTAGGATTCCAGTAGATAGATTAGCCAAAGCTATTTCTCGAGCAATCACATGATAGTCTACTACCAATATTATACTGAGATAGTCTAATACCTATATTATATTGATTCATATCCTCCCCTAAAGTCGGTAAACTACTCTAATATAACACTATAGGTAAATAATTTCACTGAAAAGGTCACTCAATTGTCATCATAGCAATGTCAAAGTTCTTTTCCTCTACTCTCTACTAGTATGAGCATCTCTAATAGGTCCTAAGATTGTTATTTCCTACTCTTGAGTCAATTTTTCAATGTTTCCTCTTAATTGAATACAAAATGGATAGATTGTGGAGAAAAATATCATATTCAGTAGTTGATGATCCAATGAAAAAATAAATAAGTACCACCCTCTTTAAATTGCTCTTGAACTGTTCCTTCACCCTCAAGAACTCTACTCTAATAGTACTATTTAGATAGAGTACCTAACCCATTTCCCAATGCTTTGCACTTAGGGATTCCTGGATGGAATGTGATGCATCATATACAATCAAAGAGGATGTTTCCATATTGTGGCTTATTTCTCTCTTCAATCTAACCAAAACCTATCTCGATATAATATAGGTAGTGTAGTAAACCCACTAAAATGGAATTCCATGGGTGAACTATATAGGGCCATGTACTATATATTTCAACCTTTCTAACCCTTAGATATGAACTAGTCGTAGAAGATAGTGAACCGCCTTGTAGTTTAAGTCATCACACGTGCTAGTTTTCTCAGTTGTGGAATCACACAAAAGTTGAGAGTCGGTCTTCATTCTCACCCCTAGTTATAGTGTATGAGTTTATCCCTCTATCCTCATTGTAGAAGGAGAACTAGTCCACTCTCTAACCGTCATCTAAGGCTATCGTTATCCCTATAACCCTCAACTATACCACTACCTATATTATACCCAGTCTGCCTATACTACAAGCATGGAATCAACAAACTCATATCCTAAACTATTAGAATATAATAGTTCATCCATATAAGCCACCCAAGATAGTACGTAACCCTGGTGATTCAATTTCAGGTAGATAAAGTTATCATGTATGTATACTGTATATATTATACCAAGTATTAGTAGGAGTCGGAGTCAGCCAGTGCATCTCCCCATGGTTCAAGAGGTAGCAAGGTTATTGAGTCATTCAAAAATATGGATAAGTAACTGAAGAAATTTATGAAGAATGAAGAGCTATTTTCACTACCTCATGTGATTTTAAGGAAGCATGTGGTGGTTATACTTATATTTGAAAGTCCCTACCATGAACAGCTTAGGTGTGTTAAGTCAATCCCTTTATTATTTGATGAATGTTCTGATAATGCATACTACCTATATTATAGTGAAACTCCATTTGGCTGAAGAAGAAATGACGGTTTATGATTGGTGCTTCCACGAAGCTCATGTGTGATTGATGACTGTGATTGATCTTGTACTCATTGGTTACACTACCTATATTATAATAATTTACCATTTTTAGGTACTAGGGGAGCTCGGTCCATGGGTTGATTTGTCCAGAGTAGCTCTTGAGCGGACCCCCTACCTATATTACCTATATTACCTATATTATACCGAGTTCCCCCAATACGAGATAAATCACCAATGACTATCCACTATCTATATTATATAGATAGACCACCATCTCCATGTTGTATGTGTGTTCCCATTGGATGATAGGACAAAGGGTTGAACTTCCTGCAGATTGCATTCCAACAAGCTGTCACCCCTGAATGGAAAAACATGTCATATGGAACCTTAAAAGTAGAGTGAATGAAATTATATATAAGTACTAAACCTATTTAATGATGTGAATTTCTCATAAATCAAGCTATATATGCTCCCAAGGGCGGTACGGAAGCACCCCCCATGTGCATGTGGAGATGGTCGAAAGAGATATGATAAACATCCACCATCATGAGGTCGAAGGCACTCCTTTAGAGTTGAGTAATGGAGGATTTAGCGCACCCTCGATCCCAATTTCCCAATAGGTGTATTTGGGGCTGAAATGGATGGTGAATAAGTGGTCCAATGAAACTAAAAAACATGGATCTCAATAGAGTATGATTTCCAGTCATACCACCTCTAACTGATGACTATTTTATTGGAGTATTGGATCACAGGTCTGCTCTATCTAGAACTTCTCATGCCACCTGATTATTAGACTAGTGTACTAGATCACATGTTTTCCCTCCATATCTGATACTTAACCCTATTCGGTTACTATTCTAGACCACCACGTCGCAGCGTTCAACCGGATGTGGGAGAATGAACCTGAAGACTAATCAACTACATATATTATTTATACCAAAAGGTTTCAGATGAGGTTTTCAGTTACTTGTGTGTGTGGTTGTGACTAGTAAAATTATTTGATACTTATATATATTGAGCGAGTGGATTTCTCCCCAACTTGAGTCACATGTCTTAGTAACCAACCACTTAAATTGCCTATATATTCATCAATTCCACCTTCAGTTTGATTTGAATCTCAAATAAATTCCATTGGTAATGCACTAAGAAGAATCATCCAAAATAACATCTTTGAGGTGGAGCACCTTGAACAGTCGCAAATAACCCAACAACATCATGCGGTGAAATGAGGTTGAGAAATGATATTCCCACATATCTTCTAGTAACATCCAATAGTGAAATGGTGATAGTTTGAGTCCAAGGACCATTGAATCGACCTTTTTTTGGAAAACCTCAAATTCTATTTTCTCTATTGACTTAGTGAATTTGACCAGATCACCTTAATGTTCAAATTCCAAAAACCAAGTGTGGATATTTCTCTACTACTATAGTGTTTGAGCAGTGTATTTTAGTAGTTTTGATTACCCCAACCTCCTCACCGATATACTAAGACTAAGAGGCTGACCTGAACAACATCTAAAAATGACAGTACAATGCTGCAATTTCAATGCCAACTTGATGCGCCCTACCGAACTACCTTATCTATTAGAGATAACATGAGGTACTAATGTATAGTGTACCAATGATCATATGTAACCCCAATCACCTGATTGATAAGGAAAAGGTTGATCCATTTATACTATTCGATAATGAGAAGAAGTTGTGTTCATATTCCATCCCTTGAAACCTAGTGAAAATGAGAGACAGTTCAATGGTAGAGAGTAAAGAAAAAATAGATCAATGGTACATGTCGTTCAGTAGATCATGATGAGCCAAGGTGATTTATTCTCTATACGTTGGCGGAATTGGCGTATTCAGCATTGTAATCTCCTAGGGATCGAAAAGAAAGATTCCTTGGGGTGTCCAAATCAACCCTACCTCTACCGCTGGTGCCAAAGAAGAAGAATAAGCCACCAAAATAGATAAAGAAGGAACATAACCTCTGAGACAATGAATATAATGGAGCCATATCTCGGTTCATTTTTTACTACTGGGTATGCTTCCCTACCTTCACTTCAATTATCACATCACGCCGCCAAAGGAAAAAACGTGTATATGATCACCCCTAGCCCCATCATACCAACCGTGGAACACCTACGACATGGATGCATGTACAAAACACCACCAATTGTACTGGATCCAATGCCAATAGCTCCCATAATTGGACATAGACATGGCTCCACCAAATGATATGAATTCCTTGATGAATATATAATGCCTTACCAACCTAAGAGGTTCCATAAACCATCCATGTAGTCCATCCACTCCAAGCTAGTAGGTAAGTAATGGTATACGTAGTGTTCAATCCGACCATGTCCTATCACCAGCTATCATTTTTCCTTCCACACCATCCCTAAGTACTCCACTATAAACTATATAAGAAGAGTACTTATGAATCTAAACACGACCATTCCTTAACACCCCCATTGTTCACTTCATCCAATCAATTAGGAATACCTCATATCTATCATAATATATAGAATATATTCATCACACATCTTTATATACTACTAGAAATGGTACTCCAATAGCCCAGTTGAGTTGCAGCACCTCGGTATCTTGCTCTACCATCACCATGAAAAACCACATCTGATGGTAGAGAACTGCTATGGTCGGACCACCTTCTCCACTCATCCAATCCATGCATTCCACCCCACCATATGTTTTTCCAATGTCAATATACCTCAAAAACCTGATGTAATATTCCAGCTCGGTGCCTCGAGTGCCTTCCACTACATACCCCTCCACAACACCACCTCATCCACCACTGATAGGGATAAGGAACTGGTCCAACACTGATAGGGATAAGGAACTGAAGCTGGTAGAAATAGTGATGTTGAATTAACTGATAGGGATAAACTATATTAGGTCAACTACCATAGATCTGCCCATTTCTAGAGGGTTTGGAACTAACTTCGCTCACACATAGTTGTAAATGGAATGCAAAGCGAGTAACTGTTTCCAAGTGTATTTGTCCAAAAATGTTGTATAAAACGGGTACTTTTCCTAAATAGTACTGATCTAAAAATGATTTGAGAGTACCTTTATAGTAGATTACTATTGATGACTCTATATATATTAATATTTTAACACCCCGAGCTTCCACGATACGCTTCTCATTCAATAATGCAATAGCTTTCATTGTACGCAACTTCGAGTTCTAAAACACCGCGACTAATCAAAGTAGCCGTTATGAATTGTAATAACCACTTTTTAAAATTATAGAAATTTTATATTTCAAAATGGACTTCATTTTTGTATTTGTAATATCGAAATTAGCCTATGTTGAATCTTTGGTATTTTTCTGAGAACTTCTAATTTTTTATGAATAGTGTAAAATACTTAAAACAACTTTTTAATCAAAATAATTTATTGTGATAAATTATACTATTTAGTGGTTTTAAGGTATAATTAGAATATATTTTTACCATTTTATCCAATGGTGGTCATTAGAATTAATTTAACATTGAAATTGGACATAAACAATTGCCAATCTTTTGATATAAATTGTTTCTTAAAAACACGCTATTTGTCGTAACATCGGGAATTAATTATAAAATTAATTAATGCAACTTATATTTTTGGAATTTTGTAAAATAGACATCATTTTTGAATTCAGAATATCAATTATAGCTTAGGGTGAAATTTTGGCCTTGTTCCGAAAAACATCAATTTTTGATGAATAGTGAAACCACTAAGTGGTAGTTAAATAACTGATTTTTCATTTAAATGAAATACTACCACTTCTGTGATTTGATTTTCAAAAATCCGACATACATGGTTGTCATTAAGAAGTAAAATGTGGTTCAATGAGATTTAAATAATTTTTTGGTGAATAGTAACTTTTAAGTTCTTAATCGCGATTAGAGGTAATTAGTGTAGTTTAAGGTAAAAATAATGATTTAATAATATGGGATGAGCTTGACACATGTCCTACTCCTATTGGATGAGTCATGGCCGACCAAGACAACCCATGGGACAACTTGGGGACCCCATGGAGCCACTTTAGTTGGATAATGACATTAATATATATTTATTTAATGGTAAAATTAAATTGACACAAACATGAGTTATTTTAATAAAACAGTTTTTAAGTGGGGTTACAGAAGTAAACATTTTGACTATTAATATTCATTGGAATGATAAAAAGATTTCATACATCATATTATTTTTTTAATAATTTTTAGACATTAAATAAATTAAATTATTTATGACATTATTATGATGCAGCGATGACCTCATTATTTAACGATTTTAATAAAATGAAAAGATAATGCAAAATCCAAGGCTTAAACTTGTCCAAAGACTATTGGATGAGGAGATTTCGAACCCTTATCACCTTATCCACGAATTATATAAGTTTGGGACCTTTAGAATCCGAAAAGCATTGTGTAATAATGTAACATTTCAATCTTTCCAAAAGATCCCCTTCTCTCCACTTTTAAAAGGCCCCCACCTCTCCCACCTTATTCACACCATCAAGCCATTTGGCTCGGCCAAACTCAGCCCAAATACTCTCCCAACTTCCCCCTCTTACTCCTAGAAGACTCACTTTGGGCAGAACTCTTCTCAAGGAAGCCTTTGGCTCAAATCAAAAAGAGTTACCCGATTTTGAGGTAATGTCTTCTCTAATGTTATTTTGTTTTATTTTTTCTTCTCCAACCCCCTAAACTCTTTTTATTCATTTCTTTTGTAACAACACCAGTATCCTCAATATAATAGGATGTTGTTATAAGAAGTATTCGATCTACACTTACACACACCTACATCTAATGGTTAAATAACATACGGTTTCTGTGGATGGCGAATTTCTGCCTCACGAAACGATGATTGTTCAACACTCATATAACACCTTAAACAGTGGACATTAAGATGTCACTATATTTATATATGATATAAAATATGTTTATGTTTTACTTATGCTTCTGTATTTCTCATTTATGGCATACTTTATGATTTCCATTATGGGTAAAACGCGATAATTTCATTTTAGGAAGTGCGGACTACCGCCCCCTCAAAGTGATTTGAATCGTTAATGTCATATGTGGGATGTATAAAGGATGGATTAAATGTTATTATACACTATATTATATTGTAATTATATTATAAATTTATATCATTATGATTTCATTCCATTAAATATGAAACAGAAATGAATGTAACGTTCATGCGTACGTACGGCTTACCGTCTCCATGAACGGTGCATTTCATTACTTACCTCTAAATGTTACGTGATATTATGAATGAATGTATATACCGTATATATGATATATATGATATCTACATCATGAATATAATTCTGTATATAATGGATATTTCACCACATGAACAACTTGTAATTATAAGAAGTTTATTTTTGACTCAAGTACCAAAGATCGACAAAACGACCGTTATTAACTTAAATAATTAAATAATGTTCATAACATGGTAATAAGGGATATAAAAGGAATAATGAACATGAAAAAGGTTCTTATGTAAATAGAAATTAACTCTAGTTTATTAGTCAGGAGGTTAGATAACGGTCGAGTCAGGACAAGATGCAAGGTAAGGGAATTTCTTAACCCAACTTACATTCTTTGCGTTAATCTCCTACTTTCAAATTATGTCATGATATTATTATGTCAAATTTTGTATTTTTACTTTCTTTATGTGTACCTATAGTGAATACACATAATAGATCTATCTTATTTTAAAAATGATCTTTTTAAGAACTTCGTCTCAATCTCCTTTCATTGAGGCATATTTGGTTTTATACACAACTTTATTTTATACGGTGTATAAACCCCTTTGACTTTTACGCTTATTCAAAAGGAATCTTTTTTATATTAAGCATTTTACTAAATGAAAAAAAGGGAATGTTTTTCTTTCCGTACATATGCAGCGACAACGACTTCTCCGCCGCCGTGACCATTATTTGAGTTTCGGCTTCCTCTACAAGCCATCACTTTTTATTAATGAAAAATAAATACAATGTTTTAACATTATTTTATTTTGGTATTGAAAATGGTTTTGAAAGCGTCTTTATTATATCAATGTGTTTTATTGATATCTTGTGATTTAAATGTGGAAATGTTATGTTTCCTTTATGCGTGTTTTATGTGATACGATTATGTTATGGTTTATGATATGTTTAAACCTATTCATATGAGGAATGCACTGGACTTAATAAGTGACGGGTGGATCCCGCTATAGATCCTCGATGCATCGGCATGTCTCATGAGACAAACTAGTGTCTTGGCATGAGGACTTGACAAAATCTTATTTGTGGTCTTGGAACGAGGCCTTGACTACGTGGTTATGATAGTCTGGCATTATGCATTCCATCATTATGAATGTGGTTATTGATATTGCATGTGATTATTCGACCAGTAGAATATCCATGTGAATAAGTAAATGGAATTATCTCATTTTACTCTTGCCATATTATGTTGAAGTTCAAGTTTAAAAGGCTTTTGTTTTAGTTAGACATTTCTTTAAATGTTAATGTTTATTTATGAAAGCTTCCACAATATTGTTATCCTTACTGAGCATCTGAGCTCACCCCTTTCAATGTTTTAATATTTTACAGGATGTGAAAAAGTATTTTATGAATGACCTACAGGGATAGTCCGAAGAGGATAGAAGTGTGGACTATAGAGACTATGTTATTATAGTTTTTCACTTTGTGATGTAATGTAACATTTATGAATGTATCTAGTGTTTCCAAGGCTACTAAACTAATCGGTCTTTCGAGACTTGATCTTTTGTGATCATGCCAATGTTATGAAGTAATGCACCGGCTCTGGGTAGTTGGGGTCGGGGTGTTACAAATATACAATTATTCCAGGTAATATAGGTAATAGAGCTTCCATTTTGAGGTAGTCCCAATTCAACCTTGATTGAGTCGCGCATCGCAATGTGTCTCATCTCTTTATTGGAGTTTAGAAGCCCCATACAATATTCTAGTAGTCCCATATGAATAGATTCAAAACCACCCATGAGATGGAAAAACTGAAAACACTAACATCAACCTATAGCTAATCTGATCCCTTCCCATAGTTCTGCATCATGACTCCGCTATCAGTGGATTCCCAACCCCAGAACCCAAGGTCCACCTATTAGATTAGAGTATTGAGACACACTTTATATGCTATAATACCAACATATAAAGTCCCCCATTCACAGATATTTCATGTGGTAGTAAAATATACTACTCTAGATGAGTACAATAAGGACCAACAAAACCTCTGTACAATATGGAGACCCCATCTCAGTGAGATCTGACCTCCATTGCAAACTGATATGGACTTCCATGACTAGCTTCCCTATGATTTCTCTAATGAACAAGAGCCCGAGTCATTTGATCTAGTGACCCCAATACTATTCCATTACCATACACCAATTGGATACATGTCATAAATGTTTAGACATATATTCTATACTAGTGAAAAACCCATGGAAGAATTCATTTGGATTGCAGAACACCATGTCTATCTCTTTTAACATTAACGTATTTCCTGATATTCATAGGTGAAACCATACTTTATGAATGCCTCTCAACCCACAAACACCAACCAGGATCATATATATAGTATGTCAAGAGAACTAATGACTAGATGAATTATTTTAAATAGGTGAATGCATCTAGTTGCGGCATTAGAATTTGATATAGAAAACCTATTGTAGAGACCCGTATCTTGACGTACATGGACATTACATTACATTTGCGGAATACTTAGTACATAACAAAAACACACACTAAAGGATCGTAATAGTTTAGTGTCTTTGGAAACTCGGAACGTAATCTTCTAATCGTGGTGAAAGTTCTTCAATATCTCCCATAAAGGTCATCCCTTTTTTCTACCTAAAACCTTTCTTTATATCCTGGGGAAAAGAAAACATAAAAGGGTGAGCTCAAATGCTCAGTAAGGGTAAACAAAGGAAATATCAATCACATAATTTTCATAAGAACATAACATTTTTGGAAATCTTAACCTGCAAAAGAGAGCATAATTTCATAACATGGGATAAATTATAGTAGTGAAATGAAATCATAACTTAAAACATTACTCATTGTGGCATACACACATAATCATAGAGAATCATTTCTTTTTAGTCAAGACTCATTGCCAAGACTATCTTAGTGGACAAAGTCCCTTTCTGAATCGAGTAATCCTCGTTTCAGTCCTGTTTCACTGAACCGGTATAACCTACCATTCCAGCCATGTCTATCTCATGAGATATAAAATCTTTACCCAATGCATTGGAGGGAGATATAGGTCCCACCCATCTCTTAATGAATCCTTTCTTATGTGTGCCACAAAATCATAAATCATACATCATTGCATAACCCATGTAATAAAAATGGGATTCTTGAAACATCATGATATCATAAATCAATTCATATAAGATAAAGGAATTCATAAACATAATTCCATCACAACATAGTCAAATCAATGTAAAAATATGGATAGAAACAGAACACTTTATTATCTTAGATGGAAAATAATTTTGATAAAACACTTGAATTGAATTCTTGAGGAAAATATCCTTTCTTCTTCAAAATCAATTTCTTTTCACAAAACATCATGCAATTTTAAAAGAAAGAGATTTTATTGAAAATAGTCATGAAATCTTTTAGAGTAAGCTTCATGAAAATAAGGCTTTATAAAACAGTATAAATCCGTTCATGCCGTATAAGTTAAAAAGAACATTCTTCGTACTTTTGTCGGAAAAGTCAAAAAGTACCTCGTACGGAAAAACGACAAAAGATTCCTTTCATATTCTTTACTAAAAACTAACCTAAAGGTAAAATTGGATTTAAACTATTTCAAGTGGATGGAAACAATATTACATATTGAGGGAACATGGATGTGGATGATAAAATACACCCCAGTAAATACTTACGAATAAACAATCTCGGATAAAAATGAGATTGTGATATTTCCCTTACCTTAGGTCCAATTTGCTTCGTATGTGTCCGAACCTCCTGTATAATGATTTAAATAATGTCATTGACTTATTACAGAATCATATTCATTGTTATGATATCATATATGGTTCACTTATGACATTATATTACCCGTTCTTTTGTAAATTCCATGTTAAAGAAGCGTTTTGGGTAAAATCGTTTCATTTATCGTAGGTGTTTTGACTTGTTGTTCTTGACATCATTATTACTTATATCATGATTTACTTACTTCCAGAATATAAAATATGATTTATATATCATATATATTCAGTATATATATATATTTAAGAGATAGATAAATAAAATGAAAAACACCGTTCATGGAGACGGTAGTCCGTACGTACGCATGAACGCTGTTTTTCTTTCCTTATTGTCTTGAAATGGAAGTAAGTAGATGACATACATATGTATATATATATACATAAATCCAGTAGCTTTATAATGTCATGTATTTCATTATTATTTCTTATATATACATTATAATCATTCTTAAATGGTTAACATGGAGAATGAATCTCATCGCGTCGTGGAGACGGTATTCCGTACGTACGCACGAGCGATGATATCATTTCTATAAATATTGAATTGAATTGGAGTGGATTATAAAATATATCAGAATCATTATGATGTTGTAATAACTATGTATAGTTATTCTTTACACCATTATACCCATCCACGTAAGGTGGTGGTGGAAAATAGATTACACCACGGCGTGGAGACGGTATTCCGTACGTACGCACGCGCGGTGATTTCTTTTTCCGTAGGATGGATAGATGGTGAAATAGGGTTGTTTCATACTTATAATAACATATCAGTATATGAGTGATACTGATGTTATTACTTCATAATGAAACAACCTAAGAAGAAGTAGTGGAAGAAGAAATAAAGATGAAAGAATTGGTAACGGTAATTACCTCTTCTTTGAAGTGCCTCTTTGAGACCTCCTCTTAGGGCACTAGAATTGGTCTTTGAGGAAGACCAGAACCTCTAGGATGTTGCTAGGGAAGTGGAGAAGGGATTTTGGCAGGGGTTGGCCGAGCTTGAGTGCTCAAATTTGTGTGAGGAGGAGGGGGAGGAGGTGTCCTTTTATAAGGGAGGAGAGGGGCACCTTAGGAATTCTTAAAAATATTAATTTATAATAAATATAACCCCACTTAAAAACCTCCAAAAATGACTCATATTCGAAGCTTAGATGAGATAGGGTTGTAATCTCATCAACCAATCAAATTTATACATGTTTGGATCTTATTTTAAACCTTATCAATTAGATTTAACTCTAAGTTAAATAATTTAACTTTTACCGTGTCTTTTTGTTTTCTTTCACTATATGGTTAATACACTTACTATAACATGCCAAAAGAACCCAAAATTGTATATTATTAATACATATATCCTTATCTAAGTCCTTTGGCCGAACCTTAGATTTTTAGGAATAAAATAACAATTAATAATATAATATTTGATTTAAAAACTATTTTGTGTCAATTTTGACACTATTTGATATATGATTTTTTTGAAAGTCATAAAAGAATTATATATTCGAACCAAGTTCATTAAATCAACACTAATATATCATAGTAACATAGAAAATTAGTGGAATTCATAAAAAGTCTTAAATTACATTTATTTTGGTATTTATATTATCAATTATGTCAATATTTCATTAATAAGATAATTACTGCATCATCTTTGTGTCATAAATAAATTATATTATATGCTGTCTAAAAATTACAAATAAAATACCATAATGTAGGAAATCTTTTTAGCTTTCTAATTAATATTTATAGTCGAATTTATCTTATGTATAACCCCATATTAAAAATGATTTACTTATTAAACTTTGATTTTAACTATTTTAACCCTTCTTTAAATAAATTAATAATAAATGTCCTAATCTAATCCAAGTGGGCCTAAATGGTCATATTTTATTCCTAAGTTTATTTTTGGTCGAATTACACTTGTCCAATAGAATTAGGACATGTGTTAGGGTAATATTAATATCATATTTACCCTTAGTTACCCTATTTACTATTAACCATGGTAAAAAAAGCAAAAAGTTACTATTCACCAAAAAATTATTTTCATCTCATTGAACCACATTTTAGTCCTTGATATTAACCGTGTCTCTCGGATTTTCGAAATTCCATTCACAGAAGCGGTAAAATTAAGTTTTATGCAAAATTCCGTTTTTAACCTACCACTTAGTGGTTTCACTATTCATCAAAAATTGAAAGTTTTCAGAAAAATGCCAAAATTTCATCCTAAGCTATATTTCATATTCCGAATTCAAAAATGAAGTCTATTTTACCAAATTCATAACATAGAAGTTGCATTAATTAATTTTATAATTAAATCCCGCTGTTAAAACAAATAGCGTGTTTTTTTAAGAAACAAAATCTATCAAAAGATTGACACTTGATTATGTCTGGTTTAAATGTGAAATTACAAACAATGACCAACATTGTATTAAATTGTAAAAATATATTCTAAATATACTTTAAAACCACTCAAATTAATAATTTATCACTATTAATTATTTCGATTAAAAAAGTTGTTTTTAATTATAATTTAGTAATTTTCACTATTAATTAGAATATGAAAGTTATCCGAAAAGTACCAAAATTTCACCTTAGGCTAAATTCGATACTCCGAATCCAAAAATGAATTCCATTTTGAAAAATAAAATTTACAAAATTTCCAAAAAGTGGTTATTACTATTCATAACGGCTAGTTTTAATAATATTTTAATAGCATATCGTTGTTTCGTGAAACTCAGTATTGCGTACTACACACGCTATCGAGGAAGGTCGCGATTGCGTGTAACGGAAGGAAAGTCAAGGATGCGTATTGTGAAAGCTTCTTTTGTTGTAGCGTACAACACAAGACATTAATGAAATTAAAAAGAATATTTTTCATAAAATCTTGGGGCGTTACATTCTACCACCCTTAAAATGAATTTCGCCCTCGAAATTCGTCGGGGTTATAAATGGTTTACTATTCAAAATTTTCTTTGATAGAAACCCACATCGTAAAAAGGAATACCAAAACATGGCTTTAAAAACTAAAGTATGAAATGTAACGATTACCCAAATATACTAATCACTGGGTTTCCACATAGGTGAAAATATGGATATGGAAGAAAAATCTAACCATCATGTTCTGATGGAGAGTGGTAGAGAACATGGCTATGGAAAAGCCAGTAATCACAAATCCATAGATTTGTGATGATATAAGGTACCATCTGATTCATCAGGTATAAGATCACTAGGACAACATTTTTGGTTTTCAAGATCATTTCCCTAAAGTTGAAAATTTGCTTAGAATAAATACTTACTTTATTTTGGTAAAATATCACTTTTGTTCGTGCCTTGAACAATTTCTACTTCATCTCTTAAATAAATGAAGTTGAATTTGTTATTCGTGATGTGTTAGCAGATCATGTGATAGAATGACAGGTCATTCCATCTGTCTCAAACAAAAGGTTAGCAAAACTTATATACATAAGTCGATCTATAGTGAGATTAATCATATATGGTTCCTAAAATCGACTTATACTTCATTTATCATACTGCTTAATATAATAAAACTAGTTTCTACTAAACAGGGACTTCCTGTTGGTCAGTGGTAGGCGATAAAGGCCAGTCGCACTTCGGTTGTGGGTTCGATTCCCACAGCCTTGTCCGAAGCGATGGGCTGTCGCCCGTCCTGCAGGTTGTCCTTTTTCCAAAACTACTATAACATCCCATCAATAATATCGTCCAACACAATCCATTCCAATCTTTAGGCTTATCCATAATACTGCAGTCCACTCTCATAACATAGTGAAAACAATTACCAGAGATTTAATATCATCATTGATCCCCATATATCATAAGATATGTTTTTTTTTGGTCACATTCCAAACATTCAAAGTCCTTAATCATGTATACTCTTGAATACCCATTGAACCTTAGTGAAAACTTGAATGCAGTTAAAAGTTAACACTTTACACATACCAAAATCCTCAAAATTATTTATACTCAAACCATGATATCACTTAGTCCTTATATCAATAATGAGCTCATGAATACTATTAAACATTTCATTTTCTCGTCTTCATTATGCGCATATCATCTTATTTCCAAAAAATATATCTCAATCACTTTGAATACCACATCAATAAATATTTCAATACTCAATGATACAACATTATTTTGGAATCCCATTACATAAACACTTAATCATTCCACCACATCGTTGTCATATTCAACATTTCCAATAGTGATCGCATGTGATTTCCCTTTGTCCTTTGCCTTCAGTGGTTGCTCATGTTGATCATCACTAACCCTTGGATTAGGGCAATTATTAGCATAATGCCCCATTTCCTTGCACTTGAAGCATTGAAGTGTTGGCGGTGCGTTCTCTGCAGTGTTTGCTTTATCATTAGAAACCCTTTTCCATTACTTCGACACTCAGCTGCTCGATGACCTTCTTTTCCACACTTAAAACATTTTCTAGTCCCTTTTAGACAATCTCCACCATGCTTCTTTCCACACTTTGTGCATAAGGAAACATTCATCTTCTTTTCACCATTATTCTGAGATTTCTCCTTGAACTCCATCTTTCATTTCTTGTCAAAACCATGAGATGGATATGTAACACCAACTTCCATTTCTACCTTGATAGCACAACACACAATTTCTTCATAGCTACTGAATTCTCTTATAGCTAATGCCCTTCGAAGACTTGGTTTTAAGCCACTGAAAAATCGATCAACTTTACTTTCAGGTTGGATGATAATTCCAGAAGCATACCTTGCAAGTCTTGTAAAATTTGCTTCATAGGTACCAACAGATTCATCGTCCCTTTGCTTCAGTTCAAGAAACTCTTTCTCCATCTTTGTTCGAAGAATACGAGGGAAGTACTTATTGAAAAATAAGTTCTTGAACTCGTCCCATTCCATAGACTCAATTTCATCCCTTTGCCTTGTATTCTTAATAAGATTCCACCATTGATCAGCATCTCCTTCCAAACGATACACTGCTAGGATGACTTTATCATGTTCAGAACATTGAAGAACTGAAAATATCTTTTCAGTAGTACTAATCCATTGTTCAGCAACTAATGGATCAGTAGACCCACTGAAAGAAGGTGGACGCTGCCTCATGAAGGATTCAACAGAATGTTGCTCCTTCCTTTGCTCGTTTGGAAGTCCTGCATGATTCATAGCTTGAGAAAGTTGTGTGATCATGGCTACAAGATTTTGCATTCCAGCTCCTATATCGTTTGGTTGCTCAGGGGTACAATCATTGCATTGCCCATCACATTCCGTATTAACACGGTTCCTTCGGGTTCCAGCCATCGTCTAAAACCCCAAAAGAATTGTGTGAGAGGCAAAAATCATGCTAGGGAAAACAATATAATAAAGGGTTAGTACCCTCAATATCTAACATCTTAGGTTAAATTCGAAGATCGTTAGCGTTATTCTAGGACTATAACCTATACGTATACTTAACCTTAGAGACATCCCTAGACATACCTTAGAAATATCTCTAGGGATCTCACTAAAGTTCTCGCTTCCTAGTTTCCAAAGGTTGACTAAACCTTTCCTCTGATACCAACTGTAGAGACCCGTATCTTGACGTACATGGACATTACATTACATTTGCGGAATACTTAGTACATAACAAAAACACACACTAAAGGATCGTAATAGTTTAGTGTCTTTGGAAACTCGGAACGTAATCTTCTAATCGTGGTGAAAGTTCTTCAATATCTCCCATAAAGGTCATCCCTTTTTTCTACCTAAAACCTTTCTTTATATCCTGGGGAAAAGAAAACATAAAAGGGTGAGCTCAAATGCTCAGTAAGGGTAAACAAAGGAAATATCAATCACATAATTTTCATAAGAACATAACATTTTTGGAAATCTTAACCTGCAAAAGAGAGCATAATTTCATAACATGGGATAAATTATAGTAGTGAAATGAAATCATAACTTAAAACATTACTCATTGTGGCATACACACATAATCATAGAGAATCATTTCTTGTTAGTCAATACTCATTTCCAAGACTATCTTAGTGGACAAAGTCCCTTTCTGAATCGAGTAATCCTCGTTTCAGTCCTGTTTCACTGAACCGGTATAACCTACCATTCCAGCCATGTCTATCTCATGAGATATAAAATCTTTACCCAATGCATTGGAGGGAGATATAGGTCCCACCCATCTCTTAATGAATCCTTTCTTATGTGTGCCACAAAATCATAAATCATACATCATTGCATAACCCATGTAATAAAAATGGGATTCTTGAAACATCATGATATCATAAATCAATTCATATAAGATAAAGGAATTAATAAACATAATTCCATCACAACATAGTCAAATCAATGTAAAAATATGGATAGAAATAGAACACTTTATTATCTTAGATGGAAAATAATTTTGATAAAACACTTGAATTGAATTCTTGAGGAAAATATCCTTTCTTCTTCAAAATCAATTTCTTTTCACAAAACATCATGCAATTTTAAAAGAAAGAGATTTTATTGAAAATAGTCATGAAATCTTTTAGAGGAAGCTTCATGAAAATAAGGCTTTATAAAACAGTATAAATCCGTTCATGCCGTATAAGTTAAAAAGAACATTCTTCGTACTTTTGTCGGAAAAGTCAAAAAGTACCTCGTACGGAAAAACGACAAAAGATTCCTTTCATATTCATTACTAAAAACTAACCTAAAGGTAAAATTGGATTTAAACTATTTCAAGTGGATGGAAACAATATTACATATTGAGGGAACATGGATGTGGATGATAAAATACACCCCAGTAAATACTTACGAATAAACAATCTCGGATAAAAATGAGATTGTGATATTTCCCTTACCTTAGGTCCAATTTGCTTCGTATGTGTCCGAACCTCCTGTATAATGATTTAAATAATGTCATTGACTTATTACAGAATCATATTCATTGTTATGATATCATATATGGTTCACTTATGACATTATATTACCCGTTCTTTTGTAAATTCCATGTTAAAGAAGCGTTTTGGGTAAAATCGTTTCATTTATCGTAGGTGTTTTGACTTGTTGTTCTTGACATCATTATTACTTATATCATGATTTACTTACTTCCAGAATATAAAATATGATTTATATATCATATATATTCAGTATATATATATATATAAGAGATAGATAAATAAAATGAAAAACACCGTTCATGGAGACGGTAGTCCGTACGTACGCATGAACGCTGTTTTTCTTTCCTTATTGTCTTGAAATGGAAGTAAGTAGATGACATACATATGTATATATATATACATAAATCCAGTAGCTTTATAATGTCATGTATTTCATTATTATTTCTTATATATACATTATAATCATTCTTAAATGGTTAACATGGAGAATGAATCTCATCGCGTCGTGGAGACGGTATTCCGTACGTACGCACGAGCGATGATATCATTTCTATAAATATTGAATTGAATTGGAGTGGATTATAAAATATATCAGAATCATTATGATGTTGTAATAACTATGTATAGTTATTCTTTACACCATTATACCCATCCACGTAAGGTGGTGGTGGAAAATAGATTACACCACGGCGTGGAGACGGTATTCCGTACGTACGCACGCGCGGTGATTTCTTTTTCCGTAGGATGGATAGATGGTGAAATAGGGTTGTTTCATACTTATAATAACATATCAGTATATGAGTGATACTGATGTTATTACTTCATAATGAAACAACCTAATAAGAAGAAGTGGAAGAAGAAATAAAGATGAAAGAATTGGTAACGGTAATTACCTCTTCTTTGAAGTGCCTCTTTGAGACCTCCTCTTAGGGCACTAGAATTGGTCTTTGAGGAAGACCAGAACCTCTAGGATGTTTCTAGGGAAGTGGAGAAGGGATTTTGGTAGGGGTTGGCCGAGCTTGAGTGCTCAAATTGGTGTGAGGAGGAGGGGGAGGAGGTGTCCTTTTATAAGGGAGGAGAGGGGCACCTTAGGAATTCTTAAAAATATTAATTTATAATAAATATAACCCCACTTAAAAACCTCCAAAAATGACTCATATTCGAAGCTTAGATGAGATAGGGTTGTAATCTCATCAACCAATCAAATTTATACATGTTTGGATCTTATTTTAAACCTTATCAATTAGATTTAACTCTAAGTTAAATAATTTAACTTTTACCGTGTCTTTTTGTTTTCTTTCACTATATGGTTAATACACTTACTATAACATGCCAAACGAACCCCAAATTGTATATTATTAATACATATATCCTTATCTAAGTCATTTGGCCGAACCTTAGATTTTTAGGAATAAAATAACAATTAATAATATAATATTTGATTTAAAAACTATTTTGTGTCAATTTTGACACTATTTGATATATGATTTTTTTGAAAGTCATAAAAGAATTATATATTCGAACCAAGTTGATTAAATCAACACTAATATATCATAGTAACCTAGAAAATTAGTGGAATTCATAAAAAGTCTTAAATTACATTTATTTTGGTATTTATATTATCAATTATGTCAATATTTCATTAATAAGATAATTACTGCATCATCTTTGTGTCATAAATAAATTATATTATATGCTGTCTAAAAATTACAAATAAAATACCATCATGTAGGAAATATTTTTAGCTTTCTAATGAATATTTATAGTCGAATTTATCTTATGTATAACCCCATATTAAAAATGATTTACTTATTAAACTTTGATTTTAACTATTTTAACCCTTCTTTAAATAAATTAATAATAAATGTCCTAATCTAATCCAAGTGGGCCTAAATGGTCATATTTTATTCCTAAGTTTGTTTTTGGTCGAATTACACTTGTCCAATAGAATTAGGACATGTGTTAGGGTAATATTAATATCATATTTACCCTTAGTTACCCTATTTACTATTAACCATGGTAAAAAAAGCAAAAAGTTACTATTCACCAAAAAATTATTTTCATCTCATTGAACCACATTTTAGTCCTTGATATTAACCGTGTCTCTCGGATTTTCGAAATTCCATTCACAGAAGCGGTAAAATTAAGTTTTATGCAAAATTCCGTTTTTAACCTACCACTTAGTGGTTTCACTATTCATCAAAAATTGAAAGTTTTCAGAAAAATGCCAAAATTTCATCCTAAGCTATATTTCATATTCCGAATTCAAAAATGAAGTCTATTTTACCAAATTCATAACATAGAAGTTGCATTAATTAATTTTATAATTAAATCCCGCTGTTAAAACAAATAGCGTGTTTTTTAAGAAACAAAATCTATCAAAAGATTGACACTTGATTATGTCTGGTTTAAATGTGAAATTACAAACAATGACCAACATTGTATTAAATTGTAAAAATATATTCTAAATATACTTTAAAACCACTCAAATTAATAATTTATCACTATTAATTATTTCGATTAAAAAAGTTGTTTTTAATTATAATTTAGTAATTTTCACTATTCATTAGAATATGACAGTTATCCGAAAAGTACCAAAATTTCACCTTAGGCTAAATTCGATACTCCGAATCCAAAAATGAATTCCATTTTGAAAAATAAAATTTACAAAATTTCCAAAAAGTGGTTATTACTATTCATAACGGCTAGTTTTAATAATATTTTAATAGCATATCGTTGTTTCGTGAAACTCAGTATTGCGTACTACACACGCTATCGAGGAAGGTCGCGATTGCGTGTAACGGAAGGAAAGTCAAGGATGCGTATTGTGAAAGCTTCTTTTGTTGTAGCGTACAACACAAGACATTAATGAAATTAAAAAGAATATTTTTCATAAAATCTTGGGGCGTTACACCTATACCCAAATCGCTTCCATCTAGTTGTTCATACCACCTCCCCTAAAAAGAGACACATCTTCTTCCCAATTTGACCTCACTTCCATCCATCTACAAATATTCTGGTATATACATATATTATAAGAATACCCATCCCTTCCACTAGAAACAACAATCACCTCTGATAGGTATGTTTTCTATATAGTTTTGTTTTTGTGCACCTTTTGTACCCAAAACCTCCCATGAATTCCCATGGAAGCTACTATAATACTAATATTATACCGACTTGAGTGGAAATGGGTTCCATTTCTAAATAGGATATTTCCCAACCACACTATTATATTAGAGTACAGACCTAAGAACACCATCCATGAAAAAATAAGAGTGCATTTTTGAGACTATTAGAGTAGAGTTCTACTTCTCTAATCTTGCTTTTTTGACAATCTTGGCCCATATTGGAGTGAGAACTATTCATTCTTATGGATAATTCATGTATCCCTTAGGTAATTTTGACATACACTCTTCTATGTAGTCTATAGGAACCACTATAGGTGCTTCATTACCTACAGTGGTACCTATAATGGCCCGAATATATTACACCAAGATTCTTCTTTCATTGTATCTTACATCGACCACCAATGTCTCGATGACAATAAAGGGTACCACACACGTGGGCTATATGCATCACACATGAAAACTGATGAAAGAAGGGTGTTTAGGCCCGCTAGCAAGGTAGAAATAAATCCCTTACCAGCTACGAGAATTCCTCTCTTGGATTCAAATAGTCGATTTGGAAATATCTTATGGAAATGATAGAATAAGAATCCACGAATGTTATGTAAAAAGGGACAAGGAAAATTTAAGAGGATTAGGAGTTGGATAGAATCAAATGATTACCAAATAGAGAATTAAAAAGATAAATTTTTTTAAGAGAGTAGGGTACTAACAAAACCAAAAAACACTCCAATTGGAGTATTTGTTAAATGTCGACCAACCCCAATATCATTCAACAGACTTGGTAGATAATTTACAACTTAAGGTTTCAACTATTATGATATCTTTTTGAAATCATCATCAGGGCCTTCCCCGTGAGAAAGAGGGACTTAGCACAAAACCTTGTTCAACGGAGTAGCATAGGGAATATTGTATCTCAGTAGGATCTCATTATACAAGTAAACTAGTTAAAAAATCTAGGGAGTGAATTATATTTTAAAGCCTTTGATATCTTATTCATGTTCAAGATAGGTAGGGATATCATTATGAACTATTAAAGGAAAATCGATACTTTGGGTTAGGAAAAACCACTAGTGAAAGGGAAAGAATCAGTGGGAACGAAGTGGATTGGTATGCTCTCTATGTGAGGAGAAAAGAGCTCAAGATCATAGAGAAGGTTCTTAGGCCAGAAAGATGTCTAGGGGAATTTCAAAGTGTGGTATTTTTTAAATACATGATTTTATAGTATCCTTGATGCTTCTAAAAGATCTGACTATACAAGGGTATATCGTTTAGAACCCAAATTCTTACTCATTTGAGTAACTGAAGAAGGAAATAGGGAGAGATAGCTCAATATTGGAAGAGTACTGAATTCAAAGTACTAGTAGTGCATATAACTCCACACATGTCAGTATTTTCTTATTCTGTCCAAATCCTTTTATGTCAAATATGCCAATTTTTCCTTGAATTCTTGTCTCAACTACTTCTCAAAAAAGTGAATTTCAAGATAGAGAAGTGAAATGAAGAGGCTTACAATATAAGGGTGACAAAGCCCACCTTCATGTTCATGAGGAATAGAGAATAAATTGAAATGAAATTCATTTTAGTAAGGCCATCTAAATTCGTAGGTCATAGGGACCATAGTTGAGCATATCCTTACCCTCGAGCTTGAAAGAAAGAAATGTCAAAAATAAAGTATACGAGAAGAAGAGTAAAGTTTCAAAGGGGTAGGAAAATGTCATCTTCGAGCGATTGAAAAAAATTATTACTGATTAATGGAAGGCGTATAGAAGGTCAGGAAATTAGCAAGAACAAAGAAAGAAATAGTAGAGTGAAGTGAAGCTATAAAATGGCTTGAACAGGCGCAAACCATATATGGAAGAGGCATTTTTTTTCTATTTTTGGTTTGATGGAGAAAGTGTATTAGGGGGAGATGATAGTGGATAGAAAAAATATATTTCTTAAATGAATGGATCTGAGCCTTGTATTATGTCTCCTTTAGTTGGTTTGTTCGGTCACAATATTGTCTTCAAAAATCATGAGAAGAGATCATTCATCAAGTACCTTTCTTAATAGTTTTAGGGATATCTATTATGTAGTAGTGGAATCTAGTAAGTGAGACAATTGGATTAAAAGGGATAGGGATCCAAGGAAGAAATCTCCCTTTTATGCCCAAAAGCAGACAAGGTTTGTGTTTCATAGCTAATAATATTAGGTCATTTTTTTGGATCAATGTGTCGATGCTTAAAAAAATGCTGATGTGAACAGAGATTATTATTCTAAAGTAAGTAAATTGGTTCTAGCTTTCATTGATGTTATAAGCATGAATATATTCCTTGAGAATGATGGGTCAAAGTTGAAGGATAAGTATTGGCTTTCCAAAAGGGAAAGTGAAATACCAATTATTCTATTTTCTACTACCAACTGCATAGGTAGAGGTTTATTCCACTATTATGGGCGGAATAAAATCCTTTTCATGACAATTAGAAGTGGAATAATATGTACAGTTGCTTCTTATCTTGTTAATGCACTCAGGGAGAGAAGACATTATTGTAAAAATACATGAACTACTTATTTTTATACACAATAATTTCTGTACTAAAGAGTTCATGGAAAAGAGTGCTTGATCTAACATCTATTAAAAGGTTCAATTATTCGAAAAGGGAATCCCCTATACTTGATTTGATATTTCACGTGGAATATTATATTTAAACTAGCGATAACATAGCCCTTGCTGGGAACAAAATCAATACCGAGACATGAAAGGATATGTAAGAAGGAAACTAATTAGTTTAAGCTCCTCAGCTCTTGACCTATTAGACAAAATTCATCTGGTTATTCCAAGTACACTAAAAAAACTATATATCTATTCCTATGTCCGACCACACACAATTGGGGTGGATCTCCCAACCCTAGAAGTTGAAGGCCTTCAATGCAATGGATCCACCCACTCCAAACCACAACGCCAAACTGCCATCTCAGTCACAAAAGCACTACCAACTAATTTTCAACTGGACCACCTTATAAAAGGAGACAATGAATATATAGTGGCATCACACATTCATGGAATGGATAAGTGGGGAGTCTGACCAGCTAAGGTAGCACCAGGCCCATTCCATTTGTTCCCAATACCATAACCAGTGTCTAGGAATTCCAGTCTACTACCAATATTATACTGACATCCAAACCCCCACTCCTCTCCAAAGATCTTCTATCTTGTATGTGATTCACCTTCAGTTTTAGGCATGGTCCACATGTTTATCGAACAAGTCTTTACTCTATATAGTAGGGTTCTAGTCATCATTCAAGTATCAAAGTCTTGTTGTTTGGCTATTCCCATCACTGAATGCCATGATACACACACACAAAAACACACACACACACACACACACATATATATATATATTCATGAGATGGAATAAATCGTGTCGCTTTGTGATTTGTGATTTATGATTTTTTATATAGTAGGAAAAGGCCTTAATATATATTACCAGGTGGGGTCTAAAATCAAGTGTTATTTTTCACCATTTGGAAGTCCATTTTTCAGTTGGTTGATGGACTCGAGAAACTCACTGTATCCCCTATATCGATACATAAACATTATGGTAAGGTACCCTGGGTATTTTTGTTATTGCTCTGTTAAAATCCAGATCATTCTATATGACCATAACCCTTGTGATTTGGTGGTGGAATTCAAGAGGGTGGGATCTCCAGATTCCCAAATCCACTCAATCATAATCAAAAACACCATTCCAATAAACCACTTAAGAAATGATCAGGTATTCTTATATATATAGTACCAAAAAGTGGGGAAGCCTCTGGCAGAACCCTTTAGAAAAGCCTGCACACACCACTATACTAAACTAGTATTAGTATACAAGAGATTCAGAGATTGGCCTCAAGTATAATCACTTAAAATACATTGTAAAATAAGGTGGAACATGTTGGGAAGATGGGTAGCATGTTTGTTTGGTCCATCGAAGAACTACTTTCCACTTCCACTCAGTCCAATACTAGGGACCAAATAACTCCCTGACAATGACCTTCACACATCATATTCTTATTCTATGGTACTGTTATATTATTTTTATATATGAGTACATCGATAAACTCCCAGAATGTCTACTATATCATTTTTGACAACTCTACTACCCTGATATTTGAACTTTTTGGAAATTCAACCGCACCAACTAACTGTTTCAACCACCATGCTCTTCCAAACCGACCGCCCTCAACCAAACCATGACAATGACATACCACCATCCAATCATAGTCAAAATAATACTACTGTTAGTCTAGTATAGTACCTCGAACCCCAATTCAAGAACCAACATATCCACCATCGAACCCCTGAACTATCGACTATCATATGAGGTGTCAGTATGATATAGTCACACAAATATATGAACCACTATTGGCATTAAAAAGGTTCCAATAGTAGTTCATATAGATGTCCACCTATGGAGTATATAGAATAGTACCTAGCTAGATTTTAACGATGAACCTGAAACAACCTACTGCCTTTGGATTGACTGATGCATTGGCCCCAACGTCGAATAGACCATGACTCTGATGGATTCTCGACCGGTTCTCATGGTTATAGTTTCATTGTCCATCTGACTCATCTGTGTTTTTTATATTGTTTGGGTGATGCATGATAGAGGGTCAAATATTGTATGGGGACTGTTATATATATATATATATTGTCGATGTGGGGTATCTTGGTGGCTACTACGGTGGAAAACTATGTGATTTGGGTTGATAGTATGGGGGATGATACTTATATATATTGGTGAAACAAGATGCAACCCATTCATGCACCCACTAGCTTCACTGTTTTGTATGCTGAACATTGTTTCACTTCTAATAGTTGATATGGGATTCATATTCCAGGTAGCTCTTCCTTTTTATACTGATAATTGGTATTGATGGTAAAAACATCCTTTTGAATATGATATTATGGGGGTGCGAGAGTACGAATTAGGGTCATTGTAGTTGGGTTTTGAAATTATTGGATGATGGAAAATGGAATGGAAATGGAGGTGTTCAATATAAACGATGTTCTTAAGTGTAGTTTAGAATAAAATATGTTCAGAGATGAGTGGTTGGAAATTTTTTTTGACTATATATGGATGGGGTAGTTTCGAGTGTGGAAGATGGGAACCTTCACCCACAAGGTAGGAGAATTGGAGGTTGAGTATAGTCTTCCCACTAAACAACAAATGCCTTAAACAAGCCCAAGCCTGGACCCTCAGCACCAGATCTCCCAATACGAGTTCAAATAGACCTCTATGAAAAAAGGGAAACAAGGGGACAACTAAACAACAATTATTTATAAGCTTGGAACACAATTGTTGGAAGGTTTAGGTCCTCTATTTATATAATCTAGATATTAAGATGTTGAATGTATCCTAGGTCCTCCATGGTATGGTCAAATAAAGAAGGCTAATCTAAATTATAATAGGAAACATACTGTATAAAGTGGTTAGTACCATTCAATATATGCTGATTATCAAGCTACCTATACCGACCTCACCACCCAGAATCCACTCTCATATTCCAACTATTTCATACCAATACCACCAAATAATCATCCTTTTTGAATCACCCCCTTTGGTTGAGCCGGAAGACCTACACTATATAAGAAAAGTACATGTGACAACGATCATGAGTTCATGGTCAATATATATAAGTACCGACAAGCATGACTCAATATAATATAGGTAGTAGTTCTATTAGAGTAGAGTACTTAGGGGAATCAAACTAGCATAGATGGCAGTGAACTGGCTATATTGATTTTTTTTGTTGAAATTTGAAATGGGTGACAGTTGAATATGAAACGGGGCTACGAAATCAGGTGAATTAGCTCCTAGTACATATATATTGTATGAGGGCCAATTCTACAATCGGTCTACTAGTTGCATACACTAGGCTGCGAAATCCGTTGATCCCCACAGCTTTCCATCTTAATGGGGAAATGGTACAGTTCTCGGTATAATATAGGTAGTAGACTATAAGTGGACACCACCACGCCTTCATCCAGGTATGGATCATGAATCCATGGGAGGTGAATTATCTACTCCCTATATTATACATTTTCCTTACTACTACAAAAGGGAGGACTATTATAGTAGAGTACTAATGTTTCACCCAACTTGTGCACTGGAAGCAAAGTTGCCTAGAAAACCCATGAGCACACCATCACTAGAATGAGAGTAGATGGGAAGACAATTCCAATTCCTATGCTCAACTAGAAAAAGGGATACCAAGGAGTGAAATCGGGAACATTCATTATAACTATTCAGTGAATGGAAGAAGAAAGTGGGAACCCATTACTTGCCAATACGGAAAGTCGGCTCAACCAGGTCAGGAAAGTACCTCATACCCAAATCCAGTCATACCACACCACTACTCTAGCTATGTGCACCTGGGTACCTTAATGGTGAATGGGGTGTAATAAAGTCCATTGGGAAGGTGATTCCTTACTCTACCCTAATAATCCCATCAATATATCCAATAATCCAAGGGGGACTGGGAACACACCTACCCCTAATGCGTTTCGAAAAAGTCATCATCTATTTTGGGTCGTTTCATATGGGGATCATCATTTTCAGTACTCTACTCTAATAGTGGTCATCATCCAGAGCCTAAAAACCCAATCAGGCATTGTGGAATGGGATTGGTGTGACGATTCTGGCATTCATGTTACTAGGAAGGGGGGTTGATGATCCAGGGCGCTACTACTATTGACTTTATAGAAAAGGGTGAGGTATCCTACTGCATACTTTGGCCTGTGAAATATGTTACTTGATCTAACTAGACTGCCCAATGGTTCTTGAGTGGATGGTGTTTGACTGATTCATCTATATACTACTTATATTTAGAATTTATATAGTATGTCGACATATGATATTCACCCTTTCATGTGTGATCCCCTATCTCCTTTCCCATTTGTGATTGAGCCCCAGAGAATTTACTATTTCTGGTTACTGATTACAATATATATATTCTGATATTGTGTATTATAATCAATCAACATCAATATTGGAGTCATGAGTGCCGACACATTGGAATGTCATGGGGGGGTTTTATAGGCAGGGGTAGCTGAATTGGGCCAGATTGCATTATGAATTGTTTCATTCTCACATAGAAAAAAAGCAGTAATATGGTTCAAGGGAAAAGACCATCTATAAATAAGTACCCTTCCTATAGTTATATTGGTAGAATACCATGCCATGATTAGAAGGGGTCAAAATAATGGCCATGGTTTTACAATGCATCTCTTATTATTTTGGGCATGTCATGTTTCAAGATATGAATTGGATATTCTATGTGGGTTCGATACGGACCTGTTTTGGCACTCAACTAGTTAGATCACTACCACTCCATTTTCCCAAAAGAACATTGATTCATTTTCTTTTTCCGTATAATCCTCTATGACTCTCTCCACCTTTTGTTAATGAAAGGAAATATCAGCGTTCCTATAATTGTTAGATCAAACACAATAGCGCTTCTGTAGCCAACACTACTACCTATATTATACCAACCCTTTGGTTGAATTGGAATTCGGTTTGGGGGCATAGACGGAGTTCAAACGAGACACGATGGGGGATAGCAATGGCACAACTCAATCCAATAGGGAGGATGTCAGAAGTCCCCTCTACTGTGATTGGGTTGGTTCAAATGCAGTGGAACGTATCACTTTCCATCATCTAGCTCCATCTCTAAGGTATCTAGCTGAACAGACTAGGATGGGATTGAGTAGACTACCAATATATGAACTGAGAAATGCTTGAGTCAATTAGTTCTTCATTCCTCATGTACGTATTGAATAAGATCAACCACTTGTTTCATGTTGCCCCAATTTATATGATGGTACCACACCTCAAACCCGGCCTAACTACATTTTTGGAAATTTCCATTTCACTAGAAAGAATAATGGGATTTGAAAAGTTTACCTGATATCAAATTGATATTATAGTAGAACACACAATATCGGTTGAATGGGAGGTACTACTCTAGGGCCATAAGAATAGCCAAATCAACTCCAATTGAGTGGTAACAAAAATTCCATATGATTTCTTTGGAGCTCAATCCATCTCTTGATCAACACTCCTTGATGATCCCATCACTGCATCATGGGTTTTGTTATGCCTAAAAATGGTATCAAACCTCATGGAAAAGGTGGTGGTTCAGGAATGGATAGTTCAATGCATTGGCCGAGTAGGTTTAATGGAACAATTGATGATGGGAATCAAGAAGTTATTGAGAATATTGAATGTAAGACTGCTATGTTGGAACTCATTTTGGAACTACAAGAATATGAGGATATTGGTGTCTAGAACCCTATCTATTATTTCACTACAATACTTGGTCAAGTTCCAATCGGCATATCAAAGTTCATTATTCGTCTCTAAAGAAGAATCCCTTCTCCCAATATACCAAAACCAACCCATTCATTCTATCACTACTAGAATCTCTCATTCCTTCTTGAGTAGGAATTCACTGAAGAGTATCAAGTGGCTCCGTCTCTAGTGTGCTGGTCGATTTCAGGGGGAATCCATATCTCAAAATGAAGTCCTCACTGTGGGAAAACAAACAAGAGGGTTTGTCGAGTCCAATTTCAATTATATTGTTGTTGGTGTAGCAACTCGATAGGACATGCTTGGGGTGAACGTCTGTATTTCATTCAACCAGCATCCACCATGGTCATAGTCATGACCAACCAAGTGACCATCCCAGTAACAATAAGCATATATCAACAATACTATATAGGCAATAACTAGGCAATAACCTGCCAAGGAACACAACTTGCTTATAAACGATCTGGTACTACTACTAATGGTTTTTCTAGGATGTCATTTAAATAATTGGCGGTAGCTACTAGTTCAATCATCCACTATTTCCCAAAAGTAATGATATGCTCTCGAGTGTGTGTAGTGGTTCCATAAACCCAGAAACCCCAAGACGTATACATGGGAAGAGGAAAAGGGGTTCCAAAGTGAGAAATATCCATTTTCTCCCCAAGACAACTCCTATTTGAATTGGATAGTCATTTTTCTATTTCTATTCGGGATGCTAGCATATTGGCATAGGAACTATGTTTGGAAACTTAGGTGCTTCAGTGACCAAGTTCATTCCTTTAATAGATCATGTGTTCCAATGCTCAAAGCCCTTCTTTGTCTGTTGCTCCCATTGAACCCAAGCACCATCCTTCTTTGGTCACCTAGATGATGTTCATTCCATAACTCTAATAGTGTAGTCCCACCTCTCTGATACTACATATACTATTTCACCCTGTTGGCCACAATTATTTTTCTCTCATTGACATGCGAAAAAAGTTATTGTACTAGCATGGCTATGAAAACCCCTGTTCGGTGGTGGTACTTCGACCGATGGTGCTCCCCTGGCTTCCTGGATTCCCCTCTGATCCCCAATAATACCTGATCACCTGTTCCCTTCAACTACTGCTACTTTATCTAGTATGTGATCTTTCTCAAACCATTAGTCCATCAGAGCCAAAGAGTACCCCAAGTGTTGGGATAGTGCATCAGGATATGAGCACTGGTACGAGACGAGACAGTCAATAGTGGAGTCTGGACCATCAATTATTTAAGTAAGACTAGCTCCCTTTTCTTAAAAATGAATATTAGGCTTGATTCCTAGGTCAATGTCAATAAAAATATCGTATCACTGAGTACCTATGTTTGAGACCCCTAGTCAACATCTTTGATCATTGAAAGTTTTAAGTCAACTCCCCCATGTATAGATATACCTAGATTATACTCATAAATGCCAGTATTTTTGTGTGGTGAATGCCGTACTTAAATCAATACCATACTATAAACTATATAGGAAATGTACCCATCCCGAGCGGTGATGTAGGGATCTACTAGCCAATGCATCCTTTATAGAATGATATCTTCCATCAACCTTTCATTTGTCATTCATTTCTCTTTGTGTGTAAATTTTTGGTTTGTAGGGTCCTACTAGTCTTACTTAATATTGGTGATGTTTTTGAAATACTACAAGGGAACATTGGCACCCTTAGTATAAATATGTTAATCTCATTCTGTATGAGTGAATGGTGAAATGTGAAAAATCTTATTTACATTCCCTTTGGTCAAGCCTTTAAAGTCTTATCCTGACAGTTGAGTGGATCACGCTCTAATCAGACATCTAAAAGTATCATTTTGGACTCAATTATATATCAAACTATTAGAATATTACTTTTCTTGAACATGTACTGAGGTACTAGGTAGGACAGACTAGTGGTTTGTATTTTCACATATCAGAAAAATTGCTTTCTTGTTAGTCCTTGGCTAATACAAACCTGTGTAACACCTTTCAAATTAGCTTGTCTTACTAGCCCATTCTCGATGACTATTGAACATAGAAGAATGATTGGAAAAACACTCGAACACTTCTCAATTCATTCATTCGAAAGATTTATCATAGTTTATCAAATCCAAAAGAAGGTGACTCTTCTGTACTGCTTCAAAATCTTCTTTCCATCCCCCCTTGAATCAGTGAATCCAGGGGATTATTTATTGAAACTACTCTAAGAACACCTATGATCGTTCTCAATATATATATATATATATATGCACAATCCACATTTTCATTCTTTATTCAGATCTAAATATCACCCAACAACCCAATTTCTTCTTATCTAAACAATGAAGAAGAACCCAACTTTCTTATATTTCTCTATAGGTGATCCACTTAGCCTCAGTTCAAGAATAGTTAGAAACAAATGATAAAGGTTCTACTTCATAATATATAAGGTTATATCTAAGTAGCACCTTTGGGTAAGGTTCTAAGAGATCTTACCTAAATAGGGTCAGGTTCTAAACCCTTACATATTATATAAGTATTTTCTACTTATATTAAAGGGTTCTAAAGGGTAAGGAGATGAACAAGTTCCTTTTCCTTGAAACCCTACACAACAATGAAACAATTCTCCAAATAAATATAATAAATAAAAACACTACAAAGAAAGCACTCAACCTAATAGGCTATTGCATATAAGGTCCCCAAATCATTCCACTTCATAGGTTACTATTACCTGTATTATACCAAAAGGATATGACACTGCTCCACACCTTAGTGAACTATGTGAACTATTTATTCCCAACCTTGTCCCATTCCATCTTCTTGGACTATTTAGCTATTGGATTAAGCTAGATGAGAGATTTTCTTCGATATTCCCAAGACCAACCTATTATAGTAGAGTACTGATCTTTCTCAATGACCATATACTATAACATGTGGTTATGTTCACATATTATAATATAAAAGAAAGTCCCACACATTCAGTACTCTACTCTAATAGGAATGAAATCCACGATTCAGTAGGTTGGTTAGTCAAACAAAAAGGAGTAGTGAAGGGTTCAATTGCATTAACATTTGTGAATAGGAGGGAGAACTCACTATTCCTAATACTAGGACTACATCACTTGCATACACTAACTAAAATGTGGATAATCATGAATGTCTATCAGGCATTTTCAGGTCGCACCATTATTTTCATTAAATAGAAATGATTATATAGAAGAGTATCTTTTCTATGCCCATAGGCTCTAAAAAATAAGTAATAAGTAGATCTAATAGTGAAGGGAGAACACTTTCTAGGCACAAATCTCATGTGGATATGCCTCTTGATACAAGAAATTAGTAGAAAATCACATAATAGACAACGACTATTATTCAATCCCCTTAGGAATTTAGTGAATGTGATACCTTAAATTTTATTGATCGGGAATTGGTCCAATACAATTGATAGGTAGTCACCTTTTCAAGTAATGGGATAGAAAAATTCTTCTCTTCACGCAAGGACTAGACCATTATTACTCTTCTAATAGTGGGATTGGAAGGCCGAGTAAGGAAAAAAGAATTGTATTACTCTCCTAGAATAATGGAAATGTAGAAGCATCACGATTAGTTTATACTGGTAAATGAAAAGGACTGTTGATGCTCTTCTTGTACACAAGAAGTTGAATCCCGAATGTGTGGCTTCTTATTATTCAGACCAGGTACTAATTTTGGATGATCATATGACCTCATATAATGATTGTGTCAGTGCATGATGACCCAATGTCATAGTGTAGCTCATAAAGGGGATTACATGCTAGTATTTATCTTCTAGAAGAGTTGAATTATCTCGTGAGGAAAAGAGAACTATTTAGTAATGAATAAAGTGCTAACCTCATAGCCAACTGCTATGAAGTGGCAAAGAGATGTGTAAATCATGAGTCAGCAAGACTTCCAATAAAGGATTTCTCTTTGGAGATTTATAACATATATTATGAAATAATATGCATAAAATAAAGACATTAAAACCTTGAAGCGGGTTTAGTTATCATTAAATGTATTGGATGATAAGTGAAGATACTTTCATAAAAATGGACTTCGGGCATATACTATTATTATTCTATTGTGGGCCTTTTTGATGTGTCAAAAAAGGATGTTGCTATAAAAGAATCATGTGCCACATCACTAACTAGGAGGTGGTGTTCACCAAGCCCTCTCTGTAATAACATATACAAGTATGTGGTAGCTAGGATATAGATGAATAAAGTAATAAAGGGAGAATATAGAGTGGATAAAGTGCCTTTTTTTTTATTTCATGGAAGAAACTTTGGACCTGTGGTGTTATGAATAAACCTGGAATTGCTTACAACCTCTATTGACTGAACTCCTCACTATATGTGGTCGGGGTGTATCGACGTAGAAATTGGATTCCCTTTTAATAATGTTTAAGAAGACATCATTGGAAGACTATTAAACCCCCATATGTATGGGAGCATCCATCATTGACCAATTTTAGTTAGTAATTTTTAGTGCTCATTGCCCCTTTACTCATGGTTTTTTTGTGAAACTGATGATTTAAGGGTATCCTTGTCTGTATTCTTTCGTGTTTTTAGGGTGCTCTTAAGGAAGCATTGAAACCATTCACTATAAATTCCCATATTCTAATTGAGATGATTATAGGATGGTAATCATTATGGAGGTAGTAGTTAGATTACTCTCCTCTTTCTATTTATGGTATTGAGATCAATCTACTCTCTTACGATAAGGTGACTGAGAGTGGGACCTCTAACCATTGGATTCGATTTACCATGTAGATTCATGAATTTATACCTATATAGCTAGAGAGTGCTCATTCAATGGTTGATATTTTTATTGTGGTAGTCCTATACAGCCTAGTTAACTTAACTGATTGCTGATCTCTTTGGGAAGAAACCTATCCTAGAAACAAAGGGAGGTCCACGATTAATAAACCCATTCTTTATTCCCCCTCTATCTTCCTAACGTCCACATACAATGAGAGAGAAGTCATGAGATCTCATAAGTATAAGAATTTGTTCTATTTTTTGATGGCCTATATTGTTTTTATTTCTCATCATGGTATAATTGAAATAAATATTTTCCTATCCGATGGAATGAAAAGTATCTTGCACACTTCTTTATAGTGTTGTTCTCTACTGAATCTTATCCAGGATCTGATGATTTGTCTCTTGTTGTAGTTTTGGTAGATGGACATTATCTAAAAACATCTATATCTTATAATGTATCAACCTATGGCGTATCCCTATGATTTATATAGGGAGAGAGCTCGAAACTCCCCAACAAATGAGGTGAAGACAGAATTAATAGTTGGTTGGGAAATGATTTCGGTGTAATTGGATCCACCCAATGCCTTATCAGTATCTGGAACATGTTGAGATTTTTTGTTCCTTTCCCCCTTCATAATAAGTTTCAAAAGAACTAGATATTATATTCTAATAGTGTACCATATTTATCTATCTCTGAAATTAAATTAATGTAGGTATTCTTAGCACTTTTTAGGTCCAGAGAAGAAGATGTAGTATAATAGTTCCAAATCCAACTTCTAAAGGAGGTTCACTTTTTATAAGGTTTGTTTTATAACCCTTTATAAAGGGATGCTACTTATATATTAATATTCTATATAAGTGTTTAGAACCATACCCTATTCATGTAGATTATTTTAGAACCTGTCCTTTTCTAAAGAAATGGTAATATCTTTTAGCACCCGCCTACTTCACACCATTAGGTATTTGGTGCTACTCAATATATAAGGGATTAGAACCTAATCCTTTCTAAAGAAAGGTTAAGATCTTTTAAAACCTCACACTAAAGGTGATACTTATATATATGGGTTTGTAACCTAAACAAAAATCCATATTCTAGAAATCTAACAACCTTAGTTTATATTGAAAGGAAATGGGTTTGCCCTAAAATCACATGAGAGAATGATTACGTGATTACTATTCAAAGAAGACATGATTCACACATTCCCTCAAATATAAAAGCCAGTCTAATGCTCAATCATGTTCATTCTTTTCTAAATAAATGGGGGTTTCTCACTACTTTTTTCAGTTGGTCCCCTTTCTCGTTTTCTAGTTTGGAAATAGCTTTTTCAGCAATCTACCTCTTTACAGGAGGAGGGAACTAGAGCCACCACTGGAAGGAAGACTAATGGTATGAAATCATATGTACTTTGGGATTATAGATATAGATTAAATTACTTTTGAATTTCTCTTATCCTTTTTTCATTGATTAATGAATCACTTTTTCTATGGGAAATGTATAAATGGATAAGACCTCATGGGAGAAAATAATTGAATAAAAAGGAAGGTTCAAGGCATTTGTCACTTGCTTGAGCCAAGAGTGAATGAATGGTTCTAAACCCTTATATAATATATAAATAATAGCCTTTCCTAAAGGGTTAGGTGATGGTATAAAATATTAACAATTAAAGTAGAGTACTAATTATGGCACTCCTACTAATTTTATTGATTGGGTACCTATTTCCACTCCATTGGTGTTTATCTTAATAGTTATGTGAAGGTGGGTTGAAAGGGTAGCACAATCCGAAACGATCTGTGAGTCAGGGGTGATATGATCCCCATGGCTAGAGTCCACAAACTACTTGGAGGTGAATGAGGGGAGAGTGATGCGATTATGTAGTGTTTGGTGGATGGAATTCGAACTCCCAAAAATTCTGCGATTCCAGTGTCACCAATATACAGAACGGTTCACATTTATGTTGCTTCCAGGTGGTATTCCATTGACCGATTACATTTCCAAAGGATGTCGCTGGACATCCTATGTATAGTGAAAGTCCCAAAATGGTCTCAAATGAGAGTTTTGTGTTGTTACTATTACCTATATTGTACCATGTATAAATATACCATCACAAGTACACTTTTAATAATTTCATATGGGACATTGATTTCATCCACTCAAGAGAAATTCCATAGGTTGAATAACCCATTTGAAGGTGTGGGAGAAGGACTATTAGAGTAGAGAATTGAATGCACTCACTGGTGGTTGTACTGCAATTTAAATGACGTCTTCAAATGGTAGGGAATGTTCAAAATAGAGAACTAACAATCTACCAACGCCATCTAATGTCATTATAGTGGCCCAAGAAGAGAGAAAACTGGACAACGATATATCAAATGATAAATAAATGAGACACTGATGATCACAACTACTACACTTGACAAACACACCAGACTAATCGATTTGAATTGGGGGTCCAGTTGAAATGCCTTCACCATTCCCCCATTTGGAGAAAAGGTTCATTGGAAACTATTCAATGGCATCGAACAAAAGAAACAAGACTATATAGGTTTCTAGTTTGATTCAATTTTTTTGTTCCATTCCATAGGCAAGGCAGCAGGTCAGAAACCTCTTATTGGTGTATGGGGATCGAATCATGTAGCCACTTCATCACACAAGGTTAGGATATATAATTTCTAGTTTAGCTCAAGAGAAATTGTTCTTCTGGAGAGCCATCTATACTAAATTGGCAGTGGAAATAATTTGATTATTACTCATTAATAATGTGGAGCAGCACCCCCATTTCCACTATTCTATCACCATCACAAAATGGTCTAGGATACTCAAAACGTTTTTGGGTGTCTACTGCATGATCGGTTGGATATGATTAGTCCGGTCATCTCTTCATATTTCCTTTGGACCATCTAGTAGTCCACCATTAGGATCCGAAGCACCATAATGCTTCATAGTATGTTCATTCTCAGTTAAAAACCACCACTTGGGTACACTATTCCATTTTGATACTACTAATAATATCAATCACAACCAACCCCATAACTATTTTGTTCAATAGATCCACCCACCAATGACGATTCTGAATACGGATACAAGAACTCATCTGACTTCTTACCCACATCCCAACCTACATTACAGACTCTTTATGAATTTCATCTGCCCAACCTCTCTCAACTCAAGACAAGATTTCAATTATTAATTAAAGTTGAATCATAGAACACCTACAGCTATGGTATGTTGAACCCACCTCCCACAATGACAATATAGGATTCAAAGGTTCTAAAATGTCTTACACCTTAGAGTATGGTTCTAAAAGATATGACCCAAACGAAAGGGTGGGGTCCTCCATCTATATAATCTAGATATATTATTAAGATACATCATGTATCCTAGGTTCTGAACCATTATATATTATATAGCACGAAATATTGAATAGGGTGAAGTAGCTTAGTTCTAAAATATCCTACCCAAATAAAGTAATGTTCCAAAAGATCTTACCTGAATAGGGTAACGTTCTAAAATATCTTACCCATTCATTAGAAAGGGTAAGGTTCTAAAACCTTATATATTATATGAATATTATGTAGCACCTATATGGCCCTCCCTTTTAGGTAGGGTCAGGAAGGATGGTGATCTAGTGAGACAATCAGATATGCTTTGAGTTGTCTAGTCTTGGGACTCCAATGGAATTCCATGTAATAGGAATAGGTTTTTGCCAGGAACCCAACACCAAGGGGTAGGTATGTGGTCCTATGACACAGTTGGTGGGCATGCAATACAAGAACAATCAATTTATCTACTAAAAAAGGGAAACAATATGATAGTAGTGGAAATGGCTGGGAACGTCGCGGTGGCTGGATGAAAGGATCAGTCTCTACTTCAATAGTCTAATCTCCATACTCATATAATAATGAGTAATCTAATATAATTATTCAATTTATGGCCATACATTCCAAAAACCATGCTAATAGTTGGTGATCTATTGAACGACTATGACAATGGGTGGTGTGACGGTACCAATACAGCCCATTGCACCATCAACTCACTGTAATTTCTAGACTGGAATATGTATAAAAAAGGCCAGTTACATGCCTATAGACTATATAGAAGAGTACATGGAAAGATTATACTGACATATAATCTAGATAGTATCCTATCCTGGTCATCCCAGGTCCTCATTGGGATACTGGAATCAAGTATCTCAATGAAGACCTAGGAAGCTCCTTGGTTAGTTTACAATTTTATTTAATTATACCTTGAGGTGAATAAAACATATTTTTCATTAAACATATATTTCATTAAACCACTTTCATTATCCCATTTATGCTCATTTTTACCCATATTTTGGGAAAAACATAAATGGGTAATTTGTGTAATTTTTGAAAGATCCACATATAGAAAATTTAACAGAGGTTAAATGAAAACTATGTTTAATTAAACATTGAAAAAAAACAGATTGTTCATTAAACATATGTTCCATTAAACATCTTTTAATTCCACAATAATTTAATGCACCGATTTCAGAAATTGTGGGCAATAAAAAATATATGTAATTTGTGTAAAAAATGTGCAATTTGTGTATTTTTGTAATTATTTTGGTTTTCAATGAACATAATTTGTTAATAATGATTTTTATTTATAACAATTTGTAACATATATTTTCAATGTCAATATAGGTTATATGGGGTTATGATTAGGTTCATTTTTATTATGTTGAATAGTGTTATGATTAAATCCTTTAATATATAACATAATGGAGTAATATTAAGTTATATAATTTTATAATAAGGTGCATTATGATTATGTGAACTATTGTTATCATTTTTTGATTGACACGTCAATATAAAATTTTATGAATATACGATTTAGGATATCATGTTGTATTTTTTGGTGTACCAAAAAGAATATGATTTTTTATACATATTTTTATTTTATATTGGAATTGAATCTATGTTAAACGTTATAGAAAAGTTATACAGGTGTATTATCCAATATGTTATATACTATATATCATATTATAATTAAACCTAGGTTCAACGTTATGGAGGTGCATTATCCAATATCTAATAGACTGAATTTCATATTGAACCTATATTCAATGTTATGGAGGTGCATTACTCAATATGTTATAGACTTTTATCAATTGGTGAATATACAATGGGGGATTACATGATACATTTCATGAGTGTACCAAAAATAATAAGTCTCTATTGTAGCCTTATTTTTTTGTAAACCCATGAAATGTATCATGACATCCTCCATCATATATTCACCAATTGATAACAGTATATAACATATTAGATAATGCACCTCCATGAAATTAAAAATAGGTTCAACATGAAATACAGTCTATAACATAATAGATTATGTACCATCATAACATTGAATATAGGTTCAATTGCAATATGAAATATAGTTTAAAACATATTGGATAATGCACCTCTGTAACTTTTCTATAATGCTGAAAATATGAAATACAATCTATAAGATATTGGATAATGCACCCTTGTAACATTTCTGTAACATTTATCATTGGTTAAATTCCAATATGAAATAATGATAAGTATAAAAAACAAACATATCCTATTTGGTACACCACAAAAAATATATCATGATATCCTAAATAGTATATTCATGAAATTTTAAATTGATGATTCAATCATAAAATGATAAGACTGGTTCACATAATAGTAATGAACCTTATGATAACACTATATAACATAATATTAATCTATTTTGTTATATATTAAAGGATTTAATTATAACACTATTGTACAAAATGAAAATGAACCTAATGATATCCCCCTATAACCTATATTTCCATAGAAAAAATATGTTACATTGTGCTATAAATAAAAATCATGCTTGAAAATTGCCATTTGTTTAAACCCAAACTAATCAGAAAAAAAATTTAAACAAATTATACAAATTACAGAAATTACACATTTTTTACACAAATTCTGCATATTTTTTATTCCCCATTTTTTTTAAATAGGTTCGTTAAATTTTTGTTGAATTAAATTTTCTTAATGAAACTTATGTTTAATGAAAAATATGTTTTATTCTCCTAAATGTTTAATTATTCATTATTTTCATTTAACCATTGTTAAAAGTTCCATATTTAGGTCTTTGAAAAATTACACAAATTACACATCTTTGTATTTTCACAAAAATGTGTAAAAATGGGCATCAAATGGGTTAATGAAAAGAGGATTAATGACACATATATTTAATAGAAAATATTTTTTATTTACCTCAAGGTTCAATTAAACAAATTTGATGTTTAACCTATGATAAAAATTGTGAAGTTTATTTTTTGAACCATTCACTAGTAATGGATGGGAGAATGGAACAAGGTGTTTTGATCCATATACTACTGGAATGAAATGCAGCCTAGAAACATAATTATGTTTCTTTATCTGTAGTTTTAAGTAACAAGATAGTGGAAATGGATGGAAGAGAGAATCCCCTTTTGTGGAAGAGTGGGAAACATCGCTTTCCCTCATGTAGTTGTGATTTCATTCAAAAACAACACAATTAGAATAAAAATAAAAAGAGTTATTTTGCGGATTCATTCCATCATTGGAAAACAAATTATGTTGTAGGAATCAAGGTAAGGTTCTAAGATTATATACTAATATTGAAGAAAAACAAAAGGGGTTGGTTGAAAGGTAAGGATAACGTGATTTTCTGATTTATTAGAAGGTAAGGCTACTACCTATATTATACCGAATTGACTGGTTGCAGATCATTTGGATCATGGGACATAAGTAGAGACTTCTGAACATAATTTGGACATTCTAATAGAATCAATTGTGTAGTGACATTTTGATGGCTGCCATTTTCTAGGAAATTTTGAAGGGTGAACTAATTATGTTTATAAGAATTCAAACAAGAAGATTGTCCTGACAAGAAGTCAACAGAAGTTTTAACCTCCCTGGAATACATGAAGTATCCTAGAACAGGGATTAACTCGATCTATTACATAAAATTTTATATGAAAAGTTGTGTCTATCTTCAAAAATAATGATAGTGGATCGAAAAACCTATTCCCTTTTACAAAATCTAGTCATTGGTAGGCTAAGATCTTTTCAGACTATCCTTTGAATAAATCTAGTAGTTCAATTTTAGTACTCAAGTTACAATGCTCATAGAAAGGTCAATATGGCATCTAAGGATGGAATTCCTATTTAAATATGGAAAGCGTGAAAGTGTTGCAGAGAAAACAATCAATATATATAAGTACCATCCTCATTAATCTAATCTAATAGTTCCCTTTGTCCCCTTAGATCCTCTATTTCTTTGTATTATTGAAAACCCTGAGGAAAAATATGTGTCAAGGAATTCTATTTTAATATGTTCTTTTTCTTTCATAATATAAGTTCACCCTTAAAATATATATAAGTACCAATATTCCAAATGAATTTGGATGATTTTCTCCTTACTCCCAATCCCTATTCTCTCTAAAATAAATTTATCATAAAAATTTATTAATGTAGAACCCATTTATGTGATCTGTAGAGTATGATTTCCCTTATCATGCATGGTATTCCTCCTCTCTATTAGATATGAGATCGACCCCGTGACACCTTCCTCTTTCTACATCATTTTGGAAAATAATTCATTCTTATGCATGTTTTTTCTAGCCTTTTCTCCACCATCATCCATCATAATGGAGATTTTTCCTACCACAATTTTCTCTCTCATGGAAAGAGCTCGTTCTCCAATTCTGAACACCTTGTTTCTCATCTACGTATATATATTCTAGATAATATACTTCCTTCACAGGATAAAGAAAATACTGCCATGTTTGACCATTTTCCACTTCATTCAATTTTCTTACGTACATTCTAGTTGATTAGATGAAAGAGAGAATTTACCTTTACATAGAGAGGGGGTTCGAATATTGTGTTATTTACTAATTCAAAAGTGTGTAGTGATATTTCTAGTGGAACAGCAAACATGAAACTGACTTACATCATATATATATATATATGTACCAAGCTCTAGAGGTAGCTTCTTGAGTCATACAAACTCGACCACCGAATCATTTAAAATGAATGTTTTTATTTGGAAAGTGGTTGTTTTCTCACAAAATGATCTCAACAATTCCTCTCCTTGAATAAAGTCCCAATCCCTTTAAGGATCGATCAAATATGTGTTCTATGGACACTATTAGAAGAGCACTGAATTATCATGTTATTTTTAATTGATATAAATAGTATTAGACTCATACTAAAGATAATAAATATATAATGAAAAATAAAAGAAAATAAAAAATTTCCATATAGATATAGAATCGGTAAAGGCATGACTCTATTCCATGCCAGGAATATAAGCCATAGATGTGTTATCCTATCATTAAAATACCCTTAACAGAATGACCTTGTGAGTATTTTGGATAGGGATATATAAAGCATTTTAACAAGAGTTTAAAAAAATAAAACTAAGAGAACATCATACAGTGAAAACAAGAAGACATGCAGTCATGCAAGACCAGTGCTTCTATCAAGTGTGAAGAAAACCAATTCACTCCACAAGAATAAGTCTTAAAGGGGAAGTAGGTCGGATGAAAATCCAACACTCTCTTTCTCTAGATAGAGCCTTTCCACTAAATGGAAGGTTCCCAGTCATGGCCACCAGAAATTAGCACTACTTTGGTGATTGGAAGGACATATCTGAGTAGTGAATCCTGAACAAAGCATGGGTGTAAAGAATCAATTAGAGGTGTCGAATCCTTGTAAGAGGGGGGGGGGGAAGACTGGTCAAAGCCGAGTCCATACGAGCTGGCCAAAAGTATAGGCCCAATTCTCATAAAAATCACTTATTTTCATAAGGTGGTTGGAATATAATGACATCAATGGAAATATCACTTTATCTTGATTATTCTCTTTCTATAACTCTTTCTTTCCAACCAACTGATCATCCCCTCCAAACTATGGAATCAAGGATGGATACCCCAAGGGTTGGACCTAAACCCGATAAGGTAAGGGAATGGAACTTAAATATATTTACTGAATAAATAGGTCTATCATATAAATATGTGCTAGAGCCAACTCCAAGTGTTGTCCCATTAGTGGCATAAGGGTGAAGAATGTTTTCCTATTAAGCACGACACATATTTGCAAAAAAAGTTATGGATTTTCGATTATATGGTTCTTCACTGATAGGGATACATAACATGTTCATTGGTGGGGTTTGGATTTTAGAGTCTTTGTTTGATTAGTACTCTTCTAATAGTGACTTGACTATTAGAGTAGAGTACTAAGCATGGGAGACCTTTCTTCACTTCTCATCAAGATGAGTTGTTCATGAACTCTAGACTTGGAAACTATGAAATCCCTCCTAGAAGCCTCCCATAACTAATTATATGCTATATTCTGAGCACAGAATCTCATTATGAACTACATGAACCTTCGGTTTAGTCATCATTAGGTGCAAGCTCCAAAGCCTATGTCAATCAACAACCTCTGATTCCCTCGCTTCAACCCCAACTCTTTGAAGATAAAAACTCAATGATTAATTAAGAGTTTAGGTTATACATATAATGATTATGTTAAGGACTCCATTGTCGAGACCCAAATCCAAATTAAAATTCTTATCGATGTTGCTGATGGATATTCACATTAGTATGTCCTTGAAAAAATAAACTAGATACGAGCATCTTTATTTTATCTAGGAGGAAAGGGACTTTCATAATCATCTTATCGAAACCATCTCAATGTTATTTGGGAGAATAGAATGTGGAAAAGTGTTCCATATTTCTGGATTATGTCCACTACTATTAGAGTACACATATATGTGTGATATTTATAAAGAAAATTAATATATATGGATCATATCCTATTATTTTGCAATAGCTTAGGTTTATTTCTTTTTTTAGGTCTCGGCTTATTCTCTATGATATTCCTAGTTGTTCATATAAGATATATACCCATTTAATTCCAATTATTTATTATGATCTTGTTCCATATCTCATTTGGGAATCTTACTAATCGAACTATAGGAGATTGATAGGATGAATTGGTAAGCAAGCAACCACTTATGTTGGTGCCAAATCCTTGTACTTTGTCTTCATTATTTTTGAAAGATGCAATAAGAATGAAAGATAGTTTAATGGATATGAATTTTGATCCTAGTACCTTTATAGATGAATACCTAAGAGTACATCTCATGACAATGCCTTTTTGTTCATATCTCTTGGTATTGCTTCTAATTGGTATATTTTATTCCCTTTTCCAATTAACTTATTTTTTCTTACATGGTTAGAACTTTTTCTATTTTAATTTTTGGATTCCCATCACCAATAGTTAGGAAGAGATCAAATGTTGAACATGATTCCCTATGGAGACTACTAGTCCTCATTAGTGGAGGCATTTTCACTAGGTAGGACTATAGGAAAGAGAGAACTAGTCTCAAATTACCAAATAGTTCATCTGTCAAATCATAAAAAAACAAATCAATCCTATAACCATTTAGAAAGGGCTTCTTCTAATATAATATATAAGGGTTTAGAACAGGACCTTATTCAGGTATGATCTTTTAGAACCATACCCTTTAGAAAGTAATTCATTTTACTTTAGGACTTAGTTGGAATGATTTGTGATTTAGTAGTATAATTTGACTAAAAGTCCCTTGAAGTAGTTGAGGGGGAAAGTATTGAAATTTTGGGCTTCTTATACTTTTCTAAATATCCAAAACCACACCTCTGGGTGCTCCGTCCATCTAGGATGGAAGAAATTTTCTTCCATTTTCTAACACCTTTGAAAGGGTCAGATCTTTTTGAACCTCACCCTAAACGGTCATATCTTTTAGAACATATAAAAAGAGAGAGAGGGAGGGAGGAATTGGGAGACATGTCATTTCAAACTTATATATAGGAGGGGGGAAGTGAGTAGGCCTCCATTGCATAATCAAGAAAAAGGACAATGTTAGGCAATGATGTAGAAAGTTGAAAGTGGTTGAAAAGTGGTGGGCGAGTCATCAGTTTGGATCAGACCCATAAGTGGCCAATGAAACGGAGCTCCCAATGCCAAAAGGAAACCAATTACTCAGAAGTGGTAGAAAACTCCATACAATGAAAATTAAAATCATTCCAGGACAAGGGCATTAGAACATGCACCCAAGATGAAAGAAGTATGCTCGCATGTGCTTACTATTTAACTGAAAAAAGAAAATTCATCCAATGGGAAGATTGTATTTTTGAGGTTGAGAAATTGAATGGATGTGTTTTCTCACATTCTGGGGGAGGTGAATGGCCAAACTAACATCAAATTATTTAAATCCAAGGTGGGATACTAAAATATGTTTCAGAAGTTAAATACTATTGTTTTCAAGGCATTCACGAATTATTGGGAATATAAGATAGACGAAGTAGTTAATCAGAATATCATACAATAACAATGTTAGTCGAACATTGGATTTGTCCTTTCGTTGGAATAATATATGTAGTATACTAGTGGCGCCCACACAATGACAATACAACTCCATTTTTTCAATTCAAACAACATTCCTCTCTATTGGAATTGAGTTGGTGGTTGAATAGGTGGTTTTGGAATATACCTATGTTGGGCAATTTGATCATTACAATGGGGAAATGGGTGGGGGTGTCAGGTCTAAGTACTCCTTTTCATAGTGTGTTCACTGACCCGGTCTAGAGGTGGTAGTTGACCTGTGCGAGAAGACTCACCCGGTCTGACTGACTATACGGAAAACATAGTCATTCCCAAGTGCTCCAGGCCACTCTAGATTATAAGAGGGTAGGGTCTACTACCTATATTATACTGATGAGGACCTTGAATACTTCATGTGTCTCATTGATTCAATACATTAAGTATCCTAGTGTCTATTACATATATTATATAGAGCGTGAATCAGTCCTTTTTGTGGGCACTAGTGAATTAAGAAGGCTCTAGTCATCTAACAGGCTAAGATATCCCTAGAGTTATATCAGTCAGTCACATGGGATCATTCCAGAGACAATTTTAGATCAATAAGAAGAATATGGAACTGGAAAAATTGATACAGTCATATCCATTAGAATAAGGAACATGTGGAACTATTTTCTTCTAATTCCTACTATCTATATATAATGATTTTCTTCAAATCAAAATTCCCCAAAAAAATGTGATCATGACCATGGGATAAGAACAGGTTTGTACGTAGTGATTGAGATGAAGAAGAAAGGGATCAAGTGAAAAAAAATCAAGAAGCATACTAGAGATAACTATATAAAAAAATTTCATATTCCATGGTAGTGGACCCATAGGGTTAAAAAAATCCTGATTTGAAAAAGGGGTGTCTACCAGATGAGATCTGTTAGTCTATCGCTCAGAGTGATTATATTGTAATACCCCGACCCCAGGTACCCAGACTCTGTGCATTATTACATAACATTGGCACGATCACAAGAAGATCAAATGTTGAAAGACTGATTAGTTTAGTAGCCTTGGAAACACTAGATATATTCATAAAGTTTTACATTACATCATAAAGTGAAAACTACAACAACACAGTCTCCATAGTCCACACTCTTATCCCCTCACACTATCCTTGTAGGTCATTCATAAATTACTTCTTCACATCTTGGGAAAAATAAAACATAGAAAATGGGTGATCTCAAATGCCCAGTAAGGATAACAATATAGTGGGAACTTTCATAAATAAGAATAAACATTTAAGGCAATGTATAACTAAAACAAACGCCTTTTAAACTTTAACTTCAACATAGTATGGAAAAAGTAAAATGAAATAATGCCATTTACTTATTCACATGGATATTCTAATAATCTAATAATAACATGCAATATCAATAACCACTTTCATAATGATGGAATGCATAATGCCAGACTATCATAACCACATAGCCAAGGCCTTGTGCCAAAACTACAAATAAGATTTTTCCAAGGCCTTATGCCAAGACACTAGTTTGTCTCATGAGACATACCGATGCATCGAGGAGATATATCAGGCTCCACCCATCACTTAATAAGTCCAATTCATTCCCAAATGAAAAGGTTTAAACATAACATAAACCTTCATATTAAAACTAGCATACGAAATGTCAATACTTTCTCTATAAACCATTAATGGTATAAAAATAACACATCCATAGTAAAACATATCACAAAACCTTCAATAAAATACAAAAGTTTTGTATCATAATAAATCAACTTCAAATAAGCTTAAAATCCATCAAAGAATGTTGACATAGATGAAATTAAAACTATTTGAGAGAAATATCTCTTTTCTCGAAATCATGGAAAAGTAACACATTTATAAAGGAAGTAATTTTAAAAAGATTTTTGAATCAAAGTGTCCCATACCACTTTGAAACTTTTGAAAAGAAATATCATTTCAAAACCTTAATTTCCAAATAAATAAATCCTTAAAATCATTTTGAAAACATGGACATTAATTAAAAATAATTAGAAAGATAAATCTTTAAAACTTTTACAATTATGATCTTGATAAAGAGTACCTTTCAAAAATTATTAAAATATTCATTTTGAAATAATTTAAATGTCACATAAGTATAAAATAAAACATTTAATTTGAAAATATTCTTATAATCTTGTAAGGGAAGATTTGACGATTCTATAACGGCGGTAAATAGCCGCACCCTCCATATAAGTTAAAAAAACATTCTTACCTTAAATTTTTCAAAAGGTTAAAAGTGCCTTGTTTGGAAAACGACGGAAATATTACTTTAAAAACAAATAAGGATATAAATGACTTTAACCCATATTATTTTTAAATAGTAAAAATGTTTTGAAATACATTTCGAAGAAACATGGATGTGGATGATAAAGAAATCCCAGTTGATGATTACGTATAAACAACCTCAGATAATGAAGAGATTGTGAAATAAACCCTTACCTTGTAATTTTCCTTGGTTGGGGTAGGTTAAACTCCTGTATAATGGTGAAATAATTGTTATTAAATTATACAATAATAAAATAAATTAATATGATATCATATTTGATCTTTTAACATTGATTTGTTAATAATATCATAGTATTATTATTGTTTCGGGTGTTAACTTACTCGTTTTATTTTATATGTTCTGTTACGAAAGCCATATTTGTAATGGATAGGTTGTATATTAATCATATCCAGAATGATATCAAGTCCTTATATACTATTATTAATCATCAAATGAGAATTATACTTGAATGGATATGATGGAGAATGAATCTCATCGCGTTCGTGGAGACGGCAGTCCGTACGTACGCACGAGCGATAATATCATTATTTTGATATTAAAATAATATATAATTAGATGGTATATCATATATACAGAATCATTATCATGTTATATTTATTATTTACATGAGTTACGCATCATTATTATACCCATCCAAATAATAATATATTGAATAACAATTACACCATGACGTGGAGACGGTAAGACGTACGTACGCACGTATGGTGACATGTTATTCAAAGGGTGGATAGAATAGTGAATATGGTTGTACCATATTTATAATAACATCACAATATATATATGATTCTAGATTTATTATTTTATAATGGTAACAACAAAGGAAGAAGAAGTGGAACAAGAAAGGAACTTGAAAAAGTGTGGTGAAATCATAACCTCTTCTTCAGATTCTTCCTTTTGATTTGATCAAAGGGGCTCCATAGGATGGCTTTATGATCAAAATAATACCTCTAGGTTGTAGTGAGGGATGTTGAGAGAGTATTTGGTCAAAGTTTGGCCGAACCTAAAGGCTTTGAAGGTGTGAAGAAATGAGAAGGAAGAGTGCTTTTTTATAAGAGGGGTGAGGGGCACCTTTGGAAAAGCTAGAAATATTAATTTATAATAAATTCATATTCGGTTTCTAATGGCTCAAATGTTTCTTATTTAAATTTTAAGTTGGGGATATGTCTAAAACAACTCAAAAAATAGAATTTATACAGGATTGGGTACTTAGATTAACCTTATCTTTAAGTATTAACTCTAAGTTAATTAGTTTCACTTTTACAATGTCTCTCTGTATTTTTATATTATATGGTTAATAAACGTACTATATACATCCAAGATACACCAAAGTGGTTCATTAATGATATAAATATCATTATATAAGTCTCTTGGCCGAAAATTATATTTTTAGGAATTTAATATTAATTAATAATATAATATTTGTTTTAAAAACTCTTTTATGTCAATTTTGACACTATTGAATAGTTGATTTTTGTGAAACTCATAACAGAATGGTTACTTCGAAAAAAGTTAATTAAATCAATCCTAATATGTCATATTATCCTAGAAAATTATTTTAATTCATCAAAATTCTCAAATTATATTTATTCGTGTATTTATAATATCAATTATTTTAAATTTTCACTATTATGGTAATTACTACATCATCATTGTGTCATAACTAAATTAAATTATGTAATCTCTAAAAATTATAAATAAATTATTCGTATGTAGGAAATTGTGTTATCTTTATAATGAATATTTATAGTCTATAATCAAATATATATAACCCTTGTAAAAATTGTTTTTCTAAAAGATATATGCTTGTGTCATTTTTGTATTCATTTTAACTTAATTAAAATAAAGTGTCCCTATCACCTACAAGTGGCTCCATGGGGTCCCAAAATCGACCCAAATATGCCTATGGTCGAACATGTATCAACCAATAAGGTTAGGACACGTTTTATGGTAATTTAGTACTATTATAATATTATGTTTTAACCCTTATTTACCCGATTTATCCTTTAACCATGGTAAATAAAATATTTACCGCAGTAATTATTCAAAATGTCTAAAAATAAAAGTTACCTATTCACACAATATGAACATCCTGATTCCAAATATGGAATTCATTTTTCCAAATTCAAAACACAGAAGTGGCGGAAATTAATTTAAAATTAATTCCCGTTGTTAAAACAAAAAGCGTGTTTTTAAGAGATAATAACTATCAAAAGATTGACACTTGTTTATGTCCGGTTTAATTGAAAATTATGTCCAATGACCAAAATTATATTAAATGGTAATAATATATTATAAATATACTTTAAAACCACTCAAATTCATAATTTATCACTATTAATTATTTTGATTAAAAAAGTTGTTTTTAATTAAAATTTAGTAATTTTCACTATTCATCAAAATATTAAAGTTATCTGAAAAGTACCAAAAATTCACCTTAGGCAAAATTCGATATTCCAAATCCAAAAATGATGTCCATTTTGAAATATAAAATACATATAATTTCAAAAAGTAGGTATTACTATTCATAACGGCTAGTTTGATTGGTTATGGTGTGTTAGAACTCGGTGTTGCGTACAACACACGCTATTCAAAGAGAAGCGTACCGTAGAAGCTTGGGGTGTTACATTTTAAATATTTGATGTCCCCATTTAGTCAAAAAGTGTAAGATATTTTATTTAATAAGGGTTCACTATTAAAAGTTGGTAGAAGTGCAATACTGAAAATGAATTTTTTCATACATTATGTCTAAGAAACTGATAATATGGATTCTAAAATTATAAGGATTATATAAATTTTAAAATTTAGTTAATACTATTCATAATCTCTTTTGAACGTTTTGTTTGGTAAGTCATGGTTCGCTTGAACCCGGTGTTGTGTGTAGTTCCAGTTATTGAATTATTTTGAAGAAAATAACACACTATGAAATCTTGGGGTGTTACATCTATCTTCCTAGACTTATGGCCACGATGTTGTAAACCCAATGGAGATCACAATGATGTATCATTATGACAGATAAGAGACTCAAAATTTTCATAATGGTTATGAAATGAGGATACACTATTAGAGTAGAGTACTGATATCATATCGGGGTTTAGAAGATGAGAATAATTATAGAATAAAATAAGAACAAATACTCTTCTTTATAGTCTCTCCATATAGTAAGTCCAGCCTCTCTCCCCCTCAGTCTTTTGAGGTATTGATACATGGGATCAAATTTTTGGAAGATTTGTGATCCAAATTTTTCTTCATAGTGGAGCCTTTCATTGGGTCGATATGGGTACCCAACTGATCTATGACTACCCTATGCACAACCATCACTACAAAGGTAGGAAGTTGTCTTGGGACTAGAGTGGTTTCCAATCATATAACCACAGCGGCTTAGCGAAGTCATGAAACAAGTTTACATTGAGTTGGTGGTTGAACTACCTGTAGAAGTCTATGCATAGTAGAACACCAGAGGATGAAAGTGTTTGCTCAAACACCCTCTAGATCGTGCACCCAACTCACTTTTTTTGCAACTAGAGAGTCAATGTTGACGAAATACCACACCAAACCCATGGAGATCGAAATGGAAAAATTTTATAAATGATATGAACATTTCTAAAGGGTCAAGCATATAGGCCCTATTTTCCAATCAAGATAAAACACCATCAACCCAATTGAAAGGAACGCACCCGAAACTCAATGGCAAATAGGAAATATAGAGGTGAGATGTGGCTAATAAACAAATAATGAATCAGCTTATGGTGTAAGGTAGTTCATTCATTCACTTGTAGGAGTGGTTCAAAAAGAGAATCAAACTCAATTGGGGGAACCAATTTAGCGTATCTCTCTAGAAAACATCCGTACTCCAAATTGGATCAGAATACTAGCTTGGAGTTGTGGAGAAAACTACACAAGGTCCCTTAATAATAGAAGGAATTGTTTATCAAATCAATAATTTTACAAATATCCTAGAATTACTAATCATTTTTTTCATTTAACATTACATTATAAAATTAACTTCTAAGAAAGATAGGGCTATTAATATGATTATTGGAAATGTCATCCCAAATGAAGTCGGGCACCATCCATTTGGGAGGCAATTGTCTCTCACTTTTCCCCACCCACTCTCTGTATTCATAACAAATCTTATCAAATACCATCTTGAACCCATGTGAAGGTATTTCCACATTCAACCCAGTTGAGGAATGACTAGAGGAGCTACTACTAGAAGGGAACAAATCATTATGCATAAATCGTAGATCACATACCCGAATAGCCTAAGTTTCTAAAAGATCTTACCTAAATAAGGTAATGTTCTAAAAGATCTTACCCAAATAGGGTAATTTTCTAAATGATCATACCCAAATAGTGTATGGGTATAAAATATCCTACCCCTTCTTTGTAAAGGGGTAGGTTCTAAACCCTGATATATTATGTTGCTCCGAATACTGACTATGGGGAATTAGTTGTGTTCTAAAAGATAATACCCTTTCTTTAGAAAGGGACAGGTTCTAAAACCTTATATATTATATTAATATTATATAGCACCTATCTGGCCCTCTTTAAAAGGGAGGGTTAGGAAGATGAAAATTTGAGGTGGGTTCACCAACCTCACCGATTGACTTACATATAGAATATCAAAGACCCATCCATGTTCACTTAGTTTGACTTTCATGTGTTAAACATATATCTAGGGTTTCAAATTAAATCCTTACTATGGTTTGGGACAAGATGTGGTAGATCCTGGCATACTATTTGACTTTTTTTGCTCTTTCTTATAATAGGATATTTCTATTTCTAGATTGAAATCACTCGTAAAAGCATCCTTTCTCTCAATACAACCATTCCTTGGGATCAGAAGTTCCAACTATTAGACTACAATTATTATAATAGGGTGACATGTGCATGGTACTTCTCTAAGGTCAATATTAATGGATTAATTAATTGAATTTTATGGCATATTTTTGACATGATATTATGAAAGGTGCCTTAGACTAAAATATTAACATCTCATCCATTTGAGTGGTAAGAAGTGTTCCTTCTCTTTGTGAAAGTGATTTGACTATGATAATGGTAGGGATTCAAAGATTTTAGTTTAGGGGATAGGGAGATTGATAAATTCATATCCTGGATTAAATGACTGAAAAAAAGGTACTCTTCTATATAGTCCTTATTAAATTATTTTACTAGAACCATTAGATCTACTAAGATGTTGATAGCACCTACTAAGATGAGTGTTATTGGCCTAAAAGGATCCTTTCTTGGTCCATGAGGTATTTTTTAACCCATAATAACAAAAAAAAAAATTCAAGAGAAAAGATGTATTGACTCCTCAATATTAGAATATAGTTGGTTAATCTTCCAATATAGTTCCAAGATAAGCGGTATGTGGAGTTGAGGAACCTTTTGTTGGCCTCTGTATCTCTACACAAAAGGAAGTCTTCCATCAGGGATATGTGTTTAGGGAAAGATGGTTATTCTAGTAAGTGATTAGTTTGATATGGAACCCCCTTTACCGCACATTATTTATTCTCCCTTTCCAGTTTTGTGCCCTTAATCTATCATAGATACTCCTTCCCGACTTTCCTTACCGAGTCCCCTTAAATATTTTCCCCTCTAGCCCGAGAGTATCCCCATTTTCTTTACCACGAATCCTTATTCGTCTCGAAGGAATCCTATCAAAACTAATTTTAAAGGTAATTGGCACTAACAATCTATAATTATATTCTATTTCCATACCTAATACCAAATACGACTTAGGGAACGATCGTCACTAGAGGTAGACATGTGGTCAGAAGAGAATTTCACACATAGTCATTCATTCAGACTAAGATCGCCATTGTTCCCTCACCTCAAGGAATGATCTTGAAGTAAAATTGTAAATTCTTGGAAGGAAAATATTAATAGTGTATTGTGAAAAGTGTTTTTTATGGTAGAATAATTCATATAGAATACTTCAAAGGTTATTATCAAAAAAGAAAGACTCCAATGGGTGAATCTTTCCAAATTGATGTTAATGAAACCAAGGATATTTGAAGTATCATACGGTACTGTGTGTCTCTTGAATAGCCTCCAGAGTGAACCAAAAGAGGGTGACCCATTAATTTTCTCCATTATGTTAGGGTGTTCTACTTCCTATATATACCAAGGATTATGAGTCAAGAATTTAGTGATGCAGCAAGGCTTCATATATGTGTGATATAGGATTGTTGTTCAAATCCAAGAGCAAGTTCACTATTTAAATGAAGTACCATCCCTACCTAAACTATTAGATTATAATGACTACTCCATAAAGCCTCCCAATATTTCAGGGTCACCCTTTTGTAAATGTGGTGTAGGTTTAGTCAAAGAAAGTTACATAAAGCTATCCTGTAAATCTACTACCAATATTATACCAACTATGAGTAGAAGTAGTCAGTACTCTGACTATATAGTCTTGGTAGTGACTAGTTTTGGTTTTGTAAACATTGAATCTAGTGTACCTGATAGGATAAGGTTCTATAGTCCATGAATTTGAGTGACTGATAATTATATATTGACACAGTAGTTCCAATGTCTGTTCAGCAGTTAGATGCGTCCGTCATTGCAAAATAGAATTATTTCTCCGATATGTACCTTCCATCTGGGAGTAACTTTTCATCAGTGATCTCTTGGAAACAAACATAGTCTAGTGTATCAAATATTAGTCAATTCCAAGTTTTAAACGAGTCATTATCTTGGGAGTAAGAAGAAGAATTAGCACTTTCATCTTCCAGGCATACCAGGCTAGACAAAGATGGTACGCTATAGGATATTCAAAAAGTGCCAAAAGGAAAAAATGGATGACTAAATAAATATAGTAGGGGAATGAAATAGTAATTCAAACAAAATATGATGAGGAACCTCCATTTATCCATGTGATTTTCTAATACTCACACAATGACTATTTTTAGATTCTAAAAAGAAGGGGGTGAGAAAATAGGACAGGGGCGCACCCCGCTAACTGAAGGCTTGGATTTTTCTTTCAAATTCAAATAATCTTCTCCATTAGGGGTAGTGGTTTTTTAGTTTTCTTCAATTACTTAGTGAGAGATTACTGAATTTATTTAAGGTTAGGAAACCATGTAAGAGGCATTATCATTCACTTTAACTAACTAGAGTGAGCATGGACATTACTTTGAAATGTTGGTGACTACCCTGTAGGTAGAGAGGATTTCTCGTAGAGTGCATAGATCATCCAAAGTTAGACCTCATGAAACATATATTATATTAGAGTACTGAAATTTATCTCCTTATATTCATTATTAGAGTCAAGTGATTGACCTTTCCCTCTAATCGTTAGAGCTACTACCTTCACCTCCCCTATTTTTATATTTCATAAAAGCCTTATTTTATGAAATATAAGTTGTTCCCTTTTCACAGTATTAATAGATGTTCCCCTACCTTAAAAATAACATCAAAAAAGTAATCCTCTCTTATAAAATGGTACATCAGCTGCAAGACCTGACTTGTGTAGATAAAGAACATGTGTGATTGGGCCATTCTAAAATTTAAGGTCTAATTTATTCATGTCCTTTATGACTGGGATGTTTTAAATCTCTAATCTAATATGGATACCCATCAATGTACTATACTCTAACAGTGAGATAGGTATTATTATAATATAAGTCTTATTCTTCTTATTATATGACCATTGCTATGTCTAGAGAAAGCACCATCTCAATTTCAATAATGATTACTTCTTTTTGACTACTTAATCAATTACTAGATGATTGACTCTGGATAGAACATGGTAAATATTTTTTTTTCAGTCCCTTTCTTCCAAGATGTATAGTTTTTTACAAGATGTGAGAAGCATGGATTCATCGAGATGTCTAGTGAATGTCTGTTGTGCCACTTCAAAGATGATTGTTGGGGAAGACTTCAATGATTGTATTTCATTTGGGAATGTTCATGTTATTTATCCTTATCAGTGTATAATATAGGTAGTAGGGTGATTATGTTCATTTTTTCCTAGTACTTATATATATATTTCAAGTTCCAACCATGATGGTTTGACGTTAGAGGTCCAGGTACTTATATATATTGAATGCACCAATTTCCTTGCTGGTCACCATCGCTTTAAAAAGTTCATTCATTCATGTATTAGACAAGATGGGTTCACCCCTTTGATGTCGGTTGGTACTTAATTTATTAATTTAAATAAATAATAATTGGGTGTCTCATTAGATTTTTACAAGGTTCAAATAAATATGAAAATATACTATCTATACTACATTGATGAATGAAATTCTCCCTATCTGTCCCAATTGGCCGAGCTGAATTGGTCAACCAGTAGGAAAAAAACTAGTCATCAATACTCTACTCTAATACCACTATTAGTAGAGTAAAGACATACCAAATATCTCAACTTCTATTCCTATATCTTTTTCATACATTTCCTATCCAGAGTAAGGGGTTTAAGGTGGAAAATACATATAGAATGGTAATAGCTAAATAGGATCAATGTTTCCCACAAAACTGATACTTATATATATTTCCAATGGTTCCAATCCACTTCTAAAAGAGGGTGAAGGTGGTGAGCTACCTATATTTTATGCACTCAACTTGAGACGATAAGGGCAACTAAATCCTATAATGTTTTGACATAACTTACCAAAATTGTTTTCATTCGTGGATGTCTTTTTTGGATAAAATACACAATACATTTACTTATATAAATTGAAGAATAGAAGTAATTAATCTAGTTGAAGCATCTTCCCATCCATCAACAATATTGGCTCCAACAGGCCTAAGTAGACCCCCTCCATTAGTTCCAAACCATGATGGTTCATATCCCAATAAGTACTTAGGTATAGGTCATGTGGTTAAAGATTTAAGGAGTTGAAGTGGATTCAGTACTTAAACCCTACTGAAAAGACTTATGCTACTAAATCACACACATGTCATAACAACACAAGGATATTGGGAAACATTGGGAATGGATAGACAAGTTTAGGAGTAATGTTTCTTGGTATGGAAGAGTATCTAATATTGTGCCAACCTAATATATTTTAATAGTTCATGTAGATTGAAAACCATTGATGATACATGAAGAATAATAGTTTCCTTGGATATGAAGGGCTATAACTTCTCCAAAATTTGTGTGTAAAGTAAAAAAAAGATGTTGGATTCTACCTTTGAAACCATATTTATGACTGGTAATCTTCAATATATTCTTTTTTTTGGTCTCTCATTGAATTATTTTTGATTAATTTGAGTCAGGTGCACTTGAGGGAGAGACAAGGTAATCAGGTAGGAGCTAGAGGACTATAACATGGGTAATAAATTCGTGTGGAAATAAAACGTAAACTGGGTCACCTGAATTATCACAAATTAAGAGATTTTTGGAAATTTCAACTATTAGAATATAATAGGACTCTTTTTTATTGATTGGAGACCTGGAATGAGGACTCGAAGTGGGTTGAAAAGGTCTTTTTCAACTATATAAGGTTATAGATCTGACCCTTTATAAAGGGTCAATAATCAAAGAGGGATCTTCTTTATTTTGTATAAAATGAGGTCTTTAATTATTGAATTGTATGTAAGCCCCTCTTTTCATGATATAAAATAACAGAGAATCTCAGGGGTAGAGGATCCTCGTATCATATCTAAAACTATATATAAGAGTATACTAGAAGATTACTAACAGCAGCTGTGAATCCTACCGATCCCAATACTAAACCACATAATATATATAAGTAACATCCCCAGTTTCCCTTATTTATCTTAGTTTTCACATAACAGCACCTTTCAGATCTGGGTCAGGCTGAAAAGTATGAGATAAATTCTTACAAACAGACAACAATATTCTAGCATCTAAATTCAAGTGGGGGTGAATAGAAAAAGGTATACAGGACCCATTAATGATATTTGATTTCCCCTTCTATAACTACACCATAGATGGGAGGGAAAATAGGATAGTTCATGGATTTTATTATTAACTGAAACACTATCTGAATTTACAAGCTTGAAACTTGTAGTTCTCTTAATCAACTAGTTGGTATAACATATATAGATCTAACTCATCATTTTAGAAGGTTATTTCTGTCCAATATAGGGGAATTAGATTCCAATATATATACATATCGAGCTGGTATCTCTCTCAGCTATAGGAAGAGAAACTGTGTTGCCAAGATCCAACTATACTTTTAGTTTTAGTCTGCTCCTCTTGGGGTTTGTAATTGGCAAGAGATGAGAGGGAAATACTTAATTTCAAGGAAGTGGAATCAATCTTATTTTTTTACAGGAAATATATATAAGTACCATATTTTTGGTAAACCCATTTTCACTAGAAAATCAAATCTTAGTTTGTAACACCAATACTTACTACTTCAGTAGAGGTATCTTCTTGGTATATAAAATATCTACTCCTCATAATCCTAATCGAGATATTATGTTTCTCCTATATTGGTGGATGGTTTAACCATAAGAAGTTCATTTTTAGGAGGACTATATATAATATTACCTATATGCTCCTTTCCTTTGTTCTTTGTATTGCCCTTTAATGAATAGTAAGAAGAAGTGGGAAGACCTCCCTACCCCACCAGTCGAGCAGTTTGTAACATGGATCCCTAGCCCAAAGATAACTTTTACCTAGTCTAATAGCATATTTCCTACTCAAATATAGAGCATTTTTGAACCTTTCTCTTCCTATGGGTCAATTGAGATCATGATTCTACACTTTGAGTAGTCGAATCACTGTTTCATTCCAGACATAGGATTCCTTTTCAAAATACTCTATGTGGTGATTTTCTTCTACAAATCTAGTTAGGAATAGTCTGAATTATCTCCTTAGTGGTAGAAGATGGTTCATTAGCTTAATACAACCGATCTATCCAATCCAGTACTCTTGTAGTAGTGTTTCTATGCCTCCAATAATAGATTCATCTCTAGCTACTCTTTCTTATTTCTAAATCTCAAACCTTTCTAAAAAAAGTTGTTAAATATATATAAAATATTTATATTCTCACCCTTTTGAAGGGGTTATATCTTTTAGAACCTAATCCCTTATATGGTATTTTCATCATGAAATATTCTTTATCAGTGTCTCCAAGAGAAAAAACTGAGACACAGTCAAAGATACGGTTGGAGATACTGATCAGGCTTCATGATCACTTCATAAATTAAGCTAATAAGTCCTGAAACTGAGCGATGAATCCACTGGCATGAGAACCAAGTGAATTATAGTGTCAATACTCTTCTAATATTGTCTATCAATAAATATAATGAATCTTAATGAAAACTTCCACTCTAGGAAGAAATAAAGAGATGAAAAATATCCCTTAATACGGCCCATAGAATACCATGAATCATGACCCTAGTGATGGTACTAGATGAGAGGAGAAGGTGGTTTCTAAAGGATAGAGTCATTGTATACGATGCTCTATATATATTGAATGGATGCCTTATATGTGGATAATTTCATTGTATATGATGCTCTATCTGTCTATTAGAATATAAGAGTAATTTTAATTGATCGCCTATGTCCATGACTGAAATACTTTACTGAAATCATATAGAACCTTTGTGGACTCATTCAGCCTTGTAGCATATCTTGTAGCCCTCATTCATTCCTGCCTTCAAGGCCTATTCTTTTGGATTTCCTTGTTCCCCAATTCCTGGAACATACTTTTATTTGGAATGATAGGAATGATTTCTGCAATGCCTTGATCCCTTATTGCCACTAAGTCTTCCCCAACCTCTCCTAATGTTCTTGGTGAGCTATCCTGTCATCCATTGCCCCAACTGTGATGGTCCCCTTCAGCTAGTTCATTCATAAGTGAACCATCCACTTCTTCTTCCAAATGGTTCTATCCCCTCAAGTACTCCCCTCTATATAGAATTGGTTCTATCTTCCTTGTATTAGGTACTCTAGATGTGTTCAGCCCCGTGTTCCAAAGATAGAAAGATGAAAATTTATATAAATACCATCTCATGATGATAAATTCATTTGGTCAAACCCATGTATTCTATGTATGGATGTCTCTTCTTGATCTTGAGGTCATGGTCTAACTTGACTGTAGGGAGTGGGGTTCAATATGTCTTCATCTAAGTCAAGCTATTTCATTCTTTTCTTTAGGAGATCATAGGTCTCAAGGATTGTTTTCTAAGTCTATTGGAAGACTTGAGATGTCTTAAGTTCTCAATGAGGGAGGTGAAAAAGAAGAATTTCAGTATATCATAGTTGACTGTAGGTTGGAGAATCTTTACTTTCCCTGTTTAAACCTCACCCTATGACAGTCTTTCTCATTGATGATGTAGAAATGAAACTATGAAGATAGAGGTGATGCTTACAAAATGAACAGCCTCATAGTCAAACCTTACTTTTATGTAATATGCACCTCATACATATATCATGAACACACGAAGGGTACAACATTGGGTCAAATAGGATGAATTCTCCAAGCACTCAAATGGGCATAAAAAAGGAAGGTGAAAGACTATCTATAATTAGGGATCGCCAACCGATCAACAATAGGCCATCTACTGATTCTAGTCGTTCAAAATTGGCACTTAAACCTTATGATATCTAACTTTCTATGCTTACATATTGGCATGGTTCTCGGTATAATATAGGTAGTATCTATTTTATCGACATTCAAACCTATCAACCACTTTACTTATGTGATTGAAATCGTTCAAACTTTCATTATCATTATTTTATTGATTCATCCTATACCTATTTGATCTTTCTTCATGTGGCCACATTTACCTATCGGTACTCTTCTAATATTGATAAATCCAATTTAGGATGCTAGAATCCTGAACAAGAATCAAGAAGGAACAAAGAGTTTATAATTCATATACACAGAGAATATGATTTTTATTTGATATCAGACATTCTTTTGTTCCAAAGGGAGTTATAATGTTTTTTGGTTCACAGCTGGTATATCACTATACAGATATATATATGCTTTGTATTTGTGCTTAAGCCAATTTCATTAAGGGTTTAAGTAGTGATTAGGTACATGTAGTTTTATGATTAGGATTCTGCTGGAACAACGCTCTTTATAATGAGTAAAAAAGATTGATCACTAAAGAGTTTCAAAGTTGGGTAGTTCCATTGTTCCTGGAGGAATTGAAAGAGATTCCTTAGTATTCAACCCCAATTCGAAGTTGCAAGTCTTTAAATTTCCTATGATGGTGGTAAGGGGATCATTGTTCTTGGTTTCGATTCCAAATATTGATATTCAAATTATCTTTTTTTAACTAAAAAGAAATTTTTCTGAGTGAGAAAGAACTAGATAAAAAATGGAACTAATTGTTCTTTCAATTTTGGAAATTATATAGAGGATCTTGGATTCTCTATATGATGATTAGGATGATTATTGAAATGAAATTGATCCCTACTAGTCACTAATGTTGGTTCCTTTTATTCTCTTGTCAGAGTAGAAACACATGGTGATTTTTTCTTAATGAATTCAGGTACTTTTCCTATATAGTTTTGAGTAGAGTATTAACTACTAGAGTAGAGTAATTAGGTGAAAGACTATGCACTGCTAATGCCTGCATTCTGTTAGTCTTCAAATATGTGAGTGAGATGTAGAGTAAAGATATTTTGGTTAGTCAAGTACCATCCATTTATCTATTAGATGACATGACCATACACCCATTATTTATCCTTTACCCCACTTTTATTCTTCCCACATGAAATTGGTATGCGGTAAGACAAGTATTCATTATATATAGGATAGAACCTTATGTTAGCAAGGAGTCAGAAGATCAGAAATTCAGTACACTACACTACATGTACTCTTATATATAGTTATACAAGAGTACCTATTAAAAGTGAATCATATCATAATCTATGTACTCTTATATTTTTATCATATAATATTACCATATAATAAGAATAGTACATTAAGAAAAATGAAGTTAACCCATTAATTTATGAGAAGGGAATAAGCCTTATCTAGTGGGATCTCATGAGTATTCCCACCGAATACAAAATAACTAGTGGTTATTCATTATCTTCAAGTGAGTGAGTGGCCTCCAAAATATGATAAGGTTTAGAATCCTATTCTTACAATACCAACTGTTGTTGGCATATCCATTTCTTACATTACTGGTCTTCTTCTTTGGCAAAATGTTTTAGTAACCGTTTCCTATCTACTATGAGAGTTGCTTCTGTTCACATAGAATCTCTCACTATGATCGTAGAATATCCTATTAAATTAGCTGCACATTCATCTCTAGAGGTGATTTTTCTCAAATACCCTCTTGTGATAAGAAATGAATGGGTTGCTATTGAATCGTCTGTTAAAAAATCTATTGTAGGAAGAGACCCATCAATGGAAACTAACAGTATATATAAGTACCATCATATTGATCAAATCCATAGGAAATAAACCTAGATTATACCTTCCTCACTGGCTCTGTACTCTACTCAATTAGAGACATATTTTTGCATTGTTTTCAAAAATTCATCTGACTAACTCACAGGGAACTCACTGGAACCCTATTCAATTGTATCCCTTATCACTTCTTATTCGGAGAAGGAGACAACTACTATATTCTAATAGTTTACCACCAAGACTTTTATACATCTATGAATAGTATTCTTATGAACAATGATTCATTACGCTTTTTATCTCGGCTCGTTTTGTAGGGGTATAAGAGTTATATCAGAGTGAACCCAAAAGGGAGTGTCTATTAGAGTAGAGTTAGGTACAATGTTTATATATTCGAGTAAGAAGATTCATTTATAGGCTTGAAACCTAACTTGTACAGAGAGAGAAATGAACCAATATCACATTAATTTGTTAATTCTTAGCACTACAGCTAAGGGATTCACCCATACACTTAAAATAATAGGTGAATATTCTCAACATATATTTTTTGATAACCAACTTATAGCTTTCAAGATTCCAATTTTCAAACATGTCAAATCACTCCATAGCTTTATTTATATACTACAGCTCTATCTATTGATTTCATATTTACATTCTCTAGAGATAATAGGTTTCAAAATGATAACATCATTCCCCTGAAACCAACATGGGATTGACCTTTCATTCAAATGAAAAAAAGGCATCGAAAAAATATAGTTCTTCACCCCTATTAGTATATTTAATATATACTTGATATATCTTATCATTAACCTATAACACTATCTACCCTTAAGAATATATTAAGGGATGTAGTAGAATTCTCAAGAGAACAAAAAATTTATGCATTGTAAGGAAAATAAATAGATGAGTAAAGATAACTCGATCTAGAATTTTCACTCCTTCTACCAAATAAGACATTAGAAATTGAAGAGATTAGTTAGGATAGATGGAACTACCTCAAACTAGATCAATAAATTCTATGATGATTATCTAGGTTATATTATTTTTACTGAAAATCTAGGTTACTAAAATTATTGGGGTTATCTTTTGACACCATGGACTTCAGAATCTTTAATTAGGGATTCCATGGGAAAATCATCCAATGTATATAAGTACCAGCCCTATGAGAATATCTCTTCTACAACCCCCCAACTATATCTATTTTTTAATTTGGGTTCCCATATTATTGGTGAGTGTGATGTTATTAATATTTTAATTACTTATTATATACTCCCTTTACTTATTTTATATTAAATGTGCATAATTTGTGTGAAATATTAATGTTGTAATAATAAGTATTCTTTTTGAGATTTTGTAGAAGTAGTCCAATTGAGTCAGTTTATTATTTTATTTATTACTATCACCCTATAGATACAAATTGTGTGGTTATTTTTTTTAGGATTCATAATTCAATATAAAACATTTAATTATAAGGGATCATGGGCCAATTTGTCCATTTAAAGGCGTATATGGACCACACAAGAAGGCCCACAGAATCTGTGAAGAAACTGGACCATCCATGATGATTTAATTAATAGGCTCAATCTACAAGTTAAAATTCTTTCATTATCCTCAAAGGTTCTGGGGACAATGTAAGGAGTCTTAGATAAAACATTCAGGGCCCAAATCAAAATACAATGGGCCCAACTAATTCATTTAAACTCAGCCCACCATTCTGTCTGAGAATTAAAATTAGTACAGTATTCATGACATGTATCCTGATATAGTCATCATATCAAGATGAGATTTTGCAGTGTGAAATAGGAAATATAGGAGGCCAAATTTTTTGAAGAAATCATTCATATTTGAAGTCATATTCGAATTCCAAAATCCATTCATAATTTGTCCATCGAAGAAGCGTGGATTGAAATGGACAGTTTAACTTTTTTTAATCAACCAGACATAACTTTGGCTACATAGGTCCAAATGACTCCGAATTTTGAGAGACATCGTCCCCAATTACTCTATACAACATTGAAGAATGATATATTCAATTATTTGGCATTATGGATGTCCAAATCATTGATTCAAGAGGAGTGACATATTGGTAATGCCAACAATCTACTTCCTTGGGCTATAAATACACCCCCTCCTCCCCTTCAAAGGGGTTGGAATTTTAGAAGAGTGGAGCAAATATTTTCATGACCAAAGCCTTTTCAAAGGTTTGAGAGGACCTTCCACACACAATCTTTCACTTGAGAGACCTTTCCCCTTCTCTTTTTTTTCATTTACTTTTGTGTTCTTCATTTCTGTAATCTTGTAAGTCTCTTTCTTTGTAATTTTGTTTTAATGAAAATTTCTTCTTCAATATCTCTTATTCTCATCCAACTTGTGTAGTATAATATTAATGTTCTTAAAAATAGTTTAAATAAAATTTAATCATCTTCCATTCTTTTTCTTTCTCATTCAATCTAATGTCAGTATTTAATTCCCTTCATCGTTTGTGTGTGTGTTTGACACACCACTCTTTTCTCATCCCTTTCTTTTCCTTTTCTTATTAATTTATCATCATAATAATTATAACCTGATTACTAATAATTTAAATGGATGAGTAGATCTACCATTGGGGTGAGTTATAATTTGGGGATATTAAGTGATTGAGAGTCTTTTCTTGATGAGTATTCTTTGAGTTAATATTGTGTATGTTGAACTTTATATGTCTGGGATTAATGACATGGTTTGTTTAATATGTGGATTCCATGGATTATTGAAACCAAAAATACACTACCAAAAATAATTAATGGTAGTTATTATAACCTTAAGTTATGATTTGGCTTCGATTAAAGGTTTAACACTTGGGAATTCCGATCAAAATCATCTTGTGAAGTTGTTATTAATTTAATGCAATATAAATTAAAGATGAAGGATATCATAAGATTCAATACCTAATAATGAACTCACCCTGAAATTTATAAATTTGTTAAATAAAACATCATCCATAAATTATTTCATAATCTCTACAAACAAACCCCCCAATCAAAATACAATTAACTAAAAACAACTGACTATAAAAAAGTATCATTGCCGAGGATTCGACCCAAGTGCTAATATACACATTAGTAGTGCATCGAAAGTTTGACCGGTCGATATGGGACAATCAGCCGTGCATTTCAAATGGAACTATTGTCAGGGATGGTGAAATTATGTAATCATTAGTTTCTAGTTTTTGTATAAAAAAAGAAAACCTTAAAAAAATTGAAAAAACACAATGAAAAACCTGCCTTCCTCATAAAATTCATAAACAAAAAACACAAAAAGAAAAAAAATTCTTCTTCCCCGTCCTTGCAACATCTCTAAAAATGCTCCATAGCCTCCCAAACAATCCCTTGGAATTTTTTGACCCTGAAATTGAGTGAACAATTCTCCAACATAGGAGGAACATTAGGGATAATCAAATAATTCAAGAACCAGTCCTTGTCCAAACAATTGAATTCGATATGGCCAATCCTGGGGAACAAACACTTAATGAACATGCTACCACTGATATATATTACCAACCTCTTGGTATTCAATATCCATACATATATGCTGACTTTGAACTCAAATCGGGTTTGATTCATCTTTTTCCGAATTTCACAGGCTAGCCGGTGAGGATCCATATCTCCACCTTAAAGAGTTCCAAGTAATGTGCTCTACCATGAAGACTAAAGGGGTTTCTGAGGAACAAATCAAACTCCGAGAATTCCCTTTATCCCTAGCTGACACTACCATGTCATGGATTTACTACCTCCCTCCTGGTTCCATAACCACATGGAATGACATGAAGCGACTATTTTTAGAGAAATTCTTTCCTGCTTCGCGTACTACTTCTATCTAAAAGGAAATAAGTTGTATTCATCAATTCCAAAATGAATCACTCCATGAGTATTGGGAGAGGTTCGAAAATCCTGTTTCAACCTTCCCACACCAGCAAATACCTGACCAACTCTTGATCCAATACATATATGAGGGGTTATTGGCTATGGAGAGAACTCTCATTGATGCCGCAAATGGCGGTGCTCTTGTTGATAAAACTCCTGCAGTTGCAAGAGATATCATGAGAAACATGACTGAAAACACAAAACAATTCAATACTTGAGCATATGATGAAGTCAAACAAGCCTAATATAATCAATCCATAGAGCCGATCATGATGATCGAGTGGATGTGTGAACAAACAGGTCTTGTGCGACAACTAGCTGTGGCATCCAAATCCCCAACCTTGCCTTATCTGCAATCAATTTTTCATGGACCTGTCAAAAACTGTGGAATCTGTAACTCTTCATCTCATCCAACTGACTCATGTCCATAACTTCAATAAGATCTACCTGATTCATCTTGACCAATGGAGCTCAATGTAGCATATGCTCAGAGGAACACCAACCCTCAACAATCAGGCTAGTTCATTAGAAACATCAACCAACCTCACTCTGATCCCTTCTCTACTTCCCATAACCAAGGAATGAGGTATGGTAATTCTATCTCTCATCCCCCCAATACCCTCATAAAAACCCAAAACAATTCCAATATGGTCAAGGTGTTGGTAACTTCCAACAACCTTACCCTTTTGTTCCTCAACCTCGAAGGATCAATCCTCCTCCTAGATTCTACTATCCTAGTGAGCCTTCCCAATTCCGAAACCAATACAATCACTTTCACAAGAACTAAAATCAAGGTAATCCCTATTTGGGACAAGCCTCATCTTCCATGTGACCATGGCAAAGCACTGTTGAAGATCTTGCCTCCTTCACCCATTCTAGACTCAGGAACATTGAAACCCAAATTGGTCAACTTGCATCCCACCTGAGCCAGAAACAACAATCAAATACTTCCCTACTCCTAGCTCAACCATTACCCAACCCCAAGGGTAATGTAAGTGAAATTTCACTTAGATAGGTAAATAAAATTGATATGACTAATGTTGAGTCCTCAAACCCTCCTTTGAATGTTGACCTAGAAAATGAAATGAAAAAGAAATATAAAAAGGAACCTGAATCCATTCCCTCACCTCCTTCCATTCAACTTAGGAAACCAATTAATTTTCCTCAAGCTGTTTCTAAGACAATGAAGTCCTTCGAACCTGATCCTGAAATGCTTGACATGTTTAGACACCTTGATGTGAATATTCTGCTCTTAGATTCCATTAAAAAAATCCATACGTATGCCAAGTTTCTTAAAGAATTTTTCACCCACAAGAGGAATGTTTCCACCCAACATTCCATACCTATTATGTGAAAAGATCCTGGGAACTTTATGGTTCCATGAAAAATTAGAAGTTCCAACTTTGATGATGAACTCATAAACCCAGGAGCCTCAATTATTGTCATGCCCAAATCCATCTTCTCCAACCTTGGTCTAAGTCCCTTACATACAATGGTTGTTTTCATTCAGTTATCCAATCTAACCACATCCATTCCTGAGGGAATAATCGAGGATTTCCTTGTTCGTGTCAATGTCTTATCTTCCTAGCCGATTTCTATGTCCTTGACATGGAAGGTTAGACATCTTCTTTCCAATCTCTTATAATTCTAGGAAGGCCTTTACTCATGAAATCTAAAACCAAAATTGATGTTCATGCTGGCATCTTATCCATGGAATTTGGTGAACAAGTGGTCATGTTCAATATTTTTCAATCCATGTGATACCCATCAGAGAATGAATCTGCATTCTCTATCCATTCTTCTGAAACTCTCTTTGAGAGTGTGTCGAATCCCAATCCATCATGTCCTTCTTGTTATACTGATAGAGGAGTTTGTGAATATTGTATCCTAATTAACCAAGTCATTAATGGAGAAGTTGATGTTGACATTACAAATGAAAACTCCATTGATCTAAAGGATCTTGAAAAATATTTAGAATCTCATCTTGCCTCTGACCTCCACTTCTCCAGCTTGGATGATAACGAGGAAAATGAACTAGAATTTTCATTTGTTGATTGAGATCTGTTTATCCAGTATTCATCATTTCCTATTCATGATTCTGAAAATTCTATTATATGTGAGGTTAACCCTAAACAAATGTGTTTATCTTGTCCCAATGAGAGTGAAGGTGGTGATATTTGTTCCATAATTAATAAATTGATCACTGGTGAGGTTAAAAATGACCATTATTTGGCGAACAACATTAGAATAAAGGATATTGAAAATTTTATTCAGTCTTATGACTCCACTGATCCTAGTTACTCTACATCGGTAAGTGATGAAATAAATGAGTAAAAAACAATTGGGATCTCATACTCTGGTTTCATGTTATCTAAACATTACATAAATGAACCATAATAATTGAGACATATTCTTGAATTTCCAAGAATTGAAAACCATAAATTTGAGGATAAAATCATTCCTCAAATTGAAAACCAAAGGGAGGATAGTCCTATTCTCTTTCCAATCCCATAGGATTGCAAGGAAAACATCTAGTAAGGGGATAAATTATCCAATGAACAATCAGGAAACCCAATGGAGAAGTTTTTCTAGAATCACATTAGAGTTGAGAAAATACGATAGCCACCATCAGACTATGGGTAGTCTACTACAACTTTCCACCTGTAGACAAAAAAATCAATTCTTCTTGGGAGGAAACCCATGTTTTCTTTTAATTTTATGAAATTTTAATTTTTTTTCATTAGATGAATAATGATTTTTATTTTTTAGGTAACATCCCACAATCCTAGAACCACATCGACTTCCATCAGATCCACAGTAGACCCACCACTAGATGGAGCTGTCAACCCACCAAATCCAAATCTAGGGGCACCTCTTTCCCTTTAACTCTCTCTATCTCTCTTCGTCCATCTATCTCTTTCTTCTTCTTCCTCTGCCTTTCATTTTTTATCAAACCCTTTCTTTTTCTCTTTCTCTTTTGTGTGGGTGTGTCTTTATTAATAACTAAAAAAACCTAAAAAAAAAATACAAAAAAGTCAAGAGTTATGCTTACTCACCATCGAGTTTTGAAACTTTTTCCAACTTTTTTGGGGAGTCAACAGACATGTTTTCATCTCAAAAATTTTATATTTTCATCATGACTATGGATAAAGAATTTTGTGTCAAAACCAACAAATTTTTAATTCTCAATATTTTATTTGGAAAATGATTTTCCCCAACAATGATAACCAAAATTGGCTTTCATTCCAAGGCTACCTTTGGCCATCTTTTCAAAATGTGTGTTTTTCACCCCCATTTGTGAATCTAGAGTTTGTGGAACTTCGAGCTAAAATTCCTACTTTAGTGAGAAGTAATATGATAGAGGCTTTTTTTGAACCACGTAAGAATCACAATGACCAAATAGCCTCCCATTTAACTTACAATAATCCTCCTTTTGAAAGCCCCTTAGATCCTATGAAAAACGTTTCTTTGTTAGCCACATTACAAGCCCAATACCTTATCCCACCCAATGTCAACATGGATTTTTCATTGCATATTTGTTTTTGAAATTTAACTATAGGGGGTGGGTGGATTTCATTTTGGGTACCCTTTGTTGATTTCACTATATTATCATATGCATGAGGGAAAGAATCCATTTCAGTGTGGGGTATAGGTTATAATTTAGTGAGTTTTGGGAAATGTAATGTACTTCCATTTATGTAATTTTGTAAATGTTATTGACAATTGGTAAAAAAACAAAAATGATGAAAAAAATAAAAAAATGAAAAAATGGGTTGTGTCATGGGTAGGTTAAAAATAGATCTTCCTCAAACATTGATCTTGTTATTACTATTAAAATTAGTGTCGTGAGGAGATAAAAAATTGGTTGGGATATGAGTGTGAGATATTTTTTCAAGTTCAACTTTTGAAAAATGAAAAAAAAAGAATAAAAGAAATGAAAAGAAAAGAAAAGAACACTTATGTCATTGGGATAAGTTTTTTGTTTTCTAAATATTACATCTTCTCATTAACTTTATATTTCCTTCCAATTTTGTGTCTTATTTTACATTTTCATTCCCCTATAAATATGGATTTTCAATTCCTTTCATGTCTTATTTCAAAACAAAATGTGCATTTATTTTTCCATGTTTGTGATTTACCCCTATTCTTCTCTGTCTTTAACATTATATTCCTACCACACTATAGCCATATAAAAACCCTAAAAAGACCTCTTGATTTTTGAGTACATTAGGATCGATAGTGGAAGCTGAGAGCTCTTACAAACTCTAAGATTTTCACTTTTGTTTGGTTAATGAGAGAAGCTCTATAAATTAATTTTATCATTTTGAGAGGAGTAAGTTTTGTGTGCCACCATTTTCTATTTCTAAATTTGAGCCTGAAAAAAGGGTTATTTTTTTTACATTTTTTCTGTAAAAATTTGAGGTGTAATTCAATATGGATGATTGAAATAGTCTAAACCTCCTCAGATTAGAGAAAACAAAATTTTAATATTTGTTGGTGAGTGAAAATGATTTTGTCATGTTTTTATATTTGTTTCAAATGAGGACATGCACAAGAATAAGTGTGGTGGAGTTGATGTTATTAGTATTTTCATGAATGATTTTATACTCCCTTTACTTATTTTATATGAAATGTGCATAATTTGTGTGTAATATTAAATTTTTAATACTATGTATAATTTTTGAGCATTTTTAGAAGTAGTACAATTGAGTCAGTTTACTATTTTTGATATAAATATCACCATACAAATCCAAATTGTGTGGTTATTGTTTTTTTGGATTCTTAATTCGATATAAAAAATTTCATTAGAAAGGATCATGGGCCAATTCTGCAATTTGAAGGCTCATATGGACCACATAAGAAGGCCCAATGAATCTATGAAGAAACTGAATCATCCATAAATATTGAATTAATGGGCTCAATATAGAAGTTAAGATTCCTTCATTCTCCTCACAGGTTCTGAGAAAAATATAAGGAGTCTTGGATAAAAATTTCAAGGCCCAAATCCAAATACAAGGGTCCCAACTGATTCATTTAAACTCATCCCATCATTCTGTCCGGGAATTAAAATCAGTACAGTATTCAAGATATGTCTCCTGATCGATTCATCTCTTCAAGCTAATTCTGTTCAGTGTGAAATAGGAGATATATGCGGTATAATTTTTTAATATAGCATTCGGATTTGAAGGTGTCTTACTATTCCATAATCCTATCACATTTTGTCCATTGAAAAAGAATGGATTGAAATTGACAGTTTAACTTTGTTTAATTAACCGGACATAACATTGGCTCCATAGGTCCAAATGACTCCAAATTTTTACAGAATTCGTCCAAAATTATTTTATAAAACTTTGAAGAAGGAGATATCTCAAGATTCAGCTTTCTGGATGTCCAAATTGTCAAGCCAAGTGGGGGGATAGATTGGGAATGCCAACAGTCCACTTCCTTGGGCTATAAATACATACCCCTCCTATCCTTCAAAGAGGTTGGAATTTAAGAAGAGTGGAGCACATATTGGCATGACCAAAGACTTTACAAGGGATTTGGAGGACCTACCATACTCAATCATTCACTTGAGATACATTTCCTCTTCTCTTTGTTTTCATTTACTTTTGTGTGCTTCATTTCTGTAATCTTTTAATTCTCTTTCTTTGTAATTCTGTTTTAATGAAAATTTATTCTTCAATATATATTATTCTCATCCACCTTATGTAGTTTAAAATTAATGTTCTTAAAATAGTTTAAATACTGTTGAATCCTCTTCCCTTCTCTTTCTTTCTCATTCAATCTAAATTCAGTATTTAATTCACTTCATTGTTTGTGTGTGTGTTTGACGCAACACTCTTTTCTTAATCCTTTATTTTTCTTATCATCTTAATTTATCATCATGATAATTATCACCAGATTACTAATCATTTAAATGGATTAGTAAATCTACCATTGGTATGAGTTATAATTTTGGGATATTGAGTGATTGAGAGTCTTTTCACGATGAGTATTCTTTGAGTTAATATCGTGTATGTTGAACTTTATATGTCATGGATTAACTACATGTTTTGTTTAATATATGGATAATACGGATTGTTAGAACCACAAATATACTACCATAAACAAGTAGTGGTAATTATTAGAACCCTAAGTTAATTTAAAGCTTGGATTAAAGCTTTAACACTTGGGAATTCCGATAAAAATCATCTTGTGAAGTGGGTATTAATTTAATGCAATATAAAGTAAATATCAAGGATATCATAAGCTTAAATCCAAAATAATGAACTCACCCCAATAATTATCAATTTTTTAAATCAAACATCATCCATAAATTATTTCATAATATCTTCAAACAAACCCCCCAATCAGAATACAATTAACTAAAAACATCTGACTATAAAAAAGTACCATCATCCAGGATTCAACCCGAGTGCTACTATACACATTAGCAGAGCATCAGAACTTTGACCGGTCAATAGGTGAAAATCGGCTGCAGGTTTCAGAGTGGTACATCTTTTATGTCCTCATCAACCATAGCCTTACCTGCCTATAAAATTTATCTAATCCCCTAATAGAATTAAATAGAAAACAAAGGCTTTTAACAACTTTTATATGAGCCTTATTCTTACTTCTTATTGTTTTCCTGGTTTCTGGTTATGTCATTGGTTTCCTTGGGACTAATTTTCCAATTGATAAAGCCATACATGGAACACCTAAAATATATATGTCTGATTCCATGAGTACATTTTCTTATCGAATATGACTAAATAGGGAATATATAGAGGATCCATAAAATGGATACTGACATAGGGGCCATAGACAAGTGAGCATCGATGGATTCTTAATTACCATTATTTATTAGGGTGAGGCTTTTTCTTTGATTTGTTTTCTTTGTTACTATAAAATTACTCACTATTAGAAGATAGTGATGCATTCAATCCATCTGTTCTATCACCATATGCAGATATGTTATGAGGCATTAGATTCGTTTCAGACCAGAAAGTGAAATCAGTCATAGGTAGGTCCATGATAAGGATCACAGATCAGTCTCCATTTTTCTAAAACTATCAATTACATCTTCAGGGTAGGATAACCACCAAAATCTTATCTCCTTTTATCATTTCTGGTGGAACTAATAGAGCGGAAGAAGTTTGCAATGAACCATGACTCTCTACTCTCTCCCAGTGAATCAAGAAATCTCGTAATTTGAAAGATATCGTAGGTGTAGGTTAATAATCTTCTAATAGTGTGCTTCCCATTCATTTACCAATGATGAAGAAGCTCAAGATGATGAGAAAAATTAGAGAGGAATGTTTTATCCAATCTGGTCAAAAGGGTACTCTTCTATATAGTATAATAGAAGAAAAAAGGCTAAAGGGAAGGTTCTTAACCCTTATATTTTATGTAGCACCATCAGGGAGGGTAAGTAAGGCTGATACTTATGTATATTGATGGATCATATAAGCATAAGCATGAACATAGGTCTGACTTAAATAATCGATTGACTGTTGGAGTAGAGTACTGACGATGAATCTAGTTCAGAAGTAGAGACATAGATAATTACTACCAAACCTATGGCACAAAGAAGGATACCCCCTGAAAAACTAATGAATTTTCTACCATAGTCATTGATATAAGATTTGATCTAGACCCCCAATATATATAAGTAACTTTTTTGATATCTTATTTAGCTTCATCCAATTAGGAGGTGATAGCTGTTACGACATGCTTCTGGAATGGGTAGTGAAGTGGGCAAGATGGAATGGTTCAAGGGGAGTCAAGGGGCACAAGGCGATTCAAAGTTTACCATGGCATTGGAAGAACTAGGTTAGTGGGGGGGGGGAATCACAACAAAACAAAATAAACTACAACGGAATGATGGATTTTCTCGACAAACGACAAGTATATTGGAACTTTGTATTCACTCTAAGGTGCACTTTTGGGACTATTTGGAATATGATTTTCAGTTTTTATTAGTATAGAATTATCAACCCCGACAATCAATTACTAGGTGAGAACCATGAAATATATAATGTTTTTCTTAAAACACATGTTATAGTCATGGTCTCTTTCATGGTGATGTCGGCTATGATAGGTGGTTCTGTAAATTGGATTGTTTCAATTCTAATTTGGTCCTCTGGAATTTCCTTTCCATGCATAAATAATATATTATTCTTGTTATTTCCTTTGACTCTGTTGCTCCTATCGTTCCCAGTAGTGGTGGAATTGTGTAGAGGCATTAGTTGGATGGTCTATCTTCCCCTAAGTGGGATCACCATCCATTAATGATGGATGACCGATTTAGAAATTTATCATCTACATCTTATTTGTTTATCTTTCATTTTGGGTGCGATCAATTTTATTTCAACGATATCGAACATGTGTGGCCTCAGAATGATGATGCATAGATCACCCCCTCTTCGTGTGGTTCATTCCTATGAATGCATGACCCATAGTGTTGGATCTTCATATACAGGTTGGGGGATCACAATTTTATTAACAGATTGAAACTTCAATACTACATTTTCTGAACTAGCTGGCGGTGGAGACCCCATTTCATACCAGCATCTCTTCTGGTTCTTCAATTTTAAAAGGACCTTTTCATATTCAAATCTGAATATGCATTGAGATATATTAAGGGACTGTCTGCTTCATGGTACTCCTATAATATTCATAAGAGGTTTTATAGTAAATCCTTGATCTAGATAAAATAGAGTATCTATGACACAATCAACAGGTATACAACGAAATAAAAGAAATCAAGTAGGAACCTCATAGACTACATGCGCAACAACAGATCCTAAATCCTTCTGTGAGTGGCCGACTAGAACTATCTATGGTGAATAAAGTATTCAAGTGAGTAAACAAGGTTCTGAAAAATCCTACCCTCTGGTCAAGGATATACTCCTCTGGAAATTACTATGGGACGGAAAGATATATGAATACTATGATATATCCAACATATGCTTGGTGAAACTATTAAAATTTGATCAGGTTCTAAAGCTTATCTTTATCGACTATGTCATCGACTTGGTATGATGAAACTCATAAATTGTGTTAATGTTCATATTAGACATTCATCATGACTACTTCAACTACATCATGTCTGTCAAGTACTGGATATCCCTGTCATTCTACCTACTATACTTGATTCACAATCCAATTGGTTTGTAGGATTATTTGATGTTGATGGTACCATTGGTATCACTATGAAGCATCAAATACCACAAATCTGTATTTGAGTAAATAATAAATTTCTAAAAGATGTATATTATCATGAGAGAGTATTTGGAGTACATATCTACTTTTATAGTAGTCAAAATGGTTACTAAAAATGGTCTGTACAAAGTCAAAAATATGTGATCATGACTCTAGATTACTTTATATCACGTAATTTTTGAAGTCATCACTCATGATGATTATTCAATATTGAAGAATATTATAGTCTTTATAGTCTCAATGCATTTAAACCTGAAAGTATTCACCATAAATCATTGATATATTTCCTAGGATAATGGAACCAGTTGATGATATAGTCCACCTTTCTTCGCTTATATTGACAAGTATAAGAGAGAAGCATCATGAAGATTACATACTCATTCTGAATTGCTTCGGAATCATCAGTTAGATTGATTCAAATTATTTGAAAAAATGGGTATTTGGCTATCTTAGAATGGTATATTCCATGAATAGTATTGGTGTTCTTGGCTCTCTAGTTTGAGAACAACATATGTTTACTGTTGGTTTATATTTCAATAATTTTTTGTACTTAAATACTGCTAACATGATAATAGATGTTCCATATTGCAGTAAATTATTTAGTTGGATGGCTACCTGGTGGGGCAGTTCAATCATGTACATCAAAACACCCATGTTGTTCTTTGCGGGGTTCATATTTTTGTTCATGATCAGTGGACTCATTGGAATAGTATTGGCTAATTCTAGGCTAGAAATTGCACTTCATGATACCTATTATGCAGTGGAACATTTCCATTATGTACATTCTATGGGTTCCATTTTTTCTTTATTTGTTGGATTTCAGAATTAGGTTGGTAAATTCATAGGGATAGTCTACCCAGAACACTTAGAGAACCTCCATTTTTTATAACTTTTTTCACGGTGAATCGTACCCTCTATCCAATGAATTTCTTAGGACTAGTGGGTATGCCACATCATATTCTTGATTTTACAGATGCTTTCGAGGGTTGGAATGACCAAATCTCTTATGGTGCATATCTATCGGTTGTTGGGATTTTTTGTTTTGTAGGGGTAGTGACGATCACATCTGCCAGGGCACCTACTCAATTTTGAATTCTGACTGTTGAAGTTGAAAAATCTCCAACCACAATGGAGTGGATTTTTCTTATGGGAACCAAGCGTGCAGTGGAAGCCCAAAACATGGGGGTTTTAATAATTTTCCCATGATGATCTATGTGAACTTGTCAACATTAGTAAAAAACTGGTCTTAGTAGAGGACCACACATGAAGGATTTTAAGCACAAAAATTAAACCTTAAATTACATGGTTTAATTCCAAATCCAGGCATGATGTATGCTCACTATTGGTGATCACTTATTGAAAAATCTGACATCGAAATCCTCTTTATTATTCACATGCACTTCAATAAATCCACGAGAGCACCAGTAGTCGTAATATGGGTGCTAGCGCAGAATTGGGACGATGCCTTTGATTCTCTAACGATCACCGCATCGCTTCACAAGTGATTCTTGAGAGAGTGATTAATCCATACTCCTTGGATCTAGAGAATCTATCTCTAGATCAAGGGAGAGAGAATAATAGAGATAATACCCATGAATAGTGTTTTTAAAAATCCCCTTCTTTCCTATTTATAGTATTTAATTAAAATACTTGGTATGGCCTTACTGACCCCAAATACTTAACGCACTGTCGACGAAATTTTGTGACTACTTATCTGATTCATTGATATTATTATCACTCACTTGTAATACATTAAAATATATTATGTGATAATGATTGATTCATTAACTCGACTTGTCGCTCCAATGAATATTAATTGAACCATGAATAATTTAATATTCATAAATTAATATTTTCCATGTATTTAGTTAAAACTCATAAATACATTTAATAAATAAATTCAATACTCATTATTCTAAACTCAAATAATATTAATTTATTTATTTCATTGGTGATCATTTAACCTTGGACAAATCTGAAACCCCAGTGGTAGGGACCACCATGTCGAAAATTCATATTCAACTGAATAGAGAAGATTATTGAATATGCTATGTTGTTTGACCCTCTAAGCCCTTATCTCGACAGTAGTGAATAGTATTCATAGACCAATAGTAGGATCTAGCAACCCATCATGGAACCTGAAGAGATAAGGACTATCACAGTAGTGACAACCAACCAATGGACACACACTGTATATTATAATCTCTTTTTCTGTTATATCTCATAAAGTATGATGCACTCTTGTGTCATCTCCCTTTTCTTGGTTTATTGTTTGTTGATTTAACTTGATGAATTTACCCTTTACTGCCATGACCATGGTTTTATAAATGTACTCCCATCCTAAACAACATGTCCAGAGATATATTACTTCAATAACCCTGACGAGACAAATCCTTTCTTGACCATTAAACCAATGTCATGCCACCAATGACACACCCAACACAAACTACCTCACCACGACTTCATTGTCATGGTTTTCCTCATGTGTCAAAGTATGCAATAAAATGACATACATTGGTAATGATAGCAAGTCAAGAGAACATTACACATGATCATATATAGGAACATCCAATTAAACCTGAAACATGTGGTGTTCCTATTGGCGGTCAAGTCCTTATGATCTCAACACTAGATATCACCAAGTGCGAACATCAAGAGAAGAAGTCTCAATGCTTATGAGCCCCCAACACTTGATAGTAAAATATATATTGTGTCCAATAAGTATGATTTATCTAGACTATAGAACATATATTTAAGATTAATGTCATGGTATCTAGAGGTTCTCATTATAACCTGGGAATTGTTATAACCTTTCTATATGATAATTAATCATTGAACATTACCATTTAAATAGTGGACATAGAAAATTATACACTATAATTCTAAGATGACATCATGCATAGCTAACTATATACACGATATGGTAATCAAAATCACTAAATAGTTTGGTCTTGGGCACCCACTATTTCAACGCTCCCACTTTCACTAGATCCAACTTGCTATCCAAACTTGTTAGCTACTCACATGATGACCATCATGTTTCTGCTGAGTAACGGATTTAGCTAATGGGTCTGCCACAGTTCCGCCTCATGGATATTCTACTATAGAGACCTCATCTACTTAAGTAAAACTTATCATGAGATGGAATCCCAAATATATCCCTTTTTTCCACTATAATATCTTGACATCTTGGCTAGTAAGAATATCATAATTTAAATTATAATGATACATTTCTTTCCAAGTTAGATTCTAAGAACTGGAACATATCATTACATTTAACTGCATCTTAGCTACCTTAGAAGCTGCAACGTACTCGGTATTTTTCGTTATGGCCACCAATGGCTTATATGAGCTTGAATCACTCATCATCTTTATCCTAACTGCAATAGTAGATCACATTTATCTATGGAAGACTATTTTATATCCTCAAAACTAGTATTCTTTCTTCTCTACTTACCAGATATATGTCTTTTGTACTTTTCGATGTACAATTAGATAGTTCTGACTGCATCCCTTATAGTCCTTTAGGATATAAATGATATCTTCTTACTGTAAAATATACCTTGTAAATATCAGTTCTTGTACATATTATGGCATATGTTATTTATACATTGCTTATACATATGGATTTAACTGATCACGTTGATCTCCACCTACGTCCTGAACATGTCAACCTTAAGAGATTATGCCATGTGACACAGAAAACAATTTATCTCTTGAATTGTTCTGACTTGTATTTTCAAATATAATGTCACTATATGTATGATTGACAAGGTCCAAGCAACCTATAGATCTAATTCAGTAGACGTCATTCCCTATAACATAGGTTGATACTTTATGTCAATCACTAGACAATAAATTTTATCTTGGTCTTAACTAACTATGATACCAATGCCTATTTTCCATATGTTTTCGAACATATTTCTTCTTAGAAAACCTTAGCGCTCCCACTAACCTTTGGTAGACACATGGAAAACATTTTTTGAAAATGTATATTCTATGATTTGGTTTCTAACATTAATCTGAAACTGGATTTTAGTAACTTGTATCCTTTATTAGCAATTTGTTTCATGACCATCCCTTTCTGGTTGTGTCTCATAGACACCATCCACGATTGTTGGTCATGAAATCCAATGATAAATAATTTTATCATAGATATTAGCTATTATAAGTAAAATTATAACAGATTTAGGCATAAAGACTTAGTCAAGCCAATCTAGCCTTATTGGTACAATGCTTGTACCATCCATGTATCAATTCACTTGAATACCCACCACAGTATTCATAATAATAAGCCCCCTTTCACATTGATACATGGAATCAATTAATTGAATTTTATTTGGTCTTATAAATTTTAGCTATTTTTTACATACTACGTATTTGTAAAAAAAATTAGTCACATTGAATAATAGATCACCAGCCACGATGAATATAAAAATCATCACCATGGTTTTATCCTTCCTACGCAGTATGTGTCTCTGGAACATACACTATTCCACATGCTGTTGTACAAGTAGATCCTATGCCAACTAGTTGTGCATCTTTAATATTGACTAAACACAATTCAATATAGCTCCCACTATCTCTAATATAGATGTGAACCCTTATATAGATATGCATTCCATTATAATACTATAACTTTTCTGTATTAGGGATTTATGTAATATCCTATGCAATAATTAGGATAAGTACATTTGATGCACAATGTTTTTATGTTGATGTAAGTTTGTTTTTATCTGAAAAAACTATTTGCATCCAAACACATGTCCTTATGACATAATAGATTTACATCATACCATGACTTGTATGATATTCATTTTTCATTTTAGTTTTTTATATGGTTATGGGATATCACGATTATTTTGAAAGCATTTCATGAAATATAATGGAAGTTTTTGCTAGTTTCAACCTTGATATTACTTGCATCATAATTTGGATGTATCACATATGCATTTATGAATTGATCCATGCTACATGTTTGTTGATCAATGTTGACATGTAATACATCATCATAAATCCTCCTCATTAACATAAATGTCATGATTTTGATAAGCTAATGTGTGTTTAGGAATTACTCCACGCTACATTATCATGATTGATGATGGCTTGGTCAAGATATTATTCGATATCCCAACCCAAAGCAACTCATATCTCTTGACCATGGATATACTTCACATTATTATTCCATAATTACTTAATGGAATATTATGATTTTTATATACCTCTAGCTTATACTTGGAATAGTTCATTCTTAGTTGTTGAACTATTCCCAAAATCTTTGGGGCATACCTTTTTATCTAAAGGATCCTTTGTCCAAACTAAAGATGTCGATAATACCAAAAGTATTTAGCTATTCTGAGCCTAAATACCACGCTTTTTATATTTATGGTGTCCACTTTTAATATTTCAATAAAAATAATTATCCTGTCACAACTGGGTATAATTCTTACATTTATATTCATAATTAATTTCCTATGATTCATGTATTACTGATTGAGTTTACCAAAACAACATTCATTGCAGAACCTAAAATAGTGTATCCTTGCATTCAAGGACACCTGAGATTAATGTTTGTAGTTATACTCAATAATAGTTCAAAACGAATCTTTCACTTGGCTATTCAGAAGTCACGTACATCACAAAATTGGCCTAGTTATCACCCTTCACACCCACTTGGAGAATACACAAGACATCCAGTAATGTTCCTTACAAACATGGATTTAGTATTAGAATACACATATGTCACCATTATATTGTATTTAATACCCATGTAGTAAAAATAAAACATTACAATAAATGAAAATGTCTAATGTAGAAGCCGAAACATTCTCCATTAAATTAGGTTATTTCTGTTAAACTTCCATAATATTATATTTTAATATGCAATGAAAATAACCTTTGTTAATAAATCATTAATTGAAGGATGTCACAAATGTGTCATGGGCATTAAATTCCTTTGACCTTTTCACATTTTCTTTCAATTTATTATCCATAAGAATTAAATCTTAATTGTATTTTATTCTTATTCATTTGGAAAAACTTACCTTAAGTGGTAATGGAGCGTTTACTAAATACTTGTTCATTTTATAACTTAAATTGAAACTTGAGTAAAGTGGTGAAATTGATATGAGAAAGGGATCCACTTGAAATACCATGATAAATCATTCAATTTACACATTCCAGTGTAACATTTCCTTATTCATATCATTGCTTCGTTTTCTCCTTGCAAACATCTCGGAGATGAGAATTCATGTTATATCTTCCATGTCTTGGTGTATCGACTGTGACTGACACCGAATGTTGATGAAAGAATAATGATATAACTTTAATATTCTTTGTACAATATTCTCCTATAAGCTATTTCACCCTCACTTCTTGAGGTAGTTTAAAAGCGTTGGGGACACTAGCACCTTGAGTTTCCTATATCATAGTACTATGCACACGTACCTGTACTATTCAAGGATACTTGTGTCAGTGTGGACATTTACTTTGTCCAATATCATATAGTATTTTTTAAACATGTGGTATATCTTTTAATTTTATACAAAATGAATTTTAAAAGATTAGTGCCTTTTATCTGGATTATCGATTTAGACATTTTGACCAACTACATAAATAGATTTTTGTCTCCTGCTATTTTATCGGATTCTTGGAACCCTCTATGCTAGAAGCACAATACTCTTTCACTAGAGTATTCTGGTGGAATGGATTCAAGAATCACCCATCATAGTCTACAATCTATGGCTACGACACTACTTAGAGGGTTCTAGGTAGGCTTTTTGTGGGCTGACCACTTTAAATTGTGTTTCCTTGATCTGTTGAGTGACATGATTTACTCAACGTTTGCCTCTAAAATTACAAAAAGATAAATACGGATATTTCTTTGCTGAAATTTTAGTTATGTCAACCCATCATTCTTATAATGACTCCCCAGTAGTAAGAGGCACCCTCAGGCGTTCTATTGGTCAGTGGCTCTACGAGACGTCCAACATGGGATATGGGTTGCGGTGGCCTGCCAGGCGTCGGGTGCTGTTGGTCGGTGGCTCTACAGGAGGGAGGAGAACCTGTGTCCTTGGTGATGGACTGTCACGACTGAGCAGGAGCCAGAGGATGGATGCAGGTGTGCTGTAAGAGGCAGGTACTAAGAGGGAGCCGCTGGGGTGTCCGGGTGCCGGTTGGACTTGGTGCAGCGCGTGACTGGGCAGCTGAGGAAGGGAGGAGGCCAGAGGGAGGTCGCGCGTGACAGCACATGCAGGTCGCCCCGACCCCATTTTTTTCTTCTTTAGACCTGCTTTGTAGGGTCTTTCACCCTACCTAATTTTTATTTTTTGTAAAATTTGACCCACAAAAGTGGGCCATCTCCCCTTTCATTAAAAAATTCCATAACCGATTTGAGAGGATTTGGGAAAAGATTTTTAATATATTAATATTAAAATATTATTATAACAAAATTATTATAATAATAGAACATTTATTACTATTATAAAACTTTTATAAGAATAATTATTATCAAAACTCACTGTAAAATACTATTCTAGGGTATAAAAAAGACTTGGATAATTAAATTGATGTTTAAAGATCTAAAACCACATATATTTACAAGAGTAAAATCCGATCTAAAACTACGGATGACCGCAAAATGGTCATTTGATGTCGGATTAACACACCGTATGTGGAATTGAAACTATATCGACACCCTTCATTATATTTTATGCAAATTTAATTTATTTGGCATGAAATTAAAACACACTCCCTCTGATACCACCTTTTGGAACAAGGCGTGCATCAGAATCCCCAAACAAGTGGGTTAAAAAAAATTCCACCGATGATCGAAGTGAACTTGTGGAAATAGGTGAATACCAGCCCAATCATATCCAAGGACCACACATGAAGGATTTTAAGCACAAAGATAAACTTTAAAGTACTTGGTTTAATTCTAAATCTATGTACGACATCAACACATCATTGGTGATCACTACTCGAAGAATCCGACAACGAAATCCTCACAATCATCCACACGTGCTTCAGGAAATCCGCAGGAGCGATGTTCGTCATAATCAGGGTGCTAGCACGGAATTGTGATGATGCCTTCGACAATCCAACAATCACCACATTACTTCCCAAGCGATGCTTGAAAGAGTGATTGATCTATGCTCCTTTGATCCAGAGCATCTCTCTATAGATCAAGGTAGAGATGAGAAGAAAGAGAAACCCCATGAATAGTGTTTCGAAAAATTCCTTCCCCTCCTACTTATAGTGTTTAATTAAAATACCTGGTATTGCCTTGTCGTCCCTAAATACATAATGCACTATTGACGAAATTTTATGACTACTTATCTGAGTCATAAATATTATTCTCACTCACTTGTAATATATTAAAATATATTATGTGAGAATAATTGAGTCATTAACTCGACTTGTCGCCCCCATAAATTTTAATTGAACCTTGAATAATTTAATATTTGTCAATTAATATTTTACATGTATTTACATAAAACTCATAAATATATTTAATAAATAAATTCAACACTCATTATTCTAAACTCGAATAATATGAATTTATTTATTGCATTGGTGATCATTTATCCTTGGAAAAATCCTGAAACCATGTGGTAAGGCACACCATGTCCAAAACATCTATTCAAATGAATAGGGATGATTCTTCAATATGCTATTGTGTGTGACCCACTAGGCCTTTATCTTAATAGTAGTGAATAGTATTCACAAACCATGAGTGGGATATAGCAACCCATCATGGCCCCTAAAGAGATAAATATTGTCATAACAGTGATAAAAAACCTATGAACATGCATTGTGTAACATAATCTCACTTTATGTTATATCTCATAAAGAAGGATGCACTCTCATGTAATCACCCATTTCTTGGTTTATTGTTCGTTGATTTAACTGGATAGATTTACCCTCGACTGTCATGGTCATGGTCTTATAACGGTATTTTCAACCTTAACAACATGGCCTGAGATATATTACTTCCATAACCCGGAAGCGACAAATCCTTTCTTGACCATTAAACCAACGACATGCCACCAATGATGCACCCAACACAAACTACCTCTCAATGATATCATTTCAATTGTTTTCTTCTTGCATAAAAGTAGGCAATAAAATGACATACATTGGTAATGATCTCATGTCAGGAGACCATTACACATGATTGTAGATTGGAAGATCCAATGACACATGAAACATGTGGTGTTCCTATTAGGAGGTTAGTCCTCATGATCTCACTACAAGAGATCACCAAGGGCGAACATCAGGAGAAAGAATCATAATGCTTATGAGCCTCCAATACCTAATAGTCAAACATCTAATGTATCCAATCAGTAAGATGTATCTAGACCATAGGACATATATTTATGATTAATGTCATAGTATCTAGAGGTTCTCATAATAGACTAGGAACTATTATAACCTTTTGATATGTGAATTAATCCTGGGACATTGCCGTTTCAAGTGTGGATGCAGAAAAGTACACACTTTAATGGTAAGATGGCATCATGCATAGCTAACTGTATATATGATATGGTAATCAAAAGCACTAAATAGTTGCGTCTATGGAACCTACTATTTCAACAGTTACGAGTCCCCCATCATTTCAAACGTTTAGTGAAATTCTGTTTATCAAGGGGAAAAGATTTATTGGCTCAGTACAATTTCCTATGTTAAAAAAAACAAAAACTCAAGAATATGGATGATAAGGGGGTATTATGCTACTGTGATTGGTTCATTCATGGCATTGTTGGGATGCCGACATTGAACAATTATGCATCTCATAATATACCCATCCATGGATTCCTCGCGATCTAAAATCGTATACCGGTTGTTCTTGTGTATCCTTGCTTAATTGAAACATGTATTACATATTATCTGATGATTCCAACGGCTGTCGAACCACTTTCACATCCACTTCTAGGAGTGATATATTTTAGTATGGGCCCTCAATAATCTACTCTTATAGTTTTTCAAAATCCTCTTGAACCCCCCAAAACACATATCTCCATACCATTACACCGCTCTGTTATTCGTATCAAGAGAATGATTCAACTGATATGACCATTTCCTATGCATTACAATTCCCGATGAACCACACTATACACATTGAAGCATAAAGTGTACAATTATAATAGTGGTATATTTGTAGAAACCGATCAAGGAACCATTCTACACTGATTGGGATAATGAACCAATGTTCCTTATCGATATCAGTCCATGTTAATTCAAAGCAAGCTATCTACTGATCACACTATTAGAAGAGTTCTTTATATTAATATAATATATAAGGGTTTAGAACCTAACCCTTTATAAAGAGAGGGTATGATCTTTTAGAACTCAGTTACTTGACCCTATACTATTTTCGGTGCTACTTAATATATAAGGGTTTAGAACCTGACCCTTTCTAAAGAAAGGGTATTATCTTTTAGAACATTTCCCTATTCAGGTAAGATATTTTAGAAATCAGCTACTTTACCCTATTTGGTATTCGGTGATACATAATATATGAGGGTTTAGAACCTATTATACATGAAGTATCTTAATAATATATCAAGATTATGTTGATGGAGGACATCACCCTTCCTTTTGGGTCAGATCTTTTAGAAAATTTGGCTTTAGTGAAAAAGAGGTTCTAAGAAATGGGATCCCTCAGGTTCTTCCTTGATGGTAATAATAAGGTCATATAATATCATATAAGATAGAAATGATTACATTTTTTTCATGCTATATTCTTGCTTAGAATCTTATAATCCTATCTGAGTGGCTAGTCAAAATATAGGAATTCTAAGACAAGTCAGAATGTATAAGATTGGAAGCTATGGGAAGAGTTAAGAACAGAGCAATGAGGCGATGATTACCTCTACTATGGATCGCTTCTCTTATAAGGAGGGTATTAGATGGAATAAAGAGAGATTCTATACCTAGAATGAATTTATCGATATAATATAGAGCCTAGAGTGCTCTGAACCTACAGATAAGAACACAATGTTTAAGACAAGATACTTGAATAAATAAGACTCAAGACTCATAAGGACATGCATAAAGGAAAAACAGATTAAAAGTAGTAGGAATGGTCTCTAGAAGAGACTACCTTCCACTCCTACTCTCTTCATAGAAGAGATTCTATAGAGCTAGCGAAGAAAGATAATAATTGATAGGGGAAGCTACAATAAATAATATCATAATTAGTTACATCCGAAGTTCACTCTTCATTTAGAAACACTATTCGATTAGGAGTGACATGAATCGGGGTTATACATCTAGAATGTCCAGTGGCTATATCTAGCTATCTGATGCAATATTTTCCTTATACTAGTGGAATAGATAAATAAATAAAGTTTTCAACATTATTGGTAGTATATTAAATATTACCATTTCACCAAGAAACATGAAGAGCTATCCACCTTCTCTTCCTATGAGCCTTCAATTAGCGCACTAGTAGGGAAATAGATAGGTTCACGATCCCCAATTGGGAAGAACTCACTATGCTATGTAGACTTATTTATTGATATTTACTAGTAACTCGTCCTATTTACTAGATCTTATCTTAATTTCACACCTATCATATTATAACCCTAAAGGCAAGATAGATACTCAAAACCATCTAACTAATAGGACATTAGAGACATCCCATTGGGCTTAGAGTCCTTATGCATCTACCAGTAAGTTATGCAAGTGAAGCTACCATCCTAAACATAATAGAGAGACTTTATATCATTCCTTATCACTATCTATCTCTATAAAATCAAGAAAAAAATATTAGATTCACTTATTAAACTCGAAGTACATTAAGGAATCGAAGCTACATCAATGGAAATTAATTATATAACAGACGTTACATCTCTCATCTTCATCTTCTGGTGTATAACTCTATAAAAACATAGATACTATGAAATAATGGAGGAACCTATTTCTACTAGATACTCAGACGAGATGGTTTAGGAGGAGCCACATGGCTTCAAGAACTGAAAGGGAGGGAAGGAAGTCAATGGGAAGTCATAAGAATCCAAGAGATTTTTTCTCTCCTCAGGTCGTCGATAGCCCCCAAATTCCATTAGCTACTTCCTTAAGGTATTTTATTAATGAACCAATCATATTCACATATATCTCTCAAAATAATAAAGCTACTATCTTATTATTTCATAGAGATGAGGAATATTGGATGAGGGATAACAACGGTTGAGAAAGGTATAGTCCGATTAGTATTAAAAAATCAATTTTTGTAACACATGCACTCTTATATATAGTGTCTATATTCATTTATTCTTTATCTATTTGGGATGATGTGACCACTTATATGCATAGGATTCCACCCATCTAACATAGTCTTTTATTTCTTCCGAAAGAGTGTCCACTGCCCATTCTACTGATGTTTCTTTCCTTGGAAGGACTAATCTCTTTCTTATGCTTCCAACCTCCTAAGTGGGTTTTCTTCTCTCTCTAAGGATCGAGAGACCAGGTCCATTATTCAATTAATAATAGAGAATTTGACCTCATTATAGAGATGAGTATTATATTTTTTTTACTGTTATCACTAGTATTAGTACCACAAGAGATTGCATCAGGGAGGGTTTCCACCTGGCGTTTTTGGTTTTTAGTTTTTTTATTGTCAAATTAAAAATACTGAAAGACATTTGAGACAAAATTTAAATAAAAGTAGTTGTACATCTAGTAGAATTTGAGTTACGTTATTTAATTTTAATGAAGAATTAAAAGGATAAATATAAATATTTGAGCTGATACTTATATATATTAGAAGGAAGAAAAAATTGGATTCAATTTATGGCATAACATTCCTAGAGATTGAATCCCTTTATATTTAATTGAAAAATCTCTTTAAAAGTTAAAGAGTGAATAATTATTTCTACTCGTACTTCCTCTCTGAATGTTTTATTTTTTACCATTGATTGACTCTCAAATAGGTCAATGGAGACTAGAAAATCCACAGACTTGCTCAATTTAGTTTTCCTTTCCTATTCACTTATGAATTGGTGGAATCCAATGGTATTAAAGATGAAAACTAAAAGAAAGTGGGAAACATGCGAAGAAACAGACATCTAGCATGACATTGTGGGAGTTCAACCCTATAGGTTAGCTATCAAACTCAATCCCATGGAGGAAGTCAAACCCTGTGCAAATTCTAGGATTTGAATTAGTTCATGAAATTCATATTTAAAACATTTTAGTGTGATAAAATTTCTTATAATCATCATCTAAAATAAGAAACTAGATAAAGATAGTTCAATGAATAATCAGAAAACCATGAAATCATATCATTTAAAGAATGGGTTTTGAGCCAATCTCATCCTTCCAATCATGGATTTCTTTCCCATGTGAGAACAGTGCCCCACACTTATCTCTCAATAAGAGAGATCCTTTTGTGTCCTTCCAGCCCGATCTCTTCAATTTTTGTGTTCTAAAAAACACCACTATTAATAGAGTACTGAGCATATAATAGGTTAAGAGAAAACATAAATAGGTGAGACACATGCTTGATGGAGGAGACCTATCATAGAATCTTGCTTTCCTACCTATCTCTACCCATAATAATGATGATTGGACTTAAATTTTCTTTCATTGAGCGATGACAAGCTTTTGGATTGAGAAATCACCTATTTCAGAGCTTGATGTGGAAATGTTTTCTAAAAAATGTTTCACAAGAATTCCATCCTCATTAGTTTTATTTAGGGACCTTACCCAATATTTTAAACCAACCCTTTTCTACCTCTTTCAATTTTATGGCCCCATATTCAACGATTAGTGGATTTACCATATGTGAATTATTGAATTATATCACACAAGTTATTTTTTTAGAAGAATAATTCACATCCACTACTCCATCTCTCTGTATCAGATAAAAAATGGTGACATTGGTCAACAACCAAATTATACATTTTGGTATAATTACCCGATTCCATTAATTTAATTCTACAAGATTTTCTAAGTGTTGACCTATAGAAGGTTCTTATGAGAAAAAACTCAAAGGTTCCCAAGTCAAATGAAGAATTATCTTCCACATATACTGTTCATGGAGCAGAAATGAACTCCTGATAGTGTTTGACTTAATATATATAATTACAACCCCTTAATAATGCATGTTTTGAAGTCCACTTGTAATGATTCTTTTACGATTATTTTTAATGAAAACACCATAACTATTATTACTACTATGAAGAGTACTAATAGGAACATGGAACTGATCTCAAACTCCTTTAATCTCATGATTTTGTTGTTCAATCAAGCTAAATGAACCGATTGGAAAAAGGAAGCCACGTCACTGAGTAGGACTAAACCTAATCAATCTGTCAACCTAGGGTGGGATGAATCATAGAGAGGAATTACCCCTATGGGATTGGTTACTAGAGTAATTATAGAAGCTAAGAACATCCATTATTTGGCTATATTTTTTTATCTATTCATGAACATTCAATGATTTTGGTAACCAATCTCATACGGTCTATCACACGCTGGTGTTAGGGAGAACTATAAACCTCAAACAATGATTTTAGATGAATTAGATTCTGTTTCTCCCAGCAAGTAGCAGACATCGTTTATCTAGATTATATGGACACACTTACTTGGGGACCACTATAGGTAATGTACAAAGATTTAGAACCCAACCTGCATAGATTTGGGAACTTTTCACCATATCCATTATCGGGAAAAGAGAGACTAACTAATCTCATTCAAGGTGGCAATCAAGGGCTGGAGAAGCATAACTATGAACCTTCCCAGACACAGCAATTAATCCCATTCCATCTTTTATATGAGAGGTGAATAATCCAATCAATCTAAAGCCTTCATCCCAAACCACTAGTATCATTAGCTATTAGAAAATAATAAGGTCAATCTATAGCTGTCTAAAATCCCATCAAGGCTCGAAATCATAAATATGAGTCGTTTTGGTTCCACCAAACCAACCATCCTTCTGACAGTAGTGATCCATCTCATCTGGAATCAATTGACCAAATAGAGGCTGACATCATATGAGCTCTCAACTAATCCATTCTTTAGGATCGACTCAACCTGATAAGATTTCCTCTGCTGTTGAGCCCACTTTTCCAAGTGTATATATTTTGGAATCACCATTCTGAAGGAATATATAGATAGAGTACATATCCAATGATATCCTTTAAAATCTATGAGACCCACTTGTTATGACATATGTAATAGTCAGCTTAAAACCATGAATGTATGTGCTGAACCGTTAGCTTTCCTTCAACCGGTACCCATGAGGCCCATAAATACCGGGCTAGTTGCTTCAATTCTAGTCCTAGGTGACCTCATTTATTTGGAAACAACAACCTGACTAATGACTATATAGAAAGAGTACCTATCCTGCTTTAATTTCCATTTCAATATTTTGATTATGAACCTAGTGGCTAAGAACCCACAATCTCATGTCAGATATTCTATCAATGAATATATATAAAAGTATCATAGAGTAGAGTACTAGATCTCCTTCAGACCCTATGCCTTCAACCAATGCCATCTCAGACTGATAATCTTCTACTGAGCCCAATCAAATCATTCAAACATACAAGCCGAACTAGTTGGAGTTGACTCAACTAGCTAACTGAGATAGCAAGGATAACACCTATATTATACTAACATTGATTCTTGTTGGTCGGAGTAGTTTACTCAAGAGGGGAGGGGTGAATTGAGTAACTATAAAAATTTCTGTTATAAAAATAATATTTTAAAAGAAATGGTTTTCCTCCAAAAAAGGATACATCCCAGTCAATGAAGCTTATACTGTAATAAGAGTTTGAATATTTAAACAACTTCTTAGAAGATTGACTAATTCTCAGTTATCTTAATATGTATTATTAATATTACTTTTGATGTTATCCTACTAAGAAAAATCAGTTATAACTTCTTTCTAAGACTAACTATCAAAGTGAAATTAGTGTTTTTTGGATTAAGTAACAAATCAGTAAAATAGAGAAGAATAAATTGAAACAGCAGAGTGGATATGAAACAAGTCGTTTAGTCTCAAGCCGAGACCTAATCCACTCCACTTGGTGATCACCTGCCACCAAGCAGTTTATATAAATAAACTTTGATCCACACCCTGGACCGGGGTTAACAACAATACACAGACTGTTCAGGAAACACAGGGACCTCTTCTATAATTTTCGTGGGTAAACAAAAATAATAACCAGGCCACATAGGGTCCTCTTCCACAATTGTTGTGGTTAAACAAAAGTATAATGAGTTTGGTGTAAGGATTTATAAATCCCTCAGTTTAGCACAAGATTCAGTGTGTGTATGGAATATATAGAGTACACACACTGCTCAAAAATAAGTAAATGAATCACTTAGAGATATTAGATATGAGTTTAGAATGCTCTACTGATTTGAAGTGCAGCTCTATACTCCTTTGATTAAACAGAAATGCTTCTGAGTCCTTCTTTGGTTTTTGTCTTGAAAAACAGAGTATCTCAATTCAACTTTTCTTCTTCACGAGTGTAGAAAATGTGATGATGTTCTCTGGATTCCAGTTTACATCAGATGTTCTTTAGAAGATTCAGATTTCATGCATGAGACAGTGCTTTCTTTTAAAATCTTTTAATATGTTCTTCGCGGTCGTTCTCATGGGTTTGTTTTTCGTTCAGTATCGCGCTTGTGTGTTCTTGGGAACACTCCACTCTTTATCTACGAATGCATGTGTTTTAGCCGACAGGTTCCTTGTGTTCCGTACCGCATACCTCGTACTATGTATATAAAGAAACATTAATTATGTCAGTGCATTAAAGGCATCAAATATGACGGTTAGAAATTAAATTGAAAGACGAAAAAATAGTTTAAAAAACAGTGTCACAGTATGTTATGAAAATGGTGTCTCCTTTATGGTGTCTGAGTGTCACGTTTTGAGTGTCACATTGTCTAGTTCACGGTGTATGAGTGTCACGGTGTCTTCTTCACGGTGTCTCGCTTCACGATTTCTTGCTTCACGATGTCTCGCTTATGGTGTCTGGGTTACGGTGTCTGGCTTACTGTGTCTGGCTTACTGTGTCCTGCTTATGGTGTCTGGCTTCACGGTGTCTTGTACTTAGGCAAATAACTGTATTCAGACGTAAATAGTGATATTCATGAAATGAATTGAACTTAACCATTATAAATCATTAGAGAACTTGAAACAGAAATACACATGATTGGATATAATATATAGGAGTTAACTAGTATGAATAAGATATGTGATCAGTGATGATATTTGTGATCATTAAAACCTGATTAATACATTAGGTGTCCAAAAATCTCCCCCGTTTTGATGATCACAAATCATGTATAGTTAAAGTTTAAATTAGATGCAACTAACCATAGAGAAAATAACATATAAAAACTTCTCCCCCTTTTGGGATTATCAAAAAGTTGAAATACGAGAGGGTAAACAGTGCACATTCCATTAAGAGTAAACAAAGTGGAGTACAAAATAAAGGTGAAATAAAACAAATTATGACATCCACATAAAAAAGGAGTAAGAACTGGTCTTATTTAGGGATTGTCCTTCTCTTTTCCATTATCAGTAGAAGAAGAGGAAGCCATAGTGGTAGTGGTTGATGTAGAAAAAGGCAGAGAGGTGGTAGATAGAGAGGGTAAAGGTAGACCATCAAAGACTGAGGGAGCCATGGTAGGAGCAGTAGAAGATCTAGGAAGTTGATGATCAAGAATCACAGGCCTGATCTGACTGAGATCTTGGCCATTAGACATGGTAGTTGTGGCTAAGGTAGAGGTGAATGTAGGCAGCCCAGGTCTGAGAGGTGTAACTGCTAGAGAAACAATTACTGTAATTTGGACATGAAGATAATGTCTCACAAGTTTGATGATGTATGAAATAATCTCTCCACCATACTGCATGGATTTTTCAAAGTCATATTTTATTTCATGAACTTGTCCAACAATCAGGTAAACACAGTTAGCCTCTAGACTTGGGTCTTGAAGGCTTGAGTCATAGGAGGAAATCACAGATTCTCTACAAGGTATTTGAAGTGGTTTGTCATATCAGTCTTGGAGAAAATTCAGTTGAAATACAAGTCCACTTTCTTAGAAATCTCCTTCTGGGCATCATTTGCAATCTTGGAATGAATTTTCACAAGGTCAAGCACTCTATAACTGTTCTTGATAACTTCATATAAAGAAGCCACATTGAAGCCACTGAAAGCATTCTGAAGCTTTTCATTGACTGTAGATCTGAGAAAAGTACTTTCCAAAGATGGTTTAGAGGAATCACCAGAGGTATTAGAAGCTTTGAAGGCTATGGTCAGAGATTTGAGAAGATTTAGTACCTTTTGAAGAGAACCAGTGTACTCATTAGTGAGTTAATTAAGGTTCACCACAAGCTCTCTCATTTACTTCAACATCTGTTTGTTCCTTTCCGTAATCTTTTCATCTAAGGATAACATATAAGGGTGAAACTGAGACACAACACCTTAGGAGATTTGAGAAACAGTGGCTTCTAGAGGAGCAGTAGCAGGCTCTGATATCCAATGAATATTTTTCTACATGTCTTCAACCATGCTTCTCAAGGTTGTGACTTCATTAGTAAGCAACTTATTTACAACTTGAACTTCTTGAATCTCACGAAGAATATTAGGTTGTAATTTCTAAATGATCTATTCCAAAATCAGTGAGGCATCTCTCTCACTCAGATTTATCATAGGATGAGGTTGGGAGATCATAAGCTTGTGAACTCCAGATAAGATAGTATCTCCAAAATACTTTAAATCATCCTTACTAACAAATGACGACTGTGCAGATAAAGGTTCAGGTGCAGGAATTGGTACATGGAATGGTTCCTTCTTAGGGGAAATTTTTTTGAAATATTTCAACTGAAACAAAGAAGAGAGATCAAGCTCGGTTGCAGTAACCTGCTGAGACTCATTCACATCATAGAAGCTAGGAAATTTGTAATGAGTGTCCACAGGACTTGGATCAGTTGGATGTGAGGCTTTACCAGACTCAAGATTTTGGGTTTTCTCCCCCTCAACAGGTGCTTCCATCTAAGGACTGAGAGGCTCAGAAGCTTGGTATCAATCCACAGTTTCATCTATATGTTCCTCATTCATTTCTTTTCTAGCCAGCTGAAAGGCTATCTCTATCCTCTCTTCAACAGAGGGTATTATTTCAAGAACATATTGTTCCACAGGTAATTCTTCCAGATTTTATTTTTTCATAACAAGGAGTTCTTCTAGATTTACTTCTTGCATAATAGGGAGTTATTCTGGATTTTCTTATTGCATAACAAGGAGTTCTTCTAGTGTAGGCTCTTCCATGGCCTGCTTCTCATATTATGTCACCATTGATTCTCTTTCACCCTAAGGTTGGATTTCTAGATTGACATCATCTCTAGCGGCAGGAACTTCTTCTTCAAGAACAACACGAGGAAGAAAAAATCCTTTCTTCCTCAACAATAACTTCATCCCTATGAGGTACTTTAGCCTCTTATTCCACTTATTCTGAATACTCAACAAGTTATTCTAGTTACAAACCAGGATCAGAAATGTCTTTCGGCATTGATGGATAATCCACATGATTAATCTTCTCATAAACCTTATCATTCTCTTCCACCAATTCCATTTTACAAGGATTACATTTTATCTTCATTCTCCTAATAGTGTCTTTAGAGAGACAGTATTCACAGTCCATAATCACTTCTTCATTAGGTACAACTATGCATTTTTCAACAAGCATGGCTGATATCAACCGGGAGTAGAATTGTGAGGTGGATTTGGATGTAACCTTGATCAACTCACACATATGGTGAATGATGTACTTGCACAGGATGATCTTGTGACCATTCTTCATAAGATGAATCAAAAACACATCTTGATACTTTAACACGATAGAATCACCATTTAGCAGACTAACCAGATTTTGAACAAACTTAAACAACAACCTTGTTTCTCCATCAAGTTCAGCAGCGATGGCCCTTCTCCTGGTTCCATTTCCGGTTAGTGTTTTTAGAGCATCTTCAAGATCAAAAGAATCAGTTTTAGGTGTAGATTCTCTCTGATAATCATCACAAATAACTTCATGAGGTATCCTAAGGCATGCTTTCCATAACTTCGACAAGAAGGAGCATCTTTGGCCATTAATCCATCTCCTCACAACATAACTTTCACCAGAGTCAAAAGAGAACTGTGCGTACTGGTAGAACTGAGCTACTAACCTAGGATACATGGGTCTATTCTCCATTGAGAAACATTCTAACTAGACTTGTTATTTTTACACTTTAAAAACTAGGGATTTTCTGGATAGAATCCATCCAGGGAAGATTTAATTCTTAGGTACAACACTATGATTTACCAGATTCGGATTCAGAGGTACTTCAGGCATCAGCTTAGGAGAAATCTTCTTCTTCTTCGGGCCGAGCTTCTCAGGTGTGGATGATGAAGGACGTTTCATTCTGGCATCCACTAAGGGTTTGAGAGAGAGGGTTTCAAGGTTGAAGGGGTTCGAGATGAGTGAAAGTCCAAGTGAAGAACCGAGTGAGTAAATGAGTGAAAATTTTTGTCTTATCATTTTGGAATGCTAATCGTCACAAAAATAAAAACACGGGAAAGTAAAAGAGGTGAAATAAAAAATACCACGATACAGGTTTAAAGAAAATCATAAATACTTTTCACGGTGAGATCGTGAATGGTCGTTATGGTGAGACAGTGAGCAGTCATCATAGTGCGACAATAAGTTGTCATCATGTTGAGACAGTAAGTGAACTGTTCAGTGCGCGTTACGGTGAGACAGTAAATGTCATACTGTAAGTACAAAGTGCCAATGGTGAGATCGTAAACATGAGAGATAGTAACTGAGAACCCGTAATCATGAAATAGTAATGTAACATATAGTAAAATGTTGAACAGTAAGACAGGTAAGATATCTATTTGAGATTTATCATGCCAAGATCATGTATGATGTAGTCTATTCTCTCAGAATTTAATGTTTTAGTGAATATATCTGCAAGTTGATATTCAGTAGCAATGAATTCCAAGGTGATATCACCTTTTTGATAATTATCTCTCAAAAAGTGATGTCTTACATCAATATGTTTTGTCTTATAATGTGAAACAAGATTTTTTGAGATGTTAATAGCACTTGTGTTGTCACACATTATTGGTACATGTCTGAATTGATATCCATAATCTAGTAATGTGTGTTTCATCCACAAAATTTGGGCACAACAACTACCAGCAGCTATGTATTCAGCTTCTGCAGTTGATAATGCAACATAATTTTTTTTATTACTACACCATGATACTAGTGACATTCCTAAAGGGTGAGATGTTCCAGAGGTTCTCTTTCTATCTAACTTACAGCCACCGAAGTCAGCATCAGAATAACTAACTAGTTCAAATGATTGTCCTTTGGGATAGAACAGTCCTAGATTGGGTGTATGCTTGAGGTGTTTGAAAATTCTATTTACAACATTTAAATGATATTATTTAGGATTTTCTTGAAAAGGAGAACACATACACACACTAAGCATAATTTCCGGACAGCTAGCAGTTAAGTAGAGTAAACATCCAATCATTCCTCTATAAGTGGTTTGATCAAAAGATTTTCCATCTTCTACAAGATCCAACTTACAAGTGGTAATCATGGGAGTTTCACTACTTTTAGTGCTATCCAATACAAAACGTTTTAGAAGATCTCTAGTGTATTTACATTGATTTAAAACAATTCCATAATTATTTTGAAGGATATGAAATCCATGAAAGAATTTTAGTACTCCCATTAAACTCATTTCAAATTCATTTTGAATCATTTTAGAGAAATCAATACATAATAAATTTTTTGAAGAACCAAAAATAATATCATCTACATAGATTTGAACAACTAAAACATCATTAGAAATTCTTTTTATTAAGAGGGTAGGATCAGCTAATCCTTTTGTAAAACCTTTGGAAATAAGAAAATTACTCAATCTATCATACCAAGATCTTGGAGATTGTTTTAAAACATATAAAGATTTTTATAGTTTGAAAATATGATTGGGAAAATGAGGATTTTTAAATCCATGGGGTTCTTCAACAAAGACATCCTCAGCTATATACCCATTTAATAATGCACTCTTAACATCCATTTGATATAGTTTTAAATTCAGATGTGCAGTATAAGAAAGTAGGATTCTGATGGCTTCAAGTCTGGCTGCTGGAGCAAAGGTCTCCTCATAGTCAATTCCTTCTTCTTGACTATAGCCTTGTGCAACTAATCTAGCTTTGTTCCTAACTATATTTCTAGATTCATCTACCATATTTCTAAACACCCATTTAGTGCCTATGATGAATGTGTCCTTGGGTCTTTCAACAAGTTTCCATACTTTGTTTCTTTCAAACTGATTAAGTTCTTCTTTCATATCCATTACCCAAAATTCATCGTTGAAGGAATCATCAATTTTTTTAGGTTCACGTTGTGACAAGAATGCTTGATGTTCAACCTGATTTCTAAGAGAAGCTCTAGTTTGCGTTCCTTTCTCTATGTCTCCTACAACAACATCTAAGGGGTGGTTATTAAGGGTTCTAACCTTTCTAGAAAAAGAGGGACTAGTGATTTCAGGTTCATCAACAAATTCAGGTTCATTATGACTCGATTGTAGATAATTTCCTGCATTGGATGTTTTCACAGATTCTTTCATAGATGAATTTGAGGATTTTGAGTTGATGTTCAGATTTTATACATCATCTTCCAGATTTTCTAGGATGATTCTAGTCTCATGTGGATCTTTTTCATCAAACATGATTTGAACAGATTATTCCACACATTTAGTTCTCTTATTGAATACCCTATATGCTTTACGTAATATTGAGTAACCTAGGAAAATTCCTTCATCACTTTTGGATGTAAATTTATCAAGATTATCCTTAGTGTTGAGAATAAAGACTTTGCAACCAAAAACTCTAAAGTAGTTAACCATAGGCAGTCTATTGTTCCAGTGTTTATACGGGGTATTTTTGAGAATTGGTCTAATCAAGAATCTATTAATTATGTAGCATGTTTTATTAATAGCTTCAGCCCAAAAGTAAATAGGTAATTCTTATTCACTAAGCATTGTTCTAGAAATTTCTTACAGGGTTCTATTTCTTCTTTCTACAACACCATTATGTTGAGGTGTTCTAGGGGCAGAGAAATTGTGACTATAACCATTCTGTGAGCAAAAGGATTCAAACTATTGATTTTCAAACTCACAGCCATGATCACTTCTTAAAGACTTAATTTTAAGGCCAAAAATATTTTCTACATACTTGGAATACTTAGTAAAATAAGATCTGGATTCACTTTTGTGATCCATGAATAAGGTCCAGGTATATCTAGAAAAATCATCTACTAGAATATAAATATAGTTCTTCCCATTTAAACTAGAAACTCTATATGGTCCAAACAAATCCATGTGAACCAATTCGAGAGGTTGAAAAGTAGAAAATTTTTTCTTTGATTTGAAATAGATTTTTTGTTGTTTTCCCTTTTGACAGGGATTACAAACATTGTCATGTGTAAACTCAAGTTTGGGTAAGTCTTTAGCTAGTCCTTTTCTAGATATCTTTCTAAGAGAGTGAACATTATAGTGTCCTAGTCTCCTATTCCAGAGCCAAGATTCTTTTTGAACTAAACTTAAGCATGAAACATTTTGAGAGGCTAAGGAATCTAAATAAACAGAATAAACATTCTCATTCCTTGATGCAAAAAATACTAATTCATCTTTAGAATTAAATTCATTATAGGCATCATTTTCAAATTTAACATGATATCCATCATCACATAATTGTGAGATACTAACAAGATTATATTTTACTCCATTAACAAATAGTAATTTAGAAATTAAAATCAAATCGGTGTTACTAATCTATCCTAAGCCAATGATTTTCCCTTTGGCATTGTCACCAAATGTGACTTGTCCTCCATCTACTTTTATCAGGTTCTTGAAGCATGAGTAGTCTCCTGTCATGTTCCTTGAACAACCACTGTCCAAATATCATAGAATTTTTTCAGGCGCTCTTTCCTAAAACATGATCAAGAAAAGACATATTTTGGTACCCATACTTGTTTGGGTCTTATTACATTATTAATAAGTTCTTTAGGAACCCATATTTGTCTCATAGGTTTCCTATAAGCATTATGTAAAGTATTTGAAAAATAAACTTTATTCGGTCCACAATAATTTGAAACAGTAGAATAAGCATCATGACTTGAGCTAGTTGAGTTGTGTCTAGAACTGGAAACAAAACCATATGTCCTATATTTTGAAACAAAATTTGTTCTACCAAGGTTTCTTTTACCAGGTTGATAACCAATGAAAGTATTGTATTTAGGGGCAATTTGTTTTCCTAGCATTTGGGTAAGGTTATTTTTCCCATTAGTAAACTTTTCTAAGTCACTTTTTAATTGTTCATTAGACATTTTTAATGAATTTTTTTCCTTGAGTAGTTGATCATTTTTCTCCTTTTCAGTAGTAAGTTCGGATTTAAAATTTATAGTGAGAGCATGCTATTTCTTCAATGATTTATATTTATATTTTAATTTATTGCATGTCTATTCAATCATGTTGCAATATTCAAACATTTCTTCATTAGTTATATTTTTAGAGTCACTTTTCTCTTCATAATAGTATGAATTATGTGAAGAAGAGTTTAGTGTTACATCAGATGTGTTTTCTATAAAACACATATTGTCTTTATTGGCCTGTTCATCATGTGATGTCTCTGAGTCGCTTGAACTATCCTCATAGGCACTCCAAGTTTCCTTCATTTCCTTTTTGTTCTTCTTTTCATTGTCCTCATATTTCTTTTTATACTTGAGCTTTGTACAGTTAGACATTATATGTCCTTTGCGCTTACATTCATAGCATAAAATTTCATCAGTTTTGTCACTTCTTTTCCAGTCCTTTTTCCAGTTCCCTTTTAGATCATAATTCCCTTGAAGTTAGGATTTCTGAAAAAGTTCTTCTTCTTGTAAATTTTTTTGAATCTTCTGGCCATTTGGACCATCTCCTCATCACTGTCAAGTGATGATTGTTCAGTGGTGGAAATTTATACAGAAGCTTCTAGTTTTCCATTGTCTTTGTACTTCAAGAAGGTGGTATTGAATGCTACAGATTTCCTCTTTGGTTCATCCTCCTCTTCTTTGTTAACATTCTGCTCTTCCTCATACATCATCGGTTTTCCAATGAGTTATTTTACAAGTAGATTTCTGATGTCGCTCGATTATCTGATAGAGACAGAGGTTCCCCTCCGTCTCTCAGGTAGACATCTAAGGATTCTCTTGACCTGTTCTTTGGCAGTGACTTCTCTTCCAAGAAAAATCACTGTGTTGACAATTTCATTAAACCTGAGATACATGTCATAAATAGGCTCATCCGGTTTCATTTTAAAATTATCATATTTTATAGTATAAGTATTAAGTGTCATTTCCTTTACACTAGATGTGCCTTCATGTGAGATAGACAAGGTATCCAAAATTTCATGGCAGTTTTACAAGAAGAAATCCTATTAAATTCTTCATTTCTAAGGAATAGTACAAAGAATTCATGAATTTAGAATTTTTATTGTAAGCAAGTTTGGTAGGTTCATCCCATGTAATTCCATCATTCATAGTAAGTTTTTATTGATCTATAAAGGATGACCAAATTTCAAAACTCATACTCTCTAGATGCATTTTCATTTTAATTTTCCATTGAGCATAATTGGTTCTATTAAAGAATGGTGGTCTATTGGTTGCAGCACCTTCTAATCTATTATCGATACTAACAAATTAATTTAACAGAACTATAAATTTAGAATTAACATAAATTTATAGATCTTTAAAGTACAACTACAATCACAGTTCAGTAAGATTACACAGAGTCTTAATAAAGCGACCTATGATACCAAATGTTGGTCGGAGTAGTTTACTCAATATGGGAGGGGTGAATTGAGTAACTATAAAAATTTCTGTTAAAAAAATATTATTTTCAAAGAAATGGTTTTCCAAAAAAAAGGATACATACCAGTTAATCAAGGTTATACTATTATAAGAGTTTGGCTGTTTAAACAACTTCTTAGAATATTGATTAATTCTCAGCAATCTTAATATGTATTATTAATATTACTTTTGATGTTATCCTACTAAGAAAAATCAGTTATAACATATTTCCATGACTAACTATCAAAGTGAAAATAGTGTTTTCTGGATTATGCAACAAAGCAGTAAAACAGAGAAGAAAAAATTAAAACAGTACAGCGGATATGAAACAAGTGGTTCGGTCTCAAGCTGAGACCTAATCCACTCCACTTGGTGATCACCTTCCACCAAGAAGTTTATATAAATAAACTTTGATCCACACCCTGGACCGGGGTTAACAATAGTGCACAGACTATTCAGGTCACACAGGGACCTCTTCCATAGTTTTTCTGGGTAAAAAATAATAATAACCAGGCCACACAGGGACCTCTTCCATATTTTTCATGGGGAAACAATAGTATAATGAGTTTGGTGTAAGGATTTAGAAATCCTTCAGTTTAGAACAGGAGTCAGTGCGTGTGTGGAATATATAGAGTACACAAACTTCTCAAAAATAAGTAAACTAATCACTGAGAGAGAGTAGATATGAGTTTAGAATGCTCTAGTGATTTGAAGTGCAGCACTAGACTACTTTGATTAAACATAAATTCTTTTGAGTCCTTCTCTGATTTGTGTCTTGAAAAATAGAGTGTCGTAATTCAGCTTGTCTTCTTCAAGAGTGTAGAAAATGTGAAGATGTTCTATGGATTCCAGTGTACTTCGAATGTTCTTCAGTAGAGCCGGATTTCATGAATGAGACAATGCATTCTTTGAAAATATTTCAATATGTTCTTCGCAGTCATGCTCATGGGTTTTGTTGGGAAAAAATCATTTAAGGTATCATTGAAGCATTTTTTAGGTGATTGTGTTTGTTGACAAAGTGGACATCTGTGTTGTGATTGTTAACAAATAAGACCATGACATACAAATTTGTTGACAAAGGGGATTTCATGGTGGCATGTCAAGTGCAATGGTTGTGGCTAACAATCTACGTTTTATTCAAGAACATCGACAATGGAATGGATGATCTAGAGGCGGTACAAAAATAACAAATACAAGGTGGTGCCATTTTCCAAAGTTTGCCAAATTTTTGGGCCCGAAAATTGACAAATAAAGAAAACTTAATTTTGGAAAAGGGGATTTCATGTAGTGTACTTTAAGGAGGGTAAACATGTTCACCATATGTTTTTTAAGATCAAAGCATCAAAATATGGAAAATGGATAAGGGTCGTGCAAGTATTGGAGTTGGCCGCGCAAGAGATTTTCCCGGCAGGAGACTTGCGTGCTGAAACATACGTGCCGAGTGGAGACTTGCGTGCTTTCATGAAGGGTGTCCAAATGCCTATAAATACAGGTCGACCCCTCCTCATTCAGTGAAGAGTTCAACAATTAGAAAAATCAGAGCTCCCGTCGCGCAGGTGTGGTGGTCACGCAAGTGGTGTGTGGTCGCACAAGTAGAGGTTACACACTAGGTGATATTTGTGTGTCCAAGGTTGTCTGGGAGAGGAAGGAAGAGAGTCGTGAAAGTTCTGAGTTGAAGAAGGAAGTGTCGCGCAAGTGGTTTGGTGACACTTGCACGCCATGTTTTGAAGAAGCACGAAAATTGTTGGTTGTGCGCCAATATTTGTTTGGGCGTAAAAGGGTGTGCGTCGCGCAAGTTTGGAGTTGGAGAAGCTTGTGTTGCGCAAGTGGATGAGGTGGACTTGGGTGCCGGTTTTGAATTGCACGCCGAGACTTGCGTGGAAGTTTAGATAAGCGCTCCAAGTAAGGTTGATTTCCCGGCAGTGATTCAGGGCTGCGTGGAAGCTGGAATATTGCCCGATACCTTCGGTGCAAAGTGAGATTCATCTACGGGTGAAACTTGGACTTCAATAGAGCATCTACATACAACATAGGATGAATTCATTAGTGATAATGAAGATACCTACAGGTCTATAAACAGTGAGTGTATCCTTTCCAGAGTAGTGAGAAAAAGGAAGAGGAAGATGGTGATCCTCTCCACCGGCAGTGAGCCAGAGAGAGAGAAATAGGGGGTGACCCTTGGGAAAGCAGTGAGATGACCCTAAACCATGTAAAGGCAGTGATCCTAGGAATATAAGTGATCTATCCTGATCTTTGTAAACATAAATGTGCTTATAGTGAATTTGGTACATCGGCACATTGTCAGTGTATGCTCCTTGTACGTATCCCAGTGAGGGTGAACCATGTAAAAATTGTTGTATCCAGTTAATTCTTTACTTTCTGTTTATCTTGTGCAACAGGAAAGAGAGAGGGGAGTTTTTAGCTTAACAAAGAATCAAGATCACAATGGGCTTTAATTTTAAATTTGATATACCCTGATTCAGCCCCCTCTTAGGGTATTCAGCCTTGTGGACCTAACAGGTTTTTTTCGTTCAGTATCGCACTTGTTCGTTCTTGGGAACACTCCAATCTTTATCTTTGAATGCATGAGTTTTACCCGACATGTTCCATGTGTTCCATACCTCATACCTCGTACTATTTCTACAAAGAAACATTAATTATTTCAGTTAATTAAAGGCATAAAATATGACCGTTAGAAATTAAATTGAAAGACGACAAAATAGTTTAAGAAACGGTGTCACTGTATGTTATGAAAATGGTGTCTCCTTCACGGTTTCTGAGTGTCACGATGTCTTGTTAACAGTGTCTCAGTGTCACAGTTTCTTCTCCATGGTGTCTCTCTTCACCGTGTCTTGCATCACGGTGTATCGCTTACGGTTTCTAGGTTACGTTATCTCGCTTACTGTGTCTGTCTTACAGTGTCTAGCTTCACGATGTCTTGTACTTAGTAAAATTACTGTATTCAGACTTAAACAGTGATATGCATTAAATGGATTAAGCTTAACCATTATAAAGCATGAGATAACTTGAAACATAAATAAACATGATTGGATATAATTTATAGGATTTAACTAGGTTGAATAAGATATGTGATCAGTAATGAGATTTTTGATCATTAAAACATGATTAATACATGAGGAGTCCAACAATTCTAAACCAAGATCATGATAGCAATATGACTCCATAACAGGAGATGATCGTATTTTCAGTCCAATTTATTTTTCTCCTCCCTCTAAGGCATCTACCTGGATAACCTGACCTAATAGAAACTCTATCATGGAAGGTTATTTTCTCCCATTCCAGAGATTTCATTACATCGGGTTGGAAAACTAGTACTCATATATATTGATAGTGCCTTCAGGACTATTAGAGTAGAGTTAGGTTCTCTATCTATATATTCACCCCATGAGGAGATGGGGGTTATAATGAAGGACTTGGATATGGAGTATAGAGACCAGAGTGAGGTTCTTTTCTATTAGGTATAGCAAGGTCATTAAAGAGAATCAGTTTGATGGGCTTGAGGTATAATGACTAGTTTCTCCTGATGTTTATACATTGGATCAGAATCGGAAGAATGTAATTTCTTCTAAGAAGATGCATTAGATCAATTGGAAAGATATATATCTTCAGAGTCATCTAGTAAGGCACAAGTGGGCTTCAAAGGCCCTAGGAGTGAAAATAGTGGAACCTATCCCTACCAAATGAATAGAGAAGTGAGATTGCTTTGAATCCTTGGATCCCATTAAAAATAAATATCTCTCTTTAAACATTATAATGGGTAATATCTTTTAGAACCTATTCAGTGCTCTCCAGGTCTATCTCATTGTCAATAGGCCTCTTTATAGGTTGAACCTAGAATGGTTCCTTGGACGTGATTGTCCTAGCAACCCCTATCTCTAGACTCATATCATCAATTTACTACGTGAACAAATTCACCCAAAAGAACTCAGTTTGATACCCAAAATGATAGGGATAAGGAACAAATATGACCATAAGAAAAATTCTTGGAGACTATATAGAAGAGTACTTACGTGAGTTCGTGGGTTTAGGACCATCTCGCATATAATCGCTGGTACTATGGTATCACTTCATGATGGGTGGACGGTTTCTTTGAGACCAAGGTCATAGTAATGAATTGGAAGATCACCAAGAAGGATGTAAATATTACTTTATTTGATCTTATTTTGAGGTTCTATGACCTGATTGGTTACTTGGGACTTTCCTCCATTATACACAAAGGGGAATGAATTGAATTAAAAGAATAATAAAGGAGGAAAGTGGTTCACAAGAGTTTGTCTCTGCCTATGATCTAGCTACCTACTATGATCGAGCTACTGCCTTATTTTCTCACACCTTTACCACTATGGGATACACATGAATTGTTCCTCGAACTGCAATTGGAAATGGAACCAAAAAATCTTCCTTTATAGTAGGATCTACTATAAACTCCAGTACTCGAATTGGCTCGGATATTGGAATAAGCATTTTAGCTCAAACTGATTATGACTAAATGAGGTATAAATCCAACTATTGTTGGATCTTAATCAATAGGTAAACCCAATAACTATAGCCTTTATTTTCTCTTTAATTCATGGTATCAAAAATGCACTAAATATAGATCTATGCATAGAGTCATTGTCACTGAATCCGGTGTTGGAACATACCCAACTACATCTTGAACTGATGATACCTTCCTTCTTGCTAATTTCACTTCTGACGGTTTTGAATCAGCTTCAATTGGGGCTTCTCATATTTATGATATGATTTAATCTTCTACTGCGTTTAGTCATGGGATATTATATTGAATTTTTTACTTATATCTTTCCCATGAGGTCTTCCTCTCCATCTATCTATGCCTCTATTGCTTCAAACGAGTAATCCATTGCTCTTGTATATGATTCCTCTTTTATTCATACAATAAAACCAGGTGACCTTTTCATCTTAAGACTCTTATTTTCCTCTTACTTCTCGTAATCCAACTGGATAGGAAAAAGTAATGGGTCCCCTATATGTGATGGCTTTGTATCTTGACCTGGATAGGCATGGATCTTGTTCCATAGCACTTGAAATCCCTTCCAGTCTTTGTAGATGTTCCATATACAGATCCCAATTCAGTTGGAAATCCTTATCCCTTATTAGCGGAAGCACCTACATATTTATTATCCATTGAAGGAAAATAGAAATTCCCTTTAATAAATCCATCCTTCTTGACTAGATCCTCATTCTGAAACTCAAGTTCTACCAGACTATATTTTTTGCTTTATTGACCATTTTGACTTGAAGATGCTAGATAGGGTGAACCATTAAAGTCATTCCCCTCATCATTCTAGAATCCTTGACATGCATCACTCTTCAGGAATGAGCTTACACATATATTGTATGAATCTCTTATGTGGAACACTTATTTCTTGTCCTGATACAATGCTAACTCATAAAGAATGTAATTCCTCATAAGAGGTGTGATTTTCCCCATGAGAATGATAATATTTCATTACTTATAATTATATATATTGACCATAAAATTTTGACAAGTAATGTTAGTAAACCACTTGAATCTTAGTTTGAGTTTCAACCACTACAAAATTCTCTAGAATGTTGTAAACCATTGATTTCTCATTTCTTCAAATTCAGGTACGTAATCCATAATATCGTCACTAAAATATGTTTCCATTGAATTATCTATCTTTGTATTCATTTGGTTTATCCACTAATAATCCCACTATATAAGGCACATCAACATCATCTATTATAACATTCTCTGTATTGGATACTATAAAAGGCCAACATTCCTTACGTGTTAGTTTGAGTGAAGGTATATGATCGGGATAACGACACTTCCTAGCACCCATAGCTTGAACTTATTGTGGTTTACCTATGACACACATAAAATTATATATTTAATTAAATCCCAAACATCGCAGCTAATAGGTAACTCTTTATTCAAACTACCTACATAATAGACTCAAATGTATATACCTGACAGAAAAGCATTAGCATATTAACCAGGTTTTACCTTTAATATTTTTAATATACTAACATATACATCCTTGTTAGGAACCACCTTCCCGCTAGAATCATTTAAAGGAATAGCCTTACTTATTTTATAGGTAATATCCCATGTTGGTTTTATTACATAATGAAATAAATTGTCAGATCCTAGTCCCTTTTTTAGAATATATAGAGTATAGTACTTGTCTGAGCTGGTAAGAAATAATAAGCATGCCAACATAACTATATAGAGTAAGTACAAGCTCTCGATGCACACAGACCTAAAGGGTTGGAGTGTGTCGGAGTGTGGTCAGACCTAGGAATGACTAGGGTATGGAATCATCCTCCCTTATCAGTACCAGTTTCCCTATGGTCAACCACCATCACTATTCCATCCAACCGTACCACCACAACACCTATAGACACAAGATTAAGGGCCTCTAGTTTCTAAGGATACTCACACTGATAAGGTTGAGATAGGATCTCAACCACTAGAAGAATGGTGGGAATGGTCCACATTGGCATGCTAATCAATTTATTTTTTCTACCTAACAAGTACTCTACTCTCTATAGTGCGGATCATGTTTGGATGAACAGGTCACACTTCATTCCTAACCCTTTAGAAGGGGTCATATCTAAGGCACTTGACCCTATATAGTTTATCCCTATCAGTTGATGAATTGTGGACATGTTGTGGTTGATTTCGTTCATTCTCTACCTTGAGTGATAATTGTTATCCATTGACTCAACTCGTACTTCTAGCCTCGACCCCTCATATGGAACATGCAGAGCATCATTTATTTTCATAAAAGGACCAATCGCTCAAAGGAAAGGGTCATATAACATTGGAATGTTCCATGACAGTCAAACCAACCAATTATGAGGAACTAAAAAGCGTATCAGAGAGTCAAATACACCTACTTGACATAAGGAGTACCCAAATGGTGGAAAAAATAGGCTAGTCTTAGGCTATGGGGATGGAATTGCATGTGTAACTGGGTTGCATCTATTGAAATGTGGTGAAATGGTCCAGTTTTCTAGAAGTTTGAAAGGAATAACATTGAATCTAGAGCCCGAGATTGTCTGTATAGTGATGTTGGGGTTGGATACCACCTTGAAAAAAGCAGATCAGGTCACGTGCACCGGTTTGATCATGGATGTACCCTTGGGGATGTTCCCTCCAGGATGTGCAATCTGGGTCATGTTTTGACCCTTTGGGTGTTCCAATTGCAATACCTCAGCCGCGCATTGGGAATCAGAGACTATATTTGTCAAAATAAAAAATCTCAACATTATCGAACTTCAACTTGTTCACAAAACAATGCAGACAGGTCTCAAAGCATTGGATATCCTGATTCCTATCAGTTTTTGGAAACACAAAATCATCATTGGCGACTGAAAAATGGGAAGAACCAGCACTGGGGTCGATACCATGATTGCCCAAAATCATGTGAATGTCGCTGCCCAGTAATGGGATAAGATCTATTATGACTATGTAGCAATAGGACAAAAATGATCAATGGTTTCACAAGTTATTAAATTACTCTTAGACACTTCTAGTATGGGGTATTAAATTCTATTGGTTTCTACCACTACATAACCCGCTCCACTTTAATTTCATGGAAATTATTCTGAGTGTGCAATGGGGTAATATTTTTGCGATCATGAAATGCACGCTGTGATCATATATGATGATCTTTCAAAATAGGTAGTGGAGTATCCACAAATGGAATTATTGTTATGTTGACTACCAGGTCTTGGGGAATTCCCAGGTGTTGTTTTCTATTTACATACTCACCTATTAGAACGAGCAGCTAAACTGTTGGACAATATTGGTGAAGGTATCTTGACTACCCTTCCCATTATATAAGCACTAGTGAGAGACGTCTCAACCTATATTCCCCACATTGTGATCCCAATTACTGATGATAACATTTGTTTAGAAATAGAGTTTTGTTATCAAGGTATGTGCCAAACAATCAACATTGGATTATCGGTCAGTCGAGTTGTCTTAACCACTTAGGTGAAAGCTATGAGACATGTATGTGGTGCTTGAAAACTATAATTGGAACAATATAGATAATTGAAATACCTTGCTCAATTTGGTTCAGATCTGGATGAAGCGACTCATGTTATTCCCAATAGAGGTTCCTGACTTACTGATGTTACGAAACAACCACTAAATCATCCACTAGATATTGAACACCAAGTAATGGTACCATATGCGGCATTCAACGGTTTCTTTGATCAAATTCATGTTGAATGAATAACACAATATGAGATAAAAATCACACACTATCTCATAGATTTTAGGCCTTTCAATCCGGGCTGGCTCGTTGTGTCACACTCGTCTCTTTTCCATATTTATTTTGTTGATTTTTATTGGGAATTGAGTGGCTCAGGTCAAGGCCTGAATTAATTTTTTTTGAGTTATTATTTAAAAATGGATGTTTTTCCCTTGGTTGCATACATCGCACCATGGTCGAAGCCATGCAACCTCGCTTGGGTTGTCATGCGACCTCACCCGGTTCACCTCACGGTCTGCCCGATGTTCAAGGCAGATGAAAATTATGCGATGGATAATCAGATGAGAATACAATGAAAATTGAGACCGTGCGGCCTCGAGTGAGGCATGATTTTGAAACTGCGCAGCCTCACCTGGTACACCGAGTGACCTACCGATGGTCAAATAATTAAATAAAATGAATTAATAATGATGAAATAAAATAAAATTAGTGGTAAAATAAATAAATAAAATAAAATAAGAAGAGTGATAAAATTCAATGAATTGTTTTACTGATAATAATATTATTATTGAAGATATTATTAATTATTATTGAGTACTATTATTATTTATATTAGTGAAGATAATTAAGTTATTTTATTTATTATAACTAATTTTATTATTAGTTATTTTTTTATAATTATTTTTAGTTTTTTGTTTCTTTTTTTTGTTTTTTATTTCTCCTTAGGGGTTGGGTTTGGCCGGCACCTCCCCCCTTTTTTTCTCTTCTCCCAGTTGAGAATCTCCTCCCCCTTCTCTTTTGAATCCCGCTGCACCCCCTGGTTTTCCCTCTTTCCCATCGCACTAACCCCCTGGCCTCTCCACGGTCTGCCGCACCCCCATGGACATCAGCCTCCCCCTCCATGGAACACTGTCACACAAACCCTCCCTGTCACACCTTTCCCCACTCAGACCCATAGGAACACCCCTCACCAATGCCCTCTTTCCATCCAGAGAAAACGCCGCACACCCTACCTCCTTCAAATGAACCGTGCCCGGTTACCCCTGCTGGCCGCACCCCGCAGCTCCCCGACCAGCCTCTACCATGCGGCACGACCTTCCTCCATGGTCAGACTCCTTTCAGCATGCTGTTGTTCGGTGGCTCCCATCCGGCCGATACCCTGCCTCTCTCTGTTCAGACCTGTACTCTTCACCTCGAATGATAGTCGCCTTCGTCGGTCTTCTCTCAGTCGCGCGCCACCCCGGCCATACCCTCTTAGCATCGCCACCTCTCCCTCTCTGTATAGGGTAAACCCTCATACTCATACCTAGGGTTTGATAGTTGTTTATGTGGGGTGTTTTTTGTTTCAATTCTTGTTTTATGGTTTAATCTCGGTTTTATGTGGTGAAAATTGCACGCGATTGACGTTTCAAACTAGGTTTTGGAGTTTTCAACACCAGAGGTAGGTGGTTTCACTTATAATTATTCTTTGATGAATTAATTTGTGTGTTCAATTAGCTCAGTGTATTATCTAATTGCTTTTCTTTATGAAAAATTATTTTTCTTATTGAGATCTCATATGCGTTGATTTATTAGTAATGTGTTTATGCGATATGAGTGTGATTTTATGTGACAAATCTTATTGAAGTGGTTATTAGGGTTTTATAAATTGTTCACTTGGGTTATTAAATCTTACAGTGGATGCAGATTATATTTTAGTATGGTGTTAGTGTACATTTGATTCTAAAAATAGGGTTGGGTTGTTTTTGTGTGCAAATCAATGTTCTGCTTTTCAAAATTTGTTTATTAAAACCTTAAACGTTTTATTAAACAGTTATTAAGGATGGAAAATTGTTTTAATTGAGTTGTGTAAAGATTATTGACCTGCATATGATTATTATTATTATTGTTGTCGTTAATATTATTATTATTATTATTATTATTAGAGAATTTTTGGATGGGTGTAATTGGTGTTTTGGTGTTGCGTCTATATTTATAGTGTCTTAAATTAGAATTCAGGTGGATTTTTTGGTGTTTAATGATATGCAACATATGTTTAAATTTCTTAATAAATTATTTAAATTGTTTGTTTTACCATGAATGTTATTTTTTTGACCACGCATTGGTTTTAATTGGTTGTGTAAGAAATGGACATTGAGTTTCAAAATATTTTAGTGTGCGTATTATTTTTAATGGATTTTGTGTGTGAAAATAGTGGTTTTGGCATGTGTAATGTCTTTTTTGTTTTGAGTATACAAATACGAAATATCACATGAACCTTGAACCATTTGAGCACAAATTGGGAAGCTCGGGTAGCTAGGAGGGTGGACTAGACTAGTGGACTACTTTTCCAGAGGTGACTCGACTCGGTTTCACTAATAGGACTGACGATTTCAACACTAACTAATCATATGCCTTTCTGAGGGTTGTGGTCTTTTAAGCCACGTTTTCTAAGGGTCGTGTCCTTCTAAGCCATGTTTTCTGAGGGTCGTGGCCGTCTAAGCCACGTTTCACCGAGACACGAATATCTAGGGACCCAAGCTAGCTGATACCCATGTGGTCTCTCCCATATTAGTGCTAATTGGTTACTTTACGCTCATCGGTGTGACATATTGGTTATTTTTAAAATTAACGTAGTGTTTGTTTTAATTTATGTTGTTCCATTTGAAACGGTTTTCTTTAATTCCTTTTTTTAAAATTGTTCAAGAATTTTTTCGTTTATTTAGTTAATATTGCAAATGTTTTTGTCATTTAATAATTATGCATGGAACCTTTTTTATTGAGTGACGTACTACTGGGCTCTTGTCTCACACCCTACATACACCAATTGGTGTATTTAGATATTGTTTCTTGTGTATTCCATGTTGTGACATCATGTTTAGTGTTGGTGGTTCTGGATGCTATTGGTCTTCGCGTGTAGGTTAGTGTTGGTAGCTTGTGGATGCAGCTTCTCGTATCACTTGGAGGTTGGTATTGGAGTTTAGTTCTCTATCCTTGTTATTGTTCACCTTGGCTTTTTAGTCGAATTATAGTCTTTAAACCTAATTATAGTTTAAAGGTGTGTTTGGTTGTCTGTTTCCAGTTTTAGTTGTTTATATTGTGAGTTGTCTTTTTATCTTTTATTTTGGGTAAACTATTACAATTTTTTACTTATGATACCTGGGAACTTGTGCCGTTCTGTGGGGATCGAGAACGCCCCTCGAACCATGTCACAGACCGGGTCGAGTGCTGGGTCAGATGGCGACCCGACCAGGTTCTTGACAAAACGGTATCAAAGGGAGGTTTTGCTCTCTTGGTTCTTGTTATTTTGGGATAGAGTCAGTGTATACCTATGTTAAGGTTGTTGGAACTTGACATTATAGCTACAAGAAAGGTGTATGGCTAGCACACCTCATGGCGGGACTCGAGTTATTAAGGTAAGTTCAGGTCTGTCTAAATCTTTGGTTCATGTGGTCAATCTTGTTTAGGGGAAATGAAAACAGAGTAGGGTTAGGGGTCTCAGTGAGCTCTCATGGTCTGGAAAGCCATGTGGAGCTGGGTACGCTATCCTAGAATACTCTCCGTGGCAGTGGTGTGATTGGCATATGGCCACCAACCATATGTTCTAATCACCCTCTAACACTATTTTCCTCCTACATTGTTCCTCATCTCTTTGTTTTGGATTCATAGAAATATGGTTTTTAAGTGAAAAAAGAGAGAGTTGGTATTGGAAAATGTTTTTAAATGAAGTTCTTTAAAAAGGAAATGGTGTGTAAGGTTTGAAAAGCATGGGTTGAATTTTTTGGTTTTGAAAAATAGAAAATGTTTGGGTTTGATCCTTGGTGTTCTCGTGGGAAGCCACATGCATGAGTGTATATGGAAAAAAATGGCCAATGGCATGAGCGAATAAATTCCTCTGTGTCTATGAGGTGGGTACCAGTGTGGTGCGTGATCACGCATGTGCGCGGCCCATGGGACACCATTGGTGTTTATGCAACCCACTAGATTTGATTATTTTCAAAATGTTCTGTTAAATGAAAATTTGGTGTTTTAGTAACTGGTGACTGCATGGTGTGTCCTAGTGTTTTTGAAATGTTGGGTGTGAGGCATTTTGATCCGAGAATCCTTTTTGAATGATTTGTGTCCTGAGTTTGAATTCATGTTTTTATGATGGTGTGAAAGTGTCTGGTTAGTGAATTATTTTGAAAAGTGATTTGGGAAGACCTTGCAGTAGTTCCCCCTGTAGGTTTAGTGTTCTCTTGTGGTATGTCTTGACCATTGGACCAATTTGGTAGGGTACATGGTTTTCTTTCTTGACTAGTGTATGCCCCCCCATAAAGCGTTAACATGCTATTGAAGTGTGGCCATAGGAAACTCGTTTTTGTCCATCCCTCCAGTTGATTAGATGACTCTCTTCATGAATTATTGAATTGAACCCACCTATCCTTTTTTACAACTAGATAGATCCTCTCATAGTCGGATGACAAATGCGAGGGAAGTTGATAGGATTTTTGGTCTCTTTGAGTTGTATGAGTTGTCAGGTATGAAGTTTGACATTTTTGTGTCTAAAGGTCCCCATGGAAACAGTGAATGGAATTACAAAAGGGAAGCGTGAAGGAGGTTCAGAGTTTTTGGTGTTGGCCGATGTTTTGAAAGGATGGTAATGCTTCCATCGGCCACAAGGGTCATGTTTGGTGACGTCTTGCAATGTGAGTCTCTTTGAAGAGAAAGAGTGGATTTCGTAGGATCCTTCGGTAATCCCTATTTTCATAGGAGTGTGTCCTTCTATTAGGGAGTTTTGTTTCTTTATATTCAAAGGGGAGTGTTTGTCGTGCGTCTTTCCCCTCTTTAAGTTCTTTGGTTAAGGTGAATAGGTGATGTAGGTGCATCATCTAACCTCCTATTTTGGTGGATGTGCTGCAAGAGAGTGGTTGGACATCTAGGTGGGTAGTGTCTAATGGTTTTGTATCAGTTACAGGATGGTTGTGTGTGACACTTAAAGGTTAAGCTCTGTTAAAAATCCATCAATGCCTGACTACGAGGCAGGAGATGCTTCAAACATCAGGGATCCAACCATAGGCCTCAGAGTGAAGTCGGCGTGTGGTCAGGAACCCCGAGAGTGTATGGGACCCCAACCTTATTTCCGTCATCAGTGTTGGAGGTGAAAGTAGTTTAAATAATTTCCTGTAACTGTTTGGTTCTGAATGAACCATTTGGGTGAGTAAGGATTCGACAACTATGTGGGGTCATGGTTGTATTGTTACCTTAATGTCCTGGGGGTTGTGTCCCATCGAATGCAATTGCTTTTGGTGGTCCGTATGGGAATTTGTTGGGTAAATCAGTCTCAAATTTTAATAATGATAATCCAAGGACTTGTAGGTGTTGGTCTATCTCCAGTCATGGTTTTAAAGCCAGGTAGTTGGGCCCGGCCCTCCCCGCCCCCATTGGTGGGGTACTTGGTCATCGTCCGAAAAAGTTTTCATGGTTTTGTATCTTCTGTCAGCTCTAATTGTTGGGAGACCCATAATAGTTATCGTTCAAATGTCTCTGGAATGAATCAGGGTTGGTCATTTTCATACTGGTGGGGAGTCTTCTCGGGCCTCCCCATGTCAGTTTTTCAGTCTTTCCTTGGGAATTGGTAGGTTCATAATGGTTGGAATCCCCTCCGGGTTTCCCCATGATGTCCTTTAGGTCCTGTTCATAGAGTTGATTTGGTGGTAGGTAATAAGAGTGTTACTCAGATGTGGTTGATCGTGTTTGTCTATTTCAGTCAAAAAACGTGGTTTTCATTCCATGGTCCTTGAGGTGTTTTGGTTTGTGAAGTTGGTTCTTGCGAGTGTGAGGGTTCCTATCCTTGATCAATCAACTAGAGGTGTTCTAATTTTTTAGGGTGGATGACACTTAGAGGGAAAATCTTTTTTACAGGTTTCTTGAGTTTGTCATTTAAGTCACCTTCTCTAATCACGGTGTGTTTTCCTCTTCTCTCTTATTGTTTGTGGGGATCCTCTCTCAACCTTAATGGGTTATCAGTTTCCTCTTTGAGTCTCAACCTTAGTTGTGGATTTCCGGGGTGTAAAGCTTTATGGTGGGGAGAATTGTCACAACCGTCTCTTTTCCATTATTGATTTTGTTGATTGTTTTTGGGAATCGAGTGGCTCGGGTCAAGGCCCAAATTAAATTTGTTTGAGTTCTTATTTAAAAACGAATATTTTACCCTTAGATGCATCCAGTGCACCGCGGTCGAAGCCGCACGGCCTCACCTGGTTCATTACGCGACCTCACCTGGTTCACCTCACGACCTTCCCGATGTTCAACGTACATGAAAATTATGCGTTGGATAATAAGATAACAATACAATGAAAACTGAGACCATGAGGCCTCAGGCGAGGTGCGATTTTCAAACCGTACGGCCTCTCTTAGTACATCGGGTGACCTTTCGGTGGTCAAAAAATTAAATAAAATGAATTAAGAAGGAAGAAATAAAATTATATGAGTGGTAAAAAAATAAGAGTGATAAAATTAAATGATTTTTTTACCGATAATATTAATATTATTGAGGATATAATTAATTATTATTAAGTATTACTTTTATTTATATTAGTGAAGATAATTAAGTTATTTTATTCTTTTATTATTATTTTTTATTATTATTATTATTAGTTTTGTATTTCATTTTTTTTTCTTTTTATTTTTTATTTTTCCTTAGGGTTTGAGTTTGGCCGGCGCCTCCCCCCCCCCCGTTTTTTTCTCTTATCCCAGTCGGGTATCTCCTCCCCCTTCTCCATTGAATCCTGCCGCACACCCTATTTTTCCCTCTTTCCCATCGCACTAACCCCCTGGCCTCTCCACGGTCCTCCGCACCCTCATGGACATCGGGCTCTTCCTCCATGGAACCTCATTGCGCAAACCCTCCCTGTCGCACCTTTCCCCACTCGGGCTCGCACAAACACCCCTGACCAATGCCCAATTTCCATCCAGTGAAAATGCCCCGCACCCTGCCTCCTTCAGACAAACCGCGCCCGGTGACCCCTGCTGGCCGCACCCCGCAGCTCCCAGACCGGCCTCCCCCATGAGTCGTGACCTTCCTCCTTGTCCGGACTCCTTCTGGAGTTCTTCTGTTCGGTGGCTCCGGCTCAATCCTGCCACACCACTAGTTTTCATCCCTCTCTCCCATCAGGCCGATGCCCCGCCCTCCAATGTTTAGACCTTATCTCTTCACCACGACAGATAGTCTTCTTTGTTGGTCTTCTCTCAGTCGCGCGCCACCCCGGCCGAACCCCCTCAGTGTTGCTGCCTCTCCCTCTCTGCATAGGGTAAACCCTCTTCCTCTTAACTAGGGTTTGATCCTTGTTTATGTGGGGTGTTTTTGGATTCAATTCTTGTTTTATGGTATAATCTAGTTTTTTTGTGGTGCGAATTGCATGCAATTAAAGTTTCACACCGGGTTTTGGGGTTTTCAACACCCGAGGTAGGTGGTTCTGCTTATAATTATTATTTCATGAATTAATTGGAGTGTTTAATTAGATCAGTGTATTATTTAATTTCTTTTCTTTGTGAAATTTTTTTTTCTTATTGAGATATCATATGAGTTTATTTTTTTGTAATGTGTTTATGCGATATGTGTGTGATTTTATGTGAAAAATCTTGTCAAGATGGTTATTAGGGATTTATAAATTGTTTACCTAGCTTATTAAATCTTGCAATGGATGCAGATTATATTTTAATATGCTATAAGTGTACATTTGATTCTAAAAAGAGGGTTGTGTTGTTTTTGTGTGAAAATCAATGTTCTTCTTTTCAATTTTGTTTATTAACATCTTAAACATTTTATTAAAGAGTTATTAATAATGGAAAATTGTTTTAATTATGTTGTGTAATGATTCTTGGTGTGAATATGATTATTATTATTGTTGTTGTTGTTATCATTATCATTATTATTATTATTATTTTTATTGAATTTGTGGGTGGGTGCAATTGGTGTTTTGGTGTAGCGTCTGTACGCATTCTATCTTAAATGAGTATTTGGGTGGATTTTTTGGTGTTTAAAGACGTGTGACATATGTTGAAATTGTTTAATAAATTATTTAAATGGTTTTTTTGACCATGACAGTTATTTCTTTGACCACACATTGGTTTTAATTGGTTGCGTAAGAAATGGAGATTGAGTTTTGAAATATTTTAGTGTGCGTATTATTTTTAATGGAATTTGTGTGTAAAAATAGTGGTTTTGGCATGTGTAATGTCTTGTTTGGTTTGATTATACGACTACGACCTATGGCATGAACTCTAAACCATTTGATCACAAACCGGGAAGCCCGGGTAACTAGGATGGTGGACTAGACCAGTGGGCTAGTGTTCCGGAGGTGACTCGACCCAGTTTCACTAGCAGGACTGACGATTGCAACACTAACTAAACATATGCCTTTCTGAGGGTCATGGTCTTCTAAGACATGATTTCTGCGGGTCGTGGCCTTCTAAGCCACATTTTCTGATGGTCGTGGCCTTCTAAACCACGTTTCACAAAGACACGAAGATCTAGGGACCCAAGCTAGATGATACCCATGTGGCCTCTCCCATATTAGTGCTCATTGGTTACTTTATGCTCATCGTTGTGGAATATTGGTTATTTTAAAATGTAATTGTGTGTGTGTTTTAATTTAAGTTGTTCCATTTGAAATTTTCTTCTTTAATTCAATTTTATTTTAAACTGTTCAAGCATTTATTTATTTTCATTAGTTAATATTGAAAATGTATTTTTCATTTAATAATTATGCGTGGAACCTTTTAATTGGGTGACATCATACTAGGATCTTAGCTCACACCCTACATACACCTATCGGTGTATGTAGATCTTGTTTCTTGTGTATTCCAGGTTGTGACATCGTGCTTAGTGTTGGTGGTTCTGGATGCTATTGTTCTTTGTGTGTAGGTTGGTGTTGGTAGCTTAGGGATGCGACTTCTCGTATCACATAGAGGTTGGTATTGGAGTTTAGTTCTCTATCCTTATTGTTGTTCACCTTGGGTTTTTAGTCAAATTGTAGACTTTAAACCAATTTATAGTTTAAAGGCGTGATTGGTTTTCTGTTTCTAGTTTCAGTTGTTTATATTGTGAGTTGTCTTTTTTATCTTTCATTTCGGGTAAACCATTCACATTTGTTACTTACAATACACGGACACTTGTGCCAGCCCGTGGGGATCCGGAACGCCCCTCGGGCCATGTCGCGGACCAGGTCGGCCACCGGGTCGGATGACGACCCAGCCTGGGTTTTGACACGTTGGGTTCACACTCGAGGTAAAGAAAGAAATCAATCACTTATTATAAGTAATAACATCATTAATAGACTATCTAGATATAATATAGTATTAAAGGTCTTGTTCTTTCACTCGTTTGGCTTTTTGACTCACTGGAGAAAGCTACTTAACTATATCGAGTAGAGTACTTGGAAACTAGATAGCTCGATCTTTGGGTACAATGTTCTAGTGAATGATCTAATAATTGATGATGGATTCTTCTTTCTTAGTGAAAGGATCAATACAACCTCTATTACCTATATTATATCGACTATGATGATATGACCTCCACTACCTATATTATATTGATCAAGGACCAATTCACGGTTTCCACTCTCTATACTCTTCTAATAGGGATTACTCTACTTGAATAGTACTGTGAACTATCATCAGTTTCCACTATCTAAATTATTCTAACTCGATGATAGAGTGACTTCAAGGGCGAGTGAATTGAGCGAAAAAGTACGTACTGGGTTCTACATATTCACTGAAACACCTTACTCAATGGTGTGGTAATATAAAGGTTGTTCTCCAGTACTCTATAATAATAGTTTAGAGGTATGACACTATTATAGTATAAAAATGAAAGGCTATGATGAATGCGATTGATGGTGATGGGTTCAGAACACTTTAGGGTGATTGGACCTAAAAATGACCACTGAATGAGTTAACACATAGAGACAAACCATGGTATTTCATGGTTCTAAAAGATCATAACCTATGTGTATGGTTATAAAACCTTATATATAAGTATCTTCTACATATATATAAGGGTTCTAAAGATCAAGTTTCTATATGATTTTTCCCTTTAGTTATAAAGGGCTAGGATGGTCAATTGTAAGAATCCTATCATGAAAGGTAATGATTCAAAAACACCTAGGGGGATCATGGGATCACTAGGAATGGCTAGTTCCTCCGTGGTCTGGGATACATCTTTTATCCAAGGACCTCCTAGATCTAGGAGGACATGGTGCTCCAAGTTACTCTAGATTATAAGATTGAGTTCTTGGGGAACATGCAATGTTGACTATGCGATTCAGAAGAACAACCATATAACTACTCTAATTTTAGCTGTGATGTGGAACCCTACATAATTACTTGCATCAGAAAAATCACAAGGGGATATAGGTTTTTCATGAGCTTTGTTTTATATTCAAATAAGGTTGAACAATCCACTAGCTACGGTTGCTTTGGATTTCTAAGATTCCATTCCAATGGCTTATTGGAAATGACCCCAGTCCCAAATGACCACCTCCTGAAACCAATTCCATCTCATCCACCACCATTCCAATTCACACATGGGAATTTGGTAACACCTAGGTTGGGAATGAATGGAAACAATACTAAAATCTCACACTAACTTGTATATGTGGTGTTGGGGGGGTAAGATGGCCTAGTGGTTGATCATTACTCTTCTAATAGTGTCACACACATCAATTCCAAGTACTTGAACATGGTACATTACAAATGGCCTTGTGAATAAAATAATGCCTCTATTACCGATATTATAAAAAGTTTGAGCCAATATTCAAATAGAGTACCCATAATGGGGTTGAATGGTGTGTTTGTGGGTGAAAGATAGACTTTATATGTGGGCATTATATGCTAAATACCAATAATTTCTTGGGGGATGTCAGATGATTTGGTTCCAGGAACACCTATATTTGGTCATTTCAAGAACCATAATATAATATAAGTATTAGAAGGTATAATATAGGTATACCATCAATTGACTCCTTATGGGCATTATGGATGCTGGTGCACCAAGAAAAAACCCAGCGGCTAGTGTCGACTAGGTTTCTCACCAACACTCTTAGTTCAATATTAGTAGAACATGGGTCTCCAAAACCCAAAGGTCATAGGAAAAATACCTACAATGTGTGGGAACATATTATAATTGATATGGGGGTGTTCAGTGAGTCAATGGTGGGAGATTATAGTTGATTGTCTCGGGACATCTGGGTATACTATGAAATGAGAAATGTCATCACTGGCCTATGGTAAGGGGGAAACAAGAGCAGCCAAATGGGTGATGAACTGAGATGGAACCATGGACATAGGATACCATGGGGGAATGTGCAAGTCAGTATGTAGTGTAAATGGAATGTTAGGTCAGCCACTGTGCTACGATGATGGTGTCCTTGGGGCATGGGCTAGTAGAGGTGGGTAGGCTAGGGGCTTCAGCAAGGTAGGTGGTGGGAGTTGCGTTAAAATGGAGGACTATTAGAGTACATTAATGAATTGGGGTCATCAAAGAATAGGAAAAGCAGTACTAGAATAGTGTTGTACTCTACTCTAAAAGTTGTCCAATTCTCCTTTGTTTGAGTTTGAAGAACATGGTACATATATATATTGTCAATCAGCCCACTATAGGCACCAAAAAAGGTTCCTATAGTGGTGACTATAGACTATACAGAAGAGTACTTGGATAGATTATACCGAATGGATGGTGTTTTGATCCTGTGACACCACTACATGACAATGTCCAATGAAAACCAATGAAACGAACATAGGAATTATAAAAGAGGTACCAACTTTGGTATGTCAGAACTGGTAGAGGTGGATACAGTAGTGACGAATACCCGGTAATGCAGTCAAACCCATACCAAGGTACATATATATATTGTTATAGTCACTAGTGCTTATATATATTGTTATATTTAATATCAATCCAAAGTCATTCATATTAGTGTGAGTTGAGTGGTGAGTGTGCCCAATTGGAAGATCTTCAATACTCTACTCAAATCAACTCATTTTAATATAGGTAGTTGAGGCTTGGGTCCTTACCCAACCTAAGATGGTAGTAGAGGAATTGAACGATGGGCAACAGAGAGGGGGGGTGATACGCTACTACCTATATTATACTGATTGTGGGGTGCGAGCATTTGGTCCATCAATAAGAGGTACCATATGAAGTGTGGGAAGGTGTTGTATGGGAACTCAAAACTAATGAACATGGGGGGAAATGATGTTGGGAATCTTGATGAGTACTATAGGGTCATGTACACTTCTATAAAATTATATAATAGTATCATATATTTGATTACATGTCACTTTTAGAAGAGTACATGAGTGTGGTTCATCATGTTGGGAATGTGGTGAGTGGAGGTGGTTGGGTGGACATATAAACTGTATTGACTATTATATTAGAGTACTAAGGGGAATGAACTGAGAGGTCACCATCCCAATTAGACTATTTGATAGTTTCTTGAAACTATAGCACCACGACCTTTGGCAAAGTTGGGGGTTTTTAGTCTCCTCGCGTAGCTATATCTGAGATTGTCAGAGTGGGAGGAACATGTTGTATGAGAAGATCAATTTTAATTGGTGGTGTTCATAGTTACTCACAAGATTAGAATAAGAAAACTTGACTTGGACTTGTGGGGGTCAGTAGGTGGAAGAATGAGACCAACTGGAAGGGTTTGGTTGTTCAACTATTGTATACTTGCTTCTTCATGTTCGGATGGATGGAAGGAACCTGAAGGACTATCACTGGGCTAGATACTTCACCTATCATGATACGAGTACTTGTGTGTGTAATGTGGAACATAGCAGCAAGTACGTACGATTACAATGATACCAGTGGATCAGCGTATACGAGTGTTAACAACCTACCTCTCTACTATGAAATTGTCTTGGTATCATATCTATATGGTTTATGGGTTATCTATGATACTCTTGTACCGGGGAATACCTCCTCCTTAGTGTCATCTCTATAACTATCCATAAGAGTACCGCAGAATAATACTATGATCAATGTGGGAACTATCAGGAATGAGTTCAAAGGTCAGTACTCTTCTATGGTACTCTTATATATAGTTATAGAGATGGTACCAAGTGTTACTAGGAGCGAGCGATACATAAATGTGAGGATGGAAAAAATGTACCTACACAACCATCCGACATTGGATCACGTGTAGACTACCAGTGCATGGACATCAGGTCGCTACCACCGCTTGCGCTCTAGAGCCCGAACGAATGGTTTCCCCATTCACTCACCATATTGATAGCCATGGATGTGCATATTCTTCCAGTCATCAAATTTTTGGATCAATCCATATAGAATAAAAAATAGATAACAACATTCAATTTTTAATGAACATTGTCTGAAGTAGTAATACTAATTCTACTATGATGAACCCATTTGGAACTCAACTAGTACTATGATGAGTCATGTCACAGATGCATCTACTATGATGTTTCATGACGATCATCTACAATTTCTAATCATATTTTTGAGGTTCATCCCACCATTCTTCACCCATCTAGTGAATGGATCATGGATCTTTTATCTGATATACATGAAAAATTGGGTGAATTTATGGATAAAAAGGTTTCCCATGATGATGTTTAGGAAGTATCCCATGGAGAAAGCGATGATATCCATTTTATTGAGTCCTTGATTGATGATTTTATCATCAACACGTATAGAGTAGGAGGTGAATCCTCTCAGGATTCTATTGTTCAGGAGGGGATCATTCTTATCCCATTGGAGAAATTTTCCATTTTCCCATCAATTCCTTCGACATTCAAAAATGTGTATCTCTCATTCACAAATCTAACCCTATTTTTTAGATGCTATTTCTTTCGGTAGTAATACTGGTTCTTTCCTTAGTCACTCGAATGTGGGGATCCTCAGTACCTAATTTTTTGCAATCATTTTCAAAGGTTGTTTATGATTTTTGGCCTACACCATTCAACAAAAATATATAATATATAAGAATCAACGTGAATCAATGTTTTCCCCCTCCCATCTCGGTCAGTTTTAATTTCTCTTTATTTCATAATTCCGTAGGTCTGGTTCCATTTAGATTCACTATCATTAGTCACCTACTCTTTATCTTGTCTCTGTCATTTTCGATGTTCATTAGCATCCCCATATTGGGAGTTGAGAGATATGGGATGCATTTTTTAACTGTCTACTTAACTGAAGGTGGTCCCCTAACGTTAGCACCATTAATCATACTACTTGTGCTCTTCCCTCATTTTTTCATGAATTGAGCTTGGGAATCTATTTATTTTCTAATCTGATGGTTGGAATAGTTTAGTCAAGATCTTGAGTGCTTTTACGTGGACGATGCTCATACTGCATGATCGATGCTATTTGATTGGTGATCTGGGAAATTTGTTGGTGGTGCTATCATTAAATGAGTTGTAACTCATCGTAACAATCTTACAATATCATGTTTTTACAATCATAATCTATATATACATGAATGATGCTCCAAATATCCAATTATTCTGATCAGTACTGTACTCTAATAGTCGGTACTCTAATCTAATAGTTCTATTCAATTACCCAAGATTCCCTATGGTAATACACAGATCAAGGTATATTGGTGGTGGCTCGATATAATATAGATAATGGAGTCATTGAGTGGGGGAATTGGAAAATATTTATGATTTAATGGGAGGTAGTTCATGGTGGTAGTATGATCATGGATATATATTTCCATTTATAGAGTCTTTACAGTTATTTAACAACGAGGGATGGTTTTGCACCTTCAAGTCCATCAGTACTCTTCTAATAGTGTCTAGCTAGGCACATTGTCAGTACTCTACTCTAATAGTCTCAACTATCAGCATCCTTCTGGTGGTCCAGCTTGGGCAACAATTTTATTGGCTTCACGTACCATAGTAGCATTTAGTGGGATGTGTTGGGCATGATAGCTATGATACAAAGATGGAAATTGGTCGAGTGTGGATCATGGGGTTCGAATGAACTGTTCCACTACGGTCATATGGAATTTTAAAATTCATCGTATGAGTGACACATTTGTGACAAATTACTATGATTCTAGGGGAGGGGGGAAAGTGAGCTACGTGTTGTGGTAGCGTGCAGGGAATAGACTAGAAGGGTCTTGGGAATGGACAACATATCCTCCCTAAACTCCATGATCTATGGCCCTTATTCACACATATAAAATCCCAGTACACTATTAAATGTATGGGTGGGTTTTCATGGGTTTTCAGGTGTATTGAAGGGGGTGGGAGTTGTGGATCACAATTCTGATATAGGGTGGATAAGAAACTCCAACGATTGAATGATGCACCAATGATTCTTGATGCTGAAACAACCTATCTCTCAATACTCCATCAGCACATGATTCAATATCCAACCCCGATCAATTTATCATATTCATGGGGACTCGGGCCTTTATCTAGTTTTTTTAATTAATTCATCTGGGCTGTTTCATTTTATTATCAATTCATCACACTATGAATGTTGATCTCTCGTTCTCCTATGTAGAATCCTTAATGAGAGATGCTATTGTGGGATAGTTTCTCTGATATTTACATTAGAATGGGGCGAGTATGTTTCTATTGTAAATTCACCTACATCTCTTTAATTCTCTATTTCATTCAATTTTTTGCAGTCCTTAGGAATGGGTTCATGGTTTTGTGTTCTTCTACTACTCTTATTGATTGGGGAAGTGTTTTCGTGATACTTTTTTCCTTGGGGGAAAATGAGATTATGGGGAGAAACAATCATAAACAGAATCATGAGGGTTATACTAGTTTTGGGAAATACCATCATCTCTTATCTATGGGGTGGGTTCTCTATTGACAATCCAAACAAAATGGATTTTTATAGTTTGCATTTTGTACTTCTATTTCTGATAGTAGGATGTCCTATGATTTATCTGGCCTCATTGCATCAATTTGGATCCAATAATACTTTGGGTGTGTATTCATAGATGGATAAAATAGAATATTTTCCATATTTATATGTGAAGGAGCTACTATGATTAGTTTCTTGTTCCCATGGTCTCGCACTAGTTCTATCTTTTGACCACCATTTCTTATTGAATCCTGAAAATTCTATCACTGTGAATCTGATGCCGACTCCAACCCATATTGTTCTTGAATGGTATTTCCTACCACTTTATGGATTGTTGTGTCATATCCCTTCCAAAGCTAGTGGTGTTTCCACAATCTCACTTATGTTTCTCTCTTTGTTTTTAGTCACTTTTTGTCCCATTGCTGTACATAGTACCAGTTTTCACACTATAGCCCAAGGACTATTTTAATTCTTATTTTCAGATCTCCTCCTACTAGGATGGATCAAATGTTAATCTATTGAGTACTCGTATGTTCCTATAGGAAAAATAACCCCATTGTCTTCCTTTTTAATTTCAATCACCCCATCCCTTCCCTTATTCTTTGTTGAGCTTGATTTCTCTTTGGCTGCTTGTGGACATGACATCGATCACCCACGAGACAATATGGTTTGGATTTTGGAGTGATACTATTACAGTAGAGTACTGATGGAATTTGTAATGCATTATCAGACGCCACCTTAGCCATGATGGAAACCCTTGGGACTAGCTCGAATCAGAGATACTAATCACGCATTATACCCTTTGAGTTGGATCCCCCCAAATCCACCAATGATCGATAGCCAATGACAGATGTCTATCATTCAATCAATCCAATATGTATTATAGTTCCAAGGTGGACTGATGTTGATAGTTGACGTCGCTACAATAAATTGGAGGATAAATCGAGTTACTTCGAAAACCCAAAACCCCAAGAATCGAAACTAAAATGGATGAATACATGCATCAAGTTGGAGGTGTTCATTAACAAGAGTAGATACAACCTTGAGAATGACTTTTAAAGTAGAGTACTATGTCATTTCCAATGCATATCAAAAGGGGTGATTCGATGAACCCCCATCAAACAAACAAGACCTCCACATATAGCTATCTACTCACAAGAAGTCCCCACTTATCTTGGTTGTTTTTTCCTATTCTTCAAGTCTACTACCTATATTATACCGAGGTCAAACCCAATGATGGTTCTTAGGGTGTTGATACAAGTTTAATGAGGCATCATGTTTAGTGTTTTTTACTATGTCAAAAAAACCGAGTTCATGAGCCTTTATTCTTGAATATCCAAAGTAGTTACAACTTCTAGTAGTTGGTTACAAGTACCCCTATGGTCTACCACATCCCCTCAAAAAAGATACATTACCTTTAATATATTGGATTTTAACCTCTAGGCCTCCTGCTAGTGTTTCTCCTAAGGTGCATTATTAGATTTATGGTATATGATGTTATGAAGAGATAGTACAGAAAATGGAAACCCCCAACATCCCCGCGTTTCATTTACTATAGATTGACCATTTTATACTATATGAAAACATGGGTCCTTTGGTATTGGAATTGTTTTGTCTAGGTACTCACTAAATAGGGCTCAAAATATCCTTCAACTCTGAACTAGTAGTATAAAATAGGAAATTATGTGAAATTTGGTTGACTCACATTCCCCATTTTCTACTACTAGTCTAGTATAGTGGTGTGACAGGGGGTTCTTGGGCCTTTACCAACTTCTACAAGAAGATGGGGTGATTTATATAATTCCTTTTATGCATCATGGTGTGGTTATCTGAAAGAGATGGGGATTTCATCGAATGACTAGGACCATCAACTCAATTCCAGCTACTACCTTCAGACGTGGTACATTTATATATTGTTCATCTCATACAGTTCATCATCCCAATCAATAGGACTAGTAGCACATAATGGGTACCCCAACAACTCCTTTAGAAGGTGGATCTTTCAAGGTGTGGTGTGGTCAAAAAGGACTATTAGATTAGAGTACTGGTGACTCATCCATCTATGATTGCACCCATTGGCAATTTATGGTCATTAGAGACTCGTACTTATATATATTGACTAGTCTCTGACTATTCCGACATGGTCGGCCTTCGTCAAACAACCATATAAGTACTGACTTCACAAGGTCCCTGGTGTGCACCACTATAAGAGTAATGAACTAATAAAAGGATTACATAGTAGATATAGTATATTAGAACATGGAACCATATGGTTTGATTGGACCTTCAATGTATATAAGTATTGGTGGAACCAATATGTAGTGTTTCCACTTTCCAAGATAACCACCAAGATCCCCAAATCTTGAAGTGGAAATGGGGGCTGATCTATGAGATTTCCAAAGCCACCACCTTGACCCTCCAATACCAGTTGTGTAGTGGTTCATTCCTTTTTTCCAATACTATTATAGTAGAGTAATGATCCAAAAACCAGTTCATATTATACTTGATCTATACTGGATATGATAAGTCCAATTCAAATAGGCTTATAAAATACATTCTTTCATCCATTGTCTTAAAGGTCTCACCACTGGACAATGTGGAGAATCAGGTTGACCTCCATAGGGAGATCCCCATGTAATTTTTCTTAGTTTTCTCTCTCAATATTAGGACCATAAATCCACTCAATCACAAAAATATCGGGATATGTGTGGTGAAACGCTATAGTGAGGTAGTAAGAAACATAACTGTAGCTGCAATTGAGTTGGCGTAGCGGTTCAAAATAGCATCAAAAGTCATTAAAAAAGGAAATCTCTGTTTCAGCTTGTAGGTGGCACCAGATCTGGCACCATGGTCCATTCATGTAGTATCGGAATGGTTTCCAATGCACCAATGGGGACACACCACCTCAAAAAAACCAATGAACCAGGTTGGTCATCAACGAGTGAGTTAGTACTCTACACTAACAGTATTTCCCATTGACCAGGTAGTATATAATAGAATACCCTAACATCAAGAAATAGTGCACCATTGAGGGGTTAGTTATCAACTATCATGGAAACAAATGGGGATGGGGGTTAGCGTCACTTGAAGGCAGTTGGTGATGGATGTGAGAGTTGACTATGTTCCCAACATCTATCTAGGAGGTATAGAATTCATCAAGATGAAGAAATACTCAATACTCTAATATAATATTCTCAACTATCTGCATCAAAATCCCCCAAAGACATCATCTCAAAATATATAAGTATTAGGACCACACTCTTATAGGGCGAGCAGCCTGTTAGGTCATCATCCCCTAGGTCAGCACTAGGATACCTGATTTAGGTATCCCAGGAACTCCCTAGTCATTGAGAACCTAGTCCTCTTAGGCTCTCTGTACCCTCTTATAATCTAGAGTATCCTAGAGCACCAAGACCTCCCTTCACATAATCTAGATATTAATATAATTAAAATATTCTTGGTCCTCCCTCTGTATAATCAAGATAGTAAGATACTTCATGTATTCTAGGTCCTCCCTCAATATAATCTAGATAGTAAGATACTTCATGTATTCCAGGCCCTCCCAGGTATGGTCATATAAGTCAGTCTACTCTAGATAATATGGGGTACTCCATCCATATAATCTATATAGTAAGATACTTATTGTATCCTAGGAAAGGAACTAGTACTCACTGGGATACCTAATGTATCCCACAGAGGACCTGGTCGGGGATACATCACATATCCTAGTGAAGACCTAGGATACATGATTCATGTATCCCAGTAAATGACCAAGTTGTCTTTGTCCATAAGATTCACTAGGTCATTTTGAGGTATGAACTAGTCAATTCCTGGCATGGGATACATGATGTATCCCAATTATTACTACCTATATTATACTGAGGATACATTAAGTATCCCTTTGGATGTAATTCTCATGTGTTGAGTGAGCCTCACTACAATTCCAGGTAACTACGGTCAAATCTAAATTATCTTGATTCTTTAACACATAACTATCTGACGGTTACATTGTATTCCTCAATGGCTAGGAAAGGTGAGTCCTAGTATATACTACAAGTCATAGAGCTATGCTACTCAGTATGTTATGATGTACCTACTGATAAGGATAAGAAACTTAGAGTTGGGGATGGTTGCGCTAATCATGATACCTCAGTGATGGTTAGAAAATGGGATGGCTTTCCTAATCTATCGTGATATGATATAGAAACGATATTCCGGTTGACTCTAGATGTAGTTCAAATGAGTAGAGAGAGGTCGAGTGTACCTTCCATTCAAGACCTTTCATGATTAGTGGAAGTGGAAGGAAATCAACTAAGAAGTGCACACGAGGAAACCATTCATGGCATCTTGATCTGTACAAGAGGTTCATTACTCTCTCTATATAGTTCTGATAGGGATAAAGAACATAAGGTGTAATGGAGTCATCAATACATTAACCTATATAGTGTGACTTTTTTTTGACAAGGGGGGTGATAGAATATTAGAGTAGACTATATAGAATAATGTACTGAACTTTACTCTATATAATTCCATGATACATTGATACGTATTGGGTCAAAAAATGCATAGTTGGGGGTGGTATTGTGTTGGTATACATGGGAATAGAAAATGGAGGGTATTATCTAGTTTCTTTGTCTCAGTATAATATATGTAATATATTTTCGCACTACTTCTGCCTCTTATGCATACCCTATGTCCTATGGGTGAGTAGGTTAGAGTAGGGTCACGATAGTATATCTATGCATGGTGGATCGCCTGGAGTATGGTTTTGGAAAAGTTATGTTAGTAGCTCTATAACAGGTTTCTGAGGTAGTTACTCTATATACATGTACAAGTTTTTGAAGGGTGTGATCCCCAGGGGAGGACAACATCACCAAAAAACCATACACTCTCTGATAGGGATAAGGAACTAAAGGTATGAGCTACTGGACCTTCTTTATTGGTGGAATTGAATTGGCTCTGGATGTGAATCTTGAACCCCTCATGATATTAACATTCTTGGTAGAATACAGGACATCAATTTGAGTGGACCACTTGTTCTAAGTTGAGATTCCATTGTTTTTAATAATCATTAGTAATCATATACTATTGAATAGCAGTAAACTAGTTGGCTTTCATTTCCACACCCTGTTCCTTATCCCTATCAGTCTATATCAGTGTCGTGTCAGTATAATATAGGTAGTATCCATTGTTCCAAGCTGCGCAACTACTCTGGCATATCGGGCGTTGCTGAAAATATGCCTTCTTTTAGTCAGTATGGTATGAGGTAATGAATGATAGGGATAAACTATATAGGGTCATGTACCATAGATATGACCTTTTCTAAAGGGTTAGGAACTTACTTTACCCACCCAATTTGAGTGTTTCCGCTTTAGGTAGTTCTTGATCCCCTATATCCAAGTCAATATTCCTAGCACACTAGTTAGTGTTGGCTCATGATGAAAGGCCAAATGCTAGCATCATGTCATTCGCGATTGGAAAACCTCCCAAGAGAATTCATGGTATTCCCCATGTTGAAAGGACAATCTTTTCAACTCCTGTGTAGAATAACCAAACAACCACCATTATGAAAAAAAGGCAGATGGAACCCAAGGGCAATGGTGTGGCTCATCATACAGTCACATGGATGTTTTTCCCACTCTATGGGTTGATATGATGAAATTTATAGATGTTGGAGGTGGTGGAGTTCATGCACTGCTTCCCTAGGGTGATGCTGGGTAGCTTATTTGGCATTGCTTCATCCCGAACTTCCTCGTTTATGAGCATTTTCTTAGTATCCTTCTATATCGGTCTTGAGCACCACCAATTGTGGAAGTGGGGAAAGTATAAAAAAGCAAACGAGATAGTTTTGATGCATTCGATTTTACATCCGCTTCACCTATTCCCCCGTATACTCCAACTGGGGTTTTGGGGGTGGAGATCTCACTATTAGAGGAGCACCGGTGCTTTTTGACTCAATAGTGGAACTCCAGCACATTCGATATCCTCCAATATCGATATGCCCATATCTAGACATGGGGTTGGCATTGTTGAACTAGCCTTCTTTGGTCAGGACACAAAAACACCACTTCAAAAGTCACCTCAGAGACCACATATGATACACTCGACATCTGTCCAGGAAGAGAATAGATTAAAACTACTACATCATTGATTCTAATTGTAGTACTATACTCTAATAGTCTATCATCTTATTTATATTATATCATATGTATCAGTGGAGTCAGATGTTCCCCCTTTTGGATCTGAGCGACTGGTTAGGGGAATGGGAGTTCCAATATATATATGGGTTGTAAATATTTCAAATGGCCTATGGAAAATTTGCAATAAAAGTTTATATTCTCTCTTGATTCATTTGGAAAAGAAATGGGTTTTCCATACGACTTGGTTGGTGGTCTACTGGTCCAATGGAATATACCCATATTCCCCTCAAATTGTACTTGTATGGGTTTGTATTCGATTGATGAGTTCGCTGAAAGAGAGACAAATAGAGTTGGTATAATCTAGGTAGTATTGTAAATATACAACTCATTTGAACTATATAGGAATAATAACTAACTCTACTCTTATAGTGACACCCTGAATATTAGATTAGAGTAATGACAGATATGGTCAATGTGCTAAGTGGTTTGAGAAGCGACTCAAATAACACGGGTTCAAAAATCAATGCAGGGTTATGTGCTACTTCTAATGAGTGAAATACACTTCTTGAGATATAGGGTGGTAAATGACCTTTTCTATGAGCTTATTGTGCCATATCTTCCACGATACTCATTATCAATTTATATCCCCTTGGATAAAAGGTTTAGCGATGGTTCCACTCATTCCAAACCCAATGACCTCCCCCATAAAACTTGATCCATGGGACAAAGATAGATTCTGGCCAATGGAGTTGGCATCTCACAACCTCGTGTATCGTATGATATCCATTCCATGAAAAGGATTTTCAAACCATACTCTATCTACTAGGACCATTGGGAACGAAGAAATAGACCCATGAAATACTCATGTGCACTGTTAGACCACCAGTTAATTTACACTGAAGGGGTGTTCGGAAGACAACTACTAGCCTACTAGCTACATGAATAGTTCTTTCATGCGTGGTTTGAGGATTGGGTGGCAATGTGAATCAATGAAATTGAAGTTTCATGGGGGTTCTTGTAGTTGGGGGAAAGAGAGGACTCATTTTTCCAATTAGAGTATAGTCAGGTACTCTTTCTATATAGTTCATCAGATAAGAGTACTGCTCATTAATAGGAGCTCAGTCAAGGGGTTGGGAGCCCATGTTCCAATAGACATCGTTGTTGTTGTGGTGGTTTCCAGTGTTGTACGACGACATTGAGAAGATGGCGTTGGGTTTTTGGTAGACTTTATATATCAGAATACCTAAATTTTATCATTGGGACTGATATAAGATGATACTGAGGTCAATATTACATGAACATGTCTTATCCTAGTTACTACTCGGGTTGAGGTGGATATCGAAACCAATATAGAAGTATATCAGATGCTTGGTGGATCAAACCGATGGTGGTACCTCATGAAATTCCAAAGAGACCACTTCTGACCATCCCTAAAAGGGAGGATCAGATAGGTTCTACTTAATATCAATATAATATATAGAGGTTTAGAACATGATCCTTTCTAAAAAAATGGTAAGATCTCTTAGATCTCACCTACTTAACCCTATTCAGTATTCAATGCTATATAATATATAATGTTTTAGAACCTAACCCTATCTAAAGAAGGGTTTGATATTTTATAACTGTACCCCATAATGAAAGGGTAATATCTTTTAGAACTTGGCTACTTAATCCTATTTGGTATTCAGTGCTACTTAATATATAAGGGTTTAGAACCTAGTATACATGAAGTATCTAAATAATCTATCTAGATTCTATAAAAGTAGGACCTCACCCTTTCTAAAGGGTTATATCTTTTATAACCAAACATCACATTAGTTCTTCATCCCTCAAGTACATATTGGTTCTTTTTATACATACTCGTGGAGTGGAATACTGAAAGATGAAAGGTTTTGGAAGAATACATTAAATTAGAAGATGAAAATTTGAGTAATGGGAGAATGGAAACTGATGAATGGGCCCTACGGTGGCAGAACCTGGTGAATCGGGCATACTACTTCCCAACCTTCTATAGAATTTTATTATCTTATGATTTTATTTAATTTTCTTCACTTTTTGGCATCTCACTTGGTTGTAATAATATAGGTAGTATAATTATTTTTGGTCTTTTACTCTGGTACTTATATATGTATATATATTTATCAAACACTAACCTAATATACTCTATACCTTTCTGACATTAAGGAAACTCCAAATTTCCGAAATAGCCACATGAACATTTGAGTAAGAGAATTAAATAACTACCCTTCAACTAGCAGAGTATCTCTCTCCCTTAAAATATTTAATTTAGTCAGTGACCCCTTAGAGAGGAAGAGTTCTGTTGTATCCAATCATCATCTATTCAACTCTTAGTACTCCTCTAATAATGTTGAGTTTCACATCAAGTTTTATTAGAAAAAATTACCAGCTAGGCATTCCATTTCATTCCCAATAAGGATAGGAGATGGATCAAACTCTTTAGTGGAAAAGAATATGATCAAAGGAGCATCCCCTATGAGTACTACTAGTTTTAGTTGTGGTTCTGGTCAAGGAGAAGGTAGTTAAAGAGCTTTCATAATTTATATGAATTTACTCATCCATGAATAAATAAATGGTTGTGAAAGTGGCCAATATGACTATATATAACAGTTCATAGCCTTGGTTTGATATAAAATATTTAACCATCTCCCTTTTGTGATCCTGCAGAAACCAAAAAACCAAGATGTTGAGTACCGAGAATAGGCTATCTAAGCGAACAATATAAATAACAATTAGTTTCGATGCATTCTGAACCTGAAGACTGAATTCATGGTATGATATCCAATAGAAGATCATGTATGGATGGGTATTCAGTCTACAGATGTATCTATTATAAAAACTAATAATCTATATCACCAGTTCATCAGAAGCAATCAAGCACGAAAGTATTAATGAGCCTAGTATGTGAAAAAATACTGAGTCTCATGAAAAGTAAAGAATAACATGGGAGGCATAGAGAGGACTCAAGTACAAGAAATGACTCAGACCCCACAAATTTGATCTTCATTGGCCTTTCTATCCATAGACAAGGCATCAGTTACTCTCTTAACCCTAAAGGGTCATATATTTTAGAACATGTGAAGGTGAAGCCTATTTGATGGCAAGTCATGGTATCCAAGATAAATGGAACGCAAAGTTTCAAAGTCTATTATGGAAGTGGTAGTTATACCCAGATGAAGGCTAATGTTTTCTATTGGCCTAGTCTATAGAAGAATAGTACATAAGAATATCAATAAAACTTTTAACTTTTCCATCTATAGATAGTTTTATGGGAGTTAGGATATAGTGTTGGACAATAATCTACTCTAATAGTCCATCATATTTGTTCATCATCATCAAAGGCTCAAGGGTTCTCAGTCTAAATTAAAAAAATATTATTCTATTGATTGATTTGGTCGGTCGAGATCCAAAAATGAAGGGATTTGTTCCTACACTTGAACTATATAGATTAAAGTTCAGTAATCTATTCTATATAGTCTATTCTAGTAGTGCGAATTCACCTATCTTTTATACGATATTTATTGAAGTGTCTTGAAAAGGTGAAATTGAAAAAGACTATTAGAAGAGTACCTATGACCAGACTTGATTGTGCGAATGCAGTTTCCCTGATTCAGCTTTGACTGGAAAACTACCTTCGTTAGAGAAAACAATGTCTAGAAAACTTTAGAGAAAGGTAGGAGTTCACACGGAGGTAGGACACTACTCTTTACGGTACTCTTATATATAATTATAGAGATGATACCAACTGAAGTATGATATATATATATATATATATATATATTCAGTACACTACTCTAATAGTGTCAATGTTTAAGCTTCAATCTCTGTCCTCTACTCTAATAGACAGGTATTGTGGTTGTGAACCTTGAAGGGATGAGGTAATGAGTGAACCTAATGGAACTCAGCCTTCTTCATATCTGTATATAGCAGTCTCATAGAAAAGAATTTTCTCCTGATATTCTTATAATATAAGGCCCAAATACCATTCCATTATTGGGAGTAAGAACATTCAGTCAGGGCCAGCTAGAAAAAATTGAAAGAGACTCAGTATTATATAGGTAGTAGACACTCTGGAATCCTAATTCCTAGCATAGACAGAGGTAGAGTAGATTAGGGTGGTTGAACAGTGAGCCTCAAGGATCGTCAAAAGATTTGAAGCAGTAGCTTTTCCACTCTCTTTGCAACTGTTAGAGTAGCATACTCAAATATTACAAATTGATAGAAACTATGAATATTTTTTACTATCTTCTAATAGAAATACCAAATAAATTAGAATGTATTTGGGAGGGAATGTCTAAGAATTTGAATTGCATCAGGCTTTAAAGCAGAGCTTTGGTCTCATTTCCCTTGAAATGATGGAAGTTGATACTCGCGCTCTGGGGTAAGAAGTGCTCCATGAAGGGATAGACCAATAAAATATTCATAATTTTTTTCTTGGGATTGGGATCATGGTAGAAAGGCATGTTGTCACATCAGTACTCTAATATAATAGTATAGAGTAGATTGGGTTGCTTACTTAGTGAAACCACATCGGGCCATGACCAATCTCTCCTTTTGGGAAAGCAATATGATAGTTATCTGATCCTCCATGTATATGAATTAAACCCACCCATATTTTCTCATTCATATAATTCTAAACTAAATAAATTCCAACATTTTGATTACATTATCATTAAGGGTCTAGATAGGATTAAGGAATAATGGGTAGTGAGGACTATATATAATAAAGTATTGAACCACCATTAATGGCTTTCGTTGCTCATACTAAGAATGTTGTCTTCAGTCTGTTACCTTTCTAACCACTTCCTTTATTAATTAATTGGTTGTCAAATAATATCTATCTATAATGGATGTGGTGCCTCCCCCTTGTCTTGATACTACTTTGTCTTCACTCAAGCTATCTTTTTTTAATTAACAGCCTCATTGTGATCTCTTTGGACGTATACTTACCGTAATCATGAACAACACTATTAGGGTAGAATATATAGAATAAAGTACTGAACATTACTCTATATATTTTGAGGAAAGTAATTGACTCATGTATATAATTATTACTATTTGAGACTATTAGATTAGAGTAATGACTAAAACCATGTCCCAAAGTGCAGAGTAGTGGTGGGTAGGCCCAGGTAAAGGTCAATATGGTCTTCTTTTGGAAGTAGGTAGCCAAAGAAGTCAATGCATGATACTTATATATATTGTGAAAGGTGGGGACATTTTTTTGATTTTATCCTATTCTTGTAAATGGGTTTTAGTAAGTATAATAGTCATTGCTGGATCCTAGCGAGCAAGATGAGAGGTCATGATAATGTTGGTTTTGGTCAATATATATAAGTACCAATATTGTTTTGTTGCAAGACCGAGGAATTCAGACCTAGAATTAATCATAACCAATGTGATTTTGGTGTTGAGTCTAGTCCCTATAATATTTCAATTGATTGGATGAAATAGGGTTAATGATGTTTGAGAGGGGTGCACACCTTCCATAGTCTAATCTGGATGTTTAGCATTCTTTCCGTAAGAGGATTTTAGGACCTGAGTGAGAGTGGGAATTTCACTTCCTTAAGAGCCTCATTCCTCTCCTAATAGGAGAAAGAGAAACCTAAATGATTGATTAAAGTGGGTGGATAATGAAAAATTAGTTTTTATAAATTTCAATATCATCCTCTAGTAAACTCAATGCCTTAAGAATAATGGGTCAACAAAGTATCCACCACAATAGAAACAGAACCAAATGTCACCTTTGCTAACGCTAAAAAAACCATATCATTGATAGATAAGAGGGCACCCTCAACTCCAAAACTCCGCTAAGAGCAAGGGATCATAACAAGACTCAACTCAATCTAACTAGTCTTTGAATCACTCTTTCTTGATCGGATAACAAAAGTCTATAAAATATATGAACCTTTATGGTAAAATTCTATTCCATTATATATAATATTAATATATAATTAGTATCCCATTCTAAAGGGTCAGATATTTTAGAACCTGAAGATCTTTTAGAACTCGACTACTTCACCCTATTCAGTATTCAGTGATACTTAATATGTAAGGGTTTATAACCTATTTAAATTTAGTACTATCTTGTCTAGAAAGTTGATGCGAAGATTTAATGAAGCTTTGAATAAAGCACATGAATGTAGAGGCGAAGAGTGATATTACTCTTCTAGAGATGAAGAAATACCATAAAACTCAAATCAGATATAGTTCTTCTATAGATATCTTATGATGATTTGAGGACTAGAATTATTATGAAAAGAATCATCTCATTTAAAGTGAATGTCATCATTAGAATGAATGTTCAAATAAGAGAGGCATTCTCCGATTTGTGATATAACAACAGCCTTCAAAAAAGTATGTATAACCTCTGAATTAATAGAATGATATACCTCTTCCTTTCTCAAATGCACATTTTTTATGATCTGGATCGACCTCATTATTTTTTTTGTCATAGTATCATGTTCTACAAGGTTCTTTTTCACTTGATCATAGCTTCAACAGTCTTTTTCCCACTCCTCATTCCGTGTAAGACAAACCCCAAGAAGAGGACCAAAGAAGGAATCTCATATGAATACTATGACCTATGGTTTATGAACTATGTATGCGGGAGAAAGGAAATCCAAACCAAAGAATTGAGCACTAGTGAAACCCCTCTATGAGGATGGTGGGAGGTAAAGGGATTCTCTATTCATGTTAAAGACATGGAATATTTAGTTCATTGGTTGGAATCATAAGATAGCTCTGAAGATACTTGTGAACCTTCCAGATGATGTGATATATTGAACTCAATTGAAAGACAGAGCACTAGTGTGCCCCGAGTTTTCATTTGGATCATCTTATAGCATAGTTAATGGAATGATCAGATATCTTCATAGATTTTCCCAATGTCCTACTGGTCATCGATGCCACAACTATCTTCAGTTCATTCCAAACTCATCTTTTTCTCTATCCCTTTTTTTGAGTGGTCCATTCATGCCTCTTCTCGATTATATAGGGGAAAAGTTGAATTAATTCAATCCATTCATTAATGGATATTCTCAACTATCAATCTAAGTGGAATCCCACACCAAGTGTCATTATACCAGTCCCTCAATATTATTCCATGATTTTGACTTTTTTTCCATCGAGCCAGTGAAAATGTGGAATCTTTTTGGTTTTCTAGTTTGTTGATCCCTGCTTTCCAATAATTTATTTCAGGTTTCAAATAAGTGCATAAAAATTTTTTATAAGGATATAGGGCATTAATTACGAGTCATAATGTCAGGAGTACCTACTATTGGAACTAGCCTAAACTAAACTTCTAAAATTTATTGACCTCTAAGCCTTAAACTTGATGCTCTCTCATTTCGGGGTACAATAGAATCCTGGAGAAATAGAAGAGGGTGATGGAGATGATGGAAGGATGAAATCATCTTTTTATTCAATTTGAGATTTCAAGTGGTCTAGTTCTTTCAAACCTCGTTTTAATCCAACAAGTAGTATGTTAGAGAGTCGGTCTTCCATTTTGAGTGTCATGGGAAAGCTTCCAAGACCAACATTCAGGGTCTGAGAAAATGAGGTTTGTTTCAGAAATATAATGTTGGCCAATAGGAAATCCCAAAGATCATGACTGGTTGGCCTTAAGATACCATTTTAAACACTAATCTAAGTTAGTTTTTAAGAATATCATCCTTCTATGAGATAGACCACAACAATGTAATTAGAAACCTCGAAATCCTTTCTTTGGTGAGTACAGTTGCAAAGGAAGAATAGATCACATTTCATACCATTGTAGGGCCTCTGTATTAGACCTTTCGGCTTAAAGAAATGTGAAAAAAACAACCTGAAATGGATTCTAGACCTAAAACCTTTTCTTATATCTCTTTTTCTAGGGTTAAATTGTTTGGTTTGATAGAACCAGGGGTTGTGTGTAAATCTTTAATGGTCACTTTCTTCTTCTCCTTGTTAATTGATGTAATTTCCCGCCTTTCAAAGGTTGATTCATAAAAATCTAGTTTCACATCATGAAATATGATCTTGACATGGATAAATTCTAACTAGAGATAGTTACTCTTCTATATAGTCATCACATCGTATAATGCCCCCTTTCTAGTTTATATTCAAGCTCATGATTAAGTATCTTATGTAGTCAAATATTAGTAATTCATCCCCTTATTTGAGAAAATGAACTATAATGGTTTCTAATTAATTTTTGGGAATTTATTCTTTACCATATCTTATCATATGATTGAATATTTTTTTCTACAATAAGACCATGATATGAATTAAACCTCAACCTATAGAGAGATTTAAAGGATGGAACTCCAATGCACTAATACTGATAAGGATAAATATTTGGAAGTAAGAACTCTTATTTATGTGTGTCTAGATATAAAAAAATAAATATATATATTCATGTTTGTATTGATACTAGTTGACATAAATTGGATAGTTTCCTATAGTTGACCGATACAGATCAGCCAAAGGAAGAGGGGAAGCATGATAGAACTAGTATAAAGGTTAAATCAGTAGTGTGAGAACCCAACCCTTGATCTTAACCGAAGGGACTCATAAGGGTGGAAAGCCAAAATAGTTTAAGTAATAGTTTCCAGGACTGAGCTAGGGGGAGCTACGAACTATGGATATGAAGCTATGTGAGAAGTTTCTGAATGAAATATAAGAAAGCTACGTTATTAAAAGGTTAATTTAGGTGATCAACAAGTAGGCCCAACAAGTGATAACATAACTACAACTATTTGTTAAATATGGATGAAAAATGCACTACTGAATACATAGTCCCAAGCACCTACCTAGATATATTTGTGTTCTATAAATGAGGTGGTTGTTCATATTCCTTTAGAACCTTCCTAAAGATGACTACACCACTAGAAATATGTTGGCTTCCAAGTCAACTCGATCAACTGCTCAATAGCTATATGGAGAAAACATAGGGCCCATCTTCTATAAGAATTTTTCATTCATGTTAGATTGAGAATATCTATGAGAAGGGGGATCATGATTCCCTACCTGCTAATGAAGAAGAAGTGCACTTGATAAACATGACTCGGATAGGGCCCCTGTTCAAGGTTAATGAAAGTCGAGCGATCAAAGAAAGTGGAGGATTTTTCAAGAGTATACTATAAGAAGAGGAGATGGAATAGGCAAAAAAAATCAACTTGACTTGAATGAAGGTTCAATAGTGTCATGTATTAGAATATAATGGTTCAATAAAGTGGCTCATAAAAGGACTCAAGTTTCAAAGAAATCACCTATAAAGGAAAGGTCAAATAAAGAAGAGAACAGTAGGTTTTGAAAGATTTGACTCTTTAGAAAGGGTGTGGTTCTAAAAGATCTGAACGTTTAGTTAGAAAGGGTCTTCGTACTTATATATATTGATGGGTTGGGGAGAATATTTGTACTGATTCAAGTGTTCATTGAATTATACTGACATCAGGCATGGCCACTCTTCTACCTTCTTGTCACTTGTTCGGTTTATTGTTCAATTATGTATCTAGCACACAAACTAGCACTGCTACTCACTTACTAGTAAATAACCTTCATTTGGTTATTAATGTAATGGATCTGGAAGAAAATGAACTAAGCCCAGGTTCTTGAGGCATGTATTTTCATACTCTTCTCCTTTTTCCAAATTTATTGGAATCTTGAATGGTAGAGTCCAGAATTAAGTGAAAGTGGGCCCCTCGAAGCTCAACCATCTATTTTAATATTTATTTAGGATGCAGTGGGAGGCTGGTTTATGGAAATTTTCATACCTGGTCAATAGTATCAATTTTAGCACTGTCCATTGCTCCCACTGGCAGGCTATTATGGTGAACAGATTGGGGATAAAAGGCCAGTGCATCCATAAAGGTGAGAAAAAAACCAAACCTATTGATTTCCCCTCCTGCCTCAGGATCATGCACAGGAATATTAGACATTTATGGGTAGGACCATAGCCATGATGAGGCAACAATGTTTTTTCATGAAATATTTCAATGGAAAGATTAGGTTTTGATTGAACTGGCAGTCAAGCCGAAGCGTCAAAACCGTGGAGCTGTGGGGAAACTGGAATTCTAGGTCGTTGAGATTCGTTCTAAAAACTTTTCTTAACAATATGTGGTGGGGATCTAGGTGCATAGCCAACCAGCAACATGGGTTCTAAGGGAGGGAGGTAGAGGCATGGGAACCAATAGTTGCATCAGTAGCATAATCTGAATATTGAAATGGATTTATAGCCATACAACTTCTTCTTCCCTCATATTTCATTTTTTAGTGATATCATAAATGATATTGAGCATAGTAAAGGAAGACTAATCATAGATATTCATTTGATGAGATGGGACAGAGATAGTTTGACAATAAACCACCTATCCTCCCCTGACCAAAAAGTGGATCTGATCTTAGAAGCCAGAAAGTTTTTGTCTCCATCTCCACAGCTAATTGCCTCTCTCTTCTCTATCCCCAAGCACCACCTTCCCTAAAGTTGTCTCTCCTCTTATTATTTATCTAAAAAATCTAAAACCCCAATCATTTTCTTTAGTCTATGACCCTTGGAAAATATTCTATGCTAGATACTTTCCTAACTATCTCTTAAAAACAAGAAATGGAATGAATTCATTCTTTTATTTTTTTTGCGGTAGTTCACTATTAGAAGAATAATGAGATAAAAGTAGTGATTTATCTTTTCTGATCTATATACTGATCATTTTTTTGATTCATTTGGAGTTCCAACTTACAATAAGAAAATGGATTTTGTGTGGTCTGTTCCCATCTACTCAGTGAAGAATCCCACTCACTAGATAAATACAATACAGAAATAGAAACCGCTAGCCTAACGTAAAGAGTGGAACTTAATATATATAAGCACAACCTCCCTTGAGTGCTAATATTACTAAAAAAATGAGATATTTTTTTAACTTCACTTACACATGAAGAAAGAGATAACTAATCCAAAAGGGGGAAAAGGAATGAAATTATAGGCTACTAACTATATTGTATAGTCTTCGCTCCTAGGAAAGGTTCTTAAAGATCTGACCCTTTCTAAAGGGTTAGGAGAAAGATTGATCATTTTGAAATGATAGGAGAAACTCCAATTACACCAATGTAGCGACTCACATTAAACAACTAAGAATCTTCCTTATGATATCCATCTTTTCAACAGAATTATTTTTCATTTCCCACCCTTCCTTAACAATATGGACCAGAGCTAGCTATTATATAATATGATATCTGATAGTGCAGAGGGGGAGTAAGTGAAAAATGAAATAGTTGGAGAGTCACACTTCTTAGTAATGCCTAAAACCCATGCTAGTGCATTTCCCTTAGAATTTAAAGAGAGAGATGAATCAAATTAATTATTTACCCACTAACCAGCTATAAAAGGAAAGAGAATCAACCTAAATACAGGACTTGTACTGGGAGCCAAAACCTACTTTGAACCCACATCCCTAAAGAGCTGATCTCTTCATCCTCATCACTAAATGTGAACATGTGTGAAACCAAATACTCTTACCTTTTCCGAATACCCAGTCTCATTCAAACATAGTCTATGACAGGTTTTCTAAAAAAGTACCAAACCTATTAACTCTAAAAAAGATGGAACTATCGCTACGTACTCTTCTATATAATCATAAAATGTTTTCAACAAAGAAATCCACGTTATTTGAGTCAATAGACAGGCTAGGAACTCCTATTATTTTTGAGACTAGGGTAATCTATTCAATCAGATAGAGAGGATCAAAACCCTAGCTTTGACCCATGTTGCATCAGAAACACAGACTTTACTGACATTGAATTGGGAACTCTCCAAAACACAACATAAATCATGGATCAGAAAGCACCTCCAGTATCGGAATGTTCTTTACTCATCGAAAGTAGAATTGATATCTATATTGTAGGTCAACGAACTGAAAATAAAAGAAGTATTTTAAATATCTATTGTTTATCAGTGCATTTTTTGAGGTTTCAAAAGACACTATCCAGGTCAGTCACCACCCAATTGGTATAATATAGGAAGTAGACGTGGGTTGGTCAACGGTCGGCCTAACACAATGATGAAACAACTTTTGCTAGGTTTCCAAGACACAAAACATACTTCAAGGACTCTTCTAGAACTCTTGTTTTTATCAAGATGTTACTATAACATGAATTCATATGTTCGAAGTGAATCTAAAATTTCCACCGCTACTCTGGATTCTTCAGTTGAATATATAGCTTCAAGTGAACCTAATGATTTTGTGGTAGTTGAAGTAGGACAAGCACAAGTACTCTATCTATATAGTAGTGAGTCAAGATTATTTTAGAAATAAATCTTTTGTTGGTGTTTATTAAATATATATAAGTACCATTCATCAGTTGAGTGAGAAGTAGGAGGAAAACTAGAAGATGAAACAAAAAAATTGGGAGAAGGATCAATCATTGTCTTTGTGGTCATTATTACTTAATCTAATGGCTCTTTCTCTTCTTCTCTTTCTATCAGACATGTAAATTTTCATCCATTGAAAGAATCCTCCTCCCCCTAATAACAAGACAATACCCCTCTTTGGTTTTTTAGTTCATTACTATCATACATAGTTATTGCCACCTTAAAATGAGACTACAATAGACTCGCTCAATCAACCATTCCCCTGCCATAATATAACCACGTGGCTTATAATTGGGATAGTAGTAGAAAATATCTATATATAGTGGTCGTTATAGGCCATGATAGAGTTCACCTAGCCTATATCCCTTGGCTCTATTTTCTCTAAAAATGATCTAACAGTATTCTATTAATAGTGGTCTATTAATAGATTACTGAAGGCTATAAAAAAGGACAACTAACTAAACCACCATATGTTGACATTGTTAAGGTCTAGGTTCTATCTATATTCATAGAAGGTGATGTTGATATTTTGACTATATATAAGAGAACATGTATTAAGTTATAGGATCATATTGGATAAATACAATACTCTTCTATATAGTTCGACCTATCACATTATTATTAGTCTGTTGGGTCACAATCAGTAGAACATCAACCTAAAACAAATTTTCATTAAATATAGTTGAAGACGCATCTTGTTATTTAGTTTGTGAAAAATACAATGTATTTTTTAGGCAAAAATCATGCTTTGATGGACCAGTTTAAAGAAAGAAAGAAATATTCTCTAATCATCACCCTTTATAAAGGGTCAGATATATGGTACTTGAAACTATATTGTTCACCCTTTGGAAAGGGTCAGATCTATGATACTTGACCCTATACAATTCACACTTAAGAAAGGGTCATATTTACTATAATTTACTTTGTAGAGTTCACCCTTTAGAAAGGGTTAGATATTTTAGAACCTAAACCATAAATAGGCTAGTGTGAAGGGAAAGAAGGAATTTCACATCATCTACATCAATTATTGAATCTTTCTGAAGAGGAAATTCATCAAGCCTGAGGAAATAATCCTTTAGGCATCTCCTCCTCTCCGAGAAGAAGAAACTAACTTATTTTAGAGAAATAAAACAATAAAGGACCCTTATCCACCCCATATCCCTTTGTGGGGAAGATCACACTCTTTCACTTAATCTACTAATGTTTTCAGTCATTTATATAAGTAACAGCTTCCAGTTACATACTCAAAGAACTCAAACCGGTACTCTTGAGTTTAGAAGTCCAAATCCCTTCGATTAGAGTTGAAACATGATCCTACTAATTACATAGAATAGTAAACCATCAATTGAGAGAGTTCGAGGTGGTTCATGCTTTCTATATCACTTGTTTTATGATATAAAACAGGATGTAAACCATATAGTGTTTCATAGTCAAACGTCAAATTATAGGTCAGTTGTTGTTGACTGAGATAAGGAATTTGACCACTCTTCCCTATCCAGTATAGTAGTTTTTGGGTTATGTTACAACCTTACATTAATATGTTATTATCAGTTTACTTGTTGAGGGAGGATTCAATACAAGTGGTCTATAATAATAGTACATAGTGAGATACTAGTACTTTGTGAGTAGAGTTTTTGATTTTCAGACATGAAAATTACTTGCGGTACATTTACATTGGCCCCATGTCTACATATAAGCTATGACTGATCGAAATAAATGGAAAAGAAGAGGTGGGTGTAGTAAATGTCTTCCATCCATATAATCTAGATAGTAAGATATAGAATGTATACTTGGTCCTCCAAGGCCTAGTTAGATAAGGAAGGCTACTCTAGATTATAAGATGATTGAAGACCTTATGTTCGAGATCAACCGAGGAGTATATAATTACATTCAAAATCCTTTTGATGTCTAAGATCCTAGTTTAGTCTAATGGAATAGAATCTGTTTCCTTCTTGATAGGGGTAGCATGCTCAACTGAGGGGAAGAAATAACATTTTTAGACCTTTTTTGGTGAACAAGACTTAAAGGGGGAAGAACATAGAAGTCACTCCCCACATTGAATGTGGGTCTATAAAAATGGAAGATCTCTGTATTGGATGAGATTTTGCACAAATATGAGGAGGTTCATACATAAATATTCACCTTGCAGTCAAATTAGAATCAAATTGAGTGTTCCAAACCAATAATTAGGAGATTGTGTCATCTAATAATATAATAGATTCATTTAGTAATCATATTCAAACTAAATAACAGATCAGCTAAAGGTAGAGGAATCTTGGCCCCATCAAACAATAAGTATAGTGTTTGAAGACTCAAATATTAGGATATAAAAGAAGGTTGTAGCCGGTTACACTAAAAAAGGAGTGCATCAGCTTAAGAAAAGGAATGAATACCCAGCGCAAGCTCAAGGAGGGTCGGTATCTAGTTATCACAGTGAGAGTACAGTAAGTGATCAAAAGTAGGACCTATAGTAGGAAAGTATTGAGTCAATAATCTACTCTGTATAGTCTATATATTGAGAATATTATAGAAGATTACTAATTCTAGTCACAAAATTTTTTTATTATAGGACCATTGTTTTTATCATGATCAAGGCACCTACCCAAGTCATAGTTCCTAACCTAAATGGTTTTTCCAACATGAGCCATTACTAATAAGTGCTCCAGTGACTGAGTCTTGTCATCTCTGGAGCCAATTTTCTTACTTTATTTGGAGAATTACTCCACTTATTCTTTAATAATATAAGTAACTTCAACATAATAAATCAATAGATAGATATTAAGCATGCATAAAGCTATTTTGTTAAATAATGGTAGAAAAGAAAGTGACTACGAGTTCACGACCTACCACTATATTTTATAGTTGAGTATTTTTTGATCATGTGGAAAGATATCATATGTGATTCTAGTAGACATCAAAGAAAATGAAACAAGCCATAAGGACAGGGTGTAACCTATAAGAGCTTATATCCCTTATCTCATTGCTTACTAAGTGAAAACAAAGAGTTCAAACATTCTCTAAAGAAGAAGGATAGAAAAAAAATATCACTCGAAGGTCAGGTATGTTAGTAACTATATAGGAAGAGTACCCACCTTTAGCTTAGATATATTGATATTGAATTGAATACGATTTTTTTTAGAGATCACAAATGATAAACTGTTTTTGTACCTATATTATACCGAATATTCCCCTGTGACTCATGTGCTCTGATGTAAGTGATCATATATCTGCTAAAGTAAGTGTGCTATCCTACTCTCAATAAGTCCAGTCTGAGGACCCAATTTGGTTTAAGGCTAACTGCTCTAAAGTTCTAAAAACTCTTACACCATAGGGTAAGGAATCACTTTTAAATCCCTTTACACACCCATCATAAAGGCTAAGATATTTGAAACACTGCTAATTACCCTAAACCCGATTACCGTCACCCCTCAACAAGACCTTATGGGAGAGGAATAGGGAAAAAGAGCTGGGAATGAGGCCAAACAAACTCATACTACTCCAGATATAGGAATTAATAAAAGAGTGATTCATTTAACAATATTAGATAAAGATGTGATTGGACTAGTTTATTTCATTTATAATGTACTGACCATTTATAAAGGGTCAAATATTTTAGAACCTACTACAAATTAAATTCATCCATTTTGAGAGCCAAACTAATGTCATTCTCCTACAAAATGTATATCTCTATGTGATTCCTAGACCACTCCTATAAGGTGAGAAGTATAAATGAAACCGATTGTACATACGCTTCATGGTGAGCACCTAGATGTCCTAGGAATTGAATCAGAATTTCCCAACCTTCATATGTTCTTATTCCTCTTTAATATGTGTCTGAAATAACACTCGTACTCTCTTCCCATCATACTGCACTCCAAATTGGTATATGAAAGAATGATAATTCCATGTCTGACCAGCTTCAATGTTAGAATTGTAACATAATCATGTGTTACCAAATGCTAATCTAGTGTTTGAAAAAAATCTTTATCTATGATAAATCCTAAGCTTCTCAGTTGGTAACCAATTTCATGCATCAATAAAAGGTGAGGCTATTTGAAACCCCTAGCCACTGAGTGATTAGGGAGGTGAACCATAAGAAAAATTTGACTTGAACGCTCAAACAAGAGGTAGGACTAGCTTGAAAGGGGATACGTAGGTCTAAGAAAGAGGAATTCCTAATATGAAACTACAGCAATACAACTCAGTTCTCATTCAAGAAAAGCAAATCTCTCCACTGGACTTGTGGAGAATGAGATATAGGGAAGAAATATTATCAGTACACAATAAAGGTATAATATCATAGTCCATTATAAAAGAGATGTAATAATATAATGCCATTAGACTGGTACACTTCCTATATAGTTTTCAGTACCACCTTAGTGTCCTATTGTCAATATTTTTTATGTTTCTTTTAGATATAGGGAACAACCCCTACTGAGCTAAGTGATGCCATATTGTACCACGTTTCATGTTAAAGGCCGATGTGATTTCCCCAAAATGCTATATATATATATATTGATTGAAGGTGGATTTAGAGTGATTCTCCCTGAGTTCCATCATCAATTCTCTTATAAGAGTGATCTCCATGCATTTTTTCATCATGTGAGTCTAATTTATAGGTATCTTGTCAAGTCTCTCCCTTGGGAAAATAGATATAAAAACATTTAGGTCGTACCAGGTCAGGACGTTCAGTGAGGACATGGTCATCACCTGATTGTAGAAGAGGGGTGAGTATAAACTCTCTCTCACACATTTATTCAGCATGTTCTTGTTCGTCTATTTGGGATGGGTTTTCCCACATACACGAGGATAAGAATATAGGATACATGATATTAAGGTGTCAAGGAGAGAAGACCCCAAGTGGAAGCAATATGGTCATTCAGTTTACTTTGTTGATCTGTTCTTGCTATCACGCTAGTCATTTTGATCCTTATCAGTGTATAATATAGGTAGTAGGGATGGTTATACCTACTATTGGATTTGATCTAATGAATCTCACTATATGAAAGTTTTACTCTAACCACTAAGTCATGTAGGTCAAGTCGAGTCAAGTTAGAAAAATTGGTACTATTTTATATAGTCTATAAGATAAATTTGTGCAACCAGAGTTCCCCTTACTAAACAAGGGGGAAGAGTGCTAATAAAGAGAAAGAGTTATCACTATATGAAATGAAGTAGCGGCTCGCACGCTACGATAGACCATTCTGAGAGTTTCGATTTCATCTATATTAATCTAAGTGGATTATGATTCATGCTCTCCTGCATTGGTTTTTCACTCCCCACACTCCACCATAACAAAATGTTTTCACTATATCTTAGGAGTAGTCAAAGGTATGAAGTAACTCGACTAATAAGGTAGGGGAAAATTAACTAAGAAGTAGGGAATACAATAATTGATCGATTCATTCAACAAGATCTATTCATATTAGACTATGATAAAATAACTTTCTATAGATACCCTAGTCTAACATATGTTAGACTCCCACCACCAATAGATGTCTCATGCCACGTTTTATGAATAGACCACTATTAATAGAGTAATTAAATACAAAATAATGAATGAATTTTGATATATCCCAAAATAACCCACTTCTCTATTCCTGACTATAAATCCATAAAGGACATTAAGGAAAAATTCTATCTCAATCATAGATTCTTCCCCTACTACCAAGAGACGTTTTCTATAAACCTCTCCCTGATATCCTAACCCCTATTTTATCTCTAAATATTTTTATAGAGGCCAATAATCCCCTCATTAGGTTTCTTAGAGGATTATACCCCACCCTCCTACAGTCACTCCACTTTCATCTCTGAGATGTGTATCTGACAAAGATATTCCTAAAACGGTGTAAGTAATGGTCACATACTCATTTTCACACATAATTTTTAAACCTAATAGAATTCTTGAAACTAATGGAAATAGTTGGATATTATGGGGGTATTTTAGGTAAAAAAATTCATCGGCCATGGGGTGTTTGGAGGACCACATCAATCTGTGACTTAGATACCGACATTAATGTATCAAACCTATAAAAACATCTTAGTCACCTAACCAAGAATCATAGGAATATTCCCTTTCATACCCTCCACATTAAATCCCACTTGTTCAAGGAATGATACTTTTTTTGCTATTGGACCATCCATTTTCAACCCATGATAACTATCATGAAATATTGAATCATCATTATAATCTAGGTAGTCTTCCACATCGAATCGAATAGTCAGTGAATCCATACCCTATACAATAGAAATACCTACTGATCAGTCTACTTGGGGAATTGGTCAGCTTCTCCACTACTAATGATGAACTCTTAGTATTTCCATAAATACTACTGGCCTATGTATTTCCATAGTCTAGGGTATGGATTGATCCTTTTGAAAATGCTAAGGAAGAATGCCTCAAGGAAGGAACCAGCAAAAAGGATCTCTAAAGAAGGTTTGTACCAAGTCATTCCACTTCCCTTGGACCATGTGTAGTGGTCAAAGTGCTGAAATCCTAGCTCATAGCATTCCTTAGAACTTATTGACATAGGACGATTAGCTGTGATTCACTATGGTAGATGCACTAATCAATGTGAGCTAATTGGATCATCCAACCTCAAACTATGATTTAGAGCATCAACATTAACATGAATTATATTATTATATTAATATTATATTACAATTACATAAAAGATATACACTATATTGGACCATAATCAAGAATTTGACCACGGGTGGGAGGAGTGTCTAAGGTCAGCTGATGGAGAACTATTTTAGTATATAAGCATGTCTACCTTAGAGAAGGGAATTATAACATCACAGAAAAAGATGCTACGAACTACATCCAAGTTCGTAGATGAACCTAATATAATTATTATCTAAAAAAGAAGATGCTAGATATATTCACTATTAGTATCATAGAAGAATATATAGAAGAGGTCCCTTACTCAACCAAAAAAGAATTTGTCTTCATCTCTATAAAGATGCGTACCTACATTAATGAAAAAAACGCTAATTGGGTATTTCCGAAGATAAGGGACCCGACCTTATTAAATAAATCCCAACTAACCTAGAAGAATAAAATTTCAAGGACCTCTAAATAGAAATATTTATATTTCACTTACAATAACAACTAAAGAATCAATTTCTTACTGGTGTGGATTCTCCACATGTACTAGAAATGATGGGATCTCTACAAATTGTTCCACAAACTCCAACTAATAGAAAGGATGAAAATGACTCCATTCAGTCACCATGAGAAGATATCATTGAGTTATGAGCCAAAAAGGTTCTATGCATAGGTACACTTCTATATAGTGGAGCTCTTCCACTCATCCACTGATGCTACTGTTCATCCTTAATGAAGGAAACAACTCAGATTGAGTTCCAGGGATAGAATTAATAGCACATTAGTTCCCCAAACCACCAACCAAATGGTACATATATATATTGACCTTCATCCATTCACTATCAATGTGTAAACCATCAAAGAGGCTATTATAAGAGCACATTGGGTAGTCTTAACCCCACTATTAGAGTAGAGTACTGGGGTCCTCAAAAGTTACTAAAATTACAAATCAAAGATCCATATATTCTAGTCCTAATTGAGGATCCAAACAACCACATAGATGATATCCTTAAATGAAAAACTACTCTGAGTGATTAGTGAACTATTTAAGTAGACTAGTTCCTGTTCACTTTGATAATCCAACCCCAAGAAAGTGTAGAAGCGACATTTTATTTTGAACATGGGTCAAAAAAAAGCCCATGATCATGATTTGATTTGTGATCAAAACAAAGGTGACTTTATTTCCCCTTATTCAGATTTGACTAGACATCCGTATTTGATAGCGAAAAAAGGGCTGGAATACTCTAGATATAGGAAGGAGTTAACCCAATGAGAGGAAAATACTCTTATACAGTACTCTTATATATAGTCATAGAGATGATACCAACTAAAGTCTGGTACATATATATATTTTCAGTACTCTACTCTAATAGTGGCCTGGTTTAAGCTTCGAGTTTTTTACCCTACTCTAATAGTAATGTATGGTGGTTGTGCACCTTGAAGGGGTGAGGCAATGAGTAAACCTGATAGAACTAAGGATTATTAATATAGGAAGAAATAAGTCCCATAGACAAAGAGTTTCTCCGGAAAATTATTATAATATAAGGCCCAACTACCATTCGATTAGTGGGATTCAGAACATTTGGTCAGGACTAGTTGACACCAATAGAAAGATACTCATTATAATATAGGTATCAGATAATATGGTATCCCTTTTCCCAGTGTAGACAAAGGGAGAATAGTATAGGGTGGTCGGAGAGCAAGCTTCATTATTCATTGAATGCTTTGATGCATTATATTTTCCAGTCTCTTTGCAACTGTTAGCGTAGATTACTGAAATATTGCATATTGAAAGAAACCACTCTACGAAAATAGCCTTGAACTCTTATTATAATATAGGTAGTCTAATATCTATATTATAAAGACTATTTGTGTTAAAAATACCTTTTAAAGACTCATAATCAGTAATACGTGTTTCTTCATTTCTCAGAGATCATGAAAGATTAATTTTTTTAGAGTCTAGAACCTTAGAAATCCTTATAGTCAAGGCCTAAGCTAATAGAGGTGTTCTGAGGGTGTCATAATAATGAATGTATAGGGGGATAATAGACTCGCCTTCTGATGTAGCCCCACAAGGTGGAAATGAGTCTTCCCTCTTCTAGATCCGGTATATGGGAGGAGAATCACAACTGGACAAGAACTGGCTTTCAGCAGACTAGCTCACTGCTCCAGATAACGAATACAAAGAAATGGGGAACACTTCCAAGTCTTCCCCTTACCCCCTTTACTAATAAGGTCTCATGAGATGATTGATTCTTTCGTTTATACTTGAGGAGTTATCTTTATTTGATTCATCAGGACCAATCATACCGGTGACATTGACTATGAAGACTATATGCCTTCTTTTGGTAGAAATACCAAATAAATAGGGAAGGGGTTTTGGAGAGAATGACTAAAAATTTGTATTGAATCTGGCTTTGAAGTAGCTCCTCGGTCTCATCTCCCTTGAATGGGTAAAGTTTGATACCTGCCCTCTTGGGTAAGAAGTTATCTATGAAGAAATGGACCATGAAAATAATCCTACTTTCTTTATTGGGATTGGGATCTTTGTAGAAATGTAGATTTTCATTTCAGTACTGTAATTTAATAGTATAGAGTAGAGTGGGTTTCTTACTTAGTGTACCAGTAGTGGGCCATGACCAATAACTCCTTTTGGGAAACCACTCTGATAGTTATACAGTCCTCTATGTATAGGAATAAGACCCTATACTATTTTCTCATTCATATAGTTCTAGTCTAAATAAATTCCAACCTTTTGAGTACCTTACCCTAAAGGATCAAGATTTGATTAAGAAAGAATCAGTAGTAAGGAATATATAGAATAAGGTACTGAACTTCCATTAATGGCTTTCATTGCTCGTACTGGGAATGATTTCATTAGTTAGTTACCCGCTTTACCCCTTTCTTTATTAAGCAATTGGAGGTCATGTTCTATCTATATTTAAAGGAATAGGTGTCTTCCCTAGGATCAATACTACATTACCTGCTCTCAAACAATCATTTTATTTTAATTAACAGCCTGGTAGTGATCTCTTTGGATGTCTATAGAGCTTAATCACGAACAAAACTGTTAGAGTAAACTACATAAAATAAATTACTGAACATTACTCTATATAGTTTGAGTAAAAGGACATGATTCTAGAATATAATTATTACTGTTCGAGAATATTATTGCAATGTACTGTCTAAAACCAAGTCCCAAAGTGGTGAGTAGAGGCGGGTAGGCCCGAGGTAAGACAATCCAGTCTCTGTCTGGCAGTAGGTATCCAAAGAAGTTAGTGTATGATATTTATATATATTATGAAAGGTGGAGACATTGTCTGGACTTCATCATATTCCAATAACTGGGTTATAGTAAGTACAATAGTCATTTTTGGATCCTAATGAATGACAGGATAGGTCATGATATGGTTGGTTTTAGTCAATATACCGGAAAATATGGTCTGGTTAAACCTTCCCCCTAAAATATTAATGAAAAAGTAAAGTTACACATTCAGACAGAGCAAGGGGTTTTACAGATCCTAGAATGGGCCACTCCCCTCATATCAGCCTCAACCAAAATGCCCAAAAATCAGGAGCTCGAAAGGACCACATGGTAGTCATCTCCATGACTTCCCTCTTGGACAAGGCATCAACCACTTGATTGTTCTCCCGATATGCATGAGTGATTACCAAGTTGAGATGTTTTACATGATTAAGACATCTGATCTAATGATGTAGAAGTCTCCCTAGAATATGCTGAGTCCTCATTTTGAGGCATGCACCACATGTTCAGATTTTGATTCAATCCATAAGATATTCCAGTTATTGAAGATAGAATTCTTCACGACATAAATAATGGCCCATAATTTTGCTTCATAAGAAACTCCCATACCAATAAAATGATGAAAGAAACCCTTCAGGAATCCATGATGCATGCAGAAGACACCCCCACAACCCAATCTACCCGGCACTCCAGATGAGGCTCCATAAACATTAACCTTAACACATGGAGAGATCGGTGGTATCCAGCGAATAAACATTACCACCAATGGCCTTTTCATTTTACCTGAAAGTCCAAGAATCCACAGTGCAGTTAAATCTGTACAGGTATTATCCATGAAACCATTTTGTATCACATTAGAAGAATATATGTCTCGATGAATCAGCTTTTCACTTGCATGAAAGGACGGAGCCTTGTTGTCAAAAAAGATGCTATTCCGGGCTGTCCATATGGCGTGACAAATAGCTGCTGCAGCAACCAGCAACATGTTCTGAATCTACACACTCCTTCTAGACTTGGAGATGAACACCAACAAGTCTTCCAGCAACCTATATGAGTTTAGATCCATGTTGAAGATGTATCCAATGTATTTCCAGAGCTTCTGAGCAAAGGGACATCATTTGAAAAGGTGTTGTACAATTTCATTTTCATCCAGACACAGATAACAGGCAGACATAATACATTGGCCAGCCTTCCTTAATTGATCGTGTGTTGGAAACCGATTTCTCCACATTCTCCAGATAAGAAGAAGCTGGGAGGGTTGGATAAAAGGTACTTTCAATATGAGAAACCAAGGGGGCTCTTGTGTGGAGCCAACAAGTTGCATGTTATAGAACTCTTTTAGATTAAAATGTCCATTCTTGTTGGGCCTTCAGACCAGAGTATCAATGTCCATTAAAGAGTAGGTCTAGATTTCATGTTTGGACTAAGAAGTAATCATGGTTTCAAGGCCATGATAACAATCTAGAAAATCTGCTATAGACGTGTCCATCGGGTGGGGGGGGGGGGATATCGCCAGTATACAAGGGGCTATCCAGCCAAGGATTGTTACAAAAGTTAAGACCAGATTGTCTGCTGACAAGCCATTTAGAATTCTGAATAATATCATTGAAGTTGTTCCGAAGGGAATCCATACAGATGACGACATATAATGGGGGTAGCCATTAATAAGCTTCATTTTGAATCCGCATCAAAGAAAATCCAGAGATGAGTCGTTGGAGGTTAAGAGATTCGATTTGAACTTCTTAATAAGTCCCTCATTAAAATGTTGAAGGTCCTTGAATCCAAGACCACCCAACTCAATGGGTTTGATGCATTCCATCCATGCAACGGTGATCAACTTCCTTTCATTAATAGAGCTCATCCAGATAAAATTCCTCATCATTCATTAGAGTTCATTAAGGAGATTTTTTGGACATTTATAAATGGAAAAGGAGTAGACGAACTTTTATGTGATCACCGAGTTAATAAGGCACACCCTTCCAGCTTGAGATAGGGATTTACTCTTCCATTTAGCCATCTGATTCATGATACCATAAGAAATTCTATCAAGGTAGTTCCTATGTATACTACTAAAAAATATTGGAACTCCAAGATAAATAAATGGCAGAGATCCATTTCTGAATCCAAGGAATCTAGTGACCCTGTTTTGTTTTCCAGCTGTGATCCCATCACTAAAAACAATGAAGGATTTATTTGAGTTTATATGTTGTCCAACAACATTCTCATATTTTGAGAAGAAGGATTTCATCGTAGATATTGACTTCCTTGTGGCTTCCCCAAAAATCAGAATATCATCAGCATATAGTAAATGAGATGGGACCAGGTTGTCCCTCCCAACCTTTATCTGTCTAAAAATACCTATTTGAGATAGCTCAGTAAGACATATACACATATATTCTTCAACAATGGAAAAAAGGAGCCCATAAAGCGGATCACCTTGTCAAACTCCTCAGGTGCAGTGAAAATAACCTCTGGGAGATCCATTAATTAAAATGGATAGCCTTGCAGATGTAAGGATACATCTGACAAGGATGATGAATCCACTTGAGAAACCAAATCTCATGAGAATATAGAAGGGAAAGCTCTATATAAGGGTGTCAAAGGCCTTGGAGATGCCAATTTTTAGGGAAAAATTGCCATGAATTGATTTCTTTTTCATCAAATTGATGCTCTCTGATGCAGTGAAAAGACAGTTATGAATGTTTCAACCAGGTATGAAGCCATACTGATTAAAAGAGATGCACTCCTTGATTAAACCCCGTAATCAGTTCATCAAGATTTTACTAATTATTTTTGGTGTGGTGTTTCCAATCGCAACTCGTCTGAAATCTTTCACATCCATTTCATTATCCTTCTTAGGAATCAATGAAATGAAATTAGAGTTGAAACCATAAGGCATATAACTCTGAGCGAAGAAATCCCTTATTTCACTAACCTGATCATCTTGCACAATGTTCTAATGGAATATAAAAAACATGTTGGTGAAGCCATCCGGTCTAGCTGTACTTTCCATGTTAAGAGAAAAGTGGGCCTCCTTTATATCTTCTTTTGTGGGAACCCTTGTAAGAGAAAGGTTTTTATGTTCCTCAATACAAGGGGAAATGTTATCAATCATCTTTTTAGTGCTTTCCATGCCATCATCAGAGTAAAGGCCAGTGAAATATTTCACTACTGCATTTGAAATCTCACTTTTAGAGGTGTAGAGGCAACCCTAAATTTTAATGGCCTTTAGTCCTGCCCTGATTCTCTTTTCTTTTTTCATCTGATGAAAAACTTTAGAGTTCCTATCGCCATATTTCAGCCACTTTACATTCAAGTGATTATGCTCCAGCCTTTATTTGACAATGAAAAGATCATCAAGCCTTGCAAGTGAATGAATTTCCTCATGTGAGAGGATTTCATGGTTCTGATTTCTAATTTTATGGCTAGCCAATTGATTTTATGCATCCATGATATCACTATGAAGCTTAGAAAAATACTCATTTCTCCATTTTTGTAAGAGTGCTTTAACATTCTTAAGTTTCACAGCAAGAGTATACAGCGGGCTGCCTTGACGATTAATCTTCCAAGCCTTAATAATGACTTCTCTAAATCCAGGAGTCACAATCCATCCATTATGAAAATGAAAGGGAAGAGGACCATACCCGATACAATGAAAGGACATATCAATCACAATGGGGTTGTGATCCGAGTGATGCTTTGGTAAAGTGTGTCAAGATATTCCAGAATTAGCACTCTCATCATCAATCTGAACAAAGCATCTGTCATGTTTTCTTGATTTTCTTCCATGCATAGTATACCGACTCAAGGTGAAATCAGAACCTATGATTGAAATTTCAGAAAGATGACATTGGTCAATGAAAGATGAGAAGTCCAAGGAGGCTACCCTATTGAAATTCAACCTAATTTTCTCTTCTGATCTCGAAATAGTGTTGAGATCTCCCATTATCACCCATTTATTGAAGGTATGTCCAGTAAAGGCTTCAATATCACTCCAATGCTCCCTTCTTCGTGTATAGGATGGGGAAGCATAATCAAAGGTGGATTCAAAGCTATATCCTTGACAAGCGCATGAGACCGAGACCCATTGTGGGTTTTTAAAAATGGAGGATAACTCTAAGATCTCATCCATAAAAACCTAGAGATGGTCCTTATTAATATCATGCAAATTCTGAGAAATAAAATTATAACCAAGAGAACACAATTTGAAAGCTTTCCACTTGTCAAATAGAATTTTAGGTTCATTAATTCTAATCATCATAGGTTTATAGGCCACAATGTAGTGTCTAAGGGCCCTGGATGTTGTGTATTCCCAAGCCCTTGAAAATTCTAGAAAGAAATATTCATTGAAGAAGGGTATGGATCCTTGTCAGGGGCCTCCTTTCATTGATGAAAGTCACTTGGCCACTGCCCTTTTTTCCAGTTTCCCTTTTATCTTTATACTTATAAATTAATGTCACTCCAATATCACTCTTAGAGAAAACCTGCACACCTCCATCTGGCTCAACACAAGTTATTTCAGATTGACCACCCGAATTGGGGATAACCTGCACATCCTAGAGACCATCATCATCACAAGAGATGCCATCCAGAAGAGAAAACTTGTTGCATGATAGCACGTGACAAGGGTCACTACTCCTATGAGATGCCCTTTTTTCAACCTTATTTAGATTATTCTATTTGAACAAACTCCCCAGAGCACATCCAGAAGGTTCTGAGTCCTCCGCTTCCTCACCATATACTAATTTTTCCTCTTTCCTTGAAGCGAAAAGAGCTCCTTTATGTTGATGAAATTTCTGTGTATTATCCCCTTCCAAGAACCCAGTTTTCTCCAATACAGAAACATGATTCATCGCCAGAGAATGTCCCTCCCCCTATGATCCTGCATCCATGAAGGTCACTGCTAGAGCAGTGGGAAAGGGCCCCTTAGGATGGGACACCGTCAGAAAGGTCCCAAATTTCATGGGGTTCTGCATGTCAACTGAGGCTGAACCATCATCTGGGTGGGCAAGGCCCTCAAATTCGTGCAGAGATTGTGTAGGTGAATCATCCCACACTATGACCTATTTCCCCTCATCACTTGTAGAGCCATGCACACTCACACCAGCAAGGCCATCTTCCTGTCTCACATCAATATATTGAATTCCATCAGAGAAAATAATAGAGGAAGACCGTCCTCCAAAGTCCTTCTCTTGGATGGTTACAAGACCTTCCCCAGCTTGAGGGGCATCAGATAATGAAGTTCCAACAGGATCCTTCATCTGTATAGATGAGGGTGTAGGGTCCGAGCCACCTTCAGCAGGGGGAGACTCACTTGAGGGTCCAACAATCAATTCAGAAGAAAGAACCTTATCCTTGACTTTCCTTCTTCTACATGAGGCATAATCATGTCTTTTCACCTTTCAAAGAGTACACTTCTAATCTCTATTGCACTCATAATAGAGGTGACCAAAGAGTCTGCAGACCATACAGAACTTTGGATTTCTTTCATACTGTATTTTGAGTTTCATGCTGCCATCCCTTGTGGTGAGTACTACCTCTTCCACTAAAGTTCTGGACATATCCACCTCAACCAATAATCTTGAATAATGACCAAATTGCGGGTTGTCTGTTTGTTTATCCAGCCGAATGGGGGTTCCAACCGAGGATGAAATATCCCATAACATCTGTGGATGCCAATACACCCAATTAAAATGACAGATACGAATCTAGAGATGGACATGATAATTCCTTACATTATTAGGATCAAAAATCCTATCCCATTATTGAATACATAAGAACCCTGGCTTCAGAGGGAGAGTTAAAAAGCTCTAAGCCTTATCATTCAACTCATCAAAGGGGTAGATTATATGATAATATCCCCTTCCCATTGTCGTCATTTTCCAGTCCTCAAATCCCCAATCCTCCACGTTCTTCTTGGTAATCTCATTAAATTTCCAAAATTATTCACCTTTGGGAACAAGAACCCGTGCAATTATGGAGTATCTGTAGAGCCTCACCCTCTATTCAACGGTATCTTGATTGGATGATACATGCGCAACCCTTCCCTTTTTGATGATTCACCCAGGCGGTAGCATGCCAAAATCAAAGAAGGAAGAATCAGATTTCACCACCTCCGTAAAATTTTTCTTCGGTTCAACAGTAGCATTTAGGGTTCTTGCTGATTTAGACATTGCAACAAGTTCGAAGAGTTCTTTATGCCCAAAAATATCACACAATTGATAAGTTCCCTATTTTCTCTTCCTACCAGCATCATAATCAGTGGGGTTTCTCTCCTCCTTGCTCCCCGCTTTCTCTTCCACCCTCTTATATATTTCAGTCAATATATATAAGTACTCGTATTATTTTTTTGTATGACCAAGGGCTTTAGACCTGGAATTCAACCTAGCCAACATGATTTTGGTGTTGATCCCAATATTGTTCCTATTCTAATTGATTTATGGAGATGGGGTTAAGGAAAGATGAGAGGAGTGCACACCTTCGACTGTTCAATCAGAAAGGTGAAATTTCTTTCCATAAGTTTGTTTTGGGACCTGAGTGAGAGTGGGAATTTCACATCCTTAAGAGCTACTTTCCTCTCCTAGTAGGAGAAAGAGAAACCAAAATGTTTGATTAAAATGGACGATAATGAAATAAGTGCCTCTCGAAATATAAATCCCCTCCTCTAGTAAAGTCAATGCCTAACTTATAATGGGGCACCGAAGCAACCCCCACTATGGAAAAAGAACCAAATGTCACATTTTATGATGCTGGAAATATCATCCGATTGATAGTTAAGCGGGCTCCCTCCACACCAAAATTATGCTACGAGTAAGGGATCGCAATGGCACTCAAATAACTCTAGCTAGTTTTTGAATCACTCTTTCTTGGTCATCTAAAAAATGGTTCTAAAAGATCTAACCCTTTAGGGTCATGTTCTAGTCCCTTATATATAATTATTATATATAAGTAGTAGACCTTTATAAATGGTCAAATCTTATAGAACCAGAACATTTCTAATGAAAGGGTAATATCTTATATAACTTATCTACTTCACCCTATTCAGTATTCAGTGCTACTTAATATATAAGGGTTTAGAACCTAACCCTTTCTAAAGAAAGTATAAGATCTTTTAGAACCTCACCCTAAAGTTTCTACTTATATGTAAGGGTTTAGAACCTATTTCATTTCAGGGCTATCTTGTATAGACAGTTGATGAAAATATTCGATGAAGCTTTCAATAGAGGACTTGAATGTAATGATGAAGGGTGATATTACTCTTCTGGAGATGAAGAAAGACCCTAACACTCAAATTAGGATCTATTATTCTACAAATCTCTTATGATGATTTGAGGGCTAAAATTCTTATGGAAGAACCAAATCATGTAATTTGAAGGTCATCGTGAGAATGAATGTCTGAAGAAGTTAATAATTTTTCTATTTGGGAAAGAAAAATATCCTTAAATAATGTATGTATAACCTTTGACTCAACAGAATGATACACCTCTTCCTTTTTCCAATGCACCATTTTTTCAAACTGGATCGACCTCATTTTATTTTTTATATTTGTATAATGTTCCAAAAGGTTATTTTCCACTTGATCATAGCTTCTTAAATATTTTTCCCACTCCTCTTTCTGTCTGAGACCAACCCCTATAAGAGCACTGGGGAAGGAATCTCATGTGAGAACTCCGACCTATGGTTTAACAACTATGTATGCAGAAGAAAGGATAACTACACCATATAAGTGAGAAGTATAATGATCCCTCTATGAGGATAGTGATAGGTAAATGGAATCTATGTTCATGTGAAATAAATGGTAGCTTTTGTGAATTGGTTGGAGTCATAAGATAGATCAGGAGATACTTGTGAATCTACCAGATGACGTGATAGACTGAACTCAATTGATCGACGGAGCGCTGTTGTGCCCACGGTTTTCATACGGCTAATCTTATAGAATAGTGAACGGTATGATTAGACTTGTTCAAAAAAAAATCACCATCCTCCTGGTCATTGATTCCACGATAGTTCCAATGTCATATTTCTCTTTCTCCTTTTTTTACGAGTGGTCCATTCATGCCTCTTCCCGATTAGATAGGGGAAAATGTGAAAGAATAGAATCCATTCATTAATGGATCTTCAAAAATAACAATTGAAGGGGAAGCCTGTACCACATGTTATTATGCCAGTCCCTCAATTCTATGCCCTGATTTTGACCTTCTGTCCCCCGAGCAAGTAATAACACAAAATATTTTAGGTTTTCTAGCCCATTGATCCCTGCTTTCCTAGACATGGTTTTTGGTTCCAAATAAGCACATAAAAATATTTGTTATAAGGATAAAGGTAATTCATTATGAGTCATAGAGTTAAGAGTAGCTACTATTGGAACCATCCTAAACTAAAATTCCCAAATTTATGGACCTCAAAGACTTAAATATGATGCTCTCTCAATTCAGTTCATGACAGAAGCTTGGAGAAAAATTATAGGGCAAGGGAGACGAAGTATGCATGAAATCATATTTTTATTTGATTTTGAGATTTCAAGTGGACTAGTTCCTTCCAACCGCCTTTTAATCCATCAAGTAGTAAGTCAATGAGTCAGCCTTCTAGTTCGAGTGCAAGGGGAATTATTCCAAGCCTGGAATTTAGGGTCTCAAAACATAACGTTCGTGTGGGAAAGATAATGTTGGTCACCAGTAAATCACAAAGATTAGGGCCGAATGGCCCTAAGATACCCCTTTAAACTATGATCTAAGGCAATTTTTAGGAATAAAATCCTTTTATGAGATGGACCAAAATAAAGTAATTAGAAACCTTAAAACCCATTTGGTGGTGAATATGGTAGAAATAGAGAAATAGATCATGTTTCATACCCTTGAAAGGCCTCATTATTAGACCACTCATCTTAATGAAACGAGAAAAACAGTGACCTTATATGGATTTTAGACCTATGCCTTTTTCTAATTTCTCTTTTTTTCAGGGATAAAGTGTCTAGTTTGATAGAACCAGGGGTTTCACGTAACTCTTTAGTGGTCTATATTTTCCTCTCTTTTCTAATTGATGTAATTTAAAATCATTCTAATGGAAATGCATAAACATCTAGTTTCACATCATGAAATATGATCTGAAATGGATATCTTCTAACTAGGGATAAGTATTCTTCTATATAGTATTCACTTCATATCCAGCCCCCTTTCGGGTTTAGTTTCAAGCTCCTGCTTACGTATCATATATAGTAAAAGTTTCTGGATTCTTCCCCTTATATGATAAAATGAACTAAAAAGGTCTATAAATCATTTTTGGGAAGCCTTTCATTACCATATATTATTTTATGATTGCATATTACTTTCTACAATAAGCCTATGATATGAATTGGACCCCAACCTGTGGAGAGATTTAAAGGATGGAACTCCAGCACACTAATACTGATATAGATAATGAAGTAGAAGTAGGAACTCATATTTAAGTAAGGCCTTCTGTAAACAAAGAAAATAATATATTTTTTGGTTGTACCGATACCAGATAATAGTAATTGGATAGTTTTTTATAGTCGAATAATACAAATCATCCAAAGGTAGAGGGGAAGCATGATCAAAATAGTAGAAAGGTCAAATCAGTAGTGTGTGAAACCACCCTTTGATCTTAGCCCAACAGACTCATAAGGGTGCAAAACCAAAATAGGTCAAGTAGTATTTTCTGGGACTGGGCTAGGGGAAGACACGTGCTATTGGGATGAATCTGTGTGAGAAGGTTCTGAAAGAAATATAATAAAGCTACTTGACTAAAATGTTCATTTAGGAGATCAAGAAGTAGGGCCAATAAGAGATAACATAACTAAATATATTCGGTAAATATGACTGAAAAGTGCACTAATGAATAGATAGTCATAAGAACCTACTCAAATATCTTTGTTTTCTCTAAAAAATGTGGTTTTTTGGATTCATTCAGAACCTTCCTACACATAACCACACCACTAAAAATAATTCAGACTCATAGTAAACAATATTTATTGCTCAATATCTATATGGTAAAACTGTAGGGCCCATCTTCCATAATTAATTTTCTTTCATGTCATCTTGATACTGTTTATGAGGAGGGGGATCACGGTTCCCTACCTACCAACGATGAATAAGTGCACTTGATAAATGAGACTTAGATAAGCCCCCATTCAATTTTAATGATAGTCAAGTGAGCAGAGAAAGTGTAGGATCCATCAAGAGTTGACTAAAAGAAGAGGAGATGGAATAGAAAGAAGAATATCCACTTGACATGACCAAAGTTTAGAGAGTGTAAACTATTAGAATATAATGGTTCCAGAAATAGGTTCATAAATGGACTCATGTTGCAAACAGACCACCTGGAAAAGCAAGGAGAAAGAAAGAATTAGGTAGCTAGTTCTTAATGATCTGACCCTTTTGAAAGGGTGATGTTCTAAAAGATATGACCCTGAAGTTAGAATGGTCCAGGAGGGATTGGGAGAACTAGTACTTATATATATTGATGGGTTGGGGAAAATATCAATACCGATTAATGTGGTCATTAATCGGTACCAATATCAGGCCTGGTCACTCCCCTACCTATCTGTTTCTAGTTTGGTAAATAGTTTGATTACGCATCTAGCTCATGAACAAGCACTACTACTCGCCAACCAAGAAATAACATTCAGTTTGGTTATTCGAGGAAATGATCTGGAATAAATGGACTGATGCCCTAGTTCTCAATGACTGCCTTTTAATAGCCTTCTCTTTATTCCAAAAGTCTTAGAAGCATGAATGGTAGGTTCATGACTTAAGTGTTAGTAGGCCCCTCACATCTCAACAATATATTTTCATATTTATTTAGGGGTGGTGGGAGGTTGCTTTATGGAGTTTTGCATATCGACTCAATCTTATAAATTTCGGCATCGTCCATCACTCTGTCTGGCTAGCTATTAGGGTGAAAGGATTAGGGATAAAAGGCCAATGAACCCTTATAGGTGAGGAAAAAACCATAACTATTGATTTCCCATCATACCTCAGTTGAATGCACATGAATCCCGAACACTTAGGGAGAGGACCATAGCCGCGATGAGGAAACCAAGTTTTTTTCTAGAAAATATTCTATGAAAAGCCCCGGTATTGATTGAGAAGGCGGTAAATATGAAGTTTTAAAATCCTGGAATGGTGGGGAAACTAAAATGATAGGTCCTTGAGACTAATTCTATCAACACGGCTTAAAAATAGGTTGTGGAGATCCAGGTTCATAGACAACCTACAACATGGGTTTAGAGGGAGGGAGGTAGAGATATGGGAACTGATAGTTGCATCAGTAGCATAATACAGATATTGAAATTGATAAATATCCATAAAACTAATACTTCCATTTCTTTACATTATTTTATTGATAACATAAAAAAGATTGAGCAAGTACAAGGAAGAATAATCAAAGCTACTCGTGTGTTCAGATGGGATAGAGATTGTTTGTAAATCAACCACCTCTCCTCCCTAGACCAGAATGTGGATCCGATCTCAAAATCCAGAAATCCACTTTCTCCACCTCCACAGCTGATACCCTCTCTCTTAATTGTCCTCAAGAACCACATTACCTAACGTTTCCTCCTCTCTAATACTTCTCTTAAAAAAAATCCAAAACCCCAAACATTCTCTTTAGTCTACAACCCACGGAATAAAAACTATTCTAGTTCCTTTAATAACTATCTCTTAAAAAACAAGCAATGTCCTAACTTTTTTCTTTTATTCCAGGAAATAGTTTAGTATTAGAAGAGTATCGAGCTAAAATTAGAGATCACTCTTTTCTAATCTATCTTCTGAATGCTTTTTTGATTCATTTCTAGTTCTGAATTATAATAAAAAATGTATTTTGGATGGTTTGTTCCTGTCTAATCAACAAAGAAGCTCACTCACTTGATAAAGATGATATCGAAATAGATACCACTAGCCTAACATAAAGAGTGTAACTTAATATATATAATTACCACCTATGATGAGTACTGAGATTAAAAAAAATGGAGAGATATATTTATCTACAATTACCCTGGAATCATGAGCTAACTAATCCAAGAGGGGACAAAAGGAAAGAAATTATATGCTACTACCTATATTATAAAAACATCACAGCATGGAAAGGTTATAAAAGATATGAACCTTTACAAAGGGATAGGAGAAATATAGATCATTATGACTAGATAGGAGAAACTCCAATTCCACCTATGTAGTGAATCATATTCAACAACTAAGATTATTACATCGAATCTCCTTCTTTGGAAAAGAATGCCTTTTCATTTCCCACCCTTCCATAAACAGCTGGCTTAGAGAAAGCCATTATATATTATGATATCTGATAGAGAAGAGGGGGACTAGGCACACAATCAAAGATGTGGAGATTCACACATCTTAGTAATTCCCATTACCTATGCCAGTGCATTGCCCTAATAATTAAAAGGAAGAGATGTGTAGTCTCTGGCCTTTCCCCACTAATCAGAATATAATAGGAAAAGATAATCTAACTAAAGCATGTCCTTATTATAGGATCTGAAACCTAATCTAAACCCACATCCCTAAAGAACAGATCTCTTCGACCTTAACCCTGAATGTGAACTAGGGAAAACCCTAATAATCTTACATTTTCTGAATGCTCAGTCTCATTCAAAAAAAGACTATTATATATTTTCAAAAAAATGTTTTGAACCATTTAACTCTGTATAAAAAGAGTCCATCGATAGGTAGTATTCTATGTAGTCACTAAACACTATCAACAGAGAAAAACCCTTGATTAGATTCAATAGACTATCTTGGATATCATATGATTTATATGACAAGAGTAAGAAATTCAATAAGAGAGAGAGGACTAAAACCCCTGAATTCGAACAACATTTGGTCAGAATCACTAACTTTACCAACGTTGAATCTGGAACTCTCTAAAACACACCATAAAGCATTGATCGGAAAGAACCTCCAGTATTGGTAAGCCCAGTACTCAGGGAAGGTATAATTTATCTCTTTACTGTAGATAGATGAACCAAATATACAAAATACTTTGAAATCTATATCGTCTAGTAGTGACTACATCAAGGTTTCAAAAGGTCAATATGAAAGTCAACCACCACCCAACCTGTATAACATAGGTAGTAGAAAAGGGATGGTCAACGGTTTTCCTGCCACAATAACTGCACAAATTTGGCCAGATTTCCAAGACACCACACTTTCTTTATGGTCCCTACCAAAAATCATGTTTTTATCAAGACGTTTATATCACTTAAATTCATCTATTTGGGGTAAATATACTATTTCTAGAGCTACTCCAATTTATCTAGTAGAATCTATAGATCTGGTTGAACCTAATGCTTCTGTGGTAGTTGAAGCAGGTCAAGCACAAATACTCTATCTATATATTAGAAAATAATGATTCTTTTAAAAATAAATCATTTCTGGTGTTCAATCAATATATATTAGTACCCATAATCAGTTTAGTGAGACATAGGGGGAAAACTAGAAGATGATACAATTGAATCGGTAGTGGGATCTATCATTGTCACTATGGGTGTTTCAGATTAATCTAGCGGTTGTTTCTCTTCATCACTTTCCGTCAAAACTAGAAATTTTCATTCATTAAAAGAGTCATCCTCTACCTTCTAACAAAGAAATAACTCTCTTTATTTTTCTGGTTTGTTACTGTCATGCCTAGTTATTCCTACCATAAAAATAGGCTACAATAGTCTCTCTTAGTTGACCCTTCCCCTACCATAGTAGAACCACCTAGCTTCTCATCGAGATATTAGTAGAAAGTATCTTTATATATTGATCAATATATGACATGATGCAGTTCACCTAGCCTAATTCCCTTATCTCCATTGTCTCTAAAAAAGGTTCTAAAAATATTATACTAATAGTGGTCTATTAGTAGAGTACTGAAGGCTAGTGAAAATGACAAATAATAGAACCAACATATGTAGAAGTTGATAAGGATCAGGTTTCATCTATATTCATAGAAGGTGATATCTATATTTTGACTATATATAAGAGTAACTTTATTATATAATTGGTTCACCTTGGATAAATACGATACTCTTCTATATAGTCTGAACTGTCACTTTAATATTAGTTAGGTGGGTCACAATCACTACCACATTGGCCTAAAAAGAATGTGATTTCATGTTGGTCGAAGATGAACCTTAAAATTTAGAATATGACAAATACAAAGGATTGTGTTACGTGAAAATAAAACTTTTTTGAACCAGTTTAAAGAAAGAAAGAAAATAACTACAAATATTAACCTTTATAAAAGGTCAGATCTATGGTACTTGACCCTATATAGTTCACCCTATATAATGGTTCAAATCTATGATACATGAGTTTATATTGATCACCATTTAGAAATGGTTAGATATAGGTTACTTGACTGTACATATTTCACCTTTTAGAAAGGGTATGATCTATGGTACTTGACACTATATTGTTCACCCTTTAGAAAGGGTTAGATCTTTTAGAACCTAAACTACATATAGTCTTGCACAGAGAAAAAGAAATTATTTCACATCATCTGCATCAATTATTGCATCTTTTCAAAGATGAACGAAATCTCACATGAGAAACTAAACCTTTAGACAACTCCTCCTCTCTGAGAAGTGGACACTGACTTAGTTCAGTACAAAAACAAATGAAAGAAACCTTACCCCCAATATCCATTTTTGGGGAAAATAAAACTCTTTGACTTAATCTACAACTATTCTCACTCATTTACATAACTAACAGCTTCGAGTTACTTACTTAAAGAACTCTTAACGGTACTCTTGACTTCACAAGTCGAACTCTCTTATATTAGAGTTTCAACATGATCCTTCTAATTATGTAGAACCATGAACCATCAAACGAGAGAGTTCGAGGTCGTTTAATATTTATATATCACTTGATCTATGCTAAGGAAATGATTATAAACCATGTGGCATGACATAGTCATACGTCAAATTACAGGCCAGTTGGTGCTGACTAAGATAAGGAATTAGATCGCTCTTCTCTAGCTAGAATAGTAGGTTTTGTGTTCTGTTACAACCTTATTCAAATACATAAGTATCAGTTTACTCATGGAGGGAGTCTTCAAGAAAGCTGGATAATAATAATTTTACTTAGTGAGATAATATTACTTTGTGAGTAGAGTTTTGTATTTTCAGACATGAGACTTACCTGGGGGTCTTTTACTTTGGCCCCATGTCTACATAAAAGATATACAAGATAAGGGGAAATGGGAAAGAAGTGGTGGGTGTAGTAAAGGTCCTTCATCCACATAATCTAGATAGTAAGATGCTGAATGTATCCATGGTCCACCAAGGTCTAGTCAGATAAGGAAGACTACTCTTTATTATAAGAGCATTGAAGACCTTATCTTTGAGATCAATCGAGGAGTAGATAATTCCATTCAAAATCCAATTGAAGTTCAATATCCAAAATAGGTCTCATGAAAGAGAACCTACTTACGTCTTGATTGGGGGTAGCATGATAAAACAAGGGGAGGAAAGATCATTCCTAGACCTTTGGTGGTGAAAAATAATGAATGGGGGAAGAACACAGAAGTCACTCCCCACATATAACGTGGGTCTTTGATAATGGAATATCTCTATCTTCGATAGGATTTGTCATAAATATGAGAAGATTTAAACATAACTATTCAAATAGTTTTCTTATATAAATTGAATTGAGTTTTCCATGCCAATTAGTAGGTGATCGAGTTATCCAATTATAAAATAGATTCATTTAGTAAGCATATTCTATCCAGGTACTATTCTATATAGTGCAATGTTGGTGTCTTCTTCACCCCGAGACACCTGAATTGGACAAGGAGACATTGATTTCCTGGTGTGGTATGCTACTATCATTATACATTGGTATAATATAGCCAGGAAATGTACTATATAGTCTATAGGGGAACCACTATAAGCACAACTATAGGAACCTTTTTGTGTGTCTATAGTGGTCCCTATAGTGGTCTTTCTATATTATACCAAGATGTAATGACCACGGTCTACTACTTATATTATACCATGGAATTGACTCTCCTTTTTTCCCAACAATTCAGGTGCCCAGGTGGACATACCAAGGGAACGGTGTTGGCAATCTCGTTGATTGGCCAATACATTCGAGACCATACATGCAACCATTTCTTGGCACATGGCCTTCAGAAACCCCCTAGATTCTTCCAACCAAACATCATTGAATTTCCAACCCTTTGGGCCTATCATACGATTGGAATTAAAGGGTGATCAAGTTGGAGTTTTGAATGGCTAATGGCAACATCACTATCATCATTCCCATCCCATTTTTTTCCAACTCTCTTCCGACCATCTCGACGCCATTTCCAGTATACCAATCAGACCACTATAGGTACCACTATAGGTGTTTATTTACCTATATTGGTGCTTATAGTTGTGCCTATAGCCTACTATAGACCACAATATGTAAAGAACCACATATAGTTGTCCGACCAGAATTCCTCTCATCAACCCTCAATCCACTACAAAACTATGAATAGTTGAGAGCATGCTATATTGAATTAAGAACAAACTAGAGAGAAAAACCACCCGTGCCATATACTAGGCAGTGAGGACCGCCAAGCAACAAAGGCTCGATTCACTACTTGAAGAGAATAGATAAAAATAAGCTGGGAACATGCATATGCATTTTTAATGGGATCATGAAATCACTAGCCACCCCGAACTAATTCATGATGAGCCCACTAAATTTCTGGCATGATTCCCAAAGTGTGAAATGACCAACATGTCCAAATTGCCAATTCCAACATCGACTTATCTGAACCCACTTCTGAGAACTCCACCCATTCCCTTTCACCCATAACACACCTACTGTTTCCATTGAGATGGTCTCATTGATTTTAGGTGTCTTGGAATGGAGTTGGTGGTTTGATGATGATGATAATATATATGGGCCCAGGTTTTTCCAGTCCTCATTCTTGGGTCTAACCACACTCCAATGTGGTGCCTTATTGGATGTTATAACCTGGTTTTACTAGGTGTTCACTAGGATCCTTCATGTATACCAGGTACTCACTGGGATACTACACATATCCCAAGTACTCACTATGATACTTCACGTATCCCAGGATCTCATTGGGATACTTCATGTATCCCAAGTGCTCATTGGGATACTTCACGTATTCCACGTCAAACCTAGTAATGGCATGGAGAGTGTTCTGGACAGTGGCATCCTAGTATTTAGAGAACATGCTTAGTGAACACCTAGACATGAAATGATCAGGCCCCACTATTAAGGAATCTAGGTACTTTGTCGTACTCATTGGCGTATTGGGTCACTGGTCCCAAGGCCCCCTCTTCAATTCCAAGCCACCTATAACCGTACTGAATGAGTAGAGATAACACCAGTTAAATTACAATATATAATTTCTACTGAAAATACTATGACATTTATTTAATTTCCATAGGTCGGATATCATGATGTCAGCTATGAAACTACTATAGAGGGCACACCAACAGATTTTGGGTAGATGGATTGTTGATATTAGATCAAGTCGCATAAGAATTATTACTCCTAGTAGACCAGTACAAACACCCCAGACACTAGCTACAAATGGATTGTCCATTTGAGTCAACCTAGGAGTGAACTCCAACCAGTCCATTCCCCAACCCCACTTTCAATATGCAAGTAGGGTGAGATGATGGTACCAAGATCCCATGAACCGAGGCAGACTATCCAATTGAAAAACCCCGAACAATGACAAATAGGGAAAAAATGGAATAAAATTTTCCATCCAATCCAATACCATATGGTCATTGCAAAACAAGTTATCCTGAACTCTCTTTCCTAGACCCTAAGTGAAACAAATGGAAACATATTGAATGAAGACCATTGGAATGTTGTTGCTTGTTCCAACTGCTGATGCAATTTGACCACCTCATTCCTCAGGATATAAGATAGATTTTGTTGTTTTAGTATTCAAGAAGACATTGAAAAAAAAATAAAGTAATCCAATTGACCATAGGAGTAGAAACCCATATGGTATAGTACTATCACGAGTTAGCCAGGTAGATGAGATATTGAAGAGAATTAGTGAATTAGCGAATAAGTGGAATTGAACGATCAAGTGATTAAGTGATTTACTAAATGAATAACCCAAATAGGAATGCAGCAAGATCAAAAAAGCGTTGTTGTTTCCAAATGCATTTCTCTAAGTAGTTAAGAATGAAACTGGGAAAAACGAATAATGAAATTGTTCCATCATTATAGCACCATCAATGCATACAAGATTTTTCACCGAAGGGTAGTTGAGTGGAACCATCCAACCAAATGGTATTTATATATATTGACCATTCCCCTCAATAAACTACTATAATATTCTGAATTGGTTCCCCTGTGGTAGTTGTGTAGTCCGTTGACCATGATCAATCTCACTGTTTCTAATCCACTCACACCCATTCCCATATTTTCACGATCCTTCATTTTCCATTCCTTTCTCGTGTTAAGGATGATTCTAGTGGATATCTGTTTCCTCTAGAATTGGGGATGACCTCATTGATTAAAGGTTTAAACATTCCAATCGGTTTCTAACAGGTTTGTTCGTAGAACTAGAAACATCCAATGATTCTATATTCATTTGGACCTACTTTCCAAAGGTAGGCGCTCGTTAGTAGTGGACTGATGAGTCTTATGAATTTGCATTGTTCATGAGGATGGGAGGTCGGAATCATCACACCTTTTTGAGGGGAATTATTGCCTACTCCAGGACTCTCTTTTTAAATTTAGGTTATGTTCGTGAATCCTTATTACATTACCAAGTATAAAATGAGCTTTCCTTTAGGTATGAAAATCAATGATTGATATGTAGAATATTTAGAGAATCGTTTAAATTTATTCGAGGTTCTTCATTGATAGAGAATCATCTGTATTTGTTATAGATTCTTAGTTAATGGTATCCTTCAATACATAAAAGTCTCTTGGTCATTGTGATTACCATACTAGTTTTAAATACACTCAGTGGGACACTTGATGTTTATTGTCATTCAGAAGAACATAGATTATTTCATAGTTGGGATCATACCCACAGATGGGCTAACTACATATACATTGTTTTGGAAAAGGAATCAGAATCCAAGTAGTTCGAGTGAGGGAGTATGATGTTTATGCATGATTTATGGATCAAAGAAAGATATCATGATTACTCTTACACTATAAGCTCACGTGAGTCATGCTCCGTGTGAGAAACAAGAGGAATTGGTGAAACCAGACAATTTTTCTATGAACGATGCAATGATGTGGGGATTATGTATGTATGACTGCCCAAAATAGATGAATATTGGGCTTTACTTCAGGGAAGAAACCCAGGAACAAGGTCCATAAAGGTATATTCACTTTATGGAGATTTGGTGACTCTAACTTGGGGCTTACTCCTGAACAAGATGCCCAAATTAGGAGGGGACTTTATGATTGAGTTTTACTCCTGATAAGGAAGCCCAGATCAAAAGTAAAATAAGACTGGTTAAGAGAAATTAAGACTGGGGATTACTCTTGAGAAGGAGGACCAGGTTAAAGGAATTTTAAAAATTAAGGCACTTGGGGCTTACTCCTAAGGAGGATTCCCATATTTGAGACTGGGGCTTACTTCTGAAAAGGAAGCCCAGGTTAAGGGAATTATGACTGGGGCTTACTCTTGAGGAGGATACCCAGATTAGGGGATTTGGGAACTTTGAGACTGGGGCTTACTCTTGAGGAAGATTCTTAGTTTAGGTAACATTTGATTTGGTTTTTCTCCTGAGAAGGAAGCCCTAATCAAAACGAATTATGAATGGGGATTACTTCTAAGGAGGATGCCCAGATCAGGGGACTTGGGGCTTATTCTGAAAAAGATGCCCATATTTGAGATTGGATTGGGGCTTAATCCTGAAAATGAGGCCCAGGTTAAGGAACTTGGGGCTTACTCCTAAGGAGGATTCAAAATATTAATGAGGACTTGGGGATTAATCCTATGGAGGATGCCAAATATTAATGATAATTTGTATTGGGGCTTACTTATGAAAAGGAGGCCCGGGTTAAGGAACTTGGGGCTTACTTCTAAGGAGGATGCCCAGATTAATGAGAACATGAACTGGGACTTACTCTTGAGGTTGATGCCCAGGTTAGGGATTCTCTCATCTTAAAGGATGAGGTGGAATGAATGAAACCTCTAACCTTAGTTACATAAAGATATGTAAATCAATTGGTTTTAAGAGATGTTCCTTAGAATTCCTTTCAGATAAGGAAGTCAACAAGGAAATAATGCCATGGATGGATTTATAAAGAGTTCTTAAGGATTAATCTTGAAGAGGATAGGTGGATAAACATAGGAGAGGTGAAATATGTAGGAAAGGCACCCAAGAAAGAAGGTGGAGTGCAAGTCCTGTGTAGGCGCACAAGTCTTGGTCGTGCAGGTGTACTTGAAGACACATGGGTACTTGCACGACAGTCAATCCTTAGAGTAGAACTTGGTGAGGATTGGCTCAAGCCTTTAATACTACCCCTAGTGACCTCCAGAAGAGAGGCAGACATGTTATGTTGAAGGGGTAAGGTGGCGTGAAAGTGTAGCCATTTCCCTTAAGGGCTGGCCACGTAGGCATGCAAGTGTTGATGAGTTTCAACACTTAGGCCTTCCCCATATTAATATCTTATGTTCTAGGTAATAAATTACCTTATAAGTGTCTGGAAGAATTGAGAAGAGACTAGGGCACCAGGAGCTCAAATCTGAGATTCTGTAATTTTCCGTCGTGAAATGGGGGGCCCACAGGGGTATTTATAGGCTGGAGAAGACCCTGGGTGAAATTCAAAGATGGCATGCAAGTCACCTGTGCGACCAATGGGCGGCGCGTAAGTATATTGAGTGACCTTGGTTGAACTTGCACAACCCAAGTGCACTTGAATCCTTGATCATGCCTTTGTCAATTTTTGATGTTTCTTCAAAGGATGAATCACTTTGGGTTCAAGGTATTTCTCTTTTCAATTCGTTAGTCTCTGTGACAGAAAGGAGCGTCAACAAAAGTCCCCCCTCTTAGTTGGATTCGAAAGAAGGAGGATGTGACTCTGAGGAAAAAGGAGAAAACCAAGGAAATGTGGCACGCAAGTTCTGTTGAGTGCACAAATTACGACATGCAGGTGGTGAGCCACGTAGGCGTCGGCACGCAAGGGTGCGGCCTAGCCTATATATAAATGGTCATTCCTCGCACAAAGCACCGAATTTTAGAATTTCGAGCCCTCACCACACAAGTAGTTCTGTTTTCCACTATTGTTTCATTGTCGCGCTGCGGTCAAGGTATTTGGACTTGTGCGGTTATTTTTGCGCACCAAAAAACATGCGTGGAACATCATACTTGCGCGACACATCCATACTTTTGTACCAAAATTAGACTTGCGCACCTTTATTCCTTTTCCATTTTTTTATAATTTATTCACAAATTTTATAAAAAATCAACCCATTTAAGAGTTAATTTATTCAACCTTTGTGCAGATTAAATGGATCCCAAGACAATCGAAATGGCTAATGAACTGGATAGTAAGTGAATTGATGATATGATGAGAATCATTGGCCATGATTACTATACCTTCTACAACATCACTCTCCCGGATTTGGCTAATTATTTGAAGAAGTATCATCGTGACTTCCCACAGAGCATTTATCTACCCTTGTATGGCTATGGTCATCTGTGAGAAATTACAATTCCAGAGGCAAAGATCTATCTTCCAATTTCATGGTTTCAGAACTACACTAACTTTGTTGCATCAAATATCTCATGTGGAAGAGTATTTCTAAATTCTGGAATAGTGGGGAAGGCCCATATGATGCATCATAGACCTTGTACACTAGATCTGAAACCTCAAAAGCCTGAGCTGAAACGACATTGTTATCCCTCAAGCTTCTGAAATTCTCAGATGGATCAATCCAAAGGCTGGAAGAAGAGATGGGACTTACACCCTGGAAGAGGTGTGAAGCCAACCTGGATGTGGGCATACTGGGTGAGACAAACCTGTGTAGAGTTTGTGGAGGATTTAAAAGTAGTTGCGATATATGAAGCTGTCTGGGCTGGGAAAACATATGTTTACAAGCATGATAACTTCGTGCTAGAGATACTTAGCCATTGGAGCCCAGAAACCAATTATTTCCATCTGACTCATGGAGAAGTAGGAATCAGTCTGTGGAACGTCCACAAAATCTCATGGGCTTCAATTTTGGGTGATATGTACGATGAATTCATCCCTTCCAAGGTGACTTGGAATGATTCGGAGAAGACCCCGACTTTGGCTCATGAATTATTTAAAATCTTCCACAAGATCAAGAGTTCAGAGACCTCCTTGACTCATTCAAGAAAGTATATTCATCTAGAGGAGTGGATGTATATATTTATTATTGATAATCAGGAGAAGGAGCCGAAGGAAAAGGGATCAAAGGAGAAGGGATCCAAGAAGAAGGGGCCCAAGGAGAAGAGGCCCACTCGTCCAACCACATGCCCCAAAACTGAGAAAAGGGGTGCTCCTGGCACATTTTGGCCGACCCTATAAGCAGGGGAATTTGAGAAGTGGGGATACGAAGTGAATTAGAGGATCCCAAAAAAGACTCGCCTGGCGGGTTTTTTGGCCTTGTGGATCAGTGTTTATCTTCTACTATTCAGGGACTCGAAGGGAGGTGTTAGGCCAGGGACCTTCGTTTTCGCAGCAAAGTTGGATGAGGGGAAAATGGTTGGGTTGGGTACCCCCATTTTTGCAAAGATTCATAGAAGCTTACTCCAGTATTAATGGGTAAGTCTCCTTTAAGAATAGTTGGACCATTCCAAGTATTATGGGGATGGATCGCCACTCAATTTAGGAAGTATAATGTACAGAATGGAGTACAAATCCCCAGAAGTTATTTCAGGCCATCAGTGCAGGCATTCTCTGGAATTTCTCCACTAGCTCTCAATTATTATGACATGAATGTGAGGCTGAGAATTTGTAATGAATTTAATTTTTTCCTTATGGAAATCCACCAACTGGGTTGTTTGTTAATGATGGAACAACCAACCTGGATTTGAGGGCATACAAGATGACCTGCAGAGTTGGTGTGCTGGTCGCCAGAATTGACGGAGAGATTATATGCGAGGCCTATGCTACATATATATTTTCACGTCAATTCAAGTGTTTACAAAAGACCGATGTATCTCCCATCGTGCATGTCAGGTCAGAGCAACATCCAATGGTTTCCCAACAACTATGGTTGATGACATCCAGGTAGAAGACCGGGGTAGTGTTTGAGATACCAGTTGAAAAAGCGGCATATAACTTGACTACATGGTATGCCGAGCACTGGATAACACCATATCCTAGAGGGGTGCTGAATCACCCGGTTTATCAGGTGGGGAAAAGGAAGAGGACTATAGAGAAATAAACTCTTCATCAGGAAGGTGATGCTTCCCCATCTGAAGCCGATTCGCCAGATTCCTCATCTAGGAATCACACACCAGACTCCCAAGATGGGGATGATGAGGCACAACAAGTGGCAAAGCGGCCTCATGCCTGATATAATCCTCCAGTCAGAATCAAAATACCCACTCCATCAACTCCTAGTAAGTTACTTCATTTTTGGAAATTTAATCACCATTAATTTATATAGAAACAAGTCTTATTTTCTTGTTCTCTATCAGTAGTTGCAGGAGCTGGGAAGAAGCTGAAGTCGAAGATTGTAGGACCTTCCTCACAACCTTCTAGTACACATACTGAATATCAATGACCAGAGGCTGTCCAGACATGGAAGAGTTTATACTATGGTACTGAAACTACCACGTTGGATTTGTGTGAGGTGGTGCACCTCCCTGGAATAGGGAATCCTATGGATTCTATAGATATACATTACAAGGATAACCCCGATGAAGTGCAGGATTATATCAGAGAGCTGGAAATGCTCATATATGCCACTGGCGATTCCATTCCTGTCACCAAGCAGGTGAAGGAAATGATTGATCGTGGTGCCCCTGAGGGGACTAGTTATTCTGGAGATGAGGAGTGGCACGATTATGTGGCTCCTGAAGATGTAAGTTTCTTTCCTTATTTGCTTTTCAGATTGTTTTTTCAAAGCTTTGTTACTAAAGGAAATTATTTTCTTCATCCTCTAGCTTACAAATAAAGGAACTACTGAGGTTCCTTCACCACAATATAGTCCTGGTGGTACTGCCATTGGGGATGCTGCTGAATATGCTCGTGAGTCGGGTGAGATATCTCTAGGCCAGAAGGCCATGAATGAAGAGTTGGACATGGCCTTCCATTCTCCAATTCAAGTGCCTATAAGGGAGACTTCCGACACCCCCAAAATCCAAGGAAGCAAAAGCAACAAACGAGGAAGTCCACAGCTAAACGCTCTATTAGTAGTGGTAAGTCCTTCAGATAATCATGAATTTATACCCATGAAATGGATTCTCATATTTCCAGGGATTTCAAGGGATTATTCAATTTCTCCTCTGAGAGATAGGAATGACCCTCCTTTGAGGACCACAGAGGGTACTGGTGAACAATCACAAGTTCAGGCTGACTTGGATGCTCTTAGAGAAGAGCCAGCGTCTGTTCCCACTATCCCTCCTACTGCTGTTGCAAGAAGAGAAGAACCTGCCTCTGGTAAGTTAACAATGGTTCATAAAATGTTAAATGAAACATCAACAGACTTCCATTCTGTAATAATTTTGGTTCAACCCCTGCACTCGAGCTTTTGGAGGCCATTACAACTGATGCTGCTATTTTATCTGAAGATGTTGTTCAGGGTCAGAGACCGCAGGATGAAGGTCGCCAAGAAGACATAACAAATGCTCCCACTGGTGAGATTAACCAGGATTCTACGATTAAATTGGATGAAATGACGGGACTTGGTGCATCTTTTGAAGATTTTTTAGATCATGTTAACTTACCATGTAATTTAGATGATTATAGACATGAGTGTTATCCTTTGTCCTGTTAAAAATAACTTCTTATTACATGTATAATCCTGATCGGTTCAAATGTGCAGCTCTATCTGAGCATGTTGCTATACTACCAATGTCTGAAGGGGGTAGAGAAAACCCTTCTATTGTAGAGACATTAGCGTAAGTGGAGATGAACCTTGTAGAGCTTCCTCAAACTCACCCTAAAAATCCTATTGAGGCTAGGAAAGACAGGGAGGTGCCTTCTCAAGTTACTGATCTTCCATTGGGTAAGGGATAACAATATTTGCGACAGTACTTAATTTTCAAGATATCCAATTAACTGTTTTTATCCTTTGAGACTAACAAAATCTTTCAATTGATTATGCAGGGCCATCAATTTCATTGGATAGATCAGGAGGTAAAGCCTTAGCCTCCGCCCAAATGGGAATTGAAAGTTAAGAAGCACAGGTCATGGGGGAAGGAGCAGAACAGAGCACTTGCCTAAGTGCATTAATCCCAGATTATATTCTCCCCTACGATAGTGATGATGAGTCAGATCCAGAAGTACAAAAGGCGCTCCAATTTTCACAACGAAAGGCATGGCAAAACATATGGAAAATCATTTCTGAAGTGCCTCTTGAAGAATTGTCATCAAATATCCCACGGTTTTGATCCCTGTTTATTATGCTGGGACGTGGCGGTTTTGGATATGAAAAGATCCATGTTGTGGTAAAACAAGTCATCTTAAGGAGTGACTAGGAGAAAAAGTGTCGTGAAGATCTGACCGGGGTGAAGCTGTCAGCCAATATTAGTGCATTTGAGGCTGCGGTATCCTGAGCTAAGGCTGACTATACTGCCAAGATGAAGGAGATGTAGCATAAGATCAAAGATAAAGTCATCCAACAAATGCACCTTCATAAATAGTTAGATGATGTTGCTGGGGAACATGACCAACTCAATAATTCATTGGAGGGAGCTCAAGAAAATTGGATGAATGCCATTGCGGATGCCAAGAAAGCACTCCATCAGGCTGAAAAGAGTGAAGTTGGTTGAGTGCATGAGCATCAAGTGGCTGCTGATGAAGCTCGACATGATGTATATCATTTGATGACTTTTGTTGATAGCCTTTTTTAATTCCTGGAAAAGAGAAGAGAATCCAGTCTGTGGATGTCCTTCTAATTCATGTGCAACAAATGAAAAAAATTCTTTCACTTTCAATCATCTGTACACGCATTTTCCTGCTACCTGCTTTAAATTTTTACTTAAGAAAAAGGGCCAACTAAGAATAGTTTGTATTTTTCTAGGATTATTAAAAATAACCCTACAAACTATGGAACTTCTTAATTGCTCAATAATACCTAAAATAATAAAAAATGAATTTTTAGTGAGCTGGGACTTGACTTTTATTCAGAGTTCCCATGTCTTTTTTCGGCAGTTTAAAGTCATGCATGTCGGACATAAAAATGATAATGTTTAAGGTTGAAATATCTTTGACCAAATGGGTTAACATTGACTCGATTCCTTGATAATTTATATGAAAACATATTACCATGTTCATGTATGGGGGGAAAATGTAAGCGATGACTTAAGAAATTTAGAATTTTAGGAATGATATGAAAAAGGTCTAAAATGTATTAGAGGAAGTAGTTCCCAAGAATGAATTTACCACTATTTAACAAACCCATTAGGGGGTTGAATTATGTAGGGCCTCCTAAGGGAATTTGATACATAGTCAAATAATAGTACCTTTTGGCTGACAAGTCTGTTATGTAGACTATTTATGCAAGGCCGCCTAAGGGAACGAGCTGCATAGTCATGAAAAAAGAACTCTTAGAAATCTACTTTTCTACTGCTAAAAAGTCAGTGGAAGTTTATGGAGATTCAAATTTTCCAAAGCATAGAGTTTGCTGTATGAAGAGAGTTACTTGAATATGGAGAATATATTTCCAAAAAAGACCGTCTAAGAACTGGATGAATGTCACTTCTACGAAGGTCTGACCCAAACTCAGGGAAGAGAAATATAAACCATAGATTTGAATACCTTCAGATCATGAAAAATAACATGGGGTGAATAGGTTAAGGATGGCTATTTTCTGCGGATCCTTACATATTGTCGTTAAGAAAACTAAGTACAAAAGATGTTTTCTTTCCATGAATGAAGTTACCATTATTTAACGAACCCGTTATGGGGTTGAATTATGAAGGGCCACATAAGTGAATTTGCTACATAGTCAAATAATAGTATCTTTTGGCTGACAAGTCTATTATGTAGACTGTTTATGCAAGGCTGCCTAAGGGAACGTGCTGCATAGTCAGGTAAAAGAAGTCTCAGAAATTTACTTTTTCTGACTAGAAGTCGAGAAAACGGTTATGAAGATCTGAAAATATTTAAATCTAGGATTATGAAACATAAAAATCTGTATTTTCTAATGTATGTGGAGATACATAGATCAATGCTAACCATAATCATGTAGTGGCTGGGTCCTGAATTGAAATGTTGGACTTTACTACGTATCTCATAAGGATGGGAATCAAGCCGTACGTAGTTCTTGAAATACAGTTTAACGTCATGTGGGAAAAAAGTTTAAGAGATCTTAGTTTAGGGTCATAGAACTTGGACCATTATAATGAATACACAGTGATTGTTTTCACAAGGACTTTTTAGCCAGGAGACTGAAAGTGGAATTTGGGGTTAGGCCCAAAAGACTTGGGTCTAGATTCTAGGGACACTCCAACGTTCCTACGTATCCCATAAGGATGGGAATCAAGCCCACGTAGTTCTAGAAATACCTTCTATACAAATTTGGTTCGTACAAGTGAAGGGTGAAAAATGGGAATTTAGTGCAATGATGGTTCGATCCAAGATAAAAGGACCAGGCATCACCATGTATGCACATAGTCTTTGAAATATAACATGATTTGATATCAACGTAAATAATGATTCCCTCTTGTGTAAGGGTATTGAAAAATGTTGTAGTTTATTGTTATACAGGACAAAAGTGCGGTATAGTTTAGCATCATGTAGCAAAGACAAAGTTGAACCGATGTGAAGAGATTTTTTTTTGGTCTTGAACCTTGGGAGGTTGCCTACGTACCCATCCTGGAAGGAAAGGATCAATGTCCACAGAGTTCAATTAAAGAATTAATTAGTGATCACGTTGTTCTTGGGGACAACGACCAAAAAAATGGTGTTGGGAATTACACGTGGTTAGCGGCCTAGAGAGGGTGTTATTGTTGAAGTTTTCTCTAAGCTCATGTGAGTCATACTCTGTGTGAGAAACAAGAGGTGGAAACAACCTTAATAATGAATAGTTTAATGTCATGTAGGACATATGAAGGGACCATGCAGTTTAAAGTCTTGCAGTTAGGACTATTTGTGTTGCATAGTTTAGTGTCATGTAGTAGGGACAAAATACAATTTAATGTCATGTAGGACATATTAAGGGATTTCTATATAGTTTAGTGTCATGTAGTTAGGACGATGGGGAATATACAGTTTAATGTCATGTTGGAAAAAAAGGGGACTGTGCAGTTTAATGTCAAGCAGTAAGGACAAAAGAGGAGATAGTTTAATGTCATGTTGGACGTATTAGGGACTTTTTCACAGTTTAATGTCATTTTGGATGAAAAAGGTACGATATTGTTTAGCATCACGTTAGACGCTGGTGCGAATAGTTTAAGGTCATATGCATGGACCATAACTGTATAGTTTAACGACGTATATGATGATGAAAGGGACACAGTTTAACGTCATTTTGGACAAAAGTGTGAATAGTTCAAGGTCATATGCATGGACCAAAGATGATGATGTAGTTTAACATCATTTTGGATGAGAGAAATGATAATATTTTATGGTCGTACGCATGGACCATTGGTTATGCAATTTAACGTCTTACTGGACGTAAGGGACTTTTTTATAGTTCAACGTCATGTAATTATGGTGTTATAGTTTAACATCATGTTGGAAGTAAGTTCCAATAGTTTAAAGTCATATGCATGGCCCCTTGGGCTATTTTGTGTTTATACAAAATATTTCTTCAGAAATTATGCATTGGTTGGAGTAGTAATGAGTTCTCCATCCATTGAGATAAAGAATAAGCTCCATTGGAGTAGACCTTATGTATTGAATAAGGTCCTTCCCATTTTGGCTCAAGATTGGGCGGTTTTTTTCCTGGTATCATTGGAGTTCTGAGAACTAATACTAATTCTCCCAAAACGAATGAATGAAGATGAACTTTTTTGTTGAAAGCTCGTGTTATTCAATTCTGATAGACTTCCAATTGGTGTAGGGTGCACAATCATTTCTCATCTAACCATTCCAATTCATCCAATCACTTTTGAGATTGTTCATCTGTAGATGACTGATCATAGATGGATACTCTGAGCGAAGGTAGTTGAACCTCAATTGGCAAGACTTCTTTCGTTCCATATACTAATGAATATGGACTTGACCACGTTGCAGTGCGGGTGGTGGTTCGATAATCCCATAAAGCATGAAAGAGTTTATCACGCCCTGAATTCTTATCTTTATCCAACATCTTGTGAAGTATATTTTAAAGAGACTTGTTGAAATCTTCTATCTGACCATTGGCCACTGTAAGATACCGAGATAAATGGTTGGATTTGATGTTGTATTCTTGATACAACTTCCTCACCTCAGATGAATAGAAGTTGGTGCCATTTTCTGTCAATATGGTATGAGGGACACCAAATCTGGTAATGATGTTAGACTTGATGAAGCTAATAATGCATTTAGAACTGACTTCTTTGAGGGGTATTTCCTCTGCCCATTTGGAAAAGAATTTAGTAGCAGTAAGAATGTACTTAAACAGCTTGGATGTAACTGAAGGATAAGGTCCCACTACATCCATTCCCCATGTGAAAAATGGACATGAGTATTTAGCAGTATGAAGAAACTCTGGGGGGGGGGGGTTGATGAATAAAATTGGCATGTACGTGGCATGAATGACCCTTCTTTGTGAAATCAACACAATCTTATATCATTGAAGGCCAAATGTATCCAAGCCTTCGAATTTTATCAGATAGTCTGTGTCCATACTGGTGGGAACGACAAACTCCTGCATGCACTTCTTTCATGACAGCCATTGTCTCTTTACCATCAATGCATATGAAGAGAACTCCATCAAAACCCCTTTTGTAGAGAACTTTCTCTAAGTGATCTAGGCTATCAGAAAGAGTGAAATTGTCCACACATCTCCGGACCTGTTCTTTCCCAGCTCTATCAGGTGGAAGTGTTCCATTTTGAAGGTATTCCCTAATAGGTGTCATCCATCATGTAGTATGACCATATGGTTCATAGATGGGACTAATTTCATTGATTTCCTCTGTTATGGCTTGAACATAAGGTGAATGTTTATGAAGGTGGGAAATACAGATAGTTGTCTCATCCCAATTTGGATCTTCCAGAGCTGTGGCTATATTAGCCAGTGCATCAGCTTAGGAATTTTGTGATCTTGGGACATAAGAAAATGTCAGTTACGAAGGAAACTCCGCCATTAACTCTCTGACGTAATCATACAAAGGGATTAATTATTTTTTTCTGATTGTGTAATCCCCATTAACTTGTTTGATTACTAGGTCTGAATCACCATTCACATTTAAGTGACTCACTTGTGCTTGAAGTGCCAAATCCAATCATACAATAAGAGCTTGGTATTCTGCTTCATTATTTGTACCACCTCCCAATAATGAAAAGGAATAGGGTAACACCACCTTTTCGGGAGAAAAGAGAAAAATTCATAAGACAACTTTGTTGAATTTACGATTTTCCATTTTCCTCCCTGTTGGACTTCTCGAAGCACCATCAAAGTACATTTCCCATGATTGAAGACTTTCTTGAATAGATAATACTTCCTCATTAGGGAGTTCAATATCTGAAGATGTGTCTTCCACATTGCTTCTGAGACACATACTGAATGTCAAATTTATCCAAAATAACTTCCCACCTTTCCAGACGTCCTGTAAGCATTGGACGACTAGGGATGAATTTGAGCGGGTTATTACGAGATACCAATTGGACCTTGTGATGTTGCAAGTAGTGTCTCAACTTCTGAACTGCAATGATTAATGATAGGCAACACTTCTCAATACTTGAATATCGGGTTTCTGCTTCATGCATAGTCCGACTGAGATAGTAAAGGATGTTTTCATTCCCAGCATCATTCTTCTGAGCAAGAAAGGCACTGAATGATCGCTCTAAAGCTGTCACATAGAGTATAAGTTGTCATCCTTCAACAAGTGGAATTAACACCAGTGGAATCAAAAGATTCTTCTTAAGAATATTGAATTCTTATTGACATTCTTCAGTCAACTTGTAAGTGACTCCTTTCTTCATCAATTTGGTGACGGGTAAACATTAATGCCAAATTGGCGATTAAAATCTGAATATATGCTATGTGTCCTTGAAGTACTCTCAATTCATTCAAATTTTGAGGAGGTGACATACCAAGGTTTGACTTTGTCTTCTCAGGATCAACTTTGATACCACAATAGCATACAACAAAGCTGAGAAATTTTCCTAAGGTTACACCAAAAGCACATTTTAAGGGGTTCATCTTCAAATTATGTTGCCAAAGTTTGTGGAATATGATTTCCAAATCAGCCAGGTGATTAGAACATTGTTTGTATTTAACCACCAAATCATACACATAACATTCAACAAACTTCCCTAAAAAGGGTTTGAAGATATGATACATGGCACGATGATATGTTGTGTCTGCATTCATTAGGCCAAAGGGAGTTACCCGATAGCAAAACACACCCTGAGGGGCTCTGAAATCTATAGATTCTTCATCTTATAGAGCCATTCGGATTTGATTATATCCAAAATCTCCATCCATGAAGGAAAGTGCTTCATAGCCAGTTGTTGCATCAATTAAGAGTTCTGTAATCGGTACTGGGAAATCTTCCTTAGAACAATGTCGATTAAGATCTCTGAAATCAATGAAAACTCTAATTTTCCCATTCTTCTTTTTCACTGGGACAATATTATCCAACCATTTGGGATATTGAACTTCTATGATGAAGTTAGATTTGATGAGCTTATCCCCTTCAGCTTCAATTTTGGAAGCATAGGTTGGGTGTGTTCTTCTAGTGGCTTGTTTGAATCCCCAATGTTCTTCTGGAAAACCCAAATGATGAGTGGAAACATCAGGATCAAGCCCCGGAATCTCTGCATAGTTCCAAGAAAATATATCTCGATTTTTCTTTAGAATGTAAATATACATCTCTTTCTCTTCAAGAGTCATATCCGCACTAATTAAAGTGTTGTGTAGATCTTCTTTTGTACCCGAATTTATTTCTCTGAGTTCAACTACGGTGGTAGAGATACCCTCTTCAAATACTGGAGGAACATCCCTGAGATCTTCCTCTTATTCTTCAACATGTGTTATTTCTTCTGTTTCTACTTGCATTGTAGATGAAGAAGCAGAATTTCTATGATTAGAAGAGATGTTAAAATTTAAACATCTTGAAGAAGAAGCTTCCATTTATGACCCAATTGATGATGAAGGGTCTTCCTTGGGTAATAAATAGGATATGATGGATTGAGAATCGACATCATTGTTCACCTCTGACATTTCTATTATTTCTTCTAGCCTGATTGGCAAAGTATATATTTTCTGGATTTCACAAGATGAAATGAAGACATCTCAATTTGAGCATTCATCATTTCTTGGTGAATCACCAATTTCTCCAATGCTGTCCGGCTTGATTGCTGTAATTGACATTATGGAAGTTTCCATAAGAGTATTTTGATTTGGGTCTATCCTGTCAATTTGACTGATAGGAAACACATAATCTGTACTCACATGTGTAAATGGGTTTAATGGAATCTTTTCCAAACCATATGGAGCATTAAATTTGGTAATCTCCTTTGTTGTGGATTCCTCCTTTCCCTTAATGTGGTAGAATTCCACCTCAATGTTTTGAGATTCACATGTCTTGAATGGGGCTTTATCACCATACAATGTCCCAACTTGACCATCGAAACAATATTTGAGACATTGATGGTATGATGAAGGGATAACCGCATGTTGATGTAGCCAGGGTCTTCTAAGAATGATGTTGAAGGATGAGTCTTGATCAAAAACCACGAAATCTAAATTGGATACAAGATATCCAAACTGAGTTCTGAGTGTAATCTTTCTGATTGGTTCTTGTTCATTTTTATCATATCCTTGTAACATCATAGTAGAAGGATATAAATCAGATTCCGTGAGGCCCAATCAACGAAGTGGAAAAATAGGCATGAGGTTGACTCCTGAACCATTATCAATTAAAGATCGTAGGATATATACACCATTGACCTTTCCAGATAAGTACAAAGGTCTAATAAGTCCCTACACGACATCATCTTCATCTTCATTAGTAAAAGGTATCACTATATGGCATTCTGCAGGATTATTCTCTACATTGTAGACTTCAGCTACAAAAATTTCAGTTTCAAACTCCTGAGGACTTGACAATGCCTCGATGAGTGCCTCCTGAAGATCCTTTGATAAATTCAAAGCATCCAGAATTGATAACTTGGCCGGTATTTGAGCTAAGTGTTTCAATACATCATACTTTTGACTCAAAGGTCTGTGTTTCCCAACATGAACATGTGGTTTAGTAGGTGCCTTGTATGTTGATGCTTTGGAAGTTGATGCATCTTGTACTGGGATAAGAGTTGGTAATACTCCTGTCTTTGGAAGAATAGACCGATTAGCTATATTTACTTGCTGAGAGGAAGAAGATGGAACCTTCAACAGATCTTCCAGAATAATTGTGCTAGGACTGAGTCTTCCTTGTGTGGAAGAACTTTCTTGTTCTTGTTTAGCTCTTTGAAGGGCTCTGCCATGAGTTTATGTCACATACACAGTTCTAGAAGGAGTAGAATTGGAATAGTGGCCTCTGAAAGATCCATGTCTTCCTCTGTATCCCGAGCCTCTAGAACATCCTCTAATTCCTCTGTTTGATACAGGGAACTCAGGCTCATCAAAATCGAATCTGCAACTAGCATATGGATCTGTTAATTGAATCATATTAACAGAACCAAAAATCAACTCTTCATCCGATGAAGACTCTGCCTGATTAACCTGTTTAGGCTGTGCCATTTGGTGGGGTGGTGCCAGTTGCTTCAAAGTAGATGGAATGAAATCTGCCCGAGTCAAAGAAAACTTAGGCTTTGACACATACTCATCTTCTTCTAATTGTTCCTCTTTCATGGAATTATGCCTTTTCTTTGAGGATTTTCCTTCTGATGATGATGGTTTTGCTACGGCATTCATGGTAGAAGATACAATTGGTTTCTTCAATTGTGTTCTCAAAATAGCATGAGTTTGGTTGATCATTTTTTCTTACCATCCAATCATCATTTTGTTCATTTTTGTTCTTGAATTCTTACCAATCACCCTCCTCCTCTAGATCTGTAGCAGTAACACATGCTACCTGAGATGAAGAACCTTTCAGTTTGACTTGTCCCAAGTAGACCATTTTTTTGCAGGTGGTCCTTGAAGGCAAAACAATCCTGAATGGGATGCCCCAAAAACTGATGAAACGGGCAATAATTGGGTCGGTCTTCATCTCCTTCCTTGTTTGGCCTCTTCGGCCTTGGCAATTGAACCAAATTATTTTCCAGAGCTGAAATGAAGTAACCAGAAACATGTTCATTTCAGAAAGAGAAAACTTTGATCTTTAGATCCTCAAATTGTTTCTGTCTTTAATCTATTTTATCATCTTGACTAATATTCCTCTTTTTCTGACGCTCATGAGGTGGAGACCTTCGAGGAGATGAAGGTTTTGAAGTAGAAGTAGGTACAGGTGCTTGTTTAAGCATAACAGTAGCAGTCTCTGCTTTACCCATTCTCCTTCCTGGAGCTGATGGAATTACACTAGATTTATCCTTAGTCTTTATAAGAGAATCTTAAATATGTTGATCAATTTATGTAATGTCTCAATACCCTCCTGTGTATTTCACAGGGATCAATGGTGTTTGCAACTCATCACGTAAATTTGCCACACAGATTCGCAATAATTACTCTTGAGGGAGTGCTAAGGATAAGGAATATGTTAATCCATTACAGCGAGCAATGAAATCTGAAACCCTTTCATTCTCCCTTTGCATACAGTTTGTAAGATCAAAAACGATTGTCTTTTTCAACGTTGAGATGAACTGTAGAAGGAATTTTTGATGAAGATCCCCCCATCTTGTAATTGACCGGGATTGTAAGCTTGTGTACCAAACAAAATCAGGCCATTGTAATGACTGTACAAAACACCTGAGCTTAACTGCTTCTTGTTACTGAAGGGTTCCCATCATAGGATCGCAATGAGAAAAAAAATGTGTTATGTGTTGTTCTGGGTCTCCCGAACCCTTAATGATTGGGAATGTGGTACATGGAAAATTTTACGTGGGAGGAATTAAATTAACCCATTCAGGGTAAGCTCTCTTTTTTGGTTGAATTAGAGCACGCTTTCCCTCCATAGCTTCCAACCGAGCTGTTAATGACTCAATAGTAGTTATTAAATTTTGAGAAACATCCAGTTGGGCTTGGACCTAAACAGGTGCAATGACTGGAACATGGATAGATATGGTGGCTGGTGCTGTAACTAATGGTAGCATCCCCAATTGTTGTTGCACTTGACCCGTAGGATTAGACCTATGATGGTGTACTGATAGAAGAGGATATTATTGATCCATCTCAGTAGCTACAACAAATTTTTTTGACTGACTGACTCTAGCACGCTTAGGAGGAAGACTACCCGGATGTAGTTCTGCATTTATCCTCCACAATTCCTTCATTTCTTCCTCTTGTTGTGAAAATATTTACTCTAGTGAGAGCAATTTTCCTTCTCCAAAGTAAGGGTATGTAACCTGATTCCTTCCTTTTCCCTTATCGGAAACCTTTTGAAGAGGGGGAAGAGGGTTACATGAAGGATTACCTAGGTTCTGAGTAATCCTTTGATTTCGTGTATGCACACCTTATTCATTTGTGTCTGTGTGTACATCTTCTTGAGCAGGAACCTCTTCATTTGATCCCTCCAAGTGATCCTCATCTGGTGGATCAGCAACTATGGAATTTATGACATTGATTGATGCATAATGCATTACATCCCTTATATCAGAATTTCTGCGATATTGTATTCTTCTATGTACTTGATGAGTCATTGCCTTTTGTTTATTCAATCTCTCAGGAACTTCTTGATGTACCATAATTTGGAGGGAATCTCCTAATAATTTGGCTCTTCTTTCCACTAGAGGCTTCTTCCCCAATTGAGAGAATATTGGATTTATCTGAGGGAGGGATTGAGGATTTGAAAAAGTCCCTAGTCCGGCGGACTGGGGTTGTTCCTGCTTAACTCCTCGAATCCGATTTATTGATTCTGAGGGTTGGGTTAAAAGAGTCACCAGTCTGGAAAGCTGGGGGTGGTTCTTGACATGCTATATATGAGACTTTGTTGAAAGATCTCCTGATCATGCGGACTTTAGTCCAGAAATTAGCTAGATGCATCAACCTGCATCCACTTTTATCACCCGGTTCAAAAGACCTTTAGATGATTTCTGACAATTCTGTCACTTGATGATGTGCTTGCTCTAAACGAGAGGCCTGTTCAATATTCATGTTTTCTTGATGCATGAGTAATTAAACATCTTGTTCTCTGTATACTTGATTTTGAGAGGAACTAGTTAAGGCCTGTTCTTGGGAAAGCTTTTGATTACAAACAAAACCCATTGACTGTGGCCGGCCATGGGCAATAACATTGCATGAGACCATTTTCGGCCGACAATGCTGACTAGAGAGTACAGTGAAATGTAGGGCTCCATTAACACTCCATCCTGTGATATGAATACCAGATGGGGCATTGGAAATTAACTGGTGCAATCTTCTTAGTGCGCCAAGGCATGAATGCTGAATGGCTCTCTTTTTCTTTTCAGCCTTCAGATATCGAGAAACTGAGAGAGATGTCAAATCAATTTGTTGTGTAACCCTTCTATTATCTTGACATGATTTTCATATTCATCATAAGATAATATTTTCTTTTTCAACTGACAAATATTTTTCCATATGTTGAGACGAATATCATTAATTCCATCTTCCATCAACATCTCTAGAATGTCATACTGAGAGTTATCCAGGGGACAAAACATGATTGGAACTTCACCATTCTCTAGTTGGATTCTCATGTTCAGCATTTCCTCTTTATCATTCAATAATTATTCTTCTACCTGATTAGACTAGAGCTGGTGCTTCCTTGTTGATTCCTCAGATTCAACAAGATTGGTAGAGAAATCACTGATCAAACTAGAAGATGCATGACTTAGGGTTGGTTCAGAGAATGACCTACACACTAGTCTATCTTCTGGTTGAGAAAGTATTTCACCTGCTAATGGTAAAGCATCCGAAACGACATGCTTCACATTTTAAAGTGCCTCAAGATAAGAGGTATTTCTCGTCACTACATTGTCTATTGAAGAATTTTCAAAGCAATGTGAATCACTACTGTGAAGATGACTTTTGTAGCGAAATTCATCATCATGGGGAAGAACACCATGGTGGGTTATAGCAAAAGATGAAACATTTTTCTCCTTAGTCTTCTGGCCACAATGAGGGTTCTTGTGGTTCTCATCTGAAGATGAAACTTCTAGATCGACCGAATTTTCATGAAGAAAGCATTCATGAGGAAGTATATGATGCAGACCATTTGAATTAATGTTCCCACTATTGGGAACTGAGAGAGTAGAATCTTGAATTCCAACAGATAATTGTCTGAGGGCTTCAAGAACTCCAGCATTGAGTAAGGTCTTGTCACATATGGGCCTTTGATTTCTTAACTGTTCTGGGCAGGTCTTCTTCTTAGACGCCTTCTTACTCAATTTGGAATGTGTATGTGCCTGGTCAGGAGAAATGATCAGGTTAGGATGATTATCTCCACTCAAACTAGGTGTATGTGCCTGAATTGGTTGTCCGTATGATATGGGGGAGTACGCCCCAAAACCCTCTTGGACTGGAATAGATGTGTGTGTTTGTTCCAAAGTGAACTGTTGATGTGTCACTCCACTGGTAGGGATAAATTTATGTGTCTTTCCCTGAGATGCTACTGAAGCTGTTATAATATCCTGGAAGGCATCCAGAATATGAGCAGAGATTCGTTTATGCTCTTTCACCATTGACAGAATGTGCTTGTTGACTTCAGCAGCTAGAACGAGGATATACGTCCATTCCATTCTTGGAGTAGGGGTATGTTCCTACTCCTGTCCTCCTTTTCCTGTCAGTGAATTCTGACAGTACACATGTGTGGGGGATGAGAGTTGAGTTTGCCTCCCGTTTGTCATAAGGGATTTCCGACTGACTTCTCAGAATGCTACCAAATGAGACTAATGGTAGGGTTGATCAATACTAGCAGGTGTATGTGCCTGCTGATTTCACTTTTCCGAACGTGGTTGATGAGCTTCCTTCAATACTGACAGATGAGGCTGCTGGTAGGATTGATGAGTGTAAGCATGTGTATGTGCCTATTTACCAGTTGTCAACACATTGGGTGGTCAGGCTCCATCACAGGTAGTCAGATGAGCCTGCTGACATGCCGATGATTTATAAACAGGATTATGTTCCTGTATATAGTATTCGGACGGAATTTCCTGATGGGATTTCCGTGCTTCTGCCAGACGAGTCTGCTGGATAGCGGGATTGAAACAGACGGGTGTGTGTGCCTACTCATTGCATTCCACCATGTTAGGTTGGTGGAGTTCTCTGGAAACAACATAGATAAGAACCTGCTCACTATTAACCGGTTGTAACCTCCGGTGGTTCGTCTTGCCTGCTCGAGTTTGAGGAACCTGAGCCAAATTCCTGGAGACGATACCCTCATCATGTTGAGGGCACACTGTCGCATGAGTCTGGCGGTGATTGTTGGTGGGAGCCCTCAAGAAGGACTCATGTTTCCTTGAATTAAGGCCCTAAGCGGCCTTCTCATTCACTTCCTCAGAATACGGGGGGGGGGGGGGATGTTGATTTTGTTCCAAGGATAACGAACTGAAACGGTTGGAGATGGTAGTTAGCACCGCCTACTTCTTGATCACTGGTCGTCGCAGTCTGGACGACCAGGGTGAGTTGTTCACTTGGAGGGCTTGTCGAGCAGCCTCCATAGTTGGAATGGTACCGTATTGATGGTACTCCATAACTAGCACATTCGATACCCAGCGTTGAAGATGTTGAGTAGGTGATCTCACCCACAGAGCAGACAACAATCCAGGAGGAGTAGCAGCAGATGCCTTCATAGCAAAGGCATTCATAGCAGAGGTATTCACAGGTGTGAATTTAAGAGAATCCATTCTTGTAATGCAAAAGATATTGGAAAAGAGTTCCTGTTTGATATAACAAACACAATCAAGATAAGTTCGGCTGCTACATCTTTTGGATGAGCACATATGTTATTGATTGCTTTGTTGGCCCTCTCATTCAGTGTAAATAGGGGCCTAACAAATAGGTAAAACATTACTTTAACTTGGTTAAGGATTCACGCCGGGTTCACCATTTTTTGTTTCCTCTAGAATTGGGGATGATCTCGTTGATTAAAGGTTCAAACATTCCAATCGGTTTATAACGGGTTTGTTCATAGAACCGGAAACATCCAATGATTCCATATCCATTTGGACCAACTTTCCAAAGGTAGGTGCTCATTAGTTGTGGACTGATGAGGCTTAGGAATTTGCATTAGTCGAGAGGATGGAAGGTCGGACACATCACACCTTTTTGAGGGGAATTATTTTCTACTCCAGGACTCTATTTATAGATTTATGTTATGTTCGTGAATCCTTATTACATTACCAAGTATAAAATGAGCTTTCCTTGAGATCTGACAATCAATGATTGATATGTATGAGATTTAGAGAATCTTTTATATGTATTCAAGGTTCTTCATTGATAGAAAATCATCTGTATTTGTTAGAGATTCTTAGTCAATGGTATCCTTCAATACATAAAAGTCTCTTGGTCCTTGTGATGACCATACTGGTTTCAAAGTCACTCAGTGGGGCATTTTAAGTTTATTTTCATTCAGAAGGACATGGATTATTTCATAGTTGGGATCATACCCACAGATGGGATACCTATGTATCCTTTGTTTTGGAAAAGGAATCAGAACCCACATAGTTCGAGTGAGGGAGTATGATGTTTATTCATGATTGATGGCTTAAAGAAATATGTAATGATTACTTTCACACTCTAAGCTCACGCGAGTCATGATTGGTGTGAGAAACAAGAGGTATTTGTGAAACCAGACAATTGTGCCAAGAAAGATGCAATGATGTGGGGATTATGTATGTATGAATGCCCAAAATAGATTAATATTGGGCTTTACTTCATGGAAGAAACCCAAGAACAAGGTCCATAAAGGTATATGCACTTTATGGAGATTTGGATACTCTAACTTGGGGCTTACTCTTGAGAAAGATGCCCAAATTAGGATGTGACTTTATGATTGGGTTTTACTCTTGAGAAGGAAGCCCAGATCAAAAGTAAATTACGACTGGTTAATAGAAATTAAGACTGGGGCTTACTCCTGAGAAAGAGGCCTATGTTAAAGGGATTTGAAAAATTAAGGGACTTGGGGCTTACTCCTAAGGAGGATGCCCATATTTGAGAATGGGTCTTACTCCTGAAACGGAAGCCCGTGTTAAGGGAATTATGACTGGGGCTTACTCCTAAGGAGGAGGCCCATATTAGGGGATTTGGGAACTTTGAGGCTGGGGCATACTCCTGAGGAAGATGCTCAGTTTAGGGGACTTGGTATTTGGTTTTTCTCCTACGAAGGAAGCACAAATCAAAAAGAAATTATGACTGGGGCTTACTCCTAAGGAGGATGCCCAGATCAGGGGAATTGGGGCTTATTCCGAAAAGGATGCCCATATTTGAGATTGTATTGGGGCTTACTCCTGAAAAGGAGGCCCAGGTTAAGGAACTTGGGGTTTACTCCTAAGGAGGATGCCTAATATTTATGAGGACTTGGGGGCTTACTCCTATGGAGGATTCCCAATATTAATGAGGACTTGGGGCTAACTCCTAAGGAGGATGCCCAATATTAATGAGATTTTGGATTGGGAATTACTCCTGAATAGGAGCCCCAGGTTAAGGAACATGGGGATTACTCTTAAGGAGGATTCCCAGATTAATGAGAACTTGAACTAGGGCTTACTCTTAAGGAGGATTCCTAGGTTAGGGATTATCTCATCATAAAGGATGAGGTTGAATGAATGAAATCTCTGACCTTAGTGACATAAAGATATGTAAATCACTAGATTTTAAGAGTTGTTCCATAGAATTCCTTTCAGATAGGGAATCCAACAAGGAAATAATGCCATAGATGGATTTAGAGAGAGTTATGAACTCTTAATCTTGAAGAGGATAGGTGTATAAACATAGGAGATGTGAAATATGTAGGAGAGGCACCCAAAAAGAAGGTGGTGTGCAAGTCTTGGTTGCGCATGGGTACGTGCGCGACACATGGGTACTTGCACGACGGTCCATCCTTTGGATATAGCTTGGGAGAGGCTTGTCTCAAGACATTAATACTACTCCTAGATACTTCCATATGAGAGGCGCGCAAGTTATGATGAAGGGGTAAGGCGGTGCGCAAGTGTGGCCATTTCCCTTAAGGGCTGGCCACCCAGGCGCACAAGTGTTGATGAGTTTCAACACTTAGGCCTTCCCCCCCTCTTATGATTGTCCATTCTAGGTAAGAAATTACCATAGAAGTGTTTAGATGCTTTGAGAAGAGACTAGGGCACTAGGAGCTCAAATCTAAGGTTCTGGAATTTTCCAGCATGAAATGGGGGGCCCACAGGGGTATTTATAGGCTGCAGAAGTCCCTGGGAAAAATTCAAAGAGGGCACGCAAGTCACTTGCGTGACCAATGGGCGGTGCACAAGTATACTTTCGCGACCTTGGTGGAACATGCGTGACCCAAGTGCATTTGAATCCTTGTTCATGCCTTTGTCAATTTTTGATGTTTTTTCAAAGGATGAGTCACTTTGGGTTCAAGGTACTTCTCTTTTCAATTCGTTAGACTCTATGACGGAAAGGAGCGTCAACAATATCATTTCCATCCCTTGTCCACAACCAGACTTGAGGTTTTTCCTTGAGTAATGGTAGGGATTGGTAATTATATATTGATAGATGGATAACTCTGTCGAGTCATATGAATGAGACAAATATATTATAATAGTTGACCCCTCCAATTATAATGGTAAACTAGTGGAACACGTCCGATACCCTCTGGTATATATATATATTGTTAGTACTCTACTATAATGGCCATGTTTGGCCATGAAATAACAAACTGGAGAGATCCCACCAACTCCCCATCTACTCAATTGATTCTGTCATCCAAGGAAAACTGTTGTCGAGTCATGCCACCATCAATGCCATCAAATTGGAATTCCCCCATTCTAAAAATCATATTCCAATGCAAAACTTCCAAGATTCTCTATAACCATCATTACTCTTGTAATGGACACTATTAAAAGAGTACTGAAAATTGATTCTGTCTGACCCCGCTGCAATGCCATTCCAATACCTGCAGTATTCTTGATTGCTGGTAGGTTCTCATATGAACCCGACACTCCTCGTACAACTGGAAAGTCATTTCCACCTAGAGGCTGGGCCATATAAGGTGGGTACCATGTAGTAGGATGGCGTACCGAATGGTGCATCTCCCAACTACAGAGTTATTCTATTAAAAAACGACTCAAAGGAGTGAGGGACCCCTGTATATCAAGTAATGAGGTGAGGATAATATTTGAACATAAATATCCCATAGAATGGTTTGGTATTTATTCTAGGCCTTCTGATCATCATATTGAATACACAACTTGATCTATGAAATTTCATATATCACCCACTAGGTTCACAAATTGAGAAACTCTATGAAGACTATTAGAGTAGAGTATTGCGAAGGGTGGCGAGGTGGATTAAATGGATAACAAGGGAAATAAAATCGTATCAATACAAGGAAAAAGAAAGGTCTCAGGTCTTTTATTGGGGATCTTGATGAAGCGGTTGGAGAGGGGAACAAGATATCTCATTGATGTTCCTGGGCCATCTTATCCAATTGTGAGACTTGACAAAAACCTCATATTTTTTTACTTTCACTCTGATTTTATCAATGTGATTTGGAGATGTCATGCCCACTAGAAACTCTCAATATATATAAGTACTAGGCCCATCCTCCACCTATACTAGTCACACTCTGTACTCTACTCTAATATTCTAGAGTCAAAACTATTCAAGTAGAGTACTATTTACATGTCAGCTTTGGATGAATAGCTTACAGGTCTAGCCTCTCCCTCAAGGGATTATTTCTCAGTCAACTACCAACCTCTTTTGAAGAAAGGATTCTTCAATATCATTATAGAAAATGTACCAATCCTATATTAGATATCATGAATATGAATAATCGTTTGTCCCTCCTAGAGCCTATTTACGATAGTACATAGAGAGATGGGTTCCGTCATATCAAGCATCTCTGTACTCAACTCTACAGTACTCATATATATATAGTTATAGAAGAGTACCTGATATATAAGTATCATCCTACTTGATATTTTGATACTCATTAGGCATGAACCCTTCCTCAGTACCATAGATCATATTAGAATCACTAACTATCAATGATGTCATCCCTCTCAATTCATAATGACTAATATGGATGACTCCATCAAAAATGATATTTCAAAAACTATCTGTACTGAACTGCTGATCCAAGGGCCTACTACTAGAGCAGGAGGTGAACCCCTCTCTTGAATGGAAGGTATACATATATTCATAAATCGCTTTCAAGTGTTCTCATTCAGAGTACACATTATTAAAAATCGTAGAAGGAAAAAGTAGGAAAAAATATAGTAGAAGTTTTTTCATATTCAATATCAAGTCAGATTGATGGAATTCCAAGAATACCTTGCATTTTAAGTTGCTGAATCTATATCATATTAGTGCATTGGAAAATAAAGCTATATCAATCTATGTTATTGGTATAATATATCCAAGTACTCTTTTATATAATTTATATTGGTCTTACTATATTATACGGTTCTATCCCATCTAGGCTAGTGACTGGTCACTAGACTTGTCATTAGACTAGTAACTAGATCAATAACTAGACTAGTAAATAGACCAGTCACTGGAAAAGTAACTAGACCAGTCACAAGACTAGTCCTTAGACCAGTCACTAGACTAGTCACTAGACCAGTAACTAGACCAATCGATAGCTTCGACCACTGTCACTCCCATTTTTAAAGACTCAATGTTCTTTGAGGAATAAGGGTTTATACTTCAGTTTTTCATTTTACATCTGAATAAATAGTAAAAGGAAGATGGCATTGAGCATATAATGATATTGATGCTTTGAATGAACCATTTTTAGGGGTTTTGATAGAAGGAGCTTCATGCCAACTCAGACATGTACTCTTCTATATTATGTCTCTTAAGGAGACACAACCTTTTAAAGGAAACTAATGCCTTTTAGGGGGGGGTCTTGTTTATAAAAATTAGATGTCGAGAATCTTCTCTCTATCTTACTCTTAGTTGGGATAATTTTAGATGTGGGAAACTCCACTATTAAAGTATATACCATACCAAAAATTGGCTCACCTGATTTTTATAGAATCTCCTGCTATTGAATATGATTCACTATCAAATTAAACAACATAAGAGGACTAGAGATTTTGGATTTCTTCCTTCACTTTGATCAATGATTTCTCAAAACTATTTTAATATTGGCTATTAGACGAGTACTGATACCCAAGTCAAATGAATTAGTAGATGAATATAAATAGTGGGCTGAAAAAATTATCTAATTAGACAACATAAATTTTAGTCACAAATAAATATCTTCTATAAAACATTAATAAAACAAGGATGTTAAAAAATTAATATGAATACCACATGCTAACATTATTCAAACAAGAAAGTGGTCTCATCTTGTTTTGCCTTAAGTTATGGGCTAGATGGCTATATTTTCTTGAAATAATATAAAGTTTCATTGCCCATCCCTTCTACCTCTATGCATTTATTGAGACTACTAGGAACCTTTCTCCCACCTCTCATGCTTACCCTACAACAATTTATAGCTTCTTTTTATGGAATTGGAGGCGAGTGAAGTATTTCTCTCTCATGATGCTAACCTGAATACCTATATTATATGGATTCTAATAGTCGTTATTATAAGTCCCTAGCCTTAAACCTTACTTAATCTTGAGTTATTACAAGATTAAACATTGAGGATCTTTTCGGGTTTAGAGTTTTAGAGAATTAGATCATAAAACTTGCATTACATTCCACATATAAACAAAGTGGTTACATAAAGATAATATTCTTCTTTACCATCAATGGAAACATATTTAAAATAAAACATGGATTCATTCTTGACCCTACCTTGACACTATCATCATATCATGTACCTTACCCTTGACCTGTGAAAAACATTTCAAAAAATCTTGGGATGAGCATAAAAAGCTCAGTAATGGATATGAAATATATAAGGAAAGGAAACAAGGGTACATATATACATAAGAATGAAATCATAATATACCCATAAAACATAAGCACTTCAACATACCTCATAAAATCATGAATAAAACATAGAAATCATAAGACATAAAGGTAACTTTAGGCATTCATAACATTCTTACGTAGGGAGTAACCCTATTGGTTACGTTTGGAATACCCATCACAGTATATTCCCTAAATATCTTCAGAGAAACCTTAACATTACACTCCTTCGTGTTACCCAATGCATTGGAGAGCTATATCAGGCTCACCCACCCTTAATTTATCACGAAACCACCCGTCTTCATAATAATGCCCAAGAACCTCAACATAATCACATCACATAAAACATGCATAAAGTAAACATAACATTTCCACCATTCAATCACAAGATATCAATACCACACATTGATATAAAAATATTATGAAAACCATTTTCAATACCAAAATAACAGAAAAGTAAAACATGGTATTTATTTTTCTTTTAAAAAGAAGGTATGGCTTGTAGAGGAAGCTGAAACTCAAATAATGGTCACAGCGGCGGAGAAGTCGTTGTCGCCGCATACGTACGACAAAAACATTCTCTTTTTATGATTAGTAAAACGCTTCGTTTAAAAAATATTCCTTTTGGATAAAATTAAAGGTCAAAGGGGTTTATACACCGTATAAAAGAAGGTTGTGTATAAAACAAAATATGCCTCAATGAAAGGAGATTGAGACGAAGTCCCATACCTCGGGTCCGAATTGACTCGATCGTTCTTTAATGTCCTGAATAATAAACTTGAGTTAATTTATACTAGTTTAAGAACCTTTTTCAAGTTCATTATTCCTTTTATATCACTTATTTCCATGTCATGAACACTATGTACTTATTTAAGTTAATAACAGTCGTTTTAACTATCATTGGTACTTGAGTCAAAAATAAACCCTTTATAATTACATGTTGTTCATGTATCCATTATATCCAGAATTATAATCATTATTTATATATCATATATATCCAGTATATACATGCATTTATAATATTACATAATCATTTAGAGGTAATAAATGAAATGCACCGTTCATGGAGACGGTAAGTCGTATGTACGCATAAACGCTACTTTAATTTCTATTTCGTATTTTATAGAATGGACTCATAATGATATAAAGTTATATTATAATTCTAGTATAATATCATATATAATATCATAGTTCCATCCTTTATACATCCCACATATGGTATTTAACGAATCAAATCACTTTGAGGGGGAGGTAATCCGCACTTCCTTAAATGAAGATATCGCGTTTACCCATAATGGAAACCAGAAAGGTATGCCCAAAATGAAAAATACAGAAGCTTAAGGAAAACATAAACATATTAATATCATATATAAATATAGTGACATATTAATGGCCAACTTTGAAGGTGTTAAATGAATTTTGAACAATCATCATTTCGGGAGGCATAAATTCACCATCCACGGAAACAATATGTCCTTTAACCATTAGATGTAGGTGTGTGTAAGTGTAGCTATAATACTTCTTATAAAAACATCCTAGTATATTGAGGATACTATAGTTGTTACAAAATAAAATAATAAAAAGAGTTTAGGGGGTTGGAGAAGCAAAATCAAACAAAAGGACTCAAAAGAAGACATTACCTTAAAATCAGGTAACTCTCTTAGATTTGAGCTCAAAGGCTTCCATGGGAAGACTTCTGCCCAAAGTGATGCATCAAGGAGTAAGAGAGGAATGTGGAGAGCCAATATGGGCAGGGGTTGGCCGAGCCAAAGGCTTTGGGAGTGTGGGTAAGGAGGTAGAGGTGGGGGCCTTTTATAAGAGGAGAGGAGGGGCACTCCTGGAAGGTAAAGAAAAGTCACTTTATTTTAAAATTGTATTCGGATTTAAGAGGCCCCACATTGATATAATTCGAGGATAAGGTGATAAGGGTTCTAAATCCACCCATACAATAGTTTTTGGCCATGTGTAGGTCTTAGAGTTTACATTATCATTCCATTTTATTTAAGTCGTTAAATAATGAGGTCATCGCTACATCATCATGATGTCATAAATAATTTAATTTATTTAAAGTCTAAAAATTAATAAAAAAAACTATGATTTAGGAAATCTTTTTAGCCTTCCAATGACCATTTATAATCAAAAATCCGATCTTTATAACACCATGTAAAAATTGTTTTAGTAAAACTTATCATGTTTGTGTCATTTTTACTTTTACATTAAATAAAAAGTTATTTATGTAATTTCCCAAACAAAGTGGCTTCATGGGGTCCCCAAGTTGACCCATGGATTGTATTGGTCGGCCATGACACATCCAATGAGGGTAGGAAATGTTTCTAGGTCATTTCATTTTATTAAAACATTATTCTTACCTTAAACTACACTAATTACCTCTAATCACGATTAAGAACTTAAGAGTTACTACTCACCAAAAAATTATTTTAATCCAATTGAACCACATTTTACTTATTAATGAAAACCATGTATGCCGGATTTTTGAAATCCAAAACACAGAAGTGGTAAAATTTCATTTAAACAAAAAATCAGTTTTTATAAGTACCACTTAGTGGTTTCACTATTCATCAAAAATTGAAGTTTTTCAGAAAAATAACAAAAATTCACCCTAATCTATATTTGATATTCCGAATTCAAAAATGAAGTCTATTTTACAAAATTCAAAACATATAAGTCACATAAATTAATTTAATAATTAATTCTTACTGTCATGACAAATAGCGTGTTTTTATGAAACAATAAGTATCAAAAGATTGACACCAGTTTAAGTCCAATTTCAAAGTGAAATTGATTAAAATGACCACCATTGGATTAAATGGTAAAAATATATTCTAATTTCACTTCAAAACCAATTAAAAAGATAATATAATCATTTAAATAAATTTGATTAAAAATTAGTTTTGATGTAAAATGCAGTATTTTTCACTATTCATTAAAAAATGAACATTGTCTGAAAAACACCAAAAATTCACACAAAGTAAATTTTGATATCCCAATCATAAAAAATAAGTTTATTTTGAAAAACATAGCTTATAAAATTGTCAAAATATGTATTTAAAAATGGTTTTCCATCAAAAGGAAGTAAAACAATCTTTTAAAAATATTAGTGTATTCCATGCTTAAGATTGGATTTATTTTCATTTTAAGCCTCTAAAACACTATCTTATTCATTAATAGACATAGATAAAAATAACTATTATTCATTACTTACTTGGGATGTTACATCCTTCCCCCCTTTAAAAAATTGCGTCCCCGCAATTTATTTACTTATCGAATAAATGGGAGTACTTATCCCTCAATGCATTTTCAGATTCCCATGTTGCCTCTTCCATCATGGGGTTTTTCCACAAAACCTTTACCTGATTAATCATTTTATTCTATAACACTTGCTCCATGTGGTCAAGAATCTGGACTGGTTTCCTCATAAGATAGGTTCTCTTCAAGCTGAACTACCTCTGGACTGAAAACATGAGATGGATTTGGCATGTACTTTCTCAGCATCGAAACATGAAAAACATTGTGTACCTGAGATAAACTCGGAGGTAAAGCCACCCGGTATGAAACTGATCCAACTCTCTCCATATTTTCATATGGTCCAATGAACCTTGGACTCAGCTGTCCTTTCTTACCAAATTTCATCACACATTTCCATGGAGAAACCTAGAGAAAAACATGATCACCTACCTCGAAAGATAGATCCTTCCTCCGGTTATCCGCATAACTCTTCTGCCTGCTCTAAGCTATTCTCATGTGCTTCTGAATCAGCTAAACTTTTTCTGCCATCTCTTCTACCAATTCTGGTCCCATTTACTTCCTTTCACCCACTTCATCCCAAAAAGATGGAGTTCGACACCGCTTCCCATATAATTCCTGAAATGGAGCCATCTGTATACTGGAATGAAAACTGTTATTATATGAAAATTCAACCAAAGAAAGATGTTGGTCCCAAATTCCCAGATAATCCATAGAGAAAGAACGTAGAATATATTCCAATGTCTGAATTGTTCGTTCTGACTGCCCAACTGATTGAGGATGAAAAGTTGCACTAAAATTTAATTCAATACCCAACGACTTCTGAAGGCCTTTCCAAAAGTTAGAAGTGAACCTGGGATCACGATCAGATACAATGGAGAGGGTAACTCCATGTAACCTCACTATCTCTTTAAGATACAAACGGGAAAGTTGATATAGGGAAAAAGTATCTCATATAGCAAGGAAATGAGCAGATTTAGTCAAGCGATCAACAATAACCCAGATTGAATTATTACCTCGAGATGTCTTCTGTAATCCCACAACAAAGTCCATGGATATATTCTCCCATTTCCACTCTGGAACTGGTAAAGGTTGAAGCATCCCTTTCGGTAACTGCTGCTCTACTTCAAACTGTTGACATGTCAAACACTTCACAGTAAAATCAGCAATATCTCTTTTCATTCCATCCCACCAGTAATACTCCCGCAGATCTCTGTACATCTTAGTACTGCCAGGATGAACTGAAAATGGAGAACTATGAGCTTCACATAACAACTCTCTCTTCAACCGTGAATCACAAGGCACACACAATCTCTTCCAAATTCTCAAAACGCAATCATTATCAATGTTGAATTCAGGCAACTTAACTTTCTGAACCAGCTCTACCTTTTTCTGAAACTTACTGTCTTGCTTCTGTGCTTGCTTGATTCTATCTGATAGAGATGATCTCACTAATACCTAAAACAAAACAGAAGAACATCCTGCACCAACAAATTCTTTTCCAATGTTCATGAAATTCTTAACCAAAGGATCATGTTCCAAATGCAACATTGCTAATGAAGCATTACTTTTTCAACTCAAAGCATCATCCACTTTATTTTCTTTTCCCGGATGGTAATGAATTGTACAATCATAATCCTTGATTAATTCCAGCCATCTCCTCTGTCTCATGTTTAACTCTTTCTGAGTGAATATATACTTTAAACGTTTGTGATCAGTATATATTTCACACTTTACTCCATACAAATGATGCCTCCAAATTTTTAAAGCGAAAACAATAGCAGCTAATTCCAAATCATGTGTAGGGTAATTTACCTCATGAGTTTTCAACTGTCATGAAGCATAAGAAATTACCTGATCAGTCTGCATTAGGACGCAACCAAGTCCATTCACTGAAGCATCACTGTATATAACAAACTCACCATTCCGGGAAGGTAGTGCCAAAACTGGTGCATTCACCAATATTCTTTTCAATTCCTGAAAAAAATCATCACATTCTTTTGTCCAGATAAACTTAACACCCTTCCGAGTTAGCTTAGTCATTGGACTAGATAACTGTGAAAACTTTCTAACAAACCTTCGGTAATAGCCTGCCAAACCAAGGAAACTACGAATCTCTGTTACATTTCGGGGTCTTGTCCATTCTTCAACAAGCTTTGTTTTTGCAGGATCAATAGTTGTCCCATCGTTAGAAACAATATGACCAAGGAAAGAAATTTGTTGCAACCAAAACTCACACTTGCTGAATTTTCCATACAGTTTATTTTCTTTTAAGGTTTGCAAGATAACCCTTAAATGTATTTCATGCTCCTCTTTACTTTTAGAAAACACCGAAATATCATCAATGAAAATCACCACAAACTTATCCAAGAACTAATGGAAAATTCTATTCATTAAGTCCATGAATACAGCAGGTGCATTGGTTAGCCCAAAAGGCATTACTACAAATTCATAATGGCCATATCTTGTACGGAACGTGGTATTCGGAACATCTGCTTCCTTTACCTTCAGTAGACGGTACCCCGATCTCAAGTCAATCTTTGAAAAATACTGATCTCCCTGGAGCTGATCAAACAAATCATCGATATGAGGCAAAGGATATTTTTTCTTAACAATGATTTTATTCAAGGCTCTATAATCAATGAAAAGTCTCATTGAACCATCTTTCTTTTTAACAAATAGAACAGGAGCACCCCATGGTGATGTGATAGGTCGAATGAAACCTTTCTCTAATAAATCTTGCAATTGCTCCTTCAACTCTAAAAGTTCAATTTGAGCCATTCGATAAGGGGGTTTTGAAATTGGCTTAGCATCAGGAACTAAGTCAACAGTAAACTCAACTTCCCGATCTGGTATTATCCCAGGCAACTCATCAGAAAAAACATCAGGATACTCTTTTACCACTGGCACATCATTAATCTGAACAGTTCCTTTATTTTCAACGATGTGTGCAAGGTAACATTCATTTCCATCTTTTACAAGTTTCTTGGCCTCTTGATAAGTTATCAACAGTACGAGTTCATTCTTGTACACAAACTGAAAGTCTTTCTGAAAAGAAACTTCTTTAGCTCTACAGTCAATCTTAGCATGGTAAATAGAGAGCCAATCCATACACAGGATAACATCAAACTCTACTAGAGGTAGAACAATAAGGTTTGCAAGTAGGTTCTTTCCACAGATAAGGATAGGAAGATTCTTTTAAATTCTTTTTGCCTCAACATTTCCCCCATGTGTTTTTAGCACAAGTTCAAGAGTCATTTCTTGAGATGGTATTCCCATTTTACTAGAAAAGTTTTCAGAGATGAAAGAATGTGTAGACCCCGAATCAAACAACACACTGGCATAATCTGAAAAAACAAACAAAGTACCTGATAAAACTTCATTTGATGGCCCGACATTCTCTGAAGTAGTTGCAAAGGATTTCACCACCCCTTTCTGCTTGTAGTTTAACTGCTTCCCACCACCCAAGATCTTTGTCGGACACTCTTTTGCATAGTGACCCATCTCATTGCACTTATAGCATTTCACTAAATGTAAATCAAATTTGGTCTTACCTTCAACTTGATCTTTTTCAGTGTAGTTACGAGCCTTATGTCCCATCTTACCACATCGGTAGCACTTTCCAGAATTCAGAAGACATTCCCATGCATGCCTTTTTCCACATTTATCACAAACTAGAAACTTATTTTTCTTACCATCAGACTTTTTTGAAGAATTATTACCTTTCTCCTGCAACCTTGGTCTCTTCTTCTGTTGGTTGTTATAGAACACTTGATCATCATCAAACTCCATTTCCACCTTTTCAGCACATCGAACAAGCTTTTCATAACTTTTAAACTCACGAGAAGCTAATGCCCTTCGATATTTTGGCTTTAATCCTGAGTAAAAATGATTGATTTTACTATCAAGGTCTCGGATAAAATTTGGAGCATACCTTGCCAATCGAGTGACCCTTTCTTCATAGGCAGCCACTGAGTCTTCCTCTTGCCTCAATTCCAATAATTTCATTTCCATCCTAAGTTGAACAGCCTTAGGAAAATACTTCTCAAGAAACATACCTTTGAATTCATCCCTGTCAAGAGCATCAATCTCATCAGCATCCCGGATATTTTTAACCATCGAACACCACTGATCTGCTTCACCCTCTAAACGGTAAATAGCAAGACTAACCTTTGGATTGTCTGAACACCCTATGACATCGAAAATATTATCTAGTGCTTTAATCCACCATTCAGCTAGCACAGGGTCAGATGATCCTCTGAATGATGGGGGATGTTGCCTCATGAAATGTTCCACCACTGACATGTTCCTCTTCGGTTGATCTGGCGGATCTCGTGCATGGATACCACCACCATTTATCGCTTGAGTCAACTGCGCCATTACTGCAACAAACTATTCAGTTCCATTTCCAAGCAACTCAGGATGCTGATTTGGAAGGTTATTTCCTTCTGCATGCCTTCCTAGCACTGGTTCCCTAATTCCTCTGCGGAAAACCATTCTGAACAAACATGTCTTAGATGATGCAACATGGTAATCTTCAAATACTATATCCCTTCAATTTGACCATATAAAAATATTTTTTAATAATCATTTAATAGAATTCTAACTCCTAAAGTTATCCATACCGACCTTTGATACCAACTATAAGGCCCCAGCCTTAAACCTTACTTAATCTTGAGTTATTACAGGATTACACATTGAGGATCCTTTCGGGTTTAGGGTTTTAGAGAATTAGATCATAAAACATGTATTACATTCCACATATAAACAAAGTGGTAACATAAAGATAATATTCTTCTTTCCCATAAATGGAAACATATTTAAAATAAAACATGGATTCTTTCTTGACACTCCCTTGACACTATCATCATATCATGTACCTTACCCTTGACCTCTGAAAAACATTTCAAAAAAACTAGGGATGAGCATAAAAAGCTCAGTAAGGGATATAAAATATATATGGAAAGAAAAAATGGGTACATATATACATGAGAATGATATCATACTTTACCCATAAAACATAAGCACTTCAACATACCTCATCAAATCATGAATAAATCTTAAAAATCATAAGACATAAAGGTAACTTGAGGCATTCACAACATTCTTACGTAGGGAGTAACCGTCTGGTTACATTTGGAATACTCATAATAGTATATTCCCTAAATCGCTTCAGAGAAACCTTAACGTTACACTCCTTCGCATTACCCAATGCATTGGAGAGCTATATCGGGCTCACCTGCCCTTATTTTATCACAGAACCACCCGTCTTCATAATAATTCCCAAGAACCTCAACATAATCGTATCACATAAAACATACATAAAGGAAACATGACATTTCCACCTCTCATTCTCAATATATCAATACCAGACATTGATATAAAAATATTATGAAAACCATTTTCAATACCAAAATAAAAGAAAAGTAAAACATGGTATTTATTTTTCTTTTAAAAAGAAGGTATGGCTGGTAGAGGTAGCCGAAACTCAAATAATGGTCACGGCGGCGGAGAAGTCATTGTCGCCGCATACATACGACAAAAACATTCCTTATTGTCGTTTAGTAAAATGCTTCGTATAAAAAAGATTGTTTTTGGATAAACGTAAAGGTCAAAGGGTTTTATACACCATATAAAATAAGGTTGTGTATAAAACAAAATATGCCTCAATGAAAGGAGATTGAGACGAAGTCCCATACCTCGGGTCTGACTTGACTCGATCGTTCTTTAATGTCCTGAATAATAAACTTGAGTTAATTTCTACTTGTTTAATAACCTTTTTAAAGTTCATTATTCTTTTTATATCACTTATTTCCATGTCATGAACACTATGTAGTTATTTAAGTTAATAACAGTCGTTTTAATGATCATTGGTACTTGAGTAAAAAATAAACCCTTTATAATTACATGTTGTTCATGTATCAATTATATCTAGAATTATAATCATTATTTATATATCATATACATCTAGTATAGACATGCATTTATAGTATTACATAATCATTTAGAGGTAAGAAATGAAATGCACCGTTCATGGAGACGGTAAGCCGTACGTACGCATGAACACTACTTTCACTTCTATTTCGTATTTTATAGAATGGAATCATAATGATATAAAGTTATATTATAATTCTAGTATAATATCAAATATAATATCATTTTTCCATCCATTATACATCCCACATATGGTATTTAACGAATCAAATCACTTTGAGGGGGCGGTAGTCCTCACTTCCTTAAATGAAGATATCGCGTTTACCCATAATGGAAACCATAAAGGTATGCCCAAAATGAAAAATACAGAAGCTTAAGGAAAACATAAAAATATTATATATCATATATAAATACAGTGACATCTTAATGGCCACCTTTGAAGGTGTTAAAATAATTTTGAACCATCATCGTTTCGGGAGGCATAAATTCACCATCCACGGAAAAAATATGTCCTTTAACCATTCGATGTAGGTGTGTGTAATTGTAGCTCTAATAATTATTATAACAACATTCTAGTATATTGAGGATACTTTATTTGTTACAAAAGAAAAGAATAAAAAGAGTTTAGGGGGTTGGAGAAGCAAAATCAAACAAAATGACTCAAAAAAAGACATTACCTTAAATTCGGGTAACTCTCTTAGATTTGAGCTCAAAGGCTTCCTTGGGAAGACTTCTACCCAAATTGAGGCTTCAAGGAGTAATAGAGGGATTTGGAGAGCCAAAATGGGCAGGGGATGGCCGAGCCAATGCTTTTGGGAGTGTGGGTAAGGAGGTAGAGTTGGGGGCCTTTTATAAGAGGAGAGGAGGGGCACTCTTGGAAGGTAAAGAAAAGTCACTTTATTTTAAAATGGTATTCGGATTTAAGAGGTCCCAAATTGATATAATTCGAGGATAATGTGATAAGTGTTTTAAATACACCCATCCAATAGGTTTTGTCCACATGTAGGTCTTAGATTTTACATTATCATTCCATTTTATTTAAATCGTTAAATAATGAGGTCATCGCTGCATCATCATGATATCATAAATAATTTAATTTATTTAAAGTCTAAAAATTATTTAAAAAAATACTATGACGTAGGAAATCTTTTTATCTTTCCAATGACTATTTATAATCAAAAATATGATCTTTATAACCCCATGTAAAAATTGTTTTAGTAAAAACATTTCATGTTTGTGTCATTTTTACTTTTACATTAAATAAAAAGTTATTTATGTCATTTCCCAACCAAAGTGGATTCATGGGGTCCCCAAGTTGACCCATGTATTTTATTGGTCGGCCATGACACATCCAATGAGGGTAGGACATGTGTCTAGGTCATTTCATTTTATTAAAACATTATTCTTACCTTAAACTACACTAATTACCTATAATCGCGATTAAGAACTTAAGAATTACTATTCACCAAAAAATTATTTTAATCTCATTGAACAACATTTTACTTCTTAATGAAAACCATGTATATCTGATTTTTTAAATCCAAAACACAGAAGTGGTAAAATTTCATTGAAACGAAAAATCAGTTTTTATATGTACCACTTAGTGGTTTCACTATTCATCAAAAATTGATGTTTTTCAGAAAAATACCAAATATTCACCCTAATCAATATTTGATATTCCGAATTCAAAAATGAAGTCTATTTTACAAATTTAAAAACATACAAGTCACATTAATTAATTTAATATTTAATTCCCGCTGTCATGACAAATAGCGTGTTTTTATGAAACAATAAGTATCAAAAGATTGACACCAGTTTAAGTCCAATTTAAAAGTTAAATTGATTACAATGACCACAATTGGATGAAATGGTAAAAATATATTCTTATTTCACTTAAAAATCAATTCAAAATATAATCTAATCATTTAAATAAATTAGATTTAAAATCAGTTTTGATGTAAAATGCAGTATTTTTTCACTATTCATTAAAAATGAACATTGTCTGAAAAATACCAAAAATTCACACAAAGTAAATTTTGATATACCAATCATAAAGAATAAGTTTATTTTGACAAACATATCTTATAAAATTGTCAAAATATGGATTTAAAAATGGTTTCCATCAAAAGGCAGTAAAACAATCTTTTAAAAATATTAGTGTATTCCATGCTTAAGATTGGATTTATTTTCATTTTTAGCCCCTAAAACACTATCTAATTCATTAATAGACATAGATAAAAATATATATTATTCATTACTTACTTGGTATGTTACAATTATAGTGAAGGAACTCTATCTAATATGCTCCAAGGAACAAGACTTTGTCTTTCACACTCACTCTAAGATGAGGATTTGGTTATTCACCTGAAGAGGTGCCCATGGATGGGCGAGCACTCAATTAAATCTTCCAAATAATAAAGGTTGGTATTTTATATATATATTGATGATTGGAGAGGGTACTCATTCTCTCTATAGAACACTCATCCCTACTCTTTTAGTGAATCCGGTATGAGTGAGCATGGTAGGGATATTGAGTTCCATACACATTAATATCTACCTATTAGCTTAGTGTTTAGCCCTTTATTCCAACATCAAAAGTCTTGATGGTGGAATGACATCAAAAGTGGGGATTCTAACTCTAGACTTTCCATAAGGATGTTTGGTACAATATTTCACTTCACAAACATGTACGAATTGAACTAAGTGTGGAGTCTTGATTTAGAACCATCCTATATTACTCTTCATGGCATGTCTCCCTACAAACTACAACTTGAAAGTGACAAACCATGGTTTGGGGGTGATTAGACCACAAAATTATTAATCATAACATGGTTTTATATGAAAAGAGTTCTCACCTAAGAATCAAACCAATATTTGATCAACACACCTCGAAATTTATCCTCTCATAAAAATATGAAACTAATACATCGTATCTACATTCTATAGACCACAAAACACATATAAAGAGAAATTTCGACCCTTGTACTCCACTCTAATTGTCTAAATTGAGATAATAAATTACATGCACGTTATTGAGAACACCCTAGAAAACATAGAACTCTATAATGACTCAGAGAGAAAGAAGGGGTCGAGTAATTGTAATCTGGTTAGGTACTTCTCTAGTTTCTTTATTCCTAGAAGAATAGAAAATGTGAGGATCTCTTACCTAATGATTTCATTCAGTATAAATAATTATAAGGGACAAATCAAACTTGATAACTATTCCCTACCTCAATATCTCTTGAATCAAGATAGAAAAACATAACATTATGAAATGATCCTAAATTGTTTTTCCAACCACATAGAAAATGATTCATCCTACAACACAAAATTCAAAACGCCTGCCAGACATAGTCTCCCAGAATGATTCAAGAGTTTAGACTTGTTTAAGGAGGAATTCTTCCCTTTTCATATCTACTTAATTGACCCTTTATAGATAAGCTTGAGATATTTATAATGATTCCACAAGGAACGTTTCACTCACTCCTTAATATAGAATCCAATTCTAAGCCCTTGTTTTTGATTAAGAGCTTTAACAATGTTGAGATATAAGAATATGTATGTTAACTATATGGGGGCTGGGAATTATATATATTGCTGAGTTTTATCCTCAAAATATTCCACATTCACCTTCAATGTCAGTATAATATAGGTATTATACCCTAACTCTCTTGGATGACTAAGTATTGGAGCCTTATAGTTTAAACAAAGTCCTAAAACCAAGTCATGAGCCTAATATAACACACCAAACCGAAAAATATTCAGAGACTATCAATTGGCCTTCCATTGACCAGTCATGATTGGAGCGTCAAAGAAATATTTGAGCTCTACTTCTCCATATAATGATAGTATCTAAGTGGCCATAACAACAATATAAGTGACTCGGTATAATATAGGTTGCAGAGATACTAACCCATGATTGAAGAGATGATTACTCTAACTAAGCTTTTAAATTTTTATGGATGTCTAGAAGATGCTTTAGTTCTTTAGTCTTCAACTCCCAACCCTTTAAAAAGGGTCATATCTTTTCAAACCTTCGTCGACATGTAATCATCAGAGATATGGGTTATGGAGTCTTCCTCTACTACTCCAAACTATCCTAAATGATAAGGGTATTAGTCCGAATAGCTAGAGCAAACTCATAATGAGAGCATTATTAGAATAAAAATAGTCTAATATACCTATGCAAGTTGACGATAACCTGCACCACCAATTTGAGCGAGAGTGAAGAATCAACACACATTATACTTAGTGTGTATCCCAATCAATTTGTATGGGTGGTAGAAGTGAATCTATGTGGTGAGGATGCTGAAACCTTCTCACTATAAACCTTTCTAATTCTATGTGAATATTGATACGTTTGTCCACATTTTTGTAGTAGCAGGAAAGAAGATAACAACACCATTCCCTCTTTATTGATGATTTTCAAACCCAGATTCATAATAATTGAAAATATCACATACCTAAATCATTTATTTCAGAGTCAACCTTCCTCATGGGGCTTACAAACCTTGTCCCACGTGATTGGGATTAATTTCCTACTTCGAGGCTTCCCAGACCAGAGAAAGCTAGGTATTATAGAAAATAATTTCACCTTTCTACCTCCTTAACCACCTTACCTTAGTAGGACACCAGTATATAGTGAAACTTTGTACAGGTAGATTTCCCACAACTAAGTTATCTATAGGTATTCTTTCTATATAGTCTACCAGCTGTTGAGAGAGTTTTTCCACACCTAGTCTATTTTTAACATTTGAATTCAACCACCTTCCATGCACTAGAACTTGAGACAACACCCATCAAAATTTCCTATATCATTTTTCCTTCATTCATATAAACAGCAGGAGTGGTGACTAATGTTTCTCTTATCCATTGTTTTGTAGATAACTAGAGTTATTATTACATACATATATAATCTTAATCTGTACTACTTATATTATACTGTGTGTACCTAGTCTGTTATATTAGTAGTTCTCAAGCGATCTGAGCACCTTCTTTCCTACAGTGGGGGGGGGGGGGCTTCTAGCTATTTGATTAAGTAGCTTCCATTCTCATGAAATAGATAGCTGGCTATTTCCTTAAGCTGGATTGAATATTTCTCATTTTTCTAGTGTTTTATTTGAAAGTTAGTAACTTTCAATTGTGTTCTTCTGCCTAGTTTATGATATACCTTTTTGATTAGATCCAGTCTTGTGAATAGGGGTTTGGTATGCTATTTATCCAAATATCTTCTCTTACTACTACCTTACAACAAGATGACTATTAATATTTTAATAGACTATATAGGAGAATAACTGAAAAAAGGCAAGAAGAATTTGTATCCCTCTTCCGTTCTGCCTTCAGCCTTTGGACTAGTTCTGTCTATGTCTATTATATGTTTATCTATTAATTTAATTTTATATCCTCAGATAGATAAGGGAAAAAGTTGTATGAATATATATATTTTGTTTTCATATAGTTTGTTTCAATCTCTTTCCTTCATGCCTTTCAAATTTGGGCTTTTAAGTTGTGGATTTTCCCTCACCTTATCTAATGGAGAAGCAAGGTATTCATCTATTCAAGCAAGAAACAAAAATAATTTTTCTTGCCTATGGATAAGACTGATAGGGATTATAACTAAAGTTTTACTTCTCCTTAAAAAGGGGAAAAAATATTTTCAACATGTAAGTGGGTGTTCTCAAATGGTCTTCCATACTAGACCAGTAAAAAACTAGTACAGTGGTCTAGTATGCCCCTTGTTGTCTATTCAATGAAAGGGAGCAACTACATAGAAAGGGAGGGAAGGAAGGTTTCACCACTCATTCCTACTCTACTTGACGCTTTTCCTTCTAAAGTGAGTGGGGATTTACAAAACCATTTTTCACTATCATTACGTGAATGATCACTACTTCAAGTATTGTCTTAAGGAAATGGAGATTTAAATGAATTAACTACTTAATAAACTGAAGAAGAAGAGGGAGGTGAATAAACAACTCGAGAACCCCTAAACTAGATGACCTAGTGAGCTACAAAGGAAATGCGATTGATCAATGCCTATAAATAACCTATTCGATCTAATACAATGGCTAAAAATACTAATAGGGATAAGGTTCTAAAAGATATGACACTTTATAAAGGGTATAGAACTGACTTCCATTTCTCATTTCTCAATCTCATTCAATCCACCTTTGATTCCATGTTGTATATCTAGCATGATGTACCTACTAAAGGACTATTAGATAGAGTACGGAACCCTAATCCTACTACTCGCTTAGTTCGAAATAAAGATCCCAACTACCTCGCTCTCTCTCTTTATGAGGGGAGTATAATTACCATAGATAATATAGTGGTGGAAGGCCAGGATCACCTAGTTCAGACGATTAACTTGCTCCCCTTTCCATTAGGTCACTTTTTTCACAGCCCTTACCAATATTTCTTAATCTCTTTTCAAGAAAGGGACTAGTCTTGTCCTAAAACTAGAAGATGAAGGAATAGACAACCAACAATGGAAAAGTTCCATACGAGTCTTAAGACATCTAGGAATATTTACCTACTCAGACATTCTTTTCCTAATGGTAAAAAAAAGAACTGAAATAGCTACTGGTCTTCTCTGAAAGGTAATGAAAGAAAAGAGATCATATCCTGACCCTTTCGAACCCTTGGATATAAGTATCATATAATTACATATAAGGGTTTAGACCCATAACCTAAAGGTGATACTTATATATCAATGGTTTAGAACATATTTTAGTCTTCATAACTAGATGAGATTCTCCAGTAGACACCTTTCACCCTTCAGGATGGTGAAGCATGATTGAAGTAATGGAAGGTATAATCCAATACATTGAGATGCTGACTGTTGTCCCCAATCTATTAGGCCCAAACCAAATATATCTAAAAATAGAGGAGTCTACTAATTAAAACATTCCACTTGGGCACAATTCTACAGGTCCTCCCAGGTCTGATCAGACCTTTTCAAACAAGGTCCTCCCAGGTCTAGGATACCTGTATCCAAGGAAAATAAAATCCTGAAGTAGCAGTAACTATAGGACAATGTTAGAAAATTACTGAACTCGAGTGATATGAATGTTTCTCACACTTACTTAAATAGGTTCTTATGCACTGCACTTGTTGAAAAGGAAGGGGATATATTATTCTTAAAAAAGAAATTAATTGACCATGCCCACTATTATAAGAGTAATAACATAAAAAATTCCTCAATAGACACTATTCAAAGTTAGTGGAACGTGGAATGATTTGGACAAGATGTGGGAGACTTGGTATCATATTTATAACTATATATAAGAGTACCATAGAGGAGTATTTATACCTTATAAACCGCAAAACCATTAAATCTGGAAGTAAGGGTCCCAATCCTAAGGAATGGGATGTGTTATTTATAGAATGACTAGATCCATAAAAAGATAACATTCCTAGTTCAGTAGATCATTCCGCCATCTGAGCTATCATAAAACATACACATGTATAAATCACAAACCTCGTGATCTACGATTTGTAACAACTAATTTGGCCACCATCACCTGCCCGTAGAGCCAGTCTAAAGGCCATATATTTGGAAGGGTGTAAACCCTTGATATATACATAACACCACTCTAAATTGAAAGGAATAAATATCCATCAAAACATTTAAGAACTATCAACTAAGATAAGGTAAGGTAGGTAGATAGTTGTGGATTTAGTACCAAGACATGGCCATGGTATGGTTAATGAGTTAAATGATCCAATGGGAGAAGAAACTATCACCGTATGGTACCCTTTAAAAATACGAATAGGTAGAATGGATGAATGGGAACACAATAAATTTATTTTTGTGGCCCTTATTCACTCAATTCAATCAAACTAGACTATCCTAGGGCTATAGTTTCTATTGCGCACATCATGCAGGTTGTTGATGAGTAGAAGGTGAACAGAAACAAGTGGTTGGGGACCATGCGCCATCCCAATCAACCCTTGGAGGCTATTGGGGGAAAAATAAATCCCATGGTCACTCTTCATACTCATGGAGTTGGGGTTGTGCTAAAAATAGTATTGTTGGGAGTAATCGACAATTCAATAGTCATACCCATTCTGTACTCTACTATAATAGTTCTGCCATACCACACAACAACTAGACACTCAAGTCATTATATTCCATTTTTTTCAGAGGACACACAATGGTGCTCTTATATATAGTCTATTAGAGTAGTGTTAGGTACTCTGTCTATATATTCCAAAAGGAAGATGTCCAACAATATGTGACTTGTCATTGGTAGAGTACTCAGATGCTTTGTTCAGAGTTTTGGTATTGAACACCTAATGTAATAGTGGAACCACCCCCAATATTAGAAGATTAATGAAGGTGATTCTAACATTTGGGGCCCATTACAGTCTTGCATGACTTCTATGACAATAAATGTACCCCTTCATCACCACCCATATCCTAGATAACTAGTGTGGTGACATCAAGGATGAAGAAAGTTATTCATTGGGATAAATGTTGCCCCCATACTGTCTTCATGATATACTAGGATGAAGAACCTATAGCACATGGGTTATTATATTTGATTCACGAAAAACCTAGGACTTCCCAACTCTGAATCTATAATAGATAGAATGAGGGAGTACCTAGGATATCCTTCAGTAGTTCAGTAGGGTATTTTTGGATTGAGAAGCACCAATTCAACTCAAACTATGATTTCTGATTGGTTGCACTAATGGGTGTTGGGGGAATTTAAATGAGGGTGATCAGTAACGGTGGTTCATCTAGGCGAGTGACTCTACTACCTATATTATATTAGTATTATTTTATTTGGCATCAAGTGGTTTGGGGAGTGTTGTGGGTCAATCAAGCGGTATGGACTGGAACTAGTATGCTGTATTGGAACCTTCGGGTTGGTAATTGGGGTAGTGAACTATTCTCTCAGAATGTATATTACTTATATTTTACCCAGCACCTTCGGTAATATATATAAGTACCCTCCCCCATATTGGGTGGTTCATGATAGAGGGTTGAAGATATTATGGGTGTTGGTACACACACACACACACACACACACACACACACACATATATATATATATATTGGTCAGGGGGGGTGTATCTTGGTGGCTACTATGGTGGGAAACTTCACGATTGGGGTTGAAAATATGGGGGATAATACTTATATATTTTTGAGAAAAAATTTGAACCTATTCATGCCATTTCTAGGTTCACCGTTTTGTGCATTGACATCAGTACTTTTATAATAGTTAATATGGGATTCGTATTGCAGACACCTCTTCCTTTTATGATTGATAATTTGTACTGATAGAAAAAACTACCTTATAAATATGAGAATATGGGGGAATGATAGCAAGAATTGGGGAAATTGCAGTTGGGTTTTGAAATAATGAGATGATAGAAAAAATGGAAATTGAGGTGTTAAATAGAGACGATGTTATTAAGGGGAGTTGGGAATCAAATCGGTTCAGAGAAGAGTGAATGACAAAAACAGTTTACTATATATAGATTGGGTAGTTGTGACTACAGTAGATGGGAACCAACACCAACACAGTAGGTGAATTGGAGATCGAGTCTAGTCTTCTTGGTGAAAATCAAATCCCTAGAATAATCTCTATCCCAGACCCTCAACACAAGAGCTCCCAATACAAGTTCAAAGAGACCTCTAGGAAAAGGGGAAACAAGTGGCTTGCTAAATAAAAATGATTTCTAGGCTTGGAGCATAGAGGATTGAAGGTCCATGTCCTCCTTCCATATAATCTAGATCATATGATACTGAATGTATCCTAGGACCTCCATGGTATGGTTAGATAATGTAGGCTACTCGAAATTATAAAAGAAAAATAGATATAAAAATATGGTTTGTACCATTCAGTCCATGCTGATCATCAAGATTCCTATACTAACCTCACCACCCAACATTCACTCTCGTATGCCAAATTCTACACACCAATACTGCCAAATCACCATTCTATTAGAATAGTCTCCCTTCGAAGAGGAAGGAAGTCCTACACTATAAAGGAAAAGTACCTAAGGTAATGGTCTTGAGTGCATGGTCAATATATATAGGTACCGACTGGCATGACATGATGTAATATAGGTAGAATTACAATTATACTGGAGTACCGAGGGGAATAAAACCAGTAGATATTTAATGGAGTGGCTAAATTGGAGTTTTTGTTTATATTAGGAAGGTAGTGATGATTGAATAGGAAATGGGGATATGAAACCAGGTGAAATATCTCCTATTGCTTACATATATTGCCTAAGGGCTAATGCTGGAATTTATCTTCTAGTTGCATACACTGGGCTCAATGATCTGTTGATCCCCCGTGGGCTTCCATCTCAATGGGGAAATGGTATGGTTCTCGATATCATATTGGTAGTATACTATGAGTTTACACCACCATGCCTTCAGCCGAGTATGGATCGTGGTGACATTGGGGTGGGAATGCCCTGCTACCTATATTATACCTTTTACTTACTTTGCTAGAAGGGAGGACTATTGGAGTAGTGTACTGATGTTTCACCCAACCTGCCCACTTAAAGCACAGTTTCTTAGAAAACCCTTGATCACACCATCACTAGAGAGAGAGTAGCAAGGATGAAAATGCCAATGCCGACTCTCAACTAGAAAAGGGGATAACATAGAGTGAATATGGGACCATATATTCGATCTATTCAGAGAACAGAAGAGTAAACAGTAACACTATTACCTTAAAATATGGAATTTAAGATCAACCTGGTCAGGAAAGCATCTCATACCCAAATCCAATCATGCCAGACCACTACTCCGGCCATGTGAACCCGTGTAACCTAATAGTGAATGGGGTGTATGAAAGGCCAGTTGGAAGGAGAGTCCTTACTATACTCCAATAATCCCATAAATAGATCCAATAAGCCAAGGGGGTTTGTGAACACATCTACCCCTAATGCCTTTGGAAAAAACCATCATCTATTTGGGGTCGTTTCGTAGGGGGATCACCATTTTCAGTACAGTACTCTAATAGTGGTCATCATCGGGATCCCGAAAACCTGACCAGGTCTTGTGGATTGGGGTTGGTGTGATGAGTATAACATTTATGATACTAGGAAGGGGGTTGAAAGACTAGGTCAATACCCTTATAGAATATATAAAACGGTTGTGGTGTATCCTGCTACATACTCTAGGTTGTGATCTTTGGCAATCAATCAAACTAGACTGCCGAATGGTAATTCATTAGATAGTGATTGAATGATTCATCTTTATACTACATAGATTTAGTATTTTGATAGTAAAATGGCTGGTCATATTTTCCCTTTCACGTAGGACCCCATATCTCCTCCCCCCATAAAGAATCATCCCTAAAGACATTACTATTTATGATTCTTGAGGACAATATATAAATATTGATATGGCATAGTTTAATATCTCAACATCAAGATCAAATTCATTAGTGGTGATGCTTTGGATTTTCATGGAGGTTTTACAGGCAGGGGCAGCTAAATTGGGTTAGATCTCCTTGTGAATTGATTCATTCCCATACGACAAATAAGTGGAAAGATGTATCATGGGTAAAAACTAGCTATTTACATGTACTCTTCCAATAAATATATAAGAAGAATACCTGTCCACAGAGATAAGGGGTCAAAAAAATGGGCCAAGGTTTTCAAATTCAAATCTTATTATTATGGGCATGCTGGGTTTCAATATGTGGATTGGATATCATATGTGTGTTTGATACAGACCTATTTTGTCTCTCCTCTAGTTTGATCGAAGCCACTCCAATGACCCAAAAAAACCTTGCTTCATTTTCTTTTTCCCTAGAAACCGCTACAACTCACTAAACCTTTTGCAGTTGAAAGGCAATATCATCTTTTCTAAGATTTATATATCAAACACAATAGCACTTTGGGATCCAACACTACAACCAATATTATACTGACCCTTCAGTTGAAATGGAATTCGATCTGGGGGCATAGATGGGGTTCAAATGTGACATGGTGGGGGATAGAAATGGCACAAATTGAGCCTATAGAGAGGATGCCATAAGTCAACTCTACTAAGATTGGGTTGGTTCAAATACAGTGGAACATATCTTTCTCCATCATCTAGATATGTCTCCCAGTTATCCAGTTGAATACACCAGGCAGTGATCAAGATGCCTACCCCCAGAGGAACCCATCAATGCTCGATTCAGTCATTTATTTGGTCGTCACCTTGTATTAAATAAGATCAACCACTTCATTCATATCAGCCCATCTGCTATGGTGAAACCTCACCTTGAACCTGGCCTAGCTATAATGCTGGAAATTGCCACTACACTAGAAATAAGAAAGGGAATATCAAAGTGCAATGTTATCTAATCGATATTGGAGTGTAACACACACTATCGATTGAATGGGAATTATTACTTCAAGGGTGGAAGAACCTCTAAATAAAATCCAAGAGAGTGGGAACTAAAAGCCCATATGCCTTCTTTGGATCTCAATTCTTCACTCGAGCAACACTCCTTGATGATCCCATCATAGCAGCATGGGGTTCAATATACATAGAAAGTGTAGTGAACCTCATGGAAAATAATGTAGTTCATGAATAGCTAGTTCAATGAATTGGTTGAGTTGGTTTGACGGAATGATTTATGACCGGAATCTAGCATCTATCGATCATCCTGAAGGTATGATTTCACTACTAGAACTAGTTTTGGAACATTTGGAATATGAGGCTCCTGGTGTCTAGAACCCTATCTACTATTTCAATACTGGACTCAGTCAAGCTCCAATTGACGTCTGAAGGTATAAAATTCATCGCTCAAGACATCTACCTTCTCCCATGATAGAAAAACTGACCCATTTGATTTATCACTACTAGCATATCTCATTCTCTCTTGAGCAGGAATGCACCAAAGTGGATCATGTGGCTTAGCCTCTGGTGTGATGGTCAATTTTACGGGGAATCCATAGCTCAAAATGAAGTCCTCACGATGGGGAAACAAACAATAGGTTTTCTCGAGTCCAATTTCGATTATGTTGCTATTGGTGTTACGACTTGATATGACATGCTTGGGGTGAATGTGTAGATTTGATTCAACCAACATCCACCCTGTTCATAGTCACGACCAACCAAGTGACCATCCCAAAAAATAAAACATTATATCGGAAATTATATACGACCAAGAACATGGCAAGCACCTGCCGAGGAACATGACTTGATTTGGAAGATATGGTACTACTACTATGGTTTTTCTTGGATATAATTTTGATCGTTGGAAGCAGCTACTAGTTTGATCATTGGAAGCAGCTACTAGTTTGATCATCTTGTATTTCCCGAAGGAAAAGAGATGATCTCAAGTGTGATCATGGGTTCCATTGACTTGAAACCCCCAAGAAGAATGCATGGTAAGAGGCAAAGAGGTAGCTAAGGGAGAAATGGCTATTATCTCCCTAGGATAACTCCTAATTGAATTGGATGATCATTTGTTGATTTTTATTCAAACCACTAGCGTATCTTCATATAAAATAAGTTAAAAAACTCTAGTGATTTAGTGGTCAAAGGAATTCATTGAATATATCCTTTGGTTCCATGCTTTGAGCCCTTCTCCACCCATTTATCACATTCGACCTGCACGCCATTCTTCTCTGATCACACAGATGATGTTCATTACCCAACTCCAATAATGTAGTTTCTCCTCTCTAATACAATACATATTGCTTCACCCACTTTTCCACCATTGATTCTACTCTCATTGACATTCAAAAAAATATCCCATATTGAATTGACTCTGCTGACACTAGCTTTGTGGCGGTACTCCAACCTATTGTGCTCCCCCTACTTCATGGATACCCCTTCTGATCACTAATAGTACCTGGTCACCTCTTCCCTTGATCTGCTACTACTGTGTATAGTACATAAACATTCCCAAACTATTGGGTCATCAGAGCCAAAGTGTACTTCAGGTGTTGGGATAGCACATCAAGCAACGAGAAATGCTAAAAACTAAGCTAGTCAATAGTGGATTGTGGGCCATCGATTATTTAAGTGAGTCAATCTCCCTTGTCTTCAAAATAACTTTTTTTATTGATGCCTATGTTAGCATCAATATACCTATCGTATCAATGAGTACCTCTATTTGAGACCCCAGGTCAACATCTTTGATCATTAAAAATTGTAAGTCAACTCCTTCATTTACATATATACCCAGATGCCACTCATAATGTCCCTTCTTTGTGAGTGGTTAAAATTTGTACTTAAATCGGTACTCTACTATAAAATATATAGGAAAAGTACACATCACGAGTGGTGATGTGGGGATGTACTGAACAATGAAACCTTGTTAGAATGCCATCTTCCATCAACATTTCATTTGTAATTCAGGTCTCTTTTTCAGTAAAGTTTTGGTTTGTAGGGACCTACTAGTTATACTAAAATATTGGTGATGTATTTGAAATACTAAAATTGAACTTTGGTTCCCTTAGTATAAACTAGTTATGTTATTTCTGTATGAGTGAATGGTGAAACATGATAACTCTTCTTTCCTTTCCTTTTGGCCAAGCCTATGAAACACTATCATGACAGTCGAGTGGAAGAAACTTTTATTATACCTATGAAAGTATCGTTTTTGAATGTATTATATATTAAACTATTAAAAGAGTTCGTAGCTTGCACATGTACTCAGGAACTGGGTAGGACAAACTTGTAGTATGTACCAGGTCATCACGTAAAAATCTATTTCTTGTTAGTCCTTCGATACTACAAAATTATACTATAACATTCTGATAAGCTTGTCTTCCAAGCCCCTGCCTGATGACTATCGTATATAGAAGAATGATTGGTGATGAACTCGACTACTTCTCACTTTATTCATTCAAGAGGACAATCATAGTAGAGAAAATCCAAAAGAAGCAAGCTCTTCATTACTCTCTCAAACTCCCCTATCAATCCCCCTTAAATAACTGAATCTAGGGGCTGCATTATAGAAACTACTAAGAGAACATCTAAAAACATCCTCAATATATAGAATCACCATCCAGATCCTTATTTCTCCTTCTGATCCAAATACCACCTAAAAACCCAATTTCTTATTCTTTGAACGAAGTAGAACAACCCAACTTTCTTATATTTCTCTGCATGTTATCCGCTTATCCACAGTTCAAGAATAGGGAGGAAAAAGGTGAAATGTTCCGCTACTTAATATATATGTTTATATATAAGAATCACCTTTGGGTATGGTTCTAAAATATATTACCCAAATAGAGTCAGGTTCTAAACACTCATATATTATATAAGTATCTGTCGCTTATATCTAAGGGTTCTAAAGGGTAAGGAGATGAATATGTTCCTTTTCCTTGAAACCCTACACCACCATGAAACAATTATACAAATTATTAGAATAAAAAAATTACAATGAAATCAAATGATCCAATAAGATCAATCATCTATGGTCTACAAATCATTCCAATCCTTAGTTTACTACCGCCTATATTATACCAAAAGGCTTTGACATTGCTCTAAACCTTAGTGAACTATGTGAACTATGGATTCTTAACGCTATCCAATTCTATTTACGTTGACTATTTTGGATATTGGATTAATATTGATGATATATTTTCTTCTATATTCCCAAGATCAACCAATTATAGTATAGTACTAATCATTCTCCAAGACCATATATTTTAATAGGCAATTATGTTCACAGATAACCAACGAAAAGAAATTCCCACACCTTCGGTATTCTACTCTAATAGGTATGAAATTATAGATTTATTAGGATGGTTAGTTACAAAAAATGGAGTATCTAAGGGTTCATTTTCATTGACTTCTACATATTGGAGGGATAACTTTCTATTCCTAATACTAAGACTTCATCTCATTCATACACTTACTAAAATGAATATAATCTTGAATGATTGTCAGGAATTTTCATGGGGCACCAGTATTTTCCTTAAAAAGGAATAACCATATAGAAGAGTACCTATTTTCTACCCATATGCACTAAAAAATAAGTAAGAAGCATGTCTGATAGTGAAGGGAGAACACTTGCTGGGTACAACTGTCATGTGGGCGTCCTACATGATACAAGCAATTAGTAGAAAATTAGACAACAGTCATAGGCTACGAGTCCATAACCTTATGAATTTAGTAGATATGATACCTTCTATTCTATTAATCTAGAATTGGGATAATATGATTGATAGGGAGTTTCCATTTTAGGTAATGGTCTAGACAAATTCTAGTATACATGCATGGACTAGACCATTAGTACTCTTCTAATAGTGGTATTAAAATGTTGGGTAAGGCAAAAAGACTGGTATTAGTCACATATAAAAATGGAAATGTATAAGAAACTTGATTATTTTATAATTCTAAATGAAAAGGTTTATTTATTCTCTACTTGTACACAATAAGTCGAATCCAGAAGGTGTGGTTTTTTCTTATTAGGAGTAGGTACTACTTTAAGATGATCATAGGACTTCAGATAATTATTGTGTTAGTGTGTGATGACACAAATTCTTAGTGTAACTAAAAAAGGTGCTTATAAGTTGGTATTCCACTCCTATAAGATTTGAATAAACTGGCGTAGAAAATATCACTATTTAGTAATGAATAAAGTGTTAATCTCACAGTCAATTACTATGAAGGGATGGAGATAGGTGTAAAAAATGAGTCAGAAATCCTTACAAAAAAGAGTTTCAATGCAGAGATTTGGTCCTTATATTATGAAATGATATGCATAAAATAATGAATTTACAACATTTATTAAGGTTCAATTATCATTAAATGTATGCGTTGGGATGTTAAGATACTTGGAAAAATATGGACTTTAGGTGTTGACTGTTATTATCCTATAGTTGTACTTTATGATATGTCAAAAAAGGACGTCGTCATAAAGGAAGTGTGTGCCCCATCACTAACCAAGAGTTGGTGTTCATCAAGATGTCTCTATAATAGCATACATATGTATGTGCTAGCTAGGATCTAGACTTAGACAGTAATCTGGAGAGAAGAAAGAGTGGCTAAAGCACCAATTTTGGGTATTTCAAGGTACCAACATCAGACCCAAAATGTTATGAATAATCCTTGAATGGTTTATGGCCTCTATTTCCCGAAATCCTCCCTATACATGGTCAAGGTGTATCGATTCATCAATCGGATGCCCTCATAAGCCTATTTAAGTATAAATCATTGGAAGAGTAGCCGACCCCCATATAGAGGGAAGAATCCATCATTGACCCGTTTCAGTTTTCAATTATTAGTGCTCATTTCCCTTTTCCTAGTGGTTTTTGTGTGAAACTAATGATTTGTAGGTATCCTCAATTGTATAATTTTGCATTTTTAGGGAGTCTTTAAGGAAACATTGAAATAATTCATTATAAAGTCCCCATTTCTAATTAAGATGTTTCTAGGACTACACGCTTTGTGGAATTTGTAGTTACCTTTCTATCCTTTTTATTTTTATGGTAATGAGATGAATCTACACACTAATTCTAAGGTGACTGATAGTGGGATCTATAACCTTTGTATTTTCTTTACTATGTAGATTTATGACTTTCTATCTATAGATCTTATAACAACCCTGATCTTTAGTACACACTTAAACATGATTTATTACATAAGCATTAAATTAAGAAAACAATGGGGATATTGAGGTCTAGTATCTTGGTAAATTAGGAATATTACATAACAACTTATAACATAAAATCCAACATCTTTATTGAAAACTTCTTTTACATGACCACAACATTCCTTAATACTTTTCATTACATGGGATAACCTAATGACATGCATAAGAAAAGGGTGATATATAAATCCCAGTAAGGGAGTAAACAAGGCATAACATGAATAATATAGTACATGTTAGGAAATATACATATCAATGGAGCACAAGAGAAACATGAACATCAAGGCATGATATAGAAAGATTATCATAACATGGAAATGTGGCAACAACATTTAACATTATATTAGCATCATCCAAGGCTCATTGCACATGGTGCATGGGTAAACCCTAAATTAACATGAATTATCATGAGTAAACCCTCATTTTACATGAGGTATCATGATACTAATCATTACCCAATGCATTGCTGCGATATCAGGGTGCACCCTTCCTAATCATTTCATTTCATGCATAAGTTCACCACATGGATCATACCGCATGGAATCATTCGACATCATCATTTATTCCATGATAAAGGAATGTAAAATAAATACATGAAAATATATAATTGATAAGTAAATGTGTCTAAATTTGAGTACCCTTTATAGAGAAATGGGCATGGTATTCACTATATAATGACTCTGGCTTGGAAAATCGCAGAGCAAAATCCACCGAATAACGGCGTGACATAAGAATTCATAAAAATGGTTTATGATAGAGAAAGTGGTATGAAATCATATTTACATTAAATTAATAGTAAGGGGTTCATATAGAAAAATTCCCCAACAAATGTAATGGAATTTAGATGCATAATATAAAATAATTTCATGAATGTAAATGAGGAGAGAGAAATCCCTTATAGAATTTTAGCATGGTAACAGGTGTACATGGGAAAAATTAATGAGAGATAAAGGGGTATATCATCATTCGAAAATAAGGAGGTATGAATAGGGGAGTTTATAAATCATACCCCATCATTTTTAATTGAAAGTAATATTTTATATCAATATAATGAAATTTGGGCAAAATGAGGAAGGAATAAATCCATTACATGGAAATATGATCCCAAATGCTTGGGAGAGGCTTGAGAGGGGATTCTTGGAATATTGGGGCAACTTGGGATGATTTTAGAGAGAGGAGGTCAGGGGTTGTTCGAGATCAAAATGTTTTGAGTGAAGAGAAATGATAGATTGAGTGGGTTTATATAGGAAAGGAGAGGGAATTCTTTATTATTTAGGTTTTGGAGACCACACATTAAGATAATCAAAACCACAAACCTTCCCACCATTTTTCCCATGGTTTTTGAAAAATTAGAGTAGAAAACATTATTTTATAATGACAATGTCCGAACTTATTAAAATATTAGGCTTTTCTAAGTGGAGGTGTGTCACACTCTTAAGGAAATCATTTTAAAATGTTAAAATGTTTTATAAGTCTTGGAGGGTCCACTAAGGCTTTGTAAAATAAAAAACAAACCTAAAATCACATTATTTTAGAGGCAAAACATATATTTTCTGAACATACCATTTAGAGTATTTTATTACATCACTATTGTGTTATTATGATGTCATAAAACCCATTATATATTTAAACAATATTTAATTTTACCTAAAAATTTGATTGTATCAGAAAATTATGAAAAATTCAATGTTGGATAATTTCGACATCATGATTCCAAAAATAATATTCATTTTATCTAAATAACTTTCTAAATATGTGAATTTATTACTTTTAATATTAAAAATACATTTATCAGAAATTCATGGGTTTTGACAAAAGCATCTTTCAAGCCTTAATAAAAATTAAAATTGTATTCATAAAAATTATACGATCATTTATATATAATAAAAAGTTTTTCAATAATAATATTTTATTAAAATGTTATTTAATTTAAAAATCCATTAATTCATCAAAATAGATATCTTTATTGAATATTAACTAGAAATATTATTTGTGCTTTAAAAACTATTTACAAAGTGACAATAAATAATGAATTTATATTATTTATTCTATAAAATATAATGCACATTATCATATTTCTAAGGTTTTGTTACATAACCCATTATAACACCCGCATTTTACCTAAGGGTAAGTTGTAAGATTGTGACAGACTCTTGGGTAGCTCCGATAACATCACTCGGGTGGTAATCTCTATCAACTTCCACTTCTCCCATAAGAGATTCTGTTAAATCTTAACGTGTTGAAGCTAGGATTGGGATTGGTGAAGAGAAAAGCCCAGTGGCACCACCTCCTTTCCGAGATTCTAATAAATAGGCTTCGTATAGAGAAATTTTACTGGATGAGGCTATCACTTCCTTTGTCTGAGTAAATTGGATTTGTTAAAGCCCTATAATTATACTAAACATGTGATCACTATTCAATGAGTATATTAGAAATGGTAAAAAGTATTAATGGTATTTTGGAATCCAAAAACATAAAATCAAATAAGTTCATATTTCTTATAATTCCATCTTACATAATAATACATTTAATCAGATCAAGTGGAATTTTCATTAGTAAAAGTTTGGGTCGTTTAAATATTCCACCCATTAAGAAATTTCTCCATTGAAATTTCCATGTACCACAATAAAACAAATGAGGGTAACTCTACATCATCACTTCCTCTGATTCCCACATTTCTTCTTTAAACATGTTGTTTCACCACAACACCTTGACGAAGGGCATTGCATTTTTTCGTAATTTTTTTCCCTATGATCTTAAATCTTCACCGACTTCTCTTCATAGGAGGGTTAATTCTCAAATGGTACCACCTCTGTATTGAGTACATGCGATGGGTCAGGTATGTACATCTCAATATCGTTACATGTAATACATCATGTACTTGAGATAGGTTCAGTGGGAGTGCTAGTTGATCAACCATTTGTCCAATGAGATCAAGGATCTCAAAAGGGATGATGTACCTTGGACTAAGATTTATGTTAATCCCAAATCTCATAACTCTCATACATGATGATATGCGAAGGAATACCATTTCCCCAACATCAAACTCTATGTCTCATAGTTGATTATCAGCATAGGACTTTTTTTGACTCTGAGTTTCTTTAATGTCCTACTAGATGGTCTTAACCTTCTCCACCATTTCTTCTACAATTTCTGGACCTAGGAGTTTTCACTCCCCAACTTCAATCCAACATGCCGGTGTTCAACACCTTTTCCCATAAAGGGATTCATATGGAGATATTTGGATGATTGATTGGAAACTTTTATTGTATGATAACTCAAAAATAGGAAGATATCAATCACATCCTCCTTTGAAGTCCATTGAGAATGCTCGTAACATGTCGTCAAAAGTTTGGATAGTCCGCTCAAATTTACCATCAGTTTAAGGATGATAACTCATACTGAAGTTCAGCTCATTATTCAGAACATGATGAAGACTCTTCTAGAATATAGAGGTGAATCTTGGATTTATATTAGATATAATAGGTAGTGGTACTCCATGAAGCCTTACAACATCTCTGATATATATATATATGTTCCAGTTGATCCATCTAAAAATCCTCTCGAATTGTAATGAATTGTGCAGTCTCTGTAAGAAAATCCACAAAAATCTAGATAGAATTTTTTACTTTGGATGTCTTCAAATGTCCGGTAACATAGTCCCTGGTGATGTTCTCCCATTTCCATGTTGGTATGGGTAATGGTTGCATCATCACCTTATACTTATACCTCTCAGCCTTCCCCTGCTGACATACCAGACACTTTGATGTATACTCAATGATCTCCTTTTCATGTTGTCCAATGAATAATTCTCTTCGAGGTCTTGATACATGTTTGTGCTTCCTAGGTGAATGGAGAAATTAAAACTATACTCATCAGCAAAAAGTTACTTAATTAACTTCAAATTTGATGGAATGTACAGTCGTTATCCAAATCTCACAATTCATTCTTCATTAACTTTGAACTATGTGGATTTCCTTTTTATGATAGTTTTCAATTTCTTCCAAATTCCCACATCATCCTTTCGAAAATCCTTTAACCTTTACCGAATAGATCTTTGAGAAATCATTTGTGAAAGGATTGATGATATTATATTCTTTGTTATTCCCATGTCCATCTTCATCAAATCAATGAAGATTGGATCCTATTCAATTCTCACCCATGATAGAATTGCTAGGTCCTTTGTACATGGAGAATATTCCACCTTGTTCTCTTTCACAAGGTGGCAATGGATTGGGAATTCATAATCTTTTACCAGATCTAACCATCTTCATTGGTGCATGTTCAACTCTTTCTATGTGAATATATACTTGAGGCTTTTGTGATCCGTGTATATTTTACACTTCTCCCCAAAGAGATAATGTCTCCATGTTTTCAAAGAGAAGATTACTAAAACCAAGTAAAGATCATGTTTTGGATAGTTTTGTTCATGAAAATTCAATTTCCTTGAAGAATAGGCAATGAATTTGCCATTTTGCATCAACATATAGCCCATACCCTTCTTCGAAGCATCACTAAATACCCTAAAAAGTTCTCCACTTGTGGGTAGTGTGAGAATGGGTGTATTGATAAGTCTCCTTTTAAAATCATTAATGATATATTCACATTCATCGCTCCAAGAAACCTTAACTCCCTTCTATGTTATCTGGGTAAAAGAGTTTGAAAATTGTGAGAAATTTCTCATAAATCGGCAATACTATCCATCTTACCCCAGGAACCAACAGATATCTATCACTGACATTGGCCTCATTGATCCTTATATTGCAACTATCTTGGAGGGATCCATTGATATCCCATTTCTTGTTATGATATGACCCATGAATGAGACATCCTTCAACCATAACTCACACTTTTTTTACTTTGCATAGAGCTTCTCCTTTCGCAAGGTATCTAGTACAATTCTTCGATTCTCCTCATGCCCCTCTTGGTTTTTGAGTATATTAAAATATATTCTATAGTTTCTACCAATTATTTGTCAAGTTAATCTCTAAATACTCTATTCATCATGTCCATGATGATTTCTGGAGCATTAGTGAGTCCAAAAGGCATTACTGTGAATTCATAGTGCCCATACCTTGCATGAAAAGAACTCTTAGGGATATCCTCCTACTTCACCATAACTTGGTAATAACCCAACTAAAATACACCTTTGAGAAGTATTGGGCTCCATGTAGAAGATTGAAAAAGTCTTCAATTTGGGGAAAATGATACTTCTTTCTTATTGTGATTTTGTGGAGCTTATAATAATCAATGCAAAGGTGTATTGACCCATCCGTCTTCTTGGTGAAGAGGACTGGTTCACCCCATGGTGAAGAACATGGGCATATAAACCCTTTATCTAGATTCTCCTATAATTGATTCTTCAACACCTCATGCTTTACAACAGCCATTCTATGTAGATTATTAGATATTGGAAATGCCCCAGGTATAAGATCAATTGAGAATTCAAAATCTCTTGTAGGAGGAAGACCATACACATTCTTGGGGAAAACATCAGTGAATTCCCTCACAATAGGAATGACTTCAATGATAGTTTATTCCATAGATACAATCATCTGAGAAAGATATTCATGATAATATGGAATTAATATCCATGCAAGAGATGATGGTTCTAAGGATGATTCATCATTTTCCTTGAACATGTACAAAATTGGGGGTCGATTCTCTATATGGAGAGTGATTTCCCTATCACAGAAATTTATTTTGGATCTATATAGGGAAAGAAAATCCATTCAATGAATTGAATAAAATTCGACTAAAGGGAGTATGAAGAGGTTTTTTGGAAAGTTAAACCCACAAATTATGATAGGATATGAGTTATATTCATGGGTTGTAATGATTTCTCCATTTTCAATTCTCACAAACATATTTACTTCCATGATTTTTGGTGGTGCTGGGAATGTTCTAATAAAAATTTGGGATAAAAAAGAATGTGTAGAACCATAATAAAAAATCATGTTTTCTATTATTGAATGAATAACTAGCGTACCTGTCACCACATCATTATCGGGGTTCGCTTCAGTGGTAGTGATGGAAGAAGATCTCCATTTTTTCCTAGGAGGTCATTGGTTTCCTCTAAAAACCCTTAGATTGGGGAACTGATTTGAAAATTTCCCAAGTTCATTATAGTTGATGTAATGAACAATGCATTGAGGGTCAAATAGGGTGTTTCTTTCCTCTATCGCAGTAGGCGGTTTTTCTTTTCGGCGGTTAATGGCCAGGTGCCATTATCTTTTACACCTAATTCATTTCCTCATCCCCTTCAAGCAATTTACGAGGTGCTTACTTCCACACCTTTGAAATGTGGGTGCTGGAATTTATTTGCACCATTGGTTATATCCACTAGACCACCAAAATTAAATTCCACCTTATGCTTCTTACCCCCATGATACCCCTGAGATTATTTAATCTCCATTTGAACTTTGAGGGTACATCAAAAAATATCCTCATAGCTCTCGAAGTCATGGATCGTTAGGGAATTCTGTAGTCTAGGTTTTAGGCCACAAAAGAAGAGTTCAACCTTTCATCCGGGTGTAACGATAAAGTCAGAGGTGTATTGTGCAAGCCTTTTAATGTTCTCCTTGTACTCTACAATGGATTCATTGTCTTTTTCCTTGAGGGAAAGGAAGTCCCTTTCCATATTAATTTGGAGGGAGAGAGGAACATATTTATCGAATTTTTATTCTAGAAATCCTTCCATTCAAATTCATTAATGTCTTTCCCAGGATTAGTTTTTTTATCAATGTACACCATTGATCATCTTCACCTTCCGTACGGTAAGCATCTAGAAGAACCTTCTCTTTTTCGAAACTTTGAAAGTTGGAGATGATCTTTTCAATAGAGTTGATCCATTGTTTGATGATTGAGGGATCATATGATCCACTAAAAGAAGGAAGCCATTGTATCATGAAACTCTTGATTGAGGCTTTTTCTTTCATAGGGGGGTTGAACGTTCCACATGACCCATGTTTCTATTCAAAACTTGAGTTAACTAAGAGAGTATCGTGACAATGATTGTGTTTCATCTCCCATTGTATTGGGCATCTCATTAGAATAGTCATCACATTGATATTTGCATCGGTTGTTAGATCAAGTCCTACTATTACAAGACATTGGCTTGAATAAAAGGAAATTTAGGGGTAACATATAAAGGGGAATCCAATGAAAAAATGGATAACTTATAAATTACATTTATTTCCTTAGCTTATCTATGTTTTCTAAGACCTACTTACAAACATATATTCTTGGGGGAATCTTTTTTAATTCCCTTAATAATGGTTCATAATAATCCTATGAATTTACCAAAGTATATCCCCCAGGAATTTTGTAACCTAGAGTGAAGTAAGGCCCATTTTTGTGCACCAGTTCCCATTTAAGATTAGCTCAAAGATTTGTTTTCAAGTTTTACCCCATGATACAATTGTGTCGTAGCCGCCTCTACCTTCTCGTATCCAGATTTAGATGTATTTTTTATAAACCACTTACTCAATAATAACCAAAATTTAGGGATGTTTTTATTATAATTAGTATTATCCCTAAGGCGTTCACTAGGGTTTTCTAATACTAATCCCAAAAATAACTAAACCTATCCTTTGATACCAACTATAACAACCCTGGTTTTTATTACACACTTAGACAATCTTTATTACATAAATTTTCACTTAATACACCTATATGGATTGAGAGGTCTAGTGCCTTAGGAAATTAGAAACATTACAGAATAAATTAGAAAATAAAACCCAACACCTTTATTGAAAACTTCTTTTACATGACCATAACATTCCTTCGTACTTAGAATTGCATGGGATAGCCTGAGGACATGCATAAGAAAAGGGTGAGATATAAGGCCCAGTAATGGAGTACACAAGGAATAACATGATGAATATAGTACATATTAGACAATAGTCATATCAACGTAGAACAAGAGAAACATGAACATAAATGCATGATATAGCATGATTATCATAACATCGAAATGTGGAAACATAATTTAACATGATATTAACATGACCCAAGGATCATAGCACATTGAGCATGAGTAAACCATAATTTCACATTAATTAGCATGATTATACCATCATTTCACTTGATGTATCATGATACTAATCTTTACCCAATACATTGGAGTGATATCAGGGGACACCCTTCTTAATCATTTCATTTCATTCATAAGTGTGCCACATGGATCATACAACATGGAATCATTCAACCTCATATATTATTCCATGATAATGGAACGTGTAATAAATAAATTAAACTATATAATTTATATGTATATGTGCCTAAATTTTAATACTCTTGATAGATACATGGGCATGATATTCACTACACAATGACATTGGCTTGGAAAATCAACATGTAAATTCGGCAGCAAAATGGCGTGACATAAGAATTCATAAAAATGGTTGATTAGACAGAAAGGGGTATCTCATCATATGTACATGAAATGTACATTAAGGGGGTAATATAGATACATTTCCCAAAATATTTAATGGAATTTAGATGCATTATATAAAAGAATTGTGTGAATGTAAATGAGGAGAGAGAAATCCCTTACGAAAGTTCGGCATGGTAACGAGTGTACATGGGAGGCATTAATGAGAGATAAATGAATAAATAATCATTAAAAAATAATAAGGGAATTATATGGGAGGTGATAAATCATAATACATCATTTTTAATTGAAAATAAAAGTTCATAACAACATAAATAAATTTGGACAAAATTGGGAAAGAAAAATATCCCTTACTTGGAAGTGTTATCCCAAAGGTTTGGGAGAGGCTTGAGAGGGAAGTATTTAAATATTGGGGCACCGTGTGAGGATTATATAGAGAGGAAGGAAGGGTTTGGTCGAGATCAAAATGGGTTGATTGAATATTAATGGTATATTTAGTGGATTTATATAAGAAAGGAGAGGGAATTCTTTATTATGTTGGTTTTGGACACGACACATTAAACAAATCAAAACCACAAACCATATCATGGTTTTTGCCCATAGTTTTGGCCAAATTGGAGTGGAAAAAATATTTTAATAGGAAAATGTCTAAATTTATTAAAATATTAGGCTTTCATATGTGGTAGTTAGTCACACTCTCAAAGAAATTATTTAATAATGATAAACTATTTTTTAAGTCTTATAGGGTACTCTAAGGCTTTGTAAAATAATTTAAACAAACCTAAATCACATTATTTTAAAGGTAAAACATATATTTTCCGAAAAAACCAATTTATAGTATTTTATTTCATCATTATTTGGTCATTATGATGTCATAAAACACATTACATATTTAAATGGTATTAAATTTTTACCCAAAAATTTGACTGTCTCGGAAAATTATGAAAAATTCACCATTGGATAATTTTGACATCATGATTCCAAAATTAATATTCTTTTTATCTAAATAATTTTCTAAATATGTTAATTTTTAGTTTTAAAATAAAAACTGACATTTATTAAAAATTCTTGGGTTTTAATAAAAGTATCTTTCAAACCATAATAAAAATTACAATTGTATTCATAAAAATTATACATTCATTTATATTTAATAAAAATTAATTTAGTAATAAAATTGTATTAAAATATTATTTAATTCAGTAATCTATTAATTCATCATAATAGATTTCTTAATTGAATATTTACTAGAAATATCATTTGTGATTTAAAAACTATTTACAACGTAACAATAATAAAATGAATGTATATTATTTATTATATTCAAAAAATGAACATAATAATTGTTTTCGGGTATTTTTATATAACCCATTATAACACCCACATATGACCTAAGGGCAAGGTGTGTGATGGTGAAAGACTCTTGGGGTGGATCAGATAATATCGGTTAGGTGGTAATAACTATCAACTTCTACTTCTCCAGTAGGTAGTTCTATTCAAGAATAACGTGTTGAAGCATGGCTTGGTCTAGGTCAAGAGTGAAGCCTAGTGAATCCACCTTCTTTCCGAGATTCCGAAAAATGGGCTTCGTAAAGAGAAATTCTTCTCGTTGAGGCCATCACTTCCTTTGTCTAAGTAAATTGCATTTGTTAATTCCCTATATTTATACTAATCATACGATAAATGTTGAACAACTATATTTTCAACATTAACATTTATTAATGGTATTTTGAAATAATAAAAAAAACAAAGATTTTCATATATTTTATATAACCATATTACATAATAATACATTTAATTAGATGAAGATGAATTTTCATTAGTAAAATTTGGGTTCGTTACCGAGCTAGCGTGTGCTCATTATGTGGTTGATTTTTTTTCTTCAAGTTATCCTAGACCACCTAGCTAACTAAACTGATTGCTTATCTCTTTGGGTGGAGCCCTTTCTTTACAAAAATGGGTGGTTCACAAGTAATGTACCCATTCTCTATTCCCCGTTTATCTTCCAAACATCCACATACAAAGAGAGTGAAGTCATACAAACTCAGAATAATCATCATTTGTTCCATTTCCAGCAGGCCTATATTGTATTTCTTTCTCATATAGGTATACCTGAAATAAATCTTTTCCTATCTGATGGAAAGTGAAGTATCTTGCATGCTTCTTTGTAGTGTTGTTCTCTACTGCAACTTATCTGGGAGCTGATGCTTTATCTATTATTGATATTTTTGCATGTTCACATTATCTAGGAACATGTTTGCCTTATTAAGTATCAACCAATGGGGTATCCCTATGCTTTAGATAGGGATAGAGCTCAAAACTCCCCAGTGAATGGGGAAAAGATAGAATGAATAGTTGGTCGAGTAACAATTATGATTGAAGCAGATCCACCCTATGCCTTATCAGTCTCTAGCATGCATTGATTTTTTTCCCTTTCCCCCTTCACAATATGTTTCAAAATAACTAGATATTATATTCTAATAGTTGAACATCTGTAGTGATGTATGAAAGTATATTATCGTGGGTACACTTAGCACTTTCTAGGTCAGGAGAATAATTTTTAGTATAGTACTTCTAAATAAATCTTCTAAAGTAGGGTCACTTCTGATTGGGGTTGTTTACTAACCCTTTAGAAAGGGTTTCTAATAGCATATTAATAATATATATAAGGGTTTAGAACCATAAACTATTCACATAAGATCTTTTAGAACATGGATATTTCAACCTATTCAGTATTCGGTGCTACTTAATATATAAGGGTTTAGAACTTGACACTTTCTAAAGAAAGGGTGAGACCTTCTAGAACCTCACCCTAAAGGTTCTACTTATATATAATGGTTTAAAACATAATAAAAAATCAATGTTCTGGAAAACTAACCACTCTAGTTTATACTAAAAGGAAGTGGGTTAGCCAGACAATAATAGGTGAGAATTATTATATGACTGTTGTTCAAACATGAAAAGATTCACACCTTCCCTCAAATATACAAGCACGTCTAGTGAACAATATTTTTAATTAATTTCTAATGATATAGGGGTTTGGTCACTACTTTTTTCAATGAAGTCCATTTCTTGTTTTCAAGTTTGGAAATAGATTCCTCAGCAATCTACCTCATTACAGGAGGAAGGAACTGGATCAACCACTATACGGAATCCTAATGGAATGAAATCATATGTACTTGAGAATTAGAGATATAGATCAGTTTAATTTCGCATTTCTTGTATCCGTTTTTATTGATAAACAATGAACTTCGTATATGGTAATTGTATAAAGGGATAAGAATTAGGGGAGAACATAATTGAAAAAAAAGGAAGGGTCGAGGCACTGCACACTTGCTTGAGCCAAGAGATAATGAAAGGTTCTAAACCCTTATATAATATATAAGTATCACCCCTTTCTAAAGGGTTAGGATATGGTCCAAACTATTAACTATTAGCGTAGAGTACTGATTTTGGCACCCTTACTACTCTTATTGATTGGGAACCTCTTACCACTCCATTGGTAGTTGTCTTGATGGTCAGGTGTAGGTGGGTCGAAAGGGACACACGATCTGAAATGATCCATGAGTTGGGGGTCCTAAAATCCACATGGCCAAAGAGTCCCCTAACCACCTAAAGGTGAAAGAGGGGAGAGTGATGTGGTTTGGAGTGTATAGCGGATGGAATGATAACTGCCAACATTGCAATGATTTTAGTGACACCAATATGTCAAAGGGTTCATGTTCATGTTTCTACCATGTGGTGCGCCTTTGACCCATGACAATGCGATAGGAAGTGTCTTGGAATCATGTGCATAGTGTCATTGCCCAAATGTCCCCTGATGAGAGTTGTGTGTTTGGCCAAATACCTTTATTATAATGATTATAAATAGATCATCACAAGTACTCTTCAAATAGTGTCATATATGACTTTGATTTCATCCATTCAAGAGAAATTATGAAGGTCCACTCACTCCATTCTAGGTGTGGCAGAAAGACCTTTAGAGTACAATAATTAATGTACTCATTGGTGGTTGAACTATGATTCAAACGATGTATTCAACTACCAGGGAATGTTCATAACAGAGAACTGACCATCTGGAAATTCCAACTACTATAAATTTTTTGGAATAATATGATAAATAATTGGACAATGAGATATCCAATGATCTACAAATGGGACACCAGTGACCAAAACTACTACACATGAAAAACACACCTGACTGATCGAGTGGTATTGAGGGTCCAGTTGAAATTGTGTCACCATTCCCCCTTCGGTGGAAAGGTTCATTGATGACTATCCTATGGCCTCGAATGAACGAAACCATATTTGACATGTTTCTAGTTCATTTACTATTTTGTGGTTCCATTCTACAAGCAAGAAAATATATCAGAAACCTCATATTGGTGAATGTGTAAGGACCCGACCCTAGTTTCCCAGAGCTAGTGCCATATTTTATTACATTTTCATATAAACAATGAATATGCATTTTGAAGGACCGATCAGTTTATTAGTCTAGAAGAAACAATATACATACATGGAATCCATTTTACATTTTAAAGGAAACAAAATATGATACATAACAAAAGATAATAAACTACATCCTTGAAAACTCAATAAATGATCTCTTCTTCATAAACTATGGAAGAAAAAACAAATGAAAGGGTTGAGCTCAAATGCTCAGTAAGGGTTAAGCAATACAGCGGAAGATAACATAAACATTAGACATGATGAATAATTGAAAACACATGCCTTTAAAAATAAACTTGAACATAATATGAGAAAAATATAAGCTGAGTAAATATTTCCATAATATAACATAATCTTGGGTATTCTAATAGTTGAATAACCACATGAACCATCAATACTATCTTCATAATGAGGTAATGCATAATGTGGTACAACATAACCGTACCAACAATGCCTCATGCCCAGACCATAAATAATCATTTTCAAGGCCTTGTGCCAAGACCATAGTTTGTCTCATGAGACCTAATGATGCACCAAGGGGCTATAGCGGGCCCCACCCTAAACATAGTATGTTCAATGAATTCTTCATATGTATATTAATTCCTTTATTCCAAGTGTCCCATACAACTTTGAATAATTAATTTGTTTATTTTATTCAATGTGTCCCATACAACTTTGAATAATTAAATTCTTAATTCACAAGTTATCAAACTGATCATAAACCATTCAATAAAACATGGTGAATGATATCATAATAGATAAACCTTAACTAAGTAGAAGTTTTAACAATGGATGTTTGACATAGACGAATATATTTTTTATTGATACCATTGAAAAATTCACGAGGAAATAATATTTAATCAATCCATAGTGTCCCATTCCACCTTGAAACATGAAAATAATAATATATTAGAATATAATGAGAATAAGTAGACCCTTGATATGATATACCAAAGGGAAGTAAATACACTCCAAGAAATAAATAAGTGCTGAACAAGGAATATATCCCATAAAAGGTAATGATAGATGAGAAAATTACTTTTTGTTTTGAAAGAAGATTTCTTTTGGAAAATCAATTATATTTTCCATGAAATAATATTTTAAGAATTAATGTACCATATAATAATATACTAAGAACTTAATATTATATATTAGGCATTAATTATCATGTAAAAAAGATTTCTTATGATTCATTATATATAAAACTTTTTAAAGCATTTTAAAGAAAGTATTAAAGATAAATTTTAATTGGAAAAGTAAATTTGTTCTATTAAATCCAAATATTACATAAAGACATTTTTCATGATAAAATGAGTGTTTTTATAAAACAAATGGTGTCTCAAAACATATTCTAGCGTACACTTGAAAACTGGTATGATTTTGAAAATTTCCCTTGAATCATGTTTGTATTTCGGAACCAATTTTGAATGTTTCATTTAAAACATGTAACTATACATAAAATAAGGAAGGATTATGGTTGGTGAACATATATAAAACACTCAAACAGAATTTATGGTGAGTAAATAACAATAAAAAATAGTTTCAGTTAGGTAATTAGACAATAAAAGTAACCCGAATAAAAATGGAGGTTTGGGTGGAAAAAACATTACCACTTTGTAATCAATCGATTCAAATGCCCCAAAAATAATAATATTAAAATGATATATATTTGATACCATTAAAATAAAGATATTAATGGTATGACATAGAAATGGGCAGTATACAAACACCATACAGAAGTAATATTTGTGAATACAGAATATCTCACAAAGATGGAAGTGGGATGAAGAAATCCTTACCAAAACGTATCATTAGATTGGGGTCAATCCAATGACATGATTATGTGTGAAAAAAACAAAAACACAAAATAAAATTGGATATATAGAATAAAACAATCATAGTTCATTCACACATATTCAGGTAAAATACAAATCCAAGGACATTTATGTTTAACTTAACGAATGGAAATTGAGTTAAGATATCCCTGACATTAAGCTCGAAGGTGTTCTTGATTGTTCTTAACGACCTGAATAATAAAATTTAGCTTCATTAAAAAATATTTCCAGAACATCATAAACAATTAATTGATATGGTATAATTTTATTAGGATTATTCATGACCTTTTTGATGGGTTTTAAGAGATTCAATTTTATTGTTTTGGAAGCATTTTCTCCCTTGGTTTTCATGATCTGTTTACATGTTTTCATGAATATAAGTTCATTTGAAATGTGGTTAAACATAAAAATTGTTAATAAATATTATTAGTGACATTAAATCGATTATCTTATAATGATTTTGTGTTATATACTTAAGGATGATTCATTAGATAAAAGTTATTGATACATGCTTGGATTAACTTATCCCATTTTGTGCATAATTAATTTGTTTTGTATTATTACATTGTATTATGAGTGTGTAAGGATTCCAGAATATTTCATAAGGTAAAATAAATATATTAAGATTTGGTTCAACCATTAAAAAGGCTACATGACAATTCTTGAGGATAGTAAGGAAAATTGAAAACCCATCTTCCTTGAGTGTGATAATTTAACACATATCGGACGATGTCTTCATTTATAGTATAAAAGGAGGAGGAAAGAGAGATAATGACGAAATATTATATTAGCATAATAATATTTTAGTTCATGTAAGTTAATAGAATTATCATAACATCTAGATGAGGGGAGATGAGGAAACAAGTAGAAAATAACTCAAAATAGAAGAAAAATTGAGAAATCTCTCATGAAAATTCTGCAGCCTAACGACATCACTTAAAATTTCATAAAATATTTTGATGATAGGAAGGAGGTATCTCATCACTCATACATAATATTGGAATTAAAGGTGATATGGAATGAAATATTCCAAAATAATCAAAAAGAAATTTAAAAAGAATAACATAAAATGAAAGAAAAAAAAGAAAACTAAAGACGATGTTTACTTCTTGATCTCTTCTCCTTGAGATCCTTCTTATGTCCTTTGGTTTTGGCCTTTTAGTGATACCAACATCTCTAGGACGTGGGGAGAGGACTTGGGAGGATTATTGGACAGAACATGGATTAGTCTCAAGGATTGAGAGGTGTGGGAGGAAGAGGGGAATGAGGGTGGTATTTATAATGGAGTGGAGGTATTTTTCATTATTTTAATCATAATTAAAATATTTTTGCTCAAGAATGTGAATAATCATATTTTATGTGATAAAAAAATTCTAATAATGGCATGTGGGTTCGAACCAAGTGGTATTAAATCACTTATTATGTCATAAATAGTGTATTATATTGATAATTTTTATATACGGTATTTTACAGTATTTCACTATTCATCAAAAATTAAAGAATTTCAGAAAACTCCTATAGCATCCCGCCTTTTTTATAACATAAACATTCATTTCATTACCCAAAACTGAGGATCTTTAAGGTCTAGTGTCTTGGAAACCAGGAACAAAATACATGAAAGCAACATAAATCATTCTTCTTAAACACTTGAAAGGCTTCTCCTTAAGTTCATCCTAGGTTCATTACTGCATCTCATAACCTAGGGACATACATCAAAAGAAAGGGTGAGCAGAAGGCCCATTAAGGGAAATAAGAGGAACATTTTACCTGTGAACTTGATATACTTCAATAAGGACATGAAAAGAACTTTAAGGCATGAGAAAGAAATCATGAGGCATTTCATAATAAAAATAAGATTTTTCATAACTTGAAGATGTGGCTACAGCATTTAACATAGACAATCATGAACATATCACCAAGGTCCATCCCCAAGGTGTCATTTGAAAATTACCAAGGTTATTCACCAAGGTATCGTGAAAATTGTAATCTCTAGTGGTTACATCATTACCCAATGCATTGGAGCGCTATCAGGGAGCACCCTTAAATTTGCCTTTATTATCATGTGAGCCACATATATCATCATCAAACATTTCATAAATAACCCATAGCATAAAATAAATGGGTTTCATTTCATAATCATAACGTTTAAAAAACTGCTTTAAAGACATGATCCTTACGTCACTTTAAACCCACAGAAAGGAAAGCGGGTCTCATGTGAGAAAATCCCAGAATTTAAAATAGAACATTTTGATATATATGTGAATAACCTTGTCGAAATAAGATCTTTGAGTATTCACTTTATAATATAAAATAATTTTGAGAAAAGAGAGAGGCATTTTGAGACCAAAAATTCTACAGCATAATGGCTATGTTTCGGGGTTTTAGAAAACATTGAAAAGAGAGGGGACATGGGGCACCCACTCATAAATGATCCATAAAACAGTAGGGGGATGGAATAACAAGGATATATGGACATGGTAATGAAATTTTGAGGACATACCATTTGAAATGAAAAAGATGGAAGGAAAACAAAAATTAGATTTCTCTTATGAAAATTCGGCAGCCTAACGGCATCACTTAATCTTCAATAAAAATGAATTGACAAGATCAAATAGGGTCTCTCATAATATGATCATAAGAGATCAGTATTATAGATATAGAGATCATACCCCAACATAAAAAAAAGAACTTGAAATACTTGATATGAAAATCGAACTTGAAAAATGAGAAGGGTGAAAGGATCCCTTAAAAATTCGGCAGCCTAACGACGTCATTTAAACTTCAATAAAAATGAATTGACAAGATCAAATAGGGTCTCTCATCATATGATCATAAGAGATCAGTATTATAGATATAGAGATCATTCCCCAACATAATAAAAAAGGAACTTGAAAGACTTGATATGAAAATCGAACTTGAAAAATGAGAAGGGTGAAAGGATCCCTTACAAATTCGGCAGCCTAACGGCGTCACTTAAACTTTCATAAAATGAAATGATGAGAGTAAGAGGGGATCTCTCATCATATAAAAATGAAAAGGGAAGTAAGAGGAATATAAAAAAACATCCTATCACATAAGAACATGTAGCATAAAAGGAATGACATAAAAGAGATTACATGAAAAGAAAGAGAGAGGTCGGATCCCTTACCTTAAAACGTGACTCTTGAAACTCAATGTTTTGGACCTTGAGGGCTTGGGGGCACCTTGGGAGGACTCCTTGGAAGGTAAAAAGACCATAACTTAGTTGGGGGAGTGTTGGGAGTAAAAAATAAAGGAGGAAAGGGTGGGTATTTATAGGGAAAGTGAGGGGACAAGGCAATAATGCCCAAGGGACACCTCACATGTGCTTTTCTCAAACCCATGTGCTCTCCCTTGGCATTTATCATGGTGTTAGGCCACATGGGGCCCCCAAAACAATAATTTATCACCCTTGGTCGGCCAACCCTTAAAAGATCTCATGACATCATCATGACACAGTTATGATGTCATTAAACATACCGAAACCCTAAAACTGTATTTTTACTATTCACTGAAAATTCAACTTTCCCAGAAAAATCCCAAAATTTCACCTTAACCAAATATCAATGCTCTGATTTCAAAAATGAAATCCATTTTATAAAAATAATTTTCTAAATATTTTTAATTTAATTTTTAAATAAAAACACTATTCATCGAAAATTCATTTTTTTCAGAAAAAAACCCCAAAAATTACCATAACATAATATCGATGCTCTGAGTTCAAAAATAAAGTCATTTTTATAAAAATAAATTTCTAATTATTTTTAATTAAATTTTTAATTAAATAACACTATTCATCCGAAAAAACTAATACTTGAATAATAATTTATGAAACCGTTATTTACCCATTTTATTGAATCACATTACTTAATCTAGGTGTCTAAATTATATTAAAACTTTCTTTGAGTGAAATTACTAATCCATTTGGTCACATTACTTAATCTAAGCATAAAATCACTATTCATAATTTACTATTCATCAAAAATTAAGTTGATCTTATTAGACTCCAAATTCCTTACTGAACACTTTTGTAGAAGACCATTTTTTGAAAATCATTACACATCATTAGTTATTTAGGGTTTATATTAATATTTTAAAATATCATTTTTTCGAAATTCATCAATAAAATACATTCTAAAATTATCCGGACATTTGAAATTTCACAAACATCACTAAATGAAGAAATCTCAATTCATTCGTCCCAAAGGATTACACAAAGAAGCTAGGGTCTCGTTACATAGCCCCTTATAACACCAGCATGTGACCTAAGTGTAAGGTGTGTTATGGTGAGAGAATCCGAGGGAGGCTCAGATAACATTTCCCTAGCAGTAATCTCTACTAACTTGAACTTCTCCCGTAGGCGTTTCCATTCAAGCTTGACACGCTGGAGTTCGGATTGGGCTTGGTCCAAAGCGAAGCCCACATATGCTACCTCCTTCCCAAGCTCTGATAAGTGGGATTCATAATGTTTAAGTCTACTGGATGAAGCCATCACCTCCTCATTCTGCATTAACCATTAACATCTTATTAAATCATTAAGAGTAAGTTAATATACTACTCAAAAAGATTGGGTCGTTACATTATTCCCCCCTTAAGAAATTTCGTCCCCGAAATTTATACTTGAGGCCTAGTCGAAAAGGAGAGGGTAATTTTACTTCATCGTTTCCTCAAGCTCCCAAGTCGCTTCTTCATACTTATGATTCCTCCACAACACTTTCACAAGGTGGGTAGTCTTGTTTCATAGAACCTTGTCTCTACGGTCCAAGATCTCCACTGGCTGCTCCTCATAAGAGAGGTCATGTTCATGTTGTACCACCTCTGGGTTCAGTACATGTGAAGGGTCGGGTATGTACTTCCTCAAGAGAGATACATGGAAGACATCATGAACTTGAGCTAGGTTCGGTGGAAGTTCTAGACGTTAGGCCACTGATCCTATGCGATCATGTATTTCATAGGGGCCAATGTACCTAGGGCTGAGCTTCCCTTTCTTCCCAATCCTCATGACTCTCTTCCATGGAGAAATTCGAAGGAAGACTTTGTCACCAACACCAAACTCCAAGTCCCTTCGACGATTGTCAGCATAGCTCTTCTGCCGAATCTGAGCAGCCTTTATGTGTTGTTGGATGTAATGAACCTGTTCTGTCATCTCTTGCACGAGATCAGGCCCAAGAAGCTTCCTCTCACCAGTTTCATCCCAACAAGTAGGAGTTCTACACTGCTTTCCATACAGAGCTTCATAGGGTGCCATCTGAATACTCGCATGGAAGCTGTTGTTATAGGAGAACTCCACTAATGGGAGGTGTTGATCCCATCCACCTTTAAATTCCATTGAGCATAATCTCAACATGTCTTCGAGTGTCTGAATAGTCCTTTCAGATTGGCCATCGGTTTGAGGATGATAGTCCGTACTAAAATTCAATTCAGTATTCAGAGCATGCTGAAGACTTCTCCAGAATTTTTATGTGAATCTTGGTTCACGATCAGATACGATGGATAGTGGTACCCCATACAGCCATACCACTTCCTTCACATATATCTTGGCAAGCTGATCCAGAGAGAAATCTTCCCGAATAGAGATAAAATGGGATGTCTTGGTGAGATGGTCCACAATAACCCATATCGCATTGTTTCCTTTGGATGTTTTCGGGAGACCAGTTACAAAATCCATAGTGATATTATCCCACTTCCATACTGGTATGGGTAGCCGTTCTAATACCCCCTTAGGAAGTTGTCGTTCTGCCTTTACTTGCTCACACACCAGGCACCTTGTAGTGTAATCGGCAATCTCCCTCTTCATGTTATCCCACCAATAATGATCATGAAGGTCTCTATACATCTTAGTGCTTCCCAGATGTATAGAGAAAGTAGATCTATGAGCTTCATCCATCAGTTCTTTCTTTATCTCCGGAATAGATGGGACACATAGTCTTGTATGAAATTTCAATACACCTTCTTGATCAATATTGAAATCAGGTAACTTCGTATCTTTTACAGCCTCCAACTTCTCCTGCAGCAAATGATCTTCTTTTTGAGCCATCTTGATCTTCTCTAGTAATGAAGGTTGAGAAATCATTTGGGATAGGGTTGATGATGTCCCTTTACTTATAATTCCCATGTCCAGTTTTACTAGATCTTTAATCAAGGGATCTCCCAGGATCCTCATTGTTTCCATAACAACCGGATCTTTCATGCTTAACGCACCCGCGACTTTGTTTGATCTTCCAGGGTGATAATGTATTGAACAATCATAGTCTTTAATAAGCTCCAACCATCTCCTTTGTCTAATGTTCAATTCTTTCTGAGTGAAAATATACTTTAGACTTTGGTGGTCAGTGTATATATCACATTTATCCCCATTAAGATACTGCCTCCATATCTTTAGAGCAAAAACAACTACCGCCAGCTCTAGATCATGTGTAGGATAATTCTGCTCATGAATCTTCAACTGTCGAGATGCATAAGCAATTACTTTGTCATTTTGCATGAGGACGCACCCAAGGCCTTTCAGAGATGCATCGCTAAAAATAACAAATCCTACTCCGATAGAGGGTAGTGTTAACACAGGTGCAGTAACCAATCTCTTCTTCAGCTCTTGGAAACTTTCCTCACATTCCTTTGTCCAGATGAACTTAACCCCTTTTCGAGTCAACTTGGTTAGTGGATTAGAAAGTCGTGAAAAGATTTTCACAAACCTCATATAATATCCCGCTAAACCAAGGAAACTATGAATCTCAGTTACTGTTGTGGGTTGAGGCCACTCCTCCACAACCATTGTCTTTGCAGGGTCAACCGAGATTCCTTTATTGGTTACGATGTGCCCCAAGAAAGCCACTTGTTGTAACCAAAACTCACACTTGCTGAACTTCCCAAAGAGCCTCTCCTTCCATAGAGTTTTCAAAATAACCCTCAGATGATCTTCATGTTCCTCACGACTTTTTGAATATATCAAAATATCATCGATAAAAACTACCACAAAGTTATCAAGGTAGTCCTTAAAGACTCTATTCATCAAATCCATGAAAATAGCAGGACCATTAGTCAAGCCGAAGGGCATAACAGTAAACTCATAATGCCCATATCTTTATCGGAAGGCAGTCTTTGGAATATCTTCCTTCTTCACCCTCAGTTGATGATAACCAGATCGAAAGTCAATCTTAGAGAAGAATTGAGCCCCACGAAGTTGGTCAAATAAATCATCAATTCTTGGAAGAGGATATCTGTTCTTCAGTGTGATCTCGTTCTGTTCTCTATAATCAATGCATATCCGCATTGATCCATCCTTCTTCTTCACAAAGAGAACTGGTGCTCCCCAAGGAGACACACTCGGTCAGATAAACCCCTTCTCCAACAAGTCTTGGAGTTGTTTCTTTAGCTCTTCTAGCTCCACATTTGACATTCTATACGGAGTCTTTGATATTGGTTGAGACCCAGGTAGGAGTTCAATGGAGAACTCTACCTCTCTTTCTGGGGGAGGTCCAGGTGACTCCTCAGGAAATACATCCATGTATTCCTGAACAATCAGAACATCTTCAATTTGTATGCTCCCTTTCCCTTCTTCCTCATCACCGATTAACTCCATAAAGAAAGCTATAGGAGGTGCTTCTAGATAGGGATCAATTTGGGATATCTCTCCTCGGAAGATAATTGTAGGTCGTTCATTCAAGACTACTGAGATTTCCTTACTTCTGCATTTGATCATAGCATTATACTTTGAGAGCCAGTCCATCCCTAGTATAATGTCGAATTCCATCATTGGAATGACTACTAGATTTGCGATAATATTGTTCTCACCAAAGTAAACACTAGAGTCTCTAAATACTTTTGATGCAAGGATAATCCCACTTGGAGTCTTGACTGACAACTCTACCTCTACCAGTTCAGGGATTGATTCTATATTCCTTGAAAACTTGGAGGAAATAAAGGAATGCGTAGAACCAGAATCAAATAAAGTACTTGCTATTTTTGAGAGGACAACAAGAGTACCTGCTACCACATCGTTCGGGACATCAACTTCAGCTGTTGTGATAGCGAAAGCACGACCTTGCTCCCTTGGCCTCTGCTGAGGTTGGTGGTGATTCCCCTCCACCGCCCTCGGATTTGGACATTGATTAGCAAAGTGCCCAAGCTGTCCACACTTGAAGCATGTGACTTCGGGTAGGGCCAGTACCATCTATCCTCTGTCATTAGTGTTGGGAAGTTGAGGCTTCACATCACTACGACAATTCTGAGAAATATGGCCTTCTTTTCCACACCTATAGCACTTACCACTTCCGATCAAGCAGTTCCCCAAATGCTTCTTTCCACATTTATTGCATGTGGTATGTTGCATATGCTTTCCACCTATTTCATGATCAAAACTTCTACCCAAGAATGGTTCTAGAGTTCTCTTCTTCTCATTAGATTTTTGAGACCACTGTGTCTCCCCAAACTCTAGTTCAACTTTCATAGCACTTCGAACTATTTCTTCATAGCTATCGTAGTCCCTGTTGGCTAGATTCTTCCGCAGATGAGGTCGTAGTCCGCCAAAGAATCTATCAACCTTCCCATTAGGGTCCATGACAAAGCTTGAGGTATAAAAGGAAATCTTTGTGAAGTTCATCTCATAGGTTCCAACAGATTCGTTCTCCTTCTGCTTCAGCTCGAGAAACTCTTTCTCCATTTTCGTTCTCATGGAACGAGGGAAATACTTGTCAAAGAAAATTCCCCTAAATTCTTCCCACTCCATAGCTGCCATATCTCCTCGTGGCTTCGTGTTTTTGATCAGTGGCCACCACTGATCAGCTTCTCCCTCTATGCGGTAAACAGCAAGGGTGACTTTTTCTTGTTCCGAACAATGAAGTACAGAAAAGATCTTTTCAATGGAGCTTATCAATTGTTCCGCAACCAATGGGTCAGTAGATCCACTGAATGTTGGTGGTCGTTGAGGCATGAAGGACTCAACAGAAAGTTGTTCCCTTCACGGTGAGGTCGGCCTCTCAGCTTGATTCAAGTTATTACTCATAACTTGAGTCAGTTGGTTCATCATTCGCATGAATGTTTCCATTCCAGCTTCCATCGGAGGGCCGTCAGCACATGGTGCATTGCGTTCACCATCGACACGATTCCTCTTATTTCCTGCCATTTTCTAAAATAGTAAAACCTTAGTAAGAAACTTATTTCATTTATGGATCTTTTAACTAAGACTTCATGCTTATACAATTACACTTTTCTATAATTCCTTCATAATGATTCATAAAAAGCTTGTGATTAACCAAACATATCCCCTGGGAGTGTCATAACCAAGAGTGCAGCAAGGCCCGTAATCGTGCACCAGTTCCCGTTCAAGTCTAGCTCAAAGCGGTGTTTTCGGGTTTTACCCCTATGTACTTCTGTGCCAGAGCCGCCTCTACCTGCTCGTATCCAGACAGGGATGTATTTGTTTGATAAACCACTTACTCAATACTTACCAAAATACCAGGAAGTTTTCCTATATTTAAACTTTTCTATGGGGTTATTCCTAAAGTTTTTATATCCAAATTTCCACAAATAACTAAACCATCCTTTGATACCAACTATAGCATCCCGCCTTTTTTATAACATAAACATTCATTACATTACCCAAAACTGAAGATCTTTAAGGTCTAGTGTCTTGGAAACCAGGAACAAAATACATGAAAGCAACATAAATCATTCTTCTTAAACACTTGAAACGCTTATCCTTAAGTTCATCCTAGGTTCATTACTGCATCTCATAACCTGGGGACATACATCAAAAGAAAGGGTGAGCAGAAGGCCCAGTAAGGGAAACAAGAGGAACATTTTACATGTGAACTTGATATACTTCAATAAGGACATGAAATGAACTTTAAGGCATGAGAAAGAAATCATGAGGCATTTCATATTAAAAATAACCTTTTTCATAACTTGAAGATGTGGCTACATCATTTAACATAGACAATCATGAACATATCACCAAGGTCCATCCCCAAGGTGTCATTTGAAAATTACCAAGGTTATTCACCAAGGTATTGTGAAAATTGTAATCTCTAGTGGTTACATCATTACCCAATGCATTGGAGAGCTATCAGGACACACCCTTAAATTTGCCTTTATTATCATGTGAGACACATATATCATCATCAAACATTTCATAAATAACCCATATCATAAAATAAATGGGTTTCATTTCATAATCATAACGTTTAAAAAACTTCTTTAAAGACATGATCCTTAGGTCACTTTAAACCCACGGAAAGGGAAAGCGAGTCTCATGTATGTAAATCCCAGAATTTAAAATAGAACATTTTGATATATATGTGAATACACTTGTAGAAATAAGATCTTTGATTATTCAATTTATAACATAAAATAATTTTGAGAAAAGAGAGAGGCATTTTAAGACCAAAGATTCTGCAGCATAACGACTATGTTTTGGGGTTTTAGAAAACATTGAAAAGAGAGGGGACATGGGTCACCCACACATAAATGATCCATAAAAAAGTAGGGGGACGGAATAAGAAGGATATATGGACATGGTAATGAAATTTGGAGGATATACCATTTGAAATGAAAAACATGGAAGGAAGAAAAAAATTAGATTTCTCCTATGAAAATTCGGCAGCCTAACGGCGTCACTTAAACTTCAATAAAAATGAATTGAAAAGATCAAATAGGGTCTCTCATCATATGATCATAAGAGATCAGTATTATAGATATAGAGATCATACCACAACATAATAAAAAAGAAACTTGAAAGACATGATATGAAAATCGAACTTGAAAAATGAGAAGGGTGAAAGGATCCCTTAAAAATTCGGCAGACTAACGGCGTCACTTAAACTTCAATAAAAATGAATTGAAAAGATCAAATAGGGTCTCTCATCATATGATCATAAGAGATCAGTATTGTTGATATAGAGATCATACCCCAACATAATAAAAATGGAATTTGAAAGACTTGATATGAAAATCGAACTTGAAAAATGAGAAGGGTGAAAGGATCCCTTAAAAATTCGACAGCCTAACGGCGTCACTTAAACATTCATAAAATGAAATGATGAGAGTAAGAGGGGATCTATCATCATATAAACATGAAAAGGGCAGTAAGAGGAATATAAAATAACATCCTCTCACATAATAACATGTAGCATAAAAGGAATGACATAAAAGAGATTACATGAAAAGAAAGAGAGAGGTCGGATCCCTTACCTTAAAACGTGACTCTTGAAACTCAATGTTTTGGACCTTTAGGGCTGGGGGCACCTTGGGAGGACTCCTTGGAAGGTAAGAAGACCAGAACTTCGTTGGGAGAGAGTTGGGAGTGAAAAATAATGGAGGAAAGTGTGGGTATTTATAGGGAAAGTGAGGGGACAAGGCAATAATGGCCAAGGGACACCTCACATGTGCTTTTCTCAAACCCATGTGCTCTCCCTTGGCATTTATCAAGGAGTTAGGCCACGTGGGGCCCCCAAAACAATAATTCATCACCCTTGTCCGGACAACGCTTAAAAGATCTCATGACATCATCATGACATAGTTATGATGTCATTAAACATACTGAAACCCTAAAACTGTATTTTTACTATTCACTGAATATTCAACTTTCCCAGATAAATCCCAAAATTTCACCTTAACCAAATATCAATGCTCTGATTTCAAAAATGAAATCCATTTTATAAAAATAATTTTCTAAATATTTTTAATTTAATTTTTAAATAAGAACACTATTCATCAAAAATTCATTTTTTTCAGAAAAAACCCCAAAAATTACCATAACATAATATCGATGCTCTGAGTTAAAAAATAAAGTCATTTTTATAAAAATAATTTTCTAATTATTTTTAAAAAAAAAATTTAATTAAAAAACACTATTCATCCGAAAAAACTAATACTTGAATAATAATTTATGAAACCGTTATTTACCCATTTTATTGAATCACATTACTTAATCTAGGTGTCTAAATTATATTAAAACTTTCTTTGAGTGAAATTACTAATCCATTTGGTCACATTACTAATCCTAAGCGTAAAATCACTATTCATAATTTACTATTCATCAAAAATTAAGTTGATCTTATTAGAATCCAAATTCCTTACTGATCACTTTTGTAGAAGACCATTTTTTGAAAATCATTACACATCATTAGTTATTTAGGGTTTACATTAATATTTTAAAATATCCTTTTTTTGAACTTCATCAATAAAATACATTCTAAAATTATCCAGACATTTGAAATTTCACAAACATCACTAAAGGAAGAAATCTCAATTCATTCGTCCCAAAGGATTACACAAAGAAGCTAGGGTCTCGTCACATAGCCCCTTATAACACCGGCATATGACCTAAGTGTAAGGTGTGTTATGGTGAGAGAATTTGAGGGAGGCTTAGATAAAATTGCCCTAGTAGTAATCTCTACTAACTTGAACTTCTCCCGTAGGCGTTTCCGTTCAAGCTTGACACACTGGAGTTCGGCTTGGGCTTGGTCCAAAGAGAAGCCCACAGATGCTACCTCCTTCCCAGGCTCTGATAAGTGGGCTTCATAAGGTTCAAGTCTACTGGATGAAGCCATCACCTCCTCTTTCTGCATTGACCATTAACATCTTATTAAATCATTAAGAGTATGTTAATATACTACTCAAAAATATTGGGTCGTTACATTCTTCCCCCCTTAAGAAATTTCGTCCCCGAAATTTATACTTGGGCCTAGTCGAAAAGCTGAGGGTACTTTTGCTTCATCATTTCCTCAGGCTCCCAAGTCGCTTGTTCATACTTATGATTCCTCCACAACACTTTCACAAGGTGGGTAGTCCTGTTTCGTAGAACCTTGTCTCTACGGTCCAAGATCTCCACTGGCTGCTCCTCATAAGAGAGGTCATGTTCAAGTTGTACCACCTATGGGTTCAGTACATGCGAAGGGTCGGGTATGTACTTCCTCAAGAGAGATACCTGGAAGACATCATGAACTTGAGATAGGTTCGGTGGAAGTGCTAGACGTTTGGCCACTGCTCCTATGCGATCAAAGATTTCATAGGGGCCAATGTACCTAGGGCTGAGCTTCCCTTTCTTCCCAAACCTCATGACTCTCTTCCATGGAGAAATTCGAAGGAAGACTTTGTCACCAACACCAAACTCCAAGTACCTTCGACGATTGTCAGCATAGCTCTTCTGCCGACTCTGAGCAGCCTTTATGTGTTGTTGGATGGAATGAACCTATTCCGTCATCTCTTGCATGAGATCAGGCCCAAGAAGCTTCCTCTCACCAGTTTCATCCCAACAAGTAGGAGTTCTACACCGCTTTCCATACAGAGATTCATAGGGTGCCATCTGAATACTCGCATGGAAGCTGTTGTTATAGGAGAACTCCACTAATGGGAGGTGTTGATCCCATCCACCTTTAAATTCCATTGAGCATAATCTCAACATGTCTTCGAGTGTCTGAATAGTCCTTTCAGATTGGCCATCAGTTTGAGGATGATAGGCCGTACTAAAATTCAATTCAGTATTCAGAGCATGCTGAAGACTTCTCCAGAATTTTGATGTGAATCTTGGGTCATGATCAGATACGATGGACAGTGGTACCCCATGCAGCCTTACCACTTCCTTCACATACATCTTGGCAATCTGATCCAGAGATAAATCTTCCCGAATAGAGATAAAATGGGCTGTCTTGGTGAGACGGTCCACAATAACCCATATCGCATTGTTTCCTTTGGATGTTTTCAGGAGACCAGTTACAAAATCCATAGTGATATTATCCCACTTCCATACTGGTATGGGTAGCGGTTGTAATACCCCCTTAGGAAGTTGTCGTTCTGCCTTTACTTACTGACACACCCGGCACCTTGTAGTGTAATCGGCAATATCCCTCTTCATGTTATCCCACCAATAATGATCACAAAGGTCTCTATACATCTTATTGCTTCCCGAATGTATAGAGAAAGTAGAGCTATGAGCTTCATCCATCAGTTCTTTCTTTATCTCCGGAATAGATGGGACACATAGTCTTGTATGAAATTTTAATACACCTTCTTGATCAATATTGAAATCAGGTAACTTCCCATCTTTTACAGCCTCCAACTTCTCCTGCAGCAAAGGATCTTCTTTTTGAGCTTTCTTGATCTTCTCTAGTAATGAAGGTTGAGAAATCATTTGGGATAGGGTTGATGATGTCCCTTTCCTTATAATTCCCATGTCCAGTTTTACTAGATCATTAATCAAGGGATCTCGTAGGATCCTCATTGTTGCCAGAACAACAGGATCTTTCATGATTAATGCATCTGCGACTTTGTTTGCTCTTCCAGGGGGATAATGAATTGAACAATCACAGTCTTTAATAAGCTCCAACCATCTCCTTTGTCTCATGTTCAATTCTTTCTGAGTGAAAATAAACTTTAGACATTGGTGGTCAGTGTATATATCACATTTCTCCCCAAAAAGATAGTGCCTCCATATCTTTAGAGAAAAAACAACTACCGCCAGCTCTAGATCATGCGTAGGATAATTCTGCTCATGAATCTTCAACTGTCGATATGCATAAGCAATTACTTTGTCATTTTGCATGAGGACGCACCCAAGGCCTTTCAGAGATACATCGCTAAAAATAACGAATCCTTCTCTGATAGAGGGTAGTGTTAACACAGTTGCAGTAACCAATCTCTTCTTCAGCTCTTGGAAACTTTCCTCACATTCCTTTGTCCAGATGAACTTAACCCCTTTTCGAGTCAACTTGGTTAGTGGATTAGAAAGTCGTGAAAAGTTTTTCACAAACCTCCTATAATATCCCGCTAAACCAAGGAAACTATGAATCTCAGTTACTGTTGTGGGTTGAGGCCACTCCTCCACAACCATTGTCTTTGCAGGGTTAACCAAGATTCCTTTATTGGTTACAATGTGCCCCAAGAAAGCCACTTGTTGTAACCAAAACTCACACTTGCTGAACTTCCCAAAGAGCCTCTCCTTCCATAGAGTTTTTAAAATAACCCTCAGATGATCCGCATGATCCTCACGGCTTTTTGAATACATCAAAATATCATCAATAAAAACTACCACAAGGTTATCAAGGTAGTCCTTAAAGAATCTATTCATCAAATCCATGAAAATAGTAGGAGCATTAGTCAAGCCGAAGGGAATAACAGTAAACTCATAATGCCCATATCTTGATCGGAAGGCAGTCTTTGGAATATCTTCCTTATTCACCCTCAGTTGATGATAACCAGATCTAAGGTCAATCATAGAGAAGAATTGAGCCCCACGAAGCTGGTCAAATAAATCATCAATTCTTGGAAGAGGATATTTGTTCTTCAATGTGATCCCGTTCAGATCTCTATAATCAATGCATATCCGCATTGATCCATCCTTCTTCTTCACAAAGAGAACTGGTGCTCCCCAAGGAGACACACTCGGTCGGATAAACCCCTTCTCCAACAAGTCTTGGAGTTGTTTCTTTAGCTCTTCTAGCCCCACATTTTCCATTCTATACGGAGTCTTTGATATCGGTTGAAACCCAAGTACGAGTTCAATGGAGAACTCTACCTCTCTTTCTGGGGGAGGTCCAGGTGACTCCTCAGGAAATACATCCATGTATTCCTGAACAATCAGAACATCTTCAATTTGTATGCTCCCTTTCCCTTCTTCCTCATCACCGATTAACTCCATAAAGAAAGCTATAGGAGGTGCTTCTAGATAGGGATCAATTTGGGATATCTCTCCTCGGAAGATAACTGTAGGTCGTTCATTCAAGACTACTGAGATTTCCTTACTTCTGCATTTGATCTTAGCATTATACTTTTGGAGCCAGTCCATCCCTAGTATAATGTCGAATTCCATCATTGGAATGACTACTAGATTTGCGATAAGATTGTTCTCACCAAAGTAAACACTAGAGTCTCTAAATACTTTTGATGCAAGGATAATCCCACTTGGAGTCATGACTGACAACTCTACCTCTAGCAGTTCAAGGATTGATTCTATATTCCTTGTAAAATTTGAGGAAATAAAGGAATGCGTAGAACTAGAATCAAGTAAAGTACTTGCTAGTTTTGAGAGGACAACAAGAGTACCTGCTACCACATCGTTCGGGACATCAACTTCAGTTGTTGTGATAGCGAAAGCACGACCTTGCTCCCTTGGCCTCTACTGAGGTTGATGGTGATTCCCCTCCACCGCCCTCGGATTTGGACATTGATTAGCAAAGTGCCCAAGATGTCCACACTTGAAGCATGTGACTTCAGGTTGGGCCAGAACCATCTTTCCTCTGTCGTTAGTGTTGGGAAGTTGAGGCTTCACATCACTATGACAATTCAGAGAAATATGGCCTTCTTTTCCACACCTATAGCACTTACCACTTCCGATCAAGCAGTTCCCCGAATTCTTCATTCCACATTTATTGCATGTGGGATGTTGCATAAGCTTTCCACCTCTTTCCTGATCAAAACTTCTTCCCCGTCATGGTTCTAGAGTTCTCTTCTTCTCATTAGATTTGTGAGACCACTGTGTCTCCCCAAACTCTAGTTCAACTTTCATAGCACTTCGAACTATTTCTTCATAGCTATCGTAGTCCCTGTTGGCTAGATTCTTCCGCAGATGAGGTCGTAGTCCACCAAAGAATCTATCAACCTTCCCATTAGGGTCCATGACAAAGCTTGAGGTATAACGGGAAGTCTTTGTGAAGTTCATCTCATAGGTTCCAATAGATTCGTTCTCCTTCTGCTTCAACTCGAGAAACACTTTCTCCATTTTCGTTCTCATGGAACGAGGGAAATACTTGTTAAAGAAAATTCCCCAAAATTCTTCCCACTCTATAGCTTCCATCTCTCCTCATGGCTTCGTGTTTTTGATCAGTGACCACCACTGATCAGCTTCTCCCTCTAGGCGGTAAACAGCAAGGGTGACTTTTTCTTGTTCCGAACAATGAAGTACATAAAAGATCTTTTCAATGGAGCTTATCCATTGTTCCGCAACCAATGGGTCAGTAGATCCACTGAATGTTGGTGGTCGTTGACACATGAAGGACTCAACAGAAAGTTGTTCCCTTCACGGTGAGGTCAGCCTCTCATCTTGATTCAAGTTATTACTCATAACTTGAGTCAGTTGGTTCATCATTCGCATGAATGTTTCCATTCATGCTTCCATCGGAGGGCCGTCAGCACATGGTGCATTGCGGTCACCATCGACATGATTCCTCCTATTGCCCGCCATTTTCTAAAATAATAAAAACTTAGTAAGAAACTTATTTCATTTATGGATCTTTTAACTAAGACTTCATGCTTAGACAATTACACTTTTCTATAATTCCTTCATAATGATTCATAAAAATCTTGTGATTAACCAAACATATCCCCCGGGAGTGTCGTAACCAAGAGTGCAGCAAGGCCCGTTATCGTGCACTAGTTCCCGTTCGAGTCTAGCTCAAAGCGGTGTTTTCAGGTTTTACCCCTATGTACATCTGTGCCAGAGCCGCCTCTACCTGCTCGTATCCAGACATGGATGTATTTGTTTGATAAACCACTTACTCAATACTTACCAAAATACCTGGAAGTTTTCCTATATTTAAACTTTTCTATGGGGTTCTTCTTAAAGTTTTTATATCCTAATTTCCACAAATAACTAAACCATTCGTTTGATACCAACTATAGCATCCCGCCTTTTTTACAACATAAACTTTCATTACATTACCCAAAACTGAGGATCTTTAAGGTCTAGTGTCTTGGAAACCAGGAACAAAATACATGAAAGCAACATAAATCATTCTTATTAAACACTTGAAAGGATTATCCATAAGTTCATCCTAGGTTCATTACTGCATCTCATAACCTGGGGACATACATCAAAAGAAAGGGTGAGCAGAAGGCCTAGTAAGGGAAACAAGAGGAACATTTTACATGTGAACTTGATATACTTCAATAAGGACATGAAAAGAACTTTAAGGCATGAGAAAGAAATCATGAGGCATTTCATATGAAAAATAACCTTTTTCATAACTTGAAGATGTGGCTACATCATTTAACATAGACAGTCATGAACATATCACCAAGGTCCATCCCCAAGGTGTCATTTGACAATTACAAAGGTTATTCACCAAGGTATTGTGAAAATTGTAATCTCTAGTGGTTACATCATTACCCAATGCATTGAAGTGCTATTAGGGAGCACCCTTAAATTTGCCTTTATTATCATGTGATCCACATATATCATCATCAAAAATTTCATAAATAACCCATAGCATAAAATAAATGGGTTTCTTTTCATAATCATAACGTTTAAAAAACTGCTTTAAAGACACGATCCTTACGTCACTTTAAACCCACAGAAAGGGAAAGCGGGTCTCATGTATGTAAATCCCAGAATTTAAAATAGAACATTTTGATATATATGTGAATAACCTTGTAGAAATAAGAGCTTTGAGTATTCACTTTATAACATAAAATAATTTTGAGAAAAGAGAGAGGCATTTTGAGACCAAAAATTCTGCAGCATAACGACTATGTTTTGGGGTTTTAGAAAACATTGAAAAGAGAGGGGACATGGGTCACCCACACATAAATGATCCATAAAACAGTAGGGGGACGGAATAAGAAGGATATATGGACATGTTAATGAAATTTGGAGGATATACCATTTTAAATGAAAAACATGGAAGGAAGAAAAAAATTAGATTTCTCTTATGAAAATTCGGCAGCCTAACGGCGTTACTTAAACTTCAATAAAAATGAATTGAAAAGATCAAATATGGTCTCTCATCATATGATCATAAGAGATCAGTATTATAGATATAGAGATCATACCACAACATAATAAAAAAGAAACTTGAAAGACATGATATGAAAATCGAACTTGAAAAATGAGAAGGGTGAAAGGATCCCTTAAAAATTCGGCAGGCTAACGGCGTCATTTAAACTTCAATAAAAATGAATTGAAAAGATCAAATAGGGTCTCTCATCATATGATCATAAGAGATCAGTATTATAGATATAGAGATCATACCCCAACATAATAAAAAAGGAACTTGAAAGACTTGATATGAAAATCGAACTTGAAAAATGAGAAGGGTGAAAGGATCCCTTAAAAATTCGGCAGCCTAACGGCGTCACTTAAACTTTCATAAAATGAAATGATGAGAGTAAGAGGGGATCTCTCATCATATAAAAATGAAAAGGGAAGTAAGAGGAATATAAAAGAACATCCTCTCACATAAGAACATGTATCATAAAAGGAATGACATAAAAGAGATTACATGAAAAGAAAGAGAGAGGTCGGATCCCTTACCTTAAAACGTGACTCTTGAAACTCAATGAATTGGACATTGAGGGCTTGGGGGCACCTTGGGAGGACTCCTTGGAAGGCAAGAAGACCAGAACGTCGTTGGGGGAGAGTTGGGAGTGAAAAATAATGGAGGAAAGGGTGGGTATTTATAGGGAAAGTGAGGGGACAAGGCAATAATGGCCAAGGGACACCTCACATGTGCTTTTCTCAAACCCATGTACTCTCCCTTGGCATTTATCAAGGAGTTAGGACACATGGGGCCCCCAAAACAATAATTCATCACCCTTGGCCGGCCAACCCTTAAAATATCTCATGACATCAACATGACACAGTTATGATGTCATTAAACATACCGAAACCCTAAAACTGTATTTTTACTATTCACTGAAAATTCTATTTTCCTAGAAAAATCCCAAAATTTCACCTTAACCAAATATCAATGCTCTGATTTCAAAAATGAAATCCATTTTATAAAAATAATTTTCTAAATATTTTTAATTTAATTTTTAAATAAAAACACTATTCATCGAAAATTCATTTTTTTCAGAAAAAAACCCCAAAAATTACCATAACATAATATCGATGCTCTGAGTTCAAAAATAAATTCATTTTTATAAAAATAATTTTTTAATTATTTTTAATTAAATTTTTAATTAAAAAACACTATTCATCCGAAAAAAAACTAATACTTGAATAATAATTTATGAAACCGTTATTTACCCATTTTATTGAATCACATTACTTAATCTTGGTGTCTAAATTATATTAAATCTTTCTTTGAGTGAAATTACTAATCCATTTGGTCACATTACTAATCCTAAGCGTAAAATCACTATTCATAATTTACTATTCGTCAAAAATTAAGTTGATCTTATTAGACTCCAAATTCCTTATTGAACACTTTTGTAGAAGACTATTTTTTGAAAATCATTACACATCATTAGTTATTTAGGGTTTACATAAATATTTTAAAATATCCTTTTTTCGAAATTCATCAATAAAATACATTCTAAAATTATCCGGACATTTGAAATTTCACAAACATCACTAAAGGAAGAAATCTCAATTCATTCGTCCCAAAGGATTACACAAAGAAGCTAGGGTCTCTTCACATAGCCCCTTATAACACCGGCATATGACCTAAGTGTAAGTTGTGCTATGGTGAGAGAATCTGAGGGAGGCTCAGATAACATTGCCCTAGTAGTAATCTCTACTAACTTGAACTTCTCCCGTAGGCGTTTCCGTTCAAGCTTGACACGCTGGAGTTCGGCTTGGGCTTGGTCCAAAGCGAAGCCCACAGATGCTACCTCCTTCCCAAGCTCTGATAAGTGGGCTTCATAAGGTTCAAGTCTACTGGATGAAGCCACCCCCTCCTCTTTCTGCATTAACCATTAACATCTTATTAAATCATTAAGAGTAAGTTAATATACTACTCAAAAAGATTGGGTCGTTACAACTCCCAAAAATTCAGACTAACCATTTTTCAAAATGAAGAATTAAAAAATGAACTCAATTTTTCAAAAAAAAATTCTAAATATTATTAATTTAATTTGTAAATAAAATCCAAATTTATTCCAAAAAACCCACATTAAAACTATATCTCGTTTTATAAGACCTTGAAAAATTAATCAAGGTCCTGTAAAATTATCATATAATCATAAGACAATAAAGAAAAAATTTGTGATTACATTTTATGAAAATAAATTTCCATTTTAAATTATTAAATTAATCTGAAAATTTTATTTTAAATTTTTATGTCATACAAGATACCAATACTTATACTATGATCGTTTATTCACCTTTAAGATTTCTAAATTGTATATATACATTAATGGGTGAAGATTATATATTTTTATATGATTTACAATTCATTACTATTCATAGGGTTATGTTACTATTCCTAAGGGTATGTTACTATTCACAAAAAACTAAGTTTGTCTTATCAGACACTAAATATCTTTCTAAACATAACAGTGTGTGTTAGTTTTTCAAAATTCAAAACATAGAGGTGGAAAATTTCTGTTTGCATGATAATGTTATAATAAAGTGGTCTATTGTAAAGTCACAGTGTTTCATGCATTCTATAACAAGTATATTTTTATATTCCTGGGGTGTTACATTATTCCCTCCTTACAAAAACTTCATCCTCAAAATTTAAATTTTAATTTCGAAAGTTAATGGTCGATACTTAAAAAAACTCTTGTGGGAAAACCACATAAAGAATATAGTTAAAATATTCTATTAATAAGAGGAAAGGAAAAGCTTCGGTTACTAAAAAAACACATTCTAATTGGAAAACATGGTTCAGGAAGAATAGCCAAACCATCTTATACCGACATTAAATTCTAAAACCCATACAATGATCAAATTAAACCATTTTTTAAATGGTTATAAATTTCAAAATATAATTATTCAACACATTATAATGAAGGCCTATAAATTTCCAAGATGAACTTATCATTAACCCTTAATCAACAAGAATCAACTCTAATATTCACATTCCAATCATGTGAATAACATCATCATGTATCCTTTTTAAATATGTTAATAACTTGAGTTACCATAAAAACTATATCGAAAACATTCATTCCACTGTATTATTTAAGTAAGATACATGTTATTTGATATATTCCTTAAATCCAAAAGTACTATAAACTCCATCGATGATAGTATAGACCACTTCTTGAAAAGTTAGAAATCAGTTCCAAGGTAGTCATTACTTATCCAAATCAATCAGTTAGTCATCAATATCTCAACATCAAATATATATTAAGGGTTTTCTTTCCCTAAAATATGTGTTTTCTAAAAAGTATAACTTTCCAATGAATTACTTTTCCTTTATACTATTCACCATATAACCTCAAATACATCATGAAATAGTATTGTAGTACAATCTTTATAAATCTAAAAAAATATTACAACTAGTACAATACTAACAAAATATTCAAATGACATGATTCTTGACTAGGATTATTAATCATTCTAATTATTCTACGGTAGAATCATAACCTGATCCTTATCCAAAATCATCATTTGGGGTATATTTTTTTGACGATTAGGAAATTGATTTGAATAGTGTCTCATATCATTGTAGTTGAAGCATTGTACATTGGAAACCATTTTCATACCCTTACATTCATGAACATGGTTTCCTTTTTCACTAGACTTATAGCAGAAACGCATTCCCTTCGAGCATTTACTTGGGTGATTCTCTCCAGATTTATAACATGTGGGAAAAATCTTCTTTCCCTTATTCCCTTTATCCCCGTATCTCTCTTTCATCTTCTTATTTGTTTGCTTCCATTTAAATCCATAAGTCTCAGAGAAGTCTTTACATACATTGATAACACATGATATTATTTCATCATATGATGAGGATACTTTGGAGACAATCATCATTTGAAAAGATGGATTAAGACAATTAGAGATATGATCCTTCTTAATATTTGAATCACGTGAATTGTTGAAGTTGTAATTCCTTCTACTAGGTGTCATTTCTAATTGATTCCTTATTATATATTATCTTATAAAATAATGAACTCTCTATAACTCTAAACACGGTATAACACATAACATAAACATATGTATTGTAATTCCTAGAACCATATGTTTGGGTTACTTTGTGGGAATAAATCCTTGATTATGGTGGGTAAATAAAATGGGAATTATCCTATGTATATCCCCTGGGAGTTTCAATACCAAGGGTGTAGCATGGCCCGTTGTCATGTACCAGGATACCTCGTGTCAAGCCCGAAGCTCCTTATCGGAGTTTTCAATCCTAAGCACATCTGTACCAGATCCATCTCTACCCGTTTGTATCAAAATAAGGATTTATTTTCTATAAAATTTCACACAATCTATTCCTTACTATGATTTTAGGACGCTCTGGTATGTTTGACATTAAATACTACCTTAGGGAATTGTTTCATAATCTACATTTTCTAATCTAGTTTCCATATTTTCTAATAACTTTCTTTGATACCAACAGTATGGACCTGACCCAAGTTTCCTAGAGTCGGTGCCATATTTTATTACATTGGCATATAAATAAGGAATACACATCCTAAAGGAAAAATTAGTTTAGTAGTCTTGATGAAACTAGATACCTACATGGAACCCATTTTAAATTTTTAATGGAAACAAAATATGATACATAACAAAAGCTAATAAACTGCATCCTTGAAAACTCAATAAATGATATTTTCTTCTTAACTTGAGGAAGGAAAAACAAATTAAAGAGGTGAGATAAAATTCTCAGTAAGGGTTGATAAATATAGTTAAGGATAACATAAACATTAGACATGGTGAATAATTGAAAACACATGACTTTAAAAATAACCCTGAACATAATACTGAAAAAATATGATCTAAGTAAATATATCAATAACATAATCATGGGTATTCTACAAGTTGAATAACCACATGAAATCTCAATACTATCTTCATAATGCAGTAATGCATAATGCGGGACAACATAACCATACCATCAAGGTCTCATGCCAAGACTATAAATAATCAATTTTTCAAGGCATTGTGCCAAGACTGTAGTTTGTATCATGAGACCTACCGATGCACCGAGGGGCTATAACAGGCCCCAACCGACACTTACTAAGTCCAATTAATTCCTCATATGTATAGTAAGTCCTTTATTCAATGTTTACCATACCACATTGAATAATTAAATTGTGTCTTTTATTCAAAGTGTCACATACCACTTTCAATAATTAAATTCTTCAATCACAAGTTATCAAACAGATCATAAACCATTCAATAAAATATGGTGTATGATATCACAAGAGATAAACCTTAATGAAGTACAAGTTTCAAAAAATGATGTTTGACATAGAAGAATATGTTTTTAAATGAGACCATTGACAAATTCTTGATGAAATAATCTTTAATCATTCAAAAGGGTCCCATGCCACCTTGAAACATTCAAATCATAATCCCATAGAATATCATCAGAATAAGGAGACTCTTTATATGATATACCAAAGGGCAGCACATACACCATAAAAAATAAATAAGTGGAGAACATGACATATATCGCATAAAAGTTAATGATATATGAGAAAACTACTTTTTTACTTTTGAAAGAAGAGTCATATTGGAAAATCATTTATATTTTCTAGGAAATCATATTTTAATCATTAATATACCATAAAATAATAGAATATGAAATTAAAATTATATATTAGGAATTAATTATCATGTAAAAAAGAGTTCTTATGATTCCTAATAAATAAAACACATTAGAGAAATTTAAAGAATGTATTAAAGAGAATTTTTAATTGGAAAAGCACATTGGTTCTCTTAAATCCAGAAATTATCCAAGACCATTTTTCATGATAAAATGAGTGTTTTTATAAAACTAATGGTGGATTAAAACATATTCTGGTTTACACTTGAAAACCGCTAAGAATTTGAAAATATCCCCTGAATCTGGTTTGTATTTTGAAATCAATTTTGAATGTTCCTTTTAAAACATGTAACTATCCATAAAATAAGGATGGATTCTGGTTGGTGAACATATATAGAACACTCACACAGAATTTATGAGGAGTGCATAATAATACATAATAGTTCCATTGAGGTAATTAGTCAATAAAAGTAACCCGAATGAAAATGGCGATGCAGGTGAAAAAACCCTTACTGTAACACCCCAAGCTTCCATGGTACGTTTCCCTTTGAATAATATAATAGCAGGTGATATACACAACTTGAAGTTCAAACACAACACAACCAATCAAACTAGCCTTTATGAATAGTAATACCCACTTTTTGAAGTTTTAGTAATTTTATCTTTCAAAATGTACTTTATTTTTGGAATTGGCATATCGAAATTAGCTTAGGGTTAATTTGTGTATTTTTCTGAAAACTTTCAATTTTTGATGAATAGTGAAAAACACTGTGTTATTGATCAAAACAGTATTTTTAATTAAATAATTAATTATGTTATTTAAATTTATTTTAGGTAAAAATAGATACATAATACCTATATATTTTCTATATAATTTATTGGAGTCATTTTTTAATAATATTAGATATATAGAATTTTATCGAACTTTTTACCGTCTTTTACCCACCTCATAGGAGGAGTTGCTAATTCGAATAAAACTAAATTTTACCAATTTTTTTAGTTGAATTTCAAAAATCCGAGAGACACAGTTGATATCATTAAGTAAAATGTGGTTCAATAAGATGATTTTTTTGGTGAATAGTAACTTTTTATTTTTATTTACCACAGTTAAACGTAAATATGGTAATTAAGGGTAAAAATGATATTATGATTACCCTAAAACAAGTCCTAATTATATTGGATAAGTTTAATTCGACCAATAACAACATTAGGAAGAAAATATGATCCTTTAGGTCCACTTGTATTAGATTAGGACATTTATTATTATTTTAATTAAAGAAGACTTAAAAAAGTTAAATTCAATGTTTAATAACTCAACCATTTTTAATATAGGTTTATACATAATATAAATTCGACTATAAATATTAATTAGAAATATAAAAATATTTAATTTATAATGGAATTTTATTTATAATTTTTAGACATTATATAATTAAATTTATTTATGACACAATGATGTTGCAGTAATTACCTTATTAATGAACGATTAAAATAATTGATATTATAAATATCCAAATAAATCTCATTTGAGACTTTTAATGAATACCAATAATTTTATAGGTTAATATGTCATGTTAGGGTTGATTAAATTAATTTTCTTTGAAGTAATAATGCTGTTATGAATTTAACAAAAACAAAATACCAAATAGTGTCAAAATTGACATAAAAGAGTTTTTTAGAAAACATATTATATTATTAATTGATATTATATTCCTAAAAATATTAGTTACTTCCAAAGGGATTAAATAATTTTATATATATCATTAATGAACCACTTTTGGTTCTTTTTAAAGTTTATAGTAAGTTTATTAACCATATAATATAAAAATACAAAGAGACATGGTAAATGTCAAACTATTTAACTAAGAGTTAAACCCAAATGATTAGGTTAATATGATGACCTAAAACTATCTAAAACCTATTTTTTTAGATTTTTTAGACCCATAACCACCATATCATTTTAAATAATTCATTTTTGAGCCATTAGAAACCGAAAATGATTTTATTATAAAATACTATTTCAAGCTTTTCTTAAAGTGACCCCCACCTCTCTTATAAAAGAGAACATCCCCTGCTCTCAAATTCACCCATTCAAAGCCAATTTCCTCCCCCAAACCCTCCCAAATATCCTTTTAACTATCCTCCATTAATTCTAGATACCTTACTTTAGTAAGAAAGCTAACCTAAAGGGCCCTTTTTATCAAATCAAAAGGAAGAACCTGAAGAAGAGGTAAATATTTCATCATCACCTTCAAGATCTTTTCTTCTTCCACTTCATCTTTCATTGTTGTTTACATTCTAAAATAATAACTCCATTATATTTTAAATTTAGTGATGTTATTTATAAAAGTGGTATAACCATATTCATTATTCTATCCATCCTATAAATGACAAAGTTACCATATGTGCGTACGTACAGATTACTGTCTCCACGTCGTGGTGTATTTTGTTATTGAAACACTTCATCATTTGGATGGGTATGATAAAGAGCATAAATGAAATAAATAATAAATATAACATTATAATTATTCTTTATAAATTATATAACATCCAATTATACACGATTTTAATATCAAAAGAATGATATTGTCGCTCGTGCGTACGTATGGATAACCGTCTCCACAAACGCAATGAGATTCATTCCCAATCGAAGCCATTCAAGAATAGTTTTCATTTTATTATTAAAAAAATAATGTCTAAAGATTTAATATCATTCTGAATATTAATAAGATAAAATCTTTTCATAATAAACATTACTTATCTAACAAAGCATATAATGGAAAACGAATCAGTTAACACCTGAAACGATGATACTACTGAAATATAATTAAAAAATAAATATTAGAAGATCAAATATGATATAATATTAATGTATATGGTTATTGTATAATTTAATAAAAAAAATTCACCATTATACAAGAGGTTAGCGTACCCTCGACCATGGAAAAGTAGAAGGTAAGGTTTAATTTCACAATCTCTTTATTATACGATGTTGTTTTTATGTAAGTATCTACTGGGACATCATTATCATCCACATCCGTTTTTTATTAAAAATCTAATTCAAAATATTTTTACTATTTACTATACTATTGGTTAAAGTCATTTATACCCTTGTTTTACTTTTTATAAAATGGTTTGAAAGGAATCTTTCCGTCGTTTTCCAAACAAGGTACTTTATGACCTTTTCGTCAAAATTAAGGTAAGAATGCCTTTTTTAACTTATACAGCGGGTGTGGCTATTTTCCGCTGTTATATCATCTTCGAGGCTTCCCATACAATATTATAAGAATATTTTCAAAATAAATGTTTTCTTTTATAATTATATGAAATTTAAATGATTTCAAAATATGAAGGGATATTTCTTTAAAAAAAGTTTTGATTTCATCTATGTCAACATCGTTTGATGGATTTTAAGCTTGTTTGAAGTTGATTTATTATGATACAAAACATCCATATTTTATTGATGGTTATGTGATGTGTTTGATTGTTGATGTGTTATTTTAACACCCTTAATAGTTTGTAGATAAATTATTGACATTTAATTTTATATTTTTAATACGAATGTTTATGTTATGTTTAAAACTTTTCATATGAGTAATGCATTAGACTTAGTATGTGACGGGTGGAGCCTGCTATAGCTCCTCGATCCATCGGTAGGTCTAATGAGACAAAATAGTTTGTTGGCACAAGTCCTTGATGAAATCTTATTAGTAATCTTGGAACAAGGCCTTGACTATGTGGTTATAACATCTGGCATTATGCATTCCATTATTATGAAAGTGGCTATTAATATTGTATGTGATTATTCGACTAGTAGAATATCCATGTGAATAAGTAAATAACATTATTTTATTTTATCTTTTCCATACTATGCTGAAGTTAATGTTTAAAAGGATTTTGTTTTAGTCTTATACATTACCTTAAATGTTTATGCTTATTTATGAAAGTTTCCACTATATTGTTATCTTTACTGAGCATCTGAGATCACCCCTTTCTATGTTTTATTTTTTCCAGGATGTGAAGAAGTATATCATGACTGACCTGCATGGATAGTCTATGGGATATGAGTTTGGCCTATGGAGACTATGTTGTTGATGTTTTTATTTTATGATGTAATGTAAAACTTATGAATGCATCTTGTACTTCCAAGGATACTAAATGGATCAGTCTTTCGGGATTTGATCCCATGTGATCATGCCAATGTTATGTAATAATGCACTAACTCTGGGTGACTGGGGTCGGGGCGTTACACTTAACACTTGGTAAAAAATTGATTCAAATGCCCCAAAATTAATAATATTCAAATGATATATTGGATACCATGAAAAAAATAGAGATCAATGGTTTGAAACATCAATGGGTAGTACACATACACCTTACACAAGTAATAGTAGTGAATATGAAATATCTCACAAAGATGGAAGTGGGATAAAGAAACCCTTACCAAGAATGTATAATTATATTTATGAAAATCCAATGACATAATTATTTGTGAAATAAATAATACCTCACAATAAAAGTGGATATACATAATAAAACAATAATTGGTCATTCACACATATTCTGGTGAAATACAAAACCAATGACATTGATGTTTAACTCAACAAATGGAACTTCAGTTAAGATATCCATTTCCATAAGCTCAATGATGTTATTTATTGTTCTTAACGACCTAAATTATAAAATTTATCATCATTAACTAATAATTCCATAAATTCATAAACATGTAATTTATATTGTATAATCTTATTAATATCATTCATTACATTTTTGACGGGTTTTAATTGATTATATTTTACTATTTGGGAAGCATTTTCTCCCTTGGTTTTCATGATCAATTTACTTGTATTCATGAATTAAAGTTCATTTAAAATGTGGTTAAACACACAGAATTGTTAATATATATTATTAGTGACATTAAAGAGATTATCTTATAATGATTTTGGGTTATATACTTGAGTATGATGAATTATTTAAAAGTTATAGATATATGCTTGGATTAACTTTTCCCATTTTGTGCATAATGAAATTGTTTTGTATTATTATTTAGTATTATGAGTGTGTAAGGATTCAAGAATATTTAATAAGGTAAAATAAATAAAATAATATTTCAATCAACCATTAAAATGATTTCATGATCAGTATTGTGGATGGTAATGAAAATTGAAAACTCGTCTTCTTTGAGTGTGATAATTTAACACATCTCGGACGATGTTTTCATTTATAGTATAAAAGGAGGAGGAAAGAAATATGATGATGAAATATTCCATTAGCATAATAAAATTCCATTTCATGTATGGTAATATAATTATCATATCATTTGTATGAGGGGATATTTTGAAATAAGTAGAAAAGAACTCAAAATAGAAGAAAAAATTGAGAAATCTCTCACGAAAATTTGACAGCCTAACGACGTCACATAAAATTTCATAAAATAGATTGATGTGATTAAGGGGGTATCTAATCAATATTACATAATATGGGATGTATGGGAGATATGGAATGACATATCACAAAATAATCCAAAGGAAATTTAAAAATAAAAACATAAAATGAAAGAAAAGAAAGAAAACTAAAGGGGATGTTTACTTCTAGATCTCTTCTCCTTGAGATACATTTTAAGGATGTTGGTTTTGCCCCTTTAGTGATACAAGTAGCTCTAGGACATGGGGAAGAGACTTGGGAGGATTATTGGATAGAACATAGGTACGGTTCAAGGGTTGAGAGGTGTGGGAGGAAGAGGGAATGAGGGTGGTATTTATAATGGAGGAGAGGAGGTGTTTTTCATTATTTTAATCATAATTATAATATCTTTTCTCAAGGCTATGAATAATCATATTTCATGTGACCCAAAATAGTAATAATGGAATGTGTGTTCTTAACAAGTGGTCTTACATCAATTATGATGTCATAAATAGTTTATTATTCTGATAATTTGTATATACGGTATTTTACTGTATTTCAATATTCATCAAAAATTCATGAATTTAAGAAAAATCCCAAAATTCACCCTAACCATTATTCAAGGTGTAGAATTAAAAAATGAACTCAAATTATCAGCAATATTTTTCTAGAAATTTTTAATTTAATTTTTAAATAAAATCATAATTTATTCCCAAAAAAACCACTTTAAAACTACAACTCCTTTTATATGCCCTTGGGAAATTAATCAAGGTACGGTAATATTATCCTATGATAATAGGACAATATGGTAACATTTTGTGATTACATTTTATGAAAATAAATTTCTATTTTAAATTATTAATTAATTAAAAAAATTGTAATTTAAATATTTATGTCATACTAAAATACCAGTACTTATACTGTGATCATTTTTCGACTTTTAAGATGTCCAAATTGTATTTGTACATTCATGGGTGAAGATTATAATTTTTTTATATGATTTTCTAGTCATTAATATTCATAACGGTATGTCACTATTCATAAGGGTATGTTACTATTCTCTAAAAATTAAGTTTGTCATATCAGACTCTAAATATCTTACAGAATGTAACCCTGTACATCAGTTTTTCAAAATTAAAAACATAGGGGTGTAAAAATTATGTTTACTTGACTAGGTTATAACAAAGTGGTGTTTTTTAGAGACTCGTTGTTTCATGCATTCTATAATAAATCTATTTTTTTTAAATTCTTGGGGTGTTACAGAATGGGTTTTGAATCAAGAATCCATTTTAGCACATTGGGCTAAGAGATATCATTTCTTGTTTATCTTGAATTGAATTGACCTTTCGGAGATCCATCTAAACACAATTGGTAGTGGAATTTATAGGCTTTGTACTCATTGATAATGTGGGGAAGCTCCCCCATTTCCATTACTCTATCACTATCGATGAATGATCTAGGATACTCAAAACCATTCAGGGTGTCCATCGCATTATTGGTTGGTTATGATTGGTCAGTTCATCTCTTTATATTGCCTTTGGACCAACCAACAATCCACCTTTTATATTCGAAGCACCGTATTTCTTCAAAAGAAGTTATTTTTCAGTTCAACACTGCCATTTGTGTACACTCTATCATCTTTCTACTACAATGACTATCGATCACAACCAACCCCCTGATACCTTTGTTCAACTGATCCACCCACCAACGATGATTCAGAATATGGATAGAGGAACTAAACTGACTACTTGCTCGCATCCCAACCTCTATTATAGAGTCTTTATGAATCACATCTACCCATTTACTCACACATCAATACCATATTCCAATCATTTGATAGAGTTGAATCATCGAAAACATACAACTGTGGAATGCTGACCCTCCCCTCCACAAGGAAAATACGGGCTCCAAAGGTTCTAAAAGATCATACACCATAGGTTAAGGTTTTAAAAGATCTGAACCAAAAGAAACGGTGAGGTCCTTCATCTGTATAATCTAGATATATTATTAAGATACTTCATGTATAATAGGTTATAAACCCTTATATATTAAGTAGCATCAAATATTGAATAGGGTGATGTATAAAGTTTTAAAAGATCAAACCTCAAAAGGGTAAGGTTCTAAAAGATCTTACTTGAATAGGGTATATTTCTAAAAGATTTTATGCTTTCATTAGAAAGGGTTAGGTTCTAAACCCTTATATATTATTTTAATATTAATTAGCACCTATCTCACGCCCCCTTATGGGAGGGTTAGGAAGGCTGGAGAGCTAGCAAGACAATCATATATTCTATGAGATGTCTAGTCGTGGGACTCCAACATAATTCCATGGAATAGAAATCGAGTGTAGCTAGGAACCTGGTACCAAGGTGTAGGTATGTTCTCCTATGAAATAGGTGGTGGACGTGCAATCAAAGAACACGTCATTTTCTTAACTCAAAAAGGCCAACACCATGACATTAGTGGCGAAGGCTGGGAACGTTAAGCTAGTTGGATAGAAGGATCATTACTCTAATCCAATAGTCCAATCTTAATACTCTTATAATAGTAATGAATATCCTCTAATAGTGATGTTAATGACCATGAATCTTAGAAACCATGCTAATAGCTAGAGGTCTATTGAACCACTATGACACCAGGTGGTGTGTCGGTACCAATACAACCTATTGTGTCATCAACCCAATGCAATGTCTAGACACCCTCATCCAACCATTTTTGCAGCTCACTGAAAAGCAAGTAACCCCAACCTCCTAGTAAATATATATATATATATATATATTTATATTTATATATATTCAGTAGTTGAAATGAATTTTTTCATCGACTGGTAGCACTGGCAGAATGCCAACTCAATAATTGTTCATACTGGATATGGTGACACCAGATAACTACAAAAGGAATGTCACCCACAACGCTGCCATTTTTAATTGGCATAATTTATATTGGAAATGCATTGGTCATCTGAGCAAGCCCTGAGCTAGCAGCATAAGAGAGTCTTTGTTCAATTTCATGCTTCATATTGTTATTGATGAATTGGTTTATGAATTGAAAAATGGCATCACTTTATTGTTGGATTCCAAACTCCATTGACCGAGAGAAAAACAGACCATTCCATATCACACATAAATAGATGAAAGATTAATCTAGAGAGACTATGCTTTCCTCATTGACGATTGAGATATGCCTTGAACATGATAGTAGAATTGTCATAGACCACCAACACACATGACGGTGAATTGCCTTGCCTTGATTGCTCCATCTCCATATCCATAGACCTCAAAACCCATGGCCACTCTAAAACATCAAAACTCTTAATCACCCCTATGGAACACATCCACCAAAACCATCATCTCAATAGGCAACTAGATGGATTTACATTTCAATAGTGTCATTACCTATCAGTATCAGCCAGAGGGGCCCTTTTAGGGTTTTTTTCACCGATATCAATGATTTTATTCTCACCCTAAGCCACCAAAATTGGACAAGGGGGATTTGAGTTCCGGCTTCTCCAATTTACTATCAATATACATCCATATAATATAGCTAGGTACAATTATAAATAGTCTATAGGCATACCACTATAGGTACCTTTTTTGGTGCCTATAGTGGTCCAAAAATATTATATACAAATGTATTGACCAGGGTCTAATACCTATATTATACCGAGGGTTGAACTCCTCTCATTTTCACCCAGCGGTTCAGGTGCCCGAGTTGACATACCATGGGAATGGTGTTGACAATCTAGTTTAATGGATAATACATTTGGGACTATCCATACAACCGTTTCTTGTCACATGGCCTTTGGAAACCCCCAGAGTCATGCAATCAAACATCATTGAATGGCCATCCCTTCAGGCCTATCATTCGAGTGGCGATGAATGGTGAGTGAGTTGGAGTTCTGAATGGAAAATGGAAACAATGATATTGTCGTCCATTTCCCGTGCTTTTACAACCCTCTTCTGACCTTCAACACTCTATTGATATCATACCAATCAGACCACTTTAGGTACCACTATAGGTGGTTATTTACATATATTGGTGCCTATAGTGGTGCCTATAGCCTATTATAGATTCCACTATAGGCAAAGAAGAACCTATAGTGGTCTGAACTGAATTCCTATCAAGAACCCTCAATTCACTAAAAAACCATGAAAAATTGAAAGAAAACCAGACTGAATTGAGAATGAACCAGAGATACAGACCACCCATTTCCATATGCTGAGTAGTGAGGACCACCAAGCAAGAAATTGATAATTTACTGCATGAAGAGAAGAGGTATCATTAAGTTGAGAACAAGAAGATGCATTTTTTATGGGATCCCAAAAACACCATCCACCCTGAACTAATTCATTATAATCCCACTAACTTCCTAGTGTGATTCCCACAGTGTGAAATGCCTAACTTGTACAAATAGCCAATTCCAACCTCAACTAGTCTGGACCCACATCCAAGCACTCCACCCGTTCCCTGGCACCAACAGCATGCCTACTATTTCTACTGAGTTCATCTCTTTCATTTTTGGTCTCCTGAAATGGAGATGGTTGATTTATGATAATGAGATAAGATACATGCCTAGGTTTTCCCTGAAAGCATTCCAATGTTTGACAACAATTCAATGCGGTACCTCCCTAGAAGTGACGACCATGTTTTCTCAGGTACTCAATGGGATACTTCACATGACCTAGGTTATCAATGGGATACTTAATGTATCCCAGGTACTCACTAGGATAATTCATGTATCCCATGTAATCATTTGGATACTTCATGTAAACCCGGTACTCACTGGGACACTTCACATATCCCAAGCACTCACTGGGATACTTCACATATCTGAGGTGCTCAATAGGACACCTGGTCTTGGTGTTGTTCTGATTTCTCATGGCAGTATGATGGCTAGTAAACTGGTGCTAGTAGTGTATTTTTTGTTAACCTTGTTTTATTTTCATAGAATCTATTTCATCCTCTATGTATTTTGACATTTTTCCTTAACTCTACTACCACCGAGGATGATACCATCTTTTCATAGAACAACGATCTGATGGCATGAAACTATGTCTGGTAGAGTGGTTTAGGTGGATCTTTCATTCATTTAGGTTAGTCAACTGATTATTTGAATGATGAATGTATCAAGTTCATCGATTTAGGTAGTCCATGATATAGTCACTATAACTACTAAGCTTGATCCAATCAAATTGGATGGGATATTCTAATGGAATTGGTAGATCTTTGATTTTGATATGTCTTGGATCAAAGAGGCATATTGTTTATTAGGAAATATATATATATACCCGTGTTCCAAACTCATCATGGACACAATTAAAAATAGAACTATTGATGAAATTTGTAGGACTCTTCTATAGAATAATAAATTAGGTCTCATGTAGTAGAGTAAACAGTCTTGTTTTCTGTGTCTCTATCTCACTATCAGGCTGAAAATGTGATGAATGTGCCCACACACAAATTTTGTGTTTATTTTTTGTTTATATATATGAGGGTAACCATTGGATATTTATGAAAGGGGATGATAAGCCTATTGATTGTGATGAAGGGGTTGATACCAGTGGAGAAGGGAATGCTAGAATGTTTGGTATATAAAACTATATGTTCTTTATCCTTATCAGTGTGTAACACAGATAATAGACTATGACTTGAACATGATTGGATCATGCATGTTTTGTCACATATCCCAATGGATGGGGTTGAAAGGGTAGCTGACAGGGACATTCGATTTGGTTGACATGAAGTCTGCCACTGAGGCAACAATTCAACAAACAATATATATAGAGTACCCTTTTTGTGGCTCATGACGTCATCGAATCTGGTGTGTGCGTTAATGTATTCACTCCCTCATTGATTAAGGATATAGAGGGAGGTTGATAACTTTTATCACAGGTCCACCACCTGCTTGATCACATCATTGTATGGTGTGGTTGGTAGCACTGATATACGATGATACCTAGCTACCCTTGTATGTCATGGTCATTTACTGGGATACATGAATCATTTATCCAAATGATACATGAAGTATCTCAATGTGGACCAAAAAATTAATGGGGGTGCAAAGTGGGGTATGAGATGGAGTGAACAAACAGTGTGAATATGGATGGGTCTGGAATTGGGCTATGGCGTATGAGTCAGGTTCAATTCCAGAATCAACTCCCTACTACATCCTGACATGATCGATGGGAAGGATGGCCATAGCGATGAATGGATCACACTGAGGTGAAATAGAAAAGGTAACAGAAATGGGTGGATCAGGCAGTTTGAGGTATGTACAACTCAATCTTGAGCCTATGGGTTCAGAAGTCCATTAAACTCGATAATTTTCTTTTGCCGGAGATGTCGGTTATGTTCTATGTTTGGTAGTTCTATTGGTTTATCGAGTGGCCCATGTTCAGCAGGGGTCATGATCAAGGATGGTTGGATAGACATGTGATTTTTCCATGTGATTTGGTATTCAATATCACATTGCATAATCACATAACCAAATCACATGTGAGGTTTTTTTGTGTGGTCTTGGTGGTGTTGAGATGGGGCATATTGGAATTGGATTGGTATTCCATCCACTCCAACCACTGTATGTGAAAGGGATTGATTTTTTAGTACCCAATCAACTACAAATGGTCATATTTAGTATAATATAAGTAGTAGAGGTATCACTATTTAGAATTGGAAGGGGTTCCAAATAGTTGGGGTAGCATAGCATGGTGAAGGGGTGTTCAGATATGAGGCATGTATTTTTTCTTTATTGCTTTTCTTCCTTATTCTTCTAAGGATGGTAGTGTGACTAGGACCTATTGGAAGGGGGTCCCAAGGGAAGCCTAATACATGGCCACCCAACCTTTTGAAGTTGAACATAGTATTTTGAGCACGACAGGCTACACTGTTGAATTGGAAACTGTAATGATGATAATGTATATCAATTGGTTGCACACGGTCCGATCAACCATCGATCACTCTATTGTGTTCCCCTAATTGGCGGTCACCAAAACAATAGATCAGGTACTTTTCTATAATTAAAATATTTGTGTAACATAGAATAAGAATAGTGTTCGTCGTTGCTAGCAGAATAGAAATTGATGTTCTGTGAGTCTTCCGAGTGTAGCAACTTTATTTGGCTAGGTTGTCCGCATGCAATTCGGACTCTTGGTGTGATACTTATATATATTTTGGGGGTTCAAATATCAAGGTGGTACCTTCTAATACCCAATGGTACTAAGGAAAACATAGAGTAGGGTGATTAGGATCATGGACGCCTCATATTGCGCATAATGGGGAGGGATGAAATAATTTGCATCCTTATTCATATAAGGATGGAATGCCTAGAATTAGTAGGTGATTTGATCTTCTTGAAGTAGGGGAACCATGATTTACTCTTTTTAATGGCCATTCACTAGCATTATATTAATAAAGAAGCCGATCTGGAACCATAGAATGATCACCTCACTGTTTGAGTGGAGTAGGGTGTTAAATCCACTCTTTTCTTATGGTGTTGGTGGATCGATGGCACAAAGATCCTACCACCATTTTTAAATGTGCTATTAAGAGTCTTGGGACACGTATCATATGGATCAAATAGGATAGGAAGTGATTTTAAGACTCCAATGGGGGTCTTCAAATGCGGTAATTTGGAACTCCAATGCACAGTGAAGGCATATAAGAGTGGATGGTAGTGAGTGGAATGGATCAACTCTAAGGTTTCCATTGTTTTTTAGTTTCTAGTAATCATGCACAAATATCCATGGTCATATGGTTCGACTGTAATTTTTTTTCCTCCTTTTTCTCTTTTGATTTCTAGTGGCACAAAAACACCTGTACTAGTGCAATGGCTTGTTTATAGAGATATTCCGACCATATCATCCCTCTCCAATGGTTTCATTATTCAGATTCCAATACCATAATATCATTCATTATCCACCTACCTGTCTTACAACCCCAATAAATCAGTAGAACTCCTTGTTTGAGCATCATCTCTAATACAACACACTACTTTCCTTTTCAGTGAAGGTAGTACATATATATATAGGGTGGTACTTATATATATTAAGGCCATGGCCATGATCCTAGTGGTCGGTTCCACTGGGTACCTCCGTCCACTCTGAGAAAGGACCCCTTGTGATATTTCAACACACTACTCATCCTCCTTTGTCCATTGGGATGATTGTAGTTCTCGTCATTTCTCATTGTAAATGGTTTGTGTTATGGTTTGACTGCTTCATTCTCTCTTCGTTGTGCGGTGTGATCAGGTTCAAATGTTCCATGGAACTCACTGAAATAGTTTGATTGAGTTCCCAAGCTCCTCGCCTACCTATTTGGATTCCCATCGAGCAATAAGGGGGCATTTGGTCATTCCTTGCCATGGGAAAAAGTACAATGTTTAATGTGTGGGTTGGTCATCCAAAAATCATGTCAACAAGAAGCATAGACATTGATCTATGAGACCAAGATCTAATGGTGCAGTTTAGAGTTGAATTGGCCAAATTGATTTTGATAGAGGTTTTACGAGCTCCCATCAGACATTTAAAAGTCATGATTTTGATTTTGGGTGTTCTGCTATAGTTTTGAGCTAGCTTTTTTGGAAGACACATGTGACCGAAGACATTCTTTTGGGTTTTTAAGATGACATTTCAATCCAGATGGGATATTTCACCTATGGGAATAGTTCATGTTTGGAGTCTAGCCGCTACTGTGAGTGGATACCATTTCTATCTGGAGCAGATAGTCATGATCAATCACCCTGATTTTCCAATGCGTCGGCTTCCTTTATTTTAGTGGTAAGAACATACAATTTATGTTTGTTGTTTTAGGTTCTCATGGCTCGATATGGAAATGACTACAAGCCTATGGAAGCGAGACTTTCCGTTTGGGATAGTCGGAATCATCAACCAAGAATCTAGGGTATATATAGGTAGTAGTACAATTAGATATATTACTGAGAGTTCTAATTACAGATTCATGGAAACAGTTGAACCGGTCTCCACCCAGGACCATTCACCATGGATCGAGCTCAATCCAACTTGATCTCTTCAATAGTTCAGAATTCTATCTTGGGCTAGTGCGTTATGATTAGTAGCTGGTGTGTGCATTAAAAAAAGAAGGAAATATATATAATTATCAGTCTATGAGATGTTTTGGTTGGGTTCTCTGGGAAATTAGAATGAGATGGTCAAGAAGGTCAACAACAATCTGTTTGGGTCTTCAAATCATGGAATGGATAAGTGCAGTTGTAGATATCATTCGTACGAATTTTTTTTCAACCTACCAAGCTAATGAAGCAACATGATCAGCCAATGGGATTATGTATATTTAGGGGTGCTGATCTAAACCAATGGAATTCATCTGGTGGACTAGATTCAGGGTTGAACTGAACAACAAGCAGCTTGAGTGCCTTGTGGTTCTAATGTTGGGTTATGAACTCTGTTGGGAGAACCCTCATTTTTTGGTGACAGGGAAGTATTCATTAAATGGTACATGGGCTCATTCAATTAGGTGGAAATCGATCTACTATTCTTCATTCGATTCACCAATTCAATCAATGAACTCATTGACAAACAGAAGTGTCAGGAGGTGTAGCGGTTTATTGCTAGCGCAATGTGTGAATCATCGAATGGGCTAGAAGACTTGTTTACCATTACTCCCAAAGATTAGATACAGTATCTAGATGATGACTATGACTGACATGGAAATATAAACCCATCCAACGAGTGATCGATATGTGCTAATGGGTTCAAGAACTGGGTGAATCATGACCCCACCGTTTATCTTGATGATTCATGGAGGTATACTTGTGGATGCTTCGGGGAGACATTTAACTTGATCAAAACCTAGAAGGGAGTATTGGAGTTGAAATGATAGTTTCCATTCGTGATTTTCTATATGGGTCTAGGAGTAATGGGTTTGGGGTGAGTGGAGTGGACGAGTTCATGATAAATTAGTGGTGGGATGATCGATTCAAGTGTATGCTAATAAATAGGGTATGTTCGGATGATTCAAATAGGTTTTTTTCTCAACTATTAGAATATATTAGGGTTGAAAAACATGACTCTTTATAATTTGAGTGAACTCATGAAATCACGATCATGGTCACAAAAAAATCTTTCGGGAGTAAAGAAGGATGTCATATGGGTTGGGTTAAGAATGAGAATTCACTCTATGAGATCCATTATCCAAAACCTATGTAGCTCAGTGTTAGAGAGGTGATGTGTCATTTTGATGGTCAAATAAACAAGGAAAATGGCCATAAGGATGATTGACTTTATTTCTTCTCACTCAAGTCTCAAAAAGGATAGGTCAAGTAGATTGTATTTCTCCCTTTGATATTATACTCTTTCTGACTTCTATTTGTATCTGTCTTTCTCCTTAGGGAATGGAAAGACTATCCCATCTTTCTATGTCTCAAATATGGTCCAACTTTATATAAAAACAAAAAAAACATAGACATGAATGTATTATCCATATAATATAAGTAGTATCCCAGTTGAGATTCAATGTTGGAAGGACTATGCTTCATCACCAGCACACATGAGAAAACGAAAGGCCAAGGAGAGCAGACTATATAGAACAAGATACTAAAGTTTCATTGTGGTGAGAAAGGTAAAGAACAATATAAATATCAATAACAAGTTATAATTATAAATTAAGATATATAGAATAGAAAGGGCTAGAGACATTATATGAATGAATACATACTATTTCTTACCGAATAAGATGAAGGAATTTTCCTACTGCTTGGCCACCTACCTTTCACTTTCAGCACATATCAAAAGACATGAAGTCAAGAGAAGGCTGTTAGAGATGATACCAATGTGGTAAGGTACCTCCAGGTCTGGATCAAAAGATAGAGTTGGCCTAATACCTATATTATACTGACTCTACTCACTGCGAGAATAGGTCAGTACTCTAATCTAGTAGTCTACATCCATTTCATAAGTTGGTACTTAAACCTTATGGTCTTACTATTTCATATCCCCCATTAGCAACTATGTTGATATTGCCTTGCATTCCTAGTTCAACCACTATTTCTTTTCTCTCATCCTCATTTTTTTATTCATTCAAAATAAAGGCTTTCGTGAGTGACCCTCACTTAACTGGAAGCGTACACTCGGGTTGGTTTATTTGCACACTCACACCAAGGGATGTCACCTCATCTATCCTATCACATTTGTATTTTGTCATCCTTTTCATACTTCATTCATGCATTAAACAAATATTGATCATAAATAGTAAGTAGGTTGGGAGAGATATGGTTCAGAAGCAGAAGGAAAATGATTGAATGTGGGGTCTGCTTGGTGAAGTGAAGTCGATGGGTATCCCCAAGATATCAAATGAACTAGAAACTCATTATTCTAACAAGGGTGGGTATTATGAGATTATAGGCGTATAAAAATCAATTAAATTCCACTATATGTATGTTAGGAACCCCAAAAGTGGAAAATATCAATCATACAATTGGTATAATATAGGTAATAGAGGTCTTCAGACCACCCTAGGCTCTCCCAATAGTCTTTAGTAAGAAAAAGGCTTAGGCTTGATGATTATGCATCATGAAAAGCTAGAAAAAGGGTCACAAAAGGGAACCACTCTGAGTCTTGATTCCCTGTTATTGAGAGTATCATGCATCACACTACTATAAGAGTACTGAGAAAAAAAATTGTAAATTCACACATTTGGGTTGTAACACCCAGGATGGGACTAGCAGACTTGATCAAGTAGTAAGAACGAGGCGTATAACTACTTCACTGTAAAAAATGAATGATAAATGATTTCCACCAACCTCAACTGCCTATGAGATATGATTCAGAATTATTAATTGACTGATACTACCACTTATCCTTTCTCCTTTTTTCTCCTTAAGGCTTCAGTACTCTACTCAATTAGTTCTCTAAAACCACAAACTGATGTTCAGTTACTCATCCCTATCAGTACCATCTTTCTTTGAACAACTATCAAGGGTCTCTCAACTGTATGAATATAAATACGAAGTCAGTCCTTCAAATTCAGAATTATTTAGATTACCTAGCTTTAGTTACAGATAGGGATAAGTAACTGACTTCCATTTCATTTGTTATTATTATGCCTTCCTTCCCCTAACATTTCTATGTGAAACTAAGAAACCTAACCCTAGTTTCGTCCTTTTAACAAGATTAGACAAGGAAAGACAATGACCAGATCCTGCCTCTGGTGGTCTGAGAGAGATTAGTGTTCGTTGGAAGATGTGGTAGAGGTTAACATTATTAGAGTATTGTAATGACACTATTAGAAGAGTTAGGTACTCTGTCTATATAGTCTTTTCCCCCCAAATAGAGAATCAAATCTATTGTAGTAGAGTACCTTTGATACCTATTAATTAGATAAGTTCTTTATTTATATTCATCCCCTAGTAGGACAGTTGAATCTCACTGAAAAGGTAGTATACTCTTATAGTGGGGATCTTGTATAGTTTAGTTTTATCCATACATTCATCAAGTTTGGGTTGGTACTGAGATCGATTCAAGGGGATCTCACAAACTATATCATTCCATATTAGCTTATTGGAGATAGGTGAGTGACCTAAGGATCATTTCTATTTCAATGAGTGTGAGATTCTATGAGCCCTTCCTCCAACATCGCTTAATATGCCTTGCCTCTATCTCTATCTAAGTGAATCTCTTATTCTTTTTCTATTTCAACAAGTAATGTCTTATCTGTTGAAATAGAAAAAGAATAATGTATTGAATAACCCAACTATGATAATCATTCTGTCTCACTTGACTATATTATGATACCTGTGAGAATTTCAAGTAGTTAGCTTCTTGAAATTCACACATTCCAGGTATGAGATTAAATTCACTAGGGTTAGCTTCTAAACCCTTATGTATAAGTAGCAGTCATTTATAAAGGGTAGGTAAGGGAGGATGAGAAAGAAAGTAATGAGGGGACATCAGGGATTTTTGGTTTATTCTTCTTATCGCACCGAACCCGAACTACCCACTATTATAAAATAATTGGGTAGTTTGTCCCTTATTTACACATGAGATTTCTAGGGTAGTCAAAATCATAGGGAAAGGGGTTCCAAATATCAATCAATAGTGATATTCTGATGATATGATGATACAAATGCTTGTAATAGAAATTATGATCTTTGTGGATGCTAGTTAACTATATTTTATTGTTTTAGATCAAATCTGAAGTTCGTAAGTGAGACCCAGATCCTCCAGTAGCACCAGTAATAGAAAATAAGCTACCAGATAGAAAATAATGAAAAGTTAAAGAAACTCATCTCATGTATCTAACTATCTAAGGGGGGAAAAATAAAAACTCTGTCCACCCAGTTCCGAGCTAAAAAATTCATTCTGTATATCCCCACCTAGTAGAAGTGTGAACGGACTGGTGTAGATAAGGGAGATCCTATCCCACCATCAATCATATAATATAGTCAAATATTTTTCTAGTTCCATATTCATGACCCTTCGTAATGGTGCTACTTAATATATAAGTGTGAGAGCCTGAAACTAAAGGTGACACATATATATCAAGGGTTTAGAACCTTTTTTTAGCTCAATCCGTCTTTTTTAGTAGCATTTAAGAAGGATACATTTTCTTTGTTCCTCTCAGTCATTCATTCAAGAAGAAGCACCTTCGACCTGATTCACTAAGCCTGATCTTGATGTGAAAAGTGCATGTGAATGATGATCTGTCTGCCTTGCATGTTACGACTACTCTGTAGTTTTGGAATAATATTGGTAGTATCTTGTTTGATTAGCCAAAATTACCAAGGCCTCTAATTGACCATCCGAATGAGACGTGAGATTGGACCTTGTAAGCTATGTTCCTTTAAGATCATTCTGAATCAATTTACTAGTCCTTTTCCAAATCTCAAGCTGAAAGCAAAGTATATAGCCCCAACTCTTTTCTAACAGCTTAGGCCCTTCCTGTATAGAATTAGGTGAACCATATCCTTCAATTCATTGCATCAGGCACCCTCTAGAGGATTTTCTTCCTATCTTTGCAAGGCATAGTACTATTTAATTCAAATCATATGATCCTAGAGAAATAAAATGACTATTTTCAAAGAAATCGATATTTGACTGGTTCCTCTTAGATGACAGTGAAAGTTGGAGTTCCCTCTCCCTATCTCTCATAACCTGTTATCCTTTCCTAATCACCTTCCCTTCCCTCCCAACCATCAAATCTCAAAAGTACACAACAAACAGATATGAACATCCTCAAATCCAGGTGTGAAATATTCCATTTTCCAAAGGATAGGATGGAATGGAAGAGGTATTACATGACCATATTCATTGATTTTTAACTGCAGATCAAACTACATGGGAATAAAGTACCCATCTAATAATGAGTACTCTAATCTAATAGTCACTGAACCAATCTTTACTATCTAGGGCTAACAAGCCACCTGAATGAAGCCACCAGTCAAAAGTTGTCCTATACAAAACCTCTATCCACCTTAAGCTCTCAAACAGGCCTCAGCAGTCCTACTGAACCATATAGTAAACACAATAGTTAGATGATACATTAGCTACCTCTGACCTTGGTTCCACTGAATATAGGATTGTCATTCCTGGGCATGAAAAGGGATAGAAGGAAGCCTCTCAAAAGAAAGAGGATAGAAATACTAAACTATATTAGTCACAAAGGCAAGGCCATGACTCCACTTCCCCTAAGAAGTGTCTTCTTAGGCACCCACTAAGTCAACATCCTATAGATTTATATGCTAAATACCATGTTGAATCAGGATTGGCTTGGTCATACATATAGCGTACTTATTTATCTGCTAATTTAGATTGAGTGGTTGATGAAGGGATGTCGCCCAATATTTGTAGTTCTATTTTCAAATCAATATCCGTATAATATATGTGATATACTGACCTTCCAACCTTCACATTTCTAGTAGCATAAGATCTCGAGCCTCCATTTGATAAATCTATTCTGGCACCTCAGTTTTCTTACCTTTCCCATCTACACCAAATAGAATGTGGTCTCCTCCACATGCACTTAATGATGTTGAATATGCATTGAAATAGAAATAGTTGACTACTATAATACTATAAATTTAGGCTAAAGGAATATGGATGCTATTTCTTTCCCCAGACTGTGCCTCACTAACCCCCCATTTAGTACTATCTTCCCTTAATACCAATTATATACGAGGTTAAAGGGGACCAAACAAGCTGCCAACAGATGAGCACCCTAGCAGATCTAATGCCACAGTTTCTCATTAGTATAGACATTATTGTATTGGTAGGTAGGTATGCATGGAAAGGAAAATAAAAAGTAGTGAACATGGAAAATTCACCACATATATATGATACCAATGCTTCTCCTCCCTTCTTACGTTCGATTCCCTCGTCCCTATCACTACATTACATGAAAGAAGCAATGGGAAAACAAAGATGAAGAATTATTCTTATTTCTATATTGGACTTCTCATTTGATAATATGATCCCTCGCACTTGAAATAGGGTAAGAAAAGAACAATTAATATATTTTAAGTCTATAACTCCAGCTGGAGCAGCAAGGAAAAAAGTGCATGCTAAGAGCCACCCCAAAACCAAGAGAGAGACTATTCCTTTTTCTATGATGCTAGTTCCAGTACTTATATATATATATATTGACATTAGACTGATCTAGACACATAAAGGTTAACTAGATCTTGATAATAGAGGTGAGGGAATTCTTTAAGGAATAGTGGATGCGAGAAGCAGGGAATCTCGAGGGAATGAAATGCTACTTGAAAGAAGGGAAATAAGCGGGAAGTCATATCTAACCACTTAAGCTTCTAGTTCATGATAATGTTTTAAGGGGTGAGCAGGGAATTCATACATTAACTCAAATCAATATCAAGATAAATCTTTCTATTAACCAGAATATAGAAATGTAATGAAAGGGGGAAAGAGGGTCAGACACATAGGTCATATTAAGAGTGTGTCTAGGAGACTATGTCAATAAAGACTAAAAGACTAGATAAGACTCAAAGGCGATGAAGTAGACTAAATTTTAGTGTCAGTATGATCATCTGCTCGGATAAAGGGATGATCAGATCTTATAGACTTAAATACTTGAAACATAGTATATTTCTGCTAAAAATCATACTATGTGTCTGATTATGTAGTTCCATTGAGCAGCTTGTTATGGGATAAGATTTGCTATGTGTAGTTCTGGCCAGACCATTAACATAGAAGAAAATGATTGAAATGACTGTTCAAAAGGATCTAGTAATTATATAAATTAAGGGGTAAATTTTACTGTGATGTGGGATGAAATTTTGAAAGATAATGAATAAGTGAAAAAGTACTACTATCACCCTCACAGATAAGATTTTATTTGAAATGTCATAGACATTAGATATTGAACATCGCATACCACAAGAAATTGGACATTGAAAACCGATAAAGAAGAGAATGAACTTTCACGTACCACCCTCCCATGTAATTCCCATTAAACAATAGAGAAACTCTCTAATATCGATTGTTTCATTCGTGATATTCCCCATCTTTCATAGTCATTATTTCACTCAGATTCTTCTATTTTGTTTGTATGATAATTCTCTTGAAATTATGGATATATTGTAGGTATAACTTGATCTTCAAGCTAAATACCTAAAATCTATACAAAAGGGAGGTATTTATCTCTCCTACGTAAAGGAGATAGGTGGATTGGAATTCATAGGGTGGAGATCTATATCAAGAATGTGTAGAAAAATTGTGGTAATGAGAATGGGAGGAACTGCATCAAACATGATCAAATGTGTAGGAAAGGTGGGAGCACGTAACCTTCTCTAAAAAAAGAGGATAATTTTCCCACAATAATTAAAAGAACTATTGAAAACATTCAAGGTCTCTCAATTTATGATGAATTTCATGCAATTATCATTTTATCGAAATGAAAAATTTCCAAATTTACAAAAGTCGACGGTACAGATAACCCAGTTGTGAATCTCTAGATTAACATTAAGGTACTTTACTGACATGATACTGATAGAAATATCTTTATGAAACACAACTCTTTTAGTGGATCCTCAAGGGAGGTGCATTGCAATGGTTTCCCCATCTAAATATTCAGCAAATCCCCACCTGGCCAGAATTATCTATGGAATTTCTTGAACAATATCAATATAAATGAGAACTAACTATGGAGCATTGTTTCCTCCTAGGAATGATCTTTATTCCTAAGGAATCATTCTGGTAATGAGATCTTAGATAGAAATATTGTGAAATTCATGTACATCCACCCACTAGAATATCCCCAACTATTCCTACAAACTCTCATGGGGGTATTCTTTGATAAAATGTGTTCCAATGACACCTGATACTTTTCCCAACTCATCCAACAGGGTTGAGACTACTTTCCAGAAAGATAACATATCGGAAATATTCATCCAATACAGAGGGGAATCATAATGATATGCAAAAAATTCAGTAGCAAAGATGCCTGGGAAAAAGGAGTCTTAGGTCGAGTCCTTCCCACATTATTGTACAGTCAAACACATGTTCAGTAAGATCCATCACGTCCTTTGGAAAATGCTCCTACACCACCTGAAATGGATCAAATCAATCATTAGAGATATAATTTTAGAAGGAATCAAGTGTCCATTCCTTTTTCCATTACTATGGAAAATGATTACAAACATTTTTCTAAAAGCGGGACAGATTGTGCCAGTTTGAACACTACCTATTCAAAATTAGCCTCTCAGAAATTTCAATCCTGATCAACTCTGTATGAATAAATCCAGAAAATTAGGAAATTACATTGAATATTTCTTTTTTACTCATACTAGGTACCACTTGATGTCCATATCAGGAATTTCTGGATTATCAATGATTTGGGAAGGAAGTGGTGACACCACAAGGATGGCCTAATGTTACAACCCCAAGATCACAGAGTAGTGAATGTCCTGTCATATAACTAAGAAATTCATGACCTCATTCCTTTCTTTGGAGCTCCCAGCATAGTAGTAATGGTCATAGTGGACCAGATGGGAAAGAAAGTCTGTCCTGAGGTTGGAAATATGGAAAATCCATCTCGTGAGAAAATACATGAGAAACATGGATTTCAATCAGTTTGGTAAAGCAACAATAGGACATTTAGGAGTAAGTTTAATGTCTATGAATTGACTTTCAGTTTGGAATGGGGTATCAACGTAATTCTTGGGAAGAATAAGAATTTTAGAGGTATAAACCCTTTAACTTATCAAGGAACATATACATCTAAAAGGAGGGTGGTACAAAGCCATGGTTCAGAATTTCCTACCCATAGTCCCAGTCAGTGGATGGGGTGATGAGTTTTGAAGAAGAAGGATTCTATCTTCTTGAAGATCAGTCTGATGATCTGACTAATCAAATCCAAAATCTCACCATGGATCAAACCATGCATGATCGATAGTGACTACACTAGCTCAAATTATAGAATCAAGGATACGATTGTCATAAAAAACAAGGTGGCGCATTATCCCATGATTGACAAGAAGACTACACTGGGAATCCTTTCACCTATATAGTATTGGTCAGAAGGCATGTTGGCTAACCCCTACATTAAGATAAAAAAAATCTAGGATGTTGAGAACTTCACCGCCGATGAACCAATGTTGGACATAGTAGGGTTCATTCCATAGATGGATCCTCAATGAGCTTCTTTCCTACCACGACCTCTGATTGTACCATGATTCACAGTTTTATTTCACCCTTACACAAATGTATTAAACTGGTTTTGTATTGAAAATTATAATCATAATAACAAATTTCACTTCAAGATTGATTAAATATTTTTTCTATTTTTGTTATTAAAAAGATAAATTTCACCGGTTTTGATGATTTCATTGAAGGTGGAGGTGTTTCAGAGATCCCACAATGATGCAGAAGTAAAATGATCCAATGTGCATGGAATCCCATGAACACATGTCTACGTTTTTGCATGTTACGGAAAATATGTGAATCCAATTGGTCTGAATGTTTTTTAGCCAATTTATGTCTTCTTAGGATACAACATTCATGAAGTAACTGAATCCTAATTATTCCATTAAAAGGCCCTTCGTGACTGATTAGTCCAATAAAATGAATATGCATAGGGTCAATGATTTTCCTCAGTATTATAGACATATCTCTTATTATATTCAATATCTTGCTGCCAGATTTGACATGAAGGTAGACAAGGTGTCGAGAAACAACTTTTTGGTTTTTTCCAAAGCATGTTATGACTATATGGGTGGACACAACCATGGATCAAGAATATTATAATAATCAGAGTGCCCAAAACCACCTCCCACTTTTCCTATAAATTAGAACCTTGGGCACCCCATTTTGGAGTTTTACCAGGAGGCAAGGGGCTCCCATTTTGGAGTCCCCATGGAGTCTTCTCAACATCCCTAGAAGTTTTAGAGTCTATGGGAAGTGATACATTAAAATATTTTTCTTACCCTCCATTGGGTTTCTAAACACCTTATGATCACCCGGGGAGAAACATGTTGTAAATCTCGAGCATAATGTTGTAATATTTGAATGGTATTTTTAATTCCTGATTTTTATGTTGTTTTTATTCATCCTCTATTTTTATTTAGTTGAGTTATGTACTGGAATGTCATGATCTACTCATGTGATCATGCTTTGGGGTACCCATTCATGAGATGTTTCAAATATCGTTCTCCACTTTTCTTCCCCCTTTCAATTGTAGTGTTTATGTGGTTCAAATTGTTTAATTGAAATCACATAAACCCTATAATGGACAGGTACCTTAAATTCATGGAAAAACATTTATATAGAAAAAAACATGTATAGTTGATTTATTAATATTTTCATGACTTATTATATACTCCCTTTATTTATTTTATATGAAATGTTCATAATTTGTGTAAAATATTAATGTTTAAATATTAAGTATAATTTTTGAGCATTTTTTGAAGTAGTTCAATTGAGTCAGTTTATTGATTTAATTATACATATCACTATATTTATCCAAATTGCATGGTTCTTATTTTGTAGGATTATCCTTTAAATATACTACATTTCATTAGGAGGTACCACGAGCCAATTCTACCATTTGAAGGGTTATATGGTCCTCACAAACAAGACCAAAGAAGCTGTGAAGAAACTGGACTATTCATTAAAATTGAATTACTGGGCTCAATCAAGAAGTCCAAATACCTTAATTATCCTCCCACGTTCGGAGTACAATTCAAGGAGTCCATGATAAAAATATCAGAACCCAATCACAAATACAAGGGGCCCAAATGATTAATTGAAGTCCAGCCTACCATTCTGGCCGAAAATTAAACAAATCACACTAATATTGCCCTTTCCCCTGATGTGGACATACATTAGAGCTTATATTTTTCCTTGTGAAAGAGGAGGTTCGGCCGACCAACTTTGTTGAAGAAATGATTTTTATTTGAGGGCATCTTCCTATTCAAAAACTGATTCACATTATGGACTTTGAAAAAGTCTGTATTGAAATGGACAGATCATAATTGTTCACTAAAACCGCCATAACTTTGTCTCAATAAATCCAATGGCTGCCAACATTTCACAATAGACATAAAACCCCTTTATCTACAACTTTTAATGAGGATATTTCTCATGATTCAGCTGTCTGAATGTACATATCGGCAAGCCAATGGGAGGGGTATTTCTGGAATGTAAACGGTCCATCACCTTGGGCTATAAATACATCCCCTCCTCTCCTTTCAAAAGGGTTGGCACTTCAGCACTTAAGGAGGAGGTTTGGAATTACTAGAGCCTTGACAAGGTTCTGGGTGGATATGCTTTGATCTTGTTTCAACAATAGAGACCTATCCTCCACTTCTCATTCACGTTTGTTTATGTTTGCGTTCAATTGTAATTGTGTAACTTTGTTTTCATTTCAATCAAATTTTAGGGCTTGTTTCTTCTTCAATACCTCTTATTCTTATCCACCTTCTACAGTATAATACTCATGGTCTTAAAATAGTTTGAATCATTTTAAATTACAGTCCCTTATTTTGCTTCCTCATTCAATCAAAATTCCAGTTTTGATTCTCAAAATCTTTCGTGTGTGTGTTTGGCACACTACTCTTTTCTTGTCCCTTTCTTTTTCTAATATTTTTAAATAGTCACCATAAACAATAAACCCAGATTATAAACAATACTAATTTCTGAGTAAATCTCTCATTGGGGTGAGTTTTAATTTAGGAATGTTAAGAGATTGAGAGCTTTCGCTCGATGTGTATTCGTTGAATTAACATTGTGTATCTTGGACTTATCATGTCATGGATTAATGACTTGTTTTGTTTAACGTGTGGTTTCCATGGATTATTGGAACCATAAATACACTACCATAAACAAGATTTGATCATGATAAGAACCCTAAGTTAAGTTAAGGCTTGGATTAAAGCCTTAACACATGGGAATTCAAATCAACATCAACTTGTGACATGGGTGTAAATTTAAATGCAATATAAAGCAACGCTCAAGGACATCACAAGCATAAATAACCTAATGATGAACTCACCCCAATCATTATCAATTTGTTAAATCAATCATTATCAATTAGTCATTTCAATTAAGCTCTGCAAACAAACCCTCAATCAGAATACAATCAACTAAAAACAAACGACTATTTCAAAGTATCATCGCCGAGGATTCGACCCGAGTGCTGCTATACAGATTAGCAGAGCACCATATGTAACACCCCAAGCTTCCACAGTACATTTCCCTTCGAATAATGAAATGGCGTGCATTGTACGCAACTTCGAGATTCTAACACACCACAACCTATCAAACTAGCTATTATGAATAGTAATACCTACTTTTTTAAATTTTATAAATTCTATCTCTCAAAATGGACTTCATTTTTGGATTCGGAATATGGAATTTTTCCTAGGGTGAAATTTTGGAACTTTTCGGATAAGACTTATATTTTGATGAATAGTGAAAATTACTATATTTTAATTGAAAACAACTTTTTAAATAAAAATAATTTATAGTGATAAATTATATTATTGATTAGTTTTAAAGTATAATTACAAAATACTTTTACCATTTTATACAATGGTGTTCATTAGAATTAATTTCACTTTGAAATTGGACCTAAACAATTGTCAATCTTTTGATATAAATTGTTTCTTAAAAACACGCTATTTGTTGTGACAGTGGGAATTAATTATAAAATTAATTAATGAAACATATATGTTTTTAATTTTTTAAAATAGACATCATTTTTGAATTTGGAATATCAATTATATATTAGGGTGAAATTTTGGCATTGTTATGAAAAACGTCAATTTTTGATGAATAGTGAAACTACTAAGTGGTAGTTAAAAAAACTGAATTTTTCATAAAACATAATTTCACTACCTCTGTGAATAGAATTTCGAAAATCCGAGAGACACGGTTAATATCAAGAAGTAAAATGTGGTTCAATGAGATGAAAATAATTTTTGGTGAATAGTAACTTTTTACTTTTATTTACCACGGTTAAAAATAAATAGGGTAATTAAGTGTAAAAATGATATTAATATTACCCTAACACATGTCCTAATTCCATTGGACAAGTGTATCTCGACCAAAAGCACTCTTAGGAATAAAATATTACCAATTTGGTCCCCTTGGATTAGATTAGGACATTTATTATTATTTAATTCAAAGAAGAGTTAAAAGGGTTAAAATCAAAGTTAATTTACTAAAACATTTGTAATATAGTGTTATACATAAGATAAATTTGATTGTAAATATTCATTAGAAATATAATAATATTTCACAAATAATGATAGTTTATTTAAAATTTTTAAACATTAAATAATTTAATAGATTTATGACACAATGATGATGCAGTAATTACCATAATAGTGAAAAATTAAAATATTTGATATTATAAAAACACAAATTAATATAATTTAAGACTTTTAATGAATTAAACGATTTTTCTAGGATAATATGACATATTAGGATTGATTAAGTAAACTTTTTTCGAAGTAATCATTCTATTATGAGTTTCAAAAAAATCAAATATTGAATAGTGTCAAAATTGACATAAAAGCGTTTTTAAAACAAATATTATATTATTAATTGATATTAAATTCCTAAAAATCTAAGGTTCGGCCAAGAGACTTATATCATGATAGGTATATCATTAATGGACAACATGGGGGTCTCTTGGATGAATATAGTATGTTTATTAACATTATAATATAAAAATACAATGTGACACGGTAAATGTCAAACTAATTAACTAAGAGTTAAAACTAAAAGATAAGGTTAATATAGTGACCCAAACCTGTCTAAATTATATTGGTTGAATGTTTTTCGACCTATAACCACCTTAACCTTTGAATAATCAACTTTGGAGCCATTAGAAACCGAATATGAATTTATTATGAATTAATATTTCTAGATTTTCCAAAGGTGCCCCTCACCCCTCTTATAAAAGGGCACTCTTCCTTCTCATTTCTTCACACCTTAAAAGCCTTTTGGATCGTCCAAAACCTGGCCAAATACTCTCTCAACTTCCCTCACTACAACCTAGTGTCCCTAGTTTGATCAGAAAGCCAACCTAAGGAGCCCTTTTGATCAAATCAAAAGGAAGAACCCGAAGAAGAGGTAATGATTTCACCACCCTCTTCCAAGTTCCTTTCTTCTTCCACTTCTTCAATCTTTGTTATTACCATTATAAAATAACAACTCCAGTATCATATATATACTATGATGTTATTATAAATAGGGTACAACAATATTCAGTATTCTATCCACCCTTTTAATAACATGTCACCATACGTGCGTACGTACGGCTTACCGTCTCCACGTCGTGGTGTAATTGTTATTCAATATATTATTATTTTAATGGGTATAATAATGATGTGTAACTCATGTAAATAATAAATATAACATGTTAATTATTCTGTATATATGATATACCATCCATTTATATATTATTTTAATATCAAAAGAATGATATTGTCGCTCGTGCGTACGTACGGACTACCATCTCCACGAACGCGATGAGATTCATTCTCCATCATATAAATTAAAGTATAATTATCATTTGATGATTTAAAAATAATTTTTATGAACTTTATATCATTCTGGATATGAATAATATACAACCTATCCATGAAAAACATGGCTTATGTAACAAAACATATAAAAGAAAACGAGTAAGTTAACTCCCGAAACGACGATAATTCTAAGATATTATTAACAAAGAAACGTTAAAAGATCATATATGTTATCATATTAATGTATATGATTCATGAATACTTTAATAACAATTATTTCAACATTATACAGGAGGTTAACCTGCCCCCAACCAAGGAAAAGTACAAGGTATGGGATTTTCTTATCTCACATTCAATTCCATGAGATTTCCATTGTTCTTCACTAATTTATTGAAAGTGGTATATTGTGTACTTGCATTTGATATATATTATAATTATTCTCTTTATATTCATGTTATTCTGTAAATCATTTGGTGGTTATTAACTTTTGGTCATACGACTCAGTTGATTACAACGTGGTAAGGGGTTTCTTAACTCACTCTTAATTTCGTGAGAATTCCATTATTCACCACTTAATTATTTCATGTGGTGTATGTGTACTGCCCATGATTGTATTCATTGTATAATACACTTTAATTAATGGGTATTTACATGATCATGATATGATCCTACTTTCATGGGTGTATGTTTCGTAAGTTACCTAATCGATAAGGGAATATGAAATTTCAATTTCCACTCATTTGGATTTACGAATATTTCATTGATTATATTACTCCAAGATTATGTGTGGAATCACTATTCATTTGATTATGTCATAATTTCCACTCCCCTTCCTGTGGATATACTATTTATACACATAATCACTCCATTTATAATTTCTCAAGTCATCGATATGAATTTGATAAGAGTAATTTTATCTCACTATCCATTTGTTGAGTTAAACATCCAATTCATTGGTGTTGTTTTTATAAGATTATGTGTGAATATCCTTTGATTTATTTACACTGAATAGCCAATCATATTTAGTGTATTTATATTTTTCACACATAACCATGTCGTTGATTTATCCTTAACCTAAGGATATGACCTTTATGAGAGATTTCATCTCAATTTACATTCCATTGAGACTTCTTTGTTGATATACACCAAATCACTTTTATGTGGTGTATATAATGTACTTTTACATAGTATATCATGAATCCCTTTATTCTCATGATATTACAATGTTTTGATTACCCCAATTATTTGTATTCAAGTGTCTCTCTTTTGGTTAGAATCTCTAACTAAAATACCATTTTTAAATGTTTTAGAGACTTATTCCTCTAAATCATGCTCATTCATGTCCATGTTTTAAAAATGGTTTTAAGGATTTATTTATATGGGCATTAATGTTTTAAAATTAAGAATCCTTTTAAAAATTTTCAAAGTTGTATGGGACACTTTGATTCAAAAATCTATTTTTAAATGGCTTCTTGACATATAGTGTGACTTTTAAATGATTTCAAGAAAAATGGGGATATTTCTCTCAAATTTTTTTGATGATTATTTCATTTTATGTCAACATCCTTCATTATTCTTGATTGAGGTTAATGTGTTACAATATAATCTTCCATATTGTATAAAATGAGTTATGTTTGACTGTGGATGTGCTATTTTTATACCATTCATGGTTTGTAGTTAAATTATTGACATTTCGTATGCTAGAATTAATACGAATGTTTATGTTATGTTTAAACCTGTTCATATGAGGAATGAATTGGACTTAATAAGTGACGGGTGGAGCCCGCTATAGATCCTCGATGCATCGGTAGGTCCCATGATACAAACTAGTGTCTTGGCACAAGGCCTTGGAAAAATCTTATTTGTAGTCTTGGCACGAGGCCTTGGCTATGTGGTTATGATAGTTTGGAATTATGAATTCCATCATTATGAAAGTGGTTATTGATATTGTATGTGATCATTCGACTAGTAGAATACCCATGTGAGTAAGTAAATTGCATTATTTTATTTTATCTTTGCCATTTTATGCTGAAGTTCTTGTTTAAAAGGCTTTTGTTTTAGTAATAAACTGCCTTAAGTGTTTATGCTTATCTATGAAAGATTCTGCTATAATGTTATCCTTACTGAGCATCTGAGCTCACCCCTTTCAATGTTTTATTTTTCCTAGGATTATAAAGAAGTAATTTATGAATGACCTTCAGGGATATTATGAGGGGATATGAAGACAATATGTTGTTGTGGTTTTTTTACTTTATGATGTAATGTAAGACTTATGAATATATCTAGTGTTTCCAAGACTAATAAACTAATCGGTCTTTCGAGACTTGATCCTTTGTGATCATGCCAATGTTATATAATAATGCACTGACTCTGGGTATCTAGGGTTAGGGCATTACAGTTGGTATCAGAGGAAGTTTAGTACAATCCTTGGAAGCTAGATTTAGATAAACTCTGATTTGAGCACCTAGACCTAAGATGAAATTTGAGGATTAGTATAGATTAACTTCCTAGTATTTTGGTATTGTAGAGATTTTGTGAGTTTTCCGAGCAATACATCCATGTCTGGATACAAGAAGGTAGAGGCGGCTCTGGCACAGATGTACCTAGGGGTAAAACCCAAAAACACCGCTTTGAGCTAGACTCGAACGGGAACTGGTGCACGATAATGAGCCTTGCTGCACTCTTGGTTACGACGCTCCCGGGGGATATGATTAGGATAATTTACATTTTCTTTACTAACCGATTTGAAGTATTAAATATATAAGATGATAGTAAATGTCCTTGGTTAATCCTAATGTGTTTCAAATTAAGAATATGGTGACATGTTAATCTCTAAATGATTTTATGACAACTGTTACTCACACAATGCTTTCTGGTTTTAGTCAATGGCTGGATTCCAAGGAAGTCATAGTGACTTTGGGAATGATGTACAAGGTGGGAACAGTGGTGGAAATGAGCAACAAAATGGAATGTTGATAGGTGTAAAAGATATCGTCTTTATGCCAAATCAATTTTCCAAAAATATGATCAACAATCTATATATTAACCAATTCCCAGACTCAAAAAAGAAGAGAAAGGTGGTGAATGATAAGAGCTCCAGCAGTGGAGACCATGGAGAAAGGAATCCTCAATTTCCATCATGTAGGAAATGTGGAAGGAGACACCCAGGAAAGTGTGGCAATGGGAAAAATAAATACATTACGTGTGGGAAGGAAGGACATAGAGTGAAGAATTGCTGAAGCAAAATGAAGAGTACTATGGAAGAACATAAAAATGGTCCTAAGAGTCCATTTACAGTCATTTGCCGTAAATATAGGGGACTGGCCATTACCCGAGTGAATGCCCTATTCTATAGGACATTTTATTGGTCAAAGAAGAAGCTATGTGGAATGAAATGGTTGGTGAAATTTTTAAAAAGTATTAGTGCTCCTTGTTGATGAGTTTACTTTGGAATAATTTTCTTTTGTATTTGTAACCCCGCAGTTTTCCATGTGAGAATGATATTTGAGGAAGAATTATCTCTTCTCTTGTGGATATAGGTTTAAATAACCATTTGGTTTTATATAATCATTGGGTTTGAGGAAATTACAAATTATTATAATTTGGGATGAAAATGCAAGGTATGATATAACATTTGTGGTTAAATTATGTTATGGTTATTTTGAGGATTTTATCTCATTTTGGTAATGTTATAAAATATATTTTTTGAAAAAGGACAACACATAGACTGTGTGACAACCCGTCGTGTCAGACAAAGCTGTGGGAGTCGAACCCACAACCAAAGTTAGATTGGGATTTATCGCCTACCACTGGACTACATGATGTCCCTGGTTAGTGTGACTATTATTTTTAGTTAAATGATTTTATTGATCAATAATAATATGATTTGGGATCTTATGTCTTATCAAATGAGTACCCTTAGTATAGGAAAATGATTTGGTGATTAAGTGATAAATGTTATTTTGGAAGTTGTTCGCTTTGTTGAGAACACTATATGCCAAAGGAAAATAGAGTACTATGGGATTTCATTTGAGGAGTAATGGTGTAGTTTTATCTATGTTTTTATTATGGATTTATAATGATTTTTGTTATTTATGGAAATGATTAGGTTAATTACTTTTAAGTATGTGACTTTAAGAGTAATTAATGTCATTTGGAGATACAATTTAACATGGAAGACTACACTCTTATAAGTTTTGAGTTTCTATATTAGTTTGTATTATATTGAAGGATTTTAAGGACAATTGATTATTGAATGGTATTTATTTAACTTTGGGGTATTATTGGTTTAATTTTAGAAATTAGGATTAGTGTTTATTTCTCTCATGGAATATCCTTTTGGGGGATCATTAGTTCTTGTACTAACCATTTTGGGTTTTATTAATTTCTAAAGACAATGTAAATATATAGGTTATCCTGCATGGATCATGTGATTCTATAGAAGTTTATTCTAGCTCTTCCGGTGTGACCATGTCTTCTTGAATACTCATCGTTTAAAAAAAATGAGTTAGTGGTGGAAATTTATTAAAGAATAAAACTCTACATAAAACGTAAGTATATATCTTTATATTCTTAGTCAATATCATAAATGAATTCCTCATCATTATGTAATGTAACTTAAAACAAAAAAAATGTTGTCTGTTTACTTTCCTACTAGGAGACTAATGGCCGTTTGTCCCAACACAAGATTGTGTTTTTCTTATTGTTAACTTTCTCCTGTTCATGATTTCTATCCCTCTCCATCAGAACTTGACACTTAGTTTATCATCCATATCCATGTTTTCCTACATGGAATCCGAGTATGGGTTATCTTGGTTGACCTTTATACCTCTCTTTATTTCTTTTAAAGTGATAGTTTTATTGACTCTTTTCCGATGTTGGACTTTCCATTATATTCCCAAGCACAATTTTAAAAATTGCAAGGATGCAATTTATTGAAGGAGGGGATAATGTAACACCCCAAGCTTCCACGGTATGTTTCCCATCGAATAATGCAATGGCGTGCATTGTACGCAACTTCGAGATTCTAACACACCACAAACAATCAAACTAGCCATTATGAATTGTAATACCTAATTTTTGAAATTTTATAAATTTTATCTCTCAAAATGGACTTCATTTTTTGATTTGGAATATCGAATTTATCCTAGGGTGAAATTTTTGAACTTTTCGAATATCACTTATATTTTAATGAATAGTGAAAATTACTAAATTTTAATTAAAAACTACTTTTTAAATAAAAATAATTTATAGTGATAAATTATATTATTGAGTGGTTTTAAAGTATAATTAGAATATATTTTTACCATTTTATCTAATGGTGTTCATTATAATTAATTTCACTTTGAAATTGGACCTAAACAATTGTCAATCTTTTGATATATATTGTTTCTTAAAAACACGCTATTTGTTGTGACAGCGGGAAGTAATTATAAAATTAATTAATGAAACTTATATGTTTGTAATTTTTTAAAATAGACATCATTTTTGAATTTGGAATATCAATTATATCTTAGAGTGAAATTTTGGCATTGTTCTGAAAAAACATCAATTTTTGATGAATAGTGAAACTAGTAAGTGGTTGTTAAAAAAACTGAATTTTTCATAAAACTTAATTTTACCGCTTCTGTGAATAGAATTTCGAAAATCCGAGAGACATGGTTAATATCAAGAAGTAAAATGTGGTTCAATGAGACGAAAATAATTTTTGGTGAATAGTAACTTTTTACATTTATTTACCACGGTTAAAAGTAAATAGGGCTATTAAGGGTAAAAATGATATTAATATTATCCTAAAACATGTCCTAATTCTACTGGAAAAGTGTATATCGACCAAAAACAACCTTAGGAAAAAAAATTATCATTTTTTTCCACTTGGATTAGATTAGAACATTTATTATTATTTAATTCAAAGAAGAGTTAAAAGAGTTAAAATCAGAGTTTATTTACTAAAACATTTTTAATATAGGGTTATACATAAGATAAATTCAATTGTAAATATTAATTAGAAAGATAATACGATTTAATACATAATTATATTTTATTTATAATTTTTAAAAATTAAATAATTTAATATATTTATGACACAGTGATGATGCAGTAATTACCATAATAGTGAAAAATTAAAATAATTGAGATTATAAATACCCAAATAAATATAATTTAAGACTTTTAATGAATTACACTAATTTTTTAGGATATTATGACATATTAGTATTGATTAAATTAACTTTGTTCTAATTAATCGTTGTACTATGAGTTTAACAAAAATCAACTATTGAATAGTGTCAAAATTGACATAAAAGAGTTTTTAAAACAAATACTATATTATTAATTGATATTAAATTCCTAAAAATATAAGGTTCGGCCAAGAGACTTATTTCATTATTTTTATATCATTAATGGACCACTTGGGGGTCTCTTGGATTTATATAGAAAGTTTATTAACTTTATAATATAAAAATACAAAGTGACATGGTAAATGTCAAACTAATTAACTAAGAGTTAAAACTAAACAATAAGGTTATTATAGTAACCCAAACCTATCTAAATTCTATTGGTTGAAGGGTTTCCGACCTATCCCTACCTTAACCTTTGAATAAATAACTTTGGAGACATTAGAAACCAAATATGAATTTATTATAAATTAATATTTCTAGCTTTTCCAAAGGTGCCCATCACCCCTCCTATAAAAGGGCACTCTTCCTTATCATTTCTTCACACCATCAAAGCCTTTTTGTTCGGCCAAAACCTGCCCAAATACTCTCTCAAATTCCTTCAATACAACCTAGAGGCCTTAGTTTGATCAGAAAGCCATCCTAAGGAGCCCTTTTGATCAAATCAAAAGGAAAAACCTGAAAAAGAGGTAATGATTTCACCACCCTCTTCCAAGTTCCTTTCTTCTTCCACTTCTTCTTTCTTTGTTATTACCATTATAAAATAATAACTCCAGTATCATATATATAATTTGATGTTATTATAAATACGGTACAACCATATTCAGTATTCTATATATCCTTTGAATAACATGTCACTATACGTGCGTACGTACGGCTTACCATCTCCACGTCGTGGTGTAATTGTTATTCAATATATTATTATTTGGATGGGTATAATAATTATGTGTAACTCATGTAAATAATAAATATAAAATTTTAATGATTCTGTATATATGATATACCATCCATTTATATATTATTTTAATATCAAAAGAATGATATTGTCGCTCGTGCGTACGTATGGACTACCGTCTCCACGAACGCGATGAGATTCATTCTCCATCATATCCATTCAATTATAATTATCTTTTTATGATTTAAAAATAATGTTTAAGAACTTTATATCATTCTGGATATGAATAAGATACAACCTATCCATGACAAACATGGCTTATGTAACAAAACATATAAAAGAAAACGAGTAAGTTAACACCCGAAATGACGATAATTCTAAGATATTATTAACAAAGCAATGTTAAAAGGTCATATATGATATCATATTAATGTATATGATTCATGAATAATTTAATAACAATTATTTCAACATTATACAGGAGGTTAACCTACCCCCAACCAAGGAAAAGTACAAGGTAAGGGATTTTTTTATCTCACATTCAATTCTGTGAGATTTCCATTGTTTGCCACTAATTTATTGAAAGTGGTATATTGTGTACTTCTATTTGATATATATTATAATTATTCTCTTTATATTCATGTTATTATGTAAATAATTTGGTGGTTATTAACTTCTGTTCATACGACTCAGTTGATTACAACATGGTAAGGGGTTTCTTAACTCACTCTTAATTTCGTGAGAATTCCATTGTTCACCACTTAATTATTTAATGTGGTGTATGTGTACTGCCCATGATTGTATTCATTGTGTAATATACATTAATTAATGAGTATTTATATCATAATGGTATTATCCTTCTTTCATGGGTGTATGTTTCGTAAGTTACCTAATCGATAATGGAATTTGAAATTTCAATTTCCACTCATTTGGCTTTACGCATATTTCATTGATTATATTACTCCAAGATTATGTGTGGAATAACTATTCATTTGATTATGTCATAATTTCCACTCCCCTTCATGTGGATATACTATTGATACACATAATCACTCCATTGATAATTTATCAAGTCATTGATATGAATTTGATAAGAGTAATTTTAACTCACTCTCCATTTGTTGAGTTAAACATCCAACTCATTGGTGTTGTTTTTATAAGATTATATGTGAATATCCTTTGATTGATTTACACTTAATATCCAATAATATTTAGTGTATTTATATTTTTCACCCATAACCATGTCGTTGATTTATTCTTAACCTAAGGATACGACCATTATGAGATATTTCATGTCAATTTACATTCCATTGAGACTTCTTTGTTGATATACACCAAATCACTTTTTTGTGGTGTATATAATGTACTTTGACATAGTATATCATGAATCCCTTTATTCTCATGATATTACAATATTTTGATTACCTCAATTATTTGTATTAATGAGTCTCTCTTTTGGTTAGAATCTCTAACTAAAATACCATTTTTAAATGTTTTAAAGACTTATTCATCTAAATCTTGCTCATTAATGTCCATGTTTTAAAAATGGTTTTATGTATTTATTTATATGGACATTAAAGTTTTAAAATTAAAACTCCTTTTAAAAATTTTCAATGTGGTATGGGAAACTTTGATTCAAAAATCTATTTTTAAATGGATTCTTGAAATATAGTGTGACTTTTAAATGATTTCAAGAAAAAGGGGGATATTTCTATCAAATAGTTTTGATGATTATTTTCATCTATGTCAACATCCTTCATTATTCTTGATTGAGGTTAATGTGATATGATACAATCTTCCATATTGTATCAAATGAGTTATGTTTGACTGTGGATGTGCTATTTTTATACCATTCATGGTTTGTAGTTAAAGTATTGACATTTCGTATGCTAGTTTTAATACGAATGTTTATGTTATGTTTAAACCAGTTCATATGAGGAATGAATTGGACTTAATAAGTGATGGCTGGAGCCCGCTATAGCTCCACGATGCATCAGTAGGTCTCATGAGACAAACTAGTGTCTTGGAACAAGGCCTTGGCAAAATATTATTTGTAGTCTTGGCACGAGGCCTTGGCTATGTGGTTATGATAGTCTGAATTATAAATTCCATCATTATGAAATTGGTTATTGATATTTCATGTGATCATTCGACTAGTAGAATATCCATGTGAGTAAGTAAATGGCATTATTTTATTTTATCTTTTCCATTTTATGCTGAAGTTCAAGTTTAAAAGGCTTTTGTTTTAGTTATAAACTGCCTTAAGTGTTTATGCTTATCTATGAAAGGTTCTTCTATAATGTTATCCTTACTGAGCATCTGAGCTCACCCCTTTCAATGTTTCATTTTTTCCAGGATTATGAAGAAGTAATTTATGAATGACTTGCAGGGATAGTATGAGGGGATATGAAGACAAGATGTTGTTGTAGTTTTTTTACATTATGATGTAATGTAATACTTATGAATATATCTAGTGTTTCCAAGACTACTAAACTAATTGGTCTTTCTAGACTTGATCCTTTGTGATCATGACAATGTTATGTAATAATGCACCGAATCTCGGTATCTAGGGCTGGGGCGTTACACCAGAACCATGACCGGTCTATAGGTGACAATCGGAGGTGCGTTTCAATAGTGCATCAAGTTCTTCATGTGTTTCCTTGGTGAGTTTCGATTATGAAGTCGAACACAAATCACTCAATCATCGGCTGTATCTGATGAATCATTGGGTGTTTCCAACTAAACCCTAGTAAGTATCCTAGTAAAAGAATAATAAAATTTTCATTCTAGGTGTTTCAAACTAGGGAATTAAATATCATAACCTTATATATTGAATTATTGAAGGCTGACCAATATGAGATTTCCCCGAGTTGATCACACTTTATCAAATCTGGCAATTTCTGATTTCTTGTATTATTTTCTTTTATTCACTTTCTTCCTAAACCAAGAGAACCCAAATTTCATACAATAAAATTTACCATTTTCTTAATCAAAAAATTACTTTAAAATTTATTATATATTGTTACATCGAGAGACAACCTAGGGTCGATGCAATACTGTAGAAATTCAAGTTAAAAATAAAAATCTAATTTTACGTGCTTGACAACGCGATCAAATTTCGGCGCCATTTCCGGGGAGCCTAGATCATTTATTTCTTATTTATTTCCTTTTATTTATTTATTTTACTTTTTAATTAGTACTCCATTCAATACCCCACCCTAATTTATTATTTTTTGTTTTTTTTCTATTTTTGGTTGTTTTTTTGTGTTCTTCATATCTCCCTCTCCCTCCCTCTTCTTCTCCATCTCTATCTATCTGGTATTGTAGTATAAAATTCTCTTTTTGTTCCTCCTTTAATTTATTAAGTATTTTTATTCCATTCAAATTCCATAAAAAATATTAAAAAAACAATCAATCAATCAAACTCGACAACATTGTTGCATGACAAGATCTGGTAAATAAACACTACTTGAATTTGACCCTAAAATTGAAAAATCACTCCATTCTCAAATCAAGGTATCTAAACAAGGTCAATCAATTAACACTATGGAACCCCATTTAGAACCTCAAGTGTCCCTAAACCCATCCAAAATTGAATCCAAGCAATCCCAAGAAATAATGGCTGTAAATAATCGAACCTTAAAAGAAGTGACCACCCAAGATATGGTGTACCAACCTACATACATCCAATATCACGATGAAGTAGCCAAATTTGAACTTAGATCAGACCTCATCCACCTACTTCTAAAATTCCATGGTCTTCCAATTGTGGACCCTCATAAACAACTCAAAGAGTTTCACATAGTGTTCCCCACAATGAAACCCCAAAATATTTTTGGGGACATAATTATGTTTAGGGATATCCCTTTTCCCCTGATAGTGTATCCAAAGTCTAGATACACTATTTACCTACCACAATTAGGGGCTAAAATTAACTTAAATGACTCTTTATAGAGAAGTTCTTCACTACCTCCTTAACTGAATCAATTAGAAAATAAATACATGGAATTAGGAAATCACAAGGGGAGACCCTTCATGAATATTGGGAGAGATTAAAATTATTTTTCCCAAGTTTACCCCACCACCAGATTAGTGAACAATTTCCAACTCAACAATTCTATGAGGGGTGTATCCCCATGGATCGTGGAATGATTGATGTTGTAGCTAGTGGTGCCCTTGATGATAAAACCCGTTTTTCTCCTTGTTAATTAATAGCCAACATGGCTCAAAATTCACACCAATTTGGTACCGGAGTAATTGCAGCAACCTGAGGAGTTCATGAGGTAAGTCATTCAGACATATAACAAAAGGTAGATAATAAACATGATGATATGCATTACCTTATAAGGAAAATAGATATAACACAAGGTAACTCAAAATATTAATAGGTTCCATTATATTATGGTATTATGTCTGACAATACTTGTTTTTCTGACCAGTGACCACAACATAAAGATTCACAAATCATACCACGATTCACTCTTTTATTCCACCCATACACTGCTGTTTTAATTTATTTTTGTAGTGAATATTCTAAATAAAATTATAAATTTAACATTATGTTTTAATCAATTAATTAATGTTAATAAAAATTATAATGGTAAATGTCACTTGTTTTTATTATTTCAATGTAGGTGGATATGATTTGGAGGGCCCTTGATGAAGTGGAAGAAAAATGAGCCAAAATTGCATGGATCCGTGGACTGTCAACTGTTTTGAATAGTACGCGAAATCCGTGGTTCCAAATGGGATGATATTTTGTGGGCCGATCAAAAATTTAATATTCTACATATAATATCAAGGAAACAAATCCTTATTAAGCATCTAGAGGGACCATCTGAACTGATCTGTCCAAGCCAACGAATATGCACAAAGTCAAAAGTGGTGTTTTGTATTTTATCAATATCTAGATATTTATTTGTCCAAATGGTGCCAAACATTCGGTGGTGATAGATAATATGTGAGGATACAACTTTACAGTTTTATCAAAAGGGATATTCTGCTTTCTAAGAGCCTAAAAACTTTCTCCAAGTGGTTTATCAAAATTCGGGTGCCCAAAACCACTTCTCATTTTGGCTATAAAAAGACACCTTGGGCACCCCATTTGCATGTTCGACCAGGAGGCAAGGGGCTACCATTTTGGAGTCCCCAAGGAGTCTTCTAAACATTCCTAGAAGTTCTGGAGGCTCTGGGAAGTTCTAATTCAACATATTCTTCTTCTTCCTCTCCCATGGGTTTCTAAACACCTTGTGATCACCCGGGGAGGAACGTGATGTAAATCCCAAGATTCATGTTTGTAATATTTGAATGGTCTTTTGAATTCCAGGTTGTTGAGTTGTTTTTCATAATAATCTATTATTATTTTATTTTTTATATTCTGGTATGTCATGCTCAACTCATATGTTCATGTTTGGGGGTACCCATTCATGTGATGTTTCAAACACCGTTCACCACCTTCTTTTCCCCCATTCAATTACGGTGTTTGTGTGGTTCATATTGGTCAATTGGACTCACAAAATCACTGTCAAGGCCATGAAAATTTATGTCATGGTATCAAAACAAAATATCATACAAACCTGGACAACGCATCAAGTTCTTCATGTGTTTCCTTGTTGAGTTTCAGTTATGAAGTCAAACACAATTCACCCAATCATCGACGGTATCCGGTGAATCATTGTGTGTCTTCGACTGAACCCTAGGAGGTGTCCTAGTATCAAATTAGTAACATTATGGTTCTAGGTGTTACAAACCAGGGATTAAAATATCATAACCCTATATCATGAAGCGAGGAAGGATAAACATCATGAGAGTACCCCAGGTTGATCACGCTTAATTAATTCTGTTATTCTCTACATTGTTTTATTGCTTTCATTTTCTATTTTCATCTTTAATCATCAAACCCACAAGTTTTAAAAAAACCAAATTCACCTTCTACTTTCATAATCAAAACCCTCTTTTTAAATTAATGATCTAAGGCTCCTTCTAGAGACGACCTAGGGTTGCTGCTATACTGCAGAAATTCTAGACAAAATTAAACAACTAATTTGACGTGCTCGACAACGTGATCAAATTTTGGCGCCATTGCCAGGGATCCAAGATAATTTTTTTATTTATTTTTTTTATTTATTTTATTTCTTAATTATTAATTTTTTAAATACCCCAGCCGCATTTGATTGTTTTTGTATTGGGTTTTGTCTTTATTTTTGGTTGTTTTTTGCATGTTCTTTATCTCTCTCTCTCTTCTTCTTCTTCTCCATATCCCTCTCTAATTCTATTGTATAACATTATATTATTCTTTCAGCCTTATTATGTTTTTTTATCCACATCAAATAAGAAAACACATCAAAAAAATCAATCAATCAAACTGGACATCATTATTGCATGACAAGATCTAGTAAAGAAAAACTACATGAATTTGATCCTGAAATTGAAAAGTCACTTCACACACAAATCAAGGCATCTAGAGAAGGTCAATAAAGAAACATTGAGGAACCCCTTGTGGAACCTCAAGTGTTCCAAAACCAATCCAAAATTGAAACCTGTCAAACCTAAGAAAACATGGCTACAAATAACCGAACTTTAAAAGAACTAACCACCCCTGATGTGGAGTACCAACCTGCGTACATCCAATATCCTGAGAAAGTAGCCAAATTTGAGATTAGATCAGGTCTCAACCACATTCTTACTAAATTCCATGGTCTTCCCGTTGAGGGACCTCATAAACACCTTAATGAATTTCACATAGTGTGCGCCACCATAAAACCCCAAAATGTGTCTGAGGACTTAATTATGTTTAGGGATTTCCCTTTATTCCTTGATGGTGTATCCAAATATTGTCTATACTATTTGCCTTCCACAAATGGGGGATGGAATGACCTAAAAGGACTCTTTCTAGAGAAGTTATTCCCCACCTTCTGTACTGCAGCAATTAGGAAAGAAATCTGTGGAATTAGGCAATCACAAGGAAAGACCCTTCATGAATACTGGGAGAGATTCAAAAGACTTTGATCAAGATTCCCCCACCACCAGATTAGTGAACAACTACTAATCCAATAATTATATGAGAGACTTATTCCCATGGATCGTGGAATGATTGATGCTGCAGCTGGTGGTGCCCTATTTTATAAAACTCCTTCCGCTGCTCGTGACTTAATAGCCAGCATAGCTCAAAATGCACAACAATTTGGTACACGAGAAATTGAACCAACCCGAAGAGTTCATTAGATAATTCATTCAGTCCTAGAACAGAAGGTAGATACTAAACTTGATGAGATACATACCCTTCTAAGGTAATTATCTCAAGCACAATGTAAATCAAACTCTAATTCTATTCTATTACATTGTGGTATTTGTTCTGATAACAATCATTTTTCTGAACAGTGCCCACAACTTCAAGATTCATCTGAGTCTTGTGTAGTTGTGTTCCCAGGGCGTCCATTCCAACAAGCACCTCCCTTCAAGAAAGAAAAATTCAGGCCAAATCCAAATCCAGGGTGGCAAGCACAACTCCAGTACCAACAAGGAGGAAACTTAAGCTACCCCAAGTAGAATTGGAATCAACAATGCCAAGGTATTCAACCTTCTTATACTTCAGCTTCTCAAAACAATCTTCCTCCTCCTCCCAAATCTGAACCATACCTCGAGGATATGGTGAAGAAAATGGAAACCCATAACCTTCAGTTCCAACAAAACACACAATCGGCAATTCAAGACCTACAAACACATGTGGGACAATTGGCGAACACCATCGGTGAGATTGAGATGCAAGGGTCTAGAAAACTACCATCACAACCCATTGTTAATCCGAAGGACAAAGGTAATGTATGTGCAATTACACTTCGTAGTGGTAAAGAAGCTTCTACTTCTACTGATTCTATAAAACAGGTATGTCCGTCTCTTGAAAACACTCCTTCCCAACCCTCAAAAATTTCATGCAATGAAAAAAAAATAAAAAGTGAATTCAAATTATCGTTGATTATTCAAATGAGCAATCCATTCCTCTTCCTTTCCCACAAAGACTCTATAAATCTAAGAAAAACATTGATAGTGATATTGATAATGAGATAATGGATACATTTAAAAAGGTTCAAGTTAATATTCCTTTATTGTATGTAGTCAAGATAATTCCCCATTATTCCAAATTTCTTAAAGAACTTTGCACCCATAGACGAAGGATGAAGGGGAATGATAGAGTAAACTTTGGTAGGAATGTCTCAGCCTTGATTCAACCAGCAATGCCAACCAAATTCAAGGATCCTGGCACATTCACGATATCGTGTACCATAGGGGATACCTTCTTTTCTGATGCTATGCTAGATTTAGGTGCTTCCATTAATGTAATGCCTCACTCTATGTATACTTCTCTACAGGTTGGAGAGCTTCAACCAACAAGCATTGTTGTGAAACTTTCCAACCAGAGTACAACACATCCAAAAGGTATGATTGAGGATGTCCTTATACGGGTGAAGAATCTCATCTTCCCTGCTGATTTCTACATTCTTGAGATGGAAGATAACCGAACCCAAGGACATGCTCCTCTCATAGTTTGGATTCCATTCCTAAAAACAGCAAATACGATCATCAATGTTCACAATGGTTTTCTATCCATGGAATTCGTAGGAGAAAAGGTCAATTTTAACATCCTTGAGGCTATGAAACACCCCGTTGAAGAGCACTCCACTCTACCTATATATTCAATGGAAGTGCTCTCAAATGATCCACACACACACAATTCTCTTCTCATCCCATACTCTGATTCATTTTCTTCTTCTTCACCCTTGGATGATTTGAGTTTTGATTCATGTTTTGAGTGTTGTGTGGGTTCTGAAAAGTGTAATTTTTGTGATTTAATTGATGTGTGTGTTCATTCTGAGGTACCCATGACCGTCGATGATTCTACAAATCTCATTTCTATAGATTATCTATCTTTAGAGAATAAACATGAGCAGATAGACAGTTTAATGGACCTCAATCACCATAAATCCCCTCCCTCAATCCAGAAACCACCAGTGTTGGAACTTAAAAAACATCCTTATAATTTAAAATATGCATATCTTGAGGGTATTAACCAACTATCCATCATTATTTCCAATAACCTCTCTCCAAAATAGGAATCGAAACTGCTCAAACTTTTGAGAGTGTGTAAAAAGGAAATAGGATGGACATTGGATGATATTCCTGGGATTAAACCATCTATTTGTATGCATCATATAATTTTGGATGATGTGGCTATTCCCGTATGGAAATGTCAATGCCAGTTGAATACCACTCTCCTTGAAGTGGTAAATTTGGAATTCAGTAAATTACTTGATGAGGGGATCATTTATCCTATATCTGATAGTAAATGGGTTAGCCCAGTGAAAATTGTGCGTAAAAACAGTAATAACAGTTGTGTCAAATGAAATGAATGAATTGGTTCCAACACGTGTGCAAAATAGTTGGTGAGTCTGTATTAACTACTATTGACTGAATCAAGCTACGCGGAAGTACAACATTCCATTACCTTTCATTGACCAAATGTTAGAACGATTGGCTGGTAAGTCCCATTATTGTTTCCCTGATGGATATTTGGGTTATTTCAAATTCCATATAGCCCCTGAGGACCTAGAAAAGACAACATTTACCTGTCCATTTGGTGCATTTTCATACAGAAGGATGACATTCGGTCTATGTAATGCTCCTGGTACATTTCAGCGATGTTTGTTGAGTATTTTTTCTAAGTACCTTGAGAGTTGTGTGGAAGTCATTATAGATTATTTCATAGTATATGGATCTTCTTTTGATGATTGTTTGGAACACCTAGGTTCTGTCCTTCGCCGCTGCATTGAAAAAGTTCTTGTTTTAAATTATGAGAAATTCCATTTTATGGTTGAGCGGGGGATAGTTCTTTGAAATTTCATTTCAAATAAGGTAATTAAAGTTGATAAATCTAAAATTGAATTAATTTTAACCCTTCCATATCCAAAATGTGTTTGTGAGGTGCGATCTTTCTTGGGTCATGCTTGTTTTTACCGCCAATTGATAAAAGAATTTAGTAAGATTGCACTTCCATTGTCCATGTTATTGCAATAAGATTACGAGTTTGTGTTTTATAAAAATTTTGAGGATGAATTCAATTCACTAAAAAAGAGTCTCACATCACCTCCCCTCATCCAACCACCATGGTGGGATCTCCCCTTCGAGCTTATGTGTGATGCCTCTAACTTTGCAGTTGGGGCAGTTTTATCACAAAGGGTTGAGAAGGCTCCTCATGTAATTGTGTATTCCTCGCGTACCTTTGACACTGCCCAGGTAAAATAAAAAACCATAGAAAAATAACGCCTTTTATTGTGTTTGCCTAGAAAAAATTCCGTTCATATCATTTTGGGTCAAAAGTGATTGTGTTTTCTGACCATGCTGCCCTTCGATTTCTCTTAAAGAAACCTGAAGCTAAACCCCGTCTCATATGGTGGATGCTCCTCCTCCAAACATTTGACCTTTAAATTAGAGATAATAGGGGGGTGGAGAATGTGGTAGCTGACCACATTAGTAGGATTCCCCCACCATTGGACCATCTTGTTGACTCACCCCTACCCATTGGAGAATTATTCCCTCATGAGAACCTTTGTGATGTTGTGGACCTTACCCCCTGGTATGCAAACATTGTGAATTTTCTAGCAGCATCTAGGGTCCCCACTATTTTTAGCATTTCACAATCTCATAGACGTATATATGAGTCTCGTTGGTACATTTGGGATGACCCATACTTGTGGAGAATTTGTAGTGACCAAGTAGTTCGTCGATGTGTCCCTAACCATGAGTTCACCTCTACTTTGACCTTCTTCCACACTTTGGCATATGGGGGCCACTGTAGCTCTCAATGTATAGCTTGAAAGGTCCTTGACTCAAGACTTTATTGGAAAGAATTTTATAGGGATGCCCAAAGATTTTGTAAGTCATGCACTCATTGCCAATCAAAGGGAATATCTCCAAGAGGAGAGAAATGCCCCAACATCCCCTGTTATTCTGTGAATTTTTTGATGCATGGGGCATTGACTTCATGGGGCCTTTTCCAAATTCATTTTTCTTTATGTACATATTATTGGCTGTTGACTATGTATCTAAATGGGTGGAAGCAAAGGCCACCAGGACCGATGACTCTCGAGTAGTTGTTGATTTTGTGAGGTCCCAAATTTTCAGTAGGTTTGGTTTACCAAGATTCATCATTACTGATCAGGGTTCACATTTTTTCAATCACAACATGAAAAATTTTCTTCATAAGTATGGGGTTGATCATAAAGTCTCCACTGCATATCACCCCCAAACTAATGGACAAGATGAAATATCAAATCAGGAAGTTAAACGAATCTTGGAAAAAACGGTACAACCCAATAGGAATGATTGGGGTTTGCGCTTGGATGATGCTCTTTAGGCGTACCATACAACTTTTAAAACCCCAATCGGAATGTCACCATACAAAATTTTGTTTGGAAAGGCTTGTCACCTCCCAGTGGAGATAGAACACCATGAATATTGGGCTGTTAAACAATGTAATATGAACCTTTCAGATGCAGGTGAGCAAAGAAATTTGTAGATTTAGGAGTTGGAATAAATTCGACGTGATGCATACGAAACTCCTGGATCTATAAAGAGAAGACAAAGGCTATTCATGATAGCATGATTCACCAGATGAAGTTACATATTGGTGAGAATGTCCTCATGTACAATTCTAGGCTTAAGCTCCACCCAGGTAAGCTTTGTTATTGATTGCTCAGTCCTTATACTGTTACTAATGTTTACCCATTTAGTGCAATATAGGTTTTTCATGAGCATAGTGGAAGAAGTATTACCGTCAATGGCCAGTGAATTAAACACTTCTATGAGGATTTTCCAAAGAATTTGGTGGTGGAAATACACCTTCTCAACTCATCATACGAGTAAAACACACCAGGTTTTATCCTTACTTCTCACATTCTCAATTATTTCAGTGAGGACACTGCACATTCTAGGTGTGTGTGTGGGGGGGGGATACATTCCTGGGTAAGTAAGGAATTTTCGTCATTTTCTCATTTCATCTCTTTTTAGCCTTCTTTATGGTATTTTAATTTTTCCCCATCAACAATTTCAAAGTTCTATGATTTGGTGACCATAAAGTGGGGAAAGTAAAAATACCATAACGAAGGCTAAAAATAATATTTGTATGAATTTAACATCAAGGAGTGATTTTTTTTAGTGAATTAGTTTTCTGTGAATGATAAAAATGGTCGTATCTATGTAAAAACTTTGAGATGATTGATGCCCCTTGTGTGAGTAATTTTTGGGAAAACTGTGTCACTAATATCTCCACAAATAATTGCATCAAACCACAAAGTGTGATTATTTATAACATAATATAAGGTAAATATATGCTGGGATAATATTTTTCAGCTTTAAATGATATTTCCATACGTTCATTCCTTATCTGATCTATTTCATTACTGTACCAGATTGACCTATTCATGTGTACCTAATGTCCGACTATTTTACTCCCTCAAAAAAAAATTTTGTGTCTTGGCCAGGTCAAAAACCACTCATCCTTAACCTTTTATCTTGTTATAACTATTTCAATTACTATCGTGAGGATATCAAACAAGGGTTGAGAGATGAGTGTGAGATTTGTTCCAAATGGACTTATAAAAAAATAAATAAATGAGGGGAGTGATGAAATGTACAACATATGGGGATATCTAGGTCGGGAGCTTATGGTGTGACTTCTGGGAATGCTTAAGTGAGTGGGTCTTGAAATATTATTGCAAAGGATGTAGAACAAGTTCGGTAAAAAATCATTTAAAGCTAAATAATGTTAAAATAACCTATATTTATTTGATAGAACGTGGAAATAATAACATGGTCTGGTTTTCAGAAACAAACATGGAGAGTTAGTGTAATGGTTTAATTTTGAATTCCTTGCTCATGTTGGTGTCATAAATCTCTTTGAATTTTACTGTGATATGATTTATGAGACATCTTTTTCCATTTTCACTGGGAAGAACTCCTTGGTGCGGTTCGTGCATTGATCACATTACTTATGTGAATTAAAATTTCCTCAAATTATGAATCATCATGTTGTTGGAAATTTATATATATGCATAATTTTATTTGGATATGTGACTTTTCCCAGGAGTGAAAATGTTTATGTGTCGGGGTTTGATCGTACCATGATTCACTGTTTTATTCCACCCTTACAGTGCTGTTTTAATCTAGTTTTGTAATGAATATTCCAAATATAATAATAAGTTTCACTTTATATTTGAATCAATTAATTAATGTTAATAAATATTATGATGGAAAATGTTACTTGTTTTTATTATTTCAATGTAGTTGGAGATGATATTGAAGGCCCTTGATGAAGTGGAAGAAAAATGGGCCCAAATTGCATGGATCCATGGACATCTGTCCACTGTTTTGAATAGTATGATAAATACGTGGATCCAAATGGGTTGATATTTTGTGGAATGATCCATAATTTAATATTATACATTTAATATCAAGGAACCCAATCCTAATTCGGCTTTATGAGGCCCATCCGAACTGATCTGTCCAAGCCACCGAATATGCACAAAGTCAAAAGTGGTGTTATGTATTTTATCAATATATCAAACCTTATTTGTCCAAATTGTGCCAAACTTTTAGTGGTGATAGTTAAGACGTGGGTATACAACTTTAAATTTTTTTCAAAAGGGATATTCGACTGTCTAAGAGCCGAAAACTTTTGTCTAAGTGGTTTATCAAAATCTGGGTGCCCAAAACCACTTCTCATTTTGGCTATAAAAAGACACCTTGGGCACCCCAGTTGCAAGTTTGGCCCAGAGGAAAGGTGCTGCCATTTTGGAGTCCCCAAGGAGTCTTATCAACATCCCTAGAAGTTATGGAGGCCATGAGAAGTTCTACTTGAACATCTTCTTCTTCTTCCTCTCCCATGGGTTTCTAAACCCCTTGTGATCACTAGGGGAGGAACGTGATGTAAATCCCAAGCTTCATGTTTGTAATATTTGAATGGTCTTTTGAATTCCAGGTTGTTGTGTTGTTTTTCATAATCCTCTATTATTATTTTATTTATTTATGTACTTTTATTTCATGCTCAAATCATATGATCATGTTTGGGGGTACCCATTTATGTGATGTTTCACACACCGTTCACCACCTTATTTTCCCCCTTTCAATTGCGGTGTTTGTGTGGTTTATATTGGTCAATTGAACTCACACAAGCACTTTCAAGGCCATATAAATTTATATCATGGTATCACAAAGAAATAACATACAAACCTGGACAATGCATGATGTTCTTTGTGTGTTTCCTTGGTGAGTTTCAGTTATGAAGTCAAACACAATTCACCCAATCATCAGTGGTGTCTGGGGAATCATTGTGTGTTTTCGACTAAAACCTAGGAGGTATCATAGTATAATCTCATTAAAATTATGGTTCCAGGTGATACAAACCAGGTATAAAAATATCATCACCCTATATCATGAAGCGATGAAGTATAAACATCATGAGAGTACCCCGTGTTGATCGCACTTAATTAATTCTGTTAATCTCTACATTGTTTTATCACATTCATTTTCTATTTTCATCTTTAATCATAAAACCCACAAGTTTAAAAACAACCTCATTAAACTTTTAATTTAATAATAAAAACCGTCTTTTTAAATTAATGATCTAAGGCTCCATCGATAGACGACGTAGGGTTGCTGCTATACTGCAGAAATTCTAGTCAAAATTAAAAAACTAATTTGACACGGTCGACAACGCGATCATTCACCTGAGCCCTATACAGCCATGTCCCCAGGGTGTCCATAACAACAAGTACCTCCCTTCAAGCAAGAAACATTCAAGCCAAATCCAAACTCAGAGCGGAAATAACAACCCCAGTACCGATGAAGAGGAAACTCAAGATACCCCAAGCAGAATTGGTATTAACAAGGCCAAGGTATGCAACCTTCTTATCCTTAAACATCTCAAAAAAATCATACATATCCTCCCAAATCTTATCCAAGCCTCTAGGATATGGTAAAGAAAATGGTAACCCAGAACCTCCAGTTCCAATAGACCACACAATCTTGAATTGAAGACCTACAAACCCAAGTGGGAATGTTTGAAAACACCATCAGTGAGCTTAATATGTAGGGTTTTGGACAACTACCATCCCAACCCAAAGGATAAGGGTAATGTATGTGATGTTACACATTGTAGTGGTAATTAAGTTTATTCTTATAATGATTCTTCCCAAAAGGTATTTCTCCCAAATGAAAACACTCATTCTACAAACATAAAAGATTCTAATGCATAAGATCAAAACAAAAAGGGTAATAAAATTATAATTTATGTTTCAAAAGAACAATCCATTCCTCTTCATTTCCCCCAAATACTCCCTAAATCTTCGAAGAATTCTGATATTGATATTGATAAAAAAATAATGGATATATTTAAAATGGTTCAAGTTAACACTCCTCTATTGGATGTTGTTAATCAAATCCCTTGATATGCCAAATTTCTTAAAGAGACTTGCACCCATAGAAGGAGGTTGAAGGGGAACAAAAGAGTCAACATGGGATGGAATTTTTCATCCTTGATTAAACCTACAATTCCAATCAAATGCAAGGATCCAATCACTTTCACGATATAGTGTACCATAAGGGAGACCTTATTTTCTGATGCTATGCTAGATTTAAGTGCTTCCTTTAATGTAATGCCTCACTCAATGTATACTTCTCTGTAGGTTGCAGAGCTTCAACCTACAGAAAGTTTCATGAAACATGCCAACTGTAGTACAAATTATCCAATAAGAGTTATTGAGGATGTCCATGTAAGAGTGAATAATCTCATCATAATCACTTATTTCTACATTATTGAGATAAAATATACCCAAACCCAAGGACATGACCCTCTTGTAATTGGGAGAACATTTCTCAAAACAGAAAAGATGATCATCAATCTTCACAATGGTACATTTTCCATAGAGTTCGATGGAGAAAAGGTATGTTTTAACATCCATGAAGATATGAAACACCTTGTTGAGGAGCACTCCACTCTTCCTATCTATTCGAAGGAAGTGCTCTCAAATTATGCACACACACACATAATTATATCCTCAACCAATATGATGATTTATTTTCCTCTTATTCACCCTTGGATGATATGATTTTTGATTTATGTTTTGAGTGTTGTGTGGGTTCTGAAAAGTGTAAATTTTATTCTTTAATTGATGAGTGTGTTCATTATGAGGTTCCCATGACCGTTGATGATTCTGATAATCTCATTTCAATAGATTTTCTATCTTTAAATAATAAACATGTTCAGATGGGCAGTTTCATGGACCTCACTCCCCCTAAATCCCCTCCCCCAATCCAAAAACCCTCGGTGTTGGAATTTAAACAACTTCCATCTAATTTAATATATGCTTATATTTAGCATATAGAAAAATTTTCCATCATTATTTCCAGTAACATCTCTCAACAGTAGAAATAAAAGCTGATTGATCTTTTGAGAGAGTGTAAAAAGGAAACAGGATGGTAATTGGTTGATATTCCTGAGATTATCCCATCTATTTGTATGCACTATATAATTTTGGATGACAAGGCTAATCTCGTAAGGCAGACTCAAAACTGGTTGAATCCCACTCTCCTTGAAGTGGTAAAATTGGAAGTTAGTAAATTACTAACTTTAAGGATCTTTTATCCTATATCTGATAGTATATGGGTTATCCCAGGGAAAATTGTGTCTAAAAAAACAATAATAACAATTGTGTCAAATGGAAGGAATTAATTGGTTCCAACACCTGTGCAAAAAAGTTGGCGAGTTAGTGTTGACTACCATCAACTGAATCAAGCCACATGTATGGACCACTTTCCTCTTCCATCCATTGACCAATTGTTAGAACGATTGGCCGGTAAGTCCCATTATTTTTTACTTGATGGCTATACGGGTAATTTTAAAATCTATATAGCCCAGGTGGATCAATAAAAGACAAAATTTACCTATCGGTTTGACACATTTTCATAGAGATGGATGCCTTTTGGTCTTTGTAATGCTCCCAGTAAATTTCAACCTTGTATGCTGACTATATTTTCAGAGTACCTAGAGAATTGCATGGATGTTTTTATGGATGATTTCACAGTTTATGGAACTTCCTTTCATGGTTTTTTTGGCTCTCCTAGGTTCTATCCTCTGTTGTTGCATAGTAAAAGTTCTTGTATTAAATTTCGAGAAATTCTATTTCATGGTTGACGTGGGATAATTAATGGGAATATTATTTCAAAAGAGGGAACTCAAGTGGGTAAATAAAAATTGAAATAATTTCAACCCTTCCATATCCAAAACTTTTTAGTGGGGAGTGATCTTTCATGGGTCATTCTAGTTTTTACCACGGATTCATTAAAAACTTCAGTAAGATCACACTTCCCCTGTATCGGTTATTAGAAAAGGATTTAGAGTTTGTGTTTGATAAAAATAGTTAGGATGCTTTCAATTCACTAAAAAAGAGTCTTACATCACCTCCCATAATCCAACTACCAAGGTGGGATCTCCCCTTAAAACATATGAGTGATGCCTCTAACTTTGCAGTTGGGGATGTTTTTTCTCAAAGGCTTTAGAGGGATCCTCATGTCATTTCATATGCCTCACATAACCTTGACCCTACCTAGGTAAACTACATAACCACTAAAAAATAACATCTTTATATTGTGTTTGCCTTCGAAAAATTTTGTTCATATCATCTTGGGTCAAAAGTGATTGTGTTTTCTGACCATGATGCCCTTCGATTTCTCCGAACAAAACCTGAAGCTAAGCCCCACCTCATACGATGGATTCTCCTCATCAAATAGTTTTTCCAATAGATTAGGGATAAGAGGGGAGTGGAAAATGTTGTAGCTGGACACATCAGTAGGATTTATCCACCACTGGACTACCATGTTGACTCATCCTTCCCCGTTGTAGAATTCTTTCCTCATGAGCACCTTTGTGATATTGAGGACCTTGCCCCCTGGTATGCAGGCATTGTGAATTTTCTAGCAACATCTAGGGTCCGAACTGATTTCAGCACTTCAAAATCTCATAGACTTAATCATGATTCTCAATGGTATATTTTGGTTGACCAATATTTGTTGAAAATTTGTGGTGACCAAGTAGTTTGTCAGTGTGTCCCTGACCATGATTTCATCTCTATTCTGACCTTCTTCCACACTTTGTCTTGTGGGGGACACTTTGGCAGTCAATGTACAGCTCGAAAGGTCCTTGATTAGGACTTTATTGTTCATCTTTGTATAAGAATTCCAATATATTTTTTAAGTCTTGTAGTCATTTTCAATTCCCAGGGAAGATCCTCATGAGGAATGAAATTCCCCAATAGCTCGTGTTATTTTGTGAGAACTTCGATTCATGGAGAATTGACTTCATGGGGCATTTTCCAAATTCATTTGGCTTTTTTTACATCTTTTTGTTTGTTGACTATGTATCTAAATGGGTGGAAGAAAAGTCCACGAGGACCGATGACTCTCGAGTGGTTGATGACATTTTGAGTTCTGAAATTTTCAGTAGGCTTGGTTTACCAAGATTCATCATTGTTTTTCAGGGTTCATATTTTTGCAATCGCAACATGAAAAATTATATTTGTAAGTATGGGGTTGATCATAAAGTCTCTACCACATATCACCCCCAAAATAATGGACAAATAGAAATATAAAATTGATAAGTTAAGAGAATCTTGGAAAAAATAGTACAACCCAATAGGAAAGATTAGAGTTTGCGCTTGGATGATGCACTTAGAGTGTACCGTAAAACTTTTAAATCCCTAATTAGAATGTCACCATATAGAATTGTATTTGGAAAGTCTTGTCACCTCCCGGTGGAGGTTGAACACCATATATATTGTGATGTTAAACAATTTAATATGAATCTTTTATATGAAGGTGAGCATTGGAAGATGCAGATTCAAGAGTTGGAAGAAATTTGACTTGATGCATAAAATAACTCCCAGATCTATAAAGAGAAGATAAAGGCTATCCATGATAGCATGATTCACCAGTGAAAGTTTAATATTGGAGAGAGGGTTCTCATGTATAATTTCAGGATAAATCTCCACCCAGGTAAGCTTTTTTCTCGATAGCTCGATCCTTATACAATTACTAATGTTTACCCTTTTAGGGCAATACATGTTTTTAATGAGATGAGTGGAAAAAATATTTCGGTCAATGGAAAGAGACTCAAATACTTCTATGAGGGTTTTCCAAAGCATCTCTTGGAGAAAATCAAACTGATAGATTCCATATATGACACCTCTTAGTAGGATGTCCCTTTTCCCAACCTTTATTTACTTGTTTATTTATTTAAAATACTTTCATTGAGGAAAATGTAGATTTTAGGTGTGGGGGAGGGTGACATGTCATAGTTAGTATTAAACATAACAAAAAAATAAAAAAATAAAAAAACAAACAACAAAATTTTAAGAAATGTGTTTTCATTTTTGATTTCTTTTTCATGATTTTGTGTTTTTAGATTCAAATTGATCTTAAAAAGAATATTCAAAATAATATTTCATGCTTGAGTTGATTATGGGGAAAATTTCATTTTTTTAGAAAAATGTTTCTCAAATGAATGTTGATATGGAATATTATTCTAGAATTTATATTTTCAAGTCATTATTAAGTGTTTAATGGATTTTTAAATCCCAAGCCTCATTAGCACTATCTAATATTTTAATCCCATACCCGAGATACATTCTAAGCCCTTTATTGAATATTATTTCTTTTAATCACTTTCTTGAGAGTCTCGGGTCTTGTTGAGAAACTAGAACTGGCCTTGATTCTATTTGAAGCCATAAGAATCAAGTATGATACATTCATGATTGAGGAAATCATTCAATAAAAATACCGTTTTACAGATATCCTCTATTTTTGGTCACCTTTATATTTTATCCTTCATATGCCTTAGAGACCAAGTAATGCCTATTAGGTAGCCTCATTAAAAGATAATATATCCATACCTACCCATCTCTTGTGTATATTCTTGTTTTATTTTTAGCATGTGTAGGAGAGAGGGTGTTTCCATGGGAATTTTGGGATGAAAATCATTGTTATGGGTTGATAAAAGGGGATCCTATATTTTATTGGGGAAATGGGTTCACAAGCCACATTACATCATTTTTGTACAAATTTTTCCCGCTTTACCTCCAAAAAAACTAAAAAAATAAAGTTATGTACTTCTAAAAAAACATAAAAAAAGAATAAAATTGAGATAAGAGGATGTTTAGTCATTATTATTCATTTCTGGGTTTTTACCCACACAAATGTACAACAGGGATAGTGAGATGGAGGTAATACAATTCGTGAGGGGTTGAGTGGGTACATTCATTTTGAACAATTGCTGAATTTTGACATGTTTTTTACATAAGAGATTAAACACTCCTCTCCAACCTCATATTTTTACACATTAAATCCTACCAACCCTTGATCCTCAGAACAACCTTTTCGCAGTCATCTTGAGTAGTACACTATTTTCAATCGGTAGAGAACTTATAATCTTGGAAAGCATATGGTATGGTCACATGAACTCTAGGAAAAGAGAATAACTACACTTTCATATGTTCATTGATTGAAGAGGGAAAATTTATAAGTGAGGTAGGTTGCGGCATGTAGCATGGGTGAACAAATGAAGTTGAACAAATTCGAATGTGAGAAAAGAAAGATGAAAGGATAATTGATTCCATAAAAGAGACATGATGAATTTCATTTAAAAATAATCTTGGATGTTTTCACACATTTTATTTAGGAATGGGACATTATTGGGATATTGTTCTTTTCTATGGAGTGAAAATGATTTTGTGTGGGGGTGAGATCATACCATGATTCACTGTTTTATTTCACCCTTATAAAAATGTATTAAATTGGTTTTTTATTGAAAATTATAATCAGAATAACAAATTTCACTTCTTGATTGATTAAATAATTTTGCTATTTTTACAGTTAAAAATATAAATTTCACTTGTTTTGATGTTCTCATTAAAGGTGGAGGAGATTCAGAGAGCCCACAATGATGCAAAAGGAAAATGGTCCAAACTACATTGAATCGCATGAACAAATGTCTACCATTTTTCATGATAAGAGAAATCCGTGCATCCAAATGTGCTGGATGTTTTTGATAAAATCCATATGTTCATGGGATACTACTTTCATGAAGTAAACAAAGCCCAATTAGTCCATTAAAAGGCCCATCCAAATATACCGGTCTAATAAAATGAATCTACACAAGTTCAAAGATTGCCCTCGGTATTTTAGCCATATCTCTTATTATATTCAATATCGGGCCGCCAAATTTTACTTGGACGTGGAAATAGTGATGGGAAACAACATTGTAGTATTTTCCAAAGTGATTTATGATTGTCTGAGTGAAAAAACTAGGGACTAAAAGGTTTATAAAAATTTGGGTGCCCAAAACCACATCCCACTTAACCTATAAATTGGAACCTTGGGCACCCCATTTTAGAATTCAACCATGAGGAAAGGTGCTTAAATTTTGGAGTCCCCATGTAGTCTTCTCAACATCCATAGATGTTATAGAGGCTATGGGATGTTCTAATTCAACATCTTCTTCTTCCTCCCCTCCCATGGGTTTCTAAACACCTTCTGATCACCTAGGGAAGAACATGTTGAAAATCATGAGCTTAATATTGTAATATTCGAATGGTGTTTTTAATTTAATGTTGGTATATTGTTTTTATTCATCCTCTATTTTTATTTAATTGAGTTATGTACTGGTATTTCATGCTTGACTCATATGATCATGCTTGGGGTACCCATTCATGGGATGTTTCACACATCGATCACCACTTCTTCTTCCCCCTTTCAATTACAATGTTTGTGTGGTTAATATTGTTTAATTGAACTCACATAAACATTATCATGCCCATGTACATTAATGTCATCGAAAAAAATTGGAATAGTATACTAACCTGGACAGTGAATCGAGTTATTCATGCATTGCCTTGGTGAGTTTCAGTTATCAAGTGGAACACAAATCACTCAATCATCGGCAGTATCCGGTGAATCATTGGGTTTTTCTAACTGAACACTATGAGTTTTCCTAGTATAAAAATAGTAAAATTCTGGTTCTAGGAGTTAAAAACTAGAGAACTAAAGATCATAACCCAATCTATTGAATCAATGAAGGATGAGAAACATGAGATTTCCCCGAGTTGATCACACTTTATCAAATTTGTGAATTTCTGATTTCATGTATAGTTTTATTTTATGTGGTTTCTTACTAAACCAAGAAAACCCAAATTTCAAACAATCCCATTTCCCCTTTTCATAATCAAAAATTTAATTTAAAATTAATGATCTAATGCTCCAATGAGAGATGTCCTAGAGTTCCTTCTATACTATCGAAATTCTAGTTAAAAATAAAAATCTAATTTGACGTGATCGACATTGCGATCAACCTACCGCAGTGATATACCCATAGGTAAACTTTGTCACATTACTGTTCCTAGAACAATCATGGTTTGATCCAATAGTTTACATGTTAGTTTTCTCAATGGACCAGCCGTCTGCACCACTACTAGAAGCATATGCCACATCTTATCCATTGGTAACAAAATCAGACCCATTCTTCATAGATCTTTCCACCATGTTTGAAGGAAAGGTGCATCAAATAATGCTTTTAGGGCTAAATCTAGAGACATATATACCTTATAGTACTAATTTGTATAACTTAAACACTGATTCACCCAAACCCAAAGAAGGGTCCCCTCTTAGAAATCTTTTGATGACTCTATCAAGCGGATTTCCTCTGGGTTCATGACTAACTCCTTGGGTTTCATGACCATCCTCATCCCTGGAGATAGCGATTCAATGGTCTTCCCCTCCCTAACAAAAATTCTATATTTGGGAAATGGAAAGCAAGACTTATCCACCTAACTCTTTCATAGTGTTTTTACCTATAATGGTCTAACCTTTAGAGGACCTCATAACCAGCCCCTCCAACCAAGTATATTTTATAGAATCATTGAATAAAGTACTTCTAAGTAATATCCATTAGGACATAGGAGTTATTTAAATTATAGATAGCCTTATAAGAGTATAAACAAGACTTATTTCCACCAGAATCCCTTGAACCCGGAGACACTTTACGATCTCCCCAGCACCAGTCTTATAGATCAATGACTTTGGGGTTGATATAGTGACCCCTAAGTTGGAAAAAAATCAGAATAGACCTATGCAACCTTATCATCAGTGATGACTACATCATCACCTAGAATGGCATAATCATGGAATAAAACACTAGGGTGAACATTCTTGGTGCAATACCACACCACGACGTGGTGAGATAGAGTGACGAGAGGCCATGAAGAATAGAGGTTGACCAGACATGATTGAGACCCATTCATTTTATTTATTAAAATTGACCTAAAATGTGGTGAAAGAAAGGGAAATTTCTATAGCCCTAGAAGCAAAACCATCATCGACGAGACTTTATATGCTTGAATACCAATAAAATCTGGTTATCTATTAAAGAACTAAGAGGGTTCATGGCTGATGTTAGATCAAAAGAATAAACTTTCACCATTCCAACTAATCTATCTGGAGGTCTTGTTTGACTAAACAGGGAGTGCATAAGCCCCTGAAGAGCGGGGTGACCCAAAGTTTTCCCCTTTATAGGCTGGTATCGATACTAATGAAACTAATGGTCAGACAGGTACTCTTCCTATATAATATGCCTAATGTGAGTTCAAGAAGGAACATTATTCCATTGCATGTCGCCATGAAGTACACTTTCAAGAGTCCCATTTCGTATCATATAAAAGAGTTCACAATCCTTCTTGGAGTGCTCTACCGTCTTGATTAGACAAATAAAAAAGTGATTGTGTCGTCTTTTCCTCGAAAGTGGGGTAGTCCTCTATTCCATTTTTTTTCCAACCCCAGGATGTGACGAGTCCTACCCAAGCACTCGAAACCTTATGCCACCATAACACACCACTTCCTGAATACCGATTCTTTCATAGGAATGGGAAATAAGACACAATAATCCTTCTCATATTCCCAAATACAGAAGGGAATGTATGAGCTCTTTCTGTGAGCTACAAATGCTACATTATTCCACTCTAATCTATCAATAATGAGAGCTGCATTTCTTATTTGTATCACACTAAAAGGGTTTCTAGATAGGATAGAAAAAGTGTTCTAACTTAGAGAAAGGGTGATGGAACCACTCCGACTAGTATGATTATGTCCAGAAAAGATATACATTTTAATTTTGTAATATATGTTTTAAATAAGGGAATATAGATACATGTGTTAATAATATATCTAGTGTCAAGATCTCACCCTAGGTTCTCCAATGCTAGTCCTTTAGATATACATTTTTTGGACCTTCCTCCCTCTACAACTACATTTTCCTGAAACTGAAGGAAACCTTCTTTCTCTCCCACCGTCCATTGTCCATTATTCTTCATCCTTAAAAGATTTTTATTATTATTGTACCATCAAAAACCTTAGATAAAAGTAGCAGATACTTATATATAAGGGTTACGATCCTCCCCTAAATCTAACTTCTTCCTTCTTATCCATTTTCTTCTTTGTATTTTTCCAATATTCTATTCTATTATATTCAAATAGTCAATAGTAATAGAATATTATTAACTTAGAAAGATGTGCAAGAGGTTGATTCTATTACTATAGGTTATTATTATTATATGGGTTAAACTCAATTAAATGTAGAATATGGAGGGGAAGGTCAGTACTATACCCTAAGAGGACCTTACCTTCACTTCTATAAGCATGAGAACTTGGCTGCCCCAAGCTTCCAACATAACTTTTTTTGAGGTTCAAGAAATTTCATAGTTCTTTCACACTTTGCTGAAATATATCCACTTTATGACCTAATGTTCTTCCCTCCTACTATGAATAGTTCCATGTCAACCAAATTATCATTTGAGTTATTTAATGATATTGTATGAATAACACTTCCTTCAGCTTCTTTTTTGATTCTAGACAATGCCCATTGTGCTTTCCCTATGTATTTATTATTATATATAAGTACCAGCTCATCTATATTATTTCTCTGATAAATATTAATGTCTAGAATTAGTATTAATCCTCAATTTTGAATGATTCTAATGGTCACTATAAAGGGTTTATTTTTTTAGTGCATTTCCATCCCTTGGAGTGGGATGTCCACTTATTCAATTCATATACATTTTCATCCTTCATTGGGTGATCTCAAGATCTTCATTATTTTATATACATAACATAATATTTTCAAATATCTCGGTCAAATTTAATTAATCTTCTAATAGTTTCATTTAATTGATTACAACTACTGTAGTTTCTTAAGCAGTGTCATCTCTCTATCTCCATCCGTGCCAGTGACACTACTAGATGCGAGTGATCGAGGTCTCCCTTCCATATGTTTAACCAGGTGCCAAGGTTGAAGCCAAATCCAATGTTGAGTTTAGGGATAAATAGGAAGTGAATGCTGAGGAACTAACACATAGAAGAACGCACATATTCAATTGTAATTTACTCCGAAGGAGAAAGACAACCATAAGTGATTTTAAGTATCATAGGCTGATGAGACCATTCGACCTATAGAGAGCTGTAGCTGGGGAGAAGAAGCGGGTCCAACTATTAATTAGAATGACCAGAATGATGGGAAACTCCTTCTGAATACATAATTACATAAAATAGGTTTAGAAGAAATACATCTAAAAGATCATAGCTCATTCTTTTACAAAATGGAATCACACATGGTCTGTATCCTAGATCTTGTACCTTTTAAGATCCATATCCACAACCATATGATCTGGGATCTTCCATTGTCACACTCGAATAGAATATTAAATAAATATTAGGTCTAATAGGTTCATAACATGATATCCTAGAGTTTGTATTGAGTCTATATTACATTACCTTCCATAGTAGGCTGGTATTATATATATTAGAGGCTCTTTTCTTCTCTGCATAGAGCATTCCCACCTGTCTGTTATTTATGGATCACTGGGTGGTCGACGACCCCTATTATCGTAATTCTAGATGAAGGAACATAAAATTATTCTTATCCTTCCCAACTGTTGGCATGTTCGTTTAAATCATTAGAATGGTATTCATCTATAGTCGTGGAAATCTGACAATAGTACTATGTCAAATAAGAATGAAGATCAAAGGATTGGGGCAAGGAAAGAGTCTAATTGAAAGTAATATATTTAACTGGTAAAGATAAATAATATAATAAATCTTATATTTCTCCCCTATATGACAACTTCTTGAACCCATAGTTATTCTTACCTTATAGCTCAAGCAGAAAAAGACTAAAATGACTCTCTTTGCTTCCCTCTACATGAAGGGCACCCACCTATTAATCTTACTACTAATTCCATTCATTCACTTCAGTTCACTGTGCAATTTATCTTTTCATTTATAAACCTATGACTACTCAGAAGAGAAATAATAATAAGAATTTGAGGAAGTATAGCCAAGGAAAAAATGTAGCCTTTCTTTTCTTGTGGGATAATCGTGCACTATACTCAATGCCCCATTAGTCTAATACTATCATATCTCTAAGGACCCCTCTTGATATTGTACCTTTCCTAGTTGATAGGATTTAACCCTTAAATATATATAAGTACTAGTCTTTGTATTCTTAATTATGTTTATCTGGGTGTGGATCATCCCCCAGATCTTTGGGATTCCTTCATTACATTGATTTTGAAAACAGACCCTTGGAAAGGAGACAACGTAATGGAAGGGGCGTTGGCTTTTCTATATAAATTAAGAATTAAGCCCATATTTATTATTTTTTCATGAAACCTCCCAATCAGATACTTATGGATTTGGATTCTTTCCATCTTTGGAAGGAAGAAAATGGAAGTGGTCTCAACTATTAAGGTCTTTATTTCTTACATCCGACAACAACAAAGCACTGAATGTGATTCCCAATCTCCCCAACCAAGGCATTGACCACCCTAATTTTTGAATCAGATGGGGCCTATTATATTATAATATTTTATTTGGATGAGTTTTATTTGGATGATATGTATGTCACCATTTGTAGTTGTTTAGATAGCTCAACCAAAGGTTTAGGGACCCAAAAGGGAGACTCGCAGAACCGTTTATGATTCCTGGCTCAATAATGACATGGATTTAGAATAATAGAGGATGATATGGTGGGATCCCCACTTTGGAAAATCCAATTATATAGAAAATAAATTTATTGGGATTCAGACTCATAATACAAGGAAATAAGTGATCCATTGGACTCTTAGAAGAAGGGATATGGCCCCTTATGGGGTACACATCTTGTTATTTTACATTTTCCTTTCCTTGATTCCTCACCCTCCCATTTAGGGAGGGTCAAGAAATGAGACCTTGTTATGAAATTTATTAAAAAACCCCACCCACTGGTTTAAAATCAACGATAAAAGAATTGAGAAATTATTATTACCCCTCTACTTTACCTACTCTCCTTAATGAAACAAATGCATTCATTCATACATTTAACCATATATATCATTCTATATGGAGAGATTTTGAAATCCTGGATAACTAAAAGGTAGAGATATAATAGAAGAGTTAGAGTCTTCCATACCCTTTAGAAAGGGTATGATCTTTTATAAACATACCCTAAAGTTGATACTTTTATATCATGGTTTTGGAGACTTTATCTTTATAACCTTTGTAGAGTGGATACGGAATGTCATAAGTCGATCTTGTTTTGAATTTCATGTGTTTAGCATATGCATAAACTAGTTTGAGTATTTCAATACAAAATTAATTGGTTTGTCTTCAGTATACCTATGTAAGTCCCACTCACTCTCTTGCTGGCATGACTCACTCTTTTGTCTAGGCAGAGTTCGTATAGTCCTTTTTGGTGTAGGAAATGGAAATAATAATATTTGTTACAATTTGTACTTGAGGATAGATCTTTATCCACCCTCTATTACATCATAGTGGGATTGATTTTGGATAGCAAGTGAGACCAAATCAAATTCATTGTGGCGGTCAATATATTGTACCCAATAGAAAAAATAACTCAACTAGCTTTGCATGAGAGTAGTTGGACTTTGAAAGTGTGGAAGATTGTCACCTATCGACTGCTCAATGTTCTGATGCTCAGCTAATGTATATAGCAGCACTCGGGTCGAATCCTCGACGATGATAATTTTTAATAGTCTATTGTTTTTAGTTGATTGTGTTTTTATTAGGAGGTTTGTTTACAGAGATTAATTGAAATTGTTGATTGATTAATATTGACTTAAAAATTTGATAAATATTTGGGTGAGTTCATCATTAGGTTGTTACGATTGTGACAACCTTGAGACTTGATTTATATTGCATTAAATTAACACCCATGTCACAAGTTGATGTTGATTGGAATTCCTAAGTGTTAATGATTTAATCCAAGCCTTAACTGAACTTAGGGTTCTAATCTCAATCAATACTTGATTATGGAAGTGTATTTAGGTTCCAATAATCCATCGAATCTACATTCTAAACAAAACATGTCATTAATCCATGACATATTATGTCTAACATACACAATGTTAATTCAACGAATACTAATCGGGCAAAATCTCTCAATCACTTAACATACCCAAATTATAACTCACCCCAATGGTATATTTACTCATCCATTGAGATAATTATTAATCTACTTAAAAATTTTTATGGTGATTGATTATAAAGAAATTTAAAAGAACGGGATAAGTAAAGAGTAGTGCGTCAAACACACACACGATCGTTGAAGAGTGTTAAAAAAAGAATTTCTATTAAATGAGGAAGAAAAAGAAGGAAAGTGGTTTTAAATTGATTTAAACTATTTTAAAAACATTAATATTATACTATAGAAGGTGGATGTGAATAAGAGATATTGAATAATAAGCTTTCATTAAAACAACAATGACTTACAAGATTACAATAATGAAGAAAAAAAAAGTAAATGAAAACATAGAGAGGAGGAAGGGTATATCAAGAGAAAACATGAGTATGGAAGGTCCTACCACACCTTTGTATAGGATTTTTTCGTGCCTATTGATTCTCGTTTCTTCTAAAATTCCAACACTTTTGAAAGGAGACGAGGGGATGTATTTATAGCCCAAGGTGGTGGAATGTTTGCATTCCAAAAATACACCTCCACATGGATCGATGATTTGGACATCCATAAAGTTGAATCTAGAGCTATATCATGATTAAAAGTTGTATATAATAATGTTGGTCAACTACTCTCAAAATTTGGTGGAATTTGGACTTATGGAACCAATGTTATGGCAGTTGGAGTAAAAAATTGTGATCTTTCCATTTCAATCTAGACTCTTCAAAAGGTAGAAATGTGAATGGATTTGGAATAGTAAGATGCACTAAAAAAATAATTTCTTATAACAAGTTGTATTCCAATATATTATCCTTCACATTGAAAACATAAAACATGATTTTATGACTAGATCATGGGAAATGTTAGAATAGTGTGTGGATTTTAATTCCTGGCCAGAATGGTGGGCTGGACTTCAAAGAATCAGTTGAGCTCCTTGTTATTGTAGTTGGGGCCTAAATTTTTTATCCATGACTCCTTACATTATCCCCAAAATATTTTTGGATAATTAAAATATTTGGACATCTGGAGTGGTCACAATAATTATATCTTTCTGGACTGTCCAGTTTTTTCACAGATTATTTGAGCCATTTTCTGTGAACCATATGACCCTCCATATGGAAAAATTTGTCCAAGATACCTCCTAATTAAATGTTATATATTGAAGTAGAAACCATAAGATACATAAAAAATGAAATTTTGACAAGTAGGATGACATTTAAGATTAACATAGTACACTGACTTGAATCTAGATGAATTCCAATAGTGATCAAAAATCATATTTATTATTTAAACATTCATATTTCACACAAATTATGAACATTTCATATAAAATAAGTAAAAGGAGTTTATAAAAAGTTATGAAGGTATTAATAACATAAAATCCCTCACACATAGTATTGTGAATGTCCACATGTGCAACAAATATAAATATATGACAAAATCTTTTTCACTCACCAACAAATATTACTTTTTTTCCCCAATCTGGGTATGTTTAGACTATTCAGACATCCATATTGAATACCACCACATGATGTTACAGAAACAATGTTTCAAAAACAGTTAATTGTTTCATGCACAAATTTAGAAATGGAAAATGGTGTCACACAAAACTTACTCCTCTCAATATAAAATTAATTTATTTAGTTTCACTCATTCACCTACCAAAAGGGAAAATATAAGAGTTTTTAAGATCTATCAACTTCCATTCCCTATCCTAAAGTGCACAAGAATCAAGAGAACTATTGAAGAGGTTTTTATGTGGCTATGGGATGATAGTAATATAATTTCCAAGAGGGAGAATAAGAGGGGTAAAACACCAACATGGAAAAAGCAATGCAGATTTTTTTAAATGAAACAAGAAAGGAAATGGAAACACATATTTATGGGGAAATGAAAATGCGAAATAAGAGATAAAATAAGAAGGAAATAAAAAGTTTATGAGAAGATGAAGGATTTAAAAACAATGAAACTTCTCCCAATAACATAAGAAAATAATATAGGTGTTCTTTTTTTCATTTTTTTCAATTATTGAATGTTGAACTTGAAAAAGATCTCACACTCATCTCCTAACCCATGATTGATCTCCTTATGATATTAACTGTAGTAGTTATAAAAAGATCAAAGGTTTAGGAAGAGTGAATTTTTACCCACCCAAGACGCAACCAAGTCTTTGTTTTATTTTTTTTATACTGATTTTTTTGAATTTTTTGAACACTTTTCAATAACATTTACAAAATTACATAAATGAAAGTACATTCTCCAAAACCCACTGAATGAAAACCACTCCCCTACACTAAAAATGAGGATTTTTCTCAAGAATATTATAACATGGTAGCGGGAAGTACTGTAGCAGGAACTGTAGCAGTATTGTAGCGGGCACTATTTGGAACTGTAGCAGCCAGAGATATGCCCCCGTTTGGGACTTCGGGCCTCAGATTTGGTCCTCGAGTCCTTCATTGGCCTTCGGGCACCCAGGCCTTCGGGTCAGTTAGGCCTTCGGGCCATCCTAATGGCCTTCAGGCCACCTGCAAATACAAACCAGACCAAACTACAAGGAACAAGCTCTATAAGGAGGATGAGCAAAGGAGCTTTAACCACAGTAGAAGCTAAATGGATTGCAAGAATGAGAGGGTATGACACCTGCCATCGGGAAAAGCCTATGCATGCCCGAGAATTCCTAGCCGAACAGCCATACGAAGGTGAGGAGCTGATTTCATGATGAAGATGCTTGGGAGGAGCAGTTCCAAGTTGTTAGTCTGGGTTTCATGTAATGTTTGTGCCTATGGGAAATGGTTTCTCTATGGCCTATGGGCTTGTAATATTTTTCCTACGGGCATTGTAGTGTTCCACCTCATCCCTTGAAAGGTGGATTATCAAAATCAATAAAAAATTAAGGCATTCGGGCCATTGGAGGAGGTACCCAAAATAAAATACATTTCTCTCACACATAAATTTCAAAAAATTATGCAATGAAAATCCATGTTGATATTGGGAGGGATAAGGTATTGGGGTTGTAATTTGGATATCAATGAAAATGTTCTCATAGGTGACCGCGCTGTCATGACATGTCAAATTGATTATGTTTTTATGGTTGATTTATAGTATATGACAGACCCTAGGACATCTCTCAAGGAGCATTGGTGGGTTTAGAGTGTGTATTTTTTATAAGAAGTACTAAAAGAGGGGTAGTTTTAAAACAGTTTAAAGAAAATGACCTGATTTAAAGAGTTTAATAGTTGATAAATAAAAGTGGTGTTTTTGAATTATGAGATAAAAAGATAATTTCATGTTCATTACACATCTAGGTGAGTTCATAATTCTGAAAAATAGATATGGTTTAATGGAATCCTTTGGTTGAGGGTTGTCAAGATCTCAACATCCCTCTTGCCTCTTAAACAATGCTCAATGAACCACCCCTTGACACAACAATCATGTTTTCAAGGGTTGGGTATCAAACTTAGAGAATAATTGCTACCAAATAATACTTAAATCTTATGTATGTTTGAGATAAATAAGACTCTTGACTTGTCCCATCGGAACAACACAAGATTTCCACTTGAAATATCAACCCAATTGGGGTTGAAATAAAAATAATTTCCCTTAATTATAACAATATTAATGCAATCAGAGGAGAATAATTTCAGGATAAGAAATAATTGATAAATTTGTCACTCAATTTACAAAAAACCAGTAGTTGAACAAGTGCTGGGACTCCCTCCCATGTGTGTGTAGCTCCCTCGAAATGAACGTCCACCGTTTAGCTCGACATCGGGAGGAGGAGAAAGCTCGGGTAGAACTTCACCTTCATCCATGATCCCCCTATGAAGATAGGGGCCTCCATAACTCCTTGTATGATGAGAAGACTCCTTTGGGGCTCCAAAATTCAAGAGAGTTTCCTCCTAGAAAAACTTACAGATGGGGATCCCAAGCATCCATTTTATAGGCAAAGTCGAAGGTGGTTTTGAGCACCCTGATTTCGAGAAAACACATGGTTCATGGTTTTCTATGGCCAATAATTATTATCCCACTTTTTAAAAAACTAAAAAGTTGTATCCCCGATCATATCTATCTACACTGAATGTTTGGAACCATTCAGATAATCACAGCTCGAGATATTGACATATAACAGAAAACCACTTTTGACTTTGTGCATATTCGGTGACTTGGGAAAATCTGTTTGGATGGCCCCCATAAAAGCCGAATCAGGATTGGGTTCCTTGAGATAAAATGTATCCTATTAAATAATGGACCTCGCCACAAAAATTGAAGCCCATTTGAGTTCACCTTCTAATAGAAGTGTGTGGATTAATCCACTAGTGTACTTGGATCCTGCGCAGTTTGGCCCATTTTTATTTGACTTCATCATGGGTCATCCTAATCACCTCTACCTTCAATGAAATTTTCAAAACAAGTAACACTTCCCTTTTTAAGAGGAATAAAAAAAATAATTGAGTCAATCATGAAGTGATTTTTATTATTATATTTGAAATTTATAATACAAATTCAGTTTAATGCAATGGTGTAAGGGTGAAAATGACATAGTGAATCGTGGTACGTCACACCCCCACACCAAAACATTTTCACTCTTGGGAAAATTCATTATAAAAAAATTATACATATAGATATTTCCAACTTCATAATGATTTAAGATTCAATGAAAATTAATTCCTGATAGAAATGTGCTCAAAGAAAAAATTATACCGAGTAAATCTCAACGATCATTGGAAAAGACATCTCAAAAATAGTATCCAAATGAAATTTCAAGAGATGCATGATACCAATCAAATAAAAAAATTAAAAAGTTAATCATGTCACTAATTATCTACGTGTGTGTGTGACTACCATATCATTCTATTCTTTCTAATCTTTATCGACAAAATATATGCTATTTTAATAATTTTCTACTTACAAGATCCTTTTCACCGAATGTGCCCTAGATCCTTTGCCATCAAATTTCAGGACCCACTCACTTAAGAATTCCAAGATGTCAAACCATAATCTCTCGACCAAGATACCCCCATATTTTGTACATTTTTTCACTCCCATCATTTATTATTTTTTTTAAAAAGTTGCTCTTGGAAAAAATATCACTCTTCTCCCAACACATGTTTGACCTCCTCATGACAATAATTTTAATAGTTATAACAATATTAGAGGTTCAAGAAGGGTGGATTTTGACATTCCCAATATACAACCCCTTTTTTAGGGCGTACAACAGTTAGATTACAAGTGAAAACGCGTAATTCAATCTAGTACATTAATTAAATAGATCAGACAGGAAATGAATGAATGAAAAAATGATTTTGGAAAGTAGAGAAAAATCAACCTAACTTATATTTACCTTCCAATAAGTAAGAAATTTTCACATACCATTGTTGGGTGAATTTTTTTTCGAGAGATTAAGTGACAAAATATATCTTTAATCTATTCACAAAAATGGAAGCGTTCTTCTAAAAGGTTTCAAAATGATACAACCATTTATATCATCAACAAAGAAAAAAATTTCAAAAGAAAATCACACCTCAATATTTAATTTTTGTGGAAATACCCATTGCATTGGATTTTTTTGAATTCTAAAACAACATGAAATACAGAAATTCCACACGCGTTTCAACAACTTCCATTATTAAATGAGAATCATTTTCCATGATAAAGTGGGAATAAAAAATTAATATTTTGGAACAAAAGTGACTGGGTGGGAATGGGGTAATGTAACAATAATTTTCAGCAAGATAAAAAAATAAAAAGAAGAATGATGATGAAAATTCATAACTAAACCAGGAATAAAACCATCCCCCCACACCTAGAGTGTGCAGTGTCCTCACTATAATAAAATAAAATGTGGTAAGTAATGATAAATACTGGTGGGTGTTATTTGTAGACTGCATCTTGAAGTTGGAGTTCCTTCATTGGGGACTCCAAAAGGGATTTGTTGAAGTGATTCAGACACTACCCGTTGATAGTAAATGTTTTCTTGGATTCTTTATTTTGAACCTGGACAACAACAAATGGAGAGACATTAGTAATAGTGTATGTTCCAAACCATTGGGAATGAAGCTTTCCTGGATGCAACCTCAGCCTTTCATTATAAAAGAGGACCTTCTGCCTAATGTAGATCAGATGATGAAGGATAAGACGGTCATGAGAAGCCTTGGTTTTCTTCTTAAAAATCATGGAGTTCTCATATGCATCTCTTCTCATTTCCTCCAGCTCCTTAATCTGCAACATCCTTTGAGCACATGTACTAGAAAAATTATAATTGCATTATTTGATGGCCAAGTAGGCTCGGTGCTCAATCTCAACAGGCAGGTGACAACTATTTCCAAAAAAACCTGATAGGTTCACATTCCAATGAGAGTTTTGAAAGCAGTATGGTAATCCCATAATGAATAATCGAGTCCGAGACTCCAATATCTTCTATAGGGTTGAATTTGTTTTCATGAATATCATTTACCTTTCTATTTTACACTTTGGCATGACCATTGTTGTCTAGGTGATATTCAATGGACACTCTATGACTTACCCCATATGTACGCAAAGTGACTGCAATGTTTAGTTGTAGAAATGAGAACCCTGATCACTGATGATGAACCTAGGTAAGCCAAACCTACAAAATATTTGGGTTCTCCAAAGTTCTACAACTACCTTAGAGTCATCAGTCTTTGTGGCTCATGCCTCTACCCATTTTTACTTGTAATCAACTGCTAGAAGAATGTAAAAGCTACCAAAGGAATTGGGAAATGGCCCCATAATGCCAATACCCCAAACATCCAAAATGTAATGAATGAGAAATGGTTGTTGTGTAATTTCATTTCTTTTAGAGACATTACCCATTATTTTAAAACTAGGACAAGATTTAAAAATGTCATGGACAAACCAAAAATGTGTTGGCCAAAAGATTCTAGAATCAAGGACATTGCGAGTAGTCTATTGTAGAACAAAGTGGACCCCACAAGAAAGAGTGTGGAAGAATCTAAGAGATGAATGAAACTCGCTATCAGGAACATAACACCTAAGGACTTGATCACTTCATGTGATCCATAGGTAGGGGACTTCCCAAATTTACCAACTAGACTCATGACTTAGATGATTGGACTAGTTTTTATTATAATCTGTAGGAATGCAAGATGCTAACCAATAATTTACAATTTTAGCATACTAAGGGATAACATCTTTCACTCAGTACAATTACTAATCGAGAAAAATATCATTAATAAGAATACAGGGGGATGAATCAATGTCTGAGGATGGGGGAATACTATTGATATGGTTGGCCACCACATTCTATACTCCTTTTTTTCTCTAATTCCTAGATTGAATTCTTGAAGGAGGAGAATCCAATTAATGAGACATGGTTTGGATTCTGGTTTCTTAGGGAGATACCAGAGGGATGCATGGTCTGAGAACACAATGACTTCAGACCCCAAAAGGTATGACCTAATTTTTTCCAAGGAAAAAACAATGGAAAATAATTCTTTTTCAGTTCTGGTGTAGTTTTCTTGGGTAGGGTCCAATGTAACTATGGAATAGGCAAATACATGTGGATCTCGATCGACCCTTTGTGATAAGACTACCCCTACTACATAGTTATAGGCGTTACACATAAGCTCAAATGGAAAATCCAACCGAGGTGGTTGGATTACCGGGGGATCCTTGAGACTCCATTTTAACATATTAAAAGCTTCCTCACATTCCTTATCAAAAAAAAATTATTTTTCTTTTTGTAGTAACTGAGAGAGTGGGAGTGCAATCTTACTAATGTCACAAATGAAACGATCATAAAATCCTGAATGACCTAGGAAATACCACACATCCCGTACATTTTTTGGGAATGGTAAGGATGAAATGACAACCACTATTGATTTATCTACTTGGATACGATGCCCATAAATTAAAATCTTCAAAACTATACCTTGTTGCACCTTGAAATGGCATTTCTCAAAAATTAAAACAAGATTCTTTTCAATACAGTGACATAAGACTGAGCCAAGACTAATTAAACATTCATCAAAAGAGGATCCATAAACAGTGAAATAAACCTTGAATACTTCCCTTCAATTCACCAAGTAATCCAAAAAAGACTAACCATGCATCGTTGGAATGTACCCAGAGCTTTTCATAGACCAAATGGAATCCTCCTATATGAAAATGTTCCAAAGGGACAAGTGAAGGCTGTCTTTTCCTAGTCCTCGGGGGAAATATAGATGTGAAAATACATCGAATATACATCATGAAAATAGTAATGTGACTTACCCACTTTCCTCTCTAGCTTTTGGTCAATGAATGTCAAAGGGGAATGGTTCTTTTTAGTGTGTTGGTTTAGTCAGTGATAGTCTATGTAGACATGCCAAGTATTCTGCACATGATTTGGAACCAATTCATTTTTTTTAATTTTTGATTATTGTAAGGCCAATTTTTTAGAATCTACTTGAATAGGACTAAACCATTGGATATCAAGGATGGGGTAAATTATTCTTGCAACCTATAATTTTGTTACCTCATATTTCACAACATCTAGGAGGTTTGGGTTCGGTCTACATTGTTCCTACCTCAGTGGTTTAGCCTCATCATTTAAAAAAATATGATGTGTACAAATTGATTGGATAATACCAAGAATGTCAACAATAGTCCATACCAAATCTTTTTTATACACCCTCAAAAGTTCATGCAGTCACAATTCATTATCACGAGGGAGTGAAGTAGTAATGATGATAAGAAACTTGTTTCCATTCTCAAGATATGAATATTTTCAATCTTGAGGAAATTTTTTCAGTTCCAATTCAGTTGGATTTTAGACTGTTGGGAATCTGTGTGAAAGTGAGAGGTCACTGATTTTATCTAACTGCTCAATGGTATCATCTTTATATGAGAAATAAGCTTTTACAAGCTTAGCAGTATCATCGATGGTCATTGGATCCTCAGTGTTCAAGAAATCATCAATAAATAAACACGCATGACACATTTCTAGACCACTACAACAATCAATGAATTAATAATTTCTTAGAATTTCTATCAATGAAGAATACACAGAAAGGGGATCAGGGGAATTAAATGATGTATTTCAAGGGAAGGGAGTACATCTATAGAATTAACAGAGAGATGGGAATGTTCTTCTAAGTGGGTTTTTATGGAATCAAGGATACTGATGTGGACAATGTCACTACCAAACTCCATTGATAATGTTTCATTGTGCACATTAACTATGGTTTTGGTGGTTTTCAAGAAGGGAATCCCAAATATAATTGGGGAATGTCTATACATCATATCATCCTCCATTTTAAGCACATAAAAGTCAGATGGAAAAATTAAATTCTAAAACCTCACAAGAACATCCTCTAACACCCCAAAGGGGTGTGAGGTACTCCGTTTATCTATTTGAACAACAATTCTAGTGGTATTTCATTCCCCAACTTGCAATGTAGAGTAAATAAAGTGAGGAATAACATTTTTAGAAGACCCTAAATCAATAATAGCATTAGAAAAATAATACCCTATGGTGCACAGAATTGATAATGTTATGGGATCATTGCACTTTGTGGGAAGTGATGGCTCTGTCAATGCTGAAACATTCCTCCCCAAGATCACCATTTAATCTCCATGAAGTTTCCTTTGGTGTGTACACATCTCTTTTAGAAACTTGGTATATCTTAGAATTTACATTATGACATCAATCAGTGGGATGTTAACCTAAACTTTTTTAAAAGTTTCCAATATTTACTTATCATGTTTAGTTTTCAATTTTTTATAGTTTGGATAGACCATTGGGGAAATGGAAGAGGAATGGATGGGCTATGTGACTCTTCAAAAGACACACTCTTTCCTTTGGGTTGGATTTTCGCAAGGCAAGGATTTTTAACATTTGTTACATTTTTAATGGTTGGGATAGAGGTTTCCTCAATAGGGGATGACTCTAATGAAGGATTAATATATTTTACACTCCTAAGGGTGATGGAACTAACATTTTCATTATCTATAGGGTTGACTAATGGTTGAGATAATAGTTTTTCCAATTCATGGCTCTGAATTTCACCCACTGATTTAGCTAGTTGGCCTAATTAGATTTTAGGTATTGAATGGTTGCTTGGGTGGTTTGATGGAATTGGATATTGTTGACAGCCATTTGATTCATCATATCTTTTAGGCTTAGATCTAGTTTTGGAGGGTGTGGTTGGAATGACCTTTGGGGAGGTTGAGAATTTCTGGGTGGTGGTGTTAGATGGATACTCTACCTTTATTGGTGGAATTGTTGTTGAGGTTGGTTTGAATACCCCCTTTCCTATAGGTTTGGTTTTCTTTCCACCCAGGGTTGGATGGATAGTAATGGTCTTGATTAAAGGGTTGGTTATTGGGGCATCCTAGGTAGATTTCCTCTCAACTCTAAGAATTTTATCTCAATTGGGGGAATTGGTCAGAATAATGGGTGTTAGAGGAGAAGATTCCATAATGGATGGGAGGAGGAGATTGAGATTTCCCTTGGTAAAGAGGATGTTTTTGAAGAAGGGTACTTAACTCTTCAAACATTATCTCCACATTCCTCTCAAATTCAGTACATTTCATCTCATGGACACCTTGAATGGGTACACTACACCTTGTACCAAATCATTGAGTGTTCTATGCCATGTTCTCAATTAATATTCTTGTAGCAATTGGGGTCTTATCTCCCAGCACACTACCTATAGAAACATCAATCATATTTCTATCAATAGGAATTAAACCTTCATAAAAATATTGAATTAAAAGTTTATCCCTTATTTGGTGTTGTGGGAAACATGAACATAACCTTATAAATCATTCACAATATTCATGTAATGTATCCCCTTGTGATTTCCTTATACAACATATATCCTTATATATACTTGCTGTTCAAGAGGCTGGGAATTATATTTCTTGAAAAATGTGTTTCATGTCTGCCCAACCTCTTATTGGTGAATTAACATAGTAAATCCAATATTTTGCAGGATCTTAATTCCCTTAGAATCAGTTTTTCTTCATCCACATTAATAGGTTTTAATTTATAACACACAATATGGAATTAATTTATGTGTTTATGTGGATCTTCTCTAGGAAGTCCATGAATCTTGGAAATAAGTGAATTAGACCAGATTTCAGTTCAAAATTGGGTGCCTCACCTTGTATTTGAATATATGTGGGTTGGTTTTCAATATCAGGTAAGCTTAGTTCTTTTAGTTTCCAATTTTTTTATCCATTTTAAACTCATTAATTTCAGGGTCTAATTTGGTTCCCGAAGAAGAGGGTTTAGAGAAGTCTCAAGATTGGGTGGGTCCTCTTTCAAAGGGTTGTCTTGTGCATCATGGGGCCACTGATGTAAGATCCTCTCTGGTTTGGGTTTGAATGGTGGTAAATCTCCCAGATTAGAATGCATCATGAACAAAACATACAAAAGATATAATTAAAAACACAATGATATAGGTAAAGGTATAGGATAAAACAAATAAAAATTCACCAAATTTACAAAAATATTTTAAAAAACACTCACTAAAAACGAAAGCACTCCCCAGAAACTCCACCAAAATTTGATTGCGATATTGTGACACATCAAATTTATTATGTTTCTATTGTTGATTTATAGTCTACGGTAGACCCTTGGTTGTATTTAAAGGATCATTGGTGGGTTTAGAGTGTGAATTTTTAATAAAAGTACTAAAAGAGGGGCGATTTTAAAAAAGTTTAAAGAAAATGACTCCCTTTAAAGAGTTTAATAGTTGATAAATAATAGTGGAATATTAGAATTATGGGATAAAAATATCAATTGATGTTGAATTCACATCTTGGTGAGTTCTTCATTGCGAAAAATAAAATTGGTTTTATGAAATCGTTTGGTTGAGGGTTGTCAAGATCTCAACTTCCCTCCTGCCTCTTAAACAATGCTCAAAGAACCAACCCATAGACACAATAATCATGTTTTCAAGGTTTGGGTATCAATCATACATAATAAAGGATACAAAATCATATATAAATCTTATGTACATGTGAGATAAATAGGACAATTTTCTTGTCCAATCTTAATAACCCAAGATTTTCACTTGAAATCTCAACCCAATCGGTGTTGAAATAAAAAGAGTTTCACTTAATTATACCAATAGAAATGAATTCAGAGGAGAATAATGTCAGTATAAGAAATAATTGAAATGTTTAGAAGAAAAATGACACACAACTAGTAGAAGAACAAGTTCTGGAACTCCCTCGCATATGTGTGTATCTCCCTCAAAATGACCGTCCACCTTTTAGCTCGACATCGGGAGGAGGAGGAAGCTCGGGTTGAAACTCGCCTTCATCCATGACCCCCCTATGAGGATAGGGGCCTCTATAACTCCTTCTATGTTTAGAGGACTCTTTTGGTTCACCAAAATACCAAATATTTGACTCCTAGACGAACATACAAATGGAGATCCCAAGCTTCCATTTTATAGGAAAAGTGGATGGAGGTTTTGAGAATCCTGATTTTGAGAAACCACTTAGTTCATGGTATCAAATGGACAGACAGTCTTATATTACATTTCAAAAAAATAAAAATTTTTAGCTCCACATCCTGACTATCTCTACCAAATTTCTAGCACCATTTGGACAATCAAATCTTAGGATATTGACATATAACAGAACTCTACTTTGGACTTTGTGCATATTCGGTGGCTTGGAGAGATAGGTTTGGATGGGACCCATAGAAGCCAAATATGGATTGGGTTTTTTGGGATGTAATGTTTCCTATTAAATATTTGACCATCCCACAAAATTTAAGCCCATTTGGAAGCACAGTCTAAAATTATTGTGCAGATTAATCCACTGGTGTGCTTGGATCCTGTGCAGTTTGGCCCATTTTTTATGGACTTCATCATGGGTCCTCCAAATCATCTCCATAATCAATTAAATTTTCAAAACATGTAACATTTTCCTTTTTAAAAGTCATAAATAAAAAATAATAGAATCAAACATGAAGTGAATTTTTTTATTATATTTGGAATTTACAATACAAATTCAGTTTTATACAATGGTGTAAGGATGAAAATGACACTGTGAATCGTGGTACTATTAATAAACTCTAAGGGGCTTCCAAAAGAAAGATTAATTAATGGTTAATGGGTGTCTATTTGGATATTACAATTCTCATGAGTTTCATAAAATGCCTTTATCATATTAATGCACACTAAATTAATAAATTCAACTCGAAGGTCCACAAACTGAAGACTCCAGAATGGGGGTTAAAAACACACATTTTAAAAATGTGGCCATAGGTGGACTTGGTATGAAAGAAATTTTTTTTCTCATTGTTAAGAAAAATCAGTTTCCAAAATAGAAATTGGGCATTCATTTTTTTTGGTTTTGACACAATATTCTTTATCAAAATATATGATGAAAACATAAGATTTTTGAGATGAAACCATGTCTTTTGACTCCCCAAAATTGTTGGAAGGAATTTGAAAATTGGATGATGAGTAAAAATGCATATTGATTTTTCATATTTTTTTAATTGATTGTTTTAGGTTTTTTGTTGTTTTTTATAAATACACACCCAAACAAAAGAGGAAGAGTAAATAAAATAAAAAAGTGCGATAAATAAACTGGTAAAAAAACCAAATGAGAATGAGGGAGGAGGAAGAAGAAGAAGAAGAAGAGAGAGAGAGAGAGATAGAGAAGAGTTAAAGGGAAAGAGGTTCCCCTGGTTGGGATTTTGGGGGTCATCATCCCCACCCAGTAGTGGATTTACGATAGAAGTTGTGAATCTGGTGGAAGTCGATATTGTTCCAGGATTGTGTGTCCTGTCATGGTGATGCTTTAACTGTTATATATTAACTCTGAATGTCCTTTTGGAAGAGGGGTCTTAGACATTCACTTTTGACCTTCATGGAATACCTTTCTTAGGATGTTTTTTTCATGGAGTACCCTATCCCTTTCTTTGTACAGATTGGAATTCTCATAGGAATCAAGTCTAAGCTCTTTCAGTTCAGTCAACTGCAACAATCTTTCTTGACCCGATTTTTCACAATCAAAATTACATGTTTTCACAGCCCAAAATGACTTATTTTTCATTTCAAAGTTAAGTGAAAAACTTTTCAAAAAACTAGCCTAAGAGGAGACATCCCAATGGGTGTTTTATAGGTAGTTTGATAAGCTCGTTGTGATTCACCAAGCCTTTCAGGACAGTCTTTTCTGGTGGGTTTTACAATTCTCTCAAGCACCTTTTTCACTTATTGTTTAGAAATTTAATCTATTCTATTTGTTCGAGGGTGATATTCAGGTGAAATTTTATGTACAACACCATAAATTTTTTAAAAGGTATTCCATGGTTCTGTTACAAAAATGGGTTCCTAAGTCACCGATAAAGGAAGGGGAAGCTCCCAATCTATTGAAGATGTTGGTTTTTAGGAACTCACTAACATTTTGTGAATCATCCTTTCAAGTGTGTTTTTCCTTAACCCATCTAGAAACATAATCTACTATAAGAATAATGTATGATAAACCATTATAATGGGGAATGGTACCATGAAATCGATGCCCCAAACATCAAATATCTCATAGAAGATTAAAGACTTTTGGGGCATTTCATTTCTCTTTGAAATTGTTCCCAACTATTGGAAAGTGGGACATGATTGACAGAAATCTTGTGAGTCCTGGAAGAGTGAATTCCAGAAGATTCCAGAGTCTAGGACTTTCTGAGATGTCCGTTGTGGTCCAAAGTGGCCACCTCTAGAAATTGAGTGATAGAATTCTAAGATGGAGGAATGTTCATATTTATCAACACATCTACTAATTACCTTGTCTGACCTAGTTTTACAATTTTTATTTTCTTCCAAAAAATAGTGTTTTCAATAACTTTTCTACTTCATTTTTTGTGATTTTGAAAACTTTTCAGGAAAAAGACCATAAAACAAGTAATTTACAATTGGGTCATAGCATGGTAACATTGGATTAGGAGATGAAAGGTGATCAGTGGGGAATTCTGGATCAATGATTTCAGAATGAGAAGAATTAAAAATTCTACACAAGTTATCAACTACAAGGTTTTCCATTCTAGGCCTATCTTTGATTCCATGGTCAAATTCTTGTAGCATTAGGATCCATCTTTTTAGGCTCGGTTTAGAATCACTTTTTTGAGTAAGAACATTATAGAAAAATGGTCTGTGAAGATGATGATTTTGGCACCTAAGAGATGGGTCCAGAAGTTATCTATGGAAAAAACCACTGCTAAAAGTTCCTTTTTAGTCACAGTGTAGTGATATTGAGTTTTATCTACTGTTTTTAAGGCATAATAGATGACATGATGAATTTTTTCTCTTATTTGACCTAGAACAGTGTAACAGCCTGAGATTTTATGAAAAATATTCTTTTTAATTTTATTAATGTCTTGTGTTGTACGATACACCAAAAGGAGCTTGCACAACACACATCCTTTACTTTCCTTGCATTATGCAATCGCGACCTTCCTCGATAGCGTGTGTAGTACGCAATACCGAGTTTCACTAAACAACGATATGCTATTAAAATATTATTATAACTAGCCGTTTTGAATAGTAATAACCACCTTTTAAAATTTTAGAAATTTTAGCTCTCAAAATGGACTTCATATTTGGATTTGGAATATCGAATTTAGCATAAGGTGAAATTTTGGTACTTTTCGGATAACTTTCATATTCTGATGAATAGTGAAAATTACTAAATTATAATTAAAAAAAACTTTTTTAATCAAAATAATTAATAGTGATAAAATATTAATTTGAGTGGTTTTAAAGTATATTTAGAATATATTTTTACAATTTAATACAATGTTGGTCATTGGATGTAATTTCACATTTAAACCAGACATAAACAAGTGTCAATCTTTTGATAGAAATTGTTTCTTAAAAACACGCTATTTGTTTTAACAGCGGGATTTAATTATAAAATTAATTAATGCAACTTCTATGTTATAAATTTTGTAAAATAGACTTCATTTTTGAATTCGGAATTTGAAATATAGCTTAGGATGAAATTTTGGCATTGTTCTGAAAAACATCAATTTTTGATGAATAGTGAAACTACTAAGTGGTAGTTAAAAAACTGATTTTTTCATAAAACATAATTTTACCGCTCCTGTGAATGGAATTTCAAAAATCCTAGAGACATGGTTGATGTCAGTAAGTAAAATTTGGATCAATTAGATGAAAATAATTTTTGGTAAATAGTAACTTTTTACTTTTATTTACCACGATTAAAAGTAAATTGGGTAATTAAGGGTAACAATGATATTAATATTACCCTAACACATGTCCTAATTCTATTGGACAAGTGTATCTCGACCAAAAACAACCTTAAGTGTAAAATATTATCATTTAGGCTCACTTGGATTAGATTAGGACATTTATTATTATTTAATTCAAAGAAGAGTTAAAAGAGTTAAAATCAATGTTTATTTACTACAACATTTTTAATAAAGGTTTGTACATAAGATAAATTCGATTTTAAATATTCATTATAAATCTAAAAAGATTTCCTACATAATGGTATTTTATTTGTAATTTTTAGACATCAAATAATTTAATTTCTTTATGACACAAAGATGATGCAGTAATTATCTTATTAATGAAATATTGACATAATTGATATTATAAATACCAAAATAAATGTAATTTAAGGCTTTTTATGAATTACAATAATTTTCTAGGTTACTATGATATATTAGTGTTGATTTAAGCAAATTGTTTCGAACATATAATTCTGTTATGACTTTCACAAAAATCATATATCAAATAGTGTCAAAATTGACACAAAATAGTTTTTAAATCTAATATTATATTATTAATTGTTATTTTATTCCTAAAAAACTAAGTATCGGCCAAAGGACTTAGATAATGATATATATATTAATAATAAACAATTTGGGGTTCGTTTGGCATGTTATAGTAAGTGTATTAACCATATAGTGTAAGAAAACAAAAAGACACGGTAAAAGTTAAATTATTTAACTTAGAGTTAAATCTAATTGATAAGGTTAAAACAATAACCTAAACTTGTCTAAATCCTATTGGTTGATAGGATTTCGACCCATCCCCACTATAGCTTCTAAATAAGACCCTTTGGAACCATTATAAACCGATTTTGACTTTAATATAAAATAATATTTTGAGATATTCCTAAGGTGCCCCTCTCCTCCCTTATAAAAGGGCACCTCCTCCCTCTCTTTCTCACACAACTTTGAGCCTTAAAGCTCTGCCAACCCCTGCCAAAATCTCTTCTCCACTTCCCAAGTGTCATCCAAGAGGTCCTGGTCTTCTTCAATGATCATCCTTAGTTCTTTAAGTGGAGGCTAAGAAAAGGCGCGCCAAAAAGAGGTAATATCCATTACCGATCTTTTTCAATTTCTTTCTTCTTAAAATTATTCTTATTTAGTTGTTTCATGATAAAGTAATAACATAAGTATTTCTTATATAGTGATATGTTATTATAAATATTAAACAACTCTAATTAACCTTCTATCCATCCTACGGAAAAAGGAAATCACCGCGCGTCCGTACGTACGGAATACCGTCTCCACGCCGTGGTGTAATCTATTTTCCGCCACCACATTAATTGGATGGGTATAATGGTGTAATGAGTAACTATATATGATTATTATAAAGTTATATTGATACTGAAATATTATACATACACTTCAACACAATTCTAGGACCATGGGAACGATATCATCACTCGTGCGTACGTACGGACTACCGTCTCCACGACGCGATGATATTCATTCTCAATGATTAACCATTCCTGAATGATTATAAAGTATATATAATAAGTACTAATGAAATATATGACCTAATAATGATACTGGAATTATTTATATTTATATGTATGTCATCTACATAATTCCATTCAATTCAAAAAGGAAACGAAAACAACGTTCATGCGTACGTACGGACTACCGTCTCCATGAACGGTGTATTTCTTTCCATTTACTGATTTATTATATATGTATATTCTGAATATATATATATATATAAATCATGTTTTATATTCTGGAATTAAGTAATCATGATCTAAGTAATCATATGAATAATTACAAGTTAAAAACACGAACGACAAATGAGACGATTTTACCCAAAATGCTACTTTAACATGAATTTACAAATGAACGGGTAATATAAAGTCATAAGTGGACCATATATGATATAATAACAATGAATATGATTCTGGAATAAGTCAATAACATGATTTAAATCATTATACAGGTGGTTCGGACACTTACAAAGCAAGTCGGACCTAAGGTAAGGGAAATATCACAATCTCATTTTTATCCGAGATTGTTTATACTTTGGTATTTAGTGGGGTGTATTTTATCATCCACATCCATGTTTCTTCAATATGTAATTTTATTTCCATCCACCTGAAATTGTTTAAATCAAATTTTACCCTTCGGTGAGTTTTTAGTAAAAGATATGAAAGGAATCTTTTGTTGTTTTTCGTACGAGGTACTTTTTGACTTTTCCGACAAAAGTATGAAGAATTTTTTTTTAACTTATACGGCATGAATGGATTTTTAAAACATTATTTCCAAGAATCTTCCTTTACAAGTATTCATGTTTATTTTTAATCAACTTCTTTAGTTTAAAATTGTATGACATGTTAAGAAAGGAAAAGAGTTTTTGAAGTAGGAAGGATATTTTCCCCAAGAATGGAGTTCAACTGTTTTATCAAAATTATTTTCCAGCTAAGATAATATAGGGTTCTGATTCTATCCCTATAATTACATTGATTTGATTATGTTGTGATGGAAATATTTTTATGAATTCATTTATCTTATATGAATTGTTTTATGACGTCATGATGTTTTAGAATTCCATTTTTATTACATGGGTTATGCAATGATGTATGATTTATGATTTTGTGGCACACATAAGAATGGTATCATTATGAGATGGGTGGTACCTATACCTCCCTCCAATGCATTGGGTAAAGATTTTATATCTCATGAGATAGACATGGCTGGAACAGTAGGTTATACAGGTTCAGTGAAACAGGACTGGAACGAGGGTGACTCAGTTCAGAAAGGGACTTTTTCCACTAAGATAGTCTTGGAAATGTGTCTTGACTAACAAGAAATGATTATCTATGATTATGTGTGTTTTCCACAAAGTTTCATGTTTTATGTTATGATTATTGGGATTTCATTTCACTACTATGATTTATCCCATGTTATGAAATTATGCTCTCTTTTGCAGGTTAAGATTTCCAAAAGTTATGTTCTTATGAATATGATGTAATTGATTTTTCTATTGTTTACCCTTACTGAGCATTTGAGCTCGCCCTTTTATGTTTTCTTTTCCCCAGGATATAAAGAAAGGTTTTAGGTAAAAAAATGAAGATCTTTATGGGAGATATTGAAGATCTTTCACCACGATTATAAGAATATGTTCCGAGTTTCCAAAGACACTAAACTATTACGATCCTTGTGTGTGTGTTTTTTGTTATGTACTAAGTATTTCGCAAAATTAATGTAATGGTCATGTACATCATGATTAGGGTCTCTACAGTTGGTATTAGAGGAAAGGTTTAGTCAACCTTTGGAAACTAGGATGCGAAATCGTTAGTGAGATCCCTAGAGATATTTCTACGGTATGTCTAGGGATGTCCCTAAGATGAAGTATACGTATAGGTTATAGTACTAGAACTACGCTAACGATCATAAAATTAAACCTTAGATTTTAGATATTGAAGGTACTCCCCCTATATTATGTTGTTTTCCCTAGCATGATTTTTGCCTCTCACAATATTATTTTTGGGTTTTAGACGATGGCTGAAACCCGAAGGAACCGTGTTGATCAATGCAATGGACAATGAAATGATTTTCCTCCTGAACAAACAAATGTTATGGGAGATGGAGTGAAAAATCTTATTGCTATACTTACAGAAGCTATGAATCATTCTGGACTTCCAAATGAGCAGAGAAGGGAACAATATTCTATTGAGTCCTTCATGAGGCAACATCCACCTTCTTTCAGTGGGTCTTCTGATCCACTTGTTGTTGAACAATGGATCAGTACCACTGAAAAGATATTTTCAGTTCTTCAATGTTCTGAGCATGATAAAGTCATCTTAGCAGTATATCATTTGGATGGTGAAGCTGATCAATGGTGGAATCTTATCAAGAATACGAGGCAAAGAGATGAAATTGAGTCCATGGAATGGGACGAGTTCAAGAACTTGTTTTTCAGTAAGTACTTCCCTCGTATTCGTCGAACAAAGATGGAAAAGGAGTTTCTTGAGCTGAAGCAGAAGGATGATGAATCTGTTTGGTATATATGAAGCAAATTTTACAAGACTTTCATGGTATGCATCTGGCATTATCATCTAACCTGAAAGTAAAGTTAATCGATTTTTCCGTGGATTAAAACCAAGTCTTCGAAGGGCATTAGTTATAAGAGACATTAGTAGCTATGAAGAAATTGTGCGTTGTGATATCAAGGTAGAAATGGAAGTTGGTGTTACATATCCATCTCATGGTTTTGACAAGAAACGAAAGATGGAGTTCAAGGAGAAATCTCAGAATAATGGTGAAAAGAAGATGAATGTTTCCTTATGCATAATGTGTGGAAAGAAGCATGGTGGTTATTGTCTTAAAGGGACTAGAAAATGTTTTAAGTGTGGAAAAGAAGGTCATCGAGCAGCTGAGTGTCGAAGTAATGGAAAAAGGGTTTCTAATGATGTGAATAAAGCAAACACTACAGAGAACACACTACCAACACTTCAATGCTTCAAGTGCAAGGAAATGGGGCATTATGCTAATAAATGCCCTAATCCAAGGGTTAGTGATGATCAACATGAGAAACCACTGAATGCAAAGAACAAAGGGAAGTCACATGCGATCACTATTGGCAATGTTGAATATGACAATGATGTGGTGGAATGATTAAGTGTTTATGTAATGGGATTCCAAAATAATATTGTATCATGGATTATTGGAATATTTATGTATTGGTCTAATGTGGTATTAAAAGTAATTGAGATATTTTTGGAAATAAGATGATATGCGCATAATGAAGGGAAAACGAGAAAACAAAATGTTTAACAGTATTTATGAGCTCATGATTGATATAAGCACTAAGTGATATCATGGTTTGAGTATATAGAATTTTTAGGATTTTGGTATTTGGAAAGTGTTAACTTTTAACTCCATTCATGTTTTCACTAAGGTATTCAAGAGAATACACGATTAAGGACTTTGGATGTTTGGAATGTGACCAACAAAACATACCTTATGATATATGGGGATCGACGATGGTGTTAAATCTCTGGTAATCGTTTTCACTATGTTATGAGAGTGGACTGCAGTATTATGGATATGCCTAAAGATTGCAATGGATTATGTTGGAAATAAGTTAGTATTGTTTAAGGATAAAAGTTTTTTCAATATTATTGATGGGATGTTATAGTAATATAGTTTTAGAAAAAGGACAACCTCTAGGACGGGCGATAGCCCATGGCGTCGGACAAAGCCGTGGGAATCGAACCCACAACCGAAGTGCGACTGGCCTTTATCACCTACCACTGGCCTAGTGGATGTCCTTGTTTAGTAGAAACTAGTTTTATTATAATAAGCAGTATGATATATGAAGTATAAGTCCATTTTGGGAACCATATATGATTAATCTCACTATAGATCGACTTATGTATATAATTTTTGCTAACCTTTTGTTTGAGACAGATGGAATGACCCGTCATTCTATCACATGATCTTCTAACACTTCACGAATAAAAAATTCAACTTCATTTATTTAAGTGATGAAGTGGAAATTGTTCAAGTCATGAACAACAGTGAGATTGTACCAAAATAATGTATGTATTTATTCTAATGCAAATTTTCAACTTTAGGGAAATGATCTTGAAAACCAAACATGTTGTCCTAGTGATCTTATACCTAATGAATCAGATGGTACCTTATATCATCACAAATCTATGGATTTGTGATTACTGGCTTTTCCATAGCCATGTTCTCTACCACTCTCCATCAGAACATGATGGTTAGATTTCTCTTCCATATCCATATTTTCACCTATGTGGAAACCCAGTGATTAGTTTACTTGGGTAATCGTTAAATTTAATACTTTAGTTTTTAAAGCCATGTTTTGGTATTCTTTTTTTACGATGTGGGTTTCTATTAAAGAAACTTTCAAATAGTAAACCATTTATAACCCCGATGAATTTCGAGGGCGAAATTCATTTTAAGGGGGATAGAATGTAACAGCCTGAGATTTTATGAAAAATATACTTTTTGATTTTATTAATGTCTTGTGTTGTACGCTACACCAAATGGAGCTTGCACAAAACACATCCTTGACTTGCCTTGCATTACACAAAATCACGACCTTCCTCGATAGCATGTGTAGTACGCAATACCGAGTTTCACTAAACAACGATATGCTATTAAAATATTATTATAACTAGCCGTTATGAATAGTAATAAACAACTTTTAAAATTTTAGACATTTTAGCTCTCAAAATGGACTTCATTTTTGGATTCAGAATATCGAATTTAGCCTAACGTGAAATTTTGGTACTTTTCGGATAACTTTCATATTCTGATGAATAGTGAAAATTACTAAATTATAATTAAAAAAACATTTTTAATCAAAATAATTAATAGTGATAAATTATTAAATTGATTGGTTTTAAAGTATATTTAGAATATATTTTTACAATTTAATACAATGTTGGTCATAGGATGTAATTTCACATTTAAACCAGACATAAACAAGTGTCAATATTTTGATAGATATTGTTTCTTAAAAACACGCTATATGTTTTAACAGCGGGATTTAATTATAAAATTAATTAATGAAACTTCTATGTTATGAATTTGATAAAATAGACTTAATTTTTGAATTTTGAATATGAAATATATCTTAGGATGAAATTTTGGCATTGTTCTGAAAAACATCAATTTTTGATGAATAGTAAAACTACTAAGTGGTAGTTAAAAAACTGAATTTTTCATAAAACTTAATTTTACTACTTTTTTGAATGGAATTTCAAAAATCCAAGAGACACGGTTGATGTCAGTAAGTAAAATGTGGTTCAATGAGATGAAAATAATTTTTGGTGAATAGTAACTTTTTAATTTTATTTACCACGGTTAAAAGTAAATAGGGTAATTAAGGGTAACAATGATATTAATATTACCCTAACACATGTCCTAATTCTATTGGACAAGTGTATCTCGACCAAAAACAACCTTAAGTGTAAATTATTATCATTTAGGCCCACTTGGATTAGATTAGGACATTTATTATTATTTAATTCAAAGAAGAGTTAAAAGAGTTAAAATCAATGTTTATTTACTAAAACATTTTTAATATAGGTTTGTACATAAGATAAATTAGATTTTAAATATTCCATAGAAAGCTAAAATTATTTCCTACATAAGGGTATTTTATTTGTAATTTCTAGACATCAAATAATTTAATTTAGTTATGACACAAAGATGATGCAGTAATTATCTTATTAATGAAATATTGACATAATTGATATTATGAATACCAAAATAAATGTAATTTAAGACTTTTTAGTAATTACACTAATTTTCTAGATTACTATGATATATTAGTGTTGATTTAATAAACTTGGTTCAAATATATAATTTTGTTATGACTTTCACAAAAATCATATATCAAATAGTGTCAAAATTGACACAAAATAGTTTTTAAATATAACATTATATTATTAATTGTTATTTTATTCCTAAAAATCTAAGGTTCGGCCAAACGACTTATATAAGGATATATATATTAATAATAAACAATTTGGGGTTCTTTTGGCATGTTATAGTAAGTGTATTAACCATATAGTGTAAGAAAACAAAAAGACACGGTAAAAGTTAAATTATTTAACTTAGAGTTAAATCAAATTGATAAGGTTAAAATAATAACCTAAACTTGTCTAAATCCTATTGGTTGATAGGCTTTCGACCCATCCCCACATTAGCTTCGAAATAAGACCCTTTGGAACCATTATAAACCGATTTTGACTTTAATATGAAATAATATTTTGAGATATTCCTAAGGTGCCCCTCTCCACCCTTATAAAAGGGCACCTCCCCCCTCTCTTCCTCACACAACTTTGAGCCTTAAAGCTTGGCCAAACCCTGCCAAAATCTCTTCTCCACTTCCTGAGTATCATCCTAGAGGTCCTGGTCTTCTTCAAAGATCATCCTTAGTTCTTTAAGTGGAGGCTAAGAAAATGCGCGTCAAAAAGAGGTAATATCCATTACCGATCTTTTTCAATTTCTTTCTTCTTAAACATCTTCTTCTTTAGTTGTTTCATGATAAAGTAATAACATCAGTATTAATTATATACTGATATGTCGTTATAAATATGAAACAACTCTAATTAACCTTCTATCCATCCTATGGAAAAAGGAAATCACCGCACATGCGTACGTACGGAATACCGTCTCCATGCCGTGGTGTAATCTATTTTCCACCACCACATTAATTGGATGGGTATAATGGTGTAATGAGTAACTATATATGATTATTATAAATTTATATTGATTCTGAAATAGTATACATACACTTCAACACAATTACACGACCATGGGAACAATATAATCGCTCGTGCGTACGTACGGACTACCGTCTCCACGACGCGATGAGATTCATTCTCAATTATTAACCATTCATTGAATGATTATAAAGTATATATAATACATACTAATGAAATATATGACCTAATAATGATACTGGAATTATTTATATTTATATGTATTTCATCTACATAATTCCATTCAATTCAATAAGGAAACGAAAACAGCGTTCATGCGTACGTACGGACTACCGTCTCCATGAATGGTGTATTTATTTCGATTTACTGATTTATTATATATGTATATTCTGAATATATATATATAACTCATGTTTTATATTCTGGAATTAAGTAATCACGATCTATGTAATCATATGAATAATTACTAGTTAAAAACACGAACGACAAATGAGACGATTTTACCCAAAACGCTACTTTAACATGAATTTACAAAAGAACGGGTAATATAAAGTTATAAGTGGACCATATATGATATAATAACAATGAATATGATTATGGAATAAGTCAATAACATGATTTAAATCATTATACAGGAGGTTCGGACACTTACAAAGCAAGTCGGACCTAAGGTAAGGGAAATATCACAATCTCATTTTTATCCGAGATTGTTTATACTTTGGTATTTACTGAGGTGTATTTTATCATCCACATACATGTTTCTTCAATATGTAATTTTATTTCTATCCACCTACAATTGTTTAAATCCAATTTTACCCTTCGATGAGTTTTTAGTAAAAGATATGAAAGGAATCTTTTGTCGTTTTTCGTACGAGGTACTTTTTGACTTTTCTGACAAAAGTACGAAAAATATTTTTTTTAACTTATACGGCATGAATGGATTTTTAAAAAATTATTTCCAAGAAGATTACATTACAAGTTTTCAAGTTTATTTTTAATCAACTTCTTTAGTTTAAAATTGTATGACGTGTTAAGAAAGGAAAAGAGTTTTTGAAGTAGGAAGGATATTTTCCTCAAGAATGGAGTTCAAGTGTTTTATCAAAATTATTTTCCATCTAAGATAATATGGTGTTCTGATTCTATCCCTATCATTACATTGATTTTATTATGTTGTGATGGAATTATTTTTATGAATTCATTTATCTTATATGAATTTTTTTATGACGTCATGATGTTTAAGAATTCCATTTTTATTACATGGGTTATGCAATGATGTATGATTTATGATTTTGTGGCACACATAATAATGGTATCATTATGAGATGGGTGGGACCTATATCTACCTCCAATGCATTGGGTAAAGATTTTATATCTCATGAGATAGACATGGCTGGAATGGTAGGTTATACCGGTTCAGTGAAACAGGACTGGAACGAGGGTGACTCGGTTCAGAAAGGGACTTTGTCCACTAAGATAGTCTTGGCAATGAGTCTTGACTAACAAGAAATGATTCTCTATGATTATGTGTGTATGCCACAAAGTTTCATGTTTTAAGATATGATTATTGGGATTTCATTTCACTACTATGATTTATCCCATGTTATGAAATTATGCTCTCTTTTGCAGGTTAAGATTTCCAAAAGTTATGTTCTTATGAATATGATGTAATTGATTTTTCTTTTTTTTACCCTTACTGAGCATTTGAGCTCACCATTTTATGTTTTCTTTTCCCCAGGATGTAAAGAAAGGTTTTAGGTAAAAAAATTGAATATCTCTATGGGAGATATTGAAGATCTTTCACCACGATTAGAAGAATATGTTCCGAGTTTCCAAAGACACTAAACTATTACGATCCTTGTGTGTGTTTTTTTTGTTATGTACTAAGTATTCTGCAAAAGTAATGTAATGTTCATGTACGTCAAGATTCGGGTCTCTACAAATAGCCCCAAAAACTCTATCAGAATCATCACACATCAACTCAAAGGGTAAGGACCAATCCGGGGGTTTGATTATCATGTCATATGTAAGAGAAGTTTTGAGTTCAATGAAGTATCTCTTAAAAACCTCATCGAAATGGAATGTGACATCATTTTGTAGCAACTGAGTGAGTGGGATGGAAATCCTAATGAAGTTATGGATGAATCACCAATGGAAACCAGCATGCCCGAGGAATGAATGAATGTCTTAGATAGAAGTGGGTTCAGGAAGTTATTGGATCACATCAATTTTGGCAGGATCAATATCAATTCCATATTTTGAAACTATTTTCCCTTGAACAATCCAATTTGCAACCATGAAGGGGAGTTTTTCAAAATTTAACACAAGTATTCACTTGACACACTTTTGAAGGACCAGAGAGAGTGAATTGAAGTAGGATTCAAATGACTCACCATAAATGGTAAGGTCATCCATGAATAATTCCATGCAGTGTTCAATGAATTCAGAAAATATACTCATCATAAATCTCTAGAATGTTGCAGGAGTACTGCAAAAGGAGAATGGAAATCTACTATATGCATATTTTTCAAAGGGGTATGTGAAATTAGTCTTTTCTTAGTCCTGAGGTGCGATTAGGATTTGGAAGTTTCAATGTATCCATCAAGAAAGCAATAGCGTGACTTTCCAGCTAATTGTTCTAGTATTTGAAAAATGAATAGAAGAGGGTATTTATCTTTTTGTGTTTCAACATTCAATTTCCTATAATAGACGCACACATTCCATTTGTTATTCAATCGAGTTGTGAAGACCTACCCATGCTAATTTTTGACAATATTTATCCCACCCTTCTTAGGTACAACTTGAATTGGACTAACCCATTCAATATCAGAAATTGGCTAGATAATACCATCTTGAAGATGATTGGTGATCTCTTCCCTAACGACCTCAAGTATGAGTGGATTTAGTATTCTTTGTGGTTGTGTAATTGGTTTGGATGATTCCTCAAGATGGATGTGATGCAATAAAAGGGAAGGGTTGATTCCTAGTATGTCATATATGGTCCAACCTTTGGCTTTTTTGTTTTCCTCTAACAGATGAACAACTTTGGAATACTCAATTTCATTATTTCAAGAAAAGATTATGGAAATATATGAGTGATCATGGAAAAGTAATGCATATTTCAGGTGTTCTAGAAGAGGTTTTGGATCAGTATAAACTCTCATTTATGGGTTAGACAACTCAGAAATGAAGGAAAGGCTTTCAGTTGCTTCAGATTCATTTTCATTAATACTGTACAAGGTGGAACATTAGAGATCAGAGTTGATGTGGGATTAAAGAGAGTTTTCATGATCCTCTAGATTTATGGAGTCCATGAATGATAGGTCAACATCAAATTCACCATTTATAACTTGGTTAATCATGGTGAAAATTTTACAGTATCATATCTCATTAGAACATTATGAATTGGAAGGAATGAGATTTAATTGACTCTTAAAAGTTTCCTCAAAAGCATGGATAGAGAATGCAAGGTTATCCTCATATCGGTATCATATGGCTTGGTAAATGTTGAACTTGACCAGTTGGTCACCAAATTCCATGGATAATATGCCTGAATGGACATCATTCTTGTTTCTCATTGTCATTAAGAATTGTCTTCCCTGAATTATTGGATATAGAGAATATTTTTCCTCACCTTCCATGTCAAGGACATAGAAATTAGCAGGGAAGATAAGATCATTCTCATAAAAAAGGACATCCTTGATTATATCCTCAGGACTATCAGTGCTTCAGTTGGCCAATTTAATAACAACACCCATTGGATGTAAGGGACCGATAACAAGGTTCGAGAAGATCTTTTTGGGAATGGCATTAATTGAGGCTCCTAGTTTTATGAGTGCATCATTGAAGTTGGAACGTCGAATTTGGAATGGAACCATAAAGGTCATTTGATCTTTTCACTTAATGAGAATAAAATACTGGGTGGAAACATTTTCAAAGGTCCTATGTTTCCTCTTGTGGATGGAAAAATCTTTAAGAAACTTGGAATACATAGGGATTTGTTTTATGGAATCTAAGAGGTAAATGTTGACTTCCACACGTCTAAACTTGTCGAGCATTTCAGGATCCAGTTCAAAGGACTTCTTTGGATTAGAAATGACATGAGGAAAAGGAATTTGGTTCCTAAGTGGAATTGAAGGAGGTGAGGGAATGGATTCAGGTTCCTTTTCAAGTTTCTTTTTCTTTTCATTATCTAGGTAAACATTCAAAGGGGGGTTGGAGGACTTATCTTGAGGCATGGAAATTTTCATTCCCGATATAAGTGAATTTTCACTTACATTACCCTTGGGTTTGGGTAATGGTTGAGCTGGTAGTTGGAAAGAATTTGATTGTTGTTGCTGGATCAAGTGGGATTCATGTTAACGAATTTGGGTTTCAATGTTTTTAATACTGGAAGGGGTGAATGAGGCATGGTCTTCCACTGTACTTTCCCATGGTTTCTTGGAAGAAGAGGCTTGTCCCATATTGGGATAACATTGATTTTGGGTCTTTGGAAAGTGATTTTATTGGTTTGGGAATTGAGAAGTCTCATTCCGATAGTGGAATCTAGGAGGAGAATTTTTCCTTTGAGGTTGAGAAGAAAAAGGATAAGGTTGATGGATGTTACCACCACCTTGGAAATATTGGAATTGTTTTGGATTTTGATGAGGGAACTAAGGGGGATGAGAAATGGGATTCCCTATATCTCATGTTAGGGTTATAGGTTGATGAGTGGGGCTCAGAATGGGGTTGGTTGAAGTTTCTAACAAAACTGACCGGATTCTTGAGGGTTGGAGTTCCTCTGAGAATATTTTGCATTGTGCTCCATTGGTGTTGATGAATCAGAGGGATCCTATTGATGTTGTTGACCTGTTTTAGTTGTATGAGATGAGGTGATGCAAATTCCATAGTTCTTGATAAGTATCGGGAACAAAGATTGTGGAGAATATGAGGTTGGGGCTTTGGATGCCGCATCTAATTATCGCACAAGACCTGTATGTTCACTCATCCACTCATTCATCTTGTTCATCTCTATGGATTTATTCTCTTGGTCTTGTTTGACTTGAGCATGTGCTTGTGTATGGAATTGTGGCGTGTTCACAACCATGTTTCTTATGAGATCTCTTGTGGTTGTAGGAGTTTAATCAACAAGAGCACCGCCACTTGCATCATCAATCAGGGTTCTCTCTACAGCCAATAACCCCTCATAGAAGTATTGGATCAAGAGTTGGTCAGGTATTTGGTGGAGGGGGCAGGTTTCCACAATCTTTTTGAACCTCTCCCAGTAATCATGGAGTGATTCATATGGGAATTTATGAATACCTATTATTTCCTTTCAGATAGAAGCTGTACAAGAAGGAGGAAATAATTTTTCTAAAAAAAGTCGCTTCATGTCAATCCAGGAGTTTATGAACCAGGATGAAGGTAGTAGAGACATGAATTGGAAGAGTTACTTAGGGAGAAATGGAATGGTCAGAGTTTGTTTGGTTCCATAGAAACCCCTTGCAGATTAATGGTAGAGCACACCGCTTGGATCTCTTTAAGGTGGAGATGTGGATCCTCACTAGCCATCCTGTGGAAATGTGGGTGAAGATTAATCAAACCTGATTTGATTTCAAAGTAGGCCTCTATGTTTGGATATTGAATACTAAAAGGTTGGCAATTTATATCTGGGGAAGCAAGTTCTTTAAGTGTTTGTTCTCTCGGATTGGCCATATCCAATTTAATTGGTTGGACAAGGACATGTTCTTGAATGAATTGAATATCACTTTTGTTCCTCCTATGTTGGCGAAGTGTTTGCTCAATTTCAGGGTCAAAAAAATCCGAGGGATTTTTGCGTAGGCAATAAGGAATTTAGAGAGATTTTGGTAGAAATAGGAAGATGGGGGTTTTGTTGTTTTTTTATTTATGATTTTTATGAGAAGGCAGGTTTTCTTTGTGTTTTTTTCAGAAAAAAATTCAGTTTTTTTTCTCAATAACCTAAAAAACGACTACTTAATGCACCATCCCTGAAAACTGTTCCATTTCAAAGCACATATGATTTTCACCTATTGATCGTTCAATGTTCTGGTGATCTACTAATTTGTATAGCAGCACTCGGGTCGAATCCTTGGTGACGATACTTTTTAATAGTCGATAGTTTTTGGTTGATTGTGTTTTTATTGGGGGGTTTGTTTGCAATAATTAATTGAAATTATTGATTGATTAATATGGATTTAACTAATTGATAAATATTGGGGTGATTTCATCATTAGGTTGTTAGCTTTTTATATCCTCGAGCCTTGGTTCATATTTCATTAAATTAACAACTATGTCACAAGTTGACGTTGATTGGAATTCCTAAGTGTTAAGTATTTATTCCAATCAATAACTAAACCTAGGGTTATAATATCAATTAGTAGATCATTATTGTTATGTATTTGTGGTTACAGTAATCCATAGAATCCACATGATAAACAAAACATGTCATTAATCAATGAAATATTAAGTCCCACATACACAAAGTTAATTCAAATAATACTCATTGAGAAACAAATCTCAATCACATAACATACCCAAATTATAACTCACCCCAATGGTAGATTTTCTCATCCATTAATATTATTATTAATTTGGTTAAATATGTTTAAGGTGATTAATTATAAAGAAATTAAAATGAACAGGATAAGAAAAGAGTAGTGTGTCGAACACATACACGATCGTTGAAGAGTGTTAAAAAAAGACTTTCAATTACATGAGGAAGAAAAAGAAGGGAAGGGGTTTTAACTTGGTTAAAAATATTTTAAGGAAATTAATATTAAACTATAGATGGTGGATGATAATAAGAGATATTGAATAAGAATCTATCATTAAAATAGAATTACAAAAAAATGACTTACAAGATTACAATAATGAAGAACAAAAAAGTAAATAAAACTAAGTGAGGAGGAAGGGTCTCTCAAGTGAAAAAATTATCATGGATGGTCCTCCCAAGACTTTTTAAAGGTTTTTTTCATTCCAATTGATCCTCAAATCTTTTGAAATCACAACCATTTTTAAAGGAGGGTATGGGATGTATTTATATACCAAGGAGGTGGACTTTTTGCATTCTAAAACTACCCCTCCAAATGGATTGATGATTTGGACATCTAGACAGTTGAATCACAAGATATCTTCTTCTTCAAAGTTGTATATAATACTTTTGGATGACTACTGTAAAAATTTGGAAGCATTTGGAATTAAGGAACCAATGTTATGGTGGTTGGAGTAAACATATGTAATATGTCAATTTCACCAGACTTTTCAGAAGGTCGAAATTTGAATGGGTTTTTAAATAGGAAGATTCCCTAAAAAAATTCTTCTATCAAGTTTTCTGCATATATCATAGTTTTTAAATTTAAAAATCCCAACATGATTTTATGATTAGATCATGATAAATGTAATGAATAGTGTTTGGATATAAATTCCCCACAAGAATGGTTGGCTGGACTTCAAAGCATCAGTTGGGACCTTTTTTATTAACGTTGGGCTCTGAAATATTTATCCAGGACTCCTTACATTGTCCCCTGAACATTTTTGGATAATTAATGTATTTGGACTTCAAGGGTGATCCTAGTAATTATATCTTCATGGATAGTCCAATTTCTTCACATATTATTTGGTCCTTTTAGTGTGAACCATATAACCCTTCAAATGGAAGAATTTTTCCAATATCTCATCTCATCAAATGATTTATATTAAATTAGGAACCCTAAAAAAACAAAAACCATTCAATTTGGATAAGTAGGATAACATTTATAATTAAAATAGTAAACTGACTTGAATCTGGATGAATTCATATAGTGCTCAAAAATCATATTTAATATTTGAACATTCATGTTTCACTAAAATTATTCACATTTCATATAAAATAAGCAAAGGGAGTATACAAGAATTATGAATTTATTAATAACATTAGTATTCCAATAACTTGGGGAACAATAATTAATGTAGAATAGTGGAAATCAGAATGGTCAAAAGACATCATGATTTCAGTACACTTCTAATAGTGATATATAATGAATATGAAAACCAAGTTGATCTGTCCCACACCTCCTCATCCCTATACATTTTTCCTAGCAACTAATGAGCATCCAATAATCATTCTAACCTGCCTACATGATGTCACCTTCATCCTCGAGTGTCACTGTATTGCTTTCTCTAGAACTCATTAGAACTGTTGTCTGTCTCATGAATGGGTTATTTGGCATACAACTCGATCTTCAACAAGGTGAACTTGTTTGTATTCTACATGTTCATGTTCTGGATGCTCATATAAGACTAGGGTTCTATTTTCTAAATGCCTCTTTGGTTTTTTATTGGTGGATAAAAAACATCATTTGGTTCTGCTATCAACTCGTTTCGGTACAACATTGGTTGCTTGGTATATGGGGTTGGTCCTAGTTACTGGTTGTTTTTTGAGATTTGTTTGGAAATGGAATGGCTCCTATTGGAATTGGGATTCTCATATGTCCTTGGTTTTTCTCTCATTCCTCATTTCCCTGGGTTCACTACATCTTCAAAAGATATATATAACACTAGGCCATTTTTCACTACTAGAGGGAACGATTGAACTCCCATTAATCACTTCTTCCGTCAACTGGTGGCATAAATCACATCAACCAGGTAGCATGAGTCACTCTGGTATAAAAATACATGAACTGATGAACCATCCTATATGGTCTAATGTTTCCCTTTTTTCATGCACTTCCAATTTAATATTTTTTCTAGAAAGAATACAGTTGATTCCTTACTTTTTAGGAAGAGTGAATAGGGTAGCTCATTGAGTGGGGGTTGAGACTATCTTGAGTTCATCTTTAGGGTTGATAGGCCTTTCATCTTGGTTGTCCAATACCAATAAAATCAATAGTATTACTTTTCACTACCGAACAAACAAGCGGTATGGGGGGGGGGGGTTATGACATTGATGGATCAACGGGTGGTGGAAACAATGTCTCTATTATATTGGAGTTGGTATTAAGAAGTAGAGTAGAGTACATGAGAATGGAAGGTGAGAAGGTAAAACTTTGAATTAGTGGGGTTCAGAGTTTTTTGTGGATGGGTTGGAATTTATATGCAACAATACCTGGATGCTAGCTACATTTCAATACCAATTGAGTCACCAATAAGTCGATGCTAGATACTAGAATGTAAATAGTGTTGGGGGTTTGGATTTAATTCCAATGAATATCTACTATCTATATTATACCGACTCAAACACTATGAATGGTTGGTATTTCTATGATGTCTATGGGTGGAAGGGAGTGGAAGAAAAAGCCTCTTGATATTTCCACTACTATTAGAGTCAAGTATTGAGGGTGGTTTGTTGCCCGACATCACACCTAAGGGCCCCTTAGTTCCTCCCATGCCCCATCGAATTAATGTTTTGAAACACATTATATTTGATCCCCCACCTACCTTTCCTTATGTCTAGTACTCTGCTCTAATATGACAGATTCATTTAGATCAAAACCTTTCTCAACCTAATAGGGTGAAGTATCCAAATTCTAAAATATGTGACCCTTTCTTTAAAAAGGGTTAGGAAATGATCAAAAATGTTAGAAAAATTTCTTTCATATATAGGAAGGAGTCAAGTAAGGCACTTTTTTCTCATACTGAGGCTTTTTCATTATCTTGATCTTATCCTATGCCTCTCTCGGTTCACGTCTCAGTACTCTTTTAACAGTGTGAGTCAGTACTCTACGCTAATCGTAGAAACATCATACTCAACAAACATGTACACTTCTAATTGCAAGGACTAGAATATTGAGCTAAATTAAGAGAAAAAAATACAAGAACCCCCAAATATCTATATTTATTCTTTCACCCTTCTCCAATCCTCTCAAAATCAGGCAATTTAGCTCACCCGATCATTTTTCATCTTCACATATTTTTCTTCATCACATGCTATTGTTAAATAATAAAAGGTTATATTCTCATCCTCCCATGTCAATGTTACAAAAGCTAGCTCATTGACTCACACCACTCTTTAGAATTGGCACTGCCCCCCTGGTCACTTCACTTGGATTTCATGCCTAACTTGTTGTGAATGATACCCATACCCCAGTTCACTTCTCTAGCTTCAATCCACTTGCTCGCGGTGGACTCAAGACTCTTTAAATATCCTCTAGATCTAGAAAAAAAGGAATGTTGTAAAACCAAAACTTCTATTTGACTGACCATTTTTCCTTCATCAAATCCTAATTCTCCCCAGATCTCCCTTCCCTCTTATAATCTAGATTATCATAGAGTACCAGGTCCTCCCTGTATATAATATAGATAGTAAGATACTTCATGTATTCTAGGTTATCCCTATATATAATCTAGATAGTTAGACACTTTATGTATTTCAGGTCTTCACTGGGATACCTGATTCATGTATCCCAGGAAGAATCATATATAGCTATGGACATGTTCTTTTCAAAAAGTTTTTGTTCGTAGAGTCATTACATGACTGGGTAGATCAGTTGGGGATTTTTTTCTATCAATACTCTAATATTATAGTCCCTTACCATTGTATTTCCTTGAGCAATAAAATCAAGATAAAAGGGAGGAAAAATTTCTATTTATTGCACCTACATGCCTTTGCGAATTCCACTACTTCTTTCATTTGAGTGAAAGTCTCACTCTTAGCATCCTACTCTAATTTTGCTGCAGTGCAGCCTTGAGAAAGAGAAGGAATCCCATGTGAGAGTCAGAATTAGAAAGAGGAATGTTTGATGTATGTAATTAGTAGTTTAGTGAAATGTGTTTTAAGTAGAGCTAGAATCATAACTACCTACTATCCACCAGCAACCATGAGAACTCGTATTCTCATTTAATAAAACATATTCACCTTCGAGTCCTCTTCGAACTAAATCTATTCCCCCTACTATGTTTCAAAAACCAAGGAAAGGTTCTAATCCCATATATAAATGTAGCATCCATTTATAAAGGGTTATGAAATAGGTCATATAATGAATAGAGAATCAATCTCTACCTAGGATTACTAAGAGATTGATGTTCTGATATGCTCTTACCACCTATATTATCAACAGACTTGAGAGCTCCATATGTGAGGTTTTATCGTAGAACCTTTTGGTAGTATTATTTTTTAGAGTAGGTCTCCCAAAACCTCCCTAAAATGGAGTTCCAGATAGGTGCTACATAATATTAACATAATATATAAGGGTTTAGAACCTGGCCCTTTCTAATGAAAGGGTAAGATCTTTTAGAACTAAGCTACTTCACCATATTAAGTATTCGTTGCTACATAATAGATTAGGGTATAGAACCTTACCCTTTCTAATGAAAGGGTAAGATCATATAGAACATTACCCTATAAATAAAGGGTAATATCTCTTATAACTCATATACTTCACCCTATTCAGTATTCAACGATACTTAATATATAAGGGTTTAGAACATGGTATGCTTGAAGTATCTTAACAATCTATCTAGATTATAAAGACGGAGGACCTCACCTTTTCTAAAGGGTAAAATAATTTAGAACCTTAACCTAAAGGGTAAGATCTTTTATAACCCTTTATTATAGGTAAATATCATCATGTTAAGGAGAAATAATTCCATCATAATGTGTACTAGGGTAGCATGATTTGAATCAAGAATTTACATCATCTCCCACTGTGCACGATCAAATTTGTTTCCTTTACAAATGATGAATGGTTTAGAATAATGAGCGATAGCGTTAGTACTATACTATAATAGGGATATTCCAATATTATACTGACAACCTCATCTTTGATAATATTCTTCTACTACCAACCATAATGGTCTACTTCTTTTACCTAGAAAGTCAAAAATTAGAGACTCATGTTGATTGATCCTTTTATCATATATGAAGAGATGAATGGTCGAGTTGAGAACACATCTGACATTCATCCAAAAAACCTCACCCGCTCATCCATACCCTTCCGTATTGTCCCAACTACTCGACTTATTTTTGGCACTATCAAGAAACTGGTCCATAGTAAATTCATGAAAGGGAAAGGGAATCTTGTGTCACAACTCTCGATGATCAACCCAACCATGATCATTGTGTTTCCTACTAACCTAAAAGTTAAAAATGATCCAAGGATGAAAATAGGCTTCTCATTTATCCAGCAACAAGTGGCTGGTCAGGATGCAGTAGAGAATAGATGGAAGCCAAATTAAGGTGTTCGGTTCCTTTATCCATGGGGGGGATGATCGAATCGGCGAGGGATATAGAAAAAATAGTCTATCAGATGGAAAAAAGTAATAGAATCATATGAATGGTCGTCTAGTCCATTTCAACTTTGTCGATTGAAATGACACCTATGATTGGTTCTTCATTGATATCTATATCATTTTCTTGGGTGATACCACCTACAGACTGAACTAGGATACACTTGTCCTTGGAAGAACCTCACCCTTGGTACTAGTCTATGAGCACTAACCATGTCGTTGCTCCCAAAAAAATTATTGAGACCAAATTATTTAGACCTGAGTATTGAGGTGTCTAAGGTATAAATACTCAGGTCTAAATACTAAGGCTTAAATAATTTGGTCATCAAGGACCACAGAACCTAAATAAATTGGATGGTGCCACAGTGTGAAGGGGAACAAGAAAGAATCAACAATTCATATGTGGGAGAATGCAATACACATAGGTGAATCATTGTTTAGAGATGAAAAAAAATTCTATATACTTGAATGGTGATTCCATGGAGGTAATACCATTGATTTTTCCACGTCCTCTTATTCACCTCGGTCACTTCAGTCCTTTCTTTCCAAATAGATTTGGTGAAAGAGATGGAACTCATTTCATTACTTTCCATTTGTGTTCGGGAGTTAGTACCTGCTCATTTTTCTGCTTGCTCGCTCTTCACTCCCCTCTATCTCATCCATTTCAGATTCTATTGAGCCACCGATGAAGAAATATATTCTTTCATGCAACTGCAGTAGGCATCTAAGTAGTCGAAAGACTCACCCTCGATAGCAATGTGTTAAGAATGCATACATACCTAGACGCATATGCCCGTTTCATCCTATGCATTCCTCTTATTTAAGTTGGTTGTTGATTAGAGGAGATGCGGGTATAGTTTCATGGATCTCTTGGCATAAATGGACATATGGACTCTATGACTACTATGCGTCGGGTTGGGGTTGATGGAAGGAATCAAATTGGTGGTTTCAAAAGGGATATCTTGGCATAATATAGTCGGGCCACTGTAGGAATCAAAAAAGGTTCCTATAGTGGTTTTCTTATAGACTATATAGAATATTATATTGCTAGATTATACACTGTCTAGATTATATAATGATAGGTTTAGTTGTCATTATAGTTGTTGGGGGGTAGATGACAACGATGATACCTCAAATCAACAAGGTGTTTGGAAAATCAATGGGAATCATTTCAATGAAAATAGAGCAACGAAATCGGGTTGGAGGAACAACACTCCTTAAGATCATGACCTGAATGTCTGTAGGTTCGAATACTATACCCGAAAAGGAGATGGTGAAAGATCAAAAATTCTAGTCTAGGTACCCCCACAATCTGAAAGGGGTTGATGGGGTTCAAGATGGTGACATGGTTGATACCATTGGGGAAGTGTCACTATAATAGTACATTACTAAGGCACCCGTACTACTCTTATTGATTGGGTGGTATTATTTTTTGACACAGATATAGGATGACACTGAGGTCAATCAGTCATGTTCTATATGGATGGAATGGATTAGAAGGGGTTATAATAGAGACCAATATAGGATTATAGCATTGGAATGCTACATGGGTGAGAGGGTAGTGAAGAAACTATGTACACCATCATCCCGGACTAGACATGTGACCCAATACTCTAATCTAAACTATATAGTAAGATTACTTGGGATCACTATATTTTGAGAATATAGTAGAAGGCCAGTTTAGAGTTCCTGGGTACTAGTGAAGAGTGGTGAGAATGATTCGATTTAGAAGTACATTTTTTTTGTTGTACAAAGATTGATGGAGTGAGCATAGTTTTCCAGATGGAATGGACTCGAGCCACAGTATGACTTTGGGATATGGTTGAATTGAAGCTATGATGATGGCTCAACAATTGGGAACATATTCGGATGGTGGTGGTACCTCATGAATTTCCAAAGAGACCAGGTGAGTGGTGTGCATGAAACAGGTACTCTCTCTATATAGTTCAATATTCTTGAATGGGGTTGAAATAATGGAATCAATGGTTTGTTGGAATAGATATGGATATAGTGGTGGTTCACATGTGGTTGGGAGAGATGTATGTTGTTCAATGTTGCCAATACAGTTTAGGGTTCGTTTTCCACCCTTATGAGTATTCGGGCTGTTTTAGAATAATGGACAAGGCTCTCACTTTTGATAGTTATCTGATTCCAGAATCCGATCCAGCAATGTGGAAATCACATATCATAGAAGTAGATAATTGAGTCGTCCTACCAGCAAAAACGCATATCTGTAGTATAGTCACAACAGCTGATGTCCCTCATAGTTGGGTTGTGCCTTCCTCCGGCTTGAAATCTGATGCAGTACTAGGGCGTTTAAATCAACTGATCACATTTATACTATGTGGTGGAGTATTCTATTATCATCTCAGTGGGATTTTTTGGAAGAAATCATGCCTTTATGATTTGGCCTGAGAACCTCACCCATCACCTACCAACTAGTCTAAACCACACTTCCAACATTATCTCTTTCAAACAATCAACCCCATGTGGCTACCTTCTACACTTATGTGCACATTTCATGTGATTCATTATAGCTTGAATAACTAGCTAGTAATTTTTTTTTTCAAAACAAACCAAGAAGTATTTAGTTGAATGGTCTTGAACGGTACATTTAGTGGGAATCAAGTTGGTACGACCAACTAGAATATATATAGATAAGACATAAACTGAGTGGCCCAAAGACGATCGAACATCTACCACACTTAGAAAAAATATTACCTTTATGCTCCAACTAGGTGTAGCTCAATGCTGGTGGGGCCACTGGCTTGTTCCATTAAGGGATAGATCAGTGGTTTCACAAAGGGGGAAATGATATTGGAATATCAAATCATACAACATAGAATGCTAATACCATACTATGTCTAATATAATAGTTTTCTCAAGGTCCAGAATTTTCAGGTCTGCATGATAGGGTTGAAGTGGAGTGGGTGGAGTAATGGAGGTCAACAAATAGAAACCGGGTGTGGGAGAAGCCAAATATATTCAAATAGTGATTTTATCAAAAATCTCAGCCAACAAACCCATTTTCAATGGGGATCAAGATGTCCATTATTAAATGAGTACATGTCCCCCCATGCACAAGGAACCTATCTTGCCTATGTCACCTAGTCGATCTATCGGTCATACTACAATGATATGACATGATATGAATCAATGAGTCCCATTAGGATAAGATAGATGGAAGATCTAATAGAATGGAGTTGATGGTTCATGGGTGATATTCTTTTGGTGTTCCAAGTGAATGCTAAGCCCTGAAACTCAATTGATTCTGTATCTGCTACGCCCAGGAGCTGGGTACGCTCATGTGCATTCTTGTATGCTCTACTACCTATATTATACCAACTCAACAATTGGAGTGGAGTTGGGGTAATGAGCAACCTATCCCACCTAGTTTCCAAACTTACCAAATGGTTCATGGGGTAGTGGGGCATTTGAGGATGAGGTCTTCCATTCCCACTATCCGAACACGAATCGCATGGTTCCCTGTCGATGTAATGTAAGTTTAATACTACCCACCTGTCTTCTCCACTACGTCCAGTCGAACAACCGTAGACTACTGATGCTAATAACTACACCATATGACAAAGGGTGATATAATATAGGTAGTAGAGGGTATAATATAGGTATTAGAACCATTGAAATAAATTTATCAATTGTTAGTACTCTTCTAATAGTGTTCTCACGAGTCCAACTCTAGATAGCTAAATTGGCACCTCAAACGAGGTCAGGTACTCTATCTATATAGTGAATGATCATTTGATTGTCATATATGTGATGGAATGGTCCTGGGGATCATAGAGTGATTGTTGTGTTTTTACTACTGAGGTTAGTCACATCCAAAGGCACATATACCACCCCGACCCTACTGAGTGAACCTGAAGACCATGGAATGGATATGGTGCCCTAGTTGGCATAACACCAATGTGGCAGAACAACCCACTCGTATGATGAGCCCGAAGGGTGGGGGTATAGGTTGGATGAAGCGTAATAGAAAAGATTATTATATTAGAGTAATTATGGGTCAGTTCTTTCATGATGATATGGGGTGATAGAGTTGGTGGTGAGTTTTCTGGGAATTGGGGTGATTGGTGGTTGAGGGAGATCTTTTAGGGACCTTCATAGTACAAGCATAGCTACTTTTTCCATACACTAAGAATCAATAGGATGATTTTATGATTCAAAACTATAATAAAGATATCATTGTGGGTAGTATTGGTTCCACAAATCCACTGCCATGTTCAAGAAAGAGTGTTGTCATTGATTTGGCCACTGAATGCACTCGATCTCCCACATGGTTTCATAGAGAAAAGGCCATATCTGTTGGCATTAGAATGGAGATGGGTTAGAATTGGAATTTCCAATTTCACCACCATTTTAATAGTTTGAGTATCTGTGTGAATTATAATACCTATATTATACTAACACTATTATAGTAGAGTACTGAAAGAATATCTGGTTCTTTGTAGTTGGTGGTAGTGGGAATAGGCGCATGGCGGTGACCCCACGTCTTGAAGAACAAGAATTACTAGCTTCATACAAATAAAGTATTTTTTGAGAGGTCTGATAGGAATCCCCATTCCCCATATCGATCGTCGTCAAATTAGTGGATCATAGTGAATTTTGTTCTTGGGTTTCAAATACGACCTACAACCAGAGTGGTGCATAAGAGTGAGGCAAGGTCAATCATGATCGAGAATGTGGTATGATGTCAGTACTCTTTAAATATTGAGTACTCTACTAAAATATTACTACTACCTTTAATATACTGACCATTATATGTCCAAAGGTTCTAAACCCCTGATATATAAGTAGCACCTTTTTAAAGGATTAACTACATAGGGTCAAGTACCATAGAAATGAACCATTCTAAAGGTTGAGGCTCTAAAAGATCTTACCTGAATAGGGTCAGGTTCTAAAACCTCATATATTATATAAGTATCTGTTACTTTTATCTATGGGTTCTAAAGGGTTAACTATATAGGGTTCAGTACCATAGATCTTACACATTCTAAATTGTGAGGAAATAACGAAGGTTTTTTAAGAAAATAGAGCTGAGTCATATAGCTTCACATAGATATGGTGAAAATTTTTCTAATCATAAAATTGGAATGGATATTCTATTACTATAGCCATATATAAAAAGTAGGAAATAGTAGTGTGCACTTAGGTATTCTATTTCTCTTACTTCTTCTTCCTATACATTCTGCTTCTGACTACTAGCCTTTCCAACTATGACTTTTGACCAGACTACTAGCACTAATGATATGAATTCTGATATGACTACCCTTTTTGACTAAATCATTCGAAGGACCTGTATTAATGTCCTTTGATATTAGGAAGGTACTTATATATATTTCCATTGGAATTTATGAATAAGAAATACAACTCTTCAAAATTGTAAATAAATAGGAAATAACTCGTGCTTTAGTTTAGAGGTACTCGAGTTCATAGTTTCTTTAGCATCGAGTTACACGTAGTGAACAAGAAAGAAATTCACACAAACTCCCTAATGATTTAGTATAAATAAGAAACTATATCCACTTCATCAGCACACTCCCTAAATATGGAGCAAGATACATGTTTCAACTGCATGTGTTATGAATTTATCCTTGGTGCAGAACATGACAATCAACAACACCCACCCATAAAAAAAGTTTGGAACCTTAAATCAGAAATCTATGAACTAATTCTATATCATACTCTCTAAAATGGATCCATTATCACTTGTCTATCTAACAGTTCATCTTGGATCTTGGATATCTTCAATTAATTAGGGATGAAATTGTTGCTTACCCAAGGATTTCCATATGAATACTATTACTCTTACTATGAAGGAAATGCATAATTTCATAGGTAGCCAAGTTAACCACCTTGTAATAAGTGAATTACTCCCATAAAATACTGTAAGGGTCATTATCTTTCATTTTAAAGAGAATCAACCCTTTGTTACATTCTATAAAAGAGATAACTGAAAATGGAGGAACCAATAAGGATTTCACCATGTTTCAAGATCTTGGTTTTCAAACCAGATAAGATTTAAACCCTACCCTAATTCCTTGACCTCGTATTTGAAGTCTCAAAAGGTCACCAAATGGTACTACTTTCATGTATAGGGACTAGAGGTTTGTAGTTTATGAATTGTATGCAGTCATTGATTCAAGAATGAATCTCAAGAGAATCTGTTTCATTTCAAGTATTCACTCATAGTATGAATTACTTAAAGAACTAAGAGATTTGAAATAGAACTCTCATAACATTCCGTGCTACACCTCTAATACTGAAATGACTTGTGGTTAGACATTTGTTTTAGGGTTGAACATGCTTAGACTAACAGTAGTGATTATCTTCTCTTCCCAATCAGCAGGACCGAGTCTGCTGATGGATGGAAAGAAGTTGATTTACCTCTAAACTATATTTATTCTATCATAATTTATACTAGAAAATATATAAGAAAAGTACTCAACTCTACTATCATGGTATTGTGTGAGGATAGGCTATCAAATATTTTAGGCGATAAATAGTTTTCTACATTTTTTCTTTCTAGATAGGGTTTGATCCTTGACCATCTTACAATGTTCAAAATAATATACTAATACAAGTGACTAATCGACTTGATGCCTTAGTATAATGGAGTTAATTCCTATTATAGCTAATAAGTCTTCATTAGATAAAATTCAATTTAACCATCCATAAGCGATCCTAATTTTAGTACTCTTTTATTAACTGATAGGGATAAGGAACTAAATTGTACTGACATTGATCAAATTCAAGGTAACAGATTGAGCAGGCTATGACCTACCTAGATAGATGGATTGACAATAAAATTGAATTTGAGGCTTCCCAATTCTAACTAATGACTGAGGATCAGTTCATCACCATGATTTTTAGAGTCTAACTTCTTTCTATGGAACAACACAACATTCGTGGCATTTTGTTCTATCCGGGGAGTACTTGCTTCTCCGACAGATTCAACCTTGTTTCCATTTTTCTCATGATACGTTTTAAACCTTTAGAAAGGTGCTAAATAATATATATTGTCTTATAACGTTTTTTAATTTTGAAAAAAGTTATTTCATATAGAAAAATATAATACATTATACTCTTTTACTTGTGAATAGTTCTAGTCTACTCTAAACCTAGTTTTTCTTTATTTCTTTTGTCTATATATATTATTCACCTCCAGCCGCATGGGAATAACAAGAGTAGAAGAACTTCTAGTTTAATTTTGTGAAGGTCTCAATCAATGATTCTTTCTTCTACCTTAATCAAGATATAATTTTAGTCCCATTATCACTACAGAAAGGGTTTCTAATCTCGATTTCGAGATTTCATGAATAGAAAAAAAACATGTCACCTGTGAGTTTAGATTTTTCAAATGGATTAATGAGAAATTACTAAAGTTTATTTGGTTTGGATCACCCCTACCTAGACTTTCCATTACCCAATGACCATAATAGGCATATCCTCTTAATGTTTTGGCCAAATCTTGAAGAATTTCCCCTTATTGGGAAAGGTATCTCATCCCTAAGCAGATGGGAAATATATTCTTTTTTCCCCTCTTAGAATCTCACTTGAACCTTCACATATCTCTACTATTACAGCAATGGTGGAATTTTGTTGTTAGTGACCTAAACCTTTATTTTTTGTTGCTGAATCATGTTCCTAATCATTCTATATCTCAGATGCTAGAGGGGCACTAGTTGTTTACGATGAAGAGGAGGACCAAAATCTGCATTACCATAGGTGAAGGAGCGAAAACAACTAAGGTTTTATTCCTACCTATTCAAAATATTGTTCCTTCTTTAGATAGATTCCCTTCATAACCAAACTATGATCCTTTCTATCTCTTTAATTTAACTTATTATTTCCCCTAGTTGGTTAATAAATCACATCATCACACCACAAAAAATGTACAAGCTCAGCGCAAAACAAATCACAGGCTAAGAGACTAACCAGGCCAAGGTGCCCAACAAGCTAAGAAGATTTCTCTCAATTGATTGTTTTTTTATTTTTTCTTGATCTGGTCAAAGAAAAAAATTCATCAGCAACTGTTCTAATTTTTACCCTATTGAATCAATTTCAGTATCACATCAGTAGTTTACTTTTTTGATCCCTCGGTTTCTGATATAGTGGTATATTTATAAGTGGCGAGCGAAAGAGGATTGGGAAAATTAAATAATAATCAAGGTTTCAACCGGGGTCAAATTTCCTATACATTCCTTCTCTATGTGATGAATTTACATTCATTAGATGATGAAAGAACTAGGCATGCCCATATTTTCCATTTCTGGCTATTTGGTACAAGTGAATGAAAAGGTTGTATGATCTGTCCAAAGAAGGTGACAGACTTTTAGAGAGTCCCATGGTTTGATTTTGTAAATAAAAGGTTGAATTAGGATCATTTCTACACATCTTTTTGAACATACCTGAGAAGATATTAGGGTTTGGATTACGTGAATGTGCCCTAACATTGTTCCTTTTTTCATAATGGGTCAGTGAGTTAGTAAATGGGAAGATCATCTTATATGGATTCTATGTTTCCAGGATCCTAGATGGTTGAAGATAACTTCTATAGGCCAAGAGTCCAAGGAAATCAAAAAACTGTCATGGATGACTCTAGGATGAAAGTCCAACAAATATCATATATGGCTTCTTTTGATAAAGAATATAATTTTTCTGTGGAGGATTCATGAACAGTGTGCATCTAAATGGCCTGAGATAGATCAATGGAACCAAAAATGCTTTTTGGATGAAATGATTTACTGGATTTTAGAGATAAGTGTTATGCGGGGGGCGAGGCACAATTAGAATATGTTATAATCTCAATATCATAGAACAATATTCTGAGAGAATTTGAAATCTATGATTATTTACATTATTTCCAAAACACATCAATAAAAGGGAAAAGGTATCACCCTATACTGAATTGACCGCCTTTTGGGATGAACAACTACTAATGATAAGGAAGCCTTATTTATTCTTCTTACTAACGTAGAATCCCTTGAACTTCAACCATGGATCTTACCTCTCAGAAGATGAAAATTTTAATTATTGGATATAGTTGAAAATTTACTGAACAAGATTTCCCCTTATAATTAGACAATCCAACTAATCAAATTTTGTCACACCTAGTAGTAAAATGACTGATTTTTAGGGTCTTTAGTTCAGATCATATGAGTGGAATTAGTATTAATCAATATTCATAGGCCTAGGTTCACAAAACATGTTATGGAAATGTAGGATCCTCTTAAGGGAATCGAGGTTGTGAGCCAAAAACATAAGACAACTATGATCACAAGAATATGGTCTATTCGAGAAGCATGAATGTCGTATAGCTGAAGCCCTTCAGTTTTATTGCAAGGTTATTTCCTGCATAGCCAGAATGAGTCCCCTTTAGATCGAAGCCACTTTCTTATTCACTGAGTTCCCCATACCATGAATAAAGAAGAAGGTAGAATATGTAGGCCAAATAACTTCCTTATTCCCTGTAGCCTTCTGAAATAGAGAAAGGTCTTCTAGGAAGCCAAATCGTATTCTAATAATAGTTCCCACTATTAGAAGTGTACCTGATATTCTATTTAATATCCAAAATAGTTATCTAGACACTAATATTTTTGTTAGAAATAATATAGGATGGATGCTCCTACATATTTGTATGGAGTTTTTATCCCTAAATCCAATTCCATCTATTTTGGTATCTTCTTGAACTAAGAATATAATGAAATAATGAAATATGTTTAATGATGACCTAGTTCACAATATTGTAGAAATCCCGACATCTATTCATCATAATCTTCCAAAATTTAAGATCATAGTCGGAGATTTTTCAATATTCAGGTGATTCTTGGTAGAGCTTTCCATTTCTTCATCATAGGAAACCTATAAGAGTGAATTAGAGACCCATTCCATTACTGAAAGTGGAAATCGCATGAGAAAAAAGTGGTGTATGTTGAACAATCAGATGGTGTTTTTCATAGGAGTCTATGGGGTGCCACTAGAGGTAATGAATTTTTTTTGGACATACTTCATTTTCTTTTCTTATTTAGACACATTTTTCTTGGTCTTGTTCAGAGATGTTTTTTCTCATAGTGACCGATGCTCATGTAGAATTTATTTAAAATGATTGAAAGGATTCAAAAAGGCCCATAGAGATAAAACATTTATCCAAATGATTTATTTATTTCTACTACATAAAGCACTACATTACCTAAACAACCTCTACAAGATCTTTCAAATCATTATGCTAACTACATGATTTTCAAAACTGGAAAAAGTCACCTGATAGGGATAATGAACCTGATTGTAAAATTGGAAAAACATGTAGATGGAAGAGTGTGTGACTACATTATTCATTATTTGAGTCTCTCTAGTCACTGGGGATGGTTACTCACACAATGAGTGATTTTTGTTCGTTTCACATTATTTTTTGCCTCCTCTCGAGGCCCATTATTCTCTGGTCTATCTCATGCATGTAGTATCCCACAATGGTAGGGTTTGTCGGGCACATGTGTCTCTAAAAGGATGTTAATAGTATCTGGAGTTCATGCAAGGAATTATCTACATGTTTTATTTCCTCTCAAACTTGAGAAAGCCTTTCAGAAATTTCTGTAGTTCATCAACTCATAGAGAGTAGGAATTCCATCAAAATTGATTTTCCATTAGAGCAAGAAGGCTTATTGACTTTCTATTAATAGAGTTTACTATAATCCCGCCATGTGGAACAAATTTGTTGGCAGGAAAATCCTTACTAGTTTTCCATAGTTGAGTACTATTATAAATGTGTGATGAACAAACAAACTACCTTATGAAGCAACATTCCCCCAATCACATTTCATGTGTGAATAAAAAAACCTTTCTCAACCTGCAAAAGCAGTTCTGCCTAATTGATCGCATGGAATCAAGTAGTTCCACTGGAAGAACATTTCATGTTTGTTGTATAATGGGAGTATGAGACTTATTTTCTCTCATAACATCACAATATAAGAGAAACATATGGAAGGTAATAATATTTATTTCATATAATGTGATAGTTCCTTGATCGATCCACGAGGCGAAAGTCCGCATGATTGAGTACACTTGTTCTAGCTAATGACTAAACCAGAGAATCATCATAGTAGTTGGCATAGTATACCTCTCCCTCGGTATCTAATCATGGTTTAAATAGGCATATCGAAGATAGGACTTCTTCTATTCTGGCAGTATAAACATGGCATCTCAGGCAGGTTGTCACTCCTTTCAGAAGGAAGATGAGGTAGAGGCTATTTGGTAAATCAAGGATGAAGGATTGTGTGATTGAGAGTCAAATAACTATAATTTGAAGCTAGTTCATTTAATTTAATAGGTATGGGTGGATAGGATGATGTTGGTTTATAGGGTAAGGGGCTTGACTTGGGATTATAGAGTAAGCGGCTGACCATTAGTTCAGAGATATTCCATTCCTCCCATGCCGAGCTACCTAGGATTTTGGGCCTATGCAATTATGTTGAATAGAAATAGATAAGACTGATTTCCCCACCATATCTAAAATGGGGGAGTCTGAGATAGGTTTATCCAATCTTGATCTTGCTTTAGCAGCTCAAGAAACTATAGTAGCTTCGAAAAGTGTATCTATTTTCGAATAAGAGACTAGAACCTAAAATGGGATTGAGTTTAGTTCCTCTTTATAATGCACCTCTGTAACGTATTGGATAATGAACCTCCATAAAGTTGACCATAGGTTCAATTAAAATACGAAATGAAGTCTTTAACATATTGGATAATGCACCTCTATAATTCAGTAATGGTGAAAATATGAAATAAAGTCTATAACATATTCGATAATGCACCTATATCATGTTTCTATAACGTTTAATATAGGTTCATTTCCAATATGAAAATATGATAATTATAAAAAACATAGGTTAAATGAAAATTATGTTTAATTAAACATTTATGGGAATAAAAAAAATTGTTCATTAAACATATTTTAATTCCACAATAATTTAATGCACCTATTTGAAAAAGTGGGGAGAATAAAAAATATGTGTAATTTGTGTAAAAAATTTATAATTTGTGTAATTTTTTAATTGTTTTGCTGATTATTGTGGTTTTTAATGAATGAAATGTGTTAAGATTTATTATTATATATAAGACCATGTAGCATATATTTTAAACAAAAATATAGGTTTTATGGGTTTATAATTAGGTGCACTTTCATTATGTGCAATATTGTTATTATTAAATCCATTAATATATAACATAATGGAGTAATAATAGGTTATATAGTGTTACAATAAGGTGAGTTACTATTATGTGAACTAGTGTTATCATTTTATGATTGACACATCAATATAAAATTTGATGAATATACAATTTAAGATATCATGATGTATTTTTGTTGTGTACCAAAGAGAATATTTATGTTTTTTATACTTATCATTATTTCATATTGGAATTGAACCTATGATAAACATTACAAAAGAGTTATAGAGGTGAATTATCCAATATGTTATAGACTGTATTTCATATTTTCAACATTACAGAATCATTATAGAGGTGCATTATCCAATATGTTATAGAAAAAATTTAAGATTGTAATTGAAACTGTGTTCAACATTTTGGAGGTGAATTATATAATATGTTATAGATTGTATTTCATATTGAACTTGAGTTCAACATTAGGGTGGTGCATTATCCAATATGTTATAGACTGTTATCAATTAGTGAATATATAGTGGAGGATATCATGATATTAGTGTGTACCCAAAATAATAAGTCTCTATGTAAGGAACATCATCAATCCATTCTCAAATGATTGAAAATTCATCCCTCATGTAGAAATAAAAGATTATCAATTAAATGATGTGTAAATTCAAAAGAAGGTAGAATCCAGGAAAAGGGAAATCCTCATATTTTAAAATTGATGAAGGATGAACTGTTAGATTTTGGTCAAGACTATTTTTTCCATCAAATCCTATGTTACAGAATGAACTGTAGGATGACTCACATAGATTAACTTTATCCATTCACCTAGCAAGGCCAATGGTGTATCAAGATCTTCCTGAGCACTATTGGTGGGAAAATATGAAAAAGGATATCAGTGAATATACATTAAATTTCATTGTATTCTCGAAAGTAAAGGTTGACAGGCATAAGTCTATAGGGATGATGCAACCTTTACCCATACCAACATAGAAATGGGAGAACATCACCATGGACATTGGGCCCAAAATTTCAAAGACATCCAGGGAAAACAATTCTATATGAGATATTTTAAATCATCTTAAAAATACATATAATTTATCTCAATTCCAGAGGACTTCACACTGGATCAACTTGCACATATATACATCAGAGAAGTGGTAAGGATGCATGGAGTACAGCTATCAATTATATCTGATCAAGATCAAATATTTACCTCCATGTTCTGGAAAATTATCCAACATGATTTAAAAGATGAGATGAACATATGGATGACCAACCATCATGAAACAATTGGCCAATATGAGTGTACTATTTAGACACCGTACAAAATGAATCATGCATTTTATATGGATGTCAAAGTAGGATATGACCAACATTTTACTGTGGTCAAGTTCTCTTATAATAATAGTTTCCACTTAATCATCCAAATTACCCCATATGAAGACATTTTTGAGAAGATTTGTAGAGAAAATACATTTTGGGATGACGTTGGGGAATAGAAACCACTAGGTCCAAATATGGTGGAAGAAATGGTGGAAATGGTTAAGACCATTCAGCAGCATGTCAAGGCTACCCAATGTCAAAAGAATAGCTTTTTTGACAATCATTAATGAGACCTAGAGTTTGATTTTGGAGACATGTAATTTCTATTCATACTTCCATGTAATAAGGTAATGATATTTTGGAATAAGGGGAATTTTAGTACAATATTCATCAATCACTTTTAGATCCTTGATCACATATGAGTGGTGGCCTAATGACTAGCACTCCAACCAAATTTATCTCATGTATATGATGTTTTTAATGTATCCTTATTGAGAATATACATACCATATACCTCACATGAACTCAATCAAGAGCTAGTACCATTGGATAATGACCCTCTCTATGAGAATAATCCGGTGAAGATCATAGATTATATAGAAAATGTTCTGTGAAGTAAGATAATGAACCCTGTAAAAGTGTTTCGTAGAAACCACAGGTTTGAATAAGAAACATGGGGATTGGAGGAGGTGTTAATGTAGAGTTAACCCCGTCTATTTTATTCCGGGAAATGGAAATTTCAAGGGATAAATCTCATAAGGGGGGAAGATTTTAATGGACCCAATTGTTTTGAATAAGATTTCCCTTTTTATTTTAATTAAATGTATTATTATGTAATGCGGTTTTAGAAAAAACATGATCTAGTTTGGTTTTATTATATCTAATTGGATTTAAAATAGAATTATGTATCATTTATGTTGCTAATATTTTCATTTAATAGTGATCACATGATTAGTATAAATATAGGGTTTTAGAAATTCTAATTGAAACAGACTAAAGAAGTGATGACCTCAATAATATGGATTGTACCCTATAAAGCCAATTTATCATAGCTTACATGGAAAATAAAATTTATGGGATTTTTCTTAACCAAGAAAAAACTGATATCCAACATATTAATAATGGTAGAAACCATTTATGGGAGATGTACAATATCACCAAGATCACAACCCAAACCATGTTCATCAAACCACCCCATGTTATCCCAAACATCGTGCACCTTAAGCTTAGAGTGTTTTATGGTGTGTTAAAGGGATATGTTTCATGACACTATCAATATGAATATGTAAATTATTTTGAATAGTATAATTAATATATATTCATCCTATTATTGTTACTTAGTAAATGAATTTTATTTTGATACAATAAAAAAACAACATGTTTTGAGTAATATTCAAATTCAATTAAGGAAGTTATTTTGATGAATTAATGGATTATTTAATTAAATAATATTTTATTAAATTATTATTATAAAATTATTTTTATTAAATACAAATGATCATATAATTTTTATGAAGTAAAATTTAATTTTTTATAATGGTTCAAAAAACTATTATTATCAAAAGCCCAACATTTCTCAATAACAGTGAGTAATTTTTTTAAAAGTAAAAATTCATATATTTATACATGTTTTTAGATAAAATTAATATAATTTTATAAAAATCAGATTTATAAATTATCCAATGGTGAATTTTTCATAATTTTCTAATAAAATAGAATTTTTGGGTAAAAATTAATACCATATAAATATACATTCTATTTTATTACATTATAATGACTCGAATGTTATGTAATAAGTAATATGAAAGGGGTTAAAAGACGCAATGTATGGTTTAAATTTAAATTAATGTGATTTTAAGTTTATTTGATATATTTTATAAATCATTTGTGAATCCTCCTAAACATTTGATATATTTTATGGTTTAAAAATCATTTCCGCAAGAGTGTGAGTCACCACCACTTAACTGAGGGTAATATTTTAATAATTTTAGACCCTAGCCTTATAAAATAATGTAAAACACTCCAATTAGATAGAAAACATGGAAAAAACCACAATATGAGTTGTGGTTCTTAATTTTTTTATTATGTAGAGTCCAAAACCTAAATAATAAAGATATCTCCCTCTTTTCCAATGTAAAACCACCCAATCTTCAATTTATCTTACCTAAAAATCCTTTAAGAATGTCCATACTCATCCCTCCATGATCTATAGTATTCCCAAGGTTCCCCAAATATCATAATAAGACCCTCCCAAGCTTTTTGAGTCACACATTAAAGTAAGGGACCTTCATATCCTCCATTCAATTCAAGCACCTTATTTAGAAATTTTCCATTTAATTGTAATTTTTTACATATAATTTATTTTAGTATATTTAGTAAATTATGATGGTCTCCAAAAAATGGGTGATTACAGTTAATTTTGTAGAATTTTTAGCCACCTCCCAAGGCCCCTTATTCTCTGGTTCATCATGCGCTTGCGGTATCCTCTTATGGTAGGGTTTTCAGGCACATGTGTCTCCAAAAGGCTATTAAGAGTCACTACCATTCATGAAGGTCATTCTCTACATGTTTTATTTTTTATCTATCTTGAGTGATCCTTTATGAAATAACCACAGTTCATCAACTCATTGAGAAGAGGAATAACATCAACGAATTCATTTCTTTAAGAGCACAAAGGCTTATCGAGTCTCTATTTAGAGAGAGTAGAGTAATCCTACCATGTGGCACGAATTTGATGGTAGGAAAAATCCATACTAGTTTTATGTAGTGGATTACTATCATTCCAGTGTGATGAACAAACAAACTACCTTGTGAAGCAACAAAAACCCCAATCATGCTACCTATGTGAACAAACAAACATTGCATAACCACCTTAAGCAATTTCAACTAATCGATCACTGTGATGTATGTAGTTATGCTGGAAAACCATTTTTTGTTTGTTGTATAATGAGAGTAGGGGAATTATTTATTCTCATAATATCATAGGACAAGAGCATAAAATGGCATGTGATAGTTTCCCTTTTATATAATGTGATAGAACATTGTTCAAGCCATGAGGAAAAGTTTTTCATGGTTGAGTAAACTTATTCCAGCTAACTGATAAACCATAGAATAGTCCCAGTAGTTGGCACAATCTACCTCTCCCTTGAAATCTTGTCATAGTTCAAATAGGTATATCTAATATATACATTCTTCTGTTATAGGAATATAAACATGGAATCTCGGGAAGGCTGTCACTCCTTTTGGATGGCAAATGAGATAGAGGGATGTTTGGTAAATCAGTGACGAGGGATAGCATGATTGAGAGTGAAATAACCATAATTAGTGGAAGGGTCCTTAAATTTATGAGACAAGGGGTGGATAAGATGATGTTAGCCTATCGGGGAAGGGAGTTAAATTAGGATTATATAGTGAAACCAGCCATTAGTTTAGAGATATCCCTTTCATCCCATGTTGAGCTACCTGGGATTCTAGGCCTATGTAATTATGTTGGATAAACATGGATATGTATGATTCCCCCACCATATATAAAATGGGGGAGACTGAGATAGGCTCATCCAGTCTAGCTGTAGCTTTAGAAGCATAAGAAACTCTATAATCTTTGGAATGAGTAGCTATTTCAGAGTAGGATATTTGAACTCGAATGAGGATTGAGTTTAGTTCCTCTTATTCCATTTAAGTGGTTAACGACTCTTATTTTTTAAGAAAGAAAAAAATATTACTTTTATATATACATAGTTTTCAGTGTAGTTCCCTACAAGGAATGAAAGTGCCTAGTCAAGCTGCACCCAATCAATAAACAACAGATAACAACCAAATGCAGAACAGATACTAAAAACTATCACTTTATTCATTGTCAATTGAATTGACCCCAAAGGTTTCAGGGAATCTATGAAAATCTAGTGAGATGAATGACAACAAATGTGTTCATCCATCACATAAGATAATATTATAATGAGAAGAAAAACACAAAAGCACAATTTTAGTTACTACTTTTGTTCCTCATAATGGTATAGCTAATTCAAATAATTATAAACACCTTAATTAAAAAGGGAATAAAATATTGTAGAAAAATAGTAATTTAGAAAAATTGGAGCTTGAAGAATGCATTTGGTATGAGATAAAGAGACAGATACATACAAATAGAAAGAAATGAAGCTAAATAATAGAAATAAATGGAAAAATGCCTAAAGGGAAAGACAAGCTCAGTAGTATTCTAATAGTGAGTAACCAAGTGACAGAGTATTCCTTTCTCAATCTATCCGATAGAAGACATTGCAGTCATCTATAGCTAAGAAACAAATGTACTAGTTAGCATTCTTTCAACATTCTAGGCTTGGGCATTACACTCTACGTGTGTTTTGAACCAAATGAGCTTTTTGTATTCACTAAGTGAGAACATAGATATATAAAGCACTCTAATATACAGTAATATTAAGGTAAGACTTTCCTACCCTCATTATAGAAATGTTCACTAAGACAAGGTGTGATCAACCCTTTCATTTGATTTTGGTACTCATTAAACACTAATGGAATATAGATCACCCCAAACCAAAATTGCTTTACTAGTACATTGAACACAATCACTATTAGAGTAGAGTACAAAAACAACAATAAGGAAGAACCCAAATGACTTTCAACTCCACTCTCCATGACATATTTTAGTCTAATTGACCACTCTTTCCTAGCCTACCGTAGTTAAGTTTTACCTCAGTTATCCTTTTTCAAAATGGTAATAAGTCTTCTCTGTCTTATGTATGTTTATAAAATTGAATTCCATATATTCATCAAACTTACTTATTAGAATTTGTTTTCTCTATCCACTATAGTTTTTTAGATTAGCATCCTGCTTTGAGCAAAGTGAGAGTAGAAAGAGGATCAGAGAAAGAAATCCTTTCGTTTCGAATAGCTGAATTTGGCGATTTAACATTCCATTCCTTATAACGTATGAAAAGAGAAGTTGAAGAAGCATATAGAAATAGTATTTGAAGAAGCTGAGATGAGAGAGAGAAAGAAGCACTACTTCAACTTAAATGTTCTAAATGATCTAACACTTTATAAAACGAATTGGGTGAAGTAGTTATGTTCTAAAAGTTCTAAACATTTCTTTAGAAAGGTTCTGGATAGGGGGAAGATAAAAACTATTTGTAGTAGTTTTTAGGTGACTTATTTGATATAGTAAGGGTAGAATGATCTAGAGTAGCATTCCCATGAACTACCCTCAGTTGCATCCCCAGGTCCATATAAAGTAAAGAATTCAATCTATCAGTAGAAAAGGCTACAGATACATGTCCACCCATTTACCTACTATAATATGCTAGTGTATTTTCTTGTATCAGGTTTTGTGAGGGATTTCATTTGATCATTAAGGGTTATTAATTATATTATAATGAAGGAATATGTTTCTTTAGTCAAATCTAAAATAGAGTGGATTTAGAATCCATTCAGTATTATCTACGATAGAAAGCCGATCTGAACATTCCTCATATCGTAGCCTTTGTTTTCTTGAACTGAAGAGAGCTATGTGACCAATTCAACAGGCCACAGATAAAACCCTTATTGATGTTTCATGTTTCAAAAGTACTATTGGTCAATCATTTCATTCTCTAGATGGGATGAGACAATGTTTAGAATAATCTCTTGTAGGAATTCTAAAACTACTAAAAGAAATGACGAATCTTCTACTTATATATAAGGGTTTTAAATGGTAAACTAACTGCCCAGATTGCGCTACAGGTTTTTGTTCCTCAACTACATTCATCAGATCATGATTTTGAACTCTCCAAATGTAAGAACAAATTCATAATAGAAATCGTATGAGATCTGAGAAATGGGGAGTGAACTATACCCAGTGGGAATGTTATGATTCCAATCAGGATTACAATCATCTATTCAAGACTTCAAATAAGGTTGACACTAGATTTTGATAAGGTTCCGCATCAGTATGGAATTATTTCTTTAGTGTCAAACTATAGCATGTTCAAACAAAATAACAGAGGAATGAACTATTGATTTAAAAGCGTAATCCAGTCTAATATGTAAAAGAGGTTATCTGTGTCAAAGGCTTCAGTAACTATGAAAAAGGATATGCATAGATTATTATTTTTTAATTGATACTTTCCCTCTTTTGACTTATTTCTCCTACCTTTATGTAAGCATATACTTGTAATCAGTCTGTAGGCCTTAGTTAACCATCTTAAAGGAAGTTATAGGAAGGTAGAATGGTTATAGTATGAACAAGAAATTACATGTTAGGGAATTTCTTTCTATAATGATAAGAGCATTAGTCAACCATTTGTCGAATTAGTAGTAGCCTTCCATTCTCCTTGTACTTATCAAGCCCTTACTTTCAATATATATAAGTATAATTATTCCACTTTTCCAGTGAATTATATAGTATGGGCTATCCTTATATGAATACATCATCCTTATTATTTTCCATGAGCTACACACACTATATATAAGTACTCGTCTTTGAAATAAGATAACTACCTTCCTGTAATGTATCATTACAAAGGTAAGGGTAGAATTGGAATCAGGAAAGGGATGACACAATCAAATCAGTACATGATTTACTTTTTATAGATTCAATATGATTAAAATTCCCTTTGTTTTCCATACTTGGTATAACTATTACCTCTCTAACCCCTTTGGCACAAACAATAGATGGAAAAAAATATCAGTAGTAAAAAGAATACATATGAAGGCCCACTACTAGCAATGTTTCTACAATAGATTAGATTCCTAGATCAGAAGGCCGATAGCTACTACCATTGAAATGAGGTACAAGCCACTAAAAAGGCCTTTTTATCACAATTTTTTCACTCAAGATGGTAGTTGGATGTCCTAACGATATTTCAATAGGCCTTCCTTTTAAAAGGAAGAAAATTCCCTATGATATACTCCCACTCATAAAGGGGCGAGTTAGTAACCAAAACTATAAGTGGAGCTCTATGTCAGATAACAACTAACATCTTTATAACTCTTATAGGGAATTGAATTCACTAAGAAGACCCATTCCCAGGTCCAACTGAATCGCCTCGTGATCTAAGAAAGGGCATTGTCAATTGATCCCACAGTTTCTCATCCCTATATTTAATTTTTTTAATTTCAATTAAATTATATTCATATTAATCTAATCCATTTTCTTGTCATACATAAAGCATTCGTACTCGTAATCTATATTATTAGAATCTAGTGTCATGCTCTGTGTAGTCAAATCAGACTCAACTATTAGAATAAAATGTTTTCTAAGGTGGTAGTTCGACTCATTGTCGGAAGAAGAAACGAGTCTCAAGAAGTGAATAAAATAAGTAGTAATATGAATCTAATTCCTCAGTTAAAGGATGGATTACTTGATAATAAGCATCCATTAAATTTATTTTTTCTATAAAGAAAAATAAGTTGATGACCAAACTTACAATCACTGTTACATATGTATTAATTCCTGAAAGCTCTTCATATCAGTCTCTGATTTGTGCCTCCCCACACCCAAAAAAACCATCCATTCCGTTGAAAATGAAAATATATATAAGTACTAGCCTCCCTGAACAGGATGGATGAAAATGAGTAGGCACAATATCCTTCTCATTGAACATCGCCAACAAGGAAGTGATTCCACCAATTCTGGATTCCTATACTAGGGCCTTTAAACCATATTTTTCTCTCTCATAGTTGCTAGCACCAATTGGCCCAACCCTATCTCATATCTCTTTCGATGATAAGTCACATATATAAAACTCTACTAGCTATATTATAATGTCTCCTTGTCCAAAAACCACACTTGTTGGTTAACCACAAGAAATATTCTTCCCATCCATCCATCAAGGAGTACGAACGAGCGAAGCAATGACCTGGATCCAAGGTCTTGACTAATCCGTCCCCTTTCGCACAAGTCCTTGAATCTGATCTGAGTGTCCTCTACTATTATAATATAATGTCTTACCCTTATTGGTTTGTTCGTTTCTATGCCTATCCCCTGGAGGAATTAGGTAAAACTAATGAATATTGTCTATACCTTCCAATTTCACCCCTTTCACATTGATGTACAATCCCCATCCTGGACCTGCCTACTACTGCCCAATATCATCTCTTCCCCTCATAAGGACCAATATAGATGGAAAGGCTTGAACTATATAGGAATAGTACCTATCTATAATCTAATAGACTAGTATGAGACTTCATATATAAATTACTTTGAAATTCTTAGAAGACTTTTATAGGAGTTTTTTGACCGGTGGTAAATAAGTATTAGCTAGTAAACCCCTGAATCATAGATAATATATATAATAAGTGGTGGTGAACCTATGCTCCAAACTACTATAGATGCAATGATATAAATACAAGAAACCGAACCCCTGAGAGAGGAATAAAATGGGGAAAAGTTATTGAACACTCGACAACTACCCCACCTCCCTTGGATGTCTATAGAGATATTAACCCCAATATGCCTTTATCGCTCTACTCAATAATATTCCTAATCATTTGTCCCTCATGCTATTAGACCCACTAGAACACAAGGCCAAATCACCCCACATACCCATATTTATGAATTGATTGGACAACTCAAGCAATTTAGTCTACTAAGGTGGTGTTAGGAATTCTAGAATAGATTTGACCTATCACTCACAAAGACCCCTCCATGGTTAGAATGTTACACCATATGGTTAGGCATACTATCTCAATTGGACACACACCATATTAGATAGAAATTAACCTAAATTTCATTCCCATGCTACCACTATGAAATAACAACACCTACCTCTTTGGAAAAGGGAAAGGGATGAAGAATATAGCTATTATTTTTTAATTAACACTATTAAAATAGTATTTATTAAGGAACATTCCTTAATGAAAATGATGTCAAAGAAGGGGTCCAAAGGTGAAACATGTAGGGTTGAAACAAATATGACATATAGTCACATTCTTTAACATAGTAGATAAAGACAAACATCTATCTAGATTCACACTCATTCAAACATTCCAATTATCATACATTAATAGGACTACAACTATGTACTATGATCCCTTTTAAGACAATAATCATCTTAATCTATAGATACAATTCAGATCATGTTCCATTAGTGGTAAAATAGTGTTCTCTATGTAGAACTAAAACCTCAATTTTTCTCTCAAGATGAACCTTTTGTGGCCCAACATTTATATTTGTTAAATATCCTACTCTCTAGTGACTAGGGTTCCCCTTTAGACTCTGAGGATTGAGTTTCATGGTCGGTCGTAACTGTTCCAGGTCCAGAAAGACCTCACTTTATTGATGGTAAATTTTAATCTCCTTTGACTCACAACCACCGTTAGTCGTGAAGGACCAATGAAGATGTAACATGTTATTTTTATGTAGAACATCATGGCACCTTATGATCATGGTAAATAAGATAAATAGTAGGACCAAACTGAGAGTTACCAGCATAAATAATGATAGATTTGTGAATGAGAAATTCAAGTTCCCTATATGAATAGACTATAATATAAGAGTACATGGGGAGAATTTCAAATTGATCAAAGGGGATGAGGATCATATTGGGGATTGGGGTAACATAAGGTGGATGGATGGAAGGGGTTGTTCCATGGGTGGAGGAGCATACTCCTTCTGAATCATTACAAGGATGATGATGATACAATTTACTCACCTTTCTACCCCTCTAAGAAGACTCAAATTTCATTAGACAACCTTGTGATTTGTAATGTTCAACAATACCGTCATTTGTAGCCATATTTTTCCTACTGGGCTCCAATAGATATATATCAAGACTCAAAAAAGGTTCTAAAATATATTACCCTTTAGGGTAAATGATTAAGATAATAAAAAATAGTATTTATAGTGATTCTCAATAAAATGAAAAAAGTGATATATGATTTGGATTGGTTCATTATTTAACAACTCTTCTTCTGAAGAAAGTATTTTGGAGGAAGAAATTTTGGGGTTTGTTGTTGACCAATAAAAATGATATTCTTTGGGCATTATATCCCTGAATAGAGTTCTTTTCAATATTTGTACTAAGGTACACTAAATAATAACCTCGTCTCAAAGAAAACATGTACTCTTCTAAAAGTGAGTCTAAAAGAAACTAAAAAAAACCATAACCACCTCTGTTCATAGGAACCTTATCAATTAATTCAAGTGTTATAACTATACAAAATAAATATATACATGAATTTCAATTAGTTTTACTTCCATAACTATATAAAGAAATTTAACTACAAGTTCTTGGTTCGATGATTCCTATAATGATGAATAGGCAAGACTTACCCAAATTATAGGAATAGATTGAGATGTGAACTATATAGAAGTGTACCTGTAATATTGAAACCAACTTTAATGTGTTATGTATATAACATTTGAGAATAAAAAAACACTCATTCATTTGAAAAGAAAACTCATTTATAATGAGAATCAAGTTGACTTCTTCCCCGACGACCAGCCCTCATAGGTCACATTTGGGTGGAGAGTACTCTATTTTATTGCATTCCTCATTGACATTAGAGCGAGAAAATCCAAAAAAAAAGATCTCAAAGAAGTCCCTATTATAATAGGCCTTCTCTCATCTCTTATGATATTTAGAAAACCACTATTTGAATCTTGAATCCATGGAGGGAGGGAAGAATCTAATTTATTCCATTATCTATTTTATCATATCCCCATTTTAAATGGATAGATTATAAAAAACCATCTTTTCAATATGAGGAAAAGATCCATAATTCTGAGCTGAATGAATGGTAATGTATCTAGGTTGTTGTCCCTGTAAAAAAACATGAGATTCATTATAACATTGATAGAAAGGGTAAAGTTTCTAATCTATTAGAATAGATAATATGAAAGGTGCTCTGAAACCCGGTTCAATCTGAATAAAAAAATAATGACTTTAACTCTTATTTTTCATGGGTGGAAAACCTTCCAGAAACCCTGAATGAAAGATCATATCATTTTTTTCTTCATTCTCTTCCCACAAAAAAATATTATCTCAAGGGTTCCAAGGAGAAAAAACACCACCTAGTTTTCTTCTATTATACCTTGCAAACAAATTGGATCCTCTTTCTCTGACACCTCATAGAGATTTTCATCTTAATTAGCAATGTGCCTAGTGATTTAGTCAATAAATGGGTACTAACAAAAGATAGAGTCTTTTAGACAAAATAGTATGTGATACCTTCTTCATTCATGGAAATATGATCTCTTTCTATCTCTCTCTCCCAATCAATTTTCTATTATCACACTATGATATTTTTCAAAAATATTTATGAATCCCTTTGTAAAAAACTTGATTTGTACCAAGAAATCGAGATTGATTTTAATTTCTATGGAAATTTCACTTAGTCAATCATGGGTTTCCGGTTTCGTACATGGGACTAGGGTACACACATCCAAAGTGAGTTAACTCATTGCCTAATGTGAGTCAGAAACCGATGAAACTTACTTAGGATTTTGGTTGGAAGAAGGATAAATTCAAACTGGTTACTTATATATATATATATATATATTTTAAATGATGTTTAGATTTACTCCCAGGTTACAAGATTCGATTTGGCACACTGGGGCCCATAAGCTGGAAGAACTATTGAAATTAGATTTATTAAAAGCTTCTCTTTACTAAGTGGTTGGGGATTTTCTTTTTCACATCCAAATCAAGTGAACATCCATTTAAACCCATGTAGACTAGATATGTTTTAGGAAAAGTGACCCACAATTAGAGGGACCTGGTCATTGAATAAGGTAAACCATTATAATAAGATCCCTCAAGACATAACGAAGAAATAAATGTAACAGGGCCCAAGCATACCCCCATTCAAGGATGTTCTCCAGTACACTAACACTATATTCACATCTAATTAATACTCATATCGATTAGATGAAGAGGTCCCATATCTTATATATATATATCCCATAGAGACAGATCTACGTATTATTTAATGTATAAATTTTAGGATATAAAAGTTCTCTCTACTTTCTTCAGGATTTAAAAGGTTACAATGTAAGTCTTTTTGATAATCCATAAAAATATAATCTCAATCCCCTAATTCATATTCTTCATCATACGCTCCATATCGACATCTATTTAAATTTATGGGTGAGGCAATCTTGTATTTTGAGTTGATTTTAATCTTGGAAAGGCCACAATTCAAATATCCTTTTAGATCCTTCTAATCAATATTATGTTGATTGATAATAAGAGTTTGGATTGAGTGTGTGCTGAACTTAGTGGGATTGGGATGGATTTCATGTATATTGAGATGTGGTCACTTGATCCTTGTTATTCTGAGTCTAATCTATTTTCTGGCGTAAAACACCCAACTTTCAGCTTAGATGGGTTTCTCTCGCCTCTGGTTCCCTATTTCCTCCAAAGAAGGCAACAAGCTCTCTTCAGTCAATAGAGAAACTCTTACTAATCCAATAGTGGGCATACAAGAAAAAAATGATCTCCATATAGAACATTCTTTAATGGATTAGATCCCATCCCTCTCTTCTATTTCATATCCTCATCCTCATTAGAAATAAAAAGAATGCCACTACCACTACACTATCTTGGTATCTTTCCTCACCCTTTCAATAGGAAATATGCAATGAAATAGTTTTGAGTTAGGGGTTTAGGATTTAATTTCCTTGTCCAATATAGATAGGTCCAATTAGTGTTTTTGTTGATTATCGAGAACCAGTAGTCATTGTAAGATCCACTCACTCGGTTGATGTTTATGGAACTGAGACCCCTTCCCCCCATACTACTACCTACTTAGTTTAGTATTCTATATATAGGAAAGGTACCCATTTCTTTTCCCATGTCTGGGGAACTGGTAAGAAGTTAGATTGGATGAATCTACATACATACCAAGTAGATATTACACACACAAAAGATCATTCAAGACCCTTTGGAAAGGTTCTAATAAATATATAGTTTTTTTGAACCTAATTAACTAATTCATATTTTCATTTTCTTTTATCATTCATGGTAACCACAATTCACGATACCCACAATACAATGAGAATCATCCTATTCATAAGCATAGTATGAATGAAAAATGGAAATTATCACCTAAATGGAAAGAGAAATAGTAGTATAACAACATAGGGGAGGTTGGGGGAAAAGATTATTGAACCTTTTAGGTTTTCAATGTTTAGTGGTAGCTTCACATAGAAGGAATATAATGAGAATAGGAAAAACTCATTATTTAGTTAGTTTGATTATTATTGATTGGAACACTTCATTTGGAAAATAGGATGCATGGGTAAACCCATTAATGAAGATATATAGGTCGAGCTAATGGTTCATTCCTCTGTTGGTTAGATGGCAGATAGAGAATTTTTCCTGGTAAAAATGGTAAAAACAAAGTGTAAAGAAGACATCAATCATGGTAAACCTAGAGAGAATAAGAGAGAATCTATCCACGTTATGCCTAAGTGAAAGTGTTAAAATTATTATTTTTTAGGTTCATGAATACAGAAATATGGGAGTCTTGAAAAATGGAAATTTCTCTATAGAAGGATCTGTTAGTTGATGTGTATCGTTGTTGTATTTATTTCGGTAAGCTATAACGACAGGGTCCTGTTGTCTTCTTAATGATCGATATGTAATGAATCTAGGACCCAATGGGTCAAGGCTTTGTTACATAAGGATTACTCTAAAGGGATGACTTCTTTTCATTTTTTCTTATGTAATAGGGGTCATACAATACCATTCCTATCCCACCTTCCAGCCCTTGTGAGTGAGAAAATCTTAACACTGAACAAGGAAATAAATATACACCGCCAAATTGATGATGGATTGAAATGAAAGTGGAAAGGAAGAGACCAAGAAGAGGAATTACATTCTATACTTTTTGAGAATCCTTCTTCAATATTACTATACAGTAATAAGATTAGATCAAGATGACAAAGATGTTATTGCTACTGAGATCAAACATTGGTCAAGATGAGGATGCTTCAATGTTAGTTACTAGTCCACATCTATGAAATGAAGAAAAGTTTCTAGATCAGATAGTGGAGATTTTGTGACATGAGCCATTAAAGGGCCTTGGAGAAGCGTCTTCCCTCTCCCCATGGAACATAGGGTGTCTCCCATTTCAATCTTCCTTACCCCTTCAGTCTGGGATTTGCACGCGGTAGTGGTGGATTCGACTCGGCATGGGCATCATTGTTGTGTGGCGGTGTCCCTTTTCGGAGGAGGCGGTCGGCTCTGCACGGTTTGATTATGATGATGATGACGGCATGTTTTCATCTCCTCATCATGACAGAGCTTTGGCAGTTAAATCAGTGTGGTTTTTCTCCTTCTGACTAGGGCTTGCATCCATCAAATATACGGCATAGCTCAGAGCGATCTTCTATACACTGTAGGGGGTAGGTTTTTGGTCTCTGTGAGTTCTTACATGCTTTTAATTTAGTGAACATGTGTATTAGTTCTCTGTATAGATTTTTATTGGGTTGTCCCAGTTCGATGTCAATGGTCTCTTTCGTTCTTGTAATTGTGAGTACTGTGTCGGAACCTGGTGGGGGAGCATCAACGGTTCTGATTAGAGAAGATCCATGCCCAGAGAGGCGTTTCTATTTCTAGAAGATCCAGCTTCCCTCATTAGTGGAGGTCCCTCGACGCAGGGTTAGGCTATCCAATTGTGGTGACGATGGATTGAACCAACACTCTTTGTATTGTCTTTTGGGCTTATGTGGCTGCGGTGGAAGGGTATAGGATCACATGTTTGGTCTAGGATGATTGATTGTTGGAGGTTATTTGGTTATGTATTCTGGAAATCTTGAAAGGGTTTTTGAGGTATGACGGTACGATGATGCACCCATACTCAACAACCCGGATCAATCCCCAGAAGAGTTTATAGAGTGAAATGTTAATGATTACAGAGATTTATGGATTTAGAGGTTTTAGAGGGTATGGAGTTTTCCATCGGATCAGTCTGGTGTTTTTACACCAAACACTTTATTTCTGTTCAGCTTTGCACTGATGGAGATTTTTTTGACGATCAATTGTTGGGGGGGGGGGGGGGTTTCCCTATGTTATCAGTTTGGTTTTTATCACTAGTCCTTCAGGTCATGTTATGCTTTATGTTGATGATTTCTTTTATGATTTTCCCCTTCTTCCCATTAATGTTAGGCCTTTCTTTTAATAATACTAAAAAAATTTATATCCTTCGTGCAGTTGGATAGAGAGAGTCCTCTATCATGTCCAGAGAAATATTATATATATAACATAGAATTTTAAGAAGTGTTCTTTCTTTCTTCATTCAGGTAAGATAGTTTATTGAGTAACCACCCTTTAATAAAATGAAAAAAGGTTCTTTTTAAAGAGTTTTCTATGAACCTTTATAACATAGTGAGGGGAGATAATGTTTCTTTGTCAATGCTCCTTAAACAACATTTTTTATTTCTCCTTGATTATGATACCTAGAAATGGCTCAAAATTGATTTTATTTCCTGAACCTTTTGATAGGGAGACTAATTATATATAAAAGTTTAAAACATCACCCTTTAGAACCCTTAGATATAAGCATCAAATACTTATATAATATATAAGGGTTCAGAACATGGCCCTATTCGGGTAAGATCTTTTAGAAGCTCACCCTTTTGAAATGGTAAGATCTTTTAGAAGCTCACCCTTTTGAAATGGTAAGATCTTAAAGAACCTGCTTTTTTATTACTCCCAACTAACAATAGAATGAGGTGTCAGAGTGAAGATATGTTTTCCTAGATCACTATTATGACTTTGATAGTAATGAGTAATGTCAAGATGATCCAAAGGATATAAAGGATCTGACCCTTTCTAAATGGTTAGAAATCATAAGAGGTTTCTGGGATGGGAAACTACTTCCCCTTACCGTAAGGTGTAATATATTCTAGAACCATGGTGTGAGGGTCAATACAACACATATGCTGGGAAAATATTAATAGATTATTGACCACTAGATAATTTCTTTGAACATGAATTTTTTCTTCCCTCAAATTTTGGGAAGTTCCCCTAGTTATCTCACCTCTAGTACTGCTTCCAATCCTTACCATAAAGTGTATGATATTTTATAACCTTGATTTCCACGCTGAACCCCCACCAATGACTCTGTAAGTATACAATGAAAGCAAAGTCCCATGGTCTATCACCCTTGTAACTAGGTGTCAAAGGTCTCACAGGCTAGTGAAAATTTTTCACTCGAATGTGGATGGTCTATGCTGGTGTGAAATTTTGTAGTAGTCCATGCATGGAAGAAGGAGTTGAAAATACCACGAAATCAAGAGAGGATTCAATCTGGAAATACAAGCCCCTATAATTAGTATGTCCTCTAACCTATTCATTCCTCTATCTTCAGAATTCCATCAATTATTCCCTAGTGTCGGGTTGAACATAGAACCCTGATTGGGGGTCTTTTTTTAGTCCCAGATCCTAAATATTAGAAAGATAGTAGAATCACTTTTAGATCCTATTTCATATCCACATCTTTGGATGTTTGTTCTATAATCATGTTGACATCTATAACACATTTGTAGCTCACTCCAGATTTTATTGCGGGTAACATCATAGATCAAGAGGGTTATATATGCCTTAATCCATAGAATGGAATGATTCTTATATCATGACATGTGACATTGGAAGAAACTTGGTTATTTTTTACCCAGTAGATATAATATAAATTTTACCCTTTATAGGGGAAGTAATTTTTTACTATTCATCATTCAGAGCCTATTCTTGTCCCACCATAGATTCTTACTCAATGTTCAATAACACCACCCATATTCCACTATAGCATTCAAAAGAAACCACAAGGTGATACTCATTCTCCAACATTAACTAATTCGAGCATTGTCCAACAATATCTAATTACATCTAGGTATTCTATGACATATCCATCACTAACATCGTCATATAAGATATGATACATTTTTAAAAACCCACTCATGTTCCCCGTGCTCACTTTTCTGATTATCATTATGATTACAGCATCTACCATCTCTTTCTTAGGTATCTCTCTAGTTTTTAACATCATATTGAGTGAAATGTTTATTTCTTATGATAAAATGAATAAATTCAGTATGAACTCTAGTAATATGATGTCTTGTAATTCTACTATTCGTCAGTATATTATTGTAACAGTAACTATTATGGATGTAAATGAATCGTATCCTGAGTTTGCGACAACCCATATTAAAGAATTATTCAATTACCAAGCTATTTTTGTTTTTAGTGGAATCATTCGCACCAACCTTCACGTCGACATCCCTAAACCAAGAGTTGTAATAACTATTAAAACCATAATCATCACGCATCATAAAACTAAACTATTAGAATATAATTGTGAAGAGAATATGGTGTGGAATATCTAACTCAGGCTCAATGACTAATAGGGATAAGGAACTAATATATGAGCATTTATTTGTAGATTCCTTGTGCATTAGGGTGCCCAACTATTTTTATGGGGTGAGTTTACATCGGATGAAGTCTATGCTATAACTGATGATCCTAGTTGAAAGATATCTCCTACGCTAAGGAAGAAGATCCCTACTAAGGTAAGTACAATCTCCCCTACCAAGGAAGGCCAACTCATGGAGATGGGAATGTTTGAAATCATCATATCAATGCTTAAACAATGTGAGAGTTGGTATGAGATATATAACCATACCATCTTTCGAGATTTGGTTGTAAATTCCTATACAAGATTAAAAAATTTATATGACTATATTAGGTCACATAGAAATAGTCACAAAACCCTAGGAGGATAAATTCTATCTTTATGGGTTACCACATACTCAAGGAAGTATCATCTTGAATATGATATCTTAGGTTCTCATGATACAATTCACCAACAGATTCTGATTCTGAGTGGAAGTGACTTTTGGCAACTCAACAGGTTCCTTTGATATCTACATCCTAGAAGAATACCATGATCAATTCTTGAATGGCTTTGAAGACAATCCTCCAATCTTTCTTAAAAATGGTAATATACCCCTTGTAGTGATTCAAACTTCCTCGAAAGCTTGAGTGTACCAAAAGGAACTGAACCCACATAGATCGAGGTTCATCAAGTAATGAGTCTTACCTCCCAGACCTGATCTAGAGTAAGGAAGACTCATTGCAACATTGTGGGTCTGCATTAGAAATAAAATCTGTAATTCACCATATGAATTTTCTAGTATAATGTCCAATGACGTTGTCCTTGACTATGGTTATTCTGCAGGGTGATTTATTCCAATAGAGCCTAATGTATCACAAAAAATTAATCGATACATGCACTCCCTCATTTAAAATGCATATGCCCATTATGATGTCCCCTCTAGGAGAATCTTCTACACAAGAGTTCCTATAATACGACAAAAATCAGTTCAACTTGAATGTTCACAATATCATATCCTATAATCATTTTTCGTAATGGGCTTATGGGTGAGTCATATCACTTACGATGAGGAAAATGGAATACACTCTATGTTTTCCATACTAGACTTCACAATAATTTCATTAATGGATATTCAGCATCCAAAGCGGAATTATTAGCTCAATGTGGGGAAACGGTTCTAAAAAAATAACCCTTTCTTTAGAAAGGGTCAGGAATGAGAGATCACTTTAGAACTAGACACTTTAAAGAAGAGTACTTGTCTCTCTTAGAAGAGAAACTTCTCTCAGATAAGGTGCTCATCTGAGACTTCTAACTATTTGATAAATTCTAATTATTTAATATATATATGTATCAAGTCCCCAAACTAGGGGAATATACCATCTGGCCACTTGAGATGTCCTTAGGAAGAATAGATGAGAGTATATGCCTATGGGGCATGAGTGTACCTACACTTCATCAGCTTGACAACAATGATAAGACTAATTCGAATTGAAAAAACTATGACGATATCTTAGACTCTATGAATTAATTTTTTGTTATTCCTTTACATTTTATACATTATTCAACCACCTTTGCAGTCCAAGATTGAATAAAAAAGGAAAAGAGTTACACAGTAGGGTTGTTGGTAAGAATTGAAGGTAGGGCCGAGTGAAGTCATTTAGGGTTTCCCTTTCTATTATTATTCTAATATACTATATATAAGATTATCTTATTAGGAAGATCTAATATTTCTTGTATTTTTGTCATCGTAGAAGGTAATAGCATTTAAATATGATTAGATGATCAGAAGATTAATGGTAAATCATCTTATCGTCTTATCGTATGCTCCTTTGATAATATTGTACACTGTCTGGTCATCTTATAGCATATAAGGAATAATTGATTTGTAGGACTGTTGGTTTTTTACCACATAAGCATGGTTCTAAACCCATATATATTAATTAGCACCATTAGGGTATGGAATGGTTCTTTCATTAAATTCTTCTCTCCCATGCACAATCATTACATCTGTGGAAGGGAGTAGAGCACATCAAGTTAGCCCAGTTCTCATTGCATAGAACTTGACCTAAAACTTGTACAGAATCGAATGAGCTATTAGAAAAGTCATAAATCCTATAAGTTGTCTATCCCTTGATTCACTTAGCCTTATTGGACCGAAGGAGATAAAAGTCTCATCATTCATTCATATCCTAAACTGAGGCTTTGGAGGTAAGTACACATGAAAATTTATAGTATGATGAAGGTGAGCATTCCAATTTTTTCAATATCCTCTCAAAAGTCTCTAAAACATAGGTAAAATACATGAAGTTAAAATGAATTCAATATTAAATTGGATTTTCCTTACGACATTCTGATTATGTTTGGATCGTACTCCAAGGGTTTCCATTCTACTAAGTAAGAATAAATCGAACTTGTAGGTAAATCTATGTAGCATGGGGTATGAAACTCAGTATGATTGGTTAAAGACATTCTTTTTCAAATTCCACAATGTTTTCTAGAGGAATAGTTAATATAAAGTATCTAGGATAAAATGAGAAAGAAGGTATTCCATTTCCAAAATTATTTGAAATCTTTCACGTTTCCCCTTCTGTAGTCAGTAATGAAAGGTATATTTATAAAGGGAATGGATATTTGCAATAATTCATTCACTGAAGGAAGCAATGATTTATGAAAAAATATTGAATATAGATTTTCATATTTGATTCTTATTAAATGGAAGAGATTATTTTATGTTATAATGATCCCAGGATCATCTTTTCTTTTATAGGCATATTAGCTAGTTCAATCATGCTATATCTAGATGAGAGATAACTATATATGGTAATGTACCACTGATCTGACCCTCCATAAAGGGAGGATCAATAAATTAGACTCTTCTATTAATCCCCATCAAGACTACGTGGTACGGGGTATGTAATACCCTAACTCACTCATTTTCTGTTTTATTAATGGAGAAAACAATCAGAGAAGAAGACAATAATTGAAAGATAATATTATTAGATTATTTTGTTTTAATGTATTTATAGAAGTAGATAATAAGACAATAAATAATATACCATCTTATAGTTATAGAAACCTTAGTGATCGACCACTATTTTCCTTCTTTCACACAACTTCTATCCAAATTTCATAAATGTTGTGTGGTCTATCCAACCAACCCCATCGTTTTGTCCTCGAGAGAGAATTCACTCCTAGTAGTTCAATCTAAAGTGTTCTAATTTAGGAAACCCCAGTCTTTTTTTCCTCAACTTCTAATAGATAAGAGATAAAGATTCCATTATAGATGGACACATCATGTCCACTGTATATATAAGTACTCCATACTCTTTAATGCTTTCAAATCTACACTTCCTTACTTCCTTCATAAGGTAATAATTGATTCTATTATTCTAATCTGTAATATGACTGTATTCACTATCTTTAATCTCCTAGTATGTTCTCTAACAATTATGTCATAGATGTTTTCCAAGATCTTTATAAACGAAGTGAGACTATTACAGTCAGTTAAAAGCACGAACTTTCTGTCAATTGGCCCATTGAGAAGGTTAACGACTAAAATGAGTGAGTATCCCCCACTAGGAGAATAATCAGAGCTTCTTGGCATACCTCATGGTTGAATTATTCATTTCATGCTTTCATGCCTAATTAGAGCTCATTGGATTAGTAGGAGGATTGTAAAGCTTAACTTACACATAATTTTTGAAGAGCAAGGGGAGTCAACTATTAGAATATAATATCAATCTCTTTGAATTTTTTCACTATCCGTAGGATTATACTTTACACATTATTTTTGTCTTCTGGGGCATGCAGAAAGCCTTAGCTTAGGTGGTTCAAGCTCATTTCATGTGATAATAGTGCTAACGTTCCAAGAATTTTAGAAGTGAGATTCACCCTTTTCCATGTATTGTAGTTGATTTCCCCATTGATCATAGTTATTACCCCATGGGTCCTTCAATATAGGATATCAATGAAAAACCGAATCTGGTGATCCCAGATCACACAAGCTGTGAAGACTTGATTAATTATGTAACATTGGGTCATAGAGGATTGACAATTGGGATATATTTCAGGACTAAGAGGATTACAAAGGGTTACTACAAGTGTTGTGATGAGATATATATTTCGGCTTGGTCGATCAAAGAGTAAAAGTTATATCTCCTCTATCTGAAATAGATTAATCCTGATCCAACTATATGGGTGCAGAATGTCTAGGACTATACATAAGAGTACCTATTTTTTGACTGAGGGAACTCATTACTGTTCTAATAGTGTGATCCAGATAAGACTTTAGATCCAATTATCTCTAATTCTAATCTCTTTATGAGGGAAATAGCTGAGGAGAGGCTAAGAAAATATATGGGACTTCCCACGCTAATTTGTTCCAATCTATGTACTAAGTAATTGAACATGGAAATTATACTATGATCTAGATTTTTGCATACAAGGGGATGAATCTACCATCGATAGCTCATAGACAGAGCTCATACATTCCCTTCTATATTTGTGAATATGAAACAGATTATTATGTCTTATAGCTCTTTCCCAAGAAAGTCTCAACAATCAGGTGGTGGTGTGGTATGGTGGTGTGAGGTCATGAGAGAATGTGTAGGACTTGTCACATCCTAGGGTTGAAAAAACATGGAATATTAGACTATCCTTCTTTTCTAGACATGATGATATGATCACGTTTTTATTTATTTTGTCAAACAGGTAGATCACTCAAGGAAATATTGTTAAAGATTTTATAGGAAATGAAATGGGACTATTGAAAGTAGACATCATAGTTACAAGCCTTGTAAGAATGTACCAACATGAATTCACTTTAGAATAAATATATAAAAAGAGTACTAGTCTAACCTTCCATTTCATTGGATTCAGAACCATCATATAAGGAGGAAAATTTTGAGTTTCCCCTCTCATCATGTGCTTATGCAATCCACATTTAATCAAATGGGGCCTCTGGATATACTAGTTGTCAAGATGAATTTTTATTCTTTTGATATGAAGTAGGCCATGACCCCTCTTAGTTCATCAAGAGACAAATAGTCTTTATAGGTATTATAGCATATAAAGTCATGTCAATAATGGTTTTTCTTCTGGGGATATAGAAATTTCCTTCTCTAGAACCCTGTTTGAGGTCCCTTTTATTAAATAAAAATAATGGGTCTTATTCATGGTTGGCCACCCTCTCAGATTCTATTCATCATGGCCTGTCTTCGCATTATCTCACCACATTTTGGTGTCATATTGCACTGAGAATGTTATCCCTTGTGTTTTATTCAATGATTATTCCATTATATGTGATGATGTAATAATCATGGATGATAAGGTGGAACACTTCTATTTTAAACTTTTTTCCAACTTAGAGGTCACTATATCAAACGAAATGTCATTGATCTCTATGACTAGGGCTGAGGAGTTCACAAAGCCTTTCTGAGTTCGAGGGATATCGGTGGACCTAAATAATTTTTCTGCTCTACTATGGTTCTCAATAATTTATATAACCCATATGGACTTATGGATATTGTTGAGAAGTTGTCTATTTAAATATTTTCTTCGATATTTCGGGTCGGGGGGCCGATGACAAGGTACTCTCTAGGTTAGACCATTATATGTAAAAACACTACAAAAGTGCTAGGTGGATGCGTCTGGCTTCCCAATTCCCAAATATAGATTTTTGGTTAGAGAGGGTAACACTTTTAAATCCATATCTCTATGGTTTAGGATGGTCATGAAACCCAAGGAGTTCATCTTGACCCCATAGGAATTCTACTTGATAGAGTTATCAAAAGGTTTCTAGGAGTGGAACCTTCTTGAATTTTGGGTCAAGTAGTGGTTAAGTTATACCCATTGGTACAATAGGGCAGATATTTCACCTGAGGTGACCCTAACATAATTATTTGAAGCACTTGTCCTTCGAGACAGAGGTAAATATTGATGAAAAATTGGTCTGATTTGGTTACCGATGGATAAGAGGTGGCATATTTTTCAGGTAGTGCTATAGAAGGTCATGCAATTGAGATAACTAACAAGTAAAATGATGACTCAACCCTTGATGTTTCTAGGACTAACAATGTGATAGAGTTTTCAAGTGGGTATATCACTCGATGTGAAAATGGTAGGCGAGATGATCATTGGGGAATGAACCCTGCCATGACCACTGTTGGTTCATCAATGGTGAAGTTCTGAATGTCCGGGATTTTGGTGATCTTGATATGGGGGTCAACCAATGTGCCTTCTGAACAATATTTTAAGGATGAAAGGATTCCCAGTGTAGTCTACTTGTTAAACATGGTATAATTCTCCTACATGTCTTCGATGAAAATCTTATCCTTGATTTTAGAATTGGACCTAGTGGAGATTGTTCTGATCATGCATGGGTGGATCCTTGGTGAGATTTTTTATTTGAGAAGTCAGATCTTCAGACTGATCTTCAAGAAGTTGGGATCCTTCTCCTTCTGCAAACTCATCACCACATCCCCTGACTAGGAATATGGGTAGGAAAGTCCCAGTATGGCTCTAATGAACCCTCTTTTCAGAAGTATCCATTCATTGATAAGTGAAAGGGTAGAGACCTCCAGAACGTTTCTTCATACCATGGATAATGTTGATACCCAATTCCAAACTGTTAGTCATTTCTATGATCTTCAACTGGATTATAAATTCCATGCTTTTACTTTTTCAAACCGGTTGAAGTCAATATTTATCATGTATTTCCTCATAAAAGGGCTTCCGTAGATTTTTAAACTTAGGCAAGAGTTGTTTTCCCTCTAGGTCCACTGTGACCATTATAACTATGTCGGTAGGTCCAATGAAAGGACTAGGTGAATGAATTTCCTCATCATCCAATAGGAAATTCACTACCACGTGATCTAGGGGTTGTAACATTAGGCTGTCCTAGTGGTGTCACCACTTCCTTCCAAACTCTTGGCTAATCCAGAAAGTCCTATAACAGACTTCAAAGAGTTCCTATCTTGAGTGAAAAACAAGATTCAATGTAATGTTCTGGATTTCTAAAATTATATGTATACTGTTGATGAGGATTGAAATTTTAGGGTGTGGTTTTGGAATAAGCAGTGTGGTAACATGCACAATATTTCATACTTCTAGCAAATGTATATAAGCTTGTGCCATGGTAATATCCAAAGTAGTGAAGACTCGATTCCTTTTATCATTTTGTATCTTTTTATTGATTTGATCAATTTCAAGTGGTGCAGGGTCATTTTCCATAGGTTGTACTGGATGTATTGGAGCGTGATGAATAGGTGTTTGATTGTATGATAATGTAAGAAGGATTCAACTTGTGACTCCTTTATATCAGGTTTCTTTACAAATAGATTTTTGGAATAGGATGATGATTCCCCTCCTCTTTGGATGAAGTCTCATGATATGATACCTTTTTGGACATTAGTCTCGAACCTATTGGATGAGTTGGGAAATGTTTTTGGTGATGCTGGTACACATTTTATCAGTGTATACCCCCATGAGAGTTCGTATGAATAGTTGGGGATATTCTGATAGGTGGACGTACATAAATTGAATAATATTTGCATCTGAGATCACATTTCAGGAATGATTCTTCAGGATTATGGTTCATTCCCAGGGGGAAACAATGATTGACAGTTAGTTTGAAATTATGTCAATATTGTTCAAAAAATGCCCTAGAAAATTACAAAAAGGGGCGGATTTTCTAAATATTCGGATAGGAAATCCATTGTAAAGCTCTTTTCTGGAGACTCTGATGGAAGAGTTGTGTTGAATACAGAGATTATTATTATTATCATGCATGCCAAGTGCCCCAGCATATACCCAGAGATGCACAACTGGGTTATCTGTACCATCGAATTGTGTAATGTTAGGGTTTTTTTTATTTTGATAAAATTATAATTGTGTGAAATTCATCATACATTGAGATCCCTTTCATGTTTTGAATTGGGATTTGAATGGTTGTGGGACAAATAATTATCTTTCTATTTATAGGAGGTTACGTGCTCTCTCATTTCCTACACATTCGATCAATTTCAATGCAGTTCTTCCCATTCTGATTCCCACTCATGTTCTGTGCATTCCTGATATAGTTATCCGCCCTCTAAATTCCAATCTACCAATATTCATTCCATAGAAGAGAGATTTCATTCCTTTTGGGATGGATTTTAGGTCATTGTCTTGAGGATCAAATTATACAAACTTTATATCCACCCATTCAAGAGAATGAGTATACAAACAATAGGGAAGAATCAGATTGATCAAATGACTATGAGACATGGGGGAAAAGAATGAATACAGTAATAGATATTAGAGAGATTTTTTATTGTTTAATGGGAACTATGTGTGAGAGTGGTACAAGCATGGTATCTATATTCCTTCTAGGTTTTTAAAGACTTATTTTTTTAGTATTTTAAGCTCAATATATAGAGTATTGTGCCTTTCCAATCAATTATTTTTTGTGGGGCTGATATTAGTACTTTTTTCACTTATTCATTATCATTCCATCATTCCTCCCTTATCACACTAAATGAAACCCCTAAATATATTTAAGTATATGTTCCTTTTGAATAATCATTTCAATAATTTATTCTAAGTTGTTGGTCTAGCTATAAGTACACATTGAAAACCTAGGCCCATAACAAGCCACATGACATAAATATCGAATCAGACACTGAGTCAGCCTTCCAATAGAAAAATTCTACAATTCTAGTATTTCAGTCTAATAGATAAGATCTTTCTTTAATCCAAGTAAATGTTCAGTCGAACACTAACATTAAGTATACTTCATCGTATTTGAGTCTTATCTAGACTTTTAGTCTTCATTTACCTTGTCAGCTACGAACAACCTATATATAACCTTCGTGTTTGACCCTCTTTCCCTATTTCATTCCTTTATTGCTTTCTGGTTTAAAGAATGATTTATCTCAAGATCAATTTGACTTCAAGAATGAATTCCCCACTTTCCCCTTAAAATAAGATCATAAACTAGCTGGTTAAGGGATAAAATAAGACTGCTTGCCTTTATGCCCTTCTTTCAAATAGTCTTTCATTCCCTCCATATTCCCTACTTTAGGCATACAACATTCCTACAAGAATTACATCACCCCCATTAGCTAGGTATAGTACATCATTAAGTTTTTATCCTAGTCAGATATCAATAACTATGTATATAAGTACTAGAACTATCATCGTAGATAAAGGAATAGTCTCGCTCTTGGTTTTGGGTTGGCTCCTAGTAGGCACTTTTTTCCATGCTGCTCTACCTGTAGTTATATGCTTAATAGTTGTGAATCATTCTTTTCCTGGCCACTTTCAACTGTGCAGGATCATATTGTCTAATTATATTTCCAATATAGCAGCAATAATCGTATTTTATCTTTGATTCCCCATTTCTTCATTCATGTAGTGTTGTTACTTGGATGAGGGCATCAATCATACAAAGGGAAGAGAGGCATCATTATCATATCTATATGGTTCCTTTTCCTTGTTCAATACTTTCTATTAGAATTTTACTTTTACATACCAACCAATAAAAAAATGGATACTCTAATGCACAATGGTCGTCATAGATCAGGTAGGGAGATCATGCATTGGTTTATTGTCTGGTCCCCATTAACTGCATCTCTTATTGGAAATGAGGGAAGACCATAGAGAATGGGGGGATGGTGAGGCACAGTTCAGGGATGGAACTAGAATTCACAATCCTTTATATTAATGTTCAATTAGTATAGTAGTTGATAGTATCTATTGAAAGGCCTATGCAGCTTCATTAAGTGCATGAAAAGTAGACCACATTATGTTAAGTGTAGAGGAGAAAGGTATCCAAACCGAGGTGCCAGAATAGAACTATAAAACAGAGGCCCAGTTGCCTAATCTGTTGGAAAAGAAATGGTTTGAAGGTCAGAATTTTAACTATATTAGATGAATATTAATTTCCAAATATAACTATGAATGTTGGGCCACACCCCTTCATCAACCACTTGAACCAGATCATCATATAAAGAAGTATGCTACCAGTAATAACAAGATGATCTAAATTCAAATTGGTATTTAGCATATAAATTCATAGGATGATTACATATTAGGTTCTGGAGAAAACCCTTCATCGTGGTAGTGGAGTTATGATCTTTCCTATGTGAAAATTAGAGTAGAGTACCACTCTCCCCTTTCTTTTGAGAGGTTTACTTCCATCACTTTTCATGCCCAAACGTGGAAATCCCAAATTATGTTGAACTAGGATTAGAGGTGGATGATGTGTCATACTAAATTTGTATTTCCTATATTTCTTAGGAAGACTTGTGAGGCCTATTTGAGAGATTAAGGTGGATAGCGGTTCCATATATGACCACTTTTGACTAGTGGCCCAGTTTGGAGACTTGCTAGGCCCAGAGAGAGAAGATCGATTCGACGAATATTAGATTAGAAAACTCATTATTATAAGAGTACTTTATGCTCACCAATTTGGTACATAGTTAAAGATCAAGGAATTTTTTCATGTAATACCTTCTCCATTAGGTCTTTTCCTTTGGAAAATAGAATCTTCTGCACCTAGACCTGAGGAAGCCCATCTATATTTATAGATTACTTTTAATATTGGATGGTTGGGAGGGAAGGGAAATTGATTCGTAAAGTCTAATAGGTGATTCAATCTAGGGTGAGGGAACATTAGCTTTCACTATCATCTATGCATCACCAGTCAAGTAGGGAGTTCTTTGAAATAGTCATTTGATAACTATAGGATCATATAAATTAAATTAAATAGTATCGGGCCTTCCAATGGTTGGAAGAAACTCCTATGAAGGATGATTGACACAATGAAAGTGAGGAGGAGGTTCACCTGGATCAATACATGAATGGCCTAATATGCTAGAAAAGAGATGGGGCTATTGAATTTAATTTCAGCATGATCTTGGAAAACAAACTAGGAACTTGATTCCGAAACAGCATAAAGGGACCTAGCTCACAAGGTACTCTCTCATTTATCTTTTTTGGGTTAATAATATTCCCTAGGAACTAAGGCTAAGAAAACAAGCACCTACCTATATTATAATAAAACTATGGAGCAACCGTAGAAATTGAGACAGTCAAATCATCATTCGTAGGAAATTTCTATATTATGATTGAGCTTGGTGAAATGGACCCATGGAGCTGCTTCCTAAATGACTGAGTGAGAGGAACAAAGAGCTATGATCCTCCTTGAAAGGAGCCCAAAAAGATAGATCTAGCTAACAGAAGGTTTTAAATCCTTGAGATATATGTATCAGTTTTAGGGTTAGGTTCAAAACCCTTATATATGAAGTAACACCTTTAGAAAAGGGAATGAATTTTTTAATGGAAATAAATTGGACTATATTTTATGATTTATGGTGCGATAGGATTTCCCCTATCCACTCCAGTACATCAACACTTCTACTTGGTGCAGATATATAGAATCAATTGAGTAGCTCCTAATAGGGTTGATAATGATGTGTGTTTCCCACCTTGGACAGTAAGAGCAGTGATAAAAAGTTATTCAACAGTTCATTCTGTTATGAAAGGTATATTATTTACTATTTATGGTGTTATTGGAGGATTTGGTTCTCACTTACGAACATCATATTTGATCCTAAACATAAAAATATAGATAACTAGCATCCATGAAGTTCATCATTTCTATTATTAGCATCCATAACAGCATACCATCAGAATCTCATTATCAATCTATAGTTGGCACCCCTTTACCTATTCTCATGCATTCCCGAAAAATCATAGATGTAAATAAGTACCTAAAAAACTATTATTTTCTAATAGTTTTTAGTTTTGGTTCGGTGCGATAAGATGAATAAATCAAAAATCCTTGATGTCTCCACTTTTCATTCATTCTCATCCTCCCTCCCTAAACCTTTGGAAAGGGCTACTACATATATATAAGGGTTTATAACCTAACCATGGTAACATTCATCTAATACCTAGAAAGAGTAAACATAAAGTGGCTAACATCTACCGATTCTCACCGATATTATAATAGAGTAAATAGGACAGAACGATTTTCTTAGTAATGTCATTCAATACCTTTTTCTTTTACTTTTTCAACAAATAGTACTTTAATTTTTGGAATAGAAAAAGAATAAGAAATTCACTTAGATTGAAATAGAGGATATGTATAATAAGCGATGTTGGAGGTAGGGATCCTAGAAGCTCATACCCATCGAAAGGGAAATGATCCTTAGGTCACCCACCTATCTTCACTAAGCTAAGACAAAAAGAGAGATAGAGTGAGATCTGCATGAATTGATCTCATCACCAACCCAATATTGAAGAAATTCTAGATGAAACTAAACTATAAGAGATCCGTACTATTAGTGTAGTGTTTCTTCTTGGGGATATTCTTCTTTCCTACTAGGTGATGAGTTTAAATAATGGACTTTCTGATTAAGAGGTGTCTAAGTTACACTACACTAATAGTATTTATTCTCTATTCTGTGGTAGAGGAATATATAGATAGAGTACCCGACTCTTCTAAGATTTTCAGTACTCTACTCTAATAGTGTCAAACCTCTACCATATCTGTTAACAAATGATCATATATCTTAGACTTCTAGAGGAAGGAGCTGGCCTTTATTTTCCATCATCTTATCTTGATGAAATGATAAAACTAAGATCTGTTTTCTTAGTATTGCATAGAAAAGTCAAGGTCAGGACGGCGTAGGAATAATAGAAGAAATGGAAGTAAGTTCCTTATCCCTGTCAGTAATTAAAGATAGGAAAGATGATTACCACTAGATGTGAATGTCTAACATAGTGTATATATTCATACAATTGATAGACCCACTATGTTAGGTTAAAGAAAGACGATAATTATAGGGATAAGTAACTAAACATTAGGCATTGGTTGTATTGAACTAGTATAGTAGAGTACTGAAGCCTCGGGCTGAAAAAAAGGAGAATTTAGATGTGGCAGTGTTGGTCTAGCCACAAGTCCTAATCATAGCACCTAGGTCTTTGAGGTCAGTAGAAATCATTTATCATTCGTTTTGTATAGTATAATTGTTATACCCCTCATTCATAATACATGATTGAGTTGGATAGCCCTGTCCTAGATGTCATAGCCCAAAGGTGAGAATTCAAAAATGTCTTCTCAATACTCATCTAATACTATGACACATGGGTCTCTCAATAATAATGAATCAAGACTCAAACTGGTTCTCTTTATGTGCCCCTTTTACAGATTTTATTGAAGCAAAAGTTTCAAGCCTGAGCAATTTTCCGGCTAAATATTGTGGGGACAGTCTAGAGAGGTCCAGAGACCTCTACAACTTATATTATATAGATTTTATATTTTATGATTTCATGTTTCGGGGTTCCAGACATACATATAGAAATATAAAGGAGATTCATATATGCCAAGAAGCTCACAAGACCAACCCTTTCTACAATAATGAGTGTCTAGTTCATTCAATATAAACGGGATACCTATAGACTTCTATTAATCAAGAAGACTCCATGTACTTTTATTTTTTATCTACTACCAACCCTTATCAACCTAAAATTTCTTTCTATTTATGGTCAGTAGTCATTTAATGCTTGATTGAAGTGGAAATAAGGACATAAGAATCCAAATGTGATCACTGGGAAGACATACTATTGTTTCTTGGATGGATTTTCTAGATATATTTCTGTTCATATAACTCCATAGAATTAGAAAAAGTCTACATTCACCTATATCTTCAGCACATTTTCCTACCAGAGGATACCATTTGGAGTTTTTAATGACCCATGTACCTTCCATAGATTCATGGTGAGTATATTTTTTGATTTTATTGAGACCTGCATTGAGTTATTTACGGATGATTTTACAGTGTATGGGTCCTCATTTGATGACTGTATCTCTAGTTTGGGAATGGTTTTAATAATTGTATTGAGAAGAATATGGCCTAGATCTTTGAAAAGTGTAATTTCATGGTAGAGCATGGGATTATCATAGGGAATATAGTTTCAAAACATTGGAAAATGGTTGATAAATCTAAGGTAGATATTATTTCACCCTTACCATATCCTTCATATGTGCGTGATGTTTAGATCTTTCCTAGGGAATGCATGATTTTATTGGTGCTTAATCAAATATTTTCATAAGATTTCTCTTCCGATGTCATTATTACATCAAAAGCATTCTGATTTTGTGTTTGATGATTCATTCATGAATTCATTTGATGAGATAAAACAAAATTTGACCCCTCCACCTATCACACAACCTCAATGATGGGAGCTTCTTTTTGAGCTTATGTGTGATGTGTCCAACTTTGGGGTTGGAGCTGTCTTATCACAAAGGGTGGAGGGATGTTCACATGTGATTTCCTATTCATCACTGACATTGTATTCAACCCAATCAAACTACACAACCACAGAAAAAGAGTTTCTTGTGGTTATACTTTCTTTAGATAAATCTTGTTCTTATTTATTGGGTTCTAAAGAAGTTGTTTTTTCTATCCATGCAGCTCTGAGGTACCTCTTGAACAAGAAAAATGTGAAGCCCAGGATAATTCTATGGAAACTCCTTCTTAAGGAATTTTATATTTAGATAAAGGAAAAAAAGGGGATAAAAAACCTGGTGGTAGACCACATGAGTAGGTTTACTCATGAACTAGGGGATGAAACATTAGACCAGGTACCACTTACTGACATTTTCCTCGATGGAAATCTTTATTCCATCTCAGATATGTATCCTTAGTATGTGGATTTCATGAACTACCTTGTTGCATCTGAAATCCCTACAAATTTAATGAAACGTCAAGTCCACAAATTAAAAATTGACTCTTGGTATTATATTTGGGATGATCCCTACCTTTGGTGCATATGTAGTGATCAAATCCTTAGGTGGTGTGTTTCTGATCATGAGTTTGAGTTTTTTCTGCATTTTTTTCATGCACTTGCTTGTGGTGAACACTTTATAACCCAACAGATAGTTATGGATGTTTTAGACTCTGGATTATATTGGCCTAGCTTATTCCATGCCACACATTTGTTTTGTAAATCATTCTCACATTTCCAACACATGGGAAACATTTATAGGATACATGAGATTCCCCAATAGCCCATATTATTTTGCGTGATTTTTTATGTGTGGTGTATCAATTTATGGGTCCTTTTACTAGTTCATTTGGGTATATTATATATTTTTGTTTTTGTTGATTATGTGAGTAAATGGATGGAGGCTAAAGCCACCAAGACTACAGATTCTCATGTTATAGTGGACTTTGTCAAAACACATATTTTTTTCAAGTCTGGAGTATCAAAGGTCATCATAAATGACCTAAGGACACACTTTTACAATCATAATTTGGCTTCCCTCCTCTGTAAGTATGGGATCACACACAATAAGTCAACACCATATCACCCCCAAACAAATGGTCAATATGAGGTTTCAAATCCCGAGTTAAAACAATTTTTTGAAAAAACTATATAGACAAATAAGAATAATTGGAGAATACTCTTGGATGATGCTCTATGGGATTATTGGATAGTATAAAAGAAACCCATTTGTATGTCCCCATTCTGGATTGTTTTTGGGAATGTTTGTCACCTTCCCATGCAAGTGGAGCATCTGGCTTATCGGGCTATAAGGAAATTCAACATGGATTCGGCCAAAGCAGGAATCAAAAGGAAGCTACCTATTCACGATCTTGAGGAGATACAATTTTCTTCATATGAGAACTCAATGATCAGTAAGGAAATATAAAAAGTATCTCATGATAGAATGCTCCAACAAAGGGAGTTTTATGTTCGATAACAAGTCCCACTCTATAGTTCCAGACTGAAGCTGATGTTGGGTATGTTGCTTTCTAGATGGTTAGGTCCTTATATTGTATCTAATGCATTTCCTTATGGTTTAGTGGAGATCACACAAGAGTCCATAGGAAAGAGATTGACTGTCAATGCTAAGCATTTGAAAAAATACATTGAAGGACTTCATACTGACGCAGTGGATTTCATCACACTACATGACCCCATCATCACTTGTGCATATCATGTTGTTCCTCACTATTTTACTTTTATATTCTTTTTCTTATTTATAATTATAAATTTCATGAGCGCATATCATCTTATGGGTTAACATTGAGGAAAATACAATATTTTAATTGTGGTAGAGGGGAAAAACTTTATGGTAGATATTTTGGATTTTCATTTGTGGGATTTGTGTGTATTTTCTATTTTGTTTTTCGTTAAAATTTTAAAAAAAAACCCAAAAAAACAAAAATATCGATTAAAAGAAAATATTTCATGTAACATTCACATGTGGATCATATGGAAAATTCATTGGTAGAAATATAAGAATGAGTAATATTTCATCATCAAGGGTTTATTTTTATCAAAATTGATGTCATTAATGATATGAATAGTTGTGTCATTATAAAACCTTTTAGATTTTGAAATTATTATTTTTGATATTTGGTCATGGTAAATTGTGTAACTGTTTTCTCCACACAATTTATCACTCAACTATGAATTGTGAAAATATTCCTACTCAATTGAAGGTATAGTCGTGTTTGGTAAAAAAAATAATTGGTAGATCCATATGTTTGTTTTTTCATTTGATAGGTTTCGTCACTATACCGAATTTACCTATGCGTGTCTACCTATTATCTGAATATTGTACACCCTCAAAAAATAGGGGCTGTGTCTTGGATATGTCAAAAACCACTATTCATTGACCTTTGATTTTATTAAAAATATTACAATTATTTTTGTGAGGAGATCAAACAAAGGTTGAGAGTTGATTGTGATATTTTTTCCTACTGCAACTTAATAAAACAAAAAAAATAAAACAAATGTCAAGAGTGATTAAATGTACAAAATAAGGGGATATCTTGGTTAGGAGATTAAGGTTTGACATTATGGAATTATTAAGTGAGTGGGTCTTGAAATTTGATTGCAATGGAATATAGAACAGGTTCGGTGAATTAAACCATGTAAGAAGAATTGTTTTACTTGACCTGAATATAATGAATAAAGGGTGGATTTATGAGCTTGGAATGGTTGGCATAGACACACATAGAGAATTAGTGGCATGGTAGACCCATGAATTGTTTTTCTATGATTTTTTCTATAAATATCACTGAATATTTTGTCACAATTTACGATATAATGAACTTAAAATTTATTGATATTTACTATTTATGGTATTCTTACTTTCCTTTTATTTTAAACGTGTATTGTGAAATTTGAATATGCATATTTTGTAACAATTTTTTCGAATTACTAATATGTGGTTTTTCCAAGGTGTACAAAGGGTAAGTGTGGGGGAGTTGATAAAACATAATTTTATTGAAAATATTATTTTTAATAAATGGTATAATTTCCTTACTTTGTGGTAACTATGTTCATTTCTATAATATTTTGGATTAGATCATTCATTTGAAAATTTGTTCAAAAGTCCAGTTTTACCCTATGAAAAATCATTATAGTATTTCAAACATAAATAGTTTAATTTGAATTATTTGAACTTAATATTTTTTAAATGTGTTCTTGAAATAATTTTCTACAACTTTTATTCAGGATATCTAAGTTAAATCATGCATTGGGTTGGGGAAAATGGTCCATGAATTAAAAGTTGGGCTGGACTCACCCGATTGGGCATTGGTTTTGTATTTGGGCCATCAATTCTTAGTCCGGGATTGGATTAGGCACAAATATTGAGAATTGATCAAGAACCCATTTTCTCACAAATAAAACTTCTATAAGGGGAGGTGGTTCATGCGTTTTGGTGGTCAAATGGGTGGTGCAGGTTGGATTAAAATATTTGGCAGAGATTCCCCATTCACACTTAAAATCACATTGAACCTAGCCTCCTCACCACTCTATAAATTAGTTTTTTTCTCATTTAGAGGGGTTGGGACATGAATTAATATATTTAAGGTAGGGGATAATTGGTTTCACTCAAATTTTCTAACCATTTTAAAAGGGGTATCTCTTGAAGTAGGGATCCCCTCCTCAAAGCCTCCTCCTTCTACTTCATGTTCTAATGTTTTAATTTGTGTAACAAACTTCATTGTTACTCTTATATTTATTCTATTTTAATTTTTTTTGTTCGACTATCTTCTTATTTAATCATTATATTTGGGCTAGAATCAAGAGTATAAATGAAATTGGGTTATACACTTTCTAAACATTTTCACAAGAAAAACGTTTCTATGATGACTACACAGCCCATGGAAGAGTAGTTATTTTTAGTAATCGATCTACCAATTACCTTCTCCATTAATTTATTTTGAATCAATGAGCTTATATAATTCACTTAAAATGATTCAAGAATTTTGTTTTTTAATTATAAGAAACTAAGTAAGCAATTGAAAAATTAACACAAAAACATGTGAGGCCGAGGATTTGTGTAAATTGTGAGAGTGAAAACTTAATAGGTAAAACAACAACACATGGGATAAATTTTAAGAGTTCAAATATAATATATAAGCTAATTTCATCCCAATTTTCCAAAATGTATATGTTCTTTAATTTACTAGTAACCATAAGCTAGATTTATAACATTAATCAAAGCAGGGTGCCGCGATTGCATGTTTCAAGGATAGGCTAGGGTTTATTCAATTTAATCTTGGTGGTTATGTTAATTATCATAGGTTTTAGGGGTTAAAAAATAAAGGGATATTAATGAAGTGGATATTTACTTAAATTATAATGATAAAAAAAATTAATGAAGATGTAGAGATATATCAATTATGCATTTTAAAATATATTAAAAAAAATTTCTTAGTGTGTATTTTTAATCGAACTTCATTTCAAAAATAAAAACAAAAAAATTATATAATCTTCTTCCAGAAAACATTTTCTATTTTTATGAATGATAAAAAAACCCACATCCTTTAAAGTAGTGTTATTATTTCATTTTATTTCATTTTCAAAATACCTTTAATATGTTGTTAAATTTACATCCTCTTTTGAGATATGACCTTGGTCAGCCACTCTGCTGCACCTAAGTACCCAAAAATCACACATCATTTGAAAGAGCCCACCATAGTGACTTTAAAATTGGAATTTTTTCTGTGGAGGCAAGTAATTTATTCAACCAATTAGAGGAATTTATTTTATTTTTAATTTGATTCTTTTCTTGTCCCCTTTCTTTCTTCATTCCCCTTTCGAAAGTTTTTTTCTCTTACTCTCTTATTTTATTTTTATCAAACCAAATAAAATATATTTTATTTTTATAATGGTCCAATTTTATTCATTGATGTTTTATATTTTAATTATTGATGACATGAACTAATCCCAAGGATCTCTTAGAAATTAACCCTAAGATTGAGCATAACCTTCAAGCTCGAATTAGAAATTCTCAATCTATGAGAAGTTTCAACATTTAACTAGTAGAATAATTCCTCCTCTATTAGAACATTGAAATTGGAAACACTTCTAAATCCAAATTAAAACAAAAAATAATGGCTTAAAACAATAACAATGATCTTAATAGAACCATTCGAGAGTTGGATGCACCAAATATTAACTATCAACCCAATTATATTGCATATCTGAATATTGAATCGGATTTTGACTTGAAATCTTGGTAAATTAACCATCTTCCAAAGTCTCATGGCTTATCTGGTGAGGGAAAAAACCATAAAAAATTTAATGTGGTTTTATCAACCCTGAAACCAATAAAGTTCTTTGAATATCAAATAAAACTAAGAGAATTCCCATTCTTACTTGAAAGATCTACAAAATATTGGATGTATTATTTACAACCTGAAGATATAACATTTTGGAATGATTTGAAAAATCTTTTCTTACAAAGATTTTTTCCAGCATCAGGGACCAATTCGATTCATAAAGAGAACTTGGGGATCAATCAAAAACACGGGGAATCAATTTATGATTACTGGGAGTGATTCAAGAAGTTGTGTACAAGCTCTCGGCATCACCAAATCAGTGAGAAAATCCTCATACAATACTTATATAAAGGACTCACACATACGGAGAGGGGATTGGTGGATGTTGTGGCTGGAGGATCATTGGTGGACAAGTCACCAGTAGTTGCACATTCATTGATCGAAAAAATGGCCCAATACTCACAACAATTCGGTAATCGAGGTACACCACATGTCTGGGGAGTACATCAGTTATGTCCTTCTTATATTGAAAGTCTTTTAATTGATACCAAATTGGATGAATTGATTACAATGGTGAGGAATATTTCTTTGGCTCAAAAGGAATCCCAACCAACTCCTTTGAGCTAATGTGGCATTTTCACTAAAAAAGAACACCCAAATGACTGTTGCCACCAATTACAATAGACAGAGGATTGCGCTTCAATGTTTCCTGGGTGACCATATCTGCAGAAAAACAACCATATCCTCAAAAAAATCTTGATTCCTTTGCTACAACATACAAAAAGGGTGGAAGGATAAATCAGACATGAGGTATGGCTCTGGACAACAAAAAAGGTCCCCTATTCGACAAAACTTCTAGCAACCCCTGCCTTACCAGCAGGGTTTCCAAAAATTCAAAAGGATATTTGAATCCCAATAACCAACAATCCAGAAACAAGGGAATCCCCCACCCAAGGTAGATTCTAACACTAATTACCATTTGAATAAAATTTTTCTTAATCAAAATAATGAGCTGAAGGGTCATGGTTCAGATATGAGGGAGTTCAAGACTCTAATGAGCCAGATTTCCACTGCCTCCATGAAATAGTAAGTAAGATTTCTAGAAATACACCTCCCCAACATATTCCAAATCCCAAGGGTAATGATAGTTCCATCACATTGAGAAGTGGGAAGTAAACAACTGATACAACTACACCTATCATTCCACTTGGATTCACCTCAACATCGGAGAAGCCCCATTCCATACCAACTAAAGAGAAACCAATGGAGAAAGAAAAAGGTAAAAAGATATTAATGATATTACTAATAAACCCATTCCCTTTCCAAATAGGGTTTTACAAACCATGAATATGGTTGATGAGGAAGTGATGCAAAATAAAAGAGGTTTTGGAAACATTCAAGAGTGTAGAGATCAACATCCCTCTACTTGAAGCCATCATGAAAATACCATGGTAAGTGAAATTCATAAATAACATTGTACCAATTGAATAGGGATAAAGGGAAATTAGAGGATCAATATTGCTATGAATGTGTCAGCACTCATTACAACAACTCTAGAAATTCCAACAAAATGAAATGATCTAGGCACTTCACCATCCCATGCACCATAGGGGAGTTCCACTTTTCTGATGCTCTTTTCTATTTAGGAGCTTCTATAAATGTAATGCCTCACATAGTATTTTCATCTTTATAGGTTGGTGAGTTGAAGAAAATGAGAGTAGTGGTTTAATTGTCAGATAGAGATAAATCATATCCTGTGGGAGTCCATGAGGATGTAATTGTATGAGTAAGAGACATGATATTCCCAACAGATTTCTATGTGCTAAATATTGAGGACGATCAGGTATGTTCATGTGATCCCATTATACTAGGTAGGATCTTCTTCAAAACTTATAAAATGGTCATAAATGACTATAAGGGTACACTTTCCATGGATTTTAAAGATAAAGTTGTTATATTTAATGTTATGGACTCCATGAAGTACTCCTCTGAGGACAATTCTGCTTTTGTTATCACCCATTTTAAAACACCAAGTAAAAACCACATAGATTTTGATTGTCCTATGCCTAGGATTAATATGTGTATTGGTTCTAGTTTGATGTCTAAGAGCACTACCACACATTTTTATGAATCACAATTCTCCCTTGGATATTATTTTTATGTGGATTCAAATACTGATTTTGATCACGTTCACTCTGATTATGACATGGTTATTGAGTATGCAGATGGATTTGATGCTTTATTATCTAAATTTTATGATATATATTATGATACTAATGTTCACTATACACATATTTTAGTTCCTTCATTCTCTACATGCATACATCACTCCCTACACTGGAAATCAATCCATTTACACCAAATCTCAAATACTCATACCTGTTATGTGGAGAGATATTACCTGTTATAATTGCTAATAATATTCATTTTGAATATGAAGATTTTTTTAATATTTTGAGGAAAACCTCAGGGAAATCAGGTGGACCATGGTGGACATATCAGGTATTAGTCCCTCAATTTTGAACCATAGGATTCTTTTAGAGGATAGGGCTAAAACAGTTAGGTAGCCATAAAGGAGATTCAATCCAACACTTTTGGAGGTTGTTAAAAAAGAGGTTGAAAAATTGATCGAGGTAGGTATAATCTATCCCATTTTAGATTCCTAGTCAGTGAGTCCTATTGAGGTTGTACCTAAGAAAAGCAGCGTTACTATTGTTAAAAATGATAAAGAGGAGTTAATTCCGATGAGGGTGCAAAACAGTTGGCGTGTGTGTATTGATTATAGGAAACTAAATCAGTCCACTCGTAAGGACCATTTACCCTTCCCATTTATTGATCAAATGCTTGAAGAGTAGCTTGGAAAATACACTATTGTTTCTTGGATGTATTTTTTTGGATATTTTCGGGTTCCTATATCTCTACAGGATCAGGATAAGACTACATTTACCTACCCCTTTAGCACATTTTCCTACCGGAGGATGCCATTTGGACTTTACAATGCCCCATGTACCTTCCAAATATGCATGGTGATTAGTATTTATTATCTTTTTGAGACCTGCATGGAGTTATTTATGGATGATTTTACAGTGTATGGGTCCTCATTTGATGATTGTATCTCTAGTTTGAGAAACGTATTGAATCATTGTATTGAGACGAATCTGGTCTGGAACATTAAAAATTATCATTTCTTGGTATATCATGGAATTGTCTTAGGGAATGTAGTTTCAAAACATGGGATAGAGGTTGATAGATCTAAGGTAGATATTATTTCATCCTTACCATATCCTTCATGTGTGTGTGATGTTAGATCTTTCCTAGGACATGGATGATTTTATCAGTGCTTCGTCAAATATTTTAGTAAGATTTCTTTTCTTATGTCACAATTACTTCAAAAAAATTCTGATTTAGTGTTTGATGATTCCTATAGGAATTCAATTGATGAGAAAAAATAGTGTGTGACAACTCCACCTACCCTACAACCTCCACGGTGGGAGCTTCATTTTGAGCATTTGTGTGACACGTCTAACTTTTCGGTTGGAACTGTCTTATCACTAAGGGTGGAGGGACGTTCACATGTGATTTCCTATGCACCGAGGACATTGGATTCGGCCTAATAAACCTAAAAAACTACCAAAAAGGAGTTTCTTGCTATTATATTTTCTTTAGATAAATTCCATTCTAATTTTCTAGGCTCTAAAGTAGTTGTTTGTTGGACCATGTAGCTCTAAGGTATCAATTGAAAATTTTGAATGCAAATCCCATGATAATTCGATGGATGCCACTTCTTCAAAAATTTGATGTTGAAATAATTGACATGAAGGGGTAAGAAAACCTGGTGGTGCACCACATTAGTATGTTGAATCACGCATTGGGGGATTACACATTGGTCCACGAACCACTTCGAGACATTTTCCCCGATGATCATCTTTATTCCATCTCAGGTACATATCCTTGAGATGCAGATTTAGTCAACTACCTTGTTGAACCTCAAATCCATAAAAATTTAAGGAAACAAAAGGTCCAAAAATTAAATATTGAGTCTCGGTATTATGTTTGGGATGATCCCTACGTTTGGTGAAAATTAAGTGATCAAATCACAAGGAGTTGTGTTCTTGATCATGAGTTTGAGTATGTTCTGCATTTTTGTCATACACTTTTTTTGTGGTGGAATATTTGGACCCTAATGAATATCTAAGAAAGTTTTAGCTTCTATATTATATTGTTCTATCTTATTCCATGATGCTCATCTATTTTTTAATTTTTTCTCACATTGACAACACACAAGAAATATTTCTAGGAGGCATGAGATACCCCAATAGACCATATTATTTTGTGAGATTTTTGATGTGTGGGGAATTGATTTTATTGGTAATTTTTCTAGTTCCTTTGATTATTTTTATATTATGGTTTTAGTTGATTATATGTGTAAATGGGTGGAGTCCAAGGCCACCAGGAATGATGACTCACATGTTATAGTGGACTTTGTTAGGACACATATTTTTTGCAGGTTTGGAGTACTAAAGGACATCATCAATGACCACGGGACATACTTCTGCAATTGGATTTTGGCTTCCCTCCTTCAGAATAATGGGGTGACACACAAAACATCAACACCATACCACCCCCAAAAAAATAGCCAATATGAGGTTTCAAATTGTGAGTTGAATCAAATTTTGGATAAAACCGTGCAACTGAATAGGAAGTATTGGAGTAAGTATTGGATGATGCATTATGGGATTATATGACATCTTACAATCACCCATTGGCTTCTCCCCATTTCGGATTTTTTTGAGAAATCCTAACATCTCCATGTGGAAGTAGTGTATAAGGATTATTAGGATATAAATTAATCCAACATGGATTTGCCCTAAGATGGAATCCAAAGGATGATGAAAATTCAAGAGCTTGAAGATATTTGATTCTCTTATTTTGAGAACACAAGCCTCTACATGGAACAATCAAAAGTATCTCATGATATAATGATCCAACAAAGGGTGTTTCATGTTGGAGAAAAATTCATACTCTATAGTTCACGACTAAAGATAATGTCTGGTAAGTTGCCTTCCATATGGTTAGGTCCTTATATTGTATCTAATGTTTTTACTTATGGTGCAGTGGAGATCACACAAGAGGACATAGGACAAAGCTTTACTGTCAATGTGAAACATTTGAAAAAAATACATTTTGTGACATCCTACTGATGCAATAGATTTCATCATGCTGCATGACCTCATCATCACTTGATCATATCCAACTATTCCTAACCCTTTCAATTTTATATTATTTATCTTATTTACAATTATAAATTTCATGTTCATATATCATATTAAGGGTTCACATTGAGGAAAGTGGAATATTTTAAGAGTGGGTGAGGGGAAAAATTTTTGGTGTTGATATTTAGGATTTTAATATGTGTGTTTTGTGTGTATTTTCTATTATGTTTGTTGTTAAAATTTTCAAAAAAACAAAAAACCAAAAAATTATTATAAAACAAATACATCATGTAACATTATCATGTGGAACATATGGAAAATGCATTGTTCGAAATATAAGAATGAGTAAGATATCATCATCAAGGGTTCATTTTTATAAAAATTGAAGTCTTCAACGATATGAATGGTCATGTTATTATAAAACCTATTAGATTTTTACTACATTATTTTTGATATTTTCTCATGGTAAATTGTGTCTTTGATTTCTCTACAAAATTTTTCACTCAATTATGACTTGTGGAAATTTTCCAACTCAATTGAAGGTATAGTCAAGTTTGGTAAAAAAATCATTGGTTGATCTATTCATTCATTTCTCTTATGATTGTTTTATTACAATACCAAATTTACGTATGCATGTGTACCTATTATCCGACTATTGTACGACCTCAAAAAATAGGGGTTGTGTCTTCGATAGGTCAAAAACAACTCTTCATCAACCTTTGATCTTATTATAACTATTTCAATTAGTGTTTTGAGGATATCAAACACTGGTTGAGATTTTAGTGTGAGATTTGTTCCATGTGCAACATAAAAAAACAAAAAAAAAACAAAATAAATTAGGGGAGTGATGAAATGTACAACATATGGGGATATATAGGTCAGGAGATTAATGCTTGACTTTCAGGAATGATTATGTGAGCGGGTCATGAAATTCGATTTCGAAGGAATGTTGAATAGGTTTGGTGAATTAAACCAGGTAAGAATATTTTTTTTACCTGAACAGAATATATATGAATAAAGGGTGGATTTATAAGCTTGGAATGGTTGGAACACACACATGTGGAGAATTACTAGAATTGTAGACCCATGAATTGTTTCTATATTATTAGTGTTATTAATCTCACTAGATTTTGTTTTGACACAATTTAAGAGACAATTACTTTAAAATATATTGATATTGAATCTTTATGGGATTCTTACTTTGCCTATATTTGCACTGTGTATTAGAAAATTTGAATATGCATAACTTGTCACAATTTTTTTGAATAACGAATATGATGTTTTTACTAGGAGTGAAAATGGTAAGTGTGTTTGAGTTGATAAAAAAATATTTTATTGATAATAAATGATAGAATTTCCTCACATTATGTTAACTATGCTAATTTAAGGAATATTTGGGATTAGATCATTCATTTTAAAATTTAATGGAATTTCCAGTTTTACCATGTACAAATTCATTGTAGTATTTCAAATATAAATAATTTAATTTGAATTATTTGAACTTAGTATTCTGTAAATATGTTCCAAAATTAATTTTTTACAACTTTTATTCATGACATCGGAGTTGAATCATGCATTGGGTTGGTGAAAATGGGAAATCAAATCAATGTTGTACTGGACTCACCGAATTGGAAATCAGTTCTATATTTGGACCATCATATCTTCATTAGATCTTGGATTAGGCCCAAATTTTGAGAGGGGCTCGAGAACTGATTTTCTTACAAATCATCCATCTATAATGAATGTTGGTTCAAACATTTTGGGGTTAAATGGGGAGTGTAGTTTAGATTCAAATATGTTTCCATGATTCCCCATTCACACTTGAAACCACATTGATGCTAGCCTCCCCACCACAATATAAATTAGAGTTTTTCTCATTGGTATTAGTTGGGATGTGAATTAAAATATTGAAGGCAGTGGATAATTGGATTCACTAAAATTGTCCAAACGTTGTAAGAGGGGAAGGTCATGTAACATGGAGCCTATCATCAAATCCTTCTTCTTATTCTTCTTTCTAGAATGTTTTCATTTGGTTAATAAAATTATTTGTATCTCCTCTATTTATTAACATTTATTCTATTTTTTTCAATTATATTCATCTTTACTCATCATATTTGGTCTGGAATCAAGAGTAGAAATAAAATTGGGTTATAACCTTTGTAAAAAATTGCACATGGAAAACGTTTCTACGATGACTACACCGCCAATGGAAAAGTTGTTCTTTTTAGTAATTGATCTACCTTTTATCTTCTTCATTAATTAATTTTTAACCAATGAAATATTATAATTAAATTAATATGATTCGTGATTTGAGTTTTTTAATTATAATATGTTGGATTCATTACATTTATTGATGAGATATAAATATTATTAATGGAGGGATTCATCATATTTTTTGTTGAGAGAGAAAAATTATTAATGAAGAGATTCATGTCATCATTAAATGATGATTTTCTCCCAACATTAATGGATATTTAATTCTCATCATTAATGGATGGAATAATTGACGTTCACTACATTAATTGGTAATTATGGACTTGGTGTCTATATAAAGAGGATGTAGTAACAAATTTTTAATGGGTGGTGTGCCAGTAAGATGTAGCCGACAAGGGAGACCCAGAATGGGGTTGTGGAATTTGTGGTGGCCCCTATGACATGACAACAATGAAGAAATTATCATGGATTTGTGGCAATGTTCTTGAATGGGTGTTTAAGATGCAATCCATATAGAGAAAGAAGGGGCTACCACGTCGGCGGTAGCATGTGCGACACGTCAACATTTGACAGGTGTGGAGTAGCGGCGACAAAATTGATGATTGAGGCCACGTATCAAAAGACTTCCAGATAGAAGTTATTAGGTGGTGTGCCCCGATTGTAGATCGGTGATACATCGTGATAGAGAGATCATTCGGGTGTCACAAGCTGGTGGGAGGTTGACGCATGTTCGGGTGAATATCTATGAGGTAATAACGTTTCATCAATTGAAGAGTGATGTTTTATCACAGATTAATCTTCCAATACATGGAATCATTGGGATGTTTATCAGAGGTATGGCAGAGGCGTATCGGGGTGTGGTTTTCCCACAGATTTTCTACGCACTCTAATTTGTAATTCATGTTCTGGAATTACTTGTATTCTCGTATTCTCTCATTCATAGTGGATATTATTGGGAATTTCCCCATGGTTTTTTAATCACCCGCATGGGAGAGTTGTTCCAAGTTAAAAAATCCTACGTGCTGATTTATTTATTTTGTTTTTATCGTTTCCATATTTCGATGGGTTTCTCACGATATTTTTGGAAAGCTATTTTGGGCCTGGAATCGGGATTCTCCCCAACAAGTTGTATTAGAGGAGGTTGGTTCATTCTTGTAGTTTAACGTGAGAATTTTAGATGATTCTAAAAGGATTTATTATGTATGCATGAATTAGAATATGGTTTGGAAATTAAATTAAGTAGAGAGGGGTGATACACATGTCCGCTCATAGGATGTTGGGCAGGCGGAGTAGTTTATTCCTGCAGGTGCTCCAGATTATGTGGTAATAACTATTATGGTGGAGCCAAATGTTTATGGTTATCGTCATTTTGGTAGTATGGTGTAGTTAGAAATGTGATTAAAATTGGGTGTTTGATTTTTTTTCATAGGGAGCTAATATTTTTTTAATAGAAGTCAAAAAGGATGTTGTCATATTTTATACAATTGATGATGGTTGGTGTGATACCAATATATTTTCTTACCAACTGGGTTTGTTGGATGGTTTCATTCATTAATGTGATGAAGGGGAGATTGTTGGATTCATCACATTTATTGATGATAGAGAATAATTATTAATGGAGGGATTCATCACATTTATTTAGGAGAGAAAGAAATTATTAATGAATTGATTTATACCATCATTATTTGAGGATTTTCACCCAAAATTAATGGATATTTAATTCTCAATATTAATGAATGGAAAAATGAATGTTTACTACATTAATTGGTGATTATGGACTTGGTGTCTATATAAAGAGGATGCGACAACATATTTTTAATGGGGGTGTGCCAGCAAGATGTAGCCGGAAAGGGAGACCTAGGAAGGGGTTGCCGCATTTGCGGTGGCCCACATGAGACGAAAACAGTAGAGAAATTAACTTGGACGTGTGGTGATGTTCTTGGTGGGGTGTTCAAAATGCAGTCCACCAAGTGAAATAAGGGGGATACCATGTCAGCGGTAGCATGTGCGGCGCATCGGCATTTAACAGGTGTTGAGCAGCGGTGACACAATTGATGATCGATGCCATGTATTGAAAGTCTTTCTGGTAGTATTGATAAGGTGGCGTGTCTTGATTATAGATCAACGGTAAATCATGATGGCGAGATCATTTGGGTGTTGCTAGCTGGTGTGAGGTTAACACATGTTCTGGTTTAGATCTCTGAGGTAGTGACTTTTCATTGACAGAAGGGTGACGTTTTTCCATAGATTGATCTTCTGATACATGGAAACAGTGGGATGTTTATCAGAGATATGGATGAGGTGTATCAGGGTGTGGTTTTCACATAAGTTTTATACGCTCTCTCATTTTTAATTCAAGTTCATCCATTAGTTGGATTCTTGTATTCTCTGATTCATAGTGGATATTTTTGGGAATTTCCCCGTGATTTTTTGATCCTCTACAAGGGAGGGTTTTTCCATGTTAAAAAATAGAGCGTGCTGATTTGTTTATTTTGCTTATATCACATCCATATTTCAACAGGTTTCTCACAATATTTTGTCAAGAAATTTTCCACCCGTAATCAGGATTCTCCTTAATAGAATAAACTAAGTAAGAAATTGAACAATTAACACAAAAACATGCTAGGTTTATAATTTCTGTAAATTCTGAGAGCGCAAACTTTATTTGTAAAACAAGACCATATGGGATAAATTTTTAGAGTTAAAATATAATCCCTAAGCTTATTTCATCCTCATTTTCTAGTACTGATATGTGACATAATTTACCACTGACCAGAAGCTAGATTTAGAACACTAATCAAAGTAGGGTGTTGCGATTTCATGTTTCAATTCTAGCCTAGGGTTTAATTAATTTCATCTTGGTGGTTAAGTTAATTATCATAGGGTTTGAGGGTTAAAAAATTAATGGATCATAATGAAGTGGATATTGATTTAAATTATAATGATAAAAAATTGAATGAAGATATACAATTAGATCGATTACGCCTTTTAAATTTTTTTACAAACCATCTTCTTGTTTTGTGTTTTTAATCAAACTTCATTTTAGAAATAAAACAAAAAAATATAAACAATATTATTCCCACAAACTTATTCTAGGTTTATCAATGGTAAAAAACCACAAAATCCTTTTAAGTAGTGGTATTATTCCATTATATGTTATTTTCAAAATACCTTTAATATGTTGTTAAATTTACTTTCTCCGTTGAGAGAAAACCTTTGTCAGCCACTCTGATGCAATAATGTACACAATAATCTCACTTAATTTTAGAGTACTCATGACAATGCCTTTCAAGAACTCATTATCAGAAGATTACTTGATACTGGTGTAGTTTTATCCTTTGTTAAAGATCATGGAATGTGGTCATGTAATACCTCTTCCTTCAGGTATTCTTCATTGGAAAGAGTAATCTCTCGTACCCTAAATCAAGGAAGCACATCTCTTTTTATAGAGCACATTAGAGATTGGATGGTTGGGAGGGATGTTAAGGAGAGTTGGAAAGGCTTATAGGTGATTAATGTTAGGGATAAGGCACTCCTACTTTTACTTTCTTCTAAGTGGAACTAGTCAAGTAGGGATGTCTTAAAAAATAGTCATTTTATTACTATGAGATCATATGAATGGAATTAAATAGTACTAGGATATGGAATGTTAGGAACAAACCCCTCTAGAAGGAACTTGATTCAATTAAAGGAAGGAAACAGTTTACCTAGTTCTATACATGAAGGGTAAAATATGCGGGAAATGAGATGGGGCTATCGACTATGATTTCACCATGACATTTGGAAATAGAATAGGAAATTGATTTAGAAAGAGCATAAAGGGACCTAGCTTACAAGTTCCTCTCTCACTTCACTTTCTTCTGGTTAATCGGAGGCCCTGGGGACTGAGGCCAAGAAAAAAATATAATACCTATATTATACCCAAAATATGAACCAACTGTAGCAAGTGATACAGATGGATTATCGTTCAGTGGCACTTTCCACATTGAGATCGAGCTTGGTGAACTGGGACCAAGGGGCTTATTACTGAATGACTAACTGAGAGGCATGAAGAGAATGAATCCTCCTTGAAAGGAGACTGAAAATATAAATCAAGCTAATAGAAGGTTCTAAACCCTAGATATATAATTAGAACATTTCATTTCAGGTTCTAAACCCTTATTTATTAGGTATCACCTTTAGAATGGGTTGGGAATCTTGAACTGGAAAGAAATTAGACAATATTATATGATAGTTGGTGGGATAGGCTATCCCCAATCCATGCTGGTCCATCCACACTTCTACTCGGTGGGGATATAATGAATCAAGTGAGTATCTCAGAACAGGGTGGATGAAGTTGTTCTTTTCCCACCATGGATAGGAAGAGATGTGAGATGAGGTTCTTTAAATTTTCATTCCATTTTGTCGGGTAGTTTATTTTCTATATTTAGAGCTATTAGAAGATCTGGGTCTTGCTTACGAACATCATATTCAATCCCGAACAGAAAAATAAACATAAATATCATCCACAAAGATCATTATTTCTATTACAAGAATCTATAACTATTTAGAATCATAATATCATTATCCATCTGTAGTTGTCACCCCTTTCCCTATGGTCGTGCCTTCCCCAAAAATCTCAGATGCGAAGAAGGGACCTACTACCGTTTTAATTTCTAATAGTTGGTAGTTCAGGATTGATGTGATAGGAGGAATAAACCCGAAATCCTTGACTTCTCATCATTATTTTCTTTCTCATCCTCCCCCATTAACACTTTAGAAAGGGATGCTACTTATATATAAGGTTTTAGAACCTAACCTTAGTGAATTTTATCTCATACCTAGAAAGAGTCAACATCAAGTGTCTAATAGTTAGCGATTCTCACCGATGTCATAATAGAGTCAAGTAGAATTAGATGATTCACTTACCAGTGTCATTAAATCCGTTATTCTTTTGATATTTCAACAAATAGGAATTTACTTGTTGAAATAGGAAAATAAGAATGAATTCACATAGATATAGATAAAGAGGCATGACAGAAAAAGCGATGTTAAAGGTAGGAATCCTAGTAGCACATACCCATTGAAAGGGAAATGATCCTTAGGTCACTCACATCTCTTCACTAATCTAAGTCAGAAGTAGAGAGAGAGTTGGATCCACATGAATCGATCTCAACACCAACCCAATCTCGATGAGTGTCTGGATGAAACTAAACTATAAGAGATCCCCACTATTAGAGTTGAGTACCTTCTCGGTGAAATTGTTTTTTCCTACAAAGGGATAAGATAAATAAATGACTTATCTGATTAAGAGGTATCAAAGGTACTCTACTTTGATAGTTTTCATCTCTATTTGGTGGAATAGGACTATATAGATAGAGTACCAGACTCTTCAAATAGTGTCAGTACTATACTCTAATAGTGTCTAACCTCTACCATATCTATTAATAAATGATAATCTATCTCAGACCACTAGAGGAGGGAGCTGTTCATTGTCTTCTCTCATTTTATCTCGATGAATAGATGAAACTATGGTCTGTTTTATTAGTTTTTCATAGAAAGTTCAAGGAAAAGAAGGCATAGGAATAACAGATGAAATGGAAGTCATTTCGTTATCCCTATTAGTAACTGATTCTAGGAAAGCTGAATAGTACTGAGTGTGAATGGGTGACTTGGTATTCTTATTAATACAGTTGAGATATCCTCTAAGGTCAGTCAAAGAAAGTCAGTACTTCTACGGACAAGGAACTGAACTTCAGTCTATGGTTGTAGAGAACTAATAGAGTAGAGTACTAAAGCCTCAGGGAGAAAAATGGATAAAGGAGAAGCGGTAGTGTCGGTAAATCCAAAATTCCAAATCATATCACATAGGCCATTTAGGTTGGAAGAACTCATTTATCATCTATTTTTTATAGAGGAGTACATATACCAATCATTCCTACTACTTGATTTGGTCGGCTAGTCCCATCCTAGGCGTCATAGCACAAGGTTGTGAATTAAAAAATGTTTTATCAGTACTATTCTAATATTGTGATGCATGGGACTCCCAACAACGGGGAATATAGACTTAGTGGTTCTCAGTCTATGCCCATTTTCCATCTTTTCTAGAAGCACAGGCTTCAATCTTGAGCCTTTTTCAGGCCAAATACTATTGGGAGAGTCCAAGGTGGTCTGACGACCTCTAATACCTATATTATACCGATTTTGGATATGATATTTTCTACTTTTGGGGTTCCTAAAATTCATATAGTGGAATCGAGGATATTATTATACGCCTAGAAGCTCACAAGACCCACCCTTTCTACAATAACGAGTGGCTAGTTCATTCGATATCTATGGGTTACTCATCAACTTTGCTTCACCAAGCAGACCCCACGTAAATTCATTGTACGTATGATATTGAACCTTATTGAACCCTAATTGCTTACTATTTATGGTCAGTATTCATTTAACTATTGATCGGAGTGGGAAGAAGGATATAAAAATCCAAATGTGATAGGATGGATGAGGCGGTAGCACATAGAGTGAGTGTGCTAATAAACCAACGCAAGTGTACACATTCAGTTATGTGAAGGTCACTCATGAACGTCTATATTATGAAAGAATATAACATTGAATATGAGAGAAAGGAAATGGTGGTGCGACTAGGAAGTTAAATCTGGATCAACATAGGTTCCAATAGGGGATAATGAATAGCACACCCATACAGTTTAAGTACCAACATATGAAATGGATTTAGAATATTAGAATAGAGTACCAACATGTTCTCACAGTGAGTAGAGTCAGTGAAATTTTGGTTGTAGGACAAATCTATCTCTTGATCAGAACTTGGAGTTATCTTACCACCTTGTTATCACCTCTATCAGTCTTTGCTTGAATCAATGTTTTTGATATGGGTGGAAATTGAAGGGTAGACAACCAAATAGTAAGAACCTTCATTCATCTTCTTCGGTAAGAGATATTAAGTATTATAGAATATAAATTTTCTAGCCTTTTTTATTATATATATATATATATCAATTTATAGTTATAACTAGTTGATTACTTTTATATTATTTGGGCCCTTTCTAGCAATAAAGAAACATCATTTCTTTATTCGATATAGTCCGCTCTCACTGGCCTTGCCTTTTCTCCAGTGTGTTGGTGATGAAGCATAGTCCATCCCACATTGAATCTCGAATGGTATACTACCAATATTGTTATGATAGTACCTTACCCTCTACCATTTTGATTGTTTTGATATTAAGTCCGACTATCTTTGAGTCATTGTGGGATGGTAGAGTCATTCAATTCCCTTAGGAAAATGACAATTACAAATATATGTTAGAAAGAGTACAAGATCAAAGGGAGAAATACAATCAACTTGAGCTGTCCTTTCTGAGACCCAAGTGAGAATAAAGAAATTCAATCAGCCTTAAGGCAATTTTTCATGTTTAGTTGACCATCCAAAGGATACACCACCTGTCTACCATTGAGCTACTAAGATTTTGGATATTGGATCTCATAGAGTGAATTCATGTTCTCAACCCAACCAATATGACATCTTTCTTCACTCCCAGAAGTTTATTTCATGACAATGCTCATGATTTCATGAGTTCATTCAAATAAGAATGTTTTATGTATTTGAACCCTAATATATTCAAATAGTTGAGAAAACCACCTATTCCAATTGGCCAAACACTCCCTACTCATCAGCCTATGCTTGAATCGATCATTCCACTTCCAATGCATCATGAACGCATCCACCCCACTAACCCTAAACCCAATGCTTCCAATCGCATATAGACAATCAAGAATGGACTCCATAATTTCAAATCTAATAATACCTTCTAGATTTTTTTAACAAGTAGACTGTATCCCCAAAGCATCAATGACTAGACCTCCCTGAATCATCAAGATAAACGGTAGCATCATGATTCGTCCAGTGCTTAAAACCATCAGCGCATATCAATCACTCATTGGACTATTTTGTATCTCCACATTAGTCCTAGTCACCATCCAACTGCTATATCTAATCTCTGGGAATAAGGTAAACAATACTTATATCCAATTCGGTGATTCACACACCGCACTAGCAAGAAACCATTGATGCTCCTGATACTTCTTCTTGGAAATGATTTGGTTACTTGCATTGGAAAACCAAAGGAAAATAATAGATCAATATTCCCCCAATTGAATGAGACCAGTTACCATTTCATGAATAATACCCTCTCACAAAACAATGATGGTTATCCCAAGCGAGTTAGGAACCCAACTACCAAACCAAATCGCACTAAAGATACTAGTTGTTAGGTTCAACCCCTAATCCGTTCCATCAGATGTCTTCCATTGGATTCGCTCAACACCCCAGAACTTTACGTGATCTCATCAAAAGATCATATAGCTCTGTTGGCATGGTAGGTAGGAAAGAAAGTCGTACAAATGCTATATACAACTGCACTTATCCATTCCAAGACGCCATCACCCAAATAGTTCATTGTTGACCATATTGACCATCTCAATCCAATTACCTTGGGAACCCAACCACAATATCTCATAGCCTGATACTTATATGTATTTCCTGCATGTTTGAATGTGCACACCAGCTACCAAGTGCACTGTAGTATCCAAATATGGAATTCCAATGCAACGAACATATCACGTTGGATTGAGCTCAACCTGTGGTGAATAGTCGTAGAAGGAGACCAATTCCACTGTTTATTAGAATCTACAATTAGACCTCTTAATACTCTATCTAATAGTACTACTACCTATACATTCTTGAGATTCACGTATGATGTTACCAATTGGTCGAATATAATGTCCCACTTCCTAAGGCTTGTAGTCATTGCAATATTGAGCTAAGTGAACCCGAACCAACCAATTGCAGTTGTCTTTTATGGCCACTGAAACAATAGAATTTAGGGCATTGGAAGACTATGTTGACCAATCATGATCGTATGCTCTAGAGGGAAACTGGATCCACTCACAGCAGTGGTAAACTTCAAACTCAAACTATTACCATAGGTGCAATAGATAGTCCAAATTGGAAGTGACATCTCATAACACCAAGTGATTAGCTTTGGCCAAAGGTGGGCGCCAAAAAATCTAGCTCCAAATGACAGCAGACCACCCGACATAGAAATCACAACTCCCAAATGATTGATGGGAGATTACAAATCAACCTTTGAAATTGGTCTGGCCAACTCAACTCTGAACTTCAATCTTCGATCATAGTCCCACAGATAAACAAATATGATTCCAGTTGACATGATGGTTTGATAGACAACCCACACTCGATACGTTGTACTTTCTTCAATCTCAAGGAATGGACAAATTCCCTCTTGCTGCTCGGTGTGAACCTGAATAGACATGAGTGGATATTGGGAACTCAATCATACTATTTTATTGAGATCCATGGATCATTGAAACCCGATCACACCACACACTAATGGGAGAATGGAGCAGTAAAACCAAAACATGAACCATTTATAATGAGAAAAAATGAGAACTATGATAATCCCAACGATCAATAGAGGATGAGCCATGGGTTGGAATGTCATGGGGGTTCTTTCACAGAGTAGAATGAGGTACCCAATGGAACCAGCTACTAGGATCATGGCAATGACCTTAATATATATAAGTATTACCCCATATATATAAGTATCGCCTTCACTGAAAAGGAATCGAGTGCATCATATTGGAAATGTTACTCGAATGAGAAGGTCTACTGAGTGATTGGGTCTACAAGACAGGTAAGTGCATAACGAGAAAAATAATGGTATTGGAATCAGAACAATGGAACCGTTGGAGATGGTTGAAGCACATAGAACATCTCTACAGACAATCCATTATACTAGTATGGGTGTTGTTGTGCCACTAGAAATCGAAATGTATTAAAGGAGAAAACACAATTGGATTCAGACAATATTACATTGGATATATGTGCATCATGACTAGAAACTGGACGGTAATGGACATCACCCGATTGAGTCATTCCAATCGCTACCATTCACTCCCATATGCCTTCGTTGTGCCTTTTTATTTTACATTTAAACACTAGGTAACCCCATGGGAGATGTCAATTCACTTACCATACCATTTTATCTGTATGATATGTTCCCTAATACTATAAATAAATCATTTAGAAGTAGCATTAGGATATCTATGCCATAGAGTCACAATACCATAAGCAATGAGTGGATCGAACCCCCTACTCTACTATAATAGTGAGGTTATTGCTCAACAATTCGAGATCCGATTACTTATTCTTCTAATTATAGTTAATGGGTATTTGAAATATTTGATCATGGGTCCCCCACATCAGGATGATCTTACCCCCTCTAATTTTAGGGATTCCATTTTATAGATGATTAAGGAAGCTGATGATTGGGTCCCTCCATGGTATGCCCAATATGAGGTGTCTACGATCCTCAGTACTCTACTCTAATATTTCATACATATCACTGGGTACAGGAAGGTACGGAATTTCTATTTGAACCTCCACAATATATATATTTGTCAGTCCAAGATGCCCAATAACATGTGTACAACCTAGTAAAATAAAGTCTCTACACTTGGAAGACTCACAGAACATTAATCAGTACTATTCTAGAAATGGAAAAAACAATTTTTATTATAAGTTACTCTTATATAATAGTTATAGAAGATCACCTGATCTATTTTTGTTTTTCCACCGCCAATTGGGGGATCACGATAGAGTTATGTAAGGTTTCACTGCCCATGTGCGACCACCTAATATACAATATCTCTTTTACTGTTTCCAATTCAACAATACTTCATTCCATGCACGGACTCCCATGTTCAACTCCAAGAGTGTTGGTGGCCCTGTATTCCAATTCCCATGGAATACCCTTTCAATAGGGCCTGATTACACTACCATTATTAGAGGAATAAATAATCATTCAAATAAATAAATAATACATGTCTCATATTTGAACACCCCTTCACCATGATAAGCTATAACCACCATATGGAACCACCTACCAATTCCAAATGGTGAAACCTCTACTACCTATATTATACTGAATATGACCCTCCATAGATGAGTGGGTACTAAAAACTCAATCCCATGTGCATAGAGTAGTTGGAGTAGAAAGAGTTCCAATCTAATTCCAATGTGCCCCATATTAACACCACTAAGACAACAAAAAACCTAACATGTGACTCGATCATGTGATTTAGTCATGTGATTTAGTCATGTGATATTGAATACTGAATCACATGGCCAAATCACATGTCCAGTACATCCATAATTGATTATGACCCCTACTTAACATGGGAAACTCAATAAACTAATAGAACTACCAATCTTGGAACACAAATGACAACACTAAAAAAAGGAAATGTCAAAGTAGAATGGTCTTCCAACACCATAGGCTCAATTTTATGACATCCATTCCCCCAAACTGTATGATTTACCTATTGTTACTACCCTTACTATTTCACATGTGTGCGCCCCATTCATAGCTATGGAAATCCTTCTCATCGATCATGCTAGTATGTAGTAGGGATTTGATCTTGGACATTCACATGATTCATATTCTATTTCCCAATTCCAGACCGTTCCATATTTTCACTTTTTGTTCACTCCATCCCATAACCCACATTTCACCCCATGTCATTTTCATGTCCTTACTGGGATACTTCATGTATCCCTGGGATACATGATTCATGTATCACAATAAATTACCAGGAAATAGAACGATATCTGGGTATCATCATATATCGGTGCTTCCAACCACACCATCTGATGATGTGATGAATAAGTTAGTGGGACCATGCAAAATGATATCAGCCTCCCTCTAGATATTTGATCTAGGAGGGGGTGAAGACATATAATCATAGACCAGAGCTGATTACGTCACAAGAAACCCAAACAGGTACTCTATTAATATAGTTTTTTGAATTTCTACCTCAGTAGTAGACTTCACGTTAACAGAATCGAATGTCTTTATCAGCCGCACTTTCTACCCCATCCATTGGGATGTATGTCAAAACAATAATTATCCACTCATGGTCCGGTAATAGTCTACTACCTATATTATACACTAGTAAGGATAAAGAACATATAGTCTCCTATAGAAAACACTATAGCTTTCCCTTCTCTAGTGGTATCAACCCCTTCATCCCAATCGATATGCTTATCATTTCCTTTCATAGATATCCAATAGTTCCCCTCATATATGGTAACCAATAAGAACCAATGTTGTGCATGGGAACATTCATCACATTTTCATCCTGATAGTGAGATAGAGATAGAGGAAACAAGTTCATTTACCCTTCTACCTAAGAACCATTTTTTTAGTATAGAATAGTCCCACAGATTTCTTCAACACTTCAATTTTGAACTATGTCATTGATGAGGTTTGAACGCTGGTACTTATATATATATCATGATAAAAAATAATATTCTTTGATCTAAGGAATATCATGATCAAAGAGATGCAAAGTCAATTGGCACATCCTGTCCAATTTGAGTGGGTCATGCTTAGTAGTTGTAGTTACTGTAGCATGATGCGATTAAATAGTTGACCTTAGATACTTTCGACATTCACAAAATTAGTTGAAAAACTTAAATTAATGAAAGTATCAGTTGAAACACCCTATCACACCTGGTTTCATGCCATCGGGTCACCTTTCTATGAAAAGACGGTATCATCCTTGGTTGTGGTAGAGTTAAGGAAACAAAAGTAGACATAGCGAGAGGATGAAATGGATTATATGACAATCAAACATGGGGAACTAAAACTAGACTACTAGCACCAATGTATTGTCCACCATACAGAAATGAGAATGGGGGAATAATTATAAGTCCATAAGTACACCAATGAGCAAAAAATAGGTCGGTGCATCAGCAGTGGTAGTCCCCAGTTCCCAAGCTTGTTGACCTCATGCCACAATATCCATTCATTATGGAACCTCTCCCTTTATCCACCATATTTTTATCATTGTACCAGATCATTTTCTGGCTCGGTTGGTTGAGTCACTCCACTATGGTTTTCCAATGGGTCCACTCCATCTATTCACTACCTCTTGAGAGTTACAGAAACAATGTTGGTGTATGGGAATTCTAGGGGGGTCTAGATTATGGTCATTATATATCCAATCAAGAACTCAATAAATTCCATATTGAATATACTACAAATCTAGTATCCTAGTACAAGTATCTCCCTAAGTCTTCACTGGGATTCATGATTCAGGTATCCCAGTGAAGAACTGGGAGGACCAGGAAATGCTACTATTTATGTAATGTCCCGGTTTCGGAAGCCACCAAGAGGCGCCCCGTACCCGGTTGGTCTCATGATCTCAAATACATTTCCCAGAATTCCAGAGGATATCGACTATCAGCTAGGGCCTTGGGTGTGATAGTGGGTCCCTCATTGGAAGAGTACACAGTGGATGAGAAACAATATGTAATTGCAGAAGCATTAATAATCCATACAAAAGCAATCAACGGAAGACTAAAAGTAAGAAACAATTGGATCACATACATATATAAATGATGCATGATACGTATGTCTAGGAAATCATCCAAACAGATCAAAATGCTGGAATGAAAAAAAATACTAAACCCAAGTACAAAAGAAACAACCAAACAGCTCCTCAGCATCACAGGCCAATGCTTGGTCCCATGCTCTCCAGCTCCACAGTAAGTCAAGTACCTGAAGTTGAAGGATGCTAGCCCTTATCTATACCTGAAATAATATAATATGTTTGGGCCCAAAAGCATGAAACAAACAGGGTGTGAGACTAAATCTTAGTAGGAAACCACCAGAAGTTCAATGCCTAACAATCAGTGAATATATAGAAGGTAAAAGTACTGAAAGCAGTAAACAGGAAAGTACACAGCCGTTAAAATCCACAGTCCAAAGTCAAGAAGTAGCTAACACACAGAGGTAACCCTATAGGAAGTACCCATAGCCAACCTCTCTGGTCCTACCAAATGAGTACAAGAAACCCTCTGGGCAGTACACTCGGCCTAACCCCTCTGGTTCTTTCATAAGAATTCATAATGACTCTCTGAGGAATCAATCTTGGTCAATTCACCTTATAGTCTATGGTAGTTGAGGACTCTCTAAGGAAGCATACAATGTCAATTCCCCTTATAGCCCCTAGGTCAAGAGACTCTCTGTGGAAGCTCACTTGGTAAATTCCTCTTATAGCCCCAGGTCATTCACAAACTCTCTGATGAAGCTCACCCGATAAATTCCCCTTATAGCCTAGAGTGATTTATGGTAATTCAAGTAAAACAAAGACTCTCTGAGGAATCTCACTCGGTTTATCCCCTTATAGTCTATAAAGCTCAATGACACTATGAGGAAGCTCACTCGGTCTATCCTCTTTTACTCTATAACACAAGGTTCTCATGGCCTCGTGTAAGTCAACGCATAGTAATGATATATGGCCAATGTAAACCTACTGAAATACTTGGCTAAACAATCTACAGTATCTAAAGCATGTCAAAAAACAACACTCCATACAATGACCACAAGGCATGGAAAACAGGTAAATGTCCAATAGTATAAACATGACTAAATATTCCTAAACAGAACAAATCATGAGAACAACATCCAAGGCATAGCAATCAACCCAATTCATATCCAAATTACCTCTACATAAGAATACAAGCATGTAAGGAAAACAACAGGGGTAAAATGGTAAACAAGAAATACCTCATTCAAGGGTATTGATGGAATTTTCACATAATACTCAAAGGCTTGAAATGGAAAGTCAAAAACCACCTACCATGGCATTAGGAAATTTCTATATGTGAACCTCGCAACTTTAATATCCTTGGAACATCAAATATATACAAAAACGTCTAAAACATTGAACCCGTGATAACATGGAAAAGAGGAAGAATTGGAAAACGATGCTCTAGAAGAAGGAAGAGCTTACCGCTGTGGTTCGAATGAAAATGACGGCAGTCGATTCAGAAAACAAATGGAGGCTTGGGGGCTTAAAGAGGTTTCAGAAACGTACGGTCTCTCTCGGTCAAACGAGACCTAGAAGAAGAAACTTCTGGTGATCAGACGTGACCCCAGTCCATTTAATGAATAAAATACAAAATACACAGCATGTAATTTTGAAGTACATGGTGTGTAATCACCCTTTCTGTACTCCACTTTAGGTGGCCTCTACGTCACCGCACACGACCGTGTGTGTCGCCAGGACATGGCCAGCACAAGGCCTCCTGCGGAAACGAAGTACACGACGTGTACTTCACAAATTTCTAGAAACTCCTGTTTTCTCAAAAACTATAGAAAACGAAAAAACATACATGAAAATAAGGTTTGGGTTCTTAAAAACATACCCCCTTAAATAAATTCGTCCCCAAATTTCCCTAGCGCGGCGTAGATGAAGAAACCCCAAACAACTCCAGCCACTGAGCTCGTACATCGGCCTCCCTCTCCCAAGTCTCATCCTATACCCGCCCATTCATCTGTATCACCTATAAAATAGGAACAGAACGGCCATGAAAGACCTTTCCACTACGATCTACAATCCGGATAAGATTCTTTTGAAATGATGCATCCATTTTGAGCTCAACCTCCTCAGGTTGAAAGACATGAGACAGGTCTAAAATGTAACGTCAGAGCTGAGAAAGTGGAAGACGTCGTGCATATCCCGGTACCTATGAGGTAACTGAAACTCAAAAGAAACTAGCCCAACTCTCTCCAACCCCTCAAATGGCCCAACATACCTCGGTGAAAGCTTACCCTGTCTCCTAATCCTCCTATGTACCAACCTTGGTGCAACATGTAGGAAAACATGATCCCTGAACTTGATCTCTAGAGGTCATCACCACTTATCAACGTCAGACATCTGATGAGATTGCACAGTTTCCATCCCTTCGAAATCAACTCTATCTGATCTTTGGTCTCCAGGACAAGACAAGGTCCTAGAATAGCTACCTCTCCTACCCCCAACCAACATAATGTTGATCCGCATGGCCTACTGTACAATGCCTTGTAAGGTGCCATCTGAGCTGTCTCTTGGAAACTGTTGTTGTAGGAAAACATCACTAGACGTATATGTCTCTCCCAAGATCCTCCAAAATCCCGAATTCATGATCAGAGAATGTACTCAAGAACCTGAATCATACGCTCAGACTGGCCATCTGTCTGAGGGTGGTATGTTGTACTCAAAAGTACCTATGTACCCAAATCCTTCTGAAACCCCTAACAGACCTGAGAAGTTAAACGTGCATCCCTATCTTATACAATGGAGTGAATAACTCCATGAATATGTACAATATCTCGAATGTACAGTCATCCCAACTCATCAACACTGCAGGTCTCCTTGATCGGAATGAAGTGAGCCACATTTGTGAGTCTTTCAATAACAATTCATGATGTATCATTCCATCGAGGTGACCTCATCAAACTGATTACGAAGTCCATCGTGATGTCATTCCACTTCCACTCGGGAATGGGTAACTGCTATAGAAGCCCTACTGGTCACCGATGCTCCGCCTTCACCTGCTTACAGGTGGAACACCTCATAAAAAACATGCAACATCTTTCTTCATACCTATCCACCATTACTAGCAGTGTAGATCATGATACATATTGGTGACACCAGGGTGAACTTCCCAAACAGAGGAATGAATGTCCCACATCAGTTCCTCTCATATGTCTGATGGCACCCATACGTGCCCCTGGAAACAGAAAATCTCATCCTCACCTATGGTCTATCCCGGAATAGGGTCCACTCCTGACACACTCCCCTGTATGACTGGGCCTTCAAAATCCGATAGCTTCCTTATTCGAACTCGATCAAGAAGTTTAGAGGTAACTGCTACAGAATATAGGAACGTCTACCCTTGACTATCGTGCACCTCCAAATGCATCTCAGAGAACAGATCCATAAGAGGCCCCTCACTGCTGTCCTCATGAACTATCTGTATCTGAGTCCTCCTTCTCAGTGAATCATCCACAACATTGCCTTTCCCAGGTGTGTAGGAAAGCTCAAATTTGAAGGAATGAAGGTACTCAACCAACCTATCTGCCTCCAATTATAGCCACGCTGTGTGAAAATGTACATGAGACTTTTGTGGTAGGTGAAAACCAAAAAATGATCTCTCAACAGATAATGTCTCCAACAGTATATGACATGAACAACAACTTCCAACTCTAGATCATGTGTCGGGTAGTTCCTCTCATGTGGCCACAACTACCGAGACCCATACACAACGAATCAATCTCCCTGCATAATCACAACTCCCAAAACAATACCTTATGAATCACAGTAAACTGTATAGCTCTTTCCTGACTCTGGTAAGACTAGTATCAGTGCTAAATTAAACATCCCTTTCAGCTCCTGAAAGGCTTTCTTACAAGAATATGACCACAAGAACTTCACACCCTTCTTAGTTAGACCCGTCAGTGGTGCTACTAAGCATGAAAATTTCTAAAAAAAGTGTTTGTCGTATTCAGCCAGCCCTAGAAAACTCCGCACCTCAAAGATGTTCTTCATCTACTCTTAGGAAACTACTATTTTTCACTTTTTCTAGGTCTACTGAGACTCCTATCTCTAAGATAACATGACCCAAGACGTGAATCTGATCCATCCAAAAGTGGAACTTCGAGAGATTAGTATATAACTGATGCTCCCTCAGTGTACTCAAAACGATCTCAAGATGTGTAGCATGGTCGTGTCGAGTGTGAGAGTACACCAAGATATCGTCCATGAAGACCATCACGAAAGAGTACATGTATGGATGGAACACTCAGTTCATCAGTGCCATGAAAACTTTAGGCGCATTCGTGAGAACGAATGGCATATCCAAGTACAATTATAGAACATACCTTCACCGGAAGGCTATGAGAGGTATATAAAATGGTCTGACACAAAAATGATGATAACTGGACCTCAAGTTAATCTTCGAGAACACCCGAGCTCCTCTAAGTTGATCAAAGAGGTCACCAATCCTAGGAAAGGGATATCGTTTCTTTACCATAAACTAGTTCAACTTCTAATAGTCCACACAAATCCTGAGGGTATTGTTGGCCTTTTTTGAAAAAAGGACAAGTGAACCCCAAGGAGAAGTACTGGGTCGGATGAAACCCTTTTTCTAAAACTCCTCCAACTGCTTCTAGAGATCCTATAACTCTAGTGTAGCCATCCTATAAACAAGAATGGACACTGCTGCTGATACTGGAATGAGCTCAATAGAAAAGTATTCCTCAAGATCTGGAGTCAAACTTGAAAAGTCATCTAGAAAGAAATCCCTGAAACAATCCACAACCAGAGGAAAGAATAACTGTGAAGTCCGCAGGTCACCTAGATATTGACTAGAAATCTGGGTTGTAACTCCTCCTAACCCAAGATACCGTTGACCTGCTCTACTTGCCTGTACATCCCACTAGACTTTATGAAGAAAAGATCCACCCTCTAGTGATATGAAACTCACCCTACAGTGATAGAAATCAACAATTACCTAGAAGGGAAGTAACCAGTCCATCCCGAGAATGACATCATAACCATTCATCTCTAGGACATTCAAGTCCCATATAAAGTGACACCCACCATCCTCTAGAGGTAAATACTTTCATTGACGTACACTAGACATCCTAGTCCCCAACGGTGTGTCTAGTGTCAAGATGTTGGTAGAAGACAAGATGAAGAGACCAAGACGCTCCAAAAAAAAACAAATATAAAGCTATGGGAAGACCGTGTATCGAAAAGAGGTAAAGATAAAACTGAGGATACTAATATCGTACCTTGAACTGTGGAAGGTCCTGGATCCTACTCATGTTGGGTCTGCTCCACTGCAAAAGTCTGGCCAGCTCCAAGGCCCTGTGACCCTACCTGGCTACTCTGAGCTGATCCACTATGATGTCACTGGTAGGCTGGTGACTTACCACCACGACCGTGACCTCCACCTCGGTCTGAATGGCCAGAAGAACTCCAGTTCCTAGAATGTTGAGAAACTTGCGATGCTTCTCCTGAATGTGGGGTCATAGAAGAACCCAGGACACCAGCTACAGGTGAGAATATCTGATAGAAACACTGATGATGGACCATTTTCCCACAAGATCAACACTCCATAGTGTCTCTCTGGCAATGAGGCCTAGTATTCCCACTCCTCCCGCATTGGTATCATACTACCTGGCTGCCTGAAGATATATCATGCCTACTCTGATCTCCTTAAGTAGACTCTCTATGGCGCTTCCTACTATCAGTAGGAGTAACAATAACTCTGGATGTCGAACCACCCTGCTTCACTGCTCCAGAATCCCTCAGATTGTGCTCAGTGATTAGCACCTCGTTGATGATAGAGGATATCAAAGTCAACCGGAAGATGTTCACCTATGATCGGATGTCATGCCTTAGACCATCCTTGAAATTCCATGCAAGGAATAGATCATGACCTCCTGTAATAGGTGTGAAACGCTCCAGCTCAGTAAATTGAGACATGTACTCCATAACAGAAATATTACCCTGATCCAGACACATAAAATCCCAGGCGCGATCGACCCTCAAGGTCTCTGGGTAGATGTAATTGTAGAAGATGCACTGAAACTCGTCCCAAGACATAATCTGCTGGCATCCTGACTGTGAGATCACCTCCCACCACCTCTTGGTGGAGTCTCAGAGCATATTGGTAGCGAGCTTCACACTATTCTCTAGAGGTATCTCCAGATACTAGAAGATTTTCAGCATGGACTCTAGCCATGATTCTCCAGCCTAGGGTCCTCCATCCCCCGAGAATGTAGGAGGATGCTGCTGCTGAAAAACCCACGTCAATTCCGCCATCAACGGGGCAGGATACGACACTCCCTCAAAAGTCTGCATCATCCTCAGAAAGCTTTCCCTGAAATGTTCTTTAGAACCAGTGATAGGTATAATGGTTGGTGCCAAGGCTGGCTCAATAGAATGATCTGCTGAAAGTCCCTGATCAACCATATTCAGTGTTTGATCACCATCTGGCAACTGAAATACAATCAGAGGACATGTCAATGGCATAATTCTGAAAGGTCAAATGCACACATTATATTAGGATTATAAAAGACTTAAAACCTAAGAGTACGAGAAAGGAAAAGGAGAAGGAAAACATTCAAGTTTTACAAAACCTGACTACACGACGTGTATAAACACTACATGGTGTGTTATCTTAAGCAATTCACATGGGCATGTACTTCTTCCATAACTAGCTGTGTAACACCCCAACAACATGGCGTGTTGTCCCCACACACGGAATGTACTTGAACTCTATTCCCCTATTAGAGTCTCCTTACATAGCTAACCCACATGGTCCTCTTAATCCTATAATACACGGCATGTTCACGATGGACACGGCGTATTTACAACAGACACAGTGTGTACTAGACACATTTCAATGACCCATGTTGGTAGTTACACGGTTCACTCTACACGGCGTTCTGCATGTGCACACGACGTGTAATTGAAGGATTTCCCCGCCCCGTGTTGTTCATGACACAGACGGGTACCTAGGTTACACTACATGGTGCGTGGAATTTGGACACAAAGTGTATAGCCTATGTTTCATCCATCTGTGTCGTTAGTCACACTGGTAGACACACGGTCACAATAACATGACATGTACATACTGAACACGACGTGTTCCTGCATGATTTTTCACAACCCTGTGTCCCTTCCCACATAGTCAGTGACACATTTATATACTAAATGATGTGTATTCATAAAGTACATAGTATGTGTTATTGGTTTTTCCAGATAGTAGCCTTAGAAACTGCTTCAGAGCCTAGAAAAAATAGAAAACAAGCGTTAATGTGCCAAATTACGATCTGTGAGGTCCCCTACTCCTCATGAATCAAAGGTTGGCATCTTATTCATGTCATATACAAGTGGAAAAAGTCAATGATCCCAAATGTTCCGATTCATTAGGGCCTGTAACACCTCAAGAACCTAAATTTGGCATTCATCCAAACAAGACCTTAGACATAGCAATACCTATTAAAGTCAGGTATTTTATCAAAGAATCTATCGAAACAAAATGTATATTCTACACAACATCTATCAAAATAACATGCAATTGCTAACACATCCTAAATGGCATTGCAGGAATGCATGAAATGTGATTTCTAGCAAGTTCCTATATGATGAATGTGATGGCATACACTCATCTCATCAGGTTGCGACAGAAATAGAACCTCAATAATTTCAAATAGTAACAGCAAAAACATGTGAGTCACCCAATGGTGAAATCAAATCAATAGTAAAATTTAAAAAACCGGAAATTGCAATAAACAAGGTAAATTGGCTTGTCCCTCTAAATGGGTTAGCTACTCTCAGTCACAACTTATTACCAAGTACCTATTTCTGTCATATCCCTGACTATAGGCTCCAAATAGTAAGTTACGAATAAAATAACTCCTCTGATACAACTTTTTAACGTCCTAGTTCCGGAAGCTACCCAGAGGTGCCCTATACTAGGTTGGTCACAAGGCCTCAAGAGCATTTTCCCAAACACCAGAGGCTGCCAACTAGCAGTGAGGGACTTGGGTGTGATAGTGGGAAAACTATGCCCTCATTGGGAGAGTACACAACAGATGAGAATCAATATGAAATAGAAGAAGCAGTAATAATCCTAACAAAAGAAATCAGTGGAAGACTAAAAGTAAGAAACAACAAGATAAAATATATATAAATGATGCATGATACATATGTCTAGGAAAGAAACCAAACAAATCAAATTTCAGGAATACAAAACAGTACTAAACAAACTCCTAAATAGCTCTTCAGCATCACAAGCCAAAGTTTGGTCCCATGCTCTCTATCTCCACAACAAATCATTTACATGAAGTTGAATGGAGCTTTACCTTATCTATACCTGCAGAAATATAATCTGTTTGGGCCCAAAATCCTGACCCAAATAGTATGTGAGACTAAATCCAAGTATTCAACCACCTGAGGATCCATGCCTAATTGTCAGTGAATATATGGGTGGTAAAAGTACAGAAATTAGTAAACAGGGAAGTACACAGTAGTAACAATCCATAGTCTAAAGTCAAGTAGCAGCTAACACACATAGGTAACCCTCTGGGAAGTACCCACAACCATCCCCTCTGGTCCTACCAAACAAGTACAAACAAACCTCTGGGTAGTACACTCAGACTAACCCCTCAGGTTCTGTCATAAGAATTCATAATGAATCTCTGAGGAAGCACTATCGATCAATTCCCCTTATAGTCCAAGGTAGTCGAGGACTCCTTAAGGAAGCACACAAGGTCAATTTCCCTTATAGCCCCAAGGTCAAGAGACTCTCAGAGGAAGCTCACTCGGTCAATTCATATTATAACCTCAGGTCGTTCATAGACACTCTGAGGAAGATCACCCGGTCAATTCCACTTATATCCAAGAGTGGTTCAAGGTAATTCATCTAAAACAAAGACTCTCTGAGTAATCTCACTCGGTCTATCGCCTTATAGTCTATAAAGCTCAAGGACTCTCTAAGGAAGCTCACTCAGTCTATCATCTTTTAGACTATAACACCATGTTCTCACGACCCCGTGTAAGTCAACGCATAGTAATTCTATATGGCCAGTGTAAACCTACATAACTATGTGGCTAACCTGTCTACAACATCTCAAGCATGTCAGAAGACAACACTCCATCCTACAGCCACAAGTCATGGAAAACTGGTAAAAGACCAATATGCTAAATAGGACCAAATGGCCGTAAATAGAAAAATTCATGAGCAGACCATCCAAAGCATAAAAATCAACCCAATTCATATCCAAATTACCAATACATATAAATACAAGCAAGGTAGGAAAAAAACAGTGTTAAAATAGTAAACATGAAATACCATGTTCGAGGGTATTGGTGGAATTTGCACATAATACTCAAAGAATTTGAACAAAAAGGCACAAACCACCTACGTTGGTGTTAGGAGATTTCTATACGTGAACCTCGAAGCATGAATCTCCTTGGAATGTCGACGATCTACAAAAACAGTTAAAATGTTCAATCCACGATAACTTGGAAAATATGATGAATTGGAAAACGATGCTCTATAAGAAGGAAGGTATTACCACTTCTGTTCCAATGAAATTGATGACGGTCGATTCGGAGAATAGACAGAGGATCAGGGGCTTAGAGAAGTTTCGGCGCCGTACGGTTTCTCTCGGTCGAACGATACCTAGAAGAAGACACTTCTGGCGATCAGACGTGACCCCGGTCCATTTAATGAAAAAAACAAAATACACGGCGTGTAATTATGAAGTACACAGTGTTTGATCACCTTTTATTTACTTCTCTTTAGGCATCCTCCACGTCACCCCACACAACCGTGTGTGTGGCCAGGACACGGCCAGCACACGACCTCCTGTGAAAACGAAGTACAGGACATGTACTTATAAAGTACCCGACGTGTACTTCAAAAACGTCCATAAACTCCAATTTTCTCAAAAACTCAAGAAAAAGGAAATACATACCTAAAAAATAAGGTCTGAGTTCTTACAATCTAGATTATAAGTCGATGTAATCTCGACCGATACTCCTCTATATATTCTATAAAAAGGTATTATCATAATATAGTCGAGTATCCTACTATCTTGAGTATACCCAGAGGATACTCGATTCTTGTATCCTAGTGTGTGCTGTGAATACATGATGTATCCCTGAGAATGACCAGGGGAAAGAGGGTGAACCAGGTTAAAACACGGATAAGAGAAAAAATTCCATCATTGAGGCAAATGAGGCAACAACTACGTTTAGAGAAAACCCCAAAATTTCATACCCAAATGATTATTTTCTCATAGACAGACTATGTGCCATAGATTGAATCAATGCACTAAACATGTTGCCAATTTTGACTACTTCTCTAGCTAACGAATTAGTAGCATCACCGATACACGTATATTTTTCACCAGGAAACATCTTGTTCCTTGAAACAATCGAATCCCTGATATCTCCTTTTCATAGAATTGATCCTTGACATTGGCTTCAGCCTATCTAACCCTTCCTCTCTTACCTATAATATACAAATCAGAGTAATAGTGGAGATAGGGTTGATGCCCTTCGGCCTGCTACATGGGTTTTCATTGGGAGTGGTGGTTGAGCTTCTTCCTTTCGCACCATGGTAGAACCTACGAGTTACTATATAGAGTAGATTACTTGATGTCGATTCATATACAGTATTTGACCACCAATCTGGTGAATGGAAGATCTATACTATATAGAGAAGAGTATTTGAGCTACGAATCATCTATTTCTTTTGGAAACACCACACGGTCCAGGTAATTAATTTCATAATGTGTTCACTCACCAAGTCCAAAGGTAGTAGTTGACCTAGTCGAAGTACTCCATTTCACTGTATTCTCACTCACCAAGTCCTCACTGGGATACATGATTCAGGTATCATGGTAAAGAACTTTAAGGACTAGGACTTGCTACTATTTAGATTATATTTTGGTATAATCTAGCCAGGCACTATCCTATATAGTCTATAGGGATGTATTCTCATAATATAGCCATATATACTACTATCTAGATTATACCCTAAGGATACTTGATTTATGTATCCCTCATGTAATCTAGATAGACTATATTTAAGAGTACCTAGCTATAATATATGAGGGTTTCACTAGATTTGAAATGGGGATCTTATGTAGGCATCTCAAGGAAAAGATCTGATATTGATCTAGTGGGCCAATGGTTCCTCATGCCCACTATATATATTATACTGAGTAATGGGTTGTCATTGGTGGTGTAAATGGTGTTTCTCATTTGACCCCTAACCCTAGGCCATTATAGCCAGTGGTGTGTATCATTCTTCAATAGAAATAGCCTATACCATAAGGTCAACCATGGTTCCCGGTACTCGAGTTGAACTAGTTTCTCTAATTGATGACTATCCCATGGCCCCAGGTATCCTATCTCATCAGGAGATGATATACCCCCAACCCAATGCCTCTTAATGGAAAACCCATTTGATTCCACACTATTAGAGAATCCTATATAGAATAAAGTATTGAAATTTACTCTATATAGTTCAATGAATCCACACTCGAGTGAACCCAAGTACTCTACTCTATATAGCATGGTCATATAGACCACATTCCGAACCACATAATCACATATGATTAGTATAGTAGGCCATATCTAATCCCCAAGACAACGTAATAAACCTATTGCTTTTCTTTTGGTACTTATTGTACCATTTCAACCAATTGATTTGAGTGTTTATGAGCATACCACTACTATTATAGTATAGTAGTGACTCGGATTGATGGAAAAAATAGATATCCCTTGGTTTCCTTTCTCATCAAGAGTATTGATATAGAGATTGTGTTGTGTATTGAATCAATCATCACCTCATTGGCCAGCAATGCTCACAGTCTCACTTCTATTCCATCATGGTATCATCTATATCATTCTTACTACTTTTGGTATATAGTGGACAATATACTACCTATATTATAACAAATGATCATTCTAGGATGATAAGTTGATCCTAGAGTCCATCAATTATATATCATATATGACACATTCCACCCCAGTTCCTCTGAACGATACAGTTTTCCGACCCATAACACAACCCCCATGACCTTCTAGATCTCACCGGCATGACTAATAAAACACCACTATTTCATGACTACTAGAAAGGAAACCTATTGTGCGATAGGAAACCTATATCCATCGATTCAACCACCATTTCATAGTACATATATATATTTCTGTAGAAGAAAAGTACCCTCATGTTCAGTTTTTTCCAATTCTAGTGTCGTAGTGTGAGATGATTTGTTACCACTCTCATGATAATAATTGGACAACAGACTTGTTGAAGTTGAAATATTCTTGGTGGTCTTGTTTATTCCCCTGACTCGGTGTGGTGTCATTTTTCTCGCTCCCATAGTACTGTTTGTATAAAGAGTTATTCTGGTGAAACCTAATCTAGTTGATGATCTAGCAGCACTATTATAGTAGATTACTAGAAGAAATTAACACTTTCTATTAGAATCATTATAGTATGTCATACTGAGTATCCATGCTTGACATTCCTGTAGCGTAATGTGGAAACTAATAGGAAAGGGTGAGTCCATCCCCAAGCACCGATCAACCAATGACAATGGATGGGGAAACAAAGTCCATTGGATGAAATCATCTCCCAAATCAATGACAATTCTATGATACAGGATTTTTTTGGGAAGCAATGTTAACTCCCTATTAATATTGAGGGATCAAATTTTCAAAGTCAATTTTCTCATCAATCCACCTATCTAGGTAGGTCTTATCCCACTTTGTCACTTTCCTTGAAGTTGATCAATGTCAGTACTCATATGTTCTTTATCCCTAGAGTTATTAAAAGAGTACTAAAATCATGTTAGATTAAGGATTGATACATTGCATTTTTTCTAATGAAACATCGTTAGCTACAATAGGAACAAACTCCTTTATAATAAGGCGTCAAGTCACTCAGTCACTTTTATTGGTTGATTATAATGAAAATTGGAAGATGGTCAAAGATCAACCTCTATCTAGAAAGAACAAACATAGAAAACTGGCTGGCCCCTCAATAATTTGATAGAATGTCCTTACTCAGTACAATTACTATAAAGTCAACTATTTTTATTATTTAGGTTCCAGTATAAATTCTGATTGAACAAATACATTTTAGATTTAAATTGACTTCTTTCCATTCATCACCAAACTCAATACCACTGATTGGGAAGAAAAGATAATCCCTCCTATCAATCTGAGCATGTTCAACCCTAAACTGAATGTCTAATAACACGTTAGTGAAGTATTGGAGGTGTATAAAGGATGGATATGAGGCTTCAATTTCGAATCTCTTAGTTCTTTATGTTGTTCGAAATAAGAGTGAATAATTGAAATGAAATGAATTTTCTTGAGATTCTTTCTTGAATCATGGATTGTAAATACTTCATCAAGGAAAAACCTTTAGTCTCCCTTCCTGAAATTAGTGCCTATCAGTGACCTTTCAGGACTTCATCTTTGAGGTCGAGCACTTGGAGAAAGGTTTCAATCTTACCTTGTTTGAAAATAACGATCTCGAAACGCTGTGATACCCATATTGGTTCCTCCATTTTTAGTTTTTTATTTTCAAGAATGTAATAAGGGATTTCTACTCTTGAAAATGTAAGATAATTCCAGTCAAATAGGCATTTTCACCAATCGATAACAGTCTATAACATATTGGAAAATGAACCTTCATAGTGTTAAACATATGTTCAATATGAAAAACAGCCTATAACATATTGGATAACGCACCTCCATAACTTTGAATATTGGTTCAATTACAATATGAAACAAGGTTTTTAACATATTGGATAATGCACCTTTTTAACATTTATGTAATGTTGAAATATAAAATACAGTCTATAACATATTGGATTATGCACCTCTGTTACATTTATGTAACATTTAACATTAGTTCAATTCTAATATTAATCATTGATAATTATAAAAAACATAAATATTCATTTTGGTACTCCACAAAAATAAATCATGATATCCTAAATAATATATTCATCAAATTTTATGTAGATGTATCAATATTAAAATGATAACACTATTTCAAATAATAGTAATGAACCTTATGGTAACACTATATAACCCAATATTACTCTATTATGTTATATATTAAAGGATTTAATGATAACACTATATCTTATAATGAAAATTCACATAATTATAACCCCATACAACCTATATTTTCACTGAAAACATATCTTACATAGTGTTATAAATAAATATCATTCTCAACACTTATCGTTCATTGAAAACAATAATAATCGACAAAATAATTAAAAATATACAAAATTTAAACATAATTTTTATTACCCGCAATCTTTAAAATATGTGCCTTAAATTATTTTGGAATAAAAAGATTTTTGATGACACATATGTTTCATGAAAAATCTGTTTTATTCCCCTCAATGTTTAATTAAAAATAATTTTCATTTAACCTATGTAAAAATTTCCATTTGTGTGTCTTTGCAAAAGTACCCAAATTACAAATCTATGTTTTTTCCCAATATGAGTAAAAACGAGTATCAAATGGGTTAATGAAAATAGGTATAATGACACATATGATTAATGAAAAAATATGTTTTATTCACCTCAAGGTTTAATTAAAAAATAAGGGCTAATTCAGTACTCCTCTAGTAGATTCCATGGAACACCAATATGATCCATCATTAAAGGGCCCATGCCTCTATTCATGGAGTGACTTTGTGGATATATTTTAGTGAGTGAACAACCACATTCTTAATAAATGCATTCCATTCATAAGATTCAGTGGATGAGTTGGTCTGACTCAGGATGCTCCCTCAAGAGACTGGTACTTATATATATTGTTTGTAAGTCAGTTTCAAGTCTTCCATTCCACTAGAAAGCTCACAACATTCTTTAGAATTAGCAAAGAAATAAAATCTATGAATCCCCTCTCTATGTAATGATAAAGTAGCTCATTCATCTAGACATCTAGAATATAAGTATGGAAAATGAAATAAGTAGAAAATGGTAAAACGTGGTAGTATTTTCATTATCTATTGAAGGAATTATACTATATATATAATGATGACATAGATATGAAAGTGGCAGCTCAGAATTGGAGAACGATCTATTGTCGTAGGAGAGGAAAGTGGGGCATGTGAACATGCTGTCATGACAATGAAATTGATTGTTATTTAAAGAAGATTTTGTAGTCTAGGACAGAACCTAGGTCGTCTCTCAAGGGGCGTTGGTGGGTTTAGAGTGTGCGTTTTTAAAAATGAAGTGCTAAAATAGGGGGTGGTTTTGAAAATAGTTTTAGGATGGAATGACTTAATTGAAAGTGTAAAAGTTGAGAAAAAAAATAGATTTTAAAAAATATGAGATAAAGGGGTTCATTTTGATTTCACTACACACACTTCATGTTCATTGTTAATAGATATTCATTTATTTTTGGAGTAATTCCTTGGTTGAAATTAATTGGAATTTGGATTAATTCATACGATTTTATTTCAATACTTAAAGAACCAAACCATAATGTAACAATGTTATTGTCACGGTGCAGATCTTATAAATGGAATAAGAGCTCCAAAAGCATATTGAAATGTCAAGAACGTGGGTATGAAAATGATTCTTGTCATGCCCAATCGGAACAACACAAGTCATGCACTCAAAGCCTCACACTGATCAGTTAGAAATTTAAGGAACACGACATTCTCCCACATCAAAACAAGAATAAAAATATGGAATTATGTAAGATACATGGAAATAAATGTTTTTACACTAAAACTAACCCAAAGTAGTAGCTAAAATATGAACCAGAACTCCCTTTACATGTGCGTAGCTCCCTCACAATGAAAGCCCACTGTTTAGCTCGACATCGAGAGGAGGAGGAAGCTCGTGTGGAAATCCTCCTTCATTCATGAACGCACTATGAGGATAAGGGCCTCCAAAAATCCAAGGATGAGGAGGAGACTCCTATAAGACTTATAAATGGACGAGTCTCACTTCTAGTTTGAACTTTCAAATGATGTTCCCAAGCTTCAATTTTATAGGAAAAGTGGAAGGTGGTTTTGGGCACACATATTGTGTAAAACCCCATGGACCATGGTTTTAGACCACTTGAAAGTAAAATATTGCTTTGAAAAAAACTAGAAACACGTTTCCCCACCACATGACTATCTCCACCAAATGTTTTCCACCATTTGGACAGCAAATACTTGAGATATTTATAAAATAAAGAACACCGCATTTGACTTTGTGTAGATTTGTTTCTTTGGACAGATCTGTTAGGATGGGAATCTTAGTGGATGAATGAGGTTTTGGTTCCTTCATATGAACTATATACCATTAATTTTTGGACTAGCAAAAAATATTTCAGCCCATTTGGATGAACAGGATAGTAGAAGTGCATGGATTAATCTACTGATGCCATTGGATCCTACGCAGTTTGGCCCATTTTTCTTGGACATCATCAAGGGTCCCCCAAATCACCTTCACCACCAATGAAATTATCAAAACAAGTAACATTGGAATTTTTAATAGTGATAAAAACAAAATAATTTAATCAAACATTATATTCATTTTTTATTATATTTTGAATTTATAGTACAAATTCAGTTTAATACAACAGTGTAAGGGTGAAAGTGGTACAGTGAATCGTGGCATGATCAAAACCCCACACCTAAAAATTCTAACTCCTAGGAAAATTATTATTTCCAAAAATTATGCTTGTAGATATTTTCAACATCATAAAGATTTGACATTCAATGAAATGAATTCCAGATAGAAATGTGATCAAAACAAAAATCACACAGAGGAGTTATTCTCAACGATTATTGAAAATGTCGTCTCAAAAATTGTATCTAAATGAAATTACAAGACATGCATGATACCAATCAAAGAAAATAATTAAAAAGTTAATCATTTAACTAATTCTCTATGCCTGTGTGGGAAAACCATTTCATGCTATTCTTTCCACTTTCTATTGAGTAAATATAAGTTATTTCAATAATTGTCTACTTACAAGATACTTCCCACCGAACTTTCCCCACATCCTTTGCAATCACATTTCAAGACCCACTCACATAAGAATTCCTAAAAGTCAAACCATAATCTCTAGACATAGATATCCCCATATGTTGTAAATTTAATCACTCCCCTCATTTATTATATTTTTTAACACCTAACCCCAGTTACCTAGAGTCAGTGGTTTATTAAATAACATTGGCATGATATAAGGATGCATGTCCCAAAAGACCGATCAGTTTAGTATTATTGTAAATAAGATACATACATATGTTCAACATTATAGCTTGAAAAGAAATACAACATTATTTTAATCCATTAGAAACATCCAATTATCCTAGATTATTCCTGCAAGTCACTCACAAAAAACTTCTTCATATCCCGGGAAAATGAATCATAAGAAAGGGGTGAAATCAAATGCTCAGTAAGGGTATGCAATACATCAGAATATAACATAAACATTAGAAATGGTGAATAATTAAAAAGACATGCATTTACCAATAATAAACCTGAACACTTTATGGCAGAAATACGATCTGAGTAAAATAATGCCATAATAAAACATATTCATGAGTATTCTACTTTTCTAATCACCACATGATCCATCATTATAATTTTCAAGATGGGGTAATGTATAATGCCGGACATTCTAAAACAACTTATCAAGGCCTCATTCAAGACATATAAAAATGATTTAGGCCTCGGCCAAAAAAATATATCAAATTTGGAATGGCCTAGGCCAATTCCACATCTAATTGTCTCATGAGACCTACCGATGTATCGAGAAGGTATAACAGGCTCCACCCATCACATAATAAGTCCCATACATTCCTCATATGAAAAGGTTGAAACATAACATAAACATTCATATTAAAACTAGTATATGAAATGTCAATACTTTAACCATAAACCATGAATGGTATTAAAATAACACATCCACAGTCAAACATATAATAAAACCTTCAATATAATATGGAAAATTTGTATCATAATAAATCAACTTCAAACAAGTTTAAAATCCATCAAAGGATGTTGACATAGATGAAATGAAAACTATTTGAAAGGAAAAACTCTTTCCATTTTGAAACCATTTAAGAGTCACATAATTATAAAATATAAAATTTATTTTGAAAATATTATTATAAGTTTGTATGGAAAGCATAGATGATGTTATAATGGAATAAAATAGTCGCACCCGCCGCATAAATTAAAAAAGCATTCTTACCTTAATTTTGTCGAAAAGGTTATAAAGTACCTTGTTTGGAAAATGAATGAATGGTTCATTTCAAAACATATAAGGTCAAATAAGGGTATAAATGAATTTAACCCATAGTCTAGTAAATATTAAAAATGTTTTGAAATTAATTTTTAATAAAACATGGATGTGGATGATAAAGAGGTCCCAGTAGATACTTACATAAAACAACCTCAGATAATAAAGATATTGTGAAATTATCACTTAACATGTACTTTTCCATGGTTGAGGGTACTTTAACCTCAAGTATAATAGTTAAATAATTTTTATTAAATTATACAAGATCTATATAAATAAATATAATATTATATATGATCCTCTAATATTTCTTTGTTAATAATATTTTAGCAGTTTCATTGTTTCAGGTGTTAACTGATTCGTTTTCCATTATATACTTGGATACATAAGCCTTATTTGTAATGTATATGAGGTTTTTGATTCATATAAATAATTATATTATGTTGATAAACATTATTTTTGTCATCAAATGAAAATTATTCATGAATGGTTACGATGGTGAAATGAATCTTATCACGTTCGTGGAGACGGTAATCCGTAAGTACGCACCAGTGAAAATATCATTATATTAATGGAAAATGGTATGTAATTGGATGGTATATCATATATAAAGAATAATTTATATGTTATATTTACTATTTATATTAGTTATACTCATTATTATACCAATACAAATAATTAAGTGTTTGAATAACAAACCACAACACGACGTGGAGACAGTAAGCCGTAAATACGCACATATAGTGATATTGTCATTCATAGGATGGATAAAATAATGAATATGAATATAATATATTTATAATAACATCATAGTATGTATAAGGCAGTGAAATTATTATTTTGGTATGGAAACAATAATGAAAGAGGAAGTGTAAGAAGAAAATAACTTGAAAGAGGCGATGAAATATTTACCTCTTCTTCGGGTTATTTCATTTTTAATTGATCAAAAGGGATCCTTAGGATGGCTTTATTACCAAAGTAAGGCCCCTAGGATTAAGGTAGGAAATTTTGGAGGATATTTGGGCAGAGTTTGTCCGATCCAAATGGCTTTGAAGGTGTGATTTTAGAGAAGTAAATTTCCATTTTATAAGAGAGGCGAGGGTCACTTTAGGAACATCATGAAATATTATTTTATAATAAAATAATTTTCAGTTTCTAATGGATCCAAAAATATTTATTTAGAGGATAAGGTGTGGATGGATCTAAAAACTTTCAAAAAAAATTTTAGATAGGTTTATCTCACCATATTTACATTATTGTTTAGATTTAACTCTTAGTTAAATAGTTTGACATTTACCATGTGTTTTTGAATTTTTATATTATATGGTTAATAAACATAATAAAAACTACCAAGATAACCCCATGTGGTTCATTATTAATATATATAACCTTATATAAGTATTTTGGCCAAACCTTTGATTTTTATGAATATTATATAAATTAATAATATTGTTTTTATTTTAAAAACTCAATTATGTCAATTTTGACTCTATTTAGTTTTTGATTTTTTTTGAAATCTATTAAAACTTTATCACTTAGAATAAATTTATTTAACCAAACCTAACATGTAATATTAACCGATAAAATTAGTTTAATTCATCAGGAGTCTCAATTTACATTTATTTTGTTATTTATAATATAAATTATTTTAATATTTCATTAATACGGTAATTACTTCATCATCATTGTGTCATAAATAAATTAAATTATGTAATGTATAAAAATTATAAATAAAATACCATTGTTTAGAAAATCCTTTTAAATTTATAATGTATATTTATAGTCAAATTTATATTGTTCACAACCCTATATTTAAATTTTTTTAGTTATTAAACATTGTATTTAACTCTTTTAACTCTTCTTTAAATAAAATAATAATAAATGTCCTAATCTAATCAATATGGACCAAAGAGGATCATATTTTATTCCTAAGGGTTTTTTGGTTGAATTATAATTATCCAATAGAATTAGGACATGTGTTAGGATAATTATGATATCATTTTTATCCTAAATAACCCTATTTTCTTTTAACCATGGTAAATAATTGTCAAAAGTTACTATTCACCAAAATTTTTTTTAATCTTATTGAACCAAATTTTACATACAGATATTAACCATGTGTCTCTGATATTTGAAATTCAACTCATAGAAGTGGTAAAATTAAGTTTTATGCAAATTTGAAAATGCACCAAGGAGGTGTGTAAAAGAGTGTAAAAAGTTCAATAAAATTTATATATATATAAACTTATTATAAAATGACTCCAATGAATTACATTGAACTTATATAGTTATTATGCATCTATTTTTACCTAAAATTAATTTAAATAAAATAAATAATTATTTAAATAAAAAGTCATTTTTGACAAATAATGAAATGGTTTCCACTATTCAGAAAAAATGAATGTTTTCAGAAATGTATCTAGAATTTACCCTAAGCTAATTTCTATATTCTGAATTCAAAAAATAAAGTCCATTTTGAGAAATAAAATTGACAAAATTTCAATTAGTGGGTATTATTATTTTTAATGGCTATTTTGATTGGTCACGGTGTTTTAGAATCTCGAAGTTGCGAACAATGCATGCTATTGCATTATTCAAAGGGAAACATACCATGGAAGCTTGGGGTGTTACATTCTTCCCTCTTTCAAATAATTTTTTCCTAGAAATTTATAGAATACTACTACACAAAATGATTTGGGTGGTTCTCCATCATATGTTTCTCTGGTTCCCACATTGCCTCTTCCATCTAATGGTTCCTTCATAGAACTTTTACCAGAAGAGTTGTCCGGTTTCTCAACACTTGTTCTCTGGTATCAGGAATCTTGACAGGATCTTCACAATAAAATAGATCAGGTTCCAATTCAATTTCTTCATAGGTGACTACATACGTTGGGTCAACATGTATTTTCTCAATAGTGATACATGGAACACATCATGAACCTTAGAGAGACTTGGTGGCATTGCTATATGGTAAGCTACAACCCTAATTCATTCTAGAATTTAGAAAGGTCTGATGTACCTGGAGCTTAATTTACCATTTTTACCGAATAATATAACTCACTTCCATATAGATACCTTCATAAAAACATGATCTCCTACCTGAAATTCTTAATCCTTCCTTCGGTTATCGGCATAGCTCTTCTTCCTACTTTGAGCTGTTTTGATGTGGGTTTTGATAACATTCACTTTTTCCATCATTTCCTCAACAAGTTCTAGGCCTACAAGTTTTCTTTGACCAAAATCATCCCAACAAGTTGGTGTGTGACATCTCCTTCCATATAATGCTTCACATGGTACCATCAGAATACTATAATGAAAGATATTGTTATCAGAAAATTATATCAGAGGTAAACATTGATCCCACATACCTTGAAAGTCATGTGAGCAATATCTCAACATATCTTATAAGGTTTGAATAATCCGTTCTGATTGTCCATCAGTTTGATGGTGGTAGGTAGTGCTCAAAGGAATTTTAGTTTCTAGGTCTTTCTGAAGACTTTCCCAGAATCTTGATGTAAAACAGGAATGAAAATTAGAAACAATAGATAGAGGTACTCGATGAAGTCTTACAACTTCATTAATATACAGTCTTGATCAACATTCAAGTGGTAAATCTTATCTTATAGAATGAAAATGTGCTGTCTTGGTAAGACAATCAACAATGACCCATATTTCATTGTTACTTCTAGGATTATTTGGTATCCCCATGACAAAGTCCATTATTATATCATCCCATTTCCACTAAGGTATGGGAATAGGTTGCATGACTCCTATAGGATGTTGTCTTCCAGCTGTCACTTGATGGAAAACCATACATCTTGGAACAAAATCAATAATCACCCTTTTCATGTCGTCCCACCAAAAGTTTTTCTTCAAATATATATACATCTTGGTGGTCCCATGGTGTATACATAAATTAAAGAAGTGATAATAATCCAAAAATTCCCTTTTTAGATCAGGTATATCAAGAACTCAAAGTCTTTTCCCAAATTTCAAAATTCCATCTTCATATACTAAGTCACTCAATCTCCCATCATTTACAACATTAATCTTCTTTTGAAAACCATTATCCTTAGTATGAGAATGTTTTATCCTTTATAGTAAAGATTTTTTGGAAACCATTTGAAAAATGATTGATGTTTCACCTTCCATGGTTATTCCCATATCCATATTTACTAGTTTCATGAAAATATGATCCCTTTAAACTCTCATATTGTTAAAAAATCCATGATACTTTCTTCTAAAAGCATCTTCCACTTTATTTTCTTTCCCCTGGTGGTATTGTATTGTGAAATAATAATACTTGAGTAGTTCAACCCATCTCTTTTGACTCATGTTTAGTTCTTTTTGGGAGGAAATATCCTTCCAACTATTGTGATCAGCATAAATCTCACATTTTTCGCCATAGAGATAGTGTCTCCATATCATCAGAGCGAAGATTACAGATGCTAACTCAAGATCATGAGTGGGATAGTTTTTCTCATGAATTTGTAGTTATCATTATGCCTAAAAAATAACCTTATCATTTGGATTAAAGACAAAACCATGTCCTTTATTTGAAGAATCACTATAAATAACAAACCCATCATTCCTCGATGGTAGAGTCAAGATAGGAGCATTAACTAATTTTATCTTTAGTTCTTCAAAACATTCTTTACACTACTTTTTCCAAAAAAAATTAACCCCTTTATGTGTGATCATGGTTAATGGGGTAACAAACTGGGAAAAATTTAAGACGAAACATTGATAATAACCTACTAAACCAATAAAACTACGTACCTTAGTTATACTCATCAGTGTTGACCATTCTTGGATTTCCTTGGCCTTTTAAGGATCAACATAGATTATATCCTCAGAGACAATATGGCCATGAAAAGAAATTTCCTGAAGAAAGAATTCACATATTCTAAACTTCCCATATAATTCATTTCTTTTAAAAGTTTTTATAATAATGCGCAAGTGATTTTGATGATATTCGTTGATTTTGGAGTATACTAAGATATCATCAATAAATACCACAATAAATTCATCAAGTTATTCCTTGAGAACTATATTCATTAGATCCATGAAGTTAGAGGGAGCATTTGTAAATCCAAAAGGTATTACTGTAAACTCGTAATGCCCGTACTAGGTTCGAAATGCTATTTTTGGAATGTCTTCCTTCTTCAAAAACAATTGATGATATCCAGATCGAAGTTCAACAATTGAATAATATTGAGCTCCCTGAATTTGGTCTAATAAATTATTAATTTGAGGTAGGGGATACTTGTCCTTTATTGTTATAGCATTGATCTCCATGTAGTCAATTCACAACCTCATAGATCCATATTTTTTATGAACAAAAAGGACAGGGGCTCCCCATGAAGAAACACTATTGCGAATAAATCCCTTATTACTCAGTTCCTCTATTTGTTTCTTTAGCTCTACAAATTCCACAGTGGTATTTCTATAATGGGTCTTCGATAAGGTCCTTGAACAAGGAATTAAATCAATGGAAACCTCAATTTCTTGTTCTGGAGGATTTCTAGGTAAATCCTCCGGAAACACATCAACATATTCTTGTACAATAGGTACGTCCTCTAATCAAACATTCTTTTCCACACCAATAATTATTTAATTTTCATCCTCCCTAATAATTGAATTTAGTAGATCTACTAGGGGTGGATTTAGATAAGAATCTGATGGTGATGTTTCTGCTCTAAAGATAAGGTACTTTTCATCATCTTCGAGAATCGTAACCTCTTTCTTCTTACAATAAATTTTCACATCATGGTCTGAAATCCAATCCATACCGAGGATTATATCAAATTAAATCGTGGTTAGGACGATTAGATTAGTAGATAATTATAATTTATATGCATTAATGGGGACTGATTCACAAAATATTGTTGCAACGATACCTCCCTTAAGAATTTTAACTGACAACTGCCTTGTTAAATCAAATTGGAAATATCTAATTTTCTTAGCAAACTGGGAAGATATGAAATAATGAGATGATCCAAAATCAAATAAATCATTGTATAAACTTGATGAAATAGTTAAATTACCTACCACCACGTCTTTCCGAGCTTCAACCTCAGCTGTAGTGATCTCATAAGGTTGGACTTTATCCGTTGGCCTTTTTTGAGGTATGTTTCCCTGATGCTTAGGACATTCATTTTCATAAAGTCTCATCTCCTTAAAATTGCAGCATTGAACATTGGTAGCTTATTTTTTATCCTTACAATCACTATCAAGATGGCCTTTCGGTCCACATTTGTAGCATACTCTTATTTCTTTTAGACAGGAACCAGGGTGCTTCCTTCCACAATTATCATAGAGTGGAAATTCAACTCATCCCTTCTTCCGTATTCCCTTATTTTCATTCCAAGAGTGTTCATCAGATCTCTTATTCTCTTTCTATTCTTCAAATTCATAAGACTTAGAGAATTCCTTTTCTGTAATGATAGCACATGAGACAATATCTTCATACGATAAGATAGATTGTGAGACTAATGCTCGACAGAGAAATGGTTTTAACCCATAAAATAAATGATCAATATCTCTTCTTGGGTTAAATATATAATCTGTAGCATGCCTTTATATCCTTCTAAACCTAGATTCATATTTTGTGACATTGTTATCCTCTTTTTTCCTAAGACTCAAAAATTTCCTTTCCATATCCACACAATGGTCACAGGAAGGTATTTTTCTATGAAAAATATTTAAACTCCCTCCATTCCATAATTTATACTTATTCATCCTCCTTTGTTTTTTGAATTAATTACCACTATTGATCAACATCTTTAGTGAGGCGATAAACTGCCATAAAAACATTTTCCCTTTCACTACTCCCCAAAGCATGAAATATTTTTTTCTGTGGAACTTATGCATTGTTCAAATACAAATGGATTTGTAGACCCATTGAATGTTAGTTGTTTCTTACTCATGAAGAAATATAAAAATGATCATCCACGTTGTCGATCAGGGTCCTCCATACGGGTAAGGTTATTATTCATAATGTGTATTAGTTGTCCTAGTATGGTGATAAGATGATCATCACCAGTCGCATCACCAGCTCCGCTATAATTATATTGAGCAAGAGGGAAATCCCTACACGGATTACGTGCATTGATACAGTTTTCATTCCTTCCACTATGCATCATTTTCAAACAATGGCATATTTTAGATTAGTTTATGAACCACAATACATAATTTAGAACTTGTAAAAAATTTAACATAAATTGAACAGTTTATGGATATAATCCATGATCACAAAAATGTTTTCTTTGAGGATTTATATACTCATAAATCCTTCATAATGATTTGTATATAAAATTATAATTATCCTAAGAATGTCCCCTGGGAGGGTCGTAACCTCGAGTGTAGCTAGGCCAGTGGTCGTGCACTAGTTCCCGTTCGAGTCTAGCTCAAAGCGATGTTTTCGCGTTTTACCCCTAGGTACATCTGTGCTCGAGCTGCCTCTACCTACTCGTATCCAAATAGGTACGTATTTCATTGAAAACTCACAAAATCTCTAAAGTACCAAAATTCTGCCATGTAATTCTATACTAATCCTCAAATTCAATCTTAGGGTAATGTTCTCTAATCAAAGTTTTTCTAAATCTAGTTTCCATGGTTTGTACTAAACTTCCTCTGATACCAACTGTAACACCCCGACCCCAGTTACCCATAGTCGGTTCTTTATTACATAATATTGGCATGATACAAGGAATCATACCCCAAAATACCTATTAGATTATTATTATTGGAAACAAGATACATACATAAGTTCAACATTACAACTTTAAAAGAAATACAACACTAATTTATTCCATTAGAAACATACAAGCCAAATAGATTATGCCGACAAGTCACTAATAACCAACTTCTTCATATCCTCAGAAAATGAAACATAAGAAAGGGGTGATCTCAAAAACTCAGTATGGGTAAGAAATAAAACAGAAGACAACATAAACATTAGGTGTGGTGAATAATTAAAAACACATTCCTTTACATATAATAAACATGAACACTTTATGGAAGAAATATGAGCTGAATAAAATAATTCCATAATAAAACATAGTCATGGGTATTCTACTGGTCGAATAACCACTTGAACCATCATTTTTATTTTTATAATGATGGAATGTATAATGTCAGACATTCTAAAACATCTTGTCAAGGACTTGTCTAAGACGTCTAAAAATGATTTAGGCCTCATCCAAAACCATATATCAAATTGGGAAAGGCCTCATCCCATTCCATGTCTAATTATCTCATGTTACCCATCGATGCATTGGGGAGCTATAGTAGGCTCTACCCGTCATATACTATGTTCAATACATTCCACATATGAAAAGGTTCAAACATAACATAAACATTCATAATAAAACTAGAATACTAGATGTAAATACATTAACCATAAACCATGAATGGTATAAAAATAACACATCCACAGTCAGACATATCACGAAACCTTCAATTCAATATGGAATATTTGTATCATAATAAATCCACATCAAACCTGTTTAAAATCCATCAAATAATTTTGACATAGATGAAATGAAAACTATTTGATATAAATACCTCTTTGTATTTTGAAACCATTTAAGAGTCCCATAATTATAAATGATAAAATTTATTTTGAAAATAATCTTATAAACTTGTATGTAAAGATTCAATTATGTTATAATGGCAGAAAATAACCACACGATTTTTATAAGTTAAAAACACATTCTTACTTTAATTTTTTCGAAAAGTTCATAAAGTACTTTGTTTGGAAAACGACGAAAAGATTCCATTCAAAACACATAAGGTCAAATAAGGGTATAAATTACATTAACCCATAGATTAGTAAATAGTAATTTTTTTGAAATACATTTTTAAGAAAAAATGGATGTGGATGATAAAGAAGTCCCAGTAGGTACTTAAGTAAAAACAACCTTGGATAATAAAGAGATTGGGAAATTAACCTTTACATTGAACTTTTCCTTGGTAGGGGGTAAATTAACATCCAGTATAATAGTTAAATCATTGTTATTAAATTATACAAGAACTATATACATAAATATTATATCATATATGATCCTCTAATATTACTTTATTTATAATTTTTCATTAGTATCATCGTTTTGGGTAATAACTGATTTGTTTTCCATTATATTATTGGTTACGTAAGCCATGTTTTTTATGTATAGGATGTATTTGATTCATATAGAAAATTATATTATGTTCATAAATATTATTTTTAGTCATCAAATGAAAATTATTCTTGAATGGTTACGATGGGGAAATGAATTTCATTGCGTTCGTGGAGACCATAATCCATACGTACTCCCAAGAGACAATACCATTATATTGATGGTAAAATCATATGTAATTGGATGGTATATCATATATAGAGAATAATTTACATGTTATATTTATTATTTACAATAGTTATAATCATTATTATACCCATCCAAATAATGAAGTGTTTGAATAACAAACTACCCCATGACGTGGAAACGGTAAGCCGTACATACGCATGTATGGTGACTTTTTCATTTATAGGATGGATTGAATAACAAATATGATTGTAAAATATTTATAATAACATCACAGTACATATAAGGTACTGGAATTTATATTTTGGTATGAAGACAACCATGAAAGAAGAAGTGTAAGAAGAAAAGAACTTGAAAGAGGTGATGAAATATTTACCTCTTATTCGAGTTCTTCCTTTTGACTTGATCAAAAGGGCACCATAGGATGGATTTATGACCAAAGGAAGGCCTCTAGGATTATGGGAGGAATGCTGGGATGATATTTTGGCAGAGTTTGGCCAAACAAAATGGATTTGGTGGTTTGATTGTGTGATAAAGGTAAGTTTCCTTTTATAAGAGAGGTGGGGTCACTTTAGAAAAATCTTGAAATATTATTTTCTAATAAAATATTTTCCTGTTTCTAATGGATCCAAATTGATTTATTTAGAGTATAAGGAGTGTATGGGTCTAAAAACTCTCATCCAATTAGTTTTAGACAGGTTTAGGTCACCATATTAACATTATCTTTTAGATTTAACTCTTAGTTAAATAGATTCACATTTACCATGTCTTTTGGTATTTTTATATTCTATAGTTAATAAAATTACAATAAACTACCAAGAGAACCCCCAATGGTTCATTATTAATATATATATATATCCTTATATTAGTTTTTTTCTGATCCTTATATTTTTATGAATATTATATCAATTAATAATATAGTATTTATTTTAAAACTTAATTATGTCAATTTTGAAACTATTTAGTATATTATTTTTTTTAAAAGCCATTAAAACTTTATCACTTTGACGAAAATTTATTTAACCAAACATAACATGTCATATTAATAAATAAAATTAGTTTACTTCATCATACGTCTCAATTTACATTTATTTGGATATTTATAATATCAATTATTATTATATTTCACTAATAAGGTATTTTCTGCATCATCATTGAGTAATAAATAAATTACATTATTTAGTGTCTAAAAATTATAAATTAAATACCATTATGTATAAGATCTTTTTATCTTTCTAATTAATAGTTATAGTCGAATTTTTATTCTGTGATCCCAATTTTAAAAATGGTTTAGTTATTAAACATTAAATTTAACTCTTTTAAATATTCCTTAAATAAAATAATAATAAATGTCATAATCTAATCCAAGTTGTCCAAAGAGGATAAAATGTTATTCCAAAGATTTTTTTTGGTAGAATTATAATTATCCAATAGAATTAGGACATGTTTTAGGGTAATTATTATATCATTATTTACCTTTAATTACTCTATTTACTTTTAACCATGGTAAATAAAAGTCAAAAGTTACTCTTCACCAAAAATTATTTTCATCATATTGAACTAAATTTTACTTACTGATTTTAACTGTGTATCTTGTAGTTTTGAAATTAAACTCACAAAAGTGGTAAAATTAGGTTTTATGCAAATTTTCAAATGTCCCTAGGAAGTGGGTAAAAGACGGCAAAAAGATCAATAAAATTTTTATATATCTTAACTTATTATAAAATGAATCCAATGAATTACATTGAACATATATAGGTATTATGTGTCAATTTTTACCTAAAATAAATTTAAATAAAATAATTACTTATTTAAATAAAAAGTCAGTTTTAACCAATAACGCAGTGTTTTTCACTATTCATCATTAATTGAATCTTTTGTAGAAAAATACCAAAACTTCACCCTATGAAAATTTCGATATTCTGAATTCCAAAATGAAGTCCATTTTGGAAAATAATGATTATAAAATGTCAAAAAGTGGGTTTTACTATTTGTAACGTCTAGTTTCATTGGTAGCACTGTATTAGAATCTCAAAGTTACGTACAATGCAAGCTATTGCTTTATTCAAAGGGAAACATACCATGGATGCTTGGGGTGTTACATATTTTTTCAAAAGTTTCACTTGGAAAAAATATAACAATCATCTCACAAATTTTTTTTCATATTCTCACGACACTAATTGTAATAGTTATATAAATATCAAAGGTCGAGGAAGGGTGGTTTTTGACCTGTCCAATATACAACCCATTTTTAATGAGGGTGTACAACAGTCGGATAACATGTACACTCGCATAGGTTAATCTTGTACAATAATGAAATAGATCGGAAAAGGAATGTATTTATGGAAAATTGATTTTTGAAGGTAGAGACAAATCGGCCTAACTTATATTTACCATCCATTAAGTAAAAAAATTTCACACATCATGGTTGGGTGAAGAAAAATGTGTGGAGAGATTGAGTGACATGTTTTTCCTTTAAACTATTCATAAAAATGGGTTCCATTATTATCAGAGGTTTCAAAATGATAAAACCATTTATATTATCGACAATGAACTATGTTTGAAAATAAAGTGACACCACAATATTTAATTCTTGCTGTAATGCATATTTCATCAGATTGTCTTTTGAATGTTAAAACAAAATAAAATACAAAAATTCCACATGCATTTTCAATAACTTCCATGATTAAATGGGCATCATTTTCCATGAAAATGTGGGAATAAAAAAAGAGATAAATTTAGGCACTATGGTGAGTGGGATAGAAATGGGGGAAAGTAACAATATTATTTAGTAAGCTAAAAAGAGATAAAGAAGAAAGATGATGAAATTTCTAACTAACCTAGGAATATACCCATCACCCTACACCTAGAGTGTGGAGTGTCCTCACTATAATAAAATAGAATGTTGTAAGGAAGGATAAAACCTGGTGGGTGTTATCTGTAGACTGCTTTTGGAACTTGAAGTTCCTCCATCAGGGCCTCTAGAAGGGATTCATGGAAGTGCTTCAGCCGCTACCCATTGATAGTGAAGGTTTGATTGGTTTATTAATTTTAAAACTGGAAAACACCAAATGGAGAGACGTTAGTAAGAGTGTATGGTCCAAACCATCAGGAACGAAGATTTACTAGATGAAACATCATCCTTCCATTATAGAGGTGTGCCTTCTACACGATGTGGAACTGACGATGATGTATGAGATGATCGTGGGCTGCCTTGGTTCACTCCTTATAAATCTTGGAGTTCTCATATGAATCTCTGCACATTTCCTACAGGTCATGAATCTATAACTTCTTTAGAGAACCTACACCATAAAGGTTAGAATTTCATTTTTTTAATTGTTCAGTAGGCCTGATCCTCAATCTCAACAGGGAGGTGAAAACTCTTTCCAAAAACTAGCCGATATAGTGACATGCCAATGGGGGTTTCGAAAGTAGTATGGAAAGTCCATAATGAATCTACGAGTTGAAGACACCAATATTTTCTATTGGGTTGAACCATTTTTTCTGGAATCTATTTTACATCTCTATTCGACACCTTGGCATGACCATTGGTCTATGGGTGATATACAGTAGACACTCTATGACCAACCCCATACCGACACAAATGTTATTTCATTGTTCAGTTGCAGAAACGAGAACCTTGACCACTGATGATGACACTAAGTAAGCCAAACCAACATAAAATTTTGGGTCACAAAAATTCTATAACTACCTTAGAATAATCAGTCCTTGTAGACTGTGCCTCTACCCATTTTGACATGTAATGAACTACCAGAAAAATATACCAGTTTCTAATGGAATTTGGAAATGGTCTAATAAATTCAATACCCCAAACATAAAAAATGTCATTAAAGAGAAATGGTTTTTGTGACATTTCATTTCTTTAAAATAAATTACCCATTCTTTGAAAGCGATGACAAGATTTACCAATATCATGGGAATCTCAAAAAAGTGTTCGCCAAAAGAGACCAAAATCAAGGATTTCTGGGCAGTCTATTGGGGACCAACGTGGCCCCAAAATCAAGAGTCGGTTAGAATCTATGGATGGACTGAAACAATCTATCAGGGACACAACACCTAAGGACTGGATCACTACATGTGCGCCAGAGGTAGGGGTCATCCCAAATGTAAAAAAGAGACTCATGTTTTAGAAGCATGACCTAGTTTTTGTTGAAATCCGTAGGAATTATAGAGGCTTCAAAATGATTTACAATTTTAGCATACCAAAGAATATAATATTGCAATCTATACAATTTCTCATTAGGAAACATTTCATTTATAGGAATATAGGGAGATGAGTCAATATCCGAGGATTTGTGGACCCTACTAATATGTCTAGCCACCACATTCACTGATCCTTTTTTATCTCTAATTTCTAAATTGAATTCTTGAGGGAGGAGCATCCAGTGAATGAGATGTTGTTTTTTATTGGGTTTCTTAAGGAGATACCGGAGGGCTACATGGTTTGAGAACACAATGACTAAGGACCCCAAAAGGTATAAACTGAATTTTTCCAAGGTTAACAAAATGGCAAGGATTTTTTTTCAATTGGGGTGTGGTTTTCTTGGGATGTGTCCATAGTATGTGAGGCATAGGCAATGACATGTGGAGCTCGATTGGCCATTTGTGATATAAATTCCCCAACTGTAGATTTATAGGCATCACATATGAGCTCAAATGGTAAATCTCACCAAGGTGGTTGGATTACCGGGGGTACCATGAGACTCCATTTTAACTTATTAAATGGTTCCTCAGATTATTTGTTAAAAACAAAATCTTTTTCATTTTGAGTAATCAGAAGAGGGGGAGTGCAATCTTTCTAATGTCACAATTGAAATGATAGTAAAATCCCACATAACCTAGGAAAGACAACACATCCTGTACATTTTTGGGGAATGGTAAGGAATAAATGACATCCACTTTCATTTTATCTACTTGGATACCATCCCTAGAAATAAAATTCCCAAAAAATACCTTTTCGCACCATGAAATGTAATTTCTCATAATTTAATACCAGATTCTTGTCAATATAGTGATGTGGGACTGAACCAAGACTACATAAACATTCATCAAAATAGGAACCATAAATAGTGAAATCATTCATGAATACTTCGATGAAATTCTCTAGGTAATCCCAAAAAATACTAACCATACAACATCAAAAAGTAATCGAACCATTGCATAGACCAAATCACATCATCTTATATTAAAATGTTCCAACGGGACAAGTGAAGGTATTTTTTTCCTATTCCTCAGGGGCAATATGGATTTGAAAGAATCCAGAATACCCATTATGAAAACTGTAATGGGAAATACCCGCTTACCTCTCTATAATTTGGTCAATGAATGGAAAAGGTAAATTGTCCTTCCTAGTGTGTTGGTTTAGTCGATGATAATCGATGCAGAAACGCCAAACATTATGCACATGAGTTGCAACTAATTAATTATTTTAATTTTTAATTACTCTAAGGCCAGTTCTTTTAGGAACTACTTGAACGAGACTGAGCCATTGGCTATCAAATATGGGGTAATTGATTCTAGCAGCCAATAATTATGTTACATCATTTTTTAAAACTTCTAAGAAGTATTGGTTCAGTCAATCTTGTGCCTACATCATTGGTTTAGCCTCATCATTTAACAAAATATGATGTTTACAAATTGATGGGCTAATACCAGGAATGTCATCAAGTGTCCATCCCAAAGCTAGTTTATACACCCTCGAAAGTACAAGTAGTTTCAATTCATGAGCATGAGGTAGTTAAAAAGAAATGATGATGGGAAACTTGTTTCTATTCTCAATATATGAATATTTTAAATCTTGAAGTAGTTTCTTTAGTTCCAATTAAGGTGGATTTTGTATTGATGGGAGTGTGTGTGAATGTGAGATGTCACTAATCTCATATAACTACTCAATGGTGTCATCCTCATACATGGAATGAGATTTTATAAGCATAGCAGTATCACCGATGGTTAGTGGATCCTATGTACTCAAGAAATAGATAATTAATATACATGCATTAAAATTTTCGAGACCACTACAACAATCAATGAATGAATCATTTCATATAATTTCTAATAATGAAGAAAACTCAAAAAGGGGATCAAGGGAATGAAATGATGTTTTTTCAATAGAAGGGAGTACATATATAATTTTAACAGAGATAGAGGGATGTTCTTTTGAGGGGTGGTTCTCACATCAAGGATATTGAAGTAGACAATGTAACCACCAAAATCCATAGATAATATAAAATTATGGAAATTAATTTCTGGTTTTAGTAGTCTTCAAGAATGGTCTTCCCAAAATAATCAGGGCATGTTCATTCATCCCTTCATCCTCTATTTTTAGAACATAATGGTCAAGAGGAAAAATTAATTTTTAGCCCTCACAAGAACATCCTCTAACACCCTAGAGGGGTGTGTGGTACTATGGTTAGCCAGTTGAACAACAATTTTAGCGGGCATCAGTTCCTTGACCTATAATGTAGAGTAAATGGAGTGAGGCATTACATTAATAGAGGCGCCCAAATCTAGTATAGCATTAGAAAAATAATACTCCCATATGGTACACGAAATTGATAATGTTCCAGGATCACTGAACTTGGTGGGAATTGATCGCTCTATCAATGATGAATCATTCCTCCCCAAGATCACCATTTAATCTCCAAAAAGTCTCCTTTGTTGTGTACACATCTCTTTTAGAAACTTGGAATATCTATGAATTTTCTTGACGAAATCATTCAAGGGGATGTTAACCTACACATTCTTTACCTTTTCCAATATTTCCCTATCTTGTTCAGTTTCCTATTGTTTTTAGGTTTGGAGGATTTTTGGGGAAACGGAAGAGGAATGGTTGATATAGGAAACTCATCAACGTAAAAAATCTTTCCTTTGGATGGACTTCTCTCATGAAATGAATTTTCTTCTCTTTTACCATTTTTAGTTGTGGTTGAGATGGTGGTTTCATCAGGAGGAGATGACACTATTGTAGGGGTCATTTGGCTTTGATGAAGACTTCCACTCCTAAGGGAGATGAAACTAACATTTCCTTTACCTCTAGGGTTAAATACTGGCTAAGAGGATAGTTTACCCGACCCATGGCTCTGGATTTCCCCCCACTGAGTTGGAAAGTTTTCAAAATTGGGTTTTTAGTTCTTTTATGGCCTCTTGGGTAGTGTTTTTGGGAATTGGATATTTTTGGCACCCATTTGTTTAATCATAACTTCGAGGCTATGCTCAGGTTTAGGAGGGGTGGTTTTAAAGGCCTTTTGGGTGGTTGAGGATTTCTCAGTGGTGGTGGTGGATGGTTTCTCTACCATTATTGGTCCTATGGTTGATGAGTCTGGTTTGAATACCACATATCCTATAAGCTTGGTTTTTATCCACCGAGAGTTGGATGGATAGTATTCTTCTTGCCCAATGGGTTGGTTATAGGGGAGGCATGAAAATATTTTCTCACAACTCTCAGAAGTATCTCTCAATTGGGTGATTTTTTTAGAGTAGTGGGTGTTAGAAGAACATATACCACAATGGAAGGGATTAGGAGATTGAGATTTACATTGGGAAAGAGCAATTTTTCAAATAAGGGCACTTACCACTTCGAACATTGTAGGAACCTTCATCTCAAATTTGTTACTTTTCAACTCATGGACACCTCAAATGGGTATACTGGAACTTGTACCGAATTGTTGAGTGTTTTGTTCCATGTTCTCAATTATGTCCCTTGCAAAGATTGGGATTTTATTGACTAGCGCACCACCTACAGTAACATAAATCATATTTTGGTCAATAGGAATTAAACCATCATAATAATACTGAATTAAAAGTTGATCACTTATTTGGTGGTGTGAAAATATTGAACATAACCTTTTAAATAATTCCTAGTATTCATGTATTTTTTCCCCTAGTGATTTCATTATACTACATATTTCCATCCTTATAGTTGCAGTTTGAGAGGCTAGGAAATATTTTTCAAGAAAAGATGTTTCATGTCTGCCCAGCCTGTAATTGGTGAATTTACATAATGAAGCCAATCTTTTACAGTATCTTCTAATGAGAAAGTGAATTACCTTAGCATTAATTGTTATTCATCTACATTATCATGTTTTAAAGTAGAACATAGAGTATGAAATTCTTTTAAATTCTTCTGTGGATCCTCTCTTGGAATTCCATGGAATCTTGGTAATAGATGAATTAGACCGGATTTTTGTTCAAAATTGGATTCCTTTCCTTGTAATTAAATATATGTGGGTTGGATATAGACAAAAGGTGAGGTTAGTTATTTTAGTGTTTTATTGTTTTCATCCATGTTATACATGTTTATTTCAATTTTTATGTTTCTTCCAGAAGAAGATGATGAGGGATCACAAAGAGTGTTTTTGTCTTGTGTGTCCTCCTTTAAAGGGTTCTCTTGTGCGTCTCAGGGTCACTGAAATAATATCCTCTTCGGTTTTGGGTTCTAATTGTGCTAAATATCCCGAATTAGAATGCATCATGCACCAACACTTAACAGAAAATATATCAGAACAAAAAGGGATTTAAAAGGTAGAATAGAAAACAAATAAATATTCATAAAAAATTATAAAAACATAAAAAAACGTACTAAAAACCAATGTGCTCCCTGGAAACGATGCCAAAATTTGAATGCGCTGTCATGATACTTCAATTTGATAGTTATTTAAAGAATATTTTTTATTCTAGGGTATAACCAAGGTTGTCTCTCAAGGATCATTGGTGGGTTTAGAGTGTGTGTTTTTAAAAATAATTGCAAAAATAGGGGGTGGTATTGAAAACATTTGTAGGAGAAATGTCTTAATCGAAAGTTTAAAAGTTGAGAAACCAAATGGATTTAGAAAAATATGAGATAAAATGGTTCATTGTGATTTCACTACACACATGTAAAGTTCATTGTTAATAGATATTCATTTAGGTATGGAGTAATTCCTTAGTTGAAATTATTTGGAATCCTGATTAATTCCTAAGATTTTATTTCAAAGCTCAAAGAACCAAACCCCGACGTAACAATTGTTTTCTCAATGTCCAGAACATATGCATGGAATAAGAGAATTAAAAGAATATTGAAATCTCAAGAAGTTGGGTATGAAAAGGATTCTTGTGGTACCCAATCTGAACAACACATGTCACACACTCAAAACCTCACACTGATCGGTTAGAAATTAGGAGCATAACAATCACACACATCAAAACAAGAATTAAAATATGTAATTATGTATGATAAATGATAAAAACGGTTTTCACACCCAAATTACTCAAAAAATCTAGCTAAAATAGTAATCAGAACTCCCTTGACATGTGCATAGCTCCCTCATAATGAACACCCACCGTTTAGCTCGACATTGGGAGGAGGGGGAATCTCGGTTGGAACTCCTTCTTCATTATTGATCCCCCTTTCATTATAGGGTCCTCTAGAACATAAAGGATGAGGAGGATAATCATATAGGACATAAAAATGATAGGGTTTCACTTCTAGGTCTAACATGAAAATGAGGATCCCAAGCTTCTATTTTATATGCAAATTGGAAGGTGGTTTTAGGCACATCGATTATGTAAAACCAATTGGCCTATGGTTTTTTGACACTTGATAGTCAAATACCACATTGTAAAAAACAAAAAACATGTTTCCTCAACTATTTAAGTTCTCCACCGAATGTTTGGAACCATTTGGACTACTAAAACTAGAGATATTGATAAAATAGAGAACACAACATTTGACTTTGTGAATATTTGATTCTTTGGATAGATCCATTTGGATGGGAATCATAGTTTCCAAATGAGGCTTCATCCCATTTGGATGCATGGTATAGTAAAAGTTTGGGGATTAATGTACTGGTGTGCTTGGATTCTGGGTAGTTTCGTCCATATTTCTTGGACTTTATCATTGTTCCTCCAAATCACCTTCACCATTAATGAAATTTTCAAAACAAGTAACATTGGAATTTTTTTACAGTGATAGACACAAAATAATTGAATCAAACATTAAGTGAAATTTGTTATTAAATTTAGAATTTACTATAAAAATTCAATTTGATACAATGGTGTAACGGTGAAAATGACATAGTGAATCGTGGTACGATCACACCCCCACACCTAAAAAATTTCACTCCTGGGCCAAGTCATATTTCAAAAAATTATGCATGTAGATATTTCAAACTCCATAAAGATTTAACATTCAATGAAAATTAATTTCTGATAGAAATGTGATAACAAAATCACACTGAGGAGTTATTATCAATAAAAATTGAAGAAGACTTGTCAAAAAATGTATCCAAATGAAATTACAAGAGATTCAGGATACCAATCAATGAAAAAAATTCCAAAGTTAATCATGTCACTAAGTATCTATATGTGTGTGTGACATCCATTTTATGCTATTATTTCCACTTTCTATTGAGTAAATATAAGTTATTTCAATAATTTTCTACTTACAAGATCATTACCACCAAACTTTCCCCACATACATTGCAATAAAATTTCAAGAACAACTCACTTAAGAATTCCCAGAAGTCAAACCATAAGCTCTCAACCTAGATATCCCCATTTGATGTACATTTCATCACTCCCCTCATATATTATATTTTTTCAAAATTTGCAATGGGAAAAAATCCCACACTCTTCTTCCAACCCATGGTTGACCTCCTCACAACACTAATTTTAATATTTATAACAATATCAAAGGTTGATGAAGGGTGGTTTTTGAACATCCCAATATACAACCTTTTTTTAGGGCGTACAACAGTCAGATAATATATACACACACATAGGTCAATCGTGTAAAATAATGAAAAAGATCATAAAAGGAATGAATGTATGGATAAATTATTTTGGAAGGTGAAGAAAAATCAACATGACTTATATTTACCTTCTAGTAAGTAATAAATGTTTCACACATCATGGTTGGGTGAAAAACATTTGCGTACAGATTAAGTGACACACTTTTCCTTTAAAATATCCACAAAAAATAGCACCATTTTTATCAATGGTTTCAAAATGATACAACCTTTTACATCGTAGTATTGAATTCATGATTCAATACATTTTTCATAATATTTTTTTGAATGTTAAAACAACATGAAATATAGACATTCAACATGCATTTTCAATAAATTCCATTATTAATCGGGCATCCTTTTCCATGATAATGTGGGAATAATAAAAGAGTATAATTCCAGCATAATGGTGAGTGGGTGGGAAATGGTGAAAGTGAAAATACTATTAATCAAGCTATAAAGATAAAAATAAAAAATATGATGACAATTTCTAACTTACATAGGAATATACCCATCCGTCACACCTAGAGTGTGTAGTATCCTCACTGTAATAATATAGAATGTGGTAAGGAAGGATAAAACCTGGTGGGTGTTTTTCGTAGAGTGCTTATTAAACTTGAAGTTCATCCATCAGGGTCTCTGGAAGGGCTTCGTAGAAGTGCTTCAGTCGCTTCCCATTGGCAGTGAAGGTTTACTTGGTTTCTTCATTTTGAACCTGGATAACAACAAATGGAGAGACGTTAGTAATAGTGTATCATCCAAACCAATGGGAAAAAAGATTACCTAGATGCAAATTCAGCTGTGAATAGCTGAGGAAGACCTTCTACCCAATGTAGAACTAATGATGAAGGATGAGATGGTAGTGGGAAGCCTTGGTTTGATCCTTATAAATCCCGGAGTTCTCATATGCATCTCTGCACATTTCCTCCAACTACTGAATCTATAACTTCCTCTGAGAACCTACCCAATAAAGGTTAGAATTTCATTTTTGAATGGCCCAGTAGGCCTGGTGCTCAATCTCAATAGGTAGGTGACAAATATTTCCAAACACTAGCCGATATGGGGACATGCTAATGGGGGTTTTGAAAGCCGTACAGTTAGCCCATAATGAATCATCCATTCAAAGAATCCAATATTTTCAATTGGGATGATCCATTTGTCCATGAATCTATTTTACCTCTCTATTTGACACCTCGTCTTGACTATTGGTCTGTCGGTGATATGAATTAGACACTCTATGACCGACTCCACACTAATGCAAAAGTGATTGCACTGTTCAGTTGTAGAAATGAGAAAACTATTCACTAATGATGAACCTACGTAATCCAAACCTACAGAAAATTTGGGTTCTAAAAAATTCTACAACGACGTTAGAATCATATGTCCTTGTATCTCATGCCTATACCCATTTTGACATGTAATCAACTTCCAGATTAATGTAAATTCTTCTAATGGAATTTGGAAATGGTTCCATAATCTCAATAGCCCAAACATAAAAAATGACATGAAAGAGCAATGGTTTTTGTGGAATTTCATATATTTTAGAGACATTACCCATTCTATGACAATGAGGACAAGATTTAAAAAATCATGGGAATCATGAAAAAGTGATGGACAAAAGAGACTAGAATCAAGGATTTTGCAGGCAGTCCATTGGGGACCAAAGTGGCCCCCACAAGCAACAGTGTGCCAGAACCTATTGATGGACTGAAACTCACTATTAGGGACACAACACCTAAGTACTTGATCACTACATGTGCACCAGAGGCCAGGGTCATCCCAAATTTACAAATGAGACTCATGTTTTAGATGGTCGACCTGGTTTTTGTTGAAATCTGTAGGAATAGAATATTTTATCAAATAATTTACAATTTCATCATTCCATGGAATATCATTTCAACTCGGTAAAGTTTATCATTAGGAAACATTTCATTTATAGTAATAAAAGGAGTTGAGTTGATTTATAAGGATGGTTGGATCCTACTGATATGGTCAGCCTCTACATTCTATGCTCCTATTTAATCTCAATTTTCTGGATTGAATTCTTGAAGGAAGAGCATCGTGTGAATGAGATGTGGTTTTACTTTCGGTTTCTTAAGGAGATACCAGAGGGATGCATAGTGTGAGAAAGCAATGACTTTGGACCCCAAAATGTATGACCTGAATTTTTCCAAGGAAAAAATAATGGTAAAGAATTATTTTTCAGTTGTGGTGTAGTTTTCTTGGATAGGGTACAAAGTACACGAGGCATATGCAATGACATGTAGAGCTTGATCAGCCCTTTGTGATAAGACTGCCCCAACTACAAAGTTTTAGGCATCACACATGAGCTCAAATGGTAAATCCCAATAAGGTAGTTGGATTACCAGGGGTTTCGTGAGACTCTATTTTAACTTTTTAAAAGATTCCTGACATTCTTTATTAAAAAAAATTCTTTTGCTTTTTGGAGTAATCCGGAGAGGGGGAGTGAAATATTACTAATGTCCAGAATGAAATGATGGTAAAATCTAGCATGACCTAGGAAAGACTACACATCCTATACATTTTTTGGGAATGGTAATGAATAAATGACTTCCACATATAATTTATCTACTTGGATAACATCCCTAGAAATGCAATTCCCCAAAACTGTACCTTGTTGCACCATGAAATGACATTTCTCATATTTTAGTACAATATTCTATTCAATACTGTGATGAAGGATTGAACCAAGACTACATAGACATTCATCAAAAGAGGAACTATAAACAGTGAAATAATCCACAAATACTTTCATGCAATTATCTAGGTAATCCTATAAAATACTAACCATGCATCGTTGAAAAGTACCCAGAACATTGCACATAAAAAATGGAATCTTCTTATATGAAAATGTACCAAAGGGACTTGTGAAGGTAGTCTTTTACTAGTCCTTGGGGGAAATTTGGATTTGAAAGTATCCAGAAAACCCATCAAGAAAATCGTAATGGGACCTACCCACTAGAATCTCTAGAATTTGGTCAATGAATGGAAATGGGAAATGGTTCTTCCTAATGTGTTGGTTTAGTCAGCTATAGTCTATACAGACACACCAACTATTTTGAAGATGAGTAGGAACCAATTCATTGTTTACATTTTTAATTACTATATGGCCACTTTTTAAGAACTACTTGAACGGGATAACCCATTTGCTATCAGAGATGGGGTAAATGATTCCAGCAGCCAATAATTTTCCTACATCATTTTTTAAAACTTCAAAGTGGTTTGGGTACAGTCGACATTGTGATAGCCTCACTGGTTTTGCCTCATCATTTAACGAAATATGATGTGTAAAAATTGATGGGATAATATTGGGAATGTATGCAAGTGTCCTTCCCAAAGCTTGTTTAAACTCTATAAAAAGTTCAAGAAGTTTCAATTCATGCTTATGAGGGAGTGAACTAGAAATGATGATGGGAAACCTGTTTCCATTCTCAATATACGAATATTTTAATTCTTGAGGCAGTTTCCTTAGTTCCAATTCAGGTGGATTTTGGATTAATGGGAGTGTGTGTGAATGTGAGAGGTCACTAATCTCATCTGAATTCTCAATGGTAACATCCTCAGATGAGGAATGAGCTTTTAAAAGCTTAGCAGTATCATCGATGGTCAGTGGATCCTCATTGTTCAAGAAATATTCATTTAATAAACATTAATTACACTTTTCTAGACCAATAAAAAAATCAATGCATGAATCATTTCCTAGAATTTATATCAATGAAGAAAACTCATAAAGGGGGTTAGGGGAATGAAATGAAGTTTTTTTAGTGGAAGGGGTTACATCTATATAATTAATAGATATGGAAGAAGGTTCTAATGATGGGTGCTTCATGGAATCATGGATATTGAAGTGGCCAATGTCACCACCAAACTCCATAGATAATGTACCATTATGGAAATTAATTATGGTTTTATCAGTCTTAATCAGGGTCACCCCAATATAATAGGGTAATGTTTATTCATCCTATCATCCTCCATATTAAGCACAAAAAATTCAACATGAAAAAATAAAATTTTAACCCTCACAAGAACATCTTCTAACACACCAGAGGGGTGTGTGGTACTCCAATTAGCCAGTTGAACATCAATTCTAGTGGGAATCAGTTCCTTGACCGACAATTTAGAGTAAATGGAGTGAGGAATTACTTTAATACAAGCACCCAAATCATGCATAACATTAGGAAAAAAATACTCCCCTCTGGTGCACAGAATTGAGAATGTTCCGGGATCATTTCACTTGGTGGGAAGTGGTGGCTCTATCAATGTTGAAACATTCCTCCCCAATCTAACCTTTTCATATCCCTGAAGTCTCTGTAGGTGTGTACACATCTATTTTAGGAACTTTGCATATATTGGAATTTTCTTCATGACATCAATCAAGGGGATGTTAACCTACACTTTTTTAAAGGATTCAAATATTTCCTAATCAAGTTCACTTTCATTTTGTTTTCTTGGATGGGTGGCCCTTTGGGGAAATGGAATGAGGAATGGTTGATATAGTAGACTCATCGATATACACACTCTTTCCTTTAAAAGGACTTCCCTTAGGAATGGAATTTCATTCTCTTAGACTATTTTATGCACTGGTTGGGATGGTGATTTCCTCAATAGAAGATGACTCCCTTGGAGGGGTCATTTGTCTTTGAAGATTAGTTCCACTACTAAGGGTGATGGCACTAACATTTCCTTTATCCCTAGGGTTAACTACTTATTGAGATTGTAGTTTACCCAACCCATGGCTCTGGATTTACCCTAATTAGTTGGAATGTTATCCTAATTGGGTTTTTAGGTCTTGTATGGATTCATGGGTTGTTTTTTGGAATTGGATAATGTTGGAAGCAATTTTTTCATATTACATTCTAGGCTAGGCTCAGGTTTTAGAGGGGGGTGTTGGAAAGTCCTTTGGTGTGGTTGAGGATTTCTGGGTGGTGGTGATGGATGGCTACACTTCCCTTGTTGTTTCCATTGTTGATGAGGCTTGTTTGAATACCCATCTTTCCTATAATCTTGTTTTTCATTCCACATAGAGTTGGATAGATAGTATGGTTCATGCCTAAAGGGTTTGTTATAGGGGAGGCCTAGAAATATTGCCTCATAACTCTCAGAAGTTTCTCTCAATTAGGGTACCTGGTCATTGTAGTGGGTGTTAGAAGAAAATATACCACATTGGATTGTAGGAGGATATTGAGATTTCCCTTGGGAAAGAGCATGTTGTCGAATAAGGGTACTTACCTCTTCGAAAGTCATGTCCACCTTTCTCTCGAATTCGGTACTTTTCACCTCATGTACACCATGAATGGGTATGCTAGAACATATACCGATTTTTTGAGTGTTCTATTCCATGATCTCAATTAAGGTCCTTGCAGGAATTGTTGTTTTATTAACTAGTGCACCCCCTGTAGCAACATCAATCATATTTCACTCAATATGAATTATTCCTTCATAAAAATATAGAATTAAAATTTGATAACATATTTGGTGGTGTGGATAGCTTGAACATATCCCATTAAAGTGTTCCCAATAATCATGTAATTTTTCCCCTTGTTATTTCCTTATACCACATATTTCATTCCTTATAGTATTAGTTTGAGAGGTTGGGAAATATTTTTTAAGAGAAAGATGTTTCATGTTTGCCCAACCTTTAATTTGTGAATTAACATAGTAAAGCCAATCATTTTTATTATCTTCTAATGAGAAATGGAATCCCATTAGCCTAACTTGTTCTTCATCCACATTTTCATATATTAAAGTAGAACACATAGTATGAAATTCTTTTAAATGCTTATGTGGATCCTCTCTAGGAAGTCTATGGAATCTTGGTAATAGATGAATTAGACAGGATTTTTGTTAAAAATTGGGGGCCTCGCCTTATAATGTAATGTACATGGGTTGGATATCGACATCAGGTGAGGTTAGTTCATTTAGTGTTTTATTGTTTTCATCCATCTTATACATGTTTATTTCAATTTTTATGCTTGTTCCAGGAAAAGAAGATGAAGGATCATGAAGAGTGTTTTTATCTTGTGTGTCCTCCTTCAAAGGGTTCTCTTTTGCGTCTTGGGGTGGCTGACGTAAGATCCTATTTGGTTCAGGTTATAAAGGGGATAAATCTCCCAAAGTAGAATGAATCATGAACCAAATATGCACAAAAAATATATCATAACAAGAAGGTATTGAAAAGGTAGAAGATAAATCAAATAAATATTCACAAATAATTATAAAAACACGCATTAAAAACCAAAGCGCTACCCGGAAACGACGCCAAAATTTGAATGTTCTCTCATGATAATTCAGATTGATAGATATTTAAAGAAGATTTTTCAGTCTAGGGAAGAACCAAGGTTGTCTCTCAAGGATCATTGGTGGGTTTATAGTGTGCATTTTTAAAAAGAAGTGATAAAATTGGGCGTGGTTTTAAAAATAGTTTTAGAAGAAATGTCTTAATTGAAAGTTTAAAAGATGAGAAACCAAATGAATTTTGAAAAATATGAGATTAAAGGGATAATTGAGATTTCACTACAACCCATTTCATGTTCATTTTTAATAGATATTCATTTTGTTTTGGAGTAATTACTTGGTTGAAATTAATTGAAATCTCGATTAATTCCTAATATTTTATTTCAATGCTTCAAGAACCAAACCAGGACGTAACAATCATATTTTCATGGTCCAGAACTTATATATGGAATAAGAGATTCCAAAGAATATTGATATCTCATGAATTTGGGTATGAAAAGGATTCTTGTGCTCCCCAAATAGAACAACACAAGTTAAGCACTCAAAACCTCACACTGATCGGTTAGAAATTAAGAGCATTACATTCACACGCATCAAAACAAGAATTAAAATATTTAATTATGTAAGATACATGGCAGGAAAGTTTTTTAAACCCAAATTAATCCAAAATAGTAACTAAAATAATAATCAGAACATCCTTGACATGTGTGTAGCTCCCTCACAACGAACTCCCACTGTTTAGCTCTGAATCGGGAGGTGGAGGAAGGTCGGGTGGAACACCTTCTTCATTTTTGCTCCCCCTTTGAGGATAGGGTACTTCAGAACTTCAAGGATGAGGAGGAGACCCCTATAAGAAATAAATATGAAAAAGTTTCACTTCTAGTTAGAAATTGAATATGAGGATCCCAGGCTTCTATTTTATAGGAAAATTGGAATGTGGTTTTGGGCACACAAATTATGTAAAATCACTTGGACCATTGTTTTAGGCAACTTGAAAGTCAGATATCGCTTTTTACAAAACTAGAAACATGCTTCCCAATATATTTAAGGTCTACACCAAATGTGTTTCTCCATTTGGACATTTACCACTCGATATATTGATAAAATACAGAACACCACATTTGACTTTGTGCATATTTGATTATTTTGACAGACCCATACGTATTGGAATTATAGTCGCCGAATGAGGATTTGGTTACTTAATATAAAATGTATAATATTAAATTCTGGACCTGAAAACAAAATTTCAGCCCATTTGGATGCAAATTCTAGTAGAAGTGTGCGGATTAATCTACTGGTGTTCTTGGATCCTGCGCCGTTTGGCCCATTTTTCTTAGACATCATCATGGGTCCTCCAAATCCCATTCACCTTCAATGAAATTATCAAAAAAAGTAACATTGGAATTTCTAAAAGTGATAAAACCAAAATAATTGAATAAAAAATTATTTTCTTTTGGTTATTATATTTGTAATTTAAAATACAAATTCAGTTTAATATAATGGTGTAAGGGTGAAAACGACACAGTGAATTGTGGTAAGATCAGTAGAAAAAATCACCATTCTTGTGGTTGATAGTGGAGAAAAGGATAGAAAAAATGGATAGGAATTCCATATAATCCAAAAGTATATATAAATAAGAAGGGATTTCATGGTTGATCTCACATCTCATAGAGTGGTGGAATACCATGGTTGAAAATGGATAACTAAATGTACAGCTCACTAGAATGGGTTCCACATTACTCAAGTTTTATAATATCTTTATTTAAGAGAGAATAGAGATATAGAGTAAGGTTTAATGATTCCAAATTCTTTTTTAAAGCTGGTAATTATATACATTATAATGGTGACCTTATATTAGGAAATAATTTGACCCTATTCACAAAGCGTTCCTAGAAACACATTTTTCCTCTGGGTTTCCTATAATATAAAGAAAATTGGAGATTTTTGGGGATAAAGGGAACTATTAAATTAGATTATTGAGGTTGGTACATATATATATTGAGAGTTTTCTATAAGTCACATTCATTCATTCTTTATTTAAACAGGAAAGTTGGATTTAGACACCGTATTGACCTTTATATGAGTGCTGGAACATGAGTACCGAAACTAATCTACATGATCTCTTCAAACGATAGTAAGAATGGATCTTATCTTATTTGTTACTAGCATTCATAAAAGGGGGAGTATCCTTGATCCATTATCATTCTTTATGAAGAAAGTCACAACTCTTCATATACAAATAGCATTAATTGATCGAGGTCCTCCCAGGTCTGGGAGACATCTTGTATTCTTGGGAGATTAGAACATCCATTGACTTATTTTCAGGCCTGTCCACTTGCTTGAATACTTATATACATAATTAGTTCACCATTAAAAATATCCCAGAAAATGATAGGCACAATGAGCTTGCTAATAATTTGATTACGTTAGCCTATCTAAATGATGTTAAGCGGTCTCTACCTATGGCCCATGATCCAAAGGACCCAAAACAAGTCAATTAGGAATAATATAGGTTGTATCCTTTTCATCCAAACAATTAGAAAACCATGTTATCCTAACATTTAAACCAACCCCTACAAATATGATTTTTCAATAATATATAATCTTGTCACTTACCTTGATGCCTATAGATCAATTTGTTATATAGTGGTGGTAATAATCTGTGAAATACTGGTATTTATTTTTATTCTTCATGTCTTGTTTCTGAATGGAATCATAGATACAAAAGTAAAATATATGATTCCCACTCTTCCATAGAAGGGGTTTGATTTCTTCTTCCCAGTTCTATTATCTTGGTACTTAAACCAATGGAGCATGTACCATAATTATGTTCTAAGGCTGCATTTTATCCTAGTATTTTAGGGTTAAAAATGCCTTGTTCCATCCTCCACTATATAATTAGTATAGTGGAGGTGATATTTTTATTGAAGTAATGAATAAATGTACAAACAAAAATAATGAGAAGACCCACCTACTTTTATATATGGGTTCATTTCGTAATGTATTTTTGTTTTGAATAAAGTACCGTTATCATGATAGTGTAACGAAGGTGTCTTTCTCGGTTGAATGATGGGATAAATGCCTATATTGCTTCATAACTTTATTTTCATGTTGATCCTATATTAAAGAATTGAATATGAAAAAGTATCTAAAGACTCAGTCCCATTCTTTATAATTGACTTTCTTGTACTATTTAAACAAACTTCTAGTCTGAATTGTGTACTATGTAGGATGTGTCACATCATAGGTTTGGGCCACCTCATATGTCGGTCCACAGTAACAGTTTTCAAAAGTCATTTTCTATGGTTTTAACCATGATCAATTTTCCTGCTTCATTCATCGGTAAGGATAAGGAACAGTTTTACCGTAATCATGCAAATTTCTAACACTTAGCTTCTTTCTAAATAATATTATATGAAACATTTCCGATATTCTTGGAAAATGATAAAGACTGATAAGGATAAATAACTTGCTTAATGTTCATAGAGTAAAAAAGGTTAGACCTAATAAGATAAATGATATTGTCACAACATGATATGGGCTGATATTTATATATATTAAGGCTAGTCATAAAAGGTCTTAGTACTCTACTCTAATTGAATATTAGGAATATAAGAAATAGGTTAAGACCAAGTGAAATAACTCTCTATGTGTTGGGCTACATAAAAGATATTATTCTAAAATGTTTGTTGGCTTTACATTAGGTACTCTACTCTAATAGAATATAGGTTTAACTCTATAGAATCTAAGCCTCACTACCCACTTAGAGCTTTTCATGTTCCGAATGAAAATAGTTTAATGTATAGGTTAAACCATTGGTGAAATCCTTATATTATACCTTGTAGACAAAAGCTAGGCCTAAAAAAAGTCCCTATATAGATTCATCTTAGGGTTTTATGAGAAATTGATTGATGCACCTAAGATAAAATTATAAGATTAAACATAAACCAAAGCCTATATAGAATATGCTTAATAAAAGACCTAGAAAGAAAGCTATAAATCAAGTAAAATACTCATATTTAATTCCACGATCAGTACTCTTAGTAGACTACAAGTGAAAAAATTAGGTTCAACTAAGCCCTTAACCCAACATGAAGTGGATCCTTAAGCCAACACAAGATGGGACCCTATCAGTCATCCCACTATAGGCACCACTCTAGGTACCATTATAGGTAATAAAATTCCTATAATGGTTCATGTAGTTCTTCCTAGAGACTATATAGTAGAGTACCTTGCTAGATTATACTGATTTAATAGTTTTTAGAAAAAGGAGAAGATCCCATGATTTATGGTTTATGGATATCTTACCCTAAGATGATTTTTATTAGCCTTTTCCCATATTTAATAACTTCTAGTGGGAATCATTCTCATTAGATCTATAGTGATCTGTGGGATGTTTGGCACCTTCCTGTACATGGGGAGTTCTTGCCTTGTGCTTTTGAATGCCCTCTGCTACCTCGAAGATCTATTTGATTTCTTCCCCAAAGACCATAAAATGAATATCGAGGGTCTTGAGGTATTGTCTGAAAAATAGAGGATCAGATGAATGAAAAAGTTTATGTATCTCCTTACACAACAAGAAAGTGAATAGAATATAAAGAGGAAAGCTAATGCCCTAACTCTCAATAAAGACCTTTATAGATAACAATATCCTCAGCCCAATAAAGTACAAGTTTTTAATGCTTATTGTAAAGAATTAAGGAATCATGATGAGTCCAGTTGATTGGTCAGGACTTCTCCTACTAGTTATGTTTTGTACTAGAATTTACCTCTTTCTAGTGATTCGAATGAATCTTACGAACAATAGATTGATCTGAGTAGCTACCAGTCCCTGATCAGAGAGGGAATATATGGCATGTCCTCTTATTCCAGTGGAAGGATGAAATCATGTTTCCTAAAATATTCAATGACTTTCATTTCTAATAGAAGATTGTATTCCCTTGATCAGAAATGTTCTCTAAAGAAGGAAATGAAACTAGATGATGAATAAAGGAGTTATCCATCTCAAAGATCACAATCAAGTGTGGGTATCACAATGTATCATAGTAAAGGAATTATCTTATCATATATTTGGAAATAATACAGAACCAAATTATTTGAATAGTAGTCTTATATATCATACAATAAGAAGCAACTAGGTCAGAGTAGCTAACTCGATTATAAAAGAATCAGGAGCTATTAAAGAATGTTCTAAAAGATCTAAAATTCACAATAGTGTTCTTACACCCTTTATGGGGAAAATCCAAATAGTTGTTAAGTAACATGATAATAAAAAACCCATATAAAATGATCATGAAAATTAATAAAGTGCATTTCTTAGCCTTAATAAGGCAAGTTTATTGTACGTATAATATATTTATTCTATAAAGAGGGTCTAGATTTATCATTTATAAATACGAGTATAGTATATGTAGTGATACTGTAATGAATGGGTTATGGGAATATATTTTTTATGGAATTAGAATCTAAAATCGTAGATAAAGAATATAGAAGTAGGTATGATGAAAATGTTATGATATTATTTAATGATTACAAGAAGGATAGAGATATCATTAATAATACTCATGTTATTTGGGAAAATGAATTATAGAAGTTACAAACTAATATGGAAGATATGACTAGTCAATTCGATGAATATAGTATATTTAATGAGACTCCAAATCTAATTAATCTATTGATACAAAAGGATCATATAAGTACATGACCTTATTTATATAAATACCTACCTCAAGATATTTATTACAGTACTATAGCTTAGTTTGGTGAACATATGCTAGAGGATATCATTATATATTTCATAGGGGTGTTGTATAATAGTATTCAGGATTCATCAGTTGTGAGGCGATCTAAATTGTTAGATAACCTAGATAGAATTGTTCAAACATAGGATAATATAATCATTAAAAATAAGATAGTAAGTAGAAAAACAATATCTACTCGAGTTAATAGTATTAAGGATGGTGATATCAAGCATAGAAAAGTAGAAAATATGAAATTGGTTAAAGATTTCACATGTTCATGGTTGAAAGAAAAATGATCTATATTGAGACCTTTCTAATAGATGATCAAAAATATAAAGTTAAAGATGAAGGAAATTTTTTTTTAAAATACTTTTTATTCACTATATATGATTTTGACTTAGGTCTTATATAGTTGAAACTCAATCATCCAATGGTTTGCAAGCCGTTAGATTTGAAGCATGTATTAGAAAAAAATATTTTTTTAGTTTTCTTTATATAATAATTTTAGGTTATATGAAATGAGATGATGTTACTAATGTAGTCATACTCTTGATATATTTAACAGTTTTAGTAATAGATCCTCCATAGATAATAGGTTTTTTCTTATAACGTCCCAAAACATAAACAATTTCATTCTATAATTTGATGATGATAGGTTTAAGGAATAGTGTAACATATTTATAGGGATTCAGAAACAAGGATTTTAGATCAATAAAAATACATTGGGGTTCATTAAGAATAATCACACTACTTTAGAAAAAGAATGTATTATTATGCCTAGAATACTATCACATGTGAATTTGAATGAATCATATGATCTTATGAGGAAATATTATTACCTGAATATTGAAATACAGAATGATTCTAGCCTTAGTGTTCTATTAAATGAATTGGCTACGAGGATGTAGATAGCTAGGTATGGAGATTTCATAATCAGACTAGCATCAGCATATGAGGATTATGTCTTATATCTGCATGCATTCATTGAATTCTGTGGTAGAACATACCACTCAGGTATCTTGCATATTAATGAGTTTGATTTAGCTTAAAGTTTAATAGTATTTGAATGAAATCATCAAGAAGAAAGAAACCAGTCAACAAAGGATATGGTAGCCACTTCAACACCCTTTAAGTGTTAGAATTTATATCTTTATAATGTGGCTCTTAAATTGTATAAGGAAAAACTACCTGAGATATATGATACTAATGATAATAGTAATAATTTAACCACATTTTATAATAAGGCTAGTGATCCATTTCAGATCATTTAAGAGGTAAAACGTAACTTAAATGTTATAAGATCTAATTATATGACAATAACTCAAGATGCTACTACTAGTGCTTATCAGATCATGAGTTTTTTCTTACTTAACGAATGGCTAGGAGAACAGATCTTATTCCTTACCCTAATGAAAAAAATAATAGATGTATATATGTATTTTATTTGTGATTATAAGTAGTTTTTGCATCATCCAATAAATGATAAATTGAAGATAGAAATCATTGAATTTATGTTAGATAGAAACATCATCAAAAGTCTATTTATGCCTTTTATCTATGAGGAGACAATGATCAGTTTGGAACATGATATTAGGCTAAAATATGGTGAGTTTCTAAGTATAAAGGATAGCTATAACCTCTCTAAACATATCATAGAATTTTGAAACCATAAATATCCAGACGTAGTCAATTATATAAAGATTATTACTATCATTAGTTGGTTTATTCTTCAATTGATAGAGCTATTGTATATAGCATACCATATGTCACTAATAAACATGATTATATGTATTTTGTAAATGAATAGATAATGGTTTATGAATGTTCTAACAAAAAGAGATGACAGATTACTAAAAGTGTACCTGCTATGAGGGGGGATAAGTGAACGAATAAATCGTCATATTGTGCAAACTTTATTCATTAGAAGGATTAATACTTTTCCATGAAAGTAGTACAATCATTATTGAAACAAGGATCACATATATATATCAAACATTATAATTATATAATGACACCACCTTACCTAAAAATTGTACAAGATATATATATATCAATGTATTTATTGATATGGGTCCTCCAATTCAAATTATTAATGAATTGATTAGGAACAATATTATTCATCCTAAATTCACTAATCGAGATATTCATATTCTATCACCCTTAACATGTTACTATAATAGAAATATTGTGCCATTTGATTATCTTACTGATTATTTGAATTCAGTTTACCCCTATCATCATTGAAAGATAAAAATAAATTAGATAAAAAGTTATCTGACTTTGTTAAGTCTTACAAATACTATGTATATGTAGTGTTTTGTAGTCCAAATCAATTTAATATTATAGAGTCTCTACTTTACCAGGAGAAGTGGAATCAATTTAAGAAACTTCTATAGAAAAGAAGCCATAATTATAGTGAACATTACTAATTCATACTAATTAATTACAGCCTTTCTTAATAAATGGAACAAATATTCATGTAGATATCATAACTGGTAGGATATGATATTCTAAGGGAGATGGGACCTTTCCATCTTATTCATCAGCTTTTGGTTTATAATCCTTCTTACCTTATTTCGTAGCCTTCAATGTTTCTTCCTTGGTATTATTGGGAGTTGGTTTTGTCTTTTGACTTTATGTATTAGCCTTCAATGTCACCACCTTGGTATTGTATAGAGTTGGTTTGGTCTTTTGACCTTCTGTAGGGGACTGGCTGACTTCTTCTTCTTTTTTCTTTTTTATCATTATCATTTTCTTCATTTTTATTCAATTGTTTAGATAGGTAAATAGTGGTTGCATCTTTACTCCCATATTATATTACTTCTATTACTCGTGTGTCTATCCATAAATTATTATAATTATATTAATTCTCTCTTTTCATCTTATTTGGCAGTTCTAGGTTTATTTGTAATTCATTTTAGAAAATCATGAGTTATTTCCAATCTATTCTGAATTTAGCTGAAGTAGAGATATGATCCATTAAATAGAGATCTATAATTGCCTTTTAAACCATTAAAATGTTATTAAATATTTAGTAGGACCCTTGTGTTTAATAACACATATATCATCTTCTATGCAAAAAATATAACTTTAAGGTGTAGAGAATATTCCTCTCTTGATATGGAATTTGAGTTTAAACATACCCAATTCAATGGAACAGATCATATAATCAGAAAGTGGACTTACTAGAACCATTGAGTTAGTATTAGTATAGTAACAGTTATGTCTAGAAATGTGGGGATACATATGAACACAAGAAAAATAAGTTAGAGCCATAGACAAATGAAGTTTTGACATATTAAACTATTTTCAATCATCATCGCCAGTAAATTAACTATTGGTAATGTAATTGAAAATATAATAATGATTGGTAATCTTCTCCATGGATTGAAAACTAGTATTCTTCATCAATTCATCATATTTCATTTGAATGAAGATTTTTGTTACATTATTTTATGGATTCATACTAAATATACAATATAAAGAGTTCATTAGAGACTTATAAATAATTTTCATATCATCATCACTGAAATTATTGGATACTAGTATTCTTAAATAGAGGTCTGAGACAAATCCTTTGAATGGACTGACCTTCTTATCAAACAGATAAACCCTATAAGGAATTTTATGATAACTTAAATTAGGTTTAAACATCAAATATTTGCTATAAAATACACCAAACAATTTTCCTATAGGAAAGAATAAAGTACCATTTTAATCCTTATAATTTAATAATGGATGTGATATATTAGAAGGAAATACTACATAGGCCTCATTAAATCCTAAAAATCTACAAATTTGATGCTCTCAAAATTATTTTTCCACACTGTTATACCACAAGGCATTGGATATTCCCTCAAAATATAAGGATATGAAGAGTTCACATTATAAAAATATATATTTTCAACAAAGGGCTTATAAACATCCACATGACCACAATAACAACCATTCATAATAAAGGTGTGTTGGTTTCTTTTAGGTATATGAATATGAAAGGGATCATCATCCAAATAATTCTAACAAAATATTTTAATGGAAAGTGATGACAATGTCATCACATACTTGATATCAATATTATTCTTTTCCCAATTCATATCTTGAAAATTAAACATCACACCACCTAAGATAAAGATATCTTGTCGAAGGTAGTTTATCAAATCCTCACTATGACCCTAATGATTTGACACTTCTAGTTCAGAATGTGGGATAGAACCTTTGGTACCTAATTCAAGACATAATGTATTCCCTAATGAATCAATAATGTCAGGGAAAAATATGTATGAATATCTAAAACATAACATTATATTACCACTAATATATACATTCTACTCATAATGATTGTGATTCATTATAAATTCTTTAATTCTATGTGTATTACCATGATAAAAAAATTACCTAAGAATGAGACTTCCATCAAATCAGGGAAAATTATAGAAATAAATAATTGAAACACAGTGATTTTTTTTAAAATAGACCCCCAAATTAGAGAGAAATTCAAATAAAATTATTTCACTCTTATCTTCAAAGTGAGGATTAAAATGGATTTGATTCACATTAAAAAATATTTCGATCATATATTCAGGTAGGGATGTAAGATCATCACCATGAGTTATAACTAATTAACCAGTTGCATAAGGTACATGAAGACTATTGACTATTATAGTCTCTTATTGGCTACAATGAAAGAATGAAATTTTGTTACCCTACCTTAGATTACATTTATGTGAGGGGGAATACGACTATCTTTCTACTTCAGTGATTGAACTTATGGTAGTTCACATCTTCCTATTTTTGACTACATTACATTGTGAATATTAGTAAGAATAGCTGATGAAATCTCATTAGGGAAGTGTATTAATTTATTTTAATCCTTTTTTTATAATAGATATGGATAAATACACCTTTAACAACTACATCATGATATTATTAACCATATAACTTTGCTACTGGATCAATCATATCATATATCTTCCTCTTTGGTACATGATTAATGAATTGATCCGACAATGGTATAGACTTACCTAAATTAAATGAAAAATCACTAGATAAAGGTAATTGCATTATATATTCCATAGTAAATTTCAAATAGGAAGTATCAATATTGTAAGCATATTGCTCGATTAATTGGATGAAATATAATGTTATAACCTCAAAACTAATATATCATGGGTATTGGTATATAAAACCCAAAGAAGTATATACAAATCCATGATAAATATCATTCCATCTAACAGAATCAATGCTACTTCTTAAACATTTTCTATTTTCATTAACCCTTTTAAAATATGTGAATTAAATTATAGGGGAATTAAATGATATTTAATGACACATATGTTTAATAAAAAATCTTTTTTATTCCCATAAATGATTAATTAAACATAATTTTCATTTAACCTTTATTAAAAGTTCCAAATGTTGGTCTTTGAAAAAATACAGAAATTAAACATCTTTTTTCCCCAAAATGGGAAAAATGAGCATCAAATGGGTTAAGGAAATGCGGTTTAATGAAACATTTGTTTAATGATAAAAGGTTTTTATTCACTAAAGGGTTTCACATTGGTTAAATTACATTTTTCTTTAATTAAATCTTGAGGAAAAGAAAACATATTTCTTATTAAATATATTACTCCTTAAACCGCTTTTCATTAACCCATTTGATGATCAATTTTACCCATTTTGGGGAAAAACAATGATGTTTAATTTCAGTAATTTTTCAAAGACCCACATATGGAAGTTTTAACTACGAATAAATGAAAATTATGTTTAATGAAACATTGATGTGAATTAAAAACAATTTTCATTAAACATATGTTTCATTAAACATATTTTAATTCCATAATAATTTAATGCACCTATTTAAAAAAATTAGGAGAATAAAAATCATATGTAATTTGTGTAACAAATGTGTAATTTCAATAATTTTGGTAATTTTTTAATTATTTTGTCGATTATTAAGGTTTTCAACAAATAAAATGTGTTAAGCATAATTTTTATTTATAATTTTATGTAACATATTTTTTCAATGAAAATATAGGTTATAAGGGGGTATCATTAGGTGAATTCTCATTATGTGCAATAGTGTTATCATTAAATTATTTAATATATAACATAATGAAGTAATATTAGGTTATATAGTGTTATCATAAGGTGAATTACTATTATGTGAACTTGTGTTGTAATTTTATAATTGACACATCTATATAAAATTTGATGAATATATGATTTAGGATATCATAATGTATTTTGGTGGTGTACAAAAATGAATATGTATGATTTTTACACTTGTCATTATTTCATATTGGAACTGAACCTATGCTAAAAATTATAAAAACATTACATAGGTCCATTATTCAATATGTTATAGGCTTTATTTTATATTTTCATTATTAAAGAAATATTACAGAGGTACATTATCCAGTATGTTATAGATTGTATTTCATATTGTAACTGAACATGTTTTCAACATCATGAAGGTTCATTATCCAATATTTTATAGTTTTTATTTAATATTGAACATTTTTCAACATTATGTAATAGAATTATCCAATATTATACAAACAATTATCAATTGGTGAATATAATATGGAGGATATCATGATATTAGGGTGTACCAAAAATAATAAGTCTCTATTGTAGAGTTATTATTTTTGGTAACCCACTAAATGTATCATGATATCCTCCATAACAAATTCACAAATTGACAACAATATAAAGAATATTTTATAATGAACCTCCATAATGTTGAACATAGGTTTAATATTAAATACAGTCTTCAACATATTGGATAATGCACCCCCAAAACGTTGAACAGATGTTCAATTTAAAAATGAAATATAGTCTATAACATATTGGATAATGTTCTTTTGTAAATTTTTTGTAATGTTTAACATAGGTTCAATTCCAATATTAAATAATGATAAGTTTAAAAAATGTACATATTCTGTTTGGTACACTGTAAAAAACACATCGTGATATCCTAAGTCGTTTATTCATAAAATTTTATATTGATGTGTCAATCATAAAATGATAACTCCAATTCAAGTAATATTAATAATACTTTTATAACACTATATATCCAAATATCACTCTATTATGTTATATATTAATGGATTTGATTACAACGCTATTGCACATAATGAAAATTCACCTAATGATAACCCCATATAACCTATATTTTCATGGAAAAAATATGTTACATAGTGTTTTAAATAAAAATAATACATAACACATGTTGTTCATTTAAAACATAATAATATTCAAAATTATTAAAAAATTATAAAAATTAAACATTTTTTACAAAAATTACCCAAATTTTTTATTCCTCTCAATTTTTAAAATAGGTGAATTTAATTATTGTGGAATTAAATGATGTTTAATGACACATATGTTTAATGAAAAATATATTTTATTCCCATAAAGGTTTAATTAAACATAGTTTTCATTTAAATTGTGTCAAAAGTTACGTATGTGGGTGTTTGAAATATTACACAAATTACACATCTTTGTTTTTCCCCAAATGGGTAAAAATGTGGATCAAATGGGTTAATGAAAATATTTTTAATGACACATATGTTTAATGAAAATTATTTTTTATTAACCTGAAGGATTAATTAAACAAAATTATAATCTAACTTGTATTAATAATAACTATTATCCCATGAAACTACGAAGGGTTGCGAGGTCAGATATCGAAGGTGGGCACTATTAGAATACAATCGGGTAATTCTCTATATAGTGCTGGTGCAAGGTAGCGGATCATGCCATGGGTAGCCGTTCCACACCTACAGCTACTACTATGACATTGGGCATTAATCCCATGTGATTGGTGGTATTACATTCCCACAACGTAGCATTGTCATTGGTTCAAGAGATGTGATGATCTAATGGCCCCTATAGCACCAGGCATTGTCATTGGGAAATAGGTGCTCGTGGATGCGCTCAGATAGGCCATTTCCTACTAGTTTCCACCATTCAGTAAGGGAAAGTAATTTAAGGATACTTGGTATTCCATACTATAATTATTCAAATAAAAAGTGGTGTCTATGACAATACTCAACATTAATAGTGCCTCCAAGTCATCAACTAAACCAGTTTCCATCCGCACCACTATTTTTTGCAGACAGTACTACGGGAGTGAGAAAAATGACACCACACCGAGTTAGGGAAATAAACAAGACCACCAATACTATTTCAACTTTGACATGGTTGATGGCCAATGATTTTCACAAGAGGAGGAACACCTCATCTCACACTAAAACATGGGATGTGGAAAAATAATGAACTCGATGGTACTTTTCTTCTACCAAAATATATATAATTACCAAGAAATGGTTCATGATGAGATTTCTATAGGTTTCCTACCACAAAATAGGTGGTCATTCTTGTAGTAATGCACCAGTGGTGTTCCAGTAGTCATGCCAGTGGGAGAAAGCAGATCTTAGGTGTTGTGGTTGAGGTAGGAAATTTTTTTAAGTCAGAGGAACTGGGGTGGACTGTGTCATATATGATATATAGTTGATGGAATCTAGGATCAACTTATCAACCTAAAATGAGAATTATGTTTAATATATGCAGTACACAATCCATTGTGTTCCAAAATTAGTAAGACCAATAGAGATGATACTATGTTGGAATGGAAGTGAGCCCATGAGCGGTGCTGGCCAATGTGGAAATGATTGATCGAATGCACCGCACCATCTCAATTTTAATACTCATGATCTGATATAAAACCTATTCCCATCTCTTTTTTTTCATCCACATAAGTCACTAATCTACTCTAATATTAGTGGTATGCTTAAAAATACTCCAATCAATTGGTTGAAATGGTATAGAAATCACAAAAGGCAAATAGATAGGTTTACTACAATGTATATGGGATCATATTTGGCCTACTATGTTTCTTGTACATGATGAGGCGGTTTAGAAAGAGTTATGAACGACCATAATATAGAGATAATACTACTTTGGTTTTATTGAGAAAGACTACATTGAACTATATTGAGTAATGTTTTGTACATTATTATGTACAATCTACTCTTATAGTGTGGAAAGAGATGGGTTTTCCATTTAGAGACATTTGGTTTGGGGTATATAATCTCTTGATGAGATAGGAAATCTAGGGCCATTGGATAGTCATCAATTAGAACTACTAGTTTGACTCGAGTATCAGGAAACATAGATGAACTTAGGTGCATGTTGTTGCTAGTATACTATGATTTGCACCATTGGCTATATTGGCATGGCGTCAGGGGTCAAATGAAACACCCCATTGACACTACCAACACCAACCCATTTCTTGGTATAATATAAATAGTGGGCATAAGGCACCATTGGTCCAATAGATCAATATTGACTCCTTTCCATGAGACTCTTACCTGAGCTCCCCATTGCAACTCTAGTGCCACCCTCAGTATAATATAACCATGTTCTATTCTATATAGTCTATCTAGATTACATGAGGGATACATGAATCATGTATCATGTGGGTATAATCATGATAGTAGGATAATATACTATATTATTTGTATACATGACTATAGACTATATAAAAGAGTACCTGGATATATTGTACTGACATATAATCCAGATAGTATCCTATCTTGGTCCTCCTAGGTCTTCAGTGGGAAACTAGATTCATGTATCCCACTGAAGACCTAGGATACTTCAGGTATCCCTCTGAGGACCTGGTGACTGAGAAAACTGTGAAATGGAGTACTTGGACTAGGTCAACTACCACCTGTGGACCCATTGAACGAACACACTATTAAATAGAGTGCTTGGACCAGGTGGTGTTTCAAGGAGCAATAAAATATTCCTAGCTCAAGTACTATACTCTATACAGTATACATGTTCTAATTGCTAACTTGGTGGTCGAATACAATATATGAATCAAAATCATGTACTCTACTCTATATAGTAAATCATACGTTCCCCCATGGTGCAAAAAAAAGTAACTCAACCACCATTATTAATGAAATACCATATACCAGGCCAAAGGGAATCAACCCCTACTAAACAATTACTTTGATCGGTATAATATAGGTAGTAGAGGTGGTGCGAGATAGGACAAAGCCAATGTCAAGGGTCAATTCTATGAAGTGACGGTATCAGCAAATTGAGTGTTTCAAGGAACGAGATGGTGGATGGTGAAAACCCAATAGGTGATGGTGATTCTATTATTTATTTAGCTAGAGTGGAGGTCGGAATTGGAAACATGTTTAGTGTGTTGATTCAATATATGGTGTTTAATACATCAATGAAAAAACTATCATTATGTTATGTTATTTTGGTGTTTTCTCTGATTGAAGCTATATCCTTATTTGCCTAAATGATGGTTTTTTTCTCACATCTCTATTTCAACTTGGTTCACCATCTTTCCCCTTTCCATTCTTAGGGATACATCATGTATTCCAGGCACTCAATGGGTTACATGAATCATGTATCCACTGGATATAATATTGATAGTAGGCTACCAGACTATATTATGAGAATACATGCCTACAAACTATATAGTGGAGTACCTAGCTAGATTATACTAACATATAATATTGATAATATCATGTCCTGGTCCTCCTAGGTCTTCATTGGGATAACTGAATCTGGTATACCAGTGAATACATTGGAAGATCCATGGCCAAGCATACTCTATATGAGGTACATTAAAGAAGGAATTTATTGAGTTCTCGATTGGATATCTAATGACTATAGTCTATACACCCTCATAGTCCCCTACACCTAAATTGTTCCAGTAACTCCCAGAAGGTAGTGGCTAGATGGAATGGACCCATTGGAAAACCACAGCGGGGTAAATCGACCAATCAGGCATGACAGTTCTCCGATACAATAACTAATTTGGGGAATCTGGAAGGATAGGATCCATAAATAATTGCTAGTGTGGCATGAACTCAACTGGTTTGGGCATTGGGGAATTCCACCACTGATTCAATGACCCACATTTCACTAATTAGTGTACTCAATGTCTGGGTATTATTCCCCATTTCTCATGTTAGTACAATGGCCAATACACTAGTGCTGATAGTGTAGTTGTAGTTTCCCTTGGCTGATTGTCATAGAAGCCATTTCAGCCACTCACTATGTCAACTTTTTCATCCTTAAATCTACAACCATTGAGGATGATAACATATTTTCATTCATTATAGTTAGTTAAATGATGATGTGAATTCTAAAAGTATCAAAGGTCGTCTATTCAAGCACATCATGATATGGTCACTACAACTACTAAGCTTGTTCCACTGAAATTAGATGGTATGTGCCAATGGACTATGCATATCTTTGATCATTATATGCCTTGGACCAACGAGGCATGTTGTTTGTATGGAAATATATAAAAGTATCAGTGTTCTAACCTCATCATGAACACATTTCAAAATAGAATTGTTGAAGAAATTGGCGGGACTCTTCTATACTATAATAAATCTAGTCTCATGTAGTAATGTAAATAGTATTCTTTCTTGTTTTTCTATATCACTGTCTAGATGAAAATGTGATGAATGTGCACGCACAAAAATTTTGTTCTTATTGGTTTCTATATACGAGGTAAATCAACGGATATCTATTAAAGGTGATGATATGATTATTGATTGTGATAAAGGGGTTGATACTGTTTGAGAAGGGAAAGCTATAGTGTTTTCTATAGGAAACTATGTGTTCTTTATCCTTATCAGTGTATAATATTGGTAGTATACTATGATCTAACCATGATTTTCTCATGCATGTTTTGTCACATATCCCAATGGTTGAGGTTTAAATAGAGGCTGATAGGGACATTCGACTCTACTGACTTGAAGTCTTCCACTGAGGAAACAATTCACCAAAATATATATATAGAGTAAAAATTTTAGTCACTCGTGGTATTGTCATCTCTAGCCTATAATTTATTGTATTTACTCTCTCCTTGATCAGGGATATAGAGGCAGGTTGATATCTTTTAGCATGGGCCCACCTCCCACTTGATCACATCATTGGATGGTGTGGTTGGAAACACTGATATAGGATGATACCTAGATAACCTAGTATATCTTGATCATTTATTAAGATACATGATGTATTCCAATGAGGACAGAGAAATTATAAGGGGCCCATAGTGGGGTACGTGATGGAGTGAATGAACAATACAAGTATGGATGGGTCTGGAATTGGGAAAGGGAATACGAATCAGGTTCAAGGCCAAGATCAACTCCCTACAACATCTGAGCATGATCGATGGGAAGGATGGCCATATTTATGAATGGGGAATGCCTAGGGGAAACAACAAAGGTAGAAGAAATGGTTGGGTTGGGCATTTTGGGGTATGGCCAACTCAATCATGAGCTTATGGGGAAGGAAGGCCATTCAATTCTGGAATTGCCTTTTGTCAGCAGTGTCTTTGTGTTCTGTGGTCAACATTTCTATTAGTTTATTGATTTCACCATGTTCTATAGGTGGTAATGATCAAATATTATTCGATTAGACATGTGATTCTTCAATGTTATTTTTTATTCAATATCACATGGCCAAATCACATGATTGAATCATTTGTGAGGTTTTTTTGGCCATGGTGGTGTTGGGATGGGGCACATTGAAATTATATTGGAACACCTTGTACTCCAACCATTTTATGTGAGTGGGATTTATTTTTCAATACCCACTATACTATAGAGGGTCCTTATAATTTATGTTGTTAAGGTAGCGCCATTTGGAATTAGTGGGGGGTTCTATATTGTGGTGGTAGTATAGTACGTTAAAGGGGTGTTTAGATATGAGACGTGTATTTTTTATTTATTGGATTTCTTCTATATTATTATAAGGCTGGTATCATTATTGGGCCCTATTGGAAGGGGTTACCAAGTGAAGCAAAATACTGGGCCACCCGACCTCTAGTAGTTGAACATGGTAGTTCATGCGTGCCAGACATCACTGTCTAATTGAAAATCGTACTGGTGATATTGTATATTAGGTGGTCGCACATGGTCCGAGAAACTATCGACCACTCTATCATGCTCCCCCTATTGGTGGTGACCAAACACCAATATATTAGGTACTCTTCTATAACAACAATATAAGACTATTGTAAAATAAGAATATTGTTTGTCGTTGCTAGAAGAATAACGATTGATGTTTCCTGAGTTGTCTGAGTATAGAGGATTTATTTGACCATGTTTTCCAAATACGATTGGTCATCATGGATGTATACATACATGTATATATTGTGGGGGTTCAAATAGAAAGGTGGTAACTTCCCATACCCCATGGTACCGAGGACAAATAAGAGTAGAGTACTGATGATCGTGGATGCCTCATATTGGGCATACTAGGGAGGGATGAAATCATCATCTTCCTTATTATTATAATGCTAGAATGCCTAGAATTGGTGGAGGGTAAGATTTTCATAATTTGGGGGAACCATTCTCTACTCTTTCAAATTTCCATTCGCAGGAATTATAAGAATAAGGAACACCATTTGGAACTGTGGAACGAGCATCTAACTATTAGAGTAGAGTAGGGGGTCTGATCCACTCTTTTATTATGATATTGGTGGATTGACGGTGTATAAATCCTACCACTAGTTTCAAATGATATATTGAGATTCTTGGGTTACATATCATATAGATCAAATGGGATGGGATGTGATTTGATGAGTCCTATGTGGGTCCCCCGATGCGTCAATGTGAAATGCTAAGGCACAACGAAGGCATATGGGAGTGGATGGTAGTGAGTGGAATAGTTCAAGATAGTGGTGTCCATTTTTGTTCAGTTTCTTGTCATGGTGTACATATATCCAAGTTTATATGGATCAACTCCAATTTTTTTTTCTCCACCATTCATCCCTTTGAGTTCTAGTTCCACGACAACACCCGTACTAGTGCAGTGACATGTCCACAAAGATTTTCTGAGTGGTTCAACCCTCTCCAATGGTTTGGTTGTTCTGATTCCAATACAATAATTTCACTCAATAGGAACATACCTATCTCATAGACCAAATATCTCAGTATTCCTCCTCATTCCAGCAAAATTTCCAATATGGCACACTATTTTCCTTTTCAGTGAAGGTAGTACTTATATATAGGGTGGTACATAAATATATTATGGCCATGGACATGATCCTAGAAGCTGGTTCCACTGGGTACCTAATTCTACATTGAGAAATAACCCCCAAGAAATTACAACCCCCGAATTTTCCTTCTTTAGTTGTTTGGCTGATCATAGTTCTCCTCACCACTCATTGCCAACGGTTCCTGCCATGGTTTTACTACTCTGTTCTCTCTTCGGTGTGTGGTGTGATCGGGTTCCAATGTTCCATGTATCTCATTGAAATAGTACTATTGAGTTCACAAGATCCCCACCAACCTATTCAGGTTCCCAATGAGTAGAAAGTTGGCATTGGGTTATTTCCTTATATGGGAAAAAGGACAATGTTTCGAGCCCAGGTCGGTCATCCAACCATCATGTGACCTGGAAGCATTGATGTTGATCCATGTGACTAAGATAGAATAGTATGGTTCAGAGTTGAGTTGTCCAAAATTATTTTGAAGGTAGTTTTTCGGTCCCCCATCGATCAATTGGGACTCATGATACTGATTTTGGGAATTATAATATCATTTCCAACTAGCTTTTTTGGCACAAACCTATGGCCCAAGCCAATCCTCCTCTGTTTTGTCATGGTATTTCAATCTAGACTAGCTATTTCACCTATCAGAATAGTTCGAGTTCTGAGTTTAGCTTCCACTGTGTTTTGATGCAGTTTCCCTCAAGAGTGAATGGTCATGATCAATCATGTCAATTTTCTAATGCCCCATATTCCTTTGTTTCAGTGGAAAGAATAGATAATTGATTTTGGTTGGTTCATGTGCTCTTGGAACAATATGATAATGACTACAAGCCTCAGGAGCAGTACATTCCATTTAGACCATTCAGTAACATTGACCATGAGTCTTCGGTTTATATAGGTAGTAGTACTATTAGATAGAGTACAGAGAGGTCTAATTGTATATGCTAGGAAATAGTGTCACTATCCACCTTTTAGGACTATTCACCATGGGTCCCACTTAGTCCAACACGATCTGTTCATTGGTTTGACATTCCAACTTGTGCTAGCACGGTATGCTCAGTAGTTGGTGTGCACATTCAAATAATTAGGTTATATATATAAGTATCAGGCTATGAGATATTGTGGTTGATTTCTTGGTGAAATTATAATGAGATAGTCAATATGGTCATCAATGAGCTGTTTGGTTGCAGGCATCTTGGAATGGATAAGTGCTATTATAGATAGCATTCATATGACTTACATGCCTACCTTCCAAGAAAATTGAGTTGTATGATCTGCCAGTGGGATCATGTACAGTTCTGGGGTCCCAAGGTAAACCAATGGATGGAGACTAATGGACTGGATTTGGGGATGGACTGAACAACTATAAAATCGAGTTCCTTTTGGTTATGCCGTTGGGTTCTGAACTCACTTGGGAGAACCATATTTTTATTGTAAGAAGGAAGTATTCGTGCAATGTTACTTGAGATCATTCAGTTGGGTTCAAATCGATCTAATTTTATGCCTTCAGTTCACCAATGTAATCAACCAACACATTTCCAAACAGAAGTGTTGGGAACAATGGCTGTGTCTTACTAGCATGGTGTGTGAATCATCAAATTGGCTGTCGATCTTGTTTACCATTGTTCATAGATATTAGATATATTATATAGAAGATGAATATGAATGGAGTGGTGATAATAACAAAATCCAATTAGTGGTCGATATGCGCTGATGGGTTCAGGCACTGGGCGAATCATGACACTATCGTTTATCTTGATGATTCAGGGAGGCCTACTTGTGGATGCTTCAGGGAGATAGTTGACATGTTCCAATGATATAAGGGCTGATTGGATTTGAAATGGTGGTCTCCATGCTTGATTCTCAAGATGGTTATGGATGCAATGGGTTTGGGGTGAGTGGAGTGGATGAGTTAATGATGCATTTGCGGTGGGATGATCGAGTTGAGCGTATGCTGATAAATATAGTGTGTTCGGCCAATTGGAATATGTTGTTTTCTCAACTATTAGAATATATTAGGGTTGAAAAACTTGACACTTTCTTATATGAGTGACTTCATGAAATCATGAACATCGTCCTGAAAAAAACATCCAGGAGTGAAGAAAGATTCCCTATGGGTATTGCTGAGAACGAGGATTCACTCTATGAGATCCAACCTCCAAAACCTCAGAAGCTCAGTGGTAGATAGGTGGCATGTCCTTGGGATGATCAACTAATCAAGAAAAATTTCCTTATGGATGATTGACTTACTTTCTTCTCACTCGGGTCTCATAAAGGACAACTCATGTATATTTTATTTCTCCCTTTGATCATTTACACTTTATGAATTCTATTTGTATTTGTATTTCTACCAAGATAATTAAAATACTCTTCTGTCCTACTATGACTCAAACATGGTCCAAACTCATCTAAAAAAAATTTGATACTAAGGTACTATCTATATAATATAGGTATTATTACATTTGAGATTCAATGTGGGAAGGGCTATGCTGCATCACCAGAGAACATGAGAAAAGGCAAGGCCAAGGATAAAAGACTATATAGAATACTGTACTTAAGTTTCTTTGTCGTGGTCCTGGGAAAAGAGAGTATAAAATTTCATAACTACCTTCAACTATAACTAGATATATATATATATATATATAATATAAAAGATCAGAGACTTTCTGTGATGGAATACTTACAATCTCTTACCAAAGAAGATGAATGAAGGTTCCTACCACTTGGATGCCTACCCTTCACATTACTCACATATCAAAAAACATTTAGTCAAGCCAATACCGATAGAGATGATACCAATGTGGTAAGGTACCTATGGGTCTAGATCAAGACATAGAGTTTTCCTACAACCTATATTATACCGAATATACTCACTATGATCATAGATTAGTACTCTACTCTAATATTCAAAATCTATTTCATATGTTATTATTTAAACCTTATGGTCCTCCAATTCCATATCCCCCATTGGCACTAGAAATGTTTTGGTCTTTCCTTCCCTATTGTACCACCATTTCCTTTCTCTCATCCTCAATATTATATTATTTCATAATAAATGCTCTTGTGAGTGACCTTCGCTTAACTGAAAGCGTGCACTCGGGTTTGTTTATTAACACACTCATGCCACACACTACCACCTCATTCATCCTATCACATTTGGATTTTTCTGTCCTTATTCCCGCTACTATTAAGTATTAAATGACTACTAACCATAAATATTAAGCACGTAGGGGGTCAAGAAGGTCGGTAGAAGAAATGCAATGAATGTATGTGGGGTCTTCTTGGTGAAGAGATGTCAATGGGTATCCCCTAGATATTGAATGAACTAGCCACTTGTAATTGTAGAAGGGTAGTTCTTACGAGCTTCTAGGCATATATGAATCTCCTCGATTCATCTATAAGAATGTCCAAAAACACAAAAGTGGAAAATATAAAATCCAAAATTAGTATAATATAGGTAGTGGAGGTCACCAGACTGCCCTGGACTCTCCCAACAGTATTTAGCCTGAAAAAGGCACATGCTTCATTCTTGTTCTTGAAGAAAATCATAAATACAAGGGAACATACATAGAACCACTATGAGTCATGATTCTCCATTATTGAGATTCCCATGTATCACACTATTTGAAGAGTACAGAGAATACATTTTGGAATTCACACTTTTGGGCTATGATGCCTAGTATGGGACTAGCCAACCCATTCAAGGGGTAAGAATGAATGGTATAAATACTCTATTATATTAAAAGAACAATAAATGATTTCTGTAAACCTCAATGGACTATGTTCTATGATTAGGACTTTCATATTGACCAACAATACCACTTCTCCATTATTTTTTTCTCCCTGAGGCTTCAGTACTCTACTCTATTAGCTATCTACAACCACAAACTGATGTTCAGTTCCTTATCCCTGTCAGTACCAGATTTCCTTGACCTACCATTGAGGGTATCTAAATTTTAAGAATATGAATTCCAAGTCATCCATTCGCATTAAGTAGTATTCATCCTTCCTAGATATGGATTGTGATATGGATAAGTAACTGACTTCTATTTTGTCTACTATTCATATGCCTTCCATCCCTTGACCATTCAATAAGAAACTAAGAAATTAGACCTTAATTTCATCCTTTGATCGAGATAATATGATGGAAGACAATAACCATATCCTTCTTCTAGAAGTTTGAGATATATTATCATTCATCGATGGATATGGAAGGGGTTCAACACAATTAGAGTAGAGTACAAACACTATTAGATGCATCAGGTACTCTGCCTATATATTACCCTACCACCGAACAGTGAATCAAAAATATTAGTGTAGAGTAACATTGATACCTCTTAATAATATAAGTCCTTTATTTTGATTCATCCCCTAACAAGATAGAAGAAGATCACCAAGAAGGTACTATACTCTAATTGCGGGGATCTAGTATAGTTTAGTTTCATCCAGACTTTCATAGAGATTGGGTTGGGGCTGAGATCAATTCAAGAGGTTCTCTCTCTCTCACTCTTTCTAGATTATCATAGTGAAGAGTGTTTAGTTTACTAAGGATCATTTCCATTTCAATAGGTTTGATCTTCTAGGAGCCTTTCCAGCACATTTCTTGTTCGACCTTGTTTCAATATCAATCTATGTGATTTTCTTCTTATTTTTCTATTTCACAATGTAAAGTCCAATTTTTTAAAATATCCAAATAAAAAGGGATTCAATGAAATTTATAAGCTAATATTTCTTCCCTACTTATCTCTATTATGATACTGGTGAGAATCGATAGCTATTATATGCATGATGTAACACCCCAAGCTTCTACGGTATGCTTCTCTTTGAATAATGTGATAACGTGTGTTGCACACAACATCGAGTACTAATACACCACAACCAATCAAACTAGCTGTTATGAATAGTAATACCTACTTTTTGAAATTATATATATTTTATATTTCAAAATGGACTTCATTTTTGGATTTATAATATCGAAATTATCCTAAGTTGAATTTTTTGTATTTTTCAGAGAACTTCCAATTTTTATGAATAATGAAAAATACTTAAAAAAACATTTTAAATCGAAATAATTTATAGTGATAAATTATATTATTTAGTGGTTTTAATGTATAATTATAATATATTTTTTCCATTTTATCCAATGGTGTTCATTAGAATTAATTTCACTTTGAAATTGGACATAAACAATTGTCAATCTTTTGATATATACTATTTCTTAAAAACACACTATTTGTTGTAACAATGGGAATTAATTATAATATTAATTAATGAAACTTATATGTTTGGAATTTTGTAAAATAGACATCATTTTGGAATTCATAATATCAATTATAGCCTAGGGTGAAATTTTGGCATTGTTCGGAAAAACTTAAATTTTTGATGAATAGTGAACCCACTAAGTGGTAGTTAAAAAACTGAATCTTTCATAAAACTTAATTTTACCGCTTCTCGGAATGGAATTTCAAAAATCTGAGAGACACAATTAATATCAAGGAGTAAAATGTTGTTCAATGAGATTAAAATAATTTTTGGTGAATAGTAACTTTTTACTTTTATTTACCACGGTTAAAAGTAAATTGGGTAATTAAGGGTAAAAATGATATTAATATTACCCTAACACATGTCCTAATTATATTGGACAAGTGTATCTCAACCAAAAACAACCTTAGGAATAAACTATTATCATTTAGGACCACTTGGATTAGATTAGGACATTTATTATTATTTAATTCAAAGAAAGGTTAAAAGAGTTAAAATCAATGTTTGTTTACTAAAAAAATTTTAATATAAGGCTATACATAAGATAAATTCGATTGTAAATATTCATTAGAAAGATAAACTTATTTCCTACATAATTATATTTTATTTATAATTTTTAGACATTATATATGTTAATATATTTATGACACAATGATGATGCAGTAATTACCTAATTAATGAACAATTAGAATAATTGATATTATAAATACCCAAATAAATATAATTTTAGACTTTTTATGAATTAAACTAATTTTATAGGTTAATATGTCATGTTAGGAGTGACTGAAATAACGTTTTTCTAATTAATAATTTTGTTATGATTTTCACAAAAATCAATTATTGAATAGTGACAATATTGACATAAAAGGGTTTTTAAAACAAATATTATATTATTAATTGATATTAAATTCAAAAAAATTTAAGGATTGGCCAAGAGATTTATATCATGATAGGTGTATCATTAATGGACCAATTGGGGGTCTCTTGGAAGTATATATTATGTTTATTAACCATATAATATAATAATACAAAGAGACATTGTAAAAGTGAAACTAATTAACTAAGAGTTAATACTTAAAGATAAGGTTAATATATTAACCCAAACCTGTATAAATTCCATGGTCTGAGTGGATTTCGACCCGTCCCCACCTTAAAATTTAAATAATCCACTTTTAATCCATTAGAAACCGAATATGAATTTATTATAAATTAATATTTCTAGCTTTTCCAAAGGTTCCCCTCACCCCTCTTATAAAAGGGCACTCCCCCATCTCATTAACTCACACCTTCATAGCCTTTTGGATCAGCCATACCCTGACCAAATACTCTATAAACTTCCCTCACTACAATCGAGAGGCCTTAGTTTGATCAGAAAGCCAATCTAAGGTTCCCTTTTGATCAAATCAAAAGGAGGAACCCGAAGAAGAGGTAATGTTTTCACACCCCCTTTTTCAAATTCATTTCTTCTTCAACTTATTCCTTCTTTGTTATTCCCATTATAAAATAATGGATCCAGTATCTCCTATATAATGTAATATTATTATAAATATGGTACAACCATATTCAGTATTCTATCCATCCTTTGAATGACATGTCACTGTACGTGCGTACGTACGACTTACTGTCTCCAAGTCGTGGTGTAATTGTTATTCAATATATGATTATTTTGATGGGTATAATAATAATTTTTAGTTCATGTAAATAATAAATATAACATGATAATTATTCTGTATATATGATATACCATCCAATTATATATTATTTTAATATCAAAAGAATGATATTGTCGCTCGTGCATACGCACGGACTACCGTCTCCACGAACACGATGAGATTCATTCTCCATCGTATCCATTCAAGTATAATTATCATTTGATTAATTAAAAATAATTTTTAAGGACTTGATATCATTCTAGATATGAATAAGATACAACATATCCATGAAAAACATGGCTTACGTAACAAAACATAAAAAATAAAATGAGTAAGTTAACACCCGAAACAACGATAAAACTAAGATATTAATAACAAATCAATGTTAAAAGATCATATATGATATCATATTAATATATATGATTCTTGTATAATTTAAAAACAATTATTTCAACATTATATAGGAGTTTAACCTACCCTCAGCCATGGAAAAGTACAAGGTAAGGGTTATTTCTCAATCTATTCATTATCCGAGGTTGTTTATATGTAATTATCTACTGGGACCTCTTTATCATCAACATACATGTTTCGTGAAAGTGTATTTCAAAAAATTCCTACTATTTTAGAAAATATGGGTTAAATTCATTTATACCCTTGTTTGAATATTTATAAGAAGTTTATAGAGGAATATTTCCGCCATTTTCAAAACAAGGTGCTTTTTAACCTTTTCGACAGAATTAAGGTAAGAATGTTTTTTTAACTAATACGGCGGGTGTGTCTATTTTCTGCCATTATAAAATCGTCGAAGCTTCCTTTACAATCTTATAAGAATATTTTCAAATAAAATTTTTTAATTTATAAATATATGACTCTTAAATGATTTCCAAATAGAAAGAGATATTTCTCTAAAAAGAGTTTTGATTTCATCTATGTCGACATCCATTGATGGATTTTAAGATTATTTGAAGTTAATTTATTATGATACAAAACATCAATATTTTATTGATGGTTTTCTGATATGTTTGACTGTGGATGTGCTATTTTTATACCATTCATGGTTTATGGATGAAGTATTGACATTTCGTATTCTATTTTTAATACGAATGTTTGTGTTATGTTTAAACCTTTTCATATGGGAATGCATTGGACTTAATATGTGATGGGTGGTGCCCGCTATAGCTCCTCGATGCATCGGTAGGTCTAATGAGAAAAACTAGTGTCTTGGAACAAGGCCTTGACAAAATCTTATTTGTAGTCTTGGCACGATGCCTTGGAAATGTGGTTATGATAGTCTGGAATTATGCATTTCATCATTATGAAAGTGGTTATTGATATTGCATGTGATTATTGGATTAGTAGAATATCCATGTGAATAAGTAAATGGAATTATTTCATTTTATTTTTTCCATACTATTTTGATGTTCAAGTTTAAAAGGCTTTTGTTTTTGTTATACATTGTGTTAAATGTTTATTATTATTTATGAATGTTTCCGCTATATTGTTATCCTTACTGGGCATTTGAGATCACCCCTTTTCTATGTTTTATTTTTCCCAGGATGTGAAGAAATAATTTATGAATGACATTTAGGGATTGTATGAGGGGATAAGAGTGTGGACTATGGAGACTATGTTGTTGTTGTTTTCATTTTAATGATGTATTGATAAACTTTATTAATGAATCTAGTTATTCCAAGGCTACTAAACTAATCGGTCATTTGAGACTTGACCTTTCTTGTGATCATGACAATGTTATGTAATAATGCACCAGCTCTGGGTAACTGGGGTCGGGGTATTACAGTTGGTATCAGAGGAAGTTTAGTACAATCCTTGGAAGCTAGATTTAGAGAAACTCTGATTAGAGAACATAGACCTAAGATGGACTTTGAGGAATAGTATAGAAGAACATCCTAGAATTTTGGTATTGTAGAGATTTTGTGATTTTTCCATGAAATACATCCCTGTCTGGATACGAGATGGTAGAGGCAGCTCTGGCACAGATGTACCTAGGGGTAAAACCTGAAAACACCGCTTTGAGCTAGACTCGAACGGGAACTGGTGCACGACAACGGGCCTTGTTTCACTCTTGGTTACGACACTCCCGGGGTATATGCTTAGGATAACTCTCATTTTCTTTTGAAATCATTATGAAGGGTTTATGAGTATATTCTTTCTCAAAGAAAACATTTTTTAGGATTATGGAATATATCCATAAATAGTTCAATTTATGTTAAGTGTTTTATAAGTATGGGATTATGTATTTTGATTCATAAACTGATCTAGTTTATGCCATTGTTTAGAAATGGCGCCTAGTGGAAGAAATGGAAACCGTATCAATGAACGCACTCCATGTAGAGATTTCCCTCCTGCTCAAGATAATTACAGTGGAGCTGGTGATTCAACTAGTGCCGATCAACTAATCACCATACTGGGACAACTCACTCAGGTTATGAATAATAACCATACCCGTATGGAGCACCATGATCCGCAGAGTGGAGGATCAATATTAGATCGATTCATGAGGAAAAAACCACCAACATTCAATGGGAGTACAAATCCCTTAGTAGCTGAGCAATGGATAAATTCCCTAGATAAAATATTTCAGGCTTTGCGGAGTAGTGAAAGGGAAAAAGTTTTCATGGCAGTTTACCACCTCACTAGAGTTGCTGATCAATGGTGGTCATTGATTCAAAACATGAAGTAAGATGATGAAGTATCAAATATGGAATGGAGGGAGTTCAAAGATCTATTTTTAGAAAAATACTTTCCTCGTGACCACCGAGCAGATATGGAAAGGCAATTTCTGAGTCCGAGACAAAAGGAGGATGAGAATTTCACAAAGTATGAGGCTAACTTTACAAGGTTAGAAAGCTATGATGGTGATTATATACGTAACCCCATAAGTAAGATTGATCGTTTCTTTGATGGGTTAAAACAATTTCTCCGTCGAGCATTAGTCTCACAATCCTTTTCATCGTACGAAGACATTGTCTCATGTGCTTAGAAGAATGAAAAGGAATTCTATAAGTCTTATGAATTTAAAGAAAATAAAGAGAATAAGAGATCTTCTGATCAATCTGGGAATGGAAATAAGGGGAAGAAGGGAGAGTTTGAATATCCATCCTGTGGTAAATGTGGGAAGAAACACCCAAGTACTTGCTTGAAGGGAATGGGTGTCTGTTACAAGTGTGGTAAAAAAGGCCACCAAGATCGTGATTGCAAAGGGAAGAAGGAAGCTACCAATGTTCAATGCTAAAATTGCAGGGAGATGGGACATTATGAAAATGAATTTCCTAAGAGTCAGGGGAACTTACCTCAGAAAAGGCCAAGCTTATGCTATCACTACTGCTGAGGTAGAAGCTCCGAAAGACGTGGTGGCAGGAAATTTAATGGTTTCCTCAAGTTTACCAAATGCATTTTTTGATTCTGGATCATCACATTGTTTCATATCTTCCCAATATGCTAAGAAAATTAGATATTTCAAATTTTATTTAACAAGGGAGTTGTCAGTTAAAACTCCTAAGGGAAGTATCATTGCAACAATGTTTTGTGAATCAGTCCCCATTAGAGCACATAAATGTTATTTATCTGCTAATCTCATCGTCATACCTTTGATTGAGTTTGATATAATCCTCAGTGTGGATTGGCTTTCAGAATATGATGCGATGATTTATTGTAAGAAGAAGGAGGTTACGATTTTTGATGATGATGATAAGGAACACCTTATCTTTATAGTAGAATCATCACCACCTAATTCTTATATAGATCCACCCCCAGTAGCTCAACTAAATTCAATTATTGGGGAGGAAGAGAATGAAATGAATGTGGGTGAGGAGAGGAATGTTCAAATAGAGGATGTACCTATTGTGAAAGAATATGTAGATGTAATTCTAGATGATTTACCATGACATCCTCCAGAATGAGAAGTTGAGTTTTCCATTGATTTAATTCCTAGAACAAGGCCCATATCGAAGACCCCTTATAGAATGGACACTGTGGAATTAGTCAAACTAAAGAAAAAACTCGATGAATTGAGTAATAAAGGATTTATTCGCCCTAGTGTTTCTCCATGGGGAGCCCCTATTCTTTTTGTTAAAAAGAAAGACGGATCTATGAGGTTATGTATCGACTATAGGGAGATCAATGCTATAATAATAAAAAACAAGTATCCCCTACCTCGCATTGATGATTTATTTGACCATCTGCATGGAGCTCAATACTTTTCAAAGATTGAACTTCGATCTGGATACCATCAGCTATGTGTGAAGAAGGAAGATATTTCAATGACAACATTTTGAACCAGGTATGGGCATTACGAGTTTACAGTAATGCCTTTTGGATTGACTAATGCACCCTCTGTATTCATGGATCTGATGAATAGAGTTTTCAAGGAATATCTTGATGAATTTGGGGTGCTATTTATTGATGATATCTTGGTATACTCCAAAAGCTACGAAGATCATGAAAATCACTTGCGCATTATCCTAAAGACTCCGAGAAAACATGAATTATATGGGAAGTTTAGCAAGTGTGAATTCTGGTTTCAGGTGATTTTTTTTCTTGGCCATATTGTCTCTAAAGATGGAAACTCTGTTGATCCTTCTAAGACAAAGGGAATTCAAGAATGGACCGCACCTATAAGTATAATTGAGGTACGCAGTTTTATTGGTTTGGCAGGTTATTATCGACGTTTCGTCCAGAATTTTGCCTGATTGGCTAACCCATTAATTAAGCTCACACGTAAAGGGGTTAAATTTGTTTGGACAAAAGAGTGTGAATAATTCTTCGAAGAACTGAGGAGAAGATTAGTAAATTCTCCTATATTGTCTCTACCATTGGGGAATGATGGGTTCGTTATTTATAGTGATGCATCGAATAAAGGACTTGGTTGTGTCCTTATGCAGAATGATAGGGTTATTGCCTATGCATCACAACAGTTGAAAATTCATGAGCAAAACTATCCTACTAATGATCTTGACTTAGCAGCTTTGATCTTTGCTTTGAAGATATGGAGGCACTACCTCTATGGTGAAAAAGGTGAGATTGATACTGATCACAGGAGTTTGAAGTATATTTTCTCACAAAAAGAACTCAACATGAGGCAGAGGAGATGGCTTGAATTACTCGTGGATTATGATTGTACGATACACTACCACCCAGGGAAAGCAAACAAGGTGGAAGATGCTTTGAGAAGAAAAGAACATGGAGTTTTGAACAATATGAGAATTTAAAGGGATCCAATTTTCATGGATCTAGTGTTGATGGACAAGGGAATAACCATGGAAGGTGAAACACCAATTCTTTATCAAATGTTTGTCAAACCATCTTTAATAGAAAGGATTAAGAGTTCTCAGACCGATGATGAAGAATCTCAAAAGAAGATTAAAGCTGTGAATGATGGGAGATTGAGAGACATTGTGTATGAAGATGGAATTTTGAAATTTGGGAAGAGACTTTGTGTTCCCAATATACCTGATCTAAAAAGGAAATTGCTGGATGATGCTCATAGTTCCAATTTCTTTATACACCCTGGGAGCACCAAAATGTATAGAGATTTGAAGGAACATTTTTGGTGGGACAACATTCAGAGGGAGATTGCCGATTTTGTGTCAAGATGTATGGTTTGTCAACATGTGAAAGCTGGAAGGCAACAACCTAGAGGAGTCATGCAACCTATTCCCATACTGGAGTGGAAATGGGACAATATTACGATGGAATTTGTCATGTGGCTACCAATGTCTGCTAGAAGGAACGATGAAATATGGGTTATTGTTGATCATCCTACCAAGTCCGCAAATTCTCTTGCTATAAGAGAAGATCTACCACTAGAATGTCTAGAAAGACTATATATTAATCAAGTAGTGAGACTTCTTGGAGTACCCCTATCGATTGTTTCAGATCATGATCCCCATTTTACTTCAAGATTCTGGAAGAATCTTTAGAAATCCTTGGATACTGAACTTCATTTGAGAACTGCCTACCACTCTCAGACAGATGGACAATCAGAACAGACTATTCAAACTTTAGAAGACATGTTGAGATCTTTCTCACTTGACTTTCAGGGTATGTGGGATCAATATTTACCTTTGGTAGAATTTTCCTATAACAATAGCTTCCATTCGAGTATTCAGATGGCACCATATGAAGCATTATACGGAAAGAGATGTTTCACACCAACCTGTTGGGATGACGTTGGTGAAGGAAAACATGTAGGTCCAGAATTGGTGGAGGAAACGATGGAAACGGTGGTGGTAATCCAAAATCACATCAAAGCAGCTCAATTTAGGCAGAAGAGCTATGTTGATAATCGAAGGAAGGATTTGGAATTTCAAGTCGGTGATCATCTTTTCCTGAAGTTATCTCCATGGAAGGGAGTCATAAGTTTTGGTAAGAAAGGTAAATTGAGTCCCAGGTACATCGGACCTTTCGAAATTCTAGAATGAATTGGGGATGTAGCTTACCGATTGACAATGCCACCAAGTCTCTCCAAGGTTCATGATATGTTCCACGTATCTCTATTGAGGAAATACATGCCTGACCCAACGCATGTACTCACCTATGAGGAATTAGAACTGGAACCCGATCTGTCTTATTGTGAAGATCCCACCAGGATTCTTGATACAAGAGAACAATTACTGAGAAACCGGACGACTCGTCGGGTAAAAGTCTTATAGAGAAACCATAAGAAGCAAGAGGCAACATAGGAACCCGAGGAACTTATGATGAATAACCACCTGAGTCTTTTCATGCGGTAGTATTCTATAAATTTCGAGGATGAAATTATTTGAAGGAGGGTATAATGTAACACCCCAAGCTTCTACGGTACGCTTCTCTTTGAATAATGTGATAGCGTGTGTTGTACGCAACATCGAGTTCTAACACACCACAACCAATCAAACTAGCCGTTATGAATAGTAATACCTACTTTTTGAAATTATTTATATTTTATATTTCAAAATAGACTTCATTTTTGGATTCAGAATATCAAAATTATCCTAAGTTGAATTTTTGGTATTTTTCTGAGAAATTCCAATTTTTATGAATAGTGAAAAATACTTAAAAACAACTTATTTAATCGAAATAATTTATAGTGATAAATTATATTATTTAGTGGTTTTAAAGTATAATTAGAATATATTTTTACCATTTTATCAAATGGTGTTCATTAGAATTAATTTCACTTTGAAATTAGACATAAACAATTGTCAATCTTTTGATATATATTGTTTCTTAAAAACATGCAATTTGTTGTAACAGCGGGAATTAATTATAAAATTAATTAATGAAAATTATATGTTTGGAATTTTTTAAAATAGAAATCATTTTTGAATTATGAATATCAATTATATCTTAGGGTGAAATTTTGGCATTGTTCTGAAAAAACATCAATTTTTGATGAATAGTGAAACCACTAAGTAGTAGTTAAAAAACTGAATTTTTCATAAAACTTAATTTTTCTGCATCTGTGAATTAAATTTCGAAAATCCGAGAGACACAGTTTATATCGAGGATTAAAATGTGGTTCAATGAGATGAAAATAATCTTTTCTGAATAGTAACTTTTTAATTTTATTTACCACGGTTAAAAGTAAATAGGGTAATTAAGGGTAAAAATGATATTAATATTACCGTAACAAATGTCCTAATTCTATTGGACAAGTGTATCTCTACCAAAAACAACCTTAGTAATAAAATATTATCATTTAGGTCCACTTGGATTAGATTAGGACATTTATTATTATTTAATTCAAAGAAGAGTTAAAAGAGTTAAAATCAAAGTTTATTTACTAATAATTTTTTAATATAGAGTTATACATAAGATAAATTTGATTTTAAATATTCATTAGAAATATAAAATGATTTCCTACATAATGATATTTTATTTATAATTTTTATACATTAAATAATTTATTTTATTTAAGAAACAATTATGATGGAGTAATTACCAAATTAATGAGAAATTAGAATAATTGATATTATAAATACCCAAATAAATATAATTTGAGACTTTTTATGAATTACACTAATTTTCTAGGTTAATATGACATGTTAGGATTGACGTAAGTAACATTTTTCATAGTAATCATTCTTTTATGATTTTCACCAAAATCAATTATTGAATAGTGTCAAAATTGACATAAAACAGTTTTTAAAACGAATATTATATTTTTAATTGATATTAAATTCCTAAATATATAAGTTTCGTACAAGAGACGTATATCATGATAGGTGTATCATTAATGGACCAATTGGGGGTCTCTTGGATTTATATAGTAAGATTATTAACCATATAATATAAAAATACAAAGAAACATTGTAAAAGTGAAACTAATTAACTAAGAGTTAATACTTAAAGATAAGGTTAATATAGTAACCCAAACCTGTCTAAATTCCATTGGATGAGTGGTTTTCAACCCAACCCCACCATAAACTTTAAAGAATCCACTTTTGAGCCATTATAAACCGAATATTAATTTATTATAAATTAATATTTCTAGCTTTTCCAAAGGTTCCCCTCACCCCTCTTATAAAAGGGAACTCCCCCTTCTCATTAACTCAGAAATTAAAAGCCTTTTGGTTCGGCCAAAACCTGCAAAAATACTCTCTCAACTTCCCTAAATACAACATATAGGCCTCAGTTTGATCATAAATCAAACCTAAGGATCCCTTTTGATCAAATGAAAATGAAGAACCCGAAGAAGAGGTAATGTTTTCACCTACCTTTTTCAAATTCATTTTTTCTTCAACTTATTCTTTCTTTGTTATTCCCATTATAAAATAATGAATCCAGTATCTCCTATATAATTTAATATTATTATAAATATGGTACAACCATATTCAGTATTCTATCCATCCTTTGAATGACATGTCACCATACGTGCGTACGTACGGCTTACCGTCTCCACGTCGTGGTGTAATTGTTATTCAATATATTATTATTTGGATGGGTATAATAATGATTTTTAATTCATGTAAATAATAAATATAACATTAGAAAGATTCTTTATATATGATATACCATCAAATTATATATTATTTTAATATCAAAAGAATGATATTGTCGCTCGTGCGTACGTACAAACTACCGTCTCCACGAACGCGATGAGATTCATTCTCCATCGTATCCATTCAAGTATAATTATCATTTGATGATTTAAAAATAATATTTAAGGACTTGATATCATTCTAGATATGAATAATATACAACCTATCCATGACAAACATGGCTTACATAACAAAACATATAAAATAAAACGAGTAAGTTAACACCCGAAAAAAACGATAATACTAAGATATTATTAACAAATCAATGTTAAAAGATCATATATGATATAATATTAATATATATGATTCTTGTATAATTTAATAAAAATTATTTCACCATTATACCGAAGGTTAACCTACCCTCTACCAAGGAAAAGTACAAGGTAAGGGTTATTTCTCAATCTCTTCATTATCCGAGGTTGTTTATACGCAATTATCTACTGGGACCTCTTTATCATCCACATCCATGTTTCTTGAAAGTGTATTTCAAAACATTCCTTCTATTTTATAGAATATAGTTTAAAGTCATTTATACCATTGTTTTACTTTTTATCAGATGTTTATAAAGGATTCTTTCCGCCGTTTTCAAAACAAGGTGCTTTTTATTCTTTTCGACAGAATTAAGGTAAGAATGTTGTTTTTAACTTATACGGCGGGTGTGGCTATTTTCTGCCATTATAAAATCATTGAAGATTCCTTTACAAAATTATAAGAGTATTTTAAAAGAAAATGTTTTATTTTATAAATATATGACTCTTAAATGATTTCAAAATAGAAAGGGATATTTCTCTAAAAAGATTTTTCATTTTATCTATGTCAACATACTTTGATGGATTTTAAGCTTATTTGAAGTTTATTTATTATGATACAAAACTTCCATATTTTATTGATGGTTTTGTGATATGTTTGAATGTGGATGTGCAATTTTTATACCATTCATGGTTTATGGATGAAGTATTGACATTTCTTATGCTATTTTTAATACGAATGTTTGTGTTATGTTTAAACCTTTTCATATGGGAATGCATTGGACTTAATATGTAAGGGGTGGAGCCCACTATAGCTCCTCGATGCATCGATAGGTCTCATGAGACAAACTAGTGTATTGGCACAAGGACTTGAGAAAATCTTATTTCTATTCTTGGAACGAGGCCTTGGCTATGTGGTTATGATAGTCTGGCATTATGAATTCCATTTTTATGAAAGTGGTTATTGATATTGCATGTGATTATTAGATTATTAGAATATCCATGTCAATATGTAAATGTCATTATTTCATTTTATTTTTCCATACTATGTTGATGTTCAAGTTTAAAAGGATTTTGTTTTAGTTATACATTGCCTTAAATGTTTATTCTTATTTATGAAAGTTTCCGCTATATTGTTATCCTTACTGGGAATTTGAGCTCAACCCTTTTCTATGTATTATTTTTCCCAGGATGTGAAGAAGTAATTTATGAATGACCTGAAGGGATAGTATGAGGGGATAAGAGTGTGGACTATGGAGACTATGTTGTTGTAGTTTTCATTTTAATGATGTATTGTTAAACTTTATTAATGAATCTAGTTATTCAAAGGCTACTAAACTAACCAGTCTTTCGAGACTTGATCTTTCTTGTGATCATGTCAATGTTATGTAATAATGCACCGACTCTGGGTAACTGGGTTTGGGGCATTACACATGACATTGAATCTTTCAAGGTATTAGATGGAAGTCACTTGGTTTAGGTTATAAAACCTTATATATAATTATCATCCTTTTCTAAAGGGTTAAGTAGGGAGAATGAGAAAGAAAGTAAAGAGGATACGTTAAGGCTTTTAGGTTTATTCCTCCCATTGCACCAAACCTGAACTACCTGTTATTAGAAAATAATAGGGTAATAGGTTTCTTCATCACATCTGAGATTTATGGGGAGGGAATTTTTCATAGGGAAAGGGTTTCCAACTATAGATTAATAGTGATAATTTGATGCTATACAGTTACAGATGATAATAATATAAATGATGATCTTCTTTGATTCTAGTTATCTTTATTTTTATGTCTTGGATTGAATCATACATTTGTATGTGAGACCCAGATCATCCAATAACACCATTAATAGAAAATAAGATATCTAATAGAATAGAATAAAAAGTTAAAGAACCTCATCTCACATAAATTCCTTTACAAGGTGGGAAAAGCACAACACCTTTCACCCTTTTACAAGATACTCAATTGATATTGTATATCCCCACCCAGTAGATGTTTGGATAGACCAACATGGATAGGGGAAAGTTTTTCTCACCATCAATTAGATAATATTTTTCAATTTATTTCTACTGGTAGATTCTTAACCATTTTTAAATGTGCTATATAATATATAAGGGTTTTTAACCGGACCCTAACGGTGATAATTATATATGAAAGGTTTTAGAACCTTATGATTTATCGATCATTATTTTAGGGATGCTTTTATGAAGGATCCCTACTCTTCGTGCCTATCGCTCAGTCTTTCAGGATGCAACACCTTGGGCCCAGTTCTCCAAGATCTTTCTCGATGTGGAAAGTGCCTGCGAACATTGAGCTATATGTCTCACTTAATATGGGTACTCTGTAGTTTCAGTATAACATATGTAGTATCTTTTTTGCATGGCCTCAGTCCCCAGGGCCTCCAATTGACCAACTAAAAGAGAATTGAGAGATGTCCTTATAAGTGAGGTCCCTTTAATCTCATTCTGAATCAAGTTACTAGTCCATTTACCAAGCTCAATCTGAAAGCAAAGTAAATAGCCCCATCCCTTTCCCATCAGCTTAGTACCTTCTTATATAGAACCAAATGAACATTTTCTTTCCCTTCATTGGGTCAATTTCTGCTAATGGATTTTCTTCCTACATTTGCAACACCTGGTACTATTTAATTTAATTCAAATTATCTTATTGTATTCAAATGACTATTTGCGAAGAAATACCATCTTGACTGGAGATACTTAAGTGAAAGTCAAAGTGACCTCAACCTATCATGAATCACATATTATCCTTTCCTAATCACCTTCCATTCTCTCACAACCATCCAATATCAAAAGTACTATATAAACAGAGAAGTGATTCCTTTAGTATGGGTGTGGAATATTTCATTTTCCAAAGGAAAAGACTAGAAGGAAGAGGTATTATAGGATCACATTACGTGATCATTAACTACAAATAAAACTATCAAGGAATCATGTACTCTTATAATAATGAGTAATCTATTCTAATAGTCATTGAATCGATCATCGCTATCCATCACTAATAAGTTGCCTGAATAGGGCCAAATGTCAAAATTAGACCAATACGGAATCACTATCCACTTTAATCTCTCAAAAGGCCTCACCAGTCTTACTGATCCATATAGAAAACACTACAATATTACGATACATCATTTTCCTCTGACCCTGGTTCCAGTGGATATGGGATTTCCACACCTGGTCAATTAATGTTACGAAATAAAGCCTCTAAAAAAGGGGAGTGAAGTAATATAATATAATAGTGATGAATAAAAGATCATGAATCCAATATGCCTAAGAAGTGACTTCTTCAGCACCAACTAAATCAGAATCCTATAACTTCATATGCTATATACAACATTTAATCTAGTCTGGTTTGGTCTTACATTTAGCGTACTTATTTATCTATTGATCTAGTTTGAGTGGTTGATGAAGGGGCGTATCCCAGCATCTGTAGTTCTATTTACAAACCGATTTCAGTATAATATAGGGTGTATAATGACCTTACAACCTTCTGTTTTCCAGTAGCTTATGCACCCGGGCCTTAGATTGATAGTTCTTTCATTGCACATCGGTTTGATTTCCTTGATTCTCTAAACAAAACAGAACATGGTCCATTCTGCAGGAACTTAATGAAGTTGAATATGCATTAAATCAGATAAAATTGACTACTAGACTTCTGGAACATCAAGATAAAGGATTTCAAATTCTCGTTCCTTCCTCGAACTGTGCCTCAACATCCCCCCATTCTATACTGTATGCACCCAATTCTAATAAGAGAGGTGGTTAAAGGGGTCCAAACAAGCCATAAATGGTTGAGTTCCCTACCTGATCTACCACCATCATTTCTCATTAGCACAATAATTTTCATTTTGGTAGGTAGGTAGGTAGGGAAAGTCCAATAGAAATCACTAAACAAGGAAAATGCACCATATAGAGATGATACTGACGCCTCTCCTCCCTTCGTACAATCAATTCCCTCATCCCAGTCACTACACTACATGAATGAAGAAATGGGTAAACAAAGATCAAGTCTAATTTTTTAGGATATTTTGGACTTCTCATTTGACAATATGATCCCTCACACTTGAAAGAGGTAAGGAAAAGAATAATTAATAGTTATTAAGTATATAACTCTAACTAGAGAAGGGATAAAAGTTCCTACTAAGAGCTCCCCCAAAACCAATAGAGACACTATTACATTATCTACGATGATATTTTGAGTACTAATATATATTCTTATTGATATCAAATGGTCCAAAAACTTAAATCTAAACTAGTTCTAGATAATAGGGGGAAAGAAATGCTTGTAGGAATGATGGATGCAGGAAGCAGGTAATCTGGGGGGTATAAAAGTCTACTTGAAAGAAGGGCATAAAGGTGATAAATCTTATCCACTCCATTAAGCTGTTAGTTCAGGCTCATTTTTAATGGTGTAAGAGGGTAATTCATACATGATGTCGAATTGATCTCAAGATGGAGATTTATCCAAACCAAAAAACAACAAAGTTATGGAAGAGGGAAAGAGGTCCATGAATGTAAGACATATTCAGGTTGTGCCTATTTAACAAGGTCAATAAATACTAAAAGACTAGATAAGCCTCAAAGATGATGAATCAAAAATTTTTTACTGTTGGTATGATCATCTTCTATGTTTAAGGGATGATTCGATTAGTTATACTGAAAGACAAGAATCATTGTAGTTTGTTGTGGGAAAGCCGACTCTGTGTCTGATTATATATATTTTTTGGGTGGCTTGTTCTGGGCATAAGTTTTCTTGGTGTAGTTCGAGCTTGACCGATATCTTAGAAGAAAAAGCTTTAAATGGGTATTCAAAAGGAACTGGTACTTATATATATTGAGGGGTTCCTTTTAATGTTACATGGGAGAAAATAGGGAATGATAAAGAATAATAAAAAAGTACTACTACCAGCCCCATGGTAAAGATATGATTGGAAATTTCACATAATTTAGATATTCACCTTCGTAATCCCCAAAAACAGGACTTTGAAAATATTTAAAGAAGAGAGAGACCTTACAGGTACCACTCTCCAAGGCAGTTACCATTAAACAATGGATAATCTCTCTAATCTCAGTTGATTCATTCATACTTTCCCCCATCTTTCATAGTCATTTGATCATTTAGATTCATTTCTATTGTTCATGTACTCATTCTCTTGAAAGGATGGGTATATGGTTTGGATAATTTTATCTACATGAAAAAGACCTAAAATCCATCAAAAAGGGAAGTAATTCGCTCTCATTCGAGAAGGAGATAGGTGGATTGGAATGCATAGGGTGGAGAGTAATATCAGGAAAGAGCGGAATAGGTGTGGGAATTATAATGGAAATAACTGCATCTAACATGATTGAATGTGTAAGAAAGGAGGGAGTAGGTAACCTTCTCCAAAGAAAAAAAGGATGAATTGGCCCACACCGATTCCTATATCTATTCAAAACATGAAAGGTGTATCAATTTATGATGAATTTTATGCAATTATCTTTCTATAAAAATTAGTAATCCAAGACACTATACAATTTGAGGGTATGGGTAACCTAGTTGTGCATCTATGGCTTTACATTGGGGCACTTTGTGAAAATTCTACTAATAGAAAGGTCTACATGCAACATAAATCTTTTAGCGGATTCTAAAGGTAGGAGAATTTAAATGGTTTTATTGTCAGAATATTTAACAAATCCGCACCTGGATGGAATTATCTAGGGAGTTTCTTGAACAATATCAACATAATTGTGAACTAGCTATGGATCGACATGTCATCCTTGGAATGAGCCGCATGCCCAAGGAATAATTTCATAAACCAGCTATCAGATGGAAAGATAAAGAAATTCAAGTACATCCAACCATCATAATATCCCCAACTATTCCTACAAACTCTGGTGACAACATAATTTGATAAAATGTGTGCCAACTTCACTATCAACTTTTCCCAACTCATCCAATAAGGTCAAGAATGATGTCAATAAAGTCCACATATCATTAAACTTCATCCAAATCATAGGGGAATCATCATCCTACACAAAAAATATAGTAGAAAAGAAGCCTGAGAAAAATGAGTCATAGGTTTCATCCTTCCCACATTTTTGTACAATTAAATGCTTGCTCAGCAAGCTCTAGTACAACCTATATATCCTATGGAAAATGCTTCTACAATACCTAAAATGGATCGAATCAATCATCATAGATAGAATGTCAGATTAATTGAGTCTTCAATGCTTTGTCCATTACTATGGAACAAGCTTAAAAATATTTTCTAGAAGCAGGAAAGACTGTGCTAGTTCCCTCAATGCTTATTTAAAAGCCACCACCCAAAAATTTCAATCCTGGTCAACGGTGTACGTATCATTCTGGAAAACTAGTAAATTTAATTTATTATTTCTTTTCACTCAATCTATGTACTCTTTGACGTTCATGTTAGGACTTGATGTATTATCAAAGAGTTGGGATAGAATTCGTGACACCACCAGAATTGCCTAATGTCACGACCCCCAGATCACAGAGTGGTGAATGTCCTGTTGGATGATGAGTAAAATCAAGACCCCGATCCTTTAATTGGACCACCTGATATAGTAAAAACCTTCATAGTGGACCAAGAGGTAAAGCATGCCAAGTCTGAGGTTAGAAATCTAGTGAAGCCCTCTTGTGAGGAAATATATGAGAAACATGGACATCAACCAGTTTGGGAAAGCAACAACAGGTCATTTATGAGCCAGTCAAATCTCATAGAAATGAATGTCAGTTTGGAATAATGTATCAACATAAGACTTGGTACGATGATGAATTCCGGAGGTCTCAACCGTTTCACTTATCATTGAATGGATATTTCTGAAAGGAGGGAACTTTAGAGCCATAGTGGGACTTTCCTACCCAATGTCCCGATTAGTGGATGGGGTGATGATTTTGTAGAAGAAGAGGGATTCCAAGATCATAAAGATCAGTCTGAAGGATTAACTTCAGAAATCCAAAATCTTACCATGGATCCACCCATGCATGATCGAAACAATATCCACTAGTTACAGTTCCCGAATCAAGGATATTATTTTCCTTGAAGACAAGTTGGGGAATTATCCCAAGGTTGACAAGAAGACTACACTAGGAATCCTTTAAGTCATACAGTCTTGGTCAAAAGGCATATTGGATGACCCCCACATCATGATCACCAAAATCTAGGACATTGATAATCTCACCACCGATGTACCAATAGTGTCCATGAAATGGTTCTTTCCACAAATGGATCCCTAATGAGCATCACGCTTACCACAACTTCCCCGGGTGATCTACTCACTTCTAAAAGTTTTCACATTGCTGGTCATAGAATAATCAAGGGTTGATACAACATTTTACTTTCGAGTTCTCTTAATATCCTAGCCTTCTGCAGCATTACCAGAACCATATGCCACCTCTTATCCACTAGTATCCAAATCAGACAAATTCATCATTGATATTTCCAGCATTTTTGAAGGAAAATTACTTCAGTGAATGCTGTTAGGGGTCACCTTTGGTGACATATCTACCATCCAGTACCAATGTGTTTTACTTAACCACTTCTTAACCCAAACCTGAAGAAGGGTCCACTTATGGAAGTATTCTGAGAACTCTATCTAGTGGAATTCCTCTGGTGTCAAGACCATCTCCTTGGGTATCTTGACCATCCTAAACCTCAAAGATAGGGACTCAAAGGTCTTCCCCTATATAACCAAAATTATCTATTTTAAAATTGGGATGCTAGAAACATCCACTTAACTCATTCATAGTGTTTTTACGTATAATGGTATAACATAGAGTGTACCTTATAACCAGCCCTTCCGACATAGCATATTATAGAGAATATCTACATAGTTTACTTCTCAACAATTACCATCAAGCCATATGGGTTATATAAATTCTTGAGAGCCTTAGGAAAGTAGACCCAAGACTTTGGTCCACCAACATCCCTTGAACCCTAAAACACTTTGCAAATTACCCATCCCCAATCTTAGAGAACAATGTATTTTGGGTTGATATAGTGACCCTTATGTTGGAAAAAATTTTAGAATAGATGTGCACCACCTTATCATCAGGGATGATTACATCATCACCTAGAATGAAATTATCATTGAATAAAACACCAGGGTGAACATGCTCGATGAAATGCCACACCACGATTTTGTGAGATATAGAGAAGATAGGACAGTAAGAGTAGTATATGAGAGGTTTACTAGCCATGAATGAGACCCATTCTTTTAATTTAATAAAAGGGACCATAAACATGGTGCTAGAAAGGGAATTTTTCAGAGACCTAGAAGCAAAATCATCTTCGACAAGACTTTATATTCTATAATAGTTATAAATTCCAATTATATCTTGAAGAACTAATAGGGGTCATGGATGAATTTAGATCAAAAGAATAAACTTTCATCTTTCCAACTATTCTATCTAGATGTGTGGTTTGATTAAATAGGGAGTACATGACCACTAATTAGAGGGGTGACTCCATGTTTTCCCCTTCATAGGCTGGCTCTGAATCTTGAGAAACTGATGGTCAGAAAGGCACTCTTCCAATTTAGTGATCCTTAATTTAATTCAATCCATTATATTATTCCAAGTTCTTTCACTGTGAAGTCTACTTTTCTAAGTCCCATTTTAAATCCTATAAAAACCATCACAATCCGGCTTCGACTGCTCTACCAGTTTGAAAAAACAAATAAAATAGTGATTGTATCGTATTGTCTATGAATCTGGGACAATACCCTATTCCATGGTTTTTCAAACTCCAGGATGTTATAAGTCATACCAAATCCCTTGAGACCCCATGCCACCATAACACACCACCATCTAAATGCCCCATCTTTCCCAGGAAAGAGTGAAAAGACATGGTAATCCTTCTCAAATTCCCAAATACTATAGAGAATGTATGGGATCTTTTTGTGAGGTATCGATTCTAGATTCGTCACCTCTTTTCTTTGAATTAGGAGATCATAATTTTTTATTTGTATTAAACTAAAAGGGTTACTAAACAATATAGAAGAAGGGTCATGTTAGGAGAAAGGGAGAGGGAACCACTCTGACTAGTATGATTATTTTCAAAAAAGATATATATTCTAATTTTTTAAGATAGGGTTTAAAAAAGGGAATATAGATACTTGTGTTATGAATATATCTCGTGTCAATATCCCTCCCTTAGTACTCAAATTATATTCATATCGACATACATTTCCTAGAGCATCCTCCCTCTACAACTGACTTTTCTTAAAACTAAAGGGCTTCTTCTTTCGATCCCACCATCCATGGTCTTTTATTCTTCAGCCTTAAATTATTCTTCTTATTCCTGAACCTTTAGAACCCATAGATATAATCAGATGATACTTATATATAGGGGTTTATAACCTCTCCTGATTCTAACTTCATCTTTGTTATTTTTCTTCCTCTTTGGTTTTCCCATCTTCTATTCTATTCTATTCTAATAGTCAATAGTAATATAATTTTTTTATCTTATAAAGAAGTGATAACCATTGATTCTATTACAAATGAATATTAGTATTATAATGGTAAAATTCAATTAGATGTTTCAGAATGAGGGGAAAGTTATTACTCTACCCTAATAGCACCTTACCATATCGTTTATAAGAATAGGAACTTCGATTACCTAAGCATTCTACACAATCATTTTTTGGGATCAATCCATTTCGTAGTTATTGAATACATTGATGAAATATTTCCTCTTTGTGACCTAATCTTATTACCCTCATGCTATGAAGGGTTCCAAGTCATCCGAATTAGCATTGTTTTTATTTAATAATATTTTATGAATATATCTTCCTTCGCTTTCTTTTTTTATTATATCCACTCCCCGTTACACTTTCTATCTATATATATCAATATATATAAGTAACAACATGTCTATATTATTTAACTGGTAAATAATAATGGCTATAGTATGGAATAATTCTGGATTCTGAATGCTTCTAATGGTTATTGTCCATTGATTCTTTTTTAGATCATTTCTACCCCCTGAAGATAGACGTCGACTTATTATATGAATAGAAATTTTCATCACACATTGGGTGAGCTAAAGATATTCACTTTGCTATATACTCAATATTCTATGTTCAAATATCACACTCAAATTAGATTCCACTTCTTATATTTCCATTTCATTGATTACGACTGCTCAAGTTTGTTTATGCATTGTGATTTCTATATCTCCTTCTGCACTAATGACACTACTAAATACAGGTGATCTATGTACCCCTTCCCTATAATCAATCAGGTGCCAAGGTTGATGCTGAATCCAATGATGAGTTTCCAGATAAAGTGGGTGGGTGAGTATATGGAATAACACATGGAAGAACACACATGTTCACTATGATTTTACTTCGAAGGAAAAAAGCAAGCCATAAGTTATTAGAGGTATCTTAGGTTATAGAGACCATTCAACTGATAGGGAGATGTAGCAGGGGAGAGTAAGCATGTATACCTACTTATTTGAAGAACCAAAATTATGGGAAACTCCATCTAAATACATAATTACATAAAATAGTTATAGAATAAATAGTTCTAAAAGTGCGTAGCTCCTCTTTTAATAAATTGTAATCACCTTTCATCTGTATCTTAGATCATACACCTTATAAGATCAATATCTTCAACAATATCATCAGGGATATTCCATCGGAACCCTTTAATGGTATATTCTATAACTAGTAGGTTTAGTCATTTCATAACTTGATATCATAGAGTTTGGATTCAGTCTAGACCCACTTACCTTCCTGGGAAGGTTTGTCCTTATATATATTGAAGGTCTCTTTCCTCTCTATGTAGAGATTTACCATCCATCTTTTAGTTATGGATCACTAGGTTGTCAACCACCCCAATTCCAATAGTTCATGATGAAGGCAAGTAACATGATTATTATCCTTCATAGTTTTTGGCATGTTATTTTGAATCATCAGAATGGTATTCATCCGTAGTCATTGAAATATGACAATAGTTGTTTGTCAAATTAGAATGAAGATCATAGGTTAGGAAAGGGCCAAGAGCCTTATTGAAAGAAGTATATTTTAGATTCAAGGATAAAGAACATATAAAATATTACCTTTCTCCCCAAAAGGACAACTTCTTTAACCCGTAGTTATTCTTACCTTTTATCTCAAGAGTATAGAGAATTGAACGACTCACTTCACTTCCCTCTCCATGAAGGGTGATGAACAATTATGGTTATTTTTAATTCCCCCCTTTCACTTCTATTCACCCATCCATTTTTCCTTTCACTTATGGGCCTATGACTAATCAAAAGAGAAAGCATACTCATAAGGTGAGAAAGAAGAGCTAATGAAAAACAACATAACTAATCTTTTTAATGGGGATGATCATGAAAAATACTCAATTACCGATTGTTCGAGTATTCCCTTATTAGTGGGGACACATATCAATATTGGTCCAATATTGGATGATAGTATTTCAGACTTCAATATATAAATGATCCTATATTTTTATTCATTATTATGTTTCATTGAGTGTTGATCATCCCCTAGCTCTTCAGTATGGCATCGTTACATTGATTTGGAAAACATGCACTTGGAAAGAAGAAGAAAAATGGAAGGGGCATTGGCCTATTTGTATAAATTAATAATTAACCCATATTTATTATTTTTTTATGAAACCAACCACTCTAATGTGTACGGGTTATGCTAAATTCACACATTGGATAGAGGAAATAGAAGTGTGATATACTATTAAGGTCCTTATTTCGTACGTCCGAAAACAACAAGGCACTGATAGCGATTCCATCCTTACCTAATTATGTCTTTGACTACCCTACTTTTTAAATCATATGGGACCTATTATATTCTAATAGATGATTCAGATGAGTCATAATTGGAAAATATGTATGCCAGGTGGTGTAGTGGTTTAGATAGTCAAACCAACGGTGTAGGGGCCCGAAAGGGATACTCACAGAACTGTTTATGATTCTTAGCTCAATGATGACATAGACTAGGAAGAATACAGGATAAGGTGGTTGGATCCCCACTTTGGGTAAAGAAAATTATATATAAAATAAATTGATTCAAATTCAAAATCATAAGATGAGGCAGAAAGTGATCCATTATTACCTTAGATGGAGGGAGACATCCCCTTGTAGTGTACACATCTAATTCTTTTCCATTTTCTTTACTTTTCATCCTCGTAATCCTTTTTATGGATGGTTAAGAAGTGAGACCTTGTTAATAAAGATACGAAAAAACCCCAGCCACAAATTTATGATTAGGGATCTAAGAATCAAGACATTCCTATTTGCCCTCTATTTTACCTACTATACTAAAAGTAGCAAAGGCATTCATTCATACCAGTAACCATAGATTTCATTATTTCTAGAGAGATGTTGAAATCCTGAATTACTAAAAGATAGAGATATAAGAGAAGAGATAGGGTCGTCCTTACCATTTATAAAGGGTAAGATATTTTATAACCTAAACTTAACGGTGCTACTTATATATCAAGGGTTTAGAACCTTTTTCTTTCTGACCTTTGTAGAGAGAATACAGAATGAATTCAGTCAAAATAGTCTAGAATTTCATGTGTGTATCATATAGGTATACTAGTATGAGTATTTATATATGAAATGAATTGGTTTTACTTTAGTATAACCACATTAGTCTCACTCACTCACCTTTTGGAATGACTGACTCTTTTTTCTAGGCGTAGTTCGTGTAGTGTTTTTTAGAAATGGAAATGGACCAAATAAGATCTGTCTTACTACGTACAGTAAGAGAAAACATTCTCGGGTCTCTATTACTTTTTAGTGGGATTGATTTAGGATATAAAATGGGACCGACTAAAATTCGTGGTGATAGTCAACATGTAATGCCCTGACCCCTATTACCAAAAGTCAGTGCATTATTACATAACATTGGCATGATATAAAGAACCATGTCCCAAAAGACCGATAAGTTTACTAGCCTTGGCATTACTAGATACATTCATATGTTTTACATTACATCATGAAATAAAATCATAAACAACATTTTCTACCCTTTTGAACACACATAAATCCTTAGCCTATCCCTATAGGTCAACCATAAAATACTTCGTCACATCATGGGAAAAATAAAACATAGAAAGGGGTGAGCTCAAATGCTCAGCAAATATTAAAATATAGCAGAATCATTAATAAATAGGAATAGACATTTAAGGAAATGTATTATACTAAAACAAAATCCTTTTAAACATAAAAATCAGCATAATATGGAAAAGATAAAATCAAATAATTCCATTTATTTATTTACATGGATATTATACTAGTCGAATAATCACATGAAATATCAATAGCCACTTTCATAATGATGCAATGCATAATGCCAAACTTCATAACCACATAGTCAAGACCTTGTGCCAAGACTACAAATAAGATTTTGTCAAGGCCTTGTGAAAATAACCTAGTTTGTCTAATGAGACCTACTGATGCATCGAGGATCAATAGCGGGATCCACCCATCACTTACTAAGTCCAATTCATTCCTCATATGAAAAGGTTTAATCATAACATAAACATTGATATTAAAACTGGCACAAAAAATGTCAATTATTTATCCAGAAACCATGAATGATGGAAAAATAACACATCCAGAGTCAAAAATATCAGAAATCCTTCTATGAAATATGGATGTTTTGAATCATAATAAATAAACTATAAACAAGTTTAAAATACATCAAAGGATGTTGACATAAATGAAATCAAAACTATTTTTAGAGATATATCCTTTTCTATTTTGAAATCATTTAAAATTTATATAATTACAAAAGAAAACATTTATTTTGAATATATTTTTATAAGCTTGTGTGGGAAGCTTCGATGATGTTATAATGGCAGAAAATAGCCTCACCCACCATATAAGTTAAAAAAAACATTCTCTCCTTAATTTGGTCGAAAAGGTCACAAAGTACCTTGTTTGGAAAATGACATAAATATTTACTTCAAAAAATATAAGTCCAAATAACAGTAGAAATGAATTTAACCTATTGTCTAGTAAAAATGTTTTGAAATTTATTTTTATGAAACCTGGATGCGGATGATAAAGAGGTCCCAGTAGATATTTACGTAAAAAAACCTCAGATAATAAAGAGATTGTGAAATTAACCATTAAATTATAGTTTTTCTTAGTAGATGGTAATTTAACCTCTTTTATAATAGTTAAAACATTGTTATTATATTATAAAATAACTATATAAATAAATATGATATCATATATGATCTTATAATGTTTCTTTGTTAATAATATTTTAGTTGTATCATCGTTTCAGTTGTTAACTGATTCGTTTTCCTTTATATGATTGGTTACGTAAGCCATGTTTGTTATGTATAGGATGTATTTTATTAATATAAAAAATTATATTATGTCCAAAAAATTATTATTAATAATAAAATTAAAATTATTCTGGAATGATTACGGTTGGAATGAATCTCATCGCGTTCATGGAGACGGTAATTTGTAAGTATGCACGAGCGACAATATCATTATATTGATGGTGAAATCATATGTAATTGGATATTATATCATATATAAAGACTAATTTAAATGTTATATTTATTCTTTAAATTATTTATACTCATTATTATACCCATCTAAATAATGAAGTGTTTGAATAACAAACTACACCACGACATGGAGACAGTAAGCTGTACGTATGCATGTATGATGAGTTTTTCATTTATAGGATGTAAAAAAATAATGGATATGGTTTTACCATATTTATAATTATGTCATAGTATTTAATAGGTTCTTGAGTTATTATTTTTCTATAGAAACAATAAAGAAATAGCAAATGGAAATAGAAAAGAACTTGAAAGAGGGTGGTGAAATTATCACATCTTATTCAGGTGTTTCCTTTTGAGTTGACCAAAAGTGCTCCATAGGATGGATTTCTGATAGAATTAAGGAATCTAGGTTGATGTGAGGGATGTTGGAAAGATATTTGGCTAGGGTTTGGTCGAGATAAATGGATTTGGAGGTGTGATTTTGAGAGAAGGGGATGTACCCTTTGATATGAGATGTGAGGGTCACATTAGGAAGAGCTTGAAATATTATTTTATAATAAAATTATTTTTTGTTTGAAATGGCTAAAAAATGAAATATATAAAGGATAAGGTGGGTATGGGTCGAAAAACACTCAACCAATAGGTTTTATATAGGTTTAGGGCATCATATTAACCTTATCTTTTAGATTTAACACTTAGTTAAATAGTTTGTCATTTACCATGTCTCTTTGTATTTTTATATTATATAGTTAATAAACATTCTATAACATGACAATATAACCCCGTGTGGTTAATTATTAATATATCTAACCTTATATATGTCTTTTTCCCGAACCATAGATTTTTATGAACATTATATCAATTAATAATATAATATTTATTTTAAAAACTCAATTATGTCAATTTTGACACTATTTAGTATTTGATTTTTTGGAAAGCCAAAAAAATTTATCACATCAAATAAAATTTATTTAACCAACCTTAAAAAGTCATATTAACCTATAAATATAGTTTAATTCATCATAAGTCTCAATTAAAATTTATTTGGATATTTATAATACCAATTATTTTAATATTTCATTAATAAGGTAATAACTGCATCATCACTGTTTCATAAATAAATTAAATTATACAATGTCTAAAAATTATAAATAAAATACATTATTTATGATGTATCATTATAATTATAATTAATATTTATAGTCGAATTTATATATTGTGTAACCCTATATTAAAAATGGTTTAGTTATTATACTATGAATTTAACTCATTTAACTCTTCTTTAAATAAAATAATTATAAATGTTCTGATCTAATACATGTGGATAAAAGAGGGTCATATATTATTCAAATGGTTTCTTTTGGTCGAATTATACTTATCTAATAAAATTTGGACATGTGTTAGGGTAATTATGATATCATTTTTACCCTTAATTACCCTATTTAATTTTAACTGTGGTAAATAAATGTCAAAAGTTACTTTTAACCAAAACTTATTTTCATATAATTGAAAAAAATTTTACTTAACAATATTAACTGTGTCTCTCAGAATTTTTAAATTCAACTCACATAAGTGGTAAAATTAATTTTTATTCAAACTTTCAAATGCTCATAGGAGATGGGTAAAAGACGGTAAAAAGTTCGATAAAATTTTATAAATTTAAACATATTATAAAATTGCTCAAATTAATTACGTTGAACATATAAAGGTATTATGTATCTTTTTTGACATAAAATAAATTGATATAAAATAAAAAATTATTTAAATAAAAAATCGGTTTTAACAAATAACGCAACGTTTTTTCACTATTCATCAAAAATTGAAAAAAATTCAGCAAAATACCAAAAATTCACCCTAAGCTAATTTCGATATTCCGAATCCAAAAATGAAGTCCATTTTTAATGATAAATTTTATATAATTTTAAAAAGTTGTTATTACTATTCCTAGTTGTTAGTTTGATTGGTCGTGGTGTGTTAGAATCTCGAAGTTGCGTACAATACAAGCAATTGGATTATTCAATGGGAAACGTACCATGGAAGCATAAGGTGTTACATTCTCCCCTCCTTAAAATAATTTAATCCTCAAAATATCTATAATACTACCACACAAAATGATTTGGGTGGTTCTTCATCATATGTTTCTCTAGTTCCCACATTGCATCTTCCGTCTTATGGTTTCTCCATAGAACTTTTAACAGATGATTCATCCAATTTCTCAGAACTTGTTCTCTTATACCAAGAATTTTAACAGGCTCTTCAAAATAAGACATATCAGGTTACATTTAAATTTCCTCATAGGCGAGTATATGCGTTGGGTCTGAAATTTATTATCTCAACAGTGATACATGAAACACATCATGAACATTGGAGAGACTTCGAGGCATTTCAAAATGATAAGCTACAACTCCAATTCATTCTAGAATTTTGAATGGTCTGATGTACCTGGGACTCAATTTACCCTTCTTAACGAATCATATAACACCCTTCCATGGAGATACCTTCTAGAAAACATCATCTCCAACCTGATATTCCAAATCCTTCCTTCGGTTACTATCATTTCTCTTTTTCATAATTTGACCTACTTTGATGTGGGTTTGGATAACCTTCAAATTTTCGATTGTTTCCTCAAGATGTTCTTAGCATATGAGTTTTCGTTCACAAACATCATCCCAACAATTTGGTGTGCAAAATATCTTTCTATATAAAGCATCATATGGTGCCATCTGAATTCTTCAATGGAAGCTATTGTTATAGTAAAATTCTACCAGAGGTAAATACTGATCCCACATATCTTGAAAGTCATGTGAGAAAGATATCAACATGTCTTATAAGCTTTGAATAGTATATTCTGATTGTCCATCAGTTTGAGGGTTGTAGGCAGTGCTTAAATGATGTTCAGGATCCAGGAACTTCTGAAGACTTTTCCAGAATCATGATGTAAAATGGGGATCACGATCAGAAACAATTTATAGGGGTAGTCTATGTAGCAGTACAACATCATAAATATATAGTCTTGTCATATGTTCAAGTGGTAAATAATCTCATATAGAAATAAAATGTGCTGACCAGGTAAGACGATCAACAATGACCGATATTACATCATTCCTTCTAGAAGTCTTTGGTAGCCCCATGACATGTCCACCATAATATAATCCCATTTTCAATCAGGTATGGGAAGATGTTTCATAACTCTTCTAGGTTGTTTCTTTATAGCTATCACTTATTGACAAACCATAAATCTCTACACAAAATCATCAATATCTATCTTCATGTTTTCCCACAAAAAATGTTCCTTTTAAATCTCTATATATCTTAGTGATACCTTGGTTTATAGAGAAATTGGAACTATGGTCATCATCCAACAATTCCATTTTTAGATCTGGTATATTGGGAACACAAATTCTCTTCCCAAATTTCAAAATTCTTCATTTATATACGATGTTGATCAATCTCCCATCATTCAAAGATTTAAATTTCATTTAAAATTTCTCATCATCAGTCTGATAACTTTTTATCCTTTCAAGTAAAGATGTTTTGGAAACAATTTTTAAAATAATTTATGTTTCACTTTCCATGGTTATTCTCATATCCATCGTTACTAGATCCATGAAAATATGATTCTTTTCTACCCTCATCTTGTTCAAAAATCCATGATACTTTCGTTGAAAAGCTTCTTCCACCTTATTTTCCTTCCCTGGGTCGTAGTGTATAGTCAATAATAATCCCTGAGTAGTTGAAGCCATATCCTTTGCCTCATTTTTAGTTCTTTTTGTGAGAAAATATCTTTCAAACTCTTGTTATCAGTATAAATCTCACATTTTCACAATAGAGATAGTGTCTCCATATCCTCAAAGCAAAGATTACAGCTGCTAACTCAAGATCTTGAGTGGGATAGTTTTCCTTATGAATATTTAGCTATCATGATGCATATGCAATAACTCTATCATTCTGCATAAGGACACGACCAAGTCCTTTCTTTAAAGCATCACTATAAATAACAAACCCATCATTCCTGATGGTATTGTTATGATAGAATCATTAATTAATATTCCCTTAAGTTCTTCAAAACATTCTTCACACTCTTTTGTCCAATCAAATTTAACCCATTTATGTGTGAGCTTGGTTAATGGGTTATCCAATCGGGAAAAATTCTAGAAAAATCACCGAAAATAACATGCTAAACAAATAAAACTATGTACCTCAGTTATACTCATCGATGGTAGCCATTCATGGATTTCCTTGGTCTTTGAAGGATCAACAGAGATTCCATCCTTAGAGACAATAAGGCCAAGAAAATACATCTTCTGAAGGTAGAATTATCACTTGCTAAATTTCCTATATAATTCATTTTCTCTAAGAGTCATTAGGATAATGTGCATGTGATTTTCTTGATCTTCATAGATTTTGTATTATACCAAGATATCATCAATAAATACCACTAAAAAGTCACCAATATATTCCTTGAAAACTCAATTCATTGTATCCATTAAGATAGAGGAGGCAGTATTCATTCCAAAAGGCATTACTGTAAACACGTAATGCCCGTACCTGGTTCAAAATGCTATTTTTGGAATGTCTTCCTACTTCACACACAACTAATGATATCCAGATCGAAGGTCAATCTTTGAAAAATATTAAGCTCCATTATGTTGGTCGAATAAATCATCAATGTGAGGTATGGGATACTTGTTCTTTATTGTTATAGCATTGATATCACTGTAGTCAGTGCACAACCTCACAGATCTGCCATTCTTCTTAAAAAAGGATAGGGGCTTCCCAGAGAGAAACACTAGGGTGAATAAATCCATTATTACTCAATTCAACTTGTTGTTTATTTATCTCCACTAATTCAACATTGGAAATTATATAAGGGGTCTTTGTTATGGGACTTGAACTAGGAATTAAGTCAATGGAAAACTCTATTTATTGTTTTGGAGGATATCTAGGTAAATCCTCTGAAAACACGTCAACATATTCATGCACAATAGGCACGTCCTCTATTCGAACATTCTTTTCCTCACCTATAGTTATTTCATTTTCTTCCTCCCCAATAATTGAATTTAGTAGAGCTACTGAGGGTGGATCTAGATAAGAATCAGGGGGTGACATTTATGCTCTAAATATAAGGTACTCGTTATCATCATCGAAAATTGTAACCTCCTTCATATTACAATAAATTTTCTCATCATGGTCCAGAAACCAATATATACCAAGGATTATATCAAATTAAATCATGGGAATGACGATGATATTAGCAGATGAAGAACATTTTTATGCTCTAATGGGAACTGATTCACAATACTTTGTTGTGATGAAACAGCCCTTAAAAGTTTTGACTAACAACTTCCTTGTTATGTCAGGTTTAAAATATCTAAATTTCTTACAAAATGGGAAGATATGAAATAATTTGATGATCCATAGTCAAATAAAGAATTGTCTAAACTTGAGGAAACCATTAAATTACCTGCCACCATATCTTTTGGATCCTTAACCATAGTAGTAGTGATCACATAAGCTTGTCCATGCTCCCTTGGCCTTTACTGAGGTAAGTTCCCTTGGTGCTTAGGAAATTCATTTTCATAATTCCCCTTTTATATACAATTGTATCATTCAAAAACCTCTTTCTTCCCCTTGAAATCATGATCTTGGTTTCCTTTTTCACCACACTTGTAACATACTCCCATTCCCTTCAGGAATGTACCAGGGTGTTTCCTTCCACATTTACCACAGGATGGATATTCAACTTTTCCCTTATTCCACTTATTTCCATTTCTAGAGTGTTCAACAGATCTCTTTTTCTTCTCCTTTGCATTAATGTTATAAGACATAGAAAATTTGTTTCTATATTGATAGCACATTAGAAGATATCTTCATATGATTAGATGGATTGTGAAAATAATGCTTGATGAAGAAATGGTTTAAAACAATCAAAGAATAGATAAATCATACTCCTTGGGTTACATATATAATCTGTTTCATGCCTTGATATCATTGTAAAGTTAGCCTCATATTTTGCAACATTCTCATCCTCCTTTTTCCTCAGACTCATAAATTTCCTTCCCATATCTACTCTATGATCATGAGGAAGGTATTTTTCATTGAAAAGTTCATTAAAATCCCTTCATTCCATATTTTATACTTCATCTGGTTCCTTTTTGTTTTGAATCAATGACCACCACTGTTCTGCATCTCACGTGGGGTGATAAACTGCCATGACAACTTTTTATCTTTCTCTACTCCCGATAGTGTGAAATATTTTCTCTAAAGAATTTATCAATTTCTCAGAAATTAATGGATTTGTACTCCCATTTAATATTGGTGGATTTTTCCTCATGAAGTGATCTAACATTGATCCTCTACATTGTGGATTAGGATGCTCCATACATGTAAGGTTATTATTCATAACCCGAGTGATCTTTCCTAGTATGGTGATAAGCTAATCAGCACTAGTTGCTTCACCAGCTCCACTATAATTATCATCAGTAGGAGGGAAATACCTAAATGGATTACGTGAACAGATAAGGTTTCCATTCATTTCATTGTGCGTCATTTCTATGCAATTTCATACACTAGATTTGTTTATGAATCATAATACATAATTCAATCATATAAAACACTTAACATAAATTGAACAGTTTATGGTTATAATCCATAATCATAAAAATATTTCTTTAAGGAAGTATATATCCATAAACCGTTCAAAATGGTTAGTAAGGAAAATGATAATTATCTTATGTATATCCCCTAGGAGTGTCGTAACCAAGAGTGCAGTAAGGCCCGTTGTCGTGCTCCAGCTCACGTTCGAGTCTAGCTCAAAGCAGTGTTTTTGGGATTTAACCCTAGTTACATATGTTCTAGAGATGCCTATACCTTCTCATTCCGATACATGAATGTATTTCATGGAAAACTCATAAATTCTATATAGTACCAAAATTCAAGTAAGTTCTTCTATGACAATCCTCAAAATCTATCTCGGGTAGTGTTCTCTAATCAGATCATTTCTAAATCTAGTTTCCAAGGTTTGTACTAGACTTCCTCTGATACCTAATGTAACACCCCGAACACAATTACCCAGATTCGGTGCATTATTACATAACATTGTCATGATATAAGGAATCATTTCCTTAAAGACCGATCAGTTTAGTAGCTTTAAATGTTCTAGATACATTCATAAGTTTTACATTACATCATGAAATAAAAATATCAACAAAATTTTGTCCCCTTTTGAGAACACTTATATCCTTATCCTATCCCTGTAGGTCAACCATGAAATACTTCTTCACATCTTGGGAAAAATAAAACATTGAATGGGGTGAGCTCAGATGCTCAGTAAGGAAAACAATATAGCGGAAACTTTCATAAATAATCATAAACATTTAAGGTAATGTTTTAGACTAAAACAAAAGCCTTTTAAACATAAACATTAACATAACATGGAAAGGATAAAATCAAATAATTCCATTTACTTATTCTTATGGATATTCTACTAGTTGTATAATCATAGGGATTATCAATAGCCACTTTTATAATGATATAATGTATAATGCAGGACATCATAACCACATAGTCAAGGAATTGTTCCAAGACTACAAATAAGATTTTTCCAAGGCCTTGTTCCAAGACACTAATTTGTCCCATGAGACCTACCGATGCATCAAGGAGCTATAGCGGGCTCCACCCGTCACTTACTAATCCCAATGCATTTCTCTTAGGAAAAGGTTTAAACAAAAAATAATCATTTGTATTAAAACGATCATATGAAATGTCAATAAATTATACTTAAACCATGAATGGTGTAAAAATAAAACTTCCATAGAAAAACATATCACAAAACCTTCAATAATATATGGACTTTTTGTATCATAATAAATAAACATCAAACAAGCTTAAAATCCATTATATGATGTTGACACAGATGAAATTAAAACATTTTTTAGAGAAATATATCTTTCTATTTGAAATCAATTAAAAGTTATATAATTATAAATGAAAATAGTTATTTTGAATATATTCTTCTAAGATTGTTTGGGAAGCTTCGACGTTGTTATAACATCAGAAAATAGCCACACCCATCGTATAAGTCAAAAGAATACATTCTTACCTTAATAATGTCGAAAAGGTCATAAAATAACTTGTTTGGAAAACGATGGAAATATTCCCTTAATAAAATATAATTCCAAATAAGGGAATAAATTTCACTAACCCATTTTCTAGTAAAAATGTTATGAAATAAATTTTTAAGAAAACACGGATGCAGATGATAATGAGGTCCCTGTAGATAGTTAGGTAAAAACAACCTTGTATAATAAAGAGATTATGAAATTAACCCTTACCTGGTAATTTTGCTTAGTAGATGGTATGTTAACATCCTGTATAATATTTAAAACATTGTTATTAAGTTATATAAGAAATATATACATAAATATGATATCATATATGATCTTATAATATTACTTTGTTAATACTATTTTAGTAGTAGCATCATTTCGGGTGTTAACTGATTCATTTTCCTTTAAATTCTTGGTTAAGTAATCCATGTTTGTTATGGATAAGATGTTTTTAATTAATATATATAATGATATTATGTTCATTAACATTATTTTTAATCATAAAATTAAAATTATTCTTGAATTATTATGATGTGGAGTGAATCTCATCACGTTCGTGGAGACGGTAATCTGTATGTACGCACGAGTGACAATATCATTATATTGATGGTGAAGACATATGTAATTGGATGGTATATCATATATACAGAATAATTATCATGTTATATTTATTATTTACATCATTTATACCCATTATTATACCCATCCAACTAAAGAAGTGTTTCAATAACAAAATACACCACGACGTGGAAACGGTAAGCCGTACGTACGCACGCATGGCGACTTTTTCATTTATAGGGTAGATAGAATAACAAATATGGTTGTAATATATTTATAATACCATCAATGTGTGTATAAGGTACTGCATTTGTTATTTTGGAATTTATTCAACAAAGAAGGAGAAATTAGAAAAAGAAAAGAACTTGAAAGTGGGTGGTGGAATTATTACCTCTTCTTCGAGTGTTTCCGTTTGAGTTGATTAAAAGGAATCCATGGGTTGGATTTCTGATCAAATTATGGACTCTAGGATGATTTTATTACATTTGGTAAGATATTTTTGTAGGGTTTGTCCAATAAAAATGTCTTTGGAGGTGTGATTTTGAGAGAATGGGAAGTACCCTTTTATAAGAGAGGTGAGGGTCACTTTTAGAAATGCCTAAAATATTATTTTATAATAAAATAATTTTCTATTTATAATGTCTATAAAATTCATTATTTAATGGATATGGTGGGGATGGGTCTAAAACCTTTCAATAAATAGGTTTTAGACCGGTTTAGGTCATCATATTAACCATATATGTTAGATTTAACTCTTAGTTTAATAGTTTGTCATTAACCATGTCTCGTTGTATTTTTATATTATATGGTTAATAAACTTACAATTACATTCCAAGAGAACCACATGTGGTTAATTATTAATATATATAACCTTATCTATTTCTTTTGGACTATCATTAGATGTTTAAGAATATTATATCTGTAACGTCCGACCCCAGCTACCCAGAGTCGGTGCGTTACTTCGTAACATTGGCATGATCACAAATGATCAAGTCTCGAAAGACCAATTAGTTTAGTAGCCTTGGAAACACTAGATACATTCATAAATGTTACATTACATCATAAAGTGAAAAACTACAATAATAATGTCTCCATAGTCCACACTCATATCCTCTTCTGACTATCCTTGCAGGTCATTCATAAAATACTTCTTCACATCCTGGAAAATATTAAAACATTGAAAGGGGCGAGCTCAGATGCTCAGTAAGGATAAAAATATTACGAAAGCTTTCATAAATAAACATTAACATTTAAGGAAATGTATAATTAAAACAAAATCCTTTTAAACATGAACATCAACATAATCTGGAAAAAGGAAAATGAGATAATGCCATTTTCTTATTCACATGGATATTCTACTGGTCGAATAATCACATGCAATATCAATAACCACTTTCATAATGATGGAATGCATAATTCCAGACTATCATAACCACGTAGTCAAGGCCTCGTGCCAAGACCACAAATAAGATTTTCTCAAGGCCTCGTGCCAAGACACTAGTTTGTCTCATGAGACCTACCGATGCAATTTTTTTAGAAGATAATTACGTTTAAAATTGCTCAAATATACTCCATTGTTTTTCGAAAAAATATTATGCAAGCTTCTGAAAAAAAAATAACAAATTCTGAGACTGCTCGACTAATTATAGGCCATGATGGGTCCACGCCCAATCTCTTCCTGTCTACCACACTCGAGAGTCAGGTTTTCTGAAAACATTTTTAAGCTTGCGTTAAATAATTATATATTTGCACTGGATTTTCATATATTTGAGAGATATATCTCTATCTTTTTGAAATCATTTAAAAAAAATTATCGCTTGTAGAGGATTACAAAACTCAAATAATGGTCACGACGGTGGAGAAGTCTTTGTCGCCACATACGTAAGAAATAAACATTCCTTTTTTCGTTTAGTAAAAACGCTTTGTATAAAAAGATTCATTTTGAATAAAATTAAATTTGAAAGGGGTTTATAAACTGTATAAAAGAAATTTGTGTATAAAACAAAATATGCCTCAATGAATTGAGATTGAGACGAAGTCCCTTTCAAAGATCATTTTTTAAATAAAATAAATCTGTAATTTTTTATTCACTATAAGTACACATAAAGAAAGTAAAAAATACAAGATAGGACATAATAATATCATGACATAATTTTAAAGTAGGAGATTAACACAAAGAACGAAAATTGGGTTAAGAATTTCCCTTACCTTGCGTCCTGTCTTGACTCGACTGTTATTTAATCTCCTGAATAATAAAATAGAGTTAATTTATAATTGATTAAGAACCTTTTTCAATTTTTTTATTCATTTTATATCACTTATTACCATGTTATGAACATTATGTAATTATTTAAGTTAATAACGGTCGTTTTGTTGATATTTGGTACTTGAGTCAAAAATAAACTTCTTATAATTACAAGTTGTTCATGTGGTGATATATTAATTATATCCAGAATTATATTCATGATATAGATATCATATATCTCATATATATCTAGTATATACATGCACTTATAATATTCCCTAACGTTTAGAGGTAAGAAATTAAATGCACCATTCACGGAGACGGTAATCCGTACGTACGCATGAACGCTACTTTCATTTCTATTTCGTATTTAATGGAATGAAATCATAATAGTATAAAATTGTATTGTAATTCCAGTATAATATCATATATAATATCATTTACTCTATTCTTTATACATCCCACATATGACATTAACGATTCAAATCACTTTGATGGGGCGGTAGTCCGCACTTCCTAAAATGAAAATATCGCATTTACCCATAATGGAAACCAAAAAAGTATGCCATAAATGAAAAATAAAGAAGCTTAATTAAAACAAAAACATAATATATATATCATATCTGAAAATAGTGTTATCAAAATGGCCACCATTATAGGTGTTATATGAGGGTTGAACAATCATCGTTTCGTGAGGCAGAATTTTGCCATCCATAGAAACAAAATGTTCTTTAACCATTAGATGTTGGTGTGTGTAAGTGTAGCTCTGATAATTCATATAAAAACATCCTAGTATATTGAGGATACGGGTGTTTTTACAAAATAAATGAATAAAAAGAGTTTAGGGGGTTGGATAAGCAAAATAAAAAAAATAACATAAGAGAAGACATTACCTTAAAACCGGGTAACTCTTTTGATTTGAGCCAAAGGCTTCCTTGGGAATAATTATGCCCAAAGTGAGGCTTCTAGGAGTAAAGGAGGGAATTTGGGAGAGTATTTGAGCAGAGGATGGCCGTGCAAAAAGTCTTTGAAAGTGTGAGTAAGGTGGTAGTGGTGGGGGCCTTTTATAAGTGGAGAGGAGGGGCACTCTTGGAAAGTAATGAAATGTTACTTTATTATATAATGAGTTTCGGATTTTAAAGGACCCAAACTTATATTATTCAAGGATAAGGTGACAAGGGTTCGAAATCTACTCATAAAATAGGTTTTTGACAAGTTTATGCCTTGGATTTTACATTATATTTTCATTTTATTTAAATCGTTAATTAATGAGGTAATCGATGCATCATCATGGTGTCATAAATAATTTAATTTATATAATGTCTAAAAATTATAAAAAAATATCATGATGTAAGAAAACTTTGTATCTTTCTAATGAATACTTATAGTCAAAAATATGACTTGTATAACCCCATTTAAAAATTGTTTTAGTAAAACAACTTATGTTTGTGACATTTTTATTTTAACTTTAAATAAAAGTAATTTATGTCATTTTCCTACCAAAGTGGCTCTATGGGGTCCCCAATTTGACCCATGGATTGTCTTGGTCGGCCAGGACACGTCCAGAAGGGTTAGGACAAGTTTAAAGGTATTTTCATATTTTTATAATATCATTTTTACCTTAAATTTCACTAATTACCTTTAATCGCGATTAATTAAACCTAAAAGTTACTATTCACCAAAAAATTATTTTAATCCCATTGAACCACATTTTAATTCTTAATGACAACCATGTATGTCAGATTTTTGAAAATCAAAATACAGAAGTGGTAATATTTCATTTAAATGAAAAATCAGTTATTTAACTACCACTTAGTGGTTTCACTATTCATCAAAAACTGATGTTTTTCAGAACAATGCCAAAATTTCACCCTAATCTATAATTGATATTCCGAATTCAAAAATGATGTCCATTTTATGAAATTACAAACATATAAGTTGCATTAATTAATTTTATAATTAATTCCCGATGTCACAACAAATATCGTGTTTTTAAGAAACAATATATATCAAAAGATTGACAATTGTTTATGTCCAAATTCAAAGTGAAATTAATTCTAATGAACACCATTGGATAAAATTGTAAAAATATATTCTAATAATACTTTAAAACCACTCAATAGTATAATTTATCACTATAAATTATTTTGATTAAAAAAGTTGTTTTTATGTATTTTTCACTATTCATAAAAAATTGGATGTTCTCAGAAAAATACCAAAAATTCAACATAGGATAATTTCGATATTACGAATCCAAAAATGAAGTCCATTTTGAAATATACAATTTCTATAATTTTAAAAAGTGGGTATTACTATTCATAACGACTACTTTGATTAGTCGCGGTGTGTTATAACTCGAAGTTGCGTACAATGCAAGCTATTGCATTATTGAACAAGAAGTGTATCGTGGAAGCTCAGGGTGTTACAATATCAATAAATAATATAATATTTGTTTTAAAAACTCAATTATGTCAATTTTGACACTATTTAGTATTTGATTTTTTTGAAATCCAAAAAAAACATTATAACGTGAAATAATATTTTTTTAACCAACACTAAAATTTTATATTAACCTCTAAATTTAGTTTAATTATTCATAAGTCTCAATTTACATTTATTTGGATATTTATAATATCAATTAGTTTAATATTTCATTAATAAGGTAATTACTACATCTTCATTGTGTCATAAATAAATTAAATTATATACTGTCTAAAAATTATAATTAAAATACCATTATGTAGGAAATATTTTTATCCTTCTAATTAATATTTATAGTTGAATTTTATATTGTGTGTAATCCTATATTAAAAACGGTTTAGTTATTAAACATTGAATTTAACTCTTTTAACTCTTATTTAAATAAAATAATAATAAATATCCTAATCTAATCCAAGTCGACCAAAGTGGATAATATTTTAATCCTATCATTTATTTCTGCCTAATTATACTGATCCAATAGAATTAGGACAAGTGTTAGGGTAATTATAAAATCATTTTGACCCTTAATTACCCTATTTAATTTTAACTGTGGCAAATAAAAGTCAAAAGATACTATTCACAAAAAATTATTTTTACCTTATTGAACCAAATTTCACTTATTGATAATAACAATGTCAATAATATTTTTAAAATTCAACCCAAAAAAGTGATAAAATTATGTTTTACACAATTTGGCAAATTCTACTAGGAGGTGGGTAAAAGACGGTAAAAATTTTGATAAAATTTTATATATCTAACTTTATTATAAAATGAATCCAATGAATTATGTTGAACATATATAAGTATTATATAACTATTTTGACCTAATTTGAATTAATATCAGATAACTAATTTTTTAAATAAAAAGTCGCTTATAACCAATAACACAATGTTTTTGTACTATTCATCATAATTTGAAAATTTTTAGAAAAATAAAAAAATTCTTCCTAAGAAAAAAATGATATTCCAAATCCAAAATTGAATTTTATTTTGAAGGATAAAATTTATCAAATTTCAAAAAGTGGGTATTAATATTCATAACGGGTAGTTTTATTGGTTACGGTGTTTTAGAATCTCGAAGTTGCGTACAATGCAAGTTATTAAATTATTGAAAGGGAAACGTACTATGGAAGCATAGGGTGTTACACAACATATTTTATCCAATGGATTGCAGAACTCAACTGACTACGCATTATACTAGTCGGTTTTCCAAAAACTTGGGGACCAAGAATTTATGTAGACTAGTGTAAATCAAAACGGTCGAAAGATGATGTAATTTTATTACTCTTCTAATTGTGATATCCAATGAAACACAAAACCTAATCGATCCGTCCCATACCTGCATAGCCTAGTAATTTTTTCCTAGATATCAATGATCATCCAAAAATCATTAGGACCTACCTATGTGATGTCACCTTTGGCCTTGAGTGTCACCACATTGCTTTCTCTTGTAAACATTGGAACTCCTACCTCTCTTATGACTAGGTTGTTTGGTGCACCACTAAATCTTCAACAAGGAGAACTTAATCATCATCAGTATATTCATTTTCCCGCTGCCCAGATAAGACTGTGAGTCTATTGTGCAGTTTCCTCATTGTTTTTTATTGGTGGTTACAAAACATCTTTTAGTTATGCTATTAAATCGGTTTTGTAATGCATTGGTTGCTTGGTCTATGGGGTTGGTCCTAGTTAATGGTTGGTTTTGGGGGTCGGTTTTGAAATGGCATGGAACCAATTGAAATGTGATGCTCCTATGACCTCTTTTTTTCTCTTGTTCCCCATTTCCCTGGGTTTACTACGTCTTCAAAAGATACCTATTGCACTAGGCCCTTTCTCACTACTAGATGGAATGATGATCTCCCACTACTCACGTATTCCATCAACTAGTGGAATACATCACATCAACCATGTTTAATGGTCCACTCTATATAGAAATACAAGAATCGATGAGCTATCCCATATTTTCAAATATTTCTCTTTTCTCATACACTACCTTTTTATTGCTCATTATAGAAACAAAACTGCTGATTACTTTTTTTTTTCAAAGAGTAAATGAGGTATCTCATCGAGTAGTGGTATATCCTAGCTTGAGTTCATCATTGGGGTCGAGTGTCCTATCTTTTTGTTGTTCCAATACCAATAAAATCAATATTAGTACTTCTCGCTATCAAATGAACAAGCGGTATAGGGGGGAAACTACATCTTCAATGGATCAAGGGGTGGTGGAATGAATGGCTCTATAGGAATGGAGTTTGTGGGGACTATTAGAGTAGAGTAATTGAGAATGGAAGGTGAGAAGGTACGACTTTGAATTGGTGGGGTTATTGTATTTTGGATGATGGGCTAGATATTATATGCAATAATACCTGGTTTATTGCAACATTGAAATACTAATCTAGTCACCAATGAGTCGATGCTGGAAAATGGAATGTAAATTGTGTTGGAGGTTAGGATCGAATGTTAATGAACATTTAATACCTATTATATACCTACTCAAACACTATGAATGGGTCGTCTTGAGATTATACTAAAGGGTTGATGTGATTCATGGAAAAACATTTTTTCATTTCCCCAATAATTAGATTAGAGTACTGAAGGTGGTTTTCTATGTGACATCACAGTTGGGGGACCCTCAGTTTATCGAGTACCCCATTGAATTGATGTTTTGATATGTGTTCAATTTGATCCCCCACCTTCCTTCCTCCAAGACTAGTGATCTACTCTAATAGTAAATGTTCTTATAAATCTGACCCTTTCTAAACCAAATAGGTTAATGTAGCTGAGTTCTAAAATATCTAACCCTATCATTAGAAATGGGCAGGAATTGATCAAAAATGTGTGCAAACATTATTTTCTTATGGAAGAAGGAGTCGAGTAAGAAACTTCTCTATCATACTGAATGCTTCCTCACTATCTTTATCTCATCCAATACCTCCCTTGGTTCATGTCATTTTACTTTTCTAATAGTGTGAGTCAGTACTCTACTCTAATAGTAGAAGAATTAAATATGACAAATAAGTACTCTTCTAAAAGTATGTATTAGACCATCAAGCTAAAGCATGATTAAAAAGTCAGGAACCCCCAAATATCTACATTCATGATTCCACCCATCTCCTAGCCTCTTGAAATCAGAAAATTCATCTCACCCAATCACATTAAATGTTAACATCTTATTCTTCCTCACATGATATTTTTATATAGGGCTTCCAATATCACCCCTTCCCATAGGGACAAAATCTAGCCCACTTCCTCACACCACTATAAAGAATTTATAGGACCCCAAGACACCCTAAGAGGAGAGGGGTGAATCAGGGTGGAAAATTTTTATTTTAAAGAGATGGATCTTGTTCCCAGTTTGTAAGAACTTGTTAAACCTGTATGATGAATATGATCAGAAAGCAAACATTCACATGCAGAGAGATGACACCAAACGTTTTTACTTGGTTCACCACTAAGGGCTACGTCCAAGGAGAATACGCCGATAGGTTGTCGGTCATACCAATTTCCACTATCCTTCACTAGTTGTGGATTACAATGGTTCGGGCACAGTCACTATGTCCCAAGATCACTGCCTTTACAAAGGTTCATGGATAGCTCACTACATCCGTCGGGCCACTCCCGTTGACTCCCCCTAGCTTACTGCCTTTGGTGAAGTCCCACTCAGTTTATAGACGTGAAGGTCTCTACATCATTACAAAAGAATGCATCCTCTATTGTATGTAGATGCTCTGTTGATGTCGAACTCTCACCAGTAGACTAATCTCACTTTTCACCGAAGGTATCAGGAAATCGTCTATCTTTCGTGCAGCTTCAAAAAGATGGACGCACTTCAACAACACCTGGTGCGCTTCTCCAGGACAACACACAAGTTTCAAAGTTGGCGCAGAAGTTATAACTAGTGTTAAGGTCTACCTCAACCACTTTCGCGACACTAAATTCTACAACATCAAACTTGTGAAACTCACATTCCTTTTCACCCAAACCTATTTTTACGCACAAAAAACAACTGTCACACAACTTATACTTGCGTGACCCATAACCTCTTGCACGACCACTACACCTGCGTGACTGGAGCACTGAATTTCTCTAACTCTCGAACTTCGTTACAAATGAGGAGGGGTGGTCCTCTATTTATAGAAAAACTGGACACCCTGGGAGGTAGCACGCAGGCCTCCTCTCGGCACGCAGGTTCTGGTGCACAACTCCAACCACCCAAGCCTTTGTTACGCTACTCACTTGCATGACCAAACCAATACTTGTGCGACCCTCTTTCCATTGCCATATTTTGAAGTTATGATCTTGAAAAGCATATGGTGGAAAACTTTTCAAACCTTCTATGAACTGGTGCGCAAGACCTTTCTCGGTGCGCAAGTCACTTGTGCGACACATGTCAGGGGCACATGTCCCTTTACCAGAAAAACATTGTTTTCCCCTTTTTTCAAATTTGAGGTCCAGAAATTTGGTAAACACTAGAAAATAGTGCCATATTTAATGTTTTTATCTTCCTAACCTGTATGAGTACTTTTTTGGCACACATTCTGAACTTCCTATGAGGATTGAAAACAAACACACACCATTCTCCAATTCATTCAAAGATTACCATGGTTCCAACAATCTCCCCCTTTGGGTTTGTTGGCAATCAGAAAATAAAATCAATAGATCACCATCCACATGAAAACCAAAAATTAAAGAATAATCTCAGCCAAAACTCTAAGTCTACATGAGTGATGCTCGGTGTAGAAAACAAGAGGGAAAGCATGAATTAGGTTCTCGTGTTTTGGAATTCTCAATGACTCCCAAGAAATTCTCTTAAAATGTCACAGAAGCATTTCATGCCTGAATTTATTCCTTTATCCCCCATTGATAATACACCCAAAGACCAGTAATTACTCCTTGTTAATCTCAAACCACACTCTCCCTGGATAGTATCTCCCCCACAAACCTGCATTACATCCATAAACAGATTAAAAACAGTTAACATATCTAGGGAGTGGGGATTTTTGTAACCTACTTATGCACTGGGAGGTGGCTGAACACCGAGGTTCAACCAATGCTTCACAAATACAGTCATTGACAGTGGCTTGGTCAGGATATCATCCACTTTCTCATCAGTTCCCACATGATCCTTTCTAATCATTCCTTGTTCAACCTTATCTTTGATAAAGTGATACCAAATTTCAATATGTTTTGTATGAGAATGCTGAACTGGATTCTTCATAAGATCAATTGCACTCTTGTTATCAAAATAAATCACCATTGATTGCTTCACCTCATCAAAAATATCCATTAATTGTTGTTTCATCCAGAGCAGTTGAGTTCATGCCTTTATGGCGGTGATATAATCAGCTTCAGCAGTACTAAGAGAAGTACTTTCTTGTTTTTTGTTCAACCATCCAACACATTTATTCCCAATATAGAATGCTCCACCACTAGTGGAATTTCTGTCCACAACATTTCCATCCCAGTCAGCATTAGAAAATGCTGATAATTCACTATTCCTTCCTGCAGCAAAGTATAAGCCACAATTGTGAGTACCTTGAATATACCTCAAGATTCTTTTTACTACATCCATATTTTCCTCCATTGGATTACTCTAAAAGCGGGTTGCAAGACATGTGGCAATGAAAATATCTGGTCGTGTTGTGGTCAGGTACAGTAGGATTCCAATGATCATCCTGTACATGGTGGGATCTACAGAGATCCTATCCTCATGCTCTCCAAGTTTAGTTTCAACTGCATTCAGAGTTTACATTGGTTTGGAGTCTTGCATATTTAACTTCTTCAGCAGCCCTCTTGCATACTTTTCCTGAGAAATGAAAGTGTAATCCTTCTTTTGAATCACCAACAAACCCAAGAAATATGTGAGCTCCGCAATCATAGACATTTCAAATTCTGATTTCATTTGATTGGAAAATTCATCCATTGATTCCTGCCTGCTGCCACCAAATATGATATCATATACATAGACTAGATCCCTGAATTGATCTTTTGGGGCATTCATCACATATATTTTGTGATATAATCCTCCTCTTTTGTATTCCAGCTTCTTCAGATAAGAGTCTAGCTGGTAGTACTATGCTCGTGGTGCCTTCTCTAAACCATATAGAGCTTTCTTCAGTTTGCAGACCTTTGTTTCATTAGTCCCAAGAACAAAACCCATTGGTTGTTCAATGTAGACTTATTCTTCGAGGAAACCATTCAATAATGTTTTCTTGACACCCATTTGATATACTTTATATCGTCTTTGGAGTTCCATGGAAAGGAAAATCCTGATTGACTCTAGTCTAGCCGTTGGATCAAAGGTTTCTTCAACATCAATACCTTTAATCTAGGAGTATCATTTATATACCAATCGTTACTTGTTTCTGATAACACTTCCATGATCATCAAACTTGTTCTTAAAGGTCTATTGTGTACCAATCACATTGTGAGATTTGGGTCTCTCGAAAAGATCCCATGTCTGATTCTTGTCAATCTAATCTAACTCTTAATTCATGGATTTCAACCATGATTCTTCCTTTCCATCTTCTTCAAACGAGGATGGCTCCACAACTGACACAAATAAAGATTGCATGTTATTCCTCATGCTCCATGTTTGTGCGGGGGCACTCCTGTCCCCAATTATGTTAGATAGATCAATCTCAGCTCTATGATTTCTTCTGTGCGGTTCAGGTGCATTATCTTTAGCCATAGTTTCTTCTTAAGATTCTTCTTCTGAGTCAACATCATGATGTGACTGATGAGTGTTTTGTATAGCTTCCTCTATTTTTATATTTGTATTTTCTCTATGTTCACTTTCATCCTCACTTTCTATCACATCAGTATATGACATCCTTGAAGCATTTGTGGTTTTCTCTTCAATTATCTTAACATCACTGCTTTCTACAATCCTTCATAATATCTTGTTGAAACACTTGTAGGATTTTCTGTTCATTGGACACCCAAGAAAAATTCCTTCATCAGCATTGTCACCAAACTTCCCTTGATTTCCTTCTTTATTCAGGATGAAACATTTGCTTCTGAAAAAAACAAAATTATTTCAATGTAGGCTTTCTTCCATGCCACAATTCATATTGTGTCTTTGTTTCTCCCATATAAATCCCTGTTCGATTCTGAATGTGCACTGCATCTTCAACAGCTTCCTTCCAGTAATGGCGATAGATTCCACTCTCAATCAACATAGTTCTGGCCATATTGTTGACCTATCGATTCTGGTGCTCAACAACTCCATTTTGTTGTGGGGTTGTCACAACAGCTAACTCATGATGTATTACATGTTTTTCTAGGTAATTCTAAAACTCAATGGATGTGTATTCCCCTCCATTTTCTGGTCGCAAAACTTTGATTGTTCGTCCAGTATCATTCTCGACGATTCACTGATATGTTTTCATCTAGTCAATCACATGTCATTTCCTATTAATGACCATAAAACATTCCATCCTACTGTAATCCTCAATGTAAATGAAAAATTTCCTTTCTCCATAAGTTCTGGAAACATTTATCAGCCCACATAAATCAGTATTAATTAGATCAAGAAGATGAGATGCTCTTTTCTTCTTTGCCTGATATGAACTGTAGAACAACTTCCAACGAATGCAAGCATCACATGAATTTTCATGCTCACGCTTCAGAATGGGTATATCCATGAAAATATTCATCTTAGATATCTTTTCCATGCCGTGTTGGTTAATGTGCCCTAGCCTTCGATGCCACAATTTTTTTTCTTCAACAGAAAAATAGCAGGAGTTCACATTACTATCAACCTGGTATAAGTTTTCATCTATTCTATATCTTTTCATAAGATAATTCCCAGTTTTCCCTTTATAGTGCAGCATTTTTGATTGGAAGTTACTACGAGCCCTGAATCACATAGTTGACTCACACTGAGGAGTCTGTGACATAGACCATCCACATAAATAACTTCAGTATTCTTTAGCTCTCCATTGGGAGGAGTAGTATTCCCACATCCTTTAATCTTCAAAGAACCATCATTAACAAACCACACTGTTCCATAAACCTTATTTTTAATGTTCTTCAAAAGGTCAGCATTTCCTGTCATATAGGAAGAGCATCCACTAACAAGAATCCAGGTGTTGCTGCTCTTTGTAGCTTTGAGGGATACTTCTTCAAGGTTGGATATCTCAATTTTATTCCTTTCCTTACATGATACATTGGATTGAGTATAGATCACTGATGGCCTTTAAATTATCTCATCTTCTTACATTGGTTCATCATAGTCGAAGTCTTCTTCGAGAGGAGAAAACCAGTTCGTAAGAGCAACACTATCTTGATGAAGAGATTTGTCTTGTCTTGAACTCCAGTATGAGGTGTCCATGTCCCTTCTCTTCCTGTAATTAATAGCCTTATGAAAAAAGTTAGAACAAAGAAAACAATATCCATATAAGTTGTTTCTTCTAAAAGAATTTGGATATGAATTTTTTCTCCTTCATTGAACTCGCATATCTTCACCATTCAAGTTGCTCCTTGCTTCATCTCAATATGACATGGTATGGCCCAAATAGCCATAGAACTGAATCTTCATGAGGGGAAATTTATTCTCACTTGAATTTCTCCTCATACCTTCTTCGGTGGGATAATAGTATGAGGGATAATTTTTCCCCGAGGATTGATGATAATATTATTTTCTTCAATCAGATTGAATTGGGGGGTTTCAGTTTCATCACTTCAGAAAACATTCCCACATCACCCAATTTTAGCTTGCCTTTATTTTGGTCACCTATATTTGCACCATTTTATGATTCTGCCTCACAACTAATTCCACTATTTCCCATGCAGGCATGTCTTTGATCATTTAAAATCTTTTCAACTCCATTAGATCAAAGTTTTTCTCTCTCCAACACCTCAGCATCTGAGAACCATCCAAACTATATTTTCTTCCTTTATTCTTTTGAAATTGAATCTTTTTCAAGTTTACTCCTAATAGTAACAACTTCCTCTTCAAGATGCTCAGCAGTCTTGGACTTTTCCTCTAGTCTGGAGGTGTGGTCATTGATGACCTTTTCCTACTCCTTAATTATTAGCTTCAGATCCACTACATCATCATTGATTTTAAGTACTTTAGATTGTACGTTCACCAATTCTTCCAGTCATTCGATTTAATATTAAAGTTGATAAACATATTCATTTGATTATTCAACAATTGATTTCCACTTATTTCAATTCTTACATTTAATTTTGAGCTTACTAACAGCATCCTTAAGTTGTAACTCAGGATCTGCACTAGTTTTCAACTGATTTTCTCCATCAGTGTCTTCCAAATTTTCAAAAGTGTCCATCATGGAAGAATGGTTCCTCGTTTGAAATTCTAGTTCTTCTTCATCATAGAATTCAATATCATCATCTTCCTCTTCACAGACAAAACTCTTCCTCTTTATCTTCTTCCCAGATTTGAAGTCTCCCTTTTTGAAAAACCTTTTCTGAGGCTTCTCAATGTCTTCTGCTTCACTTTCATCATCATCAAATATTCGTTGGCACTACGAGGCAATGTGCCCGACTCTTCCACAATGAAAACATGCCAGAGGTAGCTTACCTTTGAATTTACCATTTCCCTTCATTAGCTTCTTGGTGAGGAGAGAAATAATTTCATTTTCCTCTTCATCTTCACCACCCCTATATTCTGAAATTTTCTGTTTTTCCATGGATTTGAATGCCATTTCCTTGCTTACACGAGTTGTGAAATCTTCTGGTTTGACTCTCATCTCATAAGCAACTAGACTACTTAAAATATCATCTAGAGATAGTTTGGATAGATCTCATTCTTCAAGGGCTGACACCATTGCATTGTACATAGGAGGACGTCTTCTCAAGAATTTCTTTAATATATCAATGTCTTTGATTTCTTCTCCAAGACCTCCAATTTCTCCCACAACTTCAGTTATTCGATTTCAGAATGAATCTACATTCTCATTAGGATGCATTTTTTAGATCGTAAAACATGTTGTGTAGGACTTGTAGTTTTGCCTCCTTCACTTTGTTATCTCCTTCATAAATATTTTGAAGTTTATCCCACGTGGACTTTTCCAAGGTGAAACTCATTACCATTAGATAGATCTAATCGAAAAGGGTTGTGGTGAGACAATTCTGCGCTTTAGCATCAGCATCAATAATTTTTCTATAGTCATCAGTCATAGCCATCCCTGTTGTATCAGTAACATGTATACCTTGCATGGTGGAAAACAGAACATCCATTCCAAGGGATATTAGATGAGATATCATTCTATTATTCCAAATCTGAAATTTACATCCACCGTAGAGAGGGAATCCCCTAACATTGATTGCATCTCCATGAAAACAAAGGACAGATTCAACACCAGTAACCTTTACCCTCTGATACCAATTGTAGGACCACGGGACACCCTGATAGGGGAGGGGTGAATTAGGGTGGAAACCTTTAGTTTTAAAGAGAGGGATCTTGTTCCCACATTTGTATGAACATGTTAAACCTGTATGATGAATATGATCAGAAAGAAAACATTCACATGATGAGAGATGACACAACACTTTTTTATGGGTTCACCACTAAGGGCTACGTCCAAGGAGCATACGCCGACATGTTGTTGGTCATACCAAATTCCACTATTCCTCACTAGTTGTGGGTTACAATGGTTCTGACACAATCACTCTGTCCCTGGCTCACTGCCTTTACAAATGTTAAGGGATAGCTCACTGTGTCCCTCGGGTCACTCCTATTGACTCCCCTGGCTCACTGCCTTTGGTGAAGTCCCACTCAGTTTATAGACGTAAATGTCTCTTCATCATTAAAAAATAATTAATCCTCTGTTGTATGTAGATGCTATATTGAAGTCCAACTCCCACCAGTAAAATAATATCACTTTGAACAGAAGGTATCAGGCAATCTTCCAGCTTTCCTGCAACTTCAAAAAGACTATCTCACTTCAACAACACCTGGCGCGCTTTGCTAGGATAAAGCACAAGTATCTAAGATGGTGTACATGTTATAACTGGCATGCAAGTCTACCTCAACCACTTGCTCGACACTCACTTCTATAATTTCAAACTTTCATGAATCACATTCCTTTTCACCCAAACTAGTTTTGACGCGCAGAAAACAACTGTCATGCAATTGTACTTGTGCGACCCACAACCACTTGCGCGACCACAACACATGCGCGATGGGAGCACGGAATTTCTCTAACTCTCAAACATCGTTACAAATGAGGAGGGGTGGTCCTCTATTTATAGGCAAATTGGACACCCTGCGTGGTGGCGCGCAAGCCTCCTCTCGGAGCGCAAGTTCTGGTGTGCAACTCCAACTTCCCAAGCCTATGTCATACTACTCACTTGTGTGACCAAACCAATACTTGTGCGACCCTCTTTCCTTTTCCATATTTTGATGTTCTGTTCTTGAAAAACATATGGCGCAAAATGTTCCAAATCTCTGAGGCACCGATGCACAAGTCCTTTCTCATCACACAAGTCACTTGCACGACACATGTCTGGCGCGCAAGTCCCTTTACCAATAAAACATTGTTTTCCGCTTTTGTCAAATTTGAGGTCTAGCAATTTGGAAAACACTGGAAAATGGTGCCATCTTCAATGCTGCTATCTATTTGACCTGTATGAGTAATTTGCTGGCACACATTCTGAACTTCCTATGAGGATTGACAACAATCAAAAACCATTCTACAATTCATGTATAGATGTCCATAGTTCCAATAGAATTGGCACCGCAACCTGGTCAATTCCCTTAGATTTCATGCAAGGATTATTGTGATTAATACCCATACCCTTGTTCACTTCGTTAGCTTTGGTCCGCTTTTTCCTTTCTGACTAAAGCCACTTATGATATAATCTATCTCTAGAAAAGGGGAATGTTCTAGCCCAAGTCTATCAGTATGACAGAACTTTTTTCCTTCTTCAAATCCTTATCCTCCCAGGCACTCCTTGTCCTCCCAGTCACTCCTTGTCATCTTATAATCTTGAGTAGCCTAGAGCACAAACTCCTCCCTCTATATCATCTATAGAGTAAGAGAATTCATGTATTCCAGGTTATCACTGGGATACCTGATTCATGTATCATTAGAGGATCCTTATATGGCCATAGATAGGTTCTTTACCAAAATTTGTTTTAAGTGGAGTCTTCATATGACAGGGTGGCTCATTTGAGGATTGTTTAATTAGTAATCTACTCTAATAGTCCCTTCCACTAGCATTTCCTTGATCAATAAAATCAATATCGAAGGTAGAAATGACTGTTATTTCTGGCACCTCTGAACCTTACAGAGTGACACTACTGTTCCATTTGAGTTCAAGTCTCACTCTTAATACTCTACTCTAATAGTGTTGTGGTTCTACATTAACAAAGGGAAGGAATCCCATGTGAGAGTCAAAAGTAATAAGAGGAATGTTTGACATATGAAACCAATAGTGTAGTGAAATTTGATTGAGGTATATCTAGAATCAGAACTACCTACTCACCACTCATAACAATGATAACTAATATCCTCATTTTATAAAAAATATCCCTCTTAGAGTCTTCTTCAGGATAAAGCTAGATCCCCCTACTCTAGTTTCATCAACCCAGGAAATGTACTAAACCATTATATATAAGTATCAACACTTTCAAAAGGGTTATGAAAGTGGTCAAGTAAAGAAGAATGAATTAATCTAAATTCTAGGATTACTAAGAGATTGAAGTTCTGATCTGCTCCTACCTCCTATATTATTGTTGGACTCTGGAGCTCCGTATATGAGGTTTTATCTGAGAAACATTTGGAGGTTTTCTTATTTTATATTAGGTCATCTTGAACCTCCCTAAATGTGTAGTTCATATAGGTTCAACTTAATATTAATATAATATATAAGTGTATAGAACATGAAATTTTTCTAAAGAAAGGGTAAGATATTTTAAAACTAGGTTACTTCACCCTATTCGTTATTCGGTGCTACAAAATATATAATGGATTAGAACATGAACCATTCTAATTAAAGATAAATATATTTTAGAAGCTTTCCCTATAATCAAAAAGGTAATATATTTTATAACTCATCTACTTCAACCGACTCTGTATTCAGTGCTACATAATATATAAGGGTTTAGATCCTAGGATACATGAAGTATCTTAATAATCTATCTAGATTATACAGACAGAGGACCCCACCCTTTCCAAAGGGTTTGATCTTTAAGAAGCTTACCCTAAAGGTCCAGATATTTTAGAACCACTTATTATAGGTATATATTTTCTGGTTAAGGAGAAATACTCCTATCCTAGTGAGTAATTGGTGAAGCAAGCTTATAATAAATATTTTACTTCTTCTCCCACTGTGTACGACCAAATATGTTTCCTTCACCAGCTTAGAATTGTTTGGAATGCTAAGAGAAGGTGTCAGTACTCTTCACTAATAGAGGTGCTACCAATATTATACTGATGACCTCATCTTTGAGATTATTCTTTTATTACATACCCTAAAGGTCTACTTATATTACTTACCATGTAATAAATTCTAGACTCATACTGACTGAACCTTTTATCATATATGAAGAGATGCATGGTCGAATTGAGAACATATCAAGAAATCATAAAAAAAACATCACCCACTTAATCATCCCCTATAGTATTTTCCCAGCTACTCGACCTGTATTTTGCTATAGCAAGAAACTAGGCCATAAGAAATCCTTGAAAGGTTAAGGGCATCTTGTGTCTCATCTCTCAGGGATCAACAAAACCATGACTTTTGTGTTTTATAATGACCTAAATGTCAACAATGGTACATGTTTGAAATAAAGCCTCTCATTTTTCTAATAAAAATTGGTTAGTCAGGATGCGGTAGCGAACAAAAAGTAGCCTAATTGTGGTGATCAGTTCCATTAGCCATGGAGGGAGGATCAAATCAGCGGGGGCTATGGAAACAATGGTATATCAGATGAACAAAACTATAGGAATAGTATGAATAGTCGTGTAGGCTATTTTCATGGTTATTTATTGAAATGAACACCTAATATTTTTGTTGCGATGCTATCAATATCATTTGGAAATGGTGATACCACCTACTGACTGAACTATGATACAACTACACCAATAAGAACGTCGCACTCGTACTAGTCTATGAGCAGTAGCCAAGTCATAGCTCCAAAAAATGTATTGAGACCAAAGTATTTAGACATGAGTATTTAGACCTATGTATTGAGGTGTCTGAGGTCTAAATTTTTAGATCTAAAAACCTTGGTCATTAAGGACCTCAGAACCTAAATACAAGGGAGGATGAAATGGTGTGAATAAGAACTAGAAAGAAGCAATGATTCATATGCTGTAAAATTTAATAAATTTAGGAGATTTAGTGTTAAAATATGGAAATATTACATATACTAGAAAGGTGAATTCATAGAGGTAATATGACTGAGTTTTTCTTATCCTCTTGTTTACTCCGTTCACTACAGTCCTCACTTTCAATATGGATCAGGTGAATGAGATGTAGCTCCTTATGTTGCTTTTACATTGTGTTTTTGAGTTTGTCCCTACTCATTGTCCTTCTTTCTCTCTCCTCTATATCCTCTATATCCTTTGTTTCATACTCATTCAATCCACCCATGAAGAAAGAGATGATTTATTGAAGCTGCAGTAGGGAGATAAGCAGTCGAAAGACTCACCCTTGATAGCAATGTGTTAAGAATATATACATATCGAGCTGCATATTCCCATTCCATCAAAGGCATTCAATTTCTTTAAGATGGTGGTTGATTGGAGGATTTGGGGTACTGTTTCATGGATATCTTGTATCAAATGGACATTTGTCCAGTATGACTACTACAGTTCAGGCTAGGGTTGATGGAAGGTATGGCATGTATGGTTTCAAAAGGCCAATATTGGTATAATATAGTTGGACAACTATAGGCACCGATATAGGCAGAAAAAATGGTTCCTATAGTGGTGCCCATAGTAGTCCACCAACAGACTATATAGAAGAGTACATGGCTAGATTATACACTATCTACATAATATACCGAGTGGTGTTTTAGGCATTGCAGTTGTTGGGGAAGATGAAAATTATGATACCTCGAATCACAAAGTTGTTTGAAATATAAATGGAAACCATATTAATGGAAATAGAGTGATAGAAATAGGATGGAGGAATTGGATAGACTCCTCAGGCTCATGGCCTATGCGACTACAGGTTCGAATCCTATACTCACAAAAGAGATGGTGCGATATCGACAATGCAAGGCATGGAAACACCATGATCTGAATGGGGTTGATGAGGTTCAATATGGTGATATAGTTGATACCTTTGGGGCAGTGGAACTATTAGAGTATAGTACCAAGGAACCCCTATTAATCATATTGATTGGTTGGTATTGGCTTTTGACATAAATATAAGATGATATCGATGTCAATCGGTTACATACTACCTTGATGGAATGGATTTTGTGGGATTGTAATAGAGACCAATAGAGGATGATACCACTAGAGCGCTACTAGGGTCATTTGGTAAGGAAGAAACTACATACACCACCGGCCGAGACCGGTCATGTGATCCAGTACTCTAATCTAAAATATATAATAAGAGTACTTCAGATCACTATTTTATGGGAATACATGATATTTCCACATCAAAGATCCTAGGTATTGATGAAGATAAACATGAATAATTCGATTCAGAAGAAAGTTTTTTTTTGGGTTTACGGAGAATGATGGGGTGAGCATGGTTTTTCAGAAGTAATGGACTCATGCCATGGTATGATGTTGGGACTTGGTTTACTAGTATCCATGATGATGGCTCAATGATTGGGCACCTATCGGCCAGTGCGGGAACCTCAACACATTCCAAAGAATCTAGGTGAGTGGCGTGCGTGCAACATGTACTCTATCTATATTGTTCATCTCCTAGGATGGGGTTGAAAAAATGGAATCTATGGTTCCTTGGAATGGATATAGTCATAGTAGCGGTTCATAGGGATCTAGGAGAGATATAGGCATTTCAATATTTCCAATACAGTTTTGGGTTGGTTTTCCACCATTATGTCTATTCAAACTATTTCGATAAAATAGACATGGTTTTCACTTTTGATAGTTATCCGATTCTATAATCTGATCTAGCAATAGGGAAATCACATATCATAGAAGTCGACAATAGAGTATTACTACATAAAAAATGTGTATTTGTATTCTAGTTACAACAATTTATGTCCATCATAGTTGGGTTGTGCCTTCGTTCAGCTTGAAATCTGATGTAGTATCACAGATTTTAAATCAACTGAGAATTTTTACAGTATGTGGTGGAGTATCATATGGTCAGTGCATTTAGATTTTTGAAACAAATCATTACTTTATACATTGTCCTGGGAACCTCACAAAATATATACCAGCTATTCCAAACCACATCGCCAACACCATCTCCTTCAGACAACCAACCCCTAGCAGCTTCCTTCCACTCTAATGCAAACGTTATATGATTCATTGTAACTTGACTAACTAGAATATATTTGTTTTGTTTTTTCAAAAACAAAACAAAACATGTAGTATTTAGTGGAATGGTCTCGAATGGTATGGTTAGTGGGAATCGAGATGTAACGACCAAATAGACTATACAGAAAAAATACATAGCCCGAGCGGCCAATGGAGGATGGGGAATCTATCAAACCTTGAAAAAAAATATTTCATTTCCACACCAACTATGCATAGCTCAATGCTGGAGGGGACAATGGCTTGTTCCATTATGGGATTTCATAGCGGTTTCACAAAGGGGGAAACGATAATGGTACATCAAATTGTGTAGTGTAGAACTCAAATACCACACTATATCTAATATAATAGTGTCTTCAAGGTATATATTGTTGGGTACGCGTGATAGGATTAGAGTGGAGTGGGTGGAGTAATGGGGGGAATCGAGTAGCAACTGAGTGTGGGTGAAGCCAGCTATATTCAAATAGTGATTTGATCAACCATCTCAACCAAAAAACCTTTTTTCATGAGGATCAAAAATTACACTATTAGAAGTGTACCTATCCCCCACTGCACAAGGTAACTATCATGAATATGTATCCCAGTCGATTGATCGGTTATACTACATTGATATGATACGATATAAATTGATGCTTCCTGGTAGGATGTGGTATATGGAAGAGATGCTGGAATCGATTTGGTGGTGCATGGGTGATACACATTTGGTTTTCCAAGTGAATGGTCAACCCCACTACTCAATTGATTCTATATATAATTCACTCTAGAGATGGATATTCTCAATCACATTCTCTTCTATTCAACTACATATATTATACCAACTCAATGGTTAGAGTGGATTCGGGGGCTTGGGTAACCAAGGCCACTTATTTTTCTAACATGATAGACAGATCATGGGGAAATGTGGAATGATAAAATTAAGTCTTCCATTTCAATTATTCGAAAACTAGTCACATGGTTTCACATTGGTATAATATAGTTATAAGGCTACCCACCAGACTTCCCCGCTGTGTCTAGTCTAACAACCATAGACACTTGATGTCGATAGCCACTCTAGATAAAAATGGTCAGTATAATGTAGTTAGTAGAAGGTATAATATAGAAAGTAGAACTAAGACTATATCTATCAATTGTCATTACTCTTCTAATAGTGTTCTCATGAGTCCAACTACTAGGAGACAAATTATCACCTAAAATGGGGTCAGGTACTCTCTAAATATTGTGTCAGATCGTTTTATTTTCATAGATATTGTAGAATGGTCATGAGGATCATAGAGTGATGGTTGTGTTATTACTATTGAGTTTGGTCATGAATGAAGGCACCTATACCACATCGACCCTACCATGTGAACCGGAAGGCCTTGGAATGGATATGGGTCCTTAGTTGACATATCATCAAGGTGGAAGAACGAACCACTCATACGATGAGCCCGAAGGGTGGGGTAAATGTAGAATGAAGCATAATATACAAGAATATTTGTGTTTTGTACATATGAGTCTAGTATTCCATGATGATATGGGGTGATAGAGTTGGTGGTGTGTTGCCTGGGAATAGGGGTGATTGACAATTCAGGGAGACCTCATGGGGCCCTTCATACTACAACCATTGCTTCCATTTCAATAATCCAAGTAGCAACATGATGAGTTGATGTTTCTAGACTGTATACATGATATTCTTGGGGTTTTTATTGGTTCCTCGACTCCAACTCCTTGTTTAAAAAATAATGATTTCACTGATTTGGCCACAGAATTCACTCGATCTCCTGCATGGTTTTATAGAGAAAAGGCCATATCCATTGGCATTAGATTTGAGATGGTTGGCATTGTAATTTTATATTTCACCACCAATTAAATAGTTTGAGTAGTTGTGTGAATTCCAATACCTTTATTATGATGAAACTATTATAGTAGTGTACTGATATAATATTCGTTTCTTTCAGAGTTGGCGGTAGTGAGAATAGGTACATGATATTGACCCCACGTCTTGAAGCACATGAAATACTAGTAGTATGAGGCTAATTTTTTTTGAGAGGTCTGATAGTTATCCCCATTCACCAAATCAACTATCGTCAAAGTAGTGGAACATAATACGTTTTGTTCATGGGTGTCAAATATGACCTACAACTAAAGCGACGCATAAGAGTTAGGCAAGGTGAATCGCCCTCGAGAATGTGGAAGGATTTCAATACTCTTCTAATAGTGAGTACACTACTATAATAGTACAACCACCTGTATTATATTGAACAATTGATATAAAAAGGTTATAAAACCTTGAAATATAAGTATCACCTTTCTAAAGGGTGTACTATATAGGGTCATGCACCGTAGATCGTCCGGTTTCTAAAGGGTTAGGTTCTAAAAGTTCTTACTAGAATAGGGTAAGGTTCAAAACATTTATATATTATATAAGTTTATACTAGTTATATCTAAGGGTTTGATAGGGTTAACTATATAGGTTCATGTACCATAGATCTTTCCCTTTCTAAAGTGTGAGGAAACAATGAAGGTTTTTTTAAGAGAATAGAGCCGAGTCATATAGTTTCACATAGCTATGGTGTAAAATGTTCCAATCAGAAAATGCGTATGACTATTCCATTACCATATCCCTCTAAACAATTAAGGAAATTGTAGTGTGTTCTTAGGTATTATATTTCTCTTACTGCTTATTCCTATGCCTTGTGCTTCTGACTACATTTCTTTCCAACTACAAATTTCGACCAGACTACTAGAACTAATGATTTGACTTCTGAACTGACTTCCCATTCCGACTAAAGAATTCAAACTTCTGGTATTAATGCCCTTAATGCTCAAGATGGTACTTATATATATTTTCATAGGAAGTTATGCATAATAAATAGAGCTCTTTTAAATAGGAAATAAAGAGTAAAGAACTCATGCTTTATGGAATAGTTACTAAAGTTCTCCATTTTAATAGCATCGAGTTCCTCTTTGATAATAAGAAATCAACATAGGTAAACTCAATAACCATTCTCTATTCATAAGAAACTAAATCCACTTCATTGAAACACCCTCTAAATAGGGAACAAGGTAAAAGTTACAACTACATGTGTTATGCATTTATCCTCAGTACTGAATAGGACAATCAACTACGTACACCCTTAAAAAAATATTAGAACCCTGAATCGATAAGATATGACAAAATTCTATATTTTACTCTCTCAAATTGATGCATTCCCTCTTGGATATCAAACAGTTCTTCTTGAAGCTTGCCTATATTCCATTAAAGAGAAATTTAACTGCTACCCACCTAAGGATTTACATTTGAAAACTCTTAATCTTAATAGGATATAAATAAATACATTCATAGTTATCCAAGTAAACAATCTTGTAATAAGATAATTTCTCCCATGATAGAAAGGAAGAGAAATTATCTCACATTTTCAAGATAAACACCCCCTATTTTCATTATGAAAAATAAATAACTGAAAATGGAGGAACCAATAAGGGTATCACTTAGTTTCAAGATCATGTTTTTCAAACAAGATATGATTGACACCCTTCTTAAGGACTTGAACTCAATGTTGAAGTCTCTAAAGGTCACCGACAAGTACTAATTTTGGGAAGGGAGACTAATGGTTTGTCCTTGATGAAGTAGTTTCAATCCTTGATTCAAGAAAAAATCCCAATAGAATCCATTTCATTTCAAGTATTAACATAAAGTAAAAATAACCTAAAGAACTAAGTTATTCAAAATCAAAGTCTCATAGCTGTCGTTGAAACTCCTATGATACTACTCCAACTTTTTTTTAGACATTCGGTTTAGGGTTTAAATATCTTATACTAATAGGAGCGATTATCTTTTCTTCCTAGCCAGGATGACTATGTCTGGTGATGGATGAAATGAATTCAATTTACCTCTAAACTGTATTTATTCAATCATAATTTATACTAGAAACTATATAGGAAAATTACATGACTTCACTCTAATATAATTGAGTATATACTAGATATTGAATTGTCCAGGGCCAACTAGTTTTCAATGTCTTTTCATTATAGATAGGGGTTGATCGTTGACCATAATTCAAGGTTTGAAATAATTGACTAATAGATGTGACTGTGTGACCCTATGCCTTACCAGAAAGGATTCAATTCCTATTTCATATAATGAGGTGTCATTTGACAGCATGCAATGTAAAAATCCATAAGAGAGCCAACTTTTAGTACTCTTTAAATAATTTATAGTGACAGGGAATTAAAGAGAACTGACATTGATCATCTTCAGGGAATATTACAGAGTGGGAAACTATCTACCTAGATTTTTAGATTGATGAGAAAATTGAAATTGAGGTTATAACATTCTATCCTTTGAATGAGGATCATTTCATCACCATGATTGTTAGAGTCTGATGTGTTTCTACTGAACTCCTATGTATCATTGGTCTTTCATTATATCCGGAGAGTACTTGATACTCCGAAAGATTCACCCTTATTTCCATTTTTCTCATGAGCGGTACTAATCCTTTAGAAAGGTTCTACATAATATATATTTGTTTAGATACTAGTTTCATTTTGAAAAAATGGATATCATATTCCCCAATAGAATACTTTCTTCTCTTTTACATGTGGATAGTTCTAGTCTACTCTATTCTTAGTGTTGCTTGCTTCCTTTAGACTATATATATTATTCACCTCCTGTCACATTGGAACAAAAAGAGTACATGACCTAATATTGAACATATATAAAGGATCCAATCTATTAATATTTCTTTTACCTTAATTGATATATAGTTTCAGTCCCATTATCTCTATGGATGGGGTTTCAATTTTTGATTTCTGGTTTTCTTGAATATAAAAACACCTTTCACAGGTGAGTTCTGAATTTTCAAATTGTTTAATGAGATTGTACTTAGGTTCGTTTGGTTTGGATTACCCCTACCTAGAGTGGTCATTAGAAAATAACCATATTATCCATTTCTTCCTAATGTTTGGGCCAAATCAAGAATAATTCCCCCTTACTATCTATGGAATCTGATCCCTACGTATAAGGGAAATATATTCTTTTCTCCCTTAATCGAATCACACCAAAACGATTTTTTGTATATACTCTTCCAGTCCATTTGGAAGTATGTTTTTAGTTACATAAACCATTGTTTTATGTTAAAGAGACCAGCACCAAATCTTTCTTTGTCTCAGCTCATGAAGGTGCCCTATTTGTTTATGATTTAGAGGGGGATTAGAAGCCACTTTAATGTAGGTGAAGTTGATAAATCCTCTTAGATATCATTCCTACCTATAAAAAATATTATTCCCTCTTTAGAGAAATTCCATTCCTAACCATACTAAGAGCCTTTCTATCTTTTGAATTCACCTTTTTCGTTTCCCTAGAAGGATGAGAAAGTGCTTTTTCATTCCACAATAAAATAGGCTTAGTGAATAAAAATCACTTACATAGCAACTAATCCGAGTAAGCCTCTAGAAAAGCGTAGGGGATTTCTCTCAATTGATTATGTTTTTCGAATTTTCTTCATCTTGTTGAAGAAAAAAATCACCAGCAGTAGTTACATCTTTTTACCCTAGTGAAGAAATTTTAGTAGCACATCACTAGTTTTCTTTTTTGATCCAACAGTGTCTAAGATAAAGGTATAGTTAGAAGTGGAAAGTGAAATCATATTGGGAAAATAAAATACTTATCATGTTTTTGATCTTGGTATAATTTTCCAACCCCTTCTTCCCTATGTGATGAATTTAAGTTCATACATGATAGAAGAACCTGACATTTTGATCTTTTACCTTTGAGGCTATAAGGTAGGATTGAATGAAAAGGTTGTATGATCTAGCCATAGAAGGTTAGGGACCTGTAGAGAGTCTCATTGTTCGATTATTTAAGTTAATTGTTGAATTTAGATCAATTATACACAACTAATTTAATATTCGTGAGAAGAGATCAGGGTTGGGTTTACCTGAATGTTCCCTAACATCGTACCTTTTTCACAATGGTTCAGTGAGTAAGTAAATGGGAAGATTGTATTATTAGGTTTCTAGATTTATAAACTCGCAGATGGTTGAAGGGAGGTCCAATAGGCCATAAGGCAAGGAAATCAAAAACCTGCTGTGGATGACTCCAAGATGAAAGGCCAACAAAGATCAGATATGGCCTCTTTTGACAAAGAATATTTTATTTTAATAGAGAATGTGTAGATATTGTTCATAAAATATCACCCAAGATAGATCAATGTCACCAAAAATTATTCTTGGATGAAATTATTTTCTAGATCTTAGAGTGATGCATTTAGTGGGGGGGTGCAGGGAGAGGTGCGATCAAAATTTTCTATACTCATAGTATCATGGATCTGGATGTAGAGTGAATTTTAAATCTCCATGTATTTACTTTATTATCAGAACCACTCAATAAAAGGGAAAAGGTCACACAGTAAACTAAATAGACCCCCTTTTTTTCCGAACAACTACCAAATAGAAGGATGCATTCTTTATTATTCAAAAAGAGCTAGAATACCTTTATCTTAAACCAGGGATCTTACCACTAAGATGATTAAATTTGGAATAGTTGAATATAGTACCAAAACTACTTGTGATTTTCTCTTATAATAGGGAAATCCAAGTGATAATATTTTGTCACACCTAGTAGTGTAATGACTGATTTTTAGGGAGTTTAAGTTGTCTCCGATGAGTGGAATTAGTATTTATTCAAAATTCACAGGGTTGAAAAACTATGTTATAGAATAATAGGAACTTATTAAGGTAATAGAGGGTGTGAGAAAAAAAATGACAACTATTATCATAAGAAAATGGTCTATTCAGGGAGAAAAAATGCATTACAGTTGAGGCACATTTGATTTATTTATATCCCATTTTATTTCTTAGCTAGAACGAGTCCCCTTTTGATCAAAAATAATTTCTTATTCACTTGATTTCCCATCCCTAGAAGAAAGAAGAATGTATAAGATGTATTAATAAGATATGCCTTATTCCACGCTACCGTATTGAATGGAACTAGGCCTTCTAGGAACCCAAGTACTCTTTTAATAATAGCCCCCACTATTAGAATAATACCTGAATATCCATTTAATATCCAAAATAATTATCTAGGAACTAATTGTTTTGTTAGAAAGATAAAAGGAAGGAAGGTATTACCAATTTTTATTGAAATTGTTTTACTATTTTCAATTACATGTTTTTAGGAATTTGGTTGAACTACAATGATGATGCAAGTGTGAAATTTGAATAAATATGACCTATTTCACAATCCTGGAGCTATCCCTTCTCCTATTCAACTTAATCCTAGAAAACCAATTATCATAATAAGATATTGGTCAACATATAGGTGAGTAATGGTGGTGCTTTCCATTTTTCCATCATTGAAAACCTAAGGGAGTGAATTCGTGACCCAATCCATAACTCAAAGTGGAAATCGCATGTTAAAAAAGATGTGTATGTTGAACAATACAATGGTTCTTTTTGTATCATTCTAAGGGGTACCACTATGGGTAAAAAATGGATTTCTACATACATCATTTTCTTTTCTTATTCAGACACATTGGGCATAGTCTTTTTCAGAGATGTTTGTGATGATATTGACCGATGCTCAATTAGAATTTATTTAAAAAGATTGATGGGATTAAAAAAGGCACATAGAGAAAAACCATTTATCCAAAAGATTTATTTATTTCTACTAAATGTATCAACTCATTACATAAACAAATTTTACTAGAGCTATCATATTATTATGCTAAATACATTATTTTTAAAACTGGAAAAAGTCAAATGATAGGGATAAGGAACCTGAACCTGAAAATGGAAAAACCAATAGATGAAAGAACATGAAACTAATTTATTATTTCTTATAGTCTCTCTAGTTACTACGGATGTTTTCCCACACAATTAGGGATTTATTTTCATTTCACATCATTTTTAGCCTCCTCTTGAGGCCCCTTATTCGCTGGTCCATCTCACTCATGAAATCTCCTATGACAGTAAGGTTTATTGGGCGCATGTGTCTCCAAAAGGCAGTTAAGACTCTCCAAAATTGGCACATGTCATTCTATTCATGATATATTTCCTCCCCAAGTTGATAGATCCTTTCTGCACTATCCATATTTCATCAACTCATAGACATGAGGGATACCCTCAAAAAATCATTTCTTCTAGAGCAAAAAGGCTAATGAAGTATCTATTTATAGTGTGTAGAGTAATCCCAACATGAGGCACAAATTTGATGGCAAGAACAATCCTTACATGTGTTCCACAGTTGAGTACTATCATGTATATGTGGTGAACGAACAAACATCCTTGGAAAGAAACACACCCCGAATCACACTACCTATGCGAACAAACAAACTTTGCACAACCTGTTTAAGCAGTTCCTCCTAATCAATCATTGTGAAGTAAGTATTTCTTCTGGAGAACTATATTTTGTTTGTTGTATAATGTGATAAGGGGAATTATTTATTATCATAATAGCATAGGACAATAGAAATAGATGGAATGTGATTGTATCTCTTTTAGATAATGAGATAGGTCCTTGATCGAGCCATGAGGTGATGGTTAGTGTGGTTGAGTACACTTATTCTATCTAATGACTAAACCATAGAATAGTCACAGTAGATGTAATAGTATACATCTCCCTCAGAAACATGGCATAGTTCAAATAGAAATATATAATATAGGCCTTCTTCTCTTCTAGAAATACAATGATGGAATCTCGGGATGGCTGTCACTCCTTTCAGATGCAAGATGAGATAAAGGGATGTTGTTAAATCAATGAAAAGGGATAACATGATTGATATTGAGATAACCATAGTTTGAGGCTAGTTACATTAATATTAGAGATATGGGGTGGAAAGGATGATGTTGGACTATCAGGAAAGGGGACTAACTTAGGATTATAGAGTAAGTGGCTGACCATTAGTTCAAAGTTATCATTTCCTCCCATGCCGAGCAACTTCAGCCTCTAGGAATATAAAATTATCATGAATAATCATGGATAAGTTTGATTCCCCAACAATATCTAAAATTGGGTTGACTAAGATAGGATCATCCAATCTAGCTCTAGCTTTACCAGCTGAAGCAACACCAACTGCTTTGGAAAGAGTAGTTATTTCAGAATTGGAGATTGGAACCTAAACATGGATTGAGTTTAGTTCCTCTTGTACAATGTAATTGGTTAAGAGCCCTTATTTTTAAAGAATGAAGTAACTATTATTTATATATATTGATATTTTTTAGTCTAGTTCACCACAAGTCATGCAAGCTCCTAGTTAAGATGCACCAAATCATCAAAAAACTGATAAAAACCAATCATAGAACACACATCCAAACCTAACACTTTATTTTTTGGTAATTGAATTGATTACAGGGGTTTCAGGGAATCTAAGCTAAGCTAGTCATATTAATTACATAAAAATTGTTCATCCATAACTTAAGATAATATATCAATGATTGGAGACACTCGAAAGTTAATTTTGAGTTACTACTTCTATTGCTCTAAATGGGATAGATAATTCAAATAATTCTAGAGTCCTTATTTAGAAAGGACATAAAATAATATAGAAAAATAGTGCATCTAACAAATTAGAGCATCAATATTTCATTTGTTAAGAGAGAAAGAGAGGGCTACATATGAATAGAATGAAATTAAGATACATAAGAAAAATCAATGTTAAAGTACCGAGAGGGAAAGAAATGCTCAGTAATCTTATAATAGAGAGAAAGCAAGTGAATGAGTGTTCCTCACTCAATCTATCTAATAAAAGTCATTACGGTCATCCAGATCTAAGAAACAGATGTACTAGTTAGCATGCTTTCAGCATTCTAAGATCAGACATTAAACTCTAAGAGCGCTTTGAACCAAACAAGCTTCACATATCCACCGTGTGAGATCCAAGATCTATAAATCACTCATAATAGGAAGTCATATTAAATAAGGACTTTCCTACCCACACTCTGTAAATGTTCACTAAGATAGGGCATGTGCAATACATTCATATGATTTTGGCACTTGTTAAACACTAGTGCAATCTAGATCACCTCAAACACAAATGGATTTACTGGGACACTGAATAGAAACTCTATTATAGTATAGTACAATAAAATCAACAAGGATGTGCACAAAAGACATTAAAATCCAATATCCTTGACTTATCTTAGTCTTATTTAGAATTCTTGACTAGCATTTCTCAGTTCAGTTTTACCTCCACTTTCCTACTTCTAATAGCTAAGGAGTCTTCTATGTCTTACATACATTTATGGTAAGGAATTCCAGATCGTTTTCAAGCTTCCTTCTTTAAAAATAATTCTTTCACCCCTATAGTTTTTATTTTAAATGAGCTTCCAACTTTTAGAAAATCCAAGAGCTAATAGAGGATCAGTGAAAGACCTCCTAGCTTTCTGAATATCTAGCTTTGGTAATTGCACTTTCCATCGCATAAAACATACAAAATGAGTAGTTAAAGATTCCAATGGGATGAGTAGTTAAAGAATCCTATAAAATCGAGAGAAACAAGTCCCACATCACATTAATGGTTCTAAAAGATCTGAAACTAGCTAAACTAAATAGGATGAATCAGTCGATTTCTAAAGGATCAGACCCTTTCCTTATAAAATTTCAGGATATGGGGAAGATAAAGACTATTATTAGGGGTTTTTAGGTGCCTTATTTAATATTGTAAGGGGGGATAGAGTTATATTATCATTCCCAAGCACTACCATAAATTTCATCCCTTGGTCTATATAAAGTAAAGTAGTTAATCTACCAGCAACAGAGGTTATAACTACATGTCCACCCATTTATCTACTACCACAAGTGAAACTTGTTTTAGGTATCGAGTGTTGTGAGGGATTTCATTTTCATGTTAATGGGTACTAACTAAATTATACTAAATGAATCAACATTTTTATTCTATGAAAAAATAGAGGGTCGTAGGAATCCATTTAGTATTACATATGATAGAAAGTGGATTTGAACTTTTATCATATCATATCCTTTATTTTTTTGAACTGAAGATAGCTATTCGAATAGTTTAGGTGGTAAAAGATAAAACCCTTAGTGATGTTATAGGTTTAATACGTACTCTAGGTAAATCACATCTTTTTACAAATGGGATGATATGATGTTTAGAATATTATTTTGTAGGAATTCTAAAACCGCTAAACGAAATGACTAATCTGCTTCTTATATCTATGGGTTATAAAGGGTAAAATAACAACAACAGATTCTTCTAATAGGTTTTTTTCCTCTAAATATATCATTGGATCATGATTTAAAAATCAACAAATGTGAGAAGAAAATCATATGAGAAATTGTCTGGGATTCAAGATATGGAGAGAGAACTCCGTCCAGTGTGAATTCCATGATTCCAATAACAATTACAATCATTTGTTTGAGAGTTCAAAGCTGGTAGACCCTAGATTTTTATTATGTTCCTCATTAGTATTTCATTATTTATTTATTAACAAGTTGTTTCTTGATCAAAAAAAATATTGGAGCTGTGAAATATTTATTTGAAACCATAATCTGGGCTAATATGTAAAAACAGTTATCTGTGGAAAAGGATTCTATAAATATGGAAAAGGTTGTGCCTATATTATTTTTTGTAATGTATACATTCCCTCTTCAGACTTCAATTTCCTACCCTTCTATATTCCTATTCCAGTAATCAGTCCATAGACCTTTGTTAGACAGCTTATAGGAAGTTAAAGGAAGGTAGCATGGTTATAGAATGGGCAAGCAATCGCCTGTTAATGAATTATATCTGTATTGGTTTGAGAATTATTCAACCATCTGTCATAGTAATAGCAACCTTCCCATCTCATTTTACTTATGAATCCTTTACTTTCAATATATATAAGTATCATTGCTCTACTTTCCAGTTCTTTCCTTTTATCTTTTTCTATTTGTCTACGAATAAACCATCCTTAATCTTTTTTGTGAGCTAAACTCTATATATATATGTACCTATCATTGAAATAAGTTATCTACCTTCATGTATTGTATCACTAATAAGGTATGGGTAGTATCAAAAATCAAGAAAGGGATAGAACAATTTAATCAGTACATGATTTCCATTTTTACAGATTAAGTATGATTATGATTCCCATTGCTTTCCCAGCTTAGTATAACTATTCCCTCCCTATCCACTTTGGAATAAGTAACAACCAGAAAACAATAGCACCAGAAAGGAGAAACCAGATGCAGGTCCAGTACTAGAAATTTATCCCCATGATCTAATATTTTTCACTTAGAATACTGATAGCTACTGGATTTGAAAAGAGTTGTAGGACATTACAAAGGATTTTTTATCACATCATTTCACTCCAGATGGATAAAATATTTCCTATAGGTATTTCAACAGGCCTTTGGTTTAAAAGGAATAAAAATTCCCAATTATAAACTCCAACTCATAAATGGGGATATTTAGTAACCAAAATAATAGGTGGGGCACTAGGAAAGCTAAAAAAATCTGCCTTATAACTCCTTTGGGGTATTACATTCTCTAAGAAGCCCCATTCTCAGAGCCAACCGAATCACCTCGTGAGACAAGCTATGGCATGGTCAATTGATACCACCCCTTATTGTCCATATATTTTTTTCATTTATTTCAATTATATTTATACAAACCCAATCCATCTACTAGTCATACATGATGCCTTCATCCTTTCAATCAATAATATCATAATCTAGTCTTATGCTCTGTGTAGTCAAATTCGACTCAACTATTAGAATATAAGGTTTTATATGGTGGTATTTTGACTCTTTTCAGGAGGAGGGAACTGGTCTTAGGAATTGAATAAAATAAGTAGTAAAACGAATCCAATTCATTAGATGAAGGTTAGATTATTTGATAACATGAATTCATGATATTTTTTTAGTTAGAAAGAACAAGCAGTCAATGACCCAGATTCCAGTCACAGTTATATATGTATTAATTCATGAAAGCTCTTCATATATATTTCTCTATTATTCCACCCCATATTCGAACTACCAATCCATTCTATTGAAAATGAGAATATATATACGTACTAATCTCCCAGAACTGGATGGAATCAAATGAGCAGGCTCCATATCCATATCATTTCTCATCACCAATGGGTAAGCGACTCCACTATTTTTTTTATTCTTATTCTACGACCTTTCATCTATCTCTTCCTTTCTCTTGGATTCTTGTACCAACTGGCCCAACACTGACTCTTACTTCTTTCAATGCTAAAGCATAGATATCAAAATCTACAACCTATATTATAATTTCTCATTGTTCCAAAACTGCACTCGTTGGCTGACCTCAAGCAATTTTCTTCCCAACCATCCATCAGAGAGTACAAATGAGCGAAGGGATGACCTAGATTCGAGCTCTCGACTGGCCCATCTCCTTTTTCACCAGTCATTGAATCTGATCTTACTAGAATAAACTAATATAATATAAATTCTTCCCCCGAATCGTTCGTTTGTTTCTATGCCTAGCCCCATAATTTAGTAGGAACAACTAATAAATATCGACTATGGGTTCCCATTTAACCCCTTTCACATGGATTTCTAGTCCCCATCCAAGACCTTCTTGCTACCGCCCAAACTCTTTTCTTCCCCTTGGATAGAACAAGAGAGATGGCAAGGCAAGAACATTATAGTATGTGTACCCGACTCTACTCTAATAGTCTAGTTGGAGACATCATACGTAAATTACTTCGACATTCCTAGAAGACTTTAACTAGTGTTTCAAGACCAATTGTAAATAAGTATTAGCTAGGCAACCCCTGAATCATAGATACCATGCCAATAAATCATGGGTGACCCTCTACTCTGAATAGTTGTAGATGCATTGATAGAAAGACAAGAAACCAAACACCCGAGAGAGGAATATAGGGGGGACAAGTGATGGAACACTCAAACACTTCCCCTCCTCCATGGGAAGTCTATAGAGATATTTACCCCTCTAAACCATTATCACTATCCTCAATAATATTCTCGATCATTTTTCCCTTCAGATGTTAGACCCATTGGAACACGAGGACAACTCTTCCCACTTCCATGTTTTGATGAATTGAACGGGATTCTCAAGCAGTTATGTCAACTGAGGTGGTGTTAGTAATTACAGAATAGATTTCACCCATCACTAACAAGGACCCCTCCATGGTCAGAATGTTAAAAAATATGGTTAAGCATCATATCTCTATACGCAACACACCATATTAGAGAGAAATCCACCAAAACATTAGTCCCATGCTACCACCATGAAATAACAACACATACATCTTTGGGGAAGAGAAAACAAATGATGACCCTAGATATTATTTTCTATTAACCGATATTAAAAGAGTAATGATCAGGTGACTATCTATAATGAATACAATGTCAAATAAAGGGTCTGAAGGAGAAACAAGTAGACACAAAAATATGATATGACATAGAGCCACATTCTTTAACATAGTAGATAGAGACAGCCTTCCATATCGATTTACAATTATTTAGATGATCCAATTCTTAGATGTGAATAGGACTAAAATTATATTCTATAATCCATTTAAGCCAAAAATCATCTTCATCGATAGATTATATATAGATATTGTTCTGTTTGTTGTAAAATAGAGTTCCTTATGTAAAACTATGCCTTCACTTTTCCTCTTCATATAAACCTTTTATTGCCCACCATTTTTATTTATTAAACCCCTCTTATTGGGAGGTAGGGGTTTCTCTTTAAACTCTGAGGCTTGAGTTTTGTGGTCAGTCATAATTTTTCTAGGTCCGAAAATCCCTCACATTATCGATGGGAAATATTGATCACCTTTTACTCTCCCCCCTCGTTAGTCATGGAGGCCCACTGAAGATGAAAATTGTTATTTTTTCCATAGAAAATCACACCACCAAATGACATGGTATATAAGATAAATAGTAGGATCAAACATAGAATCAAATGTATAAAAAATATGGATCTGTGATTGAGAAATACAATTCCCCTATAGGAATATACTATAACAGATGCGTACCTAGAAAGAATGTTAAATTGCTCAAGGGGTTTGGGGATCATCTCAGGGCTAGGGGTAATATCACGTTGTTGGATTGAAGGGGCTTTCCCATGGGTAGATGAGATTCATTTTTTTGAATCACCAAGAGGAGGATGAGTATGCAATGTACTCACCTTTCTCTCCATCCATATAGACACTATTTCCATCAGAAAACCAGGTGATTTTTTATCTTCAACAAGAAAATCATGTGTAGCCATGTTTTTTTTCAGGGATACACTAGATACATATCACATCACCCAAAAAATAAATGGTTCTAAAAGATCATACCCTTTAGGTTAAAGGATAAATATAATAATAAAAATTAGTATTTTCAATGCTTCTTAATAGAACAAAAAAACTAATCTATCATTTGTTTGGTTCATTCATTGACTGCTCTACTCATGAAGAATGAATTTGGGAAGAAATTTTTTTGGGTATGTTTTTGACCAACAACAAAATGGGATTTTTGGGGAATTACATCACCAAAGAGCATTTTTTTCAATCTTATATTAATGTACAATGAATACCAACCCAATCTTGATGAAAAAAAAGTATTATTCAAGTAGTGAGTCTACAAGGAACTATGAAAACTAAAAAAACCTCTATGAATAGTTTCTTTGTAAGTGAATTAGAGTGTTCTAACTATAATTTACATATATATATATATATGCTAATTTAAATTATTTAGTCATCCATAACTATATAAAAAATACAACTACAAGTGCTCTATTCTATATGTAATGAAATGATGAATAGGAAATACTCACCCCAATTGCAGAAATAGATTGAGAAGTGAACTATATAGAAGAATACATGTAATAAAAAAACAACTTCAATGTGTTATAAATATTTCATCAGAGAATAAAAAATTATCTTTCATCTTAAAATAATCCTGATGCTCAATTAGAAGAATGTTGACTACATCCCTAGTGACTAGCCCTCGTAGGGAACCATTGGGTAGAGTCTACTATGTTCTATTGTATTCTTCTAACTCATTTGAGATAGAAAATGATGGAAAAAAATCTCAAGTAAGTCTGTATTCTATGTAACCTTCACTCATCTCTTAGGCAATTTATAAATCCACTATTTGATTCTTGAATCCATAGTGGGGGGGGGGAAGAAGCTAATTTATTCACATCTCTCATTTCTCAAACACCCTTTTTAAATGAATGGATTATGTAAAAACCATTTAAATCTGAGTAAGATATCCCTACGTCTGATATGAAGGGCCGAAAATGTCTCTAGGATGCTGTCCCTATTAAAAAACCAAGATTTATTATAACTCTAATAGAAATGGTGTAGTTTATAATCTATCAAAATAGAGAATCATAGAGGAGATCTTGAACCTGGTTTAATATGAAATAAAAATATTGTTGTTAAATCCTCTTTCACATGGGTAAAAACCCATCTGAAAACCTTGAATGAATGATTATCTTATTTTTTTTCTTCATTACCCACTCTAAATAATGATCTTATATCAAGGGTCTGAAGGAAAAAAAATCACTACATAGTAATCTACTATTATACCTTACAGAATGAGTGGGGTCAGTCTTTCTCCGATGCATCATGGAGAGTCTCATCTTAACTAGTAATGTGCATAGTAATTAAATCAATCAACTAGCTCTAACAAAATAGAGTGCCTTTTAGGTTGAATTTTTGGTGGTACCTTCATTGTTAAGGGAAATTGGAGCTCTTTCTATCTCTCCACCTCGCTCTATTTTCTCTTATCACACTATGATATTTCTCAATAATATTTATGAATCCCCTTATATCGAGATGGATTTGAACCAAAAACTTCATATTGATTTGAATTTAGGGGGAACATCCACCTATTCAATCATGGTTATCTTGTTCTGCACCTGTGACAAGGGTGTGTACCTCTAGGTGAGTTAACACTTTTCCTAAAGTTAATTTGAAACCACATATAGATACTTCTAAATTTGGCTGGAATCAAGTCATATTCATTTTGAGTACTTAAATATATATTGTACATGATGGTTAACCAAACTCCCAAGTAATGCTATTTGATTTTGTGCACTAGGGCCCAAAAGCTAAAATCATTATTGAAATTAGATCAACAAAAATATTTTCTTTACCAGGCAGTTGGTGATTTGATTGTTCACTTCCAAAACCAGTTCTACTCCCATTAAACCAGTTCTAACTAAATATGTTTCCAGAAAAGTTACCCATGAAGAGAGGGATGTGATAATTGAATAAGCAAAACCATTCCAACTTGATCTATCAGTCCAAAAAGAATAAAGCAATGTAACTGGGGCTAAGAATGCCCTCCATTCAGGGGAGTTCTCTAGTAAATGAACACTGCATTCACTTCTCAAGAATACTAATGTCTATTAGATGAAGAGGTACCCTATCCTATATGTATATCTCACAGTGAGATACCCATGAATTATTTAATGTATAAATTTTAGTAAATGATGGCTCACTCTACCTTCATGAGGATTGAAAAGGCTACACTGTAATTATTTTTTATAATCCAACCCCTTAATTCATCTTCTTCTTCATACGCACTATATCTATATTTATCTAACTGGATAAGAAAGACAATATTGTATTGTGTGTTGATTCAAAGATCATAAATGCCAAAATTCACATCCCCTTTAAAATCATTCTAATCAATTTTAGGTAGATTTATAATATTATTTTGGATTGAGTGCATACTAAATTTCATGGGATTGAGATGGATTTCATGTATCATGAGATGTGGACTCTTAATTGTTTTTATTATGAGTCTGATCTATGATCTAGTGTAAAAATCCCCAATCTAATCTTCTATGGGTTGATCTCACCTCTAGTTCACTATTGCCTCTGACGAAGGAAACAATCTCATTTCTATTAATAGAGGAACTCTTACTAATAAACTAGTGGGAATACAAGAAGCAACACAATATATTTATAGCTCTTTCTTTAATGGAGTATATCATATCCCTCTATTCTATTTCATATCATCATCCTCGTTAAAAATAAAAGCCATGCCACCACCACTCTTATTTCTTCATATCATTCCTCACACATTAGTAGGAAATAGGTAATGAAATAGTTTTGAGTAAGGGGTTTAGACATTCCTTGCCTTGTCCAATAAAGATAGGGCCAATGTGCATTTCTGTTGATCGTTGGTCACTAGTAGTCTTTCTAAGATCCACTCACTCACTTGATGAGAAAGAAACTGATATCCTTTCCTCCCCTACTACTATCTAAATAGTTAGGTATTCTCTATATAGAAAAATTTCCCATTTTATTTCCCATTTTCTAGAGAACTAGTATGAAGGTATATTGGATGAATCAAAGGGCTTACCATGTAGATATTCCAAAAAAAACATCATTCCCGATTCTTTATAAATGTGCTACATAATATATAAGGGTGTAGAAACTAATTAAATTACTCATATTTTCTTTTCTTGTTTTTTTGTGGTAACCACAATTCGTGATTCCATCAATGCAATGGGATTCAACCTATTCAAAATCATAGTAAGAAGGTAAAAAGGAAAATTTCACATGAAAGGAATGTGATATTATAGTATACATATATTAGGGAGGTTTGGAGAAATCATTCTTTACCATTCATGGTTTTTTGCGTTCAGTAGTAGCATTATCAAGACGGAATAGATTGAGAATGGGAATGACTCATCGTTCAGTTAGTTTGATTGGTATTTTTTGGAACCCTTTGTGTAGAAAATAGGCTCTGTGGGACATACCTTTTAAAGTAGATAGATAGATCGAAAAGATGGTTCATTCTAACATTGGTCAGAGGGGATAGATAGAATCTAACCTAATTAAAAAAAATAAAAACAAAAGTAAGGAATACTTCAATCGCGCGGAAGCAGAGTGAAGAAGAGAGAATCTGTATCTCTTATGCATAAGTGAAAAGGTTTATAACTATTCTTTTCTGGTGCATGATGAAAGAAATATAGGAACCTTAAAAAAATGTAAATTTGGTTGTAGAGGGATCTGTTAGTTGACGCGAAACATTGTTATATTTCATTTAGTTAGCTATGATGACAGGGTCCTATTATCTTCTTCATTATAGATAGCTAAGGAATCAAGGACCCAGTGGGTTAGGGTTTTGTTAATTAGGTCTTACACTAAATGAAGGCCTTATTTTCATTTTTCCTTATGTAATAGGGGGTCTTACAATACCATTCTTATCCAGCCCTCCAGCGCTTGTGAGTGATAAAATCCTAATAATGTTTATGTAAATAAAATTACCCCACCACATTGATCATGGATAGAAATGAGAAAAGAAATAAAGATACAAAGCACAGGCATTTCGTTTTATACTTGTGAGAATTATTGTTCCACATTCCTCTATAAGAACAAGAGTATACCAAATAGACAAATTGGTTGTTTCTATCAAGCTCAAACATTGGTCAAGATAGATATGCTTCTCTATTAGTCACTGATCTAAATATACCTAATAATGGAAATTTTGTAGATCAGATAGTGGAGGGTTAGGGAGAGTTATGCTGCTTGCAATAGGTTTGTTATCTTAAAATTGAGAGTTTCCTCTATCACGTCCAGAGAAATATTATATATAAAACATATAATTGCAATAAGAGTTGTGTCTTTATTCATTCAAGTACGATATTTGATCGAGAATGCAACCATTAATAAAAAAGGAAGAATTTTATTTTTGAAAGTATAGGCAAAGAACTTTTCTGACTTATGAAGAAGGATACTAATATAGTGAGGGGTGATAATGTTTATATTTAAATGATTCATAAATATAATTTTCTCTTTCACCATGATTATGAGACCTCAAAGTGGCTCAAAATGGATTTTTTTCTGACCCTTTATAAAGGGATTCTACTTATAAATAAGGGTCTTGAATCTCACCCTTCTTAACCCTTAGTTAAAATTAATAGATACCTAATTAATATATAAGGGTTTAGAACCTGACCTTATTCGGGTAAGATCTTTTATATCCTCACCCTTTAGAGAGGGTCATATTTAAAAGAACCTGATTTTTCTGACTCCCATTTGAAAACATGAAGAGGCATCCGAGTGATGTGTTGTTTTCCTGGATCACGACTATGACTATGATAGGATTGATGAATGACAAGATGAGCCACATGTTGTAAAAGATCTGAACATTTCTAAAGGGTAAGGAATCAGATGTTGTTTTTTGGGATGAGAAACTACATCCCCTTACCCTGAAGAGAATGATATTTTATAACCTTGGTGTGAGGCTCAAAGAAGAACCTCTACTGGGACAATATTAATAGAGTACTGACAACCAGCTAATTTCTTTAAACTTGATGTTTTTTCCTATGAATGATTTGGAAGCACCCCTATATTTCTCACCTATTGAACTACATCCAATAATTACACTAACATGTATGATATTTTTGAACCTTTATTTCTAAATTTAAACCCCCACCAATAAATTTGGAAAGAAAATTCCCAAGGTCCAGCACCTGCGAAACTAGGTGTCAATGGTCTCACTGTCTAGTGGAAATTTGTCATAGTAAAGTTAAAGGTCTGTGCATGTGTGACATTCAGAAGAAGTCCATGAATGTAATATGGAGTTGACTCTAACTTGAAATCCAGATAGGAGTCAAGCCAAAAATCCAATCCCCTGTATTTAGTATGTCCTGTCACCCAAACATTCCTCTATCTTTAGACTGCCATCAACTATGACATGGTGTCAGGATGAATGTAACACCCATATTCAGAGTCTTTTTTTAGTCCTATCTCTTAAATGAGAGGAAGAATGTTGACTCTCTTTCAAATCCTATTTCATATCTATAAGGAATTTCACAATTACATTGGATATCAAGATATTATCCATGTTATATCTAGGATTCTCTGGATTTTATATACCCATACCATTGAGACATTGACTTTGAGGTTATAACATTAGCATTCGTCAAATTAATCGAGCAGTATGCTTACAATATTGATATTTCTTACTTGAAAATAACTATAGGATATATAATTCAATTACCTTTATCCAATGATTTTTCATTTACTTATATACAGAAATACTATTTTTTGATCAATTTTGTAAAAATCTACCAATGTGGAAGATATATGATATGATTAATCAACTAGTTATACTATATGGTGAAAAATATTAGGATACATTGATTAAAAGTTTCTTTATTAATATTTATTTTGAAAATGATTCACATGTCTATCCTTTGAAAATATCAAAAGATTGGATCCTTCTCAACTATCATCATTGATAAATATGTAAGATCAAATCTACCTAGATTGTGCACCACCTTATTTTTTTTACTTGGGTGGTAGTGGATTGAGAAGTCGCATTCCTTGATGAGATCTAACCATATTCACTGGTACATATTAATCTTTTTCTATGTGAATATATATTTGAGGCTCTTATGATCAGTATATATCTCACACTTCTCCCCATAGAGATCATGTTGCAATATTTTCAATGCAATATTCATAGCTTCTTGCTTCAAATCATGCGTGTGATAGTTTTTCTCATTAATTATCAAATCCCTTGAGGCATAGGTGATCACTTTATCAATTTTCATCAGAACACAACCAAATCCATTCATTGAATAATAAGTATATACCATAAAGAGTTCCCCACTTCTTGGTAGTGTGAGAACTAGCGTAATGATAAATATTTTTTGAAATTTTTAAATATTTCCTCACATTCTTGCATCGAGGAAAACTTCACTCCCATTCATGTTAACCTAGTAATAGGGGTTGAAAATAGGGATAAATTTCTCATAAATATGTGAAAATACAGAGTTAACCCATGGAAAATATAGATATCTATCATATATGCTTTCCTTGGACATCTTTAATTGCTTCCTCCTTTGAAGTGTCCTTAGATATACCATTTATTGTGATGATATTTCACAAGAAAGAGACATTTTCAACCAGAACTAACATTTTTTTGTACTTATCATAAATCTATGCCTATCGTATGGTCTTTATTAAAGTGCTCAGATGATCCTCATGCTCCTCCTTACTTTTGGAGTATATTATAATATCATCTATAAAGACTATGAATTTTTTTTTCGAGGTAATATCTAAAGGTTCTATTCACCAATTCAATGACAGTTGAAACAGAATTAGTGGGAATGAATGGAATTAATATGAATCCATAGTGCATATAATTTATAGGAAAAGTGGTCTTGGTTATATCCTCCTTCTTCACCCTAACATAACAACATCCGGACCGAAGATCCTCCCTAGATAAGTATTATCTTTACACTGATGATTGAACAAGTCATAAATATTTGGAAGATGGTACTTTTTCTTTATCATGATATTGTTTATCTCATGATAATCAATGAAAGTGAGCATTGATCCATATTTCTTCTTGATGAAGAGGGTTGGTGCACCCCATGGTGGAGCACATGGGTGTATAAACCCTTTATCTAGATTCTTCGATAGTTGATTCTTAAACTCATCAAGTTTTTCAACAACCATTATATATAGAGTATTAGAGAATGGTAATTTCCCAAGTATATGATTTATTGAAAATTAAACCTCTCAGCTAAGTGGAAGACAAGAAAATTATGCAAGAAACATATTATTATATTCACTCACAATGGGAATGTATTCAACAATGATGTGTTCATCATACTCAATAATTTAATATATATAATCATTGTCATAGGGAAATAAAATCTATGCCTAACATTCTAGTTCTAAATAATATTCATCCTCCTACTTTCACTTGTATAGAATTAGGGGAGGATACACAGTACAGAGAGTGATTTCATTCACATTATAATTTATGTTGGATATATACTTGGATCTCTAATCCATGCCAAGAATTGCATAAAATTCTACCAAAGGGTGTATGAAAAGGTTCACTGGGAAGTTCATCCCATAAACTCTGATAGAGGGGAGTTATATACATGGGATTCAATTGTTGTCTTATTTTACTTTTTCACTAACAACTCTACTGACAATATTTTTTGTGGTGTTTGAAGAGTTTTACTAAACATTTTTTATATGAAGTAATGAATATTACCAGAATCAAAAATTATGTTCTCTATTCTCAAACGAATAACTATAGTACATTACATCACTTCATTGTTGGGATCCACCTTGGCGGTTGTGATGGAAAACACTTTCCCTTTCCACCTTGTATGTTTTTGGTTGTCTCTAAAAACCCTTAGAATAGTGCATTGTTTTGAGAAGTTCCATAGTTACTTGAATTTTTAGCAATTAATAAAGTGTGCAAGTTAAATAAAGCATTCCATTCCAATTTCACATTAGTGGGTTTCTCCTATCAGTAGATACTATCTAGGTTACCTTCCATCCTACACCTAATTAAATTCCTCATTCCCATTAGGCAAATTTTTGGGTTATTATTTTCACTCCATAGGAAGGTGGGATGTAGAAATTTCTTATAAATATTATATTTTTCCATCAAACTTCCAGAAATAAACTAAACTTTATACATCATATCCAAATGATAGCCTTGAGATTAACTGATCTCCACTTCGACTTTGAGGGAAAATCAGATAATTTCCTCATAATTATCAAAGCCATGGATCACCAGGGCTTTTTTAGAATAGGTTTTATCTGACAAGATAACCAGTCAAACATTCACTTCAGGGAAACAACAAAGACATAGAAATATTTTGAATTAATTGTGATGTTTTCCACATATTCCCTAATATATTCATCATATTTTTTCTTGAGGGTATGGAAATACCTTTCCATTTTAGGTTATAAAGTGAGAGGAAAATATTTATCAACAATTATTTTATGTAATTTCTTCTATTACATTACTTTGATGTATTCTTTAGGCTTCAAATTATTGATCAATGTCCACCACTGATCAGCTTATCCATCCATATGATTAATATCTAGTAGGACCTTATCTTTTATAGAAAATCGAATGATGTATAATATCTTCTCAATGGAGTTGATATATTTTTCCTCGTTTAAGGTATTATATGATCCATTGAAAGTAATAGTCCATTTTCTCTTAAATTTCTCAATTACAGTTTGTCCTCTCTTATGGGAATTTGGATGCTCATATTTATCTAGGATTCTATTCAGATCCTGAGTTAGTTGAGATATTATCATCATAAATTTTGTGATTCCAACTCCCATTGTATTGGTCATCCCATTGGGACAGTCATCACATTACATGTCACATTGACTGTTTACCTGATTACTGCTATTAGAAGACAATTGATCGAATAAAATGAGAATTAGACCTAAGTATTTTTAAACTATTAAACAAATAATAGGGGAATATATTAAAATTAAATAGATAACTTATAAATTCATTTATTTATAAGCTTATGAATGTATAGAATTCAATCTATGTTATACATCAACTATTTTCAAACATATATTATGATTGGAAATTTTGAGTTCCCTTAATAAAGGATCGTAAAGATATTTTAAATTTACCAAATCAAATCCCCTAAGAATGTCAAACCAGGTGTGCTGTAAGACCTGTTTTCATGTACCAAGTTACACCAATTTCAAGACCGATAGTCCTTTTTAGGGTTGTTACCCCTAGGAATATATGTTCCATAACCACATCCATATGTAGTATCTAGCTAGGGATATATTTGATTGAAAAACCACCTACTCTATATTGACCAATATTTAGGGATTTTTTCCTATACATGGTCTTATCCCAAAGGTTTTTTTAAAGAAATTTATAATCCTAATCCAAAAACATAAATAAATGTTTTCTATGATACCAAGTATGGATACCATTATATTTATTTAACATTAATTTATGATTTATTGCATTAAATTAAACTTCATAGAACCCAAAATATTGATAATTATAGTGTATATGGGAACTAGGTAAATTAAATAACAAATTAAAATAGAAAAATACATCATATTTATTGAAAACATATTTAGCATTCTTATACTTAAAACTGTATGGGATAACCTAGGGAAACATATAATAATGATATGACTATATGTCCCAATAAGGCAATAGACAAGTCATAACATAAATAAGATAGTACATGTTAGACATTAGGCTTATAAAATGGAAGTAAGTATCATAAACATGAAAAATGTAACATGATATATCATGATAATAATAATGGAAACATGGTGATTGTGGCAACAACTTAAACACTACATCATAAATATAGGTCAATGCTAATCCTGCCAAGAAATCATGGTGGGAAAATTACAATACAGGAATTAAGTTCACTCCCTATCACAACAAGAAGTATCAAGATACTAAAAATTACCCATTTCATTGGAGAGCTATAAAATTCTGGGCACACACGTCACATTCATTTCATTCTCATTCTTATGTGTGCCTCATAGATCATAAAACATGGATTAATTCATCATAAAAATTAATTCCATCATAAATGAGTGTTGAATAAAAACATATAAGTCTCCAATGAAAAAGTATATATGCATAAATATGAACACTATTAATAGGAAATGGATACAGTATTCACTAAAAAATTGGGTTGGCATGGAAAGTCACTATGATATTTTGGAAGCATAACTACATCACTCAAAGATTCATAGAAATGGATTGATGAGAGAGAACGAGGTCTCTAATTAAATAGAAATAAATGAGCAGTAATAGGGAAATGAAAAAATATATCCCAACATTACATATTGGAACTAGAAAACATAATCTAATGAAGCACCATGAATAATGAATAGAATAATAACTATATTTTTTCAGGGTAAAGGGTGTATATAAACGATCTTGGGAGGATTGATGAGAGTTAAAAGGGAGATCTCATCATTTTTACATTTAATGTAATGTATTGGAAAAATGGAAAACATATCCCAACATAAGAAATTTTAATTTAAGACAGACAACATCAAAGAAGGGCTCAAATGAAAATGAGAATAGAGAAATCCCTTCAATAATTTCATAATAGTAACAGCTTATGTAAAGGTCCAAAATGGGAGACAATAAATTTTATCTCATTCAAATAACATCAATTGGATAGTAATGGGATGTTTATAAATAAAGTACATTATAAATAATTTCAATTAAGAAGGAAAATTCCAAACAAGATTATTGAATTGAAAGGAGGAGAGGATGGTCCCTTACATGAGTGTGTGACTTCAAAAACATGGGAGGGGAATCTTGAGAGCATGAGGTCACTTTTGTAGGAATATATTGAGTATAGGTTAGAGTATGTACGTGATCCAAAGAGTTTGAGTAAAGATAAATGGGATCTTGGGTGACTTTATATACAAAAAGTGGTATATTTCTTTACTAACTAGGTGTTGGATTCCAAAAAATAAAATATCCCAATCAAAAGACCTTCCCATGTATTTTTCCAATGGGTAATACCAAATGGTTGTGGTTAAAATAATTTTATAAAGGCATGTGATGAATTTATTAAAATATCACCCTTGGTGACGTGGAGGTGAGTCACACTCTTAAAAAATGATTTTAGAACCATAAAATATATCATAACATTTATGGAATTCACTAATGGAAGATAAAATAAATAAAATATACATAAAATCACATTATTTTTGAGGGAAAAGATAGATTTGGTTGTGGATCACATTTATATTACTTATTACATCCCATTATGGTTATTATGATGTCATAAAACTCAATGTATATTTATACGATATTTAATTTTTACCCCCATTGGAGAGTATCAACATTCTGATTCCAAAAATAATATTAATTTTATCTAAGTAATTTTCTAAATATTTTAATATTAACATTTCAAATAAAAACTAATAGTTATTTTGAAATTTTTAGTTAGTAAAACAGTTTTTTGAACCCTTATAAATATTATATTTGACTTTATAAATATCATATGATCATTTATCATTAATAAAAATAATTTTATATTAACAATTTAATAAAATATTGTTTATTTAAAAAATCTATTAATTCATTAAAATAAATTCCTTAATTGAATTTGAATATTACCCAAAAAATTTGTGTTTTATTGCATCGAAATAAAAATAGTTTACAAAGTAAAAATTATATAATGAAAATATTTTCATTAATCTATAAAAAATTTCTTCATATTCATATTTCTTGGGTCTTTATACATATCCCATTAATACACCAAAATACCCTAAGAGTAAGGTGCGCGATACTGGGATTTTCTTGGGGTGGTTTGATGAACAAGGTTTGTACCGTGATATCAATGATCTTGAACTTCTCCCATAAATGGTTTTGCTCATGATAAATTTGTTGGATTTCATATTTGTATTGGTCAGGAGAAAAGCCCATAAATTCTTTCTCCCTCAAAAACACTGATAAATGGGATTCAAAGGGTACGATTCAAATAGTTGAGGCCATGAAATCCTTTTTATGTGTCAATTGGATTTATTAAACCCCTATATTTATACTAATAATATAATTTCTATTCAAATACTATATTATAATGTGATTATATAACCATAATACATAATAAGACATTTAATTAAAAAAGGGGAATTTTATTCATAACATTTTGGGTCATTACACTGAAACCAATCCCCACTTGGATTGTTACATACTAAATCTATTTAGTATTTAGTCAATGTTTAAATTTTTACATATCCTATAAGGCATCCTAAATTTATCATGAATGATCTTAATACCATAGATATATTTTTTTTCACCCATTTCCTTTTTTGAGAAAAACTTTTTCAATAATTCCTTAACTAATTATAAGACTTGTATATTGTCTCCAATAAGTAATATGTCGTTGATATATACTACTAGGATAACAACTGAACTCTCACTAAATCACTTATAAACACATATACCATGTTCATTATTAATGAAACCGAATTATATTATTGATTTATTGAATGAAATTTTCCATGACCAAAATACTTGATTCATTACATAATTGGATCTCTATAAATTTTATACTCTTTTTCTATGACTGGGAGTCACAAAATCGACTAGTGGTTTTACATCGACATATTCCTGAAGGTTACATTTAATAAAATATGTTTTTGAATCCATCTTCCAAATATCATAGTCTGGAAATGTTTATATAGAAATTGTAATTTTTAGGGATTGAAATATGGATACTGGAGAAAAGGATTTGTTATAGTTTATTTCTTAACGCTACTAAAACCCTTAACTCAATATTCATGATTTATAAGAACTAACATTTCCTTCAATATCCAAGTTAATATTGATTACCTATTTTCACCCAATGATATTTACATTAACTCATTGTTTTACCAAAACTCGTACTTGGATCTGATACAAATAATACATATAAGAATACATGGATTCATTCCATTTAGAATTTTTTGATCTCTCAACTATTTCCTTATGGGAAAAAATCATTACTGTTAACCAATAATTAATCACAATCTTTAGAGACTAGAGAAAAATATATTTCATGTTATATAACCACTCTAGTTCACCTACCTAGTATAAATATTTTAAGAACCACCTCTTCTATGAGGACCAGTGGAATTTTTTCTTGTACAAACTCTTGTGTATACTAAGAATAAAATTTATTAAGGTCATGTTCCCCCTCTCTCCATTTTTAAGATGTACTCCCTATCAAGAAATATTGAAGGAACTCAGAAGGTTACCTTATTTCTAAATGGTTTGTAAAGATAGTATCCCATTTTTTCCTTAGGATACACTGTAAAGATACACATGATACATCAGGGTGCTATTTTATAACGAAATGTGATCTTAACAAATGATTCACAGACCCATACATTTAGGTGTGAAATCACAAATTTCATTGTATACAATAAGTCGCATCGTATTCCATTTTACAGTATTTATTAACTTGTTTAGTGTGCATGATACAACATATAATGCATATCCCTAAAAAGATAATGTAAGATCTATATGACTCATCATCAACCACACCATGTCAAGAATGGTATGATTCCTTTTTTCACTGAAACCATTCCACTATGTTTTATATGGTGCAATGAGTTAATATAGAATACCATACTACCATAGAAAGTTGATAAATTCTTGGTTAATATACTCACTACATTGATTTAATTAATGATTTGTTATATTTTTCTCAATTTCATTTACTACTTCATTCATGAACACTTTGAATTTCATAAAGTGTTATGAATTATACCTCATAAAGTATACATAAACATATCTAATCAGGTCGTCAATAAATTTCATGATGTAAGATTACCAACCTCCCACGTCTACTAGAAAAGGTCTAAAAAATTTGTGTGTACAAATTATAAAAGCCATGAATCTTTCACCCAACCCACTGAAATTTATCTAGATTATTTTCCCATTTAAACAAATAAGACATATATTAAGTGGATTTAGTACAAAATAATCTAAATATACATTTTAATAGATCTTTTTTAGATGATTCTCATTAACATCACCATGATAATAATAACACAACTAGGTACGAAATTTGTCAAGAAAACATGATTCATTATCTATATCCATTACATGGTATCCATAATCTAATATATAAATATTGTCATTTAAATTTTACATACAATATCTTATTTAATCTTTGTAGAAGAAACAATATTATTTACAAATTGAAATTAAAACCATATGTATCTTGAACAGATACAAAAAATATGTTTTTAGTAATAGTTGGTACAAAATAAAAATATTTTAAAACCATGATCATCCACACTAGAAACAGAAAGTGGTAGTATACTAATGAAAAAGAATTATGATTTTCTCCACTATAAACTATAAGATCTAACTATCATTTAAAAACAGAAAGTGGTAATCTCCCACTATTTTTTTTAAAACCCAATAGCCATCACATATAATTTCCAAATTTCTCCTCGCATTGATATACTAGTGTAATGGATCATTAGGACCCTTTATATATCCAGATATAGGGGCTAGTTAGTTACAAGAAGGTATTTCAGCAGTCCGGACTATCCCAAATACATTAACTCATAGCTCATTGATATGTTAAGTAGACTCCCCAATACTGAAATCAAGGGATTTTATTTCATTAACTATTGCCTCGAAATTTACAACATGTCATGTGAGGTATAATTATATTATCGTGAATTTGTTTAAGTAAACATAATACATTATTAATAATCCACCAATTAAATCGTAGTGTCACAGTGTCGTTTGGATTGAAAACTACTATTCAACCCCCCAATATTTTATGAAATATTTCACTATAATTTCTTTTTATTTCTCTAAAATATTTCCTTACACACAACACGGATTTCAAAGGAAAAATGATATAAATATTTTAAATTAAATGTGAATATTATAAACTAGATATTAAAATTTAAAGTATGAATATGAATAAATAAATTATGAAAAAATATCTATAATGTTTTTATATGAACTAAATTCACATATCAATATTTAATCAATTCTCAATAAAATTACTTTATTCTTCCATAAAAAATTTGATTTTTATTTATTTTTGTGAGAAAGTATTATAATCAATTTATAACACTTTTAGAAAATATATTTTATAAAAATTATATGATTATTAATATTATTATATCAAAATTATTTTAGGGTGATATATTAATATTTTTTTAAAAGGATTTATTTTATAGTGAATAATAAAAAACATTGATTATTATTGAAAATGTTATTTTCATTCCAAGTATTTACAAAGATAAATTTTGTTTTTAAAATTATTTTAACCAATAAGTAGCCCATTTATATTATTAATAATTCATTTAGGTTAATTTTAATCAATTCTATGATTTATTTCAGTGTAAATTGTTATTATACTTTTGAATACGCTTCTTTATGGAAAATAAATATTCATTGCATTTTTCTGGTATGATTTAAAATTAAATTTCAGTACTTGGTCTAATTAAATGTGATAAAATTGATTCCATATTTTTATTCAAAATAATTAATAAAAATAACTAGTGATAACTTAATTTTTGGACATCCGGAATAAAAATCATAGTAAATTTTGTTCACATGAATAAAAGAGGTAAAATAAGGTAAAAAATGCGGTAAAACATTAATATATCTCTAACACATGAGATTATCCTAATTTATGAGTGTTTTTAAAAAAATGTATTCATATAGAGAAAATAATTTATTTCATATAATTATTATGAAATTGATATCCCAAGCTCAAATTTTTGAAGAAAACTTTTATTTTATTCAAATTTGATACTATTGATGGGTCGTTGCACTTATTGGAATGGTTGGAAGATTTATCTTGGTTTTTTCGTTCCCTAAAGTTCAAAAGCATTTAGTTTTTATTATTTAACCAAAAAATTTATGGAAACTGGTTTATTACTTTATTTCAAGGTAAAATTATGTTTTCTCTTAAATCAGGTATTTTCCTATAAAATATTTTTCCTATGTTTTATATTTTTAAATTAAAATTAATTTCTACCATCAATCGAATTTAATTATAATAAAACATATTAATATTTTTTAATCAATTTTTTTAAATGGATGCATCTTTTATTTTTAATCATATAAATGAGTTATCATGGTAAAAACATAAGTTTTTTACTATTAAGGTTAAATTAGGTTTAAAATATTTTAGCTAAAAGATATAACTCAAAAATGCATCCAAAACATTCTCAAATTTTAATTTTTGAGTTTATTAAGACACTATCGCATATATAATTTTCAAATGGGGATCCCTAGTTCCACTTTACAAGATATGAATTAAAATGTGTCCTTTACCACCCCTATAAAAGGATACCACATTCCTTTCTTATCCCCACTTCATGATCTTTATATCCTAAAAAATACCTACCATAATACCTTCCTATACACCTCAACCGTTTCCAATATCTTCTTATCATTCCTTAATATCAACATTTTAAGGAATTAGGTGTAATCTAAAAGAGTTTTATCAAAAAAAGAAGTATAAATCTTAACTGGGTACTTACAATTTTATTTCTTCTTCCACCTCCTCGGAATATATGGTATCCATTATAAAATAATATCTTAATTATGTTAAATATATTTAATTTTTATTATGATTATGTAACAACAGTTATCTACCTCCTTTCCATCAAAGGAAAAACAAAAACATTTCTCGTGTGTACGTAATGATTATCATCTCCATGTAGTGGTTTAATTCTTTTTCATCACAATTTTACATCGATGGTTAATAATATGGATCTAATGTTTATATATTATATTTATGGAATTTTTATTTTCTTTAATGATAAAATATTTTATATATTTTTTTCATTCTTTTTTTAGAAAATGGAAATAGTGTTCATGCCTACAGAAGACCTACTGTCTCCATGGACTGTGTAAATCATTTATCAATCTAAGATAATTTGGATTATTATATATATAAAAAAATGAAAATATATTATATTTATATCATAATTAAAATTATAGAGATTATTTATCCATGATAAAAGTATAAATTCATGGACAAATGAACCAAAACAGGAATGAAAAATAAGATATCACATGATATAATGATTTTGAAAATGAATTGTTAATAAAATGGTTATAAGATATTATATGTAAATAATACATGTTATGATATGTAAGAGTATAGTTCAAGAATAAATTTTAAAAAATATATATTTATTATTTAATATTTTCTAACATGTGATATGTAATATGATACTCGATGTAAGGGTCTTATTTTTCAATCCCATTTTAGAAAGGCTACATATGCTTCCTTCTAGTACAAGAAGATCAAGAGGTCAGGGTCTGGGTCATGGATGGGAAGAATGGCATGCAATTCAAGAAGATGAGAGAATGATAACTGCCTGATTAATGAAAAATATAGGTATATAGAATTTTGACTTGGTCTTTTCCATGTTTCCTTTTATCTTTCTGGATACTCTCTTTTGGTTGCTTTTTAATTTTATAGGCATTGCCTCCACCTTTTTTAACATTTCAATCCTATTTTAAATCACAATTTTTATGATATAATTTCTATTGTAAATATTATATGATTTTTATTTCATAAAAAAAATTTCATTTTATTATATTTTTTATTTTTATTATTCTTATGTTCTAGTGAAATTTTATTCTATTTTGTCTAAAAAAGGTTTAAAAATTGCCTTTATAAAATGCTTGGCTTATTTCCCCTCCTTTGTTTAGAAAAACTAATTATTACATATCAACGTTTAAAAAAATCTAGAATGTTTTTGACTATTCTTAAATGAATTTTTATAGTCATTTTTACCCATGATTGATTTTCTAGAAAATTTTTTAAAATGAATATTCTTTTCATTTTACGAATGAGGCACTTTTAACCAAAGAAGTGAACAAAATCATTATTTTTTAATGATTTTGGAATGAAAATCACTTTTCACAGTCATGAATACTAAATGTTTTAAAGATTAATTTTCAAGTTTATATATTTATTCTAAAAAAGATTTATTTTTTTAGTATTTAAAAACATTTTAAATAAGTAATTTTAAAATTAAAGGGTATTTATCATAAGAATTATTCTAGAGATATTTTAAATAAATTTATTGTCTATGATAACATCATATATGTTAATTATAGTTTATTGGGGATATGATAAAATGATTTTATCTTTATTATTTATCATATGGTATATGATTATGATAATGATATTTTTATGACACCCATTTATTTTCCATGGGATATGCTATGATGATATGATTTTTTTATCTTGTGACATTTATATGAATGAATTATGATTATGTAATGATTGGGTCCATTATAGACATCCAATTAATTGGGTAATGTGATATTGATATCACATGATATGATTATGATAAGCATATACACAATTAAGAATATTTTTTTCACGTATTTATTATTGATTATGATCGCTTCTAACTATGATTATATAAAATGTATCGACATGATTGAAACATTATTTTTTTATATATTTTTGTGTGAGTATGAATAAATTTTAGCTATACTCCAAATATTATGCATGAAAATTATTGTGTTTACCTATGTTAAAAATATTATTATTTCTTATTGTTATGATGCAACATATCTATTTCATGACACGTGAATAATGATTACTACTCGGACACAACTATTGATCATAAATCAAAAAATTGATTTATTTTGGAGATTATGAACTAATATTTTCTAGGAATAAATATTTTACATTGAGGAAAACCAAATGAATTTGTTATGATACATTTATGATCCTATTATTCAATAATAATGGATATCTTCCATGTTTATCCTTATGGATCATCCGATATCATCCTTTATTTAATTCTTACATCCTCGTGTTTTTATGGAAGGATTTAAGTATGATGAGTCCATAAGGTAACCCTATATAAATATATATATTTGATACGATGAATATTATAATTAAATAATATGTTTATGTATCAAGTCTCAAAAGCCACTAAACATTTACGGTTCTTGGGAATGTATTATTATGAAATGTATTGAATATTCATCTAAAATAATTAAATATTTATATACTTTGTTCTCGAGTTGCTTCAATTATTATCATATCAATGGTTAGTTAAAATTTTGAGATTTTTTGTTGAATATTTTAGTAATAATCATTGGACAAGTCTATATAGTGCATAACATTCAAATATTTTGGTAAGGAAGAAATTATGTGGTTTTCATAAAAATTAATATTTGTCTCTATAATATAAGTGTTCGTAGTTTTGACACAGATTCATCTAGTGGTAATAAAATAAAAAATATTTGGGTAATTATATATCACCCATAATTATCATGAACTATGGGTGTTCATTACTGCACACCTAGTTTAACACCACTAAGGGATATTATTGGGTTAACTCACATTTTCTTTATGAACCATTTTGATGGATTTAAAAAGATAATGGCCATGTATAACCTGGGATAACACTACAATTTCATAGATTGAAAATTATATGTCAATATTAAGACATCATATATATTATTTTCATGATTTATCACTCTAATAAAATATTTTTGGAGGTCATTATAACCATTTTGATTTAAAAAAGTGAATAAAGATGGAATGATAATGTTTAAGTGGTTATAGGTATGATCAAATATTGTATTAACCTATTACAAAATAGTTATATGAAGTCTTATATATCTTTATAATTATCAAAGAATTTCAATTCATTTCATCAATGGCTAGTTATTAAATTAGCTGTGAAAACTTCTATTGGTATGATGATGTAATCTAAAATCCATTATTCTTATTTGATTAATTTTTGTGGGAATTTACATCACTAAAATACTTTTATTAATCCTCTTGAAGTATTAAATTTTATTTTTTTTAAGGATTGGATTTCATTGAATAAATACCATATCAATTTTCAACGATATGAATTCATGTTTGATACTCCAAACCAACCTATGATCGTCTATCTGTGTGATGATAAATAAGATCTTCTAGTTGATATTAAATCAATTATATGGCTATTGATTTCTATACAATGGGGTGTTTATCTCATGTAGTTGGAAAAAAACTTAACCTCAAAGATATTCCTATTTTTTAGAGTTTTTGGATGTTTTTTTGAATGAATTTCGTAGTCCTCCTCCAAATCATGAAGTTTATTTTTCAATAGAACTAAAACCATGTGATGCCCCCATTTCAAATAATCCATATATAATGACCCCAATTGAGTTATAGGAATTGAACAATTAACTCAAGGTGAATCTTGTTAATGGATTCATTTGGACAGATACATCATGCTTGGGTGCACGAATTCTTTTTCTTATCAAGGAAAATGGATTAATGTGAATCTATATTTATTGTTAAGAACATAACAATATCAAAATTGAAAATATGTATCCACTGCCATGTATGGATGATTCTTTCAATCAATTATGAGGAAATCCATATTTTACCATGATTCGATCTAGATTCTATCGGTTGGGGGTAAAAATTGAAGAATACCCAATCCAACCATCAATATGATATATGAACACTATATATATATAGTAATTAAATTTGTATTTCTTATGGCCCTATTATTTTCATATTTTTAAGGAATAGAGACTTTATAGAATACCTTGATATGTATTTCAATTTCATTAAATATGAAATTCTTATATAACCATGAAAAAAGAAGAGCATGAAGATTATTTACAAATTATAGTGATGACCTAGAAGAAGGAAAACTTTCATAATATTATTTCCAAGTGTGAATTTTGTATTTATATATTTTCATTATTGGGAAATATAATATAATGTGAGGGTATTTTCGTGGATCCATTAAGGGTTAAAGTTATTGATCAATGGGCCAGAATATCTAAGGTTACTGGGATCTAAATTTTTATTGGGTTTTCTATATATTAAAAATACATTGTGAGAAATTTATCCTTACTATCTATCCCACTCACCAAGATGACATGGAAGGGGTTTCTTGTGGATTGATGTATGTGAATAGATTTTCAAAGATATATGGAGAAGGTTAGTCAGTTCACCTATAGTAATACTACACTATAGTGGGGAAGGTTTTGTGATCTATAGTGACGCATAAAATTAAGGAATATGATTATTTATCATCAAGAATTATATAATGATAGAATATTCCTCACACTAATTTAATATACATTAGAAATATTACTTGAGTCGTGATTTGGAGATGAGAATAGTAATTTTTGTGTCAATGGTGTAGATGTAATATATTAATGGTGAAATGTGTTACATATATATAGATCATATAATTTTTAAGTATATATTTGATGAGGAAGAGTTGTATATACTTCAGAGATAATGGTAGGAATTTACTAATGATTATGACTGCTCAATACATTACAACCTTAGGAAGATGAACCAGGTGGGTGATGCTCTGTGTCAGAATGACCATTCTAGTTTGTCCACGATGAGAATTTAATGTGATCAAATACATCTAGATTTATAGAAAAAATAACTCAAAATACCAAGGAAACATGGTAGATCCTATCTTTGTCAAATTAATGTTCAACCATCTATCCATGTGAGGATTTAATATGTGTGGAAAGAAGATGTGGAATTGAAAAAGATGGCGAGAAATGTTCTTGAATTAAAAAATGAATATGATGGATTTATAAGGTTCATAAATCAAGTATATATCCCATTAATACCATATTTGAGAAAATATATATTGTTTGAAGCTCATAGTTTATCATTATTTAATCATCATGAGAGTTCAAAGATGTGTTGATATCTGAAAGAGAATTTATAGTGGGATTAATTGGAAAGGAATATTGAAATGTATGTTTCTCGGCTCATTGTATATCCTAAAGTTAGGTATGAGAGAACTAAGTTTAATGGGATAACATAAAAATTACCCATACAAGATTGGAAATGGAAAACATCACAATTTATTTTTTTATCAAACTCCCCAAAACATATAAAGGTGATAATGATATTTTGGTTTTAGTCAATATAATTATAAATTCAGTACTCTCTCAACTATTAGAGAATATTTATCTCTTGATCAAATTTAAAAAATATACATTATGGAAGTTGGATGGTTACATGGGGTGCCACATTCAATTATATATGAACAAGATTTGAGGTTTACCTCAACAATTTTCCAAATCCTTTAGCAAGATTCATATTCAAAGTTGTGTTTTAGTACTACCCATAATCCTCATACATATTTTTAGTCTAATATTACCATTAAAAACTTGGAAGATATGTTGATATTCTTTTCTATGGACTTCTATTGTGGTTGGGATCAACACCTTCCTCTAGTCATGTTTTCTTAGAAAAATATTTTTCACAACAAAATTCATATGGATCCTTATGAATACCTCTATGAAATGAAATATAGAACACCATCATGTATGGATAAACTTGTGGAAAGAAAGATATAGGGATTTGAGTTATCTTAGAATATGGTAGATGAGTTTATATCCATTCAACAACACATAAGGGTATCTCAGAGTTGAAAGAAAAGTTACGCTGAAAATAGTCATCAAGATATATAGTTCAACGTTAGTGAAAAGATATTTCTATTAATATATACATATAATAAGGTTATTATATTTGAAAAAGTTGATAACAAGTGAACAAGATATATTTATCGCTTTTAAATTATGGTTCATATCATGATTATTGCTTATTGTTTTCCACTAACACTGATCCTGTATCAAGTTCACGATGTGTTCACTGTATATCTCATTAATAAGTACATACCTGATCCTTCACCTGAAATGAACTCAGATTTAATACCATTGTAACAAAATACATCTTATGAGGAATAACTAGTGGACATTCTGGATCATAGAAAGGATGTTATGCTAAATAATACCACCCGCTGAGTAAATGTTTTTTAGGGAAACCATAAATTAGAGGAATTTACATGGTAACATCAGGATGTGATGAGGTAGAAGTATCCTCAGATTTTTGAATAATGGTGTCATATTTTCAAGGATGAAATTATTATAAGGGGGTATAATGGAACTAACTTATATTTTCTCTATAAATATATTTTAATTCTTTGGTAGCTTGAGTTACACACCTCATCGAGTTTAAATGAACAAATATATAAATATTATTAAATAAAGGTGAAAATTATAACCTAACCATTAAAATAGGTGGTATTAATAGGAATAATCACAATATCTAACAGATATATAATGTTTTTATATAATTTATATGCATTGGTAAATATGCACTCAATTTTTAGTAAAATCATCTTACGCTTAAAAATATATTTTATAATTTTATTTCTTTTTATGAGAAAATATTATAATTAATTTATAAAAATTTGTTAGATTTTATTTTATAAATAAATATATCATTTTTTAAATATTCATATCAAAATTATCTTAGGTTTAAATTGTGGGTTTTTTTTTAAAAGATTGATTTTATAGTGAATAGTAAAGAATATTGTTTTTTATTGAAAACTATCATTTTGTTCAAAGTATTTAAAATTTATAAATTTGTTTTAAAATAAATTAAAAGTGATATAAGTTTATTTATATTTATAATTATTTATTTAAGGCAATTGTAATGAGTTTTATTCGTGATTTTGGTGTCAAAACTATTTATTCGTAAGGAAACATTTCATTTTGGAATGCATCTTTTAAACGCGTTTACCAGGATTAGTTATAAATTAAATACAAAAAATTCTATGTGTTTAATATTTTAATGTGGATTCCATATTTTTAATCATCATAATTAATATAATTTAATTGGGAATAATTAATTTTTCTCCATTTTGAATAGTAACCATAATAAATTTTTGTCACCTTGGTAAAAGAGGTAAAATTAGGATAAAACCATACGGTAAAACATTTAAATCTCTCTAAAACATTCCTTTATCCTATTTTATTAGTGGTATCAAACAATATGCGTTTCTAATGAGTAAAATAATGAATTTTAAATCATTATAATAAAATTGGGAACCAAAGCTAGACTTTTGTGAAGATAACTTATGTCAAATTGAAATTAATTTTCTTGGATATTTGAATTTATTGGATTGGTTGGATGAGTTAATTTAGTTTTTTCATGCAAAAAAAAATCAAAAAAAATAATTATTTATTATTTAACAATAAAATCATGGAAAATAATTTATTACATTATTTAAAAGTTAAATTATTTTTAATCCTATACCAAGTATTTTAAAAAAAACAAATTTTCATGTGTTTTGTGTTCTTATATTAAAATTATGTATACCAAGAGTATAATCTAAATATGATAAAATGGATTATAAATTTTTATTTATGTAATATATTGTACTTTTTCGTGTATTATTTTTAATTATTATATCAAATTAATTCGAGACTAGGTACTAAGACATAGTGTGATTCCGATGCCAAGGGTGCCAAAAATAAATGTTTGAAATATATAAAAAAAATAAAATATAATGCACACAAAGTTTTCCTAAAAAAGTGGAATAACATCTCAACGGGTTCCCAGATCAGAAATCAGAGGGAACTATTGCATTCAGACTATAGAATTTACCCTTGGTGAGGCCTAATATCAGCTAGCGCGGGGCAGAGGTTAATGTTAGTATTTAGAAGTAATAATGAATTGAATAAATTGAAAATTTTATTTCAATTTAATCCTATTTCTTAAATGAATCAATTGTTTATATTATATAAAACTAGAGGTAGGGATATTGGGTTGTTCTCATAACCTTGAAATTACCTGGAATCTCTAGAGAGAAACCCTAAAGAATTCTCTGAATAGAGAACAATGATGGATCCTTCGATCGATGATCAACAGACGTCATCTTGATGGATCTAGGAAATAGAGACAACACGACAACCAATATTTTTTAGTGAGTGATCCAAATCAATTTTAGGATGTGTTATTTATATTTCATTTCCCCTTTCTTATATTCAATGATGAACTCAGACCAACCAATGAACATGTCGATCGGCGGATCAATAGTTCTTGTGGGACGGGCTCAAATTGCAGAGTTTTTTTTGGGTTTTATGTAGAAGTTATTTTTTTTGGATTTCATGATCATTCACATGGGATTAGATTGAGGCTAGAAATAAAAAAGGCCATGGTTCATTCCTTAGGTTGTTCTTTGTGGTTTTTCTGACTGAAAACTTAATTTTTTATGATCCAAACACTTTTGAGGAAATAGTGATAAACAAAAAGATCCAACATTACAATCCAATAAAACCATTGAAGAGGATAACACATATTAAGAATATAGGATCTAACCATCCCTAGATACTATATCATGAAAACAAGTCTTCACCATCACATGACCACTTGGCTGGTTGTCCCGTGCAGGGTTGCACGAGCCTGATACCAATGGAAAAGACATACCCTCTTGAACTTCCAAATTTGAATGACATGATCATGTGAATTCTTGGTTCTCTGAACCTCATATAAAGAATGTTGAAGTAGTGTTATTCTTGAAAACACACCAAAAATTTATAGTGAGATCATACTGAAGATTCATCCAAAATAGATGACAAACAACCAAGGCACAACCAAAAATACATAGGCAGAATCAACCAAAACCATAAAATTATTCATCCATAACCAACAATAGATCCTCCAAAATGAGACACGAAATCACCAACACCATAACACCTCACTTGATCCACCATCGAATAAAGACCATCAAACAAGAAACACATTCCAAAAAACCTAGACACACAGATCACCGATTGTTACCCATCCATCAAGATCTGAATGTAAACGATTTTGCATGCACCCAAAGAGAACAACCTATGAGACCATATCAGACCCCACACCACTAGATGAATCCAGATGAGATGGACCCAAAGAAGAATCAAAGATTCAAGTCAAAATCTTACCTTACCAGATCTAACCCAAAACCATCGCACAATCCACTTAGAACTAGAACATAAGCCGATGATATGAGCACGCCGCTTGAAGGGTCACCCCTAAAGAAGAACCCTAAGAAGGATAAATAGTTGCACCTAATGAAAAAACATAGTCACAAGTAAAAATATGTCCCAATGACGAAAAGATCTGACACCACACCATCATACATGCCACCCAGAATGAAGTCAATGAAAGGAGTACACTGCATTAAGTTGAATCGTCTGCTCCCATGCCATCATAGTTGAATACTATATATGTCCGAAGCATGAATCCCTGGCATGCCTCTGTAGAAGTAGGAGAGCTGAACGAAGCTGAATCGACTGCTCCCAAGATTCCACGGTTGAAGATTTCCACCGCCTGAATCCCTATCACTCCATCGTAGAAGAAGGAGATTTGTGGCTATAATCATCATCTGAATCCCAAAGCCTGAATCCCCCACATTGCTCCATAGAAGAGAGGAGAGACGTCGACAAAGCCACATGCTTTTTTTCTTTTTCTATCTCATTATATTATTCGCGTACTTAACACTTCTTTCATTAAGAATAAATGAATATTTTGACTTAGATCCCTACTGCAACAATCTATATGAGAAGATCCTATTTCAAGATAACCTAGAAAATCTACGACGATGAAGGAGAAGCATCACTCAAAGTGACTTCTGAATACCCATTCATTGTATGATTTGTGAACTGATGAACAAAATCATTTTTCTATGCCGATTGAAGGCATGAAACTCCCAAATTCAGTGTTACGATGACAATAGGAACTTAGATCTATAATTTTTAGATTAATGGTCCTTTGGATCTAGCTCCGTATGATCAGCTGAGGCAAGTGGAGGAATGATACAGTTTCTAGAAAATTGCAATCAACATGGTGTGTAACTCGGGCTTACACAGCGTGTGACCCCACTCACAAGCACCTATGGTTTTAGGAGTAAGTTAAGTTTCACATGGAATATTGGACCTTCAAAGAGACACACTGTGTATCACAGGAGAAATATGTACACAGGGAGGAATACATAAAAGGCCTACAAGGCATGTACCCCACCAAAAAATATTTCCTAGACCATGTACACAGACTACCCCATGTACTGGTACACATGCAACATGGGTCGGCATCGTGTACTGGAACATGGACAGAGTACAATCGTGGACCACATATTGAATGTTGGGTCATTGAAAGGTGCTATCATGGGCTCTTTCAAATGATGTTCAGTTTTGAGTTACATATGTGTTACAGAGTGGCTGACCATGGTCGTTTCTCAAAGGAGGAAGTAAATCATAACAACATTCTAACTATATTATAGAAATAAAATAAAATAGAATAAAAACACTAATTGGAAGGATGAGGGTTTGTTTATCGTTTATAAAACTAGAATATTTTTACTGGAAGAAGATTTATTTTTTATTTATTTTTATTTTTGAAATGAATTTCGATTAAAAATACAAAACAAGATGATGATTTTTAGAAAATATTTAAAAGGCGCAATCAATATAAATATACCTATTCACTAAATTATTTATTATTATAATTTAAATTAACATTCACTTTATTATGATACCTTTATTTGTTAAATCTTGAACCCTCTGAGAATTAACATTACCACAGGGATGAAGTGAATTTAACCCTAGGCCAACTTAAGAACATGCAATCATGGTACCCTCCTTTGATTGATGTTCTAATGTTAGATTATGGTCAATGGTAAAATTAAAGCACATTTACATTCTGTAGAATGAGGATGAATTTTGTTTAGGGAATATATTTGAACTCTACAAACTTATGTCATGTGGTCTTGTATTACCGATTTAGTTTGCACTCTCACAATTTAAACAAAACCTCGACCACACTTGTTTTTGGGTTAATTGTTCAATTTCTTTCTTATTTTATTATAATTTAAGAACAAAATTCATGGATCATATTATGTGAATTATAGTATCTCAATGATTCAAAATAATTAAATGATGAGGGTAGAAGATAGATCGATCACTAGAAAACTACTCTTCCATGGGATGTGTGGTCATCGTGGAGATGTTTTTCGTGATAAAATAATTGAAAGGGTAGAACCAAATCTCGTATACACTCTTTATTCCAACCCAATTAGGAAGATTAAGACAATATAAAATTTGAACAAAATATAAGAAAAGAGAAGAAATTAAAGAAGAACAAAGAAGTTTATTTCACAAATGAAATTATTACGACATGATAAAGAGAAGAAGGATTTGATGAGGGGATCCTATCTTCAAGAGCTACCCCACTTAAAATGGTTGGAGAATTTGGGTGAAACCAATTCTTTTCTACCTGAAATCTACCAATGCATGTCGCAACCCCTCCAAATGATTAAAAAACTAATTTTTTGAGTGTAGGGGAGGCTAGGTTACAAGTGGTTTCAGGTGTGAATCAGGATGTTCAGTCAAATATTATAATCCAATTGAACCACTAATTTGACCACCAAAACGCATGAATCAGCTCTCCTTCTTGAAAAATGGTTTGTGCGAAATTGAATCCTCTAGCTCATATAAAATTATGAACCAAATCCATGCAAGGATGAAAATGTTATTGCCCAAATACGTAACCCATTTCCATTCTGGTAAGTCCATCCCACCATTGACTTAATGGCCCACTTACTCTATCCAAATGCAATCATTAAAACTAGTGTCCTGAATAAAAGTTGTAGAAAATTATGTTAGGAACACTTTTTAAAACTGTTCAATTCAAATAATTCATGTTAAAATATTTATTTTTGAAATACTACAGTTCATTTTAAAAGGGTAAAACTAGAATTTTCATCAAATTTTCAAATGAATGATCTAATCACAAATATTTCATAAATGAATATATTTAGCACAATGCGAGGAAATTATTTCATTTATTATCAATAAAGTATTACAAAAAATATTTTCTTGTCAAATCCCCCACACATAAACTTTTTCACTCCTGGGAAAATCCTCATATTAAGTACACATCAATATCAAATCAAAACAAATTTTAAAACACATATCCTTGAGATCCAAAAAATTCCACACCAAGAAACAAAAGATATCATGCCTCATTAAAAACCATTATTTAAAGACCTCCATTTATATTAATCAATATATTTCCACTTCTTTTATCCTTCTATGCACAAAACACTTACCTCACTAGAATTTTCTCTTTTCACACAAATGTCAATTTTTTAGCAATGTATTTCTAATCCAAACTCATACAAGGGTAACCATAGGCTTGATAAATTCCTACATCTACACCCTATATGAGTCAAGGGAATGTTTTTATCATGAGGACATTTATGGGGTTTTTCTGTGGATTTCATTTGGTAGGATTAAGATGTGAAAAATTCTAAGGCTGAATTAGGGGGTCTTGACTCTTTTTGAAGAAAAATTACATTATTATAATTTTCACTCAAGTGTGGTATCCTTATCACACATCTTCATATCAATTCAGATCCATCATCATGATGACTCATGGAATGTTTACACTATTCATCATTTCAGCTACAAAAATGTTAATCCTCTCAAACATAGTTTTTCATGAAAGCTGCATATATGGAAAAATTTCTTTCTTCATTAGAATATCAAGAGAGGCACAACATCTTTTATCATGAAATCTCAAAAAAGGAACAGATTTCAACAGAATGATTTTATTCCATAGCAAACACATCTCTTATTAATATGATTTTTCATCCAATGTATCAAAAAATGTGGTAGAACAACACAAGATATCTTCCCCCGCACTTATGTTCAACTAGATTATGTAATTTCACTTCAATAGTTGGATGGATAGGGAAAATTGGCTTGTAATGTGGCTAACTTAATAGGATATTCATGGATTCTATGGGCTATAAGGATCATATGTTCAAGGTAGACCATTATAAAAATTAATTCATTGAAATAGTGGATTTAATACCAAATAAATGCCTCTATCATTTAAATATAACTACCTAAAACCATCAAGTTTTGATAGGAACAAATCAAAATCTGGTTAAATCATGCATGGTTTGGTTCTCTCATGAAGTGAGGTGAATGTGAAGAATATGAAAAGAATGGTTCAAAAGCATCACATGAAATTGATTTCAAATATGAAGACAGTGATATGTGGCATGTGATTCAAAATTCAGTGTATCTTTCATAAAATTACTAAATATTTGAAGTTGAAAAAAAGTTATTTTCGTTATTAATTTAAGTTCGGTTTCATGGGAAAAATTGTTTCATTTATTATATAGATTTAAAAATATTTATCAGAGTCATTTCAGCTCAAAAATTTCAAAAACACACAAAAAATTGAAAAATAAACACACAAAATTTGAAGAACACAAATTTTTTATGAAAATCATTGAAAAAGAGGGAAAAATTTGAAATTACTAAACTAAAATGTTCCCTCCCCCACACTTAAAATATATCATTTTCTTCCATGTGAACCCATTTGATGATATATGAAAATGAAATGTATAATTTTAAATAGAAAAAAGAATAAAAAAGTGAAAGGGTTAGGAATAGCCTGATATTCTCATTTGATGATGGGGTCATGTAGTGTGATGAAATCCATTTCATTAGTAGGAAGTCCCTCAGTGTATTTCTCCAATCATTTCCCATTGACTGTAAAGAACTGGTGTCCTCTTGTGTGATCTCAACTACACCATAAAGAAAACCATTAGTCACAACATAAGTACCTAACCTCTTGGAATTCAACTTACAAGGCATCAACTTTATTCTTGAACTATAGATCAGAACATTCTCTCCAACTTGAAATCCTCTATTTTGGATCATTTTTTCATGAGCTGATTTTGATCATTCCATTTAGCTCCTTGAGTTCTCATATGAAGACAATCAAATCTTCTCATGAACTTGAATTTGCAGCTTTCTTTGTATTTCCTCTTGGGCCAAATCCATGTTGCATATTTTTATATCCCAATAAGCTTGATGCTCAACTTCCATAGGGGGATGGCACGCTTTCCCAAAAACAATCCGAAATGGGGACATACTGATGAGAGTGTTCTGTGCAATCCTATATTCCCATAGCACGTCATCCAAGTGCTTGCTCCAATCCTTCCTATTTGGATGCACTATTTTCTCCAAAATCTGTTTCAACTCATGATTTGAAACCTGATCCAGGCCATTTGTTTGGTGGTGGTATGGTGTTTATGTTTTGTGTGTCACCCCATACATCTGAAGGAGGAATGCAAAATTCTTATTGCAAAAGTGTGTCCCTTTTTCACCGATGATGGCCTTTTGTACTCCAAACTTGTAAAAAATATTCCCTTTGAAAAATTATACAACAGCATGAGAATCATCGGTCCTGGTGGCTTTATCCTCCACCCATTTACTAACATAATCAACAAAAACCAAAATATACAAAAAACCCAAATGAACTAGGAAAAGGACCCATAAAATTGATGCCCCACACATCAAAAATTTCAAAGAATAATATGGGTTATTGAGGCATCCCATGTCTCCTAGAAAAGTTTTCCATGTTTTGGAAACATTAACACAACTTACAATACACATGAGAATAGTATAATAATCTTGGGCAATATAATCGTAAGTCTAAAACATTCCTAGTTGTCTGTTGGGGTCCAAAGTGTCCACCACAAGCTAGTGTATGACAAAATTGCAGAATAGACTCAAACTCATGATCATGAAAACACCTCTTAATAACATGGTCACTACACATGCTCCATGAGTAGGGATCATCCCACACATAAAATATTGACTCACTCTTCAACTTTTGGACGAGATGTTTCCTCAAATTTGTAGATATTTCAGATGCAAAAAGGTAGTTCACTAAATCCTTATATGAAAGATGCATACCTGAGATGGAATAAAGAAGCTCATCAGGGAATGTTTCTCGATGTGGCACCTGGTCCAAGGTGTCATCCTCTAGTGTGTGAGTAAGCCTACTCATGTGGCCTGCCACCAATTTTTTTAACCCCATTTTGTCCGTTATCTCAATGTCAATTTCTTGAAAAAGGAGAATCCATCGGATTAGCCTAGGATTTTCATCTGGCTTCTTAAATAGGTACCTCAGAGCAGCATGGTCAGAAAAAACTACTTTAGAGCCTAATAAATATGAATGGAATTTATCTAAAGAAAATATGTTAGCAGGAAACTCCTTTTACATGGTTGTGTAGTTTGATTGGGCTGAATCTAGTTTCATTGATCTATAGGAAATCATAAGTGAACTTCCCTCCCCCCTTTGAGAAAAGATAGCTCCCACTACGAAGTTGGAGGCATCACACAAAAGCTCAAAAGGATTCTCCCACCGTGGGGGATATATGATCAGTGGAGTGGTCGGACATTTTGTTAGCTCATCAAAGGAAGTTTTGCGAGAATCATTAAACAAAAAATTATAATCCTTTTAATGTAATCATGACATAGGAAGAGAAATTTTACTAAAATCCTTGATGATGCGCGAATAAAATCTTTAATTCCCTAGGAAAGATCTAACATCACGTACACATGAAGGATATAGTAAGGATGAAATAATATCTAACATAGATCTATCAACCTCTATCCCATATTTTGACACTACATGCACTAAGACAATTGAAAGCGTGGCTGATTCTCTCTTATTGACCGGTCAGGGTTCTGATGCCCTTCTAATGTGTATAGCATCACTCAGGTTGAATCCTCGATGATGATACTTTTTTATAGTAGGTTGTTTTTAGTTAATTGTATTCTGATTGGGGGGTTTGTTTGCAGAGATTATGAAAAAATATATAGATGATGTTTGATTTAACCAATTGATAAATATTGGGGTGAGTTCATAATTGTGGATTTAAGCTAATGATATCCTTGATCTTTGCTTTATATTTCATTAAATTAATACCCACTTCACAAGATGATTTTGATCGGAATTCAAAAGTGATAAATCATTTATCCGAGGTGTAACTTAAGATAGGGTTATAACCATTACCATCACATGTTTATGGTAGTGTATTTGTGGTTACAATAATCCATGTAATCCATATATTAAACAAAATATGTCATTAATCCATGATATATAAAGTTAAAAATACACAATATTAACTCAAAAAATAATCATCGAGCAAAGACTCTATATCAGTCAATATACCCAAATTATAACTCACCCAAATGGTAGATTTACTAAAACATTTAAATGATTAGTGATCTGGTTATAATTATTATTATGATAAATTAAGAAGGTAAGAGAATTAAATGGATAAGAAAATAGTGGTGCGTCGAACACACACACAAACGATGAAGGGAATTAAATACTGACTTTAGATTGAATGAGAAAGCCAAAGAAGGGAAGGGGATTAAATTGTATTTAAACAAACATAAGAACATTAATATATAACCACACAAGTTGGATGAGAATAAGAGATATTGAAGAAAAAACTTACATTATAATAGAATTACAAAAGAAAGACTTGCAAGATTACAACAAAGACGAGAACAAAAGTAAATGAAAACAATGATATAATGAAAGGTCTCTCAAGTGAAAAATTGAGTATGGAAAGTTCTACCAATCCTTTTGAAAAGTTTTGGTCGTGCTGATGTGTTCTTATATCTTCTGAAATTCCAACCATTCTGAATGAGAGGTGGGGGATGTATTTATAGCCCAAGGAAGTGGACTGTTGGCATTCCCAATCTGTCCCTCCAATTAGCCCGATGCTTTTGACATCCTGACAGCTGAATCTCGATATATATTCAACTTCCAAGTTATAGATAATAATGTTGTCCTAATTATCTAAATTTTGGACTCATTTGGACCTATGGAACCAAAGATATGGTAGTTTGATTAAACAAAGTTAAACTGTCCATTTCAATCCATGTTTTTTCGATGGCGAAAATGTGAATGGATTTTGGAATAGGAAAATGCCTTCAAATACAAATTGTTTCTACAAAAATGTTTCTTGCCTATATATTTTATTTCACACTGAAAAATATCATCTTGATTTGACATGTAGATCAAATGAAATGTCATGAATACTGTACTGATTTTAATTCTCATCCAGAATGGTGGGCTGAGTTTAAATGAATTAGTTTGGCCTCTTGTATTTGGATTTGGGTCATGGAAGTTTTATCCAAGACTCCTTAAATTGTCCCAAGAACCTTTTAGGATAATAGAGGAATTTTAATCTCTATATTGAGCCCAGTAATTCAATCTTCATGGATGGTCCATTTTCTTCATAGATTTTATAAGCCCTCTTGTGTGGTCCATATGAGCCTTCCTCTGACAGAATTTCCCCATGATCCCTAATAATGAAATGTTTTATATTTAACTAAGAATACTAAAAAATAGGAACCACAAAATTTGTATTAGTAGGGGGCGAATTATAAATAATATAGTAAACAGACTCAATTGGACTACTTCTAAAAATGCTCAAAAATTATACTTAATATTAAAGCATTAATATTTCACACAAATTATGCACATTTCATATAACATTAGTAAAGGAAGTATATAAGATGTAATTAAAATATTAATAATAACAAATCCCCCACACTTAGTCTTGTGCATGTCCTCATGTACAACAAATATAAAAACATGACAAAATCATTTTTACTCACCAACCAGTATTAAAATTTTGTTTTCTTCAATCAGGGGAGGATTAGACAATTTCACTCATCCATATTGAATAAGACCTCAAATATTTACAGAAACAATGTTCCAAAAACAAATCCTTTTTTCATGCTCAAATTTAGAAATGGATAATGTGGAAACTCAAAACTCAGACCTCTCAAGATGATAAAATTCATTTGTGGAGGTTCACTCTTTCACCAACCAAAAGTGAAAATATTGGAGTTTGAAAGAGATCTCAACTTAAAATCCCTATAAAAAGTGCACAAAAATCAAGAGGTCTTTTGAAGGGGATTTTCTGTGGCTATGGGATGATAGGAATATAATGTCTAAGAGAGAGAAGAAGAGGGGTAAAACACAAACATGAAAAAATCAATGCACATTTTTTTTGAAATGAGACATTAAAGGAAATATAAACACATACATACGAGGGAATGAAAATGTGAAATAATATGCAAATTTGGAAGGAAATATGAAGGGAATGGGAAGATGGAATATTTATGAAACCAAAAACTTCTCCCAATGACATATGAATATAATGAAAGTGTTCTTTTTTTCTTTCTTTTTATCTTTTTTTTTTAAAGTTAAAATTGAAACAGATCTCACACTCATATCGCAACCCATTATTGATCTCCTCACGACACTAATTGTAATAGTTATAATAAGATTAAAGGTTTAGGAAGAGTGATTTTTGATCTACCCAAGAAATAAGCCAACTTGTTATGTTCTTTTTTTATTTTTATTTTTGATTTTTTGAACACTTATATACAACATTTATAGAATTACATAAATGAAAGTAATATACATTCCCCAAAACACACTGAATGAAAACCTCTCCCACACAGTGAAATGGATTCTTGCCCTCAAGCATATGATAACATGGTGAAATCAACAAAGGGTACCCAAAATGAAATCCATTCCCCCACACTTAAATTTCAAAAAATTATGCAATTAAATTCTATGTTGATATTGGGTGGGAAAAGGTATTGGGCTTGTAATGTGGATATCAATGAAAATGTTCTCATAGGCTCAAAGAGGCTTTAAAAAGGAGGAATAATGTAGGTGAAATGGGAGGTTATTTGGATATTATGATTATCATGTGGTTTAGAAAATGCCTCTATCATATTAATGCTCACTAAAGTAAGAAATTCAGATCGAAGTTCCACAAACTCAAGATTCACAAATGGGGGTGAAAAAATAATCTCATTTGTAAAATATGGCCATAGGTGGCCTTGGCATGAAAGAAAATGGTGTTCCTCATGGGTGGGGAAAATCATTTTCCAAATAAAAAATTGAGCATTCAATTTTTTTTGGTTTTGACACAATATTATTTTTCTAAATATATGATGAAAACACAAAATTTTTGAGATGAAACCATGTCTTTTAACTCCCCAAAATGGTTTGAAACAATTTGAAAATGGGAAGGTGAGTAATCCTGAATCTTTTTTTCCATATTTTTTTAAGTTTTTTTACGTTTTTTAGGTTTTTGTTTTAGTTTTTTATAAAGAAACACCCACACAAAAGATAAAGTTTAAATAAAAGGGTTTGATAATGAATGTGGTAAAAAAATGAAAAAGAGGGGAAGAAGAAGAAAGAGTGAGAGAGAGGAAGAGATAGAGAGAGAGTTAAAGGGAAATAGGTGCCCCTTGGTTTGGATTTTGTGGGTCACTATCTCCATTCAGTGGTGGGTTAGTAGAAGTTGATGTGACACCTATGGGATGTAACCTGAAAATGAAAAATCATTATTCATGTAATGAAAAACTAAAAAGAAATTAAAATTTCATAAAAGATAAAGAAAACATGGGTTTCCTCCCAATAAGCACTGCATTTATTTGTCTATAGCTAGACAGTTGCAGTGGACTACCCATAGTTAGACGGTGGCCATCATATTTTTTCAACTCTATTGTGCTTCTAGAAAAACATCTCGTTTGGGATGTCTAATTGTTCATTTAATAATTTATCTCCTTCCTTTATTGTGTGCTTTCAATTAAAAGGAGGTGGAAATAGAATATGACTATCCTCACTTTTCTCTTCAATGTGAGGAATTATTTTATCCACAATTTGATGGTTTTCTATGCATTGAAATTCAGGAATATGTCTCAATTATTATAGTTCATTTATTTAAGGATCAGATAACATAAAACCAGAGTATGTGATCCCAATTTTTTTGACTCATTTATTTCATCACTTACTGATGTAGAGTAATGAGGATCAGTGGAGTCATTAAATTGAATAAAATTTCAAATATCCTTTATTTAAATGTTGTTCTCCAAGGAATTTTCAATTTCAATATCTCCATTGATCACTTTATTAGTTAGGTAACAAATCTCACAACCTTCACTATCAGTGGGAAAATATATACACATTTTTTTATGGTTAACCTCCCATATAACATAATTTTTAGTATCACATATAGGAAATGATGAATGTTGGATAAACTAATTTAAATTAACAGATGAGAATTTTAGTTCATTTTCCTCATTATCATCCAAGCTGGAGAAGAGGAGGTCAGAGGCAATATGAGATTCTAAAGATTTTTCAAGATCCATTAGATCAATGGAGTATGAATTAATAATGTCAACATCAAATTCTCCATTTATGACTTGGATAATGAGGATGAAATATTCACAAACACCATTATCAATATAACAAGAGGGACATTATGGATCTGGATTCAATACACTCTCAGAGAGAGTTTCAGAAGAATGGATAGAGAATGCGGATTTATTCTCTGATGGGTATCGTATGGATTGAAAAATACTGAACATGACCAGTTGGTCACCAAATTACAAGGATAAGATGCCAGAATAGACATCAATTTTGATTTTAGATGTTATTAGGAAAGGTCTTTCTAAAATAAGGGTAGATTGGAAAGAATTTGTCTCACATTCCATGTCAATGACATAGAAGTTAGCAGGGAAGATAATATCATTGACTCGGACAAGGACATCCTTGATTATACCCTCAGGATTAACAGAGATTCGATTGGCCAATTGAATGAAAACACCCACTGGATGTAAGGGACATAGACCAAGGTTAGATAAGATAGATTTGGGCATTACATTAATTGAGGCTGCTAGGTCTATGAGTGCATCATTGAAGTTGGAACTTCCAATTTTTCATGGAACTGTAAATGTCCCTAAATATTTTCACTTTATGGGCATAGACTATTCGGTGGAAACATTTTCAAAGGTCCAAAGTTTCCTCTTATGGGTGCTCAATTACGTAAGATACTTGGCATACTTATGGATTTGTTTTATGGAATATATGAGGGGAATGTTGACCTCAACACATCTAAACATGTCAAGAATTTCATGATCAGGTTCAAAGGACTTCTTTGGATTAGAAATGGCTTGATGAAAAAGAATTGGGTTCCTTAGTGGAATAGAAAGAGGTGAGGGAATGGATTAAGATTCCTTTTCATGTTTCTCTTTCTTTTCATTTTATAGGTCAACATTTAAAGGAGGGTTGAAGGACTCAACATGAGGTATGTCATCTTTATTTCCCTATCTAAGTGAAATTTCACTTAAATTACCCTTGGGGTTGGGTAATGGATGAGTTGGGAGTTGGAAATGTTTTTATTTTTTTTACTGGACCATGTGGGATGCAAATTGACCAATTTGTGTTTCAATGTTTTTGATGCTGGAATGGGTGAAAATGGAAAGATCTTCAATAGCACATTCTCATGGTTGCATGGATAAAGAGGCCTGTCCCAAATTGGGATTACCTTGATTTTGGTTCTTGGGAAATCAATTGTATTGGGTTGGGAATTGGGAAGGCTCACTAGGGTAGTGGAATCTATGAGGACGGTTGATCCTTTTAGGTTGAGGAACAAAAAGATACGGTTGATGGAAGTTACCAACACCTGGACCATATTGAAACTGGTTTGGGTTTTGAGGAGGGAATTGAGGGGGTTGAGAGACGATATTATCATACCTCAGGCCTTGGTTATAGGAAGAAGAAAATGGCTCAGAGTGAGGTTGGTTGTCATTTCTAGTGAACTGACCTGATTATTGAGGGTTGGGGTTCTGCTGATCATATGATGCATTGAGCTCCATTGGTCGCGATGAATCAGATTGATCCTCTTGAAGTTTTTGATAGGTTTCTATTGGATGAGCTGGTGAGTTCCAGATTCCACAGTTTTTGACAGGTCCATGAAAGATTGATTATGGTCAAGATGAGGTTGGGGCTTTGGATGCCACAGATAGTGTTCGCACAAGACCTATGAGTTCAACCATCCACTCTTTCATCTTGTTCAGCTCTATCGACTAACTATCCTGGGATTTTTTGACTTAATCATGTTCTCATGTATGGAATTGTTGTGTGTTCGCAGCCATATTTCTTATAAGATCTCTTTCAGCTACTAGAGTTTTATCAACAAGAGAACCACCACATGCAGCATCAATGAGGGTTCTCTCCATATCCAATAACCCCTCATAGAATTATTGGATCAAGGGTTGGTCAGGGATTGGGTGATGTGGATAGGTTTCCACAAGCTTTTTTAACCCTCACAGTACTCATGGAGTGATTCACATAGGAATTGACGAATATCACTTATTTCATTTTGGATAGAATCAATACGAGAAGAAAGAAAAAACATCTCTAAAAATAGTTGCTTCATGTCATTTCATGTGGTTATGGAACCAGGATGGAGGTAGTAAATCCATGACTTGGAGGAGTCATCTAGGATAAAAGGGAATTATCATTGTTTTATTTGTTACTTAGAAACACCTTGAGGCTTAATGGTAGAGCCCACCACTTGGAACTCTTTAGGGTGGAGATGTGGATCCTCACCGGCTAGCCCGTGGAAATGAGGAAGAAGATGAATCAATCCTAATTTGATTCTAAAGTCAGAATCTATGTTTGGATATTTAATAACAAGAGGATGGTAATTCATATCAGGGGTAGAAAGTTCTTTAAGTGTTTGTTCCTTAGGATTATCTATATCTAATTCAACTAGTTGGAAATGCACTGGTTCTTGATTGAGTTGATTATCTCTTAAGTTCCTCCTATATTGGAGAATATTTCTCTCAATTTTAGGGTAAAACAAATACAAGGGATTTTTTGGGAGGCTACGGGGCATTCAGAGAGATATGGAAGAAAGATGAAGATATTTTTTTTCTTTGTGTTTTCCATTTATGATTTTTATAAGGAAGGCAGATTTTTCTTTGTGTTTTTTTCCAATTTTATTTTTTAAATTTTATTTTCTTTGTTTTTGTTCCATAACATGAAACTAATTGTAACACCCGAAGATTTCATAGTGTGTTATTTCATCAAAATAATTCAACAACTGGCACTACACGCGTCACCGGGTTCAAGCGCACCATGACTTACCAAACAAGCCGTTCAAAAGACATTATGAATAGTATTAACTAAATTTTAAACTTTATATAATCCTTATAATTTTAGAATCCATATTATCAGTTTCCTAGACATAATTTAAGAACAAATTCATTTTCAGTGTTGCACTTTTACCAAATTTTAATAGTGAACCCCTTTTAAATACAATATTTTAGACTTTTTGACTAAATGGGGACATCAAAAATTTAAAATGTAACACCCCATGCTTCTACGGCACGCTTCTCTTTGAATAGCGTTTGTTGTATGCAACACCGAGTTCTAACACACCATAACCAATCAAACTAGCCGTTATGAATAGTAATACCTACTTTTTGAATTTATATATATTTTATATTTCAAAATGTACTTTATTTTTGGATTTGGAATATCGAATTTATTCTAAGGTGAAATTTTGGTACTTTTCAGATAACTTTAATATTTTGATGAATAGTGAAAATTACTAAATTTTAATTAAAAATAACTTTTTTAATAAAAATAATTAATAGTGATAAATTATGAATTTGAGTGGTTTTAAAGTATATTTAGAATACTTTTTTTGCCATTTAACATAATTTTGGTCATTGGACATAATTTTACAATTAAACCAGACATAAACAAGTGTCAATCTTTTGATAGTTATTATCTCTTAAAAACACACTTTTTGTTTTAACAACGGGAATTAATTTTAAATTAATTTCTGCCACTTCTGTGTTTTGAATTTGGAAAACTGTATTCCATATTTGAAATCAGGATGTTCATATTGTGTGAATAGGTAACTTTTATTTTTAGACATTTTGCATAATTACTGCGGTAAATATTTTATTTACCATGGTTAAAGGGTAAATCTGATAAATAAGGGTTAAAAAATAATATTAAAATAATACTAAATTACCCTAAAATGTGTCTTAACCTTATTGGTTGATACATGATCGACCATAGGCATCTTTGGGTCGAATTTGGGAGTCCATGGAGCCACTTGTAGGTGACAGGGACACTTTATTTTAATTAAGTTAAAATGAATACAAAAATGACACAACCATATATCCTTTAGAAAACAAATTTTTACATATGGTTATATATATTGGATTTTCGAAAATAAATATTAATTTGAAATATAACAAAATTTCCTACATAATGATAATTTATTTATCATTTTTATATATTACATAATTTAATTTAGTTATGACACAATGATGATGCAGTAATTACCATTATAGTGAAAATTTAAAATAATTGATATTATAAAAACCCAAATAAATATAATTTTAGACTTTTAATGAATTACAATAATTTTCTAGGATAATATGACATATTAGGATTGATTTAATTAACTTTTTTTGAAGTAATCATTCGGTTATGAGTTTCAAAAAAATCAACTATTGAAGAGTGTCAAAATTGACATAAAAGAGTTTTTAAAACAAATATTATATTATTAATTGATATTAAATTACTAAAAATATAAGGTTCGGCCAAGAGACTTATATAATGATATTTAAATCATTAATGGACCACTTTGGGGTCGATTGGATGTATATAGTATGTTTATTAACCATATAATATAAACATACAAAGAGACATTGTAAAAGTGAAACTAATTAACTTTGAGTTAATACTTAATGATAAGGTTAATATAGTTACCCAAACTTGTTTAAATTCTATTGGTTGAGTGGTTTTCGACCTATCCCCACCTTAAAATTTAAATAATCAACTTTGGATCCATTAAAAACCGAATATGAATTTATTATAAATTAATATTTCTAGCTTTTCCAAAGGTGCCCCTCACCCCTCTTATAAAAGGGCACTCCTCATTCTCATTTCTTCACACCATCGAAGCCTTTTGGTTCAGCCAAACTCTGCCCAAATACTCTCTCAACTTCCCTCACTATAACATAGAGTCCTTAGTTTGATTAGAAAGCCAACCTAAGGAGCCCTTTTGATCAAATCAAAAGGAAGAACCCGAAGAAGAGGTAATGATTTCACCACCCTTTTTCAAGTTCTTTTCTTCGTCCACTTCTTCTTCCATTTTTGTTACCATTCTAAAATAATAAATCCAGTATCATATATATATTGTGATGTTATTATAAATATGGTACAGCCACATTCACTATTCAATCCACCCTTTGAATAACATGTCACCGTACGTGCGTACGTACGGCTTACCGTCTCCACGTCGTGGTGTAATTGTTATTCAATATATTATTATTTGGATGGTTATAATAATGATGTGTAACACATGTAAATAATAAATATAACATGATAATGATTCTGTATATATTATATACCATCCAATTATATATTATTTTAATATCAAAAGAATGATATTATCACTCGTGCGTACGTACGGACTACCGTCTCCACGAACGCGATGAGATTCATTCTCCATCAAATACATTCAAGTATAATTCACATTTCATGATTAATAATAGTATATAAGGACTTGATATCATTATATATATTATTAAGATACAACCTATCCATTACAAATATTGCTTACATAAGAAAACATATAAAATAAAACGAGTAAGTTAACACCCGAAAGAATAATAATACTAAGATATTATTAACAAATCAATGTTAAAAGATCATATATGATATCATATTAATGTTTATGATTATTTTATAATTTAATAACAATTATTTCACCATTATACAGGAGTTCAACATACCCCAACCAAGGAAAATTACAAGGTAAGGGTTTATTTCACAATCTCTTCATTATCCGAGTTTGTTTATACGTAATAATCTACTGGGATTTCATTATCATCCACATCCATGTTTCTTCGAAATGTATTTCAAAACATTTTTACTATTTACAATGAATATGGGTCAAAGTCATTTATACCCTTATGTGTTTTTAAAGGAATCTTTCTGTCCTTTTCCAAACAAGGCACTTTTAACCTTTTGAAAAATTTAAGGTAAGAATGTTTTTTTAACTTATACGGCCGGTGCGGCTATTTACCACCGTTATAGAATCGTCAAAGCTTCCCTTACATGCTTATAAGAATATTTTCAATGTAATTGTTTTATTTTATAATTATGTGACTTTTAAATGATTTCAAAATGAATATTTTAAGAATTTTTGAAAGGTACTCTTTATCAAGATCATAATTTTAAATGTTTTAAAGATTTATCTTTCTAAATATTTTTAATTAATGTCCATGTTTTCAAAATGATTTTAAGGATTTATTTATATGCACATGAAGGTTTTGAAATGATATTTCTTTTAAAAAGTTTCAAAGTGGTATGGGACACTTTGATTCAAAAATCTCTTTTAAATTACTTCCTTTATAAATGTGTGACTTTTCCATGATTTCGAGAAAAGAGATATTTCTCTCAAATAGTTTTGATTTAATCTATGTCAACATCCTTTGATGGATTTTAAGATTATTTGAAGTTGATTTATTATGATACAAAACTTTTGTATTGTATTGAAGGTTTTGTGATATGTTTTACTGTGGATGTGTTATTTTTATACCATTCATGGTTTATGGAGAATGTATTGACATTTCGTATGCTAGTTTTAATATGATTGTTAATGTTATGTTTAAACCTTTTCATATGGGAATGAATTGGACTTAGTAAGTGACGGGTGGAGCCCGCTATAGCTCCTCGATGCCTCGGTAGTTCTCCTGAGACAAACTAGTGTCTTGGCACAAGGCCTTGGAAAAATCTTATTTGTAGTCTTGGCACGAGGCCTTGGCTATGTGGTTATGATAGTCTGGCATTATTCATTCCATCATTATGAAAGTGGTTATTGATATTCCATGTGATTATTCGATTAGTAGAATATCCAGGTTAATAAGTAAATGGAATTATTTCATTTTACTTTTCCCATACTATGTTGAAGTTCAAGTTTAAAAGGCTTTTGTTTTAGTTATACATTACCTTTAATGTTTATTCTTATTTATGAAAGTTCCCGCTATATTGTTATCCTTACTGGGCATTTGAGCTCACCCCTTTTCTATGTTTTATTTTTCCCAGGATGCGAAGAAGTAATTTATGAATGACCTACAGGGATACTATGAGGGGATAAGAGTGTGGACTATGGAGACTATGTTGTTGTAGTTTTCACTTTCTGATGTAATGTAAAACATTATGAATATATCTAGTGTTTCCAAGGCTACTAAACTAATTGGTCTTTCGATATTTGATCTTCTTGTGATCATGCCAATGTTATGTAATAGTGCACCGACTATGGGTAACTAGGGTCGGGGCGTTACACTAATGACTACATAAAGCACCATCCCCAGCAATGGCACCATTTTAAAGCATGGCCTATTATTGCCTTCCGACCGATCATGGTTCTGGTGCTCTACAAATTTGTATAGCAGTACTTGTGTCGAATCCTCGGTGATGCTAAATTTTTATTGTCAGTTGTTTTTAGTTAATTGTATTCTGATTGGGGGTTTTATTAGTAGAGCTTATGAAATAATTTATGGATGATTTTTTATTTAAAAAAATTATAAATATTTGGGTGAGATCATTATTGGGGATTTAAGGTTATGATATCCTTGAGCTTTGCTTTATATTGCATTAAATTAATACCCACTTCACAAGATGATTTTGATCAGAATTTCCCAGTGTTAATGCTTTAATCCAAGACATAACTTAACATATGGTTCTAATAATTACCATTAATTGGTTATGGTAGTGTATTTGTGGTTCCAATAATCCATGGAATCCACATATTAAACAAAACATGTCATTAATCCAGGACATATAAAGTTCAACATAGACAATATTAACTCAAAGAATACTCATCGAGTAGTGACACTAAATCACTTAATATCCCCAAATTATAAGTCACCCAAATGGTAGATTTACTCATCCAATTAAATGATTTTTAATATGGTTATAATTATTTTGATGATAAATTAAGAAGATAAGAAAAATAATGGGATAGGAAAAGAGTGGTGCGTCGAACACACACACAAATGATGAAGAGAATTAAATAATGAATTTAGATTGAATGAGAAAGAAAAATAAGGGAGGGGGATTCAAATATATTTAAAATATTTTAAGAAAATTAATATTAAACTATAGAAGGTGGATGATAAGAAGAGATATTTAAGAAGAAACTTTCATTAAAATAGAATTACAAAAGAAAGACTTAAAAGATTACAAGAAAGAAGAACACAAAAGTAAATGATAACAATGAGAGGAGGAAAGGTATCTCAAGTGAGAACATGAGTATGGTAGGTCATCCCAATTATTTTTCAATGCATTGGATGTGATAATTTGTGCTCCAATATTCAGAAATTCCAACCCTTTTGAAGGATAGGAGGGTGATGTATTTATAGCCCAAGGAAGTGGACTGTTGGCTTTCCCAATCTTTCCCTCCACTTGGCCTGATGATTTTGACATCCCGACAGCCAAATCCTGAGATATCTCTGTCTTAAAAGTTGTAGATAATAATGTTGGATTAATTCTCTCAAATTTTGAGTCATTTGGACCTATGGATACAAAGTTAACCTGGTTTGATTAAACAAAGTTAATCTGTCCATTTCAATCCATGATTTTTAGATGAAAAAAATGTGAATGTATTTTGGTAAATGAAGATTCCCTCAAATAAAAATTATTTATTCACCATGCCATCCACCTATATATCCTATTTCACACGAAAACAGATCATATTGATTTGATGACTAGATCAGGAGAAATGTCATGAATACTGTACTGATTTTAATTTCCATCCAAAATGGAGGGATGAGTTAAAATGAATCAGTTGGGACACTTGTATTAGGATTTGGGACTTGAAATGTTTATCCAAGACTCCTTACATTGTCCCCTAAACCTGTGATAATAATGAAGAAATTATAATTTCTAGATTGAGCTCAGTAATTCAATCTTCATGGCTGGTCCAGTTTCATCACAGATTCTGTAGGCCATATTGTGTGGTCCATATGAGCCTTAAAATGGAATAATTGACTAATGATCCCTTATAATGAAATGTTTTATATTAAAGTAGGAATCCTAAAAAATAAGAACCACAAAGTTTGGATTACTATAAAGAGACTTATAAATAAAATAGTAAACTAGCTCAATTGGACTACTTCTAAAAATGATCAAAATTATACTTGGTATTTAAACATTAATATTTCACAAAAATTATGCACATTTCATATAAAATAAATAAAGGTAGTATATAATAAGTCATGAAAATATTAATAACATCAACAATGCCATGATATAACATTAAATTACACTTTTCAATGTTCAAGACCAAATTCTTCTCCATACAACGATTCAACAACTTTCACAAACTAGAGATACAGTCATCAAATGAAGACCCATACACTGTAAAATCATCCATGAATACATCCATAAAGGTCATAATAAAATGAGAAAAAATACTCACCATGCATCTATGGAAGTTACCTGGAGCATGGAAAAGAAAAAATGGCATCCTTCAGTAGCCAAACATACTGAATAGACAAGTGAATGTTGTCTTCTGTTGATCCTCCAGAGCAATAAGAACTTGAAAATATCCAGAAAATCCATCCAATAAATAGAAGTGTGTTTTCCCAGCTAGTCTCTCATGCATCAAATCAATAAAATGGGAGGGTAAAATGGTCTTTGCCAGTGGACTGATTTTGTTTATTATAATAAATACACACACACCAACTGTTTTGCACCCTCATCGAAACTAACTCCTCATTATTATTTTTTAAAACTATAACACCAATTTAATTAGGCACAACCTGAATAGAAATCACCCACATGGAATCTGAAATGGGATAGATTATAACTGCCATGAGAAATTTATCAACCTCTTTTTTAACAACCTCAAAATGTTTTGGATTGAGTCTCTTTTGTGGTTTCCTCACTAGTTTACCACCATCCTCCAAAAGAATACTATGCATGCAAATTGATGGGCTAATACCTAATATGTCGGCCAAGGTCCACCCGATTTTCTTAATGTTCCCCTTCAAAAGATTCAAAATTTTTACTTCATGTTCAAAAGGAAGATTATTAGAAATTATAACTGGTAATATCTTGCCACTCAATAAGTATGAGTATTTGATATTTGGTGGCAATGGATTGAGCTCCAATGAAAGGGGTGGTGTATGGTTGGAGACATTGAAGGAACTGAAATATGTGCACAAATAGAATCAGTATCAGAATAGAAATCCTCACAATTAGAGAATGAAGCTTGAAATCCATCAACATACTCAATAGTCATGCCATAATCAGAGTTCAAATTATCAGAATATGATTCCATTTAAAAATCGAATCTAAGAGAGTCTTGTGCATTAGAAATAGGTGTTGATGTACTCTTAGATATCAAACTAGAAACAATACTCAAAATATACCTATTAATAGAACAATCAAATTCCATGGGGTATTTATTTGGTGGGTCAAAATGGGAGATAACCAATGTAGAATGATCCTTTGAGGAGTAATTCTGGGAATCCATAACATTAAATATCACAACATCATCTCCAAATTCAATGGAATGTTTACCCTCATTAACATTTATGATTTTTTCAGTTTTGAGGAATGGTCTACATAAGATAATGGGGACATGAGAACTTACCTGATCATCCTCCATGTTAATCATGTTGAAAACTACTGGATAGATCATGTCTCTTAACCGAACAAGTAAATCCTCAAGAACTCTTATTGGATATGCTATAGCACTATTCACCAACTACACCATTACTCTCATTGCCTTCATCTCACCTACCTACAATGATGAGAATACATAGTGAGGCATCACATTTATGGAAGCTCCCAGAACAAAAAGTGTATCAAAAAATTGAAACTCCCCTATGGTGTATGGGATGGTGAATGTCCCTGGATCCTTGCACTTTTTCGGCATTGCTAGAGTTGGTGTAATGAGTGTTGGCACATTCCTTACAATATTGATACTCTCATTTACCTTGATCCCTCTTCGAATGGTACAAAGTTATTTTAAGAATGCCACATACCTTGGGAGTTGATTTATTGCTTCATGTAAATGGATGTTGATCTCCACATGCATGAATGTATCCAAAACTTCTTTTTTCATCACCTCTTCAGCCATATTCTTGGTTTGTACAACTCTATTTGTATATGTAAGGGATTTAAGAAGAAAATCATCAATGTTTTTCTTACCATTATCTTTCTCCTTGGATTTATCATCAGTTGGTGTAGAATTGGGATTTTCTAAAGTTGAGGTAAACCCTGAGGTGGAATGGTAGGTACAAATGCGTCATTAATTTGATTCGCACTTCTCAATGTTAGGGCACTGACATTACCCTTTGGATTTGGAGTAGGTTGGTAAGGTATATTTTCAGAATTCTTACTTACCAATTCATGGAGGGTATGGCAATCTGGTAACATGAGTCTTCGACTCCCTTAGCTCCAAACCATGAATCTTCAGCTCATTATGTTGATTAAGAACAATTTGATTCAAAAGGTCACCATTATTAGAATCTACCTTAGATGGGGGATTCCCTTGTTGTTGGCTTGTTGATGTTTGGGTTTCAAATCTCATTTGCAGTTGTTGGAAACCCTACTGGTAAGGTAGGGGCTGCTGGATGTGTTGTTGAAAAGGGAGCCCTTGTTGTAGTCCAAAGCTATACCTCATGTCTGATTGACCTTTCCACCCTTAGTTATATGATGGTGTAATGGAATCAAGATTATTTTTAGGATATGGTTTTTTTTGTTGCTACAGATATTGTCTCCTAGGAAACACTGATGCACAATATTTGGTTTCTTGTAGTTTGGGGAAACAGTTAGTTGGGTGGCTTCTCTTAGTGAAAATGCCACAAAGCCTTGAAGGAGGTTATTGGGATGTCTTTTGAGCCAAATCAATCTATGTCAATGTTGTTTTCAATTCTTCTAACTTAGTATCAATCAAATTACTTCCACAAGAAGAGGGACTGACCTAATTTACTCCATGAACATGTGGTGTACCTTGATCGCCAAATTGTTGGGAGTTTTGGGCCATCTTGTCAATCAATGCATGTTCTGCTACTGGTGTCTTGTCCACAAATTCTCCTCTAGCTGCATCATCCACCATGCTCTTCTTCAAAGTTGTGAGTCCTTGATAGAAATATGGGATGAGTAGTTTTTCACTGATTTGGTGATGTGGGAAGTTTGCACACAACTTCTTCAATCTCTCCCAGTACTCATACATTGACTCCCCTTGAGCTTTCTCGATCCCCGAGATCTCCTAACGAATGGAAGTAGTCCTTGAAACTAGATAAAATTCCTGTAAAAAAATACATTTCAAATTTTTCTAACAAGTTACATCTTTAGGATGTTAATAATACATCAAATCTTTCATAGCTCCATCAATTGAGAATGGGAATTCTCTTAGTTTGATACAATATTTATATAAATTTATGCTTTTAAGGGTTGAGAAAACCACATTAAATTATTTAAAATGTCTATTTGGATCCTCACCATATAATCCATGAAACATTGGGAAAAGATGATTTAACCGAGATTTTAATTCAATGTTGGATTCAAGATTTGGGTATGCAATTCAATTTGGTTGATAATTAATATCATGTGCAACCAATTCTTTAATGGTTATATTAATTTAATTTCTACTATTTTCATCCATTGGTTCTTCTTTTATGTTTTAATTTGAATTTCTTCCAATTTCAATGTTCATGGAGTGGAGGAATTCTCCTACTGGTTGAATTTTGAAACCTCTCATAGACTGAGAATTTATGATTCGAGCCCAAATGTTGTGTTCAATCCCAGAGTCAAGATCTAAGAGATCATCAATATTAGTTCTTATAATAAATCAATGAAATGAAAAAAGTAAATGAATAAAAGTGGACCATAATAAAAATAAATGAATTTATGTTGGGTCTGATAAAAATAAAATAAGAGACTAAGAGAAAAAAAGATGAGAAATGGGTAAAAAGAAAGAAAGAGGATAAGAAAAGAATTAAATGAAAAATAAAATAAATACCTCTAACTGGTTGAATAAATTACTTGCCTCCCTAGAAACGGTCAAAATTTGAATGGTGCTATCATGGGAATTTTTAAATGATTTTCGGTTTCAGGTTACTTAGGAGCAGCATAGTGGTTGGCCAAAGTCATCTCTCAATGGAGAAAGGAAATTATAACAACTTCTTAAAGGTATTCTAAAAATAAAATAAAAGATAATAAAAACAATACATGTAAGGATGAGAGTTTGTTTCTTGTATATAAGACTATAATAAGTTTTCTGGAAGAATATTGCATTTTTTGCTTATTTTTATTGTTGAAATAATGTTCGATTAAAAATACACAACAAGAAGATGTTTTTTACAAAATATTGAAAAGGTGTAATCAATATAAATATACCTCTTAAATAATTAATTTATCATTATCATTTAAATTAACATTCATTTAATTATGATCCCTATATTTTTTAAATCATGAACCCTCTGAGAATTAACTTTACCACAAAGATGAAGTGTATTTTACCCTAGGCTAACTTTAGAACATGAAATCGCAGCACCCTTCTTTGATTGATGTTTTAAGTTTAGATTATGGTCAGTTGTAAATTAAGGTACATTTCCATTTTGGAGAATGATGATGAATTCTGTTTAAGGAATATATTATAAATCTACAAACTTATCATGTTTGGTCTTGTATTACCAATTAAGTTTTCAGTCTCACAACTTAAACAAAACCTCAACCTCACATGTTTTTATGTTAATTGTTCAAATGATTTCTTAGTTTCTTATAATTAAAATCAAAATTCACGGTTCATATTATTAGAATTATAGACCTCAGTGATTCAAAATAATTAAATGATGAGTGTAGATGATAGATCGATCACAAGAAAACTACTCTTCCATGGGCGGTGTGGTCATCATGGAGACCTTTTAAATGAGAAAAGGATTAAAAGGGTAGAACACAATCTAATCTCTACTCTTGATTCCAAACCAATTAGTTAGATTAATATAAGAATAAATTTGAACAAAACAGAAGAAAAAAGAATAAATAAAATAATAACAAAGAAGTTTATTACACAAATGAAATTATAACAACATGATGAAGAGAAGATGGCTTCGATGAGGGGATCCTTGCATCAAGAGGTACCCCTCTTACAATGGTTAGAGAATTTGGGTGAACCCAATTTTCCTTTTCCTCCAATATCCTAATTAACGTCCCAATCCATCCAAATGAGAAAAAAACTAATTTATAGAGTGGATGGGAGGCAAGGTTACAAGTGGTTTCATGTGTGAATGGGGAAATTCAGCCAAATATTTTAATCCAACTTGCACGCCCATTTGACCACCAAAAAGCACGAATTAGCTCCCCTTACAAAAGCTTGATTTGTGGTAAAATAAATCATCAAACTCTTCTCAAAATTTGGGCCTAATCCAAGTGTAGATGAAAAGGTTATGGCTCAAATACAGAACTCATGTCCATTCTGGCGAGTCCAGCCCACCATTGACTTAATTGCCCATTTACTCCATCCAAATGCACTCTTTAGCTCTAGTGTCCTAAAAAAGTTGTAGAAACTTAAGATAGGAACACTTTTATAAAATATTAATTTCAAATAAGTCAGATTAAAATATTAATGCATGAAATACTACAGTGCTTTTTAAAATGGTAAAACTGGAATTGTCATCAAAATTTCCAATGAATGTTCTAATCCCAAATATTTCATTAATGAATATATTTAGCACAATGTGAGGAAAATATTTCATTTATTATCAATGAAATATTCAACAAAATAGTGTTTTATCAATCATTTAAGTCTTTCTACACACCATGTACTATCTTTTTACACTGCATGTAATTTGATATGGGTCGTTGTTCACGGGCAGTACCTGAGGTCAAGGGAAATGGACTGTGACCCTAATACATGTCGTGTACTCTCTCCTACCAGGATTGAGACACTTTTCCACTGTATCATGGATAAGTTTTGTTTAGTGTTCATTCCTATATCCTTTCACTAAATGTTTGTCGGTATTGTTCCATACTCATTGAAGTATGATCCTATTAGTAGGAAAATTTGGATAGAGTTGTTGGAATCCCCATTGAGAGGCCCGAAGAATGATCGTATATTAATTATTTAATCCCAAGGTAGAGTTCAGGGTATTTATTCTTCCAAATTCATCGAGTGTTGATCCTCTATTTAGCAGGTTAATACAGATGGAGTTTTTGGTATCACCCCATTGCCCTAGCTATTGTCCTCATTTGTGTATCATATCTCTCTTTAGATCTATCAACATATCTCTCTCACATCAAGGTTCCCAAAAAATAGTACATCTTGTAAGGATGTCCCCAGTGCTATCAGACTCAATATTGTGTTCTCCTAGATGAGTGCTTATAGAATATTTGAACTAAATCCCTAGTGTGTGTTTGTGGTGGATGTGACTTAGCTCTAGACATTGCATATTGGTTTTAGTATATATTTATTTTCTTGTTGTATGTACTATAGACCTATATTGTGTAGATATGACTACAACATTCCGTTTTGTATTTCCTTTTGGTTCCATGGTTTCCTACTGATTATTTTTATGCTCACCCCTACATGGAATTTTCTTGCATGTGTTGTGTTTTGTGTCGATGAGAGACCTTTTGACAAAGTCTAGGGTGGGCCAAGACCAGATTTAGATTTATGTGTTCAGGAAGGCTGAGGATTTCCAACAACATCGAGTAATAGACCCTGTACCTATTTTTTATAGGTCAGATATTGTAGTTTACAGACTTTTTCTTTTTGGTTGGATTTTATTCTGGCATAGTTTACATTATTTATCTTTACATTTCTTTCATACTTTTTTTCTTTGCATAGTCCAATGCATGAATTTGTTTCTTAGTGGGTTTTTACATTTTATCATTTTTGGGATGGATGGTGTGTGCGTACATACAAGTAGAGAAGAAGTGTGTCTTGTTTTAGTGATATTCGTACTCAGTGATAGTCACCATCCCCTCACCTATTGGAGGTTGGCATGGGGAGTCACGACATGGGCCCCACTGGAACAGGTCATGACAGAGTGATATCATAGGTGGTCGATTCTACCTTATGACTGATAGTGTATGATAATGGTTTGGGGAAATAGTGTGAAATGTTCTGTGTTTGGATTTTAGGAAAGGGACTCGAGTGTTTTTGGGAGCAGCTGATGTATCCATACACTAGTACTCTAATAACCCACTTTTTGACTCAGTACACGAGAATACTTGTTGTGGGGAAAATAATGGTATATAAATCATAAATGAATGAGTTTTGGTTTCATTCCTTTCTTGATTCAGCTTCAAAGATATACTCATTGACTATGGTACATCTTATTTTCTTACAAGATTCCCTAGAGATTCGTACCATCTAGGATTTAGTAGTTCAATGGTGGGGATGACCACTTCAATGAAGAGGCTTAAATACATGGGATAGTTCCCCATATTTCACTTCTATGTAGTTAACCATATATACCACCACCTATGGAGAGGCACAAGTTACCTGTAGTACCAGGAAATGAGGAGTGTAGGATGAGAACACTCCATGAATTTTAGGGATAGGGACCCCTCAGGTTATGAGGTATGCTCGAACCTCGAGGAACTGAGTACTGGCTTGAGGCAGTGACCGGATTTTTCTATCTAGTCAGGACACTGGAAGACTAAATGGTGATCCTAGCAGCAAGCCTTTGTCAGGGTTCAATTGAACGATGGGGGAGCTTGGATACACAGACTCACAACACGGAGAATAGTTCATGGATGGGGTTTGAGAATCTCTTTATAGATGAGTTATCACTGGTTATGCTGAGAGTAGTGTGTTTACAAGAGCTTATTCATCTCTAGTAGGATAGCTTGATAATGGCTAATTATTCATCGAGTTTTGCAAACCATTCTAGGTACTTAATAGATATGGTTAGAGATCAATAATTTAGGGATCATATCATTGAGAGAGGTATGTGTAGATTCATTTTATTCCTCATTATGCCTCTATGGTTTTTGAATTATGTTGGAGTGATCGTGAAAGATTTGGTGGTTGAATACTTTCTGGATAAGCAGATGTAGCTAGTGATATTGAGAAAGAGGCAAGATGGTGTAGAGACCTTAGTATGAGAGATACAATGTAAGACTCAAGGAACTGGATGTGGGAGATGTTTCAGGAGGACTTTTGAAAGGGGATCTGTAGTTCAAATCTCTCAGGATGGATCCAGTCTGGCTAGGGAGAGGCACTGCTATACAAGAGATGGATGGGGACATCTCACTTGAGATTGTCCAACATGCCGAGCTACTAGTTGGGAGGCGGTGGATGGACCACCAAGGTAGAGGAAACAAAAGGAGAATGTAGATCCATGAGGCATCAGATGTGGAAAATGAGAAAGGAGAGCTACAGGAGGTGGCTGATATTTTGACATATTACCATCTCCACCTGCAGGAGGTCTATGCCAAGAATAAGGAGATGGAGGAAAACAATGGTAAAAACTTCATGTGATCGAGGAGTACAACCTAGGGTCTCCAGGGATGATTTGATGTGTGATTTGTGTCTTTTATTCCTTATATTTCATGTTGATACACACAGGTACTGGTCATTCCTTTCTAACTACATACATTGTATGTGACCTTGAGATTTTTTTAGACCATTGACTTGACCCTTATGCTTAGAGGAACGTATGAGAGGAGACTCGATGGTCAAACTCTTATGTTTACATTGTTACCTTACCCTTAGAGGTGAGTATTTTAGTTAAAACCTCTTGGTAGAATCATCGAGGCCTTAGGATTTCATTCTTGCTATTGATTGGTAATATTTATTCGATCCCCAAATTGACTGTTTTAGGTGAAGGATATGGTGTGTTCACAGTGATGGAACATGGTTTTTTAAGGGAAATCCAAGAAGAAAAGGCTGGACACATGCATAGGAGGCTACATCTTATACCTCATGAGTTGGATTGACTGACCATCGGAGCAAAAGATGTTATTATTTTTCAATTCCCAGTTGTAGTGGAAGAGTATGAGAATGTCTTTCTAGAATATGATCTAGGTTTACCCCTTTAAGGGAATAGACTTTGGTATTTACTTAAACCCTAGGAAAGGAGCGCAAGATGAACACACTTCATTAGTGTTAGAGATAGAGACCCCTCAGGTTTTGAGGTGAGACTGAACCTCAGGAAGATGAGGACTGGATTGAGTAAGTGACCAATGTTTTCATTCTAATATGGACTCTAGAAGACCAGATGGGGATCCTATAAGGAAGTATTTCTCATGGTTCAATAGAACGATGGTGGAGTTTGGCTCCGTTGACTAACGAAGGGGTGAATCTTTCATATATGGAGTTTGAGAATCTATTAATAGATGAGTTCTAAATGTTTATGCTATGTGAAGTGTGTTTATAAGAGCTTCTTCATATCTATAAGGGTATCTTGATAGAGGTTAATTATTCATCGAGGTTCATAAACCATTCCCGGTAATAAATGGATATGTTAAGAGATCAATAATTCAGTGCTAAAATCATTGAGAGAGGTATGCAATGATATATTTGATTTATCATTATACCTCTACATTTTTTGACTTATGTGGGAGTGTTTGAGAAATATTTGGTGGATGAATGCTTTTTGGATGATTAGATGTAGCTAGTGATAGTCCGCAAGAGGTCGGATGGTGTAGAGACATCAGTATGAGAGAGACAATGTATGAATCAGAGAACTTGATGTGAGAGATGTTTTAGGAGGTCGTGGGATTGGGGATATGCAGTTCAGTGGTTTCAGGATGGATCCAGTGTGACTGGGGAGAGGTAATTCTATAAAAGATATGGCTGGGGACATGTCACTAGAGATTTCCCAACCACTCGAGCTGCTGTCAGGGAGGTGGTGGATATAATACTGAGGGAGAGGAAACAATAGGAGAATGTAGTTCCAAGAGGAATCATATGTGTAAGAGGGGGAAGGAGAGCTACAGGAGGTGGCTGGCATTTTGACATATTACCAATGCCACCACCAGGAGGTCCCTGTCAGGAAGGAGAAGCTGGAAGATAGCTGTGGGGAAAACTGCATGTGGTCAAGGCATACAACCCATGGGCTCCAAGGATGATTTGATAAATGATTTATGTATTTTATACCTTATATGTCATCCTAATACACACAGTTACTGGTTAATCCATACTTAATATATACCATGAATGAGACCATGTGATTTCGATAGACCATTTACATGAACCTTATTCTTGGAGGCACCTATGGGAGGAGACATGATTATCAAAAACTTATGTTGATAGTGTTACCTAACCATAGAGGTGAGCATTTTAGTCAGAACCTCTTGGTAGAATCCTTCAGGCCTTCAAACGTCATTCTTGTTATAGATTGGTAATCTTCGTTGCAGGCCCAGATTAACTATTTTAGGTGAAGGATATGGTGTGTCTGTATCGATAGAGTGGGGTTTTCCTTTATTTGTGAAAGTGAAACCCAAGAAGCAAAGGCTGGACTCAAGCATAATAGGGTACATCTGATTACTCATGAGTTGTATTTACTAACCATTGGAGCATCATACGTTATTATTTTTCAATTCCTAGTTATAGTGTCTGAGTATGAGGAAGTCTTTCTAGAATATGTTATAGGTTTACCCCTACATGGGGATAAACTTTGGCATCGACTTACACCCTAAAAAGCACGGATATCAATACTAGTATATTAGAGGGATCCCATAGATCTTCATGATATAATGGTGTAGTTGGAGGACATGTAGAGGAAGGGAATTTTGATACACAATGTTTCACCCTGGGTAGCCCCAGTTTTGTTTTCTAAAAAGTGAAACAGGTGCTTGAAGATGTTTGCGGACTACTGGTGCTTGAAATAGGTGAAAGTGAAGAACAAGTATCCACTACCAAATATTGATGGTCTATTTTATTAGTTGAGAGGGGAATCCTGGTTCTAAAAAGTATCCTTTGATCAAGATATCATAGGTTGAGAATATGGGATGAGGATATACCAAATATGGTTTCTTTAAGCCACTATGATCACTATGATTACTTGGTGATTCCCCCTGATAGGAATAATGGCCCTACAGAGTTCATGGGACTCAGGAACCATATCTTTATACTTTGCATTGACATGTCAGTGGTAGTCTTCATCAAATATATCCATGTGTTCTCAGTGCGTAAGGAGGAGGACATGAGGCACCTGAGGATAGTTCATGACAAACTCTAAGAGAACCATATTTATGGGGATATATTTAAGTGTTGTTATGGATTCAAGAGGTCCACAGTCTAGGACATGTTATTGGTATGGATAGAATGGTAGTGGACCTGACCACGATGGAGGCAGTGTTAGCATGGGAGGAACTTAGGAGGGTGGAATGGGTGCAGATATTCCTTGGTAAAATAGGATATTACTAGAGATTCATACCTGATTTATCTAGGAATTTACTATTAATGGTAGCTTTGACTTTAATGGGGAGCTTTTCGTGTAGATAGATAAGTGCCATCAAGATTTCTAGTAATTGACGTATATTTTGACGGAAACTCTAATAATGATATTTCTAGAGTGGGTTGTCGAGTATGTAGTGTTATTTGATGTATTAGGGACCAAACATGGCTATGTCCTAATGAATAGGAAACTAGTGATTTCTTTTGGTTTATTCCATTTGAGGCCATATGAGTAGAACTATGTGACCCATGATCTTGAGATTATAGAGATAGTCTTCGCATTGACGACGTGGTGACACTACCTGATAGGCATGTGATTTATCATCTACTCCAATAAAAAGTGTCTCAAATATATCATCTCTTAGAAGGATTTAAATATGAGATAGATTGTATGTATTGAGTTCCTCCAAGACGTAGAATTTGATATTATCTATACTTCTGGGATGGGGTATGTGGTGAAGATTCTCTCAGAAAGAGATCTAGTTTGCAGTTTTTGAATGATGAATCAATGCAGTTTAACTCATTACATTTATTCATTGTGCATCAAGATGGATAAGATTACCTTCAGTCGATGGTTGTCACCCCTCCAGTCTTAAAGTGGGTCAAAGAGGCACAACATCGAGATACCAAATTCGAGACCCTATGTGATCGGATATCCACATGGCATGCTCCTGATGGATATTAAAAAGGTGGGGAGTATTTATTCCATTTTAGAGGACACATAGTAGTACTAGTTTCATTATTTGAGGAGGTTCTAAGGGTGATTTATACATCCCATTTGGCGGTAAATCATGGGGTTGAAAAATATAACAGGATCTCCAACATCAGTTCTAGTGTATAGGGATGAAGAAGGTAGCGTCATAGTTCATTTCTTTTTGCCTTACACTTTAGTAGGTGATGGATGAGCACTAGGTCCTAGTAGGTTTAGCATAACCCATTTAGGTGTTAGAATGGATGTGGGATGGGATATCGATGGACTTTGGGATGGGTTTACCATGTACGTCCTGGGGACACAATTCCATCTTGGTGAACATTGACTGAATCACTACATTTCCCAAAATCCTAGCTATCTAAGAAAACATTTTATTAAAGAGCTCGAGACACCTCTATAAACATGAGATAGTTTATCTCCATGGAGTCCTATCAATTATAGTTTCTAATCATGATGCTTCTTTTACATCTCGATTGTGGAATGGATTATAGGAGGCATTGAGGACACAATTATTCCTGAGCACATCATTTCACCCCTAGACAGACAGTCAAACAGAGTAGACTATTCATGTATTGGAGGACATGTTGTGGGTTTTCATGTCATACATCATCCATAATTGGGAGGATCACCTACCTATAGTAGAGTTTACATAAAGCAACATCTTCTATTAAACCATTCGTATAACACTATTCAAGGCTTCGTACAGGCCACCCATTGGGTCACCCATTTATAGGACCAACCCATGAGAGTCAGCACTGATGGGAATGCCATTGGTGAAAGCTACTAATGAGAAGGTGTAGATCATCCTGGAGTTAATGAATACTACATAGATCCGTCAATAATTTTATGTTTACGGACATCCGAGGATGTTGGAGTTCGAGAAACGATATCATGTGTTCTTTCAAGTTCAACTACATTGGGAATCTTTGATATTTGGTTTGGTATAAAAGTTATCTCTTATGTTTATTGGACATTTTCAGATATTGTAATGTTTTAGAGAGTGGACGAACCTCTTAGATCTACCCCCACATTTGGACTTAACACATGATATCTTCCATTTGTTGTGACTAAAGAGGTACATACATGTTCCATCGCATGTCATCGACTGGGGTGAGCTAGATATTGATGATGGATTGAATTTTTCTAAATACCATGTGGAGATCAAGGAACAGTGGGAAAGGATCCTACTTGGGAATGGGATTTCCTTGGTGTGTGTTCCGTGGTAGCATGGGAATCTCTAGGAGAGAACATGGAAGCGGGAGGTTCATATTCATGGATGGTACCCACATCTTTTATATAGAATTTTTTTTCTTTTCGTGGATGTAAAGACCCAAGGTGGTGAGAATGTAATATCCCAGATTTTTCCATGTATTATTTTTAAATATTGTAAGGAATTAATTTGAGACATTTAAATAAGATAGAGTGTGATTCTAAGGGCTAGGGTTCATAGAAAAATGTGTGAAATATATTAAAATATTAAATAACATGCATGTGTAGTTTTCTTGAGAAAAGTGGAAAACATCTATACAAGTTCCCAGATCCAAAATCTAAGGGCACTGTTATGTTTAGATCATAAACTTTACCCTGTGAGAGGCCTAATATCGGTTGGTGCGGGACGGCAGTGAAATGTAGTTTTTTGAATGTTTTAAATAAGAAAATAAATTGACAATTTTTATTTTATTTCATTGACACATGATTGATTTATTTTTATTAAAACATGAGATCAGGATCTATAGATAAGATCATAACCTTGTAAATATTTGTAATCTCTAGAGAGAAACCCCAAGGATTTCTCTTAGGGGAAAAAAATGATAAAACATTATATTAAAGATCGATTGACACCATTATTGATGGATCTCACTAATGGTGAGGATGTGAAGACTGATATTGTTTAGTGTGTGATCCAAATCAAATGTAAGATGGGTTATTTGGATTTCCTTTCCCATTTATTCAATTCAAAAACAAATACAGACCAAAAAATGAACAAGTTAATCCATAGTTTGACTATTATTTTGGGATAGGCTTCAATTGTGGGGTTTTATCAGGTTTTGATGTAGAGATTATTTTATTTGGATTTATTTAGTGTTCATGTGGGAATAGATCAAGGATAGAATGAACAATGGTTGAGTTTTGTTCCTGGGGTTGTTCTTTGTGTGTTTTATCACCTATTATGTTAATAATGTTCTTCGTCATCTGTGGTTTAAGAATTAATGATCATTGTGCATTCGATCATTGGCACAATGATTCAAACTTTAAGATCATACATCTTGAAGACCAAGAGGAGGTGTGAAGGATGAATTGAAGCAAATCATAAATACTCATTCGTCAGATGATTTTTGAGTGGACCAACAGAATCGATTTTTGGATCCGACTGAATGCTTGAAACTCACCTATTTGGTGTTTCTCTGGTGAGACAAAACTTGATCAATGTTTTCAAGATGAACATACCATTTGATTGATCTCTAAAGGATCGGCCGAGGTGTGCGAAAAAATAGACAGTTTCTGGAAAATAGCGATCAACAAGGCGTATAACCCATGATTACATAGCATGTGGACCCCACTCAGTGGTGGCTAGGGTTTTGGGTATTAGTTTAATGACACATGGATTTTAACCCTATCACACAACATGTATGCTATTCCCAGACACTCAATGTGTATCTAAAGAGATACACAGACACGGGGTGGAGTACACAGGTTGCCTAAATGACATATAACCCACCACCCGACTTGGCCTGGACCAAGTACACAGATGGCCCCACGTAATACTACATGGGCAGAGATACACGGGTTGGCACAGTGTACTGGAACACAACCAGAGTACATGGGTGGTCCCCATATATAAGGGCACAACATGTAAGTATTTCTAGGGGACATGTACTCTCTTTTTAAACAATATATACATTTTACATGGGATGTTGTACATGGGAAGAAACTAGGGTCAAGGGACACAACGTGTGACCCTACTACATGTCGTGTACTCTCTTCTACCTGGATTATGCTACATTTCCACCATATTCTTGATGGGTTTCGTTAAGGATCATTCCCATATCCTTCCCTTGAAGGTTAGTTGATATCCTTTCCAACTCGTTGAACTATAATCCTTTTAAAAGGACATTATGGATAGAGTTGTTGGAATCCCCTATAAGAATCCCAGAGTATGATTCTATATTAATTATTCATGAGCTAGGTAGATTCCTTGGTATTTATGTGACCTACTTCACTGAGCATCGATCCTCTACATAGCAGGTTAATCTAGATGGAGCTATTGGAATCACCTCATGGACCTGACAATGATTTTCATCTGTTTATTCTATCTCTTTTCAAATCTATCAGCATATCTCTCACTCATGATGGTTCTTGATGAATAATATTTCTTATATGGACGTCATTAGTGCTATCAGACTCAAGAGAGTGTTCTCTTAGATGAGTTCTTGGGGAATCTTCAGACTGAATCCCTTGTGTGGGTTAGGGGTGGTTGTGACTTACCACTGGACTATGCATCTGGGTTTGAGTATATTTGGATGTTCTTTTTATATGTGCTATAGACATATACTATGTGGAGGTGACTATACATTTCCATTTTTTATTTCCTTAAGGTTTTGTGGTGTCCTACTAAGTATTCTTATACTCACCCCTACATGAAATTATCCCATACGTGTCATGTCTTGTACAAATGATTGACCATTTGAAGAAGTCCTTGGTTGACTAGGACCAGACAAAGATTTGGGAGTTTAGAAATGCCAAGGTGTTCCTACATCTTTGATCCGCAATCCTAGTAACTATTTTTTTGTATAGGTTGGAATTTGTATTTTACATACTCTGTCTTCTTGATGGTCTTGTATTCTTGGCTTGTTTACATTCATAAAATTTACTTTCCTATCACACTCTGTTGTTTGGGTTAGTTGCAGAAATGTATTTTTTTCCTTAATGGTTTTTTATATTTCATCATTTGGGGGATTGTAGTTGTATTCATGCATACATGTACATAGGAAATTCCTCTTAGTTCTGTCATATGCCTACTTGGTGCTAGTCACCATACATTATACTATTAGAGGAGGTCTTGGGGAGTCACAACATGGGCCCCAATGTGACGAGTTGTGAAAAAATACCATGTACAATTATTTTTTCTATGGAACCTTTTAATTTTTTAAAGTAATTATATTATCATGATAAATAGTTATGTTATCATGGTTAAGGTTAAATTGGGATTAATGTTGTTTAAATATAATATAAAGTTTAAAATGTTTCCAAAACATTCCAAAATTTGATTTTTTTAGTTTATTTAAACCCTATAACATATTATATTATAATTTAGGGTGAATTTGTGTCACTTTACATGATTATGATTCATATATTTTTTAATCTTTTATGTAATTCCAGGTGTGTTATTTTCCTCCCCTATAAAAGGATAACACCAATCCCCTATTTGCAACACTCTATAAGTATTATATATATACCAATAACTATAATAACAAAATTTCCTTGTTAGATACCCACATCATAGATCTTATTTTCTTTCCAAAATACCTAATGTTCAAGGATTAAGGTGCAATCCAAAAGAGGATTCTCAATAAAGAGGTAGAACTCTTAACCGAGTACTTTAAATTTTATTTCATACACCAACACCTATAAATATATGGAATCCATTATAAAATAATGTATTCAATATTTTAAATATTCTTAATTTTTTTCATTTTTATACAGAACCCATTATCCTTCTCTTTTCCATCCTATAGAAAACAAAAACATCGCTCATGTGTACATGTGGCTTACCGTCTCCATGTAGTGGGCATTTTTTTGATCACCATGTTACATGAATGGATATAAATCTATAAATAGTTTTTATATATGATATTTATGATATTATTATTCTTTTTCAAAGGATAAAATATTGTTTATACTTTATTCTTTTGTTTCGTTGGAAATTAAAAATAGCATTCATGCGTACGTACGACCCACTGTCTACATGAATTATGACGATCATTTTTCTATCTATTACATTTATAGGTTATTCTAGGAATATATATAATGAATACATATTATATTAATACCATTATAAACATTATTTAGATGATGGAACCATGTTCAAATTATAAGGATTGATACTTTGGATCTGAAAAATGAATGAAAAAGTAAGGTGTTATCACCATTAATATAAATTTTAATAAATAATTTTTAATAAAATTGTGATAAGATATTATTATTAAATTATATATTTAATGGTATATTTTTTATTATTTTATAATAAATTTATAATAAATACATACTTATTATATAGGAGTTTTAAACACAAATGACGAAACATAATACATAAGGTATTGGATTTAGGTTTAAATCCAATTTTAAATTGGGATTCTTTATTACATAATTTATATTGCTTGAATTATATGATTATTATATGATAAACCCATTTATGTTTTATAAATATATAGTTACTTATAAAATATTATAGTTTTAGTACCGTTTTATTCTCTTTGGTACACAAAAATATTCATAAAACGTTTTTAAGAAATTCTTCCCTGATGTTTTCTCTTTTTGTTGGGAACACTTTTTCTTCAATATCATTGTTTTCTATAAAAATTAAATATTTTTTTAATATTATTAAAAAAAAGTAATTTAATTTTAACCACGTTTTAATTTTTACAAATGTTTTATAAGTAATATTTATGTCATTTTCCAAATGAGGTATTTTTTACCGAAGGTGTAAATAAAATCATTTTTTGTTAATGATTACAACATGAACAAAATTTCACAACATCATAACCACTAAAGGTTTTAAAGATTCCTTTAAAAGTATATACAGTTATTTTCAATGAAAAATTTTTCTTTAATATTTTTAAAATATCTACATTTTAAATAATATATTTCAAAATGAAAAGGTATTTTCCTCAATAATTATTCTTGAGATCATCTTATGAAACTATTCCACTATAAAAACATTGTTGATATTAATTAAGATATACTAGGGAAATGATCCAATATTACCGTCCTTATTATCTATATATACGATATATGAATTTTATTATGTGTTGTTTACAAAAGATATTTTTTTCCATGGGCTTTTCTAAGATGATAAAAAGAATGTTTTATTACATCATGACATTATATGAATAAATTATGATTGTCTGATGGCTGGATCTATTATATAACTTCAATGCATTGGGTAATGTGATTTTGATATCTTTTAATATGATGATTAAAATAATGAATAGGATTGAAAAAAACTTTGTTCACATATTTATGCATGAGTATAACTGCTTATAGCTATTCTCATAGTAATATGTGTGGACATGATTACAAATAGCTTTGTTCACATATTGATGTGTGAGTATGATTGATTTATGGATATACTGAAAATGTTGTGCATAAAGTTATTTTGTTTAGATACATTAAAAATATTATTATTTCATATCATTATGATGCAAAATATCTATGTTATGGCTCTTGAATGATTATTACTTCTTTTACACCCTTATAGACAATACATCTAAAAATGAAATGATTCTGGATCTTATTATCTAATAATCTCTAGTTATGAATATTTTATGATGAGAACATGCACATGAGTATGTAATCATACCCTTATGATCATCTTCTCCTCAAATTATTGATATCAACAATGTATATGCAAATAGAGCAGCTAAGCATAACCTTTCATTTTTGTTTCCGTTCCTAGGATTCAATGGAAGGATCTATGTGTGATGAGTATAAAATGGTATTTTATATAAATATTGATGTTTGACATGATGAATATTAATCGTAAATAACACATTTTTATCTAGTCTCCAAATACAGAAAATATTTATAGTCCTTCAAAATTTATTATTTTTAATTGAATTTAATATTTATCTATAATGATATTTTATTTATGTATTTTGAGCTCGAAAAACTCCATTGATCTATTAGTTATATTATAAATTAAGTAATGGGGGGCCGTACTAACTAAATATTTTAATTTGAGGTATTTTCTTCTTTATACATAAATTTATCAAATTATCTTATTACATACTTATTAATATTAAGTGTATTTTACATAAGGGATTAACTATGTATTCATTAAATTTTACACATAGTCCAATTTATTTTAATAATATTTTACATAATTATTAATTAATTAATATACATGTTTAAAAAAAGGAGTCCATAAAAATTTTACCATGAAACTTGAATAAAATTAAATAATTGAAGTTTTATAATCATGATCTTTTCTAATGGTTAGTTTATCTAGAAGATGATAAACTAACCATCAACCCTAGGTAGAAACACATTGAATCGTAACTTTATTAAAGATGAAAAATTACACCTATCCTTCTGTTTATCTCATGGATTGGTTTATCCTCAACTCCAAACTTGAACCATCGTCACTCACCTTGGAGATTTATCCATTATATAATCTTGACTCACACGTGGGTGAGGGGAACCAAAGGATTTGTTTAGGGGTTTACATAAAAGAAACCACAAACAAGAATTCCCTTACATAATGAGATGAATGGATAATTAAATAAACATGATTTAAATTAATAATGATAAATTAATTAAACCATCCACATACATTGACATAGTTTTAGATCACAATCATCCTCAAATATACAACAAATATGCATTTTCAATCTATCTAGATTCCACTTCAGTTCATTATTTAATTAACATAAAACATCTAAAATTATTATAATTAATTATATTATTAATAAATTAGTTTAATTTACAATAATTACATCCAAAAAAACCTATAAATTTCAATTATCTATAATTTTATACGAATTAAAAAAATTAAATTTACCTAAAATCAATTATGTTCACATGTGTAGTGAAAGGCAATGAAATGTACAAAATAAACTACCCAACACTATCCTTTTATTGTGTACTCACATGGAATCCATTATACACAATGTGGAATGTAATTAATAGTCATGTACTATCAATAAATAATGTATAGAAACATAAAAATTACATTGTATTTTAATGATATTAACACACATGGAGTAAATGATAATTAATGAGCATACAAGGCTTGGAATTTATAATATAGCATGGAAATTTATCTAATATATAATTAATAATCCTACAATATGTCATTTACTATCAATAAATGACAAATAAAAATATGTTTATTAGGTTTAATCCATGTCAAATTAGCCAAATGTGGTATATTGGGTTATACGATGTGTACTAGTAATACACTCCATGTAATGTATTCATCCAATTTTACCAAAAAATGGCTAGGGACAAAACATATTTCTTGGCCTCAAACATTTATGAGGTAAAATACATGTAAACCAACTATACTCCATGTGATCTAAATGTTTCATGACTGTCATTCACACACACTATGTCATAAATACACTATGCATCTTTGAGTAAGTATTTTTTTCAAGAAAAAGCATGCACTATATGACATATATATGAGGCACATGTTGTGATGTCTCATATTCCATGTGGCAGCATGGAAATTCAACATGCATTGTGCATTTATTATATTCTTCATCTACTTATTGCACGATGACCGAGATTTATTTTTGTTCATCCTAGTATAATGAAAATGGGAACATGATGTATTCCAATGGGCTACACACCATGTCGTCTTATGTTATCTAACTGGAACACTTGGAAAATCTTGATGGAGTCTTTAAATTTTCTTCATGTTGATTGAATATGTTCTTGGTTATATGATTTATAATGAAGAATGATTAGAAAATATTATCGTGATTTGATTTAAAAAATTATTATCCCAGAAATAAAAACTAAAAAAAATACTTATCATCAATCAATGACTAATAAATAATTATAAATTATTGTGTGACCTCTATGATAAAACTTAAAGGATTCAACATAGCAAAAGATCCATTGGACCATATCTAACATGTCCTTTTTGAAATAATCAATTAATAATCCATGACTTACACGATGAAGAACATCATTACAAATTGAATTAAATATTAGAATAATTGACTTATAAGTTTGACCATAGAAGCGAGAATCATAACATATAATTTATAAATATTTAATTAGATATTGAATAACTTTGGTTGAAAATATTTATTTTTTATTGAATTTGATGATTTATTTAAGTCATAATATTGTTTTATCATAGGGATCAAGGGTATATTTTCTTTAGTGGTGACCCATATGTTCACTAAGGAAATTTGAACATCATAAAAGAGATATCTGGGTGATATCATGGAATATCCCAATAATTACATTATTCTTCATTGATCTCTATGAGAATCGCTTCATATGGAAGTGATCTCCTTGTTAATTGTAGAATAAAGTGGTTAGTTTGTTAGGTTAGATATGTTTATGACATATGATCTATAGGGGGTGAATAGACACGATTAAAAATTTAATAAGATGGCCTAATTATTAAAGTTGATAAGTATGGAAAATTAGTAGTGGAAGTAAATGAAATAATGCAAGGTTTTTTTGATATTAGTTTATCCCAATGTGGAAAAAGTGTACTCTAATACCTCTCTACCCAATGAGATATTTGTTGTGAACTACCTGATTTTTAAATGGAGATCATAATATGATAACAAAGTATTTATTCTAGTGGAAGAATAAACGTACACCTGAATTTTATATGGGGATTCACAAAAAAATTACAACTCTGACATTAGAACTAGGATCCATAACTTGAGTGGTCAGGAATTTACAATCATGGAGTCATAAATAGAATATAGAAAATTATTTTGTATGTAAGAGAATAAATGGAATGTGAAAGCGTGTGAGAGATTGGAAGAATTATTATAGACTTAATCAACAAGAATGAAAAAGATAGAAAAATAATAAAACATTGTAAATGGTTCTTGAGTGCTTTATCATATTTATTGTATCATCAAGGTATTATAAGAATTCATAGAATTTTTCATTCGCCCCTTGAGAGATCATTCATTAGTAATGAGAAATGATCAGTGCATATAGAATGGAGAGACTAGTTTTCTATAGCAATGTGTCAGTAGAATTATGAAACCTCTCATCCCAGATGTATTGAAATAGAAACAATTCACATGAACACTTATACACAATAGAATATATTTATTCCCATTAAAAATAATAATTTGAAAATATCCATGTATTGGTTAGATAAATTATAATTTAAACCAAATGAAAATAGATTATCATAGAGAGAGATAAAGAGAGAATAATATTATCATTTCATAATAATCTTTAAACTCACATTCAAAATTAAAAATAACAAATATTTATTCAAAAAACATCTAAATTTATAGATTAAATACTTGAATAATTCTCCTTAATAATAAGTGAATACAAGATCCCATGAAAATAGAAATTTTCAATTTGAAATATGAAATTCAATAACATTACATTTAAAACAAGTAGTAAATATGTGGAGAATGTAAAAAAAAATTAAAACCACATTAAACACATTAAAAAAATTTATGAGATTAATATCAACTAAAAATAATTCATAAATAATTTTATTCAAGTAATAAAATAAAACAATAAAAACAATTTTTGCGTTTAAAGATGTAAGTTTCATGCATGTAAAATAAAACAGCCTATGTTATTCATAAACAAGTTTAAAAGAATAATAGATCATATAGATTATTCATAATTAATATGAATTTTTAAATCAATTATAAATATTTAACTAAAAAAATAAACATGTATAAAATCAATACAGGAAACACAATGTAAAACAAATAATAATAAATTATAAGAATATTTTGGACTACGTAGGAAAATTCACCTATGTATTTTTCACATTGGAGGATTTATCTTTGTCTGAAAATTTAAAAAGTGAATCTAAAAATGAAAATATACATATGTGTTTCACGTAAGTTAAATAATCATCGGTGAATCAGGTAAGGGATTCACATAAGAGAGTTCCTAACATGGGTGATTCACAAATATAAATTCCATAAAACTGAAAAGTGATTGCATTTTCAAGTTTCATATCTAAAAAAATTATAAATGGTAGAATTACCTTTGGATGCTTTAAACTTATACTTATAAGTTTTTATTATATTTCAAAATAATTAATAATAACCTAAATCTAACATCTCTAAATCATGTTATAATTAAAAAATGTAGCATAAAAGTAATAAAAAACTGAAGAAATTATATTGAAAATATTTATTGAATTCAAACCTAATTTCCAACATGAAAGAGAAAAATTAAGAACTTTATTTATTTAATTAAATGTATATAATATTTTTAAACTTATAAAAAAATAATTAAATTTGTATTTTGTTTGCTCAATTTATCATCATAATTCATATGGTAACCGATTATAGAAAATCAACTACATGGATTTTAGAATAACAACATGAATAACATGTCAGCTACATGGTTATACATTTAGATATATATTGAATAGTATATTTTCAGTAAGGGAGTTGTATAAAAAATGATAAAATGATATTTTATGTTTCCAAATGACTAATTTATCATAGGAACTAAAAATAAAATGTGCAGAACATATTATGGACAATCAAAATTTAAAAAATAAAAACATTTTAAGCAATGAATAGAATGATATGATCAAGATATAGAACATTTTAATTAATGAAAAACTAATTGTATTAATACTTGAAAAGGAAATAAAACACAAAGGAATTTGTAATTATCAAAACATAACGTGGTTTAAGGATCCAATCAACATTCTCCCCCTTTTTGATAATAACAAAACCAAGTATAATTTCAAAAACATCACCCTTTTTTGAAATTATAAAAATGACAAGGGTTTTTTAATAAATGGATTTAATATAGTAAGGTAATTACATAAAGCCAACTTTAATTTTTTTTCTTAAACATGAATTTTTTAAAACATACAGAAATGAGCCATTGTAAATTCATCCACAGTTGAAACATAAAATCGGATGCAGAGAGTAAAATTTTTTAAATATGTTTGAGAAAAATAATGAGAAATTTTTCATAAAATTATATTTTATACAAAATAAATGTTTAAAATATAAGTTAACATCATATAGGATGTATGAATGGTTTTAAAAAAATTATATAAATAAAAAATGTGTATATAAATTAAAAATAGTAATATGAAAATATATTTTAATTTTACATGTTACATGTAAATATTAAAATTTCACCATATAAATACATTTAAACACCCCCTAAACACATGAAAACATTAAACGATTAATTTTACAACATGAAAATATCAACATTTTGTTTTTCAAAATGAGAAAACTATAATGTCTTAGTATAAATATATTAATGTTTTTTTTAGTAGGGATAAACACGAAAACAATATCACCGTTATTCAAATGATCTCTAATAAAACAAAATCTAACATAAATATGATTTATTCATGAATGTGGGGAAGTATTTTTAGAAATATAAATTACAAATATAATATCACAAAAAATAGGAAATTTGTAACAAATTGAGAAAATTAACATATTAATTAATTATATAATAATTTTTTTTATAAATGAAAACTGATTAAGAAATTATTTACTAAAAAGGTTTTTTAGTTTTTTTTAATTCTTTAACATTATTTCAAGGTAATTGTAAAATATATATGTATATGTGTATTATTTTAAATAATAAATAAATTTAATTGAAATTTGTTTTATAAAAAATTAATATTTTTTAAATCATTACAAATAATTATTTCATGACATTTAATCCTAAAATATATTATAATAATAATATAAGTTGTATACCATTTAAAAATGATTTTAGCTAAATCACTTCATAATAAAGAAAGTTTATTTTATAAAATTATAGATTAACAAAATTAGAGTTATGAAAATATAATTAATTTATTATGAAATTTTATTATTATTATTATTTTGAAACATAAAAATTATTTTTATTATATAAATGTTAAATATAATTATTTTAGTTATTATAAAATTATGACTATTCATGAATAATTGATGCCATAATATTTTATATAACATGTTTATATATAGATTAATTTTTTTCAAAATATATTTATATGAAATTTGACAAGAAAAATAGTTATATATATATCAATGCAGGAAACAAAATGAATAGAATAAAATTAGTAAATAAAATTTGAGTTTAACAGTATATTTGTATTAAAAATTATATTTTTTTATAAAAAAATTATGTTATAGTTTAAATATGTTATGTTTATATACGTATATATAAATGGTGAAATGAAATTAAATAGGAAAATTTAAAAAATGAATTAAAAAATTCATGAATTCATTTCGGGGTTATGGTTTCACCTTAGGGCTTAGAAAACCAAAGTCGATGATTATGGGAGGTTGGGTGCGAGAATTAGTTGAAATCGAGGAAGTCAAGCTCAGTCAGGGGTTGATTTAGGGTTCCACCTTCAAAGTAGATCACATGAGACAATTCCGACAGATCTATGAAAGTAAGATCCTGGTAATTCTAGTAGTGATGAGGCTGAATGATGACTCATCAGAAGGATCGAAAAAATTCTTAGTGTGTGTTGATGCTAGAGAATGTCCCAACCATCGATGAGATTTAGGATGTTCAGATATGATTTGCGTAGAGTTTTTGAAAGAGTTTTTTGGGGAAAATAAACTATCATTTTGATGATCTACCTTCCATTGTAACGATTTTCAAATAGGTGTGTTTTTAATTAGTTAAGGTGTTTATATTTTAATTGATTTCAGTATATTAAATTTATTGTTTGTCCGCTTCATTGATATTTACTTCTTTAGATGTCATTGTAGTCATTTTTAGGAATTTTTTATGACTTTTTCACTATCTCCTTTGATTTTCTATTTGAATATTTTTACTTTTATGCACAAATTTAGTTTGAAGTCATTTTCTATAAACAGTTTGTCGATTTCATTGAGATTGATTCAAGAAACCCGCTATGTTGATTCAGAATCATTTGATATCTTTTTTGTATCTTATTATCACATGATTGAATCAACTAAATATATAAAATTCATATCTTTATATCAACTCTCGCTAATTTTTTGGTTTAAACATAGTTATAAAATTTGTTTGAATTTATGTGCTAGGATATCAGAGGTTCTATTTAAGTAGTATCATTACTGTATAAGATTTAAATATTTGAAATTTGTGTTGTACCCACAATAAGGGGTTCCATCCAACCTAAGACACCAAGAATAATAGAAATGGTTTCGACAATTCGATAGGAAAGGAACATTTATTATTTATTATTTATTTACCTTAATTTATATTTTCTTATGAGTAAATATTTCAATTAAAATTAATTTTTTATGGTATTGCATACGTTAGATTATATATTTTATTTTCATATTTTAATTATTTTCAAGTCTCAATTTTACATTTGATTAAGTTAATTTTTTTAATTATATTATTTTGATATATGTACATATTTTAATTTTAGGTTGGTAATGAAAAATTATTTATTTTTAAATGTTTATTTATCTGAAAATTTATTTCTATAAGGGTGTAGTTATATTTATTTTCAGTTTTTGGTCATTGAAATTTTATTTGAATTATGAAAGTGGTTTTTATTATAAATATAGGTGTTTCAATTACAAATATATACATATAGATGTGTATTATTTATAAATTCCATGAATTATTGCTTCAAGAAATAAATAATTTCATTGCATGTTTAATACTTGTATGCAATCCAAGTGTATATTTTTTATTTTTGAATTGAATATGTGTGTATATATGTTTTTTTAGTTTTTTATTTAATATTTTACATTATTATTGATATATATATATATATTGATGTGATATTTTTCACACACATCAATTAAATCATGGGTGTAGGATACCTGTGTACATATTACGCAAACATAAAAAAATGATTTATTCAACAATAAAGATCAACTTCTAGTTACGTATGTATATATACATGTGTACATAAAGTTAAGATATCCAATACTTCTATACATATATATATTTCCATTAAAGGGATGAATGTTTAATTTAAGGGCTACTTTGATAATTTTATATGTGGCACATAATTATCTATTGATTATGATTATTTTTTAAAATACAAAGTTTTATGTTTATATTATTATTATTTTACATATTTATGTAATTATTTCATGCACAAAATCAATTAATCGAACATGTCTTTGATGATTTTATTCAATATTGAGTATTTAAAATGGGTGAAGTTAAATAATTTTTTAAAAATGTATTTCATGAATGTTTGGGTACATGGAAATTTTTGAAATGGCTATGTGGAATTAGTTTTTATTGTATCCAAACTCAAAAGTGATATGCATATAAAATTCATATATTATTTTAGACACACACACACACACATATATATATATATATATATTAGAATGTGTATTTTAATGCATTGACATGTTTTCAAAATAAAAAAATCTGGTAATTGGATACACAATTAAAGCATGCATAAACTTTGTTCATAAAATCTGACACTTGAACATTGTAAATATGGTAGGTAATTGGATGTGAACCCATCCCTAAACAAGTGGGTAGGCCCAATATAGCCTTCATTTTTTCATGTTTCCAAATTTTCTTGTTTTCAAAATCTTGCATTATGTTTTCTATAAATCATTGAATTATATTAAAAGAAAATTATGAACATAGTTTATTTCAAAAATTTTCTAGTATTTTATGGTGTATATAACTTCAATTATGTTTTCAAAAGGTATTTCTAAAAGTATTTTTATGGTATTATCAAAATTATTTGAATGGAATTTTTCTAATGTTATTTTTAATGAATGATTTCTAAAATGGTATTTCAACAGTTTAAAACCCATTACAACACAATTAAATCCACATACTATTTTTAGATGTTTTTTATAGGAATCATATAAGCTCTATATTGGTCATCGATGTTGTTACTGTTAGCACATGTGGAAGCGTAGTATGAATTTTGTTTGTTCAAACATAGTCATTGTAATGTTTTTTCTAATCATTTGTATACTATAACAGAAAAATATCCTCTACTTTCTACAAACTATTTATTTTTCAATTAACTTTTATAAAAAAAATACACCACATGTTTTATAACTGAGTTCAGAAGCATGGGTTCAAGGTGTTATAATTGGTATCCAAGGAAGGTTCTAGAAAACTTTAAAGATTATATGTTGTTTTTGAGGAAAAAATCATTCTGTTAGAATTTTCTTTAGATAGTAAAGACCTCTTAAGAAGTATTTAATTATAAACATGGATGTTAAACATCTTCCCATGTCCAAAAAATGAATTATGAGAGTGTAATTCATTTAGGGGGTGGGGATGTAGCATCCATAGAAAATTTAAATATAAATTAATCATATAATAATTTTATAACAAAATAAAACTATTTATGAAATGATTTAATAATGAAGTTTTAAAATTAATATACATTGTTGCAAGGTAATTGTAAAAATATATGTATATTATTATTATTTGTAATAATAAAAAGATTTAATGGTTATTTTCTAATAGAATTTAAATATTTTATAAAATTATTACAAATAATTATTTCATAAAATTTATGCTTAAAATATGTTATAATTATAATATAAGTAGTGTACCATTAAAACATGAGTTTAGCTAAATCACTTCATAATAAAGAAAATATATTTTATGAAATTATAGATTAACAAAATTATAGTTATGAAAATATAATAAATTTATTAAGAAGATGTATTATTATTATTATTATACTGAAACATGAAAATTATTTTTATTACGTAAATTCGAAAAATATAATATTTTTAGTTATTATAAAACCATGATTATTCCTAAATAAATGAAATCATAATATTTTATATAACATATATATAAATAAATTACTCGTTATTAAAATATATTTACATGAAATTTCACAAGAATATATATATATATATGAAGGGATGAAAAGAAATGAATAGAACAAAATTGGTCAATGAAATATGAGTTTAATATTTTATGTGTATTTAAAATATTCTTTTTTATAATATTTTTTTATATTGACCTCTATATATGTTTAGTTTATATATATATATATATATATATATATATATTTGGTGAAATAAAATTAAAAATAAAACGAATTGGATAAAATTGTGATTTTTTTTGGGGTTTCAGTTTTTCCTTAGGGCTTAGAAAACTGAAGGTGAGGATTAATGGAGGTTTAACATGAGTAATGGTCAAAACCAAGGAATTCAAGTTTAACCAAGATGTTGATTTAGGGTTTTTTCTTCAGATTGACCATATGAGATGATTCAGACTAAGCTTTGAAAGGACGAGTTTGGTGATTCTGGTTGCGATGAGGCCAAATGATGATTCATGATCTTGATCTGAGAAATTCGAAGTGCTTACTAACACTAGAGAAAGTATCGTCCATTAGTGAGATTCCAAAAGTTCATATATGAGATGTGTGGAGTTTCCAAACAAGTTTTTTTAGGGAAAACGACCCACGATTTTCGTGATAAACCTTGAGTTGTACTGATTTTTAAATAGGTTTGTTTTTCATTGGTTTAGGTGTTCGATCATATCTAATTTCAGTAAAATATTTTCTTTCATATATATGTGTATTATTTGCAATCTTTAAGAATTATTTTATCAATTCTTAAATAATTCGATTGCATGTTTCAACATGTATGAATTCCAAGACAATATTTTTCATTCATGAATTGAATATTTGTGTACGTAATTATTTTTTACATTTATATTTAATTTTTTTTAATTATAGATTTATATATATACATGATGACGTGATATTATTTACACACATAAATTAAATCATGGGTGTACGATACATGTGTACATATTACAAAAACATAAAAAATGATTTATTCAACATTCAAATTCGACTTCTAATTACATGAGTGTATATATATAAATGTGAATTAAAGTTAGGATATCCAATTTTTCTTTACACAGATATATATATATATATCCATGATAGGGTTGAAAGTATAATCTAAGGCCTACATTGATAATTTAATGTGTCCAACATAATTATCTATAGCTTATTATTATTTTTAAGAAGAAAAAATTACATGTTTCTATTATTATTATTTTATACATTCATGTTATGTTTTCATGCATAAAATCAATTAAACCAATATGTGTTTGAATTTTTATTCAAGATTGTGTTTTTAAAATGGGTGATGTTATAACAATTTGGAAAAATGTATTTCATGAATGTTTGGGTACATAGATGTTTGTGAAAAGGATAAGTGGAATGTGTTATGATTGTAACCAAACTCACAAGTAACATGCAATGGATGTTCATATATTTATGTATATACATATATATATATATATAATTGTGAATTTTTATTTTAATGTAGTGGCATGTTTTCAAAAATAAAAACTCTCATAAATGCATATAAAAGTAAAGAAATTATAAATGTTTTCTTAAGATCTATCTCTTCAACATTATAAATATTGTAGGTAATTGGGAGTGAACCCATCCCTCAATAAGATGGTAGGACCAAGATAGAGTTCAATGTTTCAAGTTTCAACAATGTTTTTTTTTCAAAATATTGTGTAATGATTTCTAAAAACCATTGGATTATATTTAAAGTAATTGTTGAAAATAATTAATTTCAAAAGTGGTATAGTATTTTATGGAATAAGTAACTTCAATTATGTTTTCTAAAGTTATTTCTAAAATTATTTTTATGGTATTATCAGAAAAAATTAATATCATTTTTCTAAAGTTATTTTATAAAAAATATATCCTAAATTTTATTTTAATTGTTTTAAAACCCCTTAATGAGTAATTAAATTCTCATCCCATGTGTTAACTATTTTTCATAGGAATCATATAAGCACTAAGTAGGAGATTGATTCTCTTGGAGTTAGTTTGTGTAGAAGTATGGTAAAGATTGTTTTGGTATTTGTTCAACTAGGATAAATGTAAGGTGTTGTCTAATCATCCAGAACCTAGACTGGTAAAAGGTACTTTATTGTCTAATTACTTTGTGCTTTTTAGTTATCTTTTATATAAAAAATACTCTTCTGGTTTTAGCACCAAGGTCGGAAGTTTGGGATTGGGGAATTATAAAATTTTTCATGATAAATACCAAAATAACATAATGTTTTCTTAATCTATAAGATATGAGGACAATAAAAAGTAGTTAATGTAGCACCCTGACTCGAACTACCACATGAATAGTGCTTCTAGGTTGAGTCCCACTAGCCTTACGCACACCTACCCACACACCAAAGGTTACCGACTTGTAATGAGGGCGTAAAGGGGTCATATTGGGTGGACTATACACTCTGTTGATGATGATATAATGGTGCATTTTGATATTTAATATGAATCGGAAGGAAAATAATGATAGACTCTAACCAGACCTACCCATGGAAGAAGCACATTTAACAATATTCAATAGTGGAAGCAAAAAAATAATGCGGTAGCAGAATAAATAAAAAGGACAACATAAAATTTGTAGATAATCATTAATAAATATATATTGTCATAATGTTCACCATTGGATTACCACAATGTGTGAATATATATATATAATATGTTGATACAAAAAGGGAACAAAAGAGAAACTCTAGCTGAGGAAAGAACCAATGGTATCTTTGCTTCCATCCCATTATAAATATAACACTAGGATCCATCTCCTAATCCCAGGCTTTTACCTGAATGTAAATGCAAGAAGTCGACACACACACCGAAGGGCTCGTTTCAGGGGTGAGAACGAGACTTAGTAAGCTACCAGCCATGTGTGTATAAATTACATTTGTGACTAAGAATGTGTATAATAAAAGTAAATAAGTATAATCACAAGAAGAAAGTAAATATAAGCTTCCTTGGTGCTACAAAACCACCAGGAACCTATCACCTACTTCTTCCATCGCCATAATAACCAAGGAGAAGAGGATACATATCTAATAGATCAAGGAATACTCTGATATCAATAACCCCAGGTGAACTCACAGGTTCCACAAACAAATGTCACCATCCATCTCATGCCATCAACCAAGTAACTTTTGTCCCAAAGGCACAGCCAACCATAGAAGATGGTCCCTTAGACCCCTTCTCAAAACCTCATGTTGGCTTGAAGCTCGGTTCCCATTGGTACAATGATAACTATCCTAAAATGTAACCACCATCATATCAAGAATGGATGTGTATAGTAACTGTGATATCATCCTCCAAAAGGATCCTAGCCCAATGACCTCCGGTAAGGTGAGCATTATCTCCCAACGGACAGCCTCAACACTATCATATTATGGCTCTTCTATATTCCCATGGATTTCTATGTCAAGAACCTTCAACCATTAACCCAACACAAAACTATCAGGGGACTCTACCAACATGATTGGTCTAAACCACATCATCACTAAGTCAACCTCTATCCAAACAACTCTAAATGGAGCTTTGGAAAATAGGGGGGAGCGTAATCATCAAATAAAACATAATACACAGAAATCATGGAACCTCGATACCCTTCAACCACATCCTTTAATCATGTGACCATGCCATACAAAATTAATGGAGACATTCCCATTACCTGATGGTCTATCTTCCTCATATTATAGCCAATTCCCCCAAGTTATGGTCAGTACCACAACAATGTGTCAGGGAAATCCTATCCTGATGATTACATGGCCTCAATGAGATAGCCATTAACTTCCCAATATTTGGTATATGCATATCCCATTCCTTGGAACCTAGTATTACAAAAAGAGTAACTCAAATTATATATATGACAGGCCAAATCAACTAAATAATTTAATGATGTTTAATTGTTCATGTCAAATAAATTCAAAAACACAATTTAATATAAATAGTAGAATTTAATAATAAGAAAAAAACCCATCTGGACTACCCCTAGGTATGATCCCCTCACACAATTCATTCATTTTTAGAATCATTTAATAATTAACCATTGGATTTTCACAAGGTTAAATTTAATAAATTAAAATAAACCATTAATTTATAAGTATCTCACATGGTCAACATGACGGAATGGTAAAATCCAAATCTCATGAACACTCTATAAATCTCAATGAAGAGTATTCCCCACCTACCTCATTGTCCAAGACCTAGGCATGTCTAATTATATCCAATATCTCTGAACAATATGGAATAAAATGACGTGTCTAATGAATTCCCTCAAAATAGTGCCAAACCAATTGAAAAGATTTAAGGGTCCATATAGGGAAGGAAGAAGAGAAAATAATTCAGAGGTGAAGAGACACTTACTGATACAGATTCTATGACACAAATTTTTTAAAGAACAAGGAACAAATAGAATATATGGATGAATCCCTAGCCAAAAGAAGAAAACGATGAACCCTTATATTGTGTCTGGCCAAGTGTGAGAAATGAAGTAAGAGAGAAAGAAATAGGATAGGGGGAAATTGGTTCATTTAACCCCATTAATGAGATTCACTATTATCTCACACAGTTTTCCAAACTATACAGATCAATCTACTTAGGATCCAAGACCTTCATGTTTAGACCACATGGTTAGGACTAACCATGTGCAAACCATGCAAGCTAAAGTGTAAGGCTAATTCCTAAATGGCACTAATCATGCATGGTTGTGCACAGTTTCACAAACTGTGCAGAATACCTTTGTAAAAACTATAAATGTTCACACATGGACATGTACTCCAACACATATGTTTTCCATAAAACATTCTCAGTTAAAAATGGAGTTGCACGGTTTACACTGAGAGTTTGGACGGTTAAATCTAACCATGCACCCTAAAATGAACATCCCAAAACCGTGACATCAGGCCTCTGAAGGAAAAAATGCATTTGAAGACCCAATTATTTTCAATTATTCTAAAATAATTTAAATAAAGGTATTGGACTGAGTAAACTCTCCAAATTAAGTATTGATTATTGAAAATGATTTTAGCTTACCCACTAAATTCCAAAATTCAAAACATTTGATGATTTCAACCCACTCAAAAAACATGGGATGTTAAAATCTCCCCCACCTAAAACAATCTCATCCGTGAGCTATCAAAGAAAACCCAAATAAGGTAGTGAACATACCCATGTCAAAATTCCCAGTGAATTGCACCTCATTCAAGTCCTGCATCATAATGATGCATAGATTTCAATACACCTCAATAATCATGCCTCCAATGTTACTCGTATATATGTCCCAATGTCATGCAGCTCATATATATATATAACACATCTGATATGATTCCAACCTACCAATAAGTGTTTTGTTAGTCCATAAATATAACCCGTGATCCTCGTGAAACCAATGAATAATTTCCAATAAATTCCATGCCAAAATAAAAATTGAAAAGAAATCTGGTCACACCCATGGAGTACCTCTAACCCTCATTACCTCACCAACCTACTCTGAACCCTGTAGTTCCTTGACATGCACATGCCCTGAAGCCCAATACACGATTCTTAACCTCCATGTGGTGCTGGACAATCCACTGGCCACTAACTCTATAGTTGGGTCCCACTACCTATTCCATGACCTTCATGTGTTGTTGAAACCTCGATACTCACATCTAGTAAAACTCCCTATCTAATCTCAAAACATTGAGTCTGCCCTAGTCCCTAACTGTCAGCTATCTGAGATGGTATCCTACAGAACATATCAAGATTCCTGGCCTTCGACATACCCAAAAAATATTTTTATACCACTCATAATGAGTTCAATAATTTCTTGGATGCATGCATTAGAAGAACACCATCAAAGATCCTTTATGAGGTGGTGTTGCTGATTCCATATCCCGAATACCAACAAAAACTCATGTAGGCTTCTCTTCTTGTTATTTGAAGTTGCTCTAATTAAATCACCTAAATCCATCACACAAATTTAGTACGATCTATCTATAATGTAATCCTCTCCTATTAGTGCCTAATTCACCACCTCTAAGAATGAGGTAAATCTGAAAATGTTTACATTCACCTGAATGCATTTTCATATACCATCCTAAAAATACCTCACCCTCAAGGTGTTGTCTCTCACCGTGTTGAGTTCTATGAAATTAAACTCAATGAATTTCACTAAATAGTCACTAACGTGCATATCAACCTTTTGAAGAATCATGATCTCCCATTCTCACTCCACCCTCAGCGTCTCTTGGAAGATGTTCTCGAAGAACCTGGCCTCAATGTCTTTATAGGCTAGTCCCTAGTCTCTACCCATCATACCATCCACATCCCACCAATGTGTAGGAAATCATCTGAGCATATAGGTCACCAACCTCACCCTCCACCCATGAGGATTCTCTAGCTGCTCGAAGATCATCTGCATGGACTCGATCAAGTTATCTTCCACCTAAGGTCCACCATCACACAAAAAACGTTTCATGTTCTATGACTAGAACTCATGATTAAAATAATCTATAGGATACACTACTCCCTAAACTCCCTAGTTTGTCCCTTGGATGTCACATATCATGATCGATCTGAGCCACTCATCAATCCATGGCCCAAATGCACTCAAGTATGGAAGATGCCCTGCCAATACTGGATCCTAAACCTGAGCCTGAACCTATGGCATATGATCTGCCTCACCCTCAGGGGTATCAACATGTGTTTCTTCCATATGACACCACACCACTAATCACATGATGATCCATATCTTCCCTTCTAGGTGGCACCCACAAAATACCATTACATGGTCATACATCCTTTATAACATACATAATTATATATATAACACAAATCGATAATTCAGTAATAAGTAGTGTAAAATAACTACCCTAACCCTCCCCCATCGTAACCATTTTACAAGACATTCTGACCTCATGGCCTCCTTAACAACCCATAATAGAGCTCGGTATCATGTATACCTCAGACCTCACCCATCCTAATGACCATGTCTCCTCAAACCGATGACCACATCACCCAACCTGGTGGTAAAAATCACCCTTTGTCATAATAACTCATGCTCTTATATTAGAAAGTCACATTTCACATGTCACTCAAAATTCATATCACATGCACACACACAAATAAATATAATTATCACATCCAAATATGTTCCTAGCCAAATAAATAATAGATATCATTTTCTATGTCGATCCAAGGTTCAAAATATCATTCCGTATCATATCAGGCCATGGATAAAATGCCATAACATGTAAAAATTGACATCAAAGTACACCTCTCAAGGTAGAAGTCATATAATCTCTAAAATGAGAAAAATAAAACCTCAATTTTCATCCCATAAAACATGTCCTGTCACCCATGCATGGGGTTACATGCACCCATGCAGAAGCTATAAACCCAGTATAAAAAATATCCATCTAAGTTATTGAACCTTTTTTAGGTAATTTATTGTTTAAATTTAGGTTTTAATCCCTCAAATTTGGTTAATTTAATTTTTTACTATGTGTATCAAGAGGTTTGGGGGTTCCCTGAGGGTTTGGGAATTAAAAACAAGGAAATATTGGTCATCCTATATGTGTTGAACATTTGGAAAATCGTTAGAGATAACTGTGTGATGAAACTATGTGATCTAAGAGGAAGGGTTGAATGGTTATGAAATACATGTAAGGGGAGGAAAAACTCTATTTCATTGGCATTCTCCATGGTTGGTGCATGGTTTGTTAAACTGTCCATAATTCCTAGGAAACTGTGTGATTTAGACCCCTCTTGGATAGAGGTGGACACATGGTTGGTCCACAGTTTGGGAAACAATGTGACCAAACCATGAACCCTTCAAAAAGTGGCATTTTACAATTTTAACCATTGGAATTTTAACTATCTCAACCAATTTTCTCACTCATTCTTCTTCTATAAACCCTAGTGGAAAACCATTTCGACATAATCTTCTCAAGGATCATTTTCTTTTGATTATAGGCCATTTGGAGAATCAATGGTTACAAATTTAAGTGTTTCATAATTCTAACACTCTTCTTTCTTCTCATTTTCGGATTAGGTCTTGTGGTTTCATTCTTATTCTTTTAAAGCTCTAAAACCATCTTTTCCATCAGATCTTATGTTGGGGATTCAACGGGAGCTTTAATATGAATCTTATACTAAGGTTGATTGTGCGTTAATATTTTGATTTGGGGTAGGTGGTCTACAAGTCATATCATATTGTCATTGTGTTGATTCGTGTGTTCATGTTTGTGGGTATGCTTCCCCCTCATTTATTGATTAATGTATTTTGTATGATTTGGTAAAAATGGTTCTCTAAAAGGGTATTTGAACACCTTGTGATCCTCATGGGATGAGTTGAGGTTGTCTGAACCAATTTAGGGCCACCCATGGGATGCACTAACAGTTCTGGACATATGGAATGATAATTTTGTGCCTGAAATTTATTTCAAATAAGGTAGATCCCATGAAGAACGTATTGGTATGTTAGATAAAATTGAAAATGGAATATAAATATTTGTTTCTATACATTGGTAATGGAATAAGGGATTTTTTTAATGAACATGAATTGAGTTGGATGTAATAAATTAATTTCCCTAAGTGATTTATAAAATTTACGTGAAATGAATTTGTGGGTTAATGAATATAAAATGGTGAACAATATTAATAGGTAAATACATGTGAATTGATAATTTTGTTAAATATATTATCCTAATGGAATTGATGATTATGATAACTATGAAAATATATTCAAATTGTTGAATATACCTAATGGGATAAGGCATAAAAGAAGGAAATGGGTTAAATTTATTATTCAATGAAATTTGGAAAATATGCTAGTGGGTTGAGACTTGATGTTAATACAAATTTTGAATCATTAAGAGATTTGAAGGTTATTACTATTGATTTTGTATGGTTTGTGATATGGTATATCTAGTAAATAGATAAATAAGCATGTGCACACAGATCGGCATTTGTGGGGTGTTGGACTTGAGGATATAAGCTCATGTGTTTGGTTAGACTGAGGCTCTAAACCCCAACCCCTATTTCATTGGTTAGGGAAGGGGAACAAGGATCTATTCCTCTAACATATGCATTTGACGAGACTACCTAAACCAATTTTCAAAGGGATGCGTGATGTAATTTTTTTCGAAATGATTATCCCTTGAGTGTAAGAACCCGGTTCTTTCAATAAAAGACTTTGGAATATTCTTGATATTATTCAGAGTAGAACCTTCATATGGCGTGCGATTATGAGCCCTGGTGTGGTCGGAATTAAATTTTCAGTGCGTTTACACTGGGCACACCAAATAAATGGGATAACACCTAAACAGTGCTTTAGATCAGAGATCCGAGTGTACGGATGAGTTCAAAATGGGGTGTTTACCCTACGAACAACATTAAGCATGTCAGCGCGGGACGTTTTGACCCCTCGCCCACTACCGGAATGTTAAACTGATAAATTAATTAATTAATTTATACATTTAATGGTTAAACTCATGTATATCATAAATGGTGGATCAGATTCAGAAACTGAGGGCACCGTTGAGTTTTGAGCATGTCGTTTACCCAAGGAGGGGTGGAAGTTTTCGGATGTGGGCCTGCTGTGAGAGATGTAACCACGGGGCAAAATGGTCATTTTGAAATTTCCTCTTAGAAATTTTTATAAATAGATTTCTTTTTTAATAACTTTAAAACGAAGTCTCAGAATTTAAATCCAAGACTTTCGTTGTGTTCTGAGTGGGGTGTTTTGCCTAGGCGTGAGATAAAATAGGCGGGCGCGAGGGTTTCAGAATCTGCACCCTTGGGAGATTTTTAGTGAATTTTTTTAAATTCACTATTGAGGGAAGACCCATACCCCCCCCCCCTCTCCCCCCTCTCTCTCATGTTCTTCGGCGTTCTTCACCTTTCTTTGGTGGATTGAGGAGCCATCTCCACCAGAGCCTTGGCGGATCGGAGCAGGAGCGTCGTGGATGCGTCGTCAACGACGAACGAGCGATCCTAGGTAGGATTCTTGTTGAATTTTGCACCCCTTTTTATTTTCTCAATTTATTCTTCATTTGAGTATTCAAATTTCTTTATTTTATGGTTTTTAGAATTTGGGGCGTTGGCCGAACGAACATGGCCAACGCCCGAGCCCCATTCAATTCCTCGTTCTTGAATGTTCTTCGTACCAAAATTTCGGGCGCACGTGAACCTCGACAGATCGATGAGTTGTGGAAGGCGTTTTGAAGATCCGATCCCAGGGATCCCGAAACTAGTGTCAGATAATATTTCTGATCACCGGAACGGTCGAGGGGACCGGTCGAAGGCTCGGATCCGGCGAGGGGCGGCGGCCGAAGACCGAACCGGCGGCGGAGCAGGGCGACCGCGTCATGGAACACGGGGGAACTCGGCATGTTCGGCTCAGCGGTGGGGTCGCGGGTGTCGGTTGGGCGAGTGTGATTGGAGGACGGCAGAGGCGTTTGGTCGGGTGGGGTCTAGCGTGTCGTGGGCGCAATATCGAGCAGTGGAGCCAGCGAGGGGCGACGGCGGCTCGCGGTTGAGCGGAGGAGCTCCAGGCGGCCGGGGCGCTGGCGTTAGGTAGAGCCGGCGGAGAGGGGACCTTGGAGCAGTGGCCGCGGCTGGTGGCGGTCGGCAGGCGGAGTTCCGGGGCGGTCAGCGTCGCGGGCGCGCGAAGCGAGCAAGGACCCGCAGAATGCGGGTCCTGCTGCGCGACGGGGAAGACCGGCCAGACGACCGGTCCGTGTGGATAAAAACCATATGCACTCAGGTCCGTTGCTGAGCGGCGGGCCATGGCCAGCAGGCCACGGTGGTTCGGGCCAAACCTACCACTGGGCTGCGGGCCGACGGCTCGGTCTGGGCCGGCCGGGGTGAACCGGCCCGGTTAGGACCCCTTGCATTCGGGGGGGGGGGGGGGGCGTATCTTTTAAAAGGCACGTCCGTTTGACGCGCCGTATGCGGTTATAGAATCATATCGACAAGGAACTCCTTTTAAGATGAGACCCAGGGTTTTTATGTTCCATTCCCAAAGGCGAGTGATCTGAAACACGTTAAGTTAATAATAATAAATTATTATTAAAGTTGCGATGGACGTGTCTTGCGAGTTGGACGTCCGTTTGACGTGCCGTCAAGGGAGCGGTGGCCCTAGAGCTGATACGGTCCTTTCGATTTGGATTAGATCCTTTGCGGGTTGCTTTCGTTGCTCGGTGGCACGAAACGTGAAATGTGAGTAATTAATTAATTAATTATTTAATTAATTAATTGTTGCGTCGGACCTAACTCCTTCTTGGGATGTCTGATTGATGCGCATTCAGCAGCAGCATGATCACAGTCCTCGTGCCAACTTTTTCAGGTGATTTCCAAAGCGTCTGGGTTAGAGAGGAGGTGCGGGTCCCACGGGTCCTAGTTTGCACGTTTTATGGTGAACCACCTTCTTTTCACCCGACATCTGTTTGGGGTGTTTGAGTAATCTCTTTTGAGTTTTTTTCTGAGGGGATTGCAATGACGCAATCCACCCGCCTAAATTCGGGCCTGAGGTGTGTGCACCATGGGGTCCCGATTTCTTATAATGCGGGGAGTTGCAGCTTTTGCATTCAGAATCCGTTTTAGGCATCTTTAATGGCATTTTGACCCTGGAATCAAGGAAAAATTGACCAGGGTGGTTTCACGCGTCGAAGCCGGAGTTGAGGCGTGGCCCCCACAGACCGTCTCTTGAGCTTTGTGCAGCGTTTTCACGCCTTTTTCACCAGAAGTCCGTTTGGGGCATTTGATTAGTCTTTTTTGCATGTTTTTCTGAGAGAATCGAGATGGTGTAGTTCACTCAATGAGTATCAGAGTTGGGCTGCGGGCCCCACACGGGCAGACTATGGTGAATAGTACCATATTCACTGGTTGTCCATTTCGGGAGAGTGAGTAGTCTATCTCGCATGTTTTTTCGTGAGGACTGCAATGGTGTAATCATTTTGGGAATGAGGAGACTTTTTTTATATCCTGTTGAGCATGGAAAAATGAGAGGGTGTTGAGGAGAGATCCCTTTTGACGCACTCCGAACCAGCGCACGGTGGCGTTACTAGTGACACCCAGTGATGGTACATGCCCTGACCCTCTGCTAACTGAGTTGTTCTGGAGTTGGGTGGTTGCGCAAACCCCCCCCCCCCATTCATGTTCTGTTGGCCAGTGTTGTGCCATTCAGTACGGATGGCCAGAGCAGTTCCGGGTCTACCCATTAGTAGGGCTGGGCAGTGGGTCGCCTGTTGACTTCTTTCGGGTCTACCCTCCAGTAGAGACTGGGCAATGGGTCTCCTGTGGACTTTTTCGAGGTCTACCCTTTAGCAGAGACTGGGCAGTGGGTCACCTGTCGACTTCTTCGAGGACTACCCTCTAGCAGAGACTAGGGAGTGGGTCACTTGTCGACTTTTTCGAGGTCTACCATCCAGTAGAGACTGGGCAGTGGGTCACCTGTCGACTTCTTCGAGGACTAACCTCCAGTAGAGACTGGGCAGTGGTCACCTATCAACTTCTTTGAGGTCTACCCTCCATAATATATTGGTCTGTGGGTTCTCTGATGATTTATTACGGTTTACCCTCTAGCGGGGCTGGGCAGTGGGTCGCTTGATGATGTATTAAGATTTACCCTCCATCAGGGCTGGGCAGTGGGACACCCGTTGGCATTCCAGACTCAGTCCTTTCTACTAGGCTATTATGTGGTTTTCCTCTGTGATTATAGGAGCGAGACCCTTGGTTGTACGGGTCAGTGATGGAACAACATTGACATTGAGGAGGCCTCTCGACTGCGGGGTAGTGACGAGGTGTAGTTCGTCATTCCCCATAACTCTCAAGTATGAGGGGTGCTTTCCCCACCGAGATACGTCCTTGTGACGTGACATAAAACCGTGCAGGTGAGTCAGTGCTTCCTAAACCCTATAGTGTGGAGGTGTAGTGATTTGAGCCCCTTGACTTGCAGTTTGGGGCAGACCTACGGGATGCTGGGCATTGATGGTGTTTTCTTCTGGGACTGTTGGCTACTCACTTTCTCGGGCTGAGCTATGGGATAGAGATCCCCTTAATTTTTTGTTTGGTCTTCTTGATTGAACATATATATGTGTATACCTTGTTCTAGTACCCACTTCTGGGGTTTGGTTACTCTCCCTCCAAGAGAGGCGAAGATGCGCGGGGTATGCCATGTGCTTTTCGTGTCTAGCTTCTCATGGTTGGATGAGTCGACTCTCCTACTATAGGTAGAGAAGACTCGATGGTATGTTCATCTTCTCACCGTTTCCAGCTTTTTGTTTCTAGACGAGTCTACTTCCTTACTCTTGTTGGATTGAGCTGTACTCTTTACTGCACTCTCGGTTGTTCCCCTTTACTTTCCCCTGTTCAATCTACTGCTAACCTCCTCAGTACCTTCTTTGTTGCTCCCTAGAGCCTTCGGGGAATCCTACTGAGTATTTTTATACTCACCCCTACTTGGGATTTTCCCTCACTTGGTGTGCCCTTGCAGACGATGGACAGGTCGGTCGTGATGACAATGGAGCTTAGAATTTCGGGTGCTTGGACCGCATAGAGTCGTTGGAGAAGGGTTCCAGGTGGGGGACACATCCGGCTATTTTTCTTTTGTTTACCTGATGCCGGGTTGTGGAACATTTTCTGGTCGGGCGTCTATTTTTCCCCTTTACTTTTTAGTTTACCTTCAGCTCCTGCTTTGTACTGTTAGAGGTTGATGCACTTTTTGGTTAATTTATAGTAGTTGGTACTTTTCTTTTCTTTTTAATCTTCACTTTTTCATTGACTGTGCTACGTGTGTGTGTGTATACAGGTACTTAGGAAAAGGTCTCCCCGAGTTGTTGTGCCTTCGGCGCTGGTCTCCATCCCCTGGCCTATGGAGGCGGGTTTGGGGTAGTAGCGGCTCGAGCCGGGTAGGGTTGGGTCGTGACAAAGTGGTATTAGAGGTGGTTCATTACTTGGGATGTTGTGCGGACGTCCCTAAAAAGGAATTGGATAGTATTTATGGGAAATAGTGTCAATGTGTCTCAAGAGTGGCTCTCATGATAGGGAGTCCAGTGATGGTGTGGTGGCCAATGTATCCATTCACCAGGACCCTAATAACCCGCTTGTCGACTTGGCATTCTAAGACACTTGTTTCAGGGGAAATTGTATTGTGATTCACATAGGATTGAGTATTTGACTTTCCTTCTTAATTTATCACCCCATTTTTGATTTTGGTATATACATTATACTCATCTGATCGCGACACTCCTTGATAAAATTCAGGATGTCTCTGTGAAGACAGCCAGCCATGATACCAGCTTTGGTTCGTGACAATGACCCTATGAGATATAAGGCCTCAGTCCAGGACCCATCATGCGAGCCCATTTATACAGGTGGGTCGGTAGAATCACCACCATCTGTTGAGTAGTAGACAGCTCCAGTAGAGCAGATAGGGCTTGAGCGCAGGTTGAGCGTGCACCGCGAGTTCTAGCGGCAGAGACAGCTGAGGTTAGGTGGTGAACCAAACCCTCAGGCAGCAGAGGTTTGGTTGGAGACTGTGGTTTTCCTTTTTTAGGCTTGTATAGATGTCGGTAGATCTTATGGTGGATTTGGCCGCCAGACTTTTTTGCGGAGCCGCTTGGAGTTGGTGGAGTCTGGAGTCTCAGTTTCGTCACGAGTCATTGCTTTCATGGGGTGAATTTCAGTTTTTTTTTCACGAGGAGTTTTTTCCCTCATGCTTACATACCATTAGGATTTAGGAGATCCTATAGTTTCAGTAGGGAGGGATGTCAATGGCCGAGTATGTGGCCAGTTTCGAAGACCGTGTACACTTTTACCCAGACATGGTCCGTGACGGCAACTTTCGGGTGCAGGAGTTTGAGTAGGGTCTCCTCCGAGAGATTCGTGCTAACATAGTACCCTTGGGCATACAGAATTATGCCAGGGTGATAGAGTAGGCGCTGGTGACAGAGGGGTTCCTGTCACATTCTAAAGTTGCTGGTGCCGGTAGGCTCGATAGAGCAGAGATGTTTTCCACTGCCAGCGAGCGTCGGGTGACAGAACATCGACGCAGGTGGCTTTCAGATAACCAGACTCAGGGGCGTGGTCATACAACACAGTGGCACCAGAGGGCACCAGGGAAGCCCGGAGAGTGTCGGTGCTATGCTTGCGATGGCCGAGGTCACATGGCATGAGACTTCTCGACCAGTAATGATGAAGAATATCATGCAGGCAGTAGGTGCAACACCGCGACAGAGGCAGCACCGTGATCGGAGTAGCGCCCAGGGAGGTGGTTCTATTAGGGGAGCAGGAGGAGCTGGTAGTGGTGGATAGCTTTATGAGGTCTTCCCATTTCCACTAGGTGGTCCACATGAATCTCTGGGAGCTGACAGTTGGGACCATGGGCAACCGTGAGCTTTGGATGTCTATGATCCTGCAGAGCATGAGATGACAAGAGGTATGCTCTAGGTCTCTTCTACTTCTTGCAGTAGAATTGTTAGACTATGTGCGTGAAATTATTTTGTCCCTAATCCTTGTTTGAGGTGTTACTAGGGTGACGCAGGGCATCGGTGTAACCCTGTGACAGTGGAATAGAATGTGTGGAACCTTTTTTGTTATTCGATGGTGTCGAATCCACCGCTCTCTGAGCATGTAAGAGATTCATGGTTGTGAGACACCAACTATGGAACCTTGTGTGACCGGTTATCCTTCGGTGTTCACCATATGGATATTCTGAAGGAGGGAATAACCGGGACTTGTTCCAGGTGCGGGTGGTGATTCCAGTCACGGTATGCGACGAAGAGGCTTGATCGGGGAGGTGAGTTACCCCGAGGGCCTTTGGGCTGTTTGAGACCGTGCAAAGGGATGGTGAGGTTCCCTATCGCCTTGACCTAACCCCCATGGTCTAGAGTAGGTGCACGGTGTCTCCCATGTGGATCACCCAAGAAGAAGTGTGTGTGCTTTTATGAACGTCATCAAAAAGGGCATACCTCGCTTGAATAGATAAAATCCTTTGGTCTGTGTGCAGTGATGCAGAACTGTGCCAGAGTACTTCTGCGTACAGGAGAGCCAGGTGTGGGCTTAGTACCCTGAGTTGTTCCATAGTTTTTCTTTTCAGGCATGAAAATCTTGAAGGAGGGAATGATGTAAGAACACGGTTTTTTCTATAAAAGGATTTGTAATATTCTTGATATTAATCTAGAGCAGCGCCTTCAGAAGACGTGCGATTCAGAGCCCTGGTGTGGCCGAAATTAAATTTTCAGTGCGTTCACACTGGGCATACCAAATAAATGCGATAACTCCAAAATGGTGATTCATATCAGAGATCTGAGTGTATGGGTGGGTCTGAAATTGGGTGTTTACCCTAGGAACGACATACATCATGTCGGTGCGGGACATTTGGACCTCTCACCTGCTACTTGAATGTTAAACAGATAAATTAATTATTTAATTTATTCGTTTAATGGCTAAACTCATGTATCTCATAAACGGTGGCTCAGATTGGGAAACCAAGGGAACCGTTGAGTTCGTAGTGTGTCGTTTACCATAGGAGGGGTGTATGTTTAGTGGGCGTGGGCCTGCTGTGAGAGATGTCACACCGGGGAAAACGGTCATTTCGAAATGTCCACTTAGTGATTTTTATCACTGGATTTCATTTTGAATATATTTCGAATGAATACTCATAATTGAAATCTGATACTTCCGTTGAGTTCGGAGTGGGGTGTTTTGCATAAGCATGAGATAAAATAGGCAGGCGCGAGGGTTTCGGAATCTGCGCCCGTTGGGAGAGTTTTAGTGAATTTTTATAAATTCACTATTGATGGAAGACTCATCCCCCCTCTCTCTTTATCCCACCCTCTCTCTCTCTTTGATGTTCTTCGGCGTTTTTCACCATTCTTCAGTAGATCAAGGAGCCATCTCCGCCGGAGCCTTGGCGGATCGGAGTGGGTGCGTCGTAGACGCGTCGCCAATGACGAACAAGAAATCCGAGGTAGGATTCTTGTTGAATTTCACGCCCTCGTAGATTTTCTCAATTTCTTCATCATTTTCATATTTGAATTTCTTTTATTTATAGTTTTTATAATTTGGGTCGTTGGCCGAACAAACACGGACAATGCCCGAGCACCGTTCAATTCCTCATTTTTGAATGTTCTTCGTACCAAATTTTCGGGCACGCGCAAACCTCGACGGATCAATGAGTCGGGGAAGGCGTTGTGAACATATGGTCCCAAGGATCCCGAAACCGGTGTAGAATAATTTTTCCGATCACCGAAATGGTCGGGGGGACCGGTCGAAGGCTCAGCTCCGGTGAGGGGCGGCGAGCGGAGGCCGAACCGACGGCGGAGCAGGGCGACAACGTCTTGGAACAAGGCGAAGTTCGGGGGGTTTGGCTCAGCGGCGGGGTCGCAGTCGTCGGTCAGGCGAGTGCAAGAGGAGGGTGGTGGAGGTGTTCGTTCAAGAGGGGTCCGGCGTGTGGCGGGCGCAGTGTCGAGCAGCGGAGCCGACGAGGGGTTACGGTGGCTCGCAGTTGAGTGGAGGAGCTCCAGGTGGCCGGGGGGTGCTGTTAGGTAGAGCCGGCGAAGCAGGGACCTCGGAGCGGCGTCCGCGGTGGGTCGCGGTTAGCAGGCGGAGTCGCGACGCGGTCAGCGCCTCGGGCGGGCGGAGGGAGCAAGGACCCACCGAATGCGGGTCCTACTGTGCGACGTAACAAACCGGCCAGACGGCCAGTCCATGTAGAGAAAAACTAGACCCGCTCGGGTCTGGTGCTGAGGGATGGGCCGTAGGGTAGCGGCTCGGTCCGGGCCGGTCGGGGTGAACCGGCCCAGTTAGGCCCCCTTGCATTCGGGGGGGGGGGGGGGCGTATCTTTTAAATGGCATGTCCGTTTGACGCGCCGTCAGCGACTGCAGAATCGTATCGGAAAGGCGCTTTTTTTAAGATGAGTCCCATGGTTTTTAGGATCTATGCCCAATGGAGAGTGATCCTAAATTCTTTAAGTTAATAACAATAAATTATTATTAAAGTTGCAACCGACATGGCTCACGAGCCGGATGTTCGTTTGACGTGTCGTCAGAGGCACGGTGGCCCTGGAGTTGAGATGGTCCTCCCGAGTTGGTTCAGAAACTTTTGGGTTGGTTTTCTTGCTCGATGGCACAAAATATGAAATGTGAGTAATTAATTAATTGTTGCGTCTGACCTAACTCCTGCTTGGGATGTCTGATTAAAGCGCTGTCAATGGCAGCCTGATCCCAGTCCTCGTGCGGACTTTTGGAGGTGCTTTCCAAAGCATTCGGGTTGGATATGAGGTGCGGGGCCGATGAGGCCTTGTTCACACATTTTCGGTGAAAACCACTTTTTCACCTGACATCCATTTAGGGTGTTTGAGTACTCACATTTGAGTGTTTTTATGAGGGGATTACAATGGCGCAATACGCTCTCCTAAATTCGGGCCCGAGGTGTGGGCCCCACGGGGTCCCGTTTGCATATAACGCGGGGAGTTGTAGCTTCTAAATTTGGAATTCGTTTTAGGCACCGTCAATGCCATTGTGAGCCTGACATCGAGGCAAAATTTACCGAGGTGGTTTCAGGCGTCGAAGCCGGAGTTGAGGTGTGGGTCCCACAGGCCGTCTCTTGAGCTGTGTGCAGCGTTTTCACGCCTTTTTCACCAGACGTCCATTTGGGGCGTCCAAGTAGTCATTTCTGCAACTTTTTCCAAGAACATCGTGATGGGGTAGTTCTCCCGACAAGTATCGGAGTTGGGGTGCGGGCCCCACACAGGCTGACAACGGTGAATAGTACCATATTCACCGGTTGTCCGTTTTGGGAGAGTGAGTAGTCTATCTCACGTGTTTTTTCGTGAGGACTGCAACGGTGTAATCCGTTTGGGCCTACAGAGCCTCTTTTGATATAATGTTGAGCATGGAATCATGAGAGGGTGTTGAGAGGAGATCCCTTTTGACGCACTACGAACCAACACATGGTGGCGTTGCTAGTGACACCCAGTGATGGTACGGGCGCTGGCCCCCTACGAGGTGACTTGTTCTGGAGTTGTGTGGTGGTTTGATAAGCCCCCCCCCTCCATGTTCTGTTGGCTAGTGTTGTACCATTCAGTAGGGATGGCCAGAGTAGTTCCGAGTCTACCCTCCAGCTGGGCTGGGTAGTGGGTCGCCTATCGACTTCTTTTGGGTCTACCCCTCCAGCAGAGACTGGGCAATGGGTCACCTGTCAAATAATTCGAGGTCTACCCTCCATCAGATACTGGGCAGTGGGTCCCTGTCGAATTCTTCGAGGTCTACCCTCCAGCATAGACTGGGTAGTGGTTCGCATGTCGAATTCTTCAAGGTCTACCCTCCAGCAGAGACTGGGCAGTGGGTCTCCTGTCGACTTCTGCGAGGTCTACCCTCTAGAAGAGACTAGGAAGTGGGTCACCTGTTGACTTATTTGAGGTCTACACTCCATTAGAGACTGGGCAGTGGGTTTCCTAATGATGTATTATGGTTTACCCTCCAGTGGGGCTGGGCAGTTGGTTGCCTGATGATGTATTACAATTTACCCTCCAACAGGGTTGGGCAGTGGGACACTCAATGGAATTCCAGACTTAGTCCTCCCTACTAGGCTAGTCTACGACTTTCCTCCACGATTACAGGAGCGGGACCCTTGGTTGTATGGGTCAGTGATGGAACAACCTTGACTCTGAGGAGACCTCTCAACTACGGGGCAGTGACGTGGTGTGGTTCGACTTTCCCCAGAACTATCAAGTATGAGGGGCACTTTCCCGACCGAGACGTGTCCTTGTGACGCGACTTAAAACTGTGCTGGAGAGTCAGTTCTGCCCAAAAAATATTGTTTTTATGTGTGGTGATTTGAGCCCCTTGACATG